>CM028129.1:916712500-919212500 GCA_016271365.2 Neoceratodus forsteri | reverse complement strand
TTGAGACCAATTAACAAAATGTTCATAAGGTGGGCTCTCAAAAAGCCTATGTTGAAAATTTGGTGAAAAAATTCCTAAAAATGACTGTTTTACGACCGTGCATTGCGAAGTTTCTACGCAACGCTTGTAAGTTCGCGAATTTTCAATATTTTCACTCCAGATTTTCAACATTGCCATTTTACCACACCTCCTTATGAGCAGTACAGTTGTCATTTTTCACATCCAGCCCAAAACATGTTTCTGCACATGTAGCGCTCAAAGGCACAGTCAGTGTGCGAAATCAATGTATGGGACACATTAAGAAAATCACAGTGACACTATTCATAAGCAGAGGTCTTAAAATGGCTATCTTGAAAATTTGGTGAAAAAATTTCTAAAACTGACTGTTTTTCGAGCGTGCGTTGTGCAGTTCCTACGCACGCTCGTAAGTTTGTGAATTTTCAGTATTTTCACTCCAGATTTTCAAGATTACCATTTTACCACACCTCCTTATGAGCAGTACATCTGTCATTTTTCACATCTTGCCCAAAATGTGTTTCCACCCATGTTGTGCACAATGGCGCAGTCGGTGTGCGAAATCAATGTATGGGACACATTAAGAAAACCACAGTGACACTGTTCATGAGCAGTGGTCTTAAAATGGCTATGTTGAAAATTTGGTGAAAAAATTCATAAAAATGACTGTTTTATGAGCGTGCGTTGTGCAGTTCCTATGCACTCTCGTAAGTTCGCGAATTTTCAATATTTGCACTCCAATGACTTCCAAATACCTAAACAGCACATACAAGCAAGCAACATTAGGCATTGACAAATGCTTGTTACCACTGTCATGCACTACTGCTTTAAGGCAGCACCTATAGGAGTGTTATATAACAAGTCCAAACCAACCTGCAATCAGAAATGTAATGTGATTTCCAGTTGAAAAGATATAACAGCTTTTCTGGTTACCTTACTACCAATCTGTGACAGATTGCTTAGTGGGTGTTATATATAATTTCTATACAGCTGTAAAAATGACTATCAGGTAAGTTAAAGACAATATCAACAAAGAACATTACAAAAGGAGATTTTTTTTTAATTTAGGAAAAGCAAAAGAACAGTATGGTATTTCAGATGCTACACATACTGTACAGTATGCCCTTATTGCAATTATCAGGTACACTGATTTACAATAAATGAAGCAATCATGTTCTGTTTGCAATATTTGAAATTCCAAAATGTACTTGTGACTGCTAGTCTTACTTCTGGTGAAAACCAAGATTTGACTGTGTTGTTTATGTTACGTGTACAAATATGTAAAATGAAAGAAGTGAAATCTACAGAAAAGTTAATAAAACAAAAAGAAACAGTACAGGACATGACATTGAGCATAATTCAGGTTAAGTAAATTCATTGCACTTGCATAAAATGCAACATTGTGTGAAATTCTGGAATGTTACCAGAGTGCAGTCAAAGTTCTAGATATTTACAGTTTGTTCTGGTGAACAACACCATAAATCATTGGCCATGTCCACCATTTGCTTATTTAAATTACAGTAGATGAATATGGGCAGGCATTTGATTATATAGAGAAATTTGGTCCATTGATTTAGAATCTCCCCTCCTTTCCAAAATGGTATGCTTAACATAAGCCCAAAGATTTTGAATACATGCTTAATGTATTTTCTAAGTACTGTACTTATTTTTATGTCAAACTAAGATGAGAGTTTCTCTCTATTCTCTTCTACATTGTGATTTTATCTCTTGGTGTACTAGGCAAATGTATCACAGAATTATGTCTTCAATGAAGAGAAGGAGAAACATTAGCTATACTGTACGTGTGGTACATATTATGGGGGCCCATATCACTATCTATAACCGCTGAATCCCAGTCACCATTGGTAGGGTTCACAATAGTTTACCTAAGCATCAAAAAATTGCTGCCAGCACTGGGTGACATTGTGCATGAGTCACCAATTATTTATTTGAATAATGAAGCAGAAGATCCTGCATGCTGTGTAGAATGATGCTGCATTTACCCAGTATGGATCCTTATGGCACAATGGCAATCTATAATAATTTATCTTAATCACTGCAGCTCACTGATTAGAATAAATTGTACATCTTTTGTGTTAAACAGTATTTTGCATTCAGTGCTGCAGTCCATAGTTAATCACTATCTCATGTAATTAGGGATTACTAATTATGAACTACTACCTCCCACAAACATAATGCAATCACTGTGGCATAGCCTGTGTCTGGCATACTGGCCCATGAATTTTAATAGAGATTGATGTCTACATTAGAATAATAATAATACATTTTAAATTCCCTTCCTAATAGTACAAAACCACAAGTTCTTGCGTTGCTGTATGCATAAAAAGTAGTCTGAACAGTGTGCATGGAAAAAGACATTAAATACAAATGATAAAAACACACATAATGAGCTGTATCAGTGCATGGACTGAACATAGAATGAAAAAGGGTTTCTTGAAAATATGTTGTTAATAGAAAAAAGAGACAGCTAAAACAACATTTGAAACATGCTGTTTTCTTAAAGAATGATCAGTAATGTTACAATCAAGCATATAATTGCCCAGTAACTGCAACAGATTATATTTTCCTTTACAGATAACTCATGGACAACACAGAAATTTGGGAAATAGTAGTTATTATCTTTTACTGGATAAGAAAGCATTTGAAACTGTCACCTCATTTAAAAAGATTTCATGGAAAAGCAGTAGCAATGTCAGAACAATCAAGCATTGTGCACATTAATAATAAAGAACCTGGACACAGTGCTCATACAGTATGCCATTGTCAAGGTTTATTCCAAAAATTACAAAGTGATGATAAAAAATGGTGAATCCATTTAGTCATGCTCAAAGGGAGTTTCAACCCTTTGTCATGTACCCATAAAGGTGTTTGTGGGTGGTCTGGAAAGGGGGAAGAGGCTACCATGAAAATGATCTGAAAGAACATTCAGTGCACAGTGATGCCTGTACTAATAATAAAGGCCACCGTGATGTATTAAACTATACACCTGTTCAAGACAGGAGGAAACAAGGGGTAGAGGTCACAGTACTGCCCTTTGTCTGTAAGGCAGAGTTCAGAAGGGTACCACTGGACACTAGGAGAGTTATGGTATTGGGGTCAGAGGCAAGAGTGGGGACCATAAGATGCCGGGGTAGATATGGCATAGAAGTTGAATGTAGAACTGAAAACAGTAAATGCTGCTTGGAAAATGTGGGTGTGGGAGCCACTGTATCTAGCAACAACACAGAACAAGGGGAATATGAGGAGGGGCAACAGACATCCCTGTCCTTTGTATCACAAATGCAGTCTGGCTATGGTCATGTCAGATTGCATTTGAGCATATGCCAGGGTGTTGTTTGGAATAAACCCTGTTGCAATGGCCATATTAAGGGTTGGCAATAGGAACTGCACCACTCCTATGTGGAGACTCATTCTCATACACATTGCAACACTATTTGGTTATCAGAAGTACAGTTGATGGCAGAATACTGAAGATACAAAACTACCACTTGCACTACCCTTGACTGCATCAGAAAATGTATCCCAATATTCTGTAAACCAATCATAAAGCTTAAGGAAAAATGCTGAAATTAATGACATAGAATTAAGGTCTAAATGTCCTGTAGGTACTAAGTCAACCTCCGGTAGACAATTTGGAAAATGTCAGTGATCTGTGAAAAACACACTGATGCAGCCATTTCGATGGTGCTGAAGGCTGAGGTACTGGATGCCACACCTTGCGCCTTACCGGTGACCCATACTAAGGAATGAACACAGGTTGCTGGGGGTTGACTGAGGTGAGAGGATTGTGTGTCCAAGGGACTGCTCTCTTCTCCTGGGGAGGGATTACTGTCACCCCTGCTGAATGATTGACACCAGGTGGAAGCATGATGGCAGTGAAGGTCGAGGAAAAGCAGTAAGTGTGTGGTGTTGCTGGACTCTGCAGCATGCATGTGCCTCCACATGTGCATAAAGACTAGCATGCCTGAGTGTGGGGAAAGTGCAAAAACTAGAGGAAATGATGGTGTGGCAGGCTAATATTACATGCTGCCCACCAATTCCTCACTCCCCACACCTGCAGGAAACTAAGGGGCCACACTGGATATGTGCTTGGTTTGGGAGGACAGCCCTCCACCTCCTGACCACACTATGGTGGGAATCCATGGGGGTATGTAGCTGTCTAGTAAGGCCTGGAAGGCAGAGGACGGTGGGAGATAGTGGGGCAGGGCTAAAGGGAGCAAGGCCTGTCCCGACAATAAAATGGATAAAAATCAACATGGAAAAAAATATGAAAACTTATTTTGAAAAGGAAACTCTAAATTCAGAGATAGTTGAAGTACATGCTTTGTGTTACTATGTGGTTCCATCTATTGGACACTTACAGTATGGCTGAGCACAAAATATATAAAGACTGAGTCTTACAAATTTTCTAACCTGTTCCTACAAAATTCGACTGCCAATACCATTGTAGCTTTTCTAAGCTTCTCATTCTACAGTATCAGAGATTAAGAGAAATAAATCAAAGCTACTTGAAGTTCTGATCTTTCTGAAGCCAAGCTTTTCATTTATGGTGAAAGGAGTTCTCATTTTAAATGGACATTAGTAGCCTGTGAGATGGATGCTGCCAACATTGTCAGCTCTCTGTTATTTATGTAGCAGTTGTTAGAGCTTTGGTGGTGATTAAAGATTTAGCATACAAGTCTGACAAGCATGAAATCAAGCAGATTAAGCAGGACCTGGATATGAGCACTGACATTTCTTCTGCAAGTGTTTGGGGCATAACTGCATGAATTCTAAACTGAAGCATTTGGAAACCATTTCTCGGGGGTGCAGTTTAAGTTTAGTCTGTGTACCATATGCTGAACTTTTAGAACTGTAAAATGTTTGTTACCAAACTGTTTAAAATTATGCCTGATTTTAACCCAGGAGATGCTATTAAACACATATTTGTTCACCCCCATGGTAAAGACAGGTAAAGGTGCAAATGCTCATCAGCTGGTAAATCGTGGTTCAAGTCCACCCCCACCCACCCCAGTGAAATGTTCGTCCATGGTTTGGGATCATGCTTGCAAAAGTAATTGCTTCCCCCCACACGCACACCAAACATACTCCACCCACCTCTCTTATCTGAGTTCCACTGTCTTTATTAATTCAACACAGATCCAGTCTCCCAACCCCTCTCTGGTTCTCACCACCCTTCCCCCCACCCCAGCACCCACAATTAACCTGGAATCAAGAAAACAGTCTCCCAGTGCAGAGGGTCTGCTCTGTTTGGTGTCCAGAAATGAATGAAAGGTGACATGTTAGCTCCTAGTAAACCGTTTGGTTGAATTTTCAGCTAATCAGGTTTTACTAGGAGCAAAGTTGTCACCATTCATCCCTGCCATTACAAGATGTACACTATTAAGCTTGAGATTTGTACAGATGAAAAGGACTTTGGTGTCTGGATGTCTGATAATTTAAAATTTGATTTTCATACAGATAAATTGGTCAGAAAATGCAACTAAATTATGCATTGCATCCTGAGATCGATAAAAAGCAGAGACTCTGCGGTTATCTTTCCACGGAATACTGTTCACCTTTCAGTACACCGTATTCTATCCAGGGAAAAAAGAGAATAGAAAGAGTTCAAAGGAAAGCTACTAAACAAATTATTGAGGTTAAAGGTATGCAATACCATGATAGATTACAGTATTTACAATTACATTCAATGAACTACAGACGCCTAAGGGGAGAGTTATGTCTGACCTATAACGCCTATAACAACCCAGAACTATTTGAGATCATTGGTCTAAATAAAAATACACATCATTTTAAAGACACAAGGTCACATAAATCAAGACTTATTGGAGAGAAGAATAATACTGTCAAAAGGAGTCAATGGTTTACTCAGAGAATTGTTAATACTTGGAATACACTACCAAGACACGTAGTAGAGAGTGGTAGCATGTCACTATTTAAAAGTAGTTTGGACACTCTTATGGGCGAAAACAAATTCTTATAATCCACCGCTGGCAGCAAATGGTGGCAAGTTCATCTGTGGACTTTGGTCTTCTGAACTTGATTCTAAACTATGAACAGAGCAGAAGGTCTGCACCAGGGGACTGTTTTTTTTTTATTCCTTTTTGATTTTGTGGCTGCTGGTGGGGGAAGGAGGTTTTGGGGACCAGAGTGGGGGAGGGGTCAAAGAGACTGGGTCTGTGCTGATTATTAATAAAGACTATGGGACTCGGATGGTTGAATGTGGTGGAGGTGTTTGGTACATGGATGGGGGGTAAGGGATTACTTTTCCAAGCATGGTAACTCACATTCATGGCATTTCACAGTGGCAGAAGGAAGGAGGGTGCAAGTGTGTGGGGAGGGAGGGAGTGTCAAGGTTTTAATCATTTTTGGGTGGGAGAGGAGCTGTTTTTTACAGCACAATTGATTGGGGAGGTTTTGTTAAAATTCTTAAATAAATAAAAAAATCCACCATAAAGGTGATGTGTTTGCCATGGAATTTGTGGATTTTGTAAATTGTGAATTTCCATGGACTTGCACTTACTTCACCAGTGGATTAAAGATTTATAACATTTCTATTTGCGTTGCTCCTTAAAATGTGTGCTCCAACACACCTTACAAATTAGCATCATGCACCTTTTTCAAAGTGTACACCCAGACACTTCTTGAAGTTTGAGCCCCAATTCTGCTTCAGAAATTTGTGTCTCAGTGCTCGCCAATAATATACGCCCCTGTTCCTTTCTTAAATGTGACTGCTACACCCCTCATAACATACCAACTCCATGTCTCCTTAAATTTATACCCTTGTTTCCCCTAAACTTGCTCCTCCCCTCCTATCATTTTGAACCTTCACCTCTCCTGCAATTCATGCTCCTGCTCCGCATTCTTTGCAAAAGTTGAGCCTGCACCCTCCTTGAAATTTACAGTTGCATTCATACACCCATACCAAAGTTTTGAATACCAGATTTCTTAAAACATTCCACCCTAAATTATTCCTGTGGTATATAGCTTTACAGCCATTTAAACATTTAGATTGTCACCTCCCCCAAAGGTTGCCCATCCTTCCCAAAATTTGCAATCCACATCTTTCCACAGATTTGCACTTCTAATCACCTCCAAAAATTAGTACCTCAACCATTCCCAAAATCTACACTTCCATTCTTCTCACAACATTTCCTTGTTTCTATTTTTAACTTCCTTTAACAAATGATTGCATTTAGAGATGAGCAAAAAATATCACCCGCCAATAAAATTCTGGCAAAATTCTAATTTCACTTCGGTGAAATTTTGTGAAATTTCTGCAAAAATGTTATGACATTTTGACACAATTGTGATTTCTGATATTTCCATCAAATTAGAAAGCTTTTGTTTAAATTACACCTCATTTGCAATGAGGACTTTACGAAAGTCCATACAGAAGTGTGCCAGGAATAGTTTCTCTATCTTTAACCCTTAGACTGCTGAAAGAATTAGAAAGTATAGGAATTTTGGACTGATATAGCAGTCCATGGCACAATTAGGATTAAAGATGAGTGATTTATAAGCCTCCAAACTTTCATAATTTTAAAATTGCATTTCACAATTATGTAAACTTCATGTAAAATTTTAAGTCCCTAAAACTTTAAAAACTAGAGAATAGAATATCACCAGTTTTGTTAGGTTCATTGACCCTAACTATTAGGCTTTGAGGCCACTCCCATGGCCCAGCAGCAGAGTGTTGTTCTGCCATGGTGACAACCCGGGTTTGGAAGCTAGTCCAGGAAATGAAGTCAAAAGGCAGGCCATGGCCAAGGCAGCTGTTGCTCAGCAGTGCATCTCCCTTCAGGAGGGTTAGCAGTGGCTTCCATCAATACAGCCACACCTGTGCTGGGCTAGGGAGTTTGCTTCTGCCATAGTGGAAACAGTGGCTGTGTGAGGATGACAGAGGCACCACCCACAACAGAAGACATGGGAGGTAAAAAATGTTGGATAAAAACCTGTTAGCCAAGTGAATGATTGTTGGGTTCAGCCAGATCAGGGCACTAACCCTGTGAACATGGTGTATCCTTGAAAGATGAGCTGCCAGATGGGGGATACCAATATGGGAAAATAAGAGCCTGTGAGTGACAACTCCCTAATCTCTTGCTCAGAGTCTGGCCAAGTTATAAGCAGCCAAATATTCCAAAATAACATCAGTAATTAAAGTTGAATTTCATGGGCATTTGACAAATTGTGGAATTTTGTGAAACTTTTGTCAATGCCATGTCCATGCATCTTGCCGAGTCATACACTTGAGGTGCCATTGTAAAAGAAGGTAAAGGCTAGGCAAAGTAACAATAAGGTAGCATTCATAGAAGGTTCCATAGTAAAAGTACAGTGATGCCAAGTGTCAGGTCACTATTGTGAGTGACAAACCATGAAGAATAGCCATGGACATCACTGTGTATTAGCCTGAATTCATGCAATATGCCAAATAACCACTAGAGCTCAACAACACTGTAGACAGTGGTGTATGTTCTTACTATCTGAAAACTGTTGCACCAGGTCATGCCAATACTTACAATTAGTTGCAACTTAGGCTACTGGGACAGAAGTATCTGGATATATTTAGTCATTATGGAGCATGGTACTAGATATCACCATTGTAGGAATATTGGAGGGGTATTTCAGGGCCATAAGGAAACTGCTGGTAAGGTGATTCAGTGGTGAAAAGTACTTTTTGAAAGTTAAATTCCACAAGTGGAATTCAAGTGGCATTACCTATTAAATGTCCATGAATTTTTGAGCAAATTTTGCCTATTAGTAGTTTCAAAAGTATCTGCAATTAATTTTAACCCAATAAACCACAAGGATAGATCTACTTTGGTGTGCATACCAAATATTGGGGGGTATACCTGCAATAGCAGTGGAGTTATAAACATCCAGATACTTTTTTTCACACAGTCTAACACATAAAGTGTGAAATTTTGAACTCCAGTAATGTACAATTTACAAAACCAATGACCTCTCTATTTAGCAGTTTCTATGACTCTTCCAAGAAACTATGCATTTAAATTTTCAATTATCTAGCCCCAAATGTGGCTAAAATGTAAGCACAGATATATTTTCAGAAATTTTCACATGAATAACAAATTGCCAGACTTTGAGCCCCTATAATGTCCTGCCCATCATCCAAATGCCATGTAAAATGGTATCATTTCAGGACCTCCCCTGTAAAATGGGCCCTATTCTCCATGGTGTGGAGTGGCTATGTACCATGTATCAGAGGTTCATAGACATTCCATGGCCGCTGCACCCCCTGCACCCAATGCACCAAAGAGGTGCTGGATTGTTACATGCTGGATCCCCTGGCCCACCAGTGATTGCCGCATGTGGGTGGTCCAGGGGGTGGTGCAGTGGGTGTGCCTGCACTCCATGCAATTATCAAAAGCATGAAGTGCCAGCTGAGGGGGGCACAGGCTACACATTTCTGAGGCTGTCATAGCCAGTCTCCACCCCCTAGGATGCTACCAACAGCCACAGTGGTCATGTAGAGGCATGGAGAACCTTCCAACATGCCACTCCAGCCCTCTGGTGCCTCATGGAGGGCTGAAGAAAGCTGACCAGCCACCAACCCACCCTGATGCCATAGCTGCCTGAATGATGTGGTGTCCTACAGGTGCAAGTGATGCATTGGTGGACCAGGTCCAGGCATCCCGTTGGATGCATGCCCTTGTCCGTGGAAGGTCCTCTGCACACATTCATGCTGGAGGGGGCAGGGCCATGGAAGGGGCAGCACGATGGCTGATGGATCTGAATATGGCCACTGCACATTGTTCTGTGGGTGTGGGGCCATGCATATGGGATACACACCTCTGGCACATTATTCCCACTCCATGGAGAATCCCCCCAATATGTGTGCCAAAATACAGATCTATAGCTGTAATACTGACTATGTTATGACCAATTCAAAGAATTTCATAAAATACCACAGCATTTTGGGAAATTGTATGGTATTTCAGTTTAATTCTGTGAAATTAGAATCTTCTAGTTCTGACCAGCCCTAATTGCATTTAATAAACTATTTTTTTTAATTTAATAAACTTTATTGAAAAAATATTGAATAAACAACATGACACTAAACACATTAACAATGAACAATTGTAACGTTTACCAAACCCCACCCACTCAAATCCAGTCCAGCAGAGTGACCCAAGGTGAACTATCTATCAAAATACACATGAAAGGAACAAAGTAGAATTAGCGGAAAAAGAAAACTTAACCATTTCTTGGTATACAGAACATCAAAATGACAATAAACAAATAAATGAACTATATTGTATATAGAGTATGCAACCTGCCCCATCACTTGCCAAAGAGTGGGAAGTGAAGACTCACACTCATGCATTCTACTCTGAGACTGAAAAATAGCTTCTGCAAACATTCACGGTCTTGGTAAACTATTTTAAGCTGGAAGGCTTTGAGTGCAGAAAAAATAATAAATAGTTTAAAATAACAGCAAAGTCAATGGTGTCATTGGTCAGTATGTTGCAGCATGAATGGGCATGGTTCAGCAGGGATTCAAAACTGTTTTTGTGAGCAGATTGTCCATGGTTTAAACTTTCTGCCAAGGAATTTGATGATGTCTTCTTGTATGCTGTACTCTTCTACAGTATAAAAATTTGTTTAGTTTTTATTTACCAGGTGGGTGCACTAGACAAACAATTGCCTGTATACAGGCTTGACCTAGGAGGCTACAACAGAAGTAACTATACAATAGATTACAACAACATCACCTACACACATGAAGGCACATGCAGTGCCAGTGACCAACATAAAAATTTGAAACTGTCAGGTATGCAACACAATATATAGAAAGGTGAGGTGAAAAGCCATTGACAACAGGTGACTAAAGGAGTCTGATGCAAGGCATACTATAATCCATACAGCAAGGACAACCAAAAAAGCTTTACAATCACTTCCTTTTCCAAGACACTGTGGGACATGTAAAACATTAGAGTGCCATACATACAAAATCAGCTATGAGCAAAAATATACAGATGCTTTCTGTAGGTACCTATAATAGCCACTAAGAAATAAAACACAAGTTACTCTGTATTCTTCATGTGCAATCACCACCAACCACAAGGAGATTTCAAAACAAACTGAAGTTTTTATTTGTTGCTCACAGCAGACAATTTAAAGAGTACTCCTTCTACCTTCATTCACAGCAAATGAACTCCTCAGTGCTTCAACCAGAGTATGGTCTTCATCAGGGGGTGGCTGAGCGTGCAGAGTAACTTGTGTTTCATTCATTGCATTGTGGTCTTGCTAACCCCTCTCTGCAACAGGCTTCTCAGGCTGAGCACACAGGTTCAGGAGTGGATTCTTTAGCCACTAAGAAAGCCTGGATTGTCACGCAGAGTCAAAGCTCAGCTGGAATAGAGTTCCATAGTCTTGGAAGAAATATAAGAAAGCAACGACACCTAGTTTTTTTTCTCATTTTAGGGGTAGACATTATTAATGGGATTGATTGATTGATTGATTGGAAACTAGTAACTGAAAATCAACTAGTGACTGTGAAAGGCACCCTGAGGCATGGTTCCCTTCCAATTGTGGCAAGGGGGGGTGGGTACAGGGAAAAACAAATACATACTGTACAACAGCAAAGTGCAGTCAAAATAAACAAAATCATTTAAATGCAAAATGATGTATTAAGAAGTAAAAATAACCTGTATAATTAGGGATTATCTGAAACAGACTGGCTGACAGGTCATAGGTAAAAATTAGGTGCAGGAGCACATAAGCCACACACTACCTGAGAAAAGGGATGGAATGGAGCAGACTACCCAGGCCAGAACAAGAGCAAGAGGGAATGAAATACAACTTGAGACGATGCTTGAGTGATTGATATGAGGAGGACAGATGAAATGGAAGGGAGAGGTTGTTCCAGATGGAGAAATGTCTGAAGGAGAAGGCATACTATCAAACAGCAGATGTGGAGTAGGAAATGGAGAAGATGCAATAGTCCCTATAATGAAGGATTTCAGAAGGCAGAATTGACAGGAGAGACAAGGGAAAAGAGTTAAGGAAGGAGACCTAAGAAATGTGTTAAGAAATTAAAGATGCACGGTCAGTGTATGAGGTGGCAGGTGGCAAGAGGTAATATCAGATGATTAGTTTAAAGGGACACTAATGGGTTAAGGAAGGGACATTTGAGGCAAAAGAGCAGAAGAAATTGCAGAGAGTGTCCAGTTTGGCAAGAGAAGAGAGTCAATAGTAGTAGAATCAGTCAGAGTCAGGAGATGAGAGACAGTAAGGCATGATCAGTAGATCTTATGGGGTATGAGCTACATGAATGCAGAAGTGAAGCAACAGATGAGGGCAGTTGATTATGCATGATGTCTTAAATGAGACATCCCAATATGCAGTCATTAATCAATATGAAGGGGGGAGGCAGCCAAGCTTTGTGTAGGGTGTGCAGTGATTGACATCATTTTAGAGGCCAAGGCAAAATGTTAAATACTGATGTATGTCACATCTCATTCTGTAATGTCATTTTGGCAGAGGCTGAGAAAACTGATATTCCATAAAGACGCTAAGAAAGAGGTATTCCATAGCCCATGGCTTAACAAGCATTTGTGGGATGAAGTTGTGGCTGACCATGGTCAGTACAAGGGAACCAAACCTGGAGTTGACAGCCTAATAGATGCTTGCAGCATTCAGTGAGAGATCAAGGGATGGGTCCAGTGTAATGCCTAAGAATTTAAAGGCTGAGGAAGAGGTTAAGAAGGTTCCATCACTACATGAGACAGAAAGAGGGGCAGAGAGTCCTTTAGCCTAGAAGTCAATCTGGAAAATATAGCCTGGCTTTTCATGGTATTAGGGAGTAGCTTATTCATGCAGAGCCAGCTTTGAACAGCTTGAAGTAATGTCTTCAATATTATCAGAACTTGAAAACAGAACAATGTCATCTGCATACAGGGTAGGTGTACTATGAGAAATACAGTGGTGGATGCAATTACTGGCAGGGAGAAGAGGTCTTAGGATCAAGCCTTGTGGGACTCTAACTGTGGTTCAACTGATGCTGAAGGAGTGGATCAAACCTGACTTGCTGGTATCTGTTGACCAAGTAAATATTAGCTAAGAAAGCACTGTGGATGAGATACTCAGGCAGTCAGGTTAAGTGCAGAGCAGGGAGTGATCAACAAAGTCAAAGATCTTTCTAATGTTGATCAAAACAGTGCCTTTGAGATAACACTTTCCATTGCACTAGCAATACTAGTGGTATGGTTTAGAAGGACAACAGTGGTATTGGGTCACCTATAAAAGCTGTGCTGTGTTTGTGACAGGAGTTTATGGGAGGTAAGGTAAACAGTTATTTGGGTGTCAACAATTTTTTCAAGGATTTTACTTAGCACAGGTAGAATACCGATAGATCTGCAATTGCTGATGAGCTTGCCATTCCCATCTTAGAGACAGGCACAATATGGAACAGTCTCCAAAGATCACGCTCGATCCCAGAAGTCAAAAATAAATTAATGATTCTGGTAATCACAGAAGCATGTTCATTTTACTTGAAGGAGTCTGATCGCATAAGAGCCAGTAGACTTGTATTTAGGGATCTGTTTGAGATATTTGCAGACATCAGAGATTCTAGTAACTTTAAATTAAAAAGAGTGGTAAAGTTTAGGGCCAGTAGTTGGCAAGGGTGGTGTCAGATGCAGTGGTCTGTTGCAAGGTAGCAATGACCTAGTGTATACAGTAAGATCTGCAAAGTTATGGTTAAAGGCATTAACTATGGAAAATAGATTGTTATAGGTAACTCCACAGATATCAGTATCAGATGGGGAAGTTACTACTTTGACCCAATATCTGCTTAATGCACCTCCAAAACTGATGCAAGTTTACAGCCATCGAATCAAGAAGCTATTTACAGTGTTTGTTTTTATTATGCTGAATGGCCTATTTATATTCATACCGAAGCATCCTATAGCTTTCTCAGTCTGAGACTTAAAAAAAAAGCATCAATACTTTTCCATAAATTGTTACTGGACCTTGAATCCTTCTTGTTGTTTGGGGAACATGCTTATTCTGGAGGCCATTAAACACAGATTTAAAGTGGGAGATGCCCATATTGAATTTATTGGTAGCCCACAGACAGGACCAGTCTATACAGGTGATTTTTTATTTGAACATGGCAAGGTCAAAATGTGAGAAATATTAAAAGTGAATTTGTCTTGGGTGAACCTTAGGCAGTTTACCCTCCAAACACAGAAGTCTGGGGAATTATTGTTGATAGTTTCAGAGAACGCACCCAAACCTGTTGAAACTCACCCAATCAGATTTTACTAGAAGAAAATACATTGCCATTCAGTCATGTTATTACTGATATGGGCACTGAATAGAGCAGATGGTCTGCACTAGAAGATAGCTTTTTGTTTTACAGGTCATGCAAAAAAAAATTGATTTTTTCGGGCACTGGAGAGGAGAAGGTGATGGTGACCATAAGTGTTGGGTGGCGATGTTATGTCAAACCTTGGGATCCTGTTGTGTAGGGAGGAGACAAGTGAGTGTATTTAGTGTGTGGATGGGGGATGTGAAAGCAATACTATAAATAAACATTCATCTGGGTAGAAGGGGAGGATGATGGTGGGGGCATGGGAAGGGGATTTATTATAAAAAGTATCTGGGAGGTTGTAGGGGATTGGGTCTTAAAGCACAGTGGGTGGGGGGGACTATACATATTTTTGAAATTTTTTCACTGCCAATAGCAGCTGGAGAACCACAATTCACATAGTTCTCACTGGTGTAGTGCCTACCTCATCCAGTGAAAACTAAGGGAATTGCATAATTCACCAGTAACTTTGCAGTTTGCAGAGGTTCACCATGTGAATTTGTGCATTTTACTGTTTAAAAATATGTGAATTGCAGTTGCCAGCAAATCAAAGCTGGCAAAATTTGTGAATCGCTTCACAAAGCAAATTTCACTGACTTCTCCCACCACTAGTGGGCAGGATGTGGAGGCTTCATGCAGGAGGGATATAGACACAAAAAGGTGTACATTTTTAGAATTGCCTAGGAGGATGACAGTATGACAAAATTCCAGGTGTGACCTAAGGATGATGGAATTGAGAGCACTCACACTAACTTGGGATATTAAATAAATTACAGTGCCAGTCCCATTCTTTGATGTAGCCTGGTCACATCTAAGGTTATAAACTAGTAAAGCATATAAGTTCTGTAGTATGGATAGCTTTAGCCAGGCTTCTAAGATCCTTAAGTCTTCATGGTTAAAATGATTGACATGGGTTGTAAACTAATCTAAAATAGGGATCTGGGACCTGATATTCAAACCTTTGCCCAGTGGGCAAAGTGATTGTACCAGTTTTGCTTGGGGTTTATGCCAAAGAGCAATATTGAACATGGGGTCATTGCGTGCACTAAAATATCAGGTCCCTGATGTTTAAGTGGAGATGTTTGAGGCCCTTATCACTCTGCCAAGTCAGATGGTTGAAACTGGGGATGTGAGACAACCTAGGGCTGTGGTTTTGCTCAATGTCTCCAGTGTTAAGAAATAGAAACAGAGCCAAAATGTCTAAGGGACAAAACCTCAAATAGATGAGAGCACCAGTGAAGTATTTTGAGAAACAGAGACTTGGCACAGGACTTGGGGGGAGGGGGGAGGAGAGAGCAAGCACTGCATATTCCAGCTTGGATGGTGTGAATTAAAATATTACACATAGCAAAATCAATAAAGTCACACAAAGCCGTGCACTAGGAATACACAATAGGTATGGAATCAGTCAGTAGAAGTGAGCAGGTAACAATACAAGCAACAAAAATAATTGGGTACAATAGGGACATTGTTTCAGGTAATGTAAAGTTGTTCCTAAACTCATGGAATGATAAGCACTAAGAAGAGGTCAGGTACTTTGGTGGCAGAGGAACACACACACCTTGCCTAAATAGATACAGTATGTCTTCTGAATTTTTATATAAAGGTAGTATCTTACTGGAAAGTGAGGAAATCTGGATCAGGAAGGAACCTGGTCCTCACCAAAATGTAAACAAAGGACATAACTGTGGCTGTACCAGAAAGAGACTATATATACATCAAAATTGGGATGTTAGCCTTATCAAGATTAAGTGGGTGGTGTCAATGACTAGGCTGTGTATTTCACCATTATTGGGGATGCAAGGAAAACAGGGGCCCTGGAGCAAGTGGGGTTCAATACACAATACTAGGCTATTGGCCTCACTGGTGCACCTACCAGTTACAATGATGCTGGTATAACAGAACTGTACAGATGATTAAGGTGACAGCAGCAGGCTGCAAATAGTTTACAGAAGCAGCATGTCCTGTTGCTGACTGCCTCCCATGGCTGACACCAATGGCAGAAATCCATATGCTGTGCCCCTTGGCACTCTGGCCGGAAGCATGGAGATCCACATGAGTACCAGTGATCTTTAAAAGGGGGAAGAGGCTGCACCTGTTCCTGCTAAGTAAGTTGCCTGATTGGTGTTGGTTGGAAAGAAGAAGGCACGTTTATGATGGTGGGACTCTGATGGTTCCCGTTGCTGGGGGAATGATGATCATTGGGGGGGGTGAGTAAATCTGCCTGAAAGGACATTTATAAACCCAAGTGTCCTGTGAAACAGGTCTGAGAAGGTGCCCAGTTGAAGGTGCAGGCCTTTTGTTCTGGAAACTAGTTTGTGTGCAGTTTACAGTCACAGTTGCTCCTGCCAAGAAAGCTGCCCAATTGGTGGAGGGTTGCAGAAGGGAGGCAGGTTTATGCTGCAGGGCTCCTGATGGTTCCATATGCCACAGGAATGGTGATTGATGTGGAGTAGGTGGAGAATACTGTACAGTAAGTCCTCCTGAAAGGACTGCTACCAATCCAAGCATGCAGTGAAAACAAGTTTGAGATGGAGTCAATGTGTAAAAATGCCTGTATCTTTTGGACTTCCCCTGTGTGGATTACTTTATTTAGTGGGTCTTCTCTGGCTAACAATTATAGAAAGAATACATAAACAAATAAATAAAGTTTGTAAATGGTGGATAGAAAGCTGCCCTAATACAATGTGCTTCCCTTGTGAACTGCTGTTTGTTGATTCTGTTATTTAAATGTTAAAAATAACAAATTAGGTGCATCAGCAATATACACTGTATATACAATACAGTGTGATGAAGCCTGATCGTTTACTTAAAATGGCAGCCAGTGACAAGATGCACTATATAGCTGGATATATTGGGAAATATCACAGAAATCCAAATGAAATGAATGGGAGTTTCTTGTAATACATTGTATTAACTCTTGATATTCTGCATCATGTCACTGGCTACCATGGTACATAGAATACTCCAAGATGTTCATACGTGTGTTATTTTTGTATGTCTAGACTAGTTGGAAGCCTCTGAGATATATATACGTCTAGACTAGTTGGAAGCCCCCTAATAATAAAAATGGGATTTACATAAATGCACAGAGCAAATTATGGGCAATTGCTTACATTATACCATCCTTTACACATCCCTTTTAAGAGCCACTGATGCCACTAAGAAAACATTAAAACATATGAGATTTAGATGTTATTCTGCTTTTATTGTATATATTTTCTGTTACTTCTTCCCCTTTTATCTAGATTACTGTGCATATCTGAATGAAAACATTATTACTGTCCCCTAGATTTTATATGCTCTGGCTGCATTTCTACACCTGATATCATAATTTCTTGTGTATGACATCAGCATTTCACCACAGCAAGCATATTGTTATGTCATAAACAGAAATGTGATGTCAACTGTAGGTAAGCAGTCAGAACAGATAGGGACTTGATCACATTTTCATGCAACTGTCACTAGTATTAAAAAATTAGGAGTGAGAGTTACAGAAAAAAAATATTAAATATAGCTGATCTGTGTCAAAACATTACATTTTTTTCACAGCTGTCCCAATGGCTTAAGGGACTCTTTAGTGTAGTGTTACATGAATAGTTGAACAAATGTCACAATATTGACAACATTGTTTCAGTGGACCTGAACATCTTATGGTTTCCATACACTTAGACTGTTGGAAGCCTGTTTCTGAGATCCAGGAGATAACCTCACACACTGCACCAGATAAAGAAGAAGGCTATGGGTGGAGTGCTACCATTAATATGATTGCTCATACATTAAGGAAGTAAAAAACAGTCCATGAATATTAGTCCAACACAACATTTGCAAGGATATGCTCAATGTAAACATTACCCTTTTTCAGTAGTTTATTATACAAACCTTGTATTCTGTGCTAAAAACTATGCCATGGGACCTCTTACACCACAGTTGCATTTTAAAGACATTGAAGACATAAATAATGCCTCCCTAATCCAGCTATTGAGAATCACATTCAGTGATAACAAGAAAATCTCAGCAGTAAGGTGATAAGTCCTATTTCCAGTCATTATATTAGACCCATGCCTTGAAAGGCTATTGTTACCTCTGAAAAAAAAAAACAGCAAACATTTTTAAAACCAAGTCAACTTCTAAAACTTTTCATTTATTTTCTAAATGTTATGTTCCTTATATTTTCTTACAATATAAATGTGTCTGGAAAACAGTTATTGACTACTTTTGTTGTGGTGTACATGTGATATCATTCTGTGACATCATGGGCAGGCAAGCAGCAGCAGTAACTGTCCACAAACATCCTCTGTGTTAGCTATTGTCCTCAGCAATAAACAATATCAGTATACACACACTAAAATGTAATATATAAGCAGAACTGGGAATGAATACAAAAATGTTCATAATAATATTAGAAGCATGTACTGAACATGGTTAGTACCTTAAAAATGATATCTACTGTAAATGCCAAGGTGCCATACAATTAAGTACAATGCCTGTTGTGGTGTCATTAATTAAAAATGCAACATTTCCTTATCAGTAATTATCAGTGCATTCTTCTTTCTCAGCCTTCTTTAGAGTCGTGAAAAGAAAGGAAAGAAACCCTTACAAAATCTGTTGCTAAGGTGCAGCACACTAATTAATTATCCAAAATATACCCTGTGCTACTATTCTAGTTAGTGAGTTCTTTAAGAGTTCAAAAAAGGACGTACTCTGCTGTGGACCAAGCTTCTAAAAATTGTAGATATAAAACCAAAATATTTTGGAAAATTCTTCATAACTCCATGAAGTTCCATTGATAAATTCAACAGCAGAATAATGTCATGAGTTAGTAATCAATGGTTTACATAAATCCCCAATATTTCAGTTTGCAATCCATGGAAAATTATTCTGTGATTTACTTGACCTGCAAAAGTTATTTCTTGGTTTAAATAGAAATGCTTTTTTCTAATTCCATGGGATTCATAAAGAAATATCAAAAAGCATTTCAGAAGCAGGATCACTATTCCACATAAATTCCACCATTGGAATTAAATATTCCACAGAACATTGGTAAGGACTATGACAGTAGCACAGTAGTAGAAGCAATACCAGCCACCACAATTGTCAAAATTATCTAGATATCATGCACATAGTGGAGGAAAGTGTTTCACTGCTTTACAATTAACTGGTGGAAATATTAATTTATGTACCTTTGTTTGTTATTGAATGCATCAGATACTCATTGTTTACTTCCTGCTAACAGTAATTCTGTCATACTGCATTATGCTAGAGTGATTGATAGAAAATGAATTTATGAACACTACATTTTGAGGAAAGCATTTTTAAGAATGAACCTTCAAACATTCAAATAGCAATACTCTACAAATTAGTGGACCTTTTTTAACTGCATTACTAGCGTCATGCCTTACAGTCGGTACACAAAAAATGAAAATGCCATGCCCTCTGTCTGGTGGGCTGCTGCAATACTATTAGTAAAGGTTAAAAAATGGTTTTATTCACTGGATGTCTTCTATGTTTTCTGCCCACCATTATCAAGTATGGGCAAAGTTTTAAACTGCTGTGTGGGTTTTTGCAAGACTGACTAGAAAATGGTTTTGCTTACTGTATTTAGTGTATGCTTCTTTTTTAGTTATCCAAGTCAGGAAAATATTAATGGTTGAATTTTTAGCTACAGTGGATTCTGCCAGGATGCAATGCAAAGCAATACTGCAGTATTCTGCAACAGAGTTACTGCAAAAATCAAGGCAATTTCAATGAGAGTTTTGTAATTCAGTGTCATGTGACACTGCCTTGCATCTTGCATGAATGCAATGTAGCTGGTCCTTTGTGTAGTGCTGTAGTATGACTGGCATGAGTTTAACAATGGCTTAAGTTAATGCAGTTTGATGTCTGGTAGACTGGTCTGTGTTTATAATTTATTTAAATTTTGTTCACTAGGTAAGTACAATGAGCCAAGGCCCTTTTTCATGTACTACTTGGGGCCATATTTACAACAGCCAAGATGGTAATAAAACATATTTAAATCAAGCATACAATATGCAAGACAAGCTTTGTAACAACATCATATCAAAATTACATAAAACATTAACAATCCAGTTGTTTTAAAAAAATAAATTTTTAACTGCTGTTTGAAAACAGTGTGACTTTTTACTTCATGAAATGACTCTGGAAAATTATCCCAACATTTGGTAATGCAAACAGAAAATGCACATTTGCCCATATCAGTTGACATGACTTGAATTGATAACTTGTGCTTTCCTATGGATCTTAGTTGCCTACTTTCAGTTCTATTGTCAAGTAGAACATATAGAGGGGAGTCAGTTTTTAACCTTAGCATGTTATCTACTATAGTACACAAGTTATACAAACCATTAAGCTTGGGGGTAACAAACCAGACTGTGAGCATAATATACAATGATGAGTTCTAAATGGCATCTTTAGTGCAAATCTGAAAATCCCATGAAATGTAGTGGTTAGTAAGGATAAATCAGCAGTGGCTAAGTATGTAAGAATTATAATTTAAAGTAGGCAATAATATGTTATTAGCAATAGTACGTCCAGCCTCAATATTTAAGCAGTTTTACAATTTAAACAAAACACTTAATTTTTGATTAACCTGTTTACTTATAACCCTTACATGAAATGAAAAGGTTAGGTTAGTGTCAAAAAGTAGTCCAAGATATTTAAATTCTGTAACCTGTTTAAGCAAAGCCCCTTTTGTATCCACAGACAACAGTGGTATACATTTTGACAATCTTGGTTTTGAACCAAATAACATACATTTTTTTTTTTACTATTTAACAAAAGATAATGAAAAAGCCACAGATTTAAGGTGGAAAAATCGATATTAAGTGTCTGATTTATTTCCTCTACAGAAGAGGAACTGGAATATATAATAATATCATCTGCCTGCAAAATAGTCTTAAAATGTGTTAAGACAGACGTTATTGTATCAGAAAGGGTCCCAGGATTGAGCCCTGGGGCACTCCATGTTCCAGTATTCAAGTACTAGAGTATGAACAATTGTAATTTACCCTAAGAAAATGATTATTCAAGAAACTTTGAAACCAAGCACACGGGAAATCAGCCAGTTCAATGCTCCTCAACCTCCCGGGCAACAGGGAATGACGGACTAAATCAAAGGCCTTGGACAGGTCCACAAAAAACACACCAGTAAGCTTACCACCATCCATAGCTCTACTGAAGTACTGTAGTCAGTGAACCTGGCCAAGGATGTTCCAGTAATCTAGCATTTGTGAAAGTGATGCTGCTCAGGAGACTGAAGACCACTGGACTGTAGGCACTTGACCAACTGAATATCAATAAGTTTTATTTTCCAAAATCTTACTCAAAAGTGACAATATGGAAATTGTTATATATGTTAGATATACTTAGGGGCCATTACAGAGACTTGGGCTGGTGGTAACAATATCTGAAATCCAGCTGTTCTGATGTATTCCTTACTTAGAAGAGACAGGAGCAAGGATAGAGGTGAGGGCATAGTCATACACATTAGGGATGGTTTCAAGGTGACAAAGGATAGGAGTACAAAGAAGAAGTGTGATGGGAAAATAGAATCAATATGCCTGCTGCTGACAACAGCTGTTGGTAAGGCAGTTAGATTATGGATGGTTTGCAGACCACAATGACACAGGGAAGTCAAAGAGAGAGTGTTTAGGGAAGAAATCAGAAGAAGGGCTGCAAAAGGGGATTTTGTGTTGGTGGAGACATGAACCTGCCAGATACAGATTGGGATATTCCAGCAACAAAGAGTGCCAGTAGTCAAGCATTGCTTGATATTCTGCAGGACCACTTACTGGTGCATCTGGGCAAGAGTCCCACACAACAGGGCACCATACTCAATTTAGTACTCACCAAATCAGAAATGGTGGGGGACACCTGTCAAGGAACTGTTGGGGTCCAGTGATCACAACACTTTGGGATTCAAGCTGGCAGGGGAAATAATTGACCCTTCTTGAAGACAGTGGTTCTGGACCTCAGGCATGCAGACTTTGGGAAAATATGTGTGAACTACTGTAGAAAGATTGGCACGGTTATGTACTGTATGTATGTACAATATGTATGTATGTATGTATATATTCACTTATTTATTTATTTATTTCAAAAGTTTTACCAGGAAAGTCATACTGAGCTGGTATCAGCTCATTTCCATAGGTGTAGATTATATTAATGGGTGAAAGAACAGTGGTCCAGACTAAAAGAGCACTACTGAAGGTGATAACATCTTTAGCATTGAAGGTCACCAGAAGGAACAAACAGAAGAAGTCAATTTGGTTCTCGAGGGGTGAGGTAGGCTGTAAGGACAAAAAGAAGAGACTTCACTGAGTACCAGAGGAGCAAGTGTAAGAGGCATTGATGGATTATCATGCTAACTCAAACAGGCAATGACAATGGTCAGTATGGCAAAGGCAAACATGGAGGTGTGGATTGCAGAGGGCTGAGAAAAATAATTTTATAAATGCATATAAGGCAGACAAGAAAAAGACAGGGTAGTTAGGCTAGTTGAGTGGGAATAGTAGTAGAAGATGATGAGCAGAGGGCAAATGTAGTAAACAATTACTTCTACTTGGTATTCATTGTAGAGGACAATGGTCCTCTGCCAGAGAGTGGTAGGAAGGTGGCCACATAGGGGGATAATTACATGGAGAAAGTACAGATATTAGCAGGGTGAAAAAGGGGCTAGAAGTTTTCCAGGTAGACGTGGCACTAGACCTGGATAGCCTGCACTCATGTGCACTTAGGAAATTGACTGCAAACTTGGCAGTACCCTTACCCCATCTATTTACTTAGCGTTATAATTAGTGCAATAGATAGAAGAAAGCACTTAGCCATCATGTCCATCCTCCATGTCCATGGGTCCAATTTATCCCTCTGGTAGAGATTACAAATGCATTTTTTAATTTTTGTAATTATCAGATGTGTTTGCCTGTATTATTTCTTTCATGAGTTTGTTCCATTACTGTCCCACCTTTTGTGAAAAAAAAAATGATTGTATTCTTTTTCTGTGCCTTCAAACTTTTAACTTTTATTGTGGGATCCAAGGCTGAACTCTTTAACATATTTCTAGACTCAATGCTTCGGCTAAATCAGGATCTTGAATAGCTCAACTTAAATGGTGCATGTAGCCCCTGATTCTTCACTCCCCTAAGGTGAACAGACCCAGTTCCTCTATTCTGGTTTCATAATACTAGTTGTTTAATCTTGGTACCATCAGGACCACCGTTATGTGCACCCTCTCGATACTAGCAACATCTTTCCTTTAATATGGAATCCACAGCCGTAAACCGTTGTCCAAATGTGGAACAGTATAGATTTTCCAAAAAGGGATTACACACTGTTCGGTTATTGTTATAAATGTTCTTTTAATACATCCAATTAACCTGTTAGCAATCCCAGTAATTTTATTGCACTACTTTTCAATCTTAAGGTCTTTACTAATCATAATTGCCAGGTCTTTTTCAGTTAGCAGAAATTTTAGGATACTTCCATTTAAACTGTATTTTGTCTGTGTATTGTTATAACCAAGATGCAGGATGATACATTTTTCTGTGTTAAAACTAATCTAATTGTCATAGGTACCTAATTATATTTCCTTTAGATCTTATAGCACTACTTTCATATTTTTGGTTAGGTCAACAGGACCTCTATCTTGGTGTCATCAGCAAACTTTACCAACCATCCTGTTTCTTTTTTATGGAGATTGCTAATACACAGTGAAAACAGTCCAGGGTCACTGGGACTGCAGCCTTGGGAGGGGATCCATATGGCCTTATGACACAGGAAATAAGTGTGTGCTGTACACAGCCATTGTACTGCTGTGGCAACCACAAGTGGCCACAGCAGAGAGACTGGGAAGTAAACCACATGTCATGTCACCAGGGGCACCTTTGTTGAGACCATATGCATGGTGGCACCCCATGACAGGCAGGGCAGTGGCTGCAGGCAGCAGCTGTGCAATGACCTGGGTAGGGCTACACCTGCCTGGGGCAGAGCCTCATGTGATAGGTGTTGTGCTGCAGAGCACCATTGAGGCACATTCAGTGGAAATGGTGAGCTGGAAAGGAATCCTGCATTATGTTATTCCAGGTTGTGGATGGGATGATGGTAAGGAAAAGCATATTCACTTGGCTGTATCACCTGCACTGCACCTGTGTGGGACCCATCACAACCCTGGAGATGATCCTGCCCACTCTCCATTGTCTGGCACTGGTATTGGCTGCTCCCCTGTCTTCCTAATCTGTGCTCTTCAGAGTGTAAGAAAGGTGATGTCAGAGGTGACCTTCACAACACATTGCCCCATTGCAGCTCACCCATGGGCCTTGTCAGATGGGAGGTAAAATAGAGGTAAGTGTTCTGTGTGCAGTCATACAGCCTTTGGGTGGTATTGCACAACAGTACCTGCCAAGGACCCACCATGCTGCCACCCCTTTGTAAGGCACCCTCCTTGTACACTCACCCAAGTAAGGGGCATGTAGCCATTCACAAGGTTAACTTGAGCCACTGCTATGCTGCATGTGACTACAGGGATGGACAGAGCAATCCACACTCATCCTTGTTATTCATGGGATGTGTCAGTTTGAGATGCTTGCCCAAAGTTTTATGGCGTAGCAGAGTGAAGTGGAACCAGACTACTACAGTGGCCATAGTCTGTCCACACCTGTGAGGGTGGTGCCGTGACAGTTGCACCTCATCAGCAGAGCAGTTAGGCAGACTGCAAGGCTGGAGACACCTGACAACCAGTTCTGCACTGTGGAACAGTTGCAGCTGGGTCTCATCACACCCGCAGGACCACAGGGACATGCCTTGGTGTGTGGTCCTGGGCATACAACATGACACACAGGATGTGACCCACTCAACATAGCATGGTATGGCAGGTGTGTCGCCAGTACTTTTCAACTTGCATCTTACAGGTAGTAGAATTGATGCCTCCCCCCCATACAAGAATCCTTCTTATCAGTGGTGTAACCAGACAGAAAAAATGTGCACACCGTGACCACATTTGTTGCCACATTTGGATACAATAAACACAGCTTAGTACACCAAGTCACTGGTTGTTGCCCCAAGACATGCACTGGTAAATACTGTTGACGTACATTGCTCCCTCAACCATCAAAAAACACTCTAAAGCCCTTAGATCCCCACATAGCATTTGGGAGCCTGACATTTTGAATAGTCTCTAAGATGGCCAACTCTTCTAGTTTTGTCTCCCAAAAATAAAACTATAGAAAGGCTGAGATGGCTCTGTATCATTTTTTCAAGTACAAAGCCAGCAGTTCAGACCTTTTTTGTTGCCCACTTAAATATAACATTGTACACTATGGGTCTTTTGACACCCATACTTCTTATCCTCAATACCCCGCCCCTAGCTTTTCTCTTGTTGCCAACATATTGGGGAAAAAAAGTTTTAGCACCCATCCTTACTTCCCTTGCAATCCTTTCCCCTGCCTCTGCCTTAGTTCTCCTAACCACCTACCCTGCTTCCTTCTGCCAGATCTGCTGTACTTCACTCTCCTCTTCCATTTTAGTTTCTCTGTATCTTTTGAAAGTTGCAATTTGTTTTTCCTTCACTGCCTTAGCCACATTCTTGAATAACCATAATAGTCCCCTTTTCCTCCTGCCTTTTTCTTTACCTCCTTCACACAGAGGACCATTGCCCTAATGATGTCCTCCCTTATTCCCTTACACTGCAACTCTTCCCTTCCTTAACTATTCCTCCCTCAAATCATTTTCTGAGGCACTCACCCATTTCTTTGAAAGTTGCCTTCCTGAAATTCGGACCCCCATGGTTGTGTGGCCCATGTCAGCTCCTTTCCTTACATTAAACCACACTGTATGGTCATCATGGGTACAAAGGGGACTAACCACTGTGAAGTTTGCAATGCTATCGCTGTTTGTGAGCACCAAGTCCAACACTGCCCCACCCCAGTAGGTTCTTTTGCAAGCTGCATGAGAAAAGTTCCCTGTAGAGAGTTTATGATGAACTTGCTCCTTGCCAAAGCTGAAGCTGGTAGGTTCCACTCCATATTCAGTAGATTGAAATCTCCAACTATCAGCACCTCCTCCTTCCCTGACATCCAATCTCTGGCTGTCTGCAAAAACTACTCCCATTCAGATATTGGTCCCACAGCCCTTCTCTAGGGTGAGCCATAGCACTTCTAGACCCTCCTCACTTTGATGTACCCACACTTCAGTAACTTTTATTCCCTTCCTCACATATTGTGCCACATCTTCCTTTTTTCCATCCCTGACACTCCTGAAAAGTGGGTATCCTAGCATTGGTATGTTCCAGTCATTGTGTGCTATACACCACATTACAGTAAAAGTTCCTACGCACGCTCGTAAGTTTGCGAAATTTCAATATTTTCACTCCAGATTTCCAACATTGCCATTTTACCACACCTCCTTATGAGCAGTACAGCTGTCATTTTTCACCTCACCCAAAGCGTGTTTCCACCCATGTAGTGCACAATAGGCGCATGTCGGTGTCTTGAAATCAATCGCAGGACATTAAGAAAATCACAATGGCGCTGTTCATGATCAGAGGTCTTAAAATGGCTATTTTGAAAATTTGGTGAAAAAATCCTAAACATGACTGTTTCTACGGCGTGTGTTGCAGAGTTCTATGCGCGCTCGTAAGTTCTAAATTTTCAATATTTTCACTCCAGATTTTCAGCATTGCCATTTACCACACCTCCTTATGAGCAGTACAGTTGTCATTTTCACATCTTGCCCTAACGTGTTTCTGCCCATGTGGCGCACAATGGCACAGTCGGTCTAGAAATCAATGTATGGACACATTAAGAAAATCACAGTGACACTGATCATGAGCAGAGGTGTTAAAATGGCTATGTTGAAAATTTGGTGAAAAATTCCCAAAAATGACTGTTTTATGAGCGCACGTTGTGCAGTTCCTACGCATGCTGGCAAGTTTGCGAATTTGTAATATTTGTACACCAGATTTTCAACAGTGCCATTTTACCACACTTCCTTACGAGCAGTGCAGCTACCATTTTTCACATCTCACCTAAAATGTGTTTCCGCACATGTAGCGCACAATGGTATAGCGGTGTGCGAAAACAATGTTTGGGACAGATTAAGAAAATCACAATGACACTGTTCATGATCAGAGGTCTTAAAATGGCTATTTTGAAAATTTGGTGAAAAAATTCCTAAACATGACTGTTTTACAAGCGTGTGTTGCAGAGTTCCTATGCACGCTCGTAAGTTTGCAAATTTTCAATATTTTCACTCCAGATTTTCAGCATTGCCATTTACCACCTCCTTATGAGGCAGTACAGTTGTCATTTTCACATCTTGCCCAGCGTGTTTCTGCCCATATAGCGCACAATGGGCGCGAGTCGGTGTGCAAAATCAATGTATGGGACACGTTAAGAAAATCACAGTGACACTGTTCATGAGCAGAGGTGTTAAAATGGCTATGTTGAAATTTGGTGAAAAAATTCCCAAAAATGACTGTTTAAGGGCCTTGCGTTCTGCGCAGTTCCTCATGCGCTGGCAGTTTGCGAATTTGTAATATTTGCACCAGATTTTCAACAGTGCTATTTACCACACTTCCTTATGAGCAGTGCAGCTACCATTTTTCACATCTTGCCCAAAATGTGTTTCCGCACATGTAGCGCACAATGGTACAGTCGGTGTGCGAAAACAATGTTTGGGACATATTAAGAAAATCACAGTGACACTGGTCATGAACAGAGGTCTTAAAATGGCTATGTTGAAAATTTGGTGACAAAACTCCATAAAATGACTGTGTTATGAGCGAGCATTGCACAGTTTCCACGCACCCTCGTAGGTTTGTGAATTTGTAATATTTTCAGTCCAGATTTTCACCAGTGGCATTTTTCCACACCTCCTTATGAAGAGTACAGCTGTCATTTTCCACAACATGGCCGAAATGTGTTTTCACACTTTCAGTGCAGAGATGCGTGGTCGCTGTGGGAAATCATTGTTCGGGACAGATAAAGAAAATCACACTAACACTGTTCATGATTGGAGGTCCCAAAATGCTGTGTTAACAATCTGCTGTAAAAAATCCCCAAACTAGTTACACATTACGGTGTCGTTGCATACTTTCTACCATAGCTCGTGACTTCACCAGTTTTTTTAAGATTTTGAGTAGTTTCAACATTGCCATTTTACACCTCCCCATGAACAGTACCGCTGTCATTTTCACATCCTGTTCGAATGTGTTTTGCACCTGTGGTGCAAATGCCATAGTTGCTGTGCAAAAGCAGTTTCGGCTAACAAACTGATATTGCCACTGTTCAAGAGGTGGGGGTCACAAAAACCATGTTGAAAATTTGGAGTGAAAATACCAACGAATGCCTGAGGCGTTAGGGTTTCCGACCATAACGCCCCACCCTGTAGAGTATGACAGGCATCAGGGGTGTGACTTGGGATTCTTGCCTGTCATGCTCATACCATTCCACCCCCACCCACACCCTGCAGCCAGTGAGAGGCATCAAGGTGTGCCTCAGACTCTTCGGGCCCAAACTTCACCCCATTCTCTTATACTTCCCATCTCACCATATTTCCTGATGGAAGAAGAGTATATAAGGTCAAAGACCCCCAAAGCACACCGTGACACTTGTCAGTGTCTGCAGGGTAGGGTGTGATGAAATGGCGTGGTCGTTATGCCTGACGACCCAAAGGCACACCCCAATGCCTGCCACTCTCTGCAGGGTGGTGGTGGGGTTGGCTTCAGTTCAATACTTTGCTGCCATTCCTATTATCCAGCTCTGTAACTGCTACACTACCATTACCAGTGCCAGCAAGCAAACATTCGGCATTGACAAATGCTTGTTTTACCTGCTTCAGTGTGTTACCAGTAGGCTCACTAAAAGTACAATACATCAATGTTTGAAATTCCCTAAAATGTTATTTGTTTCTCGATGTTGGAAAGAATTGTATCTTATGCTAGGTTGCTTAGCTGAGTCTGTCTCACTGAACTGCTTGTATGACCACTGCTGTCACAATATTGGAAAAAAAAACTGTGAAAACAATTAAATGAACATACAAAATCATGCTGTACCACTAATAAAAAGGTTTTTGAAGACAAGTAAAAATAATAAGGTATTTCACACTTTTGCTGCTGCATGCATGTGTTATTCTAAATTAGCAGACATGCTGTACAGACTAATGGGCAAGGTGACATAATCTTCTCATGTGTTAATGTAGCTCTTAAGAACAAAGGAGATTTCATCAATCAGCAAATGGAGGCACCCAAGATAATCAAAGGGGCTACTGTTAATAGTAAAATCATTCCAATTCAACCCAATCTACTTTATTTATATAGCACCCATCCAAGCAGTGTACAGAAATTTAAAATGATGTATGTAACCCCCACTACAATGGGGCTCACCAAAAAGTCCTCCAAGAGCTCACATAATCAAGCGGCTGTGTTGCACAGTAGTTCGCGCAGGGGAACCATGGAAGGCCCAAAACCCGGCCTGTTGCTGTTTTGCTGAGAGAGAAAGAGAGAAAACTAGTCGGACAGTGATCCACTTGGTGTGCTGTGAAGCAAGCTACTGCATGGATACCAGGCTCACCTGAAGAAGACAAAAAATGTTGCTAAAAGCGATAGGCCTGTCAGGAACTTTAGCTGCTGTTGTGCTCGCGGATTTTAGCAGTGATTTTGCTATCGGGATTGAGGAGCAGCCTGCCTGGTACAGTGAATTTTCTTTACAAATAAATGTGCTGCGAACTGGAGGAGGGTCGCAACCTGATTTCCCCCTTGAGCTGAGTTGTGTGGTGAAGGCTGGAAGCTGTACCCAGCTTGTATCAGACTGAATCTGCCTGCTATCAAATGCAGTTGGACCTGGCCACGAGGGTCTGGTCTCCCTACCCTGCTATTTCTGGCAATCCAGAACAACCATCATCCATCCTGTTCTCAGCATTGGGTATCGTGAGTAGTAAACAGGGTAGCTTCCTGCAAATATCTTTTAAATCACAAGTGTGTCATCTGATTAATTTGTTGTATTGTTTTCACAAACTGATCCCTCTGGCATACCTCTCAACTGTCCCTGATTTTCAGGGACGTCCCTGATTTTACCTCAAAGTTTTACTCTGTCCTTCCTAAAAATGATGTTTCCATGACCAAACAGTGGGGGTTATAAGCATAAAATAATGTCAAACATTAATGTTACAGACGTGGTCTTCCTTAGAAAATGCATTTTACACTGCACCACCTATTCTACCAGCTTCCTGAGTGGATATCACCAATTTGTAAGATGTGTCCCTGATTTTAATCCTTTGTCCCTGATTTTTGTAAGCCTTGTCCCTGATTTGTGAGGCAGGAGGTTGAGAGGTGTGCTTCCAGCTCCGGATTTCAATCAGTGGGTGTGCATGCAAATTCTTCTTCCTCACAGGGCCCCTACCAGCTGCAATGCTGGCCTATCCTGGGCAACAGTCCTGGCTTGACCCCTTTTCCATCCTGAGTACCCAGAGAGTGTAACTGATAGGGACACTGGCTGCATGCACAACTGTGATATTTATAGTATGTTTTGTCAATTAACCTGATTACCCCATCCTTGTTATAGCCCTCTGAATAAATAAGATCTACTTCTTTTTCTGCAATCTACATTGACTATGGTGTCTGTTTATGCCTAAGGTATTGCGTAGTTGTTTTTGTCTTGCATTACCTTATTTTACAGGGGGTCCCCAGAGTCAAGCTGAAGGAACCAGTCCCGGGGGTAAGTGCTAAATCTAGGTGTATGTGTAAAACCTATCAGGGATGTTGGGAAGGTAAACATTGCGTACTGTGTGGGCCACTAGCAGGAGACAAGAGGGAGTCACAATGTCCCAGAGGTCTGTGGTATGGTTAGTCAGACCAATACCAACCCTGACGTTTGGGTGGAGGTACCAGTCACTGAACCTAGGCCAGTTAACCTGCTACTAGCCAAGCAGGCAGGGGTAGTAGCCCTTGGGATAGCGCCACCTAGGGGTTACATGTACAAAAAAGTTTAAGTTACACGAGTATGAGAAACATCAAATTGTACATATCATACATTTTACAATTAGCAAAATAGTGCACTAAGATAGAAATTTAAAAAGAAAGACTCAAACAAATTACATCACCATCATTTAAAAGTTTGAATGAACAACCAGATTTTTCAAGACAGATTTAAAACTACTCAGTTTGCTTGCCTGATGTTCAAATCGACTTTATTTATAAAAAGGCACTATTCCAGAGATCATAGTGCCTATTATAATAAATACATAAAATATGTATAAAATATAGCAATCATCATTAGAAATGGTTCATATATTTACACCAAAGGCAAGCTCAAATAATGCATTTTTAAAGCAGTTTTGAAGCTCTCCACTGTCAGGCACTCTCTTATCTGATGAGGTAGAGAGTTCCACAGGGTAGAGGCCACAAACATAAATGCCCATGACCCAGATGTATTCAGCCTAACTCTGGGAACCTTTAGCAATTCCTCATCAGCCAAGTGGAGAGGTTGGAGGGGGCAGTAGTGATGCAGAAGATCTTGCAGGTAGCCCAGACCCTGTCTGTGTATGGCACTATAGGTCAGCAATCCAACCTTGAAGGTGATCCACCACTGAACTGGCAGCCAGTGCAGTTCACACAGCACAGGAGTAATATTACTCAGCTGAGAAAGCCCAGTCAACAACCTGGCCGCTGCATTCTGCACAAGCTGCAGTTGGTAGATATCAATCCCGGGAAGCCCTAGGTACAGGGAGTTACAGTAGTCAAGACATGAGGTCACAAAGGCGTGGATCAATGTTGGATGGTCGCCAGATGGAACAAGGTGCTTAATCTGGGTGATATTCCTCAGATGGTAAAAGGAGGACTTGAAGATGGATGACACCTGCAAATGAAGCATCAGTTCATCATAAAATATAACACCCAGATTCCACACTTGTTCAGAGGTCAGTAACTGGCAACCCCCAACCCAAATCCTGGAGGGACAGCCAGCCACCGACTTCTCTATCCTGCGACCCAGATCCACCACCGACACCTCGGCCTTGTCAGAATTCAACTTCAGCCAGCTGGCGTTCATCCAGTCCTGTATCTCAGTGAGGCAGTTGTTAAACACTGAGACCGCACTATCCTGGTCAGCCACAAAAGACGAATAAAGCTGGGTATCATCTGTATAATAGTGAAACCCTACCCCATAATTCCTTACAATTTCCCCCAGCAGCAGCATGTACACCATAAACAACATAGGGGACATCACAGAGCCCTGCAGTACCACACATGGCAGAGGGAATGGCTAGGAGGAATAAATCCCTGACACCACCCTCTGTGACCTGCCAGTGAGGAATGAATGGAACCATCTGAGGACCATTCCAGACAGGCCACAGATGAACCACAGGTGATCCCACAGCACCCCATGGTCCACAATATCAAATGCTGCTGAGAGATCAAGGAGGACCAAGAGAGAATGGGTCCTCTGATCTCTAGCAATCAGGAGGCCATTGAGCACCAGAACAAGGGCAGTCTCACTGCTATGCCTCTTCCAAAACCCAGACTGGAGAGGATCATAGATATCATGGATGGTAAGATGATTCTCCAATTGCAGCACAACCACCTTCTCAATAACCTTCCCTACAAATGGGAGGTTAGAGACTGGCCTGTAGTTAGCAGGGCAGTTGGGGTCAAGAGAAGTTTTCTGGAGGAAGGGCATCACCACCGCCTCCTTCAGGAAGTCCAGAAACTCACCGAGCTCTAACGAGTTCCAGACTATCTCCTCCAAGACTGGGCTGATGATATCAATGCACCCAATCAAAAGGCGTATTGGGCCCGGGTCTAAACTACAGTAGGTCGACCTCATACTCCAGACAATCTGCATGATATCCATGATCTGCAGCTGGTCAAAGTCCCTCCAACAAAACTGAGGAGTAGCAACCTTACACTGGCCACTGCCACATCCCATAGGGTGAGCTGAATGGATCTCAGACCTGATGTCAGCAACCTTATCAGAACAGAACCGAGCAAACTCGTTACACTTTTCTTGTGATAAGACTCTTTGAGCTTGCAGACAGGCTGGATTGCACAGTCTGTCCATAGTTTGAAAGAGCTGACCTAGTCAATTCTGAGCTATAGTACAGCAGTCTCCCCAGACAGGAAGTCTGCCTTCTTATGAGAGATTGCTGATTGATATTCGCTATACTGTAATGGTCCATCAATCTAAGTCTGTCGGCTTCAAGGTGCGATTTCTGCCAACAGTGCTCCAACCTTTGTCAAACTCGCCACAGCTCCCTCAAAGTCTCATCAAACCAAGGAGACTGCGGGTGAAGGGTAAGAGAATGAAAGCAAACAGTAGCTGTAGCATCCAGAGAGCCTACCACAGCCTTATTATAAGCCTGTAGCAGGCTTTCTGGACCCTCACTTAAACACAGTAACCCCAATAGGTCCAGCACTGCCAGTAGGCCATCTAGGGTCAATCCACGCAAAGGGCAGTACAGAACCATCTCCACTGGGGAAGGCCTATGGGGGGGCCTGGAAGTTGAACCTTATAATGTGGTGATCTGACCATCCAACTGATTCCACCACCAAGTTTGAGGATCCATCCCTAGGAGGAAGACAAGAACCAGAGAGTGGCTGTGACTATGGGTAATAGAGGCAACTGTCTGTGTGAAGTCCAATGAGTTCATAAGTTGGAGGAAGTCCTGACAAAACTGTGAAACATCATCGATCCAGGCATTGACGTCACCCATCACCATCAATCTGGGCGACTCCAACACCATGTCAACAACAAAGTCCACAACTTCCTGCAGGAACTACTTCTCACCCCCGGTGGATGGTAGACAAGAATTCTGCACCCCACACCTGTGACCACTATACACTCAAAGGACCTGGTCTCCTCAATTGACACAACTATGAGGTCAAACTCCAATCTAAAACAAGTTGCAACCCCAACCCCACCCCTGTGATCCGACCTCGAACGTTTTATCACTGAGAACCCAGCTGGAATCATTGCTTCTAAAATTGGTCCACTATTTTCATCCAGCCAAATCTCAGTGATGCAAGCCAGGTCTGTTGACCCAACAAGATATAATAGCTGTCTTGTTGATTGGAAGGGCATTCCACAAACCAATTATGCATTTGAAACCCCTAGCAGCTACAGAAATTGAGCTTACTGTTGACAAGCAAACATAACATTTTGGTTTAAGCCTACTTTTGACAATGAAAATAGGGGGTGGGGGTAGGAAGAAGTAGGCTGCTGGTTAACTAGGATCTGCAGCTTATCCATTAGGTAGGGAAATGGGCAGACTGGGTGGGCCAAGTGGTCCTTATCTGCCGTCAAATTCTGTGTTTCTATGTTTCTATGAAATAGGGTAGCTCACCATGCTGGGGTTGAAAGGCACAAATAGCTGAGATGATAGTCTACAATCCATAGTATGATCAAGGTACCAGTGCAACACCTGACAGACCCAGATGACATTCCCTAGTATCCATGGGAGTCTAAGTGTAAACTGGATGCTCAATAGACTGAATAAGTATACAATCAGAAAATCAGAAATGGCCTTTGGCAGAAAATGAGGACTGGTACACCAGGTAACCCAATACTTGTGGAAAGCAAAATAAGGAGGCTCCACAACAACAGCTTGCAATTCAGAAATATGTTCAGCAGATATCATAGCCATTAGGAACAATGTCTTTCAAGAAAGGAAGTGTATCTAAAAAGTAACAGTATGCTCAGATGGAGGTGTAGGAAGTGTCTCCAGAATCAAATTAAAGTCCTACACTGTAACCAGATCTCAACCTGAGGGCTGCAGAAGTAAAACGCCTCAGAGAACCTGTTTAAAACCTCAAGCTGGGTCACTGTGTTGACATCAGCAAGAGCATGAAAATCTGACACTTCAGCCAAGTGAATCTTTATTGAGGAATACCAAAGGCCCCTGTTCACAAGGGACAGGGGAGAGTCCATAACTTGATGGACTAAACACATAAAGGGATCAAGTTAATGGGCAGCACAGAGAACCATAAAACAGTTCCATTTTTGTGAGTAGATATATCTAATAGATGGTTTCTGAGCTTCCAGCAGAACAGCTGTAAATGCTAGGGATAGTACAAAGCAGGAAAGTTCTACATCATCAGTAGCCAGACATGGAACTGCAGTGATAAAAATTCCCAACAGACCAGAGAACCCTGTTCCTTCATTAAAAGTCACACTTGTAGAGGGAGTGAGATGGGAGTTATACTACCAATTGCTGAAACAGAGTGAACCAGATTTACATGGGCCAGTAAGGGCCTGCAACTTGACAAGAACCATATGTAGCAGACGGAATTTGAAGAAATGCATACATGAATGTCCCTTTCTAAAAGAGGGACAATGTGTCTCATCAAAAAACTCCAGGCCCTGGAGCAAGTGAGCAGAAAAGTGGCAGTTTTGCATTGTATGGAGAAATTAAGAGGTTGATATCAGGATGACCTCACTTTATGAAGAGGTTACCCACTATGGAGTCTAACTGGTCCCATTTGTGACATAGTGCCTGGGACCGGCTGAGATGAACTACTAGAGCATTGAGGGTACCGGGCAGAAAGATGACTGATAGGAACATGTCATGTTTCAAGATCAAGTGCCAGACTCTTATCGCCTCTCTACAGGGACAGTACGAGTGGATTCCACCTTGACAGTTCAATTTCAATTCAGTTTCTATTTATTTAGGAATAACCATTGATACAAATATCATTTACAGTTGTGTCCTTGCAGCAGCATACTCTCCAACATTATTACAGCATTTCAGAAAAAAAAAACAATTACCCATGTTTAACAATAAATGTTAATAATTAGCTATATACAGTATACAAGACATTAAATGGTCCTGTCCCTGCACTTATGGAAGTAAATGTCATATCTGAACAGATGACATTGTATGTTCTGTGTGTACAATGTTCACTGTAGACACTGTGTGCTGTGCAGGCTGTAGTATCTCCCCCACCTCAAAAGTATTGTATCAACCTCTCAGACACACACACAGAAAGGTTTCTGATTCTCTTTGACACTTGGTACCTTAGTCGGGTAAGTGCAGTCACAGATTTAGCTCTTTTGTTCTGTGTCAGCGAGAACCATGGGTGAACGTTTTCTTCTTCTCAGTGTCTGTGTGTGGACCAGAGATGGAAAGAGAGAACCCAAACCTCAGGTGAGCTGTATTTTAAAACAAATATATTATACTGTGTCACAGGAAGCAAGAGCTGAGTGATCAGCAAGAAATGAAAGAATTGTGTGAGATGAGTGGTGAGCTGCTGGAGGCCAAGGGACTGAGACTTGCGACAGTTCTTCAGTTATCTCCAGTTTTCTGTCTCCCGGAAGTGGGTCATGATGCTAGAAGGACAGATGACAGGGGGAGCTTAAAACATAAGCAATGGATGGTAGGAGGTTAAAAAAACATCATAATAGAGGTATAAATTGAAGAATTTGTCTGGGCAACAAATTAAACTGGGAAACAAAATGGCATCAGGAAGGGGTTCAGATTGAATGGCGGAGCGCTATTGGTCATAATCAAGGCCACTGATTTACGGTGATTAAAACAATGAAATTCCATTTTAAAGGCTTCAGATTCCGGAATTGCACTGGTGATTGTTACTCTAATTTCCGATTTTACCAGGATTCTGCTATCATTCTTTTAGTATGTGCATAAATAATCAGAATCAAAGAAGGCTTAATATACAGAGCATTAAATAAAGAAAATTGAAAATAGTACAGGAAGGAATTAAAAGAAAAACACAAGTTTTGTAGATTTACTGATCTGATATAAAATGCCAGATTCATACTAACATACTATTTGCCAGCAGATTAGGCCTTACGGTCTATCGAGTCTGCTCGAACCTCAGATCCCTAGTTAGGTGCCAAGGCCCTCTCCCCCCCTTGTGTTCCAGAAACCCCTATCATCCATCCCCAACCCCCTGGGATAGGCCATCATCTGATACATCCACTTTCTGTGTCTGTCCCACCCTCTCTTGAAGCCCTCCACTGTGGATCTCTGAACCAGCTCACCAGGCAGTGCATTCCAAGGGTCCACCACCCTCTCAGTGAAAAACCTCCTCCTCTTTCCCCCCTCACCCTTCCACCTTCCAACTTCAAACCATGCCCTCTGGTGATACCTCCTGCTTTAGTCTAAAGATCCCTCCATGTTTACCCTATTTATTCCCTTGAGGTACTAGAAGACCTCAATCATGCCCTGTCTCTCCTCTCCTCCAATGAAAACAGGCAGAGCTCCTCAGTCTGTCCTCATATGTCAAATCCCTAGCCCTCATATCATCTTAGTTGCCCTCCTCTGTACCCTATCCAGGAGCTGTATGTCCCTCTTCAAGTGTGGTCTCCAGTACTGTACACACAGTACTCAAGGTGTGGTCTAACCAGTCCATTGTACAGCGGCAGAATCACTTCCTTGCTCCTAGAGGTGATCCCCTTACGATGCATCCCAACATCCTGTTTGCCTTGCTAGCCACTCTCCTGCACTGCTCAGAGTTATTCATACATGCATCCACCATGACCCTAGGTCTTTTCCCTATTGAGGCCTCCAGCACCTCCCTCCCAGGGTGTACCTGTGTTTAGGGTTTCCACCAAGATGTAACACCTTGCACTTGGTGATATTGAAATTTATTTCCATGTGGGAACCCAGCTTCCAGGGTGTCCAGGTCCTCTTGCAGGCCAACCTCCCTCTTCTCTCTCAACTACTGCTCCCATCTTGGAGTCATCAGCGAAGAGACTCATTTCACACCCTATACCCTCCCTGATGTCCCATATGTATGCATTAAACAGGATTGGACCCAGGACCGAGCCCTGCGGTACCCCACTACCAACCTCTCTAGGGTTCGATTCCATGAAATCTTTGTTTTTACCAGTCTTCAGCCAGCCCTAATTCCAGAACGTTACCGGATTTTCAGGTAAAAACCGAAAAACAGTGGCTTTGGTCATAATTCAAGGTAAATTCATTGTGAGATTGGCCAGAATTTACTGTCAGTCTAGGTGATTGACTGTTTTGGTTCACAGGATGAAGTAGGCAAATGAAAAATAAACAGTGTCATTTACCCATTGGGTGAATAACCCTGTTTATTTTTCACATGGGTCTGATTCTGGGAAAATAATGTCTATATTTGCATTGCAATCTTTCTACATACATTTCACACAAACAGTTAATGCACAACCTCAATTGTACTATTACACAGCTATACATTTATATAGTTTATGTTAATCCTTTGGCTTCAGCACAGCAGACATTGTGTAAGAGTAACATACTCTTCAACTGTTTCATGAGAGAATGCAGTGGTCCTTTTCTCCCTTGAATGACAGTACACCACCGAAATGTTGTCTGTACCGATTAGCAGCTGGTGACCTCAAAGGGGCATAGAGAAAGCCAGTAGGCCAACATGGAAGCCCTCATTTCCAAAGTACTGATGTGTAGAACCATGTCTTAGGGGTACCTTTGTCCCTGAGTCAAATAAGAGGCCCAGATGGGCACCCCACCCAGAACAGGAGACATCCATTATCATTACTAGATGAGGAGATGAACAGAAAAAGTGGCACCCTGTCTCCAGGTTGAATCATTCCATTCACCAGAGCAGGGAGTGCTAATCTGGAGGAGACACTTGCATGAGATACTCTTGTTTGTCTGAATGTTGAGTCCACTGGGTATGGGGGAACCACTGTGGAATCCTTGTATGCAGACATGCCAGCAGGACGTGTGAATAGTAGCTGTGAGTCCTATTATTCAAAGGAGACATCTGGAAGAGACATATGGTGAATCTGCCAGGATTAAGTGCAGTGTCACAGTTTACTGCATGACAAACAGGACTAATTCCCAATTGAAAATTCATTGTTTACTTCAGTATCTCTGCTGCCATATTCTGCAGAATTGGGTTTAATCCTTGCAATCTTCATTGTAGTCACCGAAAGAGACTAGCTGAGCCTGGGCAACCCATGACATAACATGGCATGAGGGAAGACAATTCCTACAAAGCCCTTTGTCAAAAAATGCTCCTACAGTATGTATTGCAGATGCTGGCACAAAGTGAGCACTGACTTTGGCTCATTCACCAGACTGCCCAATTGCTCAAAGAGCAAGCTGATATGGAACAGTGTATAGATATCTCCTCCCTTGATGGGGCCTAAGAGGCCAACTGTCGAGGTATGGAAAAACATGAAGGCCCTCCCTTCTGAGGGTAGTTACAACCACTGCAAAGCATTTGGTGAACGCATCAGTTCTGTGCAGAATTTTCAGATTGCAACTAAACAAAATTTCACAGAAGTTTTTAAATTCTGCCAAAATTCCACGTAATTCCATGGGAGAAAATGGTTGCGGAATGATTTTCCGTAGAAATAAATACTGTTATGTGGAATAATAGTCTGTGGATCTCAATATTTTCCATGTAAATGCTTGCAGAATGATTTTCTGTGTAAAAATGCTATTCTATTCAGTGGATCACAAGCTAGATAAATTCGGATGGAAATTCTACCAGTGGAATGGTCATTCCATGCTAATTTCGCTGGCAGAACTCTTCATTCCACACAGCACTAAAATACATGCATTACAGAGCACAAGTCAAAGGGAATACACAAAATTGATAGTGAGATCCTGAGATCCCTGGAGCATAAACTGCAGTTACCATTTATGGGACTTACTGATATTGATATGGAGGTAAGTGTCATTCATATGTAGGACACATTGCCAATCCCTTTGCAGCAGAAGGCGGAGCAGGGACTGTAGAGAGAACATGCAGTACACTGGTATTCTGTAAATTTGTTGATGTTGCAAAGGTCCAGGAAGGGACATAAATCATTTGTCCAATTTATGTACAAGAAAATACCAAGAATAGTAGCTCTGATTCATTTCTGGAACCTGGATGGGGTCTATGGCCCTCTTGTGGAGAAGGGACTGAATCTTCTCTAGCAGGAAGGCAAGATGTGCCAGAGGATAATGACTTGACAAGGGAGGATGTGCAGGAGGGAAAGAGAGGCAGTCTGGAGCATGTCCTCTTGGAACTATCTCTAGCACCCATGCTTTTGCTGTAATCTCCATCCTCTAGAAGGAAAAGGGAGCTGTGGCCTCCAACAAGGACACTCTGATCTGCAGGGTCTGATAGAAGTGGAAGGGAGAAAGAAAGGTCCAGGGGCAGCAGGCGCATTACCAAGACCCACACCTTTGATGACCCTGGCATGGGTACTGGGAGGCAAAAGTGTTTAACAGGAGGCCTGGGTCCACTGGGAGCCATTTCTGGGTCCCTGGAATAGCCTCTACCAGGGAGAGCATAGGGCTTTTGAAGGGAATCCGAACCCTGAGCCTTAGGATTAATGATATAAGGGGCTCCGAGATAATTTTACATGTCTGGATGGGCCTCAAAGCTGACTCAACATTGGGAAAAAAGCTGCTTACCTCCAATGGGAGCATTAAGGACCAGTTGCTGGACATCAGTAGCAAAGCCAACCACATGTAGCCGCAAGTGGTGGTGCAAGCAAGTGCCAGAAGCAGTCACATGAGCAGCAGCATCAGAAACAGTATAAGGCTAACTTAATGGGTATTACCAGCCTCCAGACCATGGGCACCTGACTGCTTGACTCAAGTTATATTAAGTCCATCAGGCAGCTTGTTGGCCATGGTAGCCCTAGACTTTCACAGGCTCTTCTAATACTTTGATCATGTAGGCCTGGTACTTGGCAATCATCATCAGGCCAGTTGATGCTGAAGCATACAGTTCATCCTCTTGCCCATCCAATCCAGCTCCCTCGATTTCTTGTCAGGAGTAAGAGCTCATGTGTTTAAGAGCTTTAAATCTATCATGCACATCCATAACCACAGAATCTGTCTTAGGTTGCATGGAATAATAGGACTTATTAGAAATATAGGAACAGTAAAACATTGAATCTGTCTGCAGAAAAGGATTGTGTGGTCCACCCAGTCTGCCAGATGTTTCCAGTTTAATCTGCCTCTGCAGACACTAACTGATCTGCAGCGAGCCCCCCCCCTCATTTATTTAGTAGTATTTGACTATGCCTTTCTCATGCATGTTTGAATCCCCCACTGTTTTTTACCTCACTATTTCAAGTGGCAGGCTATTTGGGGGTCCAACACTCTTTCAGTAAATCATTATTTCCTCACGTCCTTTATAAAAATAGCCCCATCTAGCTTTATTGCATGCCCTCTTGTCCTGATGCATTTCCTCATTTAAAACAGACACCCTGCCTGTACCCTGTTCACCTTTGTGAGGTACAGTACATGTAGGTCTTTATTATACCCCTCTCCTCCACGGTGTACATGTTGATACCCCTTAGTCTCTCCTCATAGGGTTTCTTATGCAACTGGTGCATCATTTTGGTTTCCCTCCTCTGGACTGCCTCCAACCTGTCTCTGTCCTTTCTGAGATGTGACTTCTAGAACTGGACACAGTACTCCAGGTTGAGTTTCACCAATGATCTATACAGAGAGAAGGGGCAGGACATTGTTTCTCCACCTTATGGGGAATGGAAGGCAAAGCACTGGGCCTGTTCCAAGCAACAATATTGACATCCTCCAAAGTTGAATGGCTAGTAGGAACAATAACTGTAGGCAGAGAAGAAAACTCTAAGAATTCATGGAAGGTCTTCATTAAAGAATCTTCCTCCATAGCAGTAAATCCCAGCTTGAACTGGATCTATCACAGGAAAACTTGGAAAGAGGCATTTCCACCAAGGGATGTAGGTGTGTAATGTGCACCATCCTCATTACAGGAGGATAAAGTGGAGCTGGAGCCCACCACACCAAGAGAAAGGTCATGCCTTCCTCCCATTCCTAGTATTCCTCCTCCATCATGTCTGGATTATATTCCAGCTTCTACTTCTCATTGACAGAATAGGAAGCAGGTCCATGACAGGATGAGGCCATGTTGGAGAACTGTAGATGGACCAGGCATCGATGCAGGAAGATCCTTGCTTGGTATAGTAACCTGCAGAGTGAGCACTGGCATCATCAATGAAGTCAAAGGCAACAGGCCTGGTGGCAGCAGTAGGGTTACTTTCAAAACCAGAGAGAGGGGCAGAAGCATTTGAATTAGTTGAGACATGTATTAGTCAGAAATACCATTTGCATGTTGACTGCTACCGATTGAGTCATTGATGATTAATTCAGTGACAGGACAGTGCCCTATGGTGGAAATAGCTATGAATACCACAGTGGGGGACTACAGCCAGTGCCAGACTCTAACCTTGATGTCTGAGAGATGGTCAGGGGCAGCAGAATGTGAGGGCTTAGTATGGGATCTGTCTTTCTCAGTAGACTTACCTCTTCAAAAAGGACAGTGAGTCCTGGAAGGATAGGGATCCTTGTCATGATGTTGCTGTTTCTCTTTATCTTTATCAGTATGGTGGTGTTTTTGCACTGATTTAGCAACTTTCTTCTTATCTGATGAATCAACAGACAGTGCCATCAACCACAGTGAGTGGAATGTTGATATTGAGCTGTGGGGAGAAGGAGCTGGTGACAACGACAAAGCTACCTGTGTGTTCTTTTCCTTATGCTTTAAATACATTTCTATGGCTTTCTTGTGATGTCTCTATGTTAACTAGCTTAAAATCTAACAAATGCTGCAGGCCTTCATGTTGTGAGAGATACCTAAGCACCAGATGCACACACTGGGAGCATTGTCCTTATATATCTTAACTTTATGCCAATGACAGTAGTGGAACAATGGTTCTTTGCCTTTTATTTGTGGCATAAGCAATTGTTATATTTAAAGTAACAATAAGAGAATGAAGCAGTGGCATTAATGATACTTGCAAATTTTGACAGCATTCTTCAGTGGTGGACTAGCAAGCATTTGACAGTGGGATAAGGAGTGAGGCATAATGTGGCTGCCCATGTTATGTAGGTGGTGACAATGCATGTCTGTGTCGGTGGCCCCAGCTAGGAAAACATTCTGGGTGATCCTGATGCTGATGGTTTATAGTTGAATGATGAGGCTCAATGGAGGAATAGATCATAGAGTATCCTAGATGACTGATGAAATTGAACCATGGGTCTTTTTTAGTGGATAAAGAGTTATTTGCTTTTCATACTCAAATTATATTAGTGGTGATGACCTCAGTCTAACAGTTGTCTGGGGAGTTCTTTTGAAGAGGAAGTAAAAGCTGGGGTCAGAATGTTGTAGGGTGGTTTAGTGACTGATAACTCCTTATGCTAGACCATGAAAGTTCCATCCTTATCAGTTGGTTTCATCTTAATATTAATTCTGAGTGGTTGAGATCTGTACGCTGTAGGTTCATTTGTTATTTAGTTACGGTAATGGTATGGCAGTTGACATTAGCTGTGTTGTTCATTTATTGGTAACCAAATGATTTGTGGCAGCAAAACATCCTGGAAGTGGGGTCCATGTGCTATAGGAAGACAAATGTCAATGATCCTGGTTACAGTAAAACCATCATCTGTAGGAATAGAAGTTTCATTAGATAATGTGCTGGAAGACACAGTACTCTGTGATAAAAGCACTGAAGATAAACTTTGACCTGGTTATGTTAAGATGTTTCAGGGAGGCACAACAAAGACTTACTTGCTAAGACTGAATCTTTCATCTTGTGTCAAGGGAAGATTTTAAGGAATACAAAACATCACAATGTCAGGCTTTATCTGGCTGGAGGATTCTTGTAGGTTGTAGACATGTTGGGAAAGAAGCTAGTGTTTAGCACATTTACTATATTTCAGAAACTGAATGAGACTGGAGCAGAGATGCTGGATGCAGTCCTGCATAAAACATTTTTTTTATACTTCTTTTTTTGAAATAATAATGTATTGACACAAGTAAAACAGTTAGTGCATTAACATCAGGAAATCAAACCATATATTCCGTAAGTAACATTTGTCAGGTCTCTAATATCAGAGACTATGTTTTGCATGAGATCTTTCAGCTTCTCTGTTGTTTTATCCATTGAGATCAACAGTTTTGGAACAGAGAAAACTGCATTAGTAATGACATCCCTAGAGAAATAGTACAAAAGCTTGTTACAGGAAAAAACATGCACCTCAAGGCCAATTTTACAATGACACTTTTATTAAATAACATGACTAAACATATAAGGCGAGGCTATGAGAGTTTTGTTCTACATAACTATATAGCTTTGCTTTAACACTTCTGCATTATATGATTTTCAGATGAAAATCAATGTAACCATAGAAACCATGCTCCAGAGAATATTCGGTGCTAGCTTTAATGGGTCAAATTTGTATAGCTGTAATTGCAGTATGACTTGTACATTTAAACAAGTGCCATTCATTTTAATAAATAAGTATTTGCAATAATTTCTCTGAGTGCTACAAACAAGTGCTTAATGTGTGTTCTGTTATAATATTTTCTTGTCAATATAAACAGAATATCATTTAAATCTCTAAATTATTTACTTAATCATTCACTGAATGCAGTATAAACACTTCCAGACAAAACCACAAGGTTTATAGAAATGATAAACTAAAATTTTAGACTACCCCACAAAACACTTTTTCTAATTTGAATGATGAATTTAGCCCTTCTCAAAGCTAATAGACTGATGGCACTACACAATTATTGAAATAATTTGCATCCACTGCCAATGACTAGTGTGCACAGGCAAAGTTAAAGCCTGCACACTGCTCTGCCAGTTACTGTACTAATGGCAAGAAGTATAATGGCTCCAGTTCAGTATGACAAAGTCTCCAACTACTTAAACTCAATGGGCCTGATTCTCAGGTTGGCTGAAGCTGCATCTATGGCAGCTTGCAATAACTACCAGTGTGCCAGGGACCCTGTGCTCGATTTTCAATCAGGTAGGGTCCTGGCGGCAAAGTCACACAGCTTGCTACAGGTGTGGCCTTGCAACAAACAGACAGTGCATCTGAAGGTTTGCTGCAAGGTGCAGGGCAGTCAGGCAGTAGCTGTGCCCTTGGACGGCGACCAGCACAACCGAATACCCAGGCACAAATTACTGTGGAATCCATACTGTATACATACATCCCCTCCCTGGTGTCTAGCAGTTTCCCCCATCCCCAACCCCCTTTTATTAAAGTTAATTCCATCCCAGGAAGTCTAGCAGACTCCCATATCCCTGATCCCCTTTTATTAAAATGTATTCCTTCCCTGGTGGTCTAGCAGACCCCCTCAGCCCATATCTGCCCATATAATAATAGCTATCATTCTGTGGTCATCTAGTGGACACTCAGCCCCCCCAACCTGGCAGACGGTGCCCCACCACTCCACTCTCCCCTCAGTCGCTGAGCTCGCAAATGACACAGCCCTCTACTCTCCACCACAGCCAGTACATTCTTACTGCAAGCTCAGGCTGGTGCACAGCTACAGTGAAGAGTGTAGCACTATGCTGGTTGCCAGCTTGGTGATGGGGAGAGTGGGGTGGTGGGACACCGCCTGCTAGGGAAGGGTGGTTCAGGTCCACTAAGTCACCACAGAATGATAGCTATTACTATTTGGGCAGATCAGAGCTAGGGGGTTCTGCTAGACCACCAGGAATGGAATCTAGTTTTCTAAAAGGGGATCAGGGATGGGGGGGTATGCTAGCTCACTAGGGATGGAATCAAGCTTTATAAAAGGGGATTGGGGATGGAGGGGGACCATGTCACATGTTCCCTCCCATCCAGAGTGGGCTCTGAGAGTGGTGAAAGTACGCCAAGCCTCCCAGAGAGCAACATTTTTAAGTACCCTTTGTCCAGCTCTGGCTGGACTAAGGGTACTTAGAGTTTCACCCTCTGGGAGGGTTTAGAGAATCCTGAGAAAGGGGATATGCCAGCTTGCATCTGTTGCATACTTCCTAGCACCATGCCGAAGACCATTTTGTGCTGCAAGGACAGTGTAAGCCCCCTTTGGTGCATGCAGCCTGCAGCTGATGCAGCTTGCATTTGAGAATCACTCCCATTGCATCTTTTGGTGCAAGGGGCACTTTACGCCATTCCTTGCAGCATACACCCAAGCACCATTCTAGGAGCTTTGAGAATTGGGCCCAATGGCTCCTCATTTAGCTCACCTAGGGAACCTCCTGACTTATGACTGTAAGGACAAGAGCATACATTTGGTTGTGCAGAGTGTTGCCCCCTAGGATCAAGAACTACTATATGTGAGAGATGTCATCAATTCCACTGTGACATATTAAAGTAATTGCCACTGGATTATATTGAGTTGTTGCTGTATCCTGCAAGATATTGCAGCAAAACTATCATCAGAATATTTAATCCTGGTGGACGGCACTGTGTCTCCTTTTCTTATAGTGAAGATATTTATGACTGCACTTACAAACATCTATGATGGTGGAATGGGCTCCACATTCATGAGTCTGATTCTCTGTCACTGACATTGCCAGGTAAGCAACTCTTTTCTGAGAAAAAGGCCTTCTGAGCTGAGCTGAGAACAACAAATTTCTTGAAATTTCTTGTGGGAAAGGGTACAGGAGAGAGAAAAGTAAAAAAAAATAATAATTCAGAAATAGACCAATTAATCAAAAACCATACAGTGAAGTGCTTCAGGTAGATAAAACAGCAGAACAGTTCAGAGCAGGCAAGTAAAAACAACAGAGCACAAAATGGAATTGGCTTCTTACAACTAAGCAAGCAGAGTTGCCTCTTGAGGACCAGAACCAGGAGCTCATAGCTGGGAATTGGATGAAAGAGAGTGTGAGTCTCATTTTATTGAGATTGTGCAAATACTTTCTTGTGAATATTTGTTGCATGTTTATATTTAGATCCCTAAAGATTCTGTACTCATTATTCTGGCACACACTGGTTAAAGAGGACAGAACATGTATGCCAGTTGGAAGATTTTACATAAATAAAATCTGATGCTTCTTAATGAGCCATGTTTAACTGCATCTGGATCAATGCAGAGGTGAAAAACTGTGTCTTCTATTTTCTTTTAATGGACACGTATTTTGCACTTCCCTTCATGGAACCAGTAATTTGGAGCTTTAACTATAGTATGGTTTGTGTACAGACTGTTGAGCATGACTTCTGTAGAGAACATCAAGCATGACCTGCTGACCTATCAGAACAATGTTTGCTCAAAGTTCTGTACATACACACTGTGATATAGTCAAACTTCCAAATGACTGGCAAAGAACTGCACATAATGTTGCCTGTTAAAGCAAGGCAATACATTACACAGTTTTGTTGTTGATTCAGGCATACTTAAATATGCATCATTTGTGTGGAATCTTGAAGTGTTATAAACAGCAATCAATTAGAAACAATTCCCTTTACTATTTATACAATACATTAATGGAAACATAAACCCATATTTCACATTTGTAATGTAACAGAATATTTGAAAAAGTGTGTAGCTTAACATAGTGACATAGTGATTTAAGGTCAGAACGGACATACAGTACATCCATCATGTCTTCCCTCCTGCTTCATAATCTGGTTAAAAAGTATGCAGTACAAAGATGTAGATTTTTTTTCGATATTCCCTTGTATTTTCTTTAAGCGCCTTTTGATGCTTCATATTTCCCACCTAATATTCATTTTTAGGGCTGCCATGGGAAAAGCCCTGCAGACCTCTTGCTGTCAAAAAAGGGACTCAGCGCATTCCTTCCGACTGAACAACATATTGGAGTTGCACCACAGTTGCATCTGAGGTAGCAGTACGTGAATAACTCTGCTGTCTCGGGGCAATACATTTCCTTACATCACCAACCGGGCACAACATAAATATTTACTGACCTGTCTTGCTTACCATTATTACACTTAAAGTATGTTTGTTGTATAAATATAACTATTATTGAGATTGTTTTAATGGGTCAGAAGGATGAGCTGCTTACCTGCTTGTGGAGGTTGCTTTTCCACCAAATAGGGTATGTGAAAAAAATTAAGCCTGCAGAATTTCTGCCAAAATGCAACTTTCACTTCCACAAAAGTTTGTAAATCATTTTCTCAACTTTGGTGGAAATTCTACCTTAAAACTGCAGAATAAATATACAGGCTGCAGGTTAATGTATTAAACTGCGGTAAACAAATCTGCAAAATTGATCACTGTTAGTGGTCAGTTCTGAGGCTTTTTTAACTCACCATTGAATTCATTAATCCCCACCCCTGCTGCTCGCAAGTCCCAGTATTAAAAAAAAAAAAAAACTCTGATCCCTCCCTGGTGTCTAGTGCCCCCCACCTGTAGATTGCAGGTCCTAATTAAAAAAAAAAACTGATCTCGGGTGTCTAGTGGTCCTCCCACTGACCGATCGCGAGTCCCAGTAAAGAAAAAATAAACTCAGATCCCTCCCTGATGTTTAGTGGTTCTCCCCAACCATCAATCATGGTCCTCAAAAATGTTTTAATTCCCTGGTGTCTAGAGGACCCCCTTCCCTATCCTGAATCCCCTTAATCCAAAAAAAACAGCCGGCAGTCCATCAACTCATCCCCCTCTTTTCCCAGTATTCCCTGGAGTCTAGTAGACCCCATCCCAAATCTTTTGTAAAAAAAAAAAAGTAATCCCAATTCCCTGGTGTCTAGTGGACCCCCACCCCACCACCCTGATAGTTTGTCTGCCACCACCCTGGCCCGCCCAACCCTGAGCGGGCCACTGGAGCAGCCCTCCTTGCTCCTTCATGGCCAGAGGCTCACTGAAATGTCACTGACTGAGCATGTGCTTGCACAAGCATGCGCTCATTCATTAACAGTTCAGTGGGCCGCTGACCATGGAGGAGAAAGGAGGGCTGTGCTGATGGTCCAATCGGGGGCATGATGTGTGAAGTGGGGGGGGTAGAGGTTGAACTGTCAGGTTTGGGGTCCACTAGACAACAGGGATTGGGATTCCTTTTTTTTTTACAAGGGATTGGGGATGGTGGGCCACTAGACAAGAAGAAATTCTGGGACTAGAGGGGCACAATTTGAAGGACTGCCAGCTCTTTTTTCTTGGATTAAGGAGATCTGGGATAGGGAAGGGGGTCCACTAGACAGCAGGGAATTAAAACATTTTTTGGGGCCATGATTGGTTGGTGGGGAGGGCCCACTATACACCAGATAGAAGGAATGGGAGTTTTTTTCTTCTTTACCTTGACCCGTGATTGGCAGGTGTATGGTGCGGCACTAGACATCAGGGATCAGGGGTCTGGATCAGAGGTTTTTGTTTTTATTTTTGCTGGGACCCATGTTTGGTGGGTGCGGGGGCTGACCACTAGACACAAGGGAAGGATCAGAGGTTTTTTTTATTATTAACTGAGACCCACGATCGGTGGGTGTGGGGGAGCCACCTGACAGTGGGTGGAGGGGGCTCTGTTACAAGTTAGGATCTGAATATGAAATAATACATTAAACTGCAGATGGAATAAATTCTGCAGTTTATATGTATTATTCTGCAGTTCTCAAAGAAGTCTGCAGAATTGGGTGAAAATCGACAGAAAATGCCAGTTTCACCAATGATGGAAGTTACAAATGTTCTGCAAAATTCCAGAAATTTCACAGAAGTTCAGCGAAAGTGGAACTTGCAACTTTCCCCTACCCCCACCACCAAACTACCAGATGATTTTGTGAGTTGGAATGACTCAAATTGTCACACTATTATCTGGAGGCATCCCCTCATATAGACCAAATTATGACAGGGAGTGGAACTCTTCCCCAATAATGGGACATTATGGCTTGATGGACTCAGCCTGAGTGATACTGGGGCCACACAATGAGGGTAGTTAATCTGAATACCTCTATTGTAATCAAAGCACCATCAATCTCACAGTTCACAATAAGCATTTCAAAACATCCCATCACTGTGACAGCTGCACAATGGAAAACAGCTGTTTTTCAATTCCAGATTTGTAATCCCATACTGACCCAAAACAAGAACTATTTCTGGGGCAGCGGTTAGTGCAAGTATGTTGGAGGTGGTAGTTTTGGTGGGTTAAAGTAAACATAAATAAATAAATAAATAACCAAAATGTATGGATAAAGTTCTTAACTTTAGTTCTGTTATATTTAGGACTTACATTGGAAAATGTGTTCAGGTAAGAAAGTGAACGGGACTCTGGGTGACAGAAAAAAAAATGATTTGCCTTGGCTACATGTACTGTTCTAAACTATTCTTCTTGTGCAGGCACAACTTTGGGAATAATGCCATGAGTTCAGAATCTTTAATATCCTCCTTAAGGACAGCCTGACATGGAGTTTGTTTACAAGTTTAATAAAAACTTTCAAACTGTGTGCGAGACACTGCCTGTCCCTGTAATAAAAAAAAAAATCCCTTGATGATTTTTTTTTCACCTGCAAAAAAGAAAACAGTCCTGTGCCAGTCAGCCCCCCAACCTCCCACTGAGCACCAACCACCTTACCCCCCCCCAGTACACTCTTAACACATCCTCACTCACCTGAACAGGTCCCAGGTTCAAGATCCACTCTCTAATCGAAGACACATCTTGCTGCTGGAGCCAGCTACTGCAAGATGAGACACTAAGGTAAATGTGGTTCAATGTATTTAAGTGGGGATTTCAACTTTTATGCATAGCTCAGGCATTTTTTTTTATTTCAACCACAAATTTTCAACATGGCCTTTTGGGGTTCCCACCTCATGAACAATATGACTGTCATTATGCAACTCCTGCCCAAAACGTGATGTTGCAGCCAGTTGGGGAATTTACCTTTTGGGCAGGACTTGATCATTTTTTCCTGCCCTTGTTCATGAGGTAGGGTCATAAGAAGGCTATGTTGAAAATTTAGTGTCAAAATGTGTAAAAATGCCAAAGTTATGCTCATTCATTGCAATTTTGCTATGCACGCTCGCAACTTTGGAAATGTTACATATTTTGACCCAAATTTTTCAACATAGCCTTCTTATTACCCCGTCTCATGTATGTCACAGCTGCCATCTTTTAAATCCTTGCCAAAATATGTTTTTGCACCTGCAGTGTGGAATGGCATTGCAATTGCATGGGATTACATTTAGGCAGTGATCTGAACATCGTTTATACTGGGTGATGGCAATAAGATGGCTATGCTGACAATTTAGTCATTGTTGTCCTATAAATGGAAGAACAGGGCCCTTGCACTGCTACATACATATACACATCTATGGAGGGCTGGGAATGTAGGGCGCTTGTGTCTCTGCTCCTCTGGCCCCTCTTCTACAACCTCTACTGCAGCCATATTGGCTCTGGCCAGAGTTTGTTTAATTACTGATCAGTTCCCAAAACCCATGAAATTGTTTGAGTGGAAGTCAAGGCTGAGTTTTTTAATGTAAGCTTCGACTCAGCTGATGTCATGGGGTTCTGAAATTGATCAGTAATTACACATTGAATATCAGGTGGGTAAAAGGCAACATCAAAAAGGGACACTTAACAGGAAAATATACTATTATTTTAAAATAAACATAAGAACTAATGTAGTGTGGCGATTAAAGGAGTACTACACCAAAAATAACACTTAGATTTCCCTCTAAACATTGAAAATGTCAAATAATTCACCTCATTGCCTGTAGGACCCTCACAGGCAAAATTGAATTTTACTCCAGTCTAGAGTCTGTTTGAGATGTCCATGCTTGTTGCTGAGTATCACCATTTCCAGCTCTTTCCTGACCCTCCTTGCTCTTGTGCAACCTTTTTTGTGCATGATTAAAACATCCAGGTGACCATAACCCACTTCTATTCCAATGATGTGTTTGTGTGCTAGTGTTGTTCATGCAAGTGTCCATGACAACACCCCCTCAGTGCCAACCCCCTCTGAAATGGTGTCTGTGCTTCCAGTAAAGTTAATCCAGGCATGAGTTTCACATTTTTGAAGTGATAGTAAACAATAGCATGGGGTAAAAGTAGATTCTCTTCTGAGCATGGTGATGTTAGTCATCGTTGAAAAGAAGTACTGCAAGTGTTACTTTTAGTAGTTTGGAAAAATGATCATAAGCATGTGCGCAAGCATCAGGTAACACATTGTGCTGGCATGCATGCTTGTGACACTAGTTTGATTTTTCTCAAACTACTAAATACAGTGATCTCTTGCTATAATGAACATGCCTAGAGCCATGACCTGCGTTCGTTATACTGGCTTGTTCATTATATCGAGGGAATGTATTTTTGTGAAGCCGCTTTCGCTTCTAGAATATACTCCCACACAGACAACATGCCATTGACTTTGCATATAAAAAAGCTTTATTTTCACTGGCTTTAACTGACAAAAATATTAAAATCTTTAATGTTTAAACATTAAAAAAATTTGGATTCTCTCCACAGACAATGCACAATGATGGCAAGAGCAATAGAAATACAGTACTATCCGTTACTCACTCAGTCTCTGTGGAGTGGAAAAACAAAGTTATTTTTGATTGCTTCATATTTTAGTAGCTATGTAACAGAGTGCTAATGTAGCTATGCAACAGAGTAGATGATCCAGATGGGGTGGGCAGAATGAGAAGAGATCTGGATAAACTAGCAGAATGGTCAGAAGAGTGGCAACTGGGATTTAATGCAAAGAAGTGCAAAATCATGCACATAGGGAAGAGAAACCCTGAAGCCACTTATAGGCTGGGAGGGGAGTTGCTAGCAGTCACAAAGGAAGAAAGAGACTTGGGCATCATCATCACTGATGACCTAAAATCATCAAGCAGACCTCTAAAGCAGTAGGTAAGGCTAGGGGGTGTTAGGGTGTATTAGTAGGGTATCACAAGTCATAAGAGGAGGTAATAATACACTCTGTACAAGACATTAGTTAGGCCCATCTGAGTACTGCATGCAGTATTGGAGGCCACACTTCTACAAGGACATTAACCAAATTGAGGCAGTCCAGAGAAGGGCAACCAAAATGGTGCAGGGACTGCATCAGAAGACATATGAGGACAGATTAACAGAGCTCAATATGTATACCCTTGAGCAAAGGAGGAGAGAGGTGATATGATCGAGACATTTAAACACCTTAAGGGCATAAACAAGGTGAAAGAGTCTAACATGTTTAAATATAAGAAAAATAGCAGGACAAGAGGACACAGCATGAGATTAGAGGAGGCCGATTAAGGGGAATGTGAGGAAATTCTTTTCACAGAAAGGGTGTAGATGCATGGAATGGCTTACCACAAGAAGTGGTGGCTATGAATACAGTGCAGGGCTTCAAACAGGCATGGGATAGGCATAAGGGAGCAATACAAATGACTATGAATAGATAGGTCACTGACAGAGCAAAGGCCGATGGCACATTTATAAGGTAGAAAAAGAAATGGGCAGACTGGATGGGCCTTGCGGTCCTTATCTGCCGTCAACTTCTATGTTTCTATGTTTCTATGTTTCTATGTCCTTCATATAACATAAGATGTACCATGGCTGAATTATTTTTACTGAGTCTGCTTCCTGGCATTGAGGCCAGTCCAGCCTGAACTGTGGTCTTCTTATTGCATCTCCATAGGCAGGGACTTCTATTTCCACATCAGACTCGTCAGATGCTTCTGCTCCTTCTGCACTGTCATCCCCTACCTCCCCCGCATGATTGCGTCAACAATTTCAGAGTCAGTCAGCTAATCATTTGTGGGAACACAATCATCCACTGACAGTTTTTGATCATGCAGTTAGTCTCGTAAGTGCTGGCTAGCAACTGTAGAGTTGTGGCCAGCAGTGCAATCTCCTCAGCATCGTGCAGATCTTCTTTTTTGTTGTCATTGTTCAGCAACTCAAAGGAGGGTCCCAAGGTAGCCCTCCAGCAGTGTTGAATGGTGGCTGCACTCACTTTAGACTATGCCTCTCCTGAAAGGATTGCCCCATCCCTCAAGTTTAAGGATTTTAGGAAGTCAATGACTTGCAGTTCAGCAGCAACAAGGTTACTCAGTAGCCACTTCCTGTAGTGTTTCTTGAAAGTGGCAATGATGCCACCCTCCAATGGCTGGATTCTGGAGGTTGCATTCTTTGGCAGAAAAAAATGGCCTTAATGCGGCCATACCTCTGCAGCTAGCCAAAATGAACTTATTATTCTTGCCAACCTCAACCTAAATTGGCTGAGGAAAAATAAAAGCACACTGGTATCTCTAGTACATGGATTTACCATGCACCAGGTAATTGAAGAGCCCACCAGGCTAACCCAGTCACCTGCAACTAGAGCACTTATAGACTGGATACTCACAATTCGACCTGATAGAATTACTGCCTCAGGTGTGCTTCCTGAATCTATAAGTGACCATTCCCCTGTGTTTTGCATATGGGGAACATCGGTGATTCCAGCCACCTCGCCACACTACATCACCTTCTGGGATTTTTTCCACACTTGATCAAGCCAGCTTTCTACATGATATCTCTTCTGTAAACTAGATCCCTATTATCCAGTCCCAAGTCTTTGAATTTGCTCTCAGTCTCTTTCCTTCTATATTCTTATCCCTCCAGGATGTACATACCCCTAAACGGAATCGATGCATTAGGGTCAAACAGACTAGGTGGCTACACAAGGAACTTCTCGCCTCCCTCCGGGCATGTGACAAAAGTTGGAACCACTACAAAACCTTGGGTAAGCAAAGTGAATATGACACTTACAGAAAGCAGTGCAATATGTGCAAAAAAACAAGTCAGGCTTGCCAAAAGCTATTACTGCAAAGGTCTATTGCTGGAAGCTGCTGGGGACCCAAAGAAATTCTGGACACATGTAAAATCCTTCCTGGGCTCAAACCAGTCACAACACATGAATGATATGGTCTTCAATGGTATGCACTGTAATGACCCCACCATCATCATTGCAAATTCTTTCAACAAATACCTTACTGATCTCATCAAATACATTGCCTTTTTCACAACAAATCACATCCTGACACCCGTTACGCACACAAACATGCCCATACATCCGCCCTTCTATTTTAAGGCTATTTCAAATGCTGATGTTCTAAAACTACGTAACTCAATCTCTAATAGTACTAGTATAGGCTCTGACTACCTAGACCCTAAACTCCTGAAGCTGGTTGCTCCTTTTATTGTGGCCCCATTGGCTAAAATCTTTACACTGTCTCTCTGCCATGGTCATGTTCCGGACATATGGAAATTGGCAAAAGTCACCCCAGTGTTTAAGAAAGGTGACAAGAAGGACATAGCTAATTATAGGCCCATAGCCATTCTGTCAATACTAAACAAAATACTTGAGAAATTAGTGGCTATACAGGTCACGGAGTTCCTCTCTAAATATACCCTTCTATCACCTGCTCAACATGGTTTCCACAAGGGGCATAACACCTGTACTGTACTGATACAATTTACAAATGATGCCCTTACTGCTATGGATCATGGTCTCATGACTGGTGCAGTGTTCATTGACCTCTCAAAGGCATTTGATCTTGTAGATCACCCTCTTCTGCTTGATTGCCTTAACTTCACTGGTTTCTTGGAGCAAGCCACAAACTAATTCCAGAGCTACTTACTCAATAGAAGACAACAGGTAAAATTTAACTCTGCAGTGTCAGACTCTACATCTGTCAATGTTGGTGTTCCTCAAGGCTCCATCTTGTGGCCTCTTCTTGTCTCCATTTTTATAAATGACATATCTTCTAACACCCCTTGGTGCTCAACAATCTTGTATGGAGATGATCTGGTGCTCTACGCCTCCTCTGCAAACATAGAAGAAATAAATAGTTGACTAACATCTGCATTTTTCATAATGCAAGAATGAATCTACAACAAAAGGCTCATCCTAAACATAAGTAAAACTCAGGGCATGCTTTTCGGATCTGCCATCAAACTTAGAACAAACTGCAACCTTTTCAATGTCTCCAGTGCAAATGGCTCCACCCTTATGAAAGTAACCTCATGCAAGTATTTAGGTGTCCTGCTTGATGAAACTCTCAACTTTGAGCAACACATCATTGACACCTGCAAGTCAGTAAACTGCAAACTCTGAATAGCTTACAGGACTAGTCAGATGCTTACCCCCTCAGCTAGACTGGCTATTTCTATGGGTATCCTAATTCCATCCCTTGCGTATAGTGCTGTCACCTACATAAATGCTTTGAAAACCACCCTAATTAAGTGGGATAAGATGTTCAATAGTATCTGTCATTATGCCGTGTCTTCCCCACATTTGAAGTACTATTGCTTGCTATATACAGACTTTAGATAGCCTTCTCCATCTGTCAATCGACTCCTTGCCCTTGGTACTCCACTGGGCAATATCATTAGAATTAATCTACCTACCTTTTTTTCAGGCATGCTGGTGCCTCTGTCCCCCACCTATGGCCTCTGCTCTATTGGACTCTCTCTACTATACACTCCTAAGTGCAGAACCCTAAAATGAACCACAGCTTTCTCCTGCCTGGCCCCAAAATATTGGAATTCCCTACCTGTTGATGTTCGCTCTGCACCTAGTCATATTGCTTTTAAAAAGATGCATCACACTCTCCTCGTAAAACATGCCCTATGTTCCTGTTTTAAACCCCCATAGGGTGCTTGACATCCCCTTCCTCAGCTCTCAAAATGTTTCAGTTTTGCTCTGACCCTTTGTTACTGTTATATGTAGCACTTACCATGGATTAGGTGTCAAAACTCTACTGCACTATGATTGTATGCTTATTATGTTTTGTACTATTGTATATTTTTCTGCCATTGTCTCTTTCATATTAGCAATACTGTTTACATCACAGAACATAGTGTAGATTTTACGTTGTATGGTGGATTACCTCTGAACTATACCTGTTATTTGTTTTGTCTGCCAATTTTGTATTGTAACCTCCCGAGTAGTGTCTGAAAATAGTCATATTTTGTGGCTATGACACCTTACCTGGTAAAGAAAAACTAAATAAATAAATGGGTTCAAATCGTATTCTTGGGTGGATGAGCTGTGCACTGATCCAAAAGCAGGATAGCTCTGTTTGGAATTAGTTTTTGCTATAAATGTGCTCAAACATTTTGCACAAACTCTTCAGAGAATCAATGATTAAAAATCTCACAGGTCATTCATGCATTATGACTGTTAGTGTAGGACACAGGTAGGCTGCCCATTTCACATGGTGAAAGCATCTGGGGTTTGCAAATTTCTCTATGCATAGAGGGCACAGTTTGTGTGTGCCGGCCGCATTTGTACAGAAAAGCAAAGTCACTGTCTCTTGCAACCTAGAACCCTTTGGATACACTAACCTTTGTTTGACTTGCCAGGGTCTGTTCAGGAAGGCACCTCCAGAATGAGCCAGTTTCATCCACTTTGTACACCTGTTCTGGCAGGTAACCCCCTTCACACAAAACTTCTTTCAACTTTGGCAAAACTCTGACAGTCTGATCATTGCAGAATCTCTGTTTCCCTGTGGTGGCAACATGGATGATACCATGCCTGTGCTGAAATCTCCAGAGCCATCCAGATGAGGAGCAGAATTTAGAGTTTGATCCATGGATTGCTTTAGAAAATTGTTCTGCTGTCTGTTTACAATTGCACCTGAAGCAAAAACATCTATGTCCCTTTGTTGATGAAACCATAGCTATGTTGCCTGATTGATTGCATTTTTATCTGAGTTTCTCAACATTTTCCTTGCCATGCCTTGCGTGTCTGCACACTCCACTACAAACTCACGTAGGGATGTCTAATGTTTTTTCCAGGTGCAGCTCATGAATTCAAGTAGCTGGTTTCTAGGCAGACTTTCTTTAAACTCTCACAGACTTTCAATTTGTCCATTATGGCCAGCTTTGTTTCTACAGTGTACCCAGATATTTTCATGGTTAGACAGCACTGCACAGTGGGAGCACAGTGAGAAAAGACAGGACAGCAGGTTATTGAGAACAATCTGAATGAACTGACTGACCGGCTGGCTTTCTGTGCTGCTAATGTAGTGTGGCTTGTTAATTCAAGTTGCAATAATTAATCTTAATTAATTACAGTGCTACAGTACCTCAGTGAGATTGGTTGACTGTAGTTGACTGCAGCCTGCACTCGCACTCCTTACCTTTATCGCTTGAGTCTGCAGACATCTGCAGATTCACTGACAGATCAGAACATTTTCCTTTTTTTTTGGCAGTTTCAAAAGTTTTAAAAATGCTTGGGAGCCAAAGTCCATGTTCGTTATATGCGGAGATTCATTATAGCAAGGTTCTCTATAGCGACCACTTTATAACACTTACAGTAGTAGCCACAGATATTGCCAGCTATTTCCAGATATTTCGCAAAATTTCTGAAGAGTTTCTCTCTGTTGCCCCTGCTGTGGAAATGGAGAAATCATGAGATATTCCTGGAAATATCACATAAATTTCAGGAAATAACTGGCAGTGTCTGTGGCTGCTACTGTACATGACTGGTTAAGAGTGCTGACTAACACCTCCATGCTCAGAAGAGCATCTGCTTTTACCCCCAGCACTTCACTTCAAAAATGTAAAACTCATGCCTACATGAGTTTACAGGAATTTGAAACTCATGCCTGTTTGAGTTTCCACGATGTGCAGGTACCATTTACAGAGGCATGTTCCTGTTAAGGAGAGGCATTTGGTATCAGACTTCAGTTTGGAAAGTGGAATGGGCTATCATTTTCCTGGTAATGTTTTATGAGAGTCCAGAGGTAGGGCAGCACATTGGAACTGTTTGGGGAGCTTGTCATGCCCCATGTAATGTCTGCAGGGAGTCATGAGGTAAGGCAAACATTGGGGCTTTTAGATTCTCCAAATATTACTTGCAGACAATTAGGAGATAGGGCAGCAAGTCAGGACTGTTTTGGAGGCATGTCATGCTCTAGTAATGTCTGCAGGCAGTTGGGGGTAGAATCAAAACTAATGTCTTTTTTTTTTTGGATGACAGTGAGATAAACAATGCATGGCAGATTAATAACAATTTTAGCTATGATCTGCATTTTAACTAGAAACATAGAAACAGAAGCTGTCAGCAGAAAAGGACCTCTTGGCCCACTTAATTTGCCCAAACGTCCCTACCTGTTGTGATACAGTAGACCATAGTTGATCTCTAGTTTACCCAACCCCCATCCCTGTTACTAAGGTTCCCCTGCATCTATTTCATGCATGTTTGAATCCAGCTACTGATTCATTATCCACCACCTCTGTTGGGAGGCTGTTCCACATCTACCACCCTTTCCATAAATAAATATTTCCTCATATCCCCTCTAAATCTTTCTCCTTCCAGCTTCATATCATGTCCCTTTGTCCTTGAGCATTTCTTTTTGTGCAAAATGCTCCCCTCCTGTACCTCATTAATACCTTTGAGGTATTTGAACATTTCTATCATGTCTCCCCTTACCATCCTTTCCTCTGTGGAGTGCATATTTAATTCCTTGAGTCTTTCCTCATAGAGCTTTTGATGTAGGCCATGCACCAGTTTTGTCATCCTTCTCTGTACTGTCTCCACCTGATCTGTCTTTTGAGAGATGGGGCCTCCAGTACCGGACACAGTACTCTAGCTGGGGCCTCACCATTGATCTATACAGGGGTAACACTCTGTCCCTCTTTCTGCTAGTGATACCCCTCCATATGCACTCCAGCATTCTACTAGCCTTTCCCACTGCCTTGTCACACTGCTTTGCTACCTTCAGGTCATCAGATATGATGACCTCAGGTCCCTTTCCTGTTTTGTGGTTGTTACCATCTCTCCCCCTAACTGATATGTTGCCCTTGGATTTCTATGTCCCATATGCATACTTTTGCACTTTTTAATGTTGAAGCCTAGTTATCAAACCCTTGACCATTTGTCCAGCTTTATCAGATCTTCCCTAATTTTTTCACCCCCCCGTGTCCACTCTGCTGCAGATTTTTGTGTCTTCCATGAAAAGGTATACTTTACCTTCCAGCCCCTCTGCTATGTCACTAATAAAGACATCCATCCCAGTACTGACCCCTGTGGAATCTCGCTGATCACAGTGCCTTCTTCAAAGTGAACCCCATTTACCACCACCCACTGAGTTCTGTTACTTAGCCAACTTTGTACCCATTTTACTACCCTTGGACCCACTTCCAGGCTGTCTAGCTTGTTTACCAGTCTTCTCAGTGGAATGGTATAGAAGACCTTACTGAAATCCAGGAATGCCACATCCACCGCTCCTCCCTAATCCACCTCCCTGATAACCCAGTCAAAGAACTTGATCAGGTTTGTTTGGCAAGATCTCTCCCTTGTGAACACATGTTGCCCTAAATCCTATAATCCACTTGCCACAAGGTATTCTCCAATCCTTTCTTTAAGCAGTGTTTATGTAACTTTGCCCAGCACTGATGTCAAGCTTACAGGTCTGTAGTTTCCTGCCTCCTCCCTATTTCCACTTTTTTGAAGTGGGACCACATCCAGCCTTCTGCAGTACCTCATAACTTCTCACATATCCGGAGATTGATTAAACAGTGCTGTCAGAGGCACTATTAGCTCCCTCTTTAGTTCCTTCAGTATCCTGGGGTGGATCCCATCTGGCTCCTTTGCCCTATCCACTTTCAGCTTTGTTAGTTCCCTGAGGACTATCTCTCCTCTGTAAAAGGGCTAGTGTCCACCTCCCTTCCCTTCATGCTCTTTTCACCTAAGATTGGCCCTTCTCTCACCCCTTCCTTTATGAATACTGAACAAAAATACTTGTTCATTATGTTTGCTTTCTGCTTGTTCTTTTTCATACTTACCGCCTTTCCCTTTTAGTCTTAGTATCTGTGCCTTTTTCTTCTTCTTTTCACTTATGTACCCAAAGAATGTGTTATAACCCTTTTTTACTGACTTGGCAATGTTGTCCTCCATTTGTGCCTTTGCTCTCCTAACTGCTTTCCCTACCTCCCTTTGTTTCTCCTGATAATCCTCTCTATCGTTTTCCTTCTGCATTGAATTGTACCTTTTGATTGCTTGCTTCTTCACCTTTACCTTCTCTGCCACTTCCTTGGAGAACCATAGTCATCTTTTCTTTTTCTCCTGCTCTTTCTAACCTGCCTTACACAGAGGTTTGTTACCTTCTCAATGGCCTTCCTTAATTTAGCAAATTTTTTCTCTACCCCACCCATTTTCTCTGCCCCTGTTAGGGCTTCCCTGAATCACTCTCCCATTTTCTTGAAATCGGCCCTCTTGAAATACAGGACCCTTGTTTTAGTGTTTTTTGTTTCTGGCCCAGTCCTTATATTGGACCACACCATACGCTGATCACTGGTACTCAGTTGGCTTCCCACTGTGATGTCAGTGACACTTTCTTTGTTTGGCAGTACCAGGTCTAGAATCACCCATCTACAAGTGAGTTCCTTGACTAGTTGCCTGAGGAATGCCCCCAGCAGTGAGTCTAGGATCTCTCAACTTTTAACTGTTGCTGCAGCATTGATGCTCCAATCCACATATGGTAAATTGAAGTCCTCCACTAGCAATATCTCCCCTTTGCTTGCCATCATTAGAATTTCTTCTATCAGAACCTTATCCCCCACCTCCCCTTGTGCTGGAGGTCTGTAGATCACCCCTGTTCAAATAGCAGCCCCCTTCCCTGTCTCCACGGTGAACCACAGTACTTCCACTTCTCCCTGTTCCCTCTGTATGTCTGTAGCCTTTATGTTTTCCCTCATGTAAAGAGCCACCACACCTCCCTTTTTTACTACCCTGTCATTCCTGACTAGAGCATACACTGGTATGGCTACATCCCAGTCCTGATTTTCATTGCACTAGGTTTCTGTAATTATGACTATGTCCAGATCTTCTGCTGCCATGATGACCTCTAGATCTGCCATCTTGTTGCCCAGACATAAAGCATTTGCAAACCTGGCTCTCCATATGTTACTGCTTCTTCCCCTCATCATGCCCTTTTGTCCTCCCCCTTTTCCTCCACTACTTTCTTTCTTCTTTGTACCACCGGGATCAATACTGTGTCCTTTGTTGTTCCTAATTTACACTAATCAAATTTCCACTGTTGTTAGGAAATCTATAGTTAGGTCATATGCAGATGACATAGTACTCTTCTGTATGGGAACAGACTTACAAGGGATCGACACAAACATATAAAATTATTTTTTGGCCATTCAGGAGTGGTTTCAGCAATCAGACATAGTCCTGAATAGAGATGCAGCTAAGTTTAACTTAGCTAGCGAAGCAGAGGTGAAGTGGCCCACTCCGCCTCAACATATAGCTATTCGAAGTGGCCATTGAAATGCACTACTTCATCACTTCACGTTATAATGAGTTCACGTTATGATGACTGCATTACTTTGCTTCATTTTCTTTTAAAGGCAGAGTTAGTGAGCATTGTAACAGCCCTCAGATGACATGGCTCACAGTCTGCAGGTCACATGCTTCAGGCAGAAAGTTAATCATGCAAAAGAGTGAAAGACTTTCATGTTCACCTCACCAAGTGTGGGAGAAAGAGTTGTGTTTGAGAGGACACAGAGAGATAGCAAAAAATATAAACCTTGCTTTAAGAGAAGATAGATAGAGAGCAAAAAATATAAATACACTGCGTCTGTCCCGGAGGGGAACCAGGATCCTAAGTGATAGGTGTAAATGCTTCATTGGCAGGCATTTAAACTAACCAAGGTGGGAGGCATTGAAAAGGAAAAGGGAAATCCTAGCCTCCCCACAAAAATCAGGGTAGTTTGTGAGGTAAACACTAAGATAGAGAAATCGATAGGGAGAAGGGCAGAGGTAAATCGAGAAAAAGACAAAGGCAGTAAGGACAGGGATGGGGCAAAAATGGAAAGGCCATCAAAAAATGGAGGGTAATGAGAATAAATGCTCATAGCCTAGGTAACAAGCTCCCTGAACTGGTGGCCTTGATGGAAGAGGGATGCCTGGATATTGTAGCAATCACAGAAACATGGTACATGGAGAACCACGACTGGGATGTCAACATACCAGGGTACACAATCTACAGGAGGGACCGGGAGGGTAGAAGAAGAGGAGGAGTAGCTCTCTATGTAAGGGAAGGGATCAAAGCAACAGAACTAAAGGGTAAACAAGGAGGAGAGGAGGCACTGTGGGTCACCCTGGAGACTGGAAATGGCACCACAATCTGCACAGGTGTTGTGTACAGACCCTCGTCTCAGGAGGAAATGGACAAGGAAATGATAGAAGGCATCCATAGGATGGCAGAGAAAGGGGAGATCAATCAATCAATCAATCAAAATCTTTATTTATTCAGGCGAACATCATTGAGCATAGCTCATTTACAAGATGGACCTGAGTGGTCATAACAAAAAAGGTTACAGAGTGTATACAAAAACATGATATTGAAATAGCACAAATACAAACATTTATGAGTAAGATAGATGTACAATTATTTACATATATACAAGGCAAAGGACAGTAAACCAAAAACCTATTAAAGGTGAGAAACAAACAGTCTGGTAGGGATAAGGCTTGGATAATGGTACATGGGTGGGCATATATGTTTGAGGTTTGATGTGGAAAGGACCAGAGGAATGATAGAAGAATAGGGAGGAGCTTTAGAAGGGGAGAGGGGTGTGGGGGGTGGGGTTGTGGGAGGACTAGGCCTTGTGGAAGCAATTGCATGAATCTGGGATTAGGCTGGTGTACAGCTTTTGAAGGATGTAAGTGGGATCAGTGTTTCCATTTTCAATGTCTTTTGGATAGAATTCAGATAAGTGCCAGGGAATAACTGATTGCAGCTCTTCCATACTGGGTGCAGGTGATAGGAATCTTCAGCAGGATCAGTTTGTTGATCCTCAAGGTGTAGGAGCCTGGATGTGATCTGGTTGAAGCAGACTGAGATGTAGGAAGGAGTTTGTTTGTCAGAGCTTTGTAGATCCAGGTAGCAGCATTTTTCTTCTTCTATGTTGCAGGGATGTCCAGCTGACTGCATTGTAGAGAGCAATGATGGGTGCTAGAGGGAAGGTCAGTAATGAAACTAATAGCTCTATGATACAGGGTGTCTAGTTTGTTTAGATGGGAGAGGGAGCAATGACCATAGAGGAAGTCAGCATAATCAATGAGGGACATGAATGATGCAAGGATTAATCTTTGTTTGGAATCTTTGGTCAGGTAGTGTTTGATTCTATAGAATAGACCAAGTCTTAGTCTTAGCTTTTCAGGAGCTCTTCAACGTGGGTAGTATAGTCTAGTTTATTGTCTATCCATACTCCTAGGTATTTGAATTTGTCAACATATTCCAGATTTTCACCAAGGATGGTAGAGAGTTGTGGGAGGGTGAATGATGGGATAGTGGAAGAACAGTTCTTGGGGCAAAGAACATAGCTTTGGTTTTCTTAGCATTTAGTAATAATTTCTTTTTAATAGGTTGTGCTGGAGGAGGGAGAATTGAGACTGTAGGAGCTCACAGGCTTTTGATGGTGAGGGATCGCTCACATAAAGTACAGTGTCATCTGCAAAAAGGTGGATATTAGAAAGAGAGAGATTGGAGTCAATATTGTTGATGTAAATGGCAAAAAGGATGGGACCCAGGATGGAGCCTTGCGGTACACCTCTTAGGAGTGGCTTAGGGGTAGATAGATCACCATTATTCTTTACCAGATATTGCTGATGGGGGACCCGAATATGCCATATGTTAACTGGAGCACCTTTGCTGCAGCCACATCCAAGAACAGGGCCATTCTTGATGCCCTACAGGGGGCATGCCTCAGACAGCTAGTGTTGGAACCCACTCGGGAGGGAGCAATCTTAGATCTGGTACTCTCAAATGGGGATGGAGAGAGGATCTCAGATCTAGAAGTGGGTAGCCATCTGGGAACAAGTGACCACCAAACAGTGTGGTTCATGATAAATTCAGTTGTAGAGTCAAGCCATACAAAAGTGAAGGTACTGGACTTCAGGACGGCACTAGAAAACAGGCAAAAAGGAGGGGTGGAGCAACAATGGGGAAACATCAAAACCGGCATCACAGAGATAATAAACCTTTGTGTAAAGCAAATAAATAAATCAAAATGAAAAAAAAAAAAACACCATTATGGTTCTCAAAAGAGGTGGCAGGGAAGGTTAGGGAGAAATATATAGCATTCAGGAAGCATAAGGAAACACAGAAGGAGCAGGACAGAGAACTGTACCACTTAAAGCAGAAGGAAGCGGGTAAGGCAGTTAGAATAGCAAAGGCCCAAACTGAAGAAAAGATAGCTAACTCTCTTAAGAAGGGGAATAAATCCTTTTATAGGTACATTAGGGAGTGTAGAAAGACAAAGGGAGGGATACTGAGGCTGAATAAAGAGGAGGGTGGGTGGGCAGAAAGGGACAGTAAAAAAGCAGGGATACTGAACGAATACTTCTGCTTAGTATTCACAAAGAAAGAGGAGGGGGAGGTACCTAATCCAGTCAATAGAATCACTCTGGATAGGGGGGTCGATATTATTCCTTTCACAGAAGAAAGGGTTCTGAAAGAACTCCTGAAACTAAAGGTGGGCAAAGCAATGGAGCCTGATGGGATTCATCCCAGAATTCTAAAATAACTAAGGGGAGCACTAGTAGCACCACTGACTACCCAAATCATGTGAGGATGGTGTAGTACCTGAGGACTGGTGGAGGGCAGATGTGATTCCCCTTCACAAAAGTGGGAGCAAGACAGAGGCAGGAAACAACAGACCTGTTAGTTTGATGTCAGTGGCAGGGAAAATTATGGAATCACTTCTGAAGGAAAGAACTGTTGAGTACCTAGACGCCGGTGGGGCACAGGACCCAAGGTAGCATGGATTCACAGCAGGAAGGTCATGTCAGACTAATCTAATTAATTTTTTTGACTGGTTGACCAAAGTAGTAGAATAGGGAGGGGCTGTGGACATGACCTACCTAGACGTTAGTAAGGCATTTGACACAGTTCCACACAAAAGATTAATAAACAAATTTGCCAGCCTGGGAGTGGGTCCCAGGGTGGTAGCCTGGGTAAAACATTGGCTGGATAACAGGATTCAGAGGGTAATAGTAAACAGAGTCCACAGTGAAGAAAGGGGGGTTCCTGGTGGGGTACTGCAGGATTCAGTACTAGGTTTGGTCCTTTTTAATATCTTTATAAGTGACATTGCAGAGGGACTGGAAGGAAAAGTATGTCTCTTTGCAGATGACACAAAGGTTTGCAACAGGGTTGCTACACAAGGAGGGGTGGAAAGGATGAGAAGGGACTTGGCAAAGTTGGAGGAATGATCAAATATATGGCATCTTAGATCCAATGCAAAGAAGTGCAAAGTAATGCACCTGGGAAACAAAAACCCAGGGGAAGAGTACACAGTGGAGGGTGAGATACTGACAACAACAAAAATAGAAAGGCACATGGGGGTAGTTACATCAGATGACCTAAATGTGGACAAGCAATGTAAGAAGGCAGTAAGGAAGGTATGGGGGATACTGGGATGCATAGGCAGTGGCATCACCAGTATCATTCTACCAGTCCTGTCCAAGCTAATGGAAAAATTAATACACATTCAAACAAAACAATACATTCAGGATTCAGGCAGAATCACAGTACAATCTCAGCCCTGGCAAAGGTAACTAATGACTGGTTCTCTACCATTGACAACAAACAGTCTATCTGTGCCGTTTTCCTTGACTTAAGTGAGGTGTTTAACACAGTGGACCATACCCTCCTCCTGCACTGCCTAACATCCGTGGGATTTCATGACACTATGGTAATATGGTTCTCTAGTTACCTCTCAAATAGGCTGCAAAGAATCAAGGCTGATGGAGCCATGTCGGACACAATGTTCATCATGAGGGGAGTCCCTCAGGGATCCATTCTAGTGCCCCTCCTCTTCACTATTTACATCAACTCATTGGACAAAAACATTCAACAATCCAAGCTGCACTTTTTTGCCGATGACACGGTCCTCTACATCTCTAGACCTTCATTGCACAAAGCCTGTGCCAAGTTACAATCTGATTTCAATCAGCTACAGTTCAACCTGGCCCATTCAAAACTTCTAAATGCAAAAAAGACAAAGGTGATTTTTTTTCATCAAACCATATGTCCTCTGCTCTCAGTATTCAGAGTCCCTCACTGCCCATCACTACTATATTCGGGGACACCTTCGAGGTTGTGGATCAATTCAAGTATCTTGGAATATGGCTAGACAGTAAACTAATTTTTAGTGCCCATAGCAACTGCCTTGTCAATAAGCTAAAAGCTGGGATGGGGTTCTTCTTCAGGAACAGATACCTATTTACGCTCGACTGCAGAAGAAGACTGGTCTAGGCCACTTTCCTACCACTCTTTGACTACAGGGATATCATTTACAATTGCAGTGCATCAACTCACACTCGCAAACTTGATGTCCTGTACCATTGTGCATTACATTTCATACTAAATGTTCCTGCCAGGACACATCATAGTAGGCTCTGCTCTTCTTTGAACTGGACCTCACTATCAATCAGGCGTAATTTCCATATTGGGCAGCGGACTCTAAAACTGCTGACTGGCAAGTTACCTCAGTACATATGCTCCTTAGTGCACAAGTCTCACAAGGTGTATGCGTTGCGCACCTCAGACATTGTGCTCCTAGACGTTCCCAGGACACATGCTAATCAGGGCAGAGGTGCCATTAGTTTCGTCCTCCCATCTATATGGAACCAGCTGCAAAAAAACATGAAGTTAACTGAGATAGTCAAGTTAAATTGCTTTAAGTCCCCAGCTAAGAAAGCATTTGAAGTGGTCTGCCGCTGCTCTTCATGCTAAGCTAATATATGAATCCTCACCATCCCTTCTGCTTGTCACCCTATCCCTGTCTCCCCACCCAGCCTGTGCTCACACCAATCTGCCTCTCCCACCCCTTTATTCCTACCCCAACCCCCCTTTACCCATTCTGCCTCCTAGCACGTCTTTCCTTCCCTTCCCTTCCTCCACCTCCCTGTCTCCCTACCACCTCCTCCCCTACACAAGTCACCTCCCCTAGACCCCCCTCCCTGTACCCCATCTCTGTGTACAATATTCCTGTCCTGCTGAACCTAACACCCTCCCCTTCCCCCACCTTCCTGTCTCCCTACCCCTCCTAACCCTACCCCAGTCACCACCCTCCCTTAGACCCCCTCCCAGTACCCCATCTCAGTGCACAATATTCCTGTCCCTCTGAACCTACCATCCTCCTCTGCGATGTCATCTATAGCCCCATGTTTTCACTTTTTCCTTTTTTTCCTTTTGCTTCTGCCCCCAGTGAGGACTTGTCTCACTATATGTGTATCATCTACATGCACATTAGTGCAGTTAGGTTTTTTTTTGTATGTAATGTATTAGGTATTTGCAACAATCCAAGTTGTACCTTATCATTGCCATTGCTGTTTACTCGTACTATCCAAATCTGTTTTGTATAAGATCATGTACATCATCGTATCATTTGAAATCTCCAGGACCTCCTTGTGAATGAGCTTGCTCAACAGAGTAATTCATGTAATAATAAACTTGAACTTGAACTAGAAAACAGGAAGTTGTTATCCCTCTGTACAGTCAGTTGGTGAGACCCCATCCGGAGTACTGCATGCAGTTCTGGAGACCTCATCTCCACAAAGACGTAGACGGGGTGGAGGCTGTCCAGAGGAGGGCAGCTAAAATGGTGCAGGGTCTGCACCAGGAGACATACAAAGAGAGACTAAAGGAGCTTAATATGTATACCCTCAAGGAAAGGAGGGAAAGAGGGGTCATAATAGAAACTTTCAAGTACCTCAAGGGAATCAACAAAGTCCAAGGGGGTAGTGTCTTTCGGAAAAAGTGTGCAAGAACAAGGGGGCACAATTTGAAGATGGGGGGGGACAGCTCAGAAGCAATGTGAGGAAGTATTTTATCATGAGATGGTAGTGGATGCATGATACAGCCTTCCTGAGGTGGTTATGGAGTCAAAAACAGTGGGGGAGTTCAAGAATGCATGAGACAGACCAAAAGCAATTCTAGTGGGGAGTAGGAGGAAGTAGGCTGTTGGTTAACTAGGATCTGCAGCTTATCCATTAGATAGGAAAATGGGCAGACTATGTGGGCCAACCGGTCCTTATCTGCCTTCAAATTCTATGTTTCTATGAAGCAGACCACCTTCTGAGGTATTGGTCCCTTCCCTGAAGCAGGAGGTAGTTCTGCCATGGAAGCACCACCTCCAGTGGCATCTACAAGTGACCCCCCACCAGTGCCACCACCTGTCATGTCCCCAGTGCCAGAAGCTCAGGAGGATGTGAAGGAGGAGCTGCAGCAGTCGCAGCTGCAGCAGCAGGTTTCCCCACCCGGCCCCAAATGAGCACCAGCAGCAGCTGGTAAAAACATCTGGAGCCCCCCCCCACCGCCTGTGCTTGATTCTTCCTGCAGCTCATAAGTGTGGGAGTTCTTCGCTACACTGCCTGTGGACACCAGTGTAGTGAAGTGCAATCTGTGTGGTGAGGTGGTGTGCTGTGGCCCCAAGAGAAGTCATCGGGGCACAGGTGGTCAGTGCACCAAACTATACAACCACCACCACCATGCCAGTTGGCAGGCAAAGCTTGCTGAATAGGGCAGGAATGCACCTGCTGGCTCTGCTGGGCAACAGGTAGCAGCATGGCCTCCACCTTAATGTGATGTCAAGTGGGGGTGGGCCATGGAGCAAGCGGCTGCTCCACAACCTGCAGGTGATGGTGGCAACCCTGAACGAATACTTGCCACACATCCTGATTTGGGCCTGATGTGGAGTGAGTTGGACCACCAGATTGACAACATGGAGCAGTGGTTGGAGCACATGGAGGTGCACCAACTCCAAATAATGGCATGCTTCAACTGCTGCTCTCACACCATAACACTGTTCATTAATTTTTGTTTTTCCTTGCACCCACCACCCTCTCCATGAAAAAATAGTTCCTGACATTGCTCCTGATCTGTCCTCTCTGTATCTTCAAATTTTGCCACCTTGTTCATGCACATCTCTTTTTCTGAAAGATGCTACCCTCTTGTACATTGTCGATTCCCTTTTGATACTTGATAGTTTCTATCATGCCCTCCCCCTTCTTTCCTTGTGGTTATGCATATTAAGCTTTAGACTCCACAATATTTTGGAAACCGGTTAACTTGTTGTCATGTCTTAAAATTAGGGCAATACTCATGCCATCAGCAACTTCACTACCACCAGTGGGGGAAACAGCATCTCCAACCATGACTGAAGCTACTGATTGCACTGTGAAAAACATAGAGAAATCCCTTTACTGGCATCAACTATGCACTTCTGTTGCATACTACAAGGCTCACGGCCACTCTTGCCAATGGCAGCAGTGCCATGGCCAGAAACATGTTTGCATGTATGTCTCTTTGCAGGCATTTTTGGGGATTACACAGAAAATTCACAACAAATTGAGATTTCCGAAATTTGGGGCGGATGGGAAGCTAAAAAACAGCTGTGGCTTACAGATGCAGATCGGGCACTAAACAGATGCAAACACACAGACGCAGATTGCTCACTACAAAGAGATGCAGCCACACAGGCACAAAAACACCTTAACCAGTGCTCACACAAATTCCAAACTGGAAAAATAAATTATACCTTTTGCAGGTTGAAGAGGGGCAGGCACTGCAGTAGCAGTCCACTAGCTAGATAGAAGGAAGCAGTAAAAAATACTGCAGATGGATAACTGATTCAGAGTGCAACGATTACTGTGTGGCACAATAAAATGTGTCTGACTTGATGGCACAAACACACACAAACACGCACACACACATACTACAGGTAATGCGTAGAAAATGTAACAGTGTAGTACACTATATAAACAAATCTTTTAAATGGAATGAAAATATGCACTGCAACACAACAAACAGAAAATAATTATCAAAAATTACTTCAAGTATTACTGTGTGTACATAAACACACAAATACTAGCACACACTACTACTATAAAACAGAAAGACTGCCTTTCTCCCAGTCAGTCTACCTCCACCATAGATACATCCCTCCCCTAAGCACATTTCAACAGTGTCTGTCAGCACACAGACTGAATGTTCTAAACTAACATTCAAAATCCACACAAAAACAATAAACACTCCATGATATGAGCACAGGAGGGATTCCTACAATTGATGTACTAAATTTTGAGCAAAATAAATGGCTCAAAAATGCATTTTGAATGTTTTAATGAGGGTTTGAATCTCAGAGCTTTGAGAGCAAACTGTCTCCAGCTACCACTATACACACTACAGAGAACTGAGGTTGCGCAGAACAGTCCAGAGCCCATGTGACCTGCAATCCCATGAATCACTGCAAAATTCACATTAGAGCTCACAAACAGGGCTAAGTAATGCAAAGCACATTGAAGTCAATGTACTTTGCATTAAAATTAGTGTAGAAGTGGTTGGGGAAAGGTGAATTAACGCAAAGTCAGTACTTCCAATGGACTTCGCTATAATGATTGGAAGACAGAGTACTCCACTTTGTGCTGCGGATTTCTCCACAGATTCCGCTTTAATATGCGAATTGCTCTGTGTAGTGGATTTTGGCCACTACACCAGCCTTCAGTCCTGAATGGAAAAAAATCAAAAGTAATGCTGTTTTCAAACCAGCATAACAGTAAGATTCCTCCCCCAACACTGGTTGTAAAAACCACAGCCACAGAACGTTTACAGCAGATCACTGAATACAATATTTGGGTCTATGGATAAATAGCAATTTAAAATTTCACTACCACATTAATGTTCTAGTTAAAACAGTTAGCTCTAGATTAGGTACATTAAGATGGACCAAACATTGCATGGACCGCACCATGAGACAAACAATAGTAAACCAAATGTTGATTCCAGTAATTGACTATGGAAACCATATTTACGGGCATTCAACCAATACACAAATTAAAAAAGTAGAAGTATTATATAACAAACTTGCACTATTTATATTGACAGTGGATTGAGGATCACATCATTATGATATATTGATTGGGGTAAACTGACTCACAATCAGGAACAAAATGAAAAGATCTCCAGTAAATCAGGAAACACAATGGCAACAGGAAAACTGGTCTGTCTAGCCAGAAGAATACAAAGGTTAAACCATACACATAATCTTAGGGCATGGGGACAAATGAGGGATATATATACTGTATATGTATATATATATATATATATATATATATATATATATATATATACTGTATATATATATTAGGACACCACAAACAAAATATCTATAAAATACTGGAATGAATTAACTTTGCAAACTAGAAACCTATACGAAAATAAAAATAGATTTAACACATTCCTGAGGCAAGAACTGACCCTAGATGCTGCTGCTACAACTGAGTTATGAATTTATCTATGTACAGATGAAATGTTTTATATTTTGTCATATGAATGTGTGGTCTTGATGTTTTTATTGTATTTTATAAGTTTATATGTTATAGAACTGAAACTTTTATTAATTTGATACCCAGGAGCACCTTGTACATGGGACTCTTCCCAATGGTGCTTCACTCTTTCCTGATGGAAAAATAAAGATTTTACCACAACTACTAATACTACTACTACTTCCCCCTCCCTCTTCCTCCTGGTTACCTATCTGTGTTTGTTGTTTTGGGACTTCTCACCACTGGAATTTCCACTGCTGACCGTGTAATCGTGTGGGGAGGGAGTGACATGCTATGTCTTCCTGCTTTATTTCATCTCCTCCCTCAGCATATTTAAATGCTTAGCAATGTAGCTTTTAAATTGTTCACTGAGGATCTCATCTCCCCTCCTGGCTAGATGTCAGCCATCATCCCTGTACAGGCCTCCATCCCTCCAGCTGGGGCCCAAGTCCCTTGTGAATCTGAATTCGTCTTCTTCTCACCATTTCCTCAACCACATTTTGAAGTCCCAGGTGCAGAGCCTCCTGTCATCCCCCTTGTCATGGACAGGTAGCATCTCCAAGAAAGTAACAGATTGTGAAATTTGCCTAATATCCCTTACCCCCAATTTTCTGAATCCCCCCTGAACCATTTCTGGCTCTTCCCTAGCCAGGTCATTTGTCCACAAATTAACAGTGACATCCAGCTGTCCCTCCATCCCTGGTTCCCAGGCAATAATTTGGATCCTCCCCCCATCCCTTTGAGATGTGGCAGCGGGAAGACACCTCACCACCATCTCCTCATCCCGGCCTGTTCCCATCTGTATCTCGTATCTCTCTTACAATTAAGTCCCCCACCAGGATTCACTTCCTCCTCCTCTGGGATCCTCTGCTATGCTCCTTGGGGTCTCCATCATGGATGACCGCCACATCTGTCCTGGACATTACTATGAGTGGTTCTGCAGGAAAATCCTGCCCTGCCAGAGAGGCATAAGAGTTCTGTAGTGATATAGGATTGGGAATGTACCTACACTCCACCACTCTAACCCTCCCTGAGACCACCGTTGTCCAGCACTTCTCCTTCTCAGCATACTTTGAGGCAGCAGAGGTGGACTAGGTGGCCCTTGAGTGGAGGAGCTTATCCTCCTAACCCAAGCCAGCTCAGCCTTGAATCTGGAAACCTCCTCCCTCAGCCCAGAGAGGTGTTTGCAGATGGGGCAGCACTGCAGTCTCCCGAATGTCTCCCTGAAGACTGCTTACCCACAGCTGCTGCACTGCACCACTACCAGCATAGCTACTGTCCTCTTTCTAGACCGTACTCACTATCCCCTACAGGAAGTGTTTTTTTATTGTACCTTCCTCTCGCCCTCACTTCCTGTGGATACTATCACCCAGATGCACAAAATGTACCTTTCTGACTCAGTCACCAATCCCCCGTTGCACTACTTAAACCCTCAACCACAGGCTAACAATTCCTAGATGCACTTTTTTATATGCACCCCTTTAAGAGCTAGCTACTTCCCTTCAGCCTAAGCTCCAACTACAAAATTATGGTGTTCCACAGAGTTTATTTGTCATATCCCAGTAAAGCAACCCTTTAGAACAAGTTTGTATTGTAGTTATGCTTTACACCATGACTGAATGTTAAGATCTGAAAGCCATCTCCAACAGTCAGTCTCTAGTGCTAGAAATACAAGATCATTCCAATTTACAACAAGCATTTGTCAATGCTGAATGTTTGCTTGCTGGTATTAGCACTGCAAATGCAGGAGTTAGACAGATGCAGAGAAGGAATGGCAGTGAAGTACTGAACTTCACGCCAAATCCACCTCCAACCTGCAGAGATAGACAGGCATTGGGGTATGCATTTGGGTTGTCACCCATAACATTCATGCCATTTCACCTCACCCTATCCTGAAGACACTGACAAGTGTTGAGGTGTGCCTTGGGGTGTTCGACGTTTAATCACCCCACTCCAAAAGGACATATGCTGAAATGGGTGCAATATAGGAGAATGCGGTGAACTCTGCGACTGAGGCACACCTCGATGCCAGTCACTGGCTGCAGGATGGGGGGGTGGGGGTGGAATGGCATGAGCATTACAGTTGGCAATCCAAAGGCACACCCCTGATGCCTGTCACTCTGTAAAGGGTGGGACGTTATGGTTAGAAACCCTAACACTCCAGGTGTTTGTTGGTATTTGCACAAAAAATTTTCAACATGGGTTTTTTGTGACCCCCACCTCATGAAAGCATTTGGGTCCTCTTCTCATGAACAGTGGCACTGTGAGTTTGTCAATGTGTCCCAAACTTTGAGTTCCCACAGCGACTGTGCCGATGTGTGCCAGACGAAAGAAAAAACACAGATCAGGCAGGCTGTGAAAAATGACATCTGCACCATTCATAGGGAGGTGTGAAGAGATGGCAATGTTGAAAATTGGTAGTGAAAGTATTAAAAACGCTAGAACTTCTGAGTGTACAAGGAAACTGCGCTACACATGTGTGTAACACGGTCATTTAGTGGAATTATTTCGCCAGATTTTCAACATAGGCATTTTGTGACCTCTTCTCATGAACACTGTCAGTATGATTTTCTTAATCTGTTCCAAACATTGATTTCCCACAGCAACATTGCTATTCTGCGCCAGATGTGTAAACATATATTTTGGGCAGGACGTAAAAAATGACAGCTATACTGTTCATACGGAGGTCTGAAAAAATGCCAATGTTGGAAATCTGGAGTGAAAGTACTACAAATTTGCGAAGTTAAGTGGGTGTGAGGAAACTGCACAATGCACATTTGTAACAGTTATTTTATGGAAGTTTGTCACCAAATTTTCAACATAAACATTTTAGGACCTCTGCTCATGAACAGAGTCACCGTGATTTTACATATGAACATACATACAAACATACGAACATATGAACCTGCCAGCAGAACAGTCCAATCAGTCTATCTAAATCTGCCTGAGTGTGCCGCTAGCACCCTAGATTGCAGCTGCCCCGGCCTCCTAACCCTTAGTTCCTCCCTGTTTGTCCCAGCCCCTGCACCCTGACTCTTCCTCTTCCATTATCCCAGTCCTTCTTAAAGCTATTGACTGTCCTACATGTTACCACCGCATCTGGCAGCGCATTCCAACTAGACATCTCCTTCCCCGTGAAGTAGTGCCTCCTCATTTCACTCTAGAAACGTCCCCCTTCCAACCTTAGTCGGTACCCCCTCATCACTCTTCCACTCCTCAATTTAAACACCCCTTGATGCTAGATTTATTTACCCCATCAGGTATTTAAATGCTTCAGTCATATCCCCCCATCCCTCCTCTCCTCCAATGTGTACATGTTCAGCTCATTCACCTTAATTTCATATTCCTTTCCTTTCATCCCCTTTAATATTTTTTTGCCCTCCTTTGCACCCCCTCCAGTAACTTTATACCTCTCCTCAGGTATGGTCTCCAGTATTGCACACAGTACTCCAAGTGCGGTCTGATCAATGATCTGTAGAGCGATAGGATCACATCCCTGTGTCTGTATGAAAACCCCCTTGCGATGCACCCCAGCATCTTGTTTGCCTTCGCTGCTACTCTCCTACACTGGGCTGAGTTGTTCATGCTCCCAGTTACCAATACCCCTAGGTCCTTCTCCTCCTCTGTGATCCCCAACCTCACCCCCTTCAACCAACAGTCCCTCTTCTGGTTCTTAGGCCCGAAGTGCATCACCTTACACTTGTTTGCATTGAATCCTAGCTGCCACTCCACCGACCATGTCTCTACTTTGGTTAGGTCCCCCTGCAGTTTTTCCCATCCATCCTCTTGGTCCACCACTGCCCCCAATTTGGTATCATCTGTGAATAGACTAACCCTGCTCCCCACTCCATGCACTATATCGGATATAAAGAGCCCGAATAGCACCGGGTAGAGCACTGACCCCCTGCACACCCTGTTTGTCACTGCTGTAGGTGCCAAGAACTCCCCTACCACCACCACCCTCTGAACTCTCCCCTGTAACCAGGTCCCTATCCATGTAGTTAGCTTTTTCCCACCCCCACTGCCGTCACCTTCCCCTCAGTCTCCCATGAGGCACTGTATCAAAGGCCTTACTGAAGTCCAAGTACAGGACAGGTATCGCATGGCCTCTGTCCAACTCTTTTGACACCCAGTCATAATAGTCTATTAGGCTGGTTTGAGAAGACCTCCCTGAGATGAACCCATGTTGCTGCCCATCTTGGAGGCCATTACTCTCTAGGAATGCCACCAGCCTCTGCTTCAGTATTGCCTCCATAAGCTTACCCACTATGGATGTGAGACTGACCGTCCAATAATTTCCTGGCTCCTCCCTAGGCCCACTCTTGTGTATGGGCATCACATGGGCCACCCTCCACTCCTGGGGCACACCCCCCATTTCCAGGGAGGTGCCGAACAGATCTGCCAGTGGCTCGGCCAACAGCTCTGCCATCTCTCTCAGCACCCTGGGGTGGATGCCATCGAGACCTGGTGCTTTGTCCACCTTTACTGCCCTCAGCCCCTCTAACACCCTAGTCTCTGTGATCACTTTGTCCATTACCTCCCCTTCCCCCCCACCCCAGCCCATGCTGGTAGGACCATCCCTCTTCTTAGTGAAAGCGGGCAGAAGTACTCATTTAGAATTTCCGCTTGCTCCTCCCCCTTTTTCACCCAATCCGCTCCCCACTTTATTCTCACAATATGTTCCTTGCACTTCCTTTTTTCCCTGACATACCTTAAAAAGTCCTTTTCCCTTCATTTTATGCCCTGTGCTAACCTTAATTCCCTGGAGGCCTTAGCTTTTTTCACTCTCCTGGCCACCTCCCTTGACCAACTCCCGTAATCCTCCTTATCCTCTCCCTTCCCTGTTCTCCTGTTCTTGCAGTATGCAGCCCTCTATTCCCTTACCCCTTGCAGCTCTTCCTTGTTCAGCCAGCATGGTTTCTTGGCTCTGCTCTTCCTACTCCTGGCCCTGGTGCAGGCTACTGTGGCCTCTGTAAGCCTAGTCTTTATAACTCCCCACTTTTGTTCTCCATCAATCCCCGGCCTTAAATCCTAGAGCCTCCCTCACAGTATTGCTCCCATCCTCCCAAAGTCCACCCTACTAAAGTCCACCACCTTAGTGCCTGTGCCTCCTGTCTCCCTGCCCAGCAAGAGAACTAGCCACACTGTTTGGTTGTTGCTACCCGCTAGTGTGTCCTCACCCCTTACCTCCCTCACTGCCTCTCCATTTGCCAGTACTAGGTCCAAAGTGCTACCAAGCATTATAGGCCCACTTACCAATTGCATCAGAAGGCCATCCCGGAATGCATCAATAAGCACCTGCTCCCTGGTACTGCTAGTGATCGGGGTGCTCCAGTCAATCTCTGGTAGGTTAAAATACCCCACTATCATCACACTCTCCCTTCTACAGACCCTCCTTATCTGCTCTGCCAACTCCCTGTCCAGTTCCCCGGATTGGGCTGATGATCTGTACACCACACCCAGCCTCAGCTTTTTGCCCTTGGTGACCAGAAGTTGCACCCAAAGCACCTCTGTCCTCTCCTCTTCTCCCTCATCAGTTATGCATTTGATCCCTTCCTTCACATAGAGTGCAACCTCCCCCCTTCCAACTTCCTGGTCCCTTCTGAATATCCTGTATCCCTGGATTGCCGAGTCCCAATCATGGTACTCTGTGGCCCAAGCCTCTGTCACTGCAGCAGTGTCCACCTTCCCCTCTGAAAGGAGCAGCTGAAGCTCTGCAATTTTGTTCCCTAGGCTTCTTGCATTGAGAGAGACCACCTTCCACCCGTACCCCTCCTTCTCCTCACTCTTCTCCTAGGCCTGTGTCTCTCTTCCTGGTAGTCCACACCCTTTCTCCTCATTATTCTTATCAGGTGGTGGTGCCTTCTGTATTACACTCAAAGCACTCTGCCTACCCCCTCCCAGGGTTATTATGCCTCTGCATTTACCTATATCTAGGGGGGTGAGCTCATTAGGCTCCCCTGTCCGGACCTATCTACCAACCTCAGTCTTTTGGCCAACCCCCACTAGTTTAAATCCACCTTTGGAGAGATATACCCCTCTAATCCCACCTTTAGCACTCCCATCCCTTCCCCGCTCAAGTGTAGCCTGTCTTCCATGTACAAGTCACTATTCCCCCAGACCCTACCCCAGTTAGTCACTAACCCATAATTTTTGGTGTGGCACCAATCCGTCAGCCACTCATTGAACTCTTCGATACTACCCTTCCTCCCCATGCTTGCACATGGTACTGGGAGTACCTCCAAGAATGCCACTGATTCCCCCATGCTCTCACACTGCCTGCCCAACTCCTAGAACCTCCCCCTCACTACTTCTACAGTCTCCCCTGCCAAGTCATTTTTACCTACATGCAACAGTAAATAAGGCTTCTTCCTGCCCTTCGCTGCACATTTGAGCAGTGCCTGACCCTCCTGCAGTCAATCTGGAGATAGCTTCAACTCAAATATGGCTGTGCCTTTCCCCCCTTCTGCCCCATCTCACTCCTTTCAGTATAGAATCCCCCAGGAAAAGTACCCCCTGTCCCTTACCCCCTTTCCCTTCTAATGCCCCTTCCACCACCGCAGTATTCATTCTTCCCTGTCCCTTACCCTAACCGGCTGCACCCTCCGTGACTTCTGTATCTGCACCCCCTACTTCTGCCTCACCCATTTTCTGTGCTTTATTCCTCCCATCTACCTTGAACCCTTTCCCAGTCTGACTACTTCCTACTGGGCTTCCCATATCGACCTCCTCTCCTCCACTGCTAATTTCCAACCCCTCTCCTATCATCGTTGTTGTTGATGTAGAGCCCCCATTCCCTTCGACCCCCGATAGTGATGCCCCTCCCATCCTTCCCCTTCCCATAGCCTTCTTTCCTCCAGTCACCTCCCTCCTTTCTTACTAGCCCCCTTCTACACTTTTGTCCTTGCTATCTCTTGCCCTGCCTGTTGCCATACCTCTCATGCCCCGCTCGTCCTCCCCCCTTCAGTATGTTCCTGCTCCCCCCCTCCCATAGCAGAGGCACAAATCTATTCCTATTCAATAACCCTTACCTACATCTCTTCCCCCTCCTACTTGTTCCTCTCTGTGCCCCCTGGTCCCACCCCTGGTCCCTTCCTACCCACAGCCATCTGCTATCTCCCCTGGTACTCCTCATGGTCTCTTCCTCCCCTTCAGGAGGCCCCCCTCCCTAACCTCGGTCACCCCCTCCCTTCTCCTCTCTTTTCTGCTAATGTCTCTGATACTGGGGTTGGTTTCAGTCCCTAGTTGTTCTTCCTCGTCCCACCTTTCCATCCCCTATTCCCCACCCAAGCCAGGATGCCTACCATACTCATCTGCACTGCCAGTTAAACTCCTCCCCTAACCTCCACAGTTCCACCCTCAAACTAGCCAGTTGTCTACAGAGCATACAACACCCATCTTCCAAGCCCAGTCCAGGATCATAGCTGACCCACACCCTGTACACCCCACCACCCTTCCAAAGATGCCCACCCCATTGACATGTGGCACCTGCCCCATTTTGGGCCCCATCTTATGTTACGAGCTCTTATAACCTGTATCTGTACCCAGCTCCAACTGTTAGTGCCCTATAAACTCAAATTCCTGTTTCCCCCCACTCTAGTCCCCCTACAGCCCTCTTGCCGACCTGGGTAAATTCAGTCTCAAATCTTATCAGTTAGATACTGTATTACTGTAGCAATCCTAGAGCCTCCTTGTCCGTTTTTCACTCCTCAGCTATTATACTTTTTGTTTTTAGCCCTCATAGTTTCACTTAGCCCAGTTAGAAATCACATTGCACTCCAAGAATTACTCAGCTCAGTTAGAGAAATAAACAGAACAAATAAATATGTATTATTACAGCAATCCTAACAGTATAGCTCAGTACTTAGCTCAGAGAAATAAACAGAACAACTAAATCTGTATTAATTCAGCAATCATAAAAGTATGCAATCACTGCTTTGCCTCCACCCCAGAGACCCTGCTATAATAGAGGACCACACAGGACCCTGGGCAGGTGGGTGGGCAACTCTAAAGTCCAGACAGAGCTCTGTTGAGCTTGCTATCTCCCCCTCTCTCACTCACTTGTTCTGTTTCTCTCGGCACTGCAGGCCACCCTTTTGTACTGGGCTCCTGCCTGCATTGGCACCTTTTTCTGCCCACAAAGAAATCCACAGCAGCCCTGACAGAGTTCTGTTGAGCTCTCTCCCTCCCCCTCTCTCACTTGCTCATTCTATTTCTCCCAGCACTGCAGGCTGTCCTTTTGTACTGGGATACTGCCTCCATTGGTGCCTTTTTCTGACAGAAAGAAATCTGCAACAATCCCGATAGAGCTCCACTGAGCTCGCTCACTCCCCCTCTCTCATTCCCTCATTCTGTTTCTTCTGGCGCTGCAGGATGCCCTTTTGTACTGGGCTCCTGCCTACATTGGTGCCTTTTTCTGATCACAAAGAAATCCACAGCAGCCCTGACAGAGTTCTGTTGAGCTCTCTCCCTCCCCCTCTCTCACTTGCTCATTCTATTTCTCCCAGCACTGCAGGCTGTCCTTTTGTACTGGGATCCTGCCTCCATTTGTGCCTTTTTCTGCCACAAAGAAATCCGCAGCAATCCCGATAGAGCTCCATTGAGATCGCTCACTCCCCCTCTCTCACTCCCTCATTCTGTTTCTTCCGGCGCTGCAGGCTGCCCTTTTGTACTGGGCTCCTGCCTGCATTGGTGCCTTTTTCTGCCCACAAAGAAATCCAAAGCAGTCCCAACAGAGCTCCGTTGAGCTTGATCACGCCCCCTCTCTGACTCTCTCGTTCTATTTCTCATGGTGCTGCAGGCTGCCCTTTTGTACTGGGCTCCTACCTGCGTTGGCACCTTTTTCTGCCCACAAAGAAATCCACAGCAGCCCTAACGGAGTTCTGTTGAGCTCTCTCCTTCCCCCTCTCTCACTTGCTCATTCTCTTTCTCCCAGTGCTGCAGGCTGCCCTTTTGTACTGTGATCCTGCCTTTTTCTATCCACAAAGATATCCGTAGCAGTCCCAACAGAGATCCGTTGAGTTCGCTCATTCCCCGTCTCTCACTCATTCTGTTTCTCCAGGTGCTGCAGGATGCCCTTTTGTACTGGGATCCTGCCTGCATTGGTGCCTTTTTCTGCCCACAGAGAAATCCACAGCAGTCCCGACAGAGTTCCCTTGAGCTCTGTCACGCCCCTTCTCTCACTCACTAATTCTGTTTCTCCCAGCGCTGCAAAGTTGCCCATTTGTACTGGGCTCCTGCCTGCATTGGTGCCTTTTTCTGCCCACAAACAAATCCACAGCAGTCCCGACAGAGTTCCAATGAGCTCACTCACTCCCTCCCCTTCTCTCACTTGCTCATTCTGTTTATGCCAGTCCTGCAGGCTGTCCTTTTGTACTGGGCTCTGGCCTGCATTGGTGCCTTTTTCTGCCCACAAAGAAATCTGTAGAGGTCACGACGGAGCCCCATTGATCTCACTCATTTCACCATCTCTCACTTGCTCATTCTGTTTCTCCCAGTGCTGCAGGCTGCCCTTTTTGTACTGGGCTCCTGCCTGCATTGGTGCTGTTTTCTGCCCACAAAGAAATCCACCGCAGTCCCGACAGAGCTTCGTTCAGCTTGCTCACTCCTCCTCTCTCACTCGCTCATTTTGTTTCACCCAGCACTGCAGACCACCCTTTTGTACTGGGCTCCTGCCTGCATTGGTGCCTTTTTCTGCCCACAAAGAAATCCACAACATTCCTGATAGAGCTCCATTGAGCTCGTTCATTCCCCTTCTCTCACTGGCTCATTCTGTTTCTCCTAGTGCTGCAGGCTGCCCTTTTGTACTGGGCTCCTGCCTGCATTGGCACCTTTTTCTGCCCACAAAGAAATCTGTAGCAATCCCAACAGAGCTCAGTTGAGCTTGCTCACTCCCCTTCTCTCACTCACTCATTCTATTTCTCCCAGGGCTGCAGGCTGCCCTTTTGTACTGGGCTCCTGCCTGCGTTGGCACCTTTTCCTGCCCAGAAAGAAATCAGCAGTAGTCCTGATAGAGCTCCATTCAGCTCATTCACTACCCTTCTCGCACTCACTCATTCTGTTTCTCCTGGCGCTGCAGGTTACCCTTTTGTACTAGGCTCCTGCCTATGTTGGTGCCTTTTTCTGCCCACAAAGAAATCCACAGCAGTCCCGACAGAGTTCTGTTGAACTCGCTCACTCCCCTTCTCTCGTTCACTCATTCTGTTTCTCCCAGAACTGCAGGCTGCCCTTTTGTACTGGGCTCCCACCTGTGTTGGCACCATTTTCTGCCCACAAAAAAATCCGCAGCAGTCCCAATAGAGCTCAGTTCCGCTCGCTCTCTCCCCTTCTCTCACTTGCTCATTCCGTTTCTTCCAGTGCTGTATGCTGCCCTTTTGTATGGGGCTCCTGCCTGCATTGGTGCCTTTTTCTGCCCACAAAAAAATCTGAGCAGTTACGACAGAGTTCTTTTGAGCTTGCTCACTCCCCTTTTCTCATGCGCTCATTCTGTTTCTCCCAGCGCTGCTGGCTGCCATTTTATACTGGGTTCCTGCCTGCATTGGTGCCTTTTTCTGCCCACAAAGAAATCTAAAGCAGTCCCAACAGAGCTCCGTTGAGCTCTCTCACTCCCCCTCTCTCACTCGCTCATTCTATTTGTCATGGCGCTGCAGGCTGCCCTTTTGCACTGGGCTCCTGCCTGCATTGGTGCCTTTTTCTGCCCACAAAGAAATCTTCAGCAGTCCTGACAGAGCTCTGTTGAGATCGCTCACTCCCTCTCTCTCACTCACTTGTTGTTAGTCTGTCCCAAACACTGGTTTCCCACTGCAACTGCGCGATTCTGTACCTGAAGTGCAAAAACACATTTCTGCCGGGATGTGAAAAATGACAGCTGTACAGCTCATAAGGAGGTGTGAAAAAATGCCGGTGTTGAAAATCTGGCATGAAAATATTACAAATTTGCGAAGTTACAAGGGTGCATAGAAACTGCGCAACACATACTTGTAACATAGTAATTTTATGGACTTTCGTCACCAAATTTTCAACATAGGCATTTTAGGATCTCTGCTCATGAACAGTGTCACTGTCATTTTCTTAATCTATCCCTAAAACTGATTTCCCATAGTGACCGTGCTATTGTGCACCAGAAGTGCAAAAACACATTTTGGCCAGGATGTGTAAAATGACAGCTGTACTGTACATAAGAAGGTGTGGAAAAATGGCAATGTTAAAAATCTGGAGTGAAAACATTACAAATTCACACAGTTACAAGCATGAGTGGAAACTGCTCAACGCATGCTCATAAAACAGTCATTTTTGGGAGTTTTGCTTTCACCAAATTTGCAAAATAGGCTTTTTGAGAGCCCACTTCATGAACAGTGGCACTGTCATTTCTTTAATCAGTCCCAAAAGGTTATTCCTCTTATTGACCTCAAAATCACCTTTCTGGACCAAATAATGCCATGACAGTGACTGAATTCATGAGGAGGGGTCCCAATAGCCCCATGTTGAAAATGTGGTGCAAACATTCCCCAAAATGCCTGAGATATGCACCAAAGTTGTAAAAACCCTATTTATGCCATTATACAGCTTACTGGCATTACTTCAGTTCGCGGTCGGCTTTGAAGAGTGCAGACGTGTTCCCAGTCCTCTGAAGAGTGTCACGCTGAGCTCCGGCGGTAAGTATGGGTTGACGGTGGTTGTGGGGAGGCAGGGTGTACAGAGGGTGGGTGCAGGTTGGGGGAATGGGGCAGGAGAGACCTCAAGGGACCGTTTTCTTATTTTACAGGTGAAAAAAGACAACGCTGGTCAGTTTTCTTCTTTCAAAGGTGTTGTTTGGTATACTGGGGTGGGTTCCCAGTGTGCCACCTGCATTTGTAGTGAGGGGGACCAAAGCTGACTGGGATTGGGCCCCCGTTAGCACAGAAGTGGTGGGGCGCATGATGCCAAGGGGTATTGGGCACCCCATCGGCACTCAGCAGAAATCGAGGGGGTGAGAACATTATGCCCACGGGGAGTGGGCTCCTCCATCAGCAAATTGAACTGGAAAAAGGGGGGACTGAAGCCAATTGGGATTGCACCCCTCATTTGCAAAAAAAGACTACTGGGGGGTGCATGATGCCAAAGGGTATTGGGCACCCCCTCGGCACTCAACAGAAACTTGGGGGTGGGGACATTATGCTGACGAGGACTAGGTTCCCCGACAGCAAATTAAGGGGGTTGGGGACATGCTGACAGGGAGGTTGGGCACCCCGTCAGCTCTGAGGTGACTGCATAGAGACTCCATGTTCCTGGTACTGTTGCACCAGGCAAGGTACCACCCTGCAATGACGGGTCGCTCCCTCATTGCAGAGGAATTGCTTATGCTGCAATGACGAGCCAGCCCCGCATTGCATCGGCCAAATCATTTCAAGTTGATGGCACTTCTGCAGAACCAGTGTCATCAGGACACTGGACCCGCATTGGGTACACAACACCAAGCCCACAAATGCAGTGCTGGTATTGACTGCCACACTGCCGCACCTCCACAACCTGCTTCTCTACTAAGCTGCTGCATAGTGTTTCTTGTGCATATGTGCAAGCAAACATAAAAATGAAACATTTTAGATGTCATGGTCATATTTTAATTAGGAGATGAAGCTATATTTGAATGTAATTATTAAAAAAAGAAGTTATTTTAAAATGATAAAAAACTGGATCTGTCATTGAAATATGCTTTCATTTTAACTTTGAAGACAATAACATCCACATTTGTGTAACTGAGGTGTAGCTAAAAAAACAATGAAAACCACGTGTTGCCTGCATTTGTATTAAAAAAAAAGTTACCTTTTCTGCATTTTAAAATTTATCAGGTACTTTAATGGAAATGTGTTCAAAACTGTTGAGCCTGCCAGGTTGTTTTTGTTTTGGAGGCTTTATCCTGAACACACCCATATATGATTTAAAATTAGTTTATTTTATGAACTTCAGGAATTTATTTTAAAGAGAAGGTTTCTAGTGTGCTCCATTGAAGGTGCATGTGTTAGTAATGGATAGTTTCATGTGAATCTGTAATGAAGTAAAGTATTTTTTTCTGACCTGTGTCCTGTGTTCTGGAATATTTTATTCTCAATTTCGATGCCTCCCGAGTACTGCAGAGCATTGAAATCAGAAGTGACGCAAGTTCAGGACATCATGCCTATTTCTGTGTCCCCCTACTGTATGCCATCATGACTGCAAAGCTGATTGTTTCACCCTGCCGCTTCTGCTGTTTCATAAAACTATTACAGAATGTATGGCTGGCCCCCTTATGCTTTATACTTTGTTTTACTTGACATGACATTACACCGATGATGAAAGAGAGCATGAGCTAGCTGAACTGATAGCTGAAGCAGGAGCACCATGCTTTCTCCTGACTTTATTTCAGCCATCTGCTTGTCAGTCATTCTTCGTTGTACAGTGCACACAACAAGTTAATCAGTGAATTAAATTAATATCTAATTTACTGAATCAGGTAAAAAATTTTGTTTTTCCTGTCCATTTGTATTGTTTCATTGTGAACTCTAAGTTCTCTATGTGGCATTGTCTGCTGATTTGTGACCACTGGTGTTAATGCTGCCAACATTTTTAACCTAATTTAGTAAATTAGGTATTAATTTAATTCACTGGTTAACTTGTTGTGTGCACTGTACAATGAAGAATGACTGACAAACTGACAGCTGAAATACATTGAGGAGAATGTGTGGCACTCCTGCTTCAACTACAGGTATCAGTTCAGTTTGCTGGTACTTTCCTTCCTCATCAGTATAAAGCCATGGAATCATCAATAAAATAAAATAAGAAGTTAAGTGTTCCCTGGTGCTAGCAGTCCCCTTCTCTACTGATTGCTGGCCAAAGAAAAATAGAATAGTCCCTGGTGCCTGTGCTCCCCCCTCAGTGATCCCCTATTGCCGGCCCAGAAAAACAGAATAGCATCCAGTGCCCTCCTCCCATGATTGACCATCGCTGGCCTGAGAAGAATCAGAACAGTCCTTGGTGCCAGTGCACCCGCCAGATCACTGATCACCTGCCCAGAAAAAATAGACTAGTCTCTGGTGTCAGTGTCCCCCCCATGATCAACTATCACCGGCCCGAGAAAAAACAGAACAGTCCCAGGTGCCAGTGGTTCCCCCCATGATAGACAGTCACCAGTCCAAGAAAAAAGAAAATAGTTCCTGGTGCCAGTGCCCCCCATATTTTCTGATTGCTGACCTGAAAAAGAAAAGAATACTCTCTTGTTGATTGTGGTCCCTGCCCTCACCCAATCTCTTGTCCGACTAGTGTAACAGTGTGCCCGGCGCCAGTGGTTTCCCCCCCTCATGATTGCTGGCCAGACAAATAAAAGCTTAGTCCCTGATGATTGGTGGTCAGCCCCCCCCCCCATTATCACCGATCACCTGCCAGGAAAAAAAGAATAGTCTCTGGTGATTAGTGGTATTCATTGACAGCTCAGTTGGCAGCCAGTCATGGTGGAAAGAGGAGTTCTATGCCAGTCACTAGCTCAAGGTCTGGATGGGGGAGCAGGGAGGTGGGGCACTACCTGCCTGGGTGGGGGGTCTGCTAGATGCCAGATAATGATTGTCATTATTTCACTGGGGCTCGAGGATAGGTAGGTTGGGGTCCTGTAGCCACCATGAAATGATGTCATGTTAATATACAGGGATCATGTGGGAGGATGCACTAGACATGGGATTAAGATGCTTTTATACCCATGAACATGGTCAGGTGGGGGGAGGGACCACTGCATATGAGGGACACCTTTCTTTTGTATCGGGTGGGTGTACAGGTGGAAGAGGGACCACTAGCCACCATGGACACTGTTACATGGGTCAGGTGAGGGATTGGGTGGGGGGAAGGACTACAAGCCACCAGGAACACTGTTATATTGGCCAGACAAGGGATTGGGTGGGGGGAAAGACCAGTAGCCATCAGTGACTATTCTTTTTTGGGGGGGGTGGTGATTGGTAATCATGGGGTGGGGGACCAGTAGCACCAGGGACTATTGTTTTTTTCCTCAGGCTGGCAATTGGCAATCACGGGGTGGGGACCACTGGCACCAGGGACACTGTTACACTGGTCCGAGCAGGATTGGGTGGGGGAGGGACCACTAGCCACCAAGGACTATTCTTTTTTTCCAGGCCAATGGTCGGTGATCATGGGAGGAGGGGGCCACTGGCACCAAGGATTATTTAGTTTTTTCTTGGGTCGATGATTGGCAATTACAGATGGGTGGACCACTGGCACCAGGAAACCACTTACTTCTCCATTCCAGTTTGGCAAGGGCACTTAGCCAGTACAGACATTAACTGAAGGAGATAACAACCGAAGTGAAAGGGACTAAAGAACATGACACCTGTCAAACATGCAGGCAGGAATACATGAACATGAAAATCAAAGTCTTTCCTATTTTATTAATAATTACTTACAAAACCCACATAGGTAGATGTTCACAACACAACATAAAAAAAACTATGATCAGCAATAACAAACTGTAATATTATAATAATTTATAATATGATTCTGGCTGCTGTCACAAAACACAGTGTCACTGGCCACTCACGAAAGGTCCGATGCTAGCCAATAGGACCTGAAGACAAGTTCATTGACTGTCCTGAACTTATGTCACACGCACTCCAGTTACTGAAAATTACTGACTTCAGCATTCTTCTCGCACTGCAGCCACTTCTGGGAATGGCGGAATTTATGAGTGAAATAAAATAAAAAGACATCTGAGAAATAAAAACTACATCAGGTACTTCATTGAATTACTAATTACGGTTTCATATACGCAGACTGAGATACTGAGATTCCCGATCACTAGAAATCTGCTCTTTAAGCAGTTTGGGTCTGCCTCTGCCTATAGATTTCCCCCTTTCCTCTCTTTGTTTATATTATTGTCTTGTTTGCTCTCATTTCTTTTCCCTCTATCTTTCCTCACATTAACATTGAAATGTTTACTATGGAACAAGGGATTCAAAATTCCACACAGCTTCACTGGTGCAATGCCCCCTTCCCAACATACTGTATACTCATAACAAAGACCTAATGTGGAGTCAGAGATTCAATTTTATCTCTAGCAGGATAAGCAGCAGGGATGTCCCTGGTAAGCAGGTAAAGATAGGAGAAGGATTTTCCATTGTCAGCAAAAGAACATTAGTAATGAAAACATGAGCAGCAAATAATGTTTCTAATTTCCTTGTGTGTATAAAGAGAGTGTAATGATCTGAGAAACAGCATTTAATTAATTTATTTTTGCTTCATTTAATGTAGTTTTATTTTTAGGGCCTAGTTTAAAGTTTTTAGTGAGTAAAGGTGGCAGCCATGTTTGTTATGGAAGGTCATTTCTGGATGTTGGAGGACTGATTTTCTCATTGTGTGATGTGGCTACTAATGAATCAGTCAAGTTTGGAGAATGACAAGGCATTATGCTGTAATATTGCACTGTCACCTGACTGGTTTTACCCAATTAAGATTCTTTGATTTTTAGACGAATTTCATAAATTATAAATTATAACATTTCCATGACTTTTCATGAACATCATTGTTTTTTCTTCAACTAATTTATTAGCATATCTTAGTAGAAACAAAGTTTACCAGTCAGTTTACGTTTAGGCTGGGATATTCAAAGCAGCTGCGCATGGCGCAACTGAGTTGCAGCAGGCAAGTACAGATATGTACCAAGGAGCGATATTCAGCGGCAGCCATTGCACAGCTCAAATTCCATTGCACCAATGCACAATTATAATGAATGGAGGTGCAAGAGCAGGGGGCGTGCCCATGAATATCCAGCGCAGTGCGATATTCAACCGTGGAACCACGGCACAATTGCAGAGCAAAACCTGGTTGCACTGAGCAGACTTGAACATATAAATACAGGATGCAAGCACACAGACAGCACTTGCGCTAGGTGAGAGGGAGAGAGAGACAGTGACAAAACACAGCAAGAAGGAAGGACAGACAGACAGAAAAATAGACCAAGGAAAACAGATCGAGTGAGAGACAGAGAGACTGACACAGGCAGCCACAGAGGGTAAGGGACAGAGGAGGCAGTGGAGAGGAAGCCAGGGGCAGAGAGAGCAAAAGCGACAGGCAGGCAAAGTGCCAGGCAGTGCACCAGGGTGGCACACAGCCCACAGCAGCTGACAGCTCAGGGGGAGACAGGACATCAGTGGCCTTGGATAGTGCACACTTTCTAATGGAGGCTGTAATGAGGGGTGTGAGGGGGCAGGAGGAACAGCGATAGGGCTGAGAAAGGGCCCATTGGCTGTATGCCAAGAACAGGTGGTACCATGCCCACACCACTTTTAAGAACTACACTAACATGGAGATTGTGGGATGGTACCGCCTGAACAGGGCCATTCTGAGGCAGCTCTGCAAGCCGTGAAGTAAGGAAATGCAGGCACCCACAAGACAGAGCCACGCAATGTCTGTGGAGACAAAAGTGACAGCTGTCATGTGCCTGCTTGCCACAGGCACCTTCCAGAGACCAACAGGGGACACCACAGGCATAACCCAGTCAGCCACGTCACACCTCCTAATACAGTTCCTCAACACTCTGCTGCCACGTACTTTGGATTACGTCCATTTCCTCCAGCACACAGGCAGAGCGAACAGCAACCATGCAAGACTTCCACAGGGTAGCACGCATGCCTGGTGTGCTCGGGGCCATTGACTGCACCCATGTGGGCATCCGCATGCCACCTGGCCCTGAGGGTGTGGCCTATATCAATAAGAAGGGGTTCCCAAGTGTGAACTGCCAGGTGGTGTGCAATGCCAAGGGATGCATCACCAATGTTTGTGTCACACACCCTGGGAGAGCACATGATGCATTCATCTGGCACAGCTCTGTACTGTGCCACAAGTTTGAGCATGAGGACATGCCCGTGGGCCACCTAGTGGGTGAGTATGGGATGGGCAGGGTGCTGGGCAGAGCAGGACATGGGATGGGGAGGGCTGGGTGGGTGTGCTGGTGGGGCACCAAGGACAGGCAAGGGGCAAAGTAAATGATGTCACTGGGCTAACCATGTCATTATCCACACAGGAGACAGCGCCTATCCACTGAGGCCCTGGCTGTTCACCCCCTATCGGTGGCCATCGTCCCCAGCAGAGGAACGCTACAAGGCACATACCAGCATGCAAAACATCATTAAGCATGTCTTTGGCATGCTGAAGGCATGGTTCCATTGCCTAGACAGGTCTGGCAGTGCCCTACAGTACAGCCCCTTGAAAGCCTGTGGCCTATTCTGGCCTGCTGCATACTGCACAACATAGCCATTGACCATGGGATAGCTGTGGAGGCTGATGAGGGCAACAATAATAGGGACAATGGAGGCAATGGGCCAGAGGGTGATGGACAGCCCCCCCCAGGTGGAGGAATCCCCGGTTGCAAAGGATGGTGTGGCAGCATCGAGACACCATCACACAATAGCTCTATGGTGCACACGGGTAGGTGGCGCCAAACTGATGCAAAGGCCACACACACAGGTACAGCTCACAGGCAGGGGCGTGCATGGCAATGGGCATGCACACACATAGGTATGGTGCAGGAGTAGGGGAGTCAGTGGCATACATCCACACACAACTGCACACAAGATCACACAGCAACACACACATGCACCCATACTCCCAGGAGCTTGCATGTGGTGGGGATCAGATGCAATGCACTGGTGCACAGGCACAACTGGTGCTGAACTGCCCTCATCATGCCCACACCACACAGCCAGCAGCTGGGCAGGCATGCACACAGGCAGCATGCAGCACGACACATAGGCACCACACCAGTGGTATGCACACACACACACACACACACCACCCATGCATGCACAGGTCAGCAGCTGCAGGCAGCGGTCAGGGGAGCATGCACATCAGGGCCACCACATGGAACCATGGCCACGAGGATGGCCGCACTGGGGTCGATCGGCAGCAACAGGCTGCTTGTCGGCCACAGGGGGGGTCAACAACAGCCCCTCAGGGGGTTGAACTGTGGGCCCATGACCGGGTCTGAACAGGGGTGCATAGGTGCCCAAACAGACCTGCCCCAGGCATGCCTGGGATGCCAACAGCAGAGCCCAGCATCGACAGTGAGGGTGTCGCATGACGCAGGAATCATGGGCTGGACCATGCACTGCGTGGGATCTCTGGTGGCCTGCCACACCCTGTGGCAACCAGCAGTGCAAGGCCATCTGTGATTGCATTGGCTATGCGATCCTGGGAAGCAGTCGTGGCCTCCTGCATGCGCTGTATCATCGCCAGGAGCAGTGCAGTGCCCCTCTCATGCTGCTTGGCTGCCTGGTGCACCTCCATGCACAGTGCATGTACCCCAGTGACAAGCAGCACCTGTTGCTCCATGGAGGCCCATAGCAAATGGGTGTGCTCTGCCAGTGGGCCAGTATCCTGGGGTTCCTGGGCAGGACACCGACCCTCCTTTGGTGACCTGCCACACTGCACAGCCCTCCTCTCAGGTGGATGCTGCACAGTGGGGTCCTCATGGAGCATGAGCCTAGCTGTCACCTCGGTGGTTGCCCCTGCATCTGGCTGCCCTGTGGCACCTGCAGCCTGCTGCCATTGCCTGTCCAGCCACTGACCGCTGCCTAGGCTTGTGCTGGCACACCATCACCACCTCATGACACAACTGTGGCAGTGCTCACAGCTGCACCCACAATGGCAGCTGGCAGATGTTCCTCCACTGCCAGGTTGCTGGGTGCACCACCTGTGTTTGAGTCAGGTATGGGCGTCTCCCATACTACACCACCCATGCTGTCCAGGATTATTGTGAGGTTGTCATTGGTGTCGGACCCCACCCTCATCTGTGTCTCCACTCACAGGACACTGAGACTGGCATCCTGGAGTCTCATCCGACCCCATGCCCAGGACATCCAGCTAGACAGTGGTGGTGTGCTGCAGCCAGTTGGACCCCCGGATGATTGTTGAGGTGGATGGCTGGTCATCCGGGGTGGGCTCTGCCTCCATGGCAGCTGCTGGCACCCCATCTTCTGCACACAGGCATGCTGGTGCTGAAAATGAAAACAGGAGTATCAGTGCTGCAAAGCCCCATGTGCCCCCTCAACACAGTCTCTGCATGCTATGCATGGCCGACATACATACCATGAAGTCATGGGCTACCACCTGTCTGGAATCCTCCACCAGGCACACCCTCCACGGTGCTGTGGTGCATGGTGGCTGCCACCAGCTCCTCCTGCGCCATGAGCTGTGGCACATCTGCAGGCCTCCCTCCAGTGGCAGTCCAGGCTGCACAGATGGCTGCCACCTTCTCTTTAATGAGCCGCTTGTCTGTGCCCACCTTCTTGCGGCACTCCTGCACTGATCACTGGTGGCTGCCCTGCTGGTTCACACATGCTGCCACCTCCTCCCAGGCCCAAGCCCTAGCCTGTGGTGAGCCCGCAGCACCAGTGGCTCTCTGTCGAGGTAGGCCTTGAACAGTGCCTCTGCTGCCACCTCCCTTTCTGACATGACACTTCCTGTGGTCAAGAAGGGCACAGTATGTCAGTGGCAGCAGCACTCTATTATTCCATCCCCCCTGCTGTGCTGGCTGTGCTCAGTGTGCTCCAGCAGCATGAGCAACTTACTTGAAAAGGATGCAATACCGGTCATAGCACATCACATGCAAATGAGCTTGGGAGCAACGGTAATGATATGCTAATTTCCCCAGTGCACCATACATTGGCTGATGAGCTCATTTGCATGTGGCAGTTGAATATCATGTATTTGCTCCGTATGCAATGGAATTTCTCCGGAGCAAGTAGCAGCGCAATGGGCACTAATGTGCGTTGCGCTGGACTGCAGTGTGCATGCACCTGATGGTGTGCTGTCGCCTATTGCACATTATGTGCCCACTGCACAATAGGGTGCATGGTGCACCATGTGCCATGCCTGCTATTGTGTATGTGTTCACTATGTGGCGGCCGACCCCCACCCCCACTCTGCCTCTGGGTGAACCCCGCACCCGTTACCCCACCTAGCCACGCCCATGCTGCACATCTCTGGACTGCACGATGGATGGACACAGCACATGTGCAGTGGCCACATGTGCCTTCTGCCACCATTTTGCTCCACGGATCCAACTGGTGACATGGCACAGAAGAGACGGGGACGAGCAGCAAACTGGACACAGGTAGAGCTTGTGAACCTGGTGGCCTGCGTCCAGCCCCACACACCCCCAGCTGTTTGATCAGACACCACTGCAGCAGCCCCAGGTTGCTGTATGGCAGGCAATTGCTGCCTCACTGACCAAGCGCACAGGGGTGGCCAGAACCGGTGAGCAGTGTCACCACAGATACAGGGACTTGGTGCGCAGGGACGCATAGCACCTCCATAGGCTGGAGGCATGTGTCAGATGTGGGGCTGTGCCACAGCCAGGTGAGTAGACCCATTATGCATGTGTGCCCTGGTGCTGTACATTGGTCTTGGCTAAGCTGCCTGGCATGTCCTGCAGGGTGGAGTACTACTGTAGTGAAAATTGCCTGGTGGCATCATCCTCCACCACTAGCATTGTGCTGCAACTCTGTGTACGTGTTGGACAGGGGCTCACCCTGTGCACAGGGGTGGAGGTGGTGGGCAGCTGCTGTGGTTGGTTGCTGATGTGTACCTGTTTCTGTTCCATTCCCAGGACCTGAGAACAGACATCGGGAAGCTCTGGCAGGATGCCAGGCCACAGCAGCCCAGGGTGGAGGAGCGGCTTCAGCACCAGTGGGGCCACAGAGGGCAGGTAAGCACAGACATTGTTCTGCGCACCATTATTGGGGGTGGTGGGGGCATGGGTGCGGGCATGGTTGCCTGTGCTGTGTGCCATGGCAGCTGTCTGTGTCGCACTGTGCATGGTACCCACCACTGTGGTGCATCCATTGGTCACGTGTGCCAGCTGCTGGTGGGATGGGTGTGTGCATGGCCACCAGTGATGTTGCTGTGATGCTGCTGGGGCACTGTATCATGTGACTGCCATGGCCCAGTCGGATGACCACTGTGCGGTGGGGACCACCACTGTGCGCTGATGTGGTGTGCTGCCTTGCCAGCAGGTTTTGGCCCATGCCCCTATGGGTAGCCTGTATGGGTCCTCAAGGGGGGGTGTTCCCCTTGCCTGGTAAGCGGTGTGGTTGGGCTATGTTTCTTGGGACATTGCACTGATCACCTGTCCTGTCCCTTGTCCTAGGTATCCACTGATGGCGTAGGAGGCCCCTGTACTGCCAGCTCCTGAGGCAGCTCATCTTGATAACCTCTACAACAATGGAGGCAGTGTTCCAGGTCCGAAGACTGCTCCTGGTGGTCAGGAGGCACCAACGGCAGCAGGGGGTGGCAGGACATGGCTGCTGCTATGCCAGCTTTGTGTTCCCCTGTTTTCCCTGCCATACCTCCCCTTCCAGTCCCTCATCCCACTGTACAGTCCCTGTTCCCTGTCCCCTTCCCTCGCTATACCTACCCTTTCCCAGCCCCTGGTTTTTGTACATAGTTCTGAGTTAATATATTTTCTGACTTACCTGCCTGAGTCTGTGTCTGGTTTGCTGGTTGCATGAGGAGCCATGCTGCAGTGGCCCAATGCCTGTCCTTGTGGTGTGCATGTGTTGGGGTGTATGTTGTGCTTCTGTGGATCACTGCTGTGTGCTGCAGTGTGTCCCACAGTGGTGCTGTCCCTCCCCTTGGTTGATGGCTGTGCCTTGGTTCCCTTGGGATGGCTGTCAGGGTTGTGTGGCGGGTGTGTCTGCTTGGTTGCATGGTCCTGGGTGTGGCCTGCCCTGGTCTGGATGTGTGGGGGAGCACAGCCTGCAGGGGGCACCCTTGGTGACCCTCTGTCCCCCATTGGCACCCCCTGTTGCCTACTGTCTGTGCCACTGTTGTGTTCTGTGGTGGGGGTCTCAGTGCCTGTGTGTGCCCTGCTGTGCCCAGCTGGTGGTGGCATCCTGTGGCCTGTCACTCTGCTTCCCTGGCTCTGTCCCTGGGTCTACTCTCTGTGCCATGCCCCCCCTGTTGCTCTGGTGCTCTTCTCCCATGGTTTCCCTGCAGCTTCTGTACTTGTTATATACTGAGGGCCAGATATTCAGACATGCGCCAAAGGCCAGCACAAGTCTGGCGTAGCGCAAATCCAATGTGCCATGGTGCAACTGTGTCACATTCAGCCATGTTGCACTGGCGCAGTGCAGCCAGGGCAACCTCTGAATATGGCTCCTGTCGTGCCATGGCACATCAGATTTGTGCTATGCCAGACTTGCGCCGGCCTTTGGTGCATGTCTGAATATCTGGCCCTCAGTATATAACAAGTACAGAGACAAACTTTGTACCCCACTTTCTCTTCCATTCTGCAACTGTGCCTGGCCAGAAGAAACTCAACATAAAAGATTGTTTCACTGTCACCTCATATGCCCAGGAATCCCTTAAAATCTTCCTTGGCAGGTTTACTATGTACAGTACACTGTTTAAATATCATCTTCTACACTGGATTCCTAAATATTAAAGTGTCAGTACATAACAATTGTCTTAAAGACATCTGGTTGTTTCAAGCCTTCTGATTCTCATAGTTTTCTTCTCCACACCTCCACGAATACAAACATGTAAAGAATGCTTAGCCATTATGGAGGCACTGCAGGGGGTCTTCATTCAGCAGTTGGTCAAAAAACCAACTAGTGGAAGCAACCTGCTGGATGTTGTCTTAACAAATGGGGAGAGTGTGGAGGGGGTGGAGATGAGGGAGAAGCTGGGGAACAGTGACCCCAGGACCGTCAGGTTCAAGGTGAGAGCAGGAGGGGATGTGTGCCATACAAACATAAAGACACTGGACTTCAGGTGTGCAGACTTTGACATGATGAGAATGATAGTGAGGGAGGAGATAGAGGGCATGGAGGAGATAGATGATGTGGAGGAGTTATGGGGAGCTAATAGAGATGGGGTGAGGGAGGTCACACATTTGTGTATAAGGAGAGTGAGGAAGGGTGCACAACATAGGAGACCATGCTGGTTCACTAAGGAAGTGGCAAGAGTGGTTGGGGGCAGGAGGATGGCTTTCAGGGAATACAAGAGAACACAGAAGGAAGAGAACAGGGAGGCCTCTAGTGAAATGAGGAGGCTCGCAGGGAAGGTGATAAGGATGATGAAGGCTAACACTGAGGAAAGAAAGCAAAACGAGCAAGGAGAGGAGACAAAACATTCTTTAGATATATGGAAGAAAGGAGGAAGACTGGACAGAGGATCACAAGGCTGTGGGATGAAGTAGGGAAACCATTAGAAGAGGATGGGGTTAAAGCAGAAGAACTCAGTAGGTACTTTTGCTTGTTATTTATGAAAGAGGAAGAGGAGGAGGTCAGGGGGCCCGAGTTAAGGAAGAAGAAAGGGAGCACAGGGGTGGACTTGAGTCCCTTCAGACCAGAAAGAGTAAGAGAGGAACTAGGCTAGTTAAAGGTGGACAGTGTCATGGAACCAGATGGGCTGCATCTGAGAGTGATCAGGGAGCTGAGGGAGGAGTTGGCTGCCCCACTGGTGAGGTTGTTCAACCTGTCTCTGGATTCCAGAAGGGTGCTGAGGACTGGAGGAAGGCAACTGTTGTACCAATACAGAAGGAGGGAAGCAGGGAGTTGAGGGAAAGCTACCACCCTGTCATCCTCACCGCAATGAGGGGGAAGGTCATGGAAGCAATCATTAGGAAGAGGGTGAAGAACTACCTAGAGGAAAATGTGCTGATGGATGACAGACAGCATTGGTTCACAAATGGGAAATCATGCCAATCCAGTTTAATTGAGTTATTTGACTCAGTGACACAGGTAATGGATAGAGAGGGTGGTGGATGTGACCTATGTGGATTTCAGCAAGGCCTTCAACACCGTACCCCAAAGACGGCTAGTAAACAATCTGGAAAGTATGGAGGTGGGGGACAAAATAGCCAGATGGGCAGAAAACTGGTGGATGGACAGAAGCCAGACAGTGGTAGTGAATGGGGTACATTCCAGGACAAGGCAGGCGATAAGTAGAGTCCCCCAGGGGTCAGTGCTGGGATCGCTCCTTTTCAATATCTACATCAGTGATATAGAGGAAGGGATGAAGGGTTGGGTTACCCTTTTTGCAGATGATACAAAAATCTGCAATAGTGTAGACTCCACAGGGGTGTTGAGGACATGAGGCAGGACTGAGGGCACCAGAAGGATGGGCAGAGACCTGGAAACTAAATTTCAATATCAAAAAATGTGCAGTCATGCCCCTGGGGCACAGGAACCCAAGGGCAGGGTACACACTTGGGGGTGAGGAAGTCTGGGAAACAGAGCAAGCGAGGGATCTGGGATAGTAGTGTCTAGTGACCTTAAGGTGGGAATGCAGCATAGCAGGGCAGTGGGGAGAGCATATGGTATGCTGGCATGTATAGGAAGTGGAATCATTGGTAGAAGGAGGGTGGTCCTGATGCCCCTATACCAAGCCACGGTGAGACTGCACCTGGAGTATGGACTCCATTTCTGGAGGCCATACCTCTGAAAAGGGATAGATATGATTGAAAGAGTTCAGAGAAGTGACCAGGATGATGCAGGGGATGAAGGGCAAACCATATGAACAGAGATATAGGAAATTGGGGCTCTACACATTGGAGACTAGAAGGGAGAGAGGGGACGTGAAAGAGACCTTTAAATACGTCAAAGAGATAAACAAAGCAGCCTCAGGGCATTTATCTTACAGGAACGAAGGCACTAAAATGAGGGTCCATGGTTTGAAGTTGCGGGAGGGGGGACTACAGATGTAATGTGATGGGACGGGTCTTCACTGAGAGGGTGGTGGAAGCATGGAACAGGCTTCCAGAAGAGGTGGTGGGGTCCGAAACAGTGTCAGGTTTCAAGACAGCATGGGACAGGCACATGGAGTTACAGGGTGGAGGGAAGGGTGCTATTAGAAGGAGGAGGAAGGAATGGTGAGGGGGAGGCAAAGGGGGAAGAGGTCCTTTTCTGCCGTCAAGATTCTATGATTCTATGATTATCACCTTTTTTAAAGAACTCTGCTTAACTTGAAAGTCATTTTCCCCTGTAGAAGCTGTTTTTTGATTGCTGGTTCCAGTTCTGTTACTGTGTCAGATTTACAGACTTTTAACTTAACCTAGTGAGTGTTTCTGATTTACACTCTGGAGTTACAGTAGGTGCCATTTTAGAACTGTATGACGTAGTTTATGTTCATCTCAGCCAGAGTTCCATGTATCATGCGAAGAACTGAACAGCAGAACAGGGGACATAAAGTACATCACACGGTTCTAAAATGGTACTTACATACACTGTGTTAATCAGGAACACCCACCAGGATAATTAAAAAGCCTGTAGAGATGGACTAGTAACAGAACTGGAACCACTATTTAACAAAATCTGATCAGACTCTATATGGCTGCGCAGAGCTCTTACCTGCACAAGTGTCAGAGTGCCGGCAACATGAATATTGGAGTGGCAGTGGTGGTATCTGAGCAGTGGCACCGGTGAACAGCTATCGAAGTAGTGGTGATTTCAATTTCTCAGCAGATGGCACTTCTGTCGGAGCAGCGATGGTGTGCCCTTCGCAAGATGGTGGTGGCAACACAACTGACCATGCACAATACTCGCACATGCGCAGTTGTCACGGACGTTCAATCACTATGTAGTGAGCCCGTGGGGGCAACTGTGCTATGGAGGGAAGTTCTGTCTGCAGAGGACAGCGCCAGTGGAGTCAGCACTGCCCAGACATTGCTGCATCACTATAGGAGAAAACAGGGTTACATTTGGGACACAACCCCGCTGTTCTCCTACAGTAATTGCAAAACCTCTGTGCCCACACAGCTGTAAAAATCAGCTCCCACAGAGCAGATTGCTTACAGATTCAGCACAGTTCTCCTTTAAAGTTTTGTAGGTAATGCAGTGAAGAAAATGATTTTGTTGAGCAAGGTCAAATAATGTGCAGTTGTTATTAATGGGGATTATACAGAATGTACAGTGGACCAAGCGCTCTACTGAGTCACCAACATGCCCCATAACCTTGACCCTCTCAGAAGAGATATTCTCATGCACAACACTGATGACTTCCAATTGCAATTTCTTATCATTCCACAATCTTTTCTCTTCATAGAACCATCACAATGAACTCTACCTTTCTGCACTGACCCTAATATCCAGGCTTCCTTTACAGAGCAACCCATTTTCTCATCCCACATAGCCTCCAGAGTCTTCTGTTACATTGTTGCCTCCACATTCCTAGCCATTTCATCCTACCATGTACCAAGGCTTGCAGCAGTATCTGATTTTATATCTGCAAATGCATCTATAGTGTAACTTAAATCCAAGGTCCCACAGGCATGTTTTACATCATCTAGGAGTTCTCATGCATTTCCATCAGTGTGATACAGTATATTGTATACTTTTCAGATACTTACTGTACATCAGTGATACTGGCAGACACCTCATTGACTGGTTTAGGGAATACTAAGATGCAGCCAGGACTGAAGACACTGATAAATCCATTGTGTCCCATTTTACCTCCTGGGATCATAATGTCAATGATTGTTATGTTGTGTCCTTCAGCAGGTTTTCCAGGATGCTGACTAAGAAGCAACACTAAACCCACACTGTCATTTGCTTTGGCCCCCAGCAACCCGCTAGTTGAATCAACAGACTTATTTTATTTATTTATTTATTTCAGTTTTGGATTTACACCTTTGAGTGAGGGACTCTTTTACAAAGGTTTCAAGTCAGTCAAATTCAATACAGTCAAATATAGTACAGGGCAATACAGTAAGATATATTCACATAGTTCTCACAGATGAATACAGTTAATGTCACAACACAGAACATAAAATTCAAAGATATAGATCAGAGGAGAATTCCAGTGTCAAGCAATTGGGTATTAGGGAACAGAGGATAAGCACACTGCTTGTGCAGAAAATGCATTGCGAGGTTGCAGGGAGGCCAACAGGCAGGGAGGAGACCCTGTATTTGGAGAAGTGGCATTTCAGCCAGGGCTTTGACAGGGGTGAGAAGCACCAAGGTAGTGCAGCCAGAATAGGCATTGTCGAGGGGAGAATGTGGTACTGTGGTTAAGTGCATGGGGGTGGGTAGGGGGTCGGGGTAGGGGGATTAGCATAGGAGTGAAAAAGATGAGTGGGTATAAATGGGAGGGAGTTGAGTGCAGACTGGAGCAGTGAAGGTTTCTTTGGGTAGGTGCTAGAGGTGGTCGAGGTATTGCGAGATGGGGGATTATTAGTTAGGGCATCGATAGACCCTTACACACTCTAAATGAGTCCATAGCCCAGTTTTGAACAGGCTGATCTTGGTAGACTCAGTGAAGGTATGAGGCAGCTCATTAAACAGTCTGGATCACCGGTAGGGGAGGGATTTCTGGACAAGCTTTGTGTGCATGAAAGGCACTAGGCTAGGCTCTCCTGGTTTGCTGAATAAGTTGTGCATCTTTGAAGTCTGCAGATTGCATCAGGCATAAATCCCAGTGCTGCTTTTTTTACTAGTTTGCAGGTTTGGTATTACACCCTGAGGTAGAGTGGGAGCCATCCTGTGTTGCTATATAGGGTACAGATATGAGTTAGGTGGTCAGCCCCTAGGACCAGTCAGAAGGCCTTATTTAGGATAGTTATGACTCTTTTTAGGGCAGTTTCAAAGCCAGCCCCATAAATGGGCAGGTCATAGTCTACTGAGGATAAGACTGAGCTGCTTGTAGCTACTTTCAGGGCTGCTGCAGTCATTGAGTTTTTGTGGTGTTAGAGAACACCCAGCTTTATATTTGTGGTTTTGACCACATGGTCAATATGAGTTGTGGAACTGAGTGTACTGTCAAGGTATGCCCCGAGGTATATGAACGTTCATATCTGTTCCAAAAGGTCTCCCTGACTGCTCCAGACCATCAAGGGGTTGTATGTGTTCTTTTTCTGCAGCACAGAGAAGAGCATGCGTTTTGTTTTTTTATGGTTGACCATCAGTTTGTTCTGGGAGAACCAAGTTTCAAGCATACTGAAGCTTTCTTGTAGCTCAGTGGTGATTGAGGATTGCTCTCTGCCAGCTACCATAATGATGGCATCATCAGCATAAATCATCATATGTGCAGGGCAGGCTGAGGGAAGGGAATTTATGAAGAGGCTGAATAGGAGTGGGCTTAAGACGGACCCTTGTGGGACTCCTAGACTCACCTCCTTGGGTTCAGATAGTATGCCGTTAATCCTGACACATTGTGTCCTATGGGAGAGGTAACTGTCGAACCAAGTAATGGTATCACTGGACAGGCTAATGGTCAGCAGGTGGTTTAAGAGAAGTGGATGGTTAATGGTATTGAAAGCCATAGTGAGGTCTATAAAGATAGACCCCGCCGCCATCCCTTTATCCAAGGCATCATAGAGTTTGGAGGTGTAATCGACCAGCGCAGTGAAGGTGGAGTGCTACTTTCAGAAGCCATGCTGTTGTTTACGCAGTAGGCTGTGCTTTTCTAAATACCCTGTGACTTGGTCAACCCTTTCAAGGGCTTTAGATGGGGGGGTAGAATAGAGATGGCCTATAGTTGACTGTGTTTGTTCTATCCCCAGCTTTATGGATTGGGGTGACAAGCACTGCCTTCCATCTGTCAGGGAACACACCTGATCTTAAAGGGCATTGAACAATTTTGTGAGTGGGTCTGCTAATGCGTCAAGTGTGAAGGTGACCAACTTCATGTCAATTAGGTCGCTCCCCATTCTGGTCTTCCCAAGGACCCGCTTGACGTATATTAAATGCATCAGGCTTAGTTATGAGTTTGAAATAGAAAGGTGGTATATTGTTATCAGTAGATGGGAGGGGTATGGTGGTAGGGGGACTGACCCACTAGTAGTGGTGTGAGATACTCACTCGGCAGTACAGCGGATAGGTCTATGAAGACTGTGTTGAGGATGTTAGTTATATTGCTGGGTTTCTGGTGTGGCTTAGAATCTGTTATTATCAGATCAGGCGGGGCTCTTGAGGCCTTCCCTGTGAGAGATTTAATTGAGTTCCAGAATCCCCTGCCATCTCCCCAGCTTTTGTTTAAGAAGTCCTTGTAGTAGGAGGCTTTGGCTAAGCAGATTCGTTTAGTGTAATTGTTTCTTGCTGCCCTATAGGCAGATGGGTTTACTCTGCGTCCCAGACTCCTTGGCCTTGTGCATGGTGCTTGGAGGTGTGACATTGTGAGCTCTGTGTAGGAAGGCATCCACATTTGTTCCAGTGTTGCGTGAGTCCAATGAGGGATCCAGAGAGCCAGGGGTTAGAGGCCCCTTTTACCATTTTGGACTTAAAGGGGCAAAAGATGTCAAAGGCCTTTGTGAAGGTCTTAAGGAAGTAGTCTAGGGCCTGGTTTCCATCCTTGGCTTTATCAATTGTTGTCCAGTCAGTCTGCTTCAGGTAGTGCTTGAAAGTGTCCAAGAGCCCTGGTCTCAGGGATCAGTTTCTAGAGACCTGGGAGGCAGGCACCTAGTCAAGTTATTCAACCAGGTACATATCACTGGGGAATGATCGCTGAGGGAGTACAGGAGGACTAATATCTCAGAGATGTGTTCTGAGTGGGAGGAGAGGAGCCAGTCTAAGAGTACTAGAAACTGTTTTATAGTTTTGTCTTGTGGCTTGTGTCACAAGTTGGGTGAGGTAAAGGCCAGTAACCTGCTCTCTGGCTGCAGTTGCATCCTGGGTGTGCCAGTTGGTGTTGAAGTACCCAACAATAATCCTTTCCTACTGTTTCTGGAGTTGCTGTTGATTACTAAGGAACTGCAGGAAGCTGGTGCTGAGAGAGCTGGGGGGGGGTATGTATACTGTGGAGAGCAGTAATGTTTTGTTCTGATGGCCTATGGTCAGCTTTATGTTCAAACATTGTGCCTCCTTAGTATGTTGACTAGAGGGCAGAGTCTACCCTTTAATATCACTCCGAAGGCAGACCATGCAGCCACCTCCGAGTTTGTCAATCTGTTCTGGCAGAAGGAGTTGTAGCCTGGAACTGTGCAAGCTTAGGTAGGTGGCTCCCTATGTTAAGGGAGACAATTTTTAGTTGTCCTGCTTTTGGGGTGGGTCCTGCAAGTGGTGGCCCTGGATTTTTTAGTGCACATTCCCAGTTATCAGGAGTAGTAGCAGGATTAGCTTTCTGAGAGTCAGCATGCCCAGAGTAGAAGAAGAAGAAGAGGAGGAATCAGTATTTATATAGCGCTTTTCATACACAGTATCCCAAAGCACTTTACAAGCAATGCTAGACTTGTAGTGAAGTGACTGAATATGTGGTGGCAGCCATATCGCACATCATCACCCACACACAGCCTGGATGATTGCATGAACCAGTTTATTAGAAGGGGAATGTTGGCCAGGACACCGGGAATGTTCCCTGCTCTTTACGAAGAGTACCCTGGGTTCTTTTACTTCCACCTGGACACTCACCAGGACAACACCAGGATGGGCAGAAGGGATCTTGGTTTAACGTCTCATCTGAAGGATGGCACACCCTAGCAGTACAGCACCCCCGAATACTGCACTCGGATACCAGCGATTTTTAGGCGCAAGTCCATCCTGGTGTGGGACGAGAACCCACGACCTTTTGGTCCAGAGGCAGATGTGCTACCAACTGAGCCAAGCTGACACACAGAGATGTAGTAAATTATTAATCCACCTGCGAAGTGGACGCGAAATGGACACTTCCGTCCATGGAGCTCAACTCGAAGTGGGACCTGTAAAGTGCTCACTTTGCGTTATTATTACCACTTCGCATTCTCATTATGCCTTAACGCGAAGTAAGGCAAAGTGAGAAAAAAATAGGCACATCACATGGCCTGCAGTACTGTAAGTCACATGCTTTAGCCAGGCAGGAAGGAAGTGAGTCAGAGAAGCAGTTTCACTTTTTCCTTTGCATTTGTACAGGGAGAAAGCAAAATTGTGAGAGGAGAGGAGTTTGCTTGGCTCTCGTTTCTTGTTACTGCCAGAACAATCAAACAACTTTTTTAAAAGCTATTTTATTTAGTGTTTGTATTGTCTTAGTGTTTTATTGGTTAGTGAATTTTTTTGTATAAGTTTTGTTTTTGTTTTGTGTGTGAGACTGACTGTGTGTGCGTGTGTGTGTGTGTGTGTATGTGTGTGTGTGTGTGTCCACTGTCTGTGTGTGTGTGTGTGTGTGTGTCATCCTGTGGACCCAGTAGGAGGGAGGGTCACGTTGGAGTAGGAGAAGATGAGTTGCTGGCCCATGGGCGCGTTAGACGGGGAGGAGTGTGGACCTGTGGAGGCCGGGGCGAGCGTGTGATGTTGGACCGCTCCAGACTCCTGGCCAGTGTTGCTTCCCCTGCGGAAGCAACAGGAGCAGCAGCAGCACCAATGCCACCAGTGGCTGTTGCATGTCCACCTTCTCTGCCACCACCACTAGCAGCAGCTGTTGGGGCTCCAGCAGCCCCCCCCCTCCACCACCTCCACAGCCACAGGAGGTGGCCCTGGCAATTGTGGGTGCTGGTGGGACTCGTGCCTGACAAGTGCATACTGTGTCTGGTACCCCCCCAGCTCCCCAGTGTGGGAGAATTTTAATTGTGTGGGGGGAGACAGCACAGTGGTGGAGTGCTGTGTGTGTGGTGTGCTGGTGAGCCATGGGCCCCCTGGGACACATTTGGGGACCGGTGGCCAGTGCACCCACATGCTGAATCACCACAGGGCAGAGTGGCAGGCTGCCACGGAAGGGGCCAGGCGTTCACCTGCTGGCCTTTCCGTGGCAGTGGCCGAGGGTGCTGTTGGGGTGGGAGATGTGCCTCACAGCAGTCACCGCCGCAGCATGAGGAGGAGGGCTATATCAGCTTCTCCACCACCACCACCACCATCACCACTGCCACCACAGCCACCAGCACCACCCTGTCCACCACCAGCTCTACTACCTGGATTACCAGCTGCAGTGGACCACAGCACAGTCCCTGTAAGCCAGTCTGACCTCGTCCTGGTGTGGGCAGCACTGGAGGAAAACTACACACATTTCAGTGCTTTGGAGCAGCAGGTTACCAGAGTGGAAGCACAGCAGCAGCAAATGCTTTCAGTGCTGCACCTGCTGCTGGATCACCACGGCATCCCATGGCCATAGTAAGTCTGGGTATTGTTTTCGGTCCCCCCACACACCCACCCCCACCTGTGACCCCACCCCACTACTGTATTGTACTTTTGTTGTGTGTTTTTTGTTTGTCATTATTAAATCATACACATTTTCCCCTTTCAGGGGAATCTTTCTTGCACCAGATAGTGCAATACATTTTTTTTGAAAACTAGGCATAAATGCATTACAGTGAGTCACATGATGGAGGCATTCCCATTCTGAAAATCTGCCCACATTCTGCCTCCCTTCTCAGCAACGTTAGGACGTGATGGCAGGGAGAATGCGTGTGCGTGCTTCTTACAGTGAATATCCGATTATGCAGGTTTCTGAATGTTTCTTTATGTTAATGGTCAGACCGTGGTAAAATGTATGGTCATGTTTCCAGTAAGAAGAGCCTTGGTAGTGGAAACATCCCACATTTCACCACAAAGTGAACCTTATAACATTAGGAAACATTGCTTGGGATAGCTGCTGAACATTCAGTATAGTGGAGCATGCACCTGCACTCCCCCTGCCATCACGTCTTAACCTTGCTGAGAAAGTGTGGCACAAAGTGGGTTGCTTTTTAGATTGTTAATTCCTCCATCATGTGACTCACTGTAATGAAATTATTGGTGTTTTCACAGACATATATTGCACTCTGTGAAGCAAGAAATATTCCAGTGGTAGTAATGCACCCACATATTAGTTTATGTGCATCACCATAACTATGTAATGTGGTGACTGTCTGTAAAGCAGCAGCGCAACAATCTGTTGAGAACTCTGGCCTATATTTTTTAATGCTATTTTACAACTTCCTTTACTTACATCCTGACTGACTGGAATGATACGATAATTTGCAGTAGTTGAATGTGCTGTACTACCTTTTTTTCACATGTGAAATAATGAAAGGAGCATTCCTTTTAAATTGGTGCTGCTGACAGTGAGTGTGACCAGGTCTTTGTCATTGTTTTCCTCTGCTTTTCTCCATCACATCAAGTAGTTGTCATATATAATTTCTGTTGTTAACTAACAGTTATGCATCAGTCAGTGTTTTATATGACACCAAGAACAATAGTTATTGAAAAGCAGCTGCAAATAAATACAAAGCTGGTTGGAACAGTATTGGAAGATATGCTCATTTTGATTTCATACATGAAAAAAAGTAGGAGTAAGAGAAGCAGACATAAATTCTGAGAAGAATTGTATCATTCAAGTCATTGACGACTCGGACGTAAGTAGTGGTTGCTGTGGCAATGTAAAGTAGCATAAAAAAGTACATTTCAGAACTGTGAGGACATTCTTGCAATGCTGCTTTAATTGTAAAAATGTCACTATGACATCATGACTATGAGCTCACAGCAACAATCACAGGACACACAAAAGTGGCACAGAGTCCTCAGATTTTTTCTGCAGGCCCACAATGCATCCTCCTTGTGTGCAGAAAATTGACAAGTGGTAATGAAGTGAAATGAGACTGTTTCAGCACATACAAAGTCCCCCAGAATTAATGACACACTCAGTCATGCGCGCAGTGGTGGCACAGTCTCCAGATTTTTTCTGCAGGACCACAATGCATCCTCCTTGTGTGCAGAAAATTGACAAGTGGTAACGAACTGAAATTAGACTGTTTCAGCACATACCCCAAGTATAGAATGATGACTGTGAGGTTCATGTTGCTGGTCCAATGTATTGTTCGAGATGATTCCACCAAATGAAATGTGATCATCTCAACTGGATTGAAGGTGCCCTTTGGCTGTACTCTAATAGTAGCCTTGGTGAGTAGATATATGTATAGATATATGGCTGTGTATTTTGTCGGTGATGAGGAGGGGGGTTAAACTTGACATGGACATGTACTCATGCTATTGTTCTGCATCACACAGGTGACTCATAAACTGTTGGTGTGCACATTCCAGTGCTCAGTGAGAATTTTTTGTGCTTAAATTGGAAATGGATAACTCTCAAGCACATGAAGGTAAGTATTTCTTTTTTTGGGGGGGTGGGGAATCATATTTTCAGTTTTGTCTGTAATGGTTTCTTATTTTTTTACTTCTTCACAGATTTCATCAGCATTCTTCTGGAGTCCGATTGTTAATGATGGTCACGGTCATCTAATGAAATGACTTCTGCATGTTGCATGTGTGCACAAGCTCAGGGAAGGGGGGTGTGTCTGATGTTGAAGAACTTTTTTGGACAAGGCCACTTTGACAGAGCAACAAAGCAACTTGAAGTTTCCTAAAAAAAGAAATGAATGACTTCTTACAAGTTACAACTTCATTGTTTTGTGTCCCTCCCTGGTTCTCAAATCTCAATCCCTATTGTCAAGTTGCATTTCAAAGACACATCTTGTCAACTTACACAACCTGTCGTGTGCCATATTTGCAGCAGTGTTTACAAAACAATGAAACGGAGGAGATAAAATCTTCATACTTACCAGAATGGATTTCACATGGATATTACATCGGTTCCTCTCTGTACGGTACAGCTACAGCATCTTTCCCAACGAATATTAGCAGTGGAGCTTGTTTTTGTTGCCCTGTAAAAGAAACAAAGAAGTGTACTGTATGTGTTTTGCCACTGCGGCACTGAAAAGCTACAGAAAACAAAACATTCTACTTGAGGAAATGAGGCAGCATAACAAACATGACTGCACATACTCACTTTATGGTTTAACTATTATGAAGCTGGTGGTGGTGGTGCACTGGTGGAGTGGTGGTCCGTGGGGGGCAGACAGACTCATGGTGGCAGACTTGGATAACATCGGTCACGGTGGTGGTAGTGTCCATGGGGGGGCAGGCAGACTCATGGTGGCAGACTTGGATAACATCATTCCCGGTGGTGGTGGTGGTCCGTGGGGGGCAGACAGACTCATTGTGGCAGACTTGCATAACATCAGTCCCGGTGGTGGTGGTGGTCCATGGGGGGGCAGACAGACTCATGGTAGCAGACTTGGATAACATCAGTCCCGGTGGTGGTGGTGGTGGTCCGTGGGGGGCAAACAGACTCATGGTGGAAGATTTGGATAACATCAGTCCCGGTGGTGGTAGTGGTGGTACTTGGGGGGGCAGACAGACTCATGGTGGCAGACTTGTATAACATCAGTCCTAGTGGTGGTGATAGTTGTCCATGGGGACAGACAGACTCATGGTGGCAGACTTGCATAACATCAGTCCCAGTGGTGGTAGTGGTGGTCCATGGGGGCAGGCAGACTCATGGTGGCAGACTTGCATAACATCAGTCCTGGTGGTGGTGGTCCATGGGGGGCAGACAGAATCATGGTGGAAGACTTGTATAACATCAGTCCCAGTGGTGGTGGTGGTTGTCCATGGGGGCAGACAGAGTCATGGTGGCAGACTTGCATAAGATCAGTCCCGGTGATGGTGGTGGTGGTCCGTGGAAGGGGCAGACAGATTCATGGTGGCAGACTTGCATGACATCAGTCCCGGTGGTGGTGGTGGTGGTTCAGGGTGGGGGGCACACTGCCTTTTAAATACTGCAGTTAAAACCTGCCAACATTAACCACATCATCATCCTCATAAAGAAAACTTCTCTCACAGTCATCGATGTCTGAAGTCTGACCGCTGGAAAATTCTTTCTCCATTGTTTCATCATCTACGTCAGTGGTGGGTCGTTTCAGGCAGCCACTGCCAGTGCTACCAGGATGCTCCATTTCCATATCAGCAAGACCACCATGACTAGGCCAGGGTATGAATACCGAGGTTGCAGTCTGTGCTGGTATGTACCTCTCATTCATTTTAATGAATATTAGCAAACTAACATTTGCAGGAGACAGGTTTGTCCGACGATCCCTGACTATTGCATCTGCTGAGCTGAATACCCTCTCAACACTTAAACTGGAGGGTGGGCATGTGAGGTACTTCAGTGCCACTGCAGCCAGCTCTGGCTATTCACTGACCTTTCCACTCCAGTACAAAAGAGGATCTTCACTTATTGTCAGATGCCTGTTTTCAGACAAACATGACTCAACCATTCTCTGTGCCGTACTAAGTCCAATTGTTGATGCATCAGCCTGTTCTCCAGAATCATTTATTTCACAAATACTCACTTGGGACAAAGCCTCCCAAAGTGGGTTGATGCCACCCACTTTGGATGACAGACCACCTGGAACTACAGTCCCCTTACCCTTGCATGATATGCTTGCTGGTCCTCCAGCTACACCTTCAGCTGGATTATGCTGCTGAGGTTTGCTTACCTTGGCACATGACTTCTGTGCCCCAAGAACCAAGTGCACCAGCTGACCACTGATATTTTTTAACTGTTCAGGCCCTCCCTCCAGTACTGATGCAATTCCACGTTTGTATCGTTGGTCCAGCATTGTTGCCATGGCAAAGTTGTCACTACACTAAATGCTCACAATGTGACGATTCTGGTCAAATACTGTCAGCATGTGTTGCAGCAATATACTGCTACCACTGTCTCTGGCAAAATCAAGGCTATGCTGTACATTCACCAATGTCTTCCTTAGCACCAGCAGCAGTGGAATTGATTGGCTAATGGAGGCAGACTTGCCACTCACTGCCTGTGTGGCATATTCAAAAGCCCGCAAAATTGTTATTACAGAGTCCATGAGACATCACTGTTCAGTCCTCATAGGCATGGAGGCCCCAGAACTGTCACAACTAGTGTGCATAACAAGATATTCTGAGATGGCTTTGTATTGTTCATACAACCTCTCTGCCATGTGTAACGTGGAGTTCCATCGGGTGACAACTTCCAGTTTCAAGCGGTGCTGAGGCAGGCTGTTTTGTATCTGCAACTGTTGTAGTTGGTCACGGGCCTTTCCAGATCTTGAAAAGTGAGAGCAGATACGTTGTGCAATGGTCAGCATTTCCTTTATGTCAGGGTGCTGCAGAAGCTCCTGAACCACAAGATTTAAACAGTGGGCCATGCATGGAACATGAAAAAAAACACCATTCGTGATGCATTTCACCACATTTGACTCATTGTCACTTGATATGATCCCAGCTCTCAGGGACAGAGGGTTTAGCCATCTGTCAATTTCAGTCAGTACCATGTCCAACATGTTCTCACCAGTGTGTGAACAGGTCACACTGCACATAGCAATTGTTGCATGCTAGCGAATTTCAGGAAGATAGCTACCGTGACAATCCACCTTACTGCACTGATTATTCACACTACCAACATCAAAATCAACCCCCGGCACCTGTGCCCAATGTGCAGTTATACACAGATATGAACTCCCCACTGTTTTGCCACTTGTCCACATATCCATACTTAAATGGATGAATGGAGAGAAAGAAAGTTGAAGGGTATGTCTTACTGAGTCGGAGACAGTGTGGAACAACTTGGGAACAGCACGGGTAGAAAAGTATGTCCTGGATGGGACTTTCCATTTTGGACAGGCACATGCAGCAAACCACCAGAACCCAGAATTCTCCACAAAAGAGAAGGGCAAAAGATCAACTGCTATCATTTCTGCTACAGCAGCATTAAGTTCATGTGACACTGTATGATTGGGGGGCTACTTCAGCTTATGCTCAAAAACACTCTGTAACATGGTCTGTCTTAAATGTTTTACATGGGGTGTGTTGTTGGTCACAAATAGTTGTGCTCTGTGATGAATGGCATTGGCAGTGGCTGGAGTGTGGACATTTGATGAAGACGGTTGCACTGGTGATGATGACAAACCCAGAAATGATGTTATTTTGCCAGATTTGCCAACCGGGGTTGATATACCACTTGCACTAGACATACTGCATTCACCACCACCACCACCACCACCACAAAAACTACTACTCTCACCAGCTATGGACAACATTTCAAAGTCATTATGGTCCTCCACTTCATCATGTCTGTAGTAATCCTCTGCTCTTATTACCACACTACTGCACACGTTTAATTTCCTACTGGGCTTAACAGTCATGGAAGGGGATAACATGCTGGCTATGGTTGCCGGTGACACTGGTGAATGCCCCACTGTGGTATTAGTTGCCAGGTTGTGCTGGGTCCACAGAGCCAGATCCCTATTCTTAAGATGCGTATGCTGTCCTCCTGTCCCAAGATGGCTCCGCTTTTTACCTAGACTCACACACACAGCAAACCTGGCAGATTGCAACTGAATCATCATTTACATCTTGAACAAAAGAATCCCAAACAAGGGAGTGTGATGCTCTGCTTTTAACATTTCCATGATGATGTGGCTTATTTAAGTCTGTTATTTTAAGCACTGAAGTGGGGGGGCACGTGATGTTTCTGGCACTGCTCACCTGGGCTGCAACTGACCGCCACGACTACCTATCATATTGATTACTGGGTCGTCATCATCATCATCAACTAAAACTGGTAAATCACAAAGTTTTTACAGGGGGGATTCCAGCAAACAGACTCAGACACAGCCACTTTTAATTTCTTTTTCTCCAGTTCTCAACTGGGGTCAATTACATCATCATCATTTTCATCAACATCACTCTCACACACATCCACATCTTCTGCTTGGATGCTAGCATGTTGCAACAACAGCAGCATCATCATCATCGGCATCATCACATTCATCATCAGCATCTACACCACCATCATCTGATATTTTTTCATCACACTGTGAATCGCTGCGTGGAAATGCATGACGTTAAGTCCCATGGTGGATGGAATATCACATTGTATGCTATCGTTGACATGATCATCAGAATCCTCAGGTTCAGTTAATGAGATGTTAGTGGGAAGCATGGCATCATCTATGTTGTCACTCACTTGCACTGCTTCACCCTCAATATGTTTGGATATGGTACACTGGTAGGAAATAGAACTTGATGCAACAATGCTAATACTACCTCCACCACCACTAACACCAGTAACACTAACACCACTGGCTGGGAAAACATCATCTCCTCCAAGTGAAGCTACTGATTAGGCTGTAAAAAAAATTGCAGGAGAAATACCTTTCCTCACATCAGCAATGCACTTCTCCGTCTTCGTACTACTATCATGCCCACAGACCCTCTTACTGCCAACATTGCCATGGCCAGAAACAGCTTTGCTTGAATGTCTCTTTGCAGGCATTTTGTGGGATCAACCCCAAATATTATTACCAAATTCAGATTTTGATATGTTCACTTTCTGACTGGAGGGACGCTGGCTGGATGTGAAGCAAAATAAACAACTGTGGCTCTAGCAACAGATAAGAGACTACTGTGGCACTGTCACAGAATTAAACCAACTTCAGTAATCAGTGATGCTGATAGGGTCACAAACTCACAAAAACAATCCAGTCTGGTAAAAAAAAACAACTTTTGTACGTGGGGGTGGGGGCCAAGGGGGAGCACTGAATACAGACAGTGCTGATTTTTACGGCACTACAATACAAACAGCAAAACTAACAACAGAGAACACGATCGCATTACAAAATCAAGCAGCTGCAGTGGATAGCAAGTTCACACTGCTGAGCTTAGTTGCACTTACACTAGTTTGTGTCACAAATTTTAAAAGGTGTATTATATTTGATACACGCAACACTACACACACAACACGAACAGTTTGTGTGCAATGCTGAACGAGGAATGTGACGCAAATGCAAAAGTTCAATGTACTGCCACGTAATGTAAATTTCTAATTTAAACAACCTGACCTTATGAAATACTGCACCGCATTCACACAACAAACAGCAAGAAAAGTTCTACTATTACTGACAATTTTACTGTGTACAGTAACACAGTTATATAACAAAAATATAACCAAAAAACAAAGAAATCACTAGTTCTCCAACTTAAATCTACCTACACACAGATACGCACCTCCCCCACACAGAACACTTTCACTGTCTTTCACCACACACACTCAATGTTGTAAATTAACTTTCAAAATCCACACACAAACAAAAATGTTAGTTAATGTGAGCACAGGATGGTTTCCTACAATCGATGAACTACAGTTGGATCCCCCCAAAAAAGCAAAAATGCTTTTTGAACAGCTTTTACAAGATTCCTACAGACAGCTATCAGAGCACACTGTCTCCTACTCCTTCCTACTCATACTACCTCGAACTGAGGCTGTGCAGATCAATATAGAGCCCATGTGGCCTGAACTCCCATGAATCATTGCAAAATCCACATTTGGAGCTCAAAAATAAGGCGAAGTGAGGTGAAGTGAACTGCCACCAATGTACTTCACCTTAAAAATTGAAAGAGTAGGGAAATTAGGAGAGGGAACAAAGGGTTCTTTAGATACATTGGGGAAAAATGAAGGGAGAAGGGGCAGATTAGCAGGATTAAAACAGTGGAGAGATGGGCACAAGACCCGGGGGAGCAGGCTGAGGTACTAAATGAGTACTTCACCTCAGTTTTCACCAAGGAAAATGGGGGTGCTGCATCATACATGGGAGGAGACAGTGATACTGAGGAAGGGGGATCCTTACCAATCGGCAGGTCTGGGGAGAGGGGGAGGCATCACTGGCAGGAGGGAGAAGGCTAAGCAAGGAGAAGAGGTAGCAGAAGTGGAAATCACAGCAGAGAGAGAGTGAGGGAAGCCCTCAGGTCCCTTAAGATGGAGAAAGCACCGGGCCAAAAATTACATCCCAGAGTGCTGAAGAAACTTGTGGATGTCCTGGAAACCCCTGGGAGCTTTTCACCATCTCTCTGAGGACAGGGTGGGTGCCCCAGGACTGGAAGGTGGCGCATATAGTGCCTATCCACAAGGGGGGATCAAGGGAGGTGGCAGGGAACTACAGGCCTGTCAGCCTGACATCGGTGGTGGGCAAGGTGATGGAGGGCATTGTCAAGGAGATGCTGGGGGGGACCTGGAAAAGTCAGGGTGCCTGGATAATAGACAGCATGGATTCATCCCGGGGAAATCGTGTCAGACAAACCTTGTGGAGTTCTATGACTGGGTGACGAGTGCCTTGGATCTGGGTAGACCAGTGGACATCCTCTTTCTAGATTTCAGCAAGGCATTTGACTCTGTTCCTCATGTGGTCCTGTTGGATAAGCTGGGAGAAATGGGGGTGGGGAACCAGACGATCAGATGGATAGGCAATTGGCTCCAGGACTGGACCCAGAGGGTCGTAGTTGGCGGGATAGTCTCATCCCCAAGGAGGGACATTAGTGGGGTCCCACAGGGATCAGTCCTTGGGCCTCTCCTGTTCAACGCCTATGTCTCTGACATAAGGACAGGTATCAGGAGTGAGATGAGTCTCTTTGCGAATGACTCAAAACTAGGGGCGGTGGTGGATGGGGAGGAGGGGAGGGTGGCCCTACAGGAGGACCTGGAGGCTCTGGAAAGATGGTCTAGAAAGTGGAAGCTGAGGTTCAATGCAGGGAAATGCAAGGTACTACACCTGGGGGCCAGAAACCCAGGCCAAGTGTACACCCTGGGGGGGCAAATGCTACAAGTCTAGATGGCTGAGAGGGACCTGGGGGTGGTGGTGGATGTCAAGATGAACAACTCTGAGACTTGTAGGAGGGCAGCAGCCAAGGCCAACAGGATGCTGGGATGCATCACTAGGGGGATCACCTCCAGAAGGAGGGAAGTGATACTCCCTCTGTATAACTGCTTGGTCAGGCTGCACCTCGAGTACTGCATGCAGTTTTGGAGGCCACACTTAAAGAGGGACATTAAACTCCTGGAGAGGGTCCAGAGGAGAGCAACCAAAATGATTTGGGGCTTGGGGGACAGGACCTATGAGGAGAGGCTCGAAGAGCTAAATATGTATACATTGGAAGAGAGAAGGGACTGGGGGGACATGATAGAGGTCTTCAGGTACATGAAGGGGGTAAATAGAGAGGAGCAGCCAGGGTGCTCCGAAGGAAGGAGGAGGGGGCCACTAGAGGGCATGGGTGGAAGCTGGAGGGGGGAAGATTCAGGGAAGATAGGAGGAGGAGGTGCTACTTCACTGAGAGGGTGGTGGAGCCATGGAATGTGCTGCCTAGGGGGCTGGTGGATGCAGAGATGGTGGAGGAGTTCAAGAGGGGGTGGGACAGGTGCAGGGGAAGGGTTCTGGAAGCAAAATCCAATGCAGCGAGAATATCCGGAACCTGGAAGGGAGAAGCCAGAGAAGGTGAGGGGGGCAGCAAGGTCAGTTCCCAGGGTGGGGGCTGACCAAACGAGCAGACACGAAAGACCTTTAGGCCTATTCTGCTGGCATTTTAGTATGTTAGTATGTTAGTGACCAGGGGAGGCAGACTAACGCGAAGCCGCTGTTTCTAATATACTTCACGTTCCTCATTATAATGCGAAATACTCCGCTTTGTGTTGCGGATCACTCCGTGAATCCACCTACACTCCGCAAAACACTTTACAGAGCGGATTGAGCCCACTTCACCCACCACTAGCCCAGAGTCCCCATGATGAATGGGTGTGCATTCTCCTGGTGAGCTGAGGTTCATTAAGGTTAGTTGTAAGGGGGCAACAGTGGATTAATGCAACTGTAGAGATTCTGATGGCAGTTGACTGTTTTAGATTTTGAGGTGTGACATTGTGATCTTGGTGCAGGAAGGGATCTGCATTTGTTCCAGCTTTGGTAAGCATCTCAAATAAAGGTATTACAAAGGGTATGTGGGAGTCCTGGAAGTGCACCTCCCAATTTACTGTTACCATGAAGCAGAGGATAAGTATTGAACAGAACAACATCTTGTGCTGCATCTATGTGTAGTTTTGTTTTTATTTTTATTATTGTTTTTATAGTAGGGCAAGTAAGGTTTATCTTTGAAGAATGGTAGAGGCAGTCAGTAGCCCATGGGAGGGTTGGGTAAGGAAGAGGAGGTCGAGTATATTTGATGCTGGCATAAGTGGGGGTGGTTGGGTAGGTGAAGATTCACCTGAAAGGAAGCACCCGTGAGTGAGATCAGCCCTACGTGGGCTGAGTTCCTGCCAGAGAAGCTGCCCTGTACTGTGATCACTGTGCAGACTGCATGTGCTAGATTGGCATTTTACCTCTAGTAGGGCGGCTGTGGTGGGTTGGGCTTATAGCGGCCACTAGTGGTATGTGTTTATAATCTGCAGATGGAAAAGGCAGTAGCTTGGTTTATTTTGCCAAGTGGTTACTCCTATATATTTGGGAGGTCACCAAGGGTGATGGTGGGGGCAATGGAGACAACCAACTGCGACTCAGTCCACTTCAATAGTCCTGCTGTATCTGAATTTGTGAGCTGGGTGCTCAGGGAAGGGCATCTTGAACTGCCCTCATGACCTCTCCAGGCTGTGGAAAAAAGCAAAGCAGTGGGTTATATTTAGGTAAGGGGGGGGCTGAAGTTTAGAAAAGGCAGGGGAGTTGAAAGGGTGGGAAAAGGCTACTGCTCCGAATTAAGAAAGCTGCACACAAAGTTGAATGCAGGGTAGTTAACTGGGGAGGGAGAGGTCTGAGTTGTGCTCTGAAGTAAGAATGCTGTTATGCAAGTTAAAGTTAGGGAATTAAATGCAAGCATTTATTACCCTCTGGAGCTCCTGGGGTAAAGGAATGACTGCAGGCTGGGCTGATGTTTAAAGTTTGGCTGCAGTTTGACTTAGGAGTTCTTAAAATATGCAGAATTTGTAGCAGGTGAATTACAAGCGTACTGAATTAATTAAGCTGTGCTAAGGAGGAGAAACTTAATGGTCTCAGAATTCATATGGCTAAGCAGTTAAGTAACTAGAAGCAGTGATTGAAAAGGAAACTTAAACACTCAGAAATTGAAACAGCAAGGTTCAATCTGTTGTTAAATTTACAAGAGCACTGCTATATCGCATGGACCTAACATTTCAGACAGAAAGGCTGTATTACTATAGTTAATCAAGGCACACTGCAGATGCGAGAGCGTAGCTCTTAAGGAACACAGAAAATTTTTAAATTAAGGCTGAAATTCAGCATCGATTTATTAAATCACTCTTCCAAATTAAGCAGATGGCTGCTGGATTCAGTGATGATAAGGAAGGAAAAAACTATCAGTATTGCTACACCGACTAGATAGTCAAGAAATATTTGAAAATCAGTTCTAGTTTAAAATTGGCACCAAAAGTAACTGTGACTCAGTCCGCTTCAATAGTACTGCCATACCTAAATTTGTGAACCGTGTGCTCAGAGAAGGGCGATTTGAAACTGCCCTCATGACTGCTCAAGGCTCAAAGACACGTTAATACTAACATGTCTTTAAGCCTTCTTATGGTTTACTAGCAAACTCATTCCTTTTTCCCTTCTGATATGTAGTTGTTTTCATGCATGCATGGCATGTTTATGTGCATGGCTACACTTGAATACACATCTATTCAGGGTGTGTGGGGGAATGTTTACTTGAGCATTTCTGCTATGTGTGCATGTCCATTTTCATTTTCTCCTGATTTATCTGAATCCTTCTGCTGCACTTGTCACCTTTCAGCCTTCCTACTACACCCAGTTACTTAGACCACACAAGATGTGGACTGGAGGATCCCAGTAGCAGCAAGTTTCAGGGAATCAGCTTTGGGTAGAAGTGTTCCAGGAGGCATTCCTAACACAAAGGGTCAAAGAACCTAAAAGGGAAATTGCCATTCTTAACTTAATCCATCCTTAACATAATCCTTACAAACAGCAGTAATTTAAGTGAGATCACAGTTCATGATCCAGTGGGAACCTGTGACCATCAATCAGTGAGGTTTGCTGTCATACTAGAAGTGAAAAGAAAAAAAGTCACAGACTCATACCCTGTACTTCAGTAAGGCAGACTTTGTCAAAATCCAAGAATTACTGCAGGAGAAGCTAGAAGGAGCGAAGACAGTAGAGGGAGTAGAAGAGAAAGGGGAAGTGATAAAGGAAGCTTTATTTTTGGAGGATAGTAATCACTTTATCAGGATAGTGAAGAGGAGCTAGAAGCCATTGTAGTTCTGAGAGGAACGAGATGCTGTGAGACTAAAGAAAAATGCCTTCAGAAAGCACCAAAACAGCCAAGGTGATGACAATAGAGTGGAGCATCTTAACAAGATGAAAGAGGTTTGCAAGACTGTGAGGAGGGCAACGTCTGATACACTGCTGAGAATAATGGAGTTGATGAGGAAGGAGGACAAAATATTCTTTTAAAACATACCACATGTAAAACAATGCAAAACAAAAGAGGGAATAGCCAGATTGAAGAAGGTGAAAGGATGGCAAGAGGCAGATAAATAGAAGGTGGGCATACTGATTAAGTTTTTTATGGCTGCAGTGGGTGGAGCCCTGCAGACGTTTTGCTATTACAGTAGAAAAAGGGAGCTCCAAGATTTCTAACGGACTAGATAAATTTGGGATTTTGTGTTATCATTCCACTCTGCTGTGTTCATTGAGTTGAGCAGTGTTGCAATGCACTATTTTATGTACTGAGCTTCAATGTGGGTAGAATTATCTTTCAGGAAATATTCATAGCTCATAAACTTGTCAGCTTAGTCACCCTTTCCTAGCAACAAATCTTGTAAAAAGAGTTACACTGTTTTTTAACCTTCTAAGACACTATCTGATTAGCACTGCCTCAGACATAGTTTGATACAGCAGAAGACACCTGTTTCTTTAATCCCTTCAGCCCTGTAAATAGCAATTTTTCTTGTTTTAAATCTAATTACATATTGCAGCCTCCAGCACTATGTCCAGCATAGTTTACTGTATCAGAGCCCAGCTGTTTCTTTAACCCCTTTCACTCAAACACACACATACACATCATCCTCGTGGCCACAACATTCAAAATAAATATGACAGTCTAATGCATTATACAACAACAAAGAAACTGTTTATGTCAGTGTTGGTTATATGGAACACAGTGGAGTTCAGTTTACAATGTGGAATTTGCTACCATGGAAAATGTAATTATTATATATTTACATTTATCTTTTTAATAGTTAAAATAACATGTTCATTAACTAAACCTCTTCCCCTCTTTCACCACGTCTTGACTACATGATTTACATAATGATAGTGTAGAAAGAATGATAGATTTCCTTAAAATTGTTTGTATCCTATATTTTGATTCCTGGATGTCACAGGGGAGATGCTACATCTCATTCTCATAGGGATCTTTATTTTACACCTGTTTGCAATGTATTTATGCACGATGTCCCAGATTAAACGCAATATCTTGTTTTCAGTGGGGTCATGATTTTATCTATTTTTACAATGTATTTATCCAGGGTAGCCTAGTCCAGGTATAAAATATTGTTTTCAGCATGTTCTGATTTTACACAATGCAGCATAACAATGTGTAGATGTAGAACCCCACTGAAAATACAATGTCACATCTTCTGTGAACTATCCAGGCTAAATATATAGCAATCAGCATTCCTATTCTAGGAAAACACATTATTAAAATGTATAAAAGGAAGACCACATTGAAACTGCCTCTCAAAAAATCTGCATTGTGGAAACACATAAGAAAAAATGGGTAAAAGTATGACCGCACTCTAAATGACATATTGAATCTCAGCAGGCATATCCTGTAAATATTCAACATTTAAAATGGGTTAAATGCTTTACCCAAATGAAATAAATATTTTAAATATTGGCTTGTCTAGTCTTTCCTCATAGGTCTTATCCCACAGGCCCATCACCATTTTAGTTGTTCTCCACTGCACTGCCTCTACCCTATCTATGTTCTTTCTCAGATGGGGCCTCTAGAACTAGATGCAGTATTTCAGGTGTGGTCTCATGAGTGTCTTATACATGGGCAAGATGACCTCCCTCTTTATACTCCTGATACCCCTCCTTATGCATCCAAGCATCTGGCTAACCATTCCAGCCACCTTATCACACTGCCTAGTTTCTCTTAGGTCCTCTGAGATGATAACTCCCCAGTCCATTTCCTGATTTGTGACTGTCAGTACCTCCCCACCTAGTTCATACTTTGTTACAAGGTTCTTGTGACCTATGTGCATGATCCTGCATTTCTTTGCATTAAATCCCAGCTGCCATTCTTCAGACCATTTCTCCAGTTTTTAAAGGTCTTCCCTTATTCTTTCAACACCCCCTGGCATGTTCACCTTATTACATACCTTTGTATTGTCTGTAAAGAGGTATACCTTCTCCTCCAGTCCCTCTGCAATATCCTCAATGAAGACATTGAAGAGGATTGATCTCAACACCCACCCCTTCAGCACCCTGTTGGTCACCTTTTCCTCTCCAGGGTACTTCCTGTTAACCACAACCCTCTGACTCTGACCATTTAGCCAGTTCTGCACTCACAGAACTATTTTAGGATCCACTCCTAGGCTGTGCAGTTTGTTAATCAGCCTTGTACGTGGAAGGGTGTTGAAGGCCTTTCTGAAGTCCAGATAGGCCACATCCACTGCACCTCCTTGGAGGTCTACCTTAGTTACCCAGTCATGCCATAGATTACAATTATTTTCATGACAAATTCTTAGATATTTGGCACAGATATCCCCAATGCGATGCACCAGGGTAAGAGGTAACCCCCACCTGTGGATAACCCTGAACTCCTAATGTGCTTAGTAGCTCATGATTAAACTTGGTCGACACATAAAGCTACCACACTCTTCCATGATTATGCCATCTACCAATCTCTTCTAAATTAATTCACTAAAGCTACTTTGTTAGCTAAAGCAGATTATTTCTGCTCTACCTTCCAGGCCAACAATACTAACCCATCAACATTCTGAAAGGTAATTCACTCCCTTCCCCCTGCCCCTCCTACCACCCTCCTTAAAATAAATGGCTCTCACATCTCTGATCACCTTAGTGTTGCTACCAAATTCAACTCCTATTTTAGCTCCTGTGCCTCTGATCTCTTATCTTCCCTACCTCCTGCTGACTCTCCTCCCACTCCTAGTCTTCCCTTCTTATTGAACTCCTTCTCTTTCTCCAGAATTTCACCCTCCGACACCCTAGATACATTATATGCACTTAACCCCTCAAAAGACAGTTCACCTGATGGCCTGGACCCCAAACTATTATATCTTTCTGCACCAGCTATTTCTGTCCCACTTACAGGCCTTCTCAACCTCTCATTTGCTACAGCATCTATTCCTTCTGTATGGAAGCATGCCACTGTTTTCCCTTTGCCTAAGGGTGGCGATCCCTCCTCACCTACTAATTATTGCCCAATTTTGGTCCTCTCCATACCTGCAAAGATCCATGAACATCTAATCCTCACAAAACTCTTTTCCAATCTCTGAGTCTAACTTTTTCACCCCTTTAAAATCTGGATTCAGGAAGAATCACTCCACTACTACCTCCCTGATTAGGCTCACTGACTCCATCCTCTCTGGGATGGACAATGGCCTTATCACATCTGCCATATTTGTTGACCTTGCAAAGGCATTTGACCCTGTCTCCCACACACTTCTTCTAAGCTCACTTTCAGTGGCTGGATTATTCAACACTGCCACAAACTGGTTCATTGCCTACCTAATAGATAGGACCCAATCGGTAAGAATAAATGACTACAATGCCCCTCCTCTCCCCTCCCTATCAACACTGGCATACCTCAGAATTCAGTTCTGGGCCCCATCCTAGTCTCCATATTCCTTAATGACCTTCTCTTCACCTGCTCCTCCACCTCTATTCTCATGTACACTGATGACACTGTCCTCTTCATGTCAGGAGAGTCTCCAGTTGATGTTGAATCCAGGCTCTTGCATGACTTCAATAAAGTTCAGCACTGGTTCAGCTCTCATCAACTCTCCCTCAACACCAAGAAGACAGTCTCAATGACCTTCAGCACTAGGCAGAGACTCACTCGGCTCCCTTCCCTACTCTCATTCCATACTCTTGACAGAACTGTCCTTGAGGACACCATATCTTTTAGGTACTTGAGGGTTTGGCTAAACCAACACCTCAACTTCTCTGGGTACATGGATGCCATCCTGAAGAAACTGTACCCTAAGCTTGGCACATTAGACAGGAACAATAGCTGCCTCCCGCTACTGGCCAGACATGAACTCATCCAGAAGATGATTCTACCTATCTTTGACTGTTGTGACATAGTCTACAGTGCTGCTCTCAAGTCTTCTTTCACCAGATTTACTACTCTTTTTAACTCCTTCTGTCACTTCACTCTTGACTCCTCCCCTCCCACACACACCACTGTAATTTGTACCACTCCTTGGCTCTCCCCTCTTTAGAATATTGCTGTCAGCTCCACTGTGCCAAATTTGTGAGCACATTTTGGTTCAGCACCCCTCTCTCTTACTTTACCTCCTCTCTTTTCTTCCTTTCCCCTCCTGGCCATTCCCTTAGGTCCTATGATTCCTGCCTATTAGCAATTCTTCATAGGTTAACTGTTATAGGCCAAATGGCCTTCTTGCATAGGTTCCCTAAATTATAGAACTCTCTTCCTTCCCAGATTCACCTCTCCTCCTCACCTTACTCATAGAAGCATAAAACTTGATGGCAGATAATGATTGCTTGGCCCACCTAGTCTGCCCATTTTCCTACCCGATCGATAAGCTGCAGATCCTAGTTAACCAACAGCCTACTTCCTCCTACCCCCCCACTAGGACTGCCTTATGTCTGACCCATGCATTCTTGAATTTCCCCACTGTTCTTGACTCAATGACCTCTTCAGGAAGGCTGTACCATGCATCCACAACCCTCTCCATGAAAAAAATACTTCCTCACATTACCTCAAGCTGTCCTCCCTCTGTCTTCAAATTGTGCCCCCTTATTCTTGCACATCTCTTTTTCTAAACAATACTATCCTCTTGGACTTTGTTGATTCACCTGAGAAACTTGAATGTTTCTGTCATGTCCCCCCCCTTCTTTCCTCAAGGGTATACATATTAAGCTCCTTTAGTATCTCTCCGTATGTCTTCTGGTGCAGATCCTGCACCATTTTGGTTGCCCTCCTCTGGACAGCCTCCACTCTGTCTATGTCTTTGCTGAGATGTGGTCTACAGAACGGCACACAGTACTCCAGATGGAGTCTCACCAACTGTCTGTACAGTCTCATTACTCTTAGCTCTACAAAACTCCCCCACAGTAAACTGCTTATGTGGATAAGCCCCCCTCTATACTCCTGCTGGTAGTCCCTACATTAATTGTCCCATCAGCTATCATATCCTGAGTTGTAGCACTTATCATTCACTGGGTTGTTACAAATGTGATTACTATTACGTTATACCTTGTTAACCTCTGTATGCAGCATTTTTAACCATGTAAAGGTCAACTGTATTAAACTGCACTAATGTCTTGGTTGATTCTCTGTATGTATTATGCTTAATATTTTGTCATCCTCTGTAATTCAGCACAGTTCACACTGCTAAGTTCCACTGTAAAAAATTTACTAATGCTTGGCTTAACTGTATATGTGCATGTATGTATGTATTAATGCATGTATATGCATTGTCCTATACCCTTTCCCCCAGGACACACTGTGAGATGAGCAACTTGTTCAGTGTGCTTTTCCTGGTGAAACATTTAAATAATTAAAAACGAAAGTATAATGAGTCAGTGCAAAATACAGTGTTCATCCTAAATACAGTAAAAGTCAGAGTTAGATGCATAAGTAAATAAATACCATATAAGGCAGTGTTTGTGTGTTTGTGTGTGTGTGTGTGTGTGTGTATGTGTGTGTGTGACAATGCTCTGTGTGTGCAGACAGTGCACTGCTATGTTATTCTGGAATATATATGCATATACAGTATGTCTATATGTATTAGTGTGTGTCCATCACAACAATTAGAAAATGCAGTTAGGTGGCTTAGTGGTTAGTGCGAAAATTGCTAGTCTACATTCCCCCGCTGTCTAGGTCAATTTCTGCCTTATGCATGTTATTGCTGATTTAAATGAGGTGTCTAGTGACAACCCCCACCCTCTGATGTCCTTCAGAGTCTGAAAAGATGAAAACATTTTATTTATTTATGTATGTATGCATGTATGTTCAGTATGTATGTATGTATGTATGTATGTATTTGTTGACCATGTAGGTACACTGGTCCAGAGGACCATTTTTAGGTATGACCTGAGCTATCTAGGTGGCAGATGGTACAAAAACATTAAACAGCAGTACATTCAGAGACATGGTTCCACATAGGATACACAGAGAAAGCTTAAGATGCATACAACCATATATAGTAGCCCAACACATTGGGATAACACAACAATATTGAGGCCACTGATTTACGACAAGTAACAAATTGAGATCTCTGTTCAATCTCTTTTTTTTAAATCTGTAAAACATGTGTAGACAGTGCACTGCTATGTTATACTGGAATATATATGCATTTATGTGTATATGTACTAGTCAGTATACATGTATCACAACAATTAGAAAGTGCAGCTAGGTGGCTTATTGGTTATGCAAAAATTGCTAGTCTACATTCTCCCACTATCTAGGTCAGTATCAGCCTTATGCATGTCACTGTTGAGTTAAGTGAGGCATCTAGTGACAACTCCCCCCACCATCCAATGTCCCTCAGAGCAAAAATAGAACACAGTCCCTCAATGTCTTTGTTTAATCTGTAAAAAAGGTCCATTACTGATACAACCCCACACCCCCAGCCTGACTTCCCACTGAGCACCTGCCACCCCACACCTCCCAGACCCCCCAACACAACCTCACTCACCTGAACAATTTCCAATGTAAATCTCCACTATTCCAGGGAAGACACATCTTGTTGCTAGAACTGGTGAGTGCTATTTAAGAATTAGGGTAAGTGCAGTTGAAAACCCATTGAAATTCATTGAACCACACTTACCTCATTTCTCGTATAGCAGTCACCAGTTCCAGCAGCAAGACGTGTCTTCCATGGGACAGTGGATCTTCACACTGGGACCTGTTCAGATCAGTGAGTGTGGGGGGGGATCTGGGGTGGTGGGTGTTCAGTGGGAGGTTGGACATGGGGGTTGGGAGTCACATCACCACCTAGTCTACCCTAATAATCCCTATTTAGTATGAGGGTACCCAAACTGAACTCTGGAGCCCCACCCTTGCTTTCAGGATACCCTTGTGTCTACCCAACTCCTTCTTAAATTATGTGACTGTTTTAGCTCCTACCACCCTCTCTGATAGGCTATGCCAGGTGTCCACCACCCTCTCTGTGAAAACATATTTTCTCACATTTTCCCTGAGCCTTCCCCCCAACTTCATTTTTTGCTACCTTGACTTGGAGCATCTCTTACTTTGAAAGATGCTTCCTTCCTGTACTCTGTTTATACTGGTGATGTATTTGTATGTCTCAATCATGCCCCCTCTTTCCTCCAGGGAATAAATATTTAACTTGTTTAGTCTTCCCTCATAGGTCTTATCCCTCAGGCCTTGCACCATTTTAATTGCCCAATGGGAGAATAAGATAGGTACAATTGAAACTAACAATACTAAGTTATTTTGTCCTTGGTAGCAACTGGATGCAAAGGTGTTACAAATGAAATTGTGAATCATGTTCCTGTCCACACATGGCTAGAGTTCTTTACACAAATAAAGTATGATCCAAAAGTTCCAAAAACTTGATTTACCCATGACTCATCTCATATAAGCCTGCATTTTTCCCCAGTTACTACATGGGAGGTTTTAATTTCTATTCAGCACATGAAATCTCTCAAGGCCCTAGGACCCGAAAAAATCCTGGGAGAGGTCTATAAATGCATGGAACAGGAACGGGCTGACATTTTAGTGCACCTTTTTAATAAATGCAATTAGGAAAATTATAACACCCACTCTTGGCGAGGGGCTATAACTGTCCCAATTTATAAGAAAGGGGACAGACATTTCCCCAATAATTATAGGCCAATCAGCCTCTAGATATTGGCAGAAATTATTTTTCTAGAATTGTACTGGTAAGACTTTTATCTGAATTATGCAGATAGGGAGATCTATCTCCCTAATAAACTGGATTTAGAGAATAATATTCAACAATGGACAACTGTTTTGTTCTGCATCATCTTTATGAGAAATATGTGAATCTTCAGAAACAAAAAAACATATGCAGCTTATATTGATTTTACATCATCATTTGATACAATCAACAGAGCCAAACTGTGGGAATTAATGCTAACTTGAGGCATATTGGCAATCGTAATAAATATTATTCGATTACTCTATTCAAACACCTGGGCACAAGTTACACTTGACCTAAATAATCTATCAAAATTTTCTGACAAATATTGAGGTAAGGCAGGGGTGCATTTTAGTGCTGACTTTATATATATATATATATATATATATATATATATATATAAAAGTTTTACCAGGAAGAACATACTGAGCAGCAAGTCCTCATTTCCAGATGTGTCTGGGGGGGTTCATAAAAATAGCACACAGAGTAGGAGCATTAAAGAAGCATTAATACAGTAAAGATATAGCAAACATACAGCAGAAATATATACATTAAATACCAGTTAAATACAGATACAGATGTATACATTATAATATAAAGTGAATACAGTTTAATTTCTGGAAATATTTTGGGTCCAATTGCGGGGAGAACACACAGGATCAGTGGACCAAAGTGGGATATAGTTAATGGGGGGGGAGGCATCAGGGATATTAGAAACAGATGCAGGGGGTGATGAAATGTTTTTTAATAGGGGCTGAGTAAGCATGAGGGGAGGTGGCAGAACAGATGCTGTATGGGAGGGAGTTCCAAAGAAGTGGTAACCTACATGAAAAGGCAGCCTGACCGGCTGATGAAGTCTGATGGAAGATAGACAAGGTGAGAGGATCTGAGTTTCTGAGTGAATAGTATGGGGAGGGGAGGATGGCGAAAGAGGATGATAGGTAGGAAGGTGGGAATGCTGTCTGTCTTCTAAGGAGAGGAGCAAAAGAGAGTGATATAGGATACAGTGGTGAGTGAGGTGAGGACAGTCAAAGGCAAAGTGGCACAAGGAGAGGAAGAGTGTGTCCAATCTGGTTACGGAGGTAGAGGGAGCAGCACTGTAAACAACATCCCCATAGTCAAATATGGGGAGGATCATTTTATATACAATAGATCGGTGGGCCGGCAGTGGGATGCAGTCACAGTTGCAGTACAGGGCACCCAGTTTAGGGTGCAGTTTCTTGTGAATGTCATCCACGTGTACATAACAACTGAGGTGCTGGTTGAGCCATACCACAAGGTACCTAAAAGAGGATCAATCCCCTAACAGAATCCAGGGTATGGAAGAAAGAAAGGAAGGAAGGGAGGGTAGCCAAGAAAGTCTTTGCCTAGTGGCGAAGGTCAGGGAGACTGTTTTCTTGGCATTTAGGACAAGCTGGTATGAGCAAAACCACCACTGAACATTATCAAAGTCATGTTGGAGTGGTGGTCTCCACTTTAGTTATGGAGGGCCCAGATGCACACAATACGGTGTCATCCACATACATATAGCTAGAGGTGTTGGGACAGGCAGAGAGCAGGTTATTTAGGAAGACATAAAACAGCAAGGGGCCAAGGGCACAGCCTTGGAGGACACCAGTGGTTATGGTTGGGGGAGAGACAGAGTCACAGACTCTGATGGATTGGGACCTACTTAATAGGCAGGAGTGGAACCAGCTAGTGGCCGTATTTGATAGCCCTGCATTGGCCAGATTTGTGAGGAAGAAGGGATGTGATACAGCGTTGAAAGCCTTGGCAAGGTCAACAAAGATGGCAGAGATGATATGTCCCTGATCCATACCAGTTTGGATGGAGTCAGTGATCCTCACCAGGGAGGTAATGGTGGAGTGGGATCTTCTAAAACCAGTCTGATACAAGGTGAAAAAAGAAGTGGAGTCAAGGAAGGAGGAATGCTGAAATAGGACCAGATGTTCCTGCAGTTTGGTGAGAATAGGGAGGAGTGAGATAAGGCAGTAGTTACCGGGTGAGGAAAGGTCACCACCCTTTGGGAGGGGAACTACAGTAGCATGCTTCCATTGAGCCAGAATGGAGGTGAGAGAGAAGGAAAGGTTTAGTAGGGAGGCAATAGGAGCAGATATATAGAGCATTTTGGAATCCAGCCCAGAGGAGCACTTACTCTTGGAGGGGTTAAGTGAAATAAAAGCATTATAGACTTCCTCAGGGGTAAGGGGTCTGAAGGAGGAGGAGTGGGGTGGTGATGCAGATTGGTGGGAATTGTAGTCAGCAGAGGCCAACAGAGGGGATGATAGCAGGGATGCAGCGCATGAGGTAAAGAAGGAATTAAACTCCATAGCCATGGATTGAAGGTCAGATAATGTGTTGTTGCTAATATTGAGCACAGGTGTAGGGGGCTGCAATGGGGGGGAGGAATAGGGATTTGACCACCTCCCAGAATGTAGAGGGGTGATTTATGTTAGTTAGGAAGGTGTCCTTGAAGCAATTAGCCTTAGCAAGTCCAATGGTCCTGGTGCAAGCATTTCAAAGTGCTCTGTATGCCTGTAAAACAGTGGGGAGGCAGGTGTATTTGTGTGTCTTCCTCACTTGGTCTCTAGCTGGAAGCTGGGACAGAACATTGGCAGAGACCCAGGGTAGGTGAGTACCCCTCACATGGATCCATTTCAGTGGCACATGTTTATCCCAATAGGAGAGAAATTTGGATTTGAAATAAGCGAGTGCCCAGTTGATGGAGGGGGCATGAGTGAAGTAGGTCCAGTTGATGCTGGACAGATCGTTAAGGAGAGAAGTGATATCCATGGAGTTGTAGGACTGGGTTAGTAGGGTTTTGGGAGGGGATTTGGGATGGCAGATTTTCTGAACTGCGTAGATTGAATTGTGGTCACTCAGTGAGTCTGGGAGTAAACCAGTTCCTATTAAGCAGTGGAGGTGGGAGGAGAGTATCCAGTCAACTAGAGAGTGCTAGGATGATTTGGTATTCAGATGGGAGGGTTCATTTAGAAGCTGAGGGAGGTTCAGGGTAGCTACATCTTGTCTTCATTTGGAGTGGGAAGGGGTGAGCTAATTCGTGTTGAAATCATCCAGGACATGGAGTTCCCCATTTGTTTCGTGCATTTGCAGGGAGGCTAGGAGGTTGGTGATTAAAGATTTTGGGGTGGAGGGATAGCAATATGAGCCAGCGACAAAGATTGGGATAGAGTAAGGGAAAGCAAGCTTCACCAGCAAGGACTCATGAGTCTATGGGATGGATGCTGCAATTATAGGAGTGAATGCAAGGGTAGAGGCAGCATACATAGCTACCCCTCCACCCTTACCACTTCCAGGCTGGTCTTGGTGGATGATGGAGTAGCTGGGAATGGAAATTCAGGCATTACTGATGTGTGGTTTAAACCAGGTTTCTGTAAAGATTAGAACATCACAGTTGAGTGAGAGGGCGAGAGGTTGGAGTAGTGAGATTTTGTTGAGGAAACAACTGATGTTTAGGTGAACTAGCTTTAGGTCACGGGGAAGCTGAATGGGTGTGGTGGGGTCAGAACCTGGATTGGGTTCTATGTCACCTGCTAGCAGAAGCAGCAGAGTTAACATAAATTTTACAGGGGTAACCATAATTTTGCAATGAGAAGAAGGGTGGGGGGGGAGTAGAGACTAAGTTAGACCTACTGGAGGAATTTAGTGGGATTAGCACCATGTGGAAACCTGGGGGGGGGCAATTGATGAGCTTATCTGCCCAAGAGTTTTGCAGCCAAATGTTGGCAAGTGGTAGGGAGGAGGTGTCTAAGGTAGGAGAGAAAGAGAAAGAGAAAGGGATACTGGATTATTTGCCAGCCAGTCAGTGGTAGACAAGGGGGAGAGATAACAAGGGGAATAGCATAGAGAAGATAGCTATATGTAGGAGAAATATAGTGGAGTGTCAGATAAGGGGGAAACTGCAGTGACGAAATGTAGTACTGTATGTACAAAGCATTGCAGGTGTTACTCAATGAGAAGGGAGAACTGAATTAGGATTATAGAGATACAGATTCTAGGTTAGACAGCACCGGAGGGAGCAAGCATTGTGAGATAAGTCCCAGTCGAGTCTGAGACAGAAAAGCCCAGGTCCAGTCAGAATAATGTTCTAAACAGCAAAAGTGACAGTTTAAAGAGACAGGTTAAATTGCATAACTTAGGCTTACCAGCATCAGGGTTGGAATGCCTGCAGAAGAGGAGGGAGGCAGAAGTGCAGTCTGGGAGGGTTGTTCAGAAGATTATCACTTTAGCTATGCCTCCCTGCTTGTATAGACCAATAGCAGTGAGTAGGGGCAAGGGGGGAGTGTATCTAATTAAGTGCGGAGGAGGGGGGCGTAGGGCAGGCCAGAAAAACAGCTCGGGGAGCACAGTTTCAGCAGCAGGAGGCAAGGAGCTTAAGAAGTTATGCTGTAGCCTAACACAAAAAGGCACCAAGAATATCTTAGGATAATATGCAATATATTTTCAGCTTCTCCATAGGTTGCCTTTCACTGTTGAAACCGGGATAAGTGTAGACCGAGCAGTAAAACTGCCTTTTGAGCGGCTGATGTTGGTCATTCTAAATACTATTTATCAGGCTCCTCACTCTAGCTTATAAGAGGAGCAGAGTTAATGCCACCCTCTTTAACTCAATTAAAGGATCATATGTGTATAATGACAGATCCACTCTCTGAAAAATGTTTGCCACTGATTATTGTATGGAAATGTTGGTAACATGTAGTCAGATAAAATGAGGGTACTAAAGAGACTGTTTTATTTTAGAAAATAACATAATTAGTGGGTGGGGCCTATGTCAATAGGCGGAGTCTTTGTTGTATAAAAAAGCTAACATGTCCAAGGATAGACAGATAGTGGTTGTGAGAGGGCCTGTATGGTTCTCCCCCTAGAAATACCTATTATCTGGTTAAGAGCAGGCACAGAGCTATGTTAGCTGATTGATTATGTCATGCTAAACTGTGTTATTTTCATGTTTATTTGATGTTATAAAAAGTGAATTCTTTTCAATTTATTTTTCTTTATCCATCTTTATTTTGTTTTGAAATAAAAATCATACCTGGTTGGTGCATTGTACCTACTTCTATTGTTTCCCTTGTTGTTTATACTACACCACCCACGACAGTTTGGTACCAGAAGTGGGGTTTTCACTGATCTCCAGGTGCTTTGGGGGAGTTCAGTGCAAGGTGTATTAGATGTCCAGGTTCTTTGGGGGACTCCAGAACAGGTATTGCTATCATAAGTATCTGTTCCATAAATAACTGGGAAAGATTGGTACATGGCTCAGAAGATGGATGACCTGATATTTCCATCTGGAGCAGTGACTAGAAGTCAAACTCTTTTGACTGGGGAACCCTTGTTAACAGGACTTCTCCCTGCCATACGACCTAAAATAAAACATGGACCTGATTCAGATATAGAGAACATTATATCCCGTATGGAAGCTGTCAATATGGAGGAACCGAGAAACCATCGACCGGAGGTACCGCCTGAAGGTATTTGGGACCTAATCAGATGGCTGGCTTTAAGACAGGTAGAACAAGAAATAACAGAGGGAAAGGGACTACCATGAGAAAGAATTGGAATGTAGGAGCCAGGACCAAAGCTAGGCGGACACTGTTAAAATGTTCCAGACACTAGGGGCTGACCATGGGGTACAAGCTAACCCAAGGGACATTAAGCTAACCAAAATGACTGCCACTGATAATGTGGAATCTCACTTAACTACATTTGAATGGGTGGCAGAAGCATGTAATTTGCCGAGGACACAATGGGTAGTATGACTAGCCCCCTTTCTGACTGGCAAGGCCCAAATAGCCTATACAACTATGGACAATGCTTTAATACATGATTATACAGCAGTTAAAAAAGACATACTGAAACTATGCGATATAAACACTCAAACTTATCGGCAATGATTTGGAACTCTTAAACACCTACCTCATGTACCACCAAGAGAAACATATACACGTTTAAATGATTTGTGTAACAAGTGGATATAGCCAGAGGGCAAAACTATAAAAGCTATTATGGAACTTTTCATTTTGGATTAATTCATGCAAGTTATGCCCTCTGAAGTTCAACTACGGATAAGAGAACATAACCCAGACACTTCAGAAAGTGCTATTATACTGGCAGAAGATTTTTTATCTGCACAACAGCCCTTAAGAAAAGGGTATCGGAAAACCAATGGAACTGCTACTTCTGAAACTTCTTCCAAGACTCCCTTGGTAAGACCTTTTGTTTCACCTTCTTCCAACCCTGGACAGAAAAAAGAAAATATAACTAATAAAAGTACACCTACAGAATGTCATTATTGTCATGAGTTAGGTCATATTGCTAGATTCTGTCCAAAAAAGAGAAAGGAACCTTCTTATTTTGCATCAGTAAATATGGGTAATTTTATTACACCCATAGAACTCAATGGACAGATTGTAGAAGGGTTGGTGGACTCTAAGAAGCAGACAAAGTTTAGTATGTGCTGATCTTGTGGACATAAAGGATACACAGTTCAACTGGGATCATCTGTATTCACGGAGATATCCACCAGTACCCCATGACTTCCGTGACTTTAACTGTGAATGGACATACAGATCTTGTGAATATGGGGGTGGTTGCTTCTTTACCTGTACCCTTAATAATTGGGCAAGATTATATTAATTTTAATAAGCTGCTACTATCATGTCCTAACCAGTCACCAAATTCCATAGTTACTTGAACTACATTAAGTAAAGAAGAAAATTTACCTTTTTCTTTTCAGGATGAGGTATTTGGGGAAGCTGGTAAAACAAAAAAGACTCGGGCAGAAAAACGAAAAGCCCAAGCTACGTGGAAACAAAATGACACTGCCAAACAGGAACCAATACCTTTTTACAAATGGTTGATCTATCTAAAGAACAGAAACAAGATATGTCTCTTAAAAATTTCTTTGAACAAATAGGAAAAGATGTGTTGCCAGGTTCTCCTAGGATACAGAGTAAACATCAGTTATTATACAGCATCTGTACTCATCCCACTACTAATGAACAAGTAGAACAATTGTTAGTTCTAAATAAATATAGATAAGATCTATTATACTTGGCCCATGATATACCCAGTGCTAGACATGCTGGCAGAGAAAGAACACTTGTCAGACTGTCACAATGGTTTTACTGGCCAGGTATTCATAACAGTGTTGCAGAATATTGTCAGAGTTGCCCCATCTGCCAACAGGTAGGCCAGGTTAGACAAAATCAGATACCATTGCACCTTTGCCTATTGTAACCCAACCATTTGATCGGATTAAAATGGATATAATGGGTCCCCAGATAAAAAGTTCCAAGGGTAATCGCTTTATACTAGTCATTTGCGATTACGCTATGAAATATCCCAAGGCTTTTCCTCTTTGGTCATTTACTACCCCCAAAATAGTTGAAAACATTGTAGAATACTGTAGCCGAATGGGAATTCCAAAAGAAATATTAACCGACAGACGTACTAATTTTAATGCCATGCATTTCAAAGAACTGTACAAAATGTTAGGGATTACTGCATTAAAATCATCTCCTTACCATCCCCAAACTGATGGCCTTGTGGAAAGGTTCAACCAAACACTTAATTGTACCATTTGTAAATTTGTAAATGATGAAGGCAAGAACAGGGATATATATTTACCCCTATTTTTGTTCACCTACTGGGAGGTACCTCAGGCCTCCACCGGGTTTTCCCCTTTACAATTACTTTATGGCAGAAATCCTCATGGGCCTCTAGACATAGTTAAAGAAGCCTGGGAAGGTGAGGTTCACATTAAGTATATGAATGTTTTGGAGTATCTCACAAATCTGCGAAAGAGTCTTATAGTATATATTAAACAAGCTCATAGTAACAACAGTATATCTCAAACAAAACAAAAAGTTATCTTTGACTTCAAAACTAAGGAAATAACTTTTCAACCAGGTGAAAAGGTTTTACTGCTCCTCCCTTCACATGATAATAAATTATTAATGAAATGACAGGGCCCTTATGTTATTCTTGAAAGAACATGTTCTGTTACTTACAAAACAGAAACCCCTGAGAAGAAGACACCTACTAAAATTTATCATGTGAATTTGTTAAAAAAATGGTATGCGAGAGAAAGCCTTAGACCTTGTTGCTATGTACATACTGAACAAACAAAATCTGATTTGGACGTGGCTTATAAAAGTCTAGAATGTCAAGAAACAGTTCAGGATGTTTACATTAATCCCTCCCTAACTGAAAAACAGAGTCAGGAGTTAATGCGAGCATTACAGATGTTTGGTAAAACTTTCACTAATGTACCTGGCAGAGCCAGTAACGTAATGCACACCATAAAGACCTCTGCAAACCCAATATGGCAAAAAGCTTAACGGCTGCCAGAAGCACTCAGAAATGAGGTAAAAATGGAGATAGAAAAACTTTTACAGTTAGGTATTATCAAACCTTCAAGTAGCCCTTGGTCATCCCCAATGGTGATAGTACCTAAAAAGAAAGGTCTCCTTCTATGCTTAGACTTTTGTAAACTAAATGCAATTTCATAATTTGATGGATACCCTATTCCTAGAATAGATGATATTATCTACCATATAGGACAAGCTACATTTATATCAACATTGGATTTGGCTAAGGGGTATTGGCAGATTCTGCTAGCTTCAGATTGCAAAGAAAAAACAGCATTTAGTACCCCTTATAGTTTGTATCAGTATGTCTACATGCCTTTTGGTTTACATGGAGCCCCAGACGCTTTTCAAAGGTATGTGGACAAATTTGTTAATACCACATACCCAATATTGTTCAGCATACTTAGATGATGTGGTGGTATATAGTAAAGGCTGGGTATCGCATTTAAAACATCTTACTAATGTTATATCCACCATCCATGAAGCCAGTCTCACTATTAATCCATCTAAATGCTGTTTTGCTATGTCTGAAACAAAGTATCTAGGTTTTATTTTAGGGAATGGAATACTACGTCCTGAGAAAGGGAAGGTCGCAGCAGTGGCAAACTGTTCGATACCAAAAACAAAAAAAGAAGTTAGAGCCTTTTTAGGACTCACTGGTTATTATAGGTAATTTGTACCAGATTTTGCCACCCTTGACACCCCCTCACGGACCTTACAAAGAAAGGAATATCTGATAAGATCCCTTGGTCCTCTAAATGTGATGTAGCTTTCTGTGCTTAAAAACCGCATTATGTTCATCCCTTGTGTTACGGTCACCAGATTTCTCACTACCATTTGAAGTACATACAGATGCTTCAGGGACAGGATTGGGGGCTGTTTTATGCCAAAACATTGACAGGGAGGAACATCCTATCGTATACATTAGTAGGAAACTGTTTCCAAGAGAAAGGAAATATTCGACAATAGAAAAAGAATGTTTGGCCAACAAATGGGCTATTGAGGCTTTAAAATTTTATCTCTGGCGGAACCATTTTTCCCTGATAACTAACCACAACCCATTATGTTGGTTAAAACAGATGAAAGATAAAAACACTCAAATCCTGAGGTGATATTTGGTGTTACAACCATACCAATTTGATATCAAACATAGATCTGGTTGCAACACAAAGATGCTGATTTTCTTTCAAGGTATCGTACTGAATAAGTATCCTACTATAACCCCAGGGCAAAACAATTGTTATTTGAGTTTGTACGAGTTACTTTTGAATGTTCATTTATATGGGTGCCCTGGGGTGGGACTTCTGTGAGGGAGGGTGGAAGTCCCAACCCATTCCCACATGGAATGTAGGTAGCGTCTCAACTCAAACCATTCTGGGTTGTTCTTGAATAGGGGGGTATATGTGATAGGGAGATCCCTCCCCCCCAATTACTTCGCAGCAGCTCCTGAGATATCTGGCTATCTATCCTCTCTCTTCCTTCTTGTTCTAGCTCTTCAGTCTGTTGTGCAACAGCACCTTCTAACTTTGCCTTAATCTGGCTAATACTCTCTCCCCCACTTTTATGTGTTGGCCGCTCGTAAGTGGAAAACTGTTTTCATTTTTCTTTTCTTCTTCTCTAAGCGCTGGAAAATCTGTGGGAGCACACAGAGCTGAAAACTTTAATTTACTTCTCGGTGTCACCTTTCGGCTGAGGAGTAATTGACAAATGGACTTTATTTGTTTTATTTTTTCCTTTTCCTCCAGCTTTCATGAGTAGTCTGTTTGAGAGAAAAGTCAGGTGCTGCCTAGATGCATAGAAGTACAGTACTGCCCTGACAACTCATTATAAAAAGCATTAACCTGCAAGACAGACTTTGTATCAGGTTAGTTAAGCACAGCTTTTCGCAGTTTCCATTGGAGATGCTGGGTTTTCTCTGAGCAGGTAGAATTCCTCACACTTCAGATGGCTGGATAAACTGCAATTTTATTCTACTGTTTTTTCCGAATTGTCTTAAGTCCACAGGTTGTCTTTTACTGTTGAAACCGGGATAAGTGTAGACTGAGCAGTAAAAGTGCCTTTTGGAGTCCCTTTAGGGAATGAGCAGCTACTGTTGGTCATTCTAAATACTATTTATCAGACTCCTCCCTGTAGCACATAGGAGGAGCAGAGTTAATGCCACCCTCTTTAACTCAGTTAAAGGATCATATGTGTATAATGACAGATCCACTGTCTGGAAAACATTTGCCACTGATTATTGTATGGAAATGTTGGTAACATGTATTCAGATAAAATGAGGGTACAAAAGAAACTGTTTTATTTTAGAAAATAACATAATTAGTGGGTGGAGCCTATGCTGATAGGAGGCGTCTTGGTTGTATAAAAAAGCTAACATGTCCAAGGATAGACAGATAGTGGTTGTGAGAGGGCCTGTGTGGTCCTCCCCCTAGAAATACCAATTCTCTGGTTAAGAGCAGGCACAGAGCTATGTAACCTTAAACCTTCCAACCCATCTTTCACCCTTCGCCCAGTCTCTGAGAGTGAAATCTTATGCTTACTTAAGTCCATCTTTCCTGCTGGATCGGCTGGGGCAGATGGACTCTTACCAAAATTCCTAAGAACCATTGCACCATCTATAGTCTCTCCTGTGACTAGACTTTTCAACCTGTCTCTTCTTACAAGACATGTCCCTTCCCTCTGGAAGATTGCTTGAGTTTTACTGGTCTACAAAAAGGGGGACACCACTAACCTGGATAACTACCACCCTATTGCCATTCTCTCCACCCTCTCTAAAATACTGGAGAAAATTGTTGCTACCCAGGTCTCTGATTACCTGTACTCCTTCAAAATCCTTACCCTTGACCAACATGGAGTACGATGTGGGCACAGTACATCCACTGCTCTCATACAGTTTACAAATTATATCAGACTCACTATGGACAAAGGCTCTCTCACTGGGTCTACTTTTGTTGATCTTAGAAAAGCGTTTGATTTAGTTGACCACCCTCTGCTCCTATCAAAGTTGTCATCCCTAGGCTTCTCACCCTCTGTCACTGCCTGGTTCCAAAATTATCTTTCAAAGCAGCAACAATTTGTCCTACTTGGATCGGCTTGCCCCAGGGTTCGAATCTTGGTCCCCCCCCCCATTTACAGTCTTCATAAACGACATTCCACCAATCACTGGTGCTTGCTCAGGTCTGTTATATGCAGATGATCTTGTTCTTTACTCATCCTCCTCAAACCTCTCAGATATCAACCTGAATCTCAATAGTAACTTCAATACCATTCAGAGCTGGCTATTGCAAAACAAGCTTGTCTTAAATAAAAATAAAACGGTGACTATGCTCTTCAGTTCAGGTTAAAAAATTTGGTCCTGCACCCAAGCATTAAGTATCAGAGCACTAGATAGTTCTGCCTTTAACACAGTTACCTCTTTTAAATACCTAGGAGTAACCCTTGATCCAGCCTTGGATTTTGACCTGCATCTAGCCTCAGTCATTAAATCTGTCAATATTCAACTTGGACTGGCATACAAGGTGAGACATAGCCTAACATGCACAGCAACAATGGCCATTGCAAAGGGGATCCTGAGACCCAAATTGGCGTATGGGTTAATAGCTTTTCCGGCAACTACTGGAGGGCTCCTCCGAAAGTGGGATGTCTGCTACAACAGCTTTGCTGTTTTGCTTTCTCTTTGCCCAAACTTACTCACCGATGCACACTATACTCCAGTCTGGGATGGTTTATCCCCTCAGCCTTCTGACAGTTTACTTCCTACTGTTTTATAAAGACTATAATCTCCTCCGAGATACCTGACAAACTAGCTCTACTGCTCAAACCTGTTTCCTCTGCCTACCCACTGAGATCATCGTCAAATCCCTTTTTATCCAACCAAGATTTAAAACCAAAATGGGGGAGAATGCTTTCTTTAGCTGGGCCCCTAAACTATGGAACTCCCTTCCAGTAAGTCTAAGAATCTCCCTTCTCCACACAGTTTCAAACAGTTGCTTCATATGGCTCTTCTAAGCTCTGAACCCTTCTCCTGTCCTCTATACACCCACTCCTGTACTGGTCCCTCCTAGTTACCTACCGACTCCAACCTCTACTACTCTCAAACCTACCTGGAAATCATCTTATTTCCTCTCTTCTAGCACTTACTCACTAATTGTATGACTTATGACTGTTAGTTGTTTGCACTTATATTTCTGTTTTGTTACTACATATAGATTCCGGCAAATGTACTGCCATTGCTGAAAATTTTGTATAAGAGTACTATGTCTGACTTCTATTTATACTTGTTCCCATGATGTTTTCTTGTATCTACTATTGTCTACGTACCCTTTGTTGTAATCTGCCGGGTCGTACCTGAAAATAGGCAGCTATGCTGTCTAGTGTACCTAAGCGGTTAACAAAACCTAAATAAATAAGTAAATAAATAAATGTTAGCTGATTGATTATGTCATGCTAAACTATGCTATTTCATGTTTATTTGATGTTGTAAAAAGTGAATTAATTCCAATTTATTTTTCTTTATCCATCTTTATTTTGTTTTGAAATAAAAATCACACCTGGTTGGTGTGTTGTACCTACTTCTATTGTTTCCCTTGTTGTTTATACTATATCACCCATGACAGTTCTGTTTGGTAATTACTGTGAAGGATAAAGGGAAGTTATAAGACTCTGTGGTAATGGCAGGGGAGAAGAGGGTGGGGTGTCAGCAAGTTTCTGATCTCCAAGGAAAGGATGCTGAAGAGACTAAATGCACTTAGGGTGGACAACTCCATGACTGGGATGAACTGTATTCATGGCTCCTAACAGAGACAGGGCAGGTCCTACCTTTTTCACTGGCTGAACTCTATAACAGCTCACTGGAGATAGAGGTGGTATCCAGGGACTGAAGGATGGCAAATGAGGTTCTCATTCAAAAGAAAAGAAGTAGGGATGATCTTGGGAACTATAGACCTGTTAGATTAATGTCCATAGTGGGGAAAATGCTAAAAACCTTAATAGGAGAGATTGTTACATTTCCTGGAGGCAAACAGACCTCAGGATGTCAGACAGTATGGTTCAAAGGGGAGAGGTCATGTCAAATGAACCTGAAAACTTCTTTAATTAGATGAAGTAGGTGGTGAAATGTGATAGGTTGTGGACAAACTATAATTGGGTTTAAGTGGACAAACTACCCACCATGGATGGATGGTTCAGAAGCTAGGGGACTGGATGTTGGGAAATATATTCACAAGGTGGGTGAAACATTAGCTAAAAGAATTAAACCAGAGGGTAGGCCTTTCTAGGGAATACACAGAGGTCAGAGACGTCACCAGTGGGGTTCCAAAGGAACTGGCCTTGGGACATGTCCTTTTCAACACTTTTATTTGCAATACTGGAGTATGGTTCCAAAGGAATATTTGCCTCTTCAGAATATATTTTCAAGAGTAGACAATAAAGTGGCCGGTATGAAATATTATGAATGAGGATCTAGAATAATTTAACAAATGATCAAGAGCTTAGTAGTTCAAATTCAACACTAAGAAGTTCAAAGTAATGCAAATAAGGGCAAGAATTCCCAGTGCTGAATACAGAATATGGGTGGTGCTGCTGTGGAGGGCAGAATGATGATGACAATATCATTTTTTCTCCTGCATTCTCCCAGATCTCTCTCTCAACTTCCTTATGGTAACACGCCCAGCCCACTGGTACCTCTCAAGTTATGTGTTAGTCTTGTGTTGGGAGAGTAAACACTGCTTATCCTGCCACAGGAGTTTCTATAGTTACAGAATATTGCTTTGCACTCCTCAGGAAGGAAATGCACCAGTGTCCCAAGCTTTACCCCATGTTCAGGTTACAATGTGTTGTATAACTACTGCATCATTGTGAAGCTGCCATCACAACTTTTATTGAAAGTCTATACCAGCATGCCAACCCTCTTGAGAATAATTAGAGGATTGCATCAGAACACATGGTTGATGGTGAGATACGATCTGGCTGGGAATTTAACTACCCAAATAAAGAAAAATTTTGGAGTGAGGCAAGGTTGACTACTTGCCCCCTTGTTATTCAACCTGTATATTAACTCAACACTATTAGCCTTGGACAACCTAGAGTTTCATTTGCCAGCTATATTGGATAAGAAGATAAATTGTCTCACTCATGCGGATGATACAGTTTTAATATCAACATTGAAATTAAGGCCAGCCCGTCGGCGCAGCAGTGGGATTTCCACTTGCGACGCCGGTGACCCGGGTTCGGGAATGGATCCGGGTCGTCGGAGGGCTGGCCGGAGAGAGTAGGATCGAGCATCCGTTGGGCAGCTCTCCTTCTCCGGGGAGGTGTGGGTTGCACTCGGTGCATTAGAGACTCCTGGCGGAGGCCGGGAGTTCTCACGTAGCGAGGCTGGCGTGGGGGAGGAGGTGGGGTGGCGCTGGCGTCATTGAGCGTCCCGCCTCCTCTGGGGAGAAAAAGGAGGAAAAAGATGGCAGGGCAGGACCACCGATAAATGAAGCCCTCCCTGGAGAGCCTCGCATCACCACCGCTGCTGCAGGACCCCAACCAGTTACAGTTCCGGGGTCACGAAGATGGCCCGCGGCCCCACCCTCCGGGGGGCAAGCCGGGGGTGACCGAGGGTCCTCTGCAGCAATAGGCAGTGGTAGAGGTCTCCGGGGGCTGTGACCAGGGTGGAGAATGTACCCAGTGGTCCTGCCAGGGGATAAAGAAAAAAAAAAACATTGAAATTAAGGCTGCAACATAAGTTGATGTATTTTTCAGAACTTTGTGAAATCCATAAACTCCAAATCAACAGAGATAAAACAAATGTGGTGGTCTTTGTGCTGAGAAGTAAATCTAAACCATCTATCTTGGATCAGGAGAAAATAAGAACAGAAAGCAGCTATGAATATTTGGGAGTTATTCTCGCTCAGAATTGTCGATGGAACCAACATATAGCTAAACAAACAAATAATCTTAAGGTAAAAACAAAGGATTTTAAAAGATTTAATATTAATTATGGACAAGTCTTGGTGGAGGGTTTTATTAAGGACCTTGAATACAAAGATCAAGACCTCTGTATTGTGTGCCTCTGAAATATGGGCAGAAGCAAATGTTAAAACTTTGGAAACAATTATAAATCAAATGTATAGATATCTCCTGAGGATTCCACAATCAGTGTCTGCTGAAATTCTGAGGTACGAGCTGGGGCAGAAATCCTTTAAAATTCAGGTACTGGAAAGAAGACTAATATTTATCTTAAGATTATTTCTCCTACCCGCATACCATTTGTCACAAATGTGCATGGAGGAGGAGTTAGAGTATAATCAAAGAGGATTTATGTCACCAACCATTTTAATGATAAAAAATTATGCTTTTCCCAACAGGCGTGGGTGAATTACTGTATGAAATATACTTAATACCTTTTGAGCCGATTAAATTACAAATTAAAACAAGATTGTTGAATATTGATCAAGCAGAAGATCATATTAGAATAATGCACTTGATAAATTTTAGATGGTATAAAATCATCAAAACATCAAGTGGATTAGAAAAATATTTAACAGTCTTGATAGATTGAAACAAATGAAGAGTCATAACAAGATTTAAAATGGAATTATATCCTGCAAACTATATAATGCTAAGGCAAAGAAGAAATGAGATTAAAACTTCATATTGTGTTTGTAATAACATTGTGGAGGATGATTTAAAACACATTGTGTTACATTGTCCTCAATATAATAATCAGAGAAAATACTGGTTAGACTCTATTCTGGCAACGCTCTGCTTCTTATATATCTGTTTAACTCTAAAGATATTAGAATATTAAAAAGTTTAAGTCATGTTTAATTATCAATTAAATTATGAGGAAAAGGAAAGACAATTGACTGGGGCTGATAAATAATAGAAGATAGTAGCTGGAAACAGTTGCCATTCTTGCATAATATCTTGGTAAATTATGTCTATTGCATGTAGTATACAAATTTTATTTTATGGATGATTTTACTATTGTAATGACATTTGTCGAACAATAAAACTTTTCTACCTATACCAGCCTGTAATTGCTACAGTATCTTGCAAGAGAAACATGGAAACAATTAAGACATAGAATTTGCTGATAATAATAACAATAATAACTTCATTTGTTAAGTGCAATATGTGTCAAAGCGCTGTACAAACATCAAAACTCTAAAACATTTAAAAACAGGATATAAAACATACTAAAATTCTTAACATCATATGCAATATCACAAATATCAAAAATCACAAATCACAAATCAGGGAAAGCAAGCACATAGAGATGGGTTTAATAGCAATTTTAAAGCTCTTCACTATCTGGCACTCTCATATCCAGCGAGGTAAAGAATTCCACAGGGTAGGGGTGGCATAAATAAAAGCCCATGCTCCCGAGGTCTTCAAACGCACCCAGGAAATCTCTAGAAAACCTTGTAAGTTGAGCAGAGCAGTCAGAGGGGCAATAGGGATTCAGAAGCTCTTGCAGGTAACTCAGACCCAAACTGTGTAGGACTTTAAAAGTCAGTAAACCAACTTTAAAGGTGATCCACCACTGAACAGACAGCCAGTGCAGAGTGGCTGGATCAAGATGACCCAGACAATAACCTGGCCGCAGCATTCTGCACCAGCTGCAGGTGGCAGATATCTACCCCAGGAAGCCCCAGGTTGAGGGAGTTGCAGTAGTCAAGGCATGATGTCCCAAAAGCTTAGACCAGGGTTGGAAGATTGCCAGACAGAACAACGTGCTTAATTCGAGTGATGTTCCTTAGATGGTAAAATGAGGACTCGACCACAGTTGACACCTGTGAATGAAGTGTCAGTCCATCATCAAGTATCACCCCCAGTTTCTGCACCTGTTCAGAGGCCAACAGTTGGGGGCCCCCAAGCCAAAGCCCAGCAGGCCGCCTAACAGTCGACCCCTCTATCTGGTGACCCGGTTCCACCACTAACACCTATGTCTTTTGTGGAATTCAGCTTTAGCCAACTGGAATTCATCCAGTCTTGGATTTCAGAGAGACAGTTGGAAAAAAATAAGAGAGCAATATCCTGGCCGGGCACAAAAGACAAGTATAGCTGAGTATCATCTGCATAAGAGTGAAAACTCAGCCCATACCATCTCACAATGTCTCCCAATGACAGCATATACACTGCAAACAACATGGGAAACAACACCAAACCCTGCAGGACCCCGCATGGCAGGGAGAATGAGTCAGAGGAAAAAATCCCCAATACTAACCTCTGTGACCTGCCAGTGAGAACAGTGAGTGTTGGCAGATAAAGCCCACTTGGCCAACTCAGTGTGCCTATATTGTTCACTGCCTATCCTGTCACCACAGATCCTACCTGATTTCTGACTATTCCCCCAACCCACTTTCCTACTAAGATTCTGTTATGCCTATTCCATGCATGCTTAATGCCCTCCACTATTTTTGCCACCAACACTCCACTAGAAGATATCCAACACTCTTTCAGTGAAGAAGTACTTCCTCACACCCCTTCTAAATGTCATCTTCCAGCTTCAGTGCATGCCCCCATGTTCTCATTCACCTTTTTTTCTGAAAAAAGAAAATACTTCCCTCCTCTACCTTATTTACCCTAATGAGGTATTTAGAGGTCTCTATCATGTCCTCCTCCAATCTTCCAAGGTGTGTATATTGAGATCTTTCAGTCTCTCCTCGTATGGAGCCCCTGCATTATTTTAGTTGCCTTCCTCTGGACAGCCTCTATCCTATCTATGTCCTTCATGACATGTGGTCTCCAGAACTAGACACAGTACTATAGAGTAGGTGGTTTCTCACCAATGATCAGTACAGTGGTAACACCAGCTCTCTCCTTTTGTTGATGATATCCCTTCTTATGCATACCTTCCCTTCCACCTCTTCTTCAACATCACTTATGAAGACATTGAAGAGGACTGGTTCCAATACTGAACCCTGAGGTACTCTCCCCTCATTAGACTGAGTGTTATTTATCACCACCCTCTGTTACCTATCCATCAACCAATTCCATATCCAGTTTACTACTTTAGGTTCTACCCCCAAATGGGCCAGTTTACTTATAAGGCTCTTATGTGGTATGTTGTCAAAGGCCTTGCTGGACTCTAAGTATGCCATGTCCACTGCCCCCAGATCTATTTCCCTGGTCACCCAGTCAAAAAAATCAATCAAGTGTGTCTGGCAAGACCCCTTCCCCCCATGAATCAGTGCTGCATCAGCTCTAATAATATGTTGGATTTAAGATACTCCACTTGTCTTTCTTTTAAAAGTGTTTCCATTAACTTCCCTACCACTGACTTCAGAATGATCAGCCTTTAGTTGCAGACCTCCTCCCTGCTGCTGTTTAATTTGCCAGCTTCCTCCCTGTTGCTGCTTTAATGAAGTGGGGCTACAACTGCCTTGCTTCAGTCCTCTGGAACCACTCCTGTTTCCTGTGAGGTGTTGAATAAGGCTGCCAGAGGTGCAGCCAGTACCTCTCTGAGCTCCCTCAGCACTCTCGGGTGTAACCCATCGAGCCCCAAATCCTTACACTCCTTCAGATTCACAAACCCTATCAGGATCTTTCCTCCGTGAATGAACTTGTACCTACCTCCCTTCCCCCAGTGTTCCTATTGATTTTATGTGGTCCACCCACCCTCCCTTAACTGTGAAGACAATAGAAACACTGGTGAGTTGGACAAAGTACCTTACTTGAGTTTTGGGTGAGTGACACCACATGACTTTGCAAAATTCTAATTCTGGATATATATATATATATATATATATATATATATATATTATGGTAGCACAGTAGTGCTACCATAGTTAGGGTTGAGGAGCCATTTCTATGTTAAACTCCAAAACTTTGCACGTTAATAACTTTGCAACTGTATGACAGATTTGGCTGAAATTTGGAATGCATGATCAAGAACCATAGGCCTTGGGATCTGCTAAGCTTCGTAGTGGTCGGATATATGGCTGTGGAGTTATTAAGCATGATCTGTGCGCGCATTTACGCTTTTTCTGGAATTCTACGGTCGTGCCTACAGGTCGTACGGTTTGTGCGACCGGTCCGCAATCTTCAGGGAATGTGCGGCCAGGGTCCCCGATGTGCCTTTCAAAGATTTCGTGAAAAAATATTAAACGGTTCAAAAGTTATTCAAAAACAGTTTCCATTATAAGTCAATGGGAAAAGTTAACAAAAAGTTCAACACTTTCGCAAATGCATTTTTACTTTCGCAAATGGGCCTGTTACTTTCGTAAATTGGCCATTTTGTTTTCAGTTGGTGATCAGAAAAATGGTTGGCATTTAAATTTGGGACCCTCTAGCAACCTAATTCTTTTTGTATTCACCTAGTCGGACCCTGAGGATGCTTGCCATGTCTTTATTTTGTGGTAAAACACCCCAGAAATATGTTTTTCAAATTTCTGGAAAAAGAACTTTAGCAAATTACTTTCGTGCTCACGAAAGTGTCGAAACTTTTGCAGCTTTAGCAAGTGCGATAATTTCCATCTGTGGGACAGTGACAGCGATTCTTTGGCACTGCGCTGCAAAAGAACCGTTGAGAGTTTTGGGCTGAAATTTGAAGGGAACGGAGCCTACATCTCACAGATGTGCCTTTCAGTGTTGTATTGAAAAAATATTACACAGTGGCAAAGTTACAGCACTCTAAAGTTGACAGTTTTTCCCATAGGATAACATTACGGCGCCCGACGCATTACAGAAATCCTTTGGCACCCTGCTGCAAAATAACGGTTTGGTCTTTTTTCCTGAAATTTGGAGGGAAGACAGCCAACAGCCCACAGATGTGCCTTTCAGTAGTTTGGTGAAAAAATATCACATGGCGGCAAAGTTACAGCACTCCAAAGGTGATGGTTTTTCCCATAGGATAACATTACGGCACCCAACGCATTACAGAAATCCTTTGGATCCCTGCTGCAAAATAACGGTTTGGTCTTTTTTCCTGAAATTTGGAGGGAAGACAGCCAACAGCCCACAGATGTGTCTTTCAGTGGTTTGGTGAAAAAAACATTACAGGGAGGCAAAGTTATGGAGCTCCAAACCTTTCTTTTTTTCCCATAGGATAACATTATGGCGTTCGCCGCGCCTTTCAGGGCCCGTATCTTGGAAACGGTGCGAGATACGGACTTTTCGTCGGAAAATTTCTTAGCCTCCTCATGGGGCTAAGATTCAAATTAGCCAGGACAGTTGTAAATAATATGACTTTTAAAATTTGTTTCTAAGCCGTACGGTTCCTGAGATATAATGTATTTAGTATTCCAAGATCTCATTTTCTGTGCCGATACTCATTATTATGCATACATTATTTGTACTCACTGTCTTTCTCTATGCAGGTTTGGAAAACCAATACCAATAACTTACATTACTGTTACTGTTGCCTTTCCTCTTGGGTTCATTACCCGTTCACTTACCGTTGACGTCCTGCGCCACCATGTGCGTTATCCTTTGCATTTTCATTTACGCTTGTGTTTCTGTTATTTTTGCCATTTCTGTCTACAGTACTGTTTATCTTTCTGTTTCACTTACGTCACCATGCCCATTGACATTTCTGTTTGCAGGCACCATGTTACTATGTGACAAGACATCAAGGTGGCAGACCATTCCCGTCTACATACCATGTCGTTACCCTTTCTGTTCTCATTGGCGCTTGTGTTACCATATAGCCTCTGTTAGCATTTCTGTTTGCATTGCTGTCCCTGTTAGTATGCCACAAGACATCATGTGGTGGGAGCCCGCGCTGCATTACATTCACTATTTCTAGTTATCATTCTCAAAAAAAGGAAATTAGAGGCAAAAACTCTGTTTAATGCATTAGTTTGGGTTGTTCCACAGCGACAAAAGTGAGAAATTCACTGTTAGGGTTGAAAACCCCTTGCACCCCACCCACCCCTCAACCAGCATTGGGGTGTGCATTGGGATCGTGGGTCCTAACTCTCACCCCATTCTCCTATACTTCTGCTGCTTTACACATGTCATGAGGTGAGAGTTAGGACTGATGATCCCAATGCACCCCATGCCACCACGTCGTCATCCTTTGCATTTTCATTTTAGCTTGCGTTTCTGTTACTTTTGCCATTTGTTGTGTACCGTACTGTTTTTCTTTCTGTTTCACTTTGCGTCACCATGCCCATTGACATTTCCATTTACAGGCACCATGTTACTATGTGACAAGACATCACGTGGCACACCATTCCCGTCTTCGCCACCGTGTGTGTTACCCTTTCTGTTCTCATTCGCGCTTGTGTTACCATGTGTGCCACTGTTAGCATTTCTGTTTGCGTTGCTGCTCCTGTTACTATGTCACAAGACATCATGTGGCGGACCCGTGCTCCTGCCACCGCATTACATTCACTATTTCTCATTATCATTCTCAAAAAGAAGGGAAATTAGAGGCAAAAAACTCCGTTTAATGCATTAGTTAGGGTTGTTCCACAGCGACAAAAGTGAGGAAATTCGCTGTTAGGGTTGAAAACCCTAACTCCGAATTCACCCCCAGCACCACACACACACAGACACACACACACATTCAAGTATGGGGGAGGACCAAGTCAACACAACCAATGACAGACATCCAGCAGCAGGTGACAGAAATAACAAACAATTGTCTAAATGTACTACGAGACATCCTCACCCACCTGACCAGGTACTGCATGCTCAGTGGAGATCAACAGCAAAACTGAGGCCATGTACACCAAATGTACACATTCCTGATTGCAGCTACACACAACGTACCACACTTAGTAGTTGCATGGCCTTACCTACCGATGCCCCACACCAGACCACACCACTTGTGGTGGGCCACCCGAGCAATAGAGTTCAGCAAAACCAAGGAGTTGTACAGGTATAATAGCTCTGATTATAACAAGGGTTTGAGAAATGCAGCTTTCTAACTGACTGTAAACATTGTAACAGCCTTATGTTTAGTTTTTATTAACATACATGTAGAGCCTAACCATATGATGAACATGATTTAATGTTGTTTAAAAACAGTTTTATTATGATAGCAATAAGCCACTCCCAGGTATTATGTTAATGGTCAGTTTATCACTGTCTAGCGACATGTGGCACTCGGCTATGCCTCATTCAACATTAAACCCCTACAGGGTGATTAACAGACCATTTAACATAACTGTTGGTCATGCCTTATTGCTTAATTGTCTTTATGAGTAGATACTCTCCCTCTGCTAGGCACTGCAGCAGCGTTGCAACACAGTGTCCCACCCAGTTACACCATACACTGTCTAGTTACTGGAGAATGGCTGTGAATATGAACTCATGAAGATGAACAGTGTAACTTGATCATTACAGTCATCAAAACCCTAGTGTGATTATAACTGACAGAGTCAGTGATAGATGATACCCCTGCTGTCCTAGTACACTTACCCCATTGTGAGTTAAATCAATACTAAAAGACATTCTGTTTATATCTACACCATACCTACTTGATGCCTGTTGTACCACAATTAACATAGTTATCACTTTGATAGCATCAGTGACAGAAGTGTAGGCAAACCAGTAGGCATACAGCCTGAGTATGAAACAACTGTTAAAAAAATCACACTGTGTCCATAAGTGGCATAGATCACTCATTGCAACAATAGTAAATGTATTACTATTTGAATAAGTTAGTCATCACAGATGCAATGAGATTGTCTTTATCAGGTACAACATACTCAGTAAGTGCCTACAGGAAAATCTATCCTATATACATCTCCGATACAGGTACATCATTGTTGGCTCAGTAGTGCTATGATATTTAGAAGTCGCTTGGCCTGATCCATGCAATTACAATGTTTCTTACAAAGAATACTTACTGCATCTTTAGTATTGAAACACACTGAAGGTCTATGTATGTACATCAGCAGTACACCTTCATCAGTAAGAATGCATGTGATACTGGCAGATGCAATTTCACAGCTTTGAACAGGCAATGCTTTTCCATATGTTTACATCAGCCTCTCTATGTTGAGTAAACCGTTGCAGTACATGTACTACTATGTAAATCACCTACAAGTGTATCACTACTTTTATCTTGAGCATGCTAGTGTCTTGTAGTTAATTTATGTGCTTCTCTTAATTAATGTATACTCACTAGTGTTAAAACACTTTATACAACTGTCATCATGCACCTTCAGCATTTATATTGAATAACGGCACAGTACCAGTTGTGGTGTGGTGTGGGGCATCGGTAGGTAAGGCCATGCAACTACTAAGTGTGGTACGCTGTGCAGCTGCAATCAGGGATGTGTACGCTGGTGTACATGGCCTCAGTTTTGCTGTTGATTTCCACTGAGCATGCAGTACCTGGTCAGGTGGGTGGGGATGTCTCATAGTACATTTAGACAATTGTTTGTTATTTCTGTCACCTGCTGCTGGATGTCTGTCATTGGTTGTGTTGACTTGGTCCTCCCCATACTTGAATGTGTGTTTGTGTCTGTGTGGTTTGTGGTGCTGGGGGTGAATTCGGAGTTAGGGTTTTCAACTAACAGCCGAATTTCCTCACTTTGTCGCTGTGGAACAACCCTAACTAATGCATTAAACAGAGTTTTTTGCCTCTAATATATATATATATATATATATATATATATATATATATAATAGATATGGCCTCGACTGAAGATACCATATTTATCTTCACGAGAGGCCAATGATATCATGATATCTCATGAGTGGCGAAGCCACGAGTGAGATATCATGATGTCATCGGCCTCGAGTGAAGATAAATATGATATCTTCAGTCGGGCCATGTCATGTTCTGTTTATACTATGTATGTTTTGGGCCCCACTCAACACAACCCACAAATGGCCCCTCAATACAATCACTCACATAGAGGTGATGGTTGTTGCAACTCAGGTGTACATATCTCTCCCAACACATGGCATATGTTATTGAAAAATATATATATATTTGAGCCTGCCACTTTGAAATTATGATAAAGAAAAACTTGTCTGGATTGTGGTTGACCCCACACACACACACACACAACTCAACAAATTACATATATTTAAAAAAAAATCTGATTACAGTATTTAATAAAACACACACATTTGGTTGATCCTGTCTGTATCTTTAAACAAATAACGTTTACAAACATACCTGATTGATTGTGACATTTTCTTTTACCCACTTCCACCTGAAACTAGTGTGACCAAGCAGCTATCCCCAGAAATGTAGCGTCACCGAGCGCTATGAACATTGAAATGTAAGGCACTGTCAGACTTTTAGAAAAATGTAATCGGTACTGAAACATCAAGGAAAGTGTGCCTTTTTGTTAATTTTAGGTTTATTTTCTCAAAAGAAGCTGCTGACAGTACTGAGAGGACATTGAGAGAGTTGGCAGCTTCAGAATACCAGACAGAAGCGCTAGCATGTATTGCTATGGCAACAGGCAGCAGCGCTTCCTTCGGTGTTCTGAAGCTACTGACTCTCTCAATGTCCTGTACCTGCTCGGCAGCTTCTTTTGAGAAGAAAATAAATTGCTAAAATAACAAAACACTATGATGTTCAGTACGATAAACCCTCTAAAGAATCTGACAATGCCTGACTAAACTGTTCATGGCTCAGCTCATCTCTGGGGAAAGAGCTTTATTTTCCGTTATGTTCAAGTAGAACTGAATAAAAAAGGCATGTAGCAGCAGGATCAACCAGATATGCTTTTTAAATATTTGTATGTTTAATGATATGGGGAGGATCAAGGAAATGTAAGCGATGCATGTGTGTTTGGGGTGGGGGAGAGTCCTGCTCATAAAGAGAGACAGTGACAGAATGGAAAGTGAAAGACTTTCACTTTCATTAGAATGACGTATAGGAACATGGAGATATCAGTAATGTCTTCGCATGTGAAGATATCATTGATATCTCCACGACCTGACTGAGATACTATATTTTATGCTGACATTTATCCCAAAACATACATTGTATAAATATATATATATATATATATATATATATATATATATATATATATATATACATATACAAACATACTTATACATATAATGTTTCTAAAGCCTGAAAAGCCTAGTGTGCTGTTCAATTTGTGAAGGAAATGAAGAACCACAGGTCATGCAGTCAATCTGCATGGAAGCTAGAATAAGGGGACATATCAAGCAACATTATTCCACATAAAGGGTGGTTAACATGTAGAACAGCCTGCTTGTGATGGTGGAAACATGCAATTGTCAAATAATAAAAGTGCTATGTGACAGACTCCTGATGGAGAATAGTAATCTGGATTATACAGCATGAGTGGTTTAGCACTCCTACAATGTGATAACAAGTCACAACCAAACACTGAGTTATGCCAATACCATATGGTAAAAAAAAACAAAAAAAAGACTAGAATGACAATGATGTGTTTGCCACTATGTCGTCCACCTTGGTGACATCATGGACACTTGTATTTTTCTATGAGAGAAAATAATTATTTGGTATCAGATTAGCCAGAATGAAAGAGCACTGCCTTCTATTTTATAAAAGTATATGGTCAAAACTGCATAAGGAACAAACTGGAAACACTGGTAAGCATAGTCTCTATCATGCAGCAGAAGAGCGGTTAAGATGGAGCCAAATTCCCATGTGTTGGTCGCTCTGCTGTCACAATGAACAGTCACCAGAGTTTTCTGAGTATAACAACACTTTTTTTTTACCCAAATATCTCAAAACATTAAAGTGAATCTGTTTAGAGTATTTTATTTACCAACGAAGGGGATACTTTTCATATCTCATAAGAATTCCCAGTGCTTTTAAGCTGAATAGAAATATATGTACATGTTAGAAAGCCCAAGTGCAGCTGGTTCTTCCATTAGCACTGTGAGGCACTGCTGTTATTCAGTTTTATGCACTGTGAAACTTACAAACATATGAACATATGAAATTTGCCAGCAGATAAAGGCCTAGAGGTCTATCAAGTCTGCTCAAATGTGCAGCTAGCACCCCTTGTTCTGCAGCTGACCCTCCCTTCCAACCTTCCCCTTCATTGACCCTCCCCTTTGTCCTGTCTCATCCCCTTTTGAAGCGGTCCACTGTTCTACTGGATACCACTTATGCAGGTAATGCATTCCACCCAGTCATGATCCTCTCTGTAAAAAAGTGTCTCCTCATCTCCTTCCTGAACCTTCCTCCCCCCAGTCTCTTATCATGGCCCCTGGTGTTCCTTCCCTCCCTTACTTTGAACAGCTCCTCTGTACCTGTCTTGTTTATTCCTTTCATGTACTTAAAGGTTTCAATCATGTCCCCCCTGTCCTCCTTTCCTCCAGTGAGTACATGTTCAACTCCCTCAGCCTCCACTCGTGTGATAAGTCCCCCAGCCCCTTTATCATCTTTGTCACCCTGCGCTGCACCCCCTCCAGTAACTTAGTGTCCCTCTTCAGATACGGGCACCAGTACTGCATGCAGTACTCCAGGTGCAGTCTAACTAATGACCTATACAGTGGCAGAATCACCTCCTCCCTCCTCGAGGATATACCCCTTGCAATACAACCCAGCATTTTGTTGGCCTTTGCAGCTGCCTTCCTACATTGTGGCGAGTTGTTCATTGACCCTGTAATGAGCACCCCCCGATCCTTCTTCTCCTCTGTCTGGGCTAGCAGCACTCCCCCCAGCTGGTAGCTCCTCCTTGGGTTCTTCATCCCAAAATGCAGCACTTTGCACTTTTTGGCATTAAACCCCAGTTGTGAGGTGTCTGACCAGGTTTCAAGCTTTGCCAGATCATCCTGCAACCCCTGCCATTCCCCCTAGGTCATCCACCACTGCTCCTACCTTGGTATCATCAGCAAACAGACTGATCTTGCTCTTGATGTCCAATGATATGTCTGCAATGAATATCCCAAACAACACTGGTCCCAACACTGAGCCCTGTGGAACACGCTCATCACTACACTTGGGCGAGAGCTCCCCACCCACCACCACCCTCTGTTGCCTTCCTGAAGCTAGTTCCCTACCCATCTCACCAGCTTTGCACCTGCTCCTGTGCCTACTAACTTACTTCCCAGCCTTCCATGCAGCACTGAGTGGAATGCCTTACTGAAGTCCAGATACAGGACATCCACTGCATGGCCCTGTCCAATTGCCTATTTACCCAGTCATAGAACTCCACCAGGTTGGTTTGGCAGGATCTGCCCCATATGAAGCCATGCTGTCTGCTGTCCTGTAGTCCTTTGGCCTCTAGGAGGGCCACCAGCCTTTCCTTCAGGATAGTCTCCATTAGCTTACCCATGATGATGTGAGGCTCACTGGTCTGTAGTTTCCTGGTTCATCCTTGGGGCCATTCTTGCAGAGCGGCATCACATGAGCCATCCTTCAGTCCTGAGGTACACACCCCGAATCTAGTGAGGCATTAAACAGGTCTGCCAAAGGTCCTGCAGGGACCTCTGCCAACTCCTTCAGTACCCTGGGGTGGATGCCATCTGGGTCTGGCGCCTTATCCACCCTCAGTGCCTTCAAACCCTCCCGAACTCTGCCCTCCATGATTTCCCCATCTGTCACCCCTTCCCCCCAGTTTCTGCCATTTCTCCCCCCTTGGGTGTCACCCCCCTGCTGTTTAGTAAATGCTGAGCAGAAGTACTCATTTAGTGCTTCTGCCTTATCGTCTCCCTGCTTCCACCCAACCCTCCTCCTTCCTAATCCCCTAATTCCCAAACTTGTATCTGTTTGTTTGCATAATACCCATTCCTGTGTCTGGAGCCCTGCGATATACAGGAAGTAGGAAGGGGAGCTGTAATTCATGTCAGCTTGCCTGAGAACTATAAACTTGTTCTGTGTATTTTAAATTGACCTCTGTTACACCACTAGTATTTTAAATGGTGCTACCATGCTATTGTGGGACTTTTTGGAGATTTATTTGTGCTTTCAAAGCTTTTTGCTTTGAAACCGATCCATAACCCCGCAGTCTCTTTCTGGGTCATGTGACCAGCATTTTAGAATGCCCTGTGGCGAGCAGGGTAAACCTGACCAGGTCGAGCGCGCATCATCATGTGCAAAGATGCATGGAAAGACACTCACATCTGCATGTGCTTAGCTTGTTTGGTGGGTTTTCAGGAGCACTAAATCCTTGTTACACACTTGTTAGGAGGTAAGCATTTTAGTCTCTGTTCTTACCTATTTGTACATAACGTGGGAGGCCTGAGGTACAAAATGAATGACACCAATATCATGCATGACGGCAGGGTTGGCCTTAAATGTAAGTCCTGTTTAATGTCCTGTTTTAATTCTCTGAATACACTAAATAAAGTATTTCATTGCTTGAAGTGCAAACAAAATGAGGACATGACACAAGAAATTGCTCTCTTCAGTTCAAGACTGAGTGCACTAGAAAAAAGTCAAGTTGGATTAACTAATCCAGTCACTACACAACAAAATGCTGTAAGTACAGAGAAACATAATGAAGCACAGTTATTAAGTTGAAACCTGTTAGAAACCTCTGATGTCTCCTGGATGCACCATAAAAAAAGATCTATGGAGGAGGATGTTCTTACCAGTGCTGAAAATACATGGTATCAATTCCATAGTAATAAAGCTGCTAAAAAGGGTAGAAAAGCTACAAAATTTGATACAGTACTTCTTAATCATTTTGACACCCTTAAAGATCTTATTGAGGAATTTAATTTACCCACAACCGACATAGCAACAAAATTATCACCTATACACAATAGCCCTGAGTTAATAACTTCAGAGTTATGACAGAATCATATTTCAGTTCAGGATCTGCAAAGCACAACAGCTAATTTTATGGAGCTGGAGGAAAGCAATGTATTTGAACCCAAACAAATATATGTTTTAGGAGATTCTATTATAAAGCAACTAGATCGACCAATATGTGAACCAGATAAAAGGAATCAAACTGTTTCCTGTTTCAGGGGCATCAAGATTAAAAACATAACTAAAATGACTAGACAGATCCTTACTAACAATGGTGAAAAAGCTTTAGTCATTATACAAGCTGGGGTTAATAATATCATGAACCAGAATATACAGAGCATTAAGGAATAATATGTCAGACTAACAAACATTCTGACTGAGCTAGAATATCAAATTGTTCTGTCTGAACCACCCCCCGCCCATACCCAGAGCTAATCTTCACCTAGAAAACAAAATCAAACAAATCAACTGGTTGCATCTCTGGTGTGTTAAGCAGAATACTGCCTGTATAATGCACTGGGAAGAGTTTGTGGACAGAAGAGACCTGATATGCAGAGGTGGTTTGCACCCCAGCAGAACTGATGTGATTCTTCTGGGAAAACATATTAATGACTACAACACTAAGGCTTTAAACTAAAGTATAGGGGGGAGGGGAGAAAAAGACACCATCTTGGCACATGTAAATTGGAGACCAGATCAGCCCCTGCAACTAATCTTTTACACCCTCCAGTGAATAATATTAGCAGTAATAGCACCTCACAGATACCTAATAACAACCCTACAGACAAAATTAGTTCTGAGCTCAAGATTTTACTCCTTAGTGCTAGGAGCTTAAGAAACAAAATGGGTGAACGTCATAGTCTGTTAATCAAAGAAAACATTGAGCTGTAAGGGATGACTGAGACATGGTTTCAAAACTCTGACTGGGCCAGGACATTCATCATTACTTAAGAATTGCACACACTGTAAGGGAGGTGGTATCACCTTGTATATTAGTGACACTTTAAAGTGTCATGAGATTAACAATACTGTAACCCTGAGGCAGATACTAAGACTATTTGTGTCAGAATATAAAATATCCCCAACTGGCTAACCACAGAATTATACTAGCCCACCCAATCTACATGCCATGGCGAATTAAGAATTTATGAAAACCATTGAGAATATCACAACCAAAGATGATCTAATCATAACGGAAGACTTCAATTTACCAAATATCTGCTGGCATTCATTTCAAGGGAAAGGTTTTCTTGAAACCAGATTTACAAATATTGTAATACACCTTGACTTAGAACAATTAGTTATGGAGCCTACCAGAAACAGTTCCACTCTGGACTTGATATTAACAAATATTAAAGACCTTGGGGATCCACCTAAAAGTTTAGCTCCACTAGGGGAAAGTGACCATAATATGATTCTATGGTCTCTGAAAAGATATTCTATCACTAAAGAAATTACAAAAGTGAAAAATTTTAATAAAGCAGACAACAGCAAAATAAAAAAAAAGATTTATCATCTTGGAATTGGGAAACAGCTTTATTATGCAATGACAAGAAAGAATCCTGGCTTCTGTTTGGTCACATGGCCATCACAGCAGGGATGTTATCCTGACATAACATCCCTGCTGATGATGGGATTGAGACTGATAATTGTTTGCATCTTCTCTTAAAAAAAACAACATTTTTAAACACTAGAAAAACACTAAAAAAATGTATTTTAAATTATTTTTTCTGTATAAAACTATAAGCCATTGCATAATAGGAATAATGCCTACCACACCCACCCTGTATCTAGCAATGGGTGCCAGAATATAAAAAATATAGTAATATTAAAAAAAGAATACCAATGTGGCTAATTACAAAAATAAAAGACAAATAAGAAACAAGAAAAGGGCTTATGACAAAAATAAAAAACACCCTACAACTGATAGGTGGGAAGCATTTAAAACAAAGGCCAAATTAACTAAAATAGCTATAAAAATGCAAAAAAGAACCTAGAATTAAATGTTGCAACATTAATCAAAGACAACAAATAAAGGTTCTATAATTATATTGGTTCCATTAAAGGCAATTCTCCTAAAATTGGCCCTCTCCTAATAAATCAAGAAATAATTACTGATGAGCAGAAAATAGCAGAAGAATTAAACAATTTATTTATCTACGATTACAATACTTTTGAGCCGATGTTCTTTCACAAAGGTTCCATGTCAGCGTGTGCAACAGTCATCATTTTTAGTTACAAACATATAGTCATTGACTTGCAGACATGTAATAACCAGTACAAAAGACATGAGCTATGAGCAAGACAAGGGAAGGAGAGGGTGGGGGAAGTAAGGGTAGGAGATCGAGGGGTGTGGGAGGTGCAGGAGGTAAGGGGGAGTACGGAAGGTGGTTGGGGCAGGGGCAGGAGTGGAGATATGGGGGGGAGGTGAGTGAGGGCAGGAGACAGTGCAGCCAGGGGGCCCTGTTGAAGGAATATGACAAGTAAGGTGCTAGGGGTGCAAAGACTGATTGTAAGTGCTGGGTGCTGAGGCATGTGCAGCTGGAATGGTGGAAATGTTAAGATGGGCAATCGCAGGATACAAGCAGTGAGAAGTGCAGCTTACTTTAGTAGTGTTTATAAAATTAAAGATGAAATAAATCTATTTAATCTCCTAACCACCAGTAATCTGGATTTATTCACTTCATTGGATAACATGTCTACCATAAAATCTATCACAAATAATTCCTGTGCAAGACCTGACAATATTCCTCCTACATTTCTAAAAAAACTAATAAATGAATTGTCTGGGATGTTAACTTTGCTGTGTAATACCTCTATCAGGGAAGGTACTGTACCAAAAGACTGGAATACAGCTACTGTGATTCCCATACACAAAAAGGATAATAAGCACAGCCCTGCTAATTATAGACCCATTAGCCTGACTTCCTGTATTGGTAAACTAATGGAGAGGTCACTTTTCCAGAAAATTATTTTACATATTCAGAATACAGATAACATGGACATAACACAATATGGTTTCACTCAAGACAGATCTTGCTAAAACAACCTGATGCATTTTTTTGAGCCAGTCAGCAGTGCTCTTGATAATGGTTTACCAGTAGACATAATATTTTTGGACTATGAAAAGGCCTTTGATACCGTTTCACATGGAATATTGTTAGAACACTTATTAGCATCAATTTAAATCTAAATATTGTCAAATGGATTGATTCCTGGTTCAGGGACAGAGAACAGTGTGTTACTCTCAAAGGATAAACATCCAACTTAATAAAAGTTACCAGTGGGGTGTCCCAGGGATCAGTCCTGGGGCCTGTATTATTCAACATCATGATATCTACTACACAATCTTCCAGTGGGGTCTGGATAAATAAGTACATGGATGACAGCAAAACTGGTTGCCTCACAAATAATATACAATCAATTCAGGTTCTACAAAATAATCTTGATCAATTGGCATAATGGGCTAAACATAATAAAATGAATTTCAATACTGTTAAATGCAAGGTAATGCATTTTGGTAAAAACAATAAACTAGCCCAATATACACTGAATAATACCCAACTACAAGTAGTTACAACATAACTTGACTTGAGTATCATTATCACAAATTATATGAAATTTAATACTCACATAAATAAAACAATTAAAAAGTGTTTTGGAATTACAGCCTGTATATTGAAACATATTAAAAGTCATACAGCTGATGTTACTATTCCTCTATTCTCTAGTATGGTAAGATCTCAAATTGATTATTGTACCCCCTTTTGTGGCCCTACATCTACTGGTACAAAAACAATGATGGAACAAGTTCAGAGAAGAATGACTAAAAACATTTATAATTTATGAAATCATACATATGAAGAAAGATTGACTACCCTGGGTCTCTTTCCCCTTGAATATAGGTCTTTGAGGGGCTACTTCTGCTTAACTTATAGGGCATTTAAAGACCCAGTTCTGTTTGAAACATTATGCTTTCAAAGAAAACCAACTGATAAAAATACAAGATCTCATAGATTAAAACTTCAAATAAATAGTAATCATACTACAAAAATAAATAATTTCCTAACACTAATAATTCCACCATTTTGGAAAACATTACTGGATTCTGTTGTGACCAGTGTCAATATTGGGCAGTTTAAGAAAAACCTGGATTAATAAATTAGTAACAGAAAATTCCTATTCTGCCATTAGTTCTTGGTAGTGATGAATTCACTAAGGGTTCTGCCCTGGAACTCGTATATTCCTATGAACTTATGTGTAAGTTTGTATACATCCAGACAATTTTAACAGAGCATAAAAATCATGATGGGCCAATCTACTTAAAATCTTGTGAAGAAATATTTTCATACAAAAGGACTTATCATGGTAGAGATAGTAGGGGACAAAAAAGTAATGTACTATCTGTATTTTTTAAATTATAATGTTTATGTGTAAAGTATAACATTGCTACCTGTTGTTAGCCTTGCTTGTAGAGCAGAAAGCAGCTAACTAAAAGAAGCTACATTTTCTTATTAATTTAACACTTACATCTCAGCAGGAGTCAGTGTCTGCTGAGATTAAGCAGACAGATACTTTATTAGAAGTAGAAGGGATCTTATTTAGGGTTAAAAAGAAAGAAAAGAAAGAAAGTCAGTGTGTGTTCTGTGCTGTGAAGGGTACTGTATCAACTTACTTTGCTAAACCAGTAGGAGGAGAGAGAGCTTAATTGTGGGTGTGGCTTAGACACTATAAAAGCAGGTGACTCAAATTACAACTTCCTTTTGCTAGCTTTTTTTCTTACTGATTGCCCTCCATCCCACCCCTCCACCCACCACCTTAAGCCAGTTCTACTTTTATAGCCACTGGATTTGACTGTCAACAGGAACTTCCTGTTTGGCAGTAGGAAGGGAAGGATCATAGAGGAAATATTGCTTTTGTCAACCCTAAAGAAAAAAATAGCTCACTCTCCCCCCAGCTGTTGGTGGTCTGACACTGAGCAAGGAAGAAGGAGGCTACTGAAGAATATAGGAAGTTGCTGTCCCAGAACATGAAGGGTGAGAGTTGTAAGGAGAGGAGAGAGTAAGCATACAGAGAAACAGGAGTGGGGACACAAAATAAGACATGATAGGAGTGGTGCAGTGCAATGGCTGTGGGGCGGCAGTGTTCTGGGAGACATTCTGGAGGCTGCGATGCTGCCCTATTTGCAGGCACCTCTCTGGTCTGAGGAAGGAGGTTGCCCATCTCCAGGCTGACCTGGCTAGGATTTGTGAAACCTTCTCCCCACCTAGGGACTACCTGGGCCAATGCCACTACCTCAGAGGTTGCCAAGAAAGAGGAGAGGCTGGCCCAGGGTGGGCTCAGGAAGGGAGAGGGTGGTGGAACAGAGTTGCATCCCTCCAGCTGTACCACTCCACAATTCATTCACTCTTCTGTTGGATAGTAGTTCCTCTATGGTGGCACCTGCAGGGAAGACCAAGAAGGATGCTGGGAACCTTCACAAAGGAGACCCACAGAAGGGTGGCAACAGACCCCACAGGGGAAAGAAACAACTACTGGTGGGGGACTCAATCATTAGGGTGGTAGAAATGGGGGAGGAAGGGGAAAGGGAGGTAAGGTGCCTGCCTGGCACCACGGCTTGGAGGGACAGGAAGCGAATCCTCAGGATTGTGGGAGCAGCTGCATGAGGGAGGGAGCTGGATGTCATTGTCGACCTAGGGACAAATGACCTGGCTAGGAATGGGATCAGAGCAGTGCAAGAGGAGTCTGTAGAGTTGGGGAGGGGCCTTATACAAGTAGTGTATATGGTAACCTTCTCGGAGGTGCTGCCTGTCTATGGCAAGGGTGATGCTACGGTACTCTTCACCAGGGAATTCAATGAATGGTTGAAAAACTGGTGTGGATCTCAGGGTTTTGGCTTCATTGGGGACTGGGGAGCCACCTGGAGGGATGCAGACCTATACTGGTGCAATGGTCTGCATCTGTCAGAGGGGACCAGGATCCTAGGTGAGAGGTTTAAATGCTTCATTGGCAAGCATTTAAACTAGCCAAGGGGGGAGGTACTGAAAAAGAGCAGGGAAATCCCAGCATCCCCCCACAAAACATGGTAATTAGTGAGGTAAACACCAAGGTAGAGAAGTCATTAGGGAGTAGGACAGAGGTAAATGTAAAGAAAGACAAAGGCAGTAAGGACAGGAATGGGGCTAAAAGGGGTAAGGCCATCAAAAAGTGGAGGGTGATGAGTACCAATGCCCATAGTCTGTGTAACAAGCTTCCTGAACTAGTGGCCTTGATGGAAAAGGGTTTCCTGGATATTGTGGCAGTCACAGAAGCATGGTACAAAGAAAACCATGACTGGGATGTCAACATACCAGGATACACAATCTACAGGAGGGACAAGGAGGGTAAAAGAGGAGGAAGAGGAGGAGGAGTAGCTCTCTATGTAAAGGAAGGGATCAAAGCAACAGAACTAAAGAGTAAACAGGGAGCAGATGAGACACTCTGGGTCACCCTGGAGACAGGAAATGGCACCACAATCCGCATGGGGGTTGTATACAGACCCCCATCTCAGGGGGAGGGAATGGACAAGGAAATGATAGAAGGCTTCCTTAGAATGGCAGAAAAAGGGGAGATATTGTTGACGGGAACCTGAATATGCCAGATGTTAACTGGAGCACCTTTGCTGCAGGCACATCCAAGAGCAGGGTCATTCTTGATGCCCTACAGGGCATGCCTCCACAGCTAGTATTGGAACCCATTCAGGAGGAGCAATCTTAGACCTGGTACTCTCAAATGGGGATGGAGAAAGAATCTCAGATTTAGAAGTGGGTAGCCATCTGGGAACAAGTGACCACCAAACAGTGTGGTTCACGATAAATATAGCCATACAATCAAGTCATACAAAAACAAGAGTATTGGACTTTAGGAGGGCTGACTTTGGGAAAATGAGAGAGTGCCTCAGAAAAGCACTAGCAAACAGGCAAGAAGGAGTGGTGGAGGAACAATGGGGAGTAATCAAAACAACCATCACAGAGGCAACAAGCCTTTGTGTAAAGCAAATCAACAAAACACAATGAAGGAAAAAAATGCTGTGGTTCTCAAAAGAGGTGGCAGGGAAGGTTAAGGAGAAAAGGATAGCATTCCGGAAATATAAGGAAACACAGAAGGAGCAGGACAGAGAACTGTATCAGTTAAAGCAGAAAGAGGCTGGGAAGGCAGTCAGAATAGCAAAGGCCCAAACCGAGGAAAGGATAGCCAACTCTGTTAAGAAGGGGGATAAGACCTTTTATAGGTACATTAGGGAGTGAAGAAAGACCAAAGGAGGGATACTGAGGCTTAATAAAGGGGAGGGAATGTGGGTAGAGTGTGACAGTGAAAAAGCAGGGATACTGAACGAACATTTCTGCTCAGTATTCACAAAGGAAGAGGAGGGGGAGGTACCTAAACCAAACAAGAGAAACACTCTGAAGACGGGGGTCGATACCAGTCCATTTACAGAAGAAAGGGTTTTGAAAGAACTAATAAAATTGAAGGTGGACAGATCAATGGGACTTGATAGGATTCACCCAAGAATTCTAAAAGAACTAAGGGATGAACTAGTGACACCACTGACTACTCTCTTTAACAAATCATGGGAGAATAGGGTGGTACCTGAGGACTGGAGGAGGGCGGATGTGATTCCTTTTCACAAAAGTGGGAGCAGGACAGAGGCAAGGAACTACAGACCAGTTAGTTTGACCTCAGTGATAGGGAAAATGATGGATTCACTACTGAAGGAAAGAATTGTTGAGTACCCAGAGGCCAGTGGGGCACAGGACCCAAGGCAGCATGGATTCATGATGGGAAGGCATGTCAGATGAATCTAATAGATTTCTTTGACTGGGTGACCAAAGTAGTAGACCAGGGAGGGGCTGTGGACATGGTCTACCTAGATTTTAGCAAGACATTTGATACAGTCCCACACAGATTAATACACAAGTTAACCAACCTTGGAGTGGGTACCCAAGGTGGTAGCCTGGATGAAAAATTGGCTAGACAACAGGACACAAAGGGAAGTAGTAAATGGAGTCCAAAGTGAAGAAAGGAGGTTTACTAGTGGGGTACCGCAGGTTTCAGTTCCCAGGACCGTCCTTTAATGTCTTTATACGTGACATTGCAGAGGAACTGGAAGGAAAAGTATGTCTCTTTGCAGACTACACAAAGATCTGCAACAGGGTTGATACACCAGATGGAGTGGAAAGGATGAGAAGGGACTTGGCAAGTTTTGGAGGAATGGTCAAATGTATGGCAGCTCAGATTCAATGCAAAGAAGTGCAAGGTAATGCACCTGGGAAACAAAAACCCAGGGGAAGAGTACACAATGGGGGATGAGATACTGACAACAGTAAAATGGAAAGGGACCTGGGGGTACTATATCAGATGACCTAAAGGTGGGCAAGCAATGTGAGAAGGCAGTAAGGAAGGCTGGGGATACTGGGATGCATAGGAGAGGCATCAATAGTAAACAGCAAGTTGTTATCCCTTTGTACAGACAGTTGGTGAGACCCCATCTGGCGTACTGTGTGTGCAGTTCTGGAGACCCCATCTCCATAAAGACATAGACAGAGTGGAGGCTGTCCAGAGGAGGGCAACCAAAATGGTGCAGGGTCTGCACCAGAAGACATATGAAGAAGAAAGACTAAATGAGCTTAATATGTATACCCTTGAGGAAAGGAGGGAGAGGAGGACATGACAGAAACTTTCAAGTACCCCAAGGAATCAACAAAGTCCAAGAGGGTGGCATCTTTCAGAAAAGAAGATGGTCAAGAACAAGAGGCACAATTTGAAGATAGAGGGAGAAGGCTCAGTGGTAATGTGAGAAGTATTTTTCACAGAAAGGGTTGTGGATGCATGGAACAGCCTCCCTGAGGAGGTCGTGGAGTCAAGAACAGTGGGGGAATTCAAGAATGCATGGGACAGATATAAGGCAGTTCTAGTGGGGGGTAAGAGGAAGTAAGCTGTTGGTTAACTAGGATCTGCAGCTTATCTGTTAGGTTGGAAAATGGGCAGATTAGGTTGGCCAAGCGGTCCTCATCTGCCATCAAATTCTATGTTTCTTTGTTTCTATTGCTAAAATAAATCTGGATCTACACCTTACATGGGAATTCAAAAAATGTCCCCAGTTTCTACCATATGGTCTGTTTGAATTTATCCTCTGGGCATTTTAGAAAGTACAGAATTGCCTTGTATTATGCCATTATGTTTTAATCAGGTGTCTAAAGACTCCTGTAGCCACTCATAATCTACACTGACAGCCACATTTGAAAATGTTAGATTTCTTACTGTTTAGACCAGTCATGGCCACATGCCAATGTAAAACTTGGGAGGAATATGTTGTGTTTTAGTCTCTACCCCAGTTTGATGCATTTATGTTTGCTTTATGGTGTTTCTACTGCTGTAGCAGATGTGGTTGAAAACTTGTGCTGGTTGCCTGAGGATAAAATTAGGGCAGGTTATGCAAAATCAATCGTGAAAATGACTGATTCCCACCACTGTTCCCAGAATATTGGTCATACAAATACAGCTGCACAGGAAGCAGACAATACTATGCAAAAGGCAGACTGTGTGCATGACAGGGTACAGCTATTGATTTTTACTTCAGCCAAGTGGCCAACCAAGTTGTGCAAGAACAATTAGAAACATAGAATTTGGTGGCAGATAATGACTGCTTGGCCCACCTAGTCTGCCAATTTCCCTACCTAACGGATAAGCTGCAGATCATAGTTAACCAACAGTCTACTTCCTCCTACCCCCCACTAGAATTGCCTTATGTCTGTCCCATGCATTCTTGAATTCCCTCACTGTTTGTGACTCCACTACCTCCTCAGGAAGGCTGTTCCATGCATCTACAGCCCTCTCTGTGAAAGAATACTTCCTCATGTTACCTCTGAGTCATCCCCCCATGTTCAAATTGTGCCCCCTTGTTCTTTCACATCTCTTTTTCTGAAAGATGCTATCCTCTGGGACTTTGTTAATTCCCCTTGAGGTACTTGAAAGTTTCTATCGTGTCCACCCTCTCCCTCCTTTCCTCGAGGCTATACATATTAAACTCCTTTAGTCTTTCTTCATATGTCTTCTGGTGCAGACCATGCACCATTTTGGTTGCCAGTCTGTGGATAGCATCCACCTGTCTATGTCTTTGTGGAGATGGGGTTTCCAGAACTGTATGCAGTTCTCCAGATGTGGTCTTACCAACTGTCTGTACAGAGGGACAACAACTTCCTGTTTTCTACTGGTAATGCCTCTCCCTATGCATCCCAGTATCCCCCAGTCCTGCTTACTGCTGTTTCACATTGCTTGCCCACCTTTACATCATCTGACATGACTACCAAGAGGTCTCTTTCCATTTTTGTTGTTGTCAGTATCTCACCCCCATTGTGTACTCTTCCCCAGGGTTTTTGTTTCCCAGGAGCATTACTTTGCAGTTCTTTGCATTGAATCTAAGCTGCCATACATTTGACCATTCCTCCAACCTTGCCAAGTCCCTTCTCATCCTTTCCACCCCACCTTGTGTATCAACCCTGTTGCAGATCTTTGTGTCATCTGCAAAGAAACATACTTCTCCTTCCAGTCCCTCTGCAATGTCACTTATAAAGACATTAAAAAGGACCGGCCCCAGTATTGAACCCTGTGGTACCCCAGTAGTAACCCCCCCTTTCTTCACTGTGGACTCCATTTACTAGTATTGCAGTATTGGAACATGTCAAGATGTCAAAATATGTTGTAGCTATTAGACTAACAACATAACATGGGAGGCGGAGAGGTGGAGGTGGATAATGCTGGAACCCTGAGCAGATATCCAGTTCCAGGCAGAAGTATGTAAGGTAAGTCAAGGCAAGACAACTTTATTTCTAATCCTGGAGGCTCTGGGCACTGTACATGATAAAAGCAAGATACAAAATACAGAAATAGCATTTGTACAGTAATAGAATCTTTAAAATGACATTCTTAAAAACTTAAATATAAACTATAAAATATACGCTAGTTGAGGATAGGGTCGGGGGGAGATGTCTTAGTAAGTGTTAGGGTCAGTGTACTTTTTGACTGACTTTGTGGTCTGGTGGGCAGGGTCAGCAGAATTTAAGACCTGTGACTAAGAATAGTTATCTTGTAAAAAGCAAAAAACTTAACAGTTAAAAATTATGTTTTACTGTTATCCACGAGTCTAAGTGTGATAAAACAGTCAATAGTGAAGTGATATGAAGATGGAGGCATGACACAACATCCAAGCTCACATGCCCCATCAAACAGAAAATACTGATGCTAGCATTTAGTATAGTTAATTCAACATTATTTGCATGAAGTTAGAACACTTACAGGCAGCAACAGTAAAAAAAGAGACAAAAAAAAATTTAACACATGCATACACTTCATAGATAAAGCACACACATGCATAAAATATTGAAGCATTTTCCACTACACCTTGGCTGTGTTATAACTTTTTCTATATGCAAATAATGTTGAACTAACTAAATACCAAAGTCAGAGTTATTAACACGTATGTACAGTATATAAAAGATTCACATACAAAATTAAGCTTGCCACTAAAAGGCAGGCCAGGTTATCCTGGGACCCAGCCCGGAATGAATACAGAGGAAGAGGAAGAGGGAGGGGACATGGAAGGGAAGGGGATTTCAAGGAAAGGGGAAGGAGCTATGACCTCATGGATGGTGTTATCTGACAAGGCATGGAGCTCGTTGGCTATTGGCCAAGGGGAGGGGCCAGAATGGGTCCTGATCATGGGTCCTTAGGGACTATTTAAGGTCCTGTAATCCTCAGTAAGTCCTCTTTCTTGCTGTAAATTTCAGAGCTTGATCTACTGCACATTGTTGAGGTAAGGCACTGAGAGCCTGAGGCCTTTTTGTCAGGCTATAGGCTGGTAGTGTTTTTGTTGTTTAATTGTCATTGCTAAAAGATTGAATGGAAATGTTGGTGGCAGTTTTAGAAATGGAGCAAAGTTAATATATAAGAATATTTATTATGGCAGGGCTGGCTGCTGGGAGCAGATCTTGAAGGATTTGTTGCATTTGCTGTTTGGGATTGAGGCCCAGTGGCAGGCCATAGTGAGTGAGGAGGAAGGTTTATTTATGAGAATGAAAAGTATGCTTTTGATGTGGAGAGTGAGCACTGGACTGTTGATGCTGGTGGGCAGGACAGCATGTCTGTGGCATTTTTGTGGCAGCTTGACTGGCCTGGGGCAGGTAAGCAGGGCCAGATGGCATTCAATGGCTTTGGGGCAAAGAGAATCAAGCACGATTTTCGTGGGGGCCCTGAAGTGGTTTTTGCTGTATGCATGGATGGCTACTCACCATCCAAGGTGTCAACAACAAGGACGCCTGGGCCTGGAGGCCCAAAGAAAGGTTGGGGACCACGGAGGACCAACTGCATGTTGCCATTTGGGGCATTTTTGTGACAGCTCGGCTGGCCTGGGGCTGAGAGCTGGGCAGGTCAGTGCATGATTGGTGCTATGTGGCTTTTTTAAAATTGCAGGGGTGTGTGGCAGCACCAGGGGTTATGACGCCACACAGTTTTCAATCGGTGCCGTCAAAACTGCAGGAGTGTGTGGCGGCACCATTGGTCATGGTGCAACGTGGGTTTTCCAAGCGGCGCCATTAAAACTGCAGGGGTGGGTGGTGCCGTGGGTCATGGTGCTGTGTGGTTTTTCCAGTGGGTGGTGGATGCACTGGGGGACCACTCTGAGGTGGAGGTGGGTGGGGTTTTTGTGAAGTTTGGGGCCATTTCGGCCAGGGGAGAGCACAGAGACACATGAGGCCTGCAACAAGGCTGAGGGTCTTGGAAGGCACAGTCATGTGGTGCGGCCGCCGGGTGCGGCCACCATTTTGGGGCCACGGGACATAGAAACATAGAAACATAGACTTTGACGGCAGATAAGGACTGCTAGGCCCATCTAGTCTGCCCATTTCCCTACCTACAGGATAGGCCGCAGATCCTAGTTAACCAACAGCCTTTATCTTCCTGCCCCCCACAAGAATTGCCTTATGTCTGTCCCATGCATTCTTGAATTCTCCCAGTTTTAGACCCACAACTTCCTCAGGAAGGCTGTTCCATGCATCCACTACCCTCTCTGTGAAATAATACTTCCTCACATTGCCCTGAACCGCCTCTTCTATCTTTAAATTGTGTCCCTTGTTCTTGCAAGTCTCTTTTTCTGAAAGATGCTACCCTCTTGGACTTTGTTGATTCCCTTGAGGTACTTGAAAGTTTCTATCACCCCTCTCCTTCTTTCCTCAAGGGTATACATATTAAGCTCCTTTAGTCTCTCCTCATACGGCTTCTCTTGCAGACCCTGCACCATTTTAGTTGCCCTCCTCTGGACTGCCTCTATCCTGTCTATGTCCTTGTGGAGATGGGGTCTCCAGAACTGGACACAGTATTCCAGATGGGGTCTCCACCAACTGTCTGTACAGAGGGATAACAACTTCCTGTTTTCTGCTGCTGATGCCTCTCCCTATACATCCCAGTATACCCCGCCCTCCCTACTGCCTTCTCACATTGCTTGCTAACCTTAAGGTCATCTGATATGATTACCCCAGGTCCCTTTCCTGTTTTGTTGTTGTTACTACCTCTCCACCCATTGTGTATTCTTCCCTGGGTTCTTGTTTCCAGGTGCATTATTTTGCACTTTTGCATTGAATCCTAGCTGCCATACGTCTGACCATTCCTCCAACCTTGCCAAGTCCCTTTTCATCCTTTCCATGCCTCCTTGTGTATCAACCCTGTTGCAGATCTTTGTGTCATCTGCAAAAAGGCATACTTTTCCTTCCAGTCCCTCTGCAATGTCACTGATGAAGACATTAAAAAGGACTGGACCCAATACTGAACCCTGCGGTACCCCACTGGTAACTGCCCTTTCTTCAGAGTGGACTCCATTTACAATTACCTTCTGTGTCCTGTTGTGCAGCCAATGTTTTACCAGGCTACCACCCTGGGACCCACTCCCAGGCTGGTTAATTTGACTATCAATCTTTGTGTGGACTGTGTCAAATGCCTTGCTAAAGTCTAGGTAGGCCATGTCCACAGCCCCTCCCTGGTCTACTACTTTGGTCACCCAGTCAAAGAAATCTATTAGATTCGTCTGACATGACCTTCCCGGCCAGAACCCATGCTGCCTTGGATCCTGTGCTCCACTGACCTCTAGGTACTCAACTATTCTTTCCTTCAGAAGTGACTCCATCACTTTCCCTACCACAGAGGTCAGACTGACAGGTCTGTAGTTTCCTGCCTCTGTTTTGGTCCCACTTTTGTGAAGAGAATCACATCCGCCTTCCTCCAGTTCTCGGGTACCACACCCGTGATGTGGGACCACCCAGTGATGTGCTTTGTGATGGCACAGTGGTGCTTTGGGCAGTGTGGTTTGCCCTGGTGGGCCATGTGCAGGGTCAGATGACATCTGAAGGGTGACTGAAGCCCCGAGTAGGACCGCAAGCGTAACGTGGGCCTCCTGAGGCATGGGGTGGATGCACACTGGCTGTCTGAATAACAGAGCAGCAGCAACATGGAGCAAGGGCCCGGTGGCCTGTAGTAAGGCCGTGAGCAATGGAAGGGACTGCATGTGGGGCGACAGCCATTTTGGGGCCTCAGGACTACCCCAAGGTGGTGGCAGGTGGTTGTTGCTAAGATTGGAGCCATTTTGGCCAGCAGAACCAGGTTGATGCCTATAATGGGTAGTTTAAGGGGATGCTGGTGACTGTGGTGTGTCCGCTGAGGCCTATATGGCAGCCGCACGGGGACCTGCTGCACGATGCGGTGGCCAAGGAGGAGCAAGGGGCCAGCGGGCCTGGGGGTGACTGGGAGTGGCAGAGGCCTCGCCACATGGCGTGGTCACCATTGCAGGGCTGGGAGGGCCAGCCAGAGAGGGTTTGCTGGTGGAGGGGACAGGTTTGGGGGCCATTTCCCAGGTTTGACATGTGGTGGGCTGGCAGCAGCAATGCCTCTGGGTCAAGGTTTCAAGCATGGAGAGGGTCAGGGCCAGAAGTGGGATTTCTCTAGCTGAGGCCAGCTGAGGCTTAGCCACGTGGTGTGGCTGCCATTTTCAGGTTTGGGGTCGCCAGAGGCCCCTCCACACAGCCCAAGGCATGGGGGGGAACTCAAGCAGGCTGGGGGAGCTGGGGCCTCTCGTGGAAAGGGAATGATTGGCCGCAAATTTGCTGTATGATCATATTGTGCTTCTTGTGCAATCTAGTCATACGGCAGAAGAGATGTCACCCAAGAGAGTTCCAGTGTCAAGTGCTACAATGTTTGTGGAGGCAGCGAATCTGATGGCCCAGATGACAGAGTTGTTGGAGGCTGCGAAGAAAAGGGAGGTGGAGGAGGAGGCCCACAGGAAACGTAAGGGACGCAATGAGAGCACAGGCACAGGGAAGGCAAAGAAGAGGCCAAAGAGGGTGGGACCCAGCTCACCAGTGGCACCTGGGGCAGGAGTCAAGCCAATCCCGGCCCCTGTGGGGCCACAGCCGGATAGTGGTAAGGACGATGTAGATATGAACAATGAAGCAGATTTAAATGAGTATATTGAGGGTTTGTTGGGGAAATGGGGGAGGAAGGAGTACTGAAAATGGAGCGGAACTTACAGGCTATTAAGGATGGGGGCAAGGTGGGGGCAGGCACCACGGGGGGAGTACAGAAGCTGTATGATGGACATCCATGTTTCATGCTGGGCAACCATGTGTCGGCCTCAATAAAGGACAAGATATGGAAGGGGGAGTATGTTGATGTGTTTGGTGGACAAGGAAACAGCCAAAAAGTATAAGCAGAAGGAATCAGTGGGCAAGTCTGAAATGGCGGTCACATTGGTGGTGGTGGTAGGGCACAAAGCGGAGGAAGCAAGGTTCAAAGGGAAGAGCATCAATACATGGCAAGCTGGTTTTCTGATTTATAGTGCATTGATGCTGGAGAAACAACCAGACCTGGCAATCCCACTGCTGACTTATATGACGATCATCAGGGACGTGTATAAGGAGAAGCTGGGTTTCAGATGGCTTAAACACTATGAGGCATTTTGGAGGAGAATGGCACATAAGGGTGACCTGAGATGGGACTGCACCCATATGGAGTTATGGGTAAGAACCCTCTTAGGACTGGCGGTGGCGCAGGACACCAAGGTGTGCTCGGCCTTTAACAGGGCATCATGCACGTGGCCTAGCTGCAAGTTTAGGCACGTCTGCTCATGGTGTGGGTGGTCACACCCGGCGATGAGCTGCAGCAAGGGGGAGAAAAAGCTGGACAAGCTGGGGGGCAGCTACAGGAACAGCCCATTCAAGGTGGAAGGGGGGGCTTTGGAAGGGGCTGGGGGTCCCTGGGAGAAGGGGATATAATTCCAACTACAGTTGGAATTAGGATGGGACCAGTGGGTGGGAGGTGGGGCTATGGCCTAGACTGTGCCCCCATCAAGCTATGGGTGGTTGAGGCCTGAATGGAAGGCTACCCTGATAAGAGAGGAGCTGAGCTGCTGAGATCAGGGTTTAAGGAAGGTTTTCCATGGGGTTTGGAGGGTGCCTGGGTAGGGCTATGGGCCAAGAACTTGGGTTCCATAAGAGGGAAGGAAGACATAGTCTGGGTTAAGATTCAGAAGGAGATCAGGGCACGTAGGGTGACGGGGCCTCTGTAGAAGCCCCCTTGCAGGCAGTTCTGGGTGTCACCCATAGGGGTGGCTCCCAAGAAGCAAACGGGGGAGTTCTGCTCATACATCACCTGTCCTACCCTGATGGTGGGTCAATAAATGGAGGGATCCCGGAGGCTCTCAGCATGGTCTCTTATGCTTCACTAGACCAGGTGGTGGAGTTGATCTGGGTGGTGGAAGTTACCTGGCTGGCAAAAACGGACATTGAGTCCACATTCCATTTGTTGCTGGTCCATCCAGCGGACTGGGACCTGCTCAGTTTCCAGTTTGAGGGCGGTGTGTACTTCGACAAGGTGATGCCCATGGGCTGCTCAGTGGCATGCTCAAGGTTCAAAGCATTCCATTCATGAGTGCAATGGGTATTCGGACACCGGTATGAGCACAGGAGAGTAGTCTATTACCTGGATGGCTTCCTGTTAATAGGGGCCAGCCAGGCGGAGACTCAAGGGATGTTGACAGACTTCTAGAGCATGTGCAGCACCATGGGAATCCCCTTGGCAGCAGGAAAAACAGAGGGCCTGGCCCACAGCTGGAGTTCCTGGGAATTGAGGTGGACACTGAGGAAGTGTGTTTTTGGCTGCCAGGGGACAAGGTGGCGTGACTGAGGGGGCTGCTAACACTGGTGGGCAGGAGGAGGAGGAGGGTGCCACTGGTACAAGTACAACAGCTGCCAGGGCACCTTAATTTTGCCTGTCAGACCATAAGCCCAGGCAGGGCATTTAAGAGGAGATTGGGGAGGGCCATGGGAAGAGCAAAACAACTGCATCACTGGATGGACATCAAAAAAGGCATGAGGGAGGATCTTCAGGTATGGGAAGCTTTACTGGAGTCATACAATGGGGTGACATTCTGGCAGAAGCAGTGAACCTGCAATACAGACTTGGAGCTGTACACGGACGTGGTCGGGGGTTTTGGGATGGGGGTCTACTTTCAAGGGGAGTGGATTTCAGAGTCGTGGCCAGCACAATGGCATGAATGGGGGTGGACCAAGGACATCACATTCCTTGAGATCTTCACAATATGGGTGTCTCTAGAGGTATGGGGTGACCGGATGACAGGGCAGTGTACCTTATTTTGGTGTGACAACAAGGGCGTGGTGGAGGTGATCAACAGGCACAGTGGCTGTACGGAGTCAGTGGGGCAGGTACTAAGAGACATGGGGTTTTTGGGTTTGCATTTGAACCTGTCCTTTAGGGCACAACACATTGAGGGGAGAAGGAATGAGGTAGCCAACTGTCTTTCTCATTTTCAGATGAAGCAGTTGGCACTACATGCCGCACCTGCCCAGACTAAAGTCCCGGGCTAGCTATGGGAGATTGGAGGGAAAAAGCCAGAGCCCTATACAGAGGGTCATGGTCAACCAACACCCTAAAAGCCTATGAAGGGACTTGGGCAAGTTTCCAGGCATTTCAGTCTAGGATGAGCTGGGAGACAGAGGAGCCAGTCCAGGAAGAGTAAGTCATGCAGTATGTAGTGGAGAAATGGGAGGAAGGGGTGGCCCGTTCCACTATTGTGGTTCAGCTGGCAGGTATCAACTGGATGTTCAGGGATTGGGGTGGATGGACGCTGTGGGTAGCCAGGCCATCAAGTGGATGGTCATGGGCTGGCTGAGGGGTCAGGGCATGAGGCAGGATGGGAGAAGGCCAATAATGGGACACCTACTCACAAAGGTGGTGAGGGCACTGGACCATGTTTGTAGTTCGGCGAATGAAGTCTGTTTATTCAGGCCATATTTGCTATCATGGCAAGGGGGGCTTTCAGGGTTGGAGAAATGGTGGCGCCCAGAAAGGGAGCGGCCACCACAGGCTTACAGGAAGGTAATGTGAGAGAGGAGGAGGATAATGTGGTCATCTGGCTGCAGAGGTCCAAAATGGACCAGAGAGGTAAGGGCACCATTGTGGAGTTGCACAGGCAGCCAGGAACAGGAGTATGTGCAGTCCAGGCCATGAGGGACTATGGTAGGATTCGAGGCCACATGAAAGGGGCCTGGTTCTTGCACAGGGATGGGTCCCTGGTGATGGGTTTTCAGGTGGGTGCAGTACTGAAGAAGGCAATGGCTTTCATGGGGGATGACCCCAGCAGTTTCACCCCACACTCCTTCAGGATTGGTGCAGTATCAGAGGTGGCCACTGTAGGAGCATGGGAGAAGGAAGTCAAGAGGGTGAGGAGATGGACATCAAAATGTTACAAGAGATCTGTGAAGTGTTGACATGACTAATTGGTGTTCCTTTTTCTCTTCCCATGGCAGGCTCCAGGAGGCAGGTGTAGATTGTGGGGCACTCATTCATCTATTGGGCAGAGAGGTTTGCAGCTGCCACAAGGATAGGGACGCAGTTGTGCCCAGAGGCAGAGCACACCAAGGTGTGGTGCAGAGGGCTGAGAGGCATGAGGTGGTTGCAGCTGCTTCCCCTGCTGGAGGAGCTGTGGGTGCGCTGGGCCAGACAGGACTGTGTCATTGTCCATCTGGGGTTAATGACCTAGGGGCATTGCCTTGGGGGTCCCTGATGAGGGACATTATTGCAGATCTTGAGAAGGTAAAGAGCTGGTGGCCAGGGGTGGTGATCGGCTGGTCCGAGATCACATCCCAGAGGGTATGGAGGGAAGCGAAAGGGCCTAAGGCAATAGAGGCCATGCAGAAACATCTGAACAAGAAGGTGGCCAGAGCAGTGATCGAAATGGGGGGATTCACATCCAGCATAGGGATATTTCATATGAACATGAGGAGGTATACAGGGTGGATGGGGTACATCTGACAGAGTTCTGCATGTGCTTGTTCCTCTGGCCCTTTGGGTAACTGGTCTAGGAAACCAATAAGAAAGGCCAGAGGTTTTAACCTGGAAGGGGGGAGCCCCATCTTCCATTGCAAGCTGGAGATGGGTCACTGGAAGGGGTCTGGGAGCAAGAGGAAAATAGAGGGGCAGGTAGAGGGGAGAGGGAGTAGATACCATGGGCTGGGGACAAAGGAAACCAGGCATGTGAGTAACGGGGGAGGGGGGATGCATATAGAGCTAGGGGTGGATCACTGTATCCACTTCTAGTGGGGGAGGAGTGATCCGGCTAAGTGTCGTACCCAGTTATGGTGATTGAAAGGAGGGTCCAGAACATGGCATCCAGACCCCGAGAAGCAACAGCAAAAGAGGACTAGAACAAGAAGAAGAACCATGAGAGTGAAGACAGAACTGTCATGTCCTAGAAGTGATATGGGACTGTTATGTCCAAATTGTAAATAATGATTGTTAGAAATGAATTGGGATGTAAATGATGAATATATAATTGTGCCTTTAAATAAATATTGCCAGCAAGCATTCAAAAGTTGAAAAGCAGTGGCCTGAGATATTTCTGGGTAGGGATCCACAGACAATTAAGCATGCCATTAAAAGGCAGGTCAGGTTGTTCCTGGGACCCAGCCAGGAATGAATACAGAGGAAGGGGGAAGTGGGAGGGGACAGGGAAGAGGAGGGAACTGCAAGAAAAGGGGGATGAGCTATGACCTCACATAGAGTGTCATCTGACCAGGCTCGGAGCTCGCTGGTTATTGGCCAAGGGATGGGGCCAGAAAGAGTCCTGATCAGGGGTCCTTAGGGGCTATTTAAGGGCCTGTAACCCTCAGTAAGCCCTCTTTCTTGCTGTACATTTCCCCACCCACCCTTCCTGCAAGAAAGAGGGGAGGTGCATAAAATAGGCACTAGAGAGGTAGAGGCACAAGGAAGGATGTGACCTTTAATGTGGCCCTGCATGGGCAGGTTGAACCGCAGATGGGTGGCGATGTGTCTGGGGGCTAGGTGGAGCCCCGCAGGAGGATATCAGACAAAGGGAGATGGCAGTATGAGGAAGGAGAAGGGGCTTGAGAGCAAGGGAAAAAGGGGGCAGGTAGAGGGGGACAGGGGCAGGTACACAGGCTTGGGACAAAGGAACCTAGACATTGGAGTAACAGGGGAGGGATATAGATTTAGGGAGTGGATCGCTGTGTCCACACCTAGTGGGGGGGGGAGGAGTGGTCCGAATAAGTGTGGTACCCAGTTATGGTGATTGAAAGGTGGGGGTGAATCACAGCGTCCAGACCCTGAGAAGCAATGGCGAAAGAAGAAGAAAACAAAAAGAAGACCCACGAGAGGGAAGACAGGACTGCTGTGTCCTAGAAGTGATATGGGACTGTTATGTCTGAATTGTAAATACTGATTGTTAGAAATGAATTGGGATGTAAATGATGAATATATAATTGTGCCTTTAAATAAATATTGCCAGCAAGCATCCAAAAGTGACAAAACAGTGGCCTGAGTTATTTCTGGTTGGGGATCCAGGTACAATGCTTCTTATAATGCATTCCTAAGAAATGAACATGTGAGTACATATACAATACCACAAAAAACAAGTTTTGTGAAATTTATTTACTCTGGAAAAAATTCAAAATCTATACTTTAAATTACTATTAGGGCTTCCATCATACACTTCAAATGCTGCTGTCTGTGCTGAATCTGGCTCATTGGATATGAAAACTAAAATTATTAAGAGATGCCTTACATTTTGGGCTAAGATGTCTACTGTTACTGAAGGTAACCAACTCTTTCATTGTTGGCATGATAATTTAAATAAACAAACCAAAGCATTATGGTTTAGTAATTGGAACCAAATATTAAATAGTGCTGGGTCAGACAAAGATAATATACTACTGAGCTCCAGGGACCCTATCTCCTTTAAAGCTATACAAAGAATAGTAGATTTATCATGTCAGAGTGATATGACCAAAATCTATGAATCTAGAGAGTATAAAAATATTAAACTTGTTAAATTTTTGTGGCGACAGGAGAAATATCTATCCCTATGTGATAATGTTTAGCAGTGGCATGCATTGGTTAAATTTAGGGTGGGTTTGTTCTGGAAAAAATGGACCCCCTTAGCTGAAAAGGAAAATGACCCATGTATATGCACCAAGGATGAAAGATTAAATACTTTTCACCTCATTTTTGATTGTGATGTATTTGCGGTTGAAAGAGATAGATGATTAACACCATTATGTTCCTCTAGAAAGTATTGATCTAAGAATGATTTACTCAAAGCATTTTTGTCTCTTGATGATCCTGCAATTTTGCCCTGAGGGTAATAAATAAGCTCAACAGGTTAATTTATTAATTGTTCTGTTTTTATGTATATCCATTAATTTTAACTTCACATATTCACACTGTGTTTTAATGTGTTTGTGGGATTATATATGTACTCACACATTACTTTCTTAGGCATGTATTGTAAGATGCATTTTGTATGTGACTGTTCTGTATGCATACGTGTTAATAAACTTTGACTTTGAACTAAATGCCAGCTTTGATCTTTTCTTTTTGGTGAGGATTGTTTGTTCAGATGTAGAGTCCTCATTTTGCCAGTTCCTGTTGTACTCTGGAGCAGCTGTTTCTGTATGAGACATGGCAATAGGCCCTGACCCAGAGGACTGAAGTTGCTTTGCTTTTGTAAATAATGCTGTCAGATAATACCAAAAATGAAAATAAAACACATTGAAAATCTTGTGAGTCATTCTGTCAGAACAAGCTGGCTGCTGACTGCACTAACTGAATGAGAGGGATGGGGCAGGCCAGTAAGGACTATGGGTTAAATAGTTCACAGCACAGCTTACACAAGCTTAACTTTTATATCACATGCTGTCAACACTGTGTGTGTGTGTGTGTGTGTGTGTGTGTGTGTGTGTGTGTGTGTGTGTGTGTGTGTGTGTGTGTGTGTGTGTGTGTGTGTGTGTGTGTGTGTGTGTGTGTGTGTCCCAACTTTGACAGACAAGTGACCTGAAATCCAGCCAGTATAGCGCAGTGGTTTAAGGCTCTGAACTGCAAATCTGGTGACATCCAGCAGCCCAGACCTGGGTTTGAATCCCACAGCTTCCACTTACATACTGTGTGACCCTGAGCAAGACACTTAACTTCACTGTGCTCCCATGTTGCTCTTGTAAAAAAGCTTTCAGCTTAGTGTGCTACTCCTGGTTAAACAACTAAAAAAAAAAAATCCTTTCTAAAGAAGATGGAACAGTGTGTGTGTGTAGGATAGGGGGATGCTCTATGGGCTGAAAGGGGATGTGTCAGGAGAAGGACATGGATAAAGTCATTTAGGGTTGTTAAAATTCATTAGCATATCACTGACATTATGTGAGGCAAACAAACTGTGCTAGTTTAAATGGACAGAAGTGCAGGACTATTAGAGCAGTAAGTGGAGCCATTCTTGCTGAATGTTTCTTATTTACATTGTCAAATAGACCGCCTGTTAGATCAGTGTCTCCACTTCCTTACCAGTGCAGAAGTAAATGGCCTGGAAGGGGGGAGCCTGATATTGCTTATTTGTCATAGCCCATTCTCAAGACTGTTTGCCACTGCTAGCTTGGAAGCACAAACAGCGTCATTAAAGCCACTTTTGAATTAATGCTCCTCCTGGGCCAGGAGCTGCCTGCCCTGCTGCCACCCCATTCTCTACGTGTACCATGCTACCATCCTGCCAGTCAAACTTCTTTCCTCAGCTGCAGTCATTCAAGGTGTCTCCTGAATAGGAGGGAATCCTGCTATAGGCCAGCATGGACATCCACCCACCACACCAGCATGAGAAGAACATACAGTACCCAGATGGCACTGAGCTTATCTTCGTACACATCAGATAATTAAGCAATATTGCATGACAGGGTGTGTGCCATACTGGGATAATGTTATGCCTTGGGTGGTTGAAGCACAAGCCGCAGGCTGAGAGCATTCAACACCCAAGAAGTGACAATATCCCAGCATGACACACACCCTGGAGTGCATGATTGTTACATAGAAACATAGAATTTGATGGCAGATAAGGACCTCTTGGCCCACCCAGTCTGCCCATTTCCCTACATAATGGATAAGCTGCAGATCCTAGTTAACCAAAAGCCTACTTCTTCATACCCCCACCCTCTAGAATTGCCTTATGACTGTCCCATGCATTCTTGAATTCCACCACTGTTTTTGACTCCACAACCTCCTCTAGAAAGCTGTTCCATGCATCCACAACCCTTTCTGTGAAAAAATACTTCCTTATATTACCTCTGAGCCACCACCCCCTCTGTCTTCAAATTGTGCCCCCTTGTTCTTGCACACCTCCTTTTCTGAAATATGCTACCCTCTTGGACTTTGTTGATTCCCTTGAGGTACTTGAAAGTTTCTATCATGCCCCCCCTTTCCTCTAGGCTATACATTTGAGTGCACCGTAGTAGCAGGTGTAGATTTTTGGATCACCATCACCTACTGTCCACCCGGTGATGAGAAGCGATTCTGTCAGGAAGTGTCGGACTTCATCGTCGATATGGTGTTTGAGTCACCCAGACTGATAGCTCTGGGTAACTTCAATGCCTGGATCAATGAGGAATTCTGGCAATTTGGACAGCACTTCCTCCAGTTGATGACATCTCTGGGCCGCACACAGGTAGTTACCACTGCTACTCATTAACACAGACACTCTCTTGACTTAGTCTTCTTCCTAGGGATTGAAGCCTTTGACTTTGGGGTGGAACCAGTTAGGTGGTCCGATCACTACACTGTGGGTTTAGTTTTAGCACCCCCCTTCATAAGCCTACCTCTGTGGAGCTGGTTAGGTACTGCCCTTTATGAGATATAAGTTCTCAAAGCCTAGCGGTGGTACTTGACTTATCATCCCTCTCGGTGGTAAGCAATGATCCAGAGACCCTCATGATGGCTTATAATGTGGCCCTTTTGGCAGCTCTGCACTGTATTGCTCCAGTCTGTGCTCATCCTCTCTCCCTTCACCCTCGATCTTCATGGTTTGATGGGACTTTGAAGGAGATGCCACAACTAGGACGAAGGCTACAGCATTGCTGGTGGAAATCTGCCCTTGATGCCGACCACCTTAGATTGATGGACCATTATCAAGCCTATCAATCTGCAATCATCCGAAAGAAGGCAGAGTTCCTGTCAGGGGAGATTGCGGTAGCGCAGAATCAACCAGTTCAGCTGTTCTGAACTGTGGATAGACTGTACAACCTGGCCTGTCTGCAAGTCCAGAAAGCTTTTTTACAAATAGAGTGCGATGAACTTGCTCGATTCTTTGCTACGAAGGTGGCTGACATCAGGGCGGCACTCCAACCGGCACACTCTATGGGAATTGCTTTAGATCAGCATAAGGTCACTGATCCTCAGCTTTCCTGGAGTACCTTTAACCAACCAGAGTTCATGAATGTCATGCGGATCATCCTGGGTGTGTGCCCTATGTGGTGTAGTTTGGACCCGGGACCAACTTCCCTAATCTTAAATAATAATAATAATAATTTATTTATTTTGTGCCTTTCAAATATCAAGGTGCAATACAATAAAATAAATAAGATAAAAATACAGAAATCAATATTATAAAACCAGACAGAAACAAATCAATAAACAGTAAAACCATAAGCTTTTTTCCCACAGGGTTATATTGATGCCATCGGTCCTGTTCTAGCATGGATAGTTTGGTGCTCCTTGGAATCTGGAGAGCTTCCTAGCTTCCTGAAAGAGGCAGTGGTGACACCACTCTTAAAGAAAGCTACTTTAGACCCAAACTGCCATGCAAACTGTAGACCAATCTCTAACCTTCCCTTTTTAGGGAAGGTGATTGAGAAAGTAGTGGCAGCAGAACTGGAGGACCTTTTGAAAATCCATGACATCTATGAACTGCTCCAATCCAGTTTTCAAAAGAGACATAGTACCAAGACAGTGCTGTTTCAGGTGCTCAATGATCTCCTGATGGCTAGAGATTAGAAGAGCCATTCCATCTTGGTTCTCCTGGATCTCTCATCAGTGTTTGACACCGTGGACCATGGGGTGCTGCTTGGTCACCTGAGGCACATCTGTGGACTGTCGGGAACGATTCTCAGGTGGTTTACATTGTTCCTCATGGGAAGAACACAGAGAGTGGTGTATGGGGTTTTCTCCTCAGACCCAGATTCTCTGTTGTGTGGGGTTCCTCAGGGTTCAGTATTGTCGCCCATATTATTTGCGGTGTATATGCTGTCCTTGGAGGCATTGTAAGAAGGTATGGGCTGAGGTTTCATTGCTATGCTGATGATACCCAGCTCCACCTTTCTTTCACATCCGACCAGGATGGAGCTTTCTTGATCTTTAATAGCTGTCTCAAAGAAATCCAGGAGTGGATGGATTCGAGCTGGTTGAAGTTGAACTCGGAAAGAAATGAGGTGCTGGTTGTGGACCCAGGTTGCCGGATAGGGGGTGTGGGGGTTGGTTCACCCTCTGGACTCATTATTGGGGGTATATCACTCTCGACCTCTGGACAGGTGCGTGACCTGGGGATAATTTTTGATAAAGGACTGACCCTGCATTTGCAGGTGTCGGCTGTCATCAAATCTTCCTTTTATCATCTAAACAATATCTCCAGGATTAAGCATCTGGTTTTGTCTAGTGACCTCCCTACTTTGGTCTATGCCTTTGTGTCCTCGCACTTAGATTATTGAAACTCTCTCTACCTAGGGCTTCCTGGGGTGGAAATCTGCCACTTGCAGCTGGTGCAGAATGCAGCGGCACGGCTTTTGACAGGATCACCTTGCTCCTGTCATATTTCGCAGGTGCTGTGCTAACTGCACTGGCTGCCAGTACAGTGGCGGATCATCTTCAAAGCCGGTTTGCTGACTTTTAAAGCCCTACTTGGACTGGGCCCAGATTACCTGAAAGAGCTCCTGGTCCCTTACTGCCCTGGGCGATTGCTTAGCTCAGCCAGCGAAGGGTTGCTAAAGATTCTAAAGCTGCATTTTAAATCATCTAGGGTGAGAGCATTTATGTTCGCAGCCCCTGCCCTTTGCAATTCTCTACCCCATCAGTTACGTGAGTGCACAACGGTGGAGGGTTTTAAGCAAGCCCAAAAACTTTTTTGTGGCACCAGGCATTCAGTGAATGATTAATTGATGGATGATATGATGATGTTTGATTTTATATGACTGTTTATTAAGGTTTTGTTTGTGATTGTAAAATTGTTAGGCACCTTGGTATTTGAAAGGAGCCATAAAAATAAAGTTTATTTATTGTTATTATTATACATATTAAGCTCCTTAAGTATCTCTTTAAATGTCTTCCAGTGCAGACCCTGCACCATTTTAGTTGCCCTTCTCTTGACTGCCTCCATCCTGTTTATGTCTTTGCAGAGATTGGGTCTCCAGAACTGCAAGCAGTACTCCAGATGGGGTCTCACCAGCTGTCTGTGCAGAGGGATAACAACTTCCTGTTTTCTACTGGTGATGCCACTCCCTATGCATCCCAGTATCCTCCCAGCCCTCCTTACTGCCCTCTCCCATTGCTTGCCCACCTTTAGGTCATCTGATATGACTACCCCCAGGTCCCTTTCCATTTTTGTTGTTCTTAGTATCTCACCCCCCCCCATTGTGTACTCTTCCCCTTGGATTTTGTTTCCCAGCTGCATTACCTTGCACTTTAGCATTGAATCTAAGCTGCCATACATTTGACCATTCCTCCAACCTTGCCAAGTCCCTTCTCATCCTTTCCACCCCACCTTATGTATCAACTCTGTTGCAGATCTTTGTGTTGTCTGCAAAGAGACATACTTTTCCTTCCAGTCCTTCGGCAATGTCACTTATAAAGACATTGAAGAGGACCGGTCCTAGTACTGAACCCTGCGGTACCCCACTAGTAACCCCCCTTTCTTCAGAGTTGACTCAGTTTATTGTTACCCTCTGTATCCTGTTCTCCAGCCAATTCTTTACCCAGGCTACCGTCTTGGAACCCACTCCCAGGCTGGCTAACTTGTATATTAATCTTTTGTGTGGGACTGTGTCAAATGCCTTACTAAAGTCTAGGTAGGCCATGTCCACAGCCCCTCCCTGATATATTACTTTGGTCACCCAGTCAAAGAAATATATTCGATTCATCTGACATGACCTTTCTGATGTGAATCCATGCTGCCTTGGGTCCTGTGCCCCTCTGGCCTCTAGGTACTCAACAATTCTTTCCTTCAGAAGTGATTCCATCATTTTCCCTATCACTGCGGTTAAACTAACTGGTCTATAGTTTCCTATTTCTGCCCTGCTCCCACTTTTGTGAAGTGGAATCACATTTGCCCTCCTCCAGTCCTCAGGTACCACCCCATCCTCCCATGATTTGCTAAAGACGGTAGTCATTGGTGTAACTAGTTCCACCATTAGTTCTTTTAGAATTCTGGGATGAATCCCATCAGGCCCCATTGCTTTGTCCACCTTCAGTTTTAAGAGTTCTTTCAGAACCCTTTCTTCTGTGAGTCGGCTGGTATCAACTCCTGTATCCAGTGTTTCAGTTGTTTGGTTTAGGTGCCTCCTCCTCTGCATTTTTGAATACTGAGCAAAAATATTTGTTTAGTATCTCTGCCTTTTCAGGGTCACCCTCTGCCCACCCCCCTTACCCTTTATTAAGCCTCACTATCCCTCCCTTGGTCTTCCTTCACTCCCTGATGTACCTATAAAAGGTTTTATCCCTCTTCTTAACTGAGTTGTCTATCTTTTCCTCGGTTTGGGCCTTTGCTGTTCTGATTGCCTTCCCTGCTTCCTTTTGCTTTAACTGATGCAATTCTATGTTCTGCTCCTTCTATGATTCTTGTACTTACTGAATGCTTTCTTTTTCTCTTGAACCTTCCCTGCCACCTCCTTTGAGAAACATAGTGGTTTCTTACATAATTTTGTTTTGTTTATTTGCTTCACACAAAGGCACGTTGCCTCTGTCATGGCAGTTTTGATTATTCCCCATTGTTCTTCCACCCCTCCTTCCTACCCATTTGCTAGTGCATTCCTTAAGCACTCACTCATTTTAGCAGTCAGCCATCCTAAAGTCCAGTACTTTTGCCTTTGTATGGCTTGACTCTACTGCTGTGTTTATCGTAAACCATACTGTTCAATGGTTACTAGTTCCCAGATGGCCACCCACTTCTACATCTGTGATCCTCTTGTTATTATACAATGGCTCATTTTGTAATAAAAGAAGCAAATAGAAAAAATATAATTATTGGCTTTTTTCTCATTTTTTTGGTGTGCGGAGGTATATGTTTTCAAAAAAAGTCCATAGTTCCTGTTTTGGCCACTAGATGGTGCTGGCAGTATATGCTGGATTGTGTTTTCCTTGATAGAGCTTTACTGCTCTGAACACTCACAGGCATGACTCTGTGACTTTGTTACACTGCCATACTAGATCATAGAACCATAGAATCATGTCATAGAAATTTGATGGCAGAAAAGGACAGTACTGGCCCATCTAGTCTGCCCTTTTTTCCCTACACCTCCCCCTCCTGCCAGCCCCCATCCTCCTTCCAATACTTAGCCCCATATGCTTATCCCCATACCCTCTTGAATTCTTCCACCAATTTAGCCCCCACCACTCTGTTTGGTAGTCTTTTCCAGACCTCCACTACCCTCTCCAAGAAGAAACACCCTCTCACATTGCCTCTGTATCTTTTTCCTTGCAGTCTGAGGCTGTGCCCTCTAGTTTTGACCCTCTTCTTCCTCTTAAGTAAACCCTCTTTTCCCACTTTATTGTCCCCCTTTACATATTTAAAAGTTTCAATCATGTCTTCCCTTTTCCTCCTTGTCTCCAGCATGTACAGATCCAGCTCCCTACACCTCTGCTCGTATGTCTTTCCCTGCATAACCTGCATCATTTTGGTTGCCCTTCTCTGAACCCTCTCCAGTTGATCTATATCCTTGTGGAGATATTGCCTCCAGAATTGAACCCCATACTCCAGGTGCGGCCTCACCATGGCTTTGTAAAAGGGCATTATTACCTCCCTCTTTATGCTAGTAGTGCTAGTAATGTAGATGTTGGCCCATTTTCTTTTTTTGGGCGGGGGTTGTTGCTTTTACTTGCCGTTTGAAATGCAGCCCATTATTATGTGAAGGTAGGAGCATGGTCGCCGAGCCGATCAGAAACTACAGCCACAGTGTCTCTGTTAGGTCAGCCAAATTTGATCAGTGTCCTGGATTTCAATGTGAAGGATTTAGTATTTCTGGGTGCTGTACATAGGTTCTTTTGGTATAGTTTGCAGGATTTTTATTTTGTCTGGAGAACAGTACTGGAGGAGAGAATGAGGAACAACACAAACAGTCAGTTGAGGCAGGTTAGGCACCACAGGATTTACATACGATGGAGGATTAAGTGAAGCTGCTCAGTGAGGCACTTGACTTTGTTACTAAAGTTTTTTTTTTTTTAAATGCTCAATGCTGTTCAGTGGGGAGTGGTCTGAGGTGTGAAGTCATGAAGGCTTCACTATGTAAACTGATGTGGTGACTAGAGGAGCTTGGAGTTGTGCAGGAGGATGTAATGCCATGCTGGTATCTGTCATCTCCTGTCATGCAGTGGGCACTTTGGCTTTTTGTGGCTCATTGAAACCACACTATTTGGAGGGGAATAAAGATGACTTCAGAAGCTGCAGCACTGCTCAGTAGAAAATTAGAAATTGTGAATAAATAAATGGTGAAGGAGAGAATGTCTGTGTGTGTGTGTGTGTGTGTGTGTGTATGGGGGCAAAGTCAGTGAGGCAGGCTGGAGCTGAATCCTTTTACAACAGTGGGTATTTTTGAAGTGTGCCATGATTCTGTCACTGTTATGAAGTCATGTGTGTGTCTGGACTTCAGATAGTGATGTTCTACTGAGATAACATCTCTGTCCCAGGCACACAGTGACTAATAAGAGCCAAGAGATCTTTCTTGCCATTGTGTAATTGCTGATTTCACAGCTGATATCACAGTCCTGGCTCAATGGAGTAAAACAAAATACTCATAGCACCACCCCTTACAAGCATAAGGAGCAGTATTCTCTCTGTACTAAGTGTGGGGTAGGAAAATGTGAAATACAGTGTGCCCTACATGTGGTAAATAATTTTTGGACTTGGCGAATAATTTCACCAAACCTGTATTACTGAGAATGCAAACCATTTTCCATTCTTAGGTAACATATTCATTATGCAGAATCTGATGTTTTGGAGCAGTAAAAAGCAAATTATAAATACCAATCAAATCTGCATTGTCTGTTAGATTTTTGTTGAAAGTTTCCAAATCTTAGTTCTATACAATGTAACACAGAACTGTCCCTGTGCACACCTTTAGTCGCACTTACCGTTCACAGCCATTTATCACACAAATGTAAGGCACTTCACCTAAAAATGTCAGGGGAAGATGCAAAATCTGAGCTACATCAAATCTTAAAGACACAGATGCAAAGCACTATGGAAATGTGTGTTGATGCATGCTAAAAATGGTTGTTTTTAGAACTGAATTTTTGCTTTAAAATCTTAAGGTGCAATGTGACACAGCAATCTCTCATAATAGACTGAACAGCAAAATAAAGGGTGTCTCTACTGTGGGAAATTTGAGAAGCATCTCCCAAATCAAGATAAAATCAAGTGATTTAAAAGATTGTCTGACACAGTGGCTAGAGGATAGATTTGTTAAATAAAAGGCCACTTGCTCAAAATTCCATCACAGCGGGTGGTTGTTCAGTGTTATAGTGCATTTACTGTTTAGTACTTTGTCAGAATACTGTAGCAGTGACATTAAGGTAACATTTTAGTGACTGAGTTGGGATGGGTCCTGCCACATTTTGGTACATTCATGATTTATTTGCCCCACAGTGGTTAATGAGTTTGACTTAACATGGATATAAGGTAATTCCATTGAAATGACACCCTTTTATGTCAACATCAGTTGTACTACTCTCCTGTCTGAATTTGTTTTATTGTCCACATCAACACCCTTGTGCATAGTAAGTACCTCAAGTTGCCTTTACCAGTTGTTTTTGTGCTATCTTACACCTAACCTATTCCATTGATGTAAGTTCAATGTACAACTATGCTGTTTTATTCTCCCAATAAAAAGAATTAGCTTCAAAAAAACAACCTTTTACTTGAGAGATACACTAGAAGATCACTAAAAGGAACCAGGCTGCATTAAAAACAAACTCTGGCCTGAACCAATAAGGCAGCAGCTGAGTAATTTGGGGTAGAAACATTGAAAATTAGTTTTTTAATATTTTTACACCAAATTTTCAACATAGCCTTTGTTGGGAGGCCTAAACCTCACTTTCAGATTCTTGATGATATTGGGAATGCAAGTAATCACAGACACGTTGCATTAGAGTAATAAACAAGTTTATTACTACAAAGGGATAAATCACAGTTGCCCTAAGCAGTTCTTACCAATACGAACCGGGAGCCAGTGCTAAGCGTTCCCTACACCTCGAGGTTTCTCTGTGTCTCTTGGGGTCTCTCGGGTCTCCGAGGTATAAGGCTTGTGCATTACATTATATACCTATGATAATTACTATGGTTACTAAAAGATAGAAACATTTCTAGTTACAGAGATGAGCCCTATTGGCTAAATTAGAGGTAGCTCCACAGTCCAAGATAACATTATACAATTTTGTAGTCATCAGTTTGAGAAAAAAAGAGTTCTTATACAGTCTTACATAACTCAGTGTAGTGGTACAAATCACCAAAAGATGGCAATGCCATCTTACATATTATAATTACTCCAAGGACACAGGTGTCTTGGCATCTTACAAGTAAGAAATACACAGAAAATACATGGCAGAATATATATGTATTAGCAAGCAAAGTGTATTATAACAATATGCATTCATATCCTGACATCTACTCTTGTACGGTAGATGCCCTTAACCCTAAATATTAGTATAACATATATCTAAATGCTAGTTGTCTATGGTGTACCTCTGAGTGTACCAATTAGGGTGCAGGGACCTCGTGTATCATTCCCCCCCTTGTTGCCTCCAAGGGCAACACAGGCAGATGGACGGCACTCGAGACAATCTACCTTTGCCTGATTGACCCACTAATCCCCTACAAATGGCCTACTCTGTTCAGCAAATTGCTGACAGCATTGGTCAGATGAATCCTTCTGACAACCTCAGCTGTCACTTGGAGAATGTGTGTTCTAAATGTGAGATGCTTAGCCTCACTGCAGAATATCAGGTCCAAATACTACGCCAGACCATCGATCCTGGCTTGTGGGCCAAACTCCCCAATGTTGTTCGCCAGGATGGAACGCTACCTTTGATGAGGTCACAGCTGAGCTCATTTCTGCTCACAGCCCAGGTGTAGTAGGAGTGATGCTTGCATACCCTGTGAAGCAGAATGCAAAAGAAAGTCCAGCAACTTACCACCAGAGACTTTGGATGGCTTATCAAGCAGGAAAGCACCTGGCACAAGAAGCTGCGGATGTAGATCTTATTGAATATAAGACCCTGTTCCTTAGGAACATGATTCCAGCAGTAAGAGAAAAGGTAGAGCCAACCACCTACCCTAATATGGATAGGTTTACCGACATCCTTCGGAAAACTGAGAGAGTGAATCAACTCTATATCCATGTTCTAGGCTCCAGTTCCAAAAAGGTAGTTGCCGTGGAATCCGTCCCGCAGGCCATGACACATTACACAGTGGAAGGGCAGGCTCAACGCCAACAGGCCCAACATCAGCAAGTCCCTCCAGCTGATAATCAGCACCCCCAACAGGCCCATCAACAACAACCACAACAACAACAGCAGCAGGGTTGGGAACTGGAATTGGCATAAGAACAGGAAGCATAAGGGTAGAGGTAAACCTCAACAACAGAGAATGGGTCCTTCATATAGGGAGATAGCTGAAGAGAATCAGAAATTTTGAGAGCTCCTGGGACAAGTGCGCTCTGTAGTGGATACTGTTCCTGCACAGGCCCTTGCGGCGGTACAACCGGCGGCCCAGGCCCCAACCAGCCATGGGGACACCGGCGGTGCAGGCCCTCAGGCACATACCAGTCTGAACCCAGAAGCTCCTCCTTATATAGCATCAGTGCAACATGGTGAAGTGATTCACATGAGCCAGGCCCAAGCTCTGCATGCTTCCAGCAGCACGGATTGACAATTACAGGCCCCAGTCCAGATTGTAAACAAGCTAGTCTTGGATACCAATGGAAGGCCCTGCACTGAGCCGAGGTAGAGGGCCGCCTACTAGTTGTTTTGTTAGATACAGGTGCAGCTGTATCTGTGCTACATGATGTACACCTGGACATATCCCCTTGGTCCACCGGACGGAGGACCAACATGTCAGGAGTTGATGGTACTAGGCTACCTGCATACCGTTCTCTACCCTTACTGGTAGAACTAGGCCATCTAAAGGCCTCACACACTTTCCAACTAATGGTATTGCATAATCATCCTAGTATTATAGGGATTGACTTCCTTGCACTGCACGGCTGTGTGGTGGACCTAGCTACCATGCTACTGTTACAGATTCAGGGTCAATATCATACCATTCTGATTCCTGATTCACACATTGTGGCAATGATATCTGCCAATAACAAAGAGTATGATGTCATAGATTTGTTCAAGAATTATGAACTTTTCCCGAAGCTCCTACCTATTTTGCAATGACATTTAGAAGCGTTTGCAGTCAACAAGCATGACTGTGGTAGAATGCACACCATCATTGAAGTGCCAGGCCCAGCACATGAGAGGCAAAGGCAATATCCTTTCCCAACTGAGGCCTTGCCTTCCCTCAAAGAAATGATCAAGTCACTCCTCAAGCAAGGAGTACTCAGAACTTGTGTTTCCACTGCCAACTCCCCAGTATGGCCCATGAAAAAACCCACAGGTGCCTGGAGACTTACTATTGACTACAGGAAACTGAATCAGGTAACCCCCCAGTTGTTCCCTAACTGTGGCATCAGCTCCAAATGTGCTGTGACTTCTGACCCCTGATTTGAAATGGTTCAGTGCCCTGGACATCTCCAATGGTTTTTGGTCATTACCATTGGCCCTTAAGAGTCAATATAAGTTTGTCTTCACCTTTGAAGGAAGACAGTACACGTGCACCTCCTTGCCACAAGGCTTCCATAACAGTCCATGCCTATTCCATCTCCACATGATGGACACCCTCGAGAGTTTCTCTACTAACCCAATGTCTCTTACAATATGTGGATGACCTGTTGCAGGCAACAGCCACACAGGAACAACATTTGGATCTCTTGGACAAACTCTTGACTCTCATTCAGAAAGCAGGCCTAAAATGTAATCCAGCAAAAGCACAGCTGTGTCAGAAAGAAGTACTCTTTCTGGGTCTGACAATAACTGAGCAAGGTCAAAGCCCTATCTGGAAGAACGTACAGAGATTGCAAGACTTGCCATTACCTACCAGTGTGGCAACTCTTCGAAGGTTTCTAGGTATGGTAAACTATTCGAGAGATTTTATTTGTGATTTTGCTCAGAAAGCTGCTCCTCTGTATGAATTACTCAAAAAGGATGTACCATGGACTTGGGGCCCTATACACTTCCAGGCTGTGATGTCACTGAATCAGGCCTTGGCCTCCGCCCCAGCTCTGGTCAACCCCAATCCAGCACTACCATTCCATATGGAATGTGCCACCTCTGACATTGCCATGTCAGCAGTGCTGGCTCAGAAGGTGCACAGCACCTTGAGATCCATTGCATATGCCTCACAGCTCTTGACCCCAGTGGAACAGAAGTACAGCCTTTGTGAAATTAAACTTCTGGCCACCTACTGGGTGGTCAAGCACTTCCTATATATCATTGGGTAGTCACCACTGATCATTAACACCAACCACACCCCATACACCTTCCTGCTCTCAGATAGAGTGAAGGATGGGTCAGTCTCTAATACTAGACTGGCACACTGGTCACTTCTTCTCCAGGACAGAGACATACAGGTACAACTGACTAAAGTTCCATCTATGTTAGCTCATGGTCTCCTTTTCCAGGGAGAACCCCGTGACTGTACACTACAGTCACCTGATCTTCCCAGTCCAGGTCCTTTCCTCCCTGCCATGCCACAAATGCTTAATAACACTTCTTTGTGCCATGTCTTTACTGATGGTTCAGCATCCTACTATCAGGGAGAACAAATTGCAGGGATAGGCATTCTAGTGATCTACCCTTATGGGAACACTGTCAAAATATCTAAGCGCTGTAGTGTAGCATCATCACAATATGCAGAGATGGCAGCGGTGGCCTGTGCCTCGAGTTCATCCAGCATGGAACCGAGGATACCATCATCTTTACAGATTCTAACTGGGTTTGTTGTTCTCTTACAGAATTTCTTCCCTTCTGGCAGAAGAACTCCTTCCTTTCCTCTGGTGGCAGCCCAGTGAAGTATAAGGCATTGGTAATATACATACATTCACTGGCACAAACATTTGCACACAAACTCTATGCACACAAAGTTAAAGTCCACTCTCTCCATAACCCCTATCATGCCTTCAATGACACAGCAGACACCCTTGCTAAGGAAGGGGCCTGAGGGGGGATGTCTGGATGATGGATCATCCAGAGGCTAATGCAGCTGTACACATTGCAGCACTTAGGAAGAAACCTGAACCTTTTTCCCCTTGGACCTCTCCACAGCCCAGCAGCTTGACACTGAACTCAAAGAGGTGTTCAGGTTCCTTGACAAAGGTACTGAAGAGAAACTTCCCACACACAACCCCTATTGGAGGCATGAAGGTAAGTTGCGCTTGTCACCAGATGACAAGCTCATTTGTTTCCAACCAGATGACTCCACCACTAAGCTGTGGGTGGTCCCCAGACATTTAAGACCTGAATGTTTGCACCAAGTGCATGACACCCCTACTGGTGGACACCAGGGAGCAGAAAATACCCTCCAACAACTCAAGACCACCACCTGGTGGCCTGGTATCGCCAAAAATGTTAAACAATACATAGACAACTGTCTCGTTTGTGCACAAAACAACCCCATCCCTACCAAACGAAATGCCAAACTCTTACCACAAAGACATTCTGGCCCTTGGCATGCTATTCAAATTGATTTCATTAGCCCTCTGACCAACACTAGCAGAAATCATAAATATGCTCTTGTGGTAACTGACCTTTTCTCTAAGTGGGTAAAAGCTTCCCCCACTAAGACATGTACAGTGAAAACTACTGCCAAAATCCTGGTGGAACAGATTTTCTCCAGGTGGGGTCTACCTCTCAAGGTAGACTCTGACAAAAAAAACTGTTTTACAGGTGAGTTGATGAAAGAATCCCTTGAACTCCTTGGAGTTCAACAGAAGTTCCATGTACCTTACCACCTTCAATCCTCAGGTCAAGTAGAGAGAGCCAACAAACGGATTAAGCAAATGCTTTCCAAATTCATTGAGGACAATCCCAAAACCTGGGATTCCCTATTGCTGTTACTCCTTATGGCAATTAGGGAGACACCCTCAGCCACCACCCAGCTCACACCCTTTGAGGTGATGACTGGTAGACAGATGAGATTACCTGAACACCTGTTGTTTGACCTGCACACCCCCACTGCAAACCATGTGTCTGTGGACCAATATGTGAAAAAACTCAGGAAAGACCTCATACACACATACCTGTATGTTGCCAACTGCATGGGCAAGGCCCAGCAACAATCCAAAATACAGTTTGACAAACAGACACAAGAAGTGGATTGGCAAGTTGGAGATCAAAAATATTAGTATAACATATACCTAAATGCTAGCTGTCTACGTTGTACCTCTGAGGGTACCAATTAGGGTGCAGGGACCTCGTGTAACACCTTGTTATGACCCCGCCTCATAAAGAAGGACACAGAAAATGTTTAACTCCTGGCCTAATGGTGGTTTTGTGAAGGGACTGTGCAATCAACTTTCAGGAGACAAAAACACATTTTTGCACAAGCTGAAAAATGACAGCTGCCATATTCATAAGATGCTGTAAAGATATGCTTATTTTATAAATCTGGGGTAAAAATATTGAAAATGACCAAAGTTATGAGTCTGCTTTTGCAAAATTCAATGTAGGCTCATAACTTTGTTGATTTTTTAATATTTTTACACCAAATTTTCAACATAGCCTTGATATGACCACACCTCATTAACAAGGGAAGAAAAAAAAGATTTTAACTCCTGCTTGAAAGGTGATTTCATACAGGGACCACAAAATCACCTTTTGGGAAAGATATGCCTAATGACACAGCCATTGTTCATGAGGTGGGGTCCCAAAAAAGGCATATTAAAAATTTGGGCCAAAATATGAAAAAATGGCACTAAGTTCAAAACATTGTTGAAAGACATTGAACCGCATACCTGTTTCTTCAGTTCGTGGTCCGGCTTTGAAGAGTGAGAGGATGTGTCTGTGGTCCACAGAGCATTATGGCATTAGACCTCTGATCGGTAAGTAAGGGCTTGGGTGGGTACAGGGTGGTGGGTGCTGAGTGGGAGGGTTGGTGGGGGGCAAGTAACAGCGCAAAATACATTGATGGACTTTTTTTTTTACAGGTAAAAAAAGGGGCAGAGTAATGACCAACATGACACTGGGGATTAGCACACCCAGTGTCACTGTTATGCTTCTGAGGGAGGAGGTGGGTGTTGGGAGCTGAGAGGGAGGTTCAGGTGGGGAAACAGAAAAATACATATTAAAAAAAATAAAAACACACCCAAACAAATAACTGCATATGTGCGGTAGTGGAAGGAATCCCCATTGTGACACTGTGTTATTGGGCCCCCCCAGTGTCACTGTTGTGTTTCTTGGGGTGATCATCGGTGCTGATTGGGAGAGTTGGGTGGGTGGAAGGAAAAATATTTATAACCCCCCTCCAAGAAATAACCACGCATGCACGGTAGTGGAGGGGGGGTTAAAAAAAAGAAGACTGTTGATCAGGACACTGGGGGACAGGGCACCCCCTATGTCACTGTTGTGTTTCAGGGGTTGGGTGCAGAGAGGGAAAGCTGGGTGGGAAAAACAAGACCGGGTCATCCATGGTGGTCACAGTGGAACACGGCACAGTCCATGAGGTCAATGATGGCTGCAAACAAGAGCTGTGCATGTGCGACTGCTTGCACATGCGCAGTAGAGTTCTGCAGCCATCTTGGACATGGCACACTGTGCCATTCTACGCAGACTGAAAAATAGTGCTGTGTTACCAATAATGGACAGTGCTGAGTCCTTCTCAGATGCGGAGGTGACTGTGATTGAACTTCACACTGTTGTTCAGTCAGAAAAGTCTTCCTTTTTGAAGCAAGAGATCTGCAGGGCTCCACCCACTGCAGACCTAAAAATAAGAGGACCTTGGTGGCCCCCCAACTTTCATTAAAGATTGTTGCCCCCCCACATTATATGCGCTTGAGCCACTCACAGTAACTATTCAATATGTTTATGGGGCCTGCAGAAGATGCCATTTACAGCTGGCCGGGTGGCGCTTGAGGTTGAGGCACTGATCACTGCACCTCATGCCATGCCGGTGATTCGAGTTCAGGAATGAGCCTAGGCCATTGGGAGTTGGCAGGGGAGAGAGAGAGAGAGAATCGAGCATCTGGATGACTTCTCTCCTCTCACAGGGGGAGATAGACTTGTCATCCTGCTCATTGATTGCCCTATGGCGGTGGCTGGAGGGCGATATGAGATGGGAGGTATGTACTAACATCCTTAGGTCGATAGGGAGGGGGATGAGAGAAAAGAGGAAAAAACAGAGCCTGGCAGGTTCAATGATGGCCCTGTATCTCCAGGGGCTGGCTTGTATATGGATTGGGTCTCTGAGGGGGGCCTGCACCCTCTTTCCTGGCCCCACCCTGGGGGGCAATCCACAAGGGATCTTCTGGGGGCAGGCTGAGTAGGGGACACATAGGGACTGGAGAGTAAGTTCCTCCCTGAGCAGGACCACAGCCACCTGCCAGGGCTCCCAGGAGGATAAAAACTTATATATAAAAAAGAAGATGCCATTTACTCTCCAGCACCACAGTGACCATTGCAGCTGGGTCAAGGAGCTTGCTCCTGCACGAAAAAAGCTATGTGTGTGTGTGTGTGTGTGTGTGTGTGTGTGTGTGTGTCAAAGCACTGGGGAAGAATGTGGATGATATAGGGGGAAACAAACTTATCTGATGTATAAATGATGGCTGGGTATGGTCCAAACAGGGTTATCTCTCCAAACAGGGTATATCTCTGTGAAGCTGGCCTGGGGAGAAAAACCTTTATGGATAGAAAGCAAGATGGCATTTACTGATTAAGAGTGTAATTGAATGCTGTTTGAGTGAAAGGACTTCAAAGTGAAGCTGAGCAATTCAGTCAGCCAAAACAGCATATAATGCTCTTATTCAGTACAATATGAGACATCTCTGGCAGACCCCATAAACATATTATAAATCACTTGTGTTTCCTCAAATGACTTAATGCTCATTAAAATTTTGTTTTTCAATGTAAGTAAATAAATGTAGCACTACTCCAATATGCTGGTGATATGGAATGCTTTACTTCATGCTATACCAACTGTGTGCATGATAAAGTTCCAGAAGTTCTTGATGCTGACTGGTTGAAAGCTTGTCGGTGATTTAAAATTAGAAAATCATCAACAGCTGTTTTTTGGGGGGAGGGACACATTTGTATCTGTGGTCCGTCGATTTTGTGCAATAAAATTTTTTTTTGCTTATATTCTGAACATCGTATGATTGTTTATGAGACCTACTGAGATATGAAGCTGTGCTGTTGTTGATGTTCTGGTTTGTGAGTACTTTGCTATGGCTCTATCGCACATGTTTTTAGTCGCCTGGTTGTGTTTTCAGTAAAATTAGAAAAACAAACAAGAAATGTGTATAAAACATGTTTATCTGAAACATACAGTGTGTGGCTGATTTAATTAGAAATACTGTGCTCATCTTGATTATTTTTACAACTAAAGTCTTTTGCATGTTACTGGAACAGTAGAAAAGCCAGTACTATGCCCATGAGTGTATATCACTTGTGGGCATGAGGGGGCTTTAATCTTGAGTAAAATCAGTCCATTGCATCCTAAGAGACTGAAGACAATAGGAAATAACTTTATAAAACAGCACTAATAAGAATTCTGGAATAACTGACATTTGGGATGCAATTTGATATAAACTATGGTCAAGATTCTTAAAGCATTTAACAACGTTAACAACTGGAACATATAGAATAGTGGATGGGTGACCATCCACAACGAGGCTGTGCTTCTCTTGAGGGAGTTGATGACATCAGAGACTCACTGATGTCATCAACATCCCGAGAGGGAAACACAGCCTTAGTTGTGGATGGTCGCCCATCCACTGTTTTATATAGTATATGGGTTTTTGTTTAGTTTCACATAATTTTATTGATATAATTACTTGTGGGTGTTGCTCCTTTCCTGCTGGTGCTCCTGCTTGCTCCCATTCCCACTGCTGTCACTTATGATCGGTCCCGCTTCTTACCTTCACTTTTCCGCACCACTTATTTAAAAAAAAAAAACAGTTTTTCCGAAAGGGAGCCATGTATGGCTCTAGTCAATGTCCCGACTCTGAACTTAAAAGTCGGTGACTGTGCTGCCCGGTGCTCGCTAAATCGTGCCGCCATGTTTGTCTCTATTTTGTACATCGAGCCTAATCTGAGACAATCAGGTGGCAGGTCAAAGTTAAAAAGTTGTTGTGCTATCGATGTGATGTCAGAATGATAGTACAACAACTTTTTTGACTTTTGAACTGTCCTACAACAAGATTTCAGCAGTTGCTGAAATCCACGCACAATTGAAAGCACCCATATAAGTGAATATCAACAATGTGAATACAGAGGACCTCTTTTGTCTTAGAGGGAACAAAACTATGGAGGGGCAGTACTATAGACTGGTAGTGGAAAGGTTCATGAAAGAGGTCAGAAGAAACTTCTTCACAGAACGAGTAGTAATGTAGTGGAATGAACTCTTAGCGGAGGCCTTCTTTCAGAAGACAGTGGATGGAGGGGGGCATGACAGGGTGAAAGAGAGGGTCAGGGTTGGTGGGGGGATGGAACCCATAGTAGTTGCTGGAAAAAAAGGGCCCAACAAATTGAGCAAACTAGATAGACCACAAGGCCTTTTTCTGATGTCTATTTTGATATGTTTGTATGTACATAATTTACTAAAGAGTACAACTATGTATTGCCATTAAATGGTTTTGCTTTATAGGAATTGCTGAAAAGATTTTTATTTATTTATTTGATATTCAGAAAGACCTTTGAGTCAGAGACTCATTTACAAAGGTTCCACATCATACATAAATTGCACAGGGGACGGGACTTAAGATGCAGAAAAAAAACAGCACATTACATAGTAACATTAAATAAAAAAACAGGTTACATGGTTATTTCAAAGTGGGCTAACAGAGAAATTTAGGTACTTTAGCACAGCCAGGAGGGAAAAGAAAAAAAATGTCAGAGAGATTCTGTAGGAAGCTAATTGCCATGTTGCATAAATGCATTTGAGGTACGTTGAACTGTTAATAGCTTGTTTGTAAGGAGGCAAGGCAGATCAGGTTTCAAGGGCACATCTATTTGAAGCCTGCAGGTATTCCCTTAGCTTTGATTTATATGGGCCCAGCCTTCTTTCCTCAATTATATGAATAGGAAGGGAGTTTGTCCTGGACGGGGCCCTGAAGTTGAAGGTGCGTCGGTATTGGGAGGTCCGCCCATGGGGTACCCATAGTAGCCACTTGCTTGAGCTATGGGTTGTTTTGCCTAGTGGTATTGGGAGGATAATTTGGTGTAGGGAGGGTGGGGTGAGGTCTAGTAATACCTTTTTGGTCACAAGGCAGGTGTGGTACCTGATTCTGCTATCCAGGTTTAGCCAGTTTGTGCTGCTGTATAGGGAGCAGGAGTGAATGAGAAGATCACATCCCTAGGATGAGGCGGTAGGCTTTGTTGAGCACAAGCCAGAGCCTGCTTAGGGTTGTAGAGGGTGCAGCACTGTAAATTACTATGCCGTAGTCAAGCAGGGAGAGAATCGAGGAGTTTACGGTAAGCTGCAGTGCTTCAGGGGTGAGGCAGTGTTTGTACCAATAGAGTACACCTAGCCTGGAGCTAAAAGTGGTAGTTAGGTGTAGGATATGTTGATTAAAGCTGGGCAGGGTCTAAAGTGATCCCTAAGTATTTAAAGTTGTATACTTGTTCTAGGGGGGGTCTGATTTGCAGTGAGGAATTTGGGGCACAGGTTTTTGTGTGGGTTTTGAGGGTGGGCGAATATCATGACTTTAGTCTTATTATAGTTGACAATAAGACGGTGGGTGGTGAACCAGTCTTCGATTTCATGGAAAGAGTGCTGGAGGGTTTGGTGGAGTTTGAGGGGAGCCGGGTTGGAGGTGAACAAGACTGCATAATCTGCATAAAGGAGCAGATTTCCAGAGCAAGAGGATGGGAGGGAGTTGAGGTATAGGCTGAAAAGTAGGGGACCAAGTATGGAGCCCTGTGGAACACTGTATCAGATTGGGAGGCAGGGTGATAGGACAGGGCCTACCTTGACTCTCTGCCTTCTGTCAAAGAGATAACTGGAGAACCATTTTAGGGTGTCATCGGAGAGACCCGTGTAGGCCAGGGTATTTAGTAAGAGGGCATGGTTTACTGTGTTGAATGCTTTAGATAGGTCCACGAAGATGGCACCCGAGAGGTGGCCGTGGTCCAGAGCTCAGTGGACATGGGAGGTAAATTCAAGGAGGGCAGTAGTGGTGCTGTGGCCCTTTGGAAAACCATGTTGCTGTCTGGTTAGAAGGTTATATTTATTTAGGTGTTCAGTGAGTTGGTCGGTGACTATGCGTTCTAATGCCTTCTACAAGGGGGGTAGGATCGAGATGGGGTGGTAGTTATTTGTGGATGTTCGGTCATCACTTTTATGGATAGGTGTGATATAGGCCAACTTCCAGTGCGTGGGGAATTTTCTTTGGCAGAGGGAGCGATTGAGAATGTGGGTGAGAGGGGCCAGGACTTCCTGGAGGATGAGGCGGAGAAGTCTATGATCTAGGGAGTCGTGACTGTAGTGCTTTTTGCTTAAAGCTTTAGCAAAGTAGGGTTTCGCAGTCTCCAGTGTAAGGACTCGTAGGTAAAGGCGCTGCAAGTGGGGGGTGGGGATGATATGGTCTGGTGGGGGGTCGAAGAAGTTAGGGGGAAACACATGGGAGAGATCGGAGAAAGCGGTATTTAGGGCCGTGGCTATGCTGACAGGGTCAGCAGAAAGGCTACCATCAATGAGTATTTGGTCCGGTGGTAGAGTAGAGCCCTTGCCACAGAGTTCCTTTATGTTCTCCCAGAACTTGCACCCATTTCCCCAGGCGGAGGTTAAGGTGGCTTTGTAATGGTTTGCCTTTGTGGTGCGTATGGCCCAGGTGCCTTTGTTTTGGGCCTCCCGATAGTGTTGCCTGTCCTGATGCAGTTGGGTCTCATTGGCCAGGTGCCATAGAGCATCATGCTGGTGTAGTAGGCCTTGGAGGTGGTCCGAGAACCATGGGGCATGATTCCCTTGGTCATAGTTTTGGCGAAAGGGGCGAACTTGTCACAGGCTGAGTTAAAGATGTTGACAAACAGCTCAAGGGCATGGTCAGGGTCAAGTGTATTTGTAAGGGGTGTCCAGTCCCAATCTCTGAGGTGGGCCTTGAAAAGAGCTAATTTGCCAGACCCTAGTTTGCGTTGTGTAGTAATTTTAGGCGCAGTTTTGAGGTGGGTACCAGACCTGTTGCAGAGTACTGGTGGATGGTCGCTTAGGGTGTCGGGGAGAACTTGGATGCTTGTTATTTTGTGAGGGTGGTTGGTGAAAACTAGGTCTAGAAGTGTTTATGCCCCATGTGGGCATGTAGCCGGGTGGGTGTTTTGACGACCTGGGTGAGGTCGAGGGCTGCAGCCTCACTGATGTAAGGCACGGCTGTTTTGTCCAGCCAATTTATGTTGAAGTCCCCCAGTAGTATTTTTTCTTGTTTTGGGGGTAGGGTGGCAAGGTGGGACAAGATGGCTTGGAAGGCTAGCTTCTGGTCTCTGGGGGGGACATAGGCCGTGGTGAGGAGGAGAGGGGATGTAGACCTACCTAGACTAATTTTTAGGGTGAGCGCCTGAGCCCTGGATGTTAGTATGGGCATGGGAAGAAAGTGGTCAGTGAGGGAGTCCTTGAGGTACTAAATTGTCATTCATTACAACTTCTGCAATAAATATAATTATTCTTTATATAGAATACCATAGACATGGACAATGTGAATATATTTTCAAAACTTTATGATGCTTATTAGTATTATTTTTAAAAGTAGTTGTTCTTCAACTATATTGCAAATATAAATGCAAGTGAGTGATTACATGTTAATGAGTTGTATCTGGAATGGCCTGTAAGCCTTTTAAACAAATTAAATAGAGCAGCCTCCCACGATAAAAAAAATCACAGCATTAAAGATAGCACCTTGAAGACCCTTATAATCATTTGAAACAGAAAGGGAATCAGATAATTGATGGTGATTCTATACTGCTAATCAGACTTCCTCTAATCCAGTGTGAATTCTTCTGTGTTGATTAGCAGTACCACATGCTCTACTGCCTTACTGATGTAAGAATCTCATTAAGCAGTGTTGATTGTATGGACTGAGCACTGTTAGACCATTTGAATATTAATCCAGGTTATGCAAAGGTTGTCTCTTAATCTTTTCATTCTATAGGAATATATGCCAATTTCATTATCAATTTGTTGTGTTTGCATTTCTGATGTAAATGCAGATGCAGACAGTAAAATTAATACAGAATTACTGACAATGTAAGAGACATAATTCAGTAATGCATGCATCTAAAATCAAATCTGTAGAGCTCAGTATTTTCCAGGTGAAATAAATGTAATGAATAAAAAAAATACTAACCACACAAAGCCAATAGTACAAGTAGTAGCTCATTCTGCTGCCATGTGGAAGACCCTCACCTGCATTTCGATTGATAACATCTAGCCTTGGTACACTGCAGAGGCAGCAGGTTCTAACTCTAGGGGTAGTAAACAGCATGCCCAGCTGTGATAATGCCTCTTATTATATTTTAGCCTACTGGGTAGGCACTGATGTCACAAGTAATTATGGTATGTTAACAATGGTTTATTTATTCAAAATCATTATTTGTTTGACAAGACATCTCCCTTACAAAACTATGGTGGCTTTCAGCTACTTTGCTCAGTCAAGTGTGCAAACAAGAGAAAACCCCCATCTGCTCTCACTTGATTAGATTCTTCACTCTGCCTTTTAATCTGACCTCTACTACTAGCAGTTTGAATTTATCTTGGTGAAGACTAACTCCACATCTGCTCAGCAGTCTCTTTCTATCTGGTTATAGCAAGTTATAGTTTTTCTCTGGTTGTCTACATATTCCATTGCACTCTTCTTACCTCTAATGAAATTTAAGATTTCTTATCACCTTTCTTGTATTCCAAGCAACACTACTCTCATGTTCTTGTTTTGCCTTCATAATAACTTTATTGCACTCTCTGTATAAGATCTTATACTCCACCCTGATGTTGTTTGATGACTTCTTTATTCACTGTATTTATTTACTTGGAACATGTTGTTAGGCCCCTTTCTCACTATGAAAACTGCAGACATACCACCCCATAAGTGACAATTAAAATGTTGTGACATAGGGGGCCCAGTGGTGCTGAGGGTTGAGGCACTGGACACCACACCTCATTCAACACCAGCGATCTGAGTTCAGAAGCAGATTTAAGTCACTGGGAGTCAACTAGGAGGTGAGAGGACCCAGCATATGAGGGGCTGTTCTCCTCTGCCAGGGACGGAGGACTGCCATTTCTGCCAAACTACAACCAACAGGTGGAGGCCCAATGGTAGTGCAGGTCTGGAATAGTAAGAAGGGTGGGTGCTGCAGGACTGCATGGTGTGCGCTAGCTTGCACACCCATATGTTGATGTCCTGGCCCCAGCATGGGGTTCAAGGGAAAAAACAGTGGAAAATAGTGGTGAGGCAAGTGATACATCATGCTCTGCCAGCCAATCCCCTATCCATTCTACCACCAGGGACCTTGCTGGCCAGACTGGATTTGTGTCTCAGGGGCAGTATGGCCCTCCATCTCCTGACCCCACCATGGGAGGGGGGGTAATCCATAGGTGTACTCGGGCTCTCGAGCTGAACAATGTAAGTCTGGAGTGATGGTGGATGTTGGGGGTTGGCAGGCATGCAACTGAAGGGAATCTAAGCCAACCTTGGCCAAGGTGGCATAAAATGTATATAGAATAAAATTGTGACACAATTAATTAAAAACACCCTATAAGGTAGATAGACTTAAATGTTTATGGCTTTTAATTAAATCCACTTAAAGGTTTATGACGTTTAATTACATCCATGTAAATGTTTATGTATTTACATATATCCAATTACACATTTGCCAACAACTGTTTGATCATTTGCAACTCACTTTATCTCCCAGCCCAGCCAGCTAAGAAAATAGTTAAAAAGCATGACTCTAATGAAAATAAAAGCTTGCATCTCAGTAAAGATATCACACTGATTAAAAAAAGTAACACAATTGTAAAAGCATAACATATTACAAACAGCTCAAGCTACAATCCCACAATGAGTACATTTCATTGTGTAGCTGACCCATCTTGACATCATTACATTTGATTTGAAACACATAGAATGCAGCAAGTACACCAGTTGATGAAATAGGCATCAATCAAGAATTAAACATGTTGCATCACACCTCTCGGAGCTTTACATCATTTACTATAGTACAACAAATTGTTCAGACATCAAACAAATTTGAAAACTCTATAGAACTAAGGTGAATTGTCACAAAATACATTTGGACAGACAGTAAAGCCTCTAACCTGGGCAGTCACTTCAAAATGCAAAAATCCAAAAGCTCTTCCAGACAGCAGATTCACACAAATCAAATAAGTCCCACATTTTCAAAAGAGATGGGTGGCACATCTCCCAAAAAAATGGAGATGAGCCACCCATCTCAAAAGTTGTTCCAAACTGCCATATTCAAAAGTGGCAGATGGGCTGCCCAAATTGAGATGGGCCATTGCCAAAAATTAATGTATGCGGCCCAAGCTGAGGGGCCAATGAATATTCCTCCCAATGGAATATTCAGAAAATATGGGAAGCCCAAGTGCAGGAGATGAGCCATGCAAAGTTAAGCATGAAAAAAGCATGCCTAACTTGGCTGGCCACCCACAGGCAGGTTGCGGTGCTGCAGAAAGCAGCACGGCAGCCAGCCATCCCTTGTAGTCCAGAGTCAACCCTCCCATCCCTGTTTCCCAATGCCAAAGAATGGATACAAATCCTCCTTTTCCATAGTGTAGGAAGCCCCCCTCCCTGCCCAGTGCCAGTCACTGTAATGTAATGTAATAGAGAACCCCCTGTTTCCATAGTGTGGTGTACCCCTTCCCTTCCCAATCTCCTACCGTGTATCCACAGACCCAAAAGCCCCTGTCCCATAGTGAAGTTTCCCCCCACTCCAGTACCCTGATCCCCAATCGCACAACAATCCCACCCTGTATCTCCACCAAAGTATAGATTCCCTCCACTGCATACCCGATCCAGCCCCCTGTGTGAATAAAAGACACCTACCGATTATTTTCCATAGTGTAGCGGCCCCCCACCCTATCAAGTTCAAGTTCAAGTTTATTGCAGGAAAACTCCATTGAGCAAGCTCATTCACAAGGAGGTCCTGTGACATAAACACTTAAAGTACAAACAAAGATAGGTAATAACAGTATATACATGAAATGCACGTTACATGATACAGGCTGGATATACATACAAGGGTACCACATAGGGTGACCGCAGGTGGTAAACATTGATATGAGACAGGGAAGCGACTTACAGGTTGCATACTGATAAATGAAACATGATGACTGGTGTGTGCAATACATATACAGTATTTTGGCAGCTAGAACAAACAACAGTCTACAACTGATATGGGGGGGAGGAGAGATTTGATAGAGTAGCAGTGGAGCGTAAGCAAAGATAAAGCCAGGAGTAGAAGGGGAAGGGAAAGCAGTTAATATGACAAATCAATTATACCTTACCAGTGGATAAATATGGCACACATGGGGAAGGAAGAGACTTAATGACAGTTACAGGTGTCTTTTATTTTGGCTGAACTTAGCGATTTGTAGAAGTTTATTGAAACTGTGCTAGTTAGTTTCAGTACGGTTTGTAAATGGTTCCAAATGGAGGGAAGGGCATATGCAATAGCACGTTTACCAAAGGAAGTCCGCGTCCTTGGTATGTAAAGTATAATAAAGTCAGATTTTCTTAACGAGTATGCACTATGTGAGATACTAATAAGGGAAGAGAGATAGCTTGGCAATTTCTGCAGGAGCAGTTTAAGAGTCCATAGCCCAGCATGGAGCAGGCGTCTAGTAGTAAGGGATGTCCAACCAACAGCTGCATATAAGTCACAGTGGTGCGTAATGGTAAGGAGTTGGTAATGAACCGTAACGCATGGTGATAAAGGATGTCCAGTTTACTTAGATTTGCAAGAGTGGTAGAGGAATAGATTACATCGCCTTAGTCAGTTAGTAGAGAAAAGTGGCCTGTACAAGCTTGTTTCGAGTTTCAAGGGGAAAGGGCCTATTTCTGTAGAAGAAACCTAACTTTGCTTTTAAATCTCTAGAGACATCTTTATGTGGTCACTGAAAGATAATTTATTGTCGATCCAGATACCTACTTAAATTTGGTTACAACTTCCAGAGGCTCGTTGAAGCGTGGTGACAATGAAGTCTTGGGCAAGGGTATTGGGGGGGCCTGAGACAGCACTGCGGGAGAATATCATCGCTTTAGTCTTCTTAGCGTTGAGCAGAAGCTTTGCCTTTATTAGATTATGCTCAAGTTGTGCGAAGTCCGCTTGAAGCACTCCCTTGACGTCAGATAACGATGAGCCGGAAGTATACAATACAGTATCATCTGCAAAAAAGTGCAGATTGGACGTAGATATGTTAGCATCTAAGTCATTGATGTACAGAGAAAACAAGATAGGGCCTAAGATGGATCCTTGGGGGACTCCTCTTGCAACTGGTAAGGCTGCAGAAAAAAAGCCTTCCGCCTTTATTTTTTGGAATCTTCCAGTTAGGTAGCTGGAGAACCACTGGGTGGTATGGTATGTGGCACCCAACTTTGCAAGGCAATTTACTAATAGTTTGTGATCAACAGTATCAAAAGCTTTGCTGAGGTCCAAAAAGACTGCACCACTTACCTTCTTAGCATCTATAGCAGAGATCCAATCATTGGTTACTTTTGCTAGAGCAGTGATTGTGCTATGATTAGCCCGGAAGCCAGATTGAGCTGGGTTAATGAGAGAAGGTTTCAAGTGAGATTTTAACTGAATATGGATCAGTTTTTCGAAAACTTTAGAAAGGATAGGCAATATGGAGATAGGCCTATAGTTGTTTACATCGCATGGGTCACCAGATTTAAATAGAGGAGGATATGTGCTGATTTCCAGCAGGACGGCATAGTAGCAGATGTAATGGAAAGATTGAAGATGTGGAGAATTGGGGCAATGAGATGGACATAGCCTGACCTTAGGAAAAAGGGTTCCAAGCCATCATCCCCTGCCCTTTTTTTGGCGTCTAAGTTAAGAAGAGAATCTTCTACTTCTTTATAAGTTATCTCGTGCAGTTGGAAGGGGCTGGGTGCAGGACTAGATGTGGTGGGTGGGGTATGCTGGCTCACCGCAGCACCAGCATAAGGTGACGAGTCAAAAGCTAATCCCGCTGTGGCAAAGTGGGAGTTAAGTTCCTCCAGGATTAGGACTTGTTTTCCACAATCTTCCCACTTGCAACTATCTTTGCTGGGACAGAGGGGCCATGGGCCATCCTTCTATAGCTTTGATAGTCTTCCATATTTTATGAGGGTTACCTTTAGCTTGTTCGAGAGTAGAAATATAATAGTTAGCTTTAGCAGAGCAAGTTTTACACGCAGTTATTCCTGGCTGTTCTAAAGGCCTGCCAATCTGAAGATTCTTTGAATGTCTAGCTTTAGCCCAGAGCTTATCTCGAGCTATAAGGCTGCCTTGAGATCCGAAGGTGAACCAGGGATTGGAATTGTTCCGTCACCTTACTTTGATGAAAGGGCATGCTTATTTATTATTGTAGTGAGTTTGTCATTAAGGATGCAAGCTGCCTTGTTGACATCTTTGGCTAGGTAAAGATCTTGCCATCTGATCATGCTCAGGTCAGATAGGAAGTTTACTGCACTGAATTTCAGAGAAGGATCTTTTGTTATAAAGATGGGCTGTGGACGGGCCTTAATTTGAGATCTTATGCAAGCAACAATTCCATGATCGCTCATGTCGTTAGAAACACTGCCAAATGAGATATTTTGTGTGGATGGGTGGTTAGTACCACATCTAGAATGGAACTGTTGGCAGTATTTAGAGTGTTGTTCCTAGTAGGTTCACTGACTAATTGCCCAAGACCCAGCTCATCACAAAGGGATTTGAGGCCGTGTGATTTAGGTGACAGCCAGTCCATATTTAGATCTCCTAGAAATATTGTTTCAGTTTTTGCAACATGGATTTCAAAAGATTAAGGACTTCATCACCACCAGACGGGGGTCTATAGCCACCTAGGATAGTGATACATTCTGAGGAGGGGAGATGAAGGCTCAGCGAAACTAACTCAAATTCCTTGGCTAGAGATTTGCAACTAATATTGGTGACCAAGTACTTAGATTTGGCATAGATAACCACACTCCCGCCTCTAGACTCTCTATCTGCTCTAAATAAATTGTAGCCCTGCAGTGATATTTATTGATCAGTGTTCGTCTTTTTTAACCATGACTCAGTAATTATGATAAGGTCTGGGTTAATGTGTGCAGCCCAGGCTTGCAACTGTACAAGTTTTTTAGGCAGGCTTAAAATGTTGACCATCATCATTTTGAGACCTGTGGCCTCAGCAAAATCGATGGGCGAGGTAAGTTGTAGGGGGAGCCAGGGTTGAGCTCACATTTCCTGAGCAGAGAAGAAGCAGAAGTATAACTTTCTTTAAGGAGCTATAAGAATGGAGACTGCTTTTTATTTCTTCAGCAACCCATATCGTGCTGCACAAGAGGCGGCGCCACTGTAATGACAGTTGATTGTGATCAATGTAAGTGCTTGCAGACATAGGTGAGGACAGTAGCAAGGGGTGTAGGCTAACCTGGGGAATAGGCTAAAAGGGAGAGGAGAATGACAGAGTGTCTGCACGATAGACTGTTATAACATTAGGTATTGATAAGGTACATTGGAGAACTGAATTGCATTGAGGTACTTGAATTGCACTGTATTGCTGAAAACTCTGCACCTTAGGAGCAATAAAACACAATAAGGAGAGCCATGGTCCCAGATTGAGTGGTCTCGTGATTTGTATTAGTGCAATATTTTCTAGGCAAGAAATTTGCCCACCTAGGTACTCACTTAAAACCTAGATGAGAAAATACATCAGAAAGGGGAACAAGGAGATCAGGAGCAGCTTAGTTAGTGGCCATCCACCCTTCAGACTCAAGTCCCCTTGTAGCAGAACCGGGAAAGAAGTAGAATGATAATGCAGGCCATATTGCCCACGAATGAATACAGTGATTTATGTTGAAGACCAAGAATCCCTCTAGTGGCAGGTCTGTATAACCTGCTAATGGAAAACTAGCCAAAAAAAAGGTAGTTAGACTTATCGGCACCAAGGCAGAGTGCTTGGATGGGGTGGGGGGGGGAGCTGCAGGAAGAGCAGTCAGACAGAAGAGGTGTAAGCAATTTAAAACAGTAGTAGAAATTACAATCCAGCTAATACAGTTGAAAAACTCCTAATAACACAGTTGAAATGTGCTCAGTTCTATGGAAAGTCTAACAAAGTGCCAGGTGTCTATAGCAGGGGAAAACTCCTGCCAATCACCACCCATTACCCATGCTGGTGACTAGCACAGCCCTCCACACCCTGCCATGGCCAACTGCTGACTGTTTGGACCGTGACCTACTGTACTGTACAGCTCGCAAGCCCATTGGCTGTCTAATGGGCTCAAGCGCTGTATAGTACAGCAGATCTCAGTCTGAACAGTTGGTGGCTGGATGTGGTAGGGACTAGAGTACTGTGCCAGTCACCAGCATGGGTGGTGCATGGGGGGTTGCTTAGTGAGAGTTATGTCTGATGGAGTGGGGGGTCTCTACACTATGGAAAATAATTGGCGGGCATCTTTTATTCCCACAGGGGGCTGAATCAGATACGGGGGGGGGAATCTACACTTTAAAGCAGATACAGGGTGGGATTGTTGTGCTAATGGGGATCGGGGTACCAGAGTGTGGGGTTACTTCACTATTTGACAGGGTCTATGGGGTCTGTGGATACGCAGTCAGAGATGGGCAGGGAGGGGGTACACTACACTGTGGAAATGAGGGAATCTCTATTACATTATGGTGATGGGCACTGTGCAGGGAGGGAGGTTCACTAATGGCAGTGTGGTTGCTGCCAACCATACATAGGCATTGGTGACTGGGGCTGGGGTAGGTGCAGGTTGGCCCAGTGCAACTTGCTGGGCACAGCCATGCTAACTTGATGCAAATGGAGCCATAATATTCATGCAAATGGCCCATTTGCACCTTGCATGCCTGATGGCCCCATTTGCATGTTCAGGCTGAATATTGGAAATTTGGGACCGGTGCATCTGGGAATGCAGCACTCATCCCCATTCCCAGTATTCAGCTCAACCCCTGGGATGCACTGGTGCATTGTCAGCTGCCCCCATTTGCACCACCCGCACATGTTGCTATATTCAGACATGATGTGCGATCTGTTGGGATCACACATCTTGTTTGAAATATGCCATTTGGTTGCACCAGCGCAATTCTTTGGGTGGTGCATCTAGATGCACCATGCATCCTACCCCTTCTGAATATGTGGGTCCAAGACACCATCTTGGTTTGACTCATATGCACCCATCAGCACATCATTTGTATGCCAAATTACTATCCTCCTCAAAATTAACAAGCAATAACCAACAACCATGGCAACTATGAACACAATCTTTATTCCACAAACACTAACCAAGAAACAAGCAAAACAAACTCCTTAACAAAACAAAAAGTAATTCTAAATACATGTTAACATTGAGAATAGAGCTAGAAGCAATAGAGTTAGAATCACTACACTCTAATGCTATTTTCTTTCCTCAATGTTTATTTCATGCTACCTTTTTGTTTTGTTTTCATCCTGCATACTGGTGTCGGACCTTGTTTTTAAACTCCTTAACAAGCTTTAACTGCTGCCTTATTGGGACGTTTTTTTTTAATTGAAGAGAAAACAACATCAAGACAGTTTTGACTATCTGTATCACTAAAAATGAAACATAGGAAAGTGGTAGTACACTAGTAAAATAATTCCATCCTGTGGTCAAACATGTTAATTAACTTGTCTGTCAACTCAATAAAATTATTTTACTTGTGCCTTGTGTCCTTCATAACATCTATCTGAATATTACATTTTTTTTCCTCTGGGTAACCCCTTGAGATGAATCATCTTGCTTATGAGGGTGTCCAAGTACAGCAACAGTCACGCAGTTACATCATGTACACATTCGTACATCCAGTTGAAAAATTGATTACAATAAATTATTAACCAGTGGCAGCTATCACATTAATCTTTCCCATGCACATACTTAAAACAAACTCTGGTCAGAGCTAATACAGCTGTGGAGAGCTTTTAGGAGTGGTAAAAGAGTGGAAAAGAATGTGCAGTGCTTTTGCTGCCCCAGAGTCAGCCATAAGTAATACTGCAGCAATTACTGTACTGCGCATGCATGATACTCGCACATGTGAAGTCTGCCCTGTAGTCAGCCCTGCACAACATGGTGATGCTGACATAACCATGTATACATAATAGTGACGCATGCACAGTTTAAGTCAACGGCACTATGTTGCACATGGTGGCCATCAGTACTACAGTTGCAGTACAGAAAAGTAGTGCGCCAGGAAGTGGGTATGTTTATGCGGCCTGTGGAGGGGAAGGGCTGCATAAACAGAATCACTGAAAACTATGTTGGAGCACTGTGGCAGCATATCTGACAGCTGTCTGGTTATGTGCTTCCACAGAGCTGTTATACAAATCTGATGATGGCATAACATCCCTGGAACTTGACCCATGCAGACGTACAAATCAGACTCAGTAGGAGTCTATTAATAGACTAGAGATCTGGTCTGGGACTTGCTTGTCATCACAGTCACTTTCTCATTCTTTTCTAAGCAGTAATTTCTGGCAAATATGCCTTAACCATATTGATCTCAGTGCTGGTATACTACTTCTGGTTTTCCACAGATTTTATTAGGTGGGGGTAGTAGCAGTCTTGAAGTGGTAGCTGCCAGTGGTGGCATGCTCTGGATAAAAAGTGGTCCCCATGTTCATCTGCATATTTTAGAAATGATGCCTTTCCTTGTTTTTGCTGTAAAGAAACTGACCCCTTTAACACAAAAACAAGGAGACAGTTATGGCCTACACCCCCTTTTGCTTCAAGTGAAGAAAATGATTATGGGTTTGCATCAGATGTACAGTGGCAGACATAGATGCAAAATATTGTCAAACAGTAATCAACTGTATGTAAAAGCTCTTTTTGGGGGGGAGTATGTGCTTTCTTAATGTTGTCAATACCTCTCCACCCATCTGTACTATGACCCTGGATTTTTGCACCCCAAGTGCATTCTTTTATATTTTTATGTTCAGGACAAAAATGCCTTTCAAAAAAGGGTAGTCACTAATCTAAATTTTTTTATAGTTTTTTATGTTTCCTTGTGAGTGTGCAAGAAACATCCTGTGATAGAATGACATTTCAGAGGAGTGTCAGGGATGAGTACAATGCACAGCAATCTACAGTGCGCATGTCCCTGGCATACCAATGAGCATGCAACCAGACTGTGACACTAGTCACAGTTTCACATCTGGAATCCATTCTCTAATTGAAAGAAACAAAGTGCTGGAATGAGAGTGCTTCATTCATTTCATTCATGCATGTACTGATCTTGGTGCTTGTCTCCCCACCCATCCTGCAGAAGTCCAGGTACCCAGCCATACACTGCATCCCCCACTCTCTGTGCCATAAGCAGTAAACAGTCTAAGTAGTAAAGAACAAATAAATATTATTTATCCTTCCCCAGACAGGCATCCGTGTTGAACTTGTTTGTGTCTCTGTTAGAATTACAGTATGTGTTCTTGTCCCTGAGCTCCTCTCTTTCCAGTGCTTCATGTGTGCCACAATGCCCAGCCTGAGCATTGCTCTCTGTGGTGGTACTCACTGACCATCCTCATGGATCTCCTAGTGTCCATGTTGCCTCAGTGTTCCCCCCCAACCTGCTGCACAAGAGTGCTGAGAAGTGAGCAGCATTGCCTGCAGAGCTGTAGCTTAATCCTGGATGGTGGGGAGAGGGAGACATGGGCTGCAGGGACAGACACCGAGAGGGAGAAGCAGCAGTGCCCCCCCAAAAGAGAGCACAGGATCCAAAGAAGTGGTGAGTGGCACCAGTGTTCAGGACAGAGCAGAGAGAGAGGCCCCAAACAGTGACAGCAACATGCTAAGATGTGTCAAGTAAGCAGAATGAGAGTGATTGCCAGCAGACATGCTGTCACTATTGCAGCACCACCTTGGCCATGTGAAATTGGGGGCAGTGCAATGTTGCAATCAGAAAGATGATGACTGGTGGCTCCCAGACCTGCACCTGAACAAACATTCATTTAAATGGGTGGCCTATCCCATAGCAGTGTCTACTCCTTCCCACTCCACCACCCTCTCACCCCCATCCCCCAAGAGAGGCACAGCAACAGCAAGATCTGCTTCCAGTGTAGCATATATGTGCATGTCCAATATGTTACAGTCAGAGACGGTGTCAACCCCCCCAAACAGACACATGGAGTACAGTGTTCACCCAAACTCAGTTGCCATCCATTTTATTTCCACTCACTCTTCTGACACCTTACTGTCGGTTTGACTCTCTGTCTTTTTGAAGCTCAGTGGCAGTAGACAGCACATACAGAGAGGCAGAGAAAGTGGCAGTAAGAATGCTATGACTAGGATGGAAAGCAGTGCTGCAGAGTTTTCCTTTCACCATGGGGGAGCAGACATTAGAAAGAGTGAGAGAGTAAGAAACCAGAAGAGACACAATGTAAAACAAACTTGGTGCATCTATTCCACCATTGCACAAAAAGTAGCACCCAGACAGAGCCAGAGGCAAATATGTGGGTCACATATCTGCCCCTTCATGTTGACTAGCACAGCGAAGGGTGGGCGCTGGATAGGCACCCCTGGGTAATTGCTGCCCCCTACACCCCCATCTCACAGCACACATTGAACTATCTGCAGTAGCCACAAACTGATGTAGGTTACTCATCTTCCCCTCCACACCCATCCCACTCTACACAGGTTGACACAGTGACAAGATGACCTCCAGGTGGGCGGCCCAAGGAAAATAGTGGACTGTGGCCTGGCAGAAGTTGATGATTGGTGGCCCCTCCACAACCATCCCACCACTGTACATTGGCTGCCCCAGCCAGAGACCAAAATGTGAGTTGCACATTTGCCACGCCACACCTGTTTCTATCTAGCCTGGTGGGTGTCAGGTGGGTGGAAATGGGGTTGTGGTCCAGATCCACTGGGTGGCCTGAGGTCATTGCCACCAAACACATCTTTCTACATTTCTGCACATGTGAAGCATTTTCTCCTTCCATTCCACCTCCTGCACATTAGAACTCTGCAGGAGCCAGTGACAGATGTGGTTTGCACATCTGTCCACCTTCACCCATCTGAGTTCCATGAAAGCTGGCATTGGGTGGGCTCCAGGCAGGTGGCTCTGGAAGAATGATGCCCCTTCCCCTCATCCCACCTCCACACAAGGGTAGCACCCTGCAGCAGCCAGGGTTAGAGATGCAAGTTGCAGATCTGTCCCTTCATACCTGTTCCTGCTCCAGCAGAGCTAGCATGAAGGTTGGAGTGGGATTTTGGGTGACTGGCACTTCTTCACCCTATGCCACACCTCTGCACTTGCAAAACACTTTGCTTCAGCCAGAGGCTTGCCCACCTAACATGCTGTACCCATGGAGAGCACTGTGAGGTACTGAGATATCAAATTATGGATCTTCTATCCCTCCACAACTGTTCTCTCTCTGCTGGGTGGGTGGGTGGGAAGTAGATACAGTGGGTACTCCTGAGTGACTAGTACCCTGCTTGCACCCCACCTATCAACCCAATATTTTACAGCAGCCAGAGAAGAAATGTGGATTGTACATCTGCCCTATCATAAACTGTGCCCATTCCAAAATGTTTCACATACACAGGCTGGGGTGGGGTTTAGGATGGTGGCCATTAAGTGACTGTCCCCCATCCCACCTTCACATATGGAAAGCACACCTCCCCCTCCATTACACATTTGCACATAGAGAGCACTCCTCCCCCTCCATGCCTCCTTGTATATGGGTAGCAATTCTCCTTCTCCAGCCCTCTTCCACATGGTGGACATAGTGTCTTCTGTAATCGTATATGGTGTCAATCCTTGTTGAATGCAACATGTACATATTCTAAGTATTAATGTAAAGAAAATTGCTTTATTTTAATTTATATTGTGTCCTTACTTTTTGTATCTCACACCATGTATTTATCATTGCTTGTACATGGGATCTCCTTGCAAATGAGCTTGCTCAATGGATTTTATCTCTTCACAATAAACTTGAACTTGAACATGGAAAGCACTCTTCCCTCCATCTCCATACATAGGTATCATTGCTCCACCTCCATCCCACCTCCATACATTGTGAGCACTCATTCCTTGACCTCTCCAGTGCTTCTCCCACTACATTTCACCTCCTCTACATGGAGAGCTCTTCTCCCACTGCATCCCAACTCCTGCACATAAGGAATACTCCTCTCCTCCATTCAACCTCCACACATGGGGAGCTTTTCTCTCACTTCATATCAGCGATGTAAATGGAGAGCACTCCAGCCCCTTCATCCCACTACCCCTAAATGGGAAGCATTGCCCCCTTCCATCCCACTTCTATATATGGAGACACCTCCACACGTTTGCATCACTCCTCCTCTACCACAATACCACCTCTGCATATAGAAAGTACTCCTAACCCCATTCCACCTTTGCACATGGGAGCACTCTGCCACAGCAAGAGACACAGATGTCAGTCAGGCATCTGTCTTTCCACACCTTTTTCCATTCCACATGATAAGCTCCAAGTTGGGCAGAACATTGGTGGGGTTGAGATGTAATGAGAGGTTGCCCTGGGAGATGGTGCCAATACCCCTCACCACCTCTCTGAATGAGAGGAGTCCCCTCCTCCTGAATCAATCTTTATTCTTTTCTTGACTCACCACTTTTCTGCTGATTATCCTCCTGTTTGCTTGCCTTACCAGTCACCCCCTCCAAGACAGGATTACAGGCCACTAGGCCAGAACAGATTTTCCTCGACCTCTCCTGTCTTCTCTTCAGAACACACTGCCAGTCCTGCCAGCATCCAGCATAGTCAAGAAGATGCACCACGGGTTACTGGCAGCTTGGCACTGAATGGGTCAGTTCTTTCTCTAGTAGACCATATGCCAAGTTCTCCCACAGTTCAACTGAGGCTAGAGAAGACAGCACACAGTCTCACTCAACCACCACGACAGTCGACAGTACACCACAACTTGCTCGGTGCTGTACAGACAATGCAGAACAGCAGCACACTCACTAGTCTGTCTCACCAGGCTTCTCCATCTGTCTCTGTTGATGATGTCTCCATCTCCCCTGGCCACCAATGGTCCCGTACATGCACATTGTGCTGAAGCTAGCTCCAACCGCTATGGAGACTGCTGAGAGACTGAGTTTTTTAGCAGCTGATCCTGAGTCAACCCAAAAATAAAATACAGGAATTTGAAATTTTCTGAGGTAATTTTAGGGGCGGGGGGGCTTGAACACCCTGGACACTCCCCCTGCCTCCACCCATTCAATCCACAACAGTTCAGACACATACAATGCTTACACTTAAAGGCAGTCCTCCCAGGCCAGCCAGCACCTTGCCACACAAATGAACACTAACCATGACCCCTCCCACTTCCTCTACAAGCAGCAAGGATCCTTCACTCTCAAGCGGTCAGTCCTGTACAAGTAGCAGAGTTGGGAGTCTAGGGCTTCAGTAATACTTGTTGCTGTAATGGAGCTCGGGCCTGCATGAATACAACAGGACAGCTAAACTGTATCCCCTTAATCCCTACAGATGGAGGACTGCTGCACAGATGATTGCTACAGCCACTCAGGCACCACCTGGGATTTAAAGCAAGAGCTGGACTATGGCAGGTAACCTGCTATCTCCCTCCTCCTCTTCCTCCTACACTGACTGTTCACAGCACTTGCCCAGCTCCTCCTCTGCTACCAGTGCCAACCAATGGTCAGTAGTGTCAGTGGGTGGCCCTAGTTGTAGTGGTCAAGCAAGCTCCTTGACTTGTTACTACCCCCTGCAACCAATACTCTCTTTTGATTTTGTTCCGTGTCTGGTTGCATTTGTCTGTTTTCAAATACCCAATAAACGTTCTTTTCTAGTCCCTATTTTGATACAAAATATTAAATATATCAAAATAAAATATAATTGCTTTGAAGAAGATAGAAGGCTTTATTATTGCTCGGCTTCAATGTTTGGTTGGAGAACGTTGAAATCTCATCTTGATTGTTTTACTTCCTTATTGCTATTTTGTATTTTCAGGTTAAATCAAATATAATAAAATATAATTGTTTTTTATTTTGAGAGGATAAAAGCTTTTATTATGTTTTTTTTTTGGTTTGATCCACGCACCCTGAAGTGTTGAAGCAGTGAGATCACCATGATTTTGGCAGTCTTGCACCATTCCTCTGATCCTAAAAATATGTATCACAGTGGTTGTATAAGTGTAGATCTATATTCAAATGGCTTTAATTCATTATTTGTTATATTTATTTATTTTAATCTTGGATTAACATGTTTGAGAGCAAACTCATTACTTAGGGTCCACATCAGAATTACATTAACAGTGATTAAAAGAAAAATACTTTTAGGTATACAGTATAACTGTAAGTGCAGGCTAATAACAAATAGGAGTCTAAGTATAAATCTAAATATAAACAAGAAGACAAAGACAGTGGACTAAGAAAGTCAACAGGCTATTATAAGCATAAAGAGCATCTGAGAGGGTTAAGGCAGTTTAAGGGAGAGAGGACAACTCGGATTGGGGTGCCTGAAAGGCAGAGAGATAGGTACTGCATCAATCTGTGTTGTCAGGAAGGAGGGCATTGTACAGGGATTATAGCAGTGCAAGGTGGCCACACCCACTCAAGAAGTAGAGAAACATCAGCCCAGGAAGGCTTTGTCAAAGCTTTTTTTGGGGGGTTGGGCTGAAGGCAGATGGAGAGGACTGTAGAACAAAGGGGGTTGGGTAAGGGGAGTTTAATGTAGGAAGGATTAAGACACTGGTTGAGAGAGAAACAACAAGTACAGGATACTAGGGGCCATGTGGTCATGAGGGATTACTGCCTAGGCATGACATAAAACATCAGTTGAGGGGCTAAGGGAAGGAGTCATAGCTGGCATTAGCATTGAGATGTTTTCAGAGCTCACATTTGAAGGGGGCCTAATGCTGTTATAGAGGAAATGGCAGAAGGAAGATTATTAATCCCTTTGGGAGCACTGGAGGCAAAAGCTCTTTGACCAAGGGAGGTGTGATACCTAGCAATTTTAAAGACCATGTTATTTTAACTTCTATCAGAACAGCTGTTTTCATAGGGAGTAAAGAGCTTCTGGACGCCCATTGGCATGAGGCCCAGACACACTTTCTTGGCCAGGAGGCACATTTGGAACCTGAGCCTACCTGTGAACTGGAGCCAGTTAGCCTGATCATATTGGTTCCACTCATGTGTGAGTAATGCAGAGCTAGTTAAGAGTCAACAGGCTTTATTTAGAGCAACTTTTATACAGTGGAGAGCTGTGTCCATAGCTGAGCTGTAGATTACTATGCCTTAATCAACAAGAGAAACCACTGTTCTCTGGATCGTGAGTTTTAGTGCCTCCGGGGTAAGACTTTGTTTATTTCTATGGAGCAAACCAATACAGATGTTCACAGTCTTTGCAACATTTTCAATGTGGTAGATGTATGACATAGTGCTGTCTATAGTGACCCCCAAATATCTGAAATGCTGGACGAGTTCCAATGTAGTTCCAGACTAGTTTGTTATATTGAGTGGGTGTGAAAGTTGCCTGTTCTGGGGGCTGGAAAACAGCAAGGTCTTGGCATTTTTGTAGTTCATAATGAGTTTTTCTTCTCTGAACCATCTTTCAACTGTAGTAAAGCTGTCTTGGAGCTTGCGTTCCAAGGTAAAGGGATTGGGGTCACTTGTATAAAGGACTGCATCATCTGCATAGACCAGAACTGGACAGCTACTGGTGAGCAGGAGCCTGTTTAGAAACAAACTGAATAAAATGGGCCACAGGATGGAGCCCTGGGGCACACAGGAGTGAACAGGTCTACTGTCAGATAAGACATTATGAATCCTAACTTGTTGAGAGTGATTCATGAGGTAGCTCTTGCAATTACACACTTACAAAAAACAAAAGCTTCAAAAGCACCCACAGGAACCAGGTCACACAGGACTGTAGTTTTAATTATAAAAGTCCTTTATTTGGACATTAAGTGCATATCTTCAGTTATACCAAGTAAGCCCCATCAAATATTGAGGAAAAGTTCCTCCAAAGACTAATGTTTCTCCTGAACACTATCAGACATCATCAGAGTGAATCTAATCAATTACAAACAGTACCCTCATATAAATAGTGACAGCAATACATGCATGTGACCTCATGACCAATCATATGTTAAAATCAATCAATTCGATATAATTAGCACATTTTTCAGTGCACATTTTAAATCTCATGTTAAAATATCTTGGGTAAACCAAATGTCCAAATTGATTTTTAAAGAAATCCATCAATATGATTTTCAATGACAAGTCCTCATTTGAACTAGTGTCCTCATTTCAAACATAATGGACACAGCATTCAGTTTGTAGTTTATACTTATTAAGGAGTCATTCAAGAGTTATCCCAAGGTCAAGAGTTAGTAAACTATACATTTAATGCATTTTAATAATAGAAGTTGCCAAAGAGGACAAAATAAATGAAAAAAAAATCAGTGTTGCAGCATAGATGCCTAAAAATGTCATAGACGGACATTGTTTTTTTTCTCTGTCTTCCTTCTTCCTCCTATCTGGTCAGTGTCAGCTTCACATATAGATCTCATAGGATATTGCTGGTTAATAATTACTACAATGAATCTGTTGCTTTTGTTCTGAAAAGATTTAACATGATCCCATCCTGAAAATATCTAATGTGACCCCAATAAGCAGATCATTTTTTTTCAAGCTGGTAAGCACTAAAGAATTACATTGAAGTACTAATAAGTCATGATGATCTACTGTTAAATTAGGCATGAGAAGATGGTCTGGTCTCATTGCACTTAAAGTGGCATAGAGCTTTACAGAAATAAGGTTGTTATAAGTTTATTAGGGGTTATGGCAAAAAAATGTAAATATCTCCAAAAGTATACAAATTATTCATAAACCAAAGTTATTCAGGGCAAAATGACCTTTCAAATGAGCTTATTCATTAAGTTGCACTGATTATATTTTTTAAACTATGGTCATCTGATTACCTGAATTTTAATTTTTCTTTACAATTTTTACCTTTTGGATGGCTATATTTTAAAAAATTGAATGAATTCAGATTAGTGACGATCGTCATTTGAAAGGTAATTTTGTCCAGAACAACTTTCATGTTGTTTGTATATTGGTAACTTACATACTTTCCAAGATATTTACATTTGTTTGCCATGTCTCTTACTGTGTTCACTCAGAGAGAATAAAAAATGAGGCTGTTCAGAAGACCATATTTTACAAAATATAAAGAATTCAGATTAGTGACTACCCTCATATGAAAGATCATTTTACCCTGAACAGCTTTTATGTTGGATGTTTTTGCACACCTTGACTAGTTTTAAAGATATTTAGATTTGTTTGGAAAGTGTGCACATATGATCTCAGAGAAAAGCAGCTTTGAGTTCTGCGTCCATCATTCTAAACAGAAAGAAGGGAGTATTTTTTGACTGCCATAGTGATTTGTTGAGTTATGGAAGGATACACTGAAAACTGCTATAAAACTGTGTTCCACCAAAACCCCTTTTCAAGCTAAAGCTCTATGGATGTAGGCTCTGCCCAGAGCCATAACAAGCAGTTGTAAAATTATTAAGAGTTGATAATGATTTTAAATCATGAAGTGAACTGCTCCAGTCATGAGGTGCATGCTCCCATTTCATTGGATCAACTATTCTGCTTTTGTCCCAAACTATGGGTGTTTAGCTGGAGATATCTTGAGTTGGTAAGGCTCTATGCAACTTTTTTGGGACTGTTGCTTGTTCAGTTGGCAGTTTGGTGCCTGGTGCCTGCTGATCCATCTTTCAATAAGGGAAGGGGGTTGTGTCTGTGGGGGTGGACCTTAGATTTACAGCATAGCATTTAAAGCTACCAGCATTTGATGACTCAATCTAATGTTCTGCCACTTTCATGCCGAACTGTGAATATGTGGCTGGGGATATCTTGAGATGGTCAGGCTCTGTAGAACCTGTTTGAGATACTTTCTTGTTCATCCTGCCATTTGGTACTTGGTGCCCACTAACCCATCCTCTGGTGAGGAGGGTTTTTGTTTGTGGGGCTTGGCTTTATATTTACAACACCACATTTAAAGATGCCATCATTCTATCCCTCTATCTGATGTTCTGCCTCCGTCATCTTGAACTATAAGTGTGCAGCTGGGGATATCTTGACCCAGATGGGCTCTTTGGAATCTGTTTGGGACTGTTGCTTTTTCAGTTGGCCATTTGGTGCTATGTGTCCACTCTCCATCCTCCATTCAGGTGGTCTTGTGTGTCTGGGGACAGGCCTTAACTGAGTTTTAAGAGGACTGTCCCTACTTGTCTCCCACTGCAGTTTAGATTCTCAGCTATGGAGTCGGCAATCTGCAGATACCACTGCCCAACAGTGTGTGCCCTTGTTCCTGTTATACCCAAATTGGTAACTAAAATTATTGTTGTCTTGTAATTGTATGCCATCTATTTATCCCTTTGTTAATGCTAGTTAACTGAAATACCCACTAGGCCCGATTTGGAAGTACTGGTCTAGATTCACCTGTTTTACACCCGACCACTGTATGATTGCTCTATTATAGTAACATACTTTCATTCCATCTACATCCCACAACTAATTTGCTTGTATTTGTTAGGCCATACTGTTACTCCAAAAGCATGTATTGTAATACAGTCTCTGCCAGCATACTAGTTACACCCTATCTGGGTAATCCCAATATTTTGTTATTTGATAGTACCCATATTAGCATTGTCTGTACCCTAAAGTATACTCTATTTGGGTTATCCTTTTATTAAACTTTTAATAACCTGTATTTTTCTTAGATATAGTCTGTCTAAGTGGTTCTTATTTCTGTTAATTCTTAGCTGCCATACTAGCACTACCTGTATTCTAGTGATGCCCTTTATTGGCTCTCCTGTCTATATACTAATTGTTTATTTTGGTCAATCCCTTGTCCAGCTATTTTCCAAGTCATTATTCTAACATTTACAGCTGCAACCTTTTGGTTGTATTATATGTTTAGTATTTATGTGTTAACTTGATCTGAGTCACATTACAATATATCTATGTAGTAAACGAAGTATGTTTGCCGTCTGACCTGGGTTGCTAGATACCGATAGCTGTACTTGTAATCTAGGTAGTAACTAAAGTACTATTGCTGCCTGACCTCTGCTGCTAGTTACCCATAGCTGTACTTCTATCTAATTAGTTACTGTATATCTAGACAAAGATTTAGGGACATTCATTGCTCCACCCCATGACTTAACCTTGATAATTGTTGTTCCCTCCTTTTTAGGGAATGCTTTTAGTCTGGCAACCTGGCACCACATACTACATAACATAACAGAAACTTTGGAGGGAGGTAGGTGATAGTCTTTTTGAAGGAAAGAGTCCTGAAAGTACTCACTAATAGAAGGTGAACAAAGCAGTGGGAGCAGGTTGGGCTCAATCTAAGGTATTAAGGGAGCTCAGAGAGGTACTGGCTGCACCACTGACAGTCCTAGTTAACATCTTACTGGAAAGAGGAGTGGTTCTGGAGGACTGGAAGAATGCAGATGTAGTCTGACTACAAAAAAAGTGGTAGCAGGGAGAAGGCTGGCAATTTTATGGCATTCAACTTGGCATCAGTGGAGAGCAAGTTAATGGAACAACTGTTGAAGGAAAGGACTGTAGAACATCTTTAATACAGTGGGTTACAAGATCTGAGGCAGCATGGGTTCACAGGGTGGAGGTCATGTTAAATGAGCCTGATATATTTCTTTCACTGGGTAACAAAGGATTTGGACTGGAGTGGAGTGGTGAGTATGGCCTACCTAGATTTCAGTAAGGCTTTTGATGTGGTTCCATACAGGAGACTGGTAAGCAAGCTGGGTACCTTAGAAGTGGGTCCAAAGGTGGTAAACTGGATAAGATATTATTTAGGGGATAGGCAACAGATGGTGGTGGTCAATGGAGTTCATGCTGAGGAAGGAAGGGTGACCAGTGTGCTGCCTCAGGGATCAGTGTGGGGACCAGTCCTCTTCAATATCATTATATTGTGACATTGCAGAGGGGTGGAAGGGAAAGGAAGGTCAGTCTCTTTGCTGATGACACCTAAATCTGCAATAGACTGGACACTCTGGGGGGTTGAAAGAATGAGCAGAAATTTGAGAAAACTAGAGGAGTGGTCAAGGGTATCACAGCTGAGTTTCAATACTAGAAAGTGCAAAATAATGCACTTATGGCACAGAAACCCAGCAAAAGAGTACAACATGGGTGGAATGGTGATGAAGACCACCAAACAGGAAAGAGACCTGGAGGAATCCTATTGGATGACCTAACTGATAGCCAGACAGTGTGACAAGGCAGTAGGGAGAGCTAGTGGAATGCTGGGCTGCACAGGGAGGGGTATCACCAGCAGAAAGAGGGCAATGGTGTTGCCTCTGTGTAGACTGCTTGTAAGTCCCCACATAGAGTGCTATGTGCAGTTCTGGAGCCCACATCTCAGAATGGATATAGACTGAGTAGAAGTGGTACAGAGGACAGAAACTAAAATGGTGCAGGGTCTGCATCAAAATCCCTATGTGGAGAGAGTAAAATATTTCAATATATTCACCATGGAAGAGAGGAGGGAGTGGGGGATATGAGGGAGAACTTTAAATACCTTACATGGGTAAATAAGGTAGAAAACGGAAATATTTTTCAGAAAGAAAGTTGCTCAGGAACAAGGGGACATGCTATGAAGTTGTGTGGGGAATATGGATTCAGGAGAGATGTGAGGAAGTATTTCTTCACAGAAAGAGTGGTGGATTCCTGGAACTGCCTTCCAGTGAAGGTAATGGGGGTGAAAACAGTGGTGGTGTTCAAGAATGCATGGGATAGGCACAAGGGAATCATAGTCAAAAGGGAGAGAGGAGGGAGAAAGAGGTGTAGATCAAGCGCAGTTTGCGGTAATAACGTAGGTTGGGAAAAATGGGCAGACTGGGTGGGCCAAGCAGTCCTTATCTGCTGTCAAATTCCATGTTTCTATACTACTAAGGAGCACAACCTTAGACATATAACAAAACCATTCAACTGACTAGACAGACTGGTATGGAGTAAAGCAGTGTGGACAGGTGGTTAGCTGTAGAAATTTTAAGGTACTCATCTCCAAGCCTATGCTTTGGACAAGGGCACAATGCCAAATTTGTAGGACATTCTGGAAGCTCTATGCTCATTTGTCTGCAGATAGGGAGGACATATCCTAGCTGAGACTCCAACTAAGCTGGTGCTCACTCCCTGCACCCACACTTCCACAGAGGCACACTGCCCAGGAGGGCAGAAGGTGATGGGTAAAAGTAGGGGTTAGATGATCAGGTAGCAGAGCAGTCACACAGAAGTTAGCTCTTCCCATGCAATACCAATAGATATGTACTTTGTGCCCCTAGCAGATGCACAGCTGCCTGATGTGGGCAGTGGTGACCATGGCTCAGTTGGTGCTGTCAGGAAGGGAGATGTGGTGACACCTTGGGGTAAGGGGAGCTGACGTTAACATGGGTATAGTGGTGGAGAGGGTGGTAGTCAAGGAAGGTAAGGGGGGTGGTTAGATGCCTGCCTGGAGCATCAGCCACCTGAGATTAGGAGAGGATAGGCAGGATAGTAGAGGAGGGGTGGAGCAGAGAGTTCTGGTACATCTTGCTACCACTGATCTGGCAAACCAACTGGTGAAGACAGTGAAGAGGGACTTCTAAAGGCTGGGGGACAGACTGAAGAGAAACTCAACTTCCGTAGCCTTTGCTGAAGTCCTCCCCATCTGAGGTGGGTAGAAGATCAAGATAGAGTAAGGGAGGTTGAGACTGAGGAGTTTAATGGTTTGTTGAATGGGTGGTGTCAGGAACAGGGGTACCACTTTATAAGGCATTGGGAGTCTTCTTGGACAAAAGGCTCCACAAGGGTGTCAGCCTTCACCTGACAGGATAGAGGACATGTGCATTGGAGCAAAGGTTTGATTTCTACATTGATAGACATTTACACTAGCTGTGGGGAAGTTGGGGCTGGAGATTCCATTGCTGAGGGTGGTGCAGTGGGGAACCTAGAGAGGACTCTCATGGGGATGGTGGCAAGATGTCCAGGGAATAATACAAGGAAGGGAAGAGTCCTGAAGACAGAGCATGATAGACACAATAGACATGAAAACAGAATGAAACATCAGACACCAAAGATATTATAGGAGTGGGATGGAGGAGGACAAGTGAGGAACAACAGAGGTGCAGTCACATGTTGGAGGGTGATATGCTGCAATGCTAGGAGTCTGGTTAATAATTTTAGGGAGCATAGGCTTTGGTGGCAGACTACGGGCTGGATGCAGTGGCCATCACAGAAATCTGTGCCACTGTGAACAATGATTGGGACACATCAATCCCAGGTGACACCTTACATAGGAGTAATACAGGAATGGGTAGAGGTGTTGAGGTGGTCATCTGCATTAGAGAAGGGATCGAGGCAGTGGATGATGCTGCTATTGGGGGAAGGAGGTGGTAGATTAACTGTGGGCTCAGTTCACAGAATCATCAGGCAGGAAGACTCATATAGGAGTGATTTACAGGTTACCTGGGCAAGGAGAAGAGAGATATAAGGAATTGGGTGCTGCTGTAGGGAGAAAGGCATCAAAGGGAGAGGTTTTAATAGTAAGAGATCTCAACCTGCCAGACTTTGACTGGGACATTCCAGTAGCCACGAGTGTCAAAATCCAGGCCCTGCTTAATATCTTAAAATAAGTAAAAAGACAGCACTCCAGGCTTCAGAAATTCAGTGAGATATTTTTACTGAGAAATGCTCAGTTACATTTACTTAAATTCAGTGGAAAAATCTCAAACACACAAATTTCTTGCAAGACTGCATAATGGTACAGCAGGTCAGGGACCCACTAGACAATCAGCCACTCTAGATGTAGTACCCACTAGCATGGAAAAGGTAGGTAAAGTATGGATCTGGGAACCACTGGGGTGAAGTGACCACAGTACTTTATTATTTGAGGCAGCCCTGGGCACCAGTAAGCCCCCGTCTAAGGCTGAAGTGCTAGACTTCAGGAGGATGGATTTTAACTAAATGAGTGAAACAGTGCTGGGCAGTTTAGCTGTGGTTGACAGCATGAGGGGCATAGAAGAAAGATGGGGAGTTACAAATGGGGCCATTTTCAAATCTTCAAATCGACAAAAACATGCAGAAGAACAATTATAAACAGAAACAGGTATAAGAGACACATTTGTTTCTCTAAAAGTGTTAGGAGGCAGTGAGGGCCAAAAAGAGGGCCTTCACAGAAACATGGAAACATAGAATTTGACGGCAGATAAGGACCACTTGGCCCACCCAGTCTGCCCATTTTCCTACCTAACAGATAAGCTGCAGATCCTAGTTAACCAACAGCTTACCTCCTCCTACCCCCCACTAGGACTGCGTTATGTCTGTCCCATGCATTCTTGAATTCCCCCACTATTCTTGACTCCATGACCTCCTCAGGGAGGTTGTTCCATGCAACCACAACTGTCTCTGTGAAAAAATACTTCCTCACATTACCTCTGAGCCATCCCCCCTCTATCTTCAAATTGTGCCCCTTTGTTCTTGCACATCTCTTTTTCTGAAAGATTCTACTCTCTTGGACTTTGTTGATTCCCTTGAGGAACTTGGAAGTTTTTATCATGTCCCCTCTCTCCCCTCTTTCCTCAAGGGTATACATATTAAGCTCCTTTAGTCTTTCTTCATATGTCTTCTGGTGTAGACCCTGCACCATTTTGGTTGCCCTCCTCTGGACAGCCTCCACTCTGTCTATGTCTTTGTAGAGATGGGATCTCCAGAACTGCACACAGTACTCCAGGTGGGGTCTCACCAACTGTCTGTACAGAGGGATAACAGCTTCCTGTTTTCTACTATTGATACCTCTCCCTATGCATCCCAATACCCCCCCAGCCTTCCTTACTGCCTTCTCACATTACTTGCCCACCATTAGGTCATCTGATATAATTACTCCCAGCACAAATAAAAAAAAAAATAAAGCACAAAGATTAGCGGGGGATAAAAGAATTGATGGGGATGATCATAAAGCAAAAAGATTAGCGGGGATGAAGGATTTGATGAGGACCAGGGGAAAAAAAAAGAAAGTCCAAGAGCTCTGTCAGCTTTGCAGAGACAGACATAGATCTGCACACTGATGAGGGGAAAAGAAAGTGGAAAAACAGTTCTTTAGATATATTGTACAGTATAACAGAAAAAAACAATGGTTGGGGCGGGATGTTAGGTTAATGGAGGGGAAAGGGTTATAGAAGAGGACAGGCAGAAAGCAGCCATACTAAATGATTACTTTTGCTCAGTATTTGCTAAGAACAGTGGGCCCATGTTGAAGAGCACCATAAAGGTAGATGATAGAGAGGCCCCTAAAATGAAACAGAAGAAGTTTACTTGCCGAAGAGTCAAAAAGGGCTAACAGGCATGAAGGTAAATAAAGCTCAGAGTCTCTGAGACTAGATGGGATGCATCTAAAGATACTAAAGGAATTACCATCAGTGTTAGTCAAACCCTTGTGTGAGGCAATTCAATAGCTCTATGCAGCAAGGAGTGGTTCCCAGGGACTGGAGGATGATGAATGTGGTTCTGCTGCATGAGGAAGGGGACAAGGAGCAGCTGGGAAACTACAGACCTGTCAACCTTACCTCTATGGTAGATAAACTGATGGACACACTAGTCAAGCAAGACCTAGTTGAATACCTGTATGAAAATGGGTTTCAGGATTGTAAGCAAAATAGGTTTGTGGCAGTGAGGTCTCAGACCAACTTGATATTATTTTTTGATTGGGTAAACAGGGCTGTTGATAAGGGGTGGTTTGTAGATTTACTCTGCTTTGACTTCAGCAAGACATTTGACTCAGTGCCATACTGACTGCTGCTGAAAAAGATGGACCTGGGTGCAGCTGAGGAAATAGTAAGGTGTATATGGAGTTTGCTGGAGTACAAACATTGTCACAGGGATCAGTTACATGCCCTGTGCTCCTAAATATATTCATCAGCAACATTGGAAAGGGAATTCAGGGCAAGATGTGTCTATTCCCAGATGACACTGATCTCTTTGGTAGGTATGGCAATATATATATATATATATATATATATATATTTTTTTCAATAGTTTAACCAGGAGTGGAACACTAACCTGAAAACTTGTTTACAGGTGCTACCTGGGATCACAAGGAAGTTAAATGACTTGCTCAGAGTCACACAGTATGCAAGTGTGGGCTGTGGTGTTCAAACCCAGGTGTCCAGATTTGCAGCTTAGAGTCTTAAACTACTGCGTTATACTGCCTCCCATGATGGAGGGGATAAGTAAGTTGCAGAGAGAACTGTAAAGGCTGGGGAAGTGGTCCAAAGTCTAGAAGCTAAAATTCAGCGCCAAAATGTGTAAAGTGATGCACTTAGGGAACAAAATCCCCAGAACAGAGTATTGGATGTGGGATCAAACTGAACACAAAATCAGAGGAAAGGGACCTAGGAATCATCATTAGTGACTCCCTTAAATAAACAAGCCACTGTAAGAAGGCCTTCAGCAAGGCTAACAGGATGCTATGGCGATCACAGTGGGGTTGACAGTACTAAGCAGGGGGTACTGTCACCACTGGTCACTGGTGAAACCACATCTGAAATACTGTGCTCAGCCCTGGCGTCCCCACTTAAAAAATGACAGTAACAGGATGAAGAAGGTAAAACTCAAGGTGACCTAGGTGATTCTGAGTCAAGAGGGCAGATCCAATGAGGATCACCTAAAGACACTGAACATGTGTTTATGCAAAACTGGAGCAGGGAGTATGATAGAAAGTTTCATGTTCTTGAACTAATTAATGAGGTGGACTGTGAGGAACTGTTTACCTTGAATAGAGAAGCTATGACAAGGGGTCACAAGTGGAGATTAATGGGTGGAAGATAAAAAGGATGTAAGGAAGTCTAATTTCACAGAAAGAATGGCTGAGCCATGGAATGGTCTCCTGGCAGAGGTGGTGGGTACCCAAATATCAAATGGCCTCAAACATGGCTAGAATAAGGCCAGGAGTACAGCACCTACCCAGTAGGATAAAGGAGGCAGAAACACAAAGAACAAAAGGGGGGTTAGTGGACCTCACAAAGACAACATGTCCCAGGTTATTATAGAGTAATATAGGCAGACTGAATGGGCTGTCTTTTTTTGCTATCATCATCTATGTTTCTATGTTTCTATTTCTTTAAAGGATTTTCTTTTACTCTTGAAGTTTCTTACCAATGTTCCACTCTTCATTTTCTTAGTCTTGTTCCCTCTGGAGGCACATTCCCACACAGCTTTTTCTGTAGGAGTGTGCAAGTAACTTTTCTTGAATATCTGATGAGCATTGGTAAAGCAGTTTGTACCCCAAACATTTGACTACCTGGGAAGTGATAGAGGGCTAGAGAATTGCATCTGTGTAATACATGTTAAATGATAAATAAATAAAACCTAACAATTGATCTTGTCACACTTACTGACATATTGTCTTCACTGGTTTCAGTCCTCCTAGTATGGCAGGCATGCCTGACAGTGCTTGAACACTATGTAACCATATTCTCTTTCCACTGCCCCTTTCTTTTAGGTTCTACTGATGGGGCAGATAAATTGAGGTTGGTGTTGGATAGAGTATTCCCCAGTTTAGGCTGACCATGCCTTCATGCACACCTCTTCCCACAGTGACCCACTCTCCTTTTCTATTAGCCTCTTTTACCCCTCAAACTTTTCATATGCATTTTCTGCTGCATAGTTATCATCCCTAGTAAGCTATCAAAATATATCTTCCCTTCCCAGATGTCCTGAAACATTGCTAATTGCCCTTCAAGTTCCTTTGTTTTTAATATAATTTGTTATTCAAGGGTCTAGGTACAAAACAACTTATGTAAATGTTTGCATATACATAAATTTACACATGAGAACTTTAAAGAGGAAATGAATAAAATCTTGTGTCTGACATGCCTATGTGTTTATTCTGATGTCTGATACACATACATAAATGCTGAAATTAAATCAACTTTATTGTTTTGCAAAATATAACATCCATCAGTAAACATTAATACTGAACATTGAGCAAGGAAAATCAACCTTCCCTCCCTCCCTCTCTCTCACCCCACCCTTGCCCCCTACCCTCACAGACTGTGTATATCCACCCAGCAGTTATACATTCCAAAGGGTAAAGTAATATTGAGAACATTGTATTACAACCAACTAAGATGACAAGTCAGAGAGAGTCCAAAGGAATTAGTTCAGGTAAAGGACAAAAAGCTTGCCCCATTTCTTATTGAAAAGGAGTAAGCAGTGACGGGAGCTAGTAATTAGACATTCAGTCTATAGAGAGAAGGAAAGCTCATGCAATCATTCACAATATGAAATGGGTGACTAGTCCAACCAATCTCTGAGAACCAGTTTTTTAACCATCAGGGAGATGAGTGCCATATGGTACCTCCTCTCCCTGACCCGTATCTGGGAATAGTCCCCAGTGACACATATTTCTGGGGGAAAAAAGCAATTCTAACCCTAGTAAGAGGTCAATTTGTTCCTGAATGCATTCCCATAAGAGAAAGACCATTTCACATGACCAAAAGAGGTGCAACAAGGTACCATCCATTTTATCACATCTGGTGCAGGTTGGGGAAGGGAGGCAACCTATCCTAGCTAGTTTGACTGGGGTATAGTACATATTGTTTAAAATATGATATTGAGTAAGCCTTAACTGGTCCTGGGTTATATAGGTGTAGAGATCTTTCCAAAGATGTGGCCAGTTGAAAGTAAAGTCTGTCATCAAGCTATCCCATACCTTGGAACCAGCTGAGAAAGGGGAATGAGAAGAAGGAAACAAAAACAAATATAAGCCTGAGATACCCTGGAGTTTGAGAGCTAAATCATGGATCTGATTGAGGAGATCACTGAGTGAAGAAGGTCTTAGGGAAGGTCCAAATTGTTTCAGTATTAGATGACAAAGCTGATACATTTTGAAGATGCTTGTTGGACTTAAATTAAGTTTCACTAATAGTTACGGGGAGCTAAGAAGTGAAGACTTGGAGTAAAGATCTAACACTCCGAGCTCTTGAGGTATGGGAAGCCATCCAGTGGTCAGTGGGCGTCATTTGATCTGAATGTTTAAATTAGACAGGATAGGTTGCAAGAACTCTTTCACCGGGGACATCCTCAGGAAATTACACATCTGTGAAAAGACTTTAATGGAGACTTCGATTGGAGAAGAGCTTAATGACAATGGAAGGGATTTCCAAGGAGAAAAGAGTATGACAGCGGGACAGTAATTATGATCTGAAATCAGGTGGATTCTATTTGTAACCAGATAGGAGTATAGGTATCATCTGATAGGACATGAGAAATAGAGAACCAACTGCCACATTTATAAAGGTGGCTGGCCCAATAGTAGAGTAAGATATTAGGTAATCTAAGTCCCCCCAGCTATTTAGGAAGACCTAGTTTGAGATATGACCACCTGAGTGACTTCCCTGATCAAATAAAGGAGGCAATGAATGAGCGAATATGTTTAAAGAAGGTTAAAGGAAGCCAGTTATTGAGCATGTTTAGAGGATTGAAAAGTCTAGGGAGAATGCTCATCTTGACTATGTTAATTCTGCCCCATAAAGAGATAGAAGATCCCTCCACCTGGATAAACCAAGTTGAATGATGACCAGGAGATCTTCTAAGTTCAATTTTTGCATTAAAGAAAGATCAGTAGTAAGATAAATACCAAGGTACTTGATAGAAGGGAGGACCATTTCATACCAAGGGAGTTAATTTCCTGCCTACAAACATAGTGGTTTAGTGGGTAGATTTCGGTTTTGCTAAGATTCAATTTATAATTAGAGTAATGACTGAACTGATCAATCATGCTTAGGACTTCCTTAAGAGAAGAAACCAGATTGAAGAGATGCAATAGGATGTCATCTGCATAAATGGAAAGGGATGGTGTCAAATTACCAATTGGAATGCCTTCTATGCTATAAGAGAGTTTAAGGCATCCGATAAGTCTGATAAGTGTTCTGTTACAGTACAGTAGCTTCTTGTTGTTTTTACATTATTTCTTGTGGATTTTACTTGGTAGAAGGTTATTTCTTTTCTTTCTTACTACTTCTAAGGGGCTAGCAGGGTATTGTTTTTGGGGCTGTTGGAATTTTGAAAACTGTTTTGGTGGCTATAAGTGGGCTCATTTGTTTGATGTTTCACTGTGTAGCAGGCTGCATTTGTAGAGGCCTATTTCTTCTGATTTAAAACCTATTTGGTGTGATTTAACTAGGGCTGTTTCTTTGAATCAGAGACCTATATCTTCTAATTTTAAGCCTATTTTGATGTATTGTTGGTGAAGCTGTTTGAATTGGAGACCTGTTTCTTTTGGTAGCAAACCTATTTTGCATTGCTATTGCATTGTGGAAAGGAGGAGTAGGAGTTTGAAGAAGGTTGTGCACTTGCAACTTAAAGTCTCTTTTTGAGTGTGGATAGGAAGGTTAGGAATATAAAAAGCAGTTGCTCAATCTATCTAAAAGTGTACAACAAAGGGGGTAAGGGAAATTAAGAAAAGAATGTTTTGCACTGATAGAGGGGGGAGAGAGGAGACTTTGGGGAGTTTTTGGTATCCTACATCTGGAAGGGTGGGGGGTCGCTGGTGGGCAATGACAACAATGGGTAGGATGGTAGGCTGCAACAACTGTGGTGCACCAATCTTTCTAAAAATTGCCTGGAGTGTGAGAGGATGTTTAGTGTGCAACCACATAGAGAAACTTAGAAAGGAGATTGAGGGTCTGCAGGAGGAACTAAGACAGGCAAGGCAGACTGGGGGTGGGTTTAGCCCAATACTAGAGGGAGGAAGAATGGGAGATGAGGGAGGGCGATTTAAGTCAACAGTGAGGAGAGGGTCAGAAGAAGGGAAGCAGGGACAAGGGGCCCCAGGCCAGGAAGAATGATTGCCGGGGAAACCTTGTCAGGAGATAAAAGACAAATGGAAGGAGGAGATAGGGACTTGTGAGGGGAGGTGAAGAAGTGGCAAAAGTCATGGAGTGGAAGGAGAGAACAGGTTACTATGAAGAGAGAGAGGGAGCGGGCATTTGTGAAGGGTCTTCAGAAAATAGTTTTGCACTGCTCGAGAGGAAGAAGGTGGGGAAGGGAAATGATGAGAAGAAGAAGAAGAAGAATCTGCATTTATATAGCGCTTTTCTTACATCCAAAGCGCTTTACAAGCAATGCTAGACTGGTAGTGAAGTGACTGAATGTGTGGTGGTGGCCATATCGCACATCATCACCCACACACAGCCTGGATAATTGCATGAACCGGCTTATGGGAAGGGAATGCTGGGCCAGGACACCGGAATGTTCTACCTTTCATGAAGAGTGCCCTGGGTTCTTTTACTTCCACCTGGACACCCACCAGGACAACACCAGGATGGGTAGAAGGGACCTTGGTTTAACATCTCATCCGAAGGACGGCACACCCCAGCAGTACAGCACCCCCCAATACTGTACTCGGATGCCAGCGATTTTTTAGGTGCAAGTCAATCCCGGTGTGGGGCGAGAACCCACGACCTTCTGGTCTAGAGGCGGATGTGCTACCAACTAAGCCACGCTGACACCTAATGATGAGATTAGAGGAGTAATTGATAAATGCCTGGACCAAACTGGAGCGGAGGGAAGTTCTGTTGGGAGAATTGTAACAGGGGCAAAAGGGGGAAATAATGTGCAGGAGGAAGAAAAGCAGCCTGAAATGAGAAAGGGGGATGAATGAAAGCAAGCAGGGAGTAAGAGTGATGGAATCTTAGTGCTGGGGGACTCAATTCTAAGAGGAGTCTGGTGGGGTAGCAAGGGGGAGAGGCATAGTAGCATTTGGGTGGAGGCCATGCAGGTATGACAGTGGAAAGGGTGGGACAATCTGTTCTGAAATATGTTAGAAGGGGTAGGGACAAGCCTCATTTAATTATACATCTTGGGACAAATGACATGGCTGACAAGACAGTAGATATAGTCCAGAGGAGTTTTGAGGAACTAGGACAATTATGTGAGTGGGAAGGAAGATCAGTAACTTTTTCAGAGATACTTCCAGTGCCCAAGGCAGGCACAACAAGAAAGCTGAGAATAGAGGAATTTAACAGATGGTTATGAACCTGGTGTTGTGCTAAAGGGTATGGGCTGTTGGGGAGGTGGGAAGGGACCTGGGAGGACAGTAGTCTCTATGCCAAGGACAGACTACACTTGAGTGAGGAGGGAAAGAAAGTGTTGAAACAGAGGATGGAGGAGTACATAGAGGAACTAGGGAATTTAAACTAGGAGCAGGGGGTGGCAATTGGGCAAGAGACATGCAGAGATCACAGGCTGGGAAACCATATGAGCTTACCTCCCATAACAGTGACAATGTACAAATGGCAAGTACTATTGGTGATGCTAGTAAAGGAGGGCAGGATGGGAGAGGGGAAAAGGGTGGAAGGTGGTTACCCTTAATGCTAGGAGCCTTGGGAGGAAAACTGCAGAGTTACAGGTGCTCATGGCAGAGGGAGAGGTGGACATTGCAGCCATCACAGAAACATGGACCACCCAATACAATGAATGGGACCTGTGTGTACCAGGGTACAGGTTATTTCGTAGGGACAGGGTGATTGGTAAAGGAGTGGGTGGGGCACTATATGTGAAGGAAGGACTGAAGTATGTCAGGGAGGAAGGGGAGGAGAGTAGTACAGAGTCACTTTGGATGCAAATCCAGGATTCCAAGAATAGGATTCTTAGAATGGGAGTGGTGTACAGGCCACCATCTCAGACAGAGGAGTTAGACAGGGAACTAGATGGGACAGATCAGGAGGACCTGCAAGAACGGTAGTGTGGTGATTGTGGGGGACTTCAAAATGCAAGGAGTGGACTGGAGTGCACCAACAACCAGGAACAGAAGGGAGCAGGTACTGCTGGATACCTTCCAGGACAGTTTCCTGCTGCAAATGGTCAGTGAACCAACCAGGTTAGGGAATACCTTTGACCTTGTGCTGGCAAATAGGGACTTTGTGAGAGAACTTACAGTGGAGGAACCGCTGTCAGGGAGTGACCATCACTCAGTATGGCTCACATTGGATATGGGCAAAGAAGGAGTGGAATCTGGCACAAGAGTGCTGGACTTCAGGAGGGCCAACTTTGGGAGGATGGGGGAAGTGGTAAAAGGGTACCTGGCCAGAATTCAATCTAGTATGGACACTAACCAGAGGTGGGAGCTCATAAAGCTGGGGATAGTGGAAGCAACCAAAATCTGCTGCAAGGCCCAGAGCAAGAAGGCTAGAGCTAAGAAACTGAGCTGGTTGAGCAAGGAGGTCATGGAAGAGGTAAGGAGGAAAAGAGCTGCTTTTAGGAAGTACAAGAAAACAATGAGAGGGGAGGACAGGGAAGAGTACTTGACGAAATCGAAGGAGGTGACAAGGGCAGTAAGGGGAGCCAAGGCTTCTATGGAACTCAGGCTGGCACAAGGCATTAAGAGCGGGGAGAGAAGGACTTCTTTAGGTACATCAGGGAGAAAAGAAGCTGTAAGGAACACATAGTAAGGATTGGGAAGGAGGGGGGTTGGGTGGAAGCAGGGTGCAATAAGGCAGAAGAACTAAATTAGTACTTCTGCTCAGTATTTACTAAAGAGAAGAGGGGGTGACACTCAAGGGGGAAGAAATGGTAGAAACAGGGGAAGGGGTGACAGATGGGGAAATCATGGAGGGCAGAGTTCAGGAGGGTTTGAAGCCACTGAGGGTGGATAAGGTGCCAGGCACAGATGGCATCCACCCCAGGGTACTGAAGGAGCTGGCAGAGGTCCTTGCAGGTCCTTTGGCAGACCTATTTAATGCCTCACTACATTAGGGGTGTGTAGCTCAGGACTGGAGGATGGCTCATGTGGTGCCCCTCCACAAGAGTGGCCCCAAGGATGAACCAGGAAACTACAGACCAATGAGCCTCACATCCATCTTTGGTAAGCTAATGGAGACTATCCTGAAGGAGAGGCTGGTGGCCCTCCTAGAGGCCAAAGGACTACAGGACAGCAGAGAGCATGGCTTCATATGGGGCAGATCCAGCCAAACCAACCTGGTGGAGTTCTATGACTGGGTAACTAGGCAACTGGAGAGGGGCCATGAAGTGGATGTCCTGTATCTGGACTTCAGTAAGGCATTCCACTTGGTGCTGCATGGAAGACTGGGAAGCAAGTTAATAGGTACAGGGGCAGGTGCAAAACTGGTGAGATGGGTAGGGAGCTGGCTTCAGGGAAGGCAACAGAGGGTGGTGGGTGGGGAGCTCTCACACCCAAGGGTAGTGATGAGCGGTGTTCCACTGGGCTCGGTGTTGGGACCAGTGTTGTTTGGGATTTTAATTGCAGACATATCACTGGACATCAAGAGCAAGATCAGTCTGTTTGCTGATGATACCAAGGTAGGAGTGGTGGTGGATGACCTAGAGGGATGGAAGGGGTTGCAGGATGATCTGACAAAGCTTGAAACCTGGTCAGACACCTGGCAACTGGGGTTTAATGACCGAAAGTGCAAGGTGCTGCATTTTGGGATGAAGAACCCAAGGAGGAGTTACCAGCTGGGGGGAGTGCAGCTAACCCAGACAGAGGAGGAGAAGGATCTGGTGGTGCTCATTACAGGGTCAATGAACAACTCGGCACAATGTAGGAAGGCAGCTGCAAAGACCAACAAAATGCTGGGTTGTTTTACAAGGGGTATATCCTTGAGGAGGGAGGAGGTGATTCTGCCAGTGTATAGGTCATTAGTTAGAATGCTCTTGGAGTACTGCTTGCAGTACTGGTGCCCATATCTGAAGAGGGACATTAAGTTACTTGAGGGGGTGCAGCACAGGGTGACAAAGATGATCAAGGGGCTGGGGGACTTATCATACAAGAGGAGGCTGAGGGAGTTGAACATGTACTCACTGGAGGAGAGGTGGGACGGGGGACATGATTGAAAACTTTAAGTACATGAAAGGAATAAACAAGACAGGTACAGAAGGGCTGTTTAAAGTAGGGAAGGGGAGGGACATCAGGGGCCATGATATGAGACTGGAGGGAGGATGGTTCAGGAGGGAGATGAGGAGACACTTTTTTACAGAGAGGGTGGTGGCTGGGTGAATGCGTTTCCTGCAGAAGTGGTATCCAGTAGAACAGTGGACTGCTTCAAAGGGGGATGGGACAGGACAAGGGGGAGGATCAATGAAGGAGAAGGGCGGAAGGAAGGGGCAGCTGCAGAATAAGGGGGTGCTAGCTGCACATTCGAGCAGAATTGATAGCCCTCTAGGCCTTTATCTGCTGGCAAATTTCGTATGTTTATAAGTGGTTCCAAGTATAAGTTAAAGAGGAAGGGAGAAAGAGGACAGCCATGATGGGTGTCAGTATGAAGGGGGAATGAAGAAGATTAAACACCATTACAGTAGATCTAAGCAGATGGGGAGGAATAGATCACTTTAAGACACTGTAAGAAGGAGGGTGGGAAACCCATCTGCCATAGAGTTAACCATAGAAAGGACCAGTTTACTCTTTCGAAGGCCTTTTCAGTGTCGACAGAGATCAAAGCCATAGGAAGATGAGAAGCATTGACTACTTGGAATAAGTGGTTTATCTTATGGAGATGGTCCACTGAGATCTCCCCGGAACAAAACCAACTTGTTTGGGGCTGAGTAGACAAGTCCAGACCCTCGTGATTTTAAATGCCAAGATTTTTGTTAAGATTTTAATGTTGCAATTCAGTAAGGAGATAGGCTGGTAGCGTTCAGGTTGGGAAAGAGGTTTACCTGGCTTGATCAAGAGAAAAATAGTAGCTTATAAGATTGAGGAGTCCAATGTACCGGCTGAGAACATAAATTGGTAAAGACGGAGCAGGAGAGCGGAAATATTTTTCAGAAAGAGTTTATGAAAATTTGAAGCAAAGCTGTCTGGGCCAGGAGTTTTGCCTAAAGTTAGACTGTTAATGGCAGCCTCCACTTTTGCCTGAGTTATGGGGAGGAAAGGTGTTCACGATGGTGATCTGAGAAGTGGGGTAGTGGAACTGACTCGAGATAAGAGGAGATTTCTTCACTGGTAGGTGGGAGCGAATGTTTACCATATAAATTATGAGTAAAAGTGTTCAAAGAACGACACAGTATCTCTGGGGAGCATTTTTGTGGACCCATCCAGGGCTGAGATAGAAAGTATGATTCTCAAAGCCTCCATCTTTTTCAACCGGATAGCCAGGAGCCATCCTGCCTTTGCTCCTTGTTCAATATATATTAAGATTGTGTCTTCAGAATAACTTTTTCTTGCAGGAGTATAGGATATTTGTCCCTAAGGGAGAGCAGAGCCTGTAAAGAGACTGGAGAGGAGGTGGATGAGAGAGATTGTTCCAGGGAAAGAATTTGGTTAAGTAAAGAGAGAGCGTCTGATTCCCTTTGATGTTTCCGGTAGGAAGCCAGATGGATGAATTCCCCTCGTAAAAAGCATTTCAAGGCACACCACTCATGGTCTACTCTCAATACTGAGTTCTGGTTAGAAGAAATAAAGGAATGAATTAAACTGGATATCCTGGAAACCACATAGTCCTCCTTGAGAAGCTGAGTGTTCAGTCTCCACAGGGTGTCCATCTGCAACTGCACTTCAGAGGATAGTAAAATCTAAGCCACTGCATGATCAGAGAGCACTATGGGTTGCATACCTGCATTACATAGTCCGGGAAGAAGCAAGAGGCTGGTGAGGATGTAGTCAAGTCTAGGGGAAGTGTGGTGTACCATCGAATAGAAGGAGCATGAACAAGATAGTGGGTTGAGAACCCACCAGGAGTCACATAGTTCCATTAAGTCCATAAACTCCTGTAGGACATGTTGAGCAGGTAAGAGAGGTTTAAGGGGATAATTGAATCTATCTAGGTCTTGAGTAGGGGGAAGATTCCAGTTGCCACCTATAATCAGGGGTATAGAAAGATATGGGGTGAGTTTATCGCCTATGTCAATAAAAAAGGCAGGGTCACCTCCCACAGGCCTATAGACACTGCTCAGCACTAGCTCTCTGCAATCAAGCATACCTTTAACAAAAATTTATCGCCCGATGGATCAGATATGGTGTGGTCTACTGTACCTGAAGGGATGTTTTGTGGTTAAGTAGGAGAGCTACCCCACTGCTTGAGGATGAATCACCAGAGGCAAACACCTGATCAACTCCTTGATGGTGGAGCTTGGTCACCTCCTGGGTGAGAAGATGAGTCTCTTGAAGAAAAGTGACATGAGCATTAAGTAAGGAAATATGAGAATTTGATACCGTTTGAGCTGCTCTGTGATTCACCTGACATTCCAAGCTAAGAATTTAATTAAATTGTTCGTCATTGTCATAATAACAGGTTAGATAAAGAACAGAGGCAATGTCAAAAAACAACACTCCATCCTTCCCTCCCTCCCACCCCTCTTCCCCATACCCCCAAACAACACCCTCCTCAGATGCAGAGAGGCCATAAGTGGTCCTTGTGACCCAAATAATATAAGCATGCTACAGTTGATGTCCCCTTCTGAATTCCAATCATACAGTAACTGGTGAACTCCTTCCCCCTCCCCCCAGCATTAATCAACATAAAGTAATCCATTGAAAGTGTAGTAATGAGTACCCTACTCCCAAAAAATCCATCCCAGTCCCCAAAACTATTTACAATTGTCCTGTCAGTTGTCAATATCTGGGAACACAGAATAAGTACCAAGGGTCTTAAGGACCATCCCCTTAAAACCCTAAGCTCTGCTATCCCACCATACAGCGGTCTGAAAGAAGGGCTGGCTTGGGAAAACTGGGCAGAAATACAAATGCCATGCTGGCTCAGACTAAATTTACAATGACCATTGTCTGCCCAGTCTAGGATTACCGCTTTCAGACCCCAATATGAGGAAAAGATGAGTATATAAAGGGGTGTAGTTAGGGTCAGCCCTCCCACTAGCCAGAACATGAAGTTCTACAACCACTGGGCTAGCTTTCCCACTCACCCTCCCCCCTCGCACACCCATCCACTGATCCTAGAAATCAGCTTAATGGTTTAAGGCCTTGTAAACACAGCCAAGTTAACCTGAAACCCATAAGGTTGTCCTACCTGCTGCCGAGGAGCTTCCTGGCCAGGAGGAGCGTGGGTTCACTGGAGTAGTGCCAGCCGACATGAAGTGAGGAGAAAAATAGACAGTAGTAAATAAGATTTTTATTTATTGATTTTTTATTTATCAAGGCTAGGATTATAAATACCTTTGAGCCTTGGCTCTTTTACAAAGATTCCATGTCAGAGAAAAACAAATTATGGGGAACATCAAGACAGACATTACAACAATGTGGACATTGCAAACAGAGTACAAATTAATACAATTCAAGGGTAGTATTCTAACAAGGCAGCCAGTGGCATTTGTCAGAGAAAACAGACAACAGATAAGAAGTGCCAGAGTCATAGGGAGAGGGAAGGGGGGGAGAAGGAATGTAGGAAGGGTGCTGAGAGGGTGAAAAGTGCAACATTGGGTATACCAAGATGTAAGGGTAGAATCCAGTGAGGAGGGGAGGGGGGACCACTAGAGCAGGAAGGGAAGTGGAGAAACAAGGTTAAGTTGGGCAGTCACAGGAGCTGTTGGTAGTGAGATAGTCAAGAAGCCTAGTTTTAAACATACCAATTGTTGGAGCAGAGGAGATGGTGGGGCTGATGTCATTGAATTGGAGTGGCGCTCGATAAGCAAAAGAGCACTATCCCTGTGAAGTGTGACAGTGGGGGACTTTCAGTAGCTGTAGTGTGGATCTCCTAAGGCACCATTTGTTAATTCGGTGTTGTAACAGAGTTGAGACCCCAGAAGGTGCAAGGCCAAGGTAGATTTTTTTGCCATGGAGCAGGTGAGAAACTTTATGCGGTTTGATAGTTGGAGCCAGCCAGTCTGAGTGTACAGGTCACATGTGTGGGTGAGATGATGAGCACCAGTAATGAGCCGACATGCCTTATTTAAGGCAATTGAGAGGTGTCTAAGGGTTGTGGTTGTGGCTGAGCCATAAATGATGAGACCATAGTCTATTACAGAGATCACAGAGCTCAGGACTGCAACCTTCAAAGCTTCTGGCATGAGGTGTTGTCTGTGTTTGTAGAGGAGACCAAGCCGTGTATTAGCAGCTCTAGCTACATTATCTATGTGAGGTCATAGAAACATAGAAACATAGAAGTTGACGGCAGATAAGGACCGCAAGGCCCATCCAGTCTGCCCATTTCTTTTTCTACCTTATAAATGTGCCATCAGCCTTTGCTCTGTCAGTGGCCTATCTATTCATAGTCATTTGTATTGCTCCCTTATGCCTATCCCATGCCTGTTTGAAGCCCTGCACTGTATTCATAGCCACCACTTCTTGTGGTAAGCCATTCCATGCATCCACCACCCTTTCTGTGAAAAAGAATTTCCTCACATTCCCCCTTAATCAGCCTCCCTCTAATCTCATGCTGTGTCCTCTTGTCCTGCTATTTTTCTTATATTTAAACATGTTAGACTCTTTCACCTTGTTTATGCCCTTAAGGTGTTTGAATGCCTCGATCATATCACCTCTCTCCTCCTTTGCTCAAGGGTATACATATTGAGCTCTGTTAATCTGTCCTCATATGTCTTCTGATGCAGTCCCTGCACCATTTTGGTTGCCCTTCTCTGGACTGCCTCAATTTGGTTAATGTCCTTGTTGAAGTGTGGCCTCCAATACTGCACACAGTACTCCAGATGGGGCCTAACCAGTGTCTTGTACAGAGGATTATTACCCTCTACGACTTGTGATACCCCTACTAATACACCCTAACACCCCCTAGCCTTACCTACTGCTTTAGAGGTCTGCTTGGATGATTTTAGGTCATCAGTGATGATGATGCCCAAGTCTCTTTCTTCCTTTGTGACTGCTAGCAACTCCCTCCCAGCCTATAGGTGGCTTCAGGGTTCTCTTCCTATGTGCATGATTTTGCACTTCTTTGCATTAAATCCAGTTGCCACTCTTCTGACCATTCTGCTAGTTTATCCAGATCTCTTCTCATTCTGCCCACCCCATCTGGATCATCTACTCTGTTGCAGATCTTGGTGTCATCTGCAAACAGATAAGCCTTACCTCTAGTCCATCTGCAAGGTCACTAATGAAGATGTTGAAGAGGACTGGCCCCAGGACTGATCCCTGAGGTACCCCACTTGTGACTTGCATCTCTTCTGACTGTATACCATTTACCACCACTCTCTGTTTTCTGCCCACAACCAGTTTGCCACCCAGTTGACCAACTTCTGACCCACCCCGAGCCTACCCAGCTTATTTATCAATCTTCTATGTGGAACAGTGTCAAAAGCTTTGCTGAAGTCAAGGTAGGCGACATCAACTGCTCCCCCTTGGTCCACCACTCTGGTTACCCAGTCTAAGAAATCTATGAGATTAGTTTGACAGGACCTTCCTTTTGTAAACCCATGCTGTCTTGGATCCTGTGCCCCTATGGATTCCAGGTGTTGCACTATCCTTTCCTTAAGGAGTGCCTCCATAATCTTGCCCACTACTGAGGTAAGACTGACCAGTCTGTAGTTCCCTGCCTCCTCCTGCTACCACTCTTGTGGAAGCGGGATCACATGAGCCCTTCTCCAGTCTTCTGGGACCTCTCCTGTGCTCAGAGACTCACTACACAATTCTGCTAATGCTCTGCTAGTTCATCCTTTAGCTCCTTAAGTACCCTGGGATGTATGCCATCAGGTCCCATTGCCTTATCCACCCTGAGCTTAGCAAGCTCTTGTAGGACCCTTCTTTTTGTGAAGGAGTAGTGCTCACCTCCCTACCCCTGTGTCCATGATGCTGAGCTGTGGGCCCTGCCCTACCTTCTCTTCAGTAAATACTGAGCAAAGTATCTATTTAGGATAGATGCCTTTACAGGGTCCTCCCTCCTCACATGCTCCCTTTTCCATTGCTTAGCAATAATACCCCTCTGGACTTTCTCCTTTCACTAATGTATCTATAGAAAGTCTTGTCACCTTCTTTTACTGTTCAGTGCTAGTGTTTCCTCAGTTTGGGACTTTGCCTGCCTTACTGCCTTACCTGCTTCCCTTAGGGCAGTTTGGTATGCCTCCCTATCTTCATCCCGCTGTGTTCCCTTATATTTCCTGAAGGCCAGCCTTTTGGCTCTGACCTTTTCTGCTACTGTATTTGAGAACCAAAGTGGTTTCCTCTTCTTTTGCACTTCCTTTCTGTCTAACACAATGGGATGTTGCTTCAAGTATTGCATCCTTAATGCTTGCCCACTTTGCCTGTACCCCTCACCTGTGTTTCTTTTGCCAGGGCTAGCTTAACTCTGTTGGCCATCTTATCAAAGTCAGCTCCTCTGAAGTCCCATATTTTGCCTTGGAATGGGATGATTTAGATGTAGTAGCCAAACTGAACCATACCATGTGATGGTCACTGGCCCCAGGTGACCTTCTACCTGGAGATCTGTGATCCCTTCTTTGTTAGTCAGTACTAGATCTAGGATAGCCCTGTCTCTTGTGGGTTGCTGTACCAGTTGTTTGAGGCCCTCCCCTGCAGGGAATCCACTATGAGTCTAGTTCTGGCAGATGTTCCTGCTGGTATTGACCAATCTGTATCTGGCATGTTGAAGTCTCCCATTATCAGAACCTCCTTTAGCTGTGTCATGTTTTGTATATCTTCTAACAGTATAATGTGTCTATGTCCCTCCCTCTGGTCTGGGGGCCTGTAGACAACCCCAGTTCTTATGGCTGTCCCATTTCCTGTTTCAGGGTGACCCACAGTTCTTCTGGCTCATTATGTGTATTCTGAATTTCTGTAGCTTTGATATTTTCATTAACATACAGGGCCACTCCTCCCCCCCTTTTGCACCTCGGTCTCTTCTGAACAATACATAGCCAGGTACTGAAGTCTCCCAAGTGTGGTTACTGGTAAACCACGTCTCACTAATTGCTACTATGTCCAGTTTAGCCTCTGACATAATTGCCTGCAGGTCTGGGATCTTATTTCCCAGGCTGTGAGCATTTGTGTACATGATTTTCCATTGGCCAGATTTTGGTGGGTTAGTTGTTGGGTGAAGTTTGGCATTACCCCTGTGCATCGTATGGGGAGACGAACCTTTTTTCTTACCTGGTGATGCAAATGAACGGCAAACATGCTGAATTCCTGTTTGACCACTAGCTGAGGGGGGAGGGGTGTTCTTCCCATTCGACATATGGGGTGCTGCACCCCTCTCCCCATTTGCTAGTTTAAATATTCTGCAAGGACGTCAAACTTCTGCCCCAATGCACTGACTCCCTCTTTAGTCAGATGCAGTCCATCAAATTTAAAGAACTTTCGCTCCCAGAACTGTTGCCACTTCCCTACAAATCTGTGTCCTTTTTCCTGGCACCAGTCCTTGAGCTACGTGTTTAGCTCCCCTGTCTCCCCTTCTCTGACCTTCCGTCCATCTGCTCCCCTCTCCCAGACTGGCAGGATCTCAGAGAAGGAGATGCCAGACGAAATAGATGATAGTTTGTCACCCAGCCTAGTCAGGTGTTCCTTGGTCTCCACAACTGACCCGGCTGGCGAGATCGATTAGTCCCTATGTGTACTAGGACATCAATGTTTTCTCCTGCCTTGTGAACAATTTTAGCAATGCGGTCAGTGTCTCTCCATGCTGATGTACCTGGGAGACATCTGACCATCACCCCTGGCTGGAGATGGGTATCAACTCCCCAAATCATGGAGTCTCCTATGATCAGAAGTTTTTTGGATTTCCTTTGTGCTTGTTTAGTTTTGGTTCCTGATTTGGGTGAGTTTTGTTGTGCTAGCTCCTGTGCCGCAGTGTCCTGCTCTGCAGTGTCTTCTGCCTCTTTATTTGATTTCAGAGATAGAGGCAGATACCTGTTTGTAGTGTTTATATGGTTTTTGGAGGTAATGTGTTGGAGAGCAGAGAGTGATGGGGCACCTGATTTGCTCCTCCCTAACCACCTGCCAACCTCCTGGACCAAATACCCTCTGCGGTCGAGGGTTTTCTGTTGGATGCTGGGGAAATGGCAGGTGGTTCTTATAATGTATTTCCTCTTCAATATGAAATTTGAGGCGTGCAATCTCTGCCCATGCTGCCCGGGCTAAGCCCTAAGATCTCAAAGGCTCAGCATGTAGGACAGTGTCCTAAATCCTGTAAGACTGTCCTTCTGAAATTGTTCCACAGTACCTGCAGTTAATGAAATCCATTCCAAATAAGTTGCTGGGTTTGTAACCTAGTCAGAGTAATTAGAAGGAAAAAAATGCAAGTAATGGTTTAATTGTGCTTTGTTTAACTTGTTATAACAAGTTAAATTACTAGTACCCTGTAAATGAGATCACCTTGTGGAGGCCCCACTGATCCACCCTTCCTGCTCTGCCATGGATATGCCAAATCTGGAAAATTCTATAAAAGGAGGAGTGGTATGGTTGAGGATGGGGGGTGGGTGGCTGGGCCCTTCCCCTGCCTAAAAAGAAGAACCACGGACGAAAGAACAAGGAGGTAAGAGCAGAAACAATCAGTCAACAACAAATGCAGTAACCCTGAAAGCTTATCCTAATGTTAGATAAAACTGTAAAACCTGTAAAGCACCACCTGTAATAATTTCAGAGAAGATATACCCTGTAAGAAACACTTTGTCTAGAGAAAATAAAGCAGTAACAGAAGATACACCTTGCAAAGACAATTTGAATCAGAAGATTACAGCAGTAACTGTTAGCACACACCTGTAGGCACACCTTGTAATAATGCAGAAGAAGGTATACCAGCAACAACAATTTGAATCAGAGAAAAATAAAGCAATGAAATGTTAGCAGCAAACAGTAGCAATCCCGTGAGTAAAAAAAAAACACCACCACACAGTAAATCTGTAGCCAAACTAAGTCTTAATCCTTCTCCCTTGCTCTGGTAAGTTTCTACTCTGCCTTTCAAGCAGTCTTAGAAGGAAAGAGCTCAGGTGAAGCTAGGTGCCTTGGCCAGCAAACCAAGTCTTCTACATGTCGTCGACTTCTCCAAGGCCTTCGATACAGTACACCACGCCATGTATTAGCAGCTCTAGCTACATTATCTACATGAGGTCCATAGGAGAGATTAGGGTCAAACTGTATCCCTAAGTATTTGAAGGACCCCACCTGTTCTAGAGTGTTCCCCTGGGTGGTGGAGATAGCCAAGTGGTGTAGCTTGTGTGGGTTATGAGAGCTGCAGAACAGCAAAGATTTGGTTTTCTTGTCACTGAGGACCATTTTATGATTAAGAAACCATGTCTCTACAGAACTGAAACCAAGTTGAAGGTTGTGTTGAAGAGTTGCAGGATCTTTGTGAGTGGAGAATACAACAGCATCATCGGCATATAGTATGATCTGCTCAGAGCAGTGGTAAAGGAGGGAGTTTAGGAAAAGGCTAAAAAGGAGGGGGCCCAGTATGGATCCCTGTGGAACACCCGAGCGAACAGGCAGGGTGTCAGAAAGAGCATCCGCAATTTTTACTCTCTACGACTGGTTTTCTAGTTTGCTTTTAAACCAGAGAGAAGAGTCAGTGATATCTGGCATTCAGTAGTTGGTGAATTAGTAGTCCATGGTGTACTGTATCGAAGGCCTTGGAGAAGTCGACGAAAATGGCCCCTGTGAGAGGGCTGTTGTCAAGGGATTTGTGCAAAGCTCCAGTGAACTCAAGAAGGGCTGTGGTGGTGCTGTGACCTTTCCGGAAGCCGTGTTGTTGTGGACATGTTATATTGTATTTATCCAAGTGGTAGGTAAGTTGATCAGCCACAATGCACTCGAGTGCCTTAGAGAGTGGGGGCAGTATGGAGATAGGGTGATAATTTGAGTGATTCGTCTTATCCCCACTTTTATGGATGGGTGTCACAGTGGCTGTTTTCCATAGGTCCTGGAATTTTCCACAGCTGAGATAGAGGTTTAGGATTTTTGTTAATGAATGAATTACCTCATCGAGGGTGAGCAACAGAAGCTTAAGGTCCAGGGTGTCGCTACTAGATCTAGATTTAGAGATAGCTGCAGTAATATAGCGGTGAGCTTCATTCAGCCTTACCTCCCTGAAGTAGAAGAGGGGATGGTTAGACTGAGGGGCTGAGGTATTTGGGAGTAGGCCCTGTTTTGGAAAAGTCATGGGGTAGAACAGCACTAAGGTCTGAAAAGCCATGTTAAAAATGTTTATGATCACCTTGGGGTCGAGGGTTGAGGATCCATCAACCATTAACATGGCTGGAGAGGTTTTGGGCTGCTTCCCTGTGACATCCTTGATATTGTCCCAGAAAGCACGACCATTTCCCCATGTATTGGTGAAAGTGTATTTGTAATAGGTGGATTACATTAGCTGGATGGCTTTTGTGCAGGCATTTCATGCTTGTTTGTAATTTTGGATGTCCAAGTGTTTGCCAGTTGCCCTGGCAACTGCCCAGAGGTGATCCCTTAGTTTCAGCTGTGAGAGAAGGACCTCGGTGACACATGGGTTGGAGAGAGATTTTGTTTTGTGCTTTTTAGCAGGGGCAAAGAGGTTGCAGGCTTTGTTGAAAACTGAGATGAAGTAATCAAGAGCCAAGTTAACATCTGTTGCTTCATAGATGGGTAGCCAGTCTTGTAGAAGCAGGTATTGTTTGAGCTGTGGAAGTTTTCCACGCGGAAGGACTCTGCTAGTGATAATTTTGGGAGGGGGCTTAAGGAATTTGTTAGACCATGCACGCATGACTGGGGACTGGTCACTGAGAGAGTCTGGGAGAACGGTCATACGAGAAGTCCTTGTGGGGTGAGTGGTGAGGACCCAATCCAAGAGGGTACTGGTGCCAGTCTTGTAGTTAATCCTAGTAGGAGAGTTTACCATTTGAGTGAGGTTAGCAGCTGAGTTGGAGTCTTTATAGGCACTGGCACTCGATGCTAACCAGTTTATGTTGAAATCCCCTAGTAGAATAAGTTCAGCTTCAGGAGGATGAGAGTTGATAAAGGTTAGGATGTCATTGAAGCCATGTTTAGGGTCCCTGGGAGGGATGTATATGGAAACAATAGTCAGGGCTTTATGATTGGGACCTAGGACAATTTTTATTGGCAGAATCTGGGCAGAGGTAGAAAGTGATAGAGTTGCTACAGTGTGCCAAGACAGGGAGTCTTTGATATAGATTGAGCAACCACCACCTTTTTTGGATATCTGGTCCAGCCTGTGGACATTGTAGCCCTGTATTGTAACTGCTAAGTCAGGAACTTTAGGCATCAGCCAAGTTTCCACCACTGCAAGGATGTCAGGGTTGTGTTGGCATATGAAGGCTTGAAGTGCATCCAGCTTTGGTAGTAGGCTGCAGATATTAATGGTTGCAAGGATAAGTGCACCTGGAGTTTGTGTGTGGTCTGAGCTTCTAGGGCCAGGATTGGGATGGACGCTGTCTGAGATGAGAAGGAGGAGGAGTAGGAGTTTTAAGGAGCAGAGTCGCAGCTCTTTGAGAGATAGTTTTGATCGTTGTTTTTGAAAGTAGAGGTTGCAAGGTTCCAGGTGGTATCCCATGTGGACTGCAAGGTGGTACAGTGTAGAGAAGTGGCCACACTTGTTGAGAGTAGTGGTTGGGTTAGGTAACCAGGAATATCCAAACAGTGCACCAAGCACAAGTCTCGAGTGGAAGTGGAGAGTTCCTGGATTAGCAGTGGAAACCAGAGTAGAGGGGGGTGGGGGTGGGGGTGGCTAGGATTAATCATCATAAAGGCCAAAAGGGAGAAGAGCATCCAGCCAAATAATGGGAGAGCCAATAAGGGACAGGAGGTGCAAACTGACTCAAAGATTAGACTGGGGGGTTACCATAAAGATTGGTTGTGTAAGGAAATGGCAGCAGTGTCTAAAATGGCACTCCAGTGGACATACTATACGAAGCAAAAATGTATCATAAAATTGAACCCCCAATGAGCTCATTTATTAAGCAAGGCTGGCATTGTCAGTTAAGGAGAAGCCCCTGTAGGTTCCATGTAAATGGTACAGGCAATAGTGAGAACCAAAACACGGTGGAACCGGTCTGCCCCATAACCAGTCTTTGAGAAAAGGAATCCCATTCCTAACAGTTCCCCAGCCCCTCCTAGTACCAGGAAGGTCCTGGTCCAGTGGAGGAGGGAGCCAGCAGTGTAGGCCCACATTTGAGCACTAACACCAGGGCAGGAGAGCCGATGAGGGAGAAATATCAGGCATCCCAGGAGAGGAGCTAATGGCCAGAACCGCTCAGTGACACATAGGGCACACAGTCTCATGGTGCATCTCAATCAAGGTAGGGAAAACAAGCAAGCGGCAAATGTCTCTTAAAAACAACAGTGCAGAAAACAAACCCCCAATTAAAGACATCCATTCAGGGGTTTTTGAAAAGGGCTGGTAGTCATGCAGTTAGGTCCTCAGAGGCCTGACTTGAAGAGTTATAGGAATGCCAGGTTCCCTCAATGTGCACTTGCAGGTGGGCTGGATAAGCCATTTTAAATTTCAGACCTGCTGCAATTAGCTTGTTCATGGTGGGATGAAATGCAGCCCACTTTTGTCTCATTTCTAGCCAGAGGTCTTGTGTAAAATGCAGCTTTCTTCCCAGGTGATGAATTGTAGCTCCTTAGACTTTGATAGTACATGCTGTTTCTCTTAGTAGTTAAGAAATTTAATTATGATGGGCATTGGAAGAGCAGTGTCTGGTGGTCAGGGCAAGAGGGAATGATGGTCCCTTTCAATAAGATAAGATGGGTTGTGAGGAAAAGGGTCCACTACTTTAAGCAACAGTTTTTGAAGAAATAGTATTTCTGAGGGACCATCCTCCATTTCTGGGAGGCCAAATATTAAGATATTGTTTCTCCTGCTGCATCCCTCGAGGTCTTCAGTCTTAAGTTTCAGCCTATTGATTTGTTGCCTCAACTTGTGACTCTCCAGATCAACTCTGTCCCACCAGGATTGCAAAGAGGCCATACACGCATCAGAGTCTGTTAGGCTGCAGCCCAGGTCCCCCATATCTGCCCTATTTGGCTTCAGTTCTGCGGTGATGTCTGCAAGGGTTTCTTTAAATGGGAGTAATTCTTGTAGAAACCTGTCATCTGTAAGTTGAGTAGCTGAGTTAGAGGGACTAGGTAGTTTGGTAGGCTGTGAATTTTGTGCCTTGTATTTCTTAGCTTATTTTTCGGGGGTAGTTGGTGGGATCTGCCGAGGCAGGGCCTATTTCATGACCATCTCCATCATGTCTGCAATGTCTCAATAGCGATGTTCCAAACTAGGAAACTGAGATACAGCAAACAGGCAGCAGTAGAAGTATGTGACAAATGATCCTGTGCAGTAGGTCTAAACAGCAGATTAATTTAGATGGATGAGGCGGGTGGCAGGAGATGACAGTAGAAGCTGCTATTGAGACGAAAGCATCATGTGGTCTCCACACATACATAAATGTAACTTTTGTATCTTTTATGCAGTTATTTATATTTTTTAATATCATTGTTATAAAGCGCTATCTTATACAGTACTTTCAAAGCCAGCATCTGCATAACATGTGACAGCTATGATGTTGCTACCTCTGTGATAATCTGACACTACAACATTGATAGAGGAAGCTCTTAAAACTACGTTAGCAGAAAAAGCTTTTAGAACTAATTTAGAAAATCTCAAAGCCAAAATCAAGGAATATGAAGAAAAGTTAAAACAGCAAAAAATTAAAAAAATTCAGATGGATGAAAACGATTATAGAGATTAAAAAAAAATGTATACATATAAGAAGTAGAAACATAGAAACATAGAAACATAGACTTTGATGGCAGATAAGGACCGCTAGGCCCATCTAGTCTGCCCATTTCCCTACCTACAGGATAGGCTGCAGATCCTAGTTAACCAACAGGCCTATGTCTTCCTGCCCTCCACAAGAATTGCCTTATGTCTGTCCCATGCATTCTTGAATTCTCCCACAGTTTTAGACCCCACAACTTCCTCAGGAAGGCTGTTCCATGCATCCACTACCCTCTCTGTGAAATAATACTTCCTCACATTGTCCCTGAACCACCCTCCTTCTATCTTTAAATTGTGTCCCCTTGTTCTTGCAAGTCTCTTTTTCTGAAAGATGCTACCCTCTTGGACTTTGTTGATTCCCTTGAGGTACTTGAAAGTTTCTATCATGTCCCCCTCTCCCTTCTTTCCTCAAGGGTACATATTAAGCTCCTTTAGTCTCTCCTCATACAGCTTCTCTTGGCAGACCCTGCACCATTTTAGTTGCCCTCCTCTGGACTGCCTCTATCCTGTCTATGTCTTTGCGGAGATGGGGTCTCCAGAACTGGACACAGTATTCCAGATGGGGTCTCACCAACTATCTGTACAGAGGGATAACAACTTCCTGTTTTCTGCTGCTGATGCCTCTCCTATACATCCCAGTATACCCCAGCCCTCTCTACTGCCTTCTCACATTGCTTGCTAACCTTAAGGTCATCTGATATGATTACCCCAGGTCCCTTTCCTGTTTTGTTGTTGTTACTACCTCCCCACCCATTGTGTATTCTTCCCCTGGGTTCTTGTTTCCCAGGTGCATTATTTTGCACTTTTTTGCATCGAATCCTAGATGCCATACGTCTGACCATTCCTCCAACCTTGCCAAGTCCCTTTTCATCCTTTCCACACCTCCTTGTGTATCAACCCTGTTGCAGATCTTTGTGTCATCTGCAAAAAGGCATACTTTTCTTCCAGTCCCTCTGCAATGTCACTGATGAAGACATTAAAAGGACTGGACCCATACTGAACCCTCCGGTACCCACTAGTAACCGCCCTTTCTTCAGAGTGACTCCATTTACAATTACCTTCTGTGTCCTGTTGTCCAGCCAATGTTTTACCCAGGCTACCACACTGGGACCCACTCCCAGGCTGGTTAATTTGACTATCAATCTTTGTGTGGGACTGTGTCAAATGCCTTGCTAAAGTCTAGGTAGGCCATGTCCACAGCCCCTCCCTGGTCTACTACTTTGGTCACCCAGTCAAAGAAATCTATTAGATTCGTCTGACATGACCTTCCCGCTGTGAACCCATGCTGCCTTGGATCCTGTGCTCCACTGACCTCTAGGTACTCAACTGTTCTTTCCTTCAGAAGTGACTCCATCGCTTTCCCTACCACAGAGGTCAGACTGACAGGTCTGTAGTTTCCTGCCTCTGTCTTGGTCCCACTTTTGTGAAGGGGAATCACATCCGCCTTCCTCCAGTCCTCGGGTACCACACCATCCTCTCATGATTTATTAAAAGAGTAGCCAGTGGTTTCACTAGTTCCTTCCTTAATTCTTTTAGAATTCTGGGTGAATTCCATCAGGACCCATTGCTTTGTCCACCTTCAGTTTTAGGAGTTCTTGCAGAACCCTTTCTTCTGTGAAAGGACTAGGATCGAACCCCTGTCAGGAGTGCTTCTGTTAATTGGATTAGGCACTTCCCTCCTCTTTTGTGAATACTGAGCAGAAATATTCATTCAGTATTCCTGCTTTTCACTGTCCCCTCTGCCCACCCACCGTTCATTCTATTCAGCCTCACTATCCCTCCTTTGTCTTTTCTACGCTCACTGATGTACCTATAAAGGTTTTATCCCCTTCTTAACTGAGTTGGCTATCTTTTCCTCAGTTTGGGCCTTTATATTCTGACTTCCTCCCTGCTTCTTTCTGCCTTAACTGGTACAGCTTTCTGTCCTGCTCCTTCTGTGTTTCCTTATACTCCGAATGCTATCTTTTCTTCCTGACTTTCACAGCCACCTCTCTTGAGAACCATAGTGGCTTTTTCTTTCATTTTGATTTGTTTATTTGCTTTCACACAAAGGCTTGTTGCCTCTGTGATGGCAGTTTTGATAATTCCCCATTGTTGCTCCACACCTCCTTCCAGCCTGTTTGCTAGTGCTTTTCTGAGGCACCTCCCATCTTGCCAAAGTCAGCCCTCCTAAAGTCCAGTACCTCACTTTTTGCATGGCTTGACTCTGTAGCTGAGTTTAACGTGAACCACACTGTTTGATGGTCACTTGTCCCCAGATGGCAACCTACTTCTAGATCTGAGATCCTCTCACTGCCCCATTTGAGAGTACGAGGTCTAAGATTGCTCCCTCATGAGTGGGTTCCGAAACTAGCTGTCTAATGCCTGCTACCTGTAGGGCATCAAGAATGGCCCTGCTGTTGGATGTGGCTGCATCAAATGTGCTCCAGTTAACATCTGGCATATTCAGGTCTCCCATCAACAGTATCTCCCCTTTCTCTGCCATTCTAAGAATGCCTTCCATCATATCCTTGTCCATTCCTTCCCCCTGACATGAGGGTCTGTACACAACCCTTGTGCGGATTGTGGTGCCCAGAAACAGACATGGAGACAACAAACTAGATATTATGATAATGGCATGGATAGTGATAACAGTTATACTAGGGATCCAAATACAAAAGGCACAGGGTTACAGCCATACCTACACCAGAGGATAGTCAGGTACATGGGCACTCACATCAACAAGACTCAGCATCAAGATACCCATTAAGAGACAGACCGACAGGACAGGGGGGTCAGAGGGGTACAGAGGAGGGTGGGGGTGAGCATTGGAGCAGGAGGCATGCCAACTGGAAAGCAAACAAGAACAGGTTACGGGGCAACAGGAATTAGAGGTACACCTGATACCTATATTTAATTTGAGTAGTAAATAATTAACCACAACAAAAACAGAGGTCCTTAGCTTAGGATTGTCCTTTGCACCCAAACAAACAACAGATTTATTCCAACTAGAGGCAGACCTGCAAAGATTCTTCAGAACAGTGAGGTTAGAAACACAGTTTCAGGAGGCAGAGAGGGGTACATCTTATGAACAACAAATAAAGGGAGCACTGAAGATGAAATCCAAGTATAATCCACCTATTGATGAAAACCATCAAGTAGAAACACATTGTGAATTAGTACAGAGAGAGATACATGAATTTTATGAACAACCAGGGATAGGGACTAGGAAGGACAATCTAAGCATAAAACAAAGGACAGCACGTAACAAACTACAAAAAGATGATAAACTCGTAATCAAACCAGTGGACAAAGAGGGAGGCATAGTACTTATGGATAGGGAACAATACAAAATGATGTGTATGAAACTATTAGAGAACATACAAAATTATGAAAAACAACAACAGGATCCAAAGGCGAGATTGCAACAGCTCATAACACAAACACTTACTGAATATGAGAATAATGGATGTATGTACAACTGGGAAACAAATATAACAACCAATAAGCACCCCAGGATACCAACATTTTATGCCATTCCAAAGGTGCACAAGAATCAGAGTAGTCTTCCTGGCAGAACAATAGTGTTGGCAAATTACTCGTTATTTGAACCAATATCACAGTACATAAACTTCCATTTACAACTGCTTATAGAACAAACCAGTCCATATGTAAAGGATACAATAAACATGTTACACAAATTAGAACAAATGACACAGCAGGGTATAGACATAATGGACATTTTTGTAACAGTAGATGTTGCGGATTTGTATACATCTATACCCCATGAGGAGGGTATACAGACAATTGGCAAATTATTGAATGCAAGAGGAATTCAGGCACATCCAAAACAGAGATCTTGCAGGAGTTAGCACATATTATTCTAACTAATAACTATTTCTAATTTGACACAAATTACTATAGGCAGGTACGGGGCACTGCCATGGGCAGTCCCATGGCACCAGCCTATGCAAATGCTTTCAAGCATGATATGGAAAAACAACAAATTTAAAATGTTAATGTGAACCCCTTTCTTTCAGACATCAAAACATGGAACAGATACATAGGTGATGGATTATTTATTTGGAAAGGCACTATAGACAGACTATAACTATGTTTACAGTATCTAAACAATATAAACCCTAAAATCCAATTTGTAATGCCATATGACCGGAAGGAAATAGCATACTTGGATTTAAAAATATACAAAGAAGGCAATAAGTTGCTCACAAGTTTGTCTAAAAAGGAAACAGATAGGAATACACTTCTTCATGGAACTAGTTTCCATGAACCAAGGTTAATACAGAGTATTCCATACTCACAGTTAGTGAGGGTACGCAGAAATTGTAGCAAGGAACAAGATTTTCAGAATGAGAAACAGGCAATGATAAATAGATTTGAACAAAGAGGGTATAAAAGGTCAATATTACAAAGGCAGATGAAAGGATACAAACAATAATCAGGAATGAAACATTACAAACAACAACACAGACACAACAAATGCAAAGGTTGGTGTTCACTACTAAGTATAATGACCATTTTCCTGAAATGAAGCAGATTATAAACAAACACTGGCACATAATATTGGTGGGAGAGCAGGTTCCAGCAGAATTTAAAGAAAGACCCATTATAGCAGCCAAGAAAGTGAAAACAATGAAAGAAAAACTGGTTAGATCACAGTTTAAAATTCCAATAAAGAAAGATTAGCAGCTTTTATTAGGAATGCTCAAACCAGGGATGAGGCCCTGTGGGCATGCTCTGTCTGTAACCATACCAGCAAAAAAGAGATGTTTAGACACCCCTATACAGGCCAACAATATGCAATCAAGCAGTATATAGACCGTACAACTAAGGATGTAATATGTGTATTACAGTGCCCGTGTGACCACTTATATGGGGGACAAACAACATGGGCACTTAAAACAAGGATTCAAGAACATAAAGGGGACATTAGAAGGCATGAAGAAAAGTCACAGGCAGCTAATCATTTTACAGAACAGGGTCACACAGGGGCCTTACTCAGGTTCTGGGGACTTGAACATATAGCTCAACCCCATAGGGGTGGGGATTACCAAAAATTATTAGAGCAGAGGTTAAATGGATTTTTTAATTTCAGACCTTAGAAAGACACATATGAATGGACAGGGACACCAACTGGAATGCATGTTGATAAACAAGAGTGTTAAAACATCAATAAAAACTTAAAAAAATACAAAAAAACTTCCCGAGTAGTAGTATAAATAATTAGAGCCATAGCATAAAAATAACAAAGTCATACAACATTCATAGTAAGTGACCAACATGAGTACGGTTATTCATTTTAATATACAGACATTGTATATACACATTAACAAATAAAGTAAAACAACAGATCTAAGCAAGAAAGAGGAACACATACCATATTATGCATAGTAATAGACAAATACAGGAGCAAGAAATAAGTTATGGGCTAGCAATTTCCCAAAAAGGATTCAGGAATAGCATGCATAACAAAATGCACAACATTTAGAACATAACTATATAACTAAAGAAAAAACAATTAAAAATATAAAATAAAGAAATGTTCAGGATCAAACAACCAATTAAAGGAACCAAAAGACAACCAGGATAATGATTTGTACAGTGCCTGGACACACCAACATCCCCACTCCATCCTCTCCCCACCCCCTCCCCCACTCCATTTTTTTCAAAATAAAACATAACTTGTAGAGCAAACAGTAAAAAGGCAGTGAAGAAAAGTCTAGGAGGATCTAGATATATCAAAAAATATCATTATCATATCAAGCATGCAAAATTATGCCCAAAAAACTTATGGCAAAGAAAACACGATAAAAGAACATATTTTAAGGAGTAAATTCTGCAGCCCCAGCAAGGCCCAATCACAACAAAGGTTGCTTAGCAACCAGGAACACAATCCTACAGGACTGAAGCCTTGCTTTTAAGAACAAGTGATGTGACTGGGCCAAGAGGCTTAGCAGCATAAGAGGCACCCCATACTCAAACAAGCAGGCACACCTGTGTGAGGAACAGGAGGTACCAGGAGGTCAAGGAGAGACACTAGTTAAATGGTAGGAAAGCAGCATTTTTAAAAGTGGTTTGAATCATTTAAAAACATAGTTTAAAATGTTGGTATAAGGGTTAAATCAGAATAAACTAAACAAGTCTCATTTAATGCACAGGCAAGACAAAAACTACAAGTTTCTCTAGAAACAAAACAAGCAAGTAGGAAGTGGAAGCGAGCAGCCAAACAAGGTAAAACACAGTCATGGTACACCAAAAATTGGCTAAAAGAGAAGCAACAATACGTTTGTCAATAAAATAAGCATTAACAAAGCATTTTCTTACATGCAAGCATGTAGGAAATCTAAAGCAGAAGCTTGGTTAGTGAGAACTGGAAGTCTGGTACATTTTAAAGGATCTACAGAGGTAAAAATAAACACAATAGTAAACACAATAGCTTTTTAACAAAAATTAAGGGAAAAGTAATAAGCAGCCAAGGTGCAGCAACAAAAAAACGGCAGGAAGAGAAGTCATATTACTTTTTAAATAACAAAAGATTTAACAAACCCCTTTTTTCACATACAGGAATGCAGGCACATCCAAAGTAGAAGTTGGGTTTGTGAAAATCTGAAGTCTTTCACAGTTCAAAGGAACTACAGAGGTAAAAATAAAAATGCAACAGCATTTTAACAAAAATCAAGGGAACAGCAAGATGTAGCTAAGGTGCTTCAAAAATTCAAACATTCATAGAAAGACAACACAAAGTTTAAGATGTTTTAATGAAATACAAAAGAAAACAATAACAGGAAGCACAAAGGGGTTATAAGAATTGAATAACACACAAGCATTTAAACTCTGTATTGTTCATATAGGTGAGAAACAACAGAAGGCACGAAAGAAGCTGCTTATTTAGAAGGCAAACAAGCTCACCAACTTTTAAATTAAGGTATGAGCATTCAAATTAATTACTTTAATAAACTACCACGTGGTGTATTGAACTAAAAGAAAGGAACAGGAGAGACTAAGCAAGCATACTAGAGGGAATATTAGCATGGTGAATGAGAAATTGCATCAATAGGATGATGAGGTGAGGGGTTCCAGAATGCTGAGTGAAAAAGTGGAACAGGCTTATAGCAGTAGTAATTTGAGGCAGGGAAGGCATAATGTAGCACTTTTGATGATAAATGTTTTTTTTTACAAAATATGTTTTCTATAGAAAAAAGATAGAGTATGCATAGAAAGCATCAATAATGTTAAGAAATGGTGGTAAGTGTATAGAATTGATATGATTGTAAAAAGTGAGAATCAACACTGAATGTTAAATAATGAGATAAATAATTAAGAAATATGTATTTCTTTGTACAAAAATAAAAAAGAAGAAGTTATTTGAAAAAGCACATAATGTGCAAAATGTCAGGGCAATTAAAAGGAATTTTAATAAAGCTTTGAAGAGTAACAGCTTGAGTGGAGTATTTTGTCCCCACCCTACCACAACTACAACTGAGAACATAATCTGACACTATACCTGACAGACTGCAGCTTACTGAGAATTTCTTACTGAATTCATTATACTGGATCAAGTCAAATGCAAATTATTAAAACTTACTGTATTTATTGATATCATTATCTGAGATGACATTATTTCATATTGCACAAATAAAAAGTCTAAGTGGGTGTAAAACATAGAGAGGAATTATATATTTTATTGAAATGCTGTGGAGAATGTGCAAACTCTCCTTCCTACTAGCTGTATGAGGTTCTTTTAATTCTGTGGATCACGCAGTGAAAGTTAATCAATACATTTATATTTTATGTGATTGTAATTAAAAAATCACATCTATGTTATTAGTTATGTTATTTAGTGTGTGTCTGAAAAAAGGGATTAGTGAGCTCTTTTAGTAGCAGTTAAACACAGAATGTCTGAAAGTGTTCAATGTGATGCAAAACACAACATGTGTTCCTGTACAGCAGGTTTAGGGAGGGGGAGCAACTGATGCAGAAGCCTCGGACAGCTGGAGTGACTGACAGAGGCAACTTATTTCTTGAACTGCCTGTGAATGAAGCTTATTGTGGGTGGTTCAGGTATAAACATGGGCATACCTCTCAACTGTCCCTAACTATGAGAGACGTCTATTATTTTACCCTTCAAAATGACTATGTCCCACATCCATCCCTCATGGAAATGGTGATGCCCACACAGAGAATGTGCTGTAAATTCAGACTTGAAAGAAAATCATAATATCCTAAAATAATGAATAAAAAATAAACTTTGTACAAGTAAACACAATGGTTTTAACAGTGTTCTAAGCTTGTATCTCCATGTCTGAGAACGTGTCCCTCATTGTCCCTCATTTTGAGTTTCCACGTCCCTCATTTCAGTGATAAAAGGTTAAGAGGTTTGCACATTGGGTGCAGCTGTGACTTTTCTTAGATGCTCTGAGTGACTGACAGTAACAGGGTACACTAAGTTTGATCAAAGTTCCCAGGTGGTGGAGTCAGAAATAGTTACTGTTGTTTGGGATAGAGTCTGGGACGTAGTTTCATGATGAACAAGTGCTGGTGTAGGTGAAGTATAGGGAAGGGGGACTGTAAACCCACTGTAGAACTTGGTATAGCAGCTGAATGTTCCATTTGAAAGGTGTGGCAGAGCTCACGGATGATGAGATGAGCCTTACCCTGTGGAAGAATTCAAGCTTAGACCCAAAATAAACATGTATATTACTGAAGTAACTTGCTTTTTATAGTTGTGTTGGGGTTCAGCTTTTCTCTGACACATTGGAGCTGGGTAGCATTGTTAATTTCAAATAGAGACTGAATTTATTCTCCTTTACACAGACATCTACATCATTGATCTGTAACACATCTGGCAATGCCACAAGGACTGACCAAAACCTACACTAAAATGATTAGGTCCAATAAATGTTCTTTTTCATAAAAGCTTTACCCCAAGTTTTCAGCAATTCTGCTTCAACAGTCTCTGTGAGAGATGTACAGGCAGTGCATTTACGGAGCATGTTTGTCAAAAGAACAGTTTCTTGGTTGCAGCACATAAGGGGAAAACCATGCTTTCTTTACTATGATGGGCTTGGCTGACACCTATGTCATAACAACAAGCCTTCTGTTAACTGACCCGGTTAGTATGGCATCTGACAGAGCTGTCAACCGAATTATTACACTGTCTAACTACTGGTAATTATATCTTTGGTGCAGTTCAGTACAATAACTCTGGTACTTTGAATCTGGATTTATTCATTTTCAGACTGTGTCAGGATATAATGTAGGTGTGTGTGTGTGTGTGTGTCTTTGTGAGGAGATATAGGCATGTTATTGGGAAGACTGCTTCTAATTGCTGGGACTCAGGAATAGTTCATAGTACAGATGGCAGACACATAAATCGAGAACTGTGTTCTACCCCTAGGTGTAATGGTGGTGCACATCACCAATAATTGAACCTGACAGAACTGTCAGATAGATGGGCTGACACCCTTGTTGCACCATTCTCAGTTTGTCAGTTTCAGACTGCAGCACGAATAAGGGTAGTGATGTAGCTCATCACCTAACCACAGTATGGACCTCTGCACGGCCAATGGCAGATGACAAATGATAGCAGTGATGAATAGTCATTGGAAACACCTGCTGAATACTTTCTTTTAAATGAATAGTTTGTGAGTAAAACACTTTGCCTTCTTCTGCTGTAGCTCAGATTCACAACTGAGATAACAAAACAGGCATATAAGACAATGAAATGATGTAACACTTCACCTTTAAGAAAATTCTCATTTTAAACTGTAATTTACCTACAATTGAAATTTCATATTACTTCTCATTTTACACATAATTCCAAAGTAATCCATAATTTTCATTAGTGTTATACTCTCCCTTTAATGTAACACTCATTGCATGGTGTCCAAAAATATCCAAATTTAGCCATGTCTTTCTTTTAAATCAAGAATAGATTTTTAAGCTTAATCAACTTGCTCATTAAATCTGTCAAAATTTCCCATTGAGGTGTCTCGTAGGTATGCTTTAACACATTATGTTGGATATGCTGCAGTTCAGGGCTTACATAAACTTTTGAGGTGGCATTATTTATATGAGGCCACATCTTTTACATTGTGCCCTTTTGTTATCTGTTCTCATTTAGACTTTGGACTCTTCAATTCTTTTAAAGTATGTTTTAACAACACCTTAAATAATTGTGATAAGAATGTATAGTCTTTGTTGTCTATAAGAATCAAAAACTATATTGGTTTACTCAGATTTTCTAATTTTTGAAGTCTATAAACATTCAACTTGAGGTATCAGAAGGCGTGATATGAAAGTAAACCATTGCAGCCACACAAATATTGAAAATAGCCTAAAACCTTCTCTTTGTAGAACCTCTCAATGAATTATAACTTGCTTCTTGTCCATATGTTAAGTACAGTGCTTGATCCTGTGTTAAGGTTAAAAAAATGAAATTTTAATATATACTCTAGGTGCAAACAACAGATTTGTATTTCCTCCATTTGCTTAATTAGTGAATTCTTATCAATTCCTACTGCTACCTTAATTGTTGTGTTTCCCTTTTTTTATTTAAAAGAAAGGGGAACTTGCTTAAACAGGAAAGGCACACTAAGCTGCAGCTTGCTTTCAGTAGGATGTTGGTTAACTGATTTACCAGAATCTGCAGCTTATCCATTAGGTAGTGAAATGGGCAGACTAGGTGGGCCAAGCGATCCTTATCTGCCAACAGAGTCTATGTTTCTATGTTTCCAGGTGTGACCTTGGAGCAAGAGGAAGTTAAGTGACTTGCTTAGGCTCACATAGTATGCAAGCGGGGGCTGTGAGATTCAAACTCAGGACTTCAGGTTTCCAGCTCAGTGCCCTTAACCACAGCACTATACTTCCTCCTCAAAGGGAGATATTTGCTTAATTATTATTGCTAATATTACTCTTTTACTTAACTGTTCTTTTGCCCAAGGTACTCCAGCTGAAATGCAGCATCTTATTTCCGGTGGGGTACTGTTTCTACCTATTTCCATAGCTGGATGAACTGGAGCAATGGGAGGTTAATGGACTTGTCTAAGGTCACAGAGTAGAGGTTTTGCTCAAGATGGATTTAAACCTGTGATCTGTTCCCCATCCTGGTGCTCTAAGAACTTGATTACTCTATCTAATTTGTGGGGATTCATTTTTTTTCTAAATTGGAGTATGCAATATATTTAACATACCTGTAAGGAGTAAGGTTCATTCGTTATGATTTTGTAAAAGGAAATATTTATTTCAAAACATTTCTTGGATCTGTGAACTATGGATAGCCAATTAATGCAAAACAATACTTAAGTAGTGACAACCTCTTTGAATTGCAAAATGCAGCTTATAGATGCTAAGCCTATTGTTTTTCATTTCCATACACAATTCTTAATAGCCTTTTAAAACTTTATAAAACATGTGTCATCTACATAAATTGGAAAGAACTGAAAGAAAAATAAGCATCTAGGAAGTTGATTCTTTTTAATTACATTTTTTTCTGCATCAGAAAATTAAAGGCATAGTGACTCAATTATACAAACCCTTTTTCACCTATCAAAAAGGGAACACAATAAAGAATTCCACAGTTTTAGAAAATACAGTATTGTCATATGGCAAGCCGTTAGGGACATAATTCAGAATCTCTGGCTGTATAGTAAAACACACACTATATAGTGAAATACATACATCATATAGTGAAATATATACATTATATAGTGAGATACATACACAATGTAGTGAACCACATACAGTATCTACTGAAATATATACATTGTATAGTGAAATACATATACTGTATACTGAAATACGTATATTATATAGTGAAACACATACGCTATATAGTGAAATGCTTACATTGTGTAGTGAAATACATACACCATCTACTGAACCATACTGAGTACTGAAAACCACATACACTGTATACTGAAACAAATGTACTATGTACTGAAACATATACACTACCTATTGAGATACATACACTACAGACAGAAACATCCACATAAACTATCTACTGAAACAAATACTCTATAGATTGTAACACATACACTATATATTGAGAAAAATGCATACACTATATACTGAAATAAATACACTATATATTGAAATACATATACTACACACTGAAAAAAGCATATACACTATATACTGAAACAAATATACTATATATTGAAACATCTACACTTTATATTGAAATACATACACTATCTATTGAAATAAATACACTATGCACTGAAAAATCTGCACACACTATATATTGAAATAAATACACTGTATATTGAAATACATACACTATCTATTGAAATGCATATACTACACACTGAAAAAAGCACATACACTATATACTGAAACAAATACACTATATATTGAAACATATTCACTTTATATTGAAATACATACACTATCTGCTGAAATAAATACACTATGCACTGAAAAATCTGCATACACTATATACTGAAACAAATACACTACATGGTGAAACACATACACCATGTATTGAAACACATACACTGTAGACTGAAAATTCACGTACTCTATATACTGAAACAAATAAACTATATACTGAAATGGACTATGTTCTGAAACTACCCATCCCCCTGCCCCTCCCCCATGAATGTCCTAGAGCTGAACTCATTGCCTGTTGCATTCAGTTAGCTGCTAGCTTGATGAGAGGACGTCTAAAACTGCAGAGCTGAGGAAAACTAAACAGGGCTATCTCTTATTCTACTTCTTTATGGGGTTTTCCTTTTATTTTGCTTGCACACCTTTAGTCAAATTTCAGACCATTGTAATGTGACAAGAAACTTTTAAAACTAATTTAAATGCTGTAGTTTATTCTTTTAAATAAGTGCTGCCATCATTTACTGTCAGACAACACATTTGTATAGGAAGCGAATACAGGATATTCCTAACATACCTGTATACATAGGGAGCTGCATGCATTTTTCCAAGTTAAGTGTTGATTTGTTTTATGTGTAATTAATTACTGTGTAAGTCCAGCAACTTATCTGAGTTGAATGCTTGGGAAGCACTTCAGGAGCTGTGGAAGTGTAAGCCAAAATCATTGCTAGTTTGTACTATGGACTATGTTTTAAGTTTTTATTTTAAAATATATATTTTTGCTGCAATCCCTCAGTATTCAATTTTCATCAGGAGTTTAGCTGCCATATGCATATAACTTGCATTGTTTTACTAAATAACTTTACTGTGAATCCTCGCTGGAGGCATGCACAGTCAGTTTTGGGGTTTGAGCTTCTCAAACTGTGTTTTATTTCTTTTTTTTTTCCCATAGAGATTTTTATCTCCTTAGTCACCCTGCTACCCCTTTGCCCACTGACATCTCCAGCCCAATCACTTACCATCCAGAGGACATATTTGCTCTGAGACACCCCCCCCCACCACTCACATCCCCCATATTGGGGCCAGGAGGGGGAGGGCAATTGACAAGGAGACACATATATGAGGAGAGCCTGGATAGCAGTGCAAAATCTGCGGCAGGTTGTTGGATCATTTTGCCATTAGGGGGTTTCTACCTTTGGTTTCATCCCCATGGCAGCCAAGCATGGAATGATGCAATTGCATATAAAGACACATGCTTGCTTTGTGCCTGCCTCAGCCCTCCCCCTTATGCAACTCCACTGCCCTGCCAGCCCTCCTCAGCTAGGTGGATGTTGAAGATTGGGGTGGTCAGACTTCCCCTCACTGAGAGGAGAGCATTCCACGAGATGCTTGATCATATCTTCCCCCCAGCTAACCCCTATGCAACTCAGCTCCACCCCCAAAACTGGGCCACTGGCATGGGAGGCAGTGCAAGCAATCACCAAGCTGCTAGGCCAGCCCACCAGACTGTGTTTTTATAAGTAAATAAAGACAGCATATAGGTAAAAGAAGAAAACAAACTGTATTTTAATTAGTCTGTTATAAACATTTTAAGTCACATCACAATGTTTTGAAATTGGATAAAGGTTTTGCAAGCAAAATACGATAAAACAATACATAAAGAGATAGATAAGATAAACCTTTATGTTTACCTTCTGCATCTTAGGAGGCATCGGCCAGGATTTTTAGTCAATTAGGGCCTCATTTTCAGAAGGTTAGCGTGTAGAGCTAAACATTACACTGTGGGAACAGCGTGGTTGGATCGGTGTCGTATTCAGCATCACTTGATGCTACCCTGATCATGTGCATGTGCATATATACTACTATGGCCATGTAAATGAGTAATCCTCTCCTGCATACAGAGCACAGTGCTGAATAAAAGGTTTCCTTAGTGACCATAAGTACCTCCCTCTACATTTTATACTCAACCTCTAGGCTTCTAGCACCTAGATGCTTGATTTTGCACTTTTTGGCTTTGAACCCGAACTGCCATGTCCCATTGCACTCTTTAAGTTTTTTAATGTCCCCACTCAATCTCTCCATCTGCACCTATCAACGCTATTACAGATTGTGGTGTCATCTACAAAAAGGCATATCTCCCCTTCCAGTTTTTATGTTATGCCACTTATAAAGACACAGAAGAGGATGTGTCCCATTACTGAGCCTTCTGGCACCCTACTGGTCACTCTTTCCTCACTGGAGGGAGTGCCATTTACCACCACCTTCTGTGGCTGTGCGCTATCTCAGGTGCCGCACTTAGGAGTGCACAACACTAACCTGAAAATGGAGGCCCACATACCACTGTAACAGGACTGGCACTGCATTGTGATAAGCATGGCTGATACTATTTTAAAAAGCATTCTTCTGTGCAGTGCTAACCTGTTAATGTGGCACTATTTTTTTTTTTGCACAGGATTACTAATTGCAACCAGGTGCTCATACAACTGGGGGTTACTCAAATGCATATAAGATGTACAGTTATACTAAATGCTTTCTTGAAGTGTTAACACACTGCATGGTTAGTGCTAGTTAATGATTCGGGGAATCATGTTTTAACTGCACACACGCAGCCTGCCAGCAACCCCCCACACACATACACACACAGTCAGTTCTGGACACAGTAAAAAAACAAGCATTTGCCAATACTGAATGCTGATTGCGTTGGACTGTTGAGCTCACTCACTGGCCGTCTGTCACTCGCTCATTCTGTTTCTCCCGGTGCTGCAGGCTGCTGTTTTGTACTGAGCTCCTTCCTGCTTTGGCACCCTTTTCTGTCCACAAAGAAATCTGCATATGTCCTGACAGAGCTCCGTTGAGGTGGGTCACTCCACCCTCTGACTCCCTCATTCTGTTTCTCCTTGTGCTGCATGCTGGCCTTTTGTACTGGGCTCCTGTCTCTGTTGGTGACTTTTTCTGCTAACAAAGAAATCTGCAGTACTCCCAACACAGGTCCGTTGAGGTTGCTCACTCCCCCTCTGTCACTCACTCAGTCCGTGTCTGCCGGCGCTGCAGGCTTGGCCTCTTGTATTGGGCTCCTGCTTGCGTTGCCACCTTTTTCTGCCCACAAAGGAATCCACAGCAGTCACAATAGAGCTCTGTTGAGCTCACTCACTCCCCCATCTCTCACTGACTCGTTCTGTTTCTGCCACCGCTGCAGGCTTTCCTTTTGAACTGGGCCCCTGGGTGCATTGCTGCCTTTTTCCTACCCACAAAGAAATCCGCAGCAGTCCCAACAGAGCTCTGTTGAGCTCACTCACTCCACTTCCCTCACCCTCTCACTGGTTCTGTGTCTCCTGCGGGTGCAGGCTGTCCTTTTGTACAGGGTTCCTGCCTACGTTGGTGGCTTATTCTGCCCACAAATAAATCTGCAGCAGTCCTGACGCAGGTCCGTTAAGCTTGCTCCCTCTCCCTCTCTGTCACCCATTCCATTTCTGCCTGCGCTACAGGCTGGCCTTTTGTACTGGGCCTCCTGTCTACATTGCTGCTTTTTTCTGCCCACAAAGAAATCCGCAGCTGTCCTGATAGAGCTCCATTAAGGTCACTCACTCCCCTTGTCTCACTCGCTCATTCTTTTTCTCCTGGCGCTGCAGGCTGCCCTTTTGCACTGGGCTCCTGCCGGCATTGCCGCCTTCTTCTGCCCACAAAGAAATCTGCAGCAGTTACAATACAGCTCCATTGAGATTGCTCAGTTCCCCCCTCTCACTCACTCATTCTGTTTCTCACGCTAATGCAGGCTGCCTTTTGTAGTGGGCCCTACTGAATTACTGCCTTTTCCTGCCCACAAAGAAATCTGCAGCAGTCCCAACAGAGCTCCGTTGAGCTTGCTCACTCCCTCTCTTACTCGATCATTCCCGTTCTACTGGTGCTGCCAGCATCCCTTTTGTGCTGGATTCCTGCCTGCGTTACTTGCCTTCTTCTGCCAAAAAGTCTGCACCTTGGTCACAGCCACAACTCCATTCGAGCTGGCTCTCACTCCCCCTCTCTCTCATTCGATTCTGTTTCTTCCGTCTGAAGGCTGCCCTTTGTACTGGGCCTCCTGCGCAGCATTGCTGCCTTTATCTTGCCCACAAAGAAATTCGCAACAGTCCCAGCAAAGCTTCGTGAGCTCCACTCACCCTCCCTCACTCGCTCATTCTGTGTCTCCCACTGCTGCAGGCTGCACTTGTAGCCACTGGTTCCTGCCTGCATTGACAGCTTTGCTGCCCACAAAGAGATCTGCAGCAGTCCTGACACAGCTCTGTTGTAGCTCACTCCCCTCTGTCCTCACTGCATTCCTTTTCTGCAGGTGCTGCAGATGGGCCCCTTTGTACTGGGCTCCTGTGTGCATTGCTGCCTTTTTTCTTCCCACAAGAAATCTGCAGCAGTCCTGTGCAACTCCATTCAGCTTGCTCTCATTCCCCTCTCTCACTTTTCGCTCATTCCAGTTTCTGCTGCCAGTGCTGCAGGCTGCCCTTTTGTACTGGGCTCCTGCCTCTATCATTGCCGACTTTTCCATGCCCACAAAGAAATGTGCAGTAGTCACGATGGGGAGCTCCATTGAGCTCATCCTCCCCCCCTCTCTCCTTTCGTTCATTCTAGTTTTTTCCATACTGCGGCTACCCTTTTGTACTGGGCCCGCATGCATTGCTGTCTTTTTCTACCCACAAACAAATCTGTAGCAGTCCCAAAGAGCTCCTGTTGTGCTCACTCACCCCCTCCTCACTCAGTCATTCTGTGTCTCCTGCCTGCAGGCTGCCCTTTGTACTAGGCTCCCTGCCTGCATTGAGTAGCTTGTTCTGGCAAGAAAAATCTGAAGCAATGATCCCGACACAGCTCCATTGAGTGCTCGCTCACCCCTTCTCACTCACTCATTCCGTTTCTCCTGGTGCTGCAGGCATGGCCTTTTGTACTGGGCTCCTGCCTCTTTGCCACATTTTCTGCCTACAAAGAAATCTGCAGCAGTCACAATACAGCTCTGTTGAGCTCGGCTCACTACCGCTGTGTCACTCACTCATTTTGTTTCTTTGTGCTGCAGAATGCGCTTGTGTCTGGGGGCTCCTGGCTGCATTGGCACCTTTGTCTGTCCACAAGCAGTCACCAGCTGTCTGACAGAGCTACATTGAGGTCAACTCAGTGTCCCTCTGTCGCGTGCTCATTCTGTTTGTCCTGGCACTGCAAGCGTCCTTTTTGCAGTGCTCCCTGCCTTTGGGCCTTTTTTTCTGCCCAGAAAGAAATCCGCAGCAGTCCTGCTGAGAGATCTGTTGAGGTTCTTCACTCAGTCCCCATCTCACTCCTCATTCCTGTTTCTCCCACTTCCCGCATTTGGCCTTTTCTACTGAAGGCTCCTGCCTGCTTTGATGCTTTTTCTGCCCAACAGAAATCTACAGCAGTCTAACAGCACTCCGGTGGGTTCACTCCACTCACCCTCCCTCCCTCACTCTCTCGTTCTGTTTCTCCCAGTGCTGCAGGCTGCCCTTTTGTACTGGGCTCTTGTGCTGGGGCCTTTTTCTGCCACAAACAAACCTGTAGCAGTCTCAACAGAGCTCAGTTTAGCTCAGTCCTCCCCACTCTCACTTTTCGATCTTAATATGTCCCCAAACACTGATTTCCCCAGCGACCGTGCTTCCAACTTCTCCTTGGGAGTGCAAAAACATATTTAGACCGGATGTCAAAAGCCAACTGCTTGCTGTTCCTTAGGAGGTGCGAAAAAAGTGCCATATTTGAAAATGTGGTTATGAAAATATTACAAATGTACAAGAAGTTACAAGGATCGTGAAACCAGTTCAATGCTGCGCTTGTAACACAGTCATGTTATGGAGTTTGATCACCAAATTTTCAACATCCACCTATCTCTCCTCCTGACGTTAGCCAAACTACAAAACATCTGGTCATGACAAAACTATCCTCATACCTCTCAGACAGAATTTCTTTCCAAATAATCTGGTTCCGTAAACATCACTCTACTACTACCTCCTGCTTTGAATCCTGATGTATCTGACAGGCATGGTTGCACCCTCCACCATTTTATTGATCTTCTAAAGCTTTTGACGGTTTCCCTCCTCCTGCTCCTCCTCTTATCAACTGGGCTGTCTGAACATGCCATTAAATGTTTCAACACATACCTATATTACTCCAGTCTGTAAAAATATCGACTACATCTCCTCCTCTACCCATACTGTGAGTCCCCAAGTCATACTGATCAATTCTCTTCTCCATCTCTGAATGATCTTCCATCCTCTGTGCCTCATCTTCTATACATATGTATGCTGATGATACGGTTCTATTCTCCTCTGGGCCCTCACCCTTGGATATACTCCAGGCTCCAAGCAATTTCAATAATACTAGGCTGGTTTCAATCTCCAACTCTTTCTAAATGCAAAAACTGGCCATGACTTTTGGCTGCGTCAGAAAATATCAGGCTCCCTTCTGCCCCTACCTTCACCCCTACCCTCGATGGAGCAACTGTAATTGCTACCGATCTTTCAGGTATCTGGGCGTTTGGCTGGATAAACATCTCCTTCTCAGCCAGTAGATACCATAATAAAAAAGCTTTGTCCCAAACTCAGCACCTTATATGAAACTATACACCCTCCATACAGGCAAAGCGTGAACTGATCAAAATGATCCTCCGGTTTTACTATTGTGATGGTTTATTGCTCACTCACTACCTCCTTAACAACCTGGATCTCTTTCAACTCATTCTGTAGTTTATCTGGATACACCTCACCTACCCTGCCCCTTGTACAGACCTAGCCTTCCTCCCTAACAAATAGGTGACTGCATCGTCATAATCTCATCTCTAGTACTGACAGCACCTCCTCTACCTAAACTCCTAATCTCCCCACCCTCCTCTCAACTTCTAGAGCCATGACCATAGAACTCTGTCTGTTCTCTGGAGTCCACAGCTTGGACAGCCTCCCTCTATCATCTCCCAAAATGTAGAATGCTCTTCTACACATATCGATCTCTTCCTTGCCTGGCTCATTAATCAAGCTCTTCATAATTTCCTTTCTGTAAATTACTGCTAGCTCCCCTTTCTTGTCTACATCCTGATTGACCTGCTGACTCACTTCACTTGCCAACCTATGATATTCTTAGTCTGCATAATGCGACCATTAGTTCACACCCTTTACATTATATCTCTCTCTGTCTCACCCATAAGCTCACTGTGACTGGTTTTCCTTCTCTACCCTTGTAAGTATTTGCTTTTCAGCAATGTGTAATTCAGTTGTAACCTATGTTTTGTACATATATTGTATTTTGTGTTTACTCATTGTTATGTAACTCCCACCTCTCCCAGGTTGTACTGGGAGACGGCACCGTGTTGTTCAGTGACTTCCTGGTGAAATTTCCAATAAATAAATTAATTTGAGCACACAGTGGTACATATTGTGACCTATGTGGTCACCATTTGTCCTCCCAAGTAGTATACAAAATGATCCCATGTAAAGTTCTACACCCTGATCACAGTTAAGTAGCTCTAATTATATGGCAAAATGATCCTTGGTGTCTAGTGTCCCCACAAGATACTAATCCAGGGCTCATTTCTGATGCATCATAAGGGAACTTGTACAAGTGGTCTTAGGCCAACAATAGTTCAAAATACATAACATACATGAGCAGGTGGTACACAACCACAAATTAAACTGAGATAACGCACACAAGATGTGAGAACTTGGTGACAAGCAAACAATCGACAATGCATACAACACAGTCAAGTCCACAAACCTATGCTGGCGATCAATACAGAACAGTTTGTTATTTATTGTTGTTTTATTAACAGGTAGGTACATAGACAGTTATGTCCTATTTTCAGGAACACCAAGGAAATTACCATGGGTAATACAGATACATCAGAACATAACAGCAAGTACATAGGTAACAAAAATGCATTGAGTCACAAGACACATGGGCATGGGTGACTGCTATGACAGAAATTGATAAAGTACATATAATCAACAATATACAATCTAGAGCATACATAGTGCAGTCAAAGCCTAGGAGAGCAATTGGATCATGAAATGAACAAAAGATCATTAGCAGATCCTCAGAACAGTTGGACTCAAGTACAATTAGGCTAGAGGCTTGGGACATTCACTGCTGAGGAAAGACAGACCCCCAGGGACTTCTGGAAGCCTGATGGGAGGAGGCAAATAGACATGGTCAGAAGGGTTCAGAGCTAGCAACACATGCAACAGTCCTGTCCCCTGTAGGTTTGGGTGAGGGTACACCCAGCATCCAGGACCCTGGGACCTGAGTGGGTAGGGAGGGTCAGGAGGAGAAAGCTATACCAACCCGGTGCCAGTTCTGATCACTTGCCCATGGGGTATTCCCAGCCCAAGGATTCAGGTGATTGGTGGGGAAAGGCACCTGGTTATCATAAAGCTCCTGGTGGGTGAGACAGAGTGACCTGTACAAGTGACAGATGTTGTGTACAGTGTGAACTGGTAAGAAGACTTTGGAGGCACAGGCAAAGTGGTGGAGACCATGCTAAGGAGGGAAATGCCCACCTCTGGCATGTGAGACAAGCAGCAGGTGTCAGGTTATTTTAGCTATAGGCAGACAATGTACAGTTCACAGTTCTACAGACATTTGGATATGACTCCTAAGTCCAACTGTAGGTCAAGTATCACCAAGGTATTTGATAGGTTCACAGTTGGAGGGAACTCCATCTACACAACTGATACAAAGGGCTGAGAGGCTTTTACTTCAACAGTAGCTATAAACTTTGCGCATAATGCCTGGTGGAAGCTTATGGGTGCAAATTTTAGCTGTACCTAAACTGAAACAGTAATAGAGCAGAGGAGAAAACTAACCAAGTACTGGGAGGAGGGTGAGACCCGTGGTTTGAAAGTCATGGGATGGGTGGTGATGGCTGGGGTGAGGGAGTTCAATTTTAGGGCATGAGTGAAAGCAGGCGTGACTGCCGATGGTTGGCCAAAGGGACTGGGGTTCAAATATTCAGCTTCTGATGGTATAGCTATAATGGAGCCATTTGAGAGAATAGGAGGGGTAGGAAAACAAACAGATTTTCCAGAGCCAGCACAGTGGACATGGTGTCTATCACAAGAGAAAAGGAGAACCTATATAGAACAATGATGAGTCAAAGAAGGATAGTGAGGTGTATGGCGAAATAGTTGAAAGTGTGTCCAGTCTGGCAAGGGTAGTGAGGGAACTCGTGTAACCCATCACCATAGTTAAATTTGGGGAATTCTGGACAATAGCATGGTATGCTGGAGGTGGGATACAGTGACAGTTCCTGTAAGTGCACAAATTGTGGTACAACTTTTTAACATAGCCACTTGTTCAAATGTTTAGGTGCTAGTCTAATGAATCTGAAGATAACTAAGTGGTGACTCCTCCACAGTCTACAATCCAGTATGGAAAGTAGGAAGGAGGGCCTAGAGAGTCTAGTGCCTTATGCCAAGGACATGGAACAGTCTTCTTGGCATTGAGGAAAAACTGATTTGTGTGGTCAGAACTGAACTTGATCAAAGTCCGCTGAGTCTGTAAGCCTGTGAAGAGGACCGTGTCATCCCATGTACATGTGAATGGATGCAAGCACATGGGGGAGATCATTAAGAAACTGGAGAAGCAGGCAACACAGATCTTGTGGGACCCAAGTGGATCAGGCAGGGAGGAGGGGTCACCACTTTGACTGCCCAGGACTACCTGTGGTGGGTAGAACCAGCTGATGGCTAGATCAGAGGCCTGCAGCCTGGGTTTGGCTAATAATTGGGTGGTAGACAGGGTTGATGAATGGGCTGATCGTGAAGATGAAGTGAACAGCCTGTGATCCATACCATTATAATGGTTAGTGAGCTGGCAGGTGGTGGGTGATTTTGCAGAGTCAGACTTGTTGGAACGAGAGGAGAAAGAAGAGAGTTGTGACAAGATAATTTGTTCTGTATTTTGGAGGAGAGAAATAAGTTGATACTGTTCATACTGATGGTCACCATCTTTTGGAGGAGGGTAACAGTGGCAGCCTTCCAGTCAGCAGGGATGGAGGAACACCAGAAAGAGGTTAGGGAGGTCATCCAATGGGAGGAGATTGCAGAAGCAGCCAGATGGAGGCTTGCCATCGACCATCCAGACTCCTACCTGGAAGGATTAAAGGCAGGAAGTGTGTCGGGGATAAAGGATGGAGTTACTGGAGAAAAAAAAACGAAGTAGAAGGAGGAGACGACAATCATGCAGGCTGGCAGGGTGAGAAGGGTGAGGGAGGAGGAGGGAGGAGGGAGGGTACAGGTGATGAAAAGAATTACATCTCTGGTGAAGGAGGTTAGAACAGGGGTGTCACTGACTGAGGACAGGCAAAGGTGGAGGGAGAAGAGTTGTGGCAGCCTTTCAAAATTTGAGATGAGTAACAATGTTATTGAAGTTGGATATGTTCTCACCTTTGTGGCTGTGCCATAGTACAGATACTCGAGAGATGATGATACCTCTGGAAGCCATAGAGGGGATGGGTTACGTTTGTTGCAGCCAAGGCCAAATCATGCATTTGCAAGTAGCTATGAGGTCAGCCATGATCTGGGGAGGTGTACCTTTTCTCATGTCCTACTCTTGGGGGCATAGCAGTCCATAAAGGGGAGGCAGTATAGGCCAGTGGTTTAGGCTCTGGCTGCAAATCTGGTGGCATCCAGCAGACCAGACCTGGGTTTGAATCCCAGCTTCCCTTGCATACTGTGACTCTGAGCAAGTCACTTCCTTTAACCCCAGGATAACCTGAAAAACTTTCAACAGTGTACCTGGTTAAACAATAAATAATATATATATATATATATATATATATATATATATATATATATATATATATATTTAGAGTAATCTTGTTTTGAAATATGTTAGCATGGAATCAGGAGCAGACCAATGAGATAGGACCAATCAAGTGACTTAGGTCACGTGCAAGGGGCGCAGTCAGAGTTGAAGGAAAATATAAGCAGTGTTTGGTGGGGTGAGGGGCTTTAGTTGAATGAGAGCATCAGAGGTTGTGATTATGGTGTCAAATCAGAAAGAGAGGAAGTCAAAATTGGGAATGCCACAAGGGATCCATCCTGACTCTTGTTCTCTTCAATATGCTCACTAACAATGTTGAGAATAGATCTGGGCTGTTTCTCTTTGAAGATGACACCAAACTCTTGGGAGGGTAGATAGTGATGGGAAGTGAGCTACAGACTGACATGTAAAATTACAGAGGTGGCCTAAGGTTTGGCAGTTGAAATTCAATGCCAAAGGGTACAGGTGATTCACTTATGGGACAAAACCCCAGGACAAGTCTGGATGGAGGAGTAGCTGACACTACAGCTAAGGAAAGGACAATATATGTCATTAGTGACTCATAAAAATCAGCTAGTACAGTGAGGCATCTAGTAAGCAAATAGGATACTAGGATGTACCAAAAGAGTTCTGATAGTAGAGAAAAAGGGTTTACTGCCTCTTTATTGATCGTTGTGAGGTCACTGGGTATTCTGTTCAGGTTCTGAACTACGAGACCTCACTAAGGAAGATAAGGACAAAAGTGATCAGAATGATTCAGAGCTGACAGAACAGATTGTGAGGATCTATTCAAGGCACTGGACATGTCTTCACGGAACCAGACAGAGGAATGATGATAGAGACAGCAAGTTCCTGTAAGAATAAACAAAGTGAATGAAGAACTATAGCATGGTAACAGTTCATGGTTATGGGGCACAAGTAGAGACTGATAGGAGGGAGGTTCAAGAGGATATTGGAAAGTTTATTTTCCAGAAATGGTGAAAATGGAATAGTTTGCCAACTGAGATGGCAGCACAAAACCATAAATGGTTTCATGCATGGCTGTGACAAAGTGAAGGTATAATGGTTACTCAGGCTGATAGTAGAGGGAGGGCAAGGGTGGATAGTATGCTATTACCCCGCAGACAGTAGGTTCTGAGGTTTAATATGGGAAAGGGCAGACAGGATGTACCATTTTATATTGATTCTTTGCACAAATATATTACTTCAGCTTTCTCAGTAGCAATCTGTGGAGCATGACACTGTTGTGACAAATGCCCCCCGCCAAAAACTGTCTACTTCCCCAAAATGCCATTACAGGCTGCTGGTGACAGTGGTTTGAATATTTGCACCAGCTGCTGGCAATACGCCGCTGCAATCGAGGGCCTCGTCATTGCAGCGTCAGCCATCTGCTGCAATGAGGGCGACCCGTCATTGCAAGGTGGGATGTAAAAACTGATATTGTTTGTGAACACAGTGGCAGGTTGTCGCCGTGTTCAAACAATATAACCCATGTTTATGTGCCAATAAAGTCCAAAACCCGTGTCAGTGCCCCATTGTTTCTGGTGCCAACTGGGGAACCCACTCCCCATCGGCATTCTGTAACACCCCGCTTTCACTGCTGACTGCGTGCACCCGCCGAACCACTGCCCCAAAAGCCATTGGTGACAGCTGGGTGCCCATCTGGCGTGCCACCCTGTAAAGAAAAATGGTCCGTGAAGTATTTTTATTTTTTACCTGCAAAAAGGAAAGCGGTTTCGTAGTATCCGTGGCCTACCTGCAACACACCAACCCTAGCACCTACCTCCCACACCCCCGTCATACATACAACCTCCTGGGCTTGGTGTGATGATCTTGATGGACGGAACCGTCTTCACTCTTCAAATCAGACCTGAACTGAAATGTGATAAGTATACGTAATCAATAGTTTTTTCAACTTTGCACATATCTCAGGCATTTTGAACTTTTTCTGAAATTTCAACATAGGGTTTTGGGACCTCTCATAAGTTCTTGAACTGTCATTGTGTATCAGTCCGAAAATTGCCAGTCCTCGCGAATCGCTTCCGGGACGTCTGGCTAATCCAGCGAACCAAGATGGGTCTCAAAAAAGCTACTGACAATGGAAACATCAAGTACTGTTTAAAGGCGTGCACTGCGCAGTTGTTACCATCTCGTAACTATGATTGAATATTTTCACCAGATTTTCAACATTGGCATTTATTCACACCTCCTTGTGAACAGTACAGCTGTCATTGTTCACATCCTGGCAGAAATGTGTTTTCGCACTTCTGGGCGCTTAAGTGCTGGTCATTGTGGAAAAGTGTTGGGGACAGATTAAGAAAATGAAACTGACACTGTTCATGAGTGAAGTCCTGAAATGGCTGTGTTAATCTGCTGATGATACTCCATAAAATGGCGGTTATTCTGGCTGTTGTGCAGTTGCATTTACACCCGTAACTCGTGAATTTACATTTTCAATCCAGATTTTCAACATTGCCATTTCCCACACCTACTTATGAACAGTGCATCCGTCATTTTTACATCCTGGCCAAAGTAACTTCGCACTTCGGCTGAAATAGAGCAGTCTCATAACCCAGGATATCACTGTCAGATTGAAAAATGACAGTGATACTGTTCATGAGCAGGGTCCTAAATGCCTATGTTGAAAATCTGGTGATGATAACTTCAACAAATGACTGTAGTACAAGTGTGCATTGCACTTTCCACACACCCTTGTAACCGCTTGAAGTTGTAATATTGTCATGCCAGATTTTCAACAGTGGCATTTTTCACACCTCCTTGTGAGCAGTACAGCTGTCATTTTTCACATCCTGACTGAAATGTGGTTTCACAGTTTCCTTTTACAATAAATACGGTCGCTGTGGGAAATCAATGTTTGGGACAAATTGAAAATGACAGTGGCACTGTTCATGAGCAGAGGTCAAAAACCATATGTTGAAAATTTGGTGATGAAACTATTACAGGACTGTATTACAAGCATCGTTGAACTGTTTCCACGCCTTAACTTTGCACATTTGTAATATTTTCACCACATTTTCAACAGTAGCACTCCCACCTCCTTATGAACAGTACAGCTGTCATTTTCACATCAATCTAAATATGTTTTGCACTCGGCGGAGAATAAGCAGTCACTGTGGGAAATCAGTGTTTGGGACATATTAAGATTGAACAAGTGAGAGGGAGTGACCGAGCTAAACTGAGCTCTGTCAGGACTGCTGTGGATTTGTTTGTGGGCAGAAAAAGTCCCAGTGCAGGCCCATACAAAGGGCAGCCTGCGGTACTGGGAGGAAACAGAATGAGGGCGAGTGAGGGAGGTGAGTGAGTGAACTCACCGGACACTAGTCAGGACTGCTGCAGATTTCTTTGTGGCAGAAAAAGGCATCAAAAGCAGGCGGGGGCCAATAATAGAAAAGCCCGGCCTGCAGCGATTGGGAGAAACAGTATGAGTGGTGAGATGGGAGACTGAGTGAACTCAACAGAACTCTAGCAGAACTGCTGCAGATTTCTTTGTGGGCAGAAAAAGGCGCCAATGTAGGCAGGAGCACCGTACAAAAGGGCAGCCTGCAGTGGCGGGAAAACCAGAATGAGCAAGTGGGAGAGGCGGAGGGAGCAAGCTCAATGGAGCTCTATCATGACTGCTGCACATTTCTTTGTGGGCATGAAAAGCCGGCAACACAGGCAGGAGCCCAGTACAAAGGCAGCCATACACGCTGGCAAAAGCGGAATGGCGAGTGAGAGAGGTGGAATGAGCAAGCTGAATGGAGCTGTCAGGACTGCGGAATTTCTTTGTGGGCAGAAAAAGGCGGCAATGCACTGGAGCCAGTACAAAGGCCAGTCTGCAGCGTCTGCAGAAAGAAAGAACAGTGACAGAGGGAGTAAGCGACCTCAAAAGCGGAACTGTGTCAGGACTGCTGCAGATCTCTTTGTGGGCAGCAAAGCGCCAAGGCAGGCAGGAACCCAGTACAAAAGTGCAGCCTGCAGCAGTGGGAGACACAGAAATGAGTGAGTGAGGGAGGGGAGTGAGCAGTTCATCGGTTTTGCTTGGACTGTCATGATTTCTTTGTAAGAAAAAGGCAGCAATGCAGAGGGGCCCAGTACAAAGGGCAGTCTGCGTGCGAGAAACAGAATGAGTGAGTGGGAGAGGGACTAGAGTGAAGTTCCAGCAGACTCTGTCACGCTGACTGCTACCAGATTTCTTTGTGGACAGAAGAGGCAGCAACGCAGGCTGGAGCCCAGTACAAGGGCAGCCTGCGCACGGCAAAATGGAATGATCGAGTCAGAGGGGGAATGAGCGAGCTCAACAGGACTCTGTCAGGACTGCTGCAGATTTCTTTGTGAGCAGAAAAAGGTGCAACAGAGGCAGAAGCCAACTACAAAAGGGCAGCCTGCAATGCCAGGAGAAACAGAATAAGCGAATGAGACTGGCAGAGTGAAGCAACCCCCAACAGAGCTCTTTCAGGACAGCTCTGAATTTCTTTGTGCGCAAAAAGAGGTGCCAACACAGGCAGAAGCCCAGTACAAAATGACCACCTGGAGCAGCGAGAGACACAGAATGAGTGAGTGAAGGATGGGGAGTAAATGAGTTCAATGAAGCTCTGTTGGGACTGCTGCAGATTTCTTTGTGGGCAGGAAAAGGTAGCAATGCACACAGGGGCCCACTACAAAAGGGCAGCCTGCATTAGTGTGAGAAACAGAACGAGCCAGTGAGAAGGGGGATTACAAGCTCAACAGAGCTCTATCGTGACTGCTGTAGATTCAGCACATGAGCCGAAGAAGGCAGCAATGCACGGCAGGAACCCCAGTACAAAGGCATGCAAGCTGGCAGGCTGAGATGAGAGATTGAGAGGAGAGTGAGCTAGCTCAGCGGAGCTCTGTCGGGACTACTGCAGATTGTTGTGTGGCCAGAAAAGGCGCTGCCAACAGGGCAGGAGCCTGAGTACAAAGACAGCCTGCCAGTGCCAGGAAAAAAGAATAAGCAAGTGAGACAAGGGGTGGTGACCTCAATGGAGCTCTGTCAGAACAGCTGTGGATTTCTTGCAGGGCGAAAAAGCAGCAATGTGGGCAGGGCCAGTACAAAAGGCCTTCTGCAGCGCGGCAGAAATGGAAGAATGAGCTGAGGGAGTGAGCAGGATTCAGCGGACCTGTGTCAGGACTGCTGCAGAGGTTGTTGTGGGCAGAATGGCTGCAAATGCAAGCAAGACCCACATGCAAAAGGACAGCCTGCACCCATGAGAGAGGCACTGAGACAGTGAGAGGAGTGGGGAAGTGGGTAGGTAGGCTCAGCAGGCTCTGTTGGGACCTGCGATTTCTTTGTGGACAGAAAAGACGCAATGCCAGGAGCCCAGAACAAAAGACAGCCTGCAGCAGTGGCAGAAGCAAGAGCGAGTCAGTGAGAGGGAGAGTAAGGTAGGCTCAGCGCTCTCTCGTGACTGCTACGGATCTGACGGGCAGAAAAGAGCTGACAATACAGGCAGGAGCCCAATACAAGAGGACAGCCTGCAGCGCCTGGGCAGACATGGAACGGTAGTGAGTGACAGAGGGGAGTGAGCAACCTCAATGGACCTGTGTTGGGACTACTGCAGATTTCTTTGTTGGCAGAAAAAGCTACCAACAGAGCAGGAGCCCAGTACAAAAGCCAGCCTGCAGCGCAGGAGAAACAGAATGAGGAGTCAGAGGAGGTGACCCACCTCAGCGGGCATCTGTCAGGCCATCTGCAGATTTCTTTGTGGACAAAAGAAAGTGCTAAGCGCAGGAAGGAGCTCAGTACAAAACAGCAGCCTGCAGCACTGGGAGAAACAGAACAAACAAGTGACAGAGGGTCAGTGAGCTAGCTCAACAGGACCAAGCATAATCAACATTCAGCATTGACAAATGCTTGTTTTTTTGTGTCCGGAACTGACTGTGTGTGTATGTGTGTGGGGGTTGCTGGCAGGCTGCGTGTGCAGTTAAAACATGGTTCCCAAGTCATTAACTTTTAACATAACCACGCTGAGTGCATTAACACTTCAAGAAAGCATTGTAATATACCTGTACACCTTGTATGCATTAGAGTAACCCCCAGTTGTATGAGCACCTGGTTGCAATTAGTAATCCTGTGCAAAAAAAAAAAAATAGTGCCACATTAACAGATTACACTGCACAGAGAATGCCTTTTTAAAATAGTATCAACCATGCTTATCATAATGCAGTGCTAGTCCTGTTACAGTGGTATGTGGCCCCCATTTTCAGTTTAGTGTTGTGCACCCTAAGTGATGCACCTGAGATAGCTCCAGCCACAGAAGGTGTGATAATGGCACTCCCTCGAGTGAGGAGAGAGTGACCAGTAGGGTGCCGGAGAGCTCAGTAATGGGACACATCCTCTTCAGTGTCTTTATAAGTGGCATAACAGAAGAACTGGAAGGGAGATATGCCTTTTGCAGATGACACCACAATCTGTAATAGCGTTGATAGGTGCAGATGGAGAAATGAGTGGGAGACATTAGAAAACTTAGAGTGCTATGGGACATGGCAGTTCAGGGTTAAGCCAAAAAGTGCAAAATCAAGCATCTAGGTACTAGAAGCCTAGAGGCTGAGTATAAAATGTAGAGGGAGGGTACTTATGGTCATTAGAAACCTTTTATACAACTTTTCATGTTGTTCTGTATGCAGGAAGGATTACTCATTTACATGGCCGTGGTAGTATATATGCACATGCATGATCAGGGTAACGTAAGTGATGCTGAATATGCTACCGATCCAACCATGCTGTTCCCACAGTGTGTGTTTAGCTCTACACCTAACCTTCTGAAAAATGGGGCCCTAATTGATTAAAAATCCTGGCGATGCCTCCTAAGATGCAGAAGGTAAACATAAAAGGTTTATCTTATCTATCTCTTTATGTATTGTTTATCGTATTTTGCTTGCAAAACCTTTATCGATTTCAAAACATTGTGATGTGACTTAAAATGTTTATAACAGACTAGTTAAAATACAGTTTGTTTTCTTCTTTTACCTATATACTGTCTTTATTTACTTATAAAGCACAGTCTGATGGGCTGGCCTAGCAGCTTGGTGGTGATTGCACTGCCTCCCATGCCAGTGGCTCAGTTTTGGGGGTGGACCTGAGTTGCACAGGGGTTAGCTGGGGGGGGAGATATGATCAAGCATCTCGGGGAATGCTCTCCTCTCAGTGAGGGGAAGTCTGGCCACCCGGCTTCAACATCCACCTAGCTGAGGAGGGTTGGCAGGGCAGTGGAGTTGCATAAGGGGAGGGCTGAGGCAGGCACAAAGCAAGCATGTGTCTTTATGCGCCAGTGCATAATTCCATGCTTGGCTGCAGGGGATGAAACAAAGGTAGGGAAACCTAATGGCAAAATGACCAACAACCTGCAGATTTTGCACTGCTAACCAGGCTCTGCTCATATTGAATATGTGTCTCCTTGTCAATGGCCTCCCCTCCTGGCCTCAATACGGGGATGTGAGTTGGGGGAGGATCTCAAGCTAATATGCCTGTGGATGGTAAGTGATTGGGCTGAGATGTCAGTGGGCAAGGGGTAGCAGGAGTGACTAAGGAGATAAAAATCTCTGTGGGAAAAAAAAGAAATAAAACACAGTTTGAAGCTCAAATCCCAAAACAGACTGTGCATGCCTCCAGTGAGGATTCACAGTAAAGTTATTCAGTAAAACAGTACAAATTATATGTATATGCCAGCTAAACTCCTGATGAGAATTGAATACTGAGGGATTGCAGCAAAAATATATATTTTTGTTTCTTAACCAAGAAACGTTTATTAAACAAAACATTAAAATAAAAATTTAATCAAAACATAGTCCATTGAGTACAAACTAGCAATGATTTTGGCTTACACTTCCACAGCTCCTGAAGTGCTTCCCAAGCATTCAACTCATAGAAACATAGAAACATAGAAGTTGACGGCAGATAAGGACCGCAAGGCCCATCCAGTCTGCCATTTCTTTTCTACCTCATAAATGTGCCATAGCTTTGCTCTGTCAGTGACCTATCTATTCATAGTCATTTGTATTGCTCCCTTATGCCTATCCCATGCCTGTTTGAAGCCCTGCACTGTATTCATTAGCCACCACTTCTTGTGGTAAGCCATTCATCATCCATCCACCCTTTCTGTGAAAAAATTTCCTCATATTCCCCTTAATGACCTCCCTCTAATCTCATGCTGTGTCCTCTTGTCCTGCTATTTTTCTTATATTTAAACATGTTAGACTCTTTCACCTTGTTTATGCCCTTAAGGTGTTTAAATGTCTCGATCATATCACCCTCTCTCCTCCTTTGCTCAAGGGTATACATATTGAGCTCCGTTAATCTGTCCTCATATGTCTTCTGATGCAGTCCCTGCACCATTTTGGTTGCCCTTCTCTGGACTGCCTCAATTTGGTTAATAGTCCTTGTGAAGGTGTGGCCTCAATACTGCACGTAGTACTCCAGATGGGGCCTAACCAATGTCTTGTACAGAGGATTATTACCTCCCTCTTACGACTTGTGATACCCCTACTAATACACCCTAACACCCCCTAGCCTTACCTACTGCTTTAGAGGTCTGCTTGGATGATTTTAGGTCATCAGTGATGATGATGCCCAAGTCTCTCTTTCTTCCTTTGTGACTGCTAGCAACTCCCTCCCAGCCTATAAGTGGCTTCAGGGTTTCTCTTCCCTATGTGCATGGTTTGCACTTCTTTGCATTAAATCCCAGTTGCCACTCTTCTGTCTTCTGCTAGTTTATCAGATCTCTTCTCATTCTGCCCACCCCATCTGGATCATCTACTCTGTTGCAGATCTTGGTGTCATCTGCAAACAGACGAAGCCTTACCCTCTGAATCCCATCTGCGAGGTCACTAATGAAGATGTTGAATAGGACTGGCCCCAGGACTGATCACAGTGCCCACTTGTGACTTGCATCTCTTCTGACTGTATACCATTTACCACCACTCTCTGTTTCTGCCAGTCAACCAGTTTGCCACCCAGTTGACCAACTTCTGACCACCCGAGCCTACCTAGCTTATTTATCAATCTTCTATGTGGAACAGTGTCAAAAGCTTTGCTGAAGTCAAGGTAGGCGACATCAACTGCTCCCTTGGTCCACCACTTGGTTACCCAGTCAAAGAAATCTATGAGATTAGTTTGACAGGACCTTCCTTTGTAAACCCATGCCTTGTCTTGGATCCTGTTGCCCCTATGGATTCAGGTGTTGCACTATCCTTTCCTTAAGGGTGCCTCCATAATCTTGCCCACTACTGAGGTGAGACTGACCGGTCTGTAGTTCCCACGCCTCCTCCCTGCTACCACTCTTGTGGAGTGGGATCACATGAGCCCTTCTCCAGTCTTCTGGGACCTCTCCTGTGCTCAGAGACTCACTAAACAATTCTGCTAATGGCTCTGCTAGTTCCTCCTTTAGCTCCTTAAGTACCCTGGGATGTATGCCATCAGGTCCCATTACCTTATACACCCTGAGCTTAGCAAGCTCTTGTAAGACCCTTTCTTTTGTGAAGGGGTAGTGCTCACCTCCCTCCCCTGTGTCCATGATGCTTGAGCTGTGGCCCCTGCCCTACCTTCTCTTCAGTAAATACTGAGCAAAGTGTCTATTTGGATAGATGCCTTTACAGGTCCTCCTCCTCACATGCTCCCTTTTCTCCATTAAGCTTAGCAATACCCCCTCTGGACTTTCTCCTTTCACTAATGTATCTATAGAAAGTCTTGTCACCTTCTTTACTGTTCGTGCTAGATGTTTCCTCAGTTTGGGACTTTGCCCTGCCTTGCTGCCTTACCCTGCTTCCCTTAGGGCAGTTTGGTATGCCTCCCTATCTTCATCCAGCTGTGTTCCCTATATATTTTCTGAAGGCCAGCCTTTTGGCTCTGACCTTTCTTGCTACTGTATTTGAGAACCAAGTGGCTTCCTTCTTCTTTTGCACTTCCTTTTCTGTCTAACACAATGGGATGTTGCTTCAAGTATTGTATCTTAATAGCTGCCCACTTTGCCTGTACCTCCTCACCTGTGTTTCTTTTGCCAGGCTAGCTTAACTCTGTTGGCCATCTAATCAAAGTCAGCTCCTCTGAGTCCCATATTTTTGCTTTGGAATGGGATGATTTAGATGTAGTAGCCAAATTGAACCATACCATGTGATGGTCACTGGCTCCCAGGTGACCTTCTACCTGGAGATCTGTGATCCCTTCTTTGTTAGTCAGTACTAGATCTAGGATAGCCCTGTCTCTTGTGGGTTGCTGTACCAGTTGTTTGAGGCCTCCCCAGGGGAATCCACTATGAGTCTAGTTCTGGCAGATGTTCCTGCTGGTATTGACCAATCTGTATCTGGCATGTTGAAGTCTCCCATTATCAGAACCTCCCTTTAGCTGTCATGTTTTGTATATCTTCTAACAGTAATGTGTCTATGTCCTCCCTCTGGTCTGGGGGCCTGTAGACAACCCCAGTTCTTATGGCTGTCCCATTTCCTGTTTCAGGGTGACCCACAGTTCTTCTGGCTCCTTATGTGTATTCTGAATTTCTGTAGCTTGATATTTTCATTAATATACAGGGCCACCCCCCCCCCTTTTTGCACCTCGGTCTCTTCTAGACAATACATAGCCAGGTACTGAAGTCTCCCAGAGTGTGGTTACTGGTAACCGTCTCACTAATTGCTACTATGTCATCGTTTGGCCTCTGACATTGTGCCTGCAGGTCTGGGATCTTATTTCCCAGGCTGTGAGCATTGTGTACATGATTTTCCATTGGCCAGATTTTGGTGTGTTGGTTGTTGGGTGAAGTTTGGCATTACCCTGTGCATCGTATGGGAGACAAACCTTTTTTCTTACCTGGTGATGCAAATGAATGGCAAACCACGCTGAATTCCTGTTTGACCACTAGCTGAGGGAGGGGTGTTCTTCCCGATTCGGACGATGGGTGCTGCACCCTCTCCCCATTTGCTAGTTTAAATATTCTGCAAAGGCGTCAAACTTCTGCCCCAATGCACTGACTCCTCTTTAGTCAGATGCAGTCCATCAAATTTAAAGAACTTTACGCTCCCAGAACTGTTGCCAGTTCCCTACAAATCTGTGTCCTTTTCTTGGCACCAGTCAGCAGCCACATGTTTAGCTCCCCTATCTCCCCTTCTCTGACCTTCCGTCCATCTGCTCCCTTCTCCCAGACTGGCAGGATCTCAGAGAAGGAGATGCCGGACGAAATAGATGATAGTTTGTCACCCAGCCTAGTCAGGTGTTCCTTGGTCTCCACAACTGACCGGCTGGCGAGATCATTAGTCCCTATGTGTACTAGGACATCAATGTTTTCTCCTGCTTTGTGAACAATTTTAGCAATCGGTCAGTGTCTCTCCATGCTGATGTACCTGGGAGACATCTGACCATCACCACGCTGGAGATGGGTATCAACTCCCAATCATGGAGTCTCCTATGATCAGAAGTTTTTGGATTTCCTTTGTGCTTGTTTAGTTTTGGTTCCTGATTTGGGTGAGTATTGTTGTGCTAGCTCCTTGTGCCGCAGTGTCCTGCTCTGCAGTGTCTTCTGCCTCTTTATTTGATTTCAGAGATAGAGGCAGATACCTGTTTGTAGTGTTTATATGGTTTTGGAGATAATGTGTTGGAGAGCAGAAGTGATGGGGCACCTGATTTGCTCCTCTAACCACCCTGTAACCGCCTGGACCAACTACCCTCTGCGGTGAGGTTTTTCTGTTGGATGCTGGGGAAATGGCGGTGGTTCTTATAATGTATTTCCTCTTCAATATGAAATTTGAGGCGTGCAATCTCTGCCCATGCTGCCTGGAGCTGTGACCTAAGATCTCCAAAGGCCCAGCATGGGACAGTGTCCTAAATCTTGTAAGACTGTCCTTCTGAAAATTGTTCCACAGTACCTGCAGTTAATGAAATCCATTCCAAATAAGTTGCTGGGTTTGTGACCTAGTCAGAGTAATTAGAAAGAAAAATGCAAGTAATGGTTTAATTGTGCTTTGTTTAACTTGTTATAACAAGTTAAATTACTAGTGCCCCTGTAAATGAGATCACTTGTGGAGCCCCACTGATCCGCCCTTCCTGCTCTGCCACAGGAAATGTCACAACTGTGGTACCCTATAAATGGAGTGTGGCGTGGGGTGGTTGGGGATGGGGGTGGGTGGCTGGGCCCTTCCCTGTCTAAAAGAAGAACCACGGACGAAAAGAACAAGGAGGTAAGGCAGAAACAATCAGTCAACAACAAATGCAGTAACCCTGAAAGCTTATCCTAATGTTAGATAAAACTGTAAAACCTGTAAAGCACCACCTGTAATAATTTCAGAGAAGATATACCCTGTAAGAAACTTTGCTCCAGAGAAAAATAAAGCAGTAACAGAAGATATACCTTGCAAAAGACAATTTGAATCAGAAGATTACAGCAGTAATCTGTTAGCACACACCTGTAGGCACACCTTGTAATAATGCAGAAGAAGGTATACCAGCAACAACAATTTGAATCAGAAAAAAATAAAGCAATGAAATGTTAGCAACAAACAGTAGCAATCCCTGTGAGTAAAAAATAAAAACACCACCACACAGTAAATCTGCTTAGCCAAACTAAGTCTTAATCCTTCTCCCTTGCTCTGGTAAGTTTCTCTACTCTGCCTTTCAAGCAGTCTTTGAAGGAAAGAGCTCAGGTGAAGCTAGGTGCCTTGGCCAGCAAACCAAGTCTTCTACCTACTCAGATAAGTTGCTGGACTTACACGGTAATTAATTACACATAAAACAAATCAACACTTTAACTTGGAAAAATGCATGCTGCTCCCTATGTATACAGGTATGTTAGGAATATCCTGTATTAGCTTCCTCCTATACAAATGTGTTGTCTGACAGTAAATGACGGCAGCACTTATTTAAAAGAATAAACTACAGCATTTAAATTAGTTTTAAAAGTTTCTTGTCACATCACAATGGTCTGAAATTTGACTAAAGGTGTGCAAGCAAAACAAAAGGAAAACCCCCATAAAGAAGTAGAATAAGAGATAGCCCTGTTTTGTTTACCTCAGCTCTGCAGTTTTAGAAGTCCTCTCATCAAGTTAGCAGCTAACTGAATGCAACAGGCAATGAGTTCAGCTCTAGGACATTCATGGGGGAGGGGCAGGGGGATGGGTAGTTTCAGAACATAGTCCATTTCAGTATATAGTTTATTTGTTTCAGTATATAGAGTACGTGAATTTTCAGTCTACAGTGTATGTGTTTCAATACATAGTGCATGTGTTTCACCATGTAGTGTATTTGTTTCACTATATAGTGTATGCAGATTTTTCAGTGCATAGTGTATTTATTTCAACAGATAGTGTATGTATTCCAATATAAAGTGAATATGTTTCAATATATAGTGTATTTGTTTCAGTATATAGTGTATGTGCTTTTTTCAGTATGTAGTATATGCATTTCAATAGATAGTGTATGTATTTCAATATACAGTGTATTTGTTTCAATATATAGTGTATGCAGATTTTTCAGTGCATAGTGTATTTATTTCAATAGATAGTGTATGTATTTCAATATAAAGTGTGGATGTTTCAATATATAGTGTATTTGTTTCAGTATATAGTGTATATGCTTTTTTCAGTGTGTAGTGTATGCATTTCAATATATAGTGTATTTGTTTCAGTATACAGTGTATGCAGTTTTTTCTCAATATATAGTGTATGTGTAACAAACTATAGAGTGTTTGTTTCAGTAGATAGTTTATGTGGATGTTTCAGTCTGTAGTGTATGTATCTCAATAGGTAGTGTATATGTTTCAGTACATAGTACATTTGTTTCAGTATATAGTGTATATGGATTTTCAGTACTCAGTATGTGGATTTCAGTAGATAGTGTATGTATTTCTCTATGTAATGTAAGCATTTCACTATATAGTGTATGTGTTTCATTATATAATATATGTATTTCAGTATACAGTATATGCATTTCACTATACGATGTATATATTTCAGTAGATACTGTATGTGGTTCACTACATTGTGTATGGATCTCACTATATAATGTATATATTTCACTATATGATGTATGTATTTCACCTTATAGTGTGTGTTTTACTATACAGCCAGAGATTCTGAATTATGTCCCTAACGGCTTGGCATATTGTCACCCCACATATTTTATCTTTGGTTTCATACCACAGGTTTTGTTTTTTGTTGTTGTGTTGGTGGAGGTGTGCTTTTCATGTTCAATATTTCTTATTTGGACAAATTGATTTTGTACTCAGTCACTTGACTAAATGATCCTGTACTATAAACAAAACTTTAAAGCCTTTAAAGACTATGGTAGATGATTTAGATAAAGTAGAATATCATATACTGTAAAAATAAATAACTAGTTTCTTATTCCCCTTCTAATATGTTATCCATGAATTCTGTCTAATGATTATTGCTAATGGCTATGTCACTAGCACAGGATTTTGGAATGAAGAGCAACCCTGACCATCCCCTCTTTTAAGGTGTCAGAAATAATTGTTTGTACTGACCCTAGCAATAAAACAACAGTAGATTATATAAATCCATGAATATCATTTTTCAAGTGCCTATGAATGGTATGGTTTGCAGCATATAATCCTATTGTATCTCATCAAATGACTTTTTGGCATCTAATGTCAATATGGTTAAGTCCTCTTCCTTAGCAGTTGCAATTATATTGATGGGCTGAGGGATGTCATTTGAAAGGTTTCTCTCTTTAGTAAAGCCATTTGAAGCAGTGGAAATAATTTAGGAATAACTTTTATATAATAGGTCATTATTAGATCATTTGCCTACAGGGCACCTCTCTGAATGAAAGCTTTCAACAGTGACATCTCCTCCAAAACTAAGCTGGGCCCTTTCAAATCCAAGCTTCAGTCACTACTTTCAACAGCTAGCACCTGTGACTGTCTCCTTTAACCATGTTTTCACAAACCTTGATTATAGCAGTCAACCTCTTTCATAGTAACTTGGCACTCTTGTCTCCTACCCCTCCTCCTGCATCCCCTTACCCCCTCCACTCTTCCTCCCCTACCCTTGCCCCACCTCTCCTCATGTCCTCCACTCCCACCCCCTTCTCTTACTCTTCCCAGCTCATACTTCCACATCTCTTCCTACACTCTGTGCCCAATTTGTCTTAACAAAGCCTGCTGGCCAATATCAATGTACTGCATGCATTTTCTTGTGTCTGAAACTGATTAGCATAATGTGTCTCTGTTGTTTTACATTGACTGTCCATTAAAATTTTGTGTCCATTATGATTTTTATGCCTCCTATTTGTACTTTATTGTACTATACTTTACTGTCCTGTTTAATCTGTTGTCCTTCCTACTGATATGGAACCTTTGTAAAAGAGCTGTTACTTCAAAGGTATATGTAATCTGAGACCTAAATAAATAAATGAAAAATAATTATTTTTGAAAACATTCTTGCTTTATTAGTTAGTGAGATGTATAATATTGGATATTGCATATGATGAAGAATCATTTGAATCCTTTTCTTTTTAAAGAAATGTGATTTTGACTTGTAAAAATAAATCAAGTAGTTTCACTACTTGGAAAGAGGAATTTAAAGTGTTTGCCAACAATGGTAAATCTTCATTAAAAGATTTATATAATTCACTAATGAAACCATCCAGGCCAAATACTTTATCAAGCTGGATGTCCTTTATTGTTACCATTACTTCATCAATTGTAAAATCTTTTTAGCTTGAATGTCTAATGTTTGTCATATGGGTAATGTACACCTACTGCAGAAAAGACTCCATGTCAGTGGGGCCTTGTCTCTAAGAGGACTACAGACTGACAAAATAGTTCTCAATATATTTTGCCAATATCACGTGTTTTCTATGTTGCCATGTTTTTCTTTAAAATATTTTTTTATCATTCTTTTCTTTCTTCAGCTGCCACAACAAAAATGTGTCAAATGTACCCCCAGATATGATATTTAGCCCTTGTAAGCAAAATGAAAACTAAAGTTATAAACAAATGTTAAACAAAGTTACGTAGAAACATAGAAACATAGACTTTGACGGCAGATAAGGACTGCTAGGCCCATCTAGTCTGCCCATTTCCCTACCTACAGGATAGGCCGCAGATCCTAGTTAACCAACAGCCTGTATCTTCCTGCCCCCCACAAGAATTGCCTTATGTCTGTCCCATGCATTCTTGAATTCTCCCACAGTTTTAGACCCCACAACTTCCTCAGGAAGGCTGTTCCATGCATCCACTACCCTCTTTGTGAAATAATACTTCCTCACATTGCCCCTGAACCGCCCTCCTTCTATCTTTAAATTGTGTCCTCTTGTTCTTGCAAGTCTCTTTTTCTGAAAGATGCTACCCTCTTGGACTTTGTTGATTCCCTTGAGGTACTTGAAAGTTTCTATCCTGTCCCCTCTCCCTTCTTTCCTCAAGGGTTTACATATTAAGCTCCTTTAGTCTCTCCTCATACGGCTTCTCTTGCAGACCCTGCACCATTTTAGTTGCCCTCCTCTGGACTGCCTCTATCCTGTCTATGTCCTTCGGAGATGGGGTCTCCAGAACTGGACACAGTATTCCAGATGGGGTCTCACCAACTGTCTGTACAGAGGATAACAACTTCCTGTTTTCTGCTGCTGATGCCTCTCCCTATACATCCCAGTATACCCCAGCCCTCCCTACTGCCTTCTCACATTGCTTGCTAACCTTAAGGTCATCTGATATGATTACCCCCAGGTCCCTTTCCTGTTTTGTTGTTGTTACTAAATCCCCACCCATTGTGTATTCTTCCCCTGGGTTCTTGTTTCCCAGGTGCATTATTTTGCACTTTTTTGCATTGAATCCTAGCTGCCATATGTCTGACCATTCCTCCAACCTTGCCAAGTCCCTTTTCATCCTTTCCACGCCTCCTTGTGTATCAACCCTGTTGCAGATCTTTGTGTCATCTGCAAAAAGGCATACTTTTCCTTCCAGTCCCTCTGCAATGTTACTGATGAAGACATTAAAAAGGACTGGACCCAATACTGAACCCTGTGGTACCCCACTAGTAACCGCCCTTTCTTCAGAGTGGACTCCATTTACAATTACCTTCTGTGTCCTGTTGTCCAGCCAATGTTTTACCCAGGCTACCACCCTGGGACCCACTCCCAGGCTGGTTAATTTGACTATCAATCTTTTGTGTGAGACTGTGTCAAATGCCTTGCTAAAGTCTAGGTAGGCCATGTCCACAGCCCCTCCCTGGTCTACTACTTTGGTCACCCAGTCAAAGAAATCTATTAGATTCATCTGACATGACCTTCCCACTGTGAACCCATGCTGCCTTGGATCCTGTGCTCCACTGACCTCTAGGTACTCAACTGTTCTTTCCTTCAGAAGTGACTCCATCACTTTCCCTACCACAGAGGTCAGACTGACAGGTCTGTAGTTTCCTGCCTCTGTCTTGGTCCCACTTTTGTGAAGGGGAATCACATCCGCCTTCCTCCAGTCCTCAGGTACCACACCATCCTCCCATGATTTATTAAAAGAGTAGCCAGTGGTTTCACTAGTTCCTTCCTTAATTCTTTTAGAATTCTGGGGTGAATTCCATCAGGACCCATTGCTTTGTCCACCTTCAGTTTTAGGAGTTCTTGCAGAACCCTTTCTTCTGAAAGGACTGGGATCGACCCCTATCAAGAGTGCTTCTGTTAATTGGATTAGGCACTTCCCCTCCTCTTTGTGAATACTGAGCAGAAATATTCGTTCAGTATTCCTGCTTTTTCACTGTCCCCCTCTGCCCACCCACCGTTCATTCTATTCAGCCTCACTATCCCTCCCTTTGTCTTTCTACGCTCACTGATGTACCTATAAAAGGTTTTATCCCCCTTCTTAACTGAGTTGGCTATCTTTTCCTCAGTTTGGGCCTTTGCTATTCTGACTTCCCTCCCTGCTTCTTTCTGCCTTAACTGGTACAGATCTCTGTCCTGCTCCTTCTGTGTTTCCTTATACTTCTGGAATGCTATCTTTTTCTTCCTGACTTTCACAGCCACCTCTCTTGAGAACCATAGTGGCTTTTTCTTTCATTTTGATTTGTTTATTTGCTTCACACAAAGGCTTGTTGCCTCTGTGATGGCAGTTTTGATAATTCCCCATTGTTGCTCCACACCTCCTTCTAGCCTGTTTGCTAGTGCTTTTCTGAGGCACTCTCCCATCTTGCCAAAGTCAGCCCTCCTAAAGTCCAGTACCCTCACTTTTGTATGGCTTGACTCTGTAGCTGAGTTTAACGTGAACCACACTGTTTGATGGTCACTTGTCCCCAGATGGCAACCTACTTCTAGATCTGAGATCCTCTCACTGCCCCCGTTTGAGTTGCCCTTCTGACCCTGCTGAAATTAATTGATTTTAGAATGCCCTTTCTCTGGTAAGCTTGTTATAATTTCAAATAGATGACATTGTATAATACAACCTAGCATTAATATTGTAAAGAACCTGTAATATTGTGAGCCATTGCTGCCTGTAACCCTTTATTAGCTGTGACTGTATATTGTATGTCTGTATTGTCTTTTGACATGGAGTCTTTGTAAATGATTTTCTGACTCAAAGGTTGTAAATCCTAAAGTAAAATAAATAAATATATATTGGGTCAAGGATAGTCTCAAGTATTGTATATTAATCCTTTTCTGTTGCTTAGATCAGTAGTCTATTTTTTTTATTTTCTAAGAATCAGAAAATATAAACCCTCTAAAAAAAAAAAAGACTTTCAATGACTCCCAAATGATACCTGATACCTCGCCGTATGATTGATTATAATAGAAACTTTAATTTTCTGTTTCTTTTTATTAACAAATTCATTATGCATTAACAATAAGGGATCCAAACATCATGTTGGTGGTCCCTTTCTGTCAGGCATAGTGAAGTTAAATGATAACCATAATAAACCTTAATCAGAAGTTCATACAGTCATACCAGTGGTATGTTGTTATTGCCACCTAATCATGCAGTGCAATGTCAGTTCAGTGCTGCATTTCTGCTGGGCATTGTGTGTCACCTCCATTGCACCTTCCCTGTTTATTTTATTTTGTGCCAGAATATTCAGGTGTAAAGAGGGCTGCCCAATTAAAGGGGCAGACCCCATTGTCCCACGGCCCTGCCAAGAAGTGTGAAAATCTCAGGGGAGGGAGAGAGAGGGGAGGATAGGGATAGGGGTAGGGGCTAAGGGCATGAGGTCACAGAAGGGGAGGAGTGGATAAGGTCACCAAGGGGTGGGCAACAAAGTGGGAGGGCAATGAGGTGGCAACATGTGAGTGGACACGGTGAGCCCAGGGGCAGGGACAAAGGGGGCAGTTATAAGGGACTGCACAGCAAGGGGAGCTCTCAAATTTGCTCCAAAGTATTTTACTCTGGATGCACATCAGTTTTGGCAATGATTTTTATACATCCAGTGGCATCTTTAGTAGTGAAGTATTCTGGGTTAATTAAACTGTGAATTGGGAGTATCTATATTAGTAGATTGTAAGAGGTACTGTACATCTAAAACTGTTAAAAGTAAAGCAGCTAAAGAAGCCTAAGCACAGCAAAGGAACTGGGAATTCTGGCGAAGTTAGTAAACATCCGAGTGGCTGTAAAAAGGTAAGGTGCAATATGTCGAATTGAAGAACAGTGAATGTGCTGGAGAAAGTGTTTACATGGGTTTGTAAAGAATGTTGTTAGAAAAGCAGCAAATGCTGGCAAAAGGTAGAGGGGTGTGGTGGATAGGTCTGAAACTTACTATATGGGGTAGTCAATTAGTAATGAGCAATAGGGTAAAGGTAAGAGGGCAGACCTGCAAATCATAAGGTTACAGGATTGTGGTTTGAATCTAATGCTGCAATTAAGTTTGAGTTTTGAAAGGAAGGAAGGCTGGAAAAGGTTTGGGGGTGTTTTGCAGGGGTCTGGTAATGAAATTCCACCAGGCATTGAGAGCGGTGCACCATCCTCTGCTGGTTTCGATCAGTGTTGTTGAAGGGAAGAGCAGGAAAGCTTGGAAGGGTTTTTGGGGTGTTTGTTGTTGTCGAGTATGAGTGAAGAGCAGCAGGATGCTGGAAACACTGTGGTAAGGTGGCAGTTGGAAGGGCCTCCACACAGAAAATTATGAAATGGTGAGGACTATTCAGGCTGTTGTATGGCAGAAGGGCACAGAAGGAATGAGGGATAGGTGAAAGAGACCAGGGGAATGAGCGAGGGAGAAGGCCCAGGCCCACCATAGGGGATGGTGTGTGATGTCATCACCACGCAGTCCAGGATTGGGGTCAGGGGAGTGACAAGCAGACTGGGGGGGTTGTTTGGTAGCAAGGCCATGCATCAGCTTAGGTGCTTCTGAGACAGGATAGTATTGGTGGGAACTTTTGGAGTGAGCAGATCTGGAAAAGTTGAGGGGTAGCGGAATCATACAGAAGGATCAGCGGAGGAAAACATGAGGTAGCCTAAGGGGACAGGGGCTCACCACATTGCAAGCGTCTGGGAAGCTGGGGGGGTAGTGTACAGAAAGCATGTGGGGGCAGCAGAAAGGGTTCAGTGAGGGTAAATTTGCCTGGCAGGCCTGGGAGGGGATCTGATACAGCAAATTACTGACCTGCAATGTTGTCTAGCATTGGGCAGGGCTCTAGATATCATGGCAGGAATTAAAGCAAGACACGCTCAGCCGACTAGCAGGGGAAGGGCGAAGGATCCAAAAAGCCAGAATGACAGGACTCCTGGGCCTACCACTTGGGATGGCATCTGATGTCATTGCCATGTGGTTGAGGGCCCGGGTGGGACTGGATGAAGACTGGAGAGGGGAAACAAGAGGAGAAGGGTGACAGGCCACAGCACAGAGGTTCCAAGTCTACCAGGTCTTGAGCGGAAGCCATGTAATTTGGAGGATACAGGCCCAATTCAGGACTCCTTGTGTACCCTACAGCATGACAAGGATTAAGGGGTCAGGTGGGACACACACAAAAAAAGAAAGAATAAGAGGTGGGAACAGGAAGGGGAGTTGGGGGTCAGCAGGCCACGGAGGGGTTGGGGAGGACCCCCTTACAGTTTCAATATAAGAATGTTCAAAGGCAACAGCATGGTGAGAGAAAGGGGGGAGCCATCCAGCAAAGTGAAGGGAGGTGCCCCAAATGAAGGTTAGGAGTTCGACAAGATGGTGGCACAGGGGACAGCGGGGGGGGTAGGTTAGTCGGACATCAAAAAAAGAAAAAAGAGTGAAAATGCTGACTTGTCTAATGTTTACTCACTTAGATACTTCAGTGCCCAAGCAAGCATGGCACCAAAGAATGCAAAACCAAGCAAGGAAGATTGCTACCGGGCAGTGATGGACCTGGTGGACAAGGCAAATCGGTTGCTGGAGGTGGCAGAACCGGACAGGGGGAGAAGGGTATGAAGCAGAAGGGAAAGCAAGGGAAGGATTGGAGATGAACAAGAGGGTGCCAACAGGATGGTGGTCCCAGGGCCAGAGCCAACAGCCCCTCTGGTTCCACCTCCTAGTAACCCAGTCCCAGAGCCAGTCCCGGACCCCATGCCAGAGCCAGTGGCATTACCTGAGCCTCCCACACTGAGATTCCCATCTACCCTTCCAGAACTGTACTACCACCACATGTCACAATACTTGCCCAGCAGGAGTGCCCCATCTGGGACCCGGCGCCCCACAGACAAACACAACAGGTAATCAGGTGGTGATGCTGGAGAGCACATCGAAGAATATGTCGAACAAATGTTAAAAAGTATGGGGGACAATGGGATGGGGTGGCTGGAGAAGACATTAGGAGAAATAAAAAGGACAGGAGGAGAAAGGGGGAGTGAGGCAGCACCAGAGGGCTCCATGATAGGAAAGGAGATCAGGGCACCAGGGCTACAGCTGGCAGACCACGTGCCCATGGCCATGAAAGAGAAGATCTGGAAAGGGGAATACACTGACATTTTTGAACTGGCGAATGTTGATAACATGGATAAATATGAGGAGAAGGACAGTTTCGAGAAAAAAGCCATGGCTGCTGCCATGGTGTTGTTAGGAAAGGGAGAGGATGACAAATCATGGAAAGGAAAAACCTGGGACAATTAATCCATAGGTTTTACTTATTTCACTGCCATTGTCATTGAAAAGCGGCCGGAGCTCACCACCTCTCTTGACCTATTCCATCATCATAAAAAATGCGTATAAAAAAGGAGGCCACAGTTGGTTAACATATGATGAGAAATATAGGAAAAGAATGGCACATTTTGGGGATGTGAAATGGGATGGTAGACAGATACACCTGTGGTTTGAAATTTATATGGGACCCACTGAAAAGGAGATGGCGGGATGACAAAAGGGGTGGGCAGCATCGAAGGCCTGTTGAGGACACAACAGGGCTTTCTGCTTTTGGCCGAACTGCCAGTTCTGACATGTATGCTTCAAGTGAGGGGGCATCATCCAGCATCAAAGTGCAGATACAGTTGGGAAAAAGGGTCCAGCAGCCAGGATAACACATACCAGCAGCCCTTTCCTTTAGGGGGAAGGAGTGGGGAGGGGTAATGGGGATAGGATCGGGGGAAGGGACATTCCTATCGAACATGACACCAGGACAATTGAAAGACGAGCGAGCAGGGGTTTCCTGCTGCCTCGGACACCCATCAGAGTAGAAGAAGTGGAAAGGTGGTTGGGGGGCTACCCAAACCGGGAAGTCAGCCAAAAAATTATGGACAGGTTTTTGGTCGGATTTTAGCTTACAGTTTCGGGGCTGTAGGAAAGTGATGAGGGCAAAGAACCTCAAATCCATATAAGGGAGGGAGGCAATCCTGGCACACAAAATTCAGATAGAGGTCGCAGCAGGGAGGGTGGAAGGCCCATTTGCCTCTTCTCCATTGCCAAACCTGAGGATTTCCCCATTGGGCCTGGTGCCTGAAAAGTAGCGAGGGGAGTACGGGGTTATACATCACCTATCCTACCTGGAAGGGGATTCAGTCAATGACTCTACTGGGGAGGAGGACAGCAGGGTCACATGCACCACCCTGGAGGAGGCAGTGTGGCTCATTAGATCTAAACAGAGGGCCTGGTTGGTAAAGACGGATATAGAGTCAGCATTTTGCCTACTTTCAGTTAGGCTGGAGGATTGGAATTTGTTAGGATTCCAGCTGGACGGGCAGTATTATTTCGACAAGGCCATGCCTACGGGATACTCGATAGCATGTGCCACATTCGAAATGTTCAGTACCTGGCTGCAATGAGCATTCCAGACACAGTACGACTATCAAATGGTGGTACACTACCTAGATTATTTCCTTTTCATTGGGGAAGTGGAAAAGGAGACTAAGGCCATGCTTCAGGACTTCAAGGTGCTATGCCAGGAAGTGGGGTGCCACTAGCAGAAGACAAGACGGACGGGCCCAGTCGAACAATAGCGTTCCTAGGGCTGGAGCTGCACACGATCTGTGAGCTGTACCAATTGCCAGACCAAAAGGTTCTGAGACTATGGGAGTTGTTGAGGACAGTTGGGGCCCACAGGGGACTGCATTTACAACAGGCGAAGCAGCTGTTGGGGCACCTGAACATTGTTTGTAGAGCCATTGCTCTGGGGCACACGTTTACACAGCTTTTAGCCTGGGCAACCCAGGTGGCTAAACAGCCTCACCACTGCATAGACCTTAATAAAGGGACCTGGGAGGATATGGCAGTGTGGTAGCATTTCCTACAGGCATACAATGGGCAGACATACTGGTAGGATGAGTGACTATACAACACAGATTTGCAGCTGTATACAGATGCAGCTGGGGGAACTGGCATGGGAAGTTACTTCCAAGGTCAATGGTTTGCAGAACCATGGCCGGAGGAATGGGCCCTGGAAGGGGTGATGAAATACATCACCCTTTTGGAGCTGTTTCCCATATGGGTGACAATGATAGTTTGTGGAAATGAGCTCAGAAACAGGCAGGTCACATTCTGGAATGATAATCGAGCAGTGGTAGAAGTGATGAATAGGAAAAGGACGAAGGTAGAGAGGGTGATGAGGGTTTTGAGCAGGATGGTGTGGCTTGGTCTGATCCTGAACATGTCATTCAGGGCCAAGCACATCGATGGTGTGGACAATGTGATAGCTGATTGCCTCTCCCAATTGCAGATGGACAAATTCAGGACAGTCACATCCGGAGCAAAGGTTTGGCAGACCACCATCCTGATGTATGTATGGTCGATTGAATTGGGGAAGCTGAAGTACTGTTCCATAACTCCTGGGCCCCCATGACCCTTAGAGCTTATGAAACCTCTTGGAGGGCGTTTCAAAAATTCCAAGAACAGTACGGTGGACAGGTAAGTGGGGCAGTGACAAGGAATTGGGTAGCAAGATTTATTGTAATGGGGTGGAACCAGAACATGGCACATGCAATCATGGGGGTGCATTTGGTGGCCATAGGGTAGATCTGTATGCTAAGGGGTTGGAAGGACCCAACTAAAAGCAACCTGGTCCTCAGAATCATGCAGGGCTGGATAAGGGGGTTGGAAAAGAAGCAGGATAACAGAAGGCCGATCTCTGAGAGTTTGATGGTAAGGCTGATGGGGGTGCTACACCACATCTGCAGCTCACGGAGTGAAACAGTGCTGTTTCAAGCCCTGTATGCTACTATGTATAGCAGGGCTTTTAGACTGAGAGAGGTGGTGGGGCACAGCAAGATGATGGAGGGAGGGAGGGGGGTAACAATGGTAAGACATAGAATGGATGGGAGAAGCAGTCACAGTACTATTAAGGAGGTCAAAGACCAATCAGCATGGGCAAAGCAGTAGGGTGTGGTTAAGGAAGCACCTTAACGCAGCCATTTGTCCAGTAGGGGTACTGCAGGTGTACGCAGCAGAATGTCAAAAAGTGGGGAGTTCACTGATATTTATACATGGGGATGGCATGTCAGTCTCTGGGTATCAGGTGACAGTGGTGCTGCACAAGGGCATCACATTTCTGGGGGAACCAGGGCAGGGATATTCCACCCACTCCTTCAGGATTGGGGCTGCCTCAGTGATGGTGGGACAGGGCAACAGGCCCGGGGAGATCAAAGAGAAAGGCAGGTGGGCTTCAGGCTGTTATAAAAAATGCATATGTAATATACAGCAATAACAATATTTCTGGTTTGTCTTCTATAGCAGGTGCAAGATTAAAGAAACGGGAGGATGGGAGTGGGGGGGTTGCAGAGACCATATACTAAACAATGTGCTTCTGGTTATGCAGGGTTGACAAGGAAGCTCGAGGTGTGTATCTGTGGATACTCGTTTATCCACTGGGCAGAGAAGTGGGCTGCAAGGAGACAAGGGAGAAAGCAGCTATACTTGTACAGTGACACAATACAACTGGTGTGGAAAGGTCAGTGGGGAATGAAGTGGGTGCAGCTACTACCAGAGTTCAGGAGAATCAGGAGGGACCATAGATGGTCAGATTTGAGAGTGATTCATCTAGGTGACAATGACCTGGGGGCAAGGCCCTTGTTGGACATTTTTTATCAAATAAAGCATGATGTGGAAAACATGAAGGAATTTTGGCTGGAGGTTACTTTGGCCTGGTCAGAGATCACACCTTGAAGGGTGTGGTGACAAGCAGAGAGCCATAAGGAAGTGGACTGTGCTCAAAAGCACATGAATGTGTGGGTGGGTAGATTGTTTGAGGGTATGGGGGGATTAGTCATCCATCATGGAACTCTTCAATGGGTAGATGAGCACTACCGGGGAGATGGGATATACCTATTGGGCTTGGGTCTGGCCATGTTTAACAATGACATAGTGAATGCCATTGAAGTCTGGCTGACTCAGAGATAAACTAGAAAGGAGTGGATAGAAAAGGGTGGGAAGGAAGTCCACTGTCCATCGCAAGCTGGAGGTGGACTAATAGAAAAAGGGGGGGAGGACAGGAAAAAAGGGGGGGAATGAAAAAACCTAAAAGGACACAGGATTGACAAGCAAGAGGCAGATGCATGGTGTGTACGCTCGTGCCCCTTCACAACATAAGAGGAAGAGGCCAAGCCCCCCCCCCATGATGTATGTCTGGAGGGGTAGAAGAAAAGAAGAAAATGGTAGAAAGTATGAATTGAACAAGAATGTTGACGGATATAATGTATATGAATATAATGTATATAAATATGGTTGTAAAGACATTGTAAAGGAAATTTTGCAGATGTACCAGGTGTGAACATGTTATTGTCAAACTATGTTATCTGTGATGATTCAGTAAAATTATTGCCAAACTGAGCAACCACACACAATATGGTCTGTGTCTTCATTGGCAGGGTTCTGGGGACAAAGAGGGTTGCCCAGTTAAAGGGGCAGACCCCATTGTCTCACGGCCTTGCCAAGAAGTGTAGAACGATCAGGGGAGGGTGAGGGAGGGGAGGAGAGGGGAGGGGCTAAGAGCATGAGGTCACAGAAGTAGAGGAGTGGATGAGGTCACCAAAAGGGTGGGCAGTGAAGTGGGAGGGCAATGAGGTGGCAACATGTGAGTGGACATAGTGAGCCCAGGTGCAGGGACAAATGAAGCAGTTATAAGGGACTGCACAGCAAGGGGAGCTCACAAATTTGCTCCAAAGTATTTTCCCTCAAACCAACCCTGCAGGAAGGTGAAGAAGGGCACTGTGGTAGGTAGAGCACAGTGGCAGGCTGCATGTGGACTGTCAAAGGTGGATGGCAGGGATAAAGGAGGGAGGAGAACAGGAAAAATGTGGGGAACAAAAAAACCTAAAAGGAGACAGGATTGCCAAGCAAGAGGCAGGAGCATTGTGTGTATGCTCATGCCCCTTTACAACATAAGAGGAAGAGGTCAGGCCCCCCCATGATGTACGTCTGGGAGGCAGAAAAAAAGAAGAAAGTGGTAGAAAGTATGAATTGAACAAGAATTTTGATGGGTATAATGTATATGAATATAATATTTAGAATATTCCAAAGGGTTAACATCGCAAAGTCCTACATTGCGCCTGATGGATATTCAGCAGGAGGCAGTTCGCCACTGACAACAGGTTGAGCAACAGCGCAATGCAAATGAATGCATGCTCAACAGGAGGAGGAACCATGCATAAACTGCGCAACCCGATATTCAGTCGGGTTGTGCAGGGTTATGCATCACGCAACCCTAACCTGCCTGCACAACTTTGAGCCAAAAAGGATCAAGTTGAGGGCCACCCACAGGTGAGCTGCTGTATTGCAGGGCGCAACACAGCACTGCCACCCGTGGCTGGCCCCCAACTCAGTCCCTGTGCCCTCTCACCAGCCCGATCACGGGCAGAACGTAAAACAACTCCCACACATCTCCCGATGCCCGATCATGGGCAGAACGTGAAACAAAACCCCAATTGCCCAATCGCGGGAAGAATGTATAAAGCCCCAACCCGAATATCTCCTGGTGGTCCAGTGGACCGTAATGCCCGATCACGGGCAGAATGTCAAGTTACAACCCCCAAACATCTCCCTGGTGTCTAGTGTCCCCTCCCACCCACCCACAAAGCCCCTCCACCGCTTCCCCTGGCAGCCGGCGGGTGGCAGCATCCACCCGCCTGCCACCCGCCGCCCACCGACTGACTGTCTGGTGAGGGCTGCCGCCCATTGGTGCAGAGCTACAGCCAATGGGCGGCAGCCCATACCTGTGCTGACAGTCCAGATTTGTGAATGATGTTCAACAGGAGGGAGGAACCATGCATAAACTGGACTGTCATGTAAGGTATGGGCTGCAAGCCCATTGGCTGTAGCTCTGCACCAATGGGCGTGCAGCCCTACCGGACAGAAAGTCGGCGGGCGGTGGGCGGCAGGTGGGTGGATGCTGCCGCCGCCGCCGCCGGGGAGCAGGTGGAGGGGCTGTGGGTGGGTGGGTGGGGGACACTAGACACCAGGGAGATGTTTGGGGTTGTAACTGACATTCTGCCCACGATCGGGCATTCGGTCCACTGGACCACCAGGGAGATATTCTGGTTGGGGGCTTTATACATTCTGCCCTCGATCAGGCACTGGGGGTTGTTTCACATTCTGCCCGCAATCGGGCATCGAGATGTGTGGTGGGGTGTTTATGTTACTTTCGCCCACGATCTGGCATCGGAGATCTGTGGGGGTGTTTCATGTTACTTTCTGCCCATGGATCGGGCATCGGGAGATGTGGGGGTGTTTCATGTTACTTGTCCGCGACCGGGCATCGGGAGATGTGTGGGGTGTTTATGTTACTTTCTGCCTGCGATCGGGCATTGGGAGCTGTGTGGGGGGGAAGAGTGTATTCAGACATACTGCCCGCGATTGGGCTGCAGGGTGCATCGGTCCCAGATGGCTGCCGCCTGGCAGGGTGGCCAGGTGCAAGTCCTCGGGGATCGGTGCACCTACATGCTAATGGCATGCAAATGGGGCCATAAATAGATGCAAATGGCCCCCCCTGCACCTTGCATGAATTATGGCCCCATTTGCATGTCACCTTTTGAATATCGGAAGTTGCGCGTAGGCGCAATGGTACTTGCTCCACCGCAAGTTTAATGCTCAACTCTGGCAACTTGCGGTGGAGCAAGTTCCACTGCGCTATGCACAGTGGTTGTGGTTTCAAGATCAAAGAGTTGCTCAATAGCGCAACTCCTTTGAATATCGCCTCGCCACACCCCTCCGCAACTATTTTGAGCAGTGCAGGGGCTTGCTCCTCAGAATGGCGCAGTTTGAATATCTGGGCCAATGTATATAAATATGATTGTAAAGGAAATTGTGAAGGAAATTTTGGAGATGTACTATGTGTGAACATGTTATTGTCAAACTATGATATCTGTGATGATTCAGTAAAATTATTGCCAGACTGAGCAATCACACACAGTATGGTCTGTGTCTTCACTGGTGGGGTTCTGGGGACAATTCCAGATTGCTACCATAGTGTGCTGTTTTTATCTGTCACATATGTTCATGCACTGACTCTACAGTTCCTGGTAAGATTAATTTAATTATAATGTGCTTTCAAGAATTATTAAGTAAACCACAATGCCAACAGTAGGAGTCATTTAACAGTCCATGGTAAATGGGGTTCTTGGGGGTGGTGGACATTGAGTGTTTGAATTGAAAGATGTCTCTGCATTCTGTTTCACAAACAACATATATGGTACAGTAACCCCTCAAGAAACAATTTATGCTTTTATTTTAGAAACACTGGCATATGGATGGCTTCAGGGATACCTTGAGGAATACAGGCACCAAATTTTATGTTTATGCAGAAAGAAAGTCAGATGTTATGCTTATCTTTGTGTGGTGTTTGTGACTCAAAGGCATTGGTTGCCTGGATACAGTTTACCTTTTTTTCCTCTGCGGACCCCAAAAGTCACCCATGAAAACTGCTTTACATTTTTGTTAGAAACCTGGGAACATGCACAGCTTCAGGGAACATCTTGTGGTACATGTACTGTATACTGAATGTCATGTTTTTTCAAAAAGAAATTCAAAAGTTATAACATTTTCTGAGTGATGCTAGTGAACAAAGGCATCAGATGCCTGGATACAGTTTAATTTTTTCCTTCACAGACACCACACAGAAGTCACCCTTGAGAAACCCTTTGATATTTTGCTAGAAACCTGAGCACTAGAACGGATTCAGAAAACACCTTGGGGAAAATGCACACCAAATTTCAAATTTATACTACAAGAAATTCAAAAAATATGCTTGCGGCTGTATGATGTTAATGAAGCAACAGCATTTGCTGCCTGAATGCAATTTACCCTTTTTTTCTTCACAGAAAACACACAGAAGTTACCCTCAGATACCATGTTACTCTTTTGTTTTTAATCCTGGGCACTTGGCATCTTCAGGTGATGCTGTGGGGAACATGCACATTGAATTTCAAGTTTATACCACAAGAAATTCAAACGTTATGCTTGTTTTTGAACAGTGTCAGTGAACTGAAAGCAGGTCCTCCCTGCCATCAGATATTCAAGATGGAAGTCAAACTCTTGAGCTGCCCTCAGCTTCCCAGACACCACCCAGAAATTACTCTTTAAACTCACTTTACTGTTTTTATAGAAACTTGGACACTTGTGGGGTGTCAGGGGACACCTTGGGGAACATGTCAACTGAATTTCATGTGTTTACAACAAGAAATTCAAACGTTATCATTTTTCAGTGTGTTGCCGGTGGAAAAGGCACTGGCTGCTGGGATATATAGTAGTTCACCTTTTTCCATTCACAGACACAACACAGAACTTACCCTCAAAAACCCCATTACACTTTTGCTACAAATCTGGGCACTTGGAGATCTTCAGGGGATGCATTAAGGAATATGCACACCAAATTTTCAAATTTATACCACACATACATTCAAAATTTATGCTTGCTTTTGTAAGGTCTTAGTGAAGTAAAGGTACTGGTCACCTGGATACAGATTCACTTTTTAAGGCTGCATAGCAGAGCTATGCTGACATCTTGCTATTAGAGAGTGAGAGAGACTGCAGAAACATGTCACCTGATTCTGAACAAAGTACAAAACTGAGGTGTTAAAGCACAATCACACCACTATTTGAATCTCTCTCTTGAATCTTCCCTGAGTTATTTTGGAGGAACACCCTCAATTATAATAAGAATTTTCACTCTACAAGTTACAATATCAGTAAGAAGGAATTTATAACAAGCCATAGTAGTGTTATTCAGTCACAGTCATACCTGTACTGTCACCCTTTGAGTTCCCTCTTCCCAGCTGCTGTTTTATTATGGGTAGGAACCTCCAGTTTCCCCTCACTGTCAAACACCTTCATGGCTGTTTGCCCTTGCATCATAGTTCCAAATTCCCATGGATGAGAAGGCGTGACTGAGAATCCCTTTGCATGACCTGTCAGGCACTGTCCCCAAGGAAGGGGGGTAAACAACCCAATATAACACCCTGGAAGTTGCCAGGCTTCAGCCTGTCTTACATTCAGACTTTGACAGACCAGATGAGTTTATACATTTACTTTTCAACCTGAGTCCCCTTTTTAGAAGTGGCCAGTGCAGTTTGAGTATGCTTTCCACTTGCTTACACCCAAGATAGTCTGCACTGCCTCACTTTGTTATCCTATATGCAGCTTTTTCTGCCCATCATCACATGATTAAACCCCCATTAATACCAACTGACTACATCTTCCCTCTTGAGCTGGAAAAATGCCTGATCCGCACTTAATGTCTTGTCCCTGGAGAAGTCAGGATTTCCATTCTCATTGCCGCTCAGCTTGTGTTTGTTCACCAGCATGTCATCAAAGTCAAAAGAGAGAAAGGCGAAGAGAGAGACTCAGTTGAAGATCAGAAGGTAGCAATGATTCTCACACTGCTGGAGCCCTGGTGAGAGGTGTTCTGTAGCTAGTGCCCCAAGGTACAGGGAAGATAGTGGCTGTGAGGGAGGGGAAGAGAGGAGAGAGACAGAAAGAGAGAGTGTTGCTCTCATCACTGCTCAGCTTCTGTTTGTTTGTTGGCATGTTATCACAGTCAAGAAAGACTCAGTTGCAGAGCAGCAGGGAGCACTGCTGTTCATGTTGCTGGAGCCCTGGGGAGGGCACTCCTTATTTAGTGTCCCAGGGTTCAGGGGAGGTAATGGTTACAAGTTGGGAGGAAGAGGAGATAGGCAGAGAGAAACTCAATTGCAGATAGGCAGAGAGCACTGCTACTTAAGAATGTTCACTCTGTAAGTTACAATATAAGTAAGATGGACCTTTTAACAAGCCATAGAAGTGTTATTCAGTCCCAATATCTGGACTACCACCCTTTGAGTTTCCCCTCCCAACTGCTGTTTCATTATGGGTAGGAACTTCCAATTTCCGTTCACTGTCCTTCACCATCATGGCTGTTTTCCTTTGCATCATGGGTCTAGAGTCCCAGGGATGAGATAGTATAACTCAGAATCCCTTTAAAGGACCAGTCAGGCACCATCCCAAAGGAAGGGGGTGTAAACAATCCAATGTGACACCCTGCTAGTTGCCAGGCTGCAGCATCTCTCACAATCTGACTCCAACAGACCATTGCAGGTCTAGCAGAAAATCTAGACTCTGGCTAAACCACTCCACTGCCACTGCTATATTGAATTCAAGTTTGGACTCAGTGGGTTTGGGTTTTCATCTGGGGGTAAATTTAAATAGCCCAGCTCTCCACTGTCAGTCTTCTCCTGTCAGGCCACATGTACTGACATAATTCAAACATTTCCTTCTGAGACTGCAAATCTGACCTTGGGGGTTGGGTAAAGGAAAACAGCTCCATGTTTGTGAGGGGTATACACTGTAATCGAGAGTAGTGGAAGTCTGGGTAAAGCCTTGCTTCACAGGAGGGAGGAAAAGCAAATAGAATGAGTGTCCAGAGTGTTACTGTTGATGTAATACATTATTTTTGATTAAGTCGCACTTTGACTTTGTCCTCAGTTTGAAAAGGTGCACACTATGTAATAAAAAGTTTACAACAGACAACTTGTTTTATCAAACTCTATCAAAAGGTTCAGGTTTTCTGTCTTTATGTTGTAAAAATATGTTTTTTTTATTTAAGTTAAAGAGCACACCTTTTGAAAATAATATCTATAAAGCACCCAGCTACTCCTTTTTATACCTGACATTTTCTACCTGATGGTAAATGCTATGTGCAATGCAAGTTTTTTTGCCTTCTAATAAAATTGCATGTGGCTTGAACAGAGTCTCTGCATGTTCTTTAATTCTCTATGATGCCAGTTTTGCATTGGGTCATGGTTTGGGCCATTTCTTAGTTTCATAGTTTCATGGTAGAACTAAAAGTTTGTGAAGCCAAAGCCCATAATGAATTCGCCACCATATAGTCATTGGTGGTATTTATATTTAATTTGTCCCATATAGTCATCCAAAGGTGTTTTAAAGGATTCCACAGTGTTACTGGTAACAATTTATGATGATAATGTGTTCCATAATGGTGGTGTCCTTTGAGCAAAGAACCTCTGTCTTCTTTGAGTTTTATTAATGGGACATTTAATTTTATCCTGATGTGATCTGGTATTACTCAGACTGGCCTGCTTCTCAAGACATATAACATCTAATGTATCTCCCTTATGTAAAGTATTTTATACATATATACCGTATTTCATCATTTTGTAGCCGTGGCTACAATTACACTATTTGGTTTTAGTATGCAGTTTTAATTTGAGGGCGGCTAGTAAATGAGGGCGACTTTAAATGCAAACTTACAGAAATGGCTGACCCCTCATTCATATATTTCTCATTGTCCCCCATAAATACATAGATTCCCTGGTGTCTAGTGGCACCCCCCACCCGCCGATTGTCGTTCCAATTTTCCTGGTGTCACAGAGAAAGGATGGCTGAGGTAAAGGTCCCCACAGTATTTATTTCAGTATGCAATGCCAGCTGGGTTTCATCTCTGGACCAGACTCTTTATGAGGAGGTAAATCAGTCAGCCAAGCCAGCATGGGTGAATAGATAAAGAAATTGCCGGAAGCAGAATGAAAAGCTCTATATGCAGCTGTACAAGAAGTGTGGTTAGTGTGGTTAGACTTGGTCACTTTGTTCCCATCAGGTTCCCATCAGGGTGAGGGGGAGGTCGAGGGAGCAAGTGTTGTAAAAGTATAGTAATAGATTTGTAAACGAGGGCGGCTTTAAAAACAAAATTGGAAAATCAGTCTGGCTTTAATTTGAGGGCTGTTAGTAAATGAGGGCAGCTACAAAATGATGAAATATGGTATATAGATATAGATAGATATGAGATCTCCTCTTAACAGTCTGTATTCATGTGAGTACAGTTTTAGTGACTTAAGTCTTTCCTCAAATGGGAGATATACCAGTTATTTTATTCTCCTGGTAGCCCTTCGCTGAACCTTCTGTACCATGCTTGGACTTCCTGCAGTTAATGGTGCACAAAAGGGAGCACAGTACTCCAAGTGAGGTCCCACAAGACTTGCATATAGAGGCATCAAGACCTCAGCCCTCCTATTTTTTATGTGTTTATGTATGCATCCCAGTAAGGAATAGCATGTCTTAACAGTTTTTTTGGGGTGTATGTCAAATTTTAGATCATTGGTAATGGTTACACCCAAGTCTCTTTCCTCAGTGGTTGTTTGAATTATTGTATTATTAATAGTGTAGCTAGCCCCCATGTTGTTATTTCCAAAGTGCATCACCTTACACTTGGATTCATTAAACATCATCTTGTTATCCTTGGCCCACACACCTATGTTATTTTAACAGTCCTGGGACATGGCAACCAAATCAGGGTTATTGACTTTGCAACCAATTTTGCAGTCATCTGCGTACTTACCAATATAGACATGGTCATTTGTCTGCATTATTGACACAAGAATATTAAACAACTAGGGGCCCAGTACCGAACCCTGAGAAACCCCGCTTGTTACGTGGCCCCAGTACGATTCATGTCCTCTTAAGACAACTCATTGTTCCCTTCCATTTAACCATGTGAATATCCACTTAATAATATTTCTATTCAAGTTTATTTTCAGTAGTTGTTCTAGTAAGATTTTATGTGACACTATATCAAATGCCTTGGCGGAGTCCCAACAAATGACTTCCCCAGGCATACCCCCATCCAGAGCCTCACTAACCACCTCAAAAAAAATGACTAGATTAGTTGAGCATGATCTGCCTGAAATAAAACCATGCTGTGAGATATCACAATTTCCACCTTTATTTATGTGTGCCTTCATTCTTGTTTGAATTATTCTTTCCATCATTTTACCTATCACAGAGGTAAGGCTAATAGGCCTATAGTTCCCCACTAGTTGTTTACTACCTCCTTTGTGTATAGGCATGACATTAGCACATCTCCAGTCCTTTAAAGGTCTTCCATTTTTCAAGGATGTGTTATATAACAATGCAAGTGGACCAGACAGTTCATTAACCAGTTTTTTAAAAAAGTTTGGGGCTATACCATCAGGACCAGATGAGGAGTCTTCCTTCAGATTTGTAATTATATCCATTACTTCTTTTATAGTTATAGATTTTGCCGTTTCTTCAATATTTGGATGCTCAATCTTAAGATATTCCTTTGGATGGAACACATTCATCAAGTATGTATTTAGTTTGTTAGCAATTTCAGTTTCCTTTTCGATTACTGTATCATTTATTTTTAATGATCCTACACTACTCTGGTTACCCTTCAATGAAGTTAAAAATCTCCTTTTTTATTATGTTTTGAATCAATTGCTATGCAGACTTCAAGTTCCTGTTTCTTTTTTCTGATAAGATTTTTAGTTTTTTGTGCCAACTTTTTGTATTTTATTAAATGATTTATATTGAGTGAGTTCTTATATTTTCAATAGACCCTGTGTTTTTTGTTTAGGATTTTTTTTATTTCATTGACCACCATAGAGGTATTCTTTTAGTTCTATTGTTAAATATTGTCCTCAAAGGTACCCATGTGTTTATACAGTGCATAATATTGTTCATAATTATTTCCCATTGTTCCTGGAGGTTTAAGTTTCCTTTTAGGTCCTGGACCCAATTCCAATTTTTTTAGATAAAATGTGATGCTATTATAGTCAGCTCTATTGTAGTCTCTGATTTTTGTAATTCCATTAATATTACCTTTAGTTATTGTGTTCAATTTAAACTGTATCATATTGTGATCACTATCTGCTAGTAGTGGTAATACTTCAGGCTCTGTTCTATATTTCTAATATTGGACAGGATTAGATCAAGAATATTGTTGTCCCTGGTAGGTCACTGGACTAATTGTTCAAGATTATGTTGAAGTGTGCACTCTAGGAACCTTTTATCTAGATATCTTTTAGCCTCAAGTGTAGCCCACTTGATGTTGGGTAGATTAAAGTCCCCCATATGGATATACTCCTTTTAGGTCCTGGACCCAATTCCAATTTTTTTAGATAAAATGTGATGCTATTATAGTCAGCTCTATTGTAGTCTCTGATTTTTGTAATTCCATTAATATTACCTTTAGTTATTGTGTTCAATTTAAACTGTATCATATTGTGATCACTATCTGCTAGTAGTGGTAATACTTCAGGCTCTGTTCTATATTTCTAATATTGGACAGGATTAGATCAAGAATATTGTTGTCCCTGGTAGGTCACTGGACAAATTGTTCAAGATTATGTTGAAGTGTGCACTCTAGGAACCTTTTATCTAGATATCCTTTAGCCTCAAGTGTAGCCCACTTGATGTTGGGTAGATTAAAGTCCCCCATATGGATATACTCAATAGTGACTTCCATGCTTTCTATTTCATTGAGGAAGGCCTCATTTCCTCGTAATTCCAGAATGGGGGATCTGTATCCTAGTCTCAGAGTCAGTATTTTATTATTTAAATGTAGATCTACCCAAAGAGCGTTTCTTTGTTGAGGAGGGGATGTCTATAAAGCCATCCTTAGCAATGTGAAAAGTGTGAGTCTCCATCACAGACACACTGCGTGAGATGGCAGTTTCCCTCAGGATCGCAGAATAGACTGATGAGTCTGTGCATGGAGAGCTGTCAGGAACGCTTGCACTCTGACAGCATGAGTAACTGAGTGACAGCTGCCTGTCAGTCTTCTTCATGTTTGCTGCCGAACATTACTAATGGCCATCACCATGTCTGAGGTGGGAGTCAGGGAGTTTGAAACACAAACAAGGATTACTTACTTTTTTTTAGTTGTGTTGAATGTAATGTAATCTGAGTGTATACTTACGGGCAGGCAGTGCTGTATCTGAATTGTGCAGTGACAGGGGCATGAGACTAGTACTGTGTTGCAATTTGGGGGGATAGAGGATTGACAAATAAATTAAGTCCCTCTCATTCTTTTATTGTTTTGGAGAAGCTGTGATTTTCAAGGGAAAAAGGAAAAGTACAGGCCCCTCACTCAGTTCACCAAGCCATTCCCTAAATTCAGATGTTTAACATAGAAATAACTCTCATAGCTGCTGCTTTCATTGGCATAGTAGACTGTGTCCCATGTTTTTCTACATTTACATCCCTCCCATGCCAAGTTCCTCCCTGCTGAAACTGTGAAAATCGCAATTTCTAAAAAACAATAAAAGAATGACAGGGACTCGATTTATTTGTCAAACCCCCAACCCCAATTGCAATGCATTGCTTGCCATAAGTCCCTGTCACAACTTCATTCACATACAGCACTGCCTGCCAGTAAGCCTACACTCAGATTATGTTACATTCAACACATCTTAACCAAAAAAAAGTAATCTGAGTGTGTGCTTCAAACTCCCTGACTCTCATCTCAGGCAGAGTGCTGGCTGTTAGTAATGTTCAGCTGCAAACATGAAAACATTGACAGGCAGTTGTCACTCAGTCAGCAAATCTCTGACAACCATGTCATCCTGTTGTTGGTGAGCTGTGACACAGCAGTGTTGATTAACCTTCAGCTCCCCTATTGATTTTTGAATTACAAGGAACAGTAAGTCTGAGAGACAACATACTGTAAAATGTCAAAGTTGCATCACACATTCCCAAAATATCCTTTAAGTTTATTTCTATGTAACAGTGCTAATGCACTAGATGGTCTGAGAAATGCAGTCATGCAAGCTGAAAGCAAAAGCAGGTAATATGATCAAGTTGTACTGGTTTACCCCATGATTTCTTGCCAGTGACCATTAATTCATTTTTTAAATCTGTTTCTATAATATACCATAAGTTAAAATCCACCATTCTATCATAGTACTTGAACACAAAAATTAATCAGTTCAATTGGTTTTAAATCAAATAATATTTAAATTTAAGATCTCAAAGTACCATGGAAGGGTATCAGAGAGCATTGAGAGGGGCCTACAGATTGTAAGTCACTGTCACACCCATCCACCCCCCCTCCACCTATTAACTCTCAAAGACTTATCTGTGCTCTTTCTAACCCCCTACATATGACTGAATACACACCTAGGAAAATATTAACAAGTTATCCATCCTCCTCATCACCACAACAACCATCATGAAGAAAAGAATGCATATGACCAGCAGGTATACATACAGACTACCTATGTCTCAGCAGCAGAGCTGCTTGCTCACATGTGCGTGTGCTGGAAAAAGGCTTGATATGGCACCTACACTGCCATGTAGCCTCATAATATCTGGAACTACATGAAGCTTAGCTCTCTATAAGTCAATCCCAAAACTGCCAAACCCACCCCAATTTCCTCACTCTTATATGCATCTTGGTGAGTTAAAGTATTGCATGAAGTGTGCGCAATTGAGGATATTCATCTTAAACTCAAATAGTACTACATATCTATTCACCTATTTGTATTTAAATATTTATTTTAATTTTATGAAAATTAAAATATGTAGTTATAATACAATGCATCACCATTGTTATTAGTCACATAACAAAATTATTTGGTATGTTTCATAGGTTTCATAGGTGATAAGGAGCTTTATTTAGACCGAAGTTCCTTATAACTCACAAAAGTCAGTAGTATCCCAATATGTTATTTGTACTAAGGTGTACATCCAGTTTTGACTTGGAACTGAACATACTACCACTGGCCACTACCTCCAATGGGAGTTCATTCCAAATTTTGGTTACTCTAACCGAGAACCACTGTTTCCTTTAGGTGGATTTAAATATTTCTCCTTCTAGTTGCAGAGGGTGTGATCTAGTACTATAGTGAATGTATCTATACTCCAGACCCAAGAGCTCCCACAACTGTGCATCTGTAAGGGATCTGTAAATTAAACACTCCCCCCCCCCCAATCATCAGAATTCAAAGGAATACAAGCCTATGGTGTTGAGTCTTGTTTGGTAATCTAGCCCCTTTACCTCTTTGATCCTGCGAGTTGCCCTTCTTTGAACTCGCTCAATGGCCTTTATTTCCATTTTGCCACCTGGGGACCAAAACTGGGCACAGTACCTGAAAAGACTTTTATATGTTGATAAGGACTCAAGCTCAATTAATCATTTAAATAGCTTACCTATTGAGTTATTGTTTATGCATTTGAAATACTAATATATATTCACCCATAACGTTCACTGTTTCTGCATAAACAAAAATTACTTATGTAAAGGCAACTTACAGTAGAAGCTATGACATTGAAACTCACTCTTGAAGCAAACATAGGGCCAAATTGCTTCTCTCCATGAATTACAAACTGCTCCAAAGTCTCAGTAAAATTGATCTGACAATTCAGCAGTTCATCAGACTAGCATCTGTGTATTTGGCTCAATACCAACACTTTTTCACATCCACCATCTTGTCGTGTTGACTATCCTTGATGTGCTGCACTGTGCAAATGAGTTCACTAATATGAAACTAAGCATGACAACACAAAGTCATCTGCCAACTGGGTTAGCTGTGAATGAACAGCGGGCATACAGTATACCTAAAACCAGCTTCACAGTCAGTTGAGAGACTGCCAGCAGTGTTATCGTGACTCCAGTCTGGCACCTGGCTCACTTGTAGTACAACAAAAGAACAGCAGCTGGTGCAAGTGCCATGTGATGCTATGGAACTAAGCACAAGTTTTCACCTTCTTGGAATGCCAGGCAGCATCCTTCACTCCCAGACTACTACCTAACATTCCAGGCACTGATCATGGCATTTGCAAGGACAGCTAGGAGCAGAAGGAGCTATGGATCACCACTGTGCAGCACTCATCAGCCTGAAATCAAACCAAGTGTGACGATTCTATTCAGAGTTTGGCAAGCAAACATCAACAAGGAACACAACTACTGGCCAGCATCAGGGAGAAGATGGTTGACAGTTGGTGTTGGGGTTGGAAAGATTAGGCTTGTAGGACTCAGAATGAGGATGTGAAGTCATGGGATGATGCAGGGTAGGTTGGGGAGGGGAAGCCCAGTTGGCTGTAGAAAGGAGTGATGAGAAGAGGTGTTGGGAGCAAGCTGGGTGAGATGAGGAGAGTTTTCTAAGGTCACCCTGGTGCAGAATGCATTACTCAGAATGGACAAAATGAGGTTGTACATTTTTCAACTCCCTCTCAAAGCTGCCACCCATAATGGTAAGGTGGGTCTTGATGAACACAAACTCACCCTGAGGATCCACTAGGCCACTGGAAAGCCATTGGATAGGCCACTGCTGCTGGCTGCTGGTGGCCACAGTTCCATGTGAAAAATCTGTACAACACATTTTGTTTAATTATTTTGCATTTTGCCTGTAACACCTTGGAAATTTCCCTATGTTTTCCTGTAGATTACATTGTTTTCCATGGAAACCTAATTGCTGTATTTTTCCATATAACCAATGCAAGTCCATGGGAAGAATTTCCCTGTAGATGGCTCTGAATCCCTATAAAATAATAATTTTCAGCCATATAGGCTCTGACCAGAGTTTGTTTCCTTCACAGACACTACACACAGAAGTCACCTTTTAAAACTCCTTTACTTTTGTGCTAGAAACCTGGGCACTGGTGGCTTCAGGGGACACCTTGGGGAACATGCACACTGAATTACAAGTTTCTACCACAAGCAATGTAAAAGTTATAGTATGTTTGCTATTTACTTGGTTACTTGGTTACTTGGCATTAAGGACAAAAGGGGGGCGAAGCCCATCGTGATTGTCCCCCATGTTGTGGGACATTGTACCCAAAAGTGATTAGTTGAGGAGCCAGTTATCCAGGTATATTTTGAAAGTATTCAGATTGGAACAATCCACTAGGTTTTGTGACAATTTTGTTCCACAGCTTTGGGGCCCTAATAGAGAAAAAAATAAGTCTGTTGTTTGTCCTAGCTCTACAAACCTCTACAAACATCTAACTGGTGATAGTGAACAAAGACACTGGACCCCTGGATACAGTTTTCCATTTTTATCTTCACACACACCACACAGAAAGCATGCTTGAAAACCACTTTACACTTTTTGGTAGAAACCTGGACAATTGCGAGGCTTCAGTGAACACAATGGGGAACATGCACATCACATTTTAAGTTTATTCTGCAATAACTTCAAATGTTATGCTTGCTTTTCTATGATGTTAGTGAAATGAAAGCAGATTCTCCCTACCATCAGACATCCAAAGTGGAACTCAAACTTTCAAGCTGCCTTCAGCTTCCCAGGCACCACCCAGAAATTACCATCAAAAAACACTTTACTTTTTGGTTAAAACCATGGCACTTGTGCACATTAAGTGACACCTTGGGGAATATGCATGCTGAATTTCACGTTTTGCCCACAAGAAATTCAAAAGTTAAAACTTTTTCCGTGTGGTGCTAGTGAAAAAGGCAGTGCCCACCTCGATGCAGTTTACCTTTTTCCCCTTCACAGACACCATACAGAAGTCACCCTTGAAAATGACTTTACACTTTTCTTAGAAATCTGAGCACTTGGAGGTCTTCAGGGGGTCACCTTGGTGAATATGCATACTTAATTTGCAAGTTTTTACCACATATAAATTCAAAAGTGATGCTTGCATTTGTTTGGTGTTATTAAAGTGAAAACAGGCTCTCCCTGCCATCAGACATTTGAGATGGAAAACATAATTTCAAGCCGTGCTCTGCTTTCCAGACACCACAAAGAAATTACCAAAAAAACAACTATACGCTTGGGCCTGGATATTCAAATGGGTTGCGCATGGCATTCATTCACGTATCGGGCCTGTGCAGTACAGAATAGTCTGCATGCCCATTGGTCCATGCGGTGGACCAATAGGTGTTCAGACCATACTGTATGCTGTCAGTTGGTGGGTGGCCAGGCAGCATGGAGACAGGCTGCTGCCACCTGCCATTGACTGGGAGGGTGCTGGGTGGTGGGTGACCTCAGTGGGTGGGTGGGCAGGGGTACCACTGGACCACCAGGACTTCTTTTGTCATTTCCACCCATGATCGGGCAATGGGGGGGTTTCCACTGGCCCACCAGGGATTTTACATTTACATATGCCCTCAATCGGGTGATGGGGGCCATTCTACTGGACCACCAGGGAGTATTTCTACCTATGCCCATGATCGGGTACTGGCGGGCATTCCCTTAGACCACCAGGGTTTATTTTACATATGCCTGTGATCAGGTGATGGGGGATATCTACTGGACCACCAGGGACTTTTATTTTACTTATGCCCACTATGGGGCGATCAGGAGGTTCTACTGGACCACTAGGGTGTCTTCAATTCTACTGCTCATGATCGGGTGATGTGGGGTATCCTCGGGACCACCAGGGTTATATCAATACTTCTGCCCATGATCAGGCATATGGGAGTTGGGGAACCACCATGGCACTACAGGGCATTGGCCCCGGAAAGCTGCAGCCTGGCAGGGTGCCAGGCGCAGGTTGTCAGGGATCAGTGCATCGCATGCAAATGGGGCCATAATGACATGCAAATGGACCCATTTGTGCCTTGCATGCTTTATAGTCTCATTTGCATTCCCAGTGCTAAATATCGTGGTTGATGCACCTAGTGCAACTGCACTTGTGCTGGCTCATCCCTCTGCTCCCGTTCTGCCACTTGCACTGGCATAGTGCCACTGCTCCATGTGCAGTGCATGCACTATCAGTGCCATATTACGGTGCTGTGCCACGGCACAGCACCATTGAATATTGTCTGGTCCATGCCCTGGCACAGCCCAGTTGCTCTGTGCCTGCGCTTGCGCCCCTGCCCAACACAGTTTAAATATCCAGCCCTTTGTTTTAAAACCTTGGCACTTGCAGGGCTTCAGGGAACACAATGGGAAACATGAATACTGAATTTCATGTTTTTACAACAAGAAATTCAAAAGTGATAGCTTTTTCTGTGTGATAGTAGTGAACAAAGGCACTGGCCACTTGAATACAGATTGTCCTTTCTAGCTTCACAGACACCACACAGGAGTCACCTTTGAAAACAACTTCACCCTTCGTTTAGGAACCTGGGCACTTGGTGTGGGGGATATGCACACTGAAATTCAAGTTTTTACCACAAGAAATTCAAAAGCTATGCCTGCTTTTGCATAGTATTACTGAAGCAAAAGCATTGGCCACTTGGATAAAGATTACCTTTTCTTCCTTCACAGACACCACAGAGAAGTCATCCACGAAAACCACTTTACTTCTCTGATAGAACCTGGACAACTGAGGGACATCAGGGAAGATCTTGGGGAACATGTACACCGAATGTCACACACCACAAGAAATTCAGAAGTCATGCTTGCTTTTGTACAGTGTTGTGCAAAAGCATTGTCTGCCTAGATACAGTTTACCTTTATTTCCTTCACAAATGCCACATAGCAAGCACCTCTGACAACTAGTTAGTACTTTTTATAGAAACCTGGGCACTTGGGGGTTTCAAGAGGACACCTTGGGGAACATGTACTCCAGATTTCAAGTTTATATCATACAAAATTCAAAAGTTATGCTTGCTTTTAAATGGTGTTTGTGAAGTGATAACAAGCCATCCCTGCCATCAGACATTAGAGGTGGAAATGAAACTTACTGCTGCTCTCTTCCTCTAAGACATCACTCACATGTTACCATTGAAAACTATTTAACACTTTTTATTGAAACCTTGACACCTGAGGGATTCAGGGGATACCTTGGGAAGCATATATTGAATTTAATGTTTTTACAACAAGACATTCAAAAGTAACTTTTGAATATCACCTGGTCACAGGACTAGTGTCACGTGATTGCCACACATTTTACTATCACCCCATAATCCTATTATCAGGTTATACCACAGAACTACTAGGGGTCGCTATTGAGTACTTCTGTGTGCCGTTACATTTAATCTCTGCAGGGCCCCATGACAGTGACCTCTACTACTTCCCCTTTGACCTACTGCATTTGAACTCCAAACTAACTGTCCCTTCTGTCAGGACTTTCTAAGTTCTGGGATTTGAACCAGGACCCTTCAGTGATTGGCCAGCACATAGTTGCACAATTCCTCTAGGCTATTTAGCCTGCTAGGATAGCTTTCTTCCTCAGCTAGTGTTGACTCTAATGTCTCATGTCACATAATGGAATCACATGAAACAGTTTAAAACTTAATAGTGTTCATGAGATAGCTCATTTTGTTCCCCCCTCATTCTTCTACTCACCATTACCATTTGGTTAATCCTTATGCTCTGATTCTCCTGGTGTGGGTGCTGAATCCTTGACCCTTGCTGCTAGGTTTATCCGAAAGTACTGTATTATTCCACTAGGCTATTCAGCTGCTACACTTTCTCCCTCACTCAGGCTGTGATACTTCCAAAGCATAGTGGTCATATGACCCAAAAGCTATTTTTAATTCTGCCTCTCTTCTGTCCTCTCTATTCAACCCCTCCCCAATTTAACTTTAAATTGGGCACATCCTTAATCTGCCTTAACCTCCTTTTACCTCACAGGATTAGCACATTAAATGCATTTTTTATCACTGTTATGCTAATCCCATTCACTATGCATACCCAACTGCTACTCTTGTTCCTTACCTGTCCGGCCTGGTACAAGCTTACTGATTCCAGAGGTACATCTCCTCCCTGTTCCCTTCAGGTGAACTTTAATTTGGTAAACTCATTCCACATAACAAGCTCACATTAAATTTGTAATGCATCTCTTACCCCAATTATCCCACCTTGGATGCTTTCAAAAGTCACTTTTTTAGGGCTCTTAATCTCTACTATTTAACAATAGAACCCAGACAACATATGATTGGGAGGCTGCATACTTACACATCATCCTGCTCCAAAAAAGAGATTGTAATCCAGAGATATATGCTGAAGAAACTTATTGTTATTACAAATTTGTTCAGGGAATGTCAAAGTCAACCCAGGTCCTAATATCTTTCTGTCCCCATTATAATTTGGCTCAGCTTCTGGTCTAAAAATATTGATGAATTTTTGTAGCCTCCAAAATAATCCAGATATATTAAAGACTTGGATGTCCCATACTGATCCTGACATCCTGGTGGTCACAGAAACCTGGCTAAAGGCCACCATTCCTGATCAGCAAGTAGCACTACAGTCCTTTAACACCTTTCAGTTAGACAGACCAACAAGAGGTGGGGGTGTGGTGATCTATATTAGCGATAGGCTCTCTGCCATTGAATTATTTGCTTCTGCTAAACCTAAGGAATTTGAACGTCTGGCCCTAAAACTGACCATATCATCTTCTGAAGCAATCAACATAAATGGCTGCTATAGACATCCAGTCAGAGGCTCAGAGCTAGTTAATACCATCCAGAATTTCATTGTTTCCAACTCAGTCCAAACTATAATCCTCAGGGACTTTAACTTGGATTGGCTCAATCCTAGATCTAATAACTTCAAGGAATTATGTGATGATTTATGCATCTCTCAGCTAATCACAGAACCAACTAGGCCCAACATTAAAAACCCTATCAACAGTGCATTACCTGGTCTTTTACTAACAAACAGGCCACATATATTTTCTGGCTTTGGTGTATTTTGCAATGATGATAGTGATCATAACATAGAGGTCGGGATAAGGAAACTGGAAAGGCACCACAATAACACAACATTTGTGTCTAAATGCAGCTATCAGAAGTTCAGGTTGGAAAATTCCTTAAAAGATCTTACAAAAAAATGTTGTAGGTGCCGTATTGGTCCTTTTAAGAACAGATCCAGAAACAAATGATTTGATACCTTTTATTGGACCAACATGGATGTTACAGAAAAGAACAATGTGCTCTAGCTTTCAAACTAACCATGTCCTTTTTCAGAAGCTTTATGGCAGTTATTTTGAAAATCACATACTATTAACACCAGATTATATTGAAAAAACTGAAATAATTCTCATTGGTTTAACATATACATTTGAAACATAACATAAGATTATGTCAGAGAAGCTAATTAACACCAGTATGTTTTTAACTGAGGAGCCTCAGAAGGGCAAAGGTTATCAAGAATTCTCAACAGCCAGAGAGTTCTTCTCACATAAATTTTAAAATGTCTCTGTATGCTAAGAAAGCATTCTAGTGATAAAAAACCTTGGGGTGGCATTCTCTCTAATACATGTAAGATGAGCTTACAACTTACATTCCAATTGTCCTGGTGTATTAAAGAACAGATAATGAGAGACACAATCCTGAAATTAGGTATAACTGCAAGTTGAAAACAAGCCTCAAATTAATATACACATATATACATGATGCATGATAGTGTCACTTGTAAGTGTAAGTGCCAAATAAAAAAAAAACTTGTCAAGGACCCCCAAGAAAATGAGACCATGAACCTGATAAGTGCAGATTTCAACACAGAGTCAGTGTATAACAAAAAATGCACAGAATCAGTCTAAGGAATCTAAATGAAAATCCAAAAGAATTACACCTTTTATGAACCCCCAAGTAAATGAGATATGCATCTTAATATGAGCAGATTTAAAAATATGATAATGTAATCCAACCACTGACAACTAGTAGAAGGAAGTAAATGTACAATATATGTGAAAACTAAGTGTCCTAACCACATAACAATTGCCCCATGCCACGCTCCCCCACACATACGTGTGTGCATACACCACACAACACACACACACATACCCCTGCACACCCCACACAACCACAACACACAGCAAATGTAACAAACACAATCCACACACACCACACCATGCACACACAAACAAAACACACACACACACACACACATCATGCCCACAACACACAAAAACACAACACATACAAAACACACACACATACATATATGCATCAGTATACACACACACACACACACACACACTCACCACAGTGTTAAGGTGAGAAGTCAACCTGTAGATAACCCATCTTTTAAAGTAAAGGTCTGTGTAAGTTTAAGTGGAATAATGTGTCATATAACCAACATCAATATTCATTCCATCCGCCACCATATAGAGAAATAAAATTAGTCTAATTTCAGAAGCCTGCCTTTGTTGTGTACTGTTGAAATATCCTTTTAAGACCATCACAGACATATCTGAGATTGAGTGGCCATCCTGGGAGAAGTGATGGGCTACTGGTTTCTCAGTCTTCTTGTGATTAATAGAATGTCTGTGTGAATTCATTCTAGTGCAGAATTGTTAGCTTGTCTCCCCCACATAACCTGTGCAAGGACATTTCTTGCACTGGATAAAATAGACCACATTACTTGATGTACATGTATAATTCCCCTGTATCCTGAATAGTCTGTTTTGTGATATAACCACACAGTCTAAAGTGGAAATGAGGTTACATGTCTTACATGTGCGTTGATGACAGGGTCGTGTACCATATGATGTCATGGTATTCTGTTCCAGTTCAAGTTGACTCCTAATAATCAGGTTGGCTAAATTAGGTGGTTGTTTAAAAGATATTAGTGGTAGTTCTTGAAATATACAATTAAGGGTTTCATCCTCGCTAATTATTGGTTGGAGATCCTTAATAATCTTATGTAGGAGTTCAAGGTCAGGATGGTATGTGACTGCTAAGGGTATTCTGTTGATAGTCATCCATTCCTTATATTGCAGTAGCTGTTCTCTTGGGACCTGTGTTGCACATTCCACTGCTCTGTCAATTTCTCTGGATGAGTGTCCCTGCTCAATAAAGGTGTTTTTCAACATTGTCAGATGTGTGTCCCTCTCTTCCTCATTTGAACATAGGTGGTGATACCGAAGTGCTTGACTATATATGACAGATTTCTTTGTGTGGCTCGGGTGATTACTTTTCTTGTGTAAGTATCTCTGTCTGTCTGTCAGTTTCCTGTAAAGACAGGTATGTGGGATTCCATCCTTAATAGTGACAGTGGTATCCAGAAGATGTACACTGGTGGCAGAATATTCAGGAAAGCTTTATAGTTGGGTTATTAAGTTATAGTTATTAAGTTCCCGATGAAAATCTTTAATGTGTCAGTGCCCTCTGTCCAAATTATAAAAAAATCATCAATGTAATGGAAATAAGCGAGTGGTTTATGTGTACAGTGCCTTAGAAAATCCTCCTTCAAATTTGCCATAAAAAGATTAGCATACTGTGAAGCCATCCTGGTTCCCATTGCTGTTCCCATAGTTTGAACATAATGTTTACCATTGAAGCTGAAGTTGTTATGTGTCAGACTGAATTCAGTGAGTTTACCCACAACTCCAGGGTCAATGTCGGGGTCCAATTCTTTGTCATGCAGGTATTTGAGGCAGGCTGAAATGCCATCTCTGTGTGGAATATTAGTGTAGAGGGATGTTACATCCATCGTGGCTAAAAGGGTATCATGTGTAAGTCCTTAAAACCAGAAAGTTTATACAGGAAGTGAGTAGTGTCTTTGATGTAACTATCCCTTTGTATAACCAGTGGTTTGAAAATGTATTTATTTATCAAGTCTAGGAATAGAAATACCTTTGAGCCATGGCTCTTTTACAAAGGTTCCACATCAGAGAAATACAAATTATGGGGAACATCAAGACAGGCATTACAACAATGTGGACATTGCAAACAGAGTACAGATTAATACAGTTCAAGGGTAGCATTGTAGCAAGGCAGCCAGTGGCATTTGTCAGAGAAAATACACAACAGATAAGAAGTGCCAGAGTCATAGGGAGAGGGAAGAGGGTGGGGGAGAAGGAATGTAGGAAGGGTGGCAAGAAGGTGAAAAGTGCAGCACTGGGTATACCAAGATGTGAGGGTAGAATCCAGTGAGGAGGGGAAGGGGGGACAACTAGAGCAGAAAGGGAAGTGGAGAAACAAGTTTAAGTTGGGCAGTCACAGAAGCTGTTGGTAGTGAGATAGCCCTGGAGCCTAGTTTTAAACATACCAATAGTTGGGGCAGAGGAGATGGTTGGGCTGAGGCCATTGAACCAGAGTGGCGCTCGATAAGCAAAAGAGCATTATCCCTGTGAAGTGTGACAGTGGGGGACTTTCAGTAGCTGTAGCGTGGATCTCCTAAGGCGCCATTTGTTAATTCGGTGTTGTAACAGAGTTGAGACCTCAGAAGGTGCAAGGCCAAGGTAGATTTTTTTCACCATGGAGCAGGTGAGAAACTTTATGCGGTTTGATAGTTGGAGCCAGCCGGTCTGAGTGTACAGGTCACATGTGTGGGTGAGATGGTGAGCACCACTGATGAGCCGACATGCTTTATTTAAGGTAGGTGAGAGGCATCTAAGGGTTGTGGTAAAATAGCTTCTACAAACCCTGATATCCCCTCTGTCAAGGTACCATTACCAGAGACTATGGGTCTACCAGGATTACCAGGCTTATGTATTATAGGAAGCATGTAGAATGTCCCTGGCTTAGGTCCACTGGGGATGAGGGCCTTTAGTTTGTCTTGGACATGGTTTGGAAATGTTTCAATTAACTCCTGTAGTTCTCTTTTTTTATTCTATATTTGGGTCACTTCCCAGTACTAAGTAGTAAGTAAGGTCACTTAGCTGCCTGTTGGCTTCCATAATGTAATCTTACCGATTCAATATCACCACTGCAGAGCCTTTATCAGCTTTTTTTATGACAATATTATAGTTCGATTTTAGTGTTTTTATAGCCCTCCGTTCCAATGGAGAGATGTTGTAATGGGCCTGTTTCTGCTTATTAAGAATCTCATCAGTAACTCTCTGGCAAAAGCTGAATGTATTTGTCCAGTTTCTTGTTACGGCCACTTGATGAGGTAAACTCATATGGTTTCTTTTTCTTATCCATAATATTTTTACTGTTTGTGATTTCTTCACTGTCTGTGATTTCTTCTCTGCCATGAAAAAATTTCCTGAGTCTCAATCTACGGAAGTATTCCTCCATTTCACCACAAAACTGTATTCTGTCCAGTGGTTTAGTTGGGCAGAAATTGAGGCCCTTAGAAAGTACATAGACTTCCCCAGTAGTCAGTGTGTGGGCTGGCAAATTAACAACTGAAAGGTGCCCATCTGTGTGACTTAGTAGTTCAGTCACTCTGTTCTGTTCTTCATGGTTGTTAGGAAGTATGGTAAGTTTAAGGGCATCTAACTTCCTGTTTTTAATAATCTTGGCTTTTTTAAGGCTCTTTGGTAGTTCATGTCTATCTCATGCAAGATGTCTGGATAAGCTCACCAGACATCCTCTCCAATGTGGTAGCTATTTCATTAAACTGTTTCTTCATAAATGCTTTCTTGGCATATGAGCTGTGGATTCTGTGATTTCTCAATTTCTCAGATGTCCTATCACAAAGTTGTTCAGCATATGTACAATTATCGGTGTTTCTCAGTGTATTCCAAATAGCTAGACCTTTAGTGATAATGTTATTCCTTTTGCACTAGGGTAAAAAGTAGATGTCATTGTCTAGCTGTGTTATTTTCTTCTTAATGTTATACAACTGCCATGTCCGGTGGTGAATTTTGGTATCTTCCATGATGCAAAAAAATGTTGTAGGTGCCGTTATTGGTCCTTTTAAGAACAGATCCAGAAACAAATGATTTGATACCTTTTATTGGACCAACATGGATGCAACAGAAAGGAACAAAGTGCTGTAGCTTTCGAATCAACCAGGTCCTTCTTCAGAAGCTTTATGGCAGTTATTTTGAAAATCCCATACTATTAACACCAGATTATATTAAAAAAACTGAAATAATTCTCATTGTTTTAACATGTACATTTAAAACATAACAGACGAAAAAGTCAGAGAAGCTAATTAACACCAGTATGCTTTTAACTGAGGAGCCTCAGAAGAGCAAAGGTTGTCAAGAATTCTCAACAGCCAGAGAGTTCTTCTCACATAAATTAAAAAATGTCTCAGTATGCTAAGAAAGCATTTTAGTGATAAAATACCTTGGGGTGGCATTCTCTCTAATACATGTAAGATGAGCTTACAACTTACATTCCAATTGTCCTGGTGTATTAAAGAACAGATAATGAGAGACACAATCCTGAAATTAGGTATAACTGCAAGTTGAAAACAAGCCTCAAATTAACATACACATATATACATGATGCATGATAGTATCACTTGTAAGTGTAAGTGCCAAATAAAAAAATACTTGTCAAGGACCCCCAAGAAAATGAGACCATGAACCTGATAAGTGCAGATTTCAACACAGAGTCAGTGTATAACAAAAGTGCACAGAATCAGTCTAAGGATTACACACTGTCACATTTTTAAATCTGCTCATATTAAGATGCATATCTTATTTACTTGGGGGTTCATAAAAGGTGTAATTCATTTGGGTTTTCATTTAGATTCCTTAGACTGATTCTGTGCATTTTTGTTATACACTGACTCTGTGTTGAAATCTGCACTTATCAGGCTCATGGTCTCACTTTCTTGGGGGTCCTTGACAAGTATTTTTTTATTTGGCACTTACAAGTGATACTATCATGCATCATGTATATATGTGTATGTTAATTTAAGGTTTGTTTTCAACTTACAGTTACACCTAATTTCAGGATTTTGTCTCTCATTATCTGTTCTTTAATACACCAGGACAATTGGAATGTAAGTTGTAAGCTCATCTTACATGTATTAGAGAGAATGCCACCCCAAGGTTTTTTTATCACTAGATTGCCATTTTAGCATACTGAGACATTTTAAAATTTATGTGAGAAGAACTCTCTGGCTGTTGAGAATTCTTGATAACCTTTGCCCTTCTGAGGCTCCTCAGTTAAAAGCATACTGGTGTTAATTAACTTCTCTGACTTAATCTTCTGTTATATTTTAAATGTATATGTTAAACCAATGAGAATTATTTCTGTTTTATCATTATAATCTGGTGTTAATAGTATGTGATTTTCAAAATAACTGCCATAAAGCTTCTGAAGAAGGACCTGGTTGGTTCAAAAGCTAGAGCACATTGTTTTTTTCTGTAACATCCATGTTGGTCCAATAAAAGGTATCAAATCATTTGTTTCTGGATCTGTTCTTAAAAGATATTAGGAACATGAATTGATGAACTTTTTATTTAGAATCCACTGCTGAAGAAAGCAGTTTGTATTTTTAATTGAATGCTATTAATGCTAATAAACACACATGCCCCATTTATAATGTCCAGAGTTAAAAAGGCTTCCCAGCCATGGTTCACACCTGACCTAAATAAAGCCCTAGCTGCATGGGAAAAACTATGGGACATGGCCAGACTAACAAAATCACCTTGGGACTCGTTAGCCTTCAAGACTGCAATAAATGCCTGCATAAAACTCCTTAGGGCAGATAAAGTCAATTATTACATGAATGCCCTGGAAGAGGCCAAGGGAAATCCTGCAAAAATGTGGTGCACAATTAAGTCTGTTGAAGGAGACAGACTACCTCCGTCAAGTCCATCAAAAATTATTTCACAAGGAAGTATGATTTCAGACCAAGTCACAATCATCAAAACACTAAATGCACATTTTGCCAATGGTGGATTAGCATCAGACTTTTCTCTGGCAGCAAGACTAGTAAAGGACCCCTCTTTGGAGTATACCCCAGCCAGCCCATATATCCTGAACCTTTTCAGCCTATCCCTAATAACTTTCATACAAGTTGAAGACATGTTAGTAACACTAGATACCAAAAATAGAACTGGTGATGATGGGATAGACCCCCCTTTCCTTCTGGCCAGCTCATACTTCATTATGGCACCAATTTCCCATTTATTCAACCTGTCAGTTAATTCAGGCTCTGTCCTCACCATATGAAAAACAGCCCACCTACTCCCTCTGTTTAAATCAGGTGACCCTTGTGATTTGAACAATTATAGCCCCATCTCAGTGTTACCTGTACTTTCTAAACATCTTGAAAAATGAATCAATGCACAAATAAAGGATTATCTAGAACAAAATTAACTTTTCAATCCACTCCAATCAGGCTTCCAGAAGCAACATAGTACAGTCTCAGCACAGGCTAATGTGACGGATGACTGGCTCGCCACCCTCGATCACAATCTTTATACTAGAACTGTGTTTCTTGACCTGAGTGAGGTGTTTGACATGGTAGAGCACGACCTGCCATTGTTGAAACTTAAAGAGCATGGACTAAATAACCTATCTGTTAACTGGTTTGCTAGCTACCTTTCTGTGAGAGTACAATGTCTTAAAGCAGACTACTATCCCCACCCTTACCACTCCTGAGAGGTGTACCACAGGGATCCATACTATGCCCCCTCCTCTTTTCAGTCTATATTAATTCCCTAAGTAGGAACATTTGCACTATGAAACTGCATTTTTTTTTGCAGATGACACCATCCTTTATATAGCCAAACCCTCATTAAACGAAGTCGGCACCATGCTCCAGTCTGAATTCAACCAACTTAACCTCCTCAACTCTAAACTCTTGCTAAATGCAAACAAGACCAAGGTAATGTACTTTGCCCTCACCTTATCTACAACTCTATCATTAATGAGAACAATCTAACCATATTAACATTACTAGGTGATTCTATGGAAGTCATACAAAAATTTAAGTATCTTGGCTTGTGATTAGAAAATCGTCTGTCCTTTACTGCCCATACTGAAATGTTGTTGAAAAAACTGAGATGGCTAGATTAGGTTTCTTCTTTAGAAATAAATCATTATTTCCTATAGAAGTCAGAAAATGGTTAGTTTAAGCCATTTTTCTCCCATTACTAGATTACGCAGACATACTGTACTCTAACTGCCCAACATTGTACCTTCAAAAATTGGGCATACTTTATCATCGGGCTTTGTGTTTTATCTTAAACGCCCCATCGAGGACACATCACTGCTCATTATATTCAACAGTAGGATGGACATCACTTGCTATCAGAAGAAGAATGTGCGGCTGTACCTGGGTATATAAAGCCATGCTGAATCATCTGCCCTCCAATATCTCTTCCTTATTTCACCAGTCCCTCAGTTGTTATTCTCTTAGGAAAAAATTCCATTATTCTTCTAGACATTCCCAAATTCCACACCCATTTTATAAAAACTGCAATCAGTTAAATTTTATCTTAGGCTTGGAACACAGTCCAAAACACCATTAGGCTCTTCAGCTACAGCTCCCTGAATTTTGATAAATCCCTTATAAGCAATTCCATTAAGGAAGATTATCTTTGTTACACCAACTAGCCAGGCCCCTGAACTCCTTTTACCACAACTATGACCAGGCTTAAGCACTCCACCAGATACTGCACTGTGGGAATCTCTGTACCCAGTGACATGCACTTATCCTACCTGCACTCTGTCTACTGGCTGGTAAATGAATGAATTGCACTTTATTTATATAATTGCTGCTTATGTCATATCTTACTTGTTTGTACTATGCCATTTTATTATCTATTTGTATAACTTGCATTGCAGTATATGTTATCCTGTATTTGCCATGAATTATGTTGTGTATGTATCTGTTGTCTGTGTTTTGCCTGTGGCAGTACCTACTTGTAAATGAGCTTGCTCAATGGAACTTTCCTGATGAAAAAATAAACTTGAACATAAACTTGAACTTTTTCTGTATGGTGCTAGTGAAGAAAGGTATTGGCTGCCTGGATACAGTTTACATTTTCAACCTTCACAGGCAACACACAGTAGCACCCCCAAAAAAAATACTTTATAGTGTAACCCTCCCTCGAGGACATACCTTAATTGCCCCATGTTCTCCTGGTCTTCTTCTGCTACCCTGGCATCTGACTACATCACCCCCATGGCCTAAGTGTTGCTGGTGCCCCTAAGTGCTCCCTGAAGCAGCCCATAATTTACATTAGCCCATTTTGGGCTTAAAACATTAAAGTGTGAGCTCCTGCTGTTGCAAATGCACCATAATGCAAAGGGGGGAATCTTGCAGGCACAAGCTGGTCCTTTAATGTGCCAACTGCTGGTTTTTGAAGTCAGCCAAAGAAAAATGTCTTGGTCCCGGCACTCTGGTTACCCAAATAGGGGCTGGTGACCTGAACATTGCAGCAGAGGAGTGGCTGGAGGGGGGCTTACAAAATGAAGTTTATATCAGGGCTAAGACTGAGGGTTCATACATAAGTATGACTCTCATTAATATTCATGAGCTGCTGCCTGCCTTGTGGGAAATAAACAGAGACAAATTTATGGTGCCTAAAAAGCAACCAATGAGAGGACTAAAACTGTTTCAGTTTGGGCAGCCAATCAGAGCTCAAGCTCTTTACCTTTTATTTAAGAGGGATTGTTCGAACTTTAGGCAGATCTGTAGATAATCCAGCTCGAACCACCGAGGAGAGAGAGGAGCTTCTGGGCTCTGTGGAGATTCACACAGGGAGGTCTGACTTTACCTCCTGTGTTCACCTCTGGTCCAATAAGGGATCAGAACCTGAAAAACTGCCTTCCTGTAATCTGAAGGGTTGCTCAGCAAGTCAGCTGAGATTGCAACTGGCAACAAACCGAAGAGGAAAATAAAAAGTTTGATGCTTCTTCAGTTAAATGTGCTGAGGCCTACTGTGTGTGAAGGGACTGCATGTGGGCTGTTGCCATTTTGGCCCCTGCTGCTTGTTCCTATACCAGAGACAGGTTTTCTGTCAAGAGACCAATCCTGGGGGTTTAGTCCTTGCACAGCAGATCAATGAAGGTTGTGGCCACTTACTGGGAAAGGCTATGAAGCAGAGATGAGTAGAGTCTGTCCAGGTCCCCATGAGCAGCAACTGCAAGCAGCAGGTCTTCATTTCACCAGTGTCATCATCCATCCTGTGGGTAGAGTGAGTAAAACCAGGGTAGCTCACTGTAACAAGTAGTTTAATGATTTCAGTGGTACCATCTAATTGTGTTTAGCTAGCGTTTAAGTGTTTCAATTGACTAGGCCAACCAGCCACAGATACAACTAAGCCAGAATCTGTGTTCATATATGTTTAATTGCTTTCTTTCTATCAGGGGCCCCCAGCAATAGCTGCAATGTCAACAATCCTGGGCAACATCACAGGTCTGCCTGCCCTGCTTTACACTCTGGGTACCCAGTAGTTAGACTGTTTAATACAGGGACCTATTTGCATGCAAAGTAACCTGGTTCAAACCAGTAAAATAATTATTCATCTAAATTCACTCCCCCTCCTTGTTCACGTCCCCTTAATAAATCTGATTTACTGTTTTATTGTTAAGCTGGCTTGTGAGCGTATCATTGCTTGATCTAAAGTTATTGCAACTTGCATAGAGAATTGAAAGTGCAAGCTTGCATCTAATATTGTTCTTTACAGGAGGTTCCAGGGTGGTTGCCAGAAGTCCCACCCTGGTGGTAAGTGCAAGGTGTGTGAGCATATTATTAATACTTGTTGAAAATTGTCTATTGAATGCTGCAACTAGTTCTTGTCAATCTAACGGGTTAAGGTCAGTAGGTGGGATTGTGGGTGGTTATAGCTTCCCAGAGTGCTATATCAGTCTAGATAGAAACCCACATGACTAGTACTCTGGGTGGAGGCACCAAAATATTGTACATAATGATGGTAGGAACACCCCGGTACTTACTAATTCCAACCCCAAGCCCCTCAACTTGTTTTCAGAGGGACAGGCAGGGGTATTAGCCCTTAGCAGAGCACCACCTAGGGGTTACATCTTTGGAGGTACTGCTGGGATTACTGCCCCCTACTGCCCAGAATATGAAATTGCAACAGAATTTTATTATGAGCAATGGCATTAAAATGGAGCAAGTTCCAGACCCTAGTGCTGAAATTGCTGCTATTAACATGTCTCTGCAATATTTACTTGATTTGTGTGAGGCAGAGGAGGGTGATCCCCAAAAGGACCTAATGACACTAGACCTTCCCCTGGGTACTAAGAAAGCCTCAATTGAGAGAACTTTAAGGAAAGTTTAATGCCTTGGTAAAGCCATGGTGAAAGCTCGCCAAATTGATCAGGCTACCCAAAGGTTAATGGCCCTAGTGATGTGCAGCCTTATTTTATTTATTTTTTCAATCTCAGATTACAAAATACCTTTGAGCACAAGTAGCTCATTTACAAAGGTTCCATGTCAGGAAAGGGTAACCAACAGACATAGGAAGGACTAACAACTGACTTTACAAAATATAGTAACAGAGTTAATTACATTATAAAATCAGCACTATGTAGAATAAAAGAAAGTGTAGGTAAGAAGGAGAAAAGGAGATGGGAGTAGGGTTAAAGGACCAGAGGAGATGGGTAGCAGCCACAGGCATTGTCAAGGTACTGAGGGAGAAGGCAGGAAAGAAGGGAAAGGGGTAGATGAACAATAGAAGGGGTAGTAGTCAGGGTCAGTACAGGTTTTTTACACTATCTAATCAGAGGGCTGAGCAGGGAGTAGTCAGGAGGTAAAGGTTATGAGAGAGGCATACCATTGCTTAAGTGACACAATCACAGGAGCTTTCAGATATAAGATACTGCCAGAGCATATACTTGAAATGGCCATTTCTGGGTAGCTTAGTTAATATACTACTTAAACCATTGAACCAGAGTGGTGTGCTGTAGGCAAAGGAGCACTGATCTTGAGTTGTTCAGCACCTCAGAAGTAGGAGGAGTTGGGAGGTAGTAGTGCAAGTATGTTGGGTCCTTTGAGATGGTGCAAGAAAGTTTCCAACACCTGGAGGCAGGAGCCAAGAAGTACTTTTTTAGCAAGATGGCACATTTGGTATTTGATCCTACCACTTAACTGAAGCCACCCAATTTGGGCATAGAGATCACTAGTGAGTGTGAGAGGTGCAGTGCCCGTGAGGAGTCTACACACTTTATTTAAAGTGATGGTAAGCCTTTCAAGTGAGGTAGTAGTGGTAGGCCCATATATGACCAGTCCACAATCAACAATAGACAGTACTGAGCTGTGGATAGAGAGCTTGAGAACTTCATGTGTCAAACTCCGCCTGTCTTTATATAGGAGCCCAATCCTAATGTTGATGGCCTTGGCAACATTTGCAATGTGAGGCACATATGAGAGATGGCAATCCAAGGTTACACCAAGGTACTTAAAGTGCCTTTCAATAGATCTCTCTGAACTGCCACGTGAAGTTGTGTCCAATGAGCCCTGTAAATTGGGGAGGGTTGTACTATGTACAGTGAGATGCCCTATTCTAAAGAGACCCACAAAACTGAAGGGATCAAAGGCAAGCTCACCAAACTGTTACAGGCAGGGGGCCAAACCCTCAAGGACTTGAAAGGTTGTTCAAGACTCCTCTAGATACACCTTTCCTGGGACCTGCTTCTGCATCTGAAGCTGCATCTATGCCAGCCCCTGCTTCTGCATCTGTACAAGCCCCAATGCTGGCCCCTGTACCTGTACCAAACCCTGTGTCTGCTCCAGTGCTGGCACCTGTGCCTATCCCTGTTTGTGTGCCCTCCAGCAGCCACGACTCTTATCACAGGCTAAGAGTGTTCTCTGGTATGACCCCCCCAGGTGGAAGATGATTTGGAGACTTGGATGGACTGTGCATCCCCTCCCGGTTCAAGAGTGGCAGTGTACAGAAGCAGAGAAATGGAAAACGATCATGGAAAGTTTATTGGGTCTTGCACTTAGAGCAATTAGGTTTTTGAGGTCCACAAACCCTGATGCTTCAGCCCAAGAATATCTGTCTGCACTAGAAGGTGTCTTCGGTAGTATTGAATCTGGGGAAGATTTAATCTGGAAATTCAAATCCACCAAATAGTGGAAAGGTGAGCACCTGTCTGCTTATGTTACTCATCTAGAGAGGGCCTTACAGAGAGATCAAAGAAAAGGTGGGGTATTGGCCAAGGACTTGAATTGTGTGAGACTAGATCACATATTCAATTCTGTCAGGTATTCTAGTCTTTTAATGCTCAAACTCAGGTTCCAGGATAGGAGGGATGATCTCCCTGCTTATTGTGGGCTAATGTAGAACTCAGGGAAGCTGAAAGTGAGGAGGAAGCTTGGGATTCTTGTGCAGGCATGGCTAGATTAGCTCTGATGCCTGAAAGGCCCTGTGAAAAAGAGACGGTTAGTGACTTGCAGCAGTTAAAAGACTTACCATCAAAACTGGGAGAACTAACTTCAAGTACGAAAAATACAGTGGATATAGTTAGATACCCATCAGGACATGTCTGTCATGGGCATGGAAGTGCACACCAGGGGGTGGCCCCTTTCAGATGGCGGTCTGTAGAACTGAATAAATGAATTGACTGCCATGGTAAAAGAGTTGATGGGGCGTAGTGTGCAAACCCAACAAAGACCCTCTGCTGTTAGTGCTCCTACTCAAGCTTCAGACATGAGTTCTGCAATGCTCCCTAGCTGAGAATGGAGACCAACCTCTAATGCAATGTCACAGTCAAAGCAGACCCAAGAAGGTATATTTTGTTACAAATGTGGAAAGGACAGTCACCAAAAGAGGGAATTCTGATCTGAGAGGACCCAGCCAGGGTGAGAGATAGGCTGCTTGCAGAAAAGCACCCAAGCAAAATAATGCCAGTGGAGCACCGGCTCAGTCCTGGCACAACTCATTTGTGGCCGAGTCATTTGTTCCAGCTTCTGCAAATACTCCACCAGACTGGGAGAAAATGGTGGGCCCCTCTATGGAGCTGTCATACGTATTGATGGTATCCCAGCCTGAGCTGTGTTAGACAGCAGGTTCCAAGTCACAATAATGTTTAAAGACTGGTACCATCAGCAACATAGAAACATAGAATTTGATGGCAGATAAGGACCGCTTGGCCCACCTAGTCTGCCCATTTCTCTACCTATTGGATAAGCAGCAGATCCTAGTTAACCAACAGCCTATAGCTCTACTTCTTCCTGATATTATTCTGGATATTGCCAGCACCTATTTGACCACCCTCTACAACCCCAGGATGGACAACATGTTTATGGTTTGAGCGATAAATCTTACCTGTACCTTGGTTTCTTAAAAGTGTGGCTTTCCTTCCAGACCACTGTGGCAGATGTGAATGAACCTGTGGAAACTCTGGCACTGGTCTGTCCTTTGTCTGGCATATATGATGGAATCCCAGTATTAATTGGCACTAATGCCTATATGTTTGGCCACTTGGCACAGATCTGTCAGGAGAAACAAGTTCAATAAACTGGATAAGCTTTACATATCCATACAATAGTACAAAATGCCTATGAGATGCAAATGCAAGCTAAAGAAAATGACAAAGACAAACAGGTGGGGTTTGTCTGAAAAACGATCTGTCAACTCTTGTTTTGTCACCCAATGCACAGTGCAGTGTTAGTGGAGATGTGCACATGTGCAAGGATGAGACGAATAAGATCCTCATGATGGACGTCCCAGAAGAAGAAAGGGTTTGCCCAGTGGGCTTCTGGTTAATCTAAATTTGCTTTCAGTTTGTGCTCATGCCTATGCCAAAAGAGTTGTAGTACAGATCTGCAATGTAACTGACAGAGACATTAAAGTCACTCGAGGCTGTATCCTGGCCAAAGTATACTGTGCAGATGCTGCTGTATTACCAAACAAGTGCTGCAAAGAGGATGATGGTGAAGTGTCACCTGATATATTCGATTTTGGAGAGTCCCCCATCCCCAGTGACTGGAAGGACAGAATCAGCCACAAGCTGGTGCAGGAGAACAAGGTGTTCTTCTTGATAGAATGGGATGTCGGATGTGTTAATGGTGCTGAACACCACATCAGACTCCATGACAAGAGGCCTTTTTGAGAAAGATCATGCCGGTTAGCTCCTGCTGACATTGATGATGTCAGATGCCAAGTACAAGAAATGCTAGCAGCTGGAATTATCCAGGAGTCACACAGCCCTTACACATCCCTGATTGTGGTGGTCCACAAAAAGAATGGCTCTCTTTTTTGTGGTCAGCCAAAGAAACATTTCTTGGTCCTGGCACTCTGGTTACCCAAATAGGGGCCGGTGACCTGACCACTGTGGCAGAGGAGCTGCTGGGGGTTTTAAAAAAATGAAGTTTACATCGGGGCTAAGACTGAGGGTTCATACATAAATATGACCCTCATTAATATTTAAGAGCTGCTGTCTGCCACCTAGGGGTACAGTATTTCAATAGCAGTTACAGCTAAAAGATAATAATTAAATGTATAAGTTTGGGAACATATGAAAGGGCAAAGTTGGGTTACCTTTGAGTGGTGGAATTATAGAATAAAAGTAAATGTCCTGTCTGCTCCAGAACTTAAAAACTGAAGGACTGCATTAACTGTATACAAAGTAAACACTGCAGCCACCATCTTGTCAGCTTATTAGCCAATCTAAAGTCTGGATTTAGCCAGGGACTCTAGGGAACATACTGAAGACTTGTGGGAGATATACAGGGACACATTTCTGGTGCCTAAAAAGCAACCAAAAATGAAAGGACTAAAACTGTTTCAGACAGTTTTGGCAGCCAATCAGAGCTCAAGGACTTTGCCCTTTATTTAAAAGGGACAGTTTAAACTTCAGGCAGACCTGTAGGGACTCCAGCTCAAACCACTGAGGAGAGAGGAGCTTTTGGGCTCTGTGGAGATTCACACAGGACAGGCCTGGCTTTGCCTGAAAAACTGTCTTCCTGTAGCCTGAAGTGTTGCTCAGCAAGTTGGCTGAGATTGCAACTGGCAACAAACCAAAGAGAGAAAAAAAAAGTTTGATGATTCTCCAGTTAAATGTGCTGAGGCCTACTGTGTGTGAAGGGACTGTAATCCAGGGACTCTTGCTTGCCAAAAGGGAGCCCACTTTACTCAGCAACTCACTTGACTACCAGCTGGAGCTTTCACCAGCCAAAGAACTGAACCAGTCAGGAGACATTTGTTCTGCATGTGGACTTTTGCCATTTCAGCCCATGCCACCTGTTCCTGTATCAGAGACAGTTTTTCTTGTGAGAGACCAAGCCTGTTGATTCAGTCCTGTGCAGCAGATCAACGCAGGTTGCGGCCACCTACTGGGAAAGTCCATGAAGTGGAGGTGAACTATGTTGGCCCAGGTCTTCATGAGCAGCAACTGCAAGCAGCAGGTCTTCATTTTGCCAGTGTCATTATCCATCCTGTTGGTACAGTGAGTAAAACCAGGGTAGCTCCCTGCAACAAGTAGTCTAATGATTTCAATTGTATCATCAGATTGTGTTCAGCTAGCATTTACATTTTTCAATAGACTAGGCCAATCGGCCATGGATACAACTAAGCCAGAATCTGTGTTTGCATATGTTTAATTGCTTTCTTTCCATCAAGGGCCCCAGCAACAGCTGCAATGCCGGCAACCCTGGCAATGTCACAGGCCTGTCTGTTTTATACTCTGGGTACCCAGCAATTGTTAGACAGTTTAATACAGGGACCTGTTTGATTGCATGCAAAGTAACCTGGTTCAAACTAGTAAAGTATTCGGTTTATCTAAATTCACTCCCCGTCCTTTTTCATGTCCCCTTAATAAATCTGGTTTACTGTTTTACTGTTAAGCTGGCTTGTGTGCATATCATTGTTTGGCCTAAAGTTATTGCAACTTGTGTAAAGAATTGAAATTGTATGCTTGCTCCTAATACGGTTCTATACAGGGGGTTCCAGGGTGGTTACCAGCAGTCCCACCCTGGTGGTAAGTGAAAGGTGATTGAGCATATTATTAATGATTGTTGAAAATTGTCTATTGAATGCTGCAACCAGTTATTGCTGATCTAATGGTGTAAGGTCACTATGTGGGACTGTGGGTGCTTATAGCTTCCTAGAGGGCTGTACCAGTCTAGATAGAACCCACATAACTATTACTGTGGGTGGAGGCACCAAAATGTTGTACATACCAAAGGTAGGAACACCCCGGTACTTACTAATTTCGAACCCAGGCCCCTCAACCTGTTGTCAGAGGGATAGGCAGGGGTAGTAGCTCTTAATATAGCACCACCTGGGGGTTATGTCTTTGCAGGCATCACTGGGATTACTGCTTCTGGCATTAAAATGAAGCAAGTTACTGACCCTAGTGCTGAAATTGCTGCTATTAACATGTCTGTGCAATATTTTCTTGATTGGTGTGAGACAGAGGAGGTTGATCCCCAAAAGGCCCTAATGATGCTTTACCTTCTCTTCCCCTGGGCACTAACAAAGCCACAGTTGAGGGAGCTTTAAATAAAGTTAAATGCCTTGGTAAAGCTGTGGTGAAAGCTCTCCAAATTGAAGGCTACCCAAAGTTTAATGGCCCTAGTGGTGTGTAGCCTTTCAATAGATCTCTCTGAAGTGCCATGTGAAATTCTGTCCGATGAGCCCCGGGCAATGGGGATGGTCATACATATATACAGTGTGAAGTCCGAATCCAAAGATACCCACACATTAGTATGGCAGATTGTATATGATCATTTTTGTATAGTTCTATGCTGTCACTATCTGCTAGTACAATCTTAGAATCCCCTCAGCTGACATCAAAGCACTAGGCACAGCAGGTGCTTGTTTGACTTTATTCCATTTACTGTGCACTCTGACCTTATAAAAACTCTAACATGCACTGCAGGCTATTAAATTTCTCACTACTGCCCACTGTTCTGATGTGAGCTGTACATAATTCTATAATTTGTAGTAAAAGAAAATGTCAGCCTAGAACTAAGCAAAATTATTTGTTTATTTATTTATTTTATTTAGTTTTTGTTGACCAGGTAAGTGCACTAGGCAAATCCTGCCTATTTTCAGGCACGACCCAGAAGAGGGGGATACAGATGAAGGCCAACTGACCTTGAACCCGATGAAACTGTTGGAGGTATTTTTAGTGAATGAAGGAAATTTGGCCAGGACACCAGGGAAATTCGCCTACTCGCCAGTGGGGGACCCTTGCTGATGGATGCTCTGTCAGTTGAGTTGGCTGGTGTACCTGCAGGAGGATGCTTCTCTTCTCCTGCAGGTCCAGCACCTGAGATGCACTCTATGTTAGATGTAAGGAATACTGAGGTTATATCCTCAGTTTTGGACACATCTGTCCTTCTAGAATTGGTTAAAGCTGAGCAAATTCTACAGGATAACCTGCTTACTGAAAAAAAAGGTTGGCTGACCTGTTGCCTTCAGCAGAATTGAATTTTACTCACCAGCAGCATTCACTTGAGGAGGAAAAGAAAAAAAGGAAATGGTTGAGTATAAGCCCTGTGTCTACAAAAGGGAGGAAATTTCCTTTAACAGACTCTGAGGTGAGCTCCGATTCAGGGGCAGAGTCTAAAGATTCTCATCTTGGTTTTGAAAAAGAAAACTGGTTGCCGAACCAAGCATTGGAACACACTGGCTGGGTTCCGAGTGCTGCAGGAGGATGGTCGCCTGACCCTAATATTCCCTTGCCTGGTTCTTCTTCACTCCCTTGTTTACATCTTGCTCCTGGACTTCAAGATGGTTGCCACGATGAATTCCCGGATTCAAACTCACTGGCTCTTGCAGCGAATGCACAGCCTAGTTTGCCTCTGGACTCTGTAGAGCAAACTCCACTTTTACCTGACATGTGGACAGTCAAATCATTCTGGGGGCAGATGATACTCCCTCGAAAACATCTGAAAATCCTGTTAATCCTATGACAGCAACCACTGAGCAAACTCCCAGTTTTGCAAGCCTCTTCCACAAGTAGCCAGTCAATGCTAAACGTCGACATGCTGTTCGCATCAGATACACCAGTGGCCTAGGGTCTCCACCTGACAGAGCTTTCGACAGTCATTTTTTGATCAAACAATCTCTAGGATTTTCTCCCTCTGAGGTATTTGCATTTATTCATGCTCCAGGAGAATACAGTTTTGACATTAGTTTTCTAACTACTGTTTTATTAGACAAATTTTAGCAAACTTATTCGGCAGTAAAGGACTCTGAGATCTGGACACTTTTTTTGTATTACCTTTAACTGTTCCTACTTTGAAAACTGTTACTATTCTTTTTAGAAATGAGGGGGTTAATGTGAAATACATAATTTATTGGTTGGAGCAAAAATGCGAAATTCAATGCCTCCCAGATCCCATCATTGACACTGAAGGGTTTTGGACAGATGTGTGGCGCTTTAAGGTACAATTACAAATGTCTACTGCTGGAATTGTACATTTACCAAGTAGTTTCTTTTCAGGCAGGGATAGGGGTATTCTATTTTATCCTGCGATGCCTAGAACCTGTTTTAAATGTGGCTTCCCTCGTCTTGCTAGTAGCAGCTGTGATAACATTCGTTGCTCCATGTGTGGTATGCAGGGTCACTCGGGAGCTCATTGTACTGCTATTCCAAAATGGAATCTTTGTGATACCAAGAGCCACACTTTCACTGAATGTTCCTGGGCCTCCCATAATACTTTGGATGCTGATTTTGCTGAACATGACTTCTATGTCAATTCAGCAATCCACAAGTCTTCTAAACCACGTTCTACTCCAACTCTACAACCCCCCCTTCTGTTCTCATTACAGCTCTCATTTTATCTGAAGACCCTGTACTCTTAGCTCCCTCCTCCATTTCTGACCAGATACCTGCTCTCTCAGTGACAGAACCTCTTACCACACCGGCAACTCCAATCATGCCTCCCCCAGACCTTCAGTCCTTTCACCTTGTGAAACAAGGATGAGGTAAACAATCCCTGAAACCGCAAGGCGCTGAACCTTTGCGGTTACAAAATCAATATGCACCACTCAAATGGGGAGACACTGAAATGGATGATGTTTCTGATACATCCTCTATATTAGAAGTTTCCTCAGGAACAGATGATTTGGACCCTGTAAAGCCCACAGTTAAAAAGAAACAATGGGGTACTAGATCTAAGGCTAAAGAAATTTCTGTTCCCACTACCTGATTTTTTTTTCGATGCCTGATTTGTCTGTAGCATCCTTGAATGCCAACAGTATTAGGAATGGGTTATACATAAGGCAACGTTTGCCATGTTTGAAGCTAGTCCTTTAGATGTTTTGTTCCTTCAGGATACTAGACTCTATACTAGCGCAGAAGCTGTTGTAGCTCAGACCAACTAGAAGTGGGGGACATGTTATTGGTCCTTAGGTTCTGATTTATGTAGCAGTCTTGCTATTTGCTTTTTCTCTCATGATGTTCTAATTTTGAAATTAGTGGAGGTTCAGCCTGGAAGGATTTTTTTATTGGATGTGATACTTTATAATTCCTTTTTTAGACTGATTAACTGTCATTCTCCTCAATCTAAAACTGGACATATTGCTTTGTGGAAAGAATTTCAGCCTTTTCTTTTTACTTCCAGAACAGTGATACTGGGAGGAGATTTTAATTGAAGTTTATTATGATCGGATAGAGGAGGGAAGACAGAAAAAGTGTTTTGCGATGTGGTTGCATTAAAATCTGTTCTCGCCCAATCTAATTTAAAAGATGCTTGTCACTCCATCCTTCCAAAGCCCCTCCATACGTTTCATAAAGGAATATTATCTTCCCGTATTGATTATTTTTTTATTTCTGCTGGGGTACATGATTAATCCTGTAATACAGAATTTACAGCTACTTCAGACCATTGTTTTCTTAGTATTTCTTTATCTGACGTAGCTTGAGATTTCTTATGGGAAAGGGTCTTGGAGACTAAATACTGCATTGTTTTATAAAATCCTCCAGTTTCCTATGCTTGACTTATTAGATGCTAGAAAATCAGTTTTTTGTCTGTATGATGATGCTATTTGTTGGTGGTTAGATTCCAAACGAGATTTCAATGTACAGTTGAAAACTAACTCCAGGCTTTACCATACTGATAGACGTAAGTGATACCGAGTCTTATACCATTGATTGCAAACCCTTCAGACTCAAGAGCCCCTTTCATACCATACATCCCAACGTATTAAGGTGATTAAAACTGAGCTTCCTTAACTTCAATATAACAGATTCCCATCACTACAGCAAGAACAAAACTTTGGAACTCAAGGTAAATCTTATTTGATTAATCCATATGAAAATTGTAATTTTAGAAGAAAACAAAAACATATTGACCGACTTGAACTGCTCAATGGGTCTTGTGTTCATACTAGGTCAGATCTGTTATCTGAAATAGATTGTTACATCTTAAAAAAGTTTGGTACTGCTTTTACAATACCTGCTACTGTTACAAAATGGCATAAAGTGTTACAGTTACCTCAAATTTCACAGGCACAACAAAAGCTTTTAGTACAGCCTATCTCTGCCCTGGAATTACAAGCTGTTATTTCTTCCCTGTCTTTAAATACGGCTCCCGGATGTGATGGATTACCTTCTGAATTTTATAAATGGCTTTGGTCACACTGCCCAACAGAACTGGCCCAAGTTTATAACGCTTTACTACAGGCACATGCAATGCCAGAACAACTGAATCTTGGTACCCTCTTTTTTCTTTATAAAAAAGGTAATAAGTTGAGCCTTGAAAATTGGAGACCACTTACATTGTTAAACGTCGACTTAAAAATCCTTGCTAAAATCCTAAACACTAGACTAACTAATGCACTTAGTGATGTTATCCATCCCTCCCAAACTTGTTCTGTACCAGGACGTAAAATTATGGACACTTTACTTCTCTTACGTGACTTGATTGATCACTGTTATACCTGTAATATTCCTACATTTGTGCTGGGTTTAGATCAAGCTGAAGCATTCGATAAGGTAGCCCATGATTTTTTATGGACTTGTTTATCGGAATATGGTGTTCCTCAGTCCTTTGTCTCTATTTTCAAAAATATTATGCCTCTGCGCTAGTTTGCCCCTTACTGCATGGATATTTTGAGACCACACATAAGATTTTGAGATACGTACGCCAAGGTTGTCCATTAAGTCCACTGTTATATATCCTAACCCTGGACCCAGTATTACGTGCAATATATTCGCTCCTCCTGACCCCTTGATTTAAGTATTCAACATTTTCAACTCCCTCCTTTTAAGGCCTTCGCATATGCAGAGGATTTAGTAGTAATGGTATCTACCCAAAGCTCTGTTCTATATGTTTTACAGTTTTTACAAACCCTCACTAATAGTTTTGGAGCACAACTTAATTTGAATAAAAGTTTTTGTCTTGTCATCGCTCCTTTAGATAGTTCCTTAACCTGTTTCAGAGACCTTCCTGTTGTTTACTCTCCTCAACGATTTTTAGGAGTTTATTTTGGACCAGGTGATATGTCCTTTTTTAATTGATCTTTAAAACTTGAAGCAGCTACCCATAGGGTATGGCTCTGGAACTCATGGAAAATGCACAAAACAAATGTGTTTATATGATTAAGTCCTGCCTTCTTTCATTTTTTTAATATATTGGTCATATTTTTCCCATTCCCAAAATCTCTAGAGTGTAAGGTCTTTAGTTGTTTTGTTTTGGGCCCTATGGGGATCACGATTGAATCCAGTTAAACGTGGAATCACTCACTGTACAAAAAAGGAAGGTGGTTTAGGGATGCCTAACCCTTTAGTGTTTTTATTTTAGCATTTTCTTTTACACCAATTTTGTTCCTGTTTTGTTTCATAATTCCCAGCCTTGGTGTCAATGGCTTCGTCACACCTTATATGTTTTTTCAGGTTGGGATGCTGCAGCAGGTCTCTCGAAAAATCTGAAAACGTTTTCCTTTCCTTTGCATATTAAATATGGGTTGGACAAATTGAAAGCTTGGTCATTCCCCAAACAACATTTTTTTTACTCTGTCTCATAAACAGTTTTATTGTTCTATTATGGATATATACTTTGCATTAGAACCTTGTTTAGATAGATCTTTAACTGAGAGACAAAATATTTTCAAGATGCTAAATGATTCTCGATTACCACATAAAACTAGGGATGTCATTTGGCTTCGTGCGCAAGATAAATTAAATGTGAAAAATAACCTGAAACCTAAGGAGTTGAAAGAACGCATTTGTCCTAGACCTGGATGTGAACAACTTTTGGAAACTATTTTACATTTATTTTTTGAGTGTCCCTATGTAGTGAGTCTCTGGGATTTAATTAAACAAGTATGGTTTTGTTTACCTTTTCAATTCTTGAATTACAATATTTTTGTATTAGGGCTTCTGTCGAATCAATGGAGCCCCTTTTTCCCCAGTAGTGTTCTTGTATTATTTGCATATTTAAAATATTGGATTTGGCAAAGCAGATATTGCTACTCTATACAGAAAACCTATATACCACATTCAGTATTATTTTCCTTGATTTCAGAGGATTTGAAATGATATACTTAAAAAGAATTATTGAATTTGACTCCTATCATTTATCATCAGTACTGGTGTAATTTTCCTCAATTCTGACTTTTTGACACTATAGGTAGTTTGTCCAAGTTATTATTCATTTTTTATAACTCAGTTGTGGGATTTAACACTGTTTGAATTTATTTCTGATGTTATAAAAAAAAGTATTCTCCTACTCCTGGAGTGAGGGGAGGGAAGACCCGTTTATATATATTTCCTTTTTTTTGTATTTGCATTATTTTGTGTAAATTTTCAATGTTTGTACTTATTTTGGTTAGTATCAAAGGATTCATAAAAATCCCCTACTTTTAGTGGGGGGGTGGACATTTATACATTTTTTTTGCACTTATCTATTAATGTATGACTATAATATTTTTTTGTTTTGAAGTTATGCTGATTAGCATTCCCCCACTCTTTTAGTGGGGGAGGGGGCTTTTATATATAGTTCTTTTTGTGCTTCTTTAATAATGTATGACTGACATATTTTTTTGCATATTATTTTGTGTGCCTTAACACTGTCTGTATTAATTTGTTTTTGATGTTATAATAATAAAAATTCCCCTACTCTTTTCGAGAAGTGCCATGGGATCTTTAACATCCACCTGAACTACCACCAATCCAGGCAGATGGGACCTCAGTTTAACGTCTCATCCAAAAGATGGCACCTCAGAAGTGCAGCACCCCTCTCATGCTGCACTACAGTGTCAGTACTGGGATATTATCCCATGTGCCAGATGTGGGAACTGAACCCACAGCCCTCTGATCTCCCGGCCTCAGAGGTGGGTGTGCTACCTACTGAGCCACTGACACTGACAATTAGGGTGATAGGGGGACAGGGTAGTATAGTGGTTAAGGACACTGAGATGAAAACCTGAAGAACTAGGTTTGAATGCCATCAGCCCCCACTTGCATACTGTGTAACCCTGAGCAAGTCACTTAACTTCTTTGTGCTCCCAAGTCACACCTGGAAAAAGCTCTGCCTTTGTGTGCTTTTCCTGGTTAAGCAACCCCCACCCAATTTACTACAGTAAACAGCAAGTAACCCAGAATGTTTTTGTGCACATTGGGCCTATCCCCACACTTGAGACTGGGGCCCTTTGTCCTGACTGTTTCCCTAATAAACTGACACCAGCCCCATACTTGATTCAGGTGATAATTGATTCCTTCACAATACAGTAGTATAATATTTTCTATTCTTGTATATTTAACATAGATAACCCTCTTAAGAAGTTGTGTATTTCAGACCAAAATGATTGTACCAAGGGGTCATTCCATATAAGATGTTTCAGCTCTGACCCAGTACAGATACATTTGAGACAATTATCGGTTTGCTAAAAACCCATTTTGTATATGCCAGAGAGTATAAAATAGATGGTTTAGAAGTTTATATTGAAGTAACCTATAGTTTGACAGTGAAAAGGTTTTATAATGAAATGGCCAAATTTCTTCCCAGTTCCAGTCTGTTCCTACTTCATTAGTCACCATCTGCTAATAGTTAATAGACTCAGTTGCAGACCCTCTGATAATACCCAGAAAATATGAATAAAAGGCTAAAATGGTAGGTTTAAACTTGCATAGAACGTTTTTGGTGTTCTTGTTAGTAGCTAGTAGAGTCTCATTTCAATTAAACATTCTCAAAAAAGCATTCCTCATTGATTTTATGAAAGTTGCATTGACTTGATTTAAACTAAGTTGGTCTATTAAGTGGTCTGTGTTTCTTTCCATGTTATATTTGATTAAATCTTGAACTTTTTGATATCCATAGCCTCTAGCTGGTTATTAAAAAGAGTTCTGTTTTCAATCTTAATGAAGCAGTACATTGGGAAATGGTGTTCCAAAAAAGCTACTTTCAGGTACAGTTAATGACTTGTCTAGGTACCCCCATGTTGCGCACCATGAATCTTTTTTTTATTTTCTCAGTCCTAACCCTTACCAAGTCTACAATGATATTGCTATGCAAAATGTGGCAGACATCTTTTTTATGAGAAAAAATAAATTAAAACATTTAAAAAATTCTCAGATTTTGTGGAATTAGAAAACAGTATCACCAAATAAAACTGGAAGATGCCTGGAATATTTTACAGTAAAAAGCAGGTAGAATCAAATTGTTTGCCCAATTTTGTTGCACTGCTGCTTTAAAGGGACACTCAGCCTTTTGAACTAATTTGAAATGGTGAAAAATAAAGGTGTCTGGAGCAAGCTTTAGCAACATAAAATACATAAATAGCAGCATATTTGCACAGTAGTGCCAGATATTTATTATTTTTGTAAACAAATTTATGTTTTGGTTCTCCTAAATGAAATGTTGGCTCTGTGCATCCATTAGCTAGAGTGGACGGTCAATGCTCAATTTTACGTAGAAAATAAAACAGTTTACAGTGTTTGCTTTTGAATGGGACTATCTTTGTACTACTCTGTGACATGACCTGTAAGAAATAAGACTTTTCTTGCATATGGTACCAAAAAATAACTAACTCATTCATGAATGAGTTTCCCCTCAACTCTGTACCTTTCTAGCTCATTGATGTACACAGTTGGCTTAATGTACAAGTTACCCCAGAATGTTTGCTGTGGTGACTCAAGTTTTAAATTTAGAAGATTTGCAGTTTGCACTATTTGTGTAATGGAGCCAGGGATGATTAAATTAACTGTAAATTTACAAAGTTTAGAATTGAAGAATAAAAGTAAGTTAATGTTTATGTTATTATCTTTAAGTACATCCATTTCTATGTTATTCCACTGAGGAGAATATAATTCAGGGGTCCTAACTCCCAACCATCTAGTATACTGCATCACCCTACATGCAAGGTAGTACAGTTAAACGTCTGGTAGTTTAAAGCCACCCTTTTCTTAGGCCTGGTTAATTTAAAGTACACCTGTGTAGGTCTTTTGTGGGACAACAGAAATTTGTTTATGGAATTTTAAATAGTCATGAACCAGTATTTGAGGACTATATTTGTTATAAAATATGAGGTGATGCAATACTTCAGGTAATAAAGTCATCTTTACTGATTCTATTCTACCCCAGGGTTCAAGAGCAGTCTGTTCCACCTGTCTATATTTGATTCTGTAAACTTTTTTTAAATTAGAAAGGTTTTAGTGGCGCTGTTACTACATCATCCAGGAACAATTGTGAAGAAGACATCAGTCAAGATAAGCACTGCAATGAAGCAGATAAGGTCTGATGGTGAAACCATCAGGATGATCCAGGTGTTTCTGAAGAGCACTGGGATCTCCATAATGGACAGTGGGCTAAGGGTCCACCCGAAATATAACATCCCAATGCAGTATACCCCATGGCCTACCATCTGCACCAGGTGCTTACATGTATAGCATTGTTACTGACCTCTTTTGACACTTTATATATAGTATGGTATTAATTTAGTGCAGTATTATAATTTACCTACAATATTTAACTATAAAATTATAGGTTAGTCATTTTTTTTATTTATTTCTGTACACAGGGAAACCATGCTAACTGTTGACCATATGCTTTCAGAGGATGACAAAACCACCGAGAGAGAAATTGTTGAACATCTGGCCATCAAACATGGGGTACTGGCATCTGCATCATCTGTCAAGCAAATGTGATGCCTGAGGGGCTGGACATTCAGGCAGGCAAGGTAAGGCATTTAAAAAAAATTCAATAATGTGTTGTCACACTAAGTTGCATCTCAAAAAATACAGTATATTATCATTTTTTTAATAATGGTTTTGCCCAATGATATAGGATGTGAACAAATAAAAATAACTGGAGAAAACCAGGACATGGATAAAGGACTTAGGTGATGTTTCATGATATCATTCTTTTCTGATGAAACAACAGTGTCTTTAAAGCAGTTTGCTTTTATGGCATTTCATAAGAAGGGCAGGGACTGCATAAAGCCAAAGTCAAATCACAAACTAAAGCTTCATGTTTGGAGTGCCATATCTAACAGTAGGTGTGGTCCACTGTGCATTTTTGAGTATCTGTGGTGCTAGTATTATAAACCTGCAGGCCAAATGCCATCCTCCATACCCTAAATAAATTGCTTGAAAGGGCAGTGGTCTCACAATGCACACATTATTTCTCCACTTACTGTATAGCCTTCTATCTCCATCACAACATGGCTTTCAGAAAAGTCATAGCACCTCCAAGGCCCTCCTCATCCTCACAAATAGTATTGCTCTCACAATGGACACTGGTGACCTCACTGGTGCCATCTCTATGGACCTAATGAAGGTGTTTGATCTTGTGGATCACACCTTACTCACTGGCAAGCTTGCAGACCTGGCAGTCACACAAATAACTCTTCCCTGGTTCTGTAACTATTTGTCACATAGATCACAGAAACTTAACGATAGCACTTCCCTCTCTGACCCTCCCACAAATATGGTTGGTGTTGCACAAAGTCCTATTTTTATTATTGTTAATTATGGTCACAAAGATGTTTTTTGAAAATTGAACATGATCTTTGAACATAACTGATAATGATCATTCATGTTACATCATTATAAAATCATAATCTTTTTAGCTGGGTATACACTAAGCAGATATTAAAAATTCAGTCTGTGAACATTTAATTAAGCCCTTATGGGAAGAATTGGAACACCTCTAAGATCATGGTATTCAAGATATTTCAGTCACTGGTATAGTAGCCCCATGCAGGCACAACCTTTGAAATGCCTGTGGTACTAAATATCACAGGCAGACTGGCCACATATTACGTTTACAGGTTTGTTGGACAGAAATAAAGTTCAAATTCTACTTGTTAATATTGAATAGGATGATTTTCAGTTTTCATCGATTTTCACCTGATCACCATTAGAGATGCGTGAAATTAGAAATTTTGTTCCATGAAATATTTTGTGAAATTCACACATTTTGAGAAATATTTCATGGCTGTGAAGTTCTGCATGCGAAATGCAAAATTTCACTCATAAAACATGAAATTTTGCAGATGAAATGGCAAAATTCAGGCAAAATGTGATGAAATATAGGGAAAATTTGGTGAAATTGTGAGTTTCAAGGGAAGAATTTCACATCCGGTGAAAAATTTCATGGAATGGCAGAATTTTGTGAAATGTTTCACATGGTGAAATCGCAGATTTCATAGCAATTTCACAGGTGAAATTTAATTTTGCAACACATCTAGTCACCATGAAAATCACTAAATGTCATTGCCACCTTTTCAAATGTTAATATCTGGTCCACAGACCTGTGAGTAGTGAAAATGGAGGAAAGGCAATCACATGCATGACATGATTAGAGTGTTGAGGACAGCTCACATGTTTGATTTTAGCAGGGTCACTGACAAATGCTTGTTTGATGAAGAGACTGTATCTTTAATAAAAAAATATCTTTCATACAAATTTGATGTCCATCCCAAAGTGCGGTGCATCTCAACACAGAGTGAAATATCAGTGGGTATGGGGAGGGGGGATTGCTAAAGGCATGACTAGATGAAACAGTTGACAGATAACCATGAAATTGCACACCTACTCATAAAAGTGATGTGATTATTATATATCATATTCCCAAGATTGGCAATGACTGAAGGTCACAGCCATTAAAATTAGCATTACTTCACTGAACAACTGACTATCCCCCTGCTAGGAAAGGTATGTCCCAGAAATGAAAATAATAAAAAACAACACAGTACATACAGTAGAATTTGTATTTGAAAAATGATTGAAGCAGAACTGCCAGTGCCAACAAGCCATATTGTGTTGTGGTTCTGAGCCCACAGGGTTGGGTGTTCACTGCACCCACTCAGTGTGAGTGGTTGATGAATGGAACTAGAGTGAGTACAGTACAATGCTGTACATGCAACATACAGTACTAATTCTGTTTTATGCCATGAATGCACAGACTAAAAGAGCCATGTTCAATATTGTGTCAATACCCGATGCTCACTGGGTGACTGTGGTCCTGTGGGATGTCACCAGAGGAAGCAGCCAGGGCAGCCAAAGGGGGAAATATGGAAAAATGGTGCACTGCCTTATTGACTCACTTTAAAGAAGGTGCAGTCCCCAGCCAACATACTTACATTGCCTTACTGTCTCACCCCAAATAAGGTGCAATGACTTCAAATGGCTCTGGTGTGGAAGTAAGCTATTTAAAGGGAGCAACTCTGACAGTTGCATTTTACAATAGGGCCTCACCTGATGGAAGGTCCACCTTGCTGACTTGCAGCTGAGCTTACTTTCACAGCAGGGCTTTGACTTGAAAAACTATAAGACACCCACTCCCCTTTGGGATGTAGTAAGTGAGTGGCCATTTGGGGCAGAAGGCATGTTGTAACTATTTTTTGACTTACCAGTTTTTGGGAGGGGGAATGGTGTGCACTGGATCTTTTGCTTTGACTTGTGTATGCCATGACCAGTAGCACCCTAATGAGAAAAATCATTTAGAGTTTGTGGAAATGATTGCTTTGAGCTGCTAATTTTGAATTTATTCATGTTTGGGAGATGTGTGTCTGTCTTCATTAGCTGACTCTCCACCAATTGCCAGTGCATTGACTGGAAATGCACCTTATCTGGTGGGCCAATAAGGCAGTACAAGTACATTGGCTGGGGACTGAACTTTACATAAAGTGAGCTAATAAGACAGTGCACCACATTTTAAAAGAGAGGAACTCTGGCACTTGCATTTTAGAATGGGTCCTCAGCCGATGGGTACTGAGTCAATATAGCACTTCCCAAACAGTGTGGCAAGAACCATGCTGCATGAAGCACAAAAGCATTTACAGCAACAGGGATATAAGAGCAGTAAGGAATTACCACTACCCCTTTCACTTGACCATGAAGTGGAGGAAGGAATGAAGAAGCCTGTGCTGCTGTGCCTGGTTGTGCTGTTCCCATAGTGGAGTGGCTAAGGCAGCAGGACACAGCAGCCATGGAGACCTGGGACTGTGGTTCAGTTACCCCCAGGTCTCCTGGTGTTGTTTTAATAAAAAAACTAATTTCCCCCCTCCTGAATGTCTCACCATCCCCAAAGTCCACCCCCTAACAGAGTTTATTATTCAAAGTCCAGGGGCTGTGGTGAGTGAAGCCCCCCCTTAGAAAAGAAAAAGTCCCATTCTTTTCAATGGGGTGTTTGCATTTCTTGTGTGGTTGCTGTTGTACCCAACATTATGGCTGGCAGTATAGCCTAGAGGTTAGAGTAACAAGCTGTGAATGAGCTTGGTACATCCATCAGACCAGACCTTGGTTTGATTCTCACAACCTCCACTTGCACACTGTGTGACTCTGAGCAAGTAACTTAACCACCCAGTGCTCCTGGGTCACCCATGGAAACAGGTACTTGTGCCTAGTGGGCCTTACCCGGTTACAGAATACACATAAGGAGCCAGAAGAACTGTGGGTCACCATGAAAACAGGAAATGGGACAGCCAGAAGAACTGGGGTTGTCTACAGATCCCCAGAACAGGGGGAAAACATAGACACATTACTATTAGAAGATATACAAAACATAACAGCTAAAGGGGAGGTTCTGATAATGGGAGACTTCAACATACCAGATACAGATTAGTCAATACCAGCAGGAACACCTGCCAGAAATAGACACATGGTGGATTCCCTGCATGAGGAGGACCTCAAACAACTGGAAAAACAACCCACAAGAGACAGGGCTATCCTTGATCTAGTACTGACTAATGGGGAAAGGATCACTGATCTCCAGGTAGATGGTCAGCAGTGGGCCAGTGTCCATCACATGGTATGGTTCAATGTGGCCATTAGAACTAAATCATCCCATTCCAATGCAAAAATAAGGGACTTCAGAGGAGCTGACTTTGATAAGATGGCCAACACAGTTAAGCTAGCCCTGGCAAAAATAAATACAGGTGAGGGGATACAGGCAAAGTGGGCAAGAATTAAGGATGCAATACTTGAAGCAACATCCCATTGTGTTAGAGAGAAAAGGAAGTGCAAAAGAAGAAGGAAACCACTTTGATTCTCAAAAACAGTAGCCGAAAAGGTCAAAGCCAAAAGGCTGGCCTTCAGGAAATATAAGGAAAAACAGTTGGATGAAGATAGGGAGGCATACCAAACTTCCCTAAGGGAAGCAGGGAAGGCAGCACAGCAGGCAAAGGCCCAAACTGAGGAAACACAAGCACAAACAGTAAAAGAAGGGACAAGACTTTCTATAGATAAATTAGTGAAAAGAGAAGGTCCACAGGGGGTATTGATAAGATCAAAGGAGATAAGGGAATGTGTGAGGAGGGGGACCATGTAAAAGCATCTATCCTAAATAGATACTTCTGCTCAGTATTTAATGAACAGAAGGTAGGGCAGGGCCCACAGCTCAGCACCATGGGCACAGGGGGAGGGAGGTGAGCACTAGTCCCTTCACAAAAGAATGGGTCCTACAAGTGCTTGATAAACTCAGGGTGGTCAAGGCAATGGGACCTGATGGCATACATCCCAGGGTACTTAAGGAGCTAAGGGTGAAACTAGCAGAGTCATTATTGGAACTGTTTAGTGAGTTTCTGAGCACAAGAGAGGTCCCAGAAGAGTGGAGAAGGGCTCATGTGATACCGCTCCACAAGGGTGGTAGCAGGGAGGAGGCAGAGAACTACAGACTAGTCAGTCTTACCCCAGTAGTGGGCAAGATTATGGAGGCACTCCTTAAGGAAAGGATAGTGCACCATCTAGAATCCATAGGAGCACAGGATCCAAGACAGCATGGGTTTGCAAAAGGAAGGTCCTGTCAAACTAATCTCATAGATTTCTTTGACTGGGTAACCAGAGTGGTGGACCAAGGGGGAGCAGTTGATGTCATCTAGCTTGACTTCAGCAAAGCTTTCAATACTGTTCCACATAGAAGATTGATTAATAAGTTGGGTAGGTTCAGGGTGGGTTAGATGTTGGTCAACTGGGTGGCAAACTGGTTGATAGACAGAAAACAGAGAGTGGTGGTAAACGGTATACAGTCATAAAAGATGCAAATCATAAGTGGGGTACCTCAGGGATCAATCCTGGGGCCAGTCTTCTTCAATATCTTCATCAGTGACATTGCAGATGGACTGGAGGGTAAGGTTCATCTCTTTGCAGATGACACTGAGATCTGCAGCAGAGTAGATGATCCAGATGGGTTGGGAAAAATGAGAAGTGATCTGGATAAACTAGCAAAATGGTCAGAAGAGTGGCAACTGGGGTTTATTGCAAAGAAGTGCAAAATCATACACATACAGAAGAGAAACCCTGAAGCCACCTATAGGCTGAGAGGGGAGTTGCTGGCAGTCACAAGGGAAGAAAGAGACTTGGGCCTTATCATCACCGATGACCTGAAATCATCCAAGCAGACCAGTAAAACAGTAGGTAAGGCTAGGGAGATGTTAAGGTCTATTAGTAGGGGTAGCACTAGTCATAAGAGGGAGGTAATAATCCCTCTTTACAAGACACTGGTTAGACAACATCTGGAGTACTGCTTGCAGTACTGGAGGCCACACCTTCACAAGGATATTAACCAAATTGAGGCAGTTCAGAGAAGAGCAACCAAAATGGTGCAGGGACTGCATCACAAAACATATGAGGACATATTAACAGAGCTCAATATGTATACCCTAGAACAAAGGAGGGAGCACTGTGATATGATCGAAACATTCAAACACCTTAAAGGCATTAACAAGGTGAAAGAGTCTAACATGCTTCAATATAAGAAAAATAGCAGAACAAGAGGACACAGCAAGAGATTAGAGGGAGGTCGATTAAGGGGTAATGTGAGGAAGTTCTTTTTCACAGAAAAGGTGGTGAATGCAAGTAATGGCCTACCTGAGGAAGTGGTGGATATGAATACAGTGCAGAGCTTCAAACAGACATGGGATAGGAATAAGGAAGCAATACAGATGATTATGAATAGATAGGCCATTGACAGAGCAAAAGCCGATTGCACATTTATAAGGTAGAAAAAGAAATGAGCAGACTGGATGAGTCTTGCCGTCCTTATCTGCCGTTAACTTCTATTTTTCTATGATACCAAAGACTAAATAAAAAAAAATACAATGTCGGGGCACAACATTTTGGCTGCGGCATTTTTGCCAAGCTGTTTTTGGTCATGACATTACGACCCCTTGCCCAGCTGCTGGGAGGTCCATGCCCACCTTGCCGACTGATAGCTGAGCTTACTTGTGCATCAGAGCTCTGATCTGAAAAAAAAAACCAAATAACTAAGAGACCTCCACTCATCTTTGGGATGAAATAAGTGAGTTGCCATTTCAGGCAGAAAGCATGTTGGAACAATTTGTTGACTTGTACTTTTGAGGAGGGGGAGGGTGTGCACTGGGTCTTTTGTTAGTTCCTCCCATACACAATAACGCAATTAAAGAGTCATAGAAAATGATGTCCATGTTAGACCTTTCTCCATACTTTCACCTGAAATTTCAGAATTACAGTATGTTCCCCAAGGTTTCTCCTAATCATCTGTGGAAACAGAAGTCTGTACTCAAAGTGAAAGTTAATTTTGTGGGTGGAGCATGTGTGCTCTCTGAGAAAAAAGTTTTCTTTCCATAGACACTAATGCAATTAGTGTGTCACAGAAGATGGCTGATATGTTTGCTATTTCTGCATACATTTACCTAACATTTCAGAATCATGTTCCCTAAAGTGTCAACTCATCAACCCTAGAAGCACAGTTTTCTGGGGGGGGCCTCATGTGGTCCTTCAGAAAAAGCTTTCTTCCCACAAACATTAATGCAGTTTGAGTGTCATGGAAAATGATGGCTAAATTTGGTATTTCTGCATACTTTCTCATGAAATTTCAGTATCATGTTTCCCAAGGAGGCCTTTAACCACCCCAGAAGCACAAGCCTCTACTACACAAGAATGTTAATTTATTTTGGTGGGGCTTCATGTGATAGCGTAGCCATTTACATTCGGTAGGAAATAAAAGCCACCGAACTAAAAGGGCAACCTGTGGACTTTGAGTCACTGTAACTAACAGTAGACACAGGCATTGTGTACAGGCCCCCAAATCAAGGAAATAAAGGAGACAAAGACCTAATAGAGGAAATCCACAAAATGTCTGATAAAGGTGAAATGATACTGGAGTGGGACTTCAACCTACCAGATATTAACTGGAGCACACTAACGGCAGCAACATCAAGAAGTAGGAACTTCTTATTGTCACTACAAGGTGCAGGACTGTGCCAACTTGCTAAAACCCCAATGAGGGGAGATGCCATTCTTGACTTAATATTGTCCTGACAAACTCAGAAAGGATCAAGGACATCGAAGTGGGATGCCATATGGACAACACTGCTCATCTCATGGTAAACTTTAAGGTAAACATAACACAGGACACCAGCCACTCAAAGATAAAGGTGCTAGATTTCAGAGAAGCTGACTTCCAGAAAATGAGGAACAACATAACTAATCAGTTAATGGAAATAGAGGTTGAGGAAGTGGAGTTCATGTGGGGGAGACTCAAGAGAGCAATAAAGACTGCCACAAATCCATGTGACAGATGGGTCAGCAAAGCAAAAAGGAAAATACATTTTCTATGGTTTTTCCAAGGAAAAGGCTACCACAGCCAAAGAAAAAAAGAAGGTGTATTGCATATACCAGGAAACCAAAACTGGGAAATACCGGGAGTCATGCAAGGAAAAAAAATGAGAGTCTAACAAACAAATTAGAAAGGCAAAATCCCAAACAGAGGAAAAAATAGCAGAAGGGGAAAAGAGAGGAGACAAATAATTTTTAGATACATTAGGGAACGTAGGAAGGCAAAAGGGGGGATAGTAAAGATTGCTACTGAAGAAGGGAAATGCACCAAACATGACACAGAGAAAACCAAAATCCTCAACAAATACTTCTGCTCAGTGTTTACCAAAGAGGACACAGGGGATGGCCCAGCCCTGAAAAAACACAGCACCCCAGGACCAGGGGTAAACAGAAGTTCCTTTACAGAAGCCGAAGTACAGGAGGTGCTAAATAAACTAAAAGTAGACAAAACCATGGGACTAGATGAAATGCACTCCAGAATCCTTGAGAAACTAGGGACAGAATTAGCAGCCCCCTGGCACTTCTATTCATGAAATCCTTGAAGAGCGGTGCGCTACCCAAAGACTGGAAAAAGGCAATAGTGGTTCCACTTCACAAATCAGGCAGTTGTGAAGAGGCTAGTAATTACAGACCGGTGAGCCTCGCATCTATAGTAGGGAAACTAATAGAGACACTACTCAAACAGAGGATAATAGCATTTCTCAAAACTGGCGGCCAACAAGACCCTAAACAGCATGGTTTCACAACAGGTAGGTCAAGCCAGCCAATCTGCTCTAGTTTCTTGACTATGCTACAAAAATAGTGGACAATGGTGGGGCAGTAGATGTGGTCTACCTAGACTTTAGTAAGGCCTTCAACTTGGTTCCACGCAGAAGGCTGGTAAAGAGGCTTGACCTCACAGGGGTTGGTCCAGAAGTAGTCAGATGGGTACAAAACTGGTCACAAGGAGAACCCAGAGGATACAGGTTAATGGAAAGCAATTGACAGAAGGCAGGGTGACCAGCAGGGTATCCCAGGGCTCAATGCTGGAGTCTCTGCTCTTCAATGTTTTTATAGCAGACATCACTGACGGACTGGAAAGGAAGGTGTGTCTGTTCACAGATGACATCAAGATATGAAAGAGGGTGGACATCTCAGAAGGAGCCAGCAAGATGGAAGCTGACCTCCAGAAACTAGAAGAATGGTCTGAAGTATGGAAGCTGAGATTTAACTCCAAAAAACACAAGGTCATACACATAGGAAAGAAAAATTCAAGAAAGGAGGATTACCTAGGAGGTAGATGACTGGTGGCCTCAAACCAGGAACGAGATCTGGGAATCATAATCTCAGATGACTTGAAGGTTAGTAAGTAGTGTGAGAAGGCAACATTGAAGGTCAATAGAATGCTGGGCTGTATTGGGAGGGTAATCATGTGCAGGAGGAGAGAGGTGGTACTATCACTGTATAGATCACTGGTCAGGCCTCACCTGGAATACAGAGTCCAATTCTAGAGGTCTCACCTCAGGAAGGACATTGACCAGGTGGAAACAGTGCAGAGAAAAGTGACAAAAATGATTTGGAGTCTGTAGTACATGTCCTATGAGGGAAGACTTAGGGAACTGAGTATGTACTCCCTGGAGAAGAGAAGAGAGAGAGGACACGATTGAGACATTCAAGTACATAAAAGGCATTAACAACGTACAGGCACAGGAACTTTTTCACTTTAAGAAGGGCTCCAGGATCAGGGGACATGACCTCAGGCTACAAGGAGGGAGGTAGGAAGTTTTTCTTCACAAAAAGAGTGGTGGATGCCTGGAATAGCCTGCCCCAAGAGGTTGTGGGGGTCAACACTATGGGAGGATTCAAGGGATGCATGGGATAGAAACAAGGGAGCCCTGACTACAAATGACAAGTAAAGTGTCAAAGCAGATCTAAAATAAATGGGCAGACTAGATGGACCTAGTGGTCTCCTTCTGCTATCAACTTCTGTGTTTCTATGTTGATCTCTGAGAAAAAGCTTTCTTCCCAAAGGTACTAATGCAATTAGTGTTACATCAAATGGCCGATATGTTTGCCATTTCTGCATACATTCTCATGCAATTTCAGACTCATGTTCCCCAAAGTGTCCCCTAACCACCCCAAGGAGGTGAAATCTTTACTCCAAGCAAAAGTTCATTTTGGACAGGGGTGTTTAATGTGCTCTCTAAGAAACAGATTTCTGTCCTTTGATATACACTAATGCAATTATGATTTAAAGGTGGACAGGCAGTGCAATAAAGCAGTATGGTGGGCTAGTGGGACTCTGGGGTTCATGGGATGGGTATCACCAGCAGAAACAAGGATGAGGTGTTGCCTCCTTATAGATTACTGGTAAGACACTACCTAAAAAATTATGTCCCATTCTGGGGACCACACCTCCGAAAGGACAAAGACAGAGTGAAGGTGGTGCAGAGAAGGGCAACTAAATTGATGCAAGGTCTGCATCAAAAGTATATGAGTAGAGACTAAAGGACCTCAATATGTACACCATGTAACAGTGCAGGGAGAAGGGGGATATGATAGAAACCTTTAAATACCTCATGGGAGTAAAGAAAATACAGGAGGGTTTTTTTCATAAGAAATGGTGCTAAAGAACAAAGGGACATGATATGAAGCAGGAGGTAGTAGATTCATGAGAGATGTGAGGAAGTACTTCTTCACAGAAAGAGTGGTGGATTCCAGGAACAGCCTTCCAGGGGTGGTGGTGGGGTTTAAAATAGTGGTGATGGTTAAGAATGCATGTGATAAACACAATAGATTTATAGGAGAAAGGAAGAGAGGGAGGTAGAAAGAGCTGTAGATTGGGCACAGTCTGCAGTAATAGTGCAGGTAAGGAGAAATGGGTAGACTGGATGAGCCAAGCATTAGTTATATGCCTCAAATTCTATGTTTCTGTGTTTAGTTAGAGTGTCACAGAAATTGGCTGACATGTTTGGCATTTCTGTATTCTTTTACCTGAGATTTCAGTATCATGCATCAACCAAGAGCAGATTTATTCTGGACTCCCTTCAAGGTGCCTTCCTCAAGCAACTGGTCATGGAACCAACTCAGCAGAAGGTAATACTGGACCTTGTGCTCACAAACAGGGACAGTGTGATGGGGGTAACACTGGAGGAGCACCTGGGGAACAGTGATCACCAGTCATTGTGGTTTGAAATCACAGAAGGAGCAGAACCAAACCACACAAAAACATGTATCCTGGATTTTAGGTTGGAAGACTTTGGGAAAATTGGGAGATGCTTGAAAGAAGCATTAAATGGAATGGGGCATGAATCAGGGGTTGAGAAACAGTGGGCAGTATTTAAAACAGGGATTACAAGAGCAACAGAATTATGCATTAAGCAGGTTAGCAAGGGGAAAAGGAAGAGGAGACCATTATGGTTTTCCAAGGAGGTAGCGGAGAAAGTGAAAGCCAAAACAATTGTAGTCAGGCAATACAAAAAGACACAGGCAGAAGGGGATAGGAAGAAGTACCAGGAGGCACAGAGGGAATCAGGAAGGTCAGTAAGGGAAGCCAAAGCTCAGACAGAAAAGCACATTGCAAAATCAGTGAGTAGAGGAAACAAAACCTTTCACTGGTACATAAGTGAAAAAAGAAAAGCAAAGGGAGGGATAGTGAGACTGAAAGGGGAGGATGGGGCCCACATGGAGGATGACAACAGTAACACTGACATATTAAACAGGTATTTTTGCTCAGTCTTTACTGAGGAAGAGGAGGGTAATGGGCCTGAAGGGAGTACAAGAGGTGGGAATGATGCAGAAATGGATGCAAATCCCTTTGCATGAGAAAAGGTCCTGATGAAACTGGAAGGAATAAGAGCTGATAAAGCAATGGGGCCAGTTGGAGTGCAACCCAGGGTCTTTAAAGAACTAAGAGAGGTGATGGCTGAACCTCTGGCAATCCTGTTTAGCCCATCACTGAAAACAGGGGAGGTACCAAAAGACTGGAGGACAGCAGATATGGTCTGTTATACAAAAGTGGGAACAAAGATGAAGTGGGGAACTACAGAGCAGTCAGCCTCACCTCAATAGTGAGGAAGATCATGGAAGCAATACTGAAGGAGAGATTGGTGGAACATCTGGTTGTCAAATGACTGCAGGGTGCAAGGCAGGATGGTTTCACCAGGGGGAGGTCATGCCAGAACAATCTCATTGAAATGTTTGAGTGGGTGACTAGGGAGGGCAGTTGACATGGCCTATCTGGACTTCAGCAAGGTCTTTGACACTGTGCCACATGGAAGGCTATTACACAAAGTGGGGAATATGGGTGTAGGCAGGATAGTAGTGTGGTGGGTAGGTAACTGGGGGTTGGCAGGACAAAGAGGGTGGTGGTCAATGGCTGTCACTCCACAGAGGGAAGAGTGATCAGTGGGGTACCACAGAGATCAGTGCTGGGACCGGTCCTATTCAACATCTTCATCAGTAATATTGCACAGGATCTAGAAGGCAGAATATCCCTGTTCGCTGATTACACAAAGTTCTGCAACACTGTGGACACACCAGAGGGTGTAGACAGAATGAGAAGGGTCCTGCAGAAATTTGAAGAATGGTCAGGGGTTTGGCAGTTGAAATTCAATGCAAAGAAGTGCAAGATAATGCATATGGGGCACAAAAACCCTGGCACAATATATCAGTTTTGGGATGAGGATATAGCATGTACCAAGCAGGAAAGGGATCTTGGGGTTATCATCTCTGATGACCTCAAGGTATGGAAACAGTGTGACAAGGCAGCAGGTAAAGCAAACAGGATACTGGGATGCATAGTTAGGGGCATCACCAGCAGGAAAAGGGGGGGTCATAATTCCACTATACAAGACACTAGTGAGGCTCCACCAGGAGTAAAGTGTACAGTTCTGGAGACCTTACCTATGTAAGGACATAGACAGGGTAGAGAAGGTTCAGAGGAGGACAACAAAGATGGTACATGGTTTGCATCACAAGTCCTATGAGGACAAGTTGAAGGACCTGAATATGTACTCCCTGGAGGAGAGGAGAGGAGGGAGAGAGGGATATGATAGAGATATTCAAGTATCTTACAGGGAAGAACAGGGTGCAGGAATACACTATTTTTAAGTTCAGGACTAGAGGGCATGGGATGAAGTTGGAGGGAGGATGATTCAGAGGAAATGTGAGGAAGAATTTCTTCACAGAATGGGTGGTGGACAAGTGGAACACCCTGAAGTGGTGGAGGCTGAAACAATCACGGGATTTAAGAATGCATGGGATAGACATAAAGGAATTCTGGAGGTCAAGGGTGAGGGGTAACAGACTTCTAAAAGAACATAAAGTGAACTTACAAGCTCAAATGAACAGACTGGGTGGGCTGTAGTCCCTTATTTGCCAACACTGTCCATGTATCTATGTATCTATGTACCCCAATGTGTCCCCTAACCACCCTGGAAGCAGAAGTGAGATTCAGATTTCAGATTCTTTATTGTTAAAACAAGTGTATAACCAAACTGACAAACACCCCAAAAATCATGCAATAAAATAAATGTATATCTTTTCAGATACTATAAATACATTACACAGACAGTTGATAATAAGACAATATAATCCAAAAAATGGTAGTTAAAGGTAGTTACAAATTCAATACATTACAAACTTCAAGATAAAATTTAATAATAGCACAAGTCATGCATTTATGGTTTCCTGCTAAAAGAATTGTAAGTTTTGATGTTGAATTAAGTCCACTTATTTTTTTTTTTTAAGAATGGATATAGGCATCATTTAATTCTTTTATCCACTAAGAGTGGACAGTCAAAAATCAGGTGCCCACTAAAGATATTCACATCCAGGTCACATCAGCACCTGCTGGGTTCTTTAACCATTTCCCAAGAAATACAAACAGATTTATGATAATGTATATCAAATATTAATCTAGTGAATGACTTCCTATGTAAAGCATTCTGACACCAAGACAAATAATCATGTGCTAAATAAGGATTATAAATTATTTTAAATTGGTGAAAAAGTGTGGAACTTTGAATTTTGGCTAATTCTTCTTGACAGGCAATATCAGTTAATCTTAAAATCGTATCATTTTTTATGTTTTAATGTTGAAGGTAGTTAAGTAATGATCTATATTTTGAAGACCAGATTTCATGAGTATAAGATTTAGTCTTGTAAACCAAAAGGGGGAGTAAATAGTATTATCCCTATTGAACAGAAATTCCAGACAACAGGCATATCAGAGTTTCACCTTTGGATTAATGATTAGTTTGTACCAATAGTTTATACTTCTAAAGAATGCTTGAAGCACAATTGATTTCTGAACTGTTTCTCTCCTCAAGTGCTCTCCCAAGCCCACCTGCAGTAATGCAAATATTAATCTAAGAAATAAAATTTGAATTGGATCTATAATTACAACCTGTGGTTCTAATCCACAGAATTCAGTGCCATATAATAATACAGTCTTTACCTTAGTGTTGCATACATTCATTATAGTCTTGAATGAATTATTCACAAAAGATTTAACAAATCTATCTATTGCTGGTTCAATTTACCTAGCAAATTGTTTAGTATATTTCAGATGTTGTACCCATCCATGATGTGTGGGTAAAAGTACACCCAAATATTTAAACTCTTTCACTGTTTTAATTGCTTTATTATGTATAGTCCAATTAAATCTTAAATATGGTGATTTATTAAAAATCATAATTTTAATATGTTGGGTGTTTATTTTAATTTTATAGTTCATATTAAAAGCAAATTGTTAGATAAAGAGTGGATCATTGAAATTAGAAAGCACTCGATAATCTTACTTCAGGAAACCTGGGTAAGGGAGAACATGAAGGCTTTTTTTAATGGTTATGTTAAACTTTAGAGTAAAGAAACAAAGCCGCACAATAGTATTGGCTGTAGTAAAGGGGGTCTAATCACTTTGGTTTCATCCAAAAGCTAAATACAAAAAGATCATATAATTATGGAAAGGAAATTGTGTCTATTATACTTACTCTGCCCCCAAAAAACAGATATTTTTTTTTGTTTACCTTTATTCTACAGTTACAGTTAGTCAATTTCTTCAAAGACTGGTAGATATGATAAAAGAGTTAATGCACTGAGGAACATTACTGTATATACTAATCTTATTGTTATCTAGATGGGCAACTTTGATGCACAAATTGGTTTATTGTCTGAAAATGATGGCATCTTAATTTCTGGTGAGATTGGTACCATTAAGTATCAGTGACAAGACATCTATGAACAGTATTATAAATACTAAAAGTAAATTACTTCTGAACTGTCTCATGGAAAATCATATTCCTATTGTTAATGGCCAAATAATTGGAAACAAATGGGGTTCTTTTATATTCATAAAGAAGGATAAAGATGGGGGCTCACTCTTGAATTATGCCATTTGTGAAATTTATGATTGGCAGATAATGTTTTTAAGGGTTTATCAAATTTTTGTAGTGATCATCTTCCAGTTATCATATGTCTTGATAACATAGGCATTTGGGATAATAAATCTTATAAGGAGGATACTATATAGTTTTATTTGGACAGTAACTTCAAGATTAAATGGAATTCAGTTATAAAGTCAAAGATATAAAGCTTTCAGACTGATAAATTGATGTAGTTACTAAAGATAAAGATTAATTCTAGTATTGAAGTTTTTCTAATTGTAACAAACTGTTCAAACTATTAACCAATTGTCTGAGTAATAAAGACAAGAGACCTCAATATTTTCATTCAAAAACTGATGCCCCCTGGTTTGATGTAGACTGTAAAAGATTTAAGTCAGTCATTAATGCGATTCAGGATATGTATTAAAAACAGACTGAGTATGTAAGAAAGCTTCAAGAGAACTAATAAAATAATATAGGCTTTAATTCAGACAAAAAAAGTATTCTGAGAAAAAATAATTTTGGGGAGACTTACACATGTTGCTCGAGGATAAGAATACAAAGATATTTTGGTTATTAATTGCCTTTGGACAAGACAGGATATCCTTCAATATAGATGCCACCATTTCTCCAAAATCTGGGAAACCTTTTTCACTAACTTATATGCTCCTCCTAGACAGGACACTTATGGGGTTTACAAGCAATCTAATGTGAATATCAATCAAATTCTTGGGCTTGTATCCTCAGTATCATGGAATCCAATTTAATGTAGGGAAGTTGAGGTATATATTTTGGCTCAAAAAAAAATAAATAAATAAAGCCCCTGGAATAGATGGATTTTGAGTGGAAACTTTTAAAGTGAATATTATTTGGGAGCCCAATTATTTCCTGCTGTCTTCAACTATATTAACAATACTTACTGTGTACCAGAAGCATTGCTAACAACATAAATTGTTCCTATTCATAAAACAGGTCCACAAGATGGTCCTGTGAATTATAGATCAATTTCTCTGCTATGTATACCAGCTATGATTTAGTCACATTTTCTTCTTGATGAGCTAGCAGTATGGCTTGAAGATAATCAAATACTATCTGAAAATCGATTTGGATTTAAATTCAACAAGTCCACTATTCATAATATTTTTATTATTAATCACTTGATTGAAAAATGTGGTAAGGGCAAGAGAAGGAGTTTATATTGCTATTTATTGGACTTACAAAATGCCTTTGAAAATGTCAATAGAAACACCTTCTGGAAAATTCTGGCTGACCTCAGTATTGACCCACAATTGTTAAAATAATTATTGCTCCTTGCACATCAATACTTATTCATGTATTCATTACTTCCTTGATGGAAAGTTAACTAAAAAGATTCACGTAAAAAGTGGATCAAACAGGGATATACAGTATATTAGCGCAAATGCTATTTAATATTTATGCAACTTGTCAGTTATGACATAGATGCACTGAAAATGTTGAATATCTTTGTTGGTCTATTAATGTATGCAGATGATGCAGTTGTAATTTCAAGATCAGTCATAGGTTTACAAAAAGCATTAGATTATATATATATATATATATATTTATATTTTAATTCAGTGAAAAAACTTTCTTTGGAAATCAACACCCAATACATTACCATGGAAGGAGGTTTTCATTAATTATTATTACAGAGACATTGGGGATTGTAAGGGGGGCACTAGACCACCCAGGAAGGAGGTTTCATTGATTATTATTATGAGTCATTGGGGATCGGGAAGGGCCACTATAACACCAGGGAAGGGGTTTTCTTAAATATTATTAATACAGGCAACATCAGTGATCAGGAAGGGGGCTGCTAGATCCCCAGGGCTATGCATTTTATATAAGTGGGATCAGGCTTGGGAGGGGGGACCATGACACATTGCAGCATGGTGTTACTCTCTCCAAGAAGGATACATCTAAGTACCATTAGAGCATCCCTAGCTTGTTTAAGGGTACTTACAAGTTCTCCCTCTGGGAAAGTTTTGTAAATCCCACTTTCAGGGATATGGCATCCTGCATCTGCTACAAGCCCCCTAGCACCATGCCACAGCCCATTTTATGGCACAAGGCTTGTACAAGTCCCCTTTGGCACATGCAGCCTGAATTTGACACTGGCTGCCTTTATGAATAGAACAGGGATCATTTTTTTGATGGAAGGTGCCACTTGCACCATTTATGTTTGCCGCAGGCACCTTGTCAATCTATGGACTTTGAGAATCGAGCCAATAGTGTTTGATTTGCCTGTTAGAGCCTTTTTTCTTGAATCTTTTCCAGATTGCCCCCACCATCCTTGGTTAAATGGGTGCCTCTTTAGTTCTTTTTCCAATATTTGTTGTTACAGTGATCTTGGCACCAAACCTTTCAATACCAGTTGAGGTCCCTGTCTGAATAGTAACTGTTTTCAGATGTCTTTTTCTTTTCTTTTCTACTTTTTTATCTTCTTGTTTTCTCCCATTTAATTCAAGTTCCAGGTTTTCAGTTTCCCTTGTCTCTTATTTTTTTAATGTCCTTTGTAATCTGCTTTATTTGTTCTAATCTGTTTTAAATATTTCCTGTACCAGTTTTATTAGGCTTATTTTCCCACTGGTTCATATCATTTGATATAACATGTTGATTGCCCTTTGGATCATTTTCTTAAACTAGCTTATTTATTCTGAAAGAATAGACTTTTTGTGCATTAATAGGATTCAAAATTTCCATTAATATTAAATTAATCTGTATAAAAGCTAGTTTTATGTCCTGTAAGCTTTTTATCAAATTACCCTGTAATTCTTTTGGGTAATAGGAAGAACTTTTCCTTTGTCTAGGAGGTTCTTACTGAGAATTATTTTCATGATTGGACCAAATAAATGCAATATCTGGTCAAGTAGATGAGGAGCTGGTTTATTTATTTATTATTTTGTTAAAAACAGTGGATTGATTTTCAAAGAGCACTTAAAGAAATGCAAGTTTCATCACTCTAGGGTTGCAGTGAACTCTGGGTGCATCATGGACCCTGCACCCAATTTTATGGGGTGGGATCCTTGCACCAATAGCCCAAGAGTTGCCGCAGCTGCATGATAGCATCAAACATATGCTGCACTTGTGGTAATTGCTGCAGAGATCTGCCCCCCCCCACCTGGCACAATACTAGATGGGCTGGGATGGTTGGGGGGATGGTGGTGACTCACCTGGACAGAAGGAGGCCAGGGCAATAGGGCCATGGAGGGTGACATTGAGGGAGTCGAGGATACAGCTGTTGGGCAGGAAAGGGAGTGAGGTGGCACCCAACAGGGTGCAATTGCTTTTTTTTTGTATTTCTGTATTGTCTATCAGGTCTTATTAGTGTAATACAAGGTACTGTACCTTTTAAGTATACAGTAAATAGAGAAACAGACATGACCACCTTATCCTCAGAAGGCAAGAAATATTCATAAATAACACTGCATCTTATGTAAAGATAACCAAGCAGACCTCAAAACCTGCAGGTTATCCAGCCTATTACAGTCATCTATGATGTACCTATTCTTGGGGGTGCTGTTTTCATATCCTTACTGACAATGGGATGGGACCACCAAGGGGGGGTTCCAGGAAAAGAAAGTGACATGGGACCAGGTGGGCAGAGCCCTGGCAGCTGACCCATTCCCACAAGGTGCCATGTCACTTTCTGTCACTGGAACTCCCCCTTGGCAGTTCCATACCATCGGCAGTGAGGATATGCAAATGGCACCCCCCCAAGAATAGGTGTATCATAGATGATTGTAATAGTCAGGTTTGGAGGTGTGCTGCAGTATGTTTACATATGATGCAGTGTTATTCGAAAATATCACTTGCCCCACTGTGGATGAGGTGGTTGTCTCTGTTTCTGTATTTAGTGTATACTTAATAGGTACAGTACCTGGTATTACACTAGTAAAACCTGATAGACTATACAGGAATACATAACAAAGCAATTGCACCCTGATAGGTGCCATCTCAATCCCCTCTTCTGCCCAGCAGCTGTCTCCCTGACTCCCCCATGCCACCTTCCATGCCCCTACTGTCCCAAGCAGCCCAGTGTCAGACCCCATCCACCTTCGACACAGTGTGCGGCACTGGTGCACCTCCCTTAGATCACCTCCTGGCTTGTCTAAGTGGGTCCCTTGCTGTGTCCATGGCAGAGCTTGCAAAATCACAAAAAAGGGATGCTGCAGCCTCACCATTGCACAAGCCCCCTTGTTGTGACCTGGTGTACCCCAATTTGGGTCACTTGACTAATGCAGTGTCACTTTGGCTCAACGGCTCCACTTTTTGATGCAGACCATGCTTGAAAGTTGGGAATGCTGCCTCTTTTGATGCATGGTGCCACCTTGTGTAATTTATGTTTGCCACAGGCAACTTGCATCATTCCCAGGGCTTTGAAAATCAAGCCCAATGTGTCAAATTTGTTTTATATTCATTACAGTATAGATATTCATCAGAAATATTACTGAAGGAGGTAAACAATGGATTAACTACCTGCTCGTCAAGCTTCATTAACCTTAAATCAATTGATAATTCTCTAATTGTGCTACCCTTTCCAAAATTAGATTCTGGGTTCAGGCATCTGGGAAGTGCTATTTGACTATACAATTTGGCTTGAGTCTCCTTTTTAGGGGATTCCAAGTGCCCAGTTCTATCTAATAAATAATTATCCCATTCCAGTCCATATGAGTTTGTAATGAGTTTTTAGGTGAGGATTTTATTTATTTATTTATTTGTTGACTGGATTGGTGATGTTTTCAGGCATGACCCTGGCCACAGAGGTGGCACAAGAGTAAAGTGGTACAATACATCGAGGAACAAATACATCAAAGTCAAGTACAATGCACCAGGTAAACAGAAAAATAACAGGGACAAATTAAACAGGTGCATGTAAAACAAGTTCAACTGAAAATTTCCTATTTTGGCAGAGACTTAGAATGCATAGACAGGGGAAAGACAGCATCACAAGTCAGCCAGGGGGAGCAAGTGCAGGTAGTAGAGGTCAGTAGGTGCATCCTGAGGAGACAGCAGAAATGCTGTGGGGAGTCAAGGGCTCTCAATAAAGGTGGCAGGCAGTTCCAAAGGTTAAGGGTGACAGAAAAAAAAAAAGCCCTCTGACCCATGCAAGTGGATACGTGCAGGCATTCCAGCATGAGACTAATAGCATGGTGGAGGACCCAGTTAAATGTCTTCAGCCAAATCACTGTGCCTACAGTGCATGCCAGGAGGTAGCTTTGTGTGGCTTAAGGAAGGTGCCATCTGAGTGTCTGATAAAGGGTGCAGTGGTGGAAGGAGTAAGGAACCTGAAGGAAAAGCAGCAGATGTTGTTGTAAGTGGTGTTTAGTCTTGCTAGATTAGTGGAGAAGGTCTGTGAGTAGATGGGGAGCCATAATCCATAAGTCGGAGGAGGTTGCTCTAAGCAATGGCAAGGCAGGCTTCAGTAGTGAGGTAATTGATGAGTCAGTAACTGATCCCCAGTTTTTGAGTTATGCGACACATTCAAATTTTAGTATGGTAGGAGAAGTAAAGGGTGGGGTCAAGGATGATGCCCAGGTATTTCAAGGAGCTGACGTTCTCAAGGGGTGAGCCATCAGGAGAAAGGATGTTGAGTGTGTTATTGTCTATGGCTAGTTTGGTAAGTTTGGGCTTGGAGCCAAACAGCATTATCTCAGTCTTCTTGGCATTAACCAGAAGTCTATTTGTGGTGAACCACTTGTGAGCATTACAGTAACAGGTGGTGAGTGCCGTGGAGAGGTTGGTCAAGGATGAATCATTATGGTAGAGGATTAAATCATCTGTGTATAGTAGGGAATGGCAGGAGAGGAAGCCAGGTGGAGTTAGTTCACATAGAGGGAAATGAGAATGGGCCCCTGGAGAGAAACCTAGGGGACACCAGTTCAAGGCAATAGAGGTAGTGCCCCCAGAACAGACCATTTGGGTGCTGCCGATGAGGTAGTCGCTGAACCAAGCAGTGGCAATGGGGATAAACCCAGGTTCCCAATTTTTTCTAGTATATTGTGGTTCAGTGGCAGGCCAAGTTTGCAGAAAAGGGCAGTAATACACCTGCTGAGGAAGAGGGGGCAGCACAGTGTCAACCTGCTCATGGTTGTGTGAAGCAGGGGAGGGCCATGGATCAAGCAGCTTCTCCATCACTACAACATGTAGCAGGTTATGGTGGCAACCCTGTCCAACTACCTGCCACACAGGCCAATTTGGGCATGATGTGGAGTGAGTTGGAGGCTGCTAACCACCATCTTGACAACGTTGAACAGCAGTTGGAGAGTATTGAGGGGCACCAGCTTCAAATTATGGGGATGCTTCAAATGCTGCTGTCCCATCAGAACATTGATCATTAGTTTTATTTTGTCCTTGCACCCACCACCCTCTGTGTGAAAAATAGTTCCTGATGTTTCCCCAGATTGTCCCCCACTCTAACTTCACATTTTGGGCCTTTCCTCATGTATATCTCTTTTTCACGTTATGGATTACTCTACGGATTCCACCTTAATTCACGAATTGCTTCAGATTTTGGCCACTTTGCACACCACTACTGACAAAGTTATATTTCATAACACAGTCAATGATTTGGCTATGTACAATCTTCTCCAGCAGTTTGCTTAGATGGGAGAGGATGAATATTGGGCAGTTTTTTGCTCATACTGCTAGGGTCACTTAATTTGAAGATTGGGATGACCCTATCCTTTTTCCAAGCAGAAGACACCAAGGCTGTAGTCAGGGAGAGGTTGGAAACCGAAGTAAGGGGTTTGGCAATGGCATAAGCCATTATTTTGAATAAGTAGGAGGAGAGGCCATCACTTTTGGTGCTACTCTGATTGAGGAGGCTCTGGAGGAGTTTGAGTATTTTGCAGGGGGAGATCGACTGCAAGTAGAAAGGAGGTATGCTGGGGTTCATGGCAAGTGGGTTGAGGAGAGAGGTCTGGGGTTGTGCAGGGGAACTTGGCAAGTTATTCATCAGTGTTGGTGAATTTGGCATTGAGTGTTTTTGCAACTTCTGCTGGGTCTTTCAGGGGACCATTTGGGGTGTTGAGATGGAGGCAGATGGCAGACTAAAAGTGGTTTGGATTTCCAAGGCTTTGGGACTGTAGGTTGCAGAACTAAGTAGCTTTGCAGAAAATTACATGTTGTTTGCAAAGGTTTCATGGAAATTGGTATTCATTCCAGAGCCGGGGATGGGGAGACTGTATGATGCCCACTCGGCATACATTTATGTCACAAGTCTTAAAAGGTCCCTAGAGAGCCAGCTGGTATCACCACCATGTACTCTATGAGAGGTTAAAGGGAAATGCTCATCTTGAATGCTTAGTAGGGTCATGATGAAGAAGCCAAGAGTTGAGGAGATGTCTTTTGAGTTATAGAGGGGAGTACAATCTACAAACATGATGTCAACAATGTAGTTGGCAGGAGTTATAGTTTGAGTAGTTACGGAAGGTCAAATATTTGGTAGAGGGGCGGGGGGGAGGTTGCGGACCAGATACAGTAGGAAGGTAAGTGATTGCAGATAGAAACAGATAGGATGCCAATGTGGGTGACCCTATCTTCATGGTTAGTTCAGAACTAGTCGATGGTGAAGTGATTTAGGGACAGCCTTTTATGACTTTTAGGGATTGTAATGGGTTAGGTGAGACTGTACTGTTTGAGGAGACTGTAGTTGTCAGTGAATGTGCCTCCCTGCTAGTTAAGGTTAAAATCTCCCACTAAGATGTTATTCCTAGGGGGAGAGAGGGATCCAGGGTTAATTAGTAGGAGTGAGAACCCTGCAGAGACACCTTTCTGTGTATTGTAGCAGCAGTAAATATATAGTTTTTTGTGCCTCCAATGGACAATTCAGCAATGAGTCACTCAGTGGGGAGCCAGTTGTAGATTGACTGGAAAGGGTGGCACTAAGGGAGCTCTTATAAAAGAGGAGAATCCCATCACCCTTCTGGGCACCGTTGTGATCATTTCTAATGAAGGAGTATCCAGACAAGTTACAGCAAGGATCAGGGGTAGTAGGTTTCAGCCAGGTCTCAGAGATGCCAATAATGTCAGGCATATAGTGGGAAATCCAGCCCTCCAACTCAGCAAGTTTAGGTAGTAGACTCCAAATATTTAGATTGGCAATGTTTAGACTGTGTCTGAGACCCTATGTGGGTTTGTTATAGGAAATGGGAGAGTCACCAGCCCGGTAGCGCTGAGGGTTGAGGTGCTGGACGCCACACCTCACACCACACACCACACTGGTGACCCAGGTTCAGAAATTAGCCCTAGCCATTGGGGTTGGCAGGGGAGGAGTGGGATAGAGCTCCCGCAGACTGCTCTCCTAGTCCTGGGGTGGTCAGGGAAATTTCACCATGCTGTAGTGGCCCCTGGGGACTCCAAGGGCCAACTGGAGGAAAATGTCTGGGTGTAACCATGCAGCTTGATGGCTGTGCTCTGAGTCACCTGAAGTATTTTGGAGGAGTCCTTTTGGGGAGGGTCCGGGGGCTGTCCTGGCTGGTAGAGGCAGAGGGGGAGTCCTCTAGCAAGATGGCAAGATGGCCATCCCGGATCCTTCTGGGTGCAGTTTGAGCTACCCAGCTCTCTGGGTGGGTGGAGTCCTGTGGCTGGATGCCCCAAGCTGGAGCATGCCACAGCAGGGGAGAAATTATGATATGGTAAAAAAAAGGAAATGGGAGAGTTAGCAGGGCTGAGGTTGCTCTAAACATCCCCAGCTAGGAGTAAAAGCAGTGTAAGAAGAAGAGGTGTAAGACAGCAGGGGGTGGGAAGGGACCAATGAAGGGTTAGAGATGATAAGTAGAAGAAAAGGAGATAGCGATCCCATTTGAGAATAAGGGCCAGAGGGAGTGAGGGTTGGCGTCAAGCAAGCTGTAGCTGGGAGCGTGCAGGAGAGGTGCAAGAGTAAATACTGTCTGGAGGTATTTTAGAGTGGCTTGCTCATTCAGCATAAAAAGGGAAAGGCTCACACTCCAAAGTTGTCAGTGCAGAATATAATCCAACGAGGCAAATGTAGTATTGCAAAAATATTTATTGACACATCCATTCATATATCAAGAGAAGACCAGCCAGATATAAAGTGCCCCTCACCCTGAATAAACACCCAATAGCATGTTATGCCCCCAAATGGCACTTTGTCAAGGGTAAAATAATCAAAAAAGTGCTGCTTAAATAGTATGAAAACATGACATCATAACAGATGTAATAAATATCCCCACCCTGAAGACAATCCTTAAACACATGCACACTAAGCACTCTTAAAAAACTATGAATGTGGTCAGAGCCACAAATGTTAAATAAATATGATATATAGACATAACATACATACAAAGGCATATAAAACCAACCACATGTCTATATCTATCTATCTTTCTATCTATCTATCTATCTATCTATCTATCTATCTATCTATCTATCTATACATAATTACACTGGCACACTAGTGCCAGAATAGTTAAGGTGAAAGGTAACGTCTATGTTAAACCCAAATATTTGAATGTTAATTACCTTGGAACCATTCTTTGGATTTGCATGAACTTTGGTATGTGTACTGTCTACAGGTAGTTCTCTTGAATTACCAAATTTAGTGGGAATCCAGTGTGTGGTTTTCAAGATATTGAGTGTTGGAAAAAACAGAAAAATCTGTGTTTTTTGACATTTCTTTGTCCACCTGGATCACAGATATGGCTTGAGGTTGTGGTCTGAAATTTTCAGGGTAGAAAGCCTTTGCCTCAAAGATGTGCCTTTTGAAGGTTTGGTGAAAACATATTAATCCGTTCAAAAGTTATTAAACTTTAAAGTTTCCCATTATAGCCTCTGGGCAAAAAAATATATGATCTGAAAGTGAAAGTAAGTAAACAATGAATGAATGAATGAATCAATCAATCAGTCAATCTACAGTATCTTTATTTAATCAGGTGAAACACCATTGAGAATAACTCATTTGCAAGGCCCAAAAAAACAGTTTCTTTGCTACTTCATAGCAAGAAATCGGTTAGGACTTTTGGGCTGAAATTTGCAGGGTAGTATGCCCTTGCCCCACAGATGTGTTCTTTATTTATTGAAGAGTATCAGAAAACATACCTTTGAGTCAAAGACTCATTTACAAAGATTCCACATCAATTGAATACAGAGTCATCAAATAAAATGAAAATAGTTCAACATATACAATGGAAACAGAGAGACACAGTGGTAACAAAAGTAGCAAGTACTACATTCAGTACAGTATCAAACATGGTTACAGGTAACAGAAACATTGCAGCTAATAATACACTGGTACATAGAGTTGCAAGAATAGGATCAGAGTAACAGCTAACAGGGAACATACCCTACAGGATGGTGGCATAGCCAAGCCCTGGTGGTTATTTGTAATTTCGTACTGGACTGGAGGAGCACCATTGTTAAATATAAGCACGCTCTGAGGCAACAAGTCCAGGGAGGTCCATAGTCAGGTGGGATACAGAAGGACCTGAAAAACCAAGGACAGTCACAGACTGAACCTTGAGTGATTAGGTCTCAGAGATGGGACTTGAACTGGCCAAGTTTAGGTTCTGTGAGGAGGGAATTAAGGAGGCAGTTCAGCCATCCAGGAGCCAGGTATTTAAACGTTCTTTCACCCATGGAGGCTTGCAGTGGAGTACCTGGAAATGGGTCATTGCAGTTTGCTGAGTGTGATGGGTGGACAAGGGTGCTTGGAGTAGGGGGGTGAGAGCAGGAGGGAGTTGCACTGAAGTTATTTATTTAGCGAAGAGGCAGGTCTGATACTTGAGCCTCCCATCAAAGTTTAGCAAGTTGATGGAGGTGTAAAGAGTGCAGGTTTGTGTGAGCCTTTTGCAGACAATGGCTAGCCTACAGAAGGCTATATTTGGATAAGTAATCAGTAAGCTGGGTGGCTACAATTTTCTCTAGGTCTTTGGAGGTGGGGACAGGATTGAGATGGGATGGTAGTTCCCAGACTGGGTGTGGTCTTCACTTTTAAGGATGGGTGTAATGAGGGCAGATTTCCATTTAGAGGGAAACTGGCCCAGTGATAGTGAGCAGTTCAGGAGCATTAGGAGTGGGAGAAGAACTTCATTAAAGGTGAGCCTAAGCAGCTTGAGATCGAGTGTGTCGCTACTAAAATGTGATTTGCTCAGGGCTTTGAGAATAAAGGTGGTGGCTTCATGCTGCAAGACCTTTTTAAATAGGAACATGGGGGCAGCCAGGGAGACAGAGGGAGCAGGGGTGGGGGAGAAGAAATTTGGGGGAGGACACTACTAAGGTCAGAGAAGGAGGCATTAAATGTCTTTGCAATCAGGGCAGGGTCTGTGGTGATAGCCCCTTTGGCCCAGAGTTGGGATGGGGTTCAGTAGAAGCTTTTCCACTGAGCTCCTTGAAGGAGTCCCAGAACTTGCGTCCTGAGCCCCAGGAAGCAGTGAGTGAAGCTGGGTAGAATTCTGCTTTGGCCTTTCGAATATTCCAAGTGCATTTATTTCATGCCTTTTGGTGGCACTGCCTGTCAGAAGGCTTTCCAGTTTCCAGAGCAATGTACCACAGGTTGTCATGGTCTTGCATTTGGTCTAATGGGGCTTGTGACATCCAAGGTGTATTCACCCCTTTGATGACCTTTTTGCTTAGTGGCGCATAACGGTCACAGGAAGAGTTGAAGGTAGCGATGAAGTGTTCAAGGGCAGAGTCAATGCTCCCTGTGGTAGAGATGGGGGACCAGTCACTAGTTGCAAGACATTGTTTAAGGGACCGGAGCTTGCCAGGCTTAAGACGGCATTGGAGGATAGCTTTGGGAGGGGGCTTTTTAGTAATACAAGACCAGTGACAAAGCACCGGGCAGTGATCACTCAGGGCCTTGGGTACTACCTTGACTTGGGTGGCTTTATGGAGTGCATTGGATAACACCAAATTGAGGAGGGTGCCAGTCCATGGGTTGAGTCTAGTGGCAGTGGTCACTAGCTGGGATAGGTATTGCGATGCTGCTGCATTCCTGAGAGGTGCAAATGTGTCAGTTAACCAGTTTATATTAAAATCCCATCTAGCAATAATTTCTGCCTTGTCAGAGAATGTCTGGAGGTGGATGAGGACAGAGTGGAAGGCACTCTTCTGATGTCAGGGAGGATTGTATATGGAAGAGAAAATGGGGGACCCTGTTAGGTATGAGAGTGATTTTCAAAGTGAGGGCCTGGGACCCATGTTTAAGGGTAGGGGAAGGGAAGTTGAGACATTACAGTGAGACCTGGACATATAGTGCACATCTGCCACCTCTTTTAGAAGTTCTGTCAGTGCAGTAAAGTGAAAATCAGGGAAATGAGACTGCAGAGTCTGTGGTAGTTGTTGAGCCAGGTTCCTACTACCGAGATAACATCAGGGTGATTCTGGGCAACCCAGCCATGGAAAGAGTCAAATTTGTGGAGAAGGCTACATATATTGAGTGAGGCTACTATAAGATCCCTAGAGGCAGCTGCCTGGGGGGGGGAGGTTGAGCAGGCACTGGGTTGGGGTGGAAGTCTCTTGAGAGTAGGAGAAGTAAGAGGAGGATGCGTATGGCTGCCATTCATAGCCATTTCTGTGCAACTTTAGGAGCCAGCAGGGAGTGGGAGAAGCAGCGTATGGTGGTAGGGATGGGTAGCTGCTGAAGGAAGGGAGCAGCAAGGCAAAGTAGTATCAATTGCCATACTGTCGTAGCAACAGTAGGGGGGGATATGGGAGGGGGAGCAATGGCTATTGGGCAGAGTGGGTGAGGTGTTGCCACAGTAGAGGATGGGAGGGTTATTGAGATAAGCCCATGGAGTGGCTGTTCGGACTCATTATGCCGGAGCATGTGAGGTGCATGACCTAGCAAAATGAGGGAGGCAAGGAGTCGAAGTGCAAGCCAGGAGGCAGGGGAGATGTCATGATGAGCACTGGGTTGTTTGGGGGGCAAGAAAGAGGTTAAGGGTGCTAACAGACCACAAGACATTATCCAGACCCATTGGCTTAGTGGTAGAGCAATGGACTTTGGTGCCAAGAGTCCAGGGTTTGATACCTACCAGGGGACAGTAGAAAAAAATTGGAAAATAGTGTTAGATGTCAGGGTCTAGGTGTGGGAGGGCAGGAGGAGTGGAGTCTAGGAGGGTGAACAGAGAAGATTGAGGAAGGAGAAAACAGGGGCTAGGAAGGGCACCGCAGTGACTCCTAGTGGTCAAAAAATATAAATTGCAAAGGAGAAAGCGGACACTTAGAAATTAGAGGGAGAGGTCATGTGACATATCATGTGATTAGTCATCAGCAATAAATGTAGGACCAAGCTTGGGTGTGGCAGTCAACATGCAGCGTTGATGGGCTAACATCCCTTAACAAACAACCAGGTAGCGTGGGAGGCTGTATTACCTATTCAAGCCCCTCAGAGTGCTTCCTACCCCAGCGATGCTGTCTGTGTTTCATGTGGGGAGGTGAGATTCCAGAGGCCTATATGAGGAGGGAGAAAACAAAGGCCTGGCATTAATATGCAGTGGGAGACTGTTTGCCATTCAGCCCCTACTGCGCATGTGCCAACTGTTGGGCTCTGTTCCAACACAGAGGCCCTAATGCGAATGTGCAAGAATCTCAACCCAAGATAGCAAGGAGACGCTGGGGACATGTTTCAAACAGTAAATAATTCCCAGTACTTTACAGGCAATAACAGTATCAACCTAGCCAGAAACAGAGTTCACCAAAAGACATGCAGGCAGTACATTCCAGGTCAGAGGCTAACAGTGCAGTTAAGCAGGAACAACAGTAGTCGCTACAATTCTATACTGAGCAGCTCTTAAAGTACATCTAATTACACCCACAGATCCCCATTGGTAACCTTTAGAGAAAGCATCCCCAAAAAAGTCAGTTGCTGTTGGGGGACAGTAAGTATGTCCAGTCACACCCCTTAACAAACAGCCAGGTAGTGTGGGAGGCTGTATTACCTATTCAAGCCCCTTGGGGTGCATCCTACCCCAGTGATGCGTTGCTGTGCTTAGTCTGTGTTTCAAGTGGGGAAGGGATTCCAGAGGCCTATTCAAGCCTCTCAGGTTGCTTCCTACCCCAGTGACACATTGCTGTGCTTGGTCTGTGTTTGCTGGTTTGGTGAATAAATGGACATCAGTTCCACAGTTACAGCACTCTGAAGTTGCAAATCTTCCCATAGGATAACATTGTGGGAGTCATGGCACTCTTCGGTGGCTATATCCTGAAAACGGTTTGAGATACAGTTCTATTGCTAAGCATAGCTTTGTAGTAAGGATACGTAGAGGTGGCCAGGCCATGAATACAACCATGAAGGAATTTTTTTCAAAGTTCCTATGGTTCCTGAGATATTGCAACTTTTGCAGCACAAGGGTTACCTGGCATAGCTCTAGGCTTGCACTACAGTATGTCTCTATATTTATGCAATAATGGGAGTTCACGGCCCTACAACAGAGATGTGATATCATTAAAATAACAGTACACTTATGTATAGATGGGAGCAAAAACCAGAGACAATTACAAAATGTATGCATGATGGTAGAGCACAACCACATAAGAGTAACATTACACTTTCTCAAAAAGAAAGGAAATTCATTGCAAAAAAACTTAATTAATGCATCAGTTAGAGTTGTCATTACAGTGACAAAAGTTTGGAAATTCGATGTTACGGTTACCAACTCTACTCCACCCACCCCCACCCCCATTGTCCACACACCAACAGGTATTGGGGTGTGCCTTGGGTTAGCACCTAACTCTCACCCCATTGTCCTATACTGTACCACTCAGATTCCTTACAAGTGGAATGGGGTAAGAGTTAAGTCCTACAACCCCACGGCACTCCCTGACACCTGTTGGTGTAGGAAAAGTGGGGGTGAGAATGGGAGGAGTAGGGTTGGTAACTCTAACATCGTATTTCCAAACTTTTGTCACTGTAATGACAAAACGGTACTAATATTGAACTACACATAATATTACATTTGAGGCAAAATACCAGAGAGCACTCTGCCTAGTAAGGGTGACTTTAAACTGGTGGAGGTGGCTGAGATCATTGAGGTTGCTTCCAAGTTGAGGCACACATATTGTGAACTGGACCCGGTGCTGACACATTTCTTGATGGGATGTGTTGGCTCCATTTGCCTGGTGTTTGCCTTGATTGTCCGGTGTTCTTTGTCAGAGGGAGTCTTCACTGATGCTTTGAAGGAGACATTGGTGAGACTGCTTCTGAAGAAACCATCTCTAGACCATAATGTCAAGGCAAATTACCATCCCATCTCTAACTTTCCATTTCTGGGCAAGGTTGTAGAGAAGGTTGAGGCACTTCAGCTTGAGGAGCACCCCATGGCCCATGATCTATATGAGCTTTCCAGTCTAGGTTTCATGCAAGGCATAGCATAGAAACTGCATTAGTTCAGGTGCATAATGATCTCCTTAGGGCGAGAGAGCAAGGAGAAGGGACAATTCTCATTCTCCTCGATCTCTTCTCAGCATTTGACACAGTGGACCACTGTATGTTACTCGACTACCTGAGGGAATTCTGTGGACTCGCTGGCACTGTCATCTGCTGGTTTGAGTCTTTTCTCACCAACAGGAGACAAAGGATAGTGATGAGGAATTTCTCCTCCTCCCTTAGCCTCCTGTAGTGTGGAGTACCTCAGGGTTTGGTCTTGTCGCCGATGTTGTTCGCCTTGTACATGCGGCCCCTGGGAGAGCTCATAGGAAGTACAGGTTGGGTTGCTCGATATTTCACAGATAAGGTTGCCAGCATCAGGTCTGGCATCGATCTGGTCTCTCCTATGAGGGATTGCAGTGACTGACAGGAGGTGGCAAGCATTTGGTCTGTCTGGTCAGACTTTTACCTGCCGGAATTCATGAACATTGTAAAGACCATCCAAGCATTGTGCCCAACCAGTTGTAATTTGGATCTGGGCACTACACCCCTTTTAGTGGGATGTGTAGCTGTTATCTGCCCTTTCCTTTCTGAAATTGTCTGGAAGTCCTTGGAGGGTAGGGTCTTTCCTGACCCCCTCAAGGAGGCAGTCATTCTACCACTCCTTAAGAAATCCCCCTTGGATCCAGACTGTCTAGCTAACTATCAGCCTATCTCTAACCTGCCATTTGTTGGTAAGGTTATTGAAAAGGTGGTTGTGCTGCAACTGGATGATCATCTTACAACACACAATGTCTATGATTCTCTCCAGTCTGGATTCTGGAAGAAGCATAGCACAGAGACGGCTTTTGTCAGGGTATTGAATGACCTCCTAATGGCCAGAAATTGAAAGGCTCGCACCATTCTGGTCCTTCTTGATCTCTCTGCTGCATTTGACACTGTAGACCATGGTGTGCTACTGGAGTGCTTGCAACTTTTTTGCGGGCTGTCTGGTACTGTCCTTAAATGGTTCCATTCTTTCCTCATGAGCAGGTCTCAGAGAGTTACCACTGGAATGTATTACTCTGGTTTTCACTCCCTGCTCTGTGGGGTGCCGCAGGGCTCAATTTTGACCTCCATGTTGTTTGCAGTGTACATGCTGCCATTGGGAGATATCATCAGGTGATACAGTCTGAGACTTCACTGCTATGCAGATGATGCTCAGCTGTATATATCCTTTCTGCCAGGACAGAATGATGCACTTTCCATGCTAAATAATTGCCTTGCTGAAATCAGAACTTGGATGAGTTCCAGTTGGTTGAGACTGAATCCAGATACGACTGAAGTGCTGGTAGTGGACCCAGGTCATCTGGGGGTGGGTTTGGGGGCTTGACAACCATCAGGTCTGTTGCTTGGTGGTATACCGCTCACTACCTCAGACCACGTGTGAAACCTGGGCATTATTTTCAATGATGGTTTGACTCTAAAGCCTCAGGTCTCAGCAGTCATTAAATCATCTTTTTATCATCTTAGGAATATCACCCAGGTGGAACACCTGGTTCCTCCAGATGATCTTCCAACATTGGTCCATGTCTTTGTCACCACCTGTCTTGATTACTGCAATTCCCTCTACCTAGGGCTACCAGGGGTTGATATCCACCACTTGTGGCTGGTGCAGAACACGGCAGCCAGGCTCCTGACTGGGACTTCTAGGACCAGTCATATTATGCCTGTGCTCCACGAACTGCACTGGCTGCCTGTTCAGTGGTGGATCACCTTTAAGGATGATTTGCTAACCTTTGAAGCCCTACATGATCAGGGACCAGGCTACCTGCAAGATCTCCTTGTACCCTACTGCCCCCTCTGCCCTCTCCATTCCACTGATGAGGGATTGCTGGAGATTCTGAGGGTACGACTGAGGACATCTGGTTCTTGAGCTTTCTCTTTTTCAGCTCCAATCCTGTGGAATTCTCTGCCTCATCGGTTGAGAGAATGCCTGACCATTGATAGGTTTAAAATTTAGTTCAAAACTTCCTTATTCGATTTAGCCTTCCCAAAATATTAATAATTTGTTTTATTGTTCTTTTAATCTTGTGTATATTGTTGCACTTGGTTTTATGTACAGTGCCTTGGTTTGGAAAGGCGCTATAAAAATAAAGTTGAATTGAATTGAATTTCATTGCTGTGCTGATGATACTGAGCTGTAACTCTCTTTTGCCCCTGGGACATCCAATGCAGTGGACGTGCTAAACACCTACCTTGCTGAGATCAATGACTGGATGACCTCCATCTGGTTGTGACTGAACTTTGACAAAACCGAGGTGCTGGTGGTGGAGTCAAACATAGGGCATGGTAGGATGGCCTCTGGTACAGAGGCAGGGCTCTTTCTTGGAGCTGTACCATTGAAGGCCTCTTCTAGGTCGCATGATCTTGGCATTATTCTAGATAGCAGGCTGATGCTTGAATCTCAGGTGCTGTCCATTGTCCATACCAGTTTTTACCACCTGAGGAATATCACCAGGATAAAGCCTCTAGTTCCACCCCTGGACCTCCCCACCTTGGTACATGCCATTGTGACATCATGGCTTGATTACTGTAATATGTTCTACCTTGGAGTCTCTGGAAGTACCCTCCACTGGCTGCACCTGGTGCAGAACACAGTTGTCAGGTTGCTGACAGGGCAGTCTAAGTATTGCCACATCACCCTGATGCTGTGTGAACTGCATTGGCTGCCAATCAGGTGGAGGGTCCTTTTTAAGGTGGCCTTGCTCACCTTTAAGGCCCTAAACAGCCTGGGCCCTGGTTACCTCTTGAGCCATTCTTACACCTGCTTTCTCAGTCCACTCCCATCACTCCTCCTCTAGGGGCTTCCTTGCAGTTTCCAGGATGAGGTTAACAATGGCTGTCAACAGAGCTTTCAGTGTCACCATCCCCATCCTGTGGAATTCGCTACCTCCAGCTATAAGAGAGGTCTCTTTAGTAGAGGTTTTCAAATACCACCTCAAGGCCTTCCTGTATAAACAGGCTTTCCCGGACATTGTCTTACAATTTTTGTCCTGGCCTGACTGCTGTTATCCAGCTTTGTCCCTGGCCCTTATTTAGTTATTTATTAATTATTATCTATTGCAAATTTTATAATTGTGTGATTTAATCTAGTCTTATTTATTATAATGTTTATTGTATTGTTGGTTTTATTAAATTGTTATTGATTTTGATTTGTGTGCAGTGCCCAGAGCCTCTAAGATTGGGCGTCTTTTAAATAAAATTTGTCTTGCCTGGCTTATATTATTATAGGAATGGGGACAATTCAAATCAATCATTTAGACCTGGTATTTTTAAACTGTCAAGTTAAAACATCCAGAAAGCTTTCTGGCTTAACAAAGTGGCATCAAGGTTACCCCCACGTATTCCCATAGTTATTTTCTCAGTTCCATGGAAACACCATCTACATTCATTTTTATTCATACTTTGATTTATGTGAGGTGCTAAAATGTTCTTAATTCTGTTATTGTCTATGTAATGCAAATGTCCCCCACACAGTTTCAGAGCTCTGTAGTTTTTCCAGCATATTTTGTTGCACACTTACATTCAGCTCTATAGATAACACCCACAGTGTCACAGGTAATCTGCTGTTTGATGTTAAATATTTATCCTGAAGCATCATTACTAAAGGTTTTACATTTTTTGATACTGGGACATAACTTACATTTCACACATGGGGCACTACCATAAACCTGCCTACCTGTCTGACACCCTACTGCTGGAAGTGGCTGTAAAGAGTTGACCAGTATATCCCCCAAATTTGTTTTCTCTCTTATAAACAAAATTAGGTTGCTCCTTAGTGAACTGGGAACATACAGGATCAGCTTGCATAATATGACATTTTTTTAGAATGATATCACTCACTTCTTTATATCTCTGTGTATAAGTCAAGATGTATTTTAGTGACATGTTCACTTCAAATATTGATGTTCTCTCTTTCAGCACCAATAACACACTCCTGTCTTGTGAAGCAGCCCACTATCTAGCCCCAACAATGTCAAACTCCTGATAACCTCTTTCTCTGAACCGTAGAGACATTTCAGCAGTCTTAGCCTCATACACTTGGTCACTAATGCAGTTTCTGCATATTCACAGACATTGTCCATGTAGAATGTTTCCTACCAAATGTGCTGGGTGACAACTTGATGCCTGTAAAAGAGAATTTATATTAGTTACCCTCCTGTAAAGATCAGTGCATATTATCTCTTCTGCATCTTTTTTCATCCATAAAACCAAATAGTTGATACTTTCTCGACTATATTTGACTGAAAAAAATGCGAAAAAGGGTTAGAATGAAGAAAATAATCTACAAATTCATGTAACCGTGTCTCAGTCCCCTTCCATATCATAATCAAATCATCAATGTATTGCCTGTATAATTCATCAGGCCATAATACAGATTCAAGTCAGGGTCTTGTATGGTAGTGAGCTCCCAAAGCCCCATATATGAATTCACATAGCTTGTAGCAAATGTCTCTTCCATGGCAGTACCAGTTAATTGTACTAAATGCTTACCCCCCAAAATAAAATTAATACTTTTTAAGATGAATTCACAGCACTTAACAAGAAACCAGATGAACTGGCATCTAATTCCCCAACTTCTTCCAGGAAATATGTCACAGCTTCCAGACTGCCCTCGTGTAATCTTCAGACAGAGGGATTCCACATTGAGGGTGACAAGAAATGAACCATAATCAAAGCTTTTGTTCTGGTTAATTTCTTGTCACCTTCAATGTGGAATCCCTCTATACAGGCAATACATTGATGATTTGATCGTGATATGGAAGGGAACTGAGAAGTGGGGGATATCATTCTAAAAAATTGCCGTATTGTGCAAGTTGATCCTGTATTTTCCCAATTCACTAAGGAGCAACTTAATTTTGTTTATAAGAGAGCAAACAATCTGGCGGATATACTGGTCAGCTCTCTACAGCCACTTCCAGCAGCAGGGTGTCAGACAGGTAGGCAGGTCTATGGTAGTGCCCCATGTGGGAAATGTAAGTTATGTCCCAGTATCAAAAAATGTGAAACCTTTAGTAATGATGTTTCAGGACAAATATTTAACATCAAACAACTAATTACCTGTGGCATTAGGGGTGTTATCTATAGATCTGAATATAAGTGTGTCAAAATATGTTAGAAAAACTACCAGTGCTCTGAAACTGTGTGAGGGGTAACATTTGCATGACATAGTCAATAACTGAAATGAGAACAGTTTAGCAGCTCACATAAATCAAAGTATGACTAAAAATGAACACAGGTGGTGTTTCCATGGAATTGAACAAATAACTCTGGAAATACATGGGTGGTGACCTTGATGCTGCTTTGATAAAGCAGGAAGCTTTCTTGATGTTTCAACTTGACAGTTTAAAAATACCAGGGCCCAGATATTCAAAAGAGTTGAGCCATGCCCAATAGGGTTGTGCCTGTGCAAGTCCGAAAATGTGCCATTCTGCGATATTCAGCAGGAGGCAGTTGCGCCCCTCCAAATCATGCTGAGCAACAGCACAATGATAATGAATATATGCACAATTGAAGGGGGAGGAAACATGCATAAATGGCGCAGTGTGATATTCAACAACATGAACCATGCGCCAATAGGGAAGCAAGCGGAAGTTGCGCCATAGCGGAAATGAGCCAAAATAAAAGGGAGCAAGGGAGAGGTGCAAGAACGCTACAGGGAATGCACATGAGGCTGGACTCTAACAAGAGAAACTGGGCAGTAGGGACACACAGGACAGGCCAGGGAAAGGGCACCTGGAACCCAGAGGATCAGGGGAAGGTGTGGGGAGCCACAGTGCAGAAGGGGGAAGTACATGCCACATAGCAGTGAGGCCAGCACAGTCAGGTGTTCCTGGTGCAGGGGAAGTAGCAGCCAGGACAGCGGGGGGAATACAGAAACAGCTGCTGGAGGGGTGAACACAAGCCAAGGACATGGCCAGTGCCACCATCCAGATGGAGGCAGTAATGATGGGGTTGAGAAGGCGGGCAGCAGGGGGGCGTTGCCATGGAAGGGCCCGTCGGTGGTATGCCCCCAACAGGCAGTACTGAGCCCGCACCAGTTTCAAGCTGTATAGTGATACTGAGATCGTGGGCTGGTACTGCCTGAATCAGGCAATTCTGAGATGGCTCTGTGAGCTGTGCAATGATGTGATGCAGGCACCCACACGACGGAGCCATGCCCTGTCAGTGGAGATGAAAGTGACAGCTTGCATGTGCTTGCTCACCACAGGTACCTTCCAGAGATCAACTGGGGACACCACAGGCATAACCTAGTCAGCCACGTCACGCCACCTCACCCAATTCCTCAACGCACTGCTACCACATGCTTCAGAGTACATCCATTTCCCCAGCACACTGGCAGAGCGCACAGCAAACATACAGGAGTTCCACAGGGTAGCACGTATGCCTGGCATGCTAGGGGCAATAGACTGCACCCATGTGGCCATCCGCACACACCACCTGGCCCCAAGAGGGCCACATACATAAATCGCAAGTGCTATGCCAGCATCAACTGCCAGGTGGTGTGCGATGCCAGGGGGGACATAATCAATGACTGTGCCACGCACCCTTGGGGAGCACATGATGCCTTCATCTGGCACCAGTCAGCACTATGCCACAGATTCGAGAGTGGGGATATCCCCACTGGCCACCTAGTGGGTGAGTATGCAAACCACGTGGACAATCATAGGGCCTGGGTGGGCATGGTCAGATGTGACATGGGTAGTGGTCTACATGGCCTGGGACAGGGCGATGCTGATCACCAAACTAACCTCCACCCTCTACACACAGGTGACAGTGGATACCCACTCTGTCCCTGGCTGGTCACACCCTACTGGCAGCCTGCGACCCCATCACAGCAACACTACAAAGAGGCACACGCCACCACACGTAATGTCATCGAGTGGGTGTTCAGGATGCTGAAGGCATGTTTCCGTTGCCTGGACACCTCCGGCGGTGCCCTACAGTACAGCCTCTCAAAGGCCAGCAGGCTATTCCTGGCCTGTTGCATCCTGTACAACATGGCCAATGAATGTGGGATAGTGGTACAGGTCAAAGAGGGGGACAGCGATGGGGATGATGGGGACGATGAGGACTCTGGTGACAATGGTGATGGGCAGCCCCCCCTTGGGCGATGGGACCCCCGACTGCTTCGGCTGGCACAGCTGCAATGGGACACCATCATGGAGGAGCACTTCAGCCAACCCAGGTAAGTCATGGGGCCATGTACAACCACCAGTGGCAAAGACACAACCCACAAACAGGCATGGACACACACCAGGGGTGCATGCCGTCAAGGGAAGTGGCCGGGCATGGAACCACACACACCACCAGGGATGGGTGAGGTCTAACATGCCACACAGGACACACAAACAAAACACACCAGACATGCACAAAGGGTAGGAGGCACACCGACCCAGAACGCCACCCCTAGCCACACACATGTCCAAAGACCACCACGCCCACTGCCTGTCATTGTACGTGTGTCAGATGCTGAGCACCATTGCACATTGGTGTACAGTGCAATGCAGGCATCATCATCATGCACACGCAACTGCGGACAGCAGCTGGGAGGGTGTGCAGATGGACTGTGTGTCCACGTGCAGGGCTGGGTACCCACCCGTGCAATGCCCGCTGAATGACACAATGCACACAGGGCAGTACCAGACAGTAGCTGCATTGGGAGACAGGTCAGTCATGTGCCACAGTGCCCTGGCCACCACGGATGTGTGGGCGGCCCCAACGAGACCCGCCAGCACTGACAGGCTGACCACTGGCCTCATGGGGTGGCACTGATGGTCCCCCAGGGGTTCCACTGCATGAACGTGACCATGCTCATGCAGGGCTGCAGCACACCAAACATGCCTGCGCCAGGCATGCTCGGGATGCCCACAGCTGAACCCGGTGTCGACAAGGATGGTGTCACATGACGCCTGGAACGGGGTGGACAGTGCACTGCGTGGTGTCTGTGATGCATGGGCAAATAACTGTGTGCCCATTGTGGCCATGACAGCAGTGAATGCCTGTGTCTGCCTGTCAATGGCAGCGGTCACATCCTCCCGCAACCGGTCCATCCCTGTCAGGATCAGAGCGGTGTCTCTGCTGCGACGCTCCTCTGCCCACTCCAGAGCCGCATGCAGTGCATCCACTGATGTCGCAAGCTGCATCTGCTGGTTGACTGATGCTTGCAGTATGCGGGTGTGCTCATCCAAGAGGTCATCTGCCTCCTCAGCATCCTGTCCCTCAGGGTGTGTGCGGCCCTGATGCTCAGCACCCCTTGAGGGTGGGCCCTGCACACCAGGACCAGGTCTGGGCATGTCCACAGGTGGTGCACTGACACTGCCCCCTGACACTGTACCCCCAAGCCCATTGGCCGACTGGTGATGCTGCCCCTCCAGCTGCCGCTCCCCAGGGCTCACTGGTACCACTGCAGTGGCCGCAACAGTCCCATTGTCCTGTACACACACCAGTGCTGCCCCACTGGTGCTGACAGGCACAGGCTGGGACTGTGATGACACGCAGACCTCCACAGCAGCACCACCCACAGCCATGGCCGTGATGTTACCTGTTGTGTGGCCATCCCGTGTCACACACGTGTCACTGCCCATGGCTTTAGCGACATCATCATCGGTGACGGACCCGGCACCCGCCCAAGTCACAGCATGCTGGGATCCATGGATGCTGGCATGCTGGGACATGGGCAGGGCCTCCTCCGCACCTGTTCTGACAACATTAGTCTGGACAGTCAGGCGTGCCCACTGTCGCACTGAGCCGTGTATACCTGTGGAGGTGGATGGGCCCTCCTCCATCTCCATCTGACTGTCCTCAGTGGACAGGCCCACCACCGCTGACCCATGCAGATGCTCAGGATCTGTAAGAGAAAACAAAGTCACTTTACTGCATGTGACCTACCCTGCCACCCTCCAATAGACAGACCATGACCTACCATGCAGTGACGGGCTACCATCTGTCTGGAAGCCACCACCTGGAACACCCTCAATGGCACAACACTGCATGCTGCCAGCAACCCTCTCCTACTGTTGGGTCAGGTGTAGCACCTCCGGCTGTCCCCCACCTGTCGCAGCTTATGCTGCCCTGATGGTAGCCACCTTCTCCTTTATCCTCCTCCTGTCTGTGCCCATCTTCTTCTTGAACTCCTGCATGGAGCACTGGTGGCTGCCATGCAGGTTCACTGCATGCGCCATGTCCTCCCATGCAGCAGCACAGGACTGTGGTGTTCCCTGCCGTCTGCTGAGAAGCGGCTCCTGATCCAGGTAGGCCTCAAACAGGGCATCCGTCTCGGCCTTGGTGAAATTAGGCCTCCTCCTCCTCCTCCCACCACTGTGTTCCTCCTCTCCCACAACTCGCTTGGTCATGATTTAGCCTGGGAGAATGAAAGTTGTTACCTGTGACTGTGCAGTCCCATGCATGTCCTAAAATCCACAGTCCACACTCCCAAACAGCATGCAACTCACCAATAGACTGCAGTAACCGACTATGCCAGTGCAGCCCAATGTCACACTTTTATAGAGCAACCCATGCAAATGAGGCGAGGCACAACTTTAAGTGGATGCAAATTGCAGTGCTGCGCCACTTAATGGATGATTAGCAAATTTGCATATGATGGCTGAATATAGCGTTGTTGCGCTTTGTGCAATTGTGTTGAACGTGCTGAGCCAAGGGCGCAGTTCTGTGACATGCACAGTACACACCTCACTGTGCATGCCCGGGTTGCTGATGCAGGTGCCTGCTGCACTGCTGATGTGCTGTGTGTGGGAGGCAATGCAGGGCATGGCCACCATTGTGCCAGTGGTGCTACAGCGATGTTCACCTATATGGCGCAGTGGCACTGGGGCATCATAGGCGCACTAGGGCAACAGCACGGTAGGCTGCTACTGAAGGAAGCACACAGGCACCCAATTGCACTACACACATTGAGTTCCAATAGCGCTGTGCCTGTCCGTGCGCCAGAGACCCTTGACCCTGTGCCCGACCTTTGCCCCTTAGGCGCCATGCATCAGGCATGGGTGCACCACTATCGCACTGTTCGGTGCCAGCACGAGAGGGAATGGCAGCGCTGTACCGCGCAGCATCTGCACGTGGTGGAACCGCACTGCAGAGCACCATTTTGAACCTACTGAGCAAGTGAGATGGCGCAGAGGAGAGCTGCCCAGTGGAGCCAGATCGAACTGGCAAACCTGGTTGTCATTGTTGAGCCACTTTATGGCCCATTGTTTTGGGAGGCACCCCTGGACAGGTCCAGGAGCCAGGTGTGGCAGGAGGTGGCCGATGCCCTGGAGGAGGCCACAGGAAGTGGGCAGATGGCGGAGCAGTGCCGCCACAGGTATAGGGACCTGAGGTGGAGGGAACTGGACCTGCTTGCCCACCTGCGGACACATGCGAGGAGGTGCACGGTGCCACGGCCAGGTAGGTGTAACGTCCACACACTTTTATCTTCCATATGGGTATCACAGTTGCATGTGTCTGGAACATGGGGGAGGGACTGTCTGGTGTTGGCTGTGGTGGTGTTATCAGGGTGTGGGGTGGGTAGGTCTGGCTCAGTGCGATTGCACACACATGGGGGCAGGGGTACTTTGCTACAGGATTGTACTGATGTTCCTCTCTCCATGTTTGCACATTAGGGCTGGAAGAGAGACAGCTGGCCAGGGAGCAGAGGTGCCAGCAGGAAGACAGGGCCAATAGGAGGGGTGAAGGTCCACAGTGCCAGAGGGACCAGCCAGATGATGGTGAGTGCCTTACCTCCATGATTACTATTGCAAGCTGTGTAACAGGGCGAGCAGCGTGGTATGGCCACCATCCATTGACACCACTGCCATGCACGCAACTTGTTACAGTCAGCACTGTCCAGTGGCACTGCATGTCTGGGAGTGCATCAATGGTGGTCCATGCATGCTCCGGGTACATGGCTATGCCATTGCCTTCGCACCACATAGCCATATCACTGAACAGCCATGGTGGTGCTGTGCAGAACTTGGCCGGTGGGTGTGTGCAGCGGTCCGCATGGCTGTGTGCACCTGGGTGGGCAGGTCTTGTGGGCAGGATCACTGTGGGTGGTCACACACCATCACAGAGGCATGTCCCATGGCTGTATGCCATGCACAGTGGGTGGGCTGTATGGGGCTGTGCATTCATACCTATTGACTGTGCTCCCTTGTCCTAGGTGTCCGCCAGCTGCAGGCAATCCGGGAGGCACTGCAGGAAATATTGACCGTGGTGAGGGCATCACTGGACATCCTGTGGGGGTTTGAGCATCTGGGTGTCCGGCGGAGACACAGAAGGTGAAGCAGCTGGAGTGGGGAGCGGGGCCCCCACTGACCATCTATATGCCCCTGATTTCCCCTACCCCCCCTGCACCCACCCTCACACCCCTCCTTTCCTGTCCCATTTGTTCACCCCTGCTCCTTATTCACCCCCACCTTGTTTGTGGACCTCTCCCCACACATTTGTACATAGTTGAAAATAGTTTTGTTTGATGTTTTTCATTACAAGTCTTTTGATATGAATACTGTGGTGGTCTCTGATTTGCAGCGGGCTATAGGTGCTCAGCTGCAGTAGTGTGCATGGCGTCAGGGGTGGTGCAGTGATGGTTATGTGTGTGTCCGTGGGGAAGTGACTATGGTGTGGGAGTAGCTATCAGTCAGTGTCTGTGGTGTATGTTGTTCCCTGTGCACTGGATGAATGTGTGCAGTGGTCCATGGTGCATGCTCTGTGTCCATGGTGCACCTGTCAGCCCGTCCATGGCCTGTGCAGCTGACACCCTTGCATGTCTGTGACCTTCACGGTCTGCTGGCATGTCAGTGATGGCTGTCCATGCAGGGCAGCCACTGTACCCATCACAGTGCTGGGTTGCCTCCTGTCACTGGTGTGGTGCATGTCTGCCTTGGGTGACACTGTGGCCTCCGTGGTTGTTGTCCCACCTCCATGCTGTGGCTTGTGTGTGTTGCAGGGGATGTGCACCACTGTCTGTGACTTGTGCTCCGGGCAAATGATGGTGGCGTACAGGTCCACAATGCCTGCACAGGGTGGCTGGCACTCCTGTGCCATGGAGGACTGCTGGCCATGTGTAAACGGTTTCCATGGGCCCACGCTGGGGGCTTGGTTGCCCCACTACTGCATCCCTGTGTTATTGTGCCCTTAGGTATGGGTGGGTGTTTGTCCATGCACTGTGTTGCATCCGGTGTGGTGCATGCTTCCACGTACCACTGTGGGTGTCTGCACTGGCTGTTGCAGCCAGTGCTGGGTCGGGGTGTGTCCTTGGGAGGGTGTGCAGGGTGCTGTACCACTGGTGGTGGGGTCCAGGGCATGCCCTGTCACGTGTGGGGTACCTCATGTGCCGATGCATGGTCGGTCTCTCAGCTGTACCTCGGGCTGGGGCTGTGCATGGTGGCACTGTATATGCCATTGTTGCATCGCTGTGTGCTGCCACCCGCTGATGGGTGCTTGTGGTGGGGCTGCCTTGCATGGTTCTGTGGTGCACAGGGTTGCATTGTCACAGTGGGGCTGGTGGCATGCATGGGGTATCCTGCCGTGGTGGACGCTGCTCCTGGGCAGGGTGTCTGGGGGTCATGGTGCAGGGTGTGCTCTGCACTGGGGGGATGGTGTGGCATGGGGTGGTCAGCCCTCCTTGTGTGCCAGTCACAGCTTGCCAGCAGGTGTGATGGGGCACCATGGCCTAGCTGTAGGTTGGTTGCTTGTCTCCATGGGCCAGTGGTTGTTCCAGCCCTCCCCCAGTTGTGCAGTGCATGGGGTGTGGGGGGATGATGTCTGTTCTGCTGTGTGTTCCTCTGCCCATCTGTGGCATGAGTGGTGTGCCCCTGAATTCCTGGTTGTGCTGTTGCATTGCTGCCCTGCTGCTGGGGGTCATCCCTGGTTGTGCTATGGTGCCTCTGGACTGCTTAGCTGGACATCCCTTGTTGCACTATGGCGCATCAGATATGTTCAGCTTCCCCTTCCTAGTTGCGCTATGGCACAGGTGGAGTGATATTCAGTCGTTGGCTGTAGGCGCATCTTGGCCGGCTCAGTTTTTGAATATCGCGTCTCTTGTGCATAGACGCAATAGACTTGTGCATGCTCCTGCTATTGCGCACTTTTTGGGCACAGTTTGAATATCTGGGCCCCGGTCTAAATGATGGATTTGAATTGTCCCCCTTCCTAGTATGATATAATGATATTTTACTTTACATGTAATATTATGTGTACTTCAGTATTAATAATTATGTCCCATATTTTATGTAACATCATGCTTTTCTTGTAATGCTGTACTAATATTTCATTCTCTGTTTGTTTAGCAGTTACCAGTAGTGTTAATGAATTGCATACCTACAACATGTTTGTGAAGAGCCAACTACCAGCAGCCTGGGGATTGAACTACATGAAAAGATGTGACACCTGGGAAAGAAATGTATTTTTGTTAGAGTCACACCAAAGAGATTCTTGTTATAATGCTATATTGGACACCAGACTTTTCTAACAAAATGGACATGTGATATGCTTTCTGTTACATTATAAGACGCGTATATTATATATATATATATATATGTATATATATATATATATATATATATATATATACATATATTTATTTGGGGGCTGTGGAGGTGGTGTTTATATGCTATTGTATGTATGTTATATCTCTATGTCATATTTTTTTAACATTTGGCATTGCTCTAACTACAGTCATAGATTTTTAAGAGTGCTTAGAGTGTGAGTCGTTAACGATTGTCTTGAGGGTGGCGATATTTATTACGCCTGTTATGATGTCATGTTTTCATACTGTTTAAACATCACTTTTTTTGATCAGTTTACCCTTGACAAAGTGCCATTTCTGGGCACAAAATGCTATTTGGTGTTTATTCAGGCTGAGGGGCACTTTATATATGGCTGGTCTTCTCTTGATATATGGATTGATGTATATGTCAATAACTCTTTTTGCACTATTACATTTGACTCATTGGCTTATATGTTGCACTGACAACTTTGGAGTGTGAGCCTTCCTCTCTTTATGCTGACTGTGCTTTTTGTCCCATGCACCCTTGTTCCTGGTGATTTTTTTTTGCTGTTCATGGCTTGTTTATTGGCTAGTATAAAGGCACAGGACTCGATGGCTAGGTGAAGTCTGAGCAGGGTGCAGCAGATCGGCAAGGCAATAGCAAGGGGTTTCATCATACCAAGGGGGGTCAAAGTAGAGGTATGTGGAGTTACAGGGCAGGGAAAGACTAGGACTGGGGAAAGGGAGGATAGAATGTAAATGAAGGTTGTGGTGGGAGTAGGGTGACTAGAGGAGGTTAAGGAACAGGGGTGTCTCTGTCTGAAACTGACTGGAAGATAGTAGAGGGTGGTAGGATATTAGGCAAGTGGAGGAGACATGCAGAGGATACAGCCTGGCAAGGCAGAGATAGGGGAAGAACCAGGGGGATGAGGTAGGTTGAGAGGAAAGGAATGGGACTAGTCTAGGAAAAGGTGGTAAAAGGGTTTCAGATTTAAACATGTGGGTTCAGAAATCAGGTGTGTCAGCTGCAATGACTTACTATAACACTTTGTGAACATGTATTTGAATTAAGGGAGAGCAAATTTAAATTAAAGTCACCAAGTATGAGTATCTCACCATTTGAGGAGTTAGAACAGATAGAAGAAAGAATTGCAGTAACCAAAGCAGAGGAAACACCAGGGCAGCAGTAAACAAAAGCAATAAAATTAGGAATAGAGAAGGAGGGAAAGGAAAGGAAAGTTTAAGGAGGAGCAATTAATGGCAAGAGGGAGAGGAGTCAGCAAGAATAGTCATAAATTGGTTCCTGGGGATATTTAGACTGCAGCACCACTGCCCCTTTTATAGCAATGTTGCCTGGCTATGGTGTAGCCAGGTATAGTTACATCTGAATTTTGGACCTTAGTGGAGAGACAGATATCAGATAAAACTAGAACATGCTGCTGAAGGTTAAACATAATAGGTAGTGACTTATCAATTTTGGAGAGAATGCTAGTGACATATCAATTTTGGAGAGAATGCTATGGATGTTTAAATGAGCCACCCTCAACCCTTCAGGAAGTTGCAAAAGTGAAGGTGTAATGGGGTTAGGATTAATTTCAATGTCACATGCTAACAAAAGTAATAAACTGACAATGGGTTTTAGTGCACTGATCTAAAGCTGTTTAAGAGCATAATTATGCTGCCTGGAGAAAGGGTGGAGGGAGGAAGAATAGGAGAAAATGAGCAGAAGGCACTAAGGAGTTTCAAGGTGAAGCCAAGCAGCAGGAAGAAATTAACACAGAGGTCTCCAAGGGAAGTGGGAAGAGAGGGAGTTGAGGAAAAGGGGAGAGTAGGTGAAGAGGAGGGGGGAAAGTAAATAAGTAGACAGAGGAAGCAACAGTGGGTTGTGGAAGGGTGATGAGAGAAGAATGGAAAAAGGAAGAGAAGAGGCATTAACAGCATATGAAGAAGAAGAATCAGCATTTATATAGCGCTTTTCATACACAATATCCCAAAGCGCTTTACAAGCAATGCTAGACTGGTAGTAAAGTGACTGAATGTGTGGTGGTGGCCATATCGCACATCATCACCCACACACAGCCTGGATAATTGAAGGAATCAGTTTATGGGAAGGGGAATGTTGGCAAGGATACCGGGAATGTTCCCTGCTCTTTGCGAAGAGTGCCCTGGGTTCTTTTACTTCCACCTGGACACCCACTTGGACATCACCAGGATGGGCAGAAGGGACATCGGTTTAACATCTCATCTGAAGGACGGCACACTCCAGCAGTACAGCACCCCCCAATACTGCACTCAGATGCCAGTGATTTTTAGGTGCAAGTCTAATCCCAGTGTGGGACGAGAACTCACAACCTTCTGGTCCAGAGGTGGATGCACTACCAACTGAGCCACACTGACATATGAAGAGCAAACAGAGGCAGAAAAACAGAAATTTAAAGAAGTGAGGTCAGTGACAGCAATGGTGGCCAACATTTGAAGTAAGTCAGGCCCAGATAGGAAGGTAATAGGGAAGCAAAACAAGGCAGACAGAGCAGCATAAATTATAAACCATACACTCAACTAATTTAAACAGTATCAAAACTCACAATAACATAACCGTTTCACCAAATGAAGTAAACTTAAGGGACAATACAACCGTTATTGCAGGAAACTGACCTATACAAATGCAGTTGAACAGATAGATTTTGATAGCAGTTTGTTAGCGTAAATCATAGCAGCTTGTGATACACAGCATATAAATTAGCTAACCTCCATTTAGTATTAAATGCAGAAATGGACAAGCAAGCTGTGAATCAACACTAGCTAATTGCAGGGCACAATTAATTACCCTTTACATGACATAGTATAACAAAACTGAGGACCAAATGACTGCTGTTGTTTAGTAATGTCTCACTGTTGGTACAGAGTCTCCTGCCGACTGCTGCTTCTTGCTGACACCCACAGGCCGCTAGGTACTCAACAATTCTTTCATTCAGAAGTGATTCCATCATTTTCACTACCATTGAAATCAAACTAACAGGTCTGTGATTTCCTACCCTTGCCCTGCTCCCACTTTTGTGAAGTGGAACCACATCCACCCTCCTTCAGTCCTCAGGTAGCTCCCCATTCTCCCATGATTTGTTAAAGAGGGTGGTCAGTGGTGTCGCCAGTTCTCCCCTTAGTTCTTTTAAAATTTTGGGGTGAATCCCATCAGGCCCCATTGCTTTGTCAAATTTCAGTTTTAAGAGTTGTTTCAGAACCCTTTCTTCTGTGAATGGACTGGTATCGACACCCATATTCACAATGTTTGTATTGTTTGATTTAGGTACCTTCCCCTCCTTTTCTTTTGTGAATACTGAACAGAAGTATTTGTTAACTATCCCTGCTTTTTCACTGTCACCCTCTGCCCACATTCTCTCCCCTTTATTAAGCCTCAGTATCCCTCCCTTGGTCTTTATTCAATCCCTAATGTACCTATAAAAGGTTTTATCCCCCTTCTTAACAGAGTTGGCTATCTTTTCCTCAGTTTGGGCCTTTGCTATTCTGACTGCCTTACCTGCCTCCTTCTGCTTTAACTGATATAGTTCTCTGTCCTGTTCCTTCTGTATTTCCTTATATTTCCTGAATGCTAGCCTTTTTTCCTTAACCTTCCCTGCCACCTCTTTTGAGAACCATTGTGGCTTTTTCCTTCATTTTGTTTTGTTGATTTGCTTTACACAAAGGCTTGTTGCCTCTGTGCTGGAAGTTTTGATTTTTCCCCATTTTTCCTCCACCCCTCCTTTTTGCCTGTTTGCTAGTGCTTTTCTGAGGCACGCTCCCATTTTGCCAGTCAGCCCTCATAAAGTTCAACAGCCTTACTTTTGTATGACTTGACTCTACAGCTTTGTTTATTGTGAACCACACTGTTTGATGATCACTTTTTCCTACATGGCTACTCACTTCTAAATCTGAGATCCTCTCTCCATCCCCATTTGAGAGTACCAGGTCTAAGATTGCTCCCTCCCAAGTGGGTTCCAACACTAGCTGTCAGAGGGTGCCCCCTATAGGGCATAGAGAATGACCCTGCTTTTGGATGTGGCTGCAGTAAAGGTGCTTCAATTAACATCTGGCATATTCAGGTCCCCTATCAACAATATCTCTACTTTTTCTGCCATTCTAAGGATTCTTTCTATCATTTCCTTGTCCATTGCCTCCCCCTGAGATGGGGTTCTGTAAACAACCCCTGTGTAGATTGTGGTGCCATTTCCTGTCTCCAGGGTGCCCACAGTGACTCCTTTCCTACCTGTGTACCCTTTAATTCCATTGCTTTGATTCCATCACCTTATGAAGAGGGCTACTATTTCTCCTCTTTTACCCTCCCTATCCGTCCTGTAGATTGTGTACCCTGGTATGTTGACATCCCAGTCATGGTTCTCTATGTACCATGTTTCTCTGACTGCCACAACATCCAGGCATTCCTCTTCCATCCAGGCCACTAGTACAGGGAGCTTGTTACCCAGACTATGGGCATTGGTACTCATTGCCCTCCATTTTTTGATGGCTTTACCCATTTTACACTCATCCCTGTCCTTACTGCCATTGCCTTTTTTCTTGATTTACTCCTGTCCTGCTCCCTATCGACTTCTCAACCTTTGTGTCTACTTCACTAACTATCCTGTTTTGTGGGGGAGGGCTCGGATTTCCCTGCTTTCCTTCAGTGCCTCCCCCCTTGGCATGGGACAGACATAAGGCAATTCTAGTGGGGGGGTAGGAGGAAGTAGGCTGTTGGTTAACTAGGCTCTGCAGCTTATCCATAAGGTAGGAAAATGGGCAGACTAGGTGGACCAGGCAGTCCTTATCTGCCATCAAATTCTATGTTTCTATGTTCTATGTAGTGTCTACAGGAAGAAAGCTTTTAAACCTATTACCTAGGATCCTGATTCTCTTCATGTACAGATGCGGATCATCATGCCAGTATAGGCCCATATCCCTCCAGGTTGACCCCCCAGTCTCCAATGAAGCCAAATCCATGAGCTCCGCATCAGTTTTTCAACCAGTCATTGAATCTCATGGTGCATAGCACCCTAGTTATACTGAGAAAAGTCAACCCCAAAAACAGAGAACCAAAACACTGACTTCTACTTATTTACACATGCCCCAGCTACAGCAGACAGAACACTAATGCAGTTAGAGTGTCACAGAATATGGCTGAAATGTCTGGCATTTCTGCATACTTTTTTTCTAAAATTACACAATCATGTTCCCCAAGATGTCCCCTAACCATGCCAGGAAGCACAAGTCTGTACACCAAGTCAGTTCAGTCTGTACTCTAAGCGAATGTTCATTTTTGTGGGGGGTGTTCATATGCTTTCTGAGAAACAGCTTTCAAGCTTTAGACAGACACTGATGCAATTAGAAAGTCACAGAAAATGGGTAATATGTTTTGTATTATTGCATACGTTTCCCTGAAATTTCAGACTCTTGTTCCCCAAAGTACCCACCAACCACCTCTGGAAGCACAAGTCTGTACTTCTAGGAAAAGTTCATTTTCAGAAGGGTTCAGGTGATCTCATAGAAATGGATTCAGGCCATACACACACACAGACAGAAGAAAATGAACTGCTATGGTCACCTATGGGATGCAAACAGACAGCATAAGGGCATAATTGGCATGGCCACAGCACTAAATGGGCACCATGTCACTGGCTGCCACAAAATACCTGAGAATCATGTGCCATGTGAAACAGCAAAAAACAACATGATACTGGGCACAACTGTATGGTGTCATATTCTACTTACACTACCCAATAACTAAGATTATTTGATATTAAAAAGTAAATCATCTAAGAATAAGTCTGTTGTGTTATAGGGAAACAAGTTAATTGCTTAAGTTATAGGTTAACAAGTCTCTACCAGGTTGAAATCAGTCATAAGATTATTAATAATTTTAAAAGATGATTTCGCATTTTCATAGGTTATTGATCATTTATCTATATTATTGTCCAATGTGTAATTTAAGTCACCAGCTATATTGTATGATTCTAAAAACTGATGCATACCAAAAATATGTCGTTGCTTTCATTGGGAGCATACAAATTAATTATAGTTAATGCCTCTTGTTTAATTTAAGTGAGATGATGAAATATCTCCCCTGTCTATCTGTAACTTTGTTTTTCAATTTGAAAAGCAGGGTTTTACTAAAACAAATTTTAATCCCCTCCAGCTAAAGTTAAACTGTAATGAAGAATACATCTCCTGTCCCCAGAACCTATTAAAGCTATGGAATTCCTTTAGTGAGTTATTTTTTTTAATGTACAGCATCTTTTCATTGATGATTTTCAAAGGTAAAGAGTCAAAATCAACAGCTGATAACTAACATATTAGGTCATAAGACTAAAAAAGCAGCTGCCACAATGTCAGTTTCTTACCAGTAATGGGTCTGTCTCAACCCTGAGATGAGTTTCATCATTGTTTTTAATTTAATTTTGGCTTTATAGATGTTTATTTTTAAAAATAATTATGACTTAATGTTCAAGCACGTTTAGGCTTCTACCCAGCATCTCTGCTTCTGTCTGAATGGCAAAATGACATCAAGTTGGGACAGTAGGGCACACCCACCATACTGCCACAGTGGGAATATTAAGAGTTCTTCCCTCACTTGTGACAGTATGTGTGTGTGTGTGTGTGTGTGTGTGTGTGTGTGTGTTTGTGTGTGTGTAAAGCTCATTCTTTGATGAAAGAATTTTCACAGGTTTCATAAGATGGACAAAAGTCTGTAACATTAGCCAATAAGACTAGCCATTTTTTTCAATGGATGGAAAGTTGATGACAGTTTGCTCTATGCACTTTCAGTAGTACAGACTGAAACAACTATTACGCACTTTCTTCATATTGTGGTGTGTTTTGATTGAAATAAATACTCAATGGTATTTTTGTCTTCATTGTGGCTACTGCTATCTTCTCTCTCTGTCAGGGATAGAACAAGTTGTTGTGTGGTTCTAAATAGTGAATCTGATCTGTATATTATGTATTAATATATAACTTTCTTTGTGAAATCTTTGGCAATCTGTTGTTTGGTGGCCAGTTTGCTGATTTTGCTACAGGTTTGTTTATCTATTTTTTTTTAACCAAGAGGTATCTATTTGCTTATGTGCCAATGTTGTTCTGCCCAGATTTGGCCCTGTACTCTATTACTGTACAGTAAAGTTGTTGTAGTACTTCTTTTTTGACTCTTAGCCTCTAATTCAGTGTCTGCCACATAACTAATACATTTTCTACATACATTGTAACCCCCTATATAACAGGGGAAACAACACTTCTAATACAGCTGTGTCTCTTGTTATTTCTTAGAAAAGTTATATAAGTTGAAATTGCAGTGTCATATTTTCAGTAATGCCTAACTGCTGTGTTGCATATAGCAGCTCAAACAGTCACAAAGACAGAATCAGCCTGCATTGTTTCCCATTTGATCAGACTATGTTTAATAAGGGGAATCAGACAGTGGCCATGACGTGACTTGAAAGGAAGGGTCTATCAAAGCTGTCTTTGTAGTGCTCACTTTACAACCGAATCATTTGAGCCAGTGAACATATTGCAGCAACAATTAGGTTTGACTCAAGGACGTGTTTGTAGATGACTTTGCCCAGATGCCAACCCCACCATCTTTGCACAACCACCAGTGCCTGGTAGTCCTGGAAACATTTGCAAGAAGCCACGACTATCAACTGCCCATGAAAAGAGAGAAAGGCATGAGGTACTTCTTACCTCTTTATTTAATGACACCAATATAGTTAGTAAATGTTAGATGGGTTTCATTCACATATGGCATATGCATAATGACTATTATCTGTCAACATGCTTGTGACATGACTGCAGGAAGTATCTTTGACATATGGTGTCTTTGTCATTGGGGTTGGGGTTGTAGAGGAAATATGTGATAAAATTGAGCACCCCACTGTTAGCTATTTTTCACCTTAGAAATTTTTTTTTAATATGCATTTTCCTTTCTGCCCATACTGGCTAACATGGGCCTGATCCCTGCTTCCAACACCCCCAATCATCCCCTGGGACTTAGTTACCCATTGTTCATCCCAGTGTTACCCCACCAGGCATAGCCTTTGGAGGGAACCCCTTCCCCCATCAATCCTCTAGCTTGATGGCCATGGATCACCATGGGCAACTGTGTGAGACCTGCATAGCATGGAGGGCCACATACTGCATGGTCTGCTTCTTCTGTTTACTGTTCATATGAGGTGTGCTATGAAATGATTTTAGTAGCATTATGCCTATGTCTGCCCTACCTCTCCAATCAACTGATGCCTGGCTATCTGATCCCAGGCTAATGCCATGTGTCTGTCGAGTGCCATTAGCTAACCTACCTTAGTCCTACTCAGAAGAGGAGTGCAATAAGTGTGACCCACAACACTCCTCCCCCTCCTTGGGTGCCCTCTGCCTTCTCTGCTCATTCCCGACCCCTGTTCATCAGCTTTTCATGTGGTAGATGTATTGCTGCACCTGAGGGTTGGCCACAGTGCTTTTCTTGTTACCTTGGTCATGGATTGTGCCACCTGCAGCCATTGTGCTACTGACAATATTTTTAAGGCAGTATGATTTTTGTTTTTATTTTGGGTGTGGAGTTGAGGTATTGAAACAAAACAGATGTGATGAATTATGGCACTGATGCCCATACCATGGCGAATGGACTGCAAAATATTCCCATCACAATTCCATGTATTAGACTTACTGTGATACTGATAATTGACATTTCACACAGTTTCATATTTTCATACTTAAATATGACTCTATTTCACACTATGCTGCTTATTATTCATATATATGCAATGGTGCCTTTCTTGCATTTATGTGTACCACTCAAACCACTTATGTCACTATTGAGCCACGTGTATTTATGTAGCAATTGACACAAACTGTTGCCTTATTTTCGTACTGTAATTAACACACACATCAAGTGGAAATACACATATTGTCCTTGATAGTCAATAATGCCATTAACAGTTTGAGTGGTGCACGGTAAGTTACTATAAGACCCCAACCTACAGAGTTGGCTTGCTGTGGAATTGGGCTTACCAATGATTCTGTTATTAAAAAAATATGTTAAATTGTAATTCTTAATTATGAATAAGTAGGTCTCTTTTAATCCTCTTTATGTGATCAGTAAGGCATGATGGGGCACATAACAGATGGATGAAAGTCTTCCTTCCTTTCATCATATCTGTGGGCTATTATGAGGGCCTCTATCTCATGATAATGCCTTTTCAAGTGACATACAACAATCCCTTGTTGTGACATATTTCAATTATGAAATAGCATAGTTTTATAAATATACACAATTTGGTTAACTGGCTTTAAACCTGGCTGCTGTGCTGTGTCAATGTCATGTCTGATATTATCTCTTGTCCATACAAGGACAGAGTGGAAATAAGCTACACGTATGCTTATCTCTTATTATATATACACACCAATAATACTTGTGTATGATGTATCATCATGTTTGGTGTGCTTTTGTTTTCAATTCGATCATAACATAATCATTCATATGCACAGCAGATGTTTTTTGTTATCACAATTGGAGTGTAATGTCATTATAACACTGATTGCTTCTGCTTTCAAGATTGTCTGTCCAGCTTATTGTATCACTTCGTGTCAATGTTTTTGTGTCATGAAATAACATTTCCACACAATCAACCAACAAGGAAACAAATAGAAAAAAAAAAACAGTATTCTAACATGGAACTAGAGTTCCTGTAAAAAGTATTATTCTGGTGAATTTCTTGCCTTATACTTCCTCACGATATGCATGGTTATTGCTATAATTCACTACATGCATGCATATGTCATTCACTTTTACCAATTCTTCATATGTACGTAATAAATTTGTAAAGCATTTGATCTGCATTTGAATTACCTTTTTTGTTTCCTTGTTACTCAGATTGTGAGCAGGCTCCTCTCCGAATATGCAAGGAGTCGTGATGCACAAAGCAATGTGGGAAACCCCACCCCCCAAATATACTCCAGCAGATGACTTCTCTAGAATAGATTTTGATAAATTTCAGAGAACTTGAACTACCACTATCCAGGTATCTCCTTCTGAACTGCAAGTTACAGTAAGAAGATATAGGTTCATGCCTGTGGTGTCAGCAAAGATTATTTTTATTACTGCTTATGTATTTTTTTATCTTTTTGTTTCTGTTGTTATTTAGCTGTAAATTGTCATTAGGGGCATGGATGCTGGAAAAGCACAATGTTACCTACTGGTATATAGTAATACCTCAGGGATGCCCTGGCAGTGGGAGAGGACTTCAGGGAGAGAACAGAATTTCACAACTGCAGCTGCGCCACATGCTGAGTATATGACCCTCTAACTTGGATGTCTTGCTGGAACAAGTCTTTTTGGTGGGGGAGGGGTTGGGCAGAAGTGTACAACTGAACTTGGGCCATAGGCTGAATATTACTTTCTACCTACCCTGTCATGCAATAAATCCCTTTGCTGGGGGTGGTGGGGCAAACTGGACAACTGCACTTGGGCCACATTCTATCTATATTACTTTCAACCTGGCAAGCCATGCTGGATCAAGTCCTTTTATTTGGGTGGGGGGAGGGCAGACGTTCACAACATCATTTAGTCCACATGCTGTGAATATTAATTTGTATATGGTGTGTCATTCTGGAACAAGTCACTTTGTTTAGGAGGATGGGCATAAGTGCACAACTGCAGTTGGACAATATGCTGAGTATATGACATTCTACCTTACATGCCATGCTGGAATTACTCCCTTTGTTGGGGGGCAGAAGTACACAACTGCACTGAGGTCATATGCTGAGCATATTACTTTCTACCTGCCAAGCCATGTTGTAACAAGTCCTTCTGATGGTGGCGGTGGGGGCCACAGGTGCAAAATTTCACTTAGGTCATATGCTGATAACATTACTTTCTACCTGCCATGCCATAACATGACAAATCCCTTTAGTGAGGGTGGTTCAGCAAATTGGACAACTACACTTGAGCCACATACTGTGTATATTACTTTCAACCTGGAATGCCATGCTGGATCAAGTCCTTTTGTTGGGGGGGCAGAGATTCATAATATCATTTAGTCAACATGCTGGGAATATTGCTTTGTACATGGCATGTCATTGTGGAACAAGTCATTTTGTTTGGGTGGGTGGGAATAAGTACACAACTGCAGTTGGACAACACGCTGAGTCTATTACTTTCTAACTTGCATGCCACACTGAAACAACTCCTATTGGAAAGGGGCAGAAGCACACAACTGCACTTAGGTCATATGCTGAGAATATTACTTTCTACCTGCAATGCCTTGAAGTAACAAATCCCTTTGGTGGGTGTAGTGGGGCAGATTGGGCAACTTTACTTAATCCACATATTGTGTATATTACTTTCACTCTGGCATGCAGTGTATGGATCAAGTTATTTTGTTTGGGTAGGGCAGAGGTTCACAACAGCATTTAGTCCACATGCTGTGAATATTACTTTGTATCTATCATGTTGCGCTGGAACAAGTCATTTTGTTTGGGAGGGATGTCAGCAGTACTCAACAGCAGTTGGACAACATGCTGAGTATATTTCTTTCTACCTTGCAAGCTGTGATGGAACAACTTATTTTGGTGGGGGTGGGAAACAGAAGTACACAACTTCACTGAGGTCATATGCCAAGTATTTTACTTTCTACCTGCCATGCTGTGCTGGAACAAGTCCTTTTGATGGGGAGATGGAGGGGGCATAACTTCAAATCTGTTCTTAGGTCATAAGCTGAGAATATTATTATCTATCTGCCATGCTGTGATGTAACACTTTCTTTTGGTGGTGAGGGGTATTCAAATTGAACAACTGAACTTAGGCCACATACTGCTTATTTTACATCTTACACTGAGCCAGAACTACTTATATTGGTGGGGAGGATAATTCACAGATGTGATGAGTTATCTTGGCTACACTATTATGTGAGATATTTACTGCAATTTCATTTTTTGGACAGCTGTTTCAGTGATGCCAATAACTCGGGGAAATCGGGATACAGTGCACTTTACTTGACCACATTGATGTTGAAGGTAGCAAATCATGGATGATGTTAGTGATGCAGATGAAGAATTTTACCCAGAAGATGTTGATGACAATGATAATTAGGGCTGTATTTTTTTTTCATGGGCATCATGGAATTCATGAATTCCGTGAAATTACACCCCTGCCGTGAAAATGGTAGTTCAGCTTTTTAGACCTGTAACTGAGCAGCTGTCTCCTCGGCTTGCTACTCTCCAATCCCAAAAGGGTTTCCTTTTTCCTTGTGGGAGCCATAAAAATGCTGTATTAGAATCCATTGGGACATTTACTTGTTTATTTATTTTATTAATGCTACCTTTGGTTGTGGAACACTTTGGTCATTTTTCTTTGTAGTTGGGAGTGGGGGGGGGAGGGGAGAGAGAGACCGTGCTTTTCTCTTGTCATTTTCAGTGGCTGTCTGTCCTCTGCTTTTACAGGGTAGACAGAAGTTCAAGAGTGAGTATTTGTGGGAGATTGCTTGAATAAAAAAAAAAAATATATATGTTCCTAAGGCTGTTGTTACTCTTGTACATAAAGAATACTGTAACTAAAGAATACATTGCAAGTCTCCCAGAGCAGCAGCCTGTCTGCTTTAATACATTTCGAGTACAGGCTGTAGTGTGAGCTCTGGGAGATAGCTCAAGATTTTAAATAAAACAAAAATATGAGCAGGCAGTATTATGCTACAGCAAACAAAAAGCTGCAGATCCTGAAACTGCATGTGTTTTCTTTTTTATCAATGTTTTACAATGTGCCATGAAATAACTGTTTTTATCCCATGCTGGTGCCGTGAAATTGTCCACATTTTGCTGTGAAAAAAAAATACATCCCTAATGATGATGATGGTGATGTTCTATCATCTCCTCTTGGCTCTGATTGCAGTGATGATGACATTGATGGAATTGACAGAAAAAAAAATGAGCATTCCATTACTGAGGCTCCAAATGAAAATGTGTACTCTGATTTGAAATTCATAATATTTCCATTCTACTTCCTTAAACTGTGGACCTGGTGTCACTGCCCAAACTGTGGCGAACCCAGACTGACATTCAGAAAAACAACTATTGGAAGTAGAGGTGGGTGAAAGTTGTGATTTCTACATTAGCGGAACTTCTGCGAAATTTCACAACTGTCACAGAAGTTCTCGATTTTCTGCCTGTGGCAGATCAGAAATCTTCTAAATGTTTTGGGTGAAATTTTGCTCTGTTCCGCTCAGATATAGGTGGAAGAAAAAAAAATGAACCTGGTGTCCAATGGCCCCCTCCCCCGAAGCCCTGCCTGAAATAAAAATAAAATTCCCTGGTGGCTAGCAATCCCTCCCCCAATCTGATCACTCACCCCATAAATAAAATATACTTAACTGGTGGCTAGAGGTTCCTCCCCCCATCCGATCACTTGCCCAATAAATACAATATTCTTCCCTGGTGGCTAGAGGTCCCTGCCCCCACCAAATCACTCACCCCATAAATACAATATACTTCCCTGGTGGCTAGAGTTCCCTTACCTCACCCGATCACCTGCCCGACATGGACATCAATATGCACTGGTGTCCAGACGTCAGTGTAACCCCCCATCCCAATCCCCATATAGTCTTTATATGAAAGAACATTTCCCTGGTGGTTTAGTGAAACCCATCCCCAATATCCACAATCCCTAGTAGGTGAAGCTATTCTCAATCCCTGGTGATCTATTTTGCCCCCTGCTCCCCCACTCCAGTAAATAATGTCCCACCACCCTGCTCCCCACCATCACAAACTCAAAGTGGCATTCTGCTGTGGCACATGTACAGCATATACATTCACATGCATGTCCAGAGTTTCCAGAGTGCACTCATGGACCACTCAATGAAACTGAGAGGAACAAACATTGGATAGCTCCATGTAAGTTTGCATTCATCCTCTTTATTATTATTATTTTTTTTGGTTTCCTTTTGTTAATTGTGTACACATTCCCTCATGTAAATACAGACATGTGGGATGTGCTCTGGTTGCGCTCGTATTTACATACACTGTAATTATAGCTTCCAAATTGCCAGTGGCAGTTGAGAAAGTGATTGGGAACACTAGACTCTGCAATGAGATTGCCAAGTTGGCACAAATTTATCAAACATCAGACCTGGAGGCCTACCATAGTCTCTTGATTCAGTTTGTGCCAAAAATGATCGTCTTCTTATATGAGGGAATAAAATGCAGGTACTCTTCATATACTGCTAACCAAAAAAACATACAGTATACAGTATATTTAACTAACAACTCCCTTGTTGCAAAGAAATAATTACCAGAATTGAAACAGGTTTCTAAGACAGTCCTTTGAATTTATATACAATCATGAAAACTTGAATCATGATTATGTAGTGAACAGCACTTAAAAACATTTTTTTTAATAGAGGTTTTTATACCTCTGTGGCAGGCTTGGCAGCTGTATCAGCCCATCTCACAGTCCCCTGTCATTCTGAGTCACCGACCACCCTTAGTGACCAGGCTGGCCACCATTGCTGGGAGGTCATGCATCATGAAGCCTACCCTCCATTTTTCCACCAGACCTTTCTTCCCTGACTGACATGCAATGAGCATGCAAAAGCACTCGCCTGTTGTGGAGGTGCTCTGACACTCCAAATGCTAACTCTTCCCACAATTTGGGGCCCCACATGTGTTTCAACCTGGCTTCCTCGAGGTGGAAGTTGAATGGTGTGGCACTGGATCCCTGCCCTGAGGGATGACAGCAGTCCTATGGATGTTCTATCTTCCATCTCCCCACCTGGCATCCGAAAAACCTGAGTTCATTATTGAACCCGGGTCATCAGCATGCCAACTGTAAAGCATAGATGCCTCAAACCGCCATGCCACTGGGCCAGACAAATGCAGACTCTTTATATGTAACAAGTGGATGCTTTCCTTTAAGAATGTTTTTCCAACCAATTTATTGAATGAACACTGGAAGATCATTGGCATTAACTAACCATTCATGAATGGGTGGATGCTGCTACACAGTGATATAGTTAACAATGATGTCAGGATGGAGCCAGTTGAACCTCTCTTATTTTTTTATGTCATTCATTAGGGCTTTTCTAGCAGCCATGCATTTTAATGAGAACTCCAGATGAAAACAAGCAACAACCACACAGGGTGAGAAATGGTTCTCCATACACTACCCCAAGTACAAGAAAGGAGGCTACACTGTGAGTCCCATAAAGGTGGCCACAAGACACAGTAAGCACGTACCACATATTTGTTCTTTTTTTTTTTTGAAATTTCTATTTATCCTCGCCTGCCATCTACACTGGAGTTGCACCATCAGGAGTCACCTATCTAAGCCTGTCCCTGCCAATGCCTTACCTGTCAGTCCCAGGTCCCTCCATCCTGCCTTGGATACCCCACGAGTGGGGTCAGAGTAGGAGCAAACCCCTGAATCTTGCATGTGTCAGGGTCCTGAGGCTACAGGCAGGCACCAACACATCGAGACCTGACTTGACGCTCTGTATTCCCGGCTTCAGTGGGGGTGTTTCCGCATTTTCTGTAGGACGTTGTGGGCCCATACATCAAGATCCAAGTGCCAATGTTGGCAATCTCCCTCCCTCTCCTTCCACAAAGGAATAGTTCCTGAGGCTGATTGATCGCAGACCAACGCCCCTGACCAATCAGACCAAGGAGACACCAGCTTGCCGTCACACCCCTAGCCTCCGCCAGGGGTCACCGCTTGTTGGGTTAGAGAACCCTCCCTCCCACTGAGAAGATGAGCTGTCATTGGATGCTCCAGCCTGTCTCCCCCTGGCCAACCCCCAGCTTCCAGAGCTCGCTCCTGAACCTGGGTCACCGGCATGGTGAGAGGTGTGGCATCCAGCACCTCAGCCCTCAGCGCCACTGGGCTGGCACCACATACATGTTCATGTCACAATTAATTACAGAGTCATTATGATTTTCTCCTGTCCCATTAAGAATCTATCTGGAAGGTCTTCAAGCTAGCTCCTCCCATCCACCTTGCGTTATACTCCTTAGCATCACCCTGTGATGTCATATCTTGCATGCTGGAAGAAGGAAGGCGTGCCACTTGTCAGGGGAGGTTGGGTGTGTTGCATGCATGTGCACCATCTTCCACTCCCAGAACTACAGTTACAGGTGAGTAACCCTCATTTCTAGGATTGTGGATATGTTGTACCATACACACTTCTGGCAGACTCCTTGCAGTTCTCTGTGAGGTGCCCATTCCCTATTTGGGAAAAAGAGACTGGAGAACCCAGGCCCAACAACTAGCATCATGGCATGAGTCAAGGTCAATGTGGTAATGGTAAATGAAGGGGTATGCTGACTTCAAGGTAGCAGCACTACATTTTGCCTGTGTAGGGACATCCCTGGAAGCAACAACTGAGGCAGTGGTATGTCTGGTGAAATGACCCCTAAGCACAAAGGGAGGGTCCATACCAGTCATCCTATATCAGAGGTTGATGCAGGAGCCTATCCACCTGACAGTCATCTGCTTAGCTGTCAGTCTGCCAGTTGCTGCTTCAGCATAGGTAACAAAGACCTGGCACACCAGCAGGACTACCAGACCACACTAGCACAAGCCGTCATGTATCCTAAGAGGCGCTGGAAGCCTCAGACAGGGTGCAAATTAGCAATTGCCCAACCTGAAATGAGTGGGCAAATAATGTAAGATCCTACCTAGAACAACTTTCTACCATACACTATATGTACTTAATGGATCGTTGCTGGCAGGTTTACTTATATTGAATAGCATAAGTGACAGACACATACATCAGTATTTTCCATGCAAAGATGCCATTGTCACCATTCTATGCAACCCTTATGTTATTAATGGAGCGCTTCCAGCTTCATTCACAAACTCACATTTGAAATATGCTTTTCCTAGTGTCACTGCTACAGCAAACTGTGGCTACTACACACATACACGAAAGATACTAGTCTTGCTTTATAGAGGAAATACCTATTGCAACACTTCTTATAAAAAATATAGCCAACATTGTACTCATGGCCTGCAACTCCATTGTATGGGATGCAATCAAAGATAATTGTCAGTTGATAAAAAAGTTAAATAAAAGTGTGTCAACATATTTCATGCTGAAGCTTTGGAACATGGTGGCACAAGTGTGTTCTACATGAAGTGTATTTCTTATATCTGTTTCAAGGATGACTTGCATATCTGAGTGACAGAGTTGTACTATCTCTTCTGTGTGCCACTCACATCACTACTATAAAGAGGTTCAGTCAGAAAATGTTTGTAATGATACCTAACATGACTCAGATAAATTAAAAAAATCATCTATACTATTATTTACTATTTTATATTCAGTATTGTCATATTTCAGTCATTGTAAGAAATGCTATCCATAAAGCATGCCATGATAGGATGCCCTTTTGTTTCTTATACTGAACTGAACTGCCATTATAAGTCTTTCTTTATGTTGATCCATTGATAAGATTTCTATAAGAAACAATTATGTCTTCTATTACATACCTAAACTCACAATATTCTACCGTTCATTTTCTGAGTACATGACCGAACTAATGGATGAGGTGATATGAATGTGTGAAGGGCTTCAGGAGGACAATACAATTGAACACATGATGAGACCACAGCCACTATGCTGATAGTTTCAACACCCAGCCAAAGATGAAGCTGTGAAGGGGCATGCTTACAGAGCGATTATAAAGTTGTAGTGTATGCATACGAGCATATAAACATTTGAAACAGCCAACAGAGGAAGCCCAAATAGATCTGTCAAGTGTGCTCATTAATAAGAAAGTACCCATGGCTTACGCCATTGACTCTGCTTCTCCCCATGTCAATCTCTCCTTCATAACTCAACCCCCCACTGTCCTCCAGGTCCCCTTTATGCCTATTCCAGGCCATTTAAAGTCACTCACCACTTTCTGTGAGACCATCTATTTTGACAAAGCATTTCATGCGTCCACCACCCTTTCCATGAAACAATATTGCCTAATATCCCTCCTAAACTGCCACACCATCAACTTCAAACTGTGCCCCCTTGTAGTTCTATTGTCACTTAGCTTGAAGAGATCTTCCCTATTCACTTCAAGTATTCCTTTCAAGTATTTAAAGATCTCTATCATTCCCACCGCCTCACCTCCAGGGAGTACATTTTTAGGGTTTTCAGCTACTCTTCATGTGAATTCCCTTGCTGTCCCGTGATCATCTTGGTTACAAACATACAAACATATGAAAATGCCAGCAAAACAGGCCATATTGATCTATCAAGTCTGTTCAAGTGTGCAGGTCACAATCAGTTTTACTGGAGTTGTCCCCCCCTCCTTTCCCCACAGAGTTTTTGTCCCTCCCTCCTTTCCCCCTTCCCCCCCTGTCATTCCACCAGTTTTGGCTCTCACTTTTACCCTGTCCCACTCCTTTTAAAACAGCCCACTTTTTTCAATAAAACCACCTCATCCAGCAGTTTGTTCTATCTGGATACCTATCTTTCTGTGAAAAGCGTCTTCTGATTTCTTTTTAAATCTTCCTCCCACAAATTTCAGACTATGCCCCCTAGTGGACACACTCCTTTTAAATTGAAAATGCTCACCATCCTAACCTTGTTCATACCTTTAAGGTACTTGAATGTTTCTATCAATATCCCCACTCTCTCTTCTGTCTATCCCCACTCTCTCTCTCTTCTGTCCTCCATGTAATACATATTGAGCTCCTCCAGCCTCTCCTCATAGGGTTTGTCCCCCAGGCCCTGGATCATCTTGGTTGCCCTACACTGTACCCCTCCAGTAAGTTGATGTTTTTTTTTTTAAATAACAGCACCAGAACTGCACACAATACTCCAAGTGTAGTCTCACTAAAGACCTATACAATGGCAAAATGACTTCCTCTTGCTTGGAGGTGATTCCTCTGGCAAAGCATCCAAGCTTTTTGTTTGCTTTGGTTCCCACTTTACAACACTGTGCAAAGTGTCTCATTTCTCTCTTGATTATTACCCCTAGATCATTTGCCTCCTCTGAACTGAACACCCACCAGCCAGTAACTGGCCCCAGGGATCCTAGTTCCTAGGTGCATGGCCTTGCACTTCTTGGCATTGAACCTCGATTGCCAGATACCTGACCAGTTCTTGAGCCTAGTCAGATCCTTCCTGGGCTCCTGTCTCCCCAGCTCTGTATCCACTCTGCCACAGAGCTTAATGTATTTAAATATTTTACTTCGATCTCATCCAGTATGCCACCAATAAAGGTGTTAAACAAAACTGGTCTGAGTACTGAGCCCTGTGGGACTCCACTGGTTACAGGTCTAGACTTCAATAGTCTCCCAGCCCCCACTATCACCTTCTGGTTTCTGTCATGTAGCCAGCTTTTGATCCACTCTGCCAGCTTTTACTCGACTCCTAGGTTCTTTAGTTTACTGAGCTTCCTCCCATGAGGCATGGAGTCAAAGACCTTGCTGAAGTCCAGATACAGGACATCTACCACCTGGCTCCTATCCAATGACACTGTGACCCAATCAAAAAAGTCTATCAGGTTGGACTGGCAGGATGTCCTCATGACAAACCAATACTGCCTTTCATCCAGGAGTCCATTTACCTCCAGAAACATCACTAGTTTCTCCTTCAGAATGGGCTCCATTAACTTGCCCACAGTGGAGGTAAGGCTGGCTGGTCTGTAATTACAAGGTTCATCTCTGTGTCCACTCTTGTGGAGAGGCACCAATTATGCCATTCTCCTGTCCTGAGGCACACACCCTGTCTCCAATGAGGTGTTGAACAGGTCCAACGGGAGCCAGCCAGGACCTCAGCCATTTCCTTCAGGACTCTTGGGTGCACACCATCCGGTCCAGGAGCCTAGTCCACCCGAAGGGCCCTAAGACCCTTTAAAACCTTGTCTTCCTGGATTTCTCCATCCATTTCCTCCCCCCCTTTTGAATCCCTATTTTTCCCTGAGGCATAGGTCGATCCTTTTCTCTAGTGAAAACCAAGCTGAAGTACTCATTCAGGTACTCTGCCTGTTCCACACTACTTTCCGCCCATCCCCCCTTAATCCTAAAATTTCCATACTTGCAGCTTCTTCTCTCTATCATGTACCTAAACAAGTATTTTCCCTCTCCCTAATTCCCTGCTGCAGTTTTAGTCCTCTAGTGGCCTTATCTCGACTTAACTGAGCTATCCTCCCTGTCTTCCTCTCTCTGTGTTTTTAGTTACAAAAGACTGCTCTCTTTTCTAGATAGGAGTGAGGAATGCACTCACCACAAGTACTTGAAGAATTGCTCCAACATCATGTTTACTGATTTGCCTCATCAAAGGAAGCCCCAGTAAGTGCGGTGAAACATAAGCTTAGCAGTGCTTGTCACTGCCTTATTCTTTTGCCTGCTTTTGAACTTCATTTGTGCCATGAATAAACTAAAAATATCATTGAAATAATATAAAGTTGTTGGAGCAATTCTTCCACTACTGGTGGTGAGTGCATTCGTCTCTCCCATATAGAAATTAGTGAAACTTTGGAAGTGCACCACCTTCCTTGTGCTTACCTCACTTGTGAACTCAGTTCACTGATCTCTTTTCCATCACTTTCACTGCCACCTCACTGCTGAACCAGCTTGGTCTTGTGGTCCTGGATTTCTTACTCTGGGTCTTTGTACACGATAGTGGCTTCAATCAGACCCAACTTAATAATGGACCATTTATGCTCTGCTTCCATCTCCAGACTTATTTTGGCAAGGTGTCCCACTAGGATTTTACCCATCCTACCAAAGTCCTCTTTCCTGAGGTCCACTACCGTCATCTTAGTTCTGGCTGCTTCCTTGACTATTTTGAGGTGAAACCACACCATACGATGGTTGCTGCCTCCAAGGGGGTCCTCCATTTCTATTTCCTGGACATGTTCTCCATCTGACAGCACTAGGTCTAGTATGGATCCCTCCTTTGTTGGCTCTGTGACACCTCGCATCAGTAAGGTAGGTAGCACACTCACCTCTGAGGATAGGAGATCAGAGGGTTGTGGGTTCAGTTCCCACATCTGGCACTTGGGTTAATATCCCAGTACTGACACTGTAGTGCAGCATGAGAGGGGTGCTGCACTTCTGAAGTGTCATCTTTCGGATGAGACTTTAAACTGATGTCCCATCTGCCTGGATTGGTGGTAGTTCAAGTGGCTGTTAATGATCCCATGGCACTTATCGAAAAGAGTAGGGGCATTTTTTATTATAATAACATCATAAAAAGAATTCAAGAAATAACAAGAATAAAGGAAAACAAATCATAAATCAAAAAAATAAAGGGAAAAACATACAAAGTTTCACAAATAACATTATGTACAAAATTTACATAAGTCATCACCTGACTTTAAAAGCAAAGAAAGACCCAGCTTTCATTCCCCATGTTACTAATTGTTAAAAATGAATTCCTAAGCCCCCCTTATCGACACTCACAATCTATTTATACTTAATAAACAATATAAACCCTTTCCACCAATTAGTCACCTTGTGTGCTGTACCAAATTGTAAGTCTTTCAAATAAACCTTCTCCATAGCCCCTTGAATCAGTGAACTAATTGTTTCATAAGACATCACCCTTTGGTAGAGGACCCACTGGCATCTAGCCTGCCATAAGTAATATTTCAAACCACAGCAAAACATCTGTAAGGTTTCTATATTATACTGGCCCAAAACTGAGGAAAATAACTCAAAACTAGGGTATCATAATTCAGAGATAAGAGCCATTTCATATGCCATTTTGAAGCCAGGAATTTCCAAAGGGAACTAGCATAATAACATTGAAAGAAAAAATGCTCTACTGTCTCTTTCTGATTTATACAGCCAGAAAAAGGACATACCCTTTCTTCTTTAACCTTCTGCTTAGCATTTCCCCATACCCCAATCCTCCCATTACAGTCAATCATAGAAATTCCCACATATAACCCAGCAATCTTGGATTACTTAGTTGAGAAAGCACTCTTGATATAAGAGTAGTAGGACAATTTTTCAAAGCAGGTACTGAAGGATATAACAGTGACATAACTGTATCATATAATTTAGGCCCTGTAGTTACTTCAATAGTTTGTTTAGAAAGACCCCATTTATATAGTTTCTTTACTACTGGTTTAAAAAATAGAGGAACCTGCAAAAATTGTGATAGTTCTGGGGTACTATGCCATGTCAAAAAATAATGACCAAGAACACAATGTAATAAAGAACCACACCGAGATACTGATGGTAATAATCCAAGTTTAACATTTTGGGAATAAATAAAGTAAGAAAAAACATGATGGGATCCACCATTCCTAATCCCCTTTATCTTTCCCTAAATAGGTATATTGCCTTTTTATGGGATTAAGCCTGTTACCCCCAAAGCATCTGAAAGAATAGGATATACAGTCTTGTTTCTGGTTCTTGAGGAAGTAGGACTATCAATGCTATGTATAAAAATTTGGGAATTAAAAATTGCCTTATTACTTGTACCCTTTTAAGTTTAGCCAATATCCAGTGTTTCCACACCTGTACTTTATTATTAGCTGAGGAGAAGGCATGCTCCCAGTTTAGTAGGGGAAGGTTCTGAGGCCCAAAGAACAACCCCAAAATCTTAATTGGGGCTGAAGTAATACAAAATCCCTGAATGAAAACCTTAGCAGGAGAGTTAACCCCAATAAATAAACCCTGACTTTTCATTTTATTAATTTTTGAATTAGGAACATGTGAGTAAAAAAACCAAAAAATATGAATTTGAGTATAATCAGAGAAAAAAAACACAAATATCATCTGTGTAGGCTTGTAAATACAAGGTATCCAAACCGGGGGATCCCAACACCCCTTTCCACTGTGGATGATTTGTTAATAATCGTATTACTGTATCAATGGTAAATATACATAATAGAGGACTTAGTGGGCATCCTTGACGAACCCCTGTAGCTATATGAAAGCCTTCTGTAATGCAATTATGAATAACTGGATGAATAATAGCAGTATCATAAAATGTTTTTATCCACTGGATGAAGGAAAATGGGATCCCATAATGTTGCAAAGTTAAAAACAAAAAAGGGTGATATACCCGATCAAAGGTCTTCATTTGATCTAAGGAAAGAATACAGCCTGTCAGGTTATGTGATGAAAAATGTTCAATTAGACCTCTAAGAATCATAACTGCCTGCTGTATCTTCCATCCTGGGAGCCCACAATATTGGGATGGAGATATAACCATTTTAGCAAAGGTCTTAAACCGAGATTTTAAGAGTCCAGTCAATAATTTGTAATCCGAGTTAAGAAGAGTGATAGGCCTCCAATTTTCCAAACTCTCCCTTATCCCCTGATTTATACAGAAAAATTAACAAACCTTTAGAAAACCAAACAGGGAATTTGGGGGTTAAGAGGAAAAAATTAAATACCATAGTCAAACATTCTGTAAATTCAGAAGGGGATGTTTTGTATAATTCTAATGTTATTCCATCAATTCCTGGGGAAATCCCATTCTTTTGGGATTTTATTGCAAGTTCAACTTCTGCAGCTGTTATTGGAGCAATTAAACTAGACATGTCAAGCTTAGTTTTGGGAAGATAAATCATTTTAAAAAAAGTTTCCATCTCCTCTATACTACCGGGTGCCACTGGGCTATGTAATCCCAGAAATTGTTTAATAGTGGCATGCATCCTAGTGATATCCTGAACCAGACACCCATCTTGTGTCAACAAAGAATACATTGTAACTTTAGATTTATATTGTTTAAAAGCCTCATAAGGATCCCCATAAGCCTGTTGCCTAGTACCTTCCTGAAAAAGTACTTTCATAGTACTAGCCCTATTGTATTCTACCTCCTGTATTTGTTTATTTATGATTGTTATTAGGGAAGAATAATCAAATTTAGAGGTGTTTGTCATTGAAAATAAATAATACAACTGCTGACATAGTTTTGAATAGTGCAGAAATTTTAGGTTTGCACTAGATTTCCCAAGTTTTAGTAACAATATTTTTAAGTCCTCCTTTTACTCCCTCCACCAGTCACCTAGATCTTCATAAAGAAAAGCAACTGAGAGCCGTGCACTAAGCAATGATTTTATAGCTTTTAATACAAGCAGATTGCTCAACAACGGAGAGCTCAATTTCCATCTTGATTTTGGGGGAGATGTTACCATACCAGATGAAAAAACACACTTAAGAAGCAAATGATCTGAAAAACCTATAGGGTATGTAAAAAATTTACACGTGAGAAGGTTTTTAGACAGAAAAATTTAATCAATTGTAGAAGTAAGGGTGTTTGTTTTATACGTAAATTTTGGACCCTCTTGCTGAAACTGTCTACTAGGCCTGATCTGTCCAATAGATTGAATAAAGCATTTGAACTGCAATAAATCTTTTTCCCTTTATCCGTAAGTTCACCTTTTGCTTTCTGAAGCTCACAGTTAAAGTCACCGCATAAAAAAATATGAAAGGAAGTAACCAAAAAGGGTTGAATCATTGAAAAGAGAGTAACCTTCTCAGTTTTTACTGTATCAGCGAGCAATAAACATTAATAAATCTGCAGACCATGGAGTTCCATTTTCCATCCAGAATCATCAATCTACCTGGAATTAAATCAATAATTATTATAAGAGAAAACTCATATGTACTAAAAAGAAAACTTATTCCATCAGCAGTCTGTTGACCAAAGGACCAGTAGGAAGGGCCCCAGCACCATTCCCTTTGAAAAAACCTGGCTTGATCCAAAGTAAACATCCATGATTCTTGAATGAAACATATATCAATGGAAGAACCATGAATATAGTCATAAACAATCTGATGCTTACTGGGATTTAACAGACTATGAACATTTAAGGAGCCAATCATAAAATCCCATTTAGTAGTAAAGACGCAATCAACCATCCTTTTTCCTTCATTTTTTCCTTTTCCCTTTTTCTCTTTATACCCCTCCTGAGAGTGAACGGGGGGGGCACTATCCTGAAGGGCCTGAGACTCTGGTTCACCACAATCCATGTCAGTATCTCCCCACTGTGGAGATAAGACAGCAAAGGGATTACTGGATTCAATTTCTTCCTGTGGAGGGGGGAGTTTGAGGTTCCTAGAGGACCTCTGAACTACCACTAAAGGAGAAGGAACCAGAGGATCTGGGGCCTAGTTCTGCTGCTGAGATGTATAACACACAGGGGAAAGAAGAGGGGGGGTTCAGAGGGACCAGGAGGAGGCAGATCTTTAGACTGTCCCATAGTCTGGGATGAGTCCAGGTGTTGGTTAGCATCATCCACAGAGGAAGCAGCAGCTGTCTGAAGAGGATTATCAACTAGATCCTGAGCCTTCTGGATAAGAAGGTCAGGGCTACCACTGCAAGCCTTATTTTTTGCTTCCCAGATACATTCATAAAAAACATGCCCAGTATCTTCACATAAGATTTGGTAAGATTGGCGCATTGGAAGGTAATGTGACCTATTTCCCCACAATTATCACAGTGGGGCCTGTCACAAGAACTAGACAGGTGAGTACGAGACCCACATTTATAACATACCCTAGGTTACCCGGCATAAAAACAAAACCCCTGTCTTTTCCTAATAGAAAAGAGTTGTGAATATGCTCTATACCATTATCAGTTTGTCGAAGCTTTACCTTAAACCTCCAACCTCCAGTCCAAAATTGTTCAGAGTCGAGAATGGCTTCAGGGGGACTTAAAACTTGACTTTTTTGGGACAACCAATAGGTAATATCATCTACATGAACCCCCTCATTTCTAAACATAATCATTACATATCTAAACAAAGGTTTGGACAATGGAATAAGGAGGAAGGGGGTCCATAGGAGAGAAAACTTTACCTGGTTATATCGCTCCTAAAATAAATCTAAAGCATAGGCAGAACGAAAACTAATGCCGAAGTTATCCTCTCCTGAAATGTTAATAAAAGCAAAGACTTTCCTAGGCGAAAAATGCAGGGAATCCTTCAGTAGACTTTTCCCCACATAATGCATATCTGGTCTCACCTCCAACCCCCCTTTATACCACAGTCTAACTGCATTTCTACGAGGTGCAGCCTCCTTCTTAATCTTAGTAAATAAATCAGACATTAATGGTTTCTCTACATCAGGTTTCTGCTGAGACAAAGTAGAAAGACGATTAGGTCCTGAAAGCACAGCAGAATCAGAGAGTTCAGCAGGCACAGAAGCAATGGACTGGGAGGCCACAGTAGGGTCTCTCACCAGAGGCAAAACAATGGAACAAACAGTGGTAGGTAAAGGTTCAGTAGATAGCTGAGGTCTCCAGGCCTGGCTCATTTTGGGAAAAGTTTAATTTTGGGTCCCAACCAGGTGTAGGATGCCAGGTACCCTGTTTCAAGGTCCACCCTGCTTCACTGAGAGCTTTTTGAGGAGACCATAACTCTGTAGCCTGCGATTGCATAAGAGGATCAATTGGTAGCATCCCCGAGGAAAGTTCTAAAGGCCCTGGTGGTGTGGAGATAGTTTGAGTACCACTTGTCCCAAAATTGCATCTGGAAAACAGAAAAGCTGTCTCGCTTATCCTTACTGTCATCCCCTGACTTATCCTGTGGTTTTGTAAAAAAAAATTCAGAAATCCCGTCTTGTTTCAGGGGTAGTTTGAAACACACAGGGGTTCACAGGATTAGAGCTATCAGCTGAAGGCACTGATAAGGAGCTGCAGAACACAAACCCTGCAGCTTTCGTTAGCGTAACACAGCAAGGGTCAGGAGTGGAGCTTTCGCCAGCTAAAGCAGGGTTATCCAGGTCAGGTAGGTGTGCAGAAACAACAAGCAGCAAGTTTAAACCTGGTTGCTGGTCTTGCAACTCCAGTGATGGCTCTCGGCAAGGAATTGCTGAAGATTCAATACAGCCAGCTGTCACAGAATCAGAGTGTAAAGAATGTACAGAGTTAAGGGTTTGTGCAGACTCACCACGCTGGGCAGAATTAGCAAGCTCTCCACAGGATTCAGTGTCACGGCAAATGACAGTCTGTTCAGGTTTACTGACAGGCGTAGCTGAGGAATCCATTGCACACAGCTGCTGCTGAAGACGTTCTTGCTCTTTAGCCAAAGTGGCAAGCTGAAGCCTGAGCTGCTCCTGAAGAGCTTCTTGATGAAAATTCTCAGGAAACACAGTGTCGTGCAGTGGTTGAATTACAGGCAGAGATACATCCAGTGTAGAAACGGAAAGTTCTTGCAACTGAATATCATTAGTAACAGCACTACTTTCATTCAGAACTATAGAATCCAAGTCAGAGTTCAACAAACGCTCCCCTTCTCCTGGAACGTCCATCTTCCTTTGTAGACCAAACAGTAGTGACCAGACCTCGGTCACTCAGGCCCCCTACTGCCAGCAATGCAGTAGGGGAATTTTCTCGGTGTCCTGGCCAAATTTCCCTCATTCACTAAAAATACCACCAACAGCTTAATCTGGTTCAAGGTCAGTTGGCATTCATCTGTATTCCCCTCCCCCGGGTCATGCCTGAAAATAGGCAGGATTTGTCTAGTGCACTTATCCGGCCAACAAAAACTAAATCAAGAAATAAATAAATAAAGGAAACAATCCTGGAAAGCTTCCAGGACGACCTGTTCCCTGGATCAGGAGGTAGCTGGGGTCCTCCAGTCAACTCCAGGCAAGTTGAAGTCACCTGTTATGACTATATTTCCCCTAATATGTAGCTTTCTAATCTTTTCCCCCTGCTTTCTGTCCAGCTCCTTGTCCTGTGATGGTGATCTGTACACCACCCCCATTTGAAGTTGCCCTCTTTTGTATTTCTCTAACAAGACAATGTATTTCTTATTATGATGCTATCTGGATACCCCCACAAGTAGTACTCACCCCTATGATTTCATGTCCCAATAGGCATAACTTTGCATTTCTTTGCATTAAAGCCAATTTGCTGGGTACCTGACCCTCTCTCAAGCTCCCTAGGCTCCTCCCATAGGTTCTGAATCACTTCAGTTTTGTCCACCCTCAAACAGAGTTTTGTGTCGTCTGCAAACAGGAACATCTCACCCTCAGTGCCTTCACAAATGTCATTTATGAAGCCACAGAAGAACACTGGCCCCAGTACTGATCCTTGCGGGATCCCACTAGTAACTTTAACATAGAAACATAGAAGTTGACAGCAGATGAGGACCACAAGGCCCATCCAGTCTGCCCATTTCTTTTTCTACCTTATAAATAAATGTGCCATCGGCCTTTGCTCTGTCAATGGCCTATCTATTCATACTCATATGTATTGCTCCCTTATGCCTATCCCATGCCAGTTTGAAGCCCTGCAGTGTATTCATATCCACCAATTCCTGAGGTAGACCATTCCATGCATCCACTACCCTTTCTGTGAAAAAGAACTTCCTCACATTACCCCTTAAGCAGCCTCCCTCTAATCTCATGCTGTGTCCTCTTGTCCTGATATTTTTCTTATATTGAAACATGTTAGACTCTTTCACCTTGTTAATGCCTTTAAGGTGTATGAGTGTTTCGATCATATCACCTCGCTCTCTCCTTTGCTCTAGGGTATACATATTGAGCTCCGTTAATATGTCCTCATATGTTTTCTGATGCAGTCCCTGCACCATTTTGGTTGCCCTTCTCTGGACTGCCTCAATTTGGTTAATGTCCATGTGTAGGTGTGGTCTACAGTACTGCAATCAGTACTCCAAATGGGGCCTAACCAGTGTCTTGTAAAGAGGGATTATTACCTCCCTCTTCCAACTTGTGATACCCCTACTAATACACCCTAACATCCCCCTAGCCTTACCTACTGCTTTAGTGGTCTGCTTGGATGATTTTAGGTCATCGGCGATGATGATGTCCAAGTCTCTTTCTTCTCTTGTGACTGCCAGCAACTCCCCTCCCAGTCTATAGGTGGCTTCAGGTTTTCTTTTCCCTATGTGCATGATCTAAATCTAAACTCCACTCACACCTCTCAAGTCTAAATAAGTGCACCTGTTTCTACCAACCAGTCAAAGCATCCTAGGTTTAATACTGATTATTACAACACTTTATCCCCTCCAGTACTGAGTATGACAGCACTTTATTCTCCCCCATCTGCTACTTTTTAACCCCTACCATCTCCCCCCATCTTTTAGCAGTCCCTGTCAGGGGTTCATTGTCTGTTATCTGCTACATGTGCTCCCCCATTTGAGATTACCAGATCAAGGATAGCCCCTTCCCTGGTGGGCTCAATAACCCCTGGGTCATGAACCCACCCTGTGTCTCATCTAGGATCACTTGACTTCTGGCTGAAGACATGGATGGCATTTACCAGTCCACCTTCAGCAGATTAAAGTCCCCCACCACTGTCACTTCCCCTTTACTTGATACTTCCAGCAATTCCTTACATAATTCCTTGTCCTTTTCTTCATCTTGTTTAGGTGGTCTGTAGACCACCCCTTAACTTACCTTCCTCCCTCTGTTGATCTGAAGCTTTTAATAGGAAAATGTCACTTGCCAGTCCCATTACTAAAAAATGTCATGATATAATCATTAATGAGATACTGCACTCAAACTAAAGACCCATAAATAAGATTTCTTTTATAAAAGTTGAACACATATGCAAAAAGAAACACATTTTTTTTCAACAGTACTGTTTCTAAGATGTGCATTCTTGGAATAGTATGCATTGTGCAAAAGGGGAAGAGGAATCATATTGAAGTCCTGGAGCTTTTCAATACAGCTTATTTATTTATCTATTGAATATTGGTAACCAGGTAGGCCCTCTGAGACAAGACAGTTCCTTGTTCGGGGCGACCTTGGAAGTGCAGTACATTGATAGTGCATTCATTGATACAAGAAATTAGACAAGGAGTAGTCGTACAGTAAGAGTACATCAATTATATTCAGTTATGCAAAATAAGCAATTTAAAGCACAGTCAACAAAACCTTACATACAGACATTATTTACAATATTATTTTTTCTTGGAGAGCAGGAGATAGAGAAAGTGGAAATTTTTGCTAGGAGAATCATGCAAGGAGTGAACAGGGGTTAGGAGTCAGTGGAAGCAAGAACAAGGTGGAGCAGTTAGATGAGATAACAGTGAACTTTGAAATTGAGAGAGGGGGGTGCAGGCCAGTATAGAAGGATGTAGAGAGTTCCAGTAGGTCACAGCAGAAAATGCAAGTGATCTCCAAGCCATGGAGAGTCATAAGTTTGGCACTGAGAGAAGAGGCAAGGTGGCATATCTGAAGGCACATCGAGGGAGATAACGTTGAACAATATCAGAAAGGCAAGGAGGAGTTAAGCAATGTACAAGCTTATGTATAAAGCTTAGTGTGGCATAGCATAATTTTAATTCATAAGGTAGTCATCCCAGAGCAGATAGAACATTGCAGTGATGGTGCCGAGCATTAGCCCTGAAAGCAAACCTGCCAACTCTGTGGTAGGCCTTTGATAGACATGATAGTATGTATGTGGTAGCAGAGAGTAGTAATGGAACACCATACATAAGAAGGGGCATGAGTGTGGCATCTGCAATCTTGCTGCAGGAGGTCAATGTAAGGAATGGACGGATGAGGTAGAGGACACCAAATTTTTTTGTTTATAGTTTTGGTGATGGCTGTAACATGCACATCCAGGGTAAGTGAGGGATCTAAGGTGACTCCCAAGTATTTGAAGGACCTGATGGATTCAAGTGCATCCCCAGTACGTGAAAGCACAGCCAGAGGGATGAGGGTTGGTGTGGATGAGTTGGAGAATAACATGCCCTTTGTTTTCTTTTAGTATCAAGGACAAGCTGCTTCTAAAGGAACCAGTCCTCAAGGTTGTGGAAATTGAAGGCTTGAATTGAATTGAGCCACCCAATATCGGGAGAAGAAAGGTAGATGATAGCATCATCTGCATATAGGTGAACAAAGGCCCCACCACAATTACTAGGGAGGTCATTAACATACAGCAAAAAAAGTAATGGGCCCAATATGGAGCTTTGGGGGACCCCATGGGTAATGGGCCTCAGGTCAGAGATGGAGCCTGCCAATTTTTACTGTTTGAGTATAGCCATAAAGGTCAGGGCAGTGACATTAAGGACATGCAGTTTTTGTTGTAATACAAGGCCATGGTTGGCCAGGTCAAAAGCCGTGGTCAAGTCTACAAAAATTACTCCTGTGGCACGACCATGGTCCATTTCATAAAATATGTCAGAGGTGACTTTAATCAGAGCTGTAAATATACTGTAGTATTTTCCTAAACCAATGCTGAGAGGTTGGGAGCAAATGGTGGAGGTCAAGGTAATCCTGTAGGTGATAACAGATTATTGGCTCTTGTATTTTTGCTAGAGGGCAAAATATTGAAATAGGCTGGAAATTTTCCACTGTTGAGTTGGGACCTCCCTTGTGGATGGGAACGACCACTGCTAGTTTCCATTTTTCAGGGATGGTGCAAGTAAGGAAGGATCGATTAAATAAATCTTGAACTGAGTGGGCTAGGGCATCAGCTCCCAACTTAAGGAATTTAGACTCTAGAGTGTTGTGGCCAGGTGAGCTGTCACCCTTTAGGTTCATGAGGAGATGGCGAACCTCCGCAAGGGTTGTGAGCTTTAGATGAAAGGCAGGGTGGTCCATAGAGTCGACCAGTGGCAGAGAATCAGGTTGGGGGGGGAGTAGATGAACTAGAAAATAGTGATGTGTACCTATCCAGATTGGTGAAGAACTCATGAAGCCAGAGGTGATGGAGGAGGGGTCAGTGAGACAGACCCCCTGGGCATCAAGGGAACTGGAGGTCTCAGAGGTGTTACCATTTAAAAGGGAGTTACCCTGTTGCCAGAATTCTTTCAGATTACTAAAATGCTCAATCTGGAGTCTCTTGAAGTGGAGTCATTTTGCTTTTTGGATTGAGTTCTTGCAGCTGTTCCTTAGTCACCTATATGTTTGCCAGTTGGTAGGTATTGAGTGGACATGAGCTGCCTTAATTCCTTGGTGAGCCACGGTGCTTTAATACCTTTTACCCAGCAACTCTTTAAAGGGTCATGTTTGCCATAAAATAGTTGAGTGACAAGTTAACATCTGGCAGGGTATTAAGTCGATCCCAATCAGTTTCTCAGATGGTATCGACAGAGTTGTTGATGTCAAGTCTGGACATGTCCCACACAGTGATGATCTTAGGAGGGGGGGTTAGGGAAGTTGTTATGCCATACACAGAGTTTTGGCAAGTGGTAGCTTATACTGTCTGAGAGGACCTCCACTGATTTTATCTTTGGGGCATAGTTTGTGACCACCAAGTCAAGTAAAGTATGGGTACGTGTCTTTGTATTAATACAAGTAGGGTCGCCAGTCATTTGTACCAGATCTGAGTCAGCCAAGATGGCAGTCATTTTGGAAGAGTTAGAATGCAGCCAATCAATGTTGAAGTCACCTCCAAGTATGAGGCCATGCTGCGGGAGGTCAGCAATGGAGGTTATGAAGGAGTGGAGGCCAGGGACTGCTACCTTAGGGGGTATGTATTCACAGTCTACTATGAATTTTTTTACAGTGCCAAGGGTGAAGGAAAGGAAGACTGATTCGACAGCAGAAGGTCCAGATTCAGACACATATATTTCAACAGTGTCTAAGTGCTCCCTGGCATACAAGAGAACACCACTACCCTCTTTTTCCCAGGAGATCCTTCCTGAAGCATTTGTATCCAGGCACAGCAACCTCATGTTGTTTGATGCATGGTTTCAGCCAGGTCTCAGAGATGCCCAGGATGTCAGGAGTGTATTGATTAATCCAGGCTTCTAGTTCAGACATCTAAGTTCTGAGACTACATATGTTTAAATGAGAAAGTTTTAGCCCTTTCGGCATTTAATATGATGATGCGAGGGAGGATAGGGGCAGATGAAGATATGGCGGGTCTGGGATTTCGCTCAACATCACCCACAAGGGTTAATAGCAAGAAAAGTAGTAGGAATCGTCAGATTGAGGAAGTAAGTAGCTGCTTTACATTTTTATCAAAAAGTGAGGACATTTGCAGTCATCTGGTAAGTCAGCTACCAAGGTATACAACTCCACGTTTTGGCAGGCAAGGGACAGTGAGATACACAGACTGGGGTTCAGTATCAAAACTGTGTGTTGGGACCTCCTCACTGTGCAGCAGAGAATGAGTTAGGGATATGGCTATGAAATAGTCAACAATAAATAGAACATTAGGCAGAATGAAATGTACAATGCTGTGAACTTGGCCATGGTGTACTGGCTTACAGATTCAGATCGCACCACTGATTGTTTGTTAGGATGTAGGTAATTTGCAGGGGAGAGCTGAAAAAAAACTGAGTAGATAGGAATGGATTAGTACTGGTTAGAAGCAATGGTGCAATAAGCAGGAAGGAAGACGGGGACAGCTATGTTCTAATTGGCTGGAGTGCAACATCTGGGCTATAGCCAATGACAGAGCTGCCTGGGTTTAGGGGCTGAGCACTTGAGGGTTTAACTGAGGTTGTGCTTATGGCAGATAAAAGACCAAAGGCTGTCAACCCAAGGCTTTAGGTATGAAGGACCCAGGACTAGAAGTGTTAGGGGATAGCAGTGGAACAAGGATTGCAGCCTCCACAAGTTGTTTTTCTCTAGTGGCTTTGCAGTATAATTTGCAAATGAAAAGAAAAGAAAAGCTAGAACTTTAACAATCTTGTTCTACTAAACAGTCAGTACTAGAAAACTCAGCAATAGCAGTTTTCATATTAAAAAAAGAGGCAGCTTAGGAAGGGTAGAGGCAAGAGCCAATAAGAGAAGGGGGACTAGCATTATGCCTAATCAGAGCACAGGAGCAGCAGTAGTGCAGCCAAATGACCAGAATGGCAAAAAGCACCAAGTTCAATCCCTTTGGTGGCTCTGGGCTGCTCTTCAAAATCTATACCTGGTAGTAGGCTGTGAGGCAGGCGGGTCAGAGCAGAACAGCCGCCGGAGTCAGAGCAGCTCCATGACTTGCAGAAGGAGACAGTCACCCCTATCGGGCAGGATGCCTGTGGAGGGAGAAGGGTCTGTTAATTTAAGGTCAATAGGGACAATGGTCACTAGAAACCTAGGCCTCAAGCAGACAAGGAGACAATGGCAGGAGGAGATTTTCAGGGTAGGGCAGACAGATTAGTGATACAGCTGAACAACACCTTCACAAAAGAGCTGTTACACTTGGGGGGGGGGGCTTACTGTAGCTAGCTGCAAAGCCAGGAAAAAAAATACAGGGCATGGAGGGGAGAGACGTTGAACACAAGAATTGTGGTCTGATAGTTCAGAGAGAAGAAAAATAGTATTGGGACCAGGGTCTAGAGCCATAAAGATCAAGCTATTAGTTCAAGCAGGGGAGTCCTTAGGGTGCTTCACAGCCCACTTTAGACACAGACAAGATTTGTAGAGTAGGATAGGGGAAAAAGAATGCAGGTATATATAATTGCTTAGAGGAAGAAGAATACAGACAGTCTAATACTCTATGCAGGTAAAATCTACAAGCTGCAGTAATTAGCAATTCTATGCTGTAAAAATCAACCGTTGTCATGATTACCTTTTCATTCTCTCTGTCGGAAAATAATTTGCTTTCATAACAGGTCAAGTCTCAGTTTCCTTGCTAAAATAAAGCAATGTAATTACCTCTGCTCTCAGTGACTATCATTTGCCATGAAATCCATTTGTGTCACAACTATAGATATAAAATAAAACCAAATGCCAAAACGGAGAAAAATGAAAACACACATAATGTGTAAGAGGTAATCATGAATATTGATCTGTTTGTTCACTAATCCAAGTCTGGGTAAATGAATCCTGTACACCCTTTAGAAGGAAAAGCATTCCTGATTAGATTAATAACACAGGATGGGATTGGAACCTGAAGATGCCTTCCGAGATATCCACAGCACCAACTCACAAACTTACGATAAGCTGTGTACCAGCAAGGCCAAAAAAAAAAAATTATGACATAATTAAAAATTATAGTATGAGCAATGTCACACACATGTGCCTGAGGTTCTACTCTTTCCTTTTTATGTTTGCTTGCACACATGTGCAAGAAACATAGTGCCATCATCGGAGATTTCGGAGGTGTGTCACCTCCTCCTTCAATTCAGGCACTGTGCTGGCAGGCGCGGCCCCTGTAAGCCAATGCATTTTGGAGCTGTCTATGACACGCTCCAAAATGCAGTGGCATACAGTTGAAAGGGGAGCTACGCTTGAGTGAGCAGCGATAAGAAGCTGCCCGCGCGCAGCTTCCCCAGCTGCAGGCGCCGCCCCCGCATGCAGCGAGAGCCAACGGGTGCCCAATCCCCATCGGCTGAGCTGCATCGCCCCCCAGTAGTTGGTGCCATGCTGGGAGCCCACCCAGCGGCAATCAGTAATTTGCCGACGGGGTGCCTAATCTACCTGGCTGAACGCCTCCAAAGTCCTTGTGCCACTGGAGCCCACCCAGTGTGGCAAGCGGTACCACGACGCCTTTTTTGTTTTAACCTGTAAACAAAACGGTCCGCCTGCGCTGCCTCCCAACCCCTCCCACAACCCGCACTCCACCCACTGCGACACCCAGCTCTCCCACACCCCTCACCACATACTTACCTCCGGACTTGGCGCGACGATCTTCGGTGGACCGGAACAGGTCTGCACTCTTCAAAGCCGACCGCGAACTGAGAAAATGCCGTAAGCTGTATAATGGGCTAGATAGGAGGGGTTCAACTTTATTGCATATCTCAGTGCATTTTGGATTTGCACTTATCAACTTGGTTTGGACCCTTCTCATGAATGATGTCACTGTCATGGCGTTATTCGGGCTTGAAGGTTGATTTTGCGCAGTGACTGTGCAGTGACTGCGAAATCACCCTTTGGGACTGAATACCACCATGACAGTGACATCATTCAAGAGAAGGGGGCCCAAAACCCCCATGTTGAAAATTTGGTGCCAAAATTCCAAAAAATGACTGTTTAACGAGCGTGCGTTGCGCAGTTCCTACGCAGGCTCATACGTTCGCGAAATTTCAATATTTTTACTCCAGATTTTCAACATTGCCATTTCATCACACCATCTTATGAGTAGTACAGCTGTCATTTTTCACATCTCACCTAAAATGTGTTTCTGCCCTTGTAGCGCAGAATGGCGCAGTCGGTGTGCGAAATCAATGTACGGGACAAATTAAGAAAATCACAGTTACACTGTTCATGAGCAGAGGTCTTGAAATGGCATGTTGAAAATTTGGTGAAAAAATTCCTAAAAATGACTGTTTTACGAGTGTGCGTTGCGCAGTTCCTACGCACGCTCATAGGTTTGTGAATTTCCAATATTTCCACTCCAGATTTTCAACATTGCCATTTTTCCAGACCTTCTTATGAGTAGTACAGCTGTCATTTTTCACATCTCACCCAAAACGTGTTTCCGCCCATGTAGAGCACAATGGCGCAGTCATGTGAACTCAGTGTATGGGACGTTAAGAAAATCACAGTGTCACTGTTCATGAGCAGAGATCTTAAAATGGCAATGTTGAAAATTTGGTGACAGAATTCCTAAAAATGACTGTTTTACGAGTGTGCGTTGCACAGTTCCCACGCACGCTCATAGGTTTGCGAATTTTCCATATTTCCACTCCAGATTTCCAACATTGCCATTTTTCCACACCTCCTTATGAGCAGTACAGCTGTCATTTTTCACATCCTGCCCAAAACGTGTTTCACTCATGTAGTGCACAATGGCGCAGTCGGTGTGCAAGCTCAATGTATGGGACACATTAACAAAAACCACAGTGACACTGTTCTGAGCAGAGGTCTTAAATGGCTATGTTGAAAACTTGGTGAAAAATGCCTAAAAATGACTTTTACGAGAGTGCGTTGCACAGTTCCTATGCATGCTCGTAAGTTTGCAAATGTAATATTTTCACTCTAGATTTTCAACATGTCCATTTTATTAAACTTCCTTATGAACAGTACAGCTGCAATTTTTCATATGTCACCCAAAATGTGTTATCACACTTGTAGCGCACAATGGTGCTGTTGGTGTGCGAAAGCAATGTTTAGGACAGATTAAGAAAATCACAGTTACACTGTTCATGAGCAGAGGTCTTGAAATGGCTATGTTGAAAATTTGGTGACAAAAGTCCATAAAATGACTGTGTTACGAGTGAGCATTGTGCAGTTTCCACGCATCCTCGTTAGTTCATGACTTTGTAATATTTCCAGTCCAGATTTTCACTAGTGGCATTTTTCAACACTTCCTTATGAACAGTACAGCTGCCATTTTTCACAAAATGGCCGAAGTGTGTTTTCACACTTTCAGTGCAGAGATGCGTGGTCGCTGTGGGAAATCATTGTTTGGCACAGATAAAGAAAATCACAGTGACACTGTTCATGATCGGAGGCACCAAAATGCCTGAGTTGACAATCTACTATAAAATATCCCCAACCTACTTATATAACGGGTGTGCGTTGCACAGTTTCTATGTACGCTCGTGACTTCACCATTTTTTTAAATATTTTTACTACACATTTACAACATAGCCATTTTTACACCTCCACATGAAAGAGTACAGCTGTCATTTTTTACAGCCTGTTCGGAATATTTTTGCACCTGTGGTGCTAAATCCCGTAGTCACTGTGCATAAGCAGCTTTCGGCTACCAAACTGATATTCCCCCTGTTCATGAGGTGGGGTCACAAAACAAACATGTTGAAAATTTGGAGTTAAAATACCAACAAATGCCTGAGATATTAGGCTTTTCAATTAAATCGCCCAACCCTATAGAAAATGACAGGAATCAGGGGTGTGACTTGGGATTCTTGCCTGTGATGCTCATACCATTCCACACCCTGCAGTCACTGAGAGGCATCGAGGTATGCCTTGGACTCTTCGGCCCCAAACTTCACCCCATTCTCCTATATCGCACCCATCTCACCGTATTTCCTAATGAAATGGGGTGCCCATAAGGGCCAAAGACCCCAAGGAACATGTGACACTTGTCAGTCTCTGCAGAGTGGTGGTGAAATGGCGGGCCGTTATGCCTGACGACCTAAAATGCACACCACAATGCCTGTCACTCTCTGCAGGGTGGTGGTGGGGTTGGCTTCAGTTCAATACTTCACTGCCATTCCTATTACGCAGCTCTGTAACTTCTACACTACCACTGCCAATGCCAGTAAGCAAACATTCGGCATTGACAAATGCTTGTTGAATGTGCAAGAAGAGTGTACCTTGCACACTCAATTTCAACTGCCCTAAATAATCTGTCAAAGCACCCATGATGATTGCTTTACAGTTACATAATTATGTGTATTCTGTTAAAAATGGTCCAGAAGCACATAACATCAGTGCTCCAAAATTGGATTCAACAACCATGCATAAAATTTGTTATAAAATAGGTAGAAAGAATGCTGATCCTTGATTGCCCAAGAGGTACTTTCAAATGTGCGGTTATCACAGCACAATGTCCCAGCCTACAGTAGCTCAACAAAAATATGAAATTAAATACTTCCAATTTCATAAGATGGAGCCATGTCATAGTCACAATAAGGAACAACAGGGAGTGTTTTATGGTGTGCTAATAGCCATTCTCTGTTGGTGTAAGTGCCTGGCTTCACTTTGTACTTTAAACCAATTTCAAGATATGCCATCATCCCACAATGATGCACCCCCACCCGCCATGCCTAATTTAATTAATACCTGTTCTCAGATGTTACTGACAGTGTATGTGTCCATCATTATAACAACTGAGAATACAGTAATGTCAACATAATATGATATATGAGGACACAGTTAGTGAGTGTGGTTCTGTGGAACTGTTCCTTACCACAACAATCCCTAGATTATATTTTTATTATGCTTTGTATGCATCAGTCTTTCATCATCAATACATGGCATTAGGTGTACTGTAAGTGCCCAAATTGTGCAATAGGTTGAGAAATCATAGTGAAACCCATTAAATGTATTATCCAGGAACAGTTATGTAACTGTGGATTAAGCCATAGTGCACCCACAGTTTGCAGGCTAGATAATATATTTTACCAGTACAAGTTTTGTTTCCCAAATAAAATAAATCTACATGAAAGTTGAGTCAGAGAACCATGCAGATGGAGCTGAGAAGATGGAGAGTGAGGTGACAGCTGCATCATTTGCAGTTATCTTTAGGGAATGGCATGGTTTACAATACTCATAGCCATCATCACACAGTCATCTTCCCGATCACTGTTTTCTCCTGCCACTGATGCCTGCAGTGTCCCTGGCAGAGCAAAGCATTCATACGGTTAACTTCAGAAACAAAACATCTAATTAGGTTGACTGCTGCTTCCTCAACCATCAATTATTTTTTTTATTAAACTACCAGATTTTAAACAGTGGGGTGGGGGGAGGGGTTGGAGGAGGGAGGTAAGTAAAGCATGGTACTGGCCTGGAATGATGAAATGCTAACAGCACATACTGTGTATATCAGGCAGCACTGCAGAGTAGGTGGAAAAAAAAGGTTCTATGGCTAGATTCACGAAAAGTAGCAAAGCACAATGCAAAACTATGCACTGCACTATGCATTTGCCAAGGTGTGTAAGGTTGCTACTCTCAGTTGGACTGTAACCCCATTACGGCTAGTGTTAACCCCACTAGCACTGCCCAACATGCAGAAAGGAGTATTTACCTACAGTGAATAGTGCAGATGCACTATTTACAATTCAGAAAAGCAGCAGTGTCAATTACTCCATTAGGCATGCAAGGCGATAATTGACCATTTACATGCCCATTATGGGGTCATTTACATAGGCTGCACCTGAGTATAGCCACCCCCCCTGGCCCCTGCTCCAGAGGCAGCCCTTTGTCCCTGGTGTCTAGGGTCCCTCCCTCACACTAATCAAAGGACAGATATGTAAGATATATTTCACTGGTGCTAGTGCCCCCCCCCTGCCAAATTGCTAGTATGATGTTAACATACATATTACCCTGGTGTCTATTGGTCCCTCCCCCACTTGCACACATGCCCACTCTTAATATCAGCATTCCCAGGTGTCCAGTGGTCCCACCACCCTGGCCCACTCCACTGTATAAATATATAACCACAGTTTTTGGTGTTTAGCAGACCTCTCCCCTCCCTATCCCCAATCCCTGAAATATAAGTGTACTCCATTCCTTGGTGTCTAGCAGACCCCCTGCCCACACATCCTGGCTGGAAGTGCCCCACCACCCCATTCCCACCACAGTCTCAACCACAAGCCAGTGGTTGGCACTGATCTATACTCACCACCATGGCCACCCCCTGACTAGACTGTCATTAAGTATGTAATATTTACAGTGTGCACACACTGATTGACAGCAATCTGAGCTGCCAATGAGGGGTTACTGTGTACAATACATACTCAATGACAGCTCAGTCAGCAGCTACTAGTGGTGGTGAGCAGATGGCTATGCCAACCTCTGGCTTGGAGTTGAGATGGGGGGTGGTTGAGTATTACCAGCTGGGTTGGTGGGTGGTGGGGTACAGTAGACACCAGTGAATGGAATACATTTATATTACAGTACTGTACATCAGGGATAGGCAGACAGAGTCTGCTAGACACCAGGAAGTGGAGTACATTTATTATATCTTCTTTTTCAAAAAAAGTGTTGCACACACACCCTTCTTTCGATGAGGTGCTGGAGCTTAAATGCTGTACAAAAATGTGAAGCTTTATTACATCAAAACACCAGATATAGCATGACGTGTTTTGGATATACAAAATCCTTTATCAAAGGCTACAGAACCAGTAAAATCCATCCAATAAATACACCAACAATTAATGACATTATTATCACATCACAACACATATTTTAAAATCATTGGCTAAATGTCTTCAAACAATCAGCCCCCTTATTGCTCCTTCAGTATTCAATTTATATACATTTCCTCATTTGTGCCTAAAGAACATAGCAATTTCCATACTTCAATTAATTTATTTTAAGTAATGCATATTTTTTTCTTTTTAAAAAACCCTCTGCAAGTGCAAAATTACATTTGAAGTCAAATAATTCTAATCTATATAATGCAGCACATTATTAGTTCTCAAAGAACATTCAAAAGACCCAAGAAGCTGAGGATATTTTATCTCCCTTCTAAATAGGGTTTAATTTCCAGACCAGCATTCGAACTTGGAAATGTATCTGACCTAAGTCTCAAAATCCATTCATTCTCATGTTTAAATATCTTATTCCTAAAGACCCCACCTCTTGGGTTTGGAAACACTTTTTCAATACCCAGAAACTTAAAAGTATACGTACTATCATCATTTATACCTGCCACATGTGCAGCAGTTGCATTCGTCAGATCTTTTCTTTTCTTTTTTATAGAAGCGCTATACACTAATGTGCCCCATGAGGGTGCATCGGATGCTGTTGCATATTATCTGACAACAGGACTAGAAGACAATGTGGTACATTCTGTAGAATTTATTTTGAAGTTGTTGGAACATGTTTTGATGAAAAATGTTTTAACATTTAATGGCAACCTTTACAGACAGATAAAGGGGACTGTGATGGTGGCCATGTGTGCCCCATCAGTGGCCAATTTGTTTGTCGGGAAATGGGAAAAAGATACAGTATTCAGTAAAAGGAACAATTCATTCTATGGTCAGATTGTAACTTGGAGACATTTTATAGATGACTTCATATTAATATGGCAAGGTGATGTCACAAGTCTGCAAGAGTTTGTGAAATATTTACACGTGACAAACAAACATCTTAGATTTAGTTATGTAGTAAGTGAAACAGAAGTGAACTATCTTGACATCACTATAAAGAAAGAAAGAATGGGTCAGGTTGCCACAGATTTATATAGCAATGATGTGGATGGCAACACCCCTGCTTTTAGCATCGAGTTGCTATCCGTGCCATACTATACAGAACATTCCAAAAGGGCAGTTCCTGAGAATTAAGCTTGCCACTAAAAGGCAGGCCAGATTGTTCTGGGACCCAGTCAGGAATGAATACAGAAGGGGGGAGGGGGAGGGGGAGTGGACTGCAGGAAAAGGGGGAGGTGCTATGACCTCACAGATGGTGTCATACGACCAGGCTCGGAGCTCGCTGGCCATTGGCCAAGGGGAGGGGCCAGATGGGGTCCTGATCATGGGTTTTTAGGGGCTACTTAAGGGCATGTAAACCTCAGTAATCCCTCTTTTTTTTGCTGTAAAATTCAACTCTCCTTGAACTACAGCACATTGCTGGCATATAAGGTAAGGCACTGAGGCCTGGGGGCCTTGGTCCATTGTGAGGCTCCCAGGCTGGAGGTGTGGGGGGCTCAAAAAGTTGGCTGGTTTGTAATGTGTTGCATTAGCTCAGTTAGTATGTCTTATGACATGTGTATCTGCACTATTGTGGCCTACACAGCTGAAGGGATACTGTGGCTAGGCTGAGATATTCATTGAGTGGCAGTGGTTCATTTTTTATGTATCGTTTTGTGGGCCTTGTTGATTTGCAATACTGTTGGCCTGCACAGGGACATGTTTGTGAAGAGCTGGAATTGTTATAGCAGTGGTGGGTTGCTGGGTCCAAGTCTGGGGGCCGTGGGTCTGGCGCAAGGGCATAGGATGACTAGCGTGGCAGCTGCAGAGGTTCTGCAGAAGAAGCAGGTGACTACTGGGCCCAAGTCCATGTGTGTTGGTATGGCATTTTCTTTTGGAGCTTGTAGTTTTTCACCTTTTAAAAAAAAAGAAGAAAAAAAGGGAGAATCAGAGTTTGGAGCAGTTTCCCTCTTCCATGAAATCAAAGTTGTGCTAGTCCTGTAGTGCTGAGGCTTCAGCATCCCACTAGGTGAGGGTGTAGTAGCTGGGAGCGTGACTGTGCAGATCGCAATCGCACCAGGGGATAGCATGCTTGGAGTGTGCGGCATGAAGTGGACTGAATGCCAGAATGTGAGGACTGGAGGAAGGGCAGCTCAGTAATGGCGCTGACTTGCCATTTTCAGCTGTGCAGTGGTGTTTGGTCTGGAGGCCTGCTAGACGGGCCGGCACAATGCAGAGAGTGGTTACGTTGGGTGGCGGGGGACAGTACAGGCTCTGGCTGACACCGCATGGTGTGGATTCTCACAGGAAGTGCAACTGGGGCTGGGGGATGATCCAGCTGGCCGAGGGATGGAGGTGACTGCGTGAAGCACTGATAAGCAGCATGAGGCTGGGTGTAGGCCAGAAGACCTAGATGCCGATCGGGGGATTGTGGAGGCCCAACCGCATTGTGCAGCACCATCTTGGCAGTGGCATGTGTGGGCCAGGAGGCCTAGATGCAGATCAGGGGTTTGTTTAGGCCCAACTGCATTGTGTGGCACCATCTTGGCAGTGGCATACGTGGGCTAGGATGCCTAGAGGCAGACCTGGGGCTTTTCAAGGCCTGACAGCATGGCATGGTACCATCTTGGGCAGGGGATATTTGGGCCAGGAGGCCAAGAGGCAGACCGGGGGTTTCCTGAGGCCAACCGCGTGGCCTGGGCACCATCTTGGAAGCTTGGCATACTGAGCCAGGAGGTCTAGAGGCAGAGCGAGATTTTTTTCTGCTGCCCAACCACGTGGTGGCGGGGCCATCTTGGGGGTCCAGGGAATACTGGGGCCAGGAGGCCTGGAGGTGAATCAGGGCCATTGCAGCCTAACTGCATGGTGGGGGTGTCCACTTGGCAGACTGCAATTACCTGGCGGATAGCATGGCAACCTCTTGATTTTGGAAGCAATGCAAAGGATCGGAAAGGAAAATAAAATGAAATTTGGGAAATTTATACTGAAAAGGACAGGCGGGGGCAAGCCACAAGAAGAAACCTGGGGACAGACCGCTGTGCAATGGGGAGGGTAATGAGGCCTAGCGGGCCCTGCAGCCTGGGGGGGGTAGTGCACCACTGGGTCATGGCAGACAAAAGAATTTGGCTCCTAGAGCAGCAGTGATCCTGGGAAGGTGGCTCAAGTGACAGATGCTGCTCTGGCTTGGCAGGAGAGGGATGGCAGCTGTTTCAGGATCCGCTAGGTGTGGCGGAGAGCGCTTTGCAGTTTGGGGGGATCATGGCTCCCTATGGCATTGGGGGACATGGGCCAGGAGGCCAGGAGATGCTGGTTACCACAGGGGACCAGCCACGTGGCACAAACACCATTGTTGGCCACAAGGACTGAACAGGGGCATGGGGGAGGGGAGAGGAGCAGTTAGGCAGGCTGGCTTCCGGGATTGCAAGTTTTATTATAAAAAATATATATGCTACGGAGATTTGTCAGTGCATGCTGGGAATTTGCATGCCACACTTGTCCTTGGTCAATCAGGGGTTTGAGTGGTTCACTTCTTGGGAATACATGCTGGGACAAGAGGATCCTAGGCTGGAAATGGATATAAGGGGGGCGGCTGAGAATGGTCTGTGGGTGACATGTTGGGGCCCACTGTGGTGCATCAGGAGGTGGCAAGCTTGCAGGTGATCATGTGGTGTTTTGTCCTGCAACCTAGTCATGTGGATCCAGAGATGGTGCCCCAGAGAACTCCTGTGTCGAGTGCTACCATGCTGGCGGAGGCATCGGAGCTGATGACCCAGATAACGGAGCTGATGGAGGCGGCAAAGAAAAGGGAAGCAGAGGAGAAGGCCCAGAAGAAGTGGAAGGAGAGGGACAAGAGGGTCAGCACTGGAAAGACCAACAAGAGACCAAAGAGGGTGGGAGGTCGAGCCCATTCTGCTCCCAGCAGGGCCATAGCCAGATGGTGGTAAGAACGATGTGGATATGAATGATGAAACAAACTTGAAAGAGTATATTGAGGGTCTGTTGAGGGACATGGTGGAGGATGGGGACTCTAAGATGGAGAGGGCCTTGCAGGCCATCAAAGGTGGGTCCCGGACAGACAAAGAGAGGGCGGGCACCATGGGGGGGGTGGAAACTGTATGATGGACCACCAGGTTTTACGCTGGGTGACCATGTGCCATCCTCAATAAGGGACAAGATATGGAAAGGGGAATATGTCTACATTTTTGGGTTGGTGGATGAGGAGACAGCAAAGAAGTGTGAGCAGAGGGAGTCGGTAGGCAAGTCAGAGATGGCAGTGACATTGGCGGTAGTAGGTCACAAGGCAGAGGAGGCCAGGTTCAAAGGGAAGAGCCTTGATACGTGGCAGGCTGGTTTCATCATTTATAGTGTGTTGGTAATGGAAAAGCAGCCAGACCTGGAATTCCCACTACTGACTTATATGGCGATCATCTGGGACACGTATAAGGCGAAAGGGTTTCAGCTGGCTTAAATATGATGATGCCTTCTGGAGGAGAATGGCAGTGAAGTTGAGACCTGAGATGGGATTGCACCCATGCAGAGTTGTGGGTTAGGACTCTCTCAGGTTCAGCGGAGGGTCAGGAGGCTGAACAAGGGAAAAGAACGGGATCTGCTCAGGATGCCAAGGCCTGCTGGGCTATTAACAGGGCATCGTGTACATGACCTGCAGACAAGCGGGTGACAAAGCTGGGCACGCAGGTGGGCAGCTGCAGGAGCAGACCTTTCGGGGTGGAAGGGGGACAGGAAGGGGCCGGGTGGCCCTGGGAGAGGGGGATACAATCCCGGCTATGGCTGGAATTAGCACTGGACTAGGTGAGGGGAGGTGGGGCTATGCCCTGGCTCACACACCTATCAATCGGGGGGTGGTGGAGGCCTGGACAAAAGACTATCCCAACAGAAGAGGAGCTGAGCTGCTGAGATTGGGTTTCCAGAGAGGGTTTCCACTAGGTTATTTATTTATTTATTTATTTAGACAGCAGTTTGGAAAACCTTTCAGCCATAGGCTCATTTACAAAGGTACCTTGTCACAGTAAGACAAACGAAAATACACAGTATAACAGTATAACAATAACTTAAGTCATAGATACAAACAAGCTGGTACAGGTAGGATTGATGCAAACAATTCCAGAGTTATGTTGTCCTTAGCAGCTTAGTAGTAAAGCTTTGTCATTAGTATTGAGTACGGCTTAGACTAGTGGCAATTACAGCTTCGGGTGTTAACAAGGTGGTTCCGTTTTGAGGGCACATGGGTTGGAATGCAGGCTAAGAACTTGGGCTTGGTGAGAGGAAAAGAGGGCATAGTCCATGGAGAGATTCAGAAGGAGGTCAGGGCGAAAAGGGTGGAGGGGCAGATGAGTGAACCCCCCTGCGAGCAGTTCAGGGTGTCACCCTTGGGGGTGGTGCCTAAGAAGCAAGCGGGGAAGTTCCGACTCATACATCACCTGTCCTATCCAGATGGAGGGTCAGTGAATGGAGGGATTGCGGAGTCATTGAACATGGTGTCTTATGCATCACTGGACCAGGCAGAAGAGTTGATCCGGGGTGGCAGAAGAGGCCTGTCTGGCAAAAACGGACACTGAGTCTGCATTCTGGCTGTTATCTGTCCACCCAGCACACTGGGACCTGCTCGGTTTCAGTTTGAGGGAAGGCTTTATTTAGATAAGGCTATGCCCATTGGTTGCTCAGTGGCATGCTCCACATTTGAAGCATTCAGTTCATGAGTGCAATGGGTTTTTGGGTACCATTATCGGCACAGGAGGGTAGTCAACTACCTGGATGATTTTCTGTTGATTGGGGCCAGCCAGGAAGAGACCCAAGGGATGTTGGCAGACTTTAGGGATACGTGCAGTATCATAGATATCCTCCTGGCAGTGGGGAAGATCGAGGGTCCGGCTCACAAGCTAGAGTTACTGGGGATCGAGGTGGACACTGAGTAGGAGTGTTTCCGGCTGCTGGGGGACAAGGTGTCATGTTTAAAAGGGTTGCTAGCACTAGTTGGCAGGAGGAGGAAGGTGCCACTGGTACAGATACAGTAGCTGCTGGGGCACCTTAATTTTGCCTGCAAGGCCATAAGCCCAGGCAGGGCTTTTACGAGAAGGTTGGGGAGGGTCATGGGCAGGGAGAATCAACCCCATCACTGGGTGGGCATCAGAAAAAGCGTGAGGGAGGACCTTCAGGTCTGGGAGACTTTCCTGGATTTTACAACGGAGTGACGTTTTGGCAGGAGGAGTGGGCCTGTAATACGGACATGGAGCTGTACATGGACACAGCAGGGGGGCTCGGGATGGGGGCCTACTTTCAAGGAGTGTGGGTCTTGGAGGCATGGCCAGCCCAATGGCAAGAATGGGGGTGGACCAAGGAAATCATTGTTTCTTGAGATCTTCCCAATATGAGTGGCTTTGGAGAGATGGGGCGACTGGATGGCAGGACGGCACATCTTGTTTTGGTGCGATAACAAAGGGGTGGTAGAGATAATCAACAGATAGAGTGGCCATACAGAGTCAGTGGGATGGGTGCCAAGATGCACAGTGTTGTTGGGTCTGCGTTTGAACCTATTCTTTAAGGCACAATACATTGAAGGGACACAAAATAAGGTGGATGACTGTCTTTCTTGTTTTCAGATAGAACAGTTCCGGGAGTTGGCACTGCATGCCGTACCTACCTGGACCAAAGTCCCAGACTGGCTGTGGGAGAGTGGAAGGAGAAAGCAAGGGCTTTGTACAGAGGGTCATGGTCGACCAACACCCTGAAGGCCTATGAGGGTGCTTGGGAAAGTTTCCAGGTATTTCAGTCCAGGATGGGCTGGGAGACAGAGGAGCCAATTAAGGAAGAGCAAGTCACGCAGTACATAGTTGGAAAATGGGAGGAAGGGGTGGCTTATGCTACCATGGTGGTCCAGCTGGTGGGGATCAGCTGGCCGTGCAAGGATCGGGGGTGGCTGGACACTGTGGGCAGCTGGGCCATCAGATGGATGGTCACAGATTGGCAGATGGGGCAGGGCATGAGGCAGGATGGGAAAAGACCCATAATGGGGCTCCTGCTTATGAAGGTGGTAAGGGCATTCAACTACGTCTGCCATTTGGTGAACAAAGCCCGTCTGTTCCAGACCATATTTGCTGTTATGGCGAGAGGGGCCCTCAGGGTTGGAGAAGTGGTGGCGCCCAGAAAGGGGGTTGCCGTGGCAGGTTTGCAGGAGGGGAATGTGATAGTGGAGGCAGATAGGGTGGTCATCTGACTTCAGAGGTCAAAAATGGATCAGTGGGGTAAGGGCACTGCAGTGGAGGTGTGCAGACAGGCAGGTGTGGAAGTCTGCGCAGTCCAAACCATGATAGAATGTAGTAGGGTGCACGGCTGCATGAATGTGGCCTGGTTTGTGCACGAGGACAGGTCACCGGTGATGGGGTTCTAGGTGGGGGCAGTACTGAAAAAGGCCATGGCATTTGTGGGGGAGAACCCCAGTGATTTTGCCCCAGATTCCTTCAGGTTTGGGGTGGCATCAGAGGTGGCTGCTGTAGGAGCAGGGGAGAGTGAGGTCAAGTGGGTGGGGAGACGTACATCAAACTGTTATAAGAGATATGTGAGGTATTGACATTGGCTAATCGGTGTTCCTTTTTCTCTTCCCACAGCAGGTTCCAAGAGACAGGTGTGGATCATGGGGCACACATTCATCTACTGGACAGAGAGGTTTGCAGCTGCCATGAGGATATGGATGCAGTTGCACCCGGGAGCGAAGCACACCAGAGTGCGAAGGAGGGGCATGAGAGGCATGAGGTGGTCACAGCTGCCTTCCCTGTTGGAGGAGCTTCAGGTGCACTGGGCCAAACCATATTGTATCATTGTGCATTGTGGGAGCAATGACCTGAGGACATTGCCTTGGGGTCCCTGTTGAGGGACATAGTTGCAGATCTGGAGAAATTGAAGAGTCGGTATCCAAGGGTGGTGATTGGATGGTCTGAGATCACCTCCCAGAGGGTATGGAGGGGACCGAAAGGGCCTAAGGCAGTAGAGATGGTGCAGAAATGCCTGAAAAGGAAGGTGGCCAGGGCAGTAATCAAGATGGCGTGGTTCACATTCAGCATAGGGACATTTCCTACAAGCATGAGGCGGTATACAGAGCAGATGGGATTCACCTGACAGATTTTGGCACGGGCCTGTTCCTCCGGCCATTTGGGGAGCTAGTCTGGGAAACCAACAAGAAAGGCCTGAGGGGTTAACCCATAAGGGGGGGAGCCCAATCTTCCATCTCAAGCTGGAGATGGATCAGTGGAAGGGTTTGGGAGAAAGGAAACAAGGGGGCAGGTAGAGGGGAGAGGTGGTAGGTACCATGGGCTGGGGACAAAAGAACCCAGGCATGGGAGTAATGGGGAGGATATAGAACTAGGGGTGGATCGCGTGTCCACACCTGGGGGGGGGGAGTGGTCTGGGTAATTGTGGTACCCAGCTATGGTGATGGAAGGGGGGGTGGATCATGGTGTCTGGACCCTGAGAAGCAATGGTGAAAGAGGAGGAGAACAAGACAAGAAGAAGAACCATGAGAGAGAAGACAGGACTGTTATGGCCTAGAAGTGATATGGGACTGTTATGTCCGAGTTGTAAATATTGAATGTTAGAGATGAAGTGTGATGTAAATTGATGAATATAAATTGTGCCTTTTTAAATAAATATTGCCAGCAAGCATCCAAAAGTGACAAAGCAGTGTGGCCCAAGTTATTTCTGGGTGGGGATCCAGGCACACTACATTGGAACTGAAACAACATGGAAGCATTTGAGAAGGGATCAGTTGACCTAGAGAATAGACTGTCAGAAAAAGTCTATGCAGCGTCTGTTATTAAGCAAGCAAAACAATTTACGACAGAAATAGAAAGACAGAGGCTTCTAGAAGAGAAAATATCTGAAACAGGTACTAATGAAAGATTCCATTGTGTGACCACTTATTATGCACATGCTAAAATGTATTAGTTTAGTTTAGTTTATTGTTCTAGGAATTACTACCTTTGAGCCAGAGGCTCTTTTACAAAGGTTCCACGTCAATTAGGTACAGTACAAAAAAGGTTGCATAGATAACACAACAATTTGTGCTGTGTCAAGAGCGAGAAAACATATACAAATACATATCAAATCATTTGTGCAAAAGAACATGAGATATCAATAATAACATTATTATTACAAGAAAGAGGTCATGCCAGATTAGGAGAAACAAATAGGGAAAAAGTCCAGAACAGAGAGGGTAAGTGAAAGGTGTGGGGAGCAGACAATAGCAGGAGAAAAGGTTTCCCAAACATGTCTTTGTCAAATAACGGAACAGGGTGGGTAGTGAGAAAATAGGAGGTTTAATCAGGGCAATCACAGGAGCTGGAGGTGGCAAGGAGAGAACAGCCTTGATTTGAAAATACCTAGAGAGGTGGAGGCAGTAATATGAGTGCTGAGGGCATTTAGCCAGCTGGGGCACGATAGGCAAATGATCTTTGTCCCTGAGAAGTCCGGCATCGGGGACTTGGAGAGGCTGGTGTTCTGGATCTTCTGGCAAACGGGTGCTAGCACCGGGCATAACAGGTCTTGGATGCAAGGTGGAGTGAGGCCCAGAGTGGATTTTTTCACCATCAGGCAGGTAAGGTACTTTATCCGGTTTGAGAGTTGCAACCAACCTGAGTCAGCATAGAGTTCACATGTGTGGGTATGTCGATGTGCACCAGTGAGCAGCCGAAAGGCCTTATTTAGGGATGTTGTAATACGACTAAGTGCTGTAGTAGTGGCAGATCCATATATAACTAAGCCATAGTCAACGACTGAGATGATAGAGGATTGGATGGCAATCCTCAGTGTAGAATGGGTAAGGAGCTGTCGGTTCCGATACAGAATACCAATTCGCTGATTAATAGTTTTTGCTGTACTATCAATGTGAGTTGCAAAGGGTAGGCCTTGATCAAAGTTGATTCCAAGATATTTGAAAATTGGCACTTGTTCAAGGGTATTTCCCAGGTATGTATTAATGGTGAGTGGGACTTGCCGCTTTCTTGTTTTGAGGTTAAGAGAAGAGCATGGATTTAGTTTTTTGTGGTTTAGAACCAGCTTATGTTCAGGAACCACATCTCAACTTTGGAAAAGCATGCTGAAGGTTGAGGCGTAAGAGGCAACGGATCTTTATGAGTGGCAAGAATCACGGCATCGTCGGCATAGAGGATTGTTTGTTCAGGGCAGGATTTGGGGAGGGAGTTTAGGAAAAGGCTGAAAAGGAGGGGGCCCAGGATGGATCCCTGGGGAACTCCTGAGCGAACTGGTTTTGAGTCTGAAAGAACTCCAGCTACTTTTACAGATTGAGAGCGCTGAGCAAGGTAATTTTTTACCCAGTCACCAGGACCCTGCGAGATCCCTAGGGATAGTAGTTGTTTGATAAGTAGGCCATGGTGTACTGTATCAAATGCCTTGGTTAAGTCAATGTAGACTGCTCCAGTTAGGTTACCTTTGTCCATGGCATTGTGGATTGCTCCTGAGAATTCAAGTAGGGCAGTCAATGTGCGGTGCCCTTTCCTAAATCCATGCTGCTGAGTGCAGAGGATGTTGTGCTTTTCCAGGTAGTCTGAAAGTTGGTCTGCCACCAAGCGTTCAAGGGCCTTAGAGAGAGGTGGTAGTATTGATATCGGGCGATAGTTACCAGGCAGTGACTTATCACCACTTTGTGCACCAGAGTGACAACTGCAGCCTTCCATTTCCTAGGGAATTGGCTGTAGCAGAGGGAGAGATTGAAAATTTTGTGAGGGGATCAGTACCTCCAGAGTGAGGGACAGAAGTTTAATGTCAATAGTGTCGCTGCTTGCTCGGACTTAGAAATGGCCTTCTTACATATTTATAGACTCATGTGCCTTTACTAGTTTGAAAAGGAAGGGTGGTTTGGTTGGAGAGGCAGTAGTAAGTAGAAATTGAGGGTCAGCATCAGTGAAGAAATCAGATGAGAGGACACCACTAAGGTCCGTGAAAGTATCATTTAGGTGTTTGCAATGATCTCTGGGTCTAATGTAGTGGTTCCATCCACATTCATTATTGTAGGAGAGATTTGGACTGCTGACCCATGATATTTTTATGTTGTCCCAGAAGGTTTTCCTTCACCCCAGGAGTTGGAGAGGGCATTCTTGAAGTAGGAGCTCTTCATCAAGCGGATCTGTTTAGTACAGTGGTTGCGAGCCTGTTTATATTTTGGATGTCTGACAGAGTGCCAGTAGCTCTTGCAGTGGCCCAGAGGTGATCCTACTTTGAGTTAGCCAATAGCTTCGCCGTGAGCCAGGATTTGTGAGTGCTTTGATTTTGTGCTTTTTTACTGGTGCATAGGTGTCACAGGCAGTGTTGAAAGTAGTAATAAAGTAATCAAGGGCTAGGTCAACATCTTGATTTACGTAAATCAAGGACCAGTCTATCTGCCTAAGACAGGTCTTGAGATGAGTAAGGCTGCCATAAGGTAGGACTCTGCTATAGATGGTTTTGGAGCTGCTTAGAAACTTATTTGTCCAGGTACATATTATTGGAGAGTGATCACTGAGCGAGTCAGGGAGAACACTTACATTAGTTATACGGGTAGGGTGGCTGGTAAGGATCCAGTCAATGAGGGTGCTGGTCCCTGATTTGTAGTTTTTTCTGGTAGGGGAGTTTACCACTTGTGTTAAATTTGCTGCTAGGATAGCATCTTTGTTTGACCCTGCATCAGGAGCAAGCCAATTTATATTAAAGTCCCCAAGGAGAAGGAGTTCGATGTCAGAAGGTTGTGTACTTATGAACTTGAGGATAGCCTGTAGGCCGGAATCAGGATCTTTTGGTGGGATATAGACAGCAGAAATCGTGAGGACTTTGTTTTGGGCACCAAGTAGTATCTTGATAGGGAGGAGTTGCACTGAGGTTTCTGTGGTGGGGTAAGAACCAGGGAGACAGGTGAGGTAGTCCTTTATGCAGATTGCACACCCACCACCCCTTTTCAAGGTCCTATCCAGCCTGAATATCTTGTAGCCTTGTATAGAGATGGTATGATCCGGAGTATTAGGTGTCAGCCAAGTTTCGACTATGGCAAGGATATCCGGGTTGTGTTGGTTGGGAAAGATTTGAAGGGAGGCCAGTTTTGGGAGGAGACTGCAGATGTTTAAGGTAGCAATTTTGAGCCCCCCCCTCCATTTTGGCAGGCTTTGTTGTATTGTAGGAGACAGGGCCAGGATTTGAGTGGACACTTCCTGATATCAAGAGGAGGAGGTAGGAGTTTAAGAACAGTTGCGTGCCGTAGTCAATAGAATTACACTCTGAGGCTTATGCGGCCTGGACCAGTGCAGGCGTCTAGGGTCCCAGAGCAAGGAGGTTGTTAGTAATAGAGGATGATATGCCCATTTATCCTTCTTGTAGCTTGTCAGTTGCACCCAGTCGCTTGCAGATAGGTACCTGGTGGTTAAGTCAAAAGTCAGAAGAATGATCAACAGCTGAGGTCCAGAGTCACTGAAATGTTAAAATTCCTGAAGGTGATTAACTGTGCCTGCACATATGCAGGATGTGAAATCCCTTTGTCTGTATGCTTCTTTGTCATTCAAACAGGTTGCTGGAAAGCCCACATACAGATCACGGAGCAGTTCAGACGAAAATGTGGATTCCAGCAGGACCCAGAGTCACAGAGTTTGTCAGATGTAGTTGCTTCACTTATGTTTTGCTTGGGATAGCTTACAAAAAGTTGATTTTAAAATGAAAATAAAGATCCCTGATGATGATTTTTTGCAGAAATCCAGTCCAGGAGACTTTCACGGATGTAGTGAGCAAGAATGGTATAGTTACCACAAGCGGAAAAACATGTAAATCCACAAAAACTAAGCTACAGACACAGACAAACACAAGCAGCCACCACACAGATAGGAATGATCATGAGAAACTGGACAGTGCTGGCTAGAGACATAGGTCTAAAGCAGATGGTAAAACAAACCCTGATTATGTCTTACAGGCAGGCACCTACACTGAAAGACAACCTAATGAATAGACATTTTAAAAATAAAAAAGGTAGCGTGTGGCTTAATAGTGGCAAGGGGTTGTTACCAGTGCAAATACTGAGTGGCATGTGAACATATTCAACAAAGTAAAAACTTCAGTGTAAGAGGGATGCGAGATTTTGAAATCCACCAATGATAACATGTAGGACGGAGGGTGTTGTTTACCTAGCCACATGTAGCTGCAGTTGCTTTTATGTTGGAAAGACCAAAAGATGCTTTAAAGTTAGAGTAAATGAGCATGTTAGAGCAATTGCAAGAAAAGATCTGATGTATGCAACTGCTGCACATGTGCAGGGGCATCATGCAGTCAGGAATCTTGGAGGGGCACAAAATCTCAACCTCTCTAGGGGGGTCCAGGGGCATGCCCCCCAGGAAAATTTTGAAAAACTGAGGCCAGATGTTGCATTTTGGTGACTTTTAGCAGTCCAGAAAGCTGTTCCCTAACAAGCTAAGTGCCATACTGATGTAGGTTAGAGGAATACACTATTGTTAAGCAAAAAAGATGTTCCAGGACTAGATGGCATGGGATGAAGTTGGAGGGAGGATGATTCAGAGGAAACGTGAGGAAGAATTTCTTCACAGAACGGGTGGTGGACAAGTGGAACACTCTGCCACAGGAAGTGGTGGGGGCTGAAACAATCATGGGATTAAGAATGCATGGGATAGACATAAAGGAATTCTGGAGGTCAGGAGTAAGGGGCAACAGGCTTCTAGGAAAACATAAACTGAACGTACAAGCTCAAATGGGCAGACTAGGTGGGCCATAGGCCCTTAGCTGCCGACACTGTCTATGTATCAATGTAATTGTTTTTGTCCTTTGTTCATTCTACTTACAGTGTTACCTTTTGTATTAATAACAATTTAAAAGGCCTGTCAAATATATGAGGTGTTGGGCTTTATAGCCCGTTACCTTAAGGTAGCGTATGTCCTCTGAGGCAGAAAATTGTTAGTCCTGTTCGGAATGGATCATAAAATCAGGCTGAGCCTGATGTCCAGCTGATCCCTTCCACTTCCCCATCCACCCATGCTCAGACATTTTGTGTCTAACCAGGGAGAGCACGGGATGACGTGCCCCACTGAAGTCTATGGGGCTCAGTTTCAAAACCTTTTAAGTCAAAGCAATCTCTAGTACATATGAAAGCCACCACTCAACTAATAGAACTTCTACTAGTCGAGCAGCGGCTTTCATATATACTGGAGATTGCCTTGTGACTTAAAAGTTTTGAAAGAGCTCCATAGACCTCAATAGGGCATGCTCTCCCTGGTTACATGTCATAAAGCATCTGAGCACAGGGATGTGGTTGGCAGACCAGGAAGTGGATGGGATCGGCTTGCAATTGGGCTCTGCCAGATTTATGCTCTCTTCCTAAAAAGACTAATTACATTTCTTTTTCTGCCAGAGGGAACTTCCGCTGCCTTCAGATAACAACTATAAAGCCCAAAAGACCCCCCCCCAAAAAAAAAAGGTTTGAAAAATTTACTTTAAATCAGCTTCTAGCATGATTTCTATGTGCTCCCATTTTTAACATGTAGTTTTTCTGTGAAAAAACACCACTTTTAAGATGGCCACAACAGTTTACATACTGGCCATTTCAAATAGTTAACATGGCTAAAATTTAATGTTATTCCACCAGATTTTGCATACCAGTTAAGGCAAAATGCCATTTTCATCATGCTAGTATTCAGACGGGAATGCCACTCTTCCTTGCCTCAACTCTGCAGTTCAATCTATATCATGTTCATTTGGATAGACGAAACCAGACTTTGTGACAAATACCAAATTTAGGTTTTTAGTATTTTGCCTCCCACACAGGCCAGCTCAGTGAAAGTTCTGGTTACAATATATTACTGTATACCCATTATACAACCAGGGTTGGTATTTTCTTGATAAAGAATTTTAAACATGATAAAGGACTGGTAGAGGTCTAATATGCAGTTTTTGGAGATATCACATCATTCTCAGCCCTCCAGTGGCAAGAAATACACAGTGGTATTCAGAATTTGCACTTGGGACTCTGATGAGTCCACTACAGGCCACTCAGTCCCTGCAATGCCCGACTGCTTTGACTTCCCCCACTTCTGAAAGGGGGATATGCATTTCATCAGTAACTACTCCGAGTACCCTCATTCAGTCTTCCAGTGTATGTACCACTTGATTCAACCCACCCGCTCTTGCTTTCTCAGTCTCTCCTCCATTCATCTGTGTGCCATCACATGCAAGTACTGGAACATCTGTAAGTGCTAGTCAGTGACTGTGGGCTAGATTTCCAAACAGAATGACTGACACATGTAAACAACCACCCATTACAATGCACGAGTCTTAATGAGAATGTACACCAAGAGTGAATTGGAAGGTGGAAGGCACAAGGCCAATGGACAAGTGACTTTCACACAATTGAAAACTGAAGACAAAAACATGTTCCTTGAGACAGGATCTAAAACAGAGTTCATCCATCTCTGCTTTAGGTTTTTAGTGAGAAATACTATACCCACCCCATGTTGGCCATTTTAAGGTACAGACAGCCTTAAATGGGCAAAGCTGAAGGGGGTCTAGAGCAGAAGAACTGTGGCAGTATGACAAAATTAAAATAAATCCCTGAGAAGCATCAGGGATCAGTTTACTAGCCAGAATGAAAGCCTGAGGGAAACTGAACATGACCGGAGATCTCAGGTTTAATCATGTGGCACCAGCACTAGAGGCTCATTAGCACAACTGACTGAGCCATTGTCAGTGACTCAAAGCGGCCAGATCGGTGCTCCTGCCCACGTGCGAATACTACCGTTTGGGCACTTTTCCGTTGTGCGGTGTTGCCTCCATGTTCCCTGTTTCTCTAGGTTTGCAGAGTGGTGTAGGTGGTTTCCTGTGCCATCTGAACTGCCAAACCACTAAACATTCCCCACCAAACCTACAGTGACCAGAACAGTCAAATCAACAGAAAGAAAAAGGGCTGCAGCAAAACCTAGGCCATGTGAACATGGCTTTGAAACGTTTATTAAAATTTTTTTTGAACGATTACAAAAGGAGCCGCTGGGGCAAGGTGCAATGTGAACGAGCCTTAGGAGTTACAGAAAAAGTCAGCAGAATGCCAAACACCATTTACTGCAGTACAGAAAACTTGAGCACTGCAGGCTATTGAACCTTCCACTCCAGCAGGGGATTCAGGGAATTGTAGTTACAGAATGTCAGATAGAATCAGTCTGATGCAATCAACTATACAGCAGTAAACAGCAAGTAAAACCTTTTGCACACAAAGTTCAAACTGGCTCCAGCACCTAGTGCTGACTTGTTCCCTTTTAAACAATTCTTTACCTGGTTTAACAAATTTCAAGGTAGTCTCCGCATGAACTTTATGGAGGTAAAATTACTAACCATTTGTCAAGCATTAAGGCAATGCTCAGCATCGATATTTATAGTTTTAAGAAACTATGGAGTGCACTTTCATCAATGTAATTAGCTTTATGGCAAATAACCACAATGTAATTATACAGTACATTCAGTGCAATTTCTAGGTGCTCCCATTTACATGTAGCTTTTCAGTGAAAATAAAGCCACTTATGATGGCCACAACTGTTTACATACTGACACTCGGGACATTTTTGTGTGCTCACTAAAGGCCACTCGGTCCCTGCAATGCCCTGCTGTTGTGTCCCTCTCCCACACCTTTCCTGGAATGGGCAATGTACATTTTACCAGCAAGCAACTACTCCCTGGCTCATATCTGTTCTTCCAGTGTACATGCCCTCACCCCCCATGCTTTCTCAACGCTTAACCCCCCAAAACTGCAACTACATTCTTCTGCCAGTCAGGCATATTGCACAGAAACCTATATGTTCACATGTGGATAGAATGCATTGGGTTACTACAGGAAACTGCACCGCTCATCACTTCAGGGGCACCTCACTCCTGCAAGGACTTTGCACCGTAGGATTGTAGTTCGAAAAAAAAAGAGCTACTAGTTTTATAACCGCACCTTTCTCCTCGCTGGTTGTTTTGCTGAAATGGCGTGAGTGTAAAACTTTATCATTTTTTAACCATACAATACAATATATGAGACAAGACCGCCAATAAAATACAAAGCAACAAGCAGCTGTGCACACGCACCTTTTAAGAATGCAGACAGCCAGTGTCTGAGACCAATGTCCAAGACTCCCCCCCCAGAGACTAGGGCCCAGGTGGACTCATAAGCAGTACAGGGCTTGCATTACAGATCTTTTGAGTTTGCATTGAGATCCTCTAAAGAGAGGCCTTGCTGTATAACATCATCTATCCTAACCTCCCACTAGGTATACTAGTTATTTATGCTGGCAGGAGATCTGAAAGAAGCATTAAAATGCAGGAGACTGGGAAGAACGTGTGCCAATTGCAAGTCAAAGTCAAATATAGGTAGAATTTCCCTGTAGATGGCTCTAAATGCCAGTAATATACAAAAATCTCAGACCTTTTCCTTTAGGAAGCAGCCAGGCAGGAACTTCAGGCAGTGTTCTGGTCTGGAATAAGTTGGAACACACCGGACCAACCACGATGTCTTAGTGCAGAGTCTGCAGTGCCGACTGTCAATGACTCGTCTTGTCATCTGCGATGTGACTGTAAAATTTTTACTCAGGATGGTGCTGGCACTGAAGGAAGATGAAATGGAAGCCAATTTGCCACCTCTCGTGATGAGCTATTTCTTCGGGTTCGCGCCTCTGCTGCCTGTACATACAGTTGATTGGTGGTAACTGACAGTGCTGTAATTGGTTGCTGCTGGTTGGCAGTTTTTACCACCAATCAACTGTCTGTTGTCACCGTCTCAATCACTCTTTGTTTTTACAGGTGCTGAGCCCCGAAGCCAATCACTAGCCCAGTAGGAGCAACAAGTACCTTTTTTTTAAAACCTGGCCTGGTAGCTCTCAGTCAGGCTTCCCAGCCCGGTTTACACATACACAATTGATTTGGAACCTAACCCACCCCCCAGTCCCCACCATAAAGAGTTTGAAAAAACACAACTTTTTTTTTCCAGCCACCGGGACCATAAAAAAATGTAACTCTAAATACAGTTTTATTATTAGACTTCACAACAATATTGGGGGGCACATGCCCCCTCGGGCCCTATGGGCATGACGCCACTGCACATGTGGCAGGTGTAAATGATGATAGTACACAAACTTTAAAGTTTCTGGGTATTGAAAAAGTGTTTTCAAACCCAAGAGGTGGGAACGTTAGAAATAAGATACTTGAAAAGGAGAATGAATGGATTCTGAGACTTAGGTCACATAAATTTCTGGGTTTGAATGCTGGTCTGGAAATTAAATCCTATTTAGAAAAGAGATAAAATATCTTCAGTTTCACGTGTTTTTTAAGTGTTCTTTGAGAACTAATAATGTGCTGCATTATATAGATTAGAATTATTTACACTTTAAATTTAGTTTTGCACTTGCAGAGTCTTTTTTAAAAAGAAAATATTTGCATTACTTAAAAGAAATGAATTGAAGTATGGAAATTGCTTTGCACTTTAGGTAGAAATGAGGAAATGTATATAAATTGAATACTAAAGAAGAAATAAGGGGGCTGATTGTTTGAATACATTTATCCAATGATTTTAAAGTATGTGTTGTGATGTGACAGTGATGTCATTAATTGTTGATGTCTTTGTAGAGTGGATTTTACTGGTTCTGTAACCTTTGATAAAGAATTTTGTATATCTGAAAAGTGTCAGTCTATATTTAGAGTTTTGCTGTAATAAAGTTTCACATTTTTGTACAGCATTTAAGCAGTGGCTTCTCATTGCAAGAAGGGTGTGTGCACAACAGTTTTTTTGGAAAACAAGTTGTGATTTTACTGTGAATGCACCACAGTCCATGTGCAATCCCTTTTGGGAAGCTACATTTATTATATATACAACATATCTGGCCAGCAATTGGCAGGGAGGGGGGTGGACACTAGCACCAGAGGAAATGTTTATTTTCTGTTTGGCATAGAATCAGGTGGGGGAAGGAACCACTGGACAACATAGTCCATTGTGCCAATGAATGGACCAGGGGTAGAGGGTTCACAGCACTACCACCACCAAACACTAGGGATAAGCGTAAGGATATGTCTCAGTCAGCGGTATCTGCTCCATGATATGGGACTGAGCAAAAGGCCCTTGCACTGTACAAATGGTCTGTGAATTGGACTGTGCCAAAAATCTTGTCCATTCACCCTCATTTGCCTTGCGCCCCCTCCACATTTTGCCCATGCGCATAACCAGTTTCTTCACGCAAACAGGGATTATGTGACTATGATCAACACAATACCAAGACTTATGCAAACATGGTTTACACACGGGCAAAGTTTTATGAATCCTGACCCTGATGTTTGCTTTAAAATGCATGACCTCAGTGTTATGTAATTGGTTTGTTAATCACATATTAACGTGCTTAGTACTTGGATATGCATTGAGAAACCTTAATACACTGCATTACACTACACATTGTTTATCAGCCTATTTCCAGGTGCTGTATGATATCATGCTGATTAAATATACTTAAAAGGTGATGATAAATAAATTACATCTCACTCATCAGTTTGCATATCATTGAGACCACCATGATGCTGTCAAAATAAAAAGTGTGCAGTGTACAGTACCCAGACACTGAGACAAACTGTTTGGAAGCATGGATATACAGTTATGTAGCTGTGTTAGCTTGCTCAGTTTTTCACCTCTGTTACCTTCATGTAACAAACAGATTCAGGGAAAGATGGTGGTGCTACACAGCAGTTGCATAAACGCCTACTGAGACATAACAATGTAACATTCACATCACTATTAACAACAGACTGTACAATTCCTGTATTCAGCATGACTCTAACAATCATATCACAGAAAGATGGATAGTACAAGTCAGGCATTGATGCATGGTATACCATGTAGTCACATTTGGTTTTTCCTTTTTTCTTTTTCTAAATACATGTGTCAATAACAGTATCGTTGCAGCATCATAATATGCAAACTCAATGATGTCAGTCACTTATTGAGAACAACATAAATAGGGACTGACTTCATTCCAACAGGAAAGCATGAAGGGGCAAGCACGCGATCATGACTTTATGTGGCATAGACATAAAGGTGTGGTGGTATCAGTGTTGCTTGCCTTTCATGATTACCGTATAGTCATGTAGGTATGTTACAAAACAATACATTCTTCCCAGTCATTGTTGCCAGTTTGATTCTCATCATTCTGGTCATTTGGGATATGAATCAAATTTGTGTACACCTCATATTCTTCCTCAGTCATGTACAGTATGGTTCAAATTGGAAAAGATGAAGTCCAAGAGCAATCTGTCCTCCTTTATGAGGAGTGTCTTCATTTTCGTCCTCAAATTCAACAGAGGAGTTGTTCTCAGAGTTGTTGCTCATGCTGAAATTATCATTCTCTACCATCTCTGCACATTGTAAAACTGAAAATAAAATAATACTGTGGCAATCCTAATACATAAATAGTTTATTTCAGGTAAAGAAACACAAAGACTATTCAAGTCATAACATACTACAAGAATGGAGGCTGGAAGGGTGGGACAGGGTGATGAAGAGGATTAGGATGGAGGAAGGCACAACTGGGAGGTTGATGGGAGGATGGGGGGTATGACTCCAGGAGGAGTGGGGGGGGGCAGATCCAGCGAATAAGCTGTGCACTTCAGCTGACTATAGACCATTTCATATGTCCGTATGTTTTTTCGTACATACTTTGTTTGTATGACAGGTGTCAGTGAGGATGGTGTATGTGTTGTGATATAGTGTCTCTTGTAGGATGATGTAAATACCTGTAATGGGGTTTTGGATATTTTGCTCTGATACGGTTTGTGAGGATGGCTTCTGTGCCACAGTGAAGTGAGCGAAGGGTATGATACACAGAATGTGGTTGTGTTCTTGAAGGTATCCAGACACATTTGGGCATTGGAGGTGATATTTGATTAATATGCAAAGTTCTCTAATAGAAGGTGAATGATCAAAGAGAAGAACACCACTAAGTCAATTATGGAAAACTATCCATGATGTGGTAAAATATGTGGTTATAATGCAGTAACAGGAATTGGTGCACTAATACATATTGCAAATCTGAACATCACTGTTACATAAAATACTTTTCATAGACTTTATTTATATTTATTTATTTATTTATAACAAATTCAGATTAATACCTTTGAGCAGAGGGCTCATTTACAGAGGCTCCAAGTTGAAGGAGAATACATGACAATACAGATCAATGACAAGGTACAAACAAGTGGAATCACAGATAAACATTCAAGGTTTCAAGTGCAGTTACATCAAATATGGTAACATCAATACAAGGTCAGCAGGGTAGTAGAAACACAACTACACTTGAGGAAATATCTTTAAAGCAACACTACAGGAGTGTGGTCCATGACTTCGAGTGTGCAAACAGCATTAAGATACAAGAGGACCCCAGGCTGCTGGGTGGGGAATTTAGGTGCTGCCAGGCATGGCTTTGTCTGTTGGGAGGTATGATGGGAGAGAGGGGAAGAGGATGGTAAGTGTGCAGGGGAAAAGGGGGGTATTAGTGCAGGGGTGGCAGGCAGGTTGGTGTTGTACTGTGCAGATGTAGAAGTGGGGTAGAGGTAGGGTGAGGGTAGGGGAAGGCCGTAGGCTGATGGGTGTATATAGTTAGTAATGGCAATGACAGGCATTTTTGCTATCAAGGTGAAACCATAGCCCTAATGTGAATTGACCGAGCCTGGTGCATTCAACTAGGGCAGCAGGCAGGTCATTGTACCACTTGGGGCCATTGTACTAGAGGGATTTCTTGGTCAAGGATGCTCGTTTGAAGGGTACTGTCAGCCTTGCCAGAACAACATTTTTAGATCAGAGTTTCATTTTATCGAAATACAAGCAAGCAGTGTTCCCGTAATAATCAGCAGCTGGCATCTCTTGAACAGCAGGTTTTCATAGTAGACATGGAATATGATACAGTTGTGTTCACATCGCTTTGTACTTGTTAGAAAAAGTTACAAAACCACCAGGAATCAGACATTATATGGGTACAGGGTACATATCTCTCTGTAATGTGTATACACACACACACACACACACACACACACACACACACACACACACACACCTTTTTCATAATTCAGATGTTGCCTCTCAAATAGATACTGGATATGGTGACCTGGAAAGAAATAGGAGCCTTCTGTTGCTGGCAAACTGTCCACTGCTGCACATGTTGTTGCTGATGGTGCAAGCTAATTTTGTTATGTAAACCCATTTTAAAATCAAGAGTCAGTGATCCCCCTCCTGTGCTGATAAAACAATTAGACCACCCTTGCAGTGCTAATAAATGACTACTGCCTAAGACACAAATGAACTGAGATAGAGATATTTTAGGTAGTAAATAAACTGCTTTGTGGTTTATTATTCCAAAGGGGGGAAATTATTTTAAAAAACATTTATAACATTTTTAAAAATCATTTTCTAACAGATTGTTACATGGTGAGTTGTCAATTCTATATGGACACTTGAAACAGAAAATTATTAGATATATGTTATAGAGTATAATTATGATGGTGCAGTCATTTGGACACAGAGAGCGAGTACTCCTGTTACCAGGTCCTGTTATCAGCTGGAGGTTCCCAGAGTCTCCACTGTAATGGGGAGTAAAGCTCTGTCAGTAGCGGCACCTTCTCTATGGAACAGCTTCCCAGCAGCCATCCACACAGTTGCCTTGCACCACTCCTACAAATCCCAACTCAGTTCAATTGTTTTATTTGATGAACCATGATAGATAAATATCATGATTATTACACAGAATACATACAAAAACATAGATTAAAATGATGTTTGCATTACATAAAATATGCAATACCACTCAAAATACATGCTCATAGCAAATACACATCCATGGTAAAACATTTTAAGATCATGTCGAGAATGCACAGAAAGTATATATGTGGCATATGGAATCCATTACTTATTCAGATTTCTGTAGGCTTTCTTCTTGCTTTTAATAACAGAGGCAAACAAATTAGCATTGAACATAGCTTCTTCATGAGTTCTTGGATGTAGTATGACAAATATAACATCATAGTTCATGTTAGCATAAATGGTTAGTATCTGAGCATGATATTGATTTCTTTATCTATTAAGTAGTGGGCAGTTAGTAATTACTGTATATGTTTCAGATCTTGAAAACCCCTGTTACATGGGCATTTATAATTGTCTTGTGTTTTAATATTTTCTGTTTTACTTCTATTAAACGGGCCAGAATTTCAAAGCCCCAACACAAGCTGCGACAATGGAAGCTTGCGCCAAGTGTGGTTGCATCCGGGACCCTGCACCCAAATTTCTATCCCACAGGGTCACAGCAATAAAGTCCAGCAGCATGCAGCAAAGGTGGTGATACGCCAAATGGATGGCGCACCCATCCGGAATGCTGCAATGGCAGCAGGGTGTCTTCGGCACCCACAGATGGGGTTATGATGCTGGCTAGAGCCCCCCTCAAACCACCATGCTGCCCAGGCCCCCCTGATATGGTGACCTGCAGCCCTCCTCGCACACCACAGCTGGCTGCTAGATGCACCGTCAGTGCTTGTACTATATACTGTATACAGTAATGCACAATTGGAGGCTCTCATTCAGTATTGGTCATGGTGGGGGTGAGGAGGCTGTGCCGTCCTCGAATCTGGGGTGTGAATGGGGGGTGCTGAGTTGTAGGCACTATGCACCGAGGGGTGGGCACCAGGGGGATGATGTCTAGCACATGGAGAGTCAAGGTGGGGGATCCACTGGATCACCAGGGAGCACCCGTCATGGATGGATTAGGTAGGCCACAGAGTGGCATATACCAGACGACACTCCCAGGAGCTGTCTAAGTACTGTTAGACCAGCCCTTCACTGGTCTAAGGGTACTTGGCACTTAGTTCCTGGGGAGATCTTTCAAAGTTCGGATCTGAGGGCTGCAGCAGTCTGGGTCTGCCATAAGACCCCTTGTGCCATGCCGCAGCCACTTTCGTGGTGCAAGGCGGGCACTGGCACACATTGGCACAGGCAGCCTGCTGGGTGATGCAGGCTACCTTTGAAAATAGCTCTTGGCACAGCCATTGGTGCAAGATGCCTTTGCATCAGACCTGTTTGACGAAAGCACCTTGCGTCAGTCAAAGGCCTTTGAAAATCTGGCCCATATATTTAGCAGTAATTAGTTTGAATCTTGCACATGTTATATTTTTTTTTTGTTCACTTGGAATTGGGATTACTAGATATTCTTCCAGAGAATTTCCCATTTTGTTTTGCCTATACCGAGATGTACATTTTAGTTTTTTTAGTATTAGCATGTTCTTTTCTTGTTCATGCATAAATAGAGCAGGAGCAAGGTGCATTTATCTATGTGTCTAGGTCCAAAAGGTTTGATGACTGTTTCTCATATAAAAAAGTGTGTATAATTCATATTTATAACTCTTTTCTTGGAAAATGCATTTTCTTAAGAGTAACTAGAAGTTTTACATTTATGTAATAGACAGTTTACTTAGTTATTTATTTAATTTATCTAATTTATTTAATAGACTCTGTTTACTCAGTTATTAATGTAATTTATTTAATGTTTCAGATATGGCTAGCAAGACTTCTCACAAACTATAGAGGCGATGCATCCTACTCACTGATCGAGGAGTTAGCACAGACCATGGAGACCTGCTACCTTTTGATGATGCTCATTAGGAGAAAGTAGTTGATGCAAAAGAAAGGTGTTCTAGTCAAACACTGTCAAAGTACAACATGGTGTGTCTTGAATTATCTGAACGTTGCTCCAGCAGCAATGGGTATCATAATATCTGCTACAAGAACTTCACAGAATATAAGAGTTCCAGTAAACTTACAGCTGATGAAACTTTAAAAAGATACATCGTAAAGAGTTATCCAGCAAAATTGCTTTGTTCCCAAGTTCATAGTGCTCTATCTGAATCTGCAGCATCTACATCAGGCATATTCCCAAATTAATATATAATTTTCAAATCATACAAGAAAAGGAATTCTAAGGGGTCAAAGGAGACTTTTTAATACCTACAACATGTGTAACTTATGGGACAGCAGACAGCATAAAAAACACAGCAAAAGAAATGGATGATTGACAAATGGATATGATGGTAGGCAGTATTGATCTCATAGTCAGTGGAGGGACAGTCATCAGGTTGCCTTTTCCAGACTTGTTAAGTATGTGCAGTGTATCATTGTTAATGGAATGTAAGAAGAATCATTGTTATCCCTACACGAAAGATACATGGACATTCCTAAGGAGTGTAGTGGGCGTGAAGCAAATTATGACCCACACAGATTGCAGTCCAAACTGGTGAATCACTTCAAAGATGGTATCATATTTGATACCAAAAGTAGAAAATTGGGTACCATCATCAGGTCTGCTAAGAAACAGGCTGACTGGAGAGAAGCACAAGCAGCTCAACACATAAGACAACAGTTGTTGGAACTCCTAAAGGTATAGCCTCATAATAAAACTGAAGTTAAAGTTGGTCTTGTAAGCCATGAAAAAGACAGTCAAGAGCTGAAGAGTTTTAGAGTTAAATGAGGTTTGAAAGATCTAAACAGGCTGTTGAATACAATAGACTCCTCCATGAATCCATTCCTGGATGCGTTTGAGGGCAGCAATCTTTATTCAATAGGTAATGGAAAAGCAGTATCACAAGAGGAAGCAAGCAAAGTGTTACAGGTTACTGAGCTAGTTACTCAGATGTATCATGTGTTTAGAGACAAATACATTACCAAATGCAGTAGGTCTGAGGAACCCATCAAAAGACACAAGTTGAAGAACTTTATACTTGACGCAATGAAGGTGAAAGTTAAGAACAAGGACAAGAAAATCGTCGAGTTGAAAGGAACCTGAGACCTCTTTGGATGCTTGCTATATCTATCTGCAACTTCAACAGTTGAACTTATGATGGTATTTGCCTACTGCTAACCCCAGTACCCCTCTCCTTTGGAAACATTGATTAATCAATGAAGTCAATACTACTGAAGAAACTTGAGACCAGAGTTCAAAGTAGCCACCCTGATGCTGTAAATGCCACTGTGATTGATGCCATGTTCTTGATCAGAAGTCTTACAAACCTGCCACCAACATTCCACAGTGTGTCAAAACTGTCCTGTCTCTTGTTTGCTGTACTTCCACAAATGAAGCCCACCTTGTCAGTGACTGTTACAAGTCACCACTGATAAAAGATCTTCTACAAGAGAAGAGAGGAAAGCATAGCATTGCTCCATTCTCCTATCTCATAACTGGTCCTGACCAAAGCCAACCAAGAGACTTTTCTGGATCACTGTCTTCATCTTCATTCTAGATGGCACTCCTAGGTTTTCAAGCTACAGCATGGAATTCTGATGTGTACTGTGAAGTTCTAGGTGATAAAAAAACTCATGTATGCAGTAGGAGAAATAAAGTGCAAGCGGGACATATGCTCAGATTAGCGTGCAATGCCCTACAAAGCAAACACATACAAGCAGAGACACAACACATAGAAGCAGACACAAGAATCATGCAACACGTACATTACATTTGCAGTCAAAAATGAGGGTGAAGATGTGCATGTAGTGGTCTGAATAGATGATACTGATATTCTGGTTATTCTGCTGTATCGTGCAAGTCAAAATGATAAACTCAGACTGCACATAGAAGTTGGCCATTCAGGGAATAACACAAGAAGATTCATAGATGTATTCCACTTGTCAGCAGAGTTAGGCAGACCTGTGTGTGCAGCTCTGTCAGGTCTCCATGCACTGACAGGGTGCAACTATTTACCAGCGTTCAAAAGCAAGGGGAAGGTGTGACCTCTAACAATTATGGAAAAGAATACAGAGTACACACAGGCATTTGGAAAACTGGGATGTCCACACTTGTCTAAAGAAATTGAGGATACAATTGAGAGCTTTTTGTGTACTTTGTATGGACAGAAAATAAAATGTCAACACAGCCTGCTACAGTATGTTCAACATCAAGTATCGACCGAGTGACAAAGATGCACCCTTATAAAAGGTCAGAGGAGCAGATGCAAGCTTGCTGCCACCATGCTAATCAACTCTGACACAACACATCTGTCATGCAAATTACATTTCGTTGCTATGGAAAAATGCAGACTAACCAGAAATGACACTACTGAAGCCAGAGGACAATGGCTGGACCTATGAGGATGGCAAATACAAGTCAACATTGTTCACATGTGAAGTTGTACCACCAGCCTTAAGTGAACAATTGAATGAACACGACAACAATCCAAATGAAGAAGATGACAACAGTGACTGTGATGTCGATACTGATGAGACAGATTTGTTTAACATGTCAGATAATGAAGATAGCCAAACAAGAATACCGATTGTAGTACTTGGGTTCATAAAACGTCATAAAAAGTTGATTGTTTCAAGTTAAATATAGATTAAAATAAATAATGTAAATATTAAGCCTTTGATATGTGTGTTGCTGTTTGTTACAATGTCTGTAGTATTTCAATTAAAGCTTATAGAATTGAAATTAAAGAAGGAACCATTAATTAAAATTTACACAATTCAACGACAGTTCATTTTTTCATTGAAGAAGTGCGTTTTCCAAGAAAATGTTCAACTTTGAGTGACTAAGAGTTGTAAATCTGGATCGAACAATTTTTTTTTTCTACATAAGAAATAGTCATCAAACCTTTTGGACCTAGACACATAGATGACTGCACCTGGCTCCTTGACTAAATGCATTTCTTTTTTTATTTAATCTCTATACTGCATAGCTATTCTTATTTTTTTCCACATCCTGAAAAAGATGTTGTAATTTATGCTTTACTAATATTTTCTGTAAACAGGTGAGCTAATTAGTATTTATCTGTTTTTTTTTAATTTCTTTTTTTCCTCAAGACATAATAGTGAAGTTTATTTTCTGCATTATTTTTTAATTTTAACCAATAGTTTATTACACATATTTCTTTGATGACATTTATTTTTATTGTACCCAACTCTGCCCTAACCATTACATTTGCTGTTAAATTTGGCACTTTCAGTAGGGCTTTATAATAATACATTAGATGCCTTTCCAACATATCACATCCTTTCACTCAGATCCCCACACTTCTGCCCCATAAAGTAAAACAGTATTTATTTTAGCTTCAGCAAACCTAAGGGCTGGTACAATGGTATTCCCTCCAAACTGGTAATTAAATTCGAGGAGTGCTTTAGTAATAACTTTAGGTTTAGTACATTGCTCTATTAAATTTTCTGTCTATTTGGCACTTAATGTCATTTTAATTCCTAGGTAGTGTGTATATATATATATATATATATATATATATATATATATATATTCTTTGCTTGTTCTACTTGATTATTTATATGTATTTTGGTTGTATAGATACTAGAAGTTTTAGGTCCCATTATCATTATTTTGTTTAATTAAGATTTATTTTTAATCCCAAGTGTCTACATTTTTGGGTAAACATATTTATTTTCTTGTGTAATCCTGATCTTGATAATGAGAACAAAACTATATTGTCAGCATATGTCAATGAATGTATTGCTTGAATATTCATACTTGGGGCATCTAAGTTATCCATTTCCTCATATTCCAATACAGAACTTATTTTACATATCACTAAATAGGGATGGTGCCAACAGGCAACCTAGTTTAATCCCTCTAATAGTTGAAAAAAAATCAGTTAACTCACCTTTATTATTATAGCTGACTACCGTATGTGTGTCAGTGTACAGCAGATAAATGGGGATCAGGATTGATGGAGGAAGATTAATTTTTATAAGAATTTCCCAAAGAGTAATTCTATTAATAGAATCAAATGCATGGGAAAAAAATTTACTTATAGAGTATATAATCTAATTTTTCTTATATGTATACATTTTTATATTAAATGATTGAAACATAAAATATTATCAATGTTCAAAAAGTTCTCTCTAAAACCAGCTTGGAAGGGTGATAAGATAGAATTAACTTTTATCCACCATTTAAGTTTATCCAGAATGATTCTGGCAAAAGTTTTGAATCAGATATCCAGCAAACTAATAGGTCTAAGATTACTGGGGTCATAAACAGTTCTTTTTGTACACTCACAGCCAAAAACATGCCCAGAAATTTCCTGAAATTTCAGTGATATTTCTAGAGAAATCTCCTGCTTTCAACAGAAAGAAACTATTAAGAAATGTTGCGAATTACCTGGAAATATCTGGCCATGTCTGTGGCTACTACTGTATAGGTACTATTATATATTTGAATCAAGGGAACTTTATCTCCACTTGTAAACTAACTATTGATACCTGGAGTTTTTATTGTGAACAGAAATGTACTATTGCTCGATAGCCTGCTGGTTCCCAATTCTTTATGATTCTTGGATTTAATTTGTTTTTTGAAGCTGTTGTTGGATTCACCAGGACTTCTCCTTCCATTGATTGACTTCTTCCCTAGACTTTTTATTTCTGGTCTCCTGGTTGGTGAGAGGATCAGGACACCTATATTTATTTTGTTTTTGTTTGTTTTATTGTGTTGTTTTTGTCTATTTTTATTTTTATCTTTGTTTTTTGTGTGTATTTTGGGTAGTGGGAGTGCCCAAAAGTCTCCCTTTCCCTCGGCTGTGAGAGGGTGGGGGAGGAGTTTATATTTGTATATGTATTTTATCCCGTGAGAGAGGATTTTTTATTTATTATATTATATTTTGTTTTCTGGGTTTGAATTCTTTCTAGTTGGGGAGGAGGGTGGTTTTGTAGATTTTGTTGGGTTGGGTTTATTGTTTAAGTTATTACTGTTTTGAGGATTTTAGGATTTTAATTGTTAGAAATTTTGTTATAGGTATTTACAGTTTTTAGATTAGTTTATTTAGATATTTATTGTATATTGTTTAGTTTGAGCTAAATCATGTGCTGGCTGGCAGGCTCCACAGTGGTACACTATTCATCCTCCTTTCTTCATGCCTCTGCCCTTTTTATATTTCTCCCCTACAGTTAGAGACATACCAGTGCTGTAGAGCACTGGGGATTGTTTGTGGGAGAGTGAGGAGGGCAGGAGTGGGCGAACAGGAGAGGATGAAAGAGCATGGCCACCGTATCGGGATTACTAAGTCCAGAAGGTGCCCTGGGGCAAAATGGAATCCAGACTGGGGTTTCCCATGTCTGGTGCCCATACCCAAGGGCACTACTGAATTTGGTCGGCAGATAGGCTGGACAGCTTCCGAGGTTTGTCTAACTAGGGCAGTGTTATGCAATGCCAGGTCTGTTAAGAATAAGACCTCTATTTTAGCCGATCTTATTAGTTCAGCTGACCTGGCTTGCATCACCAAGACCTGGCTAGATGAAAATTCTGGCCCCACATTGGAGACCATGATTCCAGACGGGTACTCGGTGATACACCGCCCGAGATTGGACTGCAGGGGTGGGGGGGGTTGCAGTCTGTTTTAAGACTAAATTGGGCCTCACGAATGTGGTAGTGGGTGAGACTGAATCCTTTGAATGTACAGTTGTAGCAGGTGTAGGCATTCAAATCATTCTCATCTACCGTCCACCTGTAGATGAGAAATGCTTCTTACAGGAAGTAGCAGACTTCCTCGTCGATATGTCATTTGAGTCACCCAGATTGATGGTTCTGGGTGACTTTAACACCGGGGTCAACAATGAACTCTCACAATTTGGTAATTACTTCCTCCAATTTATGTCTTCTTTGGACCTTACACAGGTAGTTTCCACTGCTACACATAAATCTGGGCATTCTTTGGATTTAGTCTTCCTCTTAGGGATTGATTCATCCAACTTGGGGGTGGAACCAGTCACCTGGTCTGACCACCACACCGTGAGGTTCAATTTCTACACCCCCCTGAGAAGGCCTTCCCCTGTGGAGATGGTCAGGTACCACCCATTACGGAATATTACTTCCCAGGGCCTTGTAGCAGTCCTTGACCTCTCATCCTTTGTGTTGACTAGCAGTAACCCAGAGGCACTGGTGGCAGCCTATAATATGGCCATTATGGGCACCCTGGATCTTATTGCTCCTGTTCATGAGTGCCCCCTATCCCTTCACCCCAGGTCCCTTTGGTTTGATGGGACACTGAGGGAGTTGTTGAGACAGGACCTAAGGTTAGAGCGTTGTTGGCACAAATCCGCCCTTGATGCCGACCACCTTAGATTGATGGAACATTATTCTGTCTATCAATCTGCAATCACCCATAAGAAGGCAGAATTCCTGTCCAGGGAGATTGCAGTTGCACAGAATCAACTGGCTCAGATGTTTCGGACTGTAGACAGACTGTGCAACCCAGCCTGTCTGCAAGTCCGAAAAGCCTTTTCGCAAGTAGAGTGCGAGGAGCTCTATCGGTTCTTTGCAACTAAGGTGGCTGACATCAGGGCGGGCCTGCGTCCAGCAATCTCTAAGGGTGAGGTTGTGGAACAGTGCTAGTTCACAGTACCTCAATTCTCTTGGAGTTCCTTTTGCGACTGGAAGTCATGGATATTATGAGGATCATCCATAGTGTGTGGCCTATGAGCTGTAGTTTGGACCCTGGACCAACTCCCCTAATTTTGGGTTGTCTTGAGGCCGTTGGGCCAGTTATGGTGCAAATAGTCTGGTGCTCCTTAGAGTCGGGTGAGTTTCCTAACTCCCTGAAAGAGGCAGTGGTGACACCCCTCTTGAAAAAAGCTACTCTGGACCCAGACTGTTTTTCAAACTACAGACCTATTTCTAACCTTCCCTTTATTGGGAAGGTTATTGAGAAGGTAGTGGAAGCCCAATTGGAAGACCATTTAACCATCCATAATGTCTACGAATCATTCCAATACGGTTTTCATAAAAGACACAGCACCGAGACTGCACTGGCTCAGGTGCTTAATGATCTTCTGAGGGTGAGAGATCAGAAGAGACATTCCAGTCTAGTTCTTCTTGATCTCTCATCAGCTTTTGACACTGTGGATCACTTGGTGTTGTTAGCATGCCTGAGGTCAATTTGTGGAATGTTGGGAACTGTTTTAAAATGGTTCACTTCATTCCTCACTTGGAGATCACAAAGAGTTGTGTCGGGGGTTCATTCCTCCGGCTCAACTCTTTTGTTGGATGGGGTGCCTCAGGGTTCAGTGCTGTCACCCATGTTATTCGCAGTGTACGTGCTGCCCCTCGGAGACATTATAAGATGGTATGGGCTGAGGTTTCACTGCTATGTAGATGATACCCAGCTATACCTGTCTTTTGCACCTGACCAGGATGGAGCACTCACAGTGTTTAATAACTGTCTGGAAGAAATCCAAGGGTGGATGGATTCTAGTTTGTTAAAGTTGAACTCAGAGAAGATAGAGGTGTTAGTGGTGGACCCTGGTGGTCAGATAATGAGGTCACATGATGGCACGCACTCTGGAATTTTTCTTGGGGGTGTGTACTTTGATACTCTGAACAGGTCTTGTAACATTGGATTGTCCTAGATGATAGGCTGACCTTAAATCTCAGGTGTCAGCCATTGTCAGGACTTCCTTTTACCATCTTAGGAATATTGCCAGGGTGCATCACCTTTTTCCGCCTGACTCCCTACCAACGTTGGTCCATGCTTTTGTGTCCTCATGCTTGGACTACTGCAACATCCTTTACTTTGGGCTTTCTGGGGTTGAAATATGTCACCTTCAGCTGGTGCAGAATGCTGCAGCCTGGGTTTTGACTGGGACAATGAGATCCAGTCATATTACCCTGGTGCTGCGCGAACTGCACTGGCTGCCTATATGGTGGCAGATCACCTTTAAAGTAATTTTATTGACTTTTAAAGCCCTTCATGATCAGGGTCCAACCTATCTGAAAGAACTTCTGGTGCCTTACTGCCCTGGCCGATCGCTCCACTCGGCTGATGAAGGGTTGTTAGAGATTCCAAGAGTGAATTAAAATCCTCCATTAGTAGAGCATTTTCATATGCTGCACCAACTCTCTGGAATTCTCTACCACGCCGGTTAAGGGAGTGCACCTCCGTCGAGGTATTTAAGAAAGATTTGAAAACCTATTTAATGGATCTGGCCTATCTGGATGATTAATGGTAATTATTTGTAAATATTTGTGGATTGCATGGTTGATCGTATGGTCTGTTTTAACTGAGTGATGTTTTAATGAATTTATTTTATATGCTTAAAATTGATACTGTATATTGTGTTTTGATGTAAAGCGTCATGATATTCCTGAAAGGAGCTTTAAAAATAAAGTTATTATTATTATATTATTTGTCAAATTTTTGGGAATGTATCTATGGCATCAGTACAAGTTAAAAAAATCTGTCAGGATGGGAATCCATCATTCACTATGTTTTTTTATAGATATCAGGGGGTAAAGAATCATGACCCAGGGCATCATTATTCTTTAGTTTTTGAATTGCATTTTTAATATCTTGCAAAATTAATGGTCCATATATACCTTCAACTAGTTTGATACTGGGGCATGTTACTCTTACTGCGCCCCCTCTATTAAAGATTTCACTAAAATGAGTGATCATGTCCTCTCTGGAGACAAATATGGCAGTCGATGGATAATAAGAGCTACAACCTTTTGACATTAAGTCCCAAAAAATGTTTATCATTCATTTGAATGACCTTAAACATTTCATCCCACTGTTTAAGGCTTCTAATCTCTTGCATTGTAAACATTTTGAGTATGCTTTTCTGGCCTTATTTAAGCAAGAGTAGTTTTTTTGTGGGTTTGTTTAGTTCATCTTATTAATCTATTCAATTCACTTTTGGCTTCATAGCAGTGTTTATAAAACCATGTATTTTTGTCCTTATTACAGTATTTGTTTTCTCTATAAATTACCTTGATAATATCATCATTTCATTGGTTTCAACACTTCTCCATCATGTTTGGGTTTATCAAATCTTGAGAAATTAACTCATTAAATTTTTCTTCTCAAGAGTCAAAAATTTCATCCATTTCCATATTGGTAATTTTAGATCAAAGAAGTACCCTTTTACCAAATATTTCTATATTTGCCTGTGGAGCATCTATTTCAGGGACTGTATTTCCTCCCTTATTTAATACTACCATTAACTCCAGAGAGACATGGTCACTTTGAGCTCTAGTTGTAATAATCAATTTATGGAACGATTTATAATTTTCAGAATTACAGAGAATGTAGCCAATTAAATGTCAATCATTCTGAGAAAAAAAAAGTTGTATTTCCAGCCATATCTCCTGTGAGTCTTCCATTAAGAATTAGTAAACCATTTTCCTGTAATAAATTCTGTAATTCCAGTCCATTATCATTTTGTTTCTATCCACGCTATTTCTGGGTTTGCATTCACTTAGATCAACCTCTGTTTCCAATATTCTGAGACTGTCATAAGTGATTATTCTGGAATTAAAGCCCCACACAGCTATCATGATTCCTTTGTGGGTATTTTTGTAAACAGCATCTATATCTTTAGAGAGATTTCCCCACACTCTTTCCATGTCCATTTTTAGATTAGATAGTGAAATATATTCATTTATAATATAATATTATATAAATCCCTTCCCAAAGTAATCACTATAATTATGTAATTTGTGTTCTTTATAGAAACTTCCTTAACTGACACTTTCTATCAACTTTAATATAGGTTAATCTTCCATTTTTTTGTTTTTGTTTTTGTTTTAACTGTGGGGGAATGAAATGCCAGGTAGCCATTCAGGTTTAGAGGTTATTTTGTCCAAGTTTCCTGGAAGAGAATAACATCAAATCCATTTACAAATTGCATCCATTCATTATCTGCTAATTTTCTAGCTATGCCTGCAATGTTCCATGATAGCGAATGTGTTCTACTCTTGTCCATTGCATTACAATTTTGACTCTGCACATTATTATTATTTTCCTGTAGTCACATATCTTAAGAATTTTGCTTGATCTTTTGTTGTTCTTCGTTTAGTGTATTCATATCAGTTAATAGAACACCTGCCTTACCAAATTTCTCTGCCCCTTGTAATAATCTCTCTGTGATTTGTTTTGTCATGCAAGTTAGGTTAATCTGAGTGCCTGTCCCTTTAGGGTGCACTCTCTCAACCCTCTGAACTTGGTAATCTTCTATCTCAATTTCCATAATTCCTGCTTAAAGTGAAGAACAAATGACTTTAAAACATTCTCATGTTCCCCATGCAACTCATTAATACCAAATAGTGACAGAGTATTTGTTTCCTTAATCTTATTCAATTTCTCAATTTTTTTTGAAAAATACCATTTTAAGTGTGTAAGCATTTCAGCAATGTTTTCATATGAGATCTCTTCAGCCTTATGTTCCTCCTTTTTATGTTGGCTGATGCATGTGTACCAGCCAACATCTTGCAGTAGTAGCAGATTTGGAGATGCGGTCACTGTGGGCGAATGCAGGGCACGCATCAGTAGGTGCATCCCACACTCCCCAATAAGCCAGCATGCAGGCACTGACACCAGCAATATGTAAAGTGGCCACCAGATCTAACAAAAGTGCCGCTGCAATGAGAGGCAAGCTCATCATGCAGTGGCACAATAACACACTTCCCGACGTGCCTTTACTGGAGAAATTTTCCAGTAAACATTGTGGCACTGAGTGCCACTGCACATGATGCTGACTTCAGGGGTGCCCAGTCCCCCTGTCAGCATGCTCCAACTCATTTGCTAATGGAGAGCCCACTCCCCATTGGCATAATGCCCCCATCCCATTTCAATTGTGTGTCGAGGGGGTGCCCAATACCCCTTGGCATCATGCACCCCCAAACAGTCTTTCTTTGTCGATAGGGGGCCCAATCACTTTCAGCTTCAGTCCCCCCTGCCCAGTTCAATTTGCCAATGGGGGAGCCCAGTCCCTGTCAGCATAATGTCCTCACCCCCCCGATTTGTGCTGTGTGCCAAGGAAGTGACCAATCTCCTTGGCATCATGGGGGTCCCAATCCTCATTGGCTGTGATCCCCCTTCCCATAATGCAGGTGATACACTGGGAGCCTAACCCAGTGTACTAAGCAACACCTGCAAAAAAAGAAAATTGACCCTCATTGTCTTTTTCTTTCCCTGTAAAACAAGAAAACAGTCGCCCGCTGTCTCTCCTGCCCCCTTCCCCAACCACACCCACCCTCTGCATGCCTTGCCTACCCACACCCCCTCACCCTGTACTTACCTCCAGAGCCCAGCGCGATGATCTTCGGTGGACCGGGGACACGTCTGCACTCTTCAAAGCCAACCACGAACTGAAGAAATGCCGGTAAGTTGTATGATGGCATAAATAGGTTTTTTCAACTTTGGTGCATATCTCAGGCATTTCTGGGGATTTTGGCACCAAATTTTCAACATGGGGTTATTGGGACTTCTCATGAATTCAGTCACTGTCATGGCATTATTCGGTCCCAAAAGGTGATTTCAAGGTCACTGCATGCAATCACCTTTTGGGACTTATTGACAAAATGACAACACCACTGTTCATGAGGTGGGCTCTCAAAAAGCCTATGTTGCAAATTTGGTGAGAAAAATCCCAAAAATTACTGTTTTATGAGCGTGTGTTGCGCAATTCCCATGCACGCTCATAACTCCGTGAATTTGTAATATTTTCACTTCAGATTTTCAACATTGGCATTTTTCCAGACCTCCTTATGACCAGTGTAGCTGCCATTTTAAATATCCTGGCTGAAATTTGTTTTCACACTTTCTACGCAGAGTAGCACAGTCATTGTGGGAAATCAGTTTTAGGGACAGATTAAAGAAATGACAGTGTCACTGTTCATAAGCAGAGGTCCAAAAATGCCTATGTTGAAAATTTGGTGCTGAAAGTCCATAAAATGACTGTGTTATAAGCATGTGTTGTGCAGTTTCCACACAAGCTTATAACTTTGCAAAATTGCAATATTTTCATGCCAGATTTTCAACACTTACATTTTTCACACCTCCTTATTAACAGTACAGCTGTAATTTTTCACAACCTGCCCAAAATGTGTTTTTGCACCTTTGCCACACAATGGCATGGTCGCTGTGGGAAATCAACATTTGGGACAGATTAACAAAATCACAGTGCCACTGTTCATGAGGGGAGGTCCCAAAATGCCTATACTGAAAATGTGGTTAAAAAAATCTGAAAAATAATTGGGTTACTGACGTATGTTGCAGTTTCTATGCATGCTCATGACTTCACCAATTTTTCAGATTTTCACTTCAGATTTTCAACATTGCCATTTTTTTGCAGCTCCTCATGAACAATACAGTTGTCATGTTTCACATCCTGCTCAAAATGTGTTTCCATGCCTGTGGTGCCAACTGGCACAGTCGCTGTGCAAAACCGCTTTTAGGCTAACAAACTGATAGTGCCGCTCTTCATGAGGTGGGGTCACAAAAAGCCCATGTTGATAATTTGGAGTGAAAATACAAACAAATGCCAATGGTATTAGGGTTTCCAACTGTAACACCCCACCCTGTAGAGATTGACAGGCATCAGTGGTGTGACTTGGGATCATCAGCTGTAATGCTTATGCCATTCCACCCCCCCACCTTGCAGCCAGTGACAGGCATTGAGGTGTGCCTTGGTGTGTTCAGCCCCAAAGTTCACCCCATTCTCCTATACTGCACCCACCTCAGTGTATTTCCTTATTGAATGGGGTAAGTATAAGGCCCAAAGACCCCAAAGAACACCACAACACTTGTCAGTGCCTACAGGGTAGGGTGAGGTAAAAGGGCATGAGCGTTATAGCGGATGACCCAAAGGTATACCCCAATGCTGTCAGTCTCTGCACAATGGGGGTGGGGTTGGCATCAGTTCAGTACTTCACTGCCATTCCTATTATGCATCTCTAAATCCTGCACTACCAATGCCAATGCCAGCAAGGCAACATTTGGCATTGACAAATGCTTGTTATTTATATCATGTATTGTTTTCCAAGATACAGGACATTGAATCTCCAGCCCTAGGGTGTGAAGCCTTTGTTGTTTATACCAATTTGTTTTTTTGCTATCTACATGTCTGCTAACATGGTATGAACTGGGCTTTCCTCATCTGATTCATCTCTATATAGGAAAAGTATGTAGTCGGAATTAATTTTCACCCATAGTTCAGCATTAAAAAGGTGTTCCATTAATTATTTTAAGGTTCCCTGGGATTCATAATTGTTTTTGGTATATTACTTTTAACCTTACAATGGCTTCTTTCCCAGTTACTCTTCTGTTGCACTGTGGGTTAACCCCTATATTATTTACCTTTGTTTTATTGGCGATGTCATCTTTAGGTATTTGTGATGTTTCTTGTATCACTTTATTTTTCTCCTTTATATCTTCTTTCTTTTTTTTCAATAACTATTTTGAGTTCCATGGGGGGGGGGGTCCTCTTGCAAGCAGGTACTTGAAGTCCTTCATCCTTCTTTGTAGGAGAAGTATGTTTAATACCCTTTTTTCCCCCTTATTGTAATTTTTGCCCAGTTCAGATCCTGGCTACTCCTGGAATTCATCTGCTTGTGCTCTCCTGTTTAAACCCTTCCCCTCTGGGGTGTAGGTACTTATACCTTCTTTCCCTCACTCCTACTCCCCTTTCTTACTCATTTCTCCCCTCACCATTATGTGCTAGCTCTCTCTACCCTCCCTCTCCCCATCCATACCCCTATTAGTTACCTTGTTTTCCCCTGTGTCTTCAACTTCTCTTCTCCCTAGGCATTTTCCCTATTTGTCCTACCCTTGTACTCCTGCTCTACATAATAACCTAGATGAGTGCCTCTATTTCTCCATCATCTCCCTAGCACCCTTGTTGTGTGCCTCTATTTACCACCTCTGGCACCTAACTTCCCTGCTTCCTCCATATTCACCTCCATCTAGGTAGTGTTGCTTGTTGAACTGTTTATCCTGCTAGGTTACTGGGTGCAGTCTGTTTACCTGGTTTCAAATTAGTATTACTGCTTGTAACTGTTTTTTTCCAGTACCCTGTGTCAATCTATTGTTGTACAGCTAGTTATCTGCTTTCATTGGGTTTGCAGCTATACATTGTTCAGTTACTTCTCAGCACCATTGCTTATTATGCTATGTATGTTTCCTTTGGGACATGTCTGTACAGCTTGTAATCTGCTACTCTTATTGGATTGTAAATTATTTTAACTGCTTGATTCTGTGCCTTTGTTTGTTGCCCAGGACATGTCTGGAAACGGTCCTTGGATCATTGCACTTACCCGTAAACAAAGACTTAAATAAATATATTTAAATAAATAAATCAGCTAGAAGGGATGAGTAACTCAACTGACAAATTGGCATTAGAGCTGCTTTATAAGTAAAAAAACAGTCTATTAGAAAATTATTTTAAAAATGAAATAAATGTTTTTTAGAATAATTTTCCCCCTTTGGAATAATTAACCCCTCAGTAGTTTATTTATCACCTAAAATCTGTCTGTCTCAGCACATTTCTATCTTGGGCTGTGGTGTTTTGTGCTTATTGGAACTGCAAGGGTGGTCTATTTGTTTTATCAGCACAGCAGGGTCACTGACTCTTGACTTAAAAGGGTTTGACCCTGAGGTGTCATACAGACAAGGCACATTGAGGAGTCCTGGGTAGGACAAAACACACATCTGTGTCTTCTGTTTGCAGCCTTAGCAGATTGTGTGCGAGGCCATTTGGCAGCATGCATTCCTGCTTAAAGCTGAACCAGCCTAAAATCTCATGGCAATTTGCATATACATCCAGTGATACTTTGCACTATTGGAGTATGTGTAATTTTGTATTGCTTTATAAGTAGTCAAGAATCCCAGCATCACAACCATCCATGTCTGCAACAGGGCAGGCCATGGTGCTGAACTATACCATGCAGGAACAGTGAAACAGCTTGGGTAACACTTTTCACTATAAATAGAGTTGGACATGTTATACAAAGTTGAAGGGCAACAAAATCATAGGCAAAACACAAGAACAATAAAATAGGTATAGAAATAATTAACATCCAGGATGGGAGAGATCCCCCTAACCACGCACACATGTACACAAAAGAAACAACCCAAATCACAGTGACATTGACTCTCGGCCCCCCACACGCTGTATGTACTGAGCAATGACTGCATATGGAAAACTTTACAGAGACCCCACTGCAATTTTTTTTTTAATATAATATTCCCAAACACTGTCCACAGTAAAGTTGATGTGATGATTAATGCAATACATAGCACAATTATGATTTTTCAACCTTACAGCTGTAGTAATAAAAGGTTGAGCAACAAACTTGCCATGGACCACTATTTCAAAGTGCAGCATGAATGCAGTCAGTTGATCCCGACTTGATGTCAGCATGCTGTGCCATGCGCTTTGAAACAGAGCTGACTGACAGGCTAGAATGCATGCACAAAGAGTGCATAAACATCATTTTTCTGAATAAATAAATAATAAAACGGAGATGGAAACATTGCGATTCCACTTATTTTGAGTTACTGCAATCAATAACAGGACAAAATCATGTAAGACACATTGTGGCAGCTGCTTTTTAAAATGCTCCACACATTAACTACAAAAAAAGAGTTACTTTTTATTTTTATTTAAACATTTGGTAACTGGTAGGCTCACTAGACCTGACATAAAATAATCAACACTAGAACAAATTACAAAAGTAACAACAAGTACAATAAATCACATTAAAAACAGGTGCAGTTGGACAATTTTACCCAATATTTTTAGTCTATATTTGAAAGATTATTTTATTGTTGTTAATCTTACAGTAAGTGGGAAACAGTTCCACAATGAGGGGCCAAGAAAAGAAAAGGCTCTTTGCTCAAGACAACTCTTCATTAGTGGCACAGCAAATAGTACATTGAAATTGGGTAACAGTTTGTGAGAAACAGACACTAATTGAGAAAAATCAGACAAAACATACTGATTAACTGGTTGCTGATTTTGCAAAACATTATTTATGAAGGTAACAGAATCTAAGAACACTTTTTAGAACACAAGAAGCAACCCAAATCACTGTATAGATTACGATGTAATACAGTATGGTTTGACAACTACAAGAACGTGCATACATTTTTGTATAATATGTTCAATCTATGTAGGTCTGCCTTGCTAGCTTAAAAGTGAACAAAAGAGCAGTAGGTAAGGCCAGGCAAAACTACACTATTGGAAATAGCTGATCTAGCTTGAGCGGTGAGATGCTGCCTAGCTTTATATGTAGCACCAACATATGATTAACAGTCTCACTAGCATCTTCAATTTGAACTTTACAAGTTAAGTAAGGGTGTAATAAGACACCTATTTTAAGTATTTGAAAATCGTCACATTTTTCTAGAGGGGAACCATACTTAAAGCATATTTTAAGTTCAGTATCCAGTGCATATAACCTGGACCTTAATCAGAATAGCACTGACTTGATCTTATGTATATTACTTATTAATTTCCTGGTAGCAACCATTATTGAATAGATCAGAAATCATTATTTAAATCAGAATTCACTGTTTCATATTTTTAGTACTGATGATAAATTATAAGATCACCAGCATAAAAAAGTAGCTGTCTGCTTGAATTTGGAACGATAAGATCATTTATTAAAATGGAAAATAAAATAGGCCCAGGAATTGAGCTTTGCAGTACACCTGATTTAACAGAGTGATCCAATTTAACATTTCTCAGCTAAATAAACTGTTGTTGTTCAGGCAAATAATTACTAAACCATTTCAATGCTCTATTTAAAACACCAGTGAGATGTAGATGCTTTTAACAAAGGTCATGGATAACCAGATCAAAGACGTTAGGCTCCATCCACACTGCACCACTCAGACCCCATAACGGATAGAAACCGTTACAACCGAGGAGTGGTGCAGTGTGTCCACACTGCCAAGGTGTCCATTACAGGACCGGCACCACCGGTCCACACTTCTGGAGCCGGGTGACTGTTACCGTGGCACCCAGTCACACAATGCAGCATGCACTGCGCTAGGGGACCAGTGCCACGCGTCCACACTGCACCCGGTAACATTACCAAGGCATAACCAGTTTCATAACTGTTGTTGAAACCACCTCATATGCGGTTTCAACAATGGTTACGAAAATGCCTTCTGTAACATTACAGGTGTAAACGCAAACCATTGTGGTAACAGTTTGGGCACTCTGTAACATTAAAGAGGGGTAGTGTGGACAGGGCCTTAGTCAGGTGGACAATATTGTGCTGCCAAAACAGTGCAATGAATTACCCTCCTATAGAAAGCACTAAAGTTAGTACAGTGACAGGATTTTTTCAGTGATTGAGAATTACAGCTACCCCAGCCACTGTATGGTCTAATGGGGGAGTGTGAAAGAGGCTGCCAATGCAGTGCCTGGTTGAGACTCTCCCATGATGTAGTGGCTAGGGCACCAGCACCTGACGGCATATGGGACCTGGAGCCGCTGTTCGGGTCCCTCCAGGTCCCATAGTGTTGTGGCTTTTTTTCCTTTAAGGGTACCTAAACAAGCAGTTTTTTTAAACTGCAAATTCCAAAATCTGGCTTTATATTGAGATGAGGTAAAGTAAAGGCTGCTGTTTACATTCATGCTAAAACTGCATTTATGTAAATAACATAAATGCAGTTTCATAGCTTTTGGAAAATGTAAACAGCTTTTCACTTTCAAAAAACAGCTCTGGTTTCTCCCTAAGATGTTTGCCAAGTGTGTTAAGTGATGAGTCATGATGACATCATAGGAGCCAGAGACAGAGATCCACATATATTTCTATACTGCTAACTAGTTGTTCTTTCCCTCTTTATCTTAAATTATTGTACCAGAATGATCAACACCATGTATTACCCTGTGGATTATTTTGATCAGTACATGTTAGGCTATGATTTTGTTCATTTTATTTACTTTAACTTGCAGAAAATATTTTGCAATCCAGCTGACTTTTTCTTTGGCAAACTGCATTACAGTACAACATTTTAAATACCTGATGATCTAATGGTTATATGATGCACTGAGTTTTGTTTTTTGTTAACCAGAAAAGACACACTAAGCTGAAAGCTTGTTTACAGGTGTGGCCTGGGAGCACAAGGAAGTTGTGACTTGCTCAGGGTCACACAGCAAAATACCTATCTTGTTCAGTTCCAAAGCTCATGCTGTCTTGTTAATCCACAAATAAGGCTTTCTTTTTCCATATGAACCCCCTGCACCTAGCCTGCCTTCTGTTGCACACCCCACCATCCATACCCTGTCCTTAGTACTGCCTGGGGCCGCATATGAGCTTGTGGTCTCATGAAGAGAATTATCATACCTCAGATTGTAATCTTGTACCTCAGAGAGTTTTGCAGACATATACTTATACACATCATCAGCTGGCACTGTTAAAAATGCCTCCCAAATCACTCTCCAGTCCACATTCTCAATGTTTGACTTCTGCTTCCACAGTAAACAGAGTGGAACACCACCCTTCTGCACAGTGAAAGTAGTATGTACAGTTCCCTGTTGAGTTTTATCCCCCCCCCTCATTAACCAACAATTAGGTCTTCCTGGAGGGACAAGCAATAAGCATCGTGACCCACCAGAAAAACTGCTGCTCATGACCTCATAAGGTCTGCACTTACAGTGGATAACAATGTTATTAGCAGGAGAGGAATACTAATACCTTGAGTGAATCCACTTGACTTCCAGTGTCAGTATACGCCTTTACCTGTGATCTGCAGAACCCTGCAAGACAGTTCCCAGCAATTCTTCTCCAGTACTTTTCTGTGTTCCACTCCACAATGTGAGTTGGCTGGGTACCACCCTTCCAAATATTGAATGAACTATACACAACTCCCTCAATGCTGTCCTAAAAAACATTCACATCCCCTCACCCGAGGGTAATCTCCCTACACTGAATTCAAGCAACAGTTTAGGTGCAGCCCTGCCACTCTGAGTATTTGTTATCGCTGGCTACTCTCATCCACAGTCAGGAAGTGATCATGATGCTGACAGCCCCACATTTCAGATCTCACAGTGATCTGCTCAGCAGCCCTCCCTTCATGTCTTTCAACTAACCTGAATATAGCTATACTCTTGCTGGAATGTCCTCTTCAGTCTCTCTTCTCTGGCATTCATTCTTCTCACCTGCTCCACACCAAAGACTGGTGAGTTCACTGCCTTTCGCATCATGAATGTGTTTAGTACAATCTCCCATGTTATATTTACATATTAATAATAAACATGATCTTCTGGCAAGCCAGGCTGATAGCAGCATGGCAGAAGTGGAAAAATAGGCTTTCCTACCCATATAAGATCTAAGCCACCTATGATTAGGCACTATTAAATGACGTGCATAATGACGTGCGCACCCATCATTTAATAGTGCCTAATCAAAGGTAGCCTAGATCTTTTAAGGATAAGAAAGCCAATCATTCCCCTTGTTCCCTGCTGCTATGAGCCTGACTTACTGGAAAAATATGTTTATATTTGATATGTCAAAATTGAATGGGGACTGTACTACTTGCATTCATGATGCAGAAGGGTGATGAGCTCACCAGTTTTTAGTGCAAAGAGTAAGAGTGAAGAATGAATACCAGAGGGAGACTGAGAAGGCCACTCTTCAAAGGCACTGCTATATTCAGGGAAGGAGGAAGGCAGAAGGAGAGAAATATGAGCAGATTACTGTGAGAAATGAGATGTGGGGCTGCAGCACCTTGATCACTACCTGACCCCATTGTCCTGGCCAACATTCCAGTTCCTATAAAACCAGTTCATGCAATTTTCCAAGGCTGTGTGTGGATATTAATGTATGAAATGGCTGCCACTACACATTCAATCACTTCACTACCAGTCTAGTATTGCTTGTAAAGCACTTTGGGATGCAATGTGTATGAAAACCACTATATAAATGCCGAGTCTTCTTCTTATTACTATTTTCCATGGAAAAAGAAGATGAGACACGCATATATTTGAGGTTCAAGAAAGTATGAACTCTAACATTATACTACACAAAAACTTTACAACAAAAAAGTGGTGGCTCTATGGGGTGGTGAAGGGTGTGGCTGCACCCCTCCCCCCATAGTAATGTACTTGCTTGCTGCTGCTGTATTTCACTTTGTTGAAAAAGTCTGATTTATTGATTGTACAAATGTTTACATTCAAACTATGGAATACATTTGTAGGTTCTGTCAAAAACGTACTAGAAAAGAATAATAGCAAAAAATGTAAAGGTTTAATAAAAATGTTAAAAAGTGCATATTAAGCATGCACACCACCCCAGCACACCCATAGTAAGATCCTGGATCCACCATAACCACTAGAGCACCAGGTTATTCAAAACTTGTACTGCACTGTGGTTTGCCACAGAGAAAGTCGGTGGATTAAAACGCATTTTCAGCATGTTAAAGTAAACAAAATGAACAGAACCATAGCCTAACATGTGTTTTATATAAAATAAGGCACATGGTTTTGACCATTTGGGTGAAACAATTCTATACAAAGAGAAATAAGAACTAGTTAGTATTATAGAGAGCCATATATCTCTCTGGCTTCAATGATGTGATCACATAACAGATTTGGCGGCCATTTTAGGAAGCAGGTAAGACAGTTTTTTTGAAATTGGAAGGCTGATTTTACAATTTTCAAATGCTCTGGAACCACATTTAAGTAAATTATGTAAATGCAGTTTTAGCATTAATGAATACAGTAACCTTTCCTTTAGTCACCTACAGAGTCAGATTTTTGAATAGTTTGATGTCAAAATGTTGTTTAGGTATCCTTTAAACAACAGAATTTTTCAACCTCCAGTGTTTCGCCCCATCCTGAAGTCCACACCCCCTCGAGTTAGTTATATTTATTCTGGGGGGGGTGAGGACTGAAGACCCCAATGTCAGATGGTGTGGGTGGCAGAGCCCCCCCCCACAAAAAAAAAAAGTGCCATTGGTTTTAATAGTGTGCGCTGTTTGCGGTTTGGTCGCTGTGTTTCCCTACCTTATTTCAATGCACACCAGTTTGCCAGCAGCATTGTTTCTTATTTTATTTCAGGTGTGACATTGTGACCCCTTGCCAGTCAGGTCCACACAGATAGCCCTTGTAAGTTCATGGCATTGGACACATCATTCATGAACCTGACCAGGATCTTAATTTATGACCAACTGAAAGCAAACCATATTTACAAAAGAAGACGTTGATTTGATTGTAAATGAAACATGCCCACATTTTTTTCTAAAGGTGATAAAATCAAAATTGGATGATAATTGTCCAATACATCAGGAGCACCTTTTTTGTAAACAAGTATGACCATTGCCACTTTCAACCTGACAGGCACAACCCCAGGAATCAAACACGTATTTAACAAATGCAAAAGAGGAGTGGTTACACAATTTTGCAGACCATTTAAGCAAGCAAGAGCTGTGCTGTGCTAACCCACAGAAAAACAGGAGAGAAACAAAAAAAGAACAGTTTTGCTTGGTAAACATAATACCTTTATTAGGCTAATGAAAAGTTAAATATACAAGATACAAGTTTTTAAGGCCTGAACAACTCTTCATCATGTATAATAAAATTAGGCTAAAGTGCCTTCCCTTTGTAGAAGCTTGGTTTTGATTAGAATGAAAGAAAAAAAAAGTAAAAAAACTACAAAGGTTTTAATAAACTTTGAAGTGCTATTTAACTCCAAAGCAGTAAGAAATTGCCACTATTTGCATTCCAGCTGTTGTTACAGTATATACCGGATGAAGAGGCATTTGGGCCTCGAAAGCATGCATCTTTTACTTTTTGTTAGCCTAATAAAGGTATTGGGACAGATTTTCAAAGCCTCGATGCAAGCTGCAACAATGGTAGCTTGCACTGAGTGTGGTTGCATCTGGGACCCTGCACCTGAATTTCTATTCCACAGGGTCCCGGAACCAAAGTCCAGCAGCATGCAGCAAAGATGGTGTTATGCCAAACAGATGGCATACCCACCAGGAATGCCGCAACAGCAGCAGGGTGTCTTCAGCACCCACAAATGGGGACACGATGTAGGCTAGAGCCCCCCTTACACCACCATGCCTCCCACAGCCCCCCTGGTATGGCGACCGGCACAGCCCTCTTCACCCCACCACAGCCAGCTGCAGAACACACTGTCAGTGTGTGTACTGTATACAGTATACAGTACGGACACCGGCAGTTCATTTGGCAGCCAGCCATGGTGGGGTGAGGAGGGCTGTGCCGGTCCCCGAATCTGGGCTATGGATGGGGGGGTGCGGGTTTGTGGGCACTATTTGCCAAGTGGAAGGGGCACTAGGGCACCAGGGGGATTACATACAACACATGGACAGTCAGGGTGGGGGAGGCCACTGGATCTCCAGAGAGCACCCATTCTGGGTGGATTGGGCAGGCCACACAGTGGCATGTACTGGATGACCCTCCAGAAGCTGTCTAAGTACTGTTAGACCAGCCCTTCACTGGTCTAAGGGTACTTGACACTTAGTTCCTGGTAAGGTCTTTGAAATTTTGGATCTGAGGGCTGCGGCAGCCTGAGTCTGCCACAAGCTCCCTAGCACCAGGCTGCAGCCACTTTCCTGGTGCATGGCAGGCGCTGGCACACTTTTGCACAGGCAGCCTGCTGGGTGATGCAGGATTCCTTTGAAAATAGCACTTGGTACAGCCCTTGGTGCAAGGTGCCTTTTGTGTCAGACCTGTTCAACATAAGCACCTTGCGTCAGTCTAAGGCCTTTGAAAATCTGGCCCATTATCTTTACCCAGCAAAAAATATTTTCCTGTTGTTTCACTCCTGCAAATAATCTAAGCAGTTTATATCTGCACTGTACAGTGGCTGAGAGATACATTGCTATGATATTTAGATACTGAATGTGTCACTCTCTATCTTTTAAATGATTATACTGGGAGGTTCCCGCTCTTAGTTGCTATTACCAGATGTGACCACAACATATCGAACTTGCTTTCATGCCCTGCTCCAGTTACTGCACCTTTTCAAGTTTCATACACATCAACAAGTTGTTTATTAACTGATCAATGGTAGAATGTGGGGGCCAAGCTCTGTGCAATAGTCTGTATAGTGGTGGAAACAGCATTGCTGCACAGTGGTTCTTCTTCTCAGAACATGTTCCCTATTCCTGCGTTATGCCTAAAAGCAGCATATGAAGTTCATTATCAAATAATGCCCTGACTGTGACCCACTCCATAAAATTATGTGTTTTGTTCCTGAACAGTACTGTCTTTAGGTACACAATCCATAAGTAGTATGTATCATCTCCTCCACATTTAGCACAGCAATCAGTATGTGGGGTATATTTGATACAAGCGTTTGGATATGAAGTGCACTCTGTACATACTGTTAAAGCATATCTGTAAGAAATAATTATTTTTAGAGCACTTAATTGCACAGTGGGCTGCTTTCATCCATAAGTTGTGTGTGTCTGGCATCCCAAGTCTGTTGCCCACTATCATACATCAGATCTGTTAGGGTCCACTGATGCCATAGTGAATATTTTCTTTTTGTCATGAAAAATGTTATTGATTTTCAATTTTACAGAACAACATATCCATGTCAAGGACAAGGGTATGGATTTCCAACATACCCAGTGGTATACACATCAAAAGAAAAAAAAATCCAAGTGTGCTGATCCATTTCAGCAAACCCAATTGGGTAATTATAGCAGTTTGCATATATTCCAAGATATTGGTAATGGGAACAATCTTAAATAGTGAATATTCAAGAGAGCCCCAAGACAGGTTTAAAATTTGAGAGAGGTTTTCATCTAGCCTTCTCTATTGGGTGGGGTTGTGGAGTTACTGATCCTCCTAAACTGATTTTAAGGTATTGGAAAATTTAGAGGAAGGCAAGGAAATCACCTGGGTTGAAATGTAAGTACTTTTGCAAGGACAAAAAAAAGAGGCCTAAAACCCTTCCATTCACAGCCTCTTATGTTGTCATGAAATAAATACATAAAGACCCAAGAGGGATATTCCTAAGGCAGTCTTTTGGAAAGATGAGTATAGAGATAATCCCGGTTTATGATTCAGTCATTCATGTGCAAGCAAGAAGGTTGACGCCAGAGTTGCAATAACAATTAGAAATCTTTATGATACACAGTTTCTCCATCTCCGGGCTTAGCAGGTACCACTAACAGAGATTTCCTCCATTTACCACAATGCTGGCCTTGTGCCCACACCTGGGGTGGATCAAGAATGTAAACTTGAGCAGCATAGAAGAATAAGAAGAAGCATCTTCCATCTGTCATATCCAGTTTTATTTTTCATGAGCTGGGGTAAAAGACAGAGTTTCCAGAGGTAAGCTAGGTTTTCAAGATATGAATGCCCAGATATCTGATGCTACATTTAGGGGATCCAGAATGTCCAGTGGGGGTGCTAATACAGAGGAAGCATTGCCTAGGGCCAGGAGCTTAAACTGGCAGAAATGTATTTTGTGATCTGATTTGAGGCTATATACAATATAATGAACAGCATAATAAATTCCAGAATTCATATGTAGACAATATTCAGCACTGATTCAGGTCTAACCAGCTGTCCCTCAAAGCAAAGAAAAGGTCTCCATGACAGCTCACACTCAACAGAGACATACCAGACACACGTCTCTCCCATCATTTTATACCCTGATGGTGTTGCAGTTGAGAATATCTCCTCACGTACAGTACCTAAGGGTCTGGCTGAATCATCATCTTGATTTCTTGGCACACGTTGATGCTATCCACATTAAGCTCCACCCCAGACTTGATGCACTATATAGTAACAAAGCAAGTATCAAGCTTACTGGCTCCTGTGAGATTGCACTGAAGATGATACTTCTCATTTTTGAATATGGTGACATAGTCTACAGTGTTACTCCCAAATCCTCCCTTGGCAGACTGCACTCCCTCTTTCACTCATTCTGCTGATTTTCCTTTGTCTGTCCCCTCATACCCATCACTGCTCTGTCTACTATACCCTCTTCTTTCTCCTCCGTTTATGCTAGACATCTTTCTCATTGTACCTCATTCTTATCCAAATTCTGGTTTCCTTCCTTCCTTCCTTCCTTCCTTCCTTCCTTCCCTTCCTCCTTTTTTCCCCTCCATCAGTACTCTCCCCCTTTTACCATCTCTGTAGCAATATTTCCCATTTCCTTTCTATCCCGCTAAATAATCTACTGCTAGTAAAGCTGCCTTCTCATATCATTTTCCTAAACTCTGGTCCTCTCATATCCTGTCTATCCATTCTACCTCTTCTACTTTCTCCCTTAAGTGTCTTCTTCATAACTTTACTACTCCCACCTGCAACTGTCCTTGACCCCTTAACATAGATGACCCATCCTGCAACTGTCCTTGACTCCTTAACATAGATGACCAATCACTCCACCCCATTGCCCCAGCCTTGTTTTATTCTCATTTCCCCCTGCAATACTGTACATATTGTTTGTGTTATTTTACTATGCTATCCCAAAGCAAAATATTGTACTCTTTTCCCTGCTCTGTGTACTATCATGCTCAACTTTGATGTACTTTCTTGTATTGGCTATTGTTTGTATTTATCTGTTAATGCACTATTTATTTCTTCTCCCTATTGTACTATCTTTGATATCCCTTCCTCTGAGGATGCATCTGGAAATGAGACCACCTCATCTTAGTATGTCTTTTATGTTCAAAGTTTTTAAAATAAGTAAATATGTTTCAGAACTTATATTTTTTGAATCTCTCAGGTGTTATAAAATATCATCAGGATGGAGCATGATGATGGTGTTCCTCCCCTAGCTAAAGTCAGTGGCTCAATGGCAAGTCCACAGAGTTATGATGGCAGGGTGTATCCTTGATGAACATAACCTATGGAACAGAGAAGAACATAGTAAATTAGTTATTTATGAGAGTTTGAGCCTTGGTGACAGTTTATAAAGTGTATTTCAATGAATAATCTGAGAACCAAACAAAATTTTCTTGAGGTTGAAAACATGAAGCCCCACTCCAGTCGATTAAATGCTTTTCAGCATTCAATGCAAGTTGACAGGCTTCTGAAGAATGTTATTTTCCTCATTTCCAGGTCACATTTAAAGTTTGACTGGAATTGCTTTTGGGACAGTGCTCGGTCAAAAATTCAGACTGCTTTTCATAGATCATTTTGGATAGATTGCTTTCGATCCAGGTTTACCATTATCCCATCTATTTTTTTATCATCTGCATTAAGTATTGTTATGCAGAGGTTTATCCATGCCAGTGTGCCAAGGAAAGTGCCACTGGAAATTAGAGCGCCAGCACAAAGTGACCGGTACACAGCATCGTAGACCTCAGTGGAGCAGCACACCAAGTGTGCCCGGCCACACCGCAACATGGATGGTAGCACCAAAATGGAGTTTGCACACACCCAAAGGGACCCCCAAAGAGTGACTGCGATGGACCATGAGTGTGCACCCCTCGTACACAGGCATATTGACTACCATATGACTGACAACACTGATGGTACCACCCAGAAAACATGATGGCACAGCACCTACCCTGACACCCAACCCACAGCAGGGCATGGTGGCCTCCTTGGCAGTAGCAGGCCAGGACAGCAACTTCCCTCCAGGTGCAGAGATGCTCTCCCATCAGTGGCAGAACAGGACAGCAACATCCCCCAGGTGCAAAGACTCCCCCCCCGGCAGTGGCAGGCCAGCACAGCAACACCCCCCAGGCATAGAGATGTCCTCCCAGCAACAGACACTTCTGGAACACAAACCCCGTACACGGGCAGGTCAGCAGCCCCCCAGGCACACCACCCCCCCACCCCAAATGGTGGACATGCACTGTCACTGCAGACCACAGGTCCACTGGTCATGGAGGTGGCAGATGGGGCATGCCAGTGAAATGAGACACCATGGGCCATGATTCAGGCATGGTGGTACCATGTGTCACCATCTGATGTGGCATATGTGTGTGTGATGGTACCGCCATGCTTGTGCCAGTACACATGCCTTAGGTGCAACACCATGCTAAGACCATGACACCTGATGGGGGGTACCAGCTACCAGGACCTGTATACACATGCAACACAGCAGGAAGGGTGGACAGGGGGCTGTGGAGAAGAGGGGGGCCTGGTCCCATGCTGTGCACCAGCACAGATACCACACATACACACACAAGCTGGACAGGCAACACTGGAAACCATGTTGCTGACACTGCACACTTTACTACTGCACACATGTTATTTACGTTAAACAAGTTGCACCACAAAACTACAGAGCCACAAGGGCACCACACACACTGGTGTGCTGGCCACACCTGTGGCACATGCCTAATGGCAAGTGACCACAGGGCCAACACTTTCAGGTGGAAGTTCATGGAAATGCCCATTAGGTAGTCCTGCACACTGCATGTGCCATACTGTTCCACCAGCTCCATGATCCTCCAACTGTGGTCTTTGCACCACCTATGAGGCACCAGCAATGCAATCACAAACATGAATTGTTGTATCTTAATCTTATTGAGCTGCTGCTCAGACCGAAGGCAGTCAATAAATATTCAGATGCCCCCCTTCTACTCAAGGCCCTCAGCAAATCACATTTCAGCAGCAACACACTAGATCTAAAACTGCTTAGGCTCACCTTTAACAAAGTTCTCCCCCTCTCACCATGCTTCTGAACCCTCTCCCTCTCCCTCTCACTGGGCCAGTTTCCCTCTAAATGGAAATCTGCCCTATTAGCACCCATCCTTAAAAGTGGTAACCACTCTCTGCCTGGAAACTATCACCCCATCTCAATCCTGCCTCCCATCTCAAAAACCTTGGAGAAGATTGTGGCCACCCAGCTTATGGACTATCTTACCAACTATAGCCTCCTGTGTCCAGAGCAACATGGTTTCCATCATAACCGCAGTACCACCACAGCCCATTTGGAGTTTACAAATGCCCTCCACACATCTCTTGACACTGGTCTCACTGCTGGTGCTGTTTTTATAGACCTTTACAAGGTGTTTGATATGGTACACCATACACTACTCCTGGATTCCCTCACACAAATAGGCCTGTCTCCAAAGACCACCGGCTGGTTTGCCAGCTATCTGTCTGAGAGAACCCAGACAGTCAGGCTTGCCCAAACCCTGTTCTTCCCCCCTCCAAGTCAGGTCAAGGGTTCCTCAGGGTTCTAATCTTGGCCCTCTACTTTTCTCCCTATTCCTCAACTCCCTACCCAAGGATTCTCTGGGAAGCTACTCCTGTACATGGACGATGCCGTCCTCTACAGCCCCCACACCGATCCCACAGCCCTCCATTCTGCACTCCAAAAATCTTTCACAGAAACTGAATCCTGGTTCATTCGACACAGGCTAGTCTTAAATTATAAAAAAATTAAATCCATGGTGTTTGCACGCTCCCAAAACAAGAACAGAGGACAACCCCTGCTCATATTGAACTCTTTAAATGACCCCCTTGAGCTGGTTACCTCACTCAAATACCTTAGTATCACCCTAGACTCTGGGCTCACCTACCATGACCACATCAAAAAACTGAGCACCACTGTCAATGTGCGTATTGGCCTACTTCACCGGTACAAGCACTGCCTCCCACCAGAAGCTCTTCACCTAACTGTCTCGGCATCAATACTATCACTCATAGACTACAGAATCATTATTTATGGGGAAGCCGACAACACACACCTAAACAAAATTAGGCTGGCCCTTAATAAGGGCTGTAGACTAGCTACTGGCTGCACCAGACTCACTCATACCTGCACCCTTTACACCTCTACCAACTGGCTAAACTTTGATGAGAGGTTCAAATATCAGACGTGCCTCTTTAATAACAAAATAACAGCAGGGCTACTCCTACCTGCTCTCACTCCCCTACTCCAGGCACCATTGTCCACCTGTTTCATTCGGCAATCGTCGACAACCCACTTCAGGGTACCTCACTGCAAGACCACCTCAAGTCAAAGAACCTTTAAGTATCTGGCCTCTAGCTGGCTTAACTCACTACCAACCTCCCTCCTCACAGAACCCAAACTTGGTCAGTTCAAGTCCCGGCTAAGAGACTTAATCTGTCATGACACATTCTGTGACTGTCCTGGATCTCTAGCCTCCCTCCAAGACAATGAACTTAACTCTTGGTTCAGCCACCCCAGGGTATGCCTATATTTGACAATGGACACCTCAGTCCTGCCTAGACCTGCAAATAACCACCAGGGCATGACTGGTACCACTGCCCTGCAGTGTATGTTTTTGTTACCTCATACTGTCTTACTGTGTACTAGTGCTTGGCAACACCCTGTATTGTTGTATCACCAGCTGCTTTACTGTGTTATCTACAACCATTTTGTAACCATTTCTATAACTATTGTGTCTAATTGTTACTATTGTCCCTGATGTCTCTGTTCACAATGCTGTGGAACCTTTGTAAAGGAGTCTTGACTCAAAGGTATGTTATCTGATATCTTCAATAAATACAAAAATAAAAAAATGATGCTGAGGTGTGCAGCCCCCAGCAGGGAACTGAACCGCCTATGCCACCCCACCACCTTGTTGATGGTTCTCAGAAGGCTGGAATAGTCAGCCTCATGGCAGTTCCAAAATACCACAGGGAATGTGGGCTTCCATCGGAGTCCACTCTGGATTGGTCTGCCAAGCTAGCTGTCCTTGAAGTAATCCATGAGTGGGGCAAGCAGTTCATCCCATTCAGAAACAAAGTCCCAGGTGCAGAGCTCCTCAAAAATTGGTATGACATCCCCAGGTGGTAGAAATGCCAGGGATGGCAGTAGGCAGATGTTCAGGCAAAGTCCCTATCCTCCACATAGGAATTCTGTATCTCTGGCACCTTTTGGATGTTGCGCCATACAGCCTGGCAAAGTTGGAAGAAGCAGCCCCACAGCAGTGCCTCAGGGAAGTTGGAATGGAATGCCTTGTATGTTGCCAGTTTATAGTGCGCAATTATTGACCATGGGTTAAGTCCAGGGTGCAGCTCAAGCAGCTTTCGCAGGACAGCCACATCTGCGGCAGTGGTACAGCAGTGGTACGGCTGGCCATCAGCATGAAGACAGTGGGAATGAAGGTGCCGTACTCCACACCATGGATGGTATACAGCTGGTGGAACAAAGGGAGACAGCACTTGAAGGTCCCATTAGCATACCAGTCCATGAAATGGGCCATGTACAGAAGGTTGCAGTCAGCAGCGAATAGCAGGAACCTATCCTGACCACTACCAGAGTCCCACATCAGGAAGGGCTCACCCTTCTGGGTGACCTGGTACTTTTCCAGCACGTCAAGGTCAGCAAGTGAGTTTGGGAGGCTGTGCACTTTGCTGGCCTTCTTTCTTGCTTGCTGCACCAACTGCCTCAGGTACTCCAGTCAGGGCAGCCTGCCACTGGTGGACTGAGGCAGTGTGCTGCTGCATGCAGTGGCCACTTGCTGCAAAGTCTCTGTTGTAGTGATGGCATGTTTCCTAATGCCCTCCCACACCTTCCTTTATGCCAGTGCAGTCTGGAACATGATTATGTGTACCCAGGGTGGTGACCACTTCCTCCTCTGTTGTGTGTGCTCATGCCTTACACCGTCCACCCTGGTACTTTGTACACTTCCAGTTGGTCTTGGCCCCGTGTGTCTGTTCCTTGCAGTACAGATGCCTTGGTGAGCCAGGAGCTTATTGCTATGGTGACTGTCAATGTATTCTAATGACATGTTGCAACCAACGTTGCTTGCTGTCCAGTCACAGCAACAGTGACCTGCCTCCATTTATCCTCCTACTACCAGGCAGCTGGACATTGCTAGTCCTGGATGTACTTCACCTGCCCATCATTATCCCACACCAAGTCCATGCACTGTGCCATAATTGCTCCCTGCCTGGACTCCTTATCAGCCCACATGCACCTGAGCCATGCCCCTTGTGCTGCCCCTGTGTGAGCCATTGTGCCCTGTGTCTCTGGTCCCTGTGTGTGACACCTGTCAGCTTTGCCCATGGAGACCATGGGTTGGTGGTGTTGTGATGACATCATGTGGCCAGCTGCATGGTGTGGTGTGGACAGGGGCTGGGGTCTGCTGTGCAACCTGGCAGAGTCAGAGTCTGTGTCCCATTCCCTGGCAGCAGTCTTGCATTAGTGAGTATTGTTCTCAGCATGTGGGTATTCTGTACTGTTCCCTCTACTGTCATGTGGGCTGGGCTACCCCTGCGTACCCATACAGGGCTCTCTGCATCAGTGGTTGTGGCTGAGGGGTTGGTATTCTGCATACCTGTGGGTGGTTGTGTGGCATCTATGCTACAGGCATAGCCTCTCCCACTGTGTTGCTGTACTATGCCAGTCATTTGGGAGCCCCTTTCTGTGTTGTCCATGTGTTGGTCTGCTATGTTTGTTGCCCATTAAGATTTTTTGCACCACCATGAGTTGCGCTATTTGTTAGGCCACCATGCTTACCTTGGTGCTCTGTTTGCCTGTGACTTTTTGCACCTACTCTCACATGTTGCTCAGTTTACCATGTGGTGCTGCACCCAGGTCACTGTTTCTTGTGGTGCACTATGCTGTTCTGTATTGGTAGTCTGTACCTCAGATATATCTAAACATTGGTAAAACTCTCTAAATATGTTATTGATGTCAGTCACCTCAGTTGTTACTTGATTGTTTATGACTAGCCCTCTCTTCAGCTGTCTTTTTTTATTTGCCAGGCAAAGTGTTTCCCAGATCGATAGCCTTAAATGAAATGCTGTACTTCTGAGAAATATGTTATATTCTACCTGTCCTGATGTGAAGGTGTTACAGTGTATATAGTTTGAGGAAGTTCTAGCTCCCTGTAGGTGAATGGGGAATTTGTGGCTATTTACTGCTTTTCCAGATCAGTAATGCATTTCAGTAATTTTTCTGCCCTCCCCTACCTTACTCTCTCTCTCTCTCCCGCTTATCTTTAGCTGCAAATAAATGACTATCCTCCTAATATAGGCCTTTAGTGTTTCCCAATAACTCAGCTATGGCATGTTTTATAGTATCTTGGAATTCCGCTTCCTTCAGCAAAGTAGAATCTAACCTCCAAGTTCTATGGGCTGGTCCATTGGATCCCATTTTAATGGTGTCTGTCGAGTAGGTGCAATCTGTAGTAAATATGGTTCCGCATCTCCTATTTTTTTATAGAAGTAGCATAATGGATGTACGGAAGAAGTACTGTATGTGCATGCAAGGAGAAAAAGTATTGCTTGAAGTCGAATATACCATCTTCTACAGATCAACCAGACAAAGTGCATGCACCATTAATTGCATAGTGTGGGAAATTTCAAAGACGGTGGCTGGCGTTTTTGAGGACCTATCCAACACCAAGTCCCAATTACAGTTTGCATCACCTCACTATGCATTTGCAGCTAATTGGACCTATTCATGCCATTTTGAATTGGCACACGCTATGTGATGCTGGCTTCAGTGATCAGCTGATTGTCGTAAGCTATAAATGTTAGTCAGTGACACCATCCTCCCCTTTCGGTCTTCTGTTGTTCAGTGCAAGATTCAGCAGCTCTTTGGGGTTGCATTGCATCCAATAATATCAATACTTAGCTGTCTCTGAGATAAATCCTGCTGCCCTTGCTCAGACATCTGGGGTAGTCACACATGTTGACACTGCTGTTACCAAGAAGCTTTCTTCTTCAACTTCTTCTACCAAACACAAAGAACTGCTTCCTATGTAAATTAAATGCCTGAGACCAAGTCTGAGCTGGAACACTATGCCACAGAGCATGATGAGATGTCTGTCATGCATTTCTGCTTTGCAAAAAACAAGACTGAATGAATGAAACCACAATTTAAAAATTTAAAAGTGATTACATGTAGCAGATAAAAACAACCCCAGACCCATCCCAGTTTTCACCATTACTGCCCAGGAAACCCAGAGGTAAATCCATACTTCTGACGTCAGACATAGACCCACGCTTTTGATGTCAGACATTCTGGAACAGTTTAAAAAGGCTTTGGTCAGCCTGTGATGTGAGAGTTCAGTTGTCAATGCACTGGTTGTGTTGGGTGTCACACAGGGAACAGTAAAGGCTAATGCCCCATACTTGCTTAACAAACATGGGGGTAATTTACAGCTGACATTAAAAGAGGAATGACAATTCCTAAGCCGACTAATGGCGTACACTACGACTGTACACCCATTGGTCCCCTGCATGGGCCAATGGGTGTGCAGCCGTACTGTACACTGACAGTCAGTGGGCAGCCAGGCTGCTTGCAGGAGGGGTGCTGCCACCCACTGCTGACTGGGGGGAGTGGGATGGTGGGTCTGAGTGGATGGGTGGGGAGGGAGGTACTGCTGGCCCACCGAGGCTGTTACATACTACTAAAGCCCATGATCTGGCCAGGGTTCGGGTCCACTGGAGCACCAGGAATATTTTCATTTCTAAAGGCTGTGGTTGGGCATGGGAGCAGGTCCACTGGACCACCAGGGATTAAATTTATTCACAAAGCCCATGATCAGGCATGGGAGCAAGTACACCAGACCACCAGGGATGATTTTTCTTTACAAAGCCCGCGATCGGGTAGAGGAGCAGGTCCACTGGACCACCAGGGATTGTTTTCATTTACCTAAGCCCACGATTGGGCATTGGGGCGTGTTGCCCACACAGGGGTAGGGGGCGCCAGTCCCTGACAGTTGCAGCCTGGCAGGGTGCCAGGCGCAAGTCACCGGGGATCGGCTCACCTGCATGCAAATGGAGCCATAATGACGTGCAAATGCCCCCATTTGCAAAATACATTCATAATGGTCTCATTTGCATAATCATATCTGAATATCGCTCTTGCTGCACCTAGCACAGCTACACTTGTGCTGGCACAGCTCCCTGCTCCTCATCTGCCACTTGTGCTGGTGCACTGCCACTGTGCCGTGTGGGCGCCCCCAGTGCCATATTCAATGGTGCTTAGACATGGCACAGCACCATTGAATATCACCTGGTCCATGCCCTGGTGCAACCCTGTTGCACTGCACCCAGGCTTGTGCCCCTGCCTGGCACATTCTGAATATCCCACCCTTTAACTACATAGAATTGCTGGCTTACTGATATATTGAATTATTTGTAACTTTTATTGCTAATTAATGTCTCTTGTTTTTCTGTTTTACCCCATTTTTTGTCCTTTGTCTTACTTTGTCACTTTGCAGTGTTACAGCTGACCAACAATGAATTACAGCCTACAATGACTATTTGTTGATTATTGCCATTTGATAATTATAATTTAATGGAGTTAAAAAAAGAAATCAATGTAGAGAAATGTTCATATATTTTGATCGCCTTTAGGTCTTCCTTTTTAACTTAAACTGATTGTTATATATATATATATATATATATAAATATATATACACAGTATGTGTGTGTGTATATGTGTGTGTGTGTGTGTATATATATATACCTGTATACACACACACACACATATATACACATACATACATATATACATATATATTGTTGCACTTTAGGGAGGTAGTAGAGGTAAGTATAAACTATGTCAATTGATAGTTCTCTGTTGTCAACCGATGAAAGCAAGGTATATAGATTGTAGTATACTTAATGAATGAAACACACCTGTGTATGTGATTATAAAACTGCAAGCTGTTATGTTATCTCAGCCCCTTGAGAAAGAATCAGTGAGATTTGAAGCACCAGGAGTTAGTGCAGTTTTTATGTTGCTTGCATGCATGTGCAAGAAACATAGTGCCATCATCGGAGATTTCGGAAGTGTGTCACCTCCTCCTCTAATTCAGTCAGTGTGTTGGCAGGCACGACCCCTGTAAGCCAATGCATCTTGGAGCTGTCTATGACACGCTCCAAAATGCAGTGGCATACAGTTGAAAGGGGTAGCTACGCTTCAGTGAGCACCGATAAGATATCGGCTGCTCACGAGCAGCTCCCCCCCACAGACACCCGCAGGCGTGCGCCGCCCGGCCCCTGCATGCATTGTATAGCCGGAAGGGTGCCCAATCCCCATCAGCTGAGCTGCTGCCCCCAGTAGTAAGTGTCACGCTGAGCCCACCCCAGCGTAGCAAGCGACTCTTGGCCGACGGGGTGCCTAATCCTCTGGCCGGCTGAACGCCTCTAACATCCGCAGTCTCACACACGCTCGTAAGGTCACAAATTTTCAATATTTTCACTCCAGATTTCCAACATTGCCATTTTATCACACCTTCTTATGAGTAGTACAGCTGCCATTTTTCACATCTCACCCAAAACGTGTTTCTGCCCATGTAGCACACAATGGCGCAGTCGGTGTGCGAGATCAATGTACGGGACAAATTAAGAAAATCACAGTGACACTGTTCATGAGCTCAGGTGTTAAAATGGCTATGTTGAAAATTTGGTGAAAAAATTCCAAAAAATGACTGTTTTACGAGTGTGCATTGTACAGTTCCTATGCACGCTCATAAGTTCGCGAATTTTCAATATTTTCACTCCAGATTTCCAGCATTGCCATTTTGCCACACCTTCTTATAAATAGTACAGCTGTCATTTTTCTCATCTCACCCAAAACGTGTTTCCGCCCATGTAGCGCACAATGGCACAGTCGGTGTGCAAAATCATTGTACAGGATAAATTAAGAAAATCACAGTGACACTGTTCATGAGCAAAGGTCTTAAAATGACTATGTTGAAAATTTGGTGAAAAAATTCAAAAATGACATTTTCGTAGGCGTCGTTGTGCAGTTCTCTGCGGCTCTCAGTAAGTTTATAATTTTTCAATATTTTCACTCCAGATTTTCAACATTGTCATTTTACCACACCTTCTTATGAGTAGTACAGCTGTCATTTTTCACATCTCACCCAAACGTGTTTCGCTTAGTAGCGCATCCAATGGCGCAGTCGGTGTGTGAAATCAATGTACGGGACAAATTAAGAAAATCACAGTGACACTGTTCATGAGCAGAGGTCTTAAAACGGCTATGTTGAAAATCTGGTGAAAAAATTCCCTTCAGATGTTCTGCAATATTACTAATGAAGACATTGAACAGAACTGGCCCAGGACCGATCCTGCAGCACCCCAATGGTCGCCCCGTCTCCCTAGACTGCATACCATTTACCACCACTCTCTGCCTCCTGTCTGTTAGCCAGTTTCTAACCCAATTTACCACCCTTTCCCCCATGTCCAGCCTACCCAGCTAATTTATCAGCCTCCTATATGGGATGGTGTCAAAGACTTTGCTGAAATCAAGGTAAGCGTTGTCCACTGCCCCACCCTGATTCACTTCCTTTGTCACCCAGTCAAATAAATCAACCAGATTTATCTGACATGATGTCCCCACTGTGAATCCATGTTGTCTATGGTCCTGGTTCTGATGGCATCTAGATGCCCCACTATCCTTTCTTTAAGCAATGTCTCCATGATCTTCCCACTACTGAGGTGAGGCTGAATGGCGATTGTTCCCTGCCTCCTCCTGCTGCCGGACTTGTGTAGAGGGACCACATGTGCACTCCTCCAATTCACTCATGTTGAATGACTTAGTGAACATGGCTGCCAGAGGTACTGCTATCTCCCTTCGCAGTTCTGTTAATATCCTTGGGCGTATGCCATCTGGTTCCATCGCTTTGTCTACCTTCAATTTAGTGAGCTCCTGCAGGACTCTTTTGCCTTTGAATGGACTATTGTCCACCTCTTCACCCCCTTGGAAACTGCTGTACTGCTGTGGCCCTTGCCCCTCCCACTCTTCTGTGAATACTGAATGGAAAGACACAGTTGATGTCTTGGGAGGAAGGCATGAAACTGTCACTTCCAAATACCTAAACAGCACATACAAGCAAGCAACATTCGGCATTGACAAATGCTTGTTATTCCCTGTTGGCACCTGACTTGCAATAAAGGCACATTACAAGCATTCATACTTTTGTGGACTATTTTGATGTTTCTTTGTGCATCTTTTTTGGTTTTTTGAATATTTTGATTCTACTACTAGGGGCTGACTACCAGTTTAGCTTGGATTTAAGTGTTCCCTCTGTTATTCTTACAAATTACATCTATGGTGAGGGACAATGTCTACCAGATTAAGAGGGCCCTCTATGCTCTCAAACTAAGAAAAAAAGAAAAGGCTTAATCCCCAACATCTCTGAAGTTTGTCTGCCTTGGCCTGGGTCATATGGGTCTCATACATGAGTTGAAAATTGGCCCTCAATTTTTATTTAATGCACAGTACACACTTTATCTTGATTATACTCTTTAATCCACTTATGACCTACGTAATTATTTTACTTTTGATGTTCCACATCAGATCAGCCATGTTGACATCAGAAAAATAGACATTGGCCCAGATATTCAAACTGTGCCCAAAAAGTGTGCAACAGCAGGAGAAAGCACAAGTCCACTGCGCCCATGCCCAAGAAGCACGATATTCAAAATCTGCGCAGGCCAAGATGCACCTATGGCAGACGACTGAATATCGCACTACCTGCATCATAGCACAAAAAGGGATGTGAAGTTGTGCATATCTGATGCACCATAGCGCAACAAGGGATGCTCAGCGGAGCAGTCAAGATGCACCATAGCTCAACCAGGGATGCCCCCTGCAGCAGGGCAGCAATGCAACAGCACAGCCAGGGATGCAGGGGCCCATCACCCATGCCACAGATGGGCAGAGGAGCACACAGCAGAACAGACATCATCCCCCACACCCCATGCACTGCACAACCGGGGGAGAGCTGGAATAACCACCAGCCCATGGATACCAGCAACCAACCCACAGCAGGGCCATGGTGCCCAGCACACCCCCTGGCAAGCTGTGACTGGCACACAAGGAGGGCCGACCACCCCATGCCACACTATCCCACCAATACAGAGCACACCCTGCACCACAATCACCATGCACCCTTCCCAGGAGTAGCGCACAAAAGTGCAGGACACCCTATGCATGCCACCACCCCCACTGTGACAATGCAACCCTTTGCACCATGGAGCCATGCAAGGCAGACCCACCATGTGCACTCTGCTGCAAGTGGCAGCAGACAGCAATGCAACAACATCATACACAGTGCCACCCTGCATGTTCCCCCGAGGTACAGCTAAGAGATTGAACATGTATCGCCACACAAGGTACCCCACATCCAACAGGGCATGCCCCGGACCCTACCACCAGTGGTGCAGCACCCTGCACACCCTCCCAAGGACACATCCCATCCCAGCATTGGCCACAACAGCCAGCACAGACATGCACAGTGTTGCATGGAAGCATGCAGCACACAGGATGCAACACAGTGCATGGACAAACACCCAACCATACCCTAGGGCACATCAACACAGGGACACAGTAGCAGGTCAACCAAGCCACTGGCATGTGGCCACAGCTGACGTGTAGACATGGCCAGCACCCCTACATTGCACAAGTCTGCCAGCCACCCTGCGCAGGCACCATGAAGCTATATGCCACCAGCATGCTGCCAGAGCACAGATGACAGGCACTGGAGCACATCCCCTGCAACAGACACGAGCGACAGCATGGAGGGGAGACAACAACAGCAGAGGCCACAGTGCCACCAAAGGCAGACATGCACCATACTGGTGATGGAAGGCAACCTGGTATTGTGTCGGGTACAGTTGTCATCCATCATGGACAGCCACCACAGACACACCAGCAGACCGTGCATATCCCAGAAATGCAAGGGTGTCAGCTGCACAGGCCATGGATGGTCTGACAGGGGTGCCATGCACACAGTGCAGGCACTGTGGACCACTGCACACAGGCATCCAGTGCACAGAGTACAACACACAAACCACAGACAGTGACTGATCCCCTGCCCACACCATAGGCTGTTCCTCTCTGCACACACACACACACACACACACACACACACACACCCATGTGTGCACCACCCCAATGCCATGCACACCACTGCAGCTGAGCACCTGTATCCCATTGCAAATCAGAGACCACCACAGTTGTCATAACAAAATGCATATATTCAAAAGAAGTAACAAAAAACTATGTACAAGTATTTACAAGGGGGGGGGGAAGGGCCACATACCAGGTGGGGCAGGTTAGGGGCAGGGGTGAACATATGGGAGAGGGAAGAAGGGGTGTGAAGGTGGGTCCAGGGGGGAAGGTGTTAGTAGGGGCATGGAGTTCTCATCGTGTGCCCCGGTTCTCCACCACATGGCGCCTATGTCGTCTCCTCCTCCTTCTCACCCCATGGCGGTCCATCCTCTGCAAGAGCTCCAGGGTCACCCTTGCCTCCTGCAGCAGCTCCTGCACACCTCTCTCCAGCACCTGGAGTCACTGTCCACCTAGGACGAGGGAGCAGAGTCAATAAATGTGACTGTCCAGCCCACTGCATCCCACCCATTGTGCATGGTATACAGCCATGTGCCACACCTCTGTGATGGTGTGTGACCACCCACAGTGACCGTGTCCACAAAACCTGCCTGCCCAGGCAGCCAGAGCCATGTGGACCACTGCACACACCCACCGCCCATGTCCTGCACAGCACCACAATGGCCATACAGTGACTTGGCTATGCGGTGTGAAGGCAGTGCCACAGCCATGTGCCCCATGCACACATAGACCACCATTGATGCACTCCCAGACATGCAGTGCCACTGGACAGTGCTGACTGTAACAAGTTGCGTGCATGGCAGTGGTGTCAATGGATGGGGGCCATGCCCTGCTGCCCGCCCAGTTATACAGCATGCAATAGTAATCATGGATGTAAGGCACTCACCATCATCAGTCTGGTCCACTTGCCACTGCACACCTTCAGCCCTCCTGCTTTGCTGCTCCTCCAGGCAGCGCCTCCGCTCCCTCACCTGTCTGCATTCTTCTGGCCCTAAGGTGCAAACATGGAGAGAGGAACATCAGTACAATCCGGTAGCAAAGTCCCCCTGCCCCATGTGTGTGCAATCCCACACAGCCATACCCATCCACCCCACACCCCGATACCACCACCACGGCCAACACTGGATGGCCCCCCCATGTGCCAGACACATGCAACCATGATACTCGTATGGACGATAACAGTGTATGGATGGGGCACCTACTTGGCTGTGGCACCGTGCCCCTCCTGGCATGTGCCCGCAGGTGGGCAAGCAGGTCCAGGTCCCTGCGCCTGAGGTCCCCGTAACAGTGGCAACACTGCTCCACCATGTGCCCAATACCAGTGGCCTCCTCGAGAGCATCAGCCACCTCCTGCCACACTGCACTCCTGGCCCTGTCCAGGGTGCATCACCATACAGAGCCCCAGCATGGGGATCTACAATTGCCACCAGGTTGGCAAGCCCCACCTGGCTCCACATGACTGCCCTTCTCCGCACCATCTCAGCAATGTGGTAGAGTCAAAATGGTGCTCGGCAGCGTGGTCCTGCCACGTGCAGATGCTGCACAGTACAGCGCTGCCATTCCATATTGCGCTGTCACTGAACAGCATGATAGTGGTGCACCCATGCCTGATGTATGGCGCCTAGGGGGTAAAGGTCGGGCACAGGGTCAAGGGTCTCTGGCACACGGACAGCCACAGCTCGATTGGAACCCAATGCGTGTAGAGCGATTGGGTGCCTGTGTGCCACCTCCTGTAGTGATCTACAGCGCTGTTGCCCCAGTGTGCCTATGATGCCCCAGTGCCACAGCGCCATATATATGAACAGCGCACTAGCGCCACTGGCACAATGGTGGCCGTGCCCCCCGCATTGCCTCCTGTGCACAGCACATCAGCAGCACGGCAGGCACCTGTGTCATCAACCCGGGCATGCGCAGTTAAGTGTGTACTGTGCATGTCACAGAACTACGCCCTTGGCTCAGTAAGTTCAACACAATTGCGCAAAGTGCAACAGCGCGATATTCAGCTGGCATATGCAAATCAGCTAATCAGCCATTCAATGGTGCAGTCACTGCATTTGCATCCACTTAAAAATGTGCCTCGCCTCATTTGCATGCATTGGCGCTATAAAAATGTGACATTGGGCTGCACTGGCCATAGTCAGTTACTGCAGTCTACTGTGGTGAGTTGCATGCTCTTTGGGAGTGTGGACTGTGGTGTTTGGGACATGCATGGGACTGCACAGTCACAGGTGACACCTGTCATTCTTTCAGGAGGAATCATGACCAATCGTGAGGTGGAGGAAGAGGAACAGAGATGTGGGAGGAAGAGGAGGCTGAACTTCACAAAGGCAGAGACAGATGCCATGTTTGAGGCCTACCTTGACCAGGAGCCACTGCTCAGCGGATGCCAGGAAACACCACAGGCCCATGCTGCTGCATGGGAAGAGGTGGCACGTGCTGTCAACCTGCATGGCAGCCACCAGCACTTCATGCAGGAGTGCAAAAAGAAGATGGGCATGGACAGGTGGAGAATTAAAGAGAAGGTGGCTGCCATCAGGGCAGCACAGTCTGTGACTAGTGTGGGACAGCTGGAGGTGCTATGCCTGACCCAACAAGAAGAGCAGGTTGTGGGCAGCATGCAGCGTTGCGCCATCGAGGGTTTTCCGGGTGGTGGATTCCAGATGGGTGGTAGCCCGTCACTGCATGGTAGGTCCTGGTCTGTCAATGAGGGGAGGACTGGGTAGGTCACATACATTAATGCTACTGTTTTTCCCTTACAGCTCCTGAGTGTCTACACGGGTCAGTGGTGGTGGGCTTCTCCACTGAGGACAGTAGCATGGAGATGGATGAGGGCCCATCCACCTCCACAGGCATACGGGCATCAGGGCGATGGTGGGCCCACATGGATGCCCGGACTGATGTTGGTGGAACAGTTGCAGAGGATGCCCTGCCCGTGTCTCAGTGTGCCAGTGTCCATGGATGCCAGCATGCTGAGATTCGGGCTGATGCCAGATCCGTCACCGATGATGATGGAGCTGACGTCATGGGCAGTGAGATGTGTGGGCCACAGGATGGCCACACGGCAGGTGACATCACAGCCATGGCTGTGGGTGGTGCTGCTGGGGAGGCCTGCGTGACATCACAGTCCCAGCCTGTGCTTGTCTGCACCAGTGGGGCAGCACTGGTGTGTGTCCAGGACAGTGGGGTTGTTGCGGCCACTGCGGTGGCACCATTGAGCCCTGGAGAGCAGCAGCCAGAGGGGCAGTATCAGCAGTCGGCCAATGGCATTGTGGTACATTGTAAGGGGGCGGCATCAGTGCACCACCTGTGGACATGCCCAGGCCTGGCCCTGGTGTGCAGCACCCATCCTCAAGGGGTGATGACCATCAGGGCCACGAACACCATGAGGGACAGCATGCCGATCAGGCAGATGACCTCTTAGATTAGCACACCTGCATATTCCAAGCATTAGTCAATCAGCAGATGCAGCTTGTGATGGCGGTGGATGTACTCAGTGTGGCTCTGCACCAGGCTGAGGAGTGGTGCAGCAGAGACACCAGTCTGCTTCTGGCAGGGATGGACCGGTTGGGGGAAGATGTGACCGCTGCCATTGACAGGCAGACACAGGCATTCACAGCTGTCATGGCCACAATGGGCACACAGTTATTTGCCCATGCGTCACAGACACCGCACAGTGCAATGTCCACCCACCATTCCTGGCATCATGCGACACCCTCCTTGTCGACACCAGGTTCAGCTGTGGGCATCCAGAGCACGCCTGGCGTAGGCATGTTCGGTGTGCTGCAGACCCCTGTGTGAGCACAGTCACGTTCACGCAGTGGAACCCCTGGGGGACCGTTGGTGCCACCTCATGAGGCCATTGGTCAGCCTATCACTGCTGGCGGGTCTCAGCAGGGCTGACCATGCATCCGTGGTGGCTGTGGCACTGTGGCACATGACTGACCTGTCTCCCAGCATGGCTACTGTCTGATGCTGCCCTATGTGCATTGTGTTGTTCAGCATGCAATGCATGGGTGGGGTACCCGGCCCTGCATGCACGCACACACACGTTCCATCTGCACACCCTCCTGGCTGCTGTCCGCTGTGGCATGTGCATGATGATGCCTGCGTTGCACTGTCCACCACTGTGCAATGGTGCCCAGCGTCTGACACATGCACAATGACAGGCAGTGGGCGTGGTGGTCTTTGGATGTGTGTGTGTGGCTAGGGGTGGCGGTCTGGGTCAACGTGCCTCCTACCCTTTGTGCTTGTCTTGCGGGGTGTGTGTGTGTGTGTGTATGACGGCGTGCCATGTTAGACTTTGCCCATCCCTGATGGTGTGTTCGGTTCCATGCTCAGCCACTTCCCTTCACAGCATGCACCCCTGGTGTTTGTCCATGTATGCTTGTGGGTTGTGCCTTTGCCACTGGTGGTTGTACATGGCCCCATGACTTACCTGGGTTGGCTGAAGTGCTCCTCTGTGATGGTGTCCCAGTGCAGCTGTGCCAGCTGGATCAGTCGGGGGTCCTGTAGCCAAAGGGGGGGGCTGCTCATCACCATCTTCACCAGCGTCCTCATCATCCCCATTGCTGTCCCCCTCTTCAACCTGTACGGCTATCCTACAGTCATTGGCCATGTTGTGCAGGATGCAACAGGCCAGGAATAGCCAGCAGGCCTTTGAGGGGCTGTACTGTAGGGCACCGCCAGATGTGTCCAGGCAACAGAAATGTGCCTTCAGCATCTCGAACACCCGCTCGATGATATTGCGTGTGGTGGCATGTGCCTCATTGTAACGTTGCTGCGATGGGGTTGCATGCCACCGGTATGGTGTGAGCAGCCAGGGACGGAGTGGGTATCCACTGTCACCTGTGTGTAGAGGGTGGAGGTTAGTTTGGTGATCAGCGTCACCCTGTCTTGGGCCAACTAGGCCAATACCCATGTCACCTCTGACTATGCCCCTCCCAAGCTCTATGTTTTTCTGTGTGGTTTGCATACTCACCCACTAAGTGGCCAGTGGAGATGTCTCCACTCTTGAATCTGTGGCACAGTGCTGACTGGTGCCAGATAAAGGCATCATGTGCTCCCCCAGGGTGCGTGGCACAGACATTGATTATGCACCCCCTGGCAACACACACCACCTGGCAGTTGATGCTTGCATAGCCCTTCCGATTGATATATGCGGCCCCTTTGGGTGCAGATGGCCACATGAGTGGAGTCTATTGCCCCTAGCACACCAGGCATACATGCTACACTGTGGAACTCCTGCATGTTTGCTGAGCACTCCGCCTGTGTGCTGAGGAAATGGATGTACTCCGCAGCATGTGGCAGCAGTGTGCTGAGGAATTGGTTGAGGTGGCATGATGCGGCTGACTGGGTTATGCCTGTGGTGTCCCCTGTTGGTCTCTGGAAGGTACCCGTGGTGAGCAGGCACATGCAAGCTGTCACTTTTATCTCCACTGACAGAGCATGGCTCTGTCGTGTGGGTGCCTGCATCACATCACTGCACAGCTCACAGAGCCACCTCAGAATTGCCTGGTTCAGGCGGTACTGGCCCATGATCTCAGTATCCGTGTACAGCTCGAAACTGATGCGGGCTCAGTACTGCCTGTTGGGGGCATACTGCCGATGGGTCCTTCCATGGCCATGCCCCCCTACTGCCTGCCTTCTCACCCCCCTTATTACTGCCTCCATCTGGATGGTGGCACTGGCCATGTCCCTGGCTTGTGTTCCCCCCCAGCAGCTGTTTCTGTGTTCCCCCCACTGTCCTGGCTGCTACTTCTCCTGCAGCGGGAACACAATCCTCTGGTGGCCTCAGTACTGTGTGGCACTTCCCCCTTCTGCACTGTGGCTGTGGCTCCCCACACCTTCCCTGTGCCTGTGGGTTCAGGGTGCCCTTTCTCTGTCCTGCCCTGTGTGTCTGTGTTGCCTGTGTGGCTGGCTATAGTTCAGCAACATGTTCCTTCCCTGTAGCGTTCTTGCGCCTCTCCCTTGTTCCTTTTTATTTTGGCTCATTTCCGCTATCGCGCAACTTCTGCTTGCTCCCCTATTGCGCATGGCGCATGTTGTTGAATATCGCATTGCACCATTTATGCATGGTTCCTCCCCCTTCAGTTGCGCATGCATTCATTATTATTGCGCTCTTGCGCAGTGTGATTTGGGAGTCGCATCTGCCTCCCGCTGAATATCACAGAATGATGCATTTTCAGACTTGCGCTGGAGCAACTCTATTGCACATGGCACAACCCTTTTGAATATCTGGGCCATTGTATTAAACACTTTCCTGCCTCTGACTGTGTAAAACAGAACACAGTGAGATATTGTACTGTAAGAATATGTAAACAACATAACAGTTTCACTTTCACAATATGCTCAAAATATCACAGAAAATGCCCCCCAAATGCCCTACCACACAAAACACCCTTTGTTTTCCTCCTTGTCTTCAAATCAAGACCTGACTTTCCTATTAAACTCAGATGAAAAAAAAAGTTAATTGCCTTTGGAAAAATTACCATATGAACCATGATGTCTCCAAAATGTTTATAATATTGAACCTTTAGCTTTAGCATTTGTTATATATGCAAACAATAACACATGACGAGGTGTGGGTTATCTCCTGATAAGAGCACACCCAGGTGTTTTATAAGGCACAAGGCACTTTTGAAGATGGCAGCTGTGCTGAGCCTGCCAGTGTTTTAGCGCTTTAGCGCTGCTTGTTTTAATTTTATTTTTAGCTTTTATTTTTTATTTTTAGCTTTACTGTTATCTATCATTTTCATTTTAGCTAGATAGGGCTGAAGGAGTGAGGTAATTAGTAACTTTGCATTTACGCGTAAAATTGTACCTTGAGTTTGTTTCTCCGGTCTCCGTTTTCTCTATCGGCTTTTTGCCGCTGGCTATTGTTGGCGGTTTGCATCTTTATGCAGCTGCTTTCTACCTGTGGCTACTGAGCTGTTGATGGAGCTTGAATCTTGTTCCAGATATTTTTTTTGGGCTGTACGGCAGGACTTTGAGCCTGTGTTGTGGAGCGGACTGGTTCCCTGCTGTCCCATCGTGCTGTTCTCTGAACTCTTAGGATTGATTGAGTTCTTTTTGGATTTTTGGGATTTTCAGGCTGTCCTGTAGAGGATTGGGGAGGTGGCGACTGCTGGTGATTGCAGATTGGTTCCGGAGAACTCGTCAGGAGGTTTTTTGCTGGAGCTGGACTTCTTACTGCACTGGAGGGCTCGTTTACATGGACGAATTTTTGCTGGGGCTTCTGGTGGATTTACTGGTACGGAGAACTGTTTTGGATCTTGTGGGGAGTGCTGTCCACTTTTTGGTCTCTGACCGGGCAGGAGTCACCCTGGGTGCTTCTCAGGGAGCTGGGGGAACTAGGGCCTCTTCTAAGCTACCTTAAGGTAGGCTGTTTGGGCTGAATTGTGAGACAGCTGTAGCCACAGGTCGTCGACTGAGTGGGGGTATTGCTCCCTGAAGAAACATATTTTGCCTCCTTGAAGTATTCTGCTGCTTTTGGATAATTAACTGTTTGAACTGTCGGTCTTTGAAGAGCAGCTGCTGGAAGATCTGTCGGACACCTTTGGGCTCTCTTTTTTGTTCGTTTGAATATTTATTATTGATTTACCTGCTGAGAACTTTTTGACCTTATCCGGATTTTATTCATTTTTGGACTGCTGGAGAATCGTTTTCTCTGTTTTTTTACCAACTCCTAGACTAAGGGTGGTGAGAGTGGTGTACATTTATTTATTTTAATCTGTTTCACTACAAATCTGATTTATTTAACTGATAATGTGAGAGGTGGTATTGGGAGATTATATAACATCTCCTGCAGTGTCGCACGTGAGAGGTGCTGCATTGTTTAAAACACAAATTTGTTTAATAACCAGCAGTATATTTTACTGTGCTTTAAGATCATCGGATTTTTTTTTTTTGTTATTGTTCTATTTTATTTGCCCTCCCTCAGTGTGAGAGAGTGAGGAGAGTGTGTTATTTACAGAGTGTGTTATTTATAGGTTTGATATTTGTAGGTTTATTTTTTGTTGTTTTTGTTTTGATAAATAACGGTTGGGCACTATTCCCCCACTAGGCTCAGGGAACTACGTCCCTTTGAGTGCCCACCATTGTCATCGACACCTATTTTAGGTGTCGAGCACTGAGCATTCTGAAGAGGCGAGGACGAAGGTGGAAAGCTGGGCCTTGTGGGGGACAGGAAAGGGGAGAGCGGATTGGGGTTTTAGGGTCCAGAAGATGTCCTGGGGTGAAATGGGGTCAGGATAGAGGTCGCTTTTATCTTGTCCCCATACCCAAGAGTCCCAAAGAAATCAGACAGGTGCCGAGGTCTTCCTCGACAGCTCATCCTGCCTTGGCGGTGTTGTGCAATGCCAGATTTATAAAAAACAAGACAGCTATTATAGCTGATCTTGTTGGGTCATCTGATCTGGCTTGCATCACTGAAACCTGGCTGGATGAAAATCTTGGCCCTATATTGGCCTTGGCAACTCCAGCTGGGTTCTCGGTGATACACCGTCCAAGGCTGGATTATAGGGGCGGAGGTGTGGCCATTATGTTTAAATCTGACTGGGCCTTGTGGATGTGCCATTGGGGAACAACAGATCTTTTGAATATATCCTGGGCGGAGGTGCAGGTTGTGGGATTCTCCTGATCTACCGTCCACCGAATTGTGGTGAATTCCTACAGGAGATTTGCAGACTTCATTGTCGACCTGGTGTTGAGGTTTCCCAGATTAATACTCCTGGGCGACTTCAACGCCTGGGTCGACGATTAACTATCTCATTTTGGTCAAAATCTCCTCCAGTTGATTAATACATTGGGCCTGACACAGGTTGTTACCTCCTCTACCCATATAGGGGGTCATTCATTAGATCTGGTCTTTCTCTTGGGTATGGAGATCACTAACTTGGGGGTGGAACCAGTCAGTTGGTCGGACCATTACACCATAGGGTTCAGTTTCAGGGCCCACTCTAATAGATCTGCCCCTACAGAGATGGTCCAATACGCCCTTTAAGAGGTATTGGCCCCAATGACCTAATGGCAGTGCTGGATCTATCGAGTCTGTCGGGTGAATGCATGAGTCCAGATGGTCTTGTATTAGCCTATAATAAGGCTGTGGGAGATGCTCTGGACAAAATTGCACCTGTTCGTGTTCGGCCTCTCACCATCCATCCAAGGAGTCCATTTTTTGATGGCTACTTGAAGGAATTAAGACGAGTAGGCCGAAGGCTGGAGAGAGCCTGGTGGAAATCGGGCCTTGATGCTGACAGGCTTAGATTGTTGGCCCATTATGATAGCTACCAATCAGAAATCACTATTAAGAAGGCAGAATTCCTGTCCAGAGAGATTTCTGCTGCAATGAATCGACCGGCTCAGCTTTTCCAGACTGTGGACAGACTGTGCAATCCAGTCTGTCTTCAGCCTAGAGAAGCCTTTTCTCAGCTTAGATGTGAGGAGTTTGCTCGCTTCTTTGCAGATAAGGTTGCCAGCATCAGGTCCGGCATTGGTCCGACCTCTCCTACGAGGGATTGTGGTGGACGACTGGTGGTGTCTTATCCTCGGTCTGTCTGGTTAGACTTTCAGCGCCCGGAATTCATGGACATTGTGAAGATCATCCAAACAATGAGACCAACTAGTTGTAGTTTGGATCCGGGTCCTACACCCCTGTTAGTAGGTTGTGTAGAAGTTATCTACCCAATCCTTGCTGACATTATCTGGAAATCCTTGGAGAGGGGGGGTTTTCCTGACCCCCTTAAAGAGCAGTAGTTCGACCACTCCTAAAAATCCTCCTTGGACCCAGACTGTCTAGCTAACTACCGGCCTATCTCTAACCTGCCATTTGTTGGTAAGGTTATTGAAAAGGCAGTTGCATTGCAATTGGATGATCATCTTACTTCTCATAATGTCTATGATACTCTCCAGTCTGGTTTCAGGAAAAGGCATAGTACTGAGACTGCCCTTGTTCGGGTATTGAGCGACCTCCTAATGGCCAGAGATCGAAAGGCTTGTACCATTCTGGTCCTTCTTGATCTATCTGCTGCATTTGACACTGTAGACCATGGGGTGCTATTGGAGTGACTGCGGGTCTTTTGTGGGCTGTCTGGTACAGTCCACAAGTGGTTTGTTCTTACCTCACTGGCAGGTCTCAGAGAGTTGTCACCGAATTTATTCCTCTGACGCTTTTCTCCCTGCCTTGTGGGGTACCACAGGGCTCCATTTTAGCTCCCATGTTGTTTGCAGTGTATATACTGCCATTGGGAGAAATCATCAGGTGATACAGTCTGAGTTTTCACTGCTATGCAGATGATACTCAGCTGTATCTGTCCTTTCTCCCCGATCAGAGTGATGCACTCTTTGTACTTAACTGCCTGGATGAGATCAGAATTTGGATGAGTTCGAGCTGGTTGAGACTCAATCCGGATAAGACTGAGGTATTGGTCATGGATCCAGGTCATCCTGGGGTGGGTTTGGGTGCTGGACAGCTATCAGGTTTATTACTTGATGGCGTACCACTCTCTACCTCTCGACAGGTGCGAAATCTGGGTGTTATTTTTGATGATGGTCTGACCCTGAAATCTCAGGTGTCGGTTGTTGTCAAATCCTCTTTCTACCATCTGAGGAATATCGCCCGGGTGAAACATCTGATTCCCCAGGAGGACCTTCCAACTTTGGTCCACGCCTTTGTCACTACCCGTCTGGACTACTGCAATTCCCTCTACCTAGTGCTACCAGGGGTCGATATCCATCGCCTTCAGCTGGTGCAGAACACTGCAGCCAGGCTTTTGACTGGGACTCTTAGAACCAGTCATATTACGCCTGTGCTTCGCGAACTGCACTGGCTGCCTGTTCGGTGGCGGATCACCTTTAAGGTTGGTTTACTAACCTTTAAAGCCCTACATGACCAGGGACCTGGTTACCTGAAAGATCTTCTGATTCCCTATTGCCCCCTCCGTCCTCTCTGTTCCACCAGTGAGGGATTGCTAGAGATTCCCAGGGTTCGTTTGAAGTTATCGGGATCTCGTGCCTTTGCCTTTTCGGCTCCAACCCTGTGGAATTCTCTACCTTGCTGGTTAAGAGAATGCCCAACCGTTGATAGTTTTAAAACTGCTTTAAAGACATATCTTTTTACTTCGGCTTATTCTTCTTAGTTATGGTTATTTTAATGCTTGGATTTTATTGTTCTATTTAATTTTGTACAGAGCCTTGATTTCGAAAGGCGCTTTATAAATAAACATGACTTGACTTGCGCCGAGTGCCTTATGCACCTGGGCATGCTTTTATCAGGAGATAACCCACACTTTGGGGTGCGTTATTGCACTTATAAAATGGGTTCACAAGTAAAGAAGTTAATTAAAAAAATGTACATACATAGTGTACAAAAATAAGTATCAAAATTTGATTAGTAGAAAATAATTAAAAAGTAGTCCCTGCCATTGACTTTCAGTGGAGCTGTTTAATGAAAAGTTAATACAAGTTGGTGCCTGTCTGTGTTTAACCTCCCCAGTCACACACAAACATTGGAGTAAAACAACATGTTTTTACACTCCCCAGCCTTGACCTACATACAGAGAAACACTTGAACCCATGTTTTTTTTTTTAGTATTTCTTAATTTGCTCAGTTTGCATTAGAGCCATTGGAAATGAACGTGTCCTATATTGGCTGATCTGGTTACCGTCATGTTTCTTGGCTTTCTCCCCATCTCCACAAGATACAGAAATAATTTTTGGTGTGTTTTTATTTATTTATGCTTCGAGTTTGCTGCTTTTATTTAAGTTAAATGGCTGGCTGACTGGGAGCGAGCATGTCCTTCAGCAGCTACCGTACAAACTCGTTTCCTATTTCATCTCAAAATGTGAAAATTAGATGTACAAGAGAGCCAGAACACAAAGAACTGTGTATGCATATACAAAAGTGCAGCTCATGTTAAAGCTGCCATCTCATTCAGTGGATAGCTAACTTGGGGAATGTTTGAACAAGCAGGTTGCTGGCACAATGTTTATTTGAAAGCCGTGGGATGCACAAATTGTGATGGTCACTGGATTGGGTTCAGCTTGCAATTTTTTGAGGTGATATTTTAAATTAAATAAGAGCAAAAAGGGTGAAAACGTTTTCTGTGGTGCTGTTCTGCTATAAATGGTATGTCCCTTGTGTTTATGCAGCACTGGCAATGACAGTGTAGTGTGTAGGTGCAGCTTTGAAAAGGAAGCTGCAAGTAGGGAGAATGTGTCAGAAAATGTTGTTTAAAAAGTGGCTGGCATGGATCTCTGGCTGAGGTGCTTCCTGCTTGGCATAACAAGTACCAGTTGCTATGTATATATGCTGATAAGGACACAGTTACTGATACCTGTTAGCCAATCAGAATGCACAGTCTGTCTTACCCATTTTATAAGCATCATTAAAATCCTCCATGTGGTCATGCACAAAAATACTGATGTCAAGATTTTACCATAGCTCAGTTCAATGCTCCTGGGAATGAGCCATAAAATGTTTTCCAGTTACTAGGACATGGCAGTCCTCTCCCTAGTCCCCACTTCAATATGTATACTCCCCAGATAAAGGCACTCTTGTTCTAGAAACCACAGACCTGAGGGGAATGGCCCTGAGTAGCTCTGAGACTTGTGCCTTCTAGGGCCCAGTGACAGCGTCATTCCCTTAGTGTTATTAAAAATTATTTCCAAGTAAAACAAATCAAAAACTACTTATGGAGCTTGGTATGGACTGATTTTTTTCATCCTGGGCATTATTACAGATTGGTCTTAACCTTGGAATTTGTCAAGGGGAAAGCACTTTAAAACTAATAAAAAACCCTTACACACAAACACACACACACCTAGACACATTTTAATAATTATTTACAGCTGTCCCCATGATAAAAGTTAAGGCCACTAACTGAAAACTGCAATAGGAAGTAGACAATTCTGTCTTCATAGTGTTTCCTCCATTCCATTTTAGGTCCCACCAGAGTTCCTTCTCCCTCATTTGAAGTACTGTTGCATGTGAAATTCAGCTCCAAGAGCTCTGGCTTAGTGTGATGCAGAATCTGCCAGCTGCAGGCATAATAATAAAAACAAAGAAACAAACAGCAATAGGACATTCAATACAACTGGCATCCAACATTGTGTTGGTAACAGTCTAAAACTGCAACATCTTTGGAGTTGAGAGAGGCGTGCCCATACCAGGTGACTTCAAGGTATGAAAAACTAACAACAGTGCCAGCAGCACTTTGTGAGTAGAATATCTCAACCTATAAACAGGGTGGCAGCCCAAATCTCAAAATAGAAATATACACAGTGAAGCTGTCAACTTCCAGCCAGTATCAAGGAAGCCAGTGTTCAGGGTTGCCATAGAGATTACTTCTAGTGTCACTATACATCTCAGAGAAGCTCAGTACAACTTAACTGGTATGGATATTCCAGTTCAAGTTGCAGACACTGTGTGTAGAGGTTTCAAGTCCCCCCACAGCTGTCTCTTTCTCCAGGTAATAATCTGTATCTAGTGGGTTGTGAATGTGCAGCATGGGCATCCCAGTTTCTGAATTTGCAGAAGGGAAGAAGTGAGAAAACAGACAGTTTTTCAAATGAAGCTTCCTTTTCATCCCTCTGAGTTCCTTCCATCTTTGTTGAAGGACCTGGCTCATACGTACATATGAATCTGCCAGCAGAAACAGACCACCTGGTCTATTAATGTCTGTCCGAGTGTGCAGCTAGCCCCCTAGATTGCAGCTGCCCCAACCCTCTCCCCATCTGTCATTCCCATAACAGCCTCAGCCCCCTCCACGCAGACCCTCCCTCGTGCTCTATCCCATGCCCTCTTAAAATGTCCTGCTCTCTTACATGATACCACCCCCTCTGGTAGAGTGTTCCATTTAGAGACTACCCTCTCCATGAAGTAGTGACTCCTCATCTCCCACCTAAATCGTCTGTCCTCCAACCTTTCTCCATGCCCCCTCATGTCCCTACCCTTCCCAGTTTAAACACCTCTTTAGTGCTAGCTTTGTTTATCCCCCTCAAGTATTTAAATATGCAATCATATCCCACTACCCAACCTCTCCTCCACCTTGTACATATTCAGCTCATTCAGCCTGTCTTCCTAGGCCTTGCCCTCCATCCCCTGCAGCATTTTTGTTGCCTTCCATTGCACACCTTCTAGTAAATTAATATCCCTCTTTGGATATGGCCACCAGTACTGCACACAGTACTCCAAGCGTGGTCTGACCAAAGATCTGTAGAGAAGCAGGATCACCTCCCTATGCCTGAATAAGAAACCCCTTGTGAGACAGACCAGCATCCTGTTTGCCTTAGCTGATGCTTTCCTACATGGGAACAAGTGTATCATGGCATTTTAAATTTTAACTGGGCCCAGCACCCTGGTCACTTCCAGCACCCTCACTCTGTCCTGGAAACACAGACATCTAATTATAAAAAAAATCTGCTATCCCCTTCCTTTGGTTTAGGTCTTGGGAAGCAGTAGACAAGCTCAGTGTTTACCAATACCTACTTTGGTTTCATTTTAGAAATCTGTGGAAGCCAGATTTGTATGATGATAATAGGAGATTTAATCTCTGTTCCCGCTGGAAGTCCCACAATCTTCACATTGGACCTATGAATCTGCTTCTCCAGTGCTTCAAGCTTCTCCTGTTTCTGATATAAGGGCATTGCAGATTTTAACTCCCTGGAAAACATCAACCAACTTGTCTTTGAAATCACTAGATAGATAGATAGATAGATAGATAGATAGATAGATAGATAGATAGATGCATCTTTATTGTTCAGCTAAAACAACCTTTACAATACACAAACAAAATGTATCACTAAAAACATAAATATACAATCATTACAATTCATAGTGTGCAATAAATATAATGAGTCTGTGCAAATCAAAAATATAAAGAACATTTAATCTAAAAATAGAGAGGTCAGATCCACACAGTCAATGTCACTGTACATAATCAATTGCCAGCCCATTTTTCACAGCCAGTTGGATTTAGGCAATGTTGCTTAAATAATGCTTTCTAACAAGCTTGTAAACCAAGAAAGAATAAACTTTAGTAAACCCAGGTCCTAATGAACAATAGTCGGTACAAACATAACTAACTAGTAGTAGTGCATTTGCTTAATCTGAATAGCAGTATGTAATCCGGACATGTGTATAGAAGTCCCTAATTTTTTTTATTGACATCCTATTTGACTGTCATAAGTCAATGTCTCCTCGATCTAACTGGTCAAAAAATACAAGTTAATACCAAATCAGCACAGCAAAGAGCAATCCAACGCATCATTGGTTACAGCTGAAACATATTTTCATAGATTTGGTAGTACAGGAATAAAACTATAATTTACAAAAATATTTTATAGTATTTAGTTATTATATTTAATTAATATTATGTGGTTATTTGGGAGACATGTGATACTAAACAATAGATTCATAGACCCTAAAGGGTTTTTGTTTTCCTGGATGGAGGGAGGATTCAAACTGTCTTTTAAAAATGGCTTGAATGTATTTGAGAAAAACAAATGGGATCTCAAACTTGCATTTTAAAACTGTTGTTCTCAGCCGGCCCACCAGCAGAGTGGTTGGAATTCTGCTCATCACACCAATGACCCAGGTTTGGAAATGGACCTGGGAGTCAGAGGGATGGCCAGGGGAAGAATGATCAAACATCCATGGGACTTCTCTCCTTCTCTGGGTGAAGGGGGAGAAGACTGTCTGGTACTCCATTGCTCCCTGGTGGAGGCTTGGGGTGCTGTGCAGCCAGCACCAGAATGTATGAGGGCAGGGCAGATGCTGGTAGTCATTGCACATCCCCACCCCTGGGATATCAGAATGCAAAAAAATTGCTGGCCCCTGACATGATGCCCCTGCCCTACAGTCATCTTCAACTGCCTTACATATCAGCTGGGAGGTCCCTCTCCCATAGCCCCAACCCAGGGGGTAAGCAGGGTCTAGCCTATAATTACCTTTGAGGAGGGAAGCTCCTGGTTAGCACCTCCTGAGGGGGTAAGCCTGGGCATGGGGAGGATGCAGATGGAGCATGAGCAGACCTCCAAAGGGAGGAATAAGTGGCCAGCCCCGCCCCAAAAAAAAATTGTTCCTTCAAATGGGCCTCTTAAGTTTCTTTCAGCCTGAAGAGAGCCTGAAGAAATAAGGGAGCCATAGGAACTGGTATCCCAAGGTTGACAATTTATGAAGTGAAGCTGGATTTCATGTTTGGAACAAGGGGAAGCCTCAATACATTAATGTTGAATATAGAGTTTTATTTATTGCCAAAAGACCCAAGATGCCGCAGGTATTCAAACCTCATCATTTAAAATTTGTTTTTTTTATATAGAGGGGAATAAGATTCACAGGTGCAACTGGTGTAATACACAAGTTATTTACAAATATATCATATGCTAAGCATTTTGGAGATAATATATCAATGTCTGGGCTCTCCTTGAAGCTTAACTCATGAGACATCCAAAAATTTAACTTTTGAATGTTTGAGTGACTGCAGGACTGAGTTATGTTACTTTAAAGTCTTGCCAGAGCAAATGTGGTAAACAAGTTGTCATTGAATGATTAATGGGCCATGCCTGGATGAACTGAAACAAAGAAAATACTTTCTCAAAATGAATTTTGTGCTTTTCAAGGATTTCCTGAAGATGGACTTGAGTGAAAGATCTCATTTTGAAACTCAAGACGTGAGAAATAAGATGATTATTTTCTTTTCAAGACATTTGCCTGGAAACAATGTTTATAACTATCATTAACTCGTCTCATGAACCATTGCCTTAGAGACTTGGGACCCACTTCAAAATGTGGCAAAAAATGTGGTGAGTTCAAAAATGTTTGTTTCAAAACTATGACTGGTTACATTGAAATACCACGAGGAAAACTGACTTTGGTCTTAAAAAGAGAACAAGTACAGGGAGGGTGTGTCTAAAGAACAGAAACTTAATATTCCTAACTCATTTGCATGATCCAACCAATGTTGGTAAATTTTGCAGGATATGATGTTGTGATGATGCTCTGGTAAAATTATATAAAAGATTCAGCCAATTTGAAGAGGGCAGAGCCTCCTAAACTTGACACTGAGTGAATCTATGTAGAGATGTATTGAAATGAAATTTCATCAATGAAATTCTGGCGAAACTGCAAATTTTGCCATGCAAAACATTTCACAAAATTCACGAATTTCGCTGATTAATTTTGTGGGTGTGCAATTCTGCCGTTGAGCTTTCAAATTGTTCCCACAACATGAGGAATTTCGCCTGCGAGTGGCAGAATTTCACCCCAAAGTTTCAAAATTCCAGCATTCATGGGCAAAATTTTTGCTGGTTAAATCTAAGATTTTGCCAGCATGATTTTGCACTTCACACCTACAAAATATTTCATGGAATGAAATTCACAGATATCTCACATCTCTAAGCCTATGTCAGTTGAGACTCTTTTGTCGCTAAAAACAAAATCCCCACCATATCCTGGGACTGTCTGTGCTCGTGCTAGAAAGAAGCAGGTCTTCTTTTCTGTATTTGCAACAAAATAAACTGCTCTATCATCATGCACCTGCACCAGAGTAGACTTCCAGTAACCATGTGGAGGTTGAGCCAGAGGTCAGCAGGACCAAAAATGACTTGACAGCAAAAAGAAAAAAGGACTGTAACCAATATTCTGAAATTAAGAAGATAAACCCAAATTCTGCAACAAGCCAGATATTAGAGTATTATTTTGATATGTTTATAATATTTTAATCAAACTTAGATGTGGGTTGCATGAGGGAAATACATTCTTAAATATTAGAATATGGGTATATAAACAAGCTATTTAAATATGTTGCATCAAAGGAGTACTTGAACATGTTTTATATGCAAAGAAACAGTCTTAAGATATTTGCAGTATGCAAAGAAACTCTATGCAAGAACAAAAATGTCATTTGCAAAAGTGACTAAAACAGCATAATACTGTGTCTAATTACTTTTATTATTTTTGTTTCTTACATTGTAAGTATTGCTTTGCATTTCTGTTGCTTTGTGCAATATTTACTGGACTAAATATTTATGCCATATAGTCATATTAGAGTGTATTGCATAGAGATAATACAATCTATTTTTATATGCAATTCCATCTGTGTTAGAGAAATGTTGATTACAATTTTCAGAATCGTTTTATATGCAATAGGTTATGAAGTAAGAATCTGGGCCAGTCTTACATTGTTTTATATGGTTTGCATAGTTTATGACTCTGGGCTGCAGGCTGAGCAAAGTGCCCCTAATAAACAATAATAATCTAGCCTATTGCTCCGACAGTAGGATGGGTGAAAAGTAGATCATCCTGAAAGCAACCAAAAGCCATTTAGCCAAAGATTTTAAAATTTGAGCATCTTCAGAAAGAAATAATTGATCCAAAATGCATTGAGTATTATTATACCAAGGACAGATAACAATGTGAAATAACATTTCATTACATCTAAGATTCAATCAATCTTTATTTAGCCAGGTGAAGCACCTTTGAGCAAGTTCATTTACAAGTGGACCTGGATGGATTACATTAGCGTAACTCTGAAATAGAGGTTACATTTTATTAGAATAGATCTTTTCTAAGATTGCACTAGGATGTAACTCAAGCTGATATCTTGTAACACTACTCCTTTCATTCGAGTCCTACATTAAAGTCAAATATGGGTTCAGGGAATGCTGTTCTGTGTTATTAGGTAACAAGTTGGAGCATTTCAGTATGTTAATTTTATGTCCATATCAAACTGGAGGACGGTGTCTGAGAGTGTTCGTTTAATAACATTTGAATATTTACCGTATAGCTATTTTTAATCCTACTAACACAATACCAAAGACAAAAGTATCCATCAATAGCAAGCTCATTTTAATCCAGTGAATCCATGGAGAAATGCAATTGTACAACAATGCACATTTTTTTTTCTTTGAAGGCTGTGAAAGATAATCTCTCTGTGAAAAAATTAATGAGTCTGATCCAGTAAGCAATTCTAGCCAATGTGATAAAAATGTTAATGGTCAGGACTCCCCATTCTGCCCTAACTAAGCAAGATGGGATTGCCAATGGAAGTACTAACAGACTTTATAGATACTATGTAAAACACTCTTTATTCCTGTTCCCATCACCCCATATCTCACTTGCATATAAAATGTTGCTATTAAATTATCCTCTACATGCCTTAAGCATTGGGAGTACAGTCCTACCACCATATTTAGTATTTAACTGAACAGACCATTAACTAATTGTTTACTATCCTGGATTAATGCCTTATTATGCAAATTCCATGAAAAAATATCCATGAACATGATTCCTAAAAATTGATGACTTAAGTCTCCAGCAGTTTCCCTGTAATGAACCATCTCATATTGGTTTTATTATTGCCCCCCTTCCCCATAATTAATATTTTCGATTTGGCCAAGTTTGTTATAAGGTCAAAGTGATCATATACAGTAGTTTCACTAACTTGTCCAGTCTTGTTTGCATGCCACTATGGGAGAGTGAAAGAGAACAAGATCATCTGCATGGGCCACAAATATGAAATCAAGCTATAAAATCTTAGGAGAATGAAAATCTTCATGACCTAGATGTTTTAGAATATCATATACAATATACATAGATGTTAAAAAGAGTAGGGACCAGCATACATCTCTGCTCATACCATTGTTATAAATAACTTTTTCAGTGAGGCTACGAGTGCTATTCAGTTTTACCTTGGCCCATGTGTCCGCATAAAGACTCTTAATAAAACTAAATCTGGATCAATGCCACTATAAATCATTCTTTCCTAGAATTAACTTCTAACCAAGGTGTCAAAGGCAGAACTGAAGTAATGAAAATGGTAAACAGTTTCTTCTTACAAATCTTAATCTATTTCTTAACAAAAGGTAAATGAAGATAAAAGCAGTTTTCTACTGTACTTCTGCCCTTTCCAAGTCCAACCTGTAACTCAGATAAAGGGACCTTTTTTCTAGTGATTTTTGTAGCTTCCCAAGAGAACACTGGCATATGGCTATTAATCTATGAGGATGACAGACCTATACATAGCAGGGTTAGTTTGGGTCACCTTTTTAATGAATTGGTACAACATAATTGCCTTTCAAAAGGGGGGATAATAATAATGTTGCATACATTTATTAAAGAAATAAGCACCATACTCCACCATTCAGGGTTCAGCTTATAGAAATCTGCTGCAGTGTTACTTAAATCAGGGGGCTTATTACTTTTTGTCTCTAGAATAGCTTCCAAAACTTCTATTTCCTGAAACCATTGAAAACTTGGGGAAATACTGTCATATTCTCCAAAAATGTTTATATTGAAAGATTCATCAGGATTATATGGCAAAGAAGAGACATTTTTAACCTGTGAAAAGGGTTCAATATAACTGTAAATGTGAGTTTTATAATTCAATGTGCCACTGGCCACATATCACTAAAAACCTTTATCATCCCCCAGATTCACCACCATCAACATGTTTTCTAATAGCTCTTTGATATATTCATCTTTCAGTCTTTTGATATATGCCCTATATTTTTTTCCTAAAAATGCTCAAGTTTCTTTTATTTTCTTTGGAGCATATTTTTTTGTGAATGTTGGTTTAGTGTGCCTACAGCCCAGATGGTTTGGGATCTTGGTCTGAAATTTTCAGGGCAGAAAGGGACTAGCCCACAAATGTGCCTTCTTCTTGGCGAAAAAATATTAATCTGTTTCAAAGTTATTTAATTTTTTAATTTTGACAAATTTGGTTCTGCGCATACTCAGTAAGCACTTTAAGATAGCTGTATGAAATGAAAAAGAAATCCCATTTCATATTGGAATAATCCTTTTTCATTTGCTGTCATCGTGTTACCATATTTTTTTGTAAAAAATATTTTCAAAAGCCACGAAAATGACATCCTGTAGAGAGCTCAACACATCTACCTAGCTCATCGTAATCCCTTTAGGTGAATGCGGAACTTAAATGTTGAAACAATTATCCCCAAATGTTTTTTCACTTTTTCCCTCCATTTTCATGACCACATGATACAAAAAATAATCTTTTTTTGTATCACAAGTCAAAAAAAGAGATCCATTTTTCCTGAAGGGCTTATGTTTCAGCATAGCCATCTACTCACAATATTATTTCAGTTCAGTCCTTGAAAATCATATTAAGCTTTACCCTTTTTCTCATCATACGAAAATATGTTGGACCCCAAAAAAGTACTTGCCAGAACCCCAGCCCTCCCCACCTCTACACATACACATGCACACACACACACACTCCATCTCAAGGAAAATACAAAAATTCAGAAGTGCACCAGCTTCAACAAAAGTATCCAGAACCTGAGGCAAAGCTATGACTTATGGCTACTGAATCTGCATGCCTTCTGTTGATCTAAGTGACTGATAAATAAGTTGAATCTTAGATTATTTTGTATTTTCTGTTTTACACACACAGACACACAGTTCTTTCAGTTTGTAGTCTACCTCTGTTCAACTGCTCTGAAACAGATTGCGTGTTTGTGTGTATCTCGTTCTTAGTCTCTCTGGTGCACCATCTCTCAACCAATACATTGAACAAAAAAAGGAAGAGGGAGAAGTAAATGAATGTGTCAGACAGACAGAGAGAGAGAGAGAGAGAGGCTGTCTATATACACAGTGTGTATATTTGTGTATGTGCATGGAGGAGATACAAAAATCAAAACAAATGATACCACTGAGGACAATTAAATAAATTATGTTGAAGGAGATATGATTTTTATTCTTCTAGCCATATGAGCTTGTATCCCTTGTAGGTAACTTCTGCTTAATACTTCATGACAATCAATTACTGTATCTACTGTCAGTGGGCATCAGAAGACAGACAAAAATCACTGAACACACTGATGCATTAAGTATTGTAATTACACTCTCAAATACATCTATAATTTTAAATTCTTAAATAAGACAAGAAAACATCGGAGTAAGCACAATTGCTGAATAAATTTATTTAGCTGTCAAACTGAATAGCTTCCTAGAAAATGCTGACTTTGCGCTGTGCGACACACATCACACAAGATTATAATAAAAAGTGCGGAAATGTATTAAATATCTTAATCTTTTTTTTCTTCAAATGCTATTTGTTTGTAATATATGGATATGCCATTTTAATAGGTCAGTAGACCATACAAAAAATTCCCTGTAATACTTCTGCCTGAAACTGATAATACTATCATTTTCAACTGATAATATTATTGTTCAGAGCCCGTAATACTATTGTTCATAGCTCTGAATGATAGTATTATCACAGAAATGCCACAAAGCATGCCCAAGTCAGATTCCCACAGAAACCCAGTTGCCATGGTGCCATGTCCCTTCCGGCACAGCTGGATGTGATGGCATACATTCTCATTGGCAGCTTTCCCCTGTGGCTGACAGAAAAACTTTAAAAACTTGAAAGCAGTTTATTGTCACTTAGTGAGACTAATGCGTGACCTTCAGCTTTTTGCTTTTTTTTTAAACATTCAATGGATTATCTGGTTGATCCTGCATTTGCTGAAGGATGAACAGAGTAAAAGGAAGGACTGCCTACCCAATGTAAACCAGAAATCCCATCAATAAATAATAAAGCATATAAAAGATGGCACACTCTTGGTCTTAATGAATGTGGACAACTATTTTATAATAACTATTTTAAAACATTCACACAATTAAAGGCACAATATAATGTTCCAGAGAACCACTATTATGAATACTTACAAATTAAGAATTTTATTACAAAAACTAATAGAAGCCTGTCACTACAAACCACCTCAATACGAGAGATATTAAGTACACAAAAAGAAAATAAGAGCTTAATCTCAAATCTCTATGCCAGTAATTTCTCAAAAATAACGCAAGACATGATATTGTTGAAAAGTAAGTGGGAAAAGGACTTGGGCATTGACATTTCAGAAGAACTATGGAATTTAATTTTATCTACTATATGTGTAAAAATAAAAACCCACAAAATGAAACAAATCCAGTTCAAAGTACTTCACAGGGTATACTATACACCTTATAAATTACACAAAATGAATAATACTATATCTGATAAATTTCCAAGATGCTCACACACTACTGGAACCCTGATCCATCTTATTCATCAATACCTAGTATCCTACCAACTTTTGGTCAAAAATGATTTATAAAATAAGCCAAACCCTAAATAAACTGGTAAAAATATCTCCATTTATTACTTTATTTGCTCAGGAAGAAGAACCAACAAATATAGATCAATACCAGCAAACATTTTTAGTGATGGATATGACATTAATGAAAAAGGGTAGCCTGTGATGATGGCAACAGTGATTGAGCACTTTCAATAAGGGTGACTCAATCACCGTGCCTGTGCACAGGGCTATCAGGCAGGGAGGGTGACCTGATTGGGGGTTGGTGAATATAGCGACAGGATGTTGCTATATATACACACACATGCAGGTGGGGTGGAGGGACCATGCCATGTGATGGGCAGAAGGGAGGGAGAAAGGGTTTATAGGGTGTAATGCAGCTGTGGGCTGCCGAGCTGGCTGTGTGGTGTGGTGGGTTGGTGGCAGGCTAGGTTTGGGAGGGTGCCGGGTTTGGTTCTGGGTGCATGCTAATTTTTTGCACCAGTTTGGGAATTTTTTATTGTTGTCTTTTGCACCCCCTGACATGCACCCCCCTGGAGTTGATAATCCTTTAGTAGTGGGATGTGGGGGTATAGCTCCCTGAGGGGGAGTGTGGGGGGCAAACCCCCCCTGCATAAAGAAAAAAATTCTGAGTCTCTAGCTCCCTTTTGCTGTGTGCCACGAGTGTACATTGCCAAAACTGATTTTTGGCAATGTGTACTGGCCCAAACGGCGATTGTCTTTTTGCAATCACCGTTATGACATGGAGCTGCAAAAAACTGTATCCCATTTAAATGGAAAGATCCCAGTCCACCAGTTTTTGAAACGTGAATTAACTACATGATTGACTTTATGAAGATAGAAAGACTTCATTATATGAAAACAGTGGAAGAAATGTACTTCAATAAAATATAGAAACTTTTTATTACTCAAATCCAAAAAGGAATAAATTAATTGGGGGGGGGGATGGTATCAACTTATTTGAATATATTACTGATAGAATATTATTATAACATAAATTAACAATAACTAAAAAACAATATTATAAATCCTGTATCAGCAATGTAGTATAGTGTAATGTAGTGTATGAGGTTATGATGATGGAAGAAGTAAGGGAACTTGCTAACTGATAAGCAAAGATATCAGATGACCACTTTCCCAAGACTTATTCTCAACCAAACCTCATAAATAAAAAAAAAAACAAACAGAAAATGCTAGCAGACGTTAGTGGGGAGAAGACAGGATGAGTGAGTAACTCCTCAGACTAGTGGTTGGCCAAGAGCAAGCACATCTTCAGTGCGGCACGTGGCAGGCCAGCCCATCTCAAAAAAACCATATAATCTGGAATTGTATCTATATATAGCAAAAAATAACAAAGTGTGTATTTCAAGGCACTAAGACCATCTCATGGTTTTGGGGACTCTGGGAACCTCTTAAGCTTCACTCTTAAGATTCTAAGTCTCAAAACCTCTTGATGGTCCTACTGCCTTGTAATACACACTTATCTATCTAGTATTCTATTTATATATTATAAAATGTAAAGCACAGTTGTAATATTTAGAACAAGAGAATCTGATTAAAGTGAAAATGAGCTTCGCACCACAAAACTCTTTCATCTGATAGTTGACTATGGCTGATGGCTCAGGTGAGAGGCTGTGACATGAGAGCTCTCTCGAGGTCAGAAAATCCACTATGGAGCCACCAACAGGACAGGTATATGTAATGCTAAGTGAAATTGTTAGCTAGCCCCATGAAGTACTGAAAAACTGACCAGATCAGAGGCTGACACCTGCAGCTGGGAACGTCAGTCCTACTAATTTTGGATGGTGAATCATTGACGATAGTATAGGAAGTATGGGTAGTTAAAATCATCCCAACAGTATGTGGAAATTGATGAATCGTGATGTGCTTTTAGAGACAGTTAAGAGAACCACATGGTCAGAAAAAAGAAACAGAGCTTTTACTAGCAATTACCACCCTTCCTGTACCCTTTCCTCTCTACCGTTATGGAATTTCTTCTCTTTTGTTAAACTCACACAAGAGAACCAGGCAGGTAGACAAAAGATACAAGGCAGCCCTTCACTAACCCCAATTTCAGCCATCCAGCACTGCCTTCTCTTTTGTTTTAAAAACATAAAATTGAACCATGCAGCTGGACAAAAGAGGTGTGGCTGCACAACACAGTTAATGTGAAATGGTAGACTGCTGTCTAAACATGATGAAACCCTGATCACTGGGACTTCTGATTATCAAAATTGATCTGATGTGTCCCAAGCAGTTTGGATAAATTGGGATTGTGCTGTACCTCTGTCTATCAACACTATGTTTTCCTTTATTATAATTTGCTTTGCAATGGAGTTTGGCCTTTAAGGGGCAGACCAGGTTGTCCTGGTGCACCCCTTACCTCTGTCATGGAATGTTTGTGCTCAGGATGGGAGGGGGGAAGGAAGGGGAAGGGAGGGGCTAAGGGCCAGAACAATGGACAGGTAACATGAAAGGGAAGGGCAAAGAGAGGTACATAAGGGACAGCACAAGGGGGCCTCAGCCACTTTTTGCTGGAGTTTTTGATTTACTGAAGCTGCAGCACGTCGGATTGGCAGAACTGTTGGTGGAGGTTTGTGCACCAGGATAAAAACAGGTAAATTTAAAAAAAAAAAAGAATAATGAGGTTTGGATGTGTTAAAAAAATGCATATAATACTGGAAATAGAAAGAGATGTTTCAAAATGGCTGCTAGTTGTTTAAAAAAAAAAGAAATAATTTGTTTGTATAGGTGGGTTCTGTGGTTAATTGCATGGCTTAGCAAGATATCAGGTAGTAATGAAGGACCAAGAGCAGAGCGAGTTGAGCAAGCGATGCCTGAGGCTAGGTGAGGAGAGGTTGGACAAAGGACCTGAAAGTAGCGCTCCCGTGGTGAGCAGATTTTTTCAGAGAGAAACGAGCGTTTTTGTAGCACATGGCTGGGAGTATTGTCAGGTAGCAATCCTGTGGACAGCAGGATTTTCAGAGAGAAACAAGCTTTTTCTAGCACATGGCTGGGAGTATTGTCAGGTAGCAATCCTGTGGACAGCAGGTTTTTTCAGAGAGAAACGAGCGTTCTTTTGTAACACATGGCTGGGAGTATTGTAGGGTAGCAAGCGGTGGCATTTTACAAGCAGTGACTGAGTGAAAGAGAAGATTCCAGGCCAAGGCTATTTTAGCCAAAAAGGAGCATTGTTTGCAGCACAAGGCTGATTTTTGAGGGGACAACGAGCGGTAGGGTGGTTGGTGTTGGCCTAGAGAGGGTGTGGCTGGAGGACAGGGCTATGCAAGCTGGAAAGGAGCATGGTAGTGCATTGAATTTGTGGGGGCAGCATGGAGTGGGCTCTGGGCTGGTGTGGGCTCAGTGAGGCTCCTGATGGGAGGCTAAGAGGCTATTTGAGAGAAGGGAGCGGCAAGCACAGGGCTGGAAGGCCTGGGGGCAGCAAGCTGTGGGGTTTTTGATGGCACGGGGCCTCACGAGGGAGGTGGGGAAAATGGGCAAAAGCCTGTAATGGGCCAAAAGTGAGTGGAACAGGGAGCAGCGCATGGCTGAAAAGAACTGGGATAGCAAGAAGGGAAAATTTTTGGCCTGGCACTGGGATAATATGACGGGGATGTTTTGGCTGGTGAAACACGGTTACAATCATGGGGGGACCAGAATGGGAAAGATGCCACAGACAGGAGGGTTTGTGTGGGGGGCTGACGCATGCGGCCAAGTGGCACGATGGAGCACGCCATGGGTAGACCACAAGGCAAGCATTTTTTGGGGGGGTTAGGGGCGAGGCCTTTTTAGCCATGAGGTTTTGGGGGAGTTTTCTCCACAAAAGGGCCAATGGGGGGAGGCCCAGTAAAGGAAGGAACTGAATTTCACTATAGCGACCCGCGGATGACGCAGGGCAACAACAAGCAGGGTAATTTGGTGGCATGGGGCCTCGCAAGGGGGGGCGACAAAAAGGACAAATGTCTGAGGTACCCAAAGAGCAAATGGAGCAGGTAGCAGTGCATGGCTGAAAAAATGGTGTGGGCCGTGAGGCAAGCTTTTTTTCGGCGGGGATAGGGACGAGGGTTTTTTAGACACAAGGGCGTAGTTTTTGGAGGATTTTTCCCAAAAAGGGACAACAGAGGGAGGCCTAATACAGGTAAGAGCTAGCAGGCTATAGCGACCTTGCATGATGTCACACGCCACGTGATGATTGGTGAGGACAAAAAAAAGAGACGCCAAGAGGAAAAGATACAAAGAAAAGGAGACACGCGTGAATGAAAGGAAAAGCTGAAAAGGCATGAGGGTGAAAAAAAAAAAAAGAGGAGAAAGGGGGGACACAAAAATATGGTAATGCAGGCATATAATGACTCTTGTTCTCTTCCTATAGTTGTCTTCACAGAGAAAAGCGAAGAAAATGGCACCAAAGAAAAGCAAGCCGTCAAAGGAGGACACCTACAGGGCCATAACTGAATTGGCCGAAAAGGCCAACTGAATGTGGGAGCTGGTGGAAGGGGAGGAACCAGGGAGATCCGGGGAGAAAAGGAAAGTGGGCACTGAGAAAGGGGGCAGAGGGAAACGACCAGCCGAAGGGCCACGTAGCCCCACTAGGGTACCACCACTTGCAGAGGAACCCTCAAGGGTGGCTAATCCGGTACCTCTGCAGCCTATAGACTCGGAAAATGCCAGTACCTCCCCCCTGATCAAGGTGGGATCTTCCCTGGTGAACCTGGACCAGACCCCCAGAATGTGGTTTTCCCTCTGCAAACCATAGTAGTTCACCCTCCTCCTCAGCCACAAGGAGAAAAAAGGGGGCAGTTGGAAGATGCCAGGTAGCACAGCCCGGACAAGGTTACAGGTAATGCTTCCAGCACAGTGGGAGATAGTATAAAGGAATACATAGGTCAAATTGTATCGGCGCCGGGGACAGGAGGGTTAGGGCAGATGGAATCAGCTCTGGCAGAGATTAGAATGGAAAAAGAGGTGCCAAAAAGTAATGAAGGGAGTGCAGAAAAAGAAGGGAAAGGTACAAGGGAGATAGGTGCACCTGGGATGATGATAGGAGAGCATGTCCCACTGGCCACGGAAGAGAAAATATGGAAAGGGTAGTATGTGGATATATTCACTTTGGTAAGCCGGGAAGCGGCAGCAAAGTATGAAGAGGCTGAAAACATTGGTAGGAGCGAAATGACAGCGGCAATGGTACTTTTGGGAAAAAAGGAGGAGGACAAGTTCATGAAGGGAAAGACCTGGGATGGATGGTTTGTAGGTTTTGCCACTTTATTAGCCATTGTCTTGGAGAAAGGCCAGAGCTGGGTATCCCGCTCATCACGTATTCCTTGATAATAAGGAGGGCAAAGGTAAAAGACGTGGTGGGGTGGCTATATTATGATGAATTCTTTCAACAGAGAATGGCAACATGCAGGGATATGAGCTGGGACATGAAGCAGTTAGATTTATGGACAGACTACGTCACTGATCAGTCCACGCCCGAAGGGGAATGGGGGAAGAAAGGATCGACACCACAGAGATGTTGTTGGGCCTATAACAGGGCTTTTTGCTCAAGGCCCCAATGTCGTTTTCACCACGCTTGCTCAAAATGTGGTGGAGGACACCCAGCGAGCAGATGCAGGATGGCACAGACCCAAGGGGTACTGGGACACGGGGGACAAGGGTCAGGTCAACAGTACTTTCGGGAAGGACAGGGGTTTAAAGGGCAGACATGGAATAAGGGCAGGAGGGGTAGAGGGAACATGAACCGGGGGGGTCAGAATCACTGATCAAAAGAACCCTGCACAAGACGGAAGGGAGGGCAGGGGAGCACAAAAGGGGAGATAGACAAGGAGCAGTTCAGGGTAGCTAGAACCCCCATCAATTTAGAGGCATGGACAACCTGTTTGGACAGATATCTGAACAGAGCAGTATGGGAGATGATTATACAAGGTTTTAGGACGGGGTTTTCACTACAGTGTGAGGGATCCAGGCAAGCGAGAGAGGCGGGCAACCTGGGATCCATTAAAGGAAAGGAAGGAATGTTGAGACAGAAGATAGAGAAAGAAAAGGCAGCAGGGAGTGTAGAGGGACCATTCGACACCCCCCTCTGCAAGATATGCGGATCTCACCATTGGGTTTGGTACCAAAGGAGCAAGAAGGAGAGTACAGTGTGATTCACCCCCTGTCTTATCCAGAAGGGGATTCGGTGAATGACTTCATCGGGGAAGAACACAGTAGGGTGACATATGTGACACTGGAAGATGCAGTTCGGATAATCTGGGCTACTGAGGATGCATGGATGGCAAAGACGGATACTGAGTCTGCCTTCAGACTGCTACCAGTTAGGAGAGAAGACTGGGATCTTTTGTGTTTTAAAATTGGGGAGCAGTATTATTTTGACAAAGCCATGCCAATGGGATGTTCCATAGCTTGCGCGACATTCAAAACTTTCAGCATGTGTTTGCAATGGGTATTCCAGGAAAAGATGGGTTATAGAACGGTGTTTCATTATCTAGATTACTTCCTTTTCATTGGGAGGGGAAAAAGGGAGACACAGAATATGCTGGGTAAGTTTCAGGAATTATGCAGGGAACTAGGGATGCCACTGGCACCGGAAAAAACAGAAGGGCCCAGCAAGGTGAAGGAATTTCTGGGGATTGAGATAGATGTACCAAAAGAGATAGGCTGCCAGACAATAAAGTGAGGAAACTGAAGGAATTGATTCAATTATGCACCACCAGGAGAAGGGTACAGCTGAAACAAGTTCAACAAGTATTGGGGCACCTGAACTTCACCTGCAGAGCCATTGGACCGGGGAGGGCATTCACACAGATGTTAGCTAGGGCTACAGGAGGGGTCACCAGACCACATCACTGGGTGGATCTGACAAGAGGTGTCAGAGAAGATTTTTGGATATGGGAGGAATTCCTGAAGGAATATAACAGCTGTTCATTCTGGCAAGAAGAGTGGGTGTACAACACAGACCTTGAGCTCTACACAGACGCAGCCGGGGGGGGTTGGCATGGGGGGTTACCTGAGGGGCAGGTGGTTCACAGAACCATGGCCTGATAGCTGGGTAAAGGATGGGAAAATAAGAGATATAACATTGCTGGAAATCATGCCCATATGGGCATGTTCTCTGGTATGGGGGGAGGAACTACAGGATCAGAAAGTGACCTTCTGGTGTGATAATAGAGAAGTGGTAGAGGTCCTAAACAACAGGGGGAGCCAGGTCAGAGACGGTCATGAAAGTATTACGACAATTAGTTTTAAGGGCTTTGCAGCTGAACATGTAATTCAGAGCAAAACATATAGAAGGGGTACACAATACCCTGGCTGACAGCCTTTCTCATCTGTAGCTGGACCATTTCTGGAGGCTGGCACCACCAGCGGAGGAATAAAAAACACCCATACCAACGAACATCTGGGACATTGGCAAGAAGGAGCAGAACTGTTGTTTTACAGCTCGTGGGCACCTCGGACTCTGAGGGCTTACGATGGGGCCTGGCGGGTGTTTCAAACATTCAGGGCTGAGCACCAGATGGAGGTAAGTGGGCCACTCACAGAGGAACAGTTGAGAATGTTCACCATGGAACAGTGGCAGAAAAGGAACGCCCACACCACAATGGGTGTTTATCTGGCAGGGATTAGTGTTATTTGCAACCTAAAGGGGTGGAAAGACCTGACAAAATCATTGTTCATCAGGAGAATGATGCAGGGATGGGGCAGGTTGAAACGTGGGCCAGGAGATAATAGGAGGCCAATAGGGGAGCAGTGGCTAATAAGGCTAAAGGATGTGCTCCCAGTAATATGCAGATCAAAGGCCGAGGCCCAGCTCTTTCACACAATTTATGTGATAATGTTTGCAGCGGCTATGACAGTGAGTGAGGTGGTAGGTCATGGGAAAGAAGACAAGGAAGGAGGCTGGGAATGGGATGATGTAAGCTGGGGGGTGAAATAGATACGGATCAAGATCAGGAGGTCAAAAATGGACCAAAGAGGACAAGGTTGCATAGTGACACTGAAGGGGCAAGTAGAGGTTGCAATATGCCCAGTACAGGCTCTGTGGGCTTTCGCCGCAGAGCAGGGGACCAGGACGGGGAAAGTTATTTGTACATGGTGATGGGAAAAGGGTCACCGGCTACCAAGTCACAGCATTGCTTAAAAAGGGCATGCAATTCATGGGGGAGGACCCAACTAATTACTCATCCCATTCCCTGTGGATTGGGGCTATCTCACAGTGGGCAGCAATCTGTGAAGGACATTTTGGAAAAAGGGCGCTGGCGGTCAGCCTGTTATAGAGATACATTAGAGCAGTGAAGTAAAAAAAAAATGTTGACGGTGGTACTCCTAGTGGGAATTATAGGTTGGGGGGGCAAGAAAGAGAAAAATTGGGGGGAGGGCAAAAGGGAAAAGAAATGGGGGGGGATAATATGGTGATGACACTAAGAGCATGTGTAAAATAATTAATTTTCCTTGAACCTCGTAGGTAGAGGGAGGAGCATGGAAGTCTGGATCTGCAGTCATTCCTATATTTATTGGGCTGGAAAGAGAGCAGAGAAGAAGGCTGGGGGGAAAGCAGCTGTACCAGGATGTGAGACAGTGTAGGTTGGTCTGGCATGGCATATGTGGGATGAGATGGGCATAGCTGCTTCCCACCTTGAAGGAACTCAAGAGACATCGTCCCAGTCCAGACCTAATTATTATACATCTAGGGGGCAACAACCTGGTGGGCAGACCATGGGTAGACACATGCTTACAGATAAAAAGGAATCTAGTGGCAATACGACAGTGGTGGCCTCAGGTGTGCCTCGCCTGGTCAGATATGATACCAAGAAGGGTATGGAGGCAGGAGCACAGCCACAGGGCAGTGGAGAGGGCCAGGAGAAAGATGAATAGAAGGGTGAGGACATTGGTAAGGCAGATGGGGGGACAGGTGATACTGCGGGGGGTAGAAGAATGGGTGGAGGACTTCTACAGTTCAAACGGTGTGCACCTGTCAGATCTAGCCATAGACATGTTCAATAAAGAAACAATGGGCTTTATAGAAGCATGGAGGAAACATGCAAAAACTGGAATGTAAAAAAAAAAAGGAAAGGATCATCCCTGAGGTAAGGGAGTATGATACCCTAAGTATGGGGGAAGCCAGCCATCCAACGCAAGCTGGAGACTGGCTAGTGGGGAAAAAGGGGGGAGAGGAGGGGAGAGAAAAAAGGAATAACACAAGAAGAGGTAGAAGAAAACGGTCTTGGTTTTCACCGTTACCTAGCGGGGAAGGATAATCAGAGATTGATACATGGATGGAAATAAATGAAATTTCTGGAAATATGATAATAAGGAAATGGAAAATGGAATACTGGATTATGAATATAAATAAATTGCCAATCTGAGCACAACAAACAATGGTCTCTGTCTTTTTGTGAGGGAAAAGGGGGGAATCCGGGACAATGGAGTTTGCCCTTTAAGGGGCAGACCAGGTTGTCCTGGTGCACCCCTTCCCTCTGTCATGGAATGGTTGTGCTCAGGAGGGGGAGGAAGGGGAGGGGCTAAGGGCCAGAACAATGGACAGGTAACAGGAAAAGGAGGGGCAAAGGGAGGTACATAAGGGACAGCACAAGGGGGCCTCAGCCACTTTTTGCTGGAGTTTTTGATTCCTCCCACCCACCCTACTAGACAGAGCAAGAGAGGAAGACAGTCAAGATGGGACTGTATGGTGGGTCTGTCAAGGTGGATGACAGATGCGTCCGGTTGAACAGTTTGGACTGCCAAAGGTGGATGGCAGATGATAATATGGTTATGGACTGCCAAAGGTGGATGGCAGGGGGAAAAGGGGGGGAAGGAGGGGAAGGGGGAAGAAAAAAGGAATAACACAAGTAGAGGAAGAAGAGGAAGAAGAAAGCAGTCTCGGTTTTCAATGTTACCTAGCGGAAAAAGAGAAGCAGAAGGCACCCAGGTTTTCACCTGGGGGAGGGATAATCAGAGATTGATATATGGATGGAAATAAATGAAATTTCTGGAAATATGATAATAAGGAAATGGAAAATGGAATATTGGATTATGAATATAAATAAATTAATTGCCAATCTGAGCACAACAACAAACAACGGTCTCTGTCTTTTTGTGAGGGAAAAGGGGTGAATCCAGGACAATGTGTGAGCACTGGAATAGACCAAATTAATACATTTATGAATGAAAAAATAAATTACTAACTTATGAGAATAAATGAATGAATCAGCTGAGTGAAGAGTCATAAACAAAGGGCATTTTATTGTTGCTACAGAATGTTGTTTATGCCATAAAAACATTTTTACTTCCTTCCAATGAAAAGGAAGTTATTAATAAGTTGCCAGCTGACACTTCCCGTGCTTCTGATTGCCTCAAAACATTTATTTATTCTTTGGTAGCCAGGTAAGGCCCACTAGACACAAGTGCCTGTTTTCAGAGATGACCTGGGAGCACTGGGGAGGTTAAATTACTTGCTTAGAATTACACATTATGCAGGAGGACTTTGTGAGACTCAAACCTAAGTCTGTTGGATGTACTGAACTCATTTATAGCTCATTGTTCTAACCTCTAGGCCATACCACTACCCCAATGGTGAGCATGTGTACTGTTGGCTTGTTTGTTTGCTCACACATTTGTGAAGAAAGATCTCTAAAGAATGAGCCCCAGTGGTGATGTTGTAGCCCGCTGTTTATTTTGAGGGTGTTTAATTTTTTTTAAACTTAACTTTATTGTTGAGAACAAGCTTTCTAACTGAAAAGAAGGAATTCATCGTTTATGTCTAATCTTTTATTGTCAGGATTTATTTTTTTAAAGTATCAGGTTTGTCAAACTGTTATCCTTCACAAACTCACATTTTGTTTTCTTTTTGAGTCAGTAACCCTTTTCTTTTTAAAGTGCCTATCAAAAAATAGTAATAACTGGGACTTTTGTTTTCATAGAAAAAGCTGATTATAATTTGTCATTATAAAATGTATTTATAACAGTGAACACACACCTGCTATTCCAATGGAAAATGAAACTGAAATGGGGGGGGGGGTTGGGGGTTGTTAGAGGCGAACCCTGACTGAAGTCCATTCTCAGTTCTCACACTCCAATCTTTTTCATCTGTTCCTCCTCTCTGTTCCCCTATGTATGTCACCAACACAATCATAGAAAAGGAAAGAGTCAAGAGAACATTTGGTGCTTTTGCCATTTTATGGCAGCTTAATCTGTGGACTCCATACTGCTGCTGCTTTGCTTTTGTGGCACTCTAAATATTTGAGAACCAGAGTTTCATATAATAAGTAATAGGCAGGTTGGGTGGTATGCTGGAAAATACAGTGCAAGTAGTTTAAGGGCAGATTGATAATTTTCTCATTCTCCAATGTTTTCACTGCCTTTGAAGTATGATTTTTCTATGACTGTATCCAAATGTTCTTAGTGGTTTCTTCCCCAAGTAACAATGTCTGTGGGCAGCATGTCCATGATGTCATGAGATGATGCATTCTGCCAGCGGGAACTCACACAAGTTATTACGGTACATGCATACAATCTCAGAATTAAATCTTCTGATTATATTTTAAACTTTAATTTATGGATTGAATGGCATTTTGCCTGCCTTTATTTTAAATAATTTGATCATGTACAAGAGCTTATTTTGAAAACTTGCAATAGCCAGCTTATATATGAATTTGTTTGAAACTGTTGGAAGTCAAACAAATCACTGCCCTGTACTACTCATCTTTCCTCAACTGCTTTTAGTTCAGCTCCTTGCCTCATGGTCTTACACAGCACTTAGGAATCTCCCAGTCAGGTGTCAGAAAACCTTCTGCAGTAACCTTTGTGAGGGCTTGGTGAAAAGTCAGTAAAAATGAACTGGAAACAAATCCTTGTTCTCTACTGCTTTAAAGCTGTACTTTTATTGACAGGTAAGGGTGATCTAAGTATTGGTTTTAAAAGCAGATTAGCTGCATAAAACTCAAGTGTAGATGTTGCCTTATTTTGTTTGGTTTTATTGTGCTAATTTGCTGATGCGGCATCTTTGGCATACTATATTTTTTATGTTTTGTTGATGTTGAGTATTTTTTGAATTTGTGTTTAATGTAGAATTTTTAGAAGTCCCCTGAAAAGTTGGTGTTCTGAGAGTCATCTCATATCAATACATTACCATTTAGAAATATTTGAAAGTCGGACACAGGCCGCCAGGGGGTCGGCAGGAACATGGAAGGATGACACATCTGGAGGACTGCTCTCCTTTCCTGGGGAGGGGGGTATCACGGCACCGATACCTGAGTGTCCTCTAGCAGAGGCTGGGGAGCAAGGTATATGGGAGTGCACATGGGGGGGTCAAGTGCAGACGTCTCGAAGAGAGAGCGCACGGGAGCGTGTGTGGGCCACCTCAGCTGATGTCATTGCACGCACCTGGCTCCTGAGGGAGTAAAGCAAGAAAAATCCTGCAGCAGCACCTTCATGAAGCCACATCTCCATCCCTCATAGCTCTCAGGCTGCCTCCCGTACCTGACCTGTGTCCATGACAACTTGGCCAGTGGCACGGCCCCTCCCTGGAGGGTAAGCCAGGGCGCAGGGCAGATGGCTCATATAAGAGTGGGTCAGCGGGGGCCATGAATGGGTGAACAATTGGCACTGTAGCAGGGGGAAAAAATATTTGAAAGTCTCCTGCTATGCTACGGACTATACAGTATTTATAACACAGATGTGTCAACTATGGGGAGGCCCACAGAATACTACGGACACTATGGAGCTGGATTGATTTTTCATTGATAGGTGTGTGGTGTCTTTTTAAATGGAAAAATATGGTACCAACCAATCAACTTAGATTTGTCATTTTATGTTACCTCACAGTCCTAAAAGAGACCAAGAATGCAGCAGTCTGACCTGACACAGCAGCACCAGAGTTCAGGGAAGAAAGTAAGCATGACCCCATCCCACCCCCTAAAAATCACTGAACAGTCTGTACCCTACCCACCCAAATGACTACAGAACTGTCTCTGCCCAGGCTCCCCAATATCTGCTGAACACTCTGTACCTTCATTCACCTCAATATAGACTGAGCAGTGTTCCCCACCAACCCCAATAACTACAAAACTGTCTGTACCTCAGCACCCCAATAACTACTTAACATTATGTACCCCCATTCACCCCAATAAATAAAGAGCAGTGGTCCCCACCAACTCCATTAACTAATGACCAGTATGTTCCTCACTTACCCTCCAGTTTTTGTACTCCACTCACCCATAATTTTTGACACACAGAAATAGTTACCATGTTGGTCCTTGTAAGACCAGATCCAGAAAAAAATGGTTTGATACATCTATGTTGGTCCAATAAAAGGTAACAAAAGAAACCAGTGCTTAAGCTTTCGGACCAACCAAGTCCTTCCTCGGAAGCTTATGGCAGTTGTCTGGTAAATCACATATATTAACACCCAGATCATACATAAAAAAGAAAAGAATTCTCATCAGTTTAAAATGCCTTTTTTTAAAAAAAAATATAACTCAGATTTAAATGCAAGAAACCAGTTTTAGTCAGTTGACAACTATGAAGCACTTCAAGGTCAAATGTTAACAGAGGCATATAAGAGAAATACTTTAGTTTCATTAACTTGACATGAATAAGTGATCATGCTATGTGAATACACTCTTAATTAAACACAAGAACTTTAGATATAATACCCAAATAAGTACATGTTAAAAAAGATAGTATTCCAAGTTAAAAACTTTAAAACAGAAGTATTCTATGCATGGCAATAGGAAGGTATAAAGAAAAGTTTCCCTGAAGTGAACAGACTGCTTAACACATTCATAAACTGTTAAACCTATCTGGGGACAATTTATCAACTATGTAGTCAACCAGATACTATATTTCATAAACATTAAAACATTCAGTGCTGCAACAAGATTTTTGCAAGAAATATAAAATGTCAGAATGAGTGCCCAATAAAACAAAAAAACTGGGGGGGTTCACATGATGCAGTCCACCAGGTAGCAGCCTTCCACTGCAGCTCCAGCTCTCTGACCCAATAGATCAATAATTTCAGTGAAATATCTAACAGCTTACTTTCTGAATAGAGTTCTACGCACCTAAGAAAGGACTGGGCACACAATACTAAGCTTAAATTCCTGGACGGAGATGCAGTCAAAGAAAAATCCTACAAAACATACTCCTCCAGCCACACCCGAAAAGGCCTCGAAGAAAACCAGGGCCTCAGGGGGTGAAGATGACCCGACGTCGGATGCTTCAACGGAGGAACAGCAACCTCTCACTTTGCAATGTTTCCTACAGGAGTTTTCTCCTTTCAAAGAAAGTATGGTCACTATAACAGCAGAAATTAAATCACTTACCCACGCAATTGAAGATTTACAACAAAGAACCTTTGATGCTGACGCCAGAATTAAATTGGTGGAAAAGAGAACCGATAAGATGGAGCCCGAGGTTGTGATGATCCGTCAGAGGCTTGTTAAAATGGAGATGAAAATTGAGGACCTTGAGGGCCGCAGTCACAGAAACAATGCGGTCCTCATAGGTCTTCCAGAAAGTGCTGAAGGAGCTGATGTGATTATTTTTATTCAAAAATTGATCGAAAAGCTAGCCGGACCGTCGCCTTTCGGCCCGACTTACATCATTGAACGTGCGCACAGGGCTCTCCGCCCCAAGCCACCGCCTGGTGCTCCCCATCGTCCTCTGATTTTTAAGTTTTTAAATTTTCTAGAGCACCAACATTTGTTCATTAAAATAAAAGAATTGCAAGAGGTGTGCTGGGAAGGCACTAAGATTAGAATTGAGCAAGATTTACCAGCTTCGATTAGGCAAAGGAGAGCCCAGTTTCACCCCTTGGTCTCCAAGTTAGTTGCTGCCAGCGTGAAATTCCGGATGACCTATCCCGCGAAGTTGGGAGTCATGATCTTGGGATCTTGGATATCCTTTGAGTACCTGGACGCGCCTCAAAAGGGCTTAAAAGTGCTTTCCCCGACTTATTCAAAGAAACCTGAGAGCTACGATGCGATGAGATGTCAGTCGCAAAACTACTTGTGTCTATAGATTTATTGGGAAGTTAATCTTTTCTCCCTAGAAGTGGGTCTCCTATTTTCAGTTTTAATTCTGTTGTTCATCGTGCTAAAAGCAGGCAAGGACACTGCTGCAACTTGCACTACTAGCTCAGTATACTTGTTGGGACATAAGTTACAAGCACTCTCGAACACTGTCCCTTATAACGTTCCACAGTAACACTACTTTCTTGCAAGTCTGTCTAGGGGGTTTTTGGTTACAGTGTTCATCCAGCCCTTGCAATAATTGCCACTAGAGGGTGCACGAAACTGTGAAATGCAAGAAAGCAGCTTTCCTCAGCAGATCACCGCAACGGTGGAGCCGTTCAGCATAATTCAAGAACCTAATCTCATTTTGTCAATAAGTGGGGCAAGTAGCAGCTAGCCCTTTCTGTCAAAGATGCCTAACACATGATCTTTATGTCTAGGGACTTATCCCTTGCTCAGGGTGCTTGAAAATCCATAATTCCAATTTCATTCCTTGGTTATAGGATTGACTCTTCTCGCTTGGCCTGATTTACTCCCCTGTCAGAGTTACTATACAGCGGTTCGAACTGGTCCAAATTTAAGTTGATGATACGGCATTGCAAATGACACGGCGGAAATTGTCTGTACAGTGTGGGACTGCTACACCTAAACGTCCTCATACTTCTTGGAACCGAAGTTGGCCATCAGCACATGAGACTGTGTCTGTTTTGTTTTACTCGCAGGAGATGATGCATTCTCTTCATTTCTCTGTACAAGTACTTTATGTTCTCTGTTGTCCTTTTATTTTATGAGGATAGGCTGCCACCTAGTAGACTATATAAGGTTGAGAGTAGCCATGATGTCGATTAACAGCATAGGATCACACCAGTCATTTTGATTTGTACTCCATTAAGCAGCGTACGTAATGGCAGTCAACTAACATGTACTTAGTTAAGCAAGGTAGTTAGTAGAAATAGTTTGGATCTTGAACAATATATTTTAGGTAATATATGTAGTTATACCCTAGCCCCATTGACAGTTCACACCGAGGTCTCGATAATGTTTCAGGTTGGTGGGGTAGCAGATGGGTTCGGAGGGCTGGGGGATGGGAGGGCATAGCACGGGTTCTGTTGTTCGCTGTCCGTAGCTGTGATGGGGAGGGGAGGGTAGGGTAACTCGTATGCTGATATCAACACTCACAGCTGTTAAATGGGGGTATTTGGGGGGAGGAGGGGGAGGGAGGGGGGTGCCCGGATCAGGCTCCTCCAGACAAATCCAGTGATGTTGTGGCCAGGGAAAAACCATTGATTGAGTGCCCAGAACGTCACTCAAGATCAGTTCTAATTTGTGATGAGTAATTTAACTTTCTCTTCATGGAACATCAAGGGAGTTAGGCAGAAAGCTAAACAATATCAAGTGCGTTAACATCTTCAACTTCGGAGATCAGATGTCGCATTTATAGAGGAATATCACCTGCTGATCTCAGAAGAACTAAAAAACGAGGAAGCAACAAATAGGGCAGGTATTCACAGCTCAGGGTACAAGGCAAAGCTGTGGGGTCATGATTCTGATAAGAAACAAAGTCACTTTTGTGCCAAGTAACATAATTAGGGATGCCCATGGGAGGTATATACTTGTCCAAGGAGGAGTATATAATTTAGAAGTATTATTGGGAAGTATTTATGGACCAAACTCTGACTCTCCTGAGTTCTTTGTAGAACTCATAAACAAATTGGTGCCCTTTATTAAAATCCCAGTGATTCTGGGTGGTGACCTAAACATAGTTTTTGACCCAAGCATGGACCGCACAGGAAGCAGACCCAGAGGTCTGACCCCAGCTCAAAGGGCCCTAAGGGATTTATGGGATAAGGTTGGATTATGCGATGTGTGGCGCATACTGCACCCCACAGAGAAAGGTTTCAACTTCACGTCCCCTGTTCACAAGACATCTTCTAGGATCGACTACATTATGATCTCATATTGCCTGGTAGCTGGGATCGTTGATTCTGCCATACATCCAGGACTGCCATCGGACCACTCACTAGTTACGTGTCAACTTTCCCTGACAGGTATCCCTAAGAGGAATGGTCACTGGAAAATCAATAAACAACTTCTAAAAGACCCAGTAATATTAAATTACATCAATAATCATATCTCCCAATATGTGTCAGTTAATTCTAATTCCACAGGTAATCCCAATATGGAATGGGGGACCCTTAAAGCTTACCTAAGGGGTTTATTAATTGGAGTTGCATCAAGGAGGAAAAAGTCAAGAGAACAAGAATTAATGCAGCTATTCAGACAGAATAGAGACATAGAGAAAAATCTGTCTCCCTATACACCAGAACAGACTCTACTGAACCTGGTCAAACTTAAAGGCTCCTATATGGAGCTTCTTAAAGAGAGGGCAGAATACTTGATTCTGAAAACAAAAGCTACTTACGCTGATCAAGGGGAGAAAGCAGGTCATCTTTTGGCTGCTCGTGTTAAGCAACAGGAGTCTGCCAGATTCATCGCCGCAATTCGATCATATAATGGATCACTAGTGGTTGACCCTAAAGAAATCGCTTCAGAATTTCAAAAATTTTACCAATCTTTATACTCACTGATGGCGAACCCCCTCCCCTGTAAGGATTTGGATCACTACCTAAAGGAATCACACCTCCCCACTCTCACAATAGAGCAGTGAGCTGCTTTATGTGCTCCTCTAACTTAAATGGAGATTCTGGGAGTGATAGACAGCCTCCCTAATGACAGGTCACCAGGGCCTGATGGGTTTTCCTCAAATTTCTACAAGATGTTTGTGAAGAATCTTACCCCCTGCTCCTCCCCGTGTTCCAGCAGATCTTAGATGCAAGGAGTACAGATGCTTCATTATTTGAAGGGATAATCGTGCTCATTTTAAAACCAGGTAAAACCCCAGAAGATATGGCAAGTTACAGGCTGATATCGTTACTCAATCAGGATATCAAGATTCTGAGCAAGCTGCTGGCAAATTGCCTAAGCACAGTTCTTCTGGATTTGATAGGAGTGGAGCAGGTGGGCTTCATGAAGGGTAGGTTGGCTAGTGATAATATTAGAACTCTGGCCCATGCTTTCTCGGCATCCAGAGATGCGGAATACCCAGCAGCCTTGCTTCTCTGGATGCCGAGAAAGCATTTGATAGAGTAGATTGGAACTTCCTTTTCCGGACGTTGCATGCCTTTGGCATCCCCTTGGAATTCCAGAACTGGATACAGGCCCTCTATACATCTCCAACAGCCAGAGTTTTATGAAATGGGTGTAGCTCCAACAGGTTTCCCGTGCTTTTAGGCACGAGGCAAGGATGTCCCCTATCCTCACTTCTTTTTAATCTATATTTAGAACCTCTCATCCGAAGACTAGTGGCTAACCCCAAGATCCAAGGTATACCAGTACAGGGCATTGAAATTAAGGTATTGGCCTATGCAGACGATCTACTTCTCTGCACTTCATATCCCGAAAAAGCCATCCCACACCTCCTGGAGGTTATCAAAGAATATAGTCTATTATCAAATTATAAGTTAAACGTGGGGAAAACGGTGGTATTCCCTCTCAACCAAAGAGTGATGAGGAATGAGATCAATGCATCAGGCCTATCCTGGGAAAGGAAGTCATTGAAGTATTTAGGCATTACTTTCTCGAGAAGCACCACCCTTTTGTGCAAATATAATCTAGACTCCTTATTAAACACTATTGTCCAAGACCTAAATAGATGGTCCCTTCTTCCCTTGACAATTTGGGGCAGAGTCAGCCTCATCAAAATGAATATCTTCCCGCCGCTGTTTTATCCACTTAATCTCCTGAACATCTGGCTATCCCAATCATGGTTCAAAAAAGTGCACAATATCTTCTCTAATTTTATCTGGGCAGGCAAAGGGCACAGATTAGCCTTCCACAAGTTAGCCGCCCCAAAGCTCAAAGGAGGCCTCCGGGTACTGCATGTTGGCCTTTATTATTGGGCCAGCCAAGTGAGTAAATATTTGAGGTGGCTTACCCCAAATGACCCTGGATACCCCAGAGAATACATACCCCTCTGGGTCCAAATAGAATCCTCAAAAATTCAACGTCATAATCTTTCCCCAGCGGCGCTTCTCGTTGTGCAACCCAAGAGCCTCCCTAAGCCACTGCTTGGGTCACCTATTGCCATATCGGTGAGGGTCCACTCCCAGTTTTGCTCTGTTATTAAATATAGCCATTGTTTGGACTTGGAGCAACCTCTGATGGGCAATCCAAATATCAGACTAGATGGGAAAGTCCTTTCCCCCCTATGGATCCCACAACTCCGGGAAGCCAAGCTCAGTTATTTTTGGGTGGGAGCAGAACAAAAATGGGCTTCATCCATGGACATTTTAAGAAAGCTAGGTATGTCAACCTCCAACATATTCAAATTATTCCAATTGCGACATATTTTAGTGAAAACTATAGGAGTGAACCCCTTGATGCCAGGGACTACCCCTTTCTGGGTGGAATTGATTCAATTTGTAGGCCTCCCACACGCAGTCTCTAAAATATTCAAAGCCTTATACAACAGAATACATCCTGGGCCTTTCAGACCTATGGATTATTGGGAAACGCTCCTGTCGGAGATGCCCATCAACGGGGAGATACTCTGGTGAGGATGCCATAAATTCATTACTCAGGATAGGCTCTGACTTAAGCAATTCTGTATCCTGCACAATCTATACTACACCCCTCAGAAGATAGCCAAGTTTGACAGGGAGTTTTCTGCCATTTGTTCGAGGTGCGGCTAAGGTGAGGGCAATCTAGTGCACATTTTTTGGCACTGTTCTAAAGTAGCCCCTCTATGGTTGCAGATCAAGCAGAGGGCAGATCCCTTGCTGGGACTTACGAGCTGTTTACGGTCGATATCTGCCTGTTAGGAAATTACTCAGAAATCCCAGTAAACACACACATGGAAATATCACATAGCTCTTATATCTATGTCAGTTATAAAACTGGTGCTTAGACATTGGAAGGATAATGAAGCTATGTCATACACTGAATGGCTGAAGGAGTTATTAAACAATATCAGAACGGAGAAGATGATTGCCAGTTTACAAAACAGATTAAGTAAATTTAACAAAATCTGGGCCCTGCTTTTAGCTTTTTACGCTCGGTGAATGCCACAACCAAAATAATTTCTGAGAGTAGAGACTTTACGTAATCTACTTCTCTGGGTAGTCGTCCCTGTGATGGGTGGGAGATTTGGGTGGAGGGATGGGGAGATGGGGGCGCTTGTTTGGGGTAGGTGTTTTTTTTTATTTTACATGCTGAAAGTACATGTTTACACTGAATGTACCATGACTATGATGTACTATATGTTGGAAATTTCAATAAAGATTAAATTAAAAAAAAAACTACCAAGGATCCCCTAGGGAATGAGATCATGCAACCTAATATGTTTAGAGTTCAACATGTGCCTGTATATAAATAATCTACTAAAAGTACAGAAACAGCCTTAATAATGGAAATCAAAAACTAATGGAGTTACCACCCCCCCAGGGTAACATCATAATATAGACAACTAGTTGGAAGGAAGTACAAATGCACTATGTATGTGAACCAAGAGTCCTAACACAGTAGCATCATGTCATGTACATGAATATAAGCCTCACCTCATAAAACCCCAACACCAACCCCCCCACCGTCATACCCGCAACCCTCCACACACACAACCAACACACTACCCCTCCCCCCCACACAAAGTGTGTTTAGAGATACCAAAATATAGATAACCAGTTAAAAGGGACCCTATAACCAAACAATATTAAAACAAACAAACAAAAAAATACTGAATTTCATCCTTTGTACTTAAGGTCTGTATAAGTTCAAGTAGGGTAATGTGTCATAAAACCCAAATCAATGTTCATGCCATCTTCTACCATATTGAGAAGTAAAATAAGCCTGATATCAAAAGTCCAACTCTGTTATGTATTTTTGAAATTCCCTTTTAAGACCATTAACGGCATATCTGAGACTGAGTGATCAGTCTGAGAGAAGTGCTGCCCCACTGGCTATTCAGTCATCTTATATTAATAGTATGTCTGTGTGACTTCATTCTAGTACGGAGATCTTGCCCTGTCTCTCTCACATACCCTGTTTGTGGACATCTCTTGCATTGAATGAAATAAACAACATTCCATGATGCACATGTATAATTCCTCTGTATCCTGAATTGTCTGTTTTGTGAAGTAACTGCACAATCTGAAGTGAAATTGTGCTCGCAAGGCTTACATCTGGGGCAATTGGAGGGTCATGTACCATTTAGTGTTATGGTATTCTGTTCTGGTGCAAGTTTACTCCTAACAATCAGGTTGGCTAAATTAGGTGGTTGTTTAAAAGGTAATCACACAGGAGTGTGATGTGCATATTTATGGAACACATACAAACAGAGGTGAGAAAGAAGCAAGTGCCTCAGCTGGGACTTGAATCCAGGCCATCCAGAACACCATTCCGGTTGCGCTAACCAGTTGCATCACTGAGATAACTGGAACCTGGGCTGTTCCTGAGCACCTTATTCTGGTATTCCGGGTGGCCTGGGTTCAAGTCCCAGCTGAGGCACTTACTTCTTTCTCACCTCTGTTTGTATGTGTCCCATAAATATGCATACCACACTCCTGTGTGACTGTTACAAGTAAATATTTGTGCTGCCATTAGGTTGTGCAGTTGAAAAAGAGTAATGTGCTCCAACACAGCCCATGTTCCAGTTGTCTCAGTGGTGCAGCTTGTTAGTGCAATTGGAACGGTATTCTGGGTGGCCTGGGTTCAAGTCCCAGCTGTTGCACTTGTCTAAAACATAGTAGTGGTAGTTCTTGAAAAATACAATTTATGGTCTCATGCTCACTAAATATTGGGTGGAGGTGCTTAATAATCTTACATAGAAGTTCAAGGTCAGGATGATATGTGACTTCTAAGGGAATTCCATCATTTTTGAGGAATCTCTAGCCCACTTCAATAACCACTGACCAGTCTATACTCAACCAACCCTTTTTAACCACTGAATTGTCTGTACCCACCCATTCTCATAACAACTGGTTAACTGCAACATTCACCCTTAATAACCACTGTGCAGTCTGTACTCCCAAGAACTACTCTGTAATTCCCATTACTACTGGGGATGGTGCCCCCCAACTACTGCACACTATGTAAGCCTCATAGCCACTCTGTGCCACATGTAACTACTGCACAGTCTGTAATCCCAATAACTACTGAGAAGATGTAGCTCACCCAATAACTCCTATAACACCCCAGACCACAACTTCTGCACAGTCAGCACCCCATCTGAATAGGTCCTGCACAGTGTAGCCACCTCTCCACCCATTTGTGTTCTCATCATTGTGGTCATTACATACCTGATTTGTTTTAATACACAAGCCCCAGGAAGCCAATTTTCTTGAAGGATTCCAATGCATCCAACATCTTCAAGAACTGGAAAAGGAGAGCCACAAAGTCACGGGATAAAGTGAATGGTAAGCCTGTTAGTCGTTGGCAGTGGTTGGCAGACATGCACTCCTTCAGCACTGAGCCCTTGACTCTGCCTTAAGAGATGTGCTGCACACGTGCATGCCTCATTCCATCAACTGTGGGGACAGTAACTGCAGCCACCTGCCCAGCCTAACTTGCCAGTTGCTGCAGTCTGACAGAAGGTCAAGGCATGCCAAAGGGCTAATCCCATGTATTTAATAATTATAGGGGTGCTGTTGAACCCCTATAGTTAGGGTTGAGAAGGCATTTCGATGTTAAACCCCAAATGTTTCACTTTAATAACTTTGCAAACATTCAATGAATTTGGATGACATTTTGGATGTACCATTGCCCTGTCTAGATCTCTGGATGTTACAAGTTATGTTCCAGTCAGATGTGTAGCTTCTGAGCTCTGGAAAGGTGAAAAACACACTTTTCACTCATTGACTTTGCTGGGTTTTTCATTGAACTTGCCTACAGCCCAGCATGTTTGGAATCTTGGTCTGAAATTTTCATAGCAGAAAGAGACTAGCCCACAGATGTACCTTTTGCTAGTCTGATGAAAAAATAATGATCTGTTCCAAATGTATTTAAATTTTTTAATTTTGAAAAAAAAATGTTTCTGAGCATGCTCATTAAGCATTTCACGATAGCTGTTTCAAACAAAAAAGGAATTCTGCTTCATACTGGAATATTCTTTTTTCAATTGCCAACATCTTGTTTCCATTTTTTCTTAAAAAAAAAGGTTTTTAAAAGCCACATAAATCACATCCTGAAGAGAAACCAACATGTGGAGCTTTCTGATCGGGACCCCATTAGGTTTCATTTGCACTTCAATGTTAGAGGTATGCCCTTGAAATGCTATTTTTTTTAAATATTATGAATCATTTTTTGTGATCACGTAATATGAAAGAAGAATCCTTACTCGTATCACCAGTCACAAAAAAAGATCCTTTTTCATACAAGAAGATTGTTTGTCTATGATTCTCATTGCCATCCCAAATAGTGTTATATATTTCCCTGCTGTCTAGGGGTACCTCCCACCTGCTGATCATTGTCCCCCTTACAAAAATATATCAATGGTGTCTAGTGGCAATCCCCACCTACCAATCACTGTCCCCCTTGTTCTTGTACATTTCCCTGGTGTCTAGTGGCTCCTCCCCACCCACTAATCATTGTCACCCTCAGAATTTACTAGTGTCAAGTGGCACCCCCCATCTGCCAATAGCTGCCCCCCTTGTATAATGATATTCTGTGGTGGCTAGTGGTACCCTCCCTGCCAATTCTGTCCTACTACCTGAAATAAAGAAAACCATCCTTGTTTTGTTTTTAACATAAAATGGCCCCTCGCTGATCAGCCCACCCCCACCTCCACTCCTAACATCCACTCAACACCCTCAACCCCACACTCCGCAGTACACCCCACACACCCTCACTCACCTGAACTGGTTGCTGGTTCAAGAGCCACTCTCCGGTTGAAGATACATCTTGCTACTGGAACCAGTGACTGCAATATGAGGAACTAAGGTAAATATGTTTCAATGTACTTCAATGGAGGTTTTAACTTATATGCATAGCTCATCCATTTTGGACATTTTGACACAAATTTTCAACATGGCCTTTTGGGGGCCCCACCTCATTAACAACATGACTGCTATTATGCAACTTCTGCCCCAAAGGTGATTTCACAGTCACTTGGTGAATTCACCTTTTTGGCATGATTTTAAAAATGCCCCTGCCCTTGTTTATAAGGTGGTATAATAATAAGGCTATGTTGAAAATATGGGGTCAAAATATGTAAAAATGACAAAGTTATCACTATTTGTTACAATTTTGCTACCTACACTCATAACTTTGAAAACTGTTAATATTTTGACACCAAATTTTCAACATAGACTTCTTATTACCCCCACCTCATGCATGTCACAGATGTCATTTTTCAAATCCTGATCGAAATGTGTTTTCATACCTGTGGCATAGAATGGCATTGCAGTTGCATGAAATTATGGTTAGGTGAAGAGTAAAACATTTTCTTCACTGGGTACATGAGGTGGGGTAATAAATGGACTATTCTGATAATTTTTTCACAGTTGTCCTATGAATGGAAACACATGGCCCTTCCACAGTGACATACATATACATATTTATGAAGGGATGGGAAAGAAGTGCCTGAAGGGCACTGTGCTTCCACAGACAAGTGAGGATATGATTACTCTATCTCAAAAACTATAGATGGGTGGGAGCATAGGGACCAGAGGCCCTGTGCTCCCACAAGCAAATAAGGGAACAATTACACTATCTCAAAAAGTAAGGAAATTCTTTTCAAAAAACTACATTAATGCATCAGTCAGAGTTGAAGATAAAGTTGTACCTCTCCACAATTCATATGCTGTTCTGGTGAAGAGTGGTTCCTCTATATAGGCACCTGCAGTGGAGACCAAGGAGGATGCTGGGAACCTCCACAAAGGAGACCCACAGGAGGGTGGCACAAGACATCATAGGGGAAGAAAACATCTCCCAGTGGGGGACTCAATCATTAGGGGGTAGAAGTGGGGAAGAAAGGAGAAACAGTGGTAAGAAGCCTGCCTGGCACCACAGCACAGAGGGGCAGGAAGCAAATCCTCAGGATAGCAGAAGCAGCTGCATGAGGGAGGGAGCTGGATGTCACTGTCCACCTAGGGACAAATGACTTGGCTGTGAATGGGATCAGAGCAGTGCAAGAGGAGTTTGTAGAGTTGCAGAGGGACCTTAGACAAGTAGCATATACAGTAACCTTTTTGGAGGTGCTACCTATCAGTGGCAAGGTTGATGCTACAGTACTCCACACAATGGGATTCAATAAATGGTTGAAAAACTGGTGGGGCACTCAGGGTTTAGGCTTCATTGGGGACTGGGGAGCCACCTTGAGGGATGCAGGCCAATGCTGGTGCAATGGTCTGCATCTGTCCAGGGAGATCCAGAATCCTAGGTGATAGGTTTAAATGCTTCATTGGCAAGCATTTCAACTAGCCAAGGGCTGGAGGAGGCACTGAAAAAGAGATGGGAAATCCAAGCCTCCCCCCACAAAACACAGTAGTTGGAGAGGCAAACACCAAGGTAGAGAAGTCAGTAGGGAGCAGGAAAGGGGTAAATGCAGAAAAATGCAGTAAGGACAGGGATTAGGCTAAAAGGGGTAAGGCCATCAAAAAATGGAGGATGATGAGTACCAATGCCCATGGTCTGTGTAACAAGTTTCCTGAACTAGTGGCCTTGATGGAAGAGGGATGCCTAGATATTGTGGCAGTCACTGAAACATGGTACACAGAGAACCATGATTGGGATGTCAACATACCAGGATACACAATCTTCAGGAGGGACAGGGTGAGTAAAAGAGGAGGAGAAGGAGTTGCTCTCTATATCAGGGAAGGGATTAAAGCAACAGAACTAAAGTGTAAACAGGAAGTTGATGAGTCACTATGGGTCACCCTGGAGACAGGAAATGGCACCACAATCTTCTTGGGGGTTGTGTATAGGCCCCCATCTCAGGAGGAGGGAATGGACAAGAAAATGATAGAAGGCATCCTTAAACTGTCAGAAAAAGGGGAGATATTGATGATGGGAGACTTGAATATGCCAGATGTTAACTGGAGCACCTTTGCTGCAGGCATATCCAAGAGCAGGGTCATTTTTGATGCCCTACAGGGGGCATGCCTCGGACAGCTAACGTTAGAAGCCACATGGGAGGGAGCAATCTTAGAACTGGTACTGTCCAAATGGGATGGAGAAAGGATCTCAGATTTAGAAGTGGGTAGCTACCTGGGAACAAGTGACCACCAAACAGTGTGGTTCACAATAAACACAGCCGTAGAGTCAAGCCATACAAAAACAAGAGTATTGGACTTTAGGATGGCCGACTTTGGGAAAATGAGAGAGTGCCTCAGAAAAGCATTAGCAAACAAGCAAGAAGGAGGAGTGGAGGAACAATGGGGAATAATCAACACAGCCATCACAGAGGCAACAAGCATTTGTGTGAAGCAAATCAACAAAACAAAATGAAGGAAAAAAACACTATGGTTCTCAAAAGAAGTGGAAGGGAAGGTTAAGGAGATCAGGATAGCATTCAGGAAATATAAGGAAACACAGAAAGAGCAGGACAGAGAACTTTATCAGTTAAAGCAGAAGAAGGCAGGGAAGGCAGTCAGAATAGCAAAGACAATAACTGAGGAAAAAATAGCTAACTCTGTTAAGAAGGGGGATAAAACTTTTTCTAGGTACATTAGGGAGCAAAGAAAGACCAAGGGAGGGATACAGAGACTTAATAAAGGGGAGGGAATGTGTGCAGAGGGTGACAGTGAAAAAGCAGGGATACTAAACAAATATTTCTGCTCAGTATTCACAATGGAAGAGGAGGGGGAGGTACCTAAACCAACAAGAGAAACACTGGATAAGGTGGTTGATACCAGTCCATTCACAGAAGAAAGGGTTTTGAAGGAACTCTTGAAACTGAGGGAGGACAAAGCAATGGGGCCTGATGGGATTCACCCCAGAATTCTAAAAGAACTAAGGGTAGAAGTAGTAACACCACTGACTACTCTCTTTAACAAATCATGGAAGGATGGGGTGGTACCTGAGGATTGGAGGAGGGCAGATGTGATTCCACTTCACAAAAGCAGGAGCAGGGCAGAGGCAGGAAACTACAGTCCAGTTAGTCTGACCTCAGTGGTAGGGAAAATGATGGAATCACTTCTGAAGGAAATAATTCTTGAGTACCTAGATGTCAGTGGGGCACAGGACCCAAGTCAGCATGGTTTCACAGCAGGAAGGTCATGTCAAATGAAATTAACACATTTCTTTGACCAGGCGACCAAAGTAGTAGACCAGGGAGGGGCTACGGATATGGCCTACCTAGATTTTAGCAAGACGTTTGACACAGTCTCACATAAAAGATTAATATACAAGTTAGCCAGCCTTGGAGTAGGTCCTAAGGTGGTAGACTGGTTAAAAAACTGGCTGGACAACTGGACAGAAAGGGTAATAGTAAACAGAGTCCACAGTGAAGAAAGGAGGGTAACTAGCGGGGTACCGCAGGGTTCGGTACTGGGACTGGTCCTCTTTAATGTCTTTGTAAGTGACATTGGAGAGCACCTGGAAGGAAATGTATATCTCTTTGCAGACGACACAGGGGAAGAGTACACAATGGTGGGTGAGAACAACAACAACAAAATTCAAAAGAGACCTAGTAGTAATTATATCAGATGACCTAAAAGAGGGCAAGCATTGTGAGAAGGCAATAAGGAGGGCTGGGGGGATACTGGGATGCATAGGGAGAGGCATCAACAGTAGAAAACAAAAAGTTGTTATCCCTCTGTACAGACAGTTGGTGAGACCCCATCTGGAGTATTGCGTGCGATGCTGGAGCCCCCATCTCCGCAAAGACATAGACAGAGTGGAGGCTGTTCAGAGGAGGGCAAACCAAATGGTGCAGGGTCTGCACCAGAAGACATACAAGGAAAGACAAAAGCAGCTTAATGTTATACCCTTGAGGAAAGGGGGGAGAGGGGGGACATGATAGAAACTTTCAGGTATCTTAAGAGAATTAACAAAGTACAAGAGTGTAACATTTTTCAGAAAAAGAGATATGCAAGAACAAGGGGGCCCAATTTGAAGATAGAGGGGAGATGGCTCAGAGGTAATGTTAGAAAGTATTTTTTGGCAGAAAGGGTTGTGGATGCATGGAACAGCTTCCTGAGGAGGTTGTAGAGTTGGGAACAGTGGGAGAATTCAAGAATGCATGGGACAGACATACGGCAAATCTAGTGGGGGATAGGAGGAAGTAAGCTGTTGATTAACTAGAATCTGCAGCTTATCCATCAGGTAGGGAAATGGGCATACTAGGTGGCACAAGCAGTCCTTATCTGCCATCAGATTCTATGTTTCTGTGTTTCGATCTGACAAAAGTAGGGAAATATGATGTTAAGGTTTCCAACCCTAACACTCCATCCCCACCCTGTACACGCCAACAAAAGTCTGGGTGTGCCTTGGGGTTGTTAGCCATAACAATCCCCCTATTCTCTTATACTGTACCCATCTCAGCATATTTACTTATGGAATGGGGGTGAGTGTTAGGGCTGATGACCCCTAAGCAAATGCCCAATGCCTGTTGGTGTGTGCAGGGTGAGGGTGAGGTGTTAGGGTTGGAAACCCAAACATCATATTTCCTTACTTTTGTTGCTTTATCCTAAACCCTGTCTGATCCATTAACATTGTATGTATGTGTGTGTATATTTATATGTATGTGTGTGTATATATACAGTATATATATATTCCATTTGGTCCAAGAAAATTAGATTGAATATGGAAGGGCTCACATCATTATTTACAGCAAGTTCCAAATTATTATTAAGTTCCAAAAATTATTGGCAATCCAACCTCACCTGCTTGCAGCAATATACAACTTTTTTGTTGTTAATTGTGATCCCAGGTTCTGATTCTAACCTAACTGATGCTGTTTTGACCAACCATATAGTTGTAAAAGGAAAATGATCACATACTGCTTTAGTAATGATCTTCATACATAAATATTAGACACAAACGTTAGGTTAATATAAAAATAATCTATAGCCAATCTACCTTATCCATAAATATAAGTACAGTTATCTAGCCTATCACCCCGCAACCTACCATTCATAAATATCAGTTGATGGTTACTAATAAATTCTAGTGAAGGATCTGCATTCACATGTTTTTTTCTTATCTAGATTTACTCTTACTGGTATACTGTTGAACCACTCAAGAAAAGGTTCCTTATGAATCCATTCTGTAAGAGTCCCAACTCTTGAATTAAAATCTCCCATAATGAGTATTTCACAAAACTCTAATGTCTCCCAGTATTTAAAAGGTGTATCTGAAAATGCTGTCCAAAAGGCTGGATAATGAAAGTTAGAATTATTTGCATGATTATAACATTAACCCAAAATGATTCTTGTTAATACAAATATTTACCATCAGGCAGTTATGAGAACTAAGCAATAATACAGGATCCTGAAATTACTCATCAACTCTCACATATACTGTAGGGAAAGAACAAAACTCAATATACTTGTTTTGGTATCCTTTCTAGCAGGTATGTGAAATCCATTCACTGCTATACTACCATTATCTGAATGTCAGGATTCTTGTAAAACAATATTATACTTTAAAATGAAATCCTTATATTTGGCATAAGCACATTTCATTAAATGTTTTGTGACATTCCAGTACAGGAAGAGAATACTTTCCTCAGTTCTCTCCTTCTTAAGCAAATTTAAGTCCTCAGATATATTTTCCATTGAGGTGGAATGGCATCAGCTAATATTATGTTTATCTCTGTGTGAAATGAGTAAAACAATTACTGGTTGGTACGTTAAACCAAACCTCAATACCATGCTTACCAGCGCATACCTGTCTTTTTTTGTAACTATCCTGGGCTTCTTGTTCGCTTATGGCCAAACCACGCTTTTCACCTCCTTCTCTTTTACCATTTTGAATTGTAATTCTAAGTGGCTGTAATGTACTGCATATTGCAGTTCGAAAACATTGAATACCAAATTTGCATTCTTAGGACTACGTGGAGATGAAATGCTACACTCATGCTACTTATTCATTTAACGAAAATAATTTCATTATAGTTGACCATATCCATGACATTTTTGAACAGGTTTCTATTCATGCTCTTTAATTTAAAAAAAAAAACAGGATCATAGTCATTTTGCTTGATACCTGCAACTGAGACAACAATCACATCTCTGGAACCCATGTGCATTCTTTCATTATTGTAGCCACCCCAGATTTGGAATACTAGTTAATATATTAGATGGTCAATTTGTGACATATCACAAATCTCTTTGCTGCCACAATTCAGTGATATATGTTTATCCAGGTACTATATGCCTAATTTCCCCAGAACCAGTGAGTTTCTCCACATAAATAATGAGCCAGTCTATGGGTTATCACAGAGATCGGAGTGTTGTCTTTTTGGCCCTGGATTCACTACAGAACTGTTTTAGAAAACAATTTTTAAAACCAGTTTAGCGAAACCATTTCAGAGCAGCCACACTACTCAGTAATCATTTCTGATAATGGTTTAGTGTGGCCACACTGCTAGTGTTAAACCTGTTCTCCTTGTAACTATTTTGTGTTATGTCCAATACACAGAACCGTGCTTGCCCGGACACACTGCAGCTAGAACTGTTTTAGTTAAACCATTACAGCTTAAAACACTTTTACTCCTGGACAGACCTGTGAGTAAAACCATGCTAGCTCCAAAATGTTTTTAAAAAAACTTTTAAGACTAGGTATCTAGCAGAGTTTAAAACCACTTTTGTTAAAACATTTTAAGGGTCCTGTAGTCTGTCTGCAAACAGTGCTAGGGAGACTTAAACCATTTTAAGGCACTTACATCATTTTAAGTTCCCCAGTGTGTCCAGGGCCTTACATAAACATCATATCTAACAATACCAAGCACATCACCAGGATCAATATCTACATCTATTTACCTGTTCAGTAACAACATGAATTTAGTCTTTAACATTTCTGTTCTCTCTGAATCCAATTCTGAGAGGCCTCTTAAGTTCAAAATAATTCCATCCAATACTTATGTCTTTTTATCATCAACTACCCTTTGACTGATATAATATAAACACTAGAGGAGCTAAAAGGAAAGGCACATTAGGAATAAGACGGGGAGTATATACCATTATTAGGGTGTGGTTTTCATGCTGCCACAATATTAGAAGTGGCAGCTGCTTTAACCGTTTGAGAATAAGATTACTTGGGCATTTGGTCCAGATTATCCCTTGTTCCCTGAAGAAATTCTCTACTAATATATCACCCATACCTTCACCCTCTTTTTTGATTCTATAACCTCTGTGTGCTCCAGGTTCTTAATTTTTCCTTTTTTTTTTCTCCTTCTTCTTGTATTATTATTAGTTACTCTGCCCTGTGATAGGATCTGGCAATGTTGGAGGAGTGGTCAGAAAGATGGCAGCTGCAATTTAATGCAAATAAATGTAGAATTACTCATATAGCGTGTAGAAACCCAAAGGCAAAGTTCTGGCTTGTGGGGGGGGGACTGGAGACAACAGAACAGGAAAGACACCTGGGGATCACTATTTTGGATAGCCTGAAGGTTTGGAGTCACTGCGACATGGCAGTGGGGAAGGCAATCAGAATGTTGGCATGCATAGGGAGGGACTTTACAAGCAGGAGAAGGGAGGTGATCATGCCACTATGAAAGATCACAGTCAGGCCACACCTGGAATATGGGGTACAGTTCTGGAGGCCATACTAACAAGGGGATAAGGACAGGCTGGAGAGGGTCCATAGAAGGGTAACCAGAATTATGAGTAGGCTGCAGGAGAAGACATAAGAGGAGAGACTGGGTGAGCGGGGCCTGTTCACACTAGAGGAGAGGAGGAAGCGGGGGGACATGGTAGAAACATTCAAGTACTGTACTTGAAAGGCATAAATAGGGTGAGGGTTGAAAATATCTTCAGTTTGAGTGAGCACAAATCCACTAGGGGCATGCATTAAAATGAGGGTAGCAGATTTAAAGGTGACATCAGGGGGAAATTATGAACTGAGAGGGTGGTGGTGTCATGGAACAGACTGCCAGAATGGGTGGTGGAGGTTAATACAGTTGGCAAATTAAAAAAAAATCCTAGGATACATACATGGGCCTAAACAACAGGGGGAAGACATAAATGAAGGGCAGAAGTTTTCCTTGGGAGGACTCGGGCAGACTGTATTGACCATGTGGTCTTTTTCTGCTGACAAATTTCTATGTTCTATGTTCCTATGTTTTAGTCTCATTTTCCTTAATAATAAGACTGAATTCTAGACCAACCACATTTCCCTCTCCATTTCTTTCCTCTTTGCCTTTTGCAATTCTGTCCCTTTCCAGAACGCCCCCCAGAATTATACTTTCACTTTTAGACCTACAGTATATGTACTCATTACTCCTAATTTATCCAACCTGGTTAAGACATCATCCACTCAAGCCCCATTTATTGTATTATCTTCTCTTAAAGAGGCAATTTAAGTCATAATTATTACTTATTGCTCCATTGTTAAAACATTGGCTATGTAGGGATCTTTCAATAGTTTAAAGTGTTTTTTTCTAAAATAGGACTGTTATTGCACTATTATACAAAGGCAAGAAAATGTCTTGCTCTCAGTGTGTGCCTGGAACAGTGATGCTATCAGAGCATAACATCACTGTATGAAGTCTGGCACACACATGACCATCTCACATGAAGAAACCCTGATAGAAATCATTACACACAGCTCTGCCCACTCAGTCTGTCCCACATACTGTTGCTTACACTTTAAGCTTCTGAGTTGGACCTTCACTGTTATGGCCACACATAACACCCAGCAGTATCTTTTCTGGCCCCGATATGATGATACAAATTTAAAATAAGGGTAAAATAAAGCCACAGCTGAAATTGGCTTTCTCCCTGCTTACCTGACCCACTTGTCAGTGCAATTGTGCGAGACCACAGTGTCACACTCACTCCACTCACAGATCATCATAGTAGCCAGTAGAAATAACTGCACTGTTTACTGACTTTTAAAAATATGAAAGATAACCAAATTGATACAGCAGGCTGGTGGGAGAAGGGCAACATGTAAACACAGAGCACTGGTGCCATCAAAAATACAGACACAGAGCCTTCAGAAAGGAAGGAGGAGGAGGAGGAGCAGACAGCCTCTACTGACAGAGCAGAGCCGCATTTGTGCCACTCATTGATCTGTGCTACCCATTGGTATGGTTAGAAATGGCCATGCTACTTACTGAATTAGTTGTAAAATATAAAACAATGCCCAATTGTAACAGTATGCTGGCGGGGGGGGGTGGCATGTAAACATAAACAGATTGATACCTTGAGAGACACAGTCACAGAGCTGTGAGAAAAGAAGGCAAGACATAGTGACAGCATCGTGTAGTGCACAAAACCAAAGTTTGGTCTATTTTTAACAACATATACCTACTCACTAGAAAAGTCAGTAAAAATGTATTTAAAAATGATTTGTTTATCTAATTGTGTTTTCTTTATAAATGAGCCATTGCATAATAGCAAAAATGCACTCCAGGGAGTGTGTAGGGCTTGGATAACATTACTCCTTAGGTACTGGGTGCACTTGGCCTGCAGCATCATGCCTAACCACCCAAGACCTGATGTTATCCCAGCACAACACTCAATCTGTGGTGCATCATAGCTTGATTCTTCTATCCACCTCAGCCTACACCTGTGCATTATTATACAGGGCTGAGGTCTGTAACAAACTTAAGTCCAATAATGGTAGTGCCTAAATCCTCTATAATAGTATTAAAGTTGTCTCTGAAATTACCTTCTTCACCTTTATTGAAACTGACAAACTAAGGAACTACCTTTGGTACAGGGCTATATTCCCATTTTTTTTCGGGATCATTTTAGAGCAATTTTGCAAAACTCAGATTATGAAAATCAATGGGAAAATTTTTCTCATGAGAACTAATACAGTTACCTCCACATTGAGGTTGAGCAATAGTGTTTAATAAAGGGCTAAATTCCAATTACTTCCTTAACTTATTACTCCGATTATATCTCTGTCTAGCCTCAATATTAGTTCTAGAAAGGTTTTCTACCTCCTCCCCCCTTACTATTTCAGCATATGGGGTGAAGCATGAAAAACTTGTCATGTGACTAGTTTTATTTGCTCAGGGGGAGCTCAGATGGTGGCTGGCCATGGAGGTGAGAGGTGGAATGTGCCAGTTGCTGACTGGGAATGTTTGTGGGGGTGGGGTAGACTGGCACTGCTGAGTGGGGGCAGGTAGACTACCAGGGATAACGGGTTATGCATTTATTCGTACATTTTACAATTACCAGCGAGCTGGCTATCAAGCATTGGGGCTTGGGGGGTGCATGAATAGCCCTGTGGGGCAGTACCATATGCATGATGAACAGGGCTTAGGGGGGCATGATTAATCCTGTGAGGCTTTCACATCAGGAATAGGGGCTTGGGGGGCTTGCTCCCTGTTAGTGGGCATTTACTCTGGCTTTCGGCACCCTGTTCAGGTATGCCCTCCCTTTGGCACAATGCTTGGTGTGCTGCAAGTCAGGATGTAGCCTCCAGGAACTCTGATTGTTCTAGAATTGGGTGCAGGGTCCCCAGCTCATCGGCATTTGGCCCAAGTCGCAATTGTCAGCAATGTGCACTATGGCTTCTGGAATTGAGCCCCTTGTATTTTGTGTGTTATAATGTTAAAAGTCCAAGGCCTTTGCAGTCAAATGTTGCTTGCAGACAACATCATTTTTTCCCCATCAGCTAGCAGTTTTTAAAAGTGCAAATTATGCAAAGAAGCATCCATAAAATCAAGTCCTGTTTAAGGCCACATTTTGCCCACTTAAGACAGTTTGAACTGCAAAAGACACTTTTTTTAGACAACAGGGCTCCACATTAACCATCAACCCACCAAGAGACTTTTCCACACTAAAACATGAGAAGGTACCTTCTCCCACCCTCAGACGTAAGGTATCCACTGGAGATAAGCAGCCAACCTACAATGTATCTTCAGACATCCAATTTGGGAAAAGCAGAAGTGCTATGCTCAGCTCATGATGTCCACCTTTCTGAAGAGCTTTATAAAATCAGAGAATGGCTTCATGCTTTGTGCTTGGAATGCTTGCTGCTTCATTCCTTCTGTATGCCAAATGCCTCAGACTGCAAAGAGTAGGAAATAGTTTAAGAAAATTCTTGTTAACAATAAAAAGTCACTTTAGGTTACATTTAGATGAAAGAGTCTTATTTTGACAGTTTTTCTATGACTTGCAAAATTATCCATTCAGTAACCCATATGTCACCATAGTAAGAGTTAGACTAACACAAAAATTGACCCAGCAACTGTTCTCTACAAATCAATGCATAGAGCATAAATACATATGGTTCTATCGGCAAAATTTGATTAATTCAGTTTCCACTATAAGCCCCTTATCCTTCTAAATTACTTGAATTAATCTTAGCAAATGACTTAAAAATGTGCATGTTTGCTAACAGTATATAAAATAGAGCATACATATTGTAATAGTAAACATGTCAATTAACAATAGCAGTAAAAGTAAAGAATAAAAAGAGAACTTTGTGACTTACATTGCCTTCCATGGAACATGCTGGACATCTTTCAGTTTTGTAGGTGCAATGATGTTTAAGCTAGTGACTGCATGTTCTTTTAATTAAATATTTGGCAAGTGAAGTGAGAGCTTCTGAAAGTACTAAAAAGACAGCACAAGACCTCTAGTCTTTAAAAGAGGTTGAAGGAATACTGCCCATGTAATAGTCGAGTCAAATTACAGTCCATTTTAATTAAATTATTGCAGCAAAAGTATCAGTAACCCTTAGCATGTCGAGTCCTGTTGCTGCTGAGTATACACTAATGGCCAGAGAGTAGGTATAAATACCAGGCACTAATGATTTCCCACCCTTTTAGTCAATTAGAAAATAACAATGTACTCGAGGCACAGAGCAGGCATTCACATTGGTTCAGTTTAAAAAAATACATTTAAATATATAGTATGTAAAAAAAATTGAAATGTGTAATGCATATTCAATTTTCAAACAGCACACCTTAAAACCTTAAAAATTCTAAAAACTATCAAGAAATCTTTTTTTATCAGAGGCTATAAGTGAAATGAGTAAGCTTTATGAACTCATCTAAATGTTTATAAGCTGTTCAAATCTTTCAAACTTACCAAGCATCAATACAATGCTCTCTTGAATGCCCTTGAAATAAAATCTACTAGTCTTTATTTTACCATCACCTTATGATTCAGTTATGAAAAGCTGAGGGCAAAGTATTCTAACATTCTAAGTATAATTTGAACATTAAATTAAAGTTTGCTGAAAGATTTTATTTTTTTTTTAAAGATAGCAGGAACAACAGCCAGCCAACAAATCATCTAGTGTCATTAACACAAACTTAATTTTGTTTCCTCTCTCTCTCTCTCTCTCTCTCTCTCCTGGATTCCAGGCAGAGTTCCTCAGTTCCTTCAACTCATGCACCATAGGTTTCCTGGTGCTGCACTAGCAAGTGATGTATCAGCAAGTTGGATCCTTCAATGAGCCTCCAGCATCAACTAAAAGAGTTGATGTTCTCCAGAACTCCACCTCAAGCAAACAGGTTTCTCTTCTCCTTCCTTCTTTCCTTCCTTTGGGTGACATTTCAGACAGCCTCCCCCTGACTCCTTGGGTCTGGCTCAATTAGCTCCCAGCCACAGATTTAAATCCAGTCATAGGTACCAGGGAGAGAAGGGAGAAAAAAAGGGCTATCATTAGTAAAAGAAACAAATGCAATGTCACTCAGAATGGGGTGTGTAGTCCTGGTACTCTCAAGCTCAGCTCAAGCAGCAGCAATCTTCATCTCCTAATGAACAGTGAATTGTTCTGATTCACTGAGTCTTTTTGTAGAGAAACACAGAAGTTTTCCAACAGAAGGCCTTTTGGTTAATCAAGTCTGCTCAATGAAAATCACATGCACTTATGTTACACGTCACCCCATGTGCCTTTTCCTCCTCATAATTTTATTGCACCCCGTCTTAAAACTATCCATTGATTTATTTTGCCCTTATCACATCCCTTTTTTATCTTATTCAACTCTTTCACCACTCTCTCTGTAAAGTAGTACCTCGTGGCATCCTTCCAAACTTACATCCAGCCAATATGCAGCTGTTTCCCCACTGTCTTTTTTGTTGTCGCTGATCCAGAATAATTCAGTAGGATCTACCTATTGATGCCCTTCTAGAATTTAAAGGCTTCTATCATGCCTCCCACTCCTTCCTATTCCTCAGTGAGTACATATTCAGATTGTTCAGTCTCTGCTTCTATAATTTTCCTTGCTGACCCTGAATCATTTTGGTGGCCTGTCTTTTCCCAAGCTCAAGTTGCTTGAAGTCTTTATTATGGTATAGATTGTAAAACTGCACAGTACTCTCACAGTCAACCTGTACAGGCGCAGTATAACCTCCTTTCTGCTGCATGTGAACCTCCTGTTTATGTAGCCAAGCATTGTGTTTGCTGTTGCTTTACAGCATTACATAGAGGGCTTCCAGGAACTAGTAATTGCAATCCCTAGGTCTTTCACCTCTTTGAACACTTTGATGGTCAGAATGCCCTAGTCTGTACTCCACCTCAGGGTTCTTTCTCTCCACCTGCATGACTGAGACATTGCACTTTTTGGCAGTAAACCCTAGTTGCCCTATTCCAGACCATCTTTTAAGTCTTTTAAGGCATCCCTTTATGTCCCCGATCCCTTTTGTTTGTGTTTACCCACACACAAAGCTTGGTGTTATTCCCTATGTTGTTTATGAACACATTAAGCAGCAGTGGGCAGAGCACCTAACCCACTGGTACCCTACCTGTAATCTCCCACATTTCTAAGTGTTACCCTCCAACTATTACTCTCTGTGTTCTCCCCCTAACCAGTTTTGATACCCATCTGGTTATTTTATACACCATCCTTATGTGATCTAATTTCTTTATCAATTTGTCATGAGGACTGAGTCATAGACCCATCAACAAGGTTTCTAAAATACCAAATCAGCAGGCCCAACACAGTTAGTCACCATTTCATTCTGGCATCATTTTATTTCCAATATTTATCCAAAGAACCACTGAACACCACATATACATTCCCAAAAATTTTGCTGAGCACAATGTCAGCTTTTTAAGTGGAGATGTTCTTTAAAAATAAAATGTTTTATTATCAGCAATTGACTCATGCAAGACTTGTTGTTCCTATTTACACAATGTAACAAACCCACTGCATTTACATTACGCTTCATTAGGACTAGAACTCCTAAAACATTCTAAGCAGTTCACACAGTTAATACAGGTTCATACCAGCTTCAAAATTCAGGTACACATCTTTTAAATTGTACTATGTAAGTGTCACAGCACTTTACATAAGCATGCCATTTCTCCAAGTCAACATGTAAAGTCACTGACTCAGTTGCTACTGTCCTCATTTAAAACCAAACCAGAACGGAGTGGCAAATGCCAAGGCACATTAGTAGCATTAGCCATGACTTGTGCATTATCATGCTGTGATGTCATACACCCAGCTGGGTGGGTGGACCATATCCTATCCTGTCTATACAAGATAGCCACCCATCATCCAGTACTGGTGATTTGTCCGAGATCTCTGTCTCTCTCTTCATCTCTCTCTCTCTCTCTCTCTGTCTCCCTCTCTCTCTCTCCCCCCAATTTAATTCAATTTATTTTTTACCAGGAAAAGCACCATTGAGATACTCATTCCCAAGGTGGTCATGGGAGGACAACAGGAAGGTAGAGTAAGGACATGCAAGCAAAATTCAATGTACAGAGCAGGAATTACAATTTCAAAAACAGACATAACTTCCCAATGGTTACAGGAATATCAATTTACCAGTGAATACGCCATATATTGGCCGATACATAAGAGCAGCTTAGCTGCCTAAATAGTATGGGAGACAAAACAGGAGGTAGGAGAGATAAAGACCGAGAAAGGGTGCAGGATATTAGAAGGAAAGGGGAAGGGAGGATGGGGAGAGAGTGACTGATTTAACAAGAAGGAGGGAGGAGGGGAACTAGGATTAGGGAGGGAGGAAATGGTTAAAGAAGAGGAAATGCGGCAAGGGAATGCCATGGCAAGAAAGGGGTACAAGTGCTTATGTGAGCTCATAGAGAGAGGGGTTAGGAGTAGCACTGGTATTTCTTCTCTAACAGGGGTTTTAAAAGTGATTTGAATGTGGATAGTTTTACAAAATGGGTCAGCTTTAAGGTTTTTTGAAGGGAGTTCCACAGAGTGAAGAGGAATATATATATATATATATATATATATATCAGCTGCTCAGTAGTGCAGCTGTGGTTAGGGTTGCCCAGCTACTTTTATGTTAAACCCAAAATGTTGCACTTTAATAACTTTGCAACTGTAGGACAGATTTGTCTGAAATTTTGCAAACATAGACACAATAGATCTCTGGATCTGGCAAATTTCATTCTGGTTTAGATGATATGTGGTTGTGGAGCTGCACAGCACCAAAAACATGTAAAAACCTACTTTTTGGGCTATTTCTTTGCTTGGGGCTATAGCCCAAATGTTTTTTCTGTCTGGTCTGACATTGTCAGGGAATATGCAGTGGGGGTCATTGATATGCCTTTTGAAGATTTGGTGAACATATATTAATTTGTTCAAAAGTTATTAAAATTTAAAGTTTGCCATTATAGTCAATGGGAAAAAATAAATGTGCCATGCACGAGCACCCGGTACTTTCACAAAAGCACCTTTTACTGTTGCAAATGCCCTCATAAGTGTCGTGCCATGCCGCCATCTTGTTTTCAGTTAGTGCTGGAGAAAAATTACTTTAGTTTATATTATAATTCCCCTTGGTAAACACTGACACTTGTGTTTACCTAATCGGGGGATGAGGAACACAATCCTACAATTAGTATTTAGATTTCAGCCCTGGAAATATATTTTTTAACCTCAGCCATCCTGTACTTTCACAAATTGCAAAAGAACAGTGTGACAGTTTTGGAAAATGTGTCACAGTTTCGTGCCATTCTTTTGCAAATAATGCAAGAGTTTCACAATTGGTGACTCTGGAGTCCCAAAATAAACCATTCCTTTGCCACCTCACTGCAACTAAATGGTTAGGGTGCTTGGGTTGCAATGAGCAAGGTGGCAAGCGCTCTACCTACAGATGTGCCTTTTGGTGGTTTCCTCAAAATATTTACACTGGTTCCAAGGTTATGGAATTCCAAAGTTGAGAAATTCCCCATAGGATAACACTGTGGTGCCCATATCTCGAAAACAATTCAAGATATGGATTTTTCACTCTGGGCAGCTTAGTCCGCCTTGGACTAAGCATGCATGGAGATTTCCAAGTCATGATTACTACTGCAGTGGGATTTTTTTAACAGTTGCTATGGTTACTGAGATATTGCCAAATTAGTGTTACAAGGGTTCCTTTTCATTACTCTAAGGCTGTGGTATGTCTCTGTACTTATGTGTAAGTGGGAGCACAGGTCCCAGATGGCCTGTGCTGCAACATATGCATACCATTATGCAAAAAATGGGCAGCTTGAAGTGAGTGCAGGGCTCAAAGGCCCTGCACTCCCACAGTCACATACCAGTTACATTACACTTTCTCAAAAAACAAGGGAAATTAATTGCAAAAAGCTCCATTAATGCATCAGTTAGGGTTGATAGTACAGTGACAAAAGTTTGGAAATTTGATCTTAGGATTACCACCGCTACCACCCATCCACACACCAACAGACATCGGGGTGTGCCATGGAGTCGTCAGCCCTAACTGTCACATCATTCTCCTATACTGTACCATGTCAGTTGTTTACACATGGAATGGGGTGACAATTAGGCCTGATAGCACCATAACACCATTTCCTGTTGGTGTCTGAGAGTGAGGTGGGGTGATAGAGGTGAGAACCCTAACATTGAATTTCCAAACTTTTGTTGCTGTACTATCAACCCTAACTGATGCATTAAATAAGCTTTTTGCAATGAATATATATATATATATATTATGGTAGCACGGTAGTGCTACCATAATTAGGGTTGAGGAGCCATTTCTATGTTAAACCCCAAAACATTGCACCTTAATAACTTTGCAACTGTTTCATAGATTTGGCTGAAATTTGGAATACATGATCAAGAACTATAGGCCTTGGCATCTCGCAAGTTTTGTACCAGTCGGATACACAGCTGCGGAGTTATTAAGCATGATTTGCGCACGTTTACACTTTTTCTGGAATTTTACAGTCGCGTGTACAGGTCGCACGGTTTGTGTGACCAGCCCGAAATCTTCAGGGAACGTGCAGCTGGGGTCTCCAATGTGCCTTTTGAAGATTTAGTGAAAAATTATTAAATGGCTCAAAAGTTATTCAAAAAACAATTTCCCGTTATAAGTCAATGGGAAAAGTTAACAAAAAGTTCAACACTTTCGCAAATGCATTTTTACTTTCGCAAATGGGCCTGTTACTTTCACAAATTGGCCATTTTGTTTTCAGTTGGTGATTAGAAAAATGCTTGGCATTTAAATTTGGGACCCTCTAGCAACCTAATTCTTTTTGTATTCACCTAGTCGGACCCTGAGGATGCTAGCCATGTCTTTATTTTGGGGTAAAACACCCCAGAAATATGTTTTTCAGATTTCTGGAAAAAGTACTTTCACAAAGTACTTTCATGCTCACGAAAGTGTCACAAATGTTTGCGAAAGCTTTCGCAAATTGCGACAGTAATTTTCTAGTCTGTGGGAAAATGACAGCAATTCTTTGGCACTGCACTGCAAAAGAACGGTTTGGAGTTTTGGGCTGAAATTTGGAGGTAACGCAGCTGACATGTCACAGATGTGCCTTTCAGTGTTGTATTGAAAAAATATTACAAGGTAGCAAAGTTACGGCACTCCAAAGTTGATGGTTTTTCCCATAGGATAACATTACGGTGCCTGACGCATTACAGGAAACCTTTGGCACCCTGCTGCAAAATAACGGTTTGGTCTTTTTTCCTGAAATTTTGAGGGAAGACAGCCAACAGCCCACAGATGTGCCTTTCAGTGGTTTGGTGAAAAGATATTACAGGAAGGCAAAGTTATGGTGCTCCGAACTTCTCTTTTTTTCCCGTAGGATAACATTATGGCGTTCGCCGCGCCTTTCAGGGCCCGTATCTCGGAAACGGTGCGAGATATGGACTTTTCATTGGAAAATTTCTTAGCCTCCCACTGGGGGCTAAGTATAAAACTAGCCAGGACAGTCATAAATCATATGACTTTTAAATTTTTTTTCTACGTCGTACAGTTCCTGAGATATAACCTATTTAGTATTCCAAGTCTTCATTTTCTGCTCCGATACCCATTATTATGCATACATTCTTTGTACTCACTGTCTTTCTCTATTCAGCTTTTGGGGAAAACCAGCCTGTGCGCTTACATTACTGTTACCATTGCCCTTTCCGCTTGCAGTTCCATGCCCGTTTCACTTACCGTTGATGTCTACGCCACCATGTGCGTCATCCTTTGCGTTTTCATTTGCGCTTGCATTTCTGTTATTTTTTGCCATTTGTGTCTACTGTACTGTTTCTCTTTCTGTTTCACTTTGCATCACCATGCCCATTGACATTTTCATTTGCAGGCACCATGTTACTATGTGACAAGACATCACGTGGCACACCGTTCCCGTCTGTGCCACCATGTTCATTACCCTTTCTGTTCTCATTCACGCTTGTGTTTCCTTGTGCGCCACTGTTAGCACTTCTGCTTGCATTGCTGTTCCTGTTACTATGCCACAAGACATCATGTGGTGGGAGTGTGGGGCCCTTTGGGCCCCGCGCTCCCGCTGCCGCATTACGTGCCGGGAGCGCGGGGCCCTATGTGCATTATCCTCATGCTTTTCATTTGCGCTATGCTTCTGTTATTTTTTGCCATTTGTGTCTACAGTACTGTTTCTCTTTCTGTTTTACTTTGTGTCACCATGCCCATTGACATTTCCGTTTGCAGGCAAGGTGACAACACATCACGTGGCAGACCATTCCCGTCTATGCCACCGTGTGCGTTGCCCTTTCTGTTGTCATTTGTGCTTGTGTTACCATGTGCGCCACTGTTAGTGCTTCTGTTTGTGTTGTTCTTCCTGTTACTATGCCACAAGACATCATGTGGCGGGGGCCCCGCACTCCCGCCGCCACATTACATTCACTAGATCTCATTATCATTCTCAAAAAGAAGGGAAATTAGAGGCAAAAAAAATCCATTTAATGCATTAGTTAGGGTTGTTCCACAGCGACAAAAGTGATGAAATTTGCTGTTAGGGTTGAAAACCCTAACTCCGAATTCACTCCACCCAGCACCACACACACACACAGACACACACACACACACACATATGCAAGTATGGGGGAGGACCAAGTCAACACGACCAATGACAGACATCCAGCAGCAGGTGACAGAAATAACAAACAATTGTCTAAATGTACTACGAGACATCCCCACCCACCTGACCAGGTACTGCATGCTCAATGGAGATCAACAGCAAAACTGAGGCCATGTACACCAACGTACACATCCCTGATTGCAGCTGCACCAGCGTCACCACACTTAGTAGTTGCATGGCCTTACCTACCGATGCCCCACACCACGCCACAACTGGTACTGTGCGTTAGTCAATATAAATGCTGAAGGTGCATGATGACAGTTGTAGAAAGGTTTTAACACTAGTGAGTATACATTAATTAAGAGAAGTACATAAATTAACTACAAGACACTAGCATGCTCAAGATAAAAGTAGTGTTACATTTAGTATGCGATTTACATAGTAGTACATTTACTGCAATGGTTTACTCAAGATAGAGAGGCTGATGTAAATGTATGGAAAAGCATTGCCTGTTCAACGCTGTGAAATTCGTACTGCTAGTACCAGATGCATTTTACTGATGAAGGTGTACTGCTGATGTACATACATAGACCTTCAGTGTGTTTCAATACTAAAGATGCAGTAAGTATTCATTGTAAGAAACAATGTAATTGCATGGATCAGGCCAAGCAACTTCTAAATATCATAGCACTACTGAGCCAACAATGACGTACCTGTATCGGAGATGTATATAGGATAGATTTTCCTGTAGGCACTTACTGAGTATGTTGTACCTGATAAAGACAATCTCATTGCATCTGTGATGACTAACTTATTCAAATAGTAATACATTTACTATTGTTGCAGTGAGTGATCTATGCCACTTATGGACACAGTGTAATTTTTTTTAACAATTGTTTCATACTCAGGCTGTATGCCTAGTGTTTGGGTTTGCCACACTTCTGTCACTGATGCTATCAAAGTGATAACTATGTTAATTGTGGTACAACAGGAATCAAGTAGGTATAGTGTAGATATAAACAGAATGTCTTTTAGGACTGATTTAATTCACAATGGGGTAAGTGTAGTAGGACATCAGGCGTTATTCTCTATCACTAACTGTCAGTTATAATCACACTAAGGTTTCAATGACTGTAATGATCAAGTTACACTGTTCATCTTCATGAGTTCATATTCACAGCCATTCTCCAGTAACTAGACAGTGTATGGTGTAACTGGGTGGGACACTGTGTTGCAAAGCTGCTGCAGTGCATAGCAGAGGAAGAGTATCTACTCATAAAGACAATTAAGCAATAAGGCATGACCAACAGTTATGTTAAATGGTCTGTTAATCACCCTGTAGGGGTTTAATGTTGAATGAGGCATAGCCGAGTGCCACATGTCACTAGACAGTGATAAACTGACCATTAACATAATACTCCTGGAGTGGCTTATTGCTATCATAATAAAACTATTTTTAAACAACATTAAACCATGTTAATCATATGGTTAGGCTCTACATGTATGTTAATAAAACTAAACATAAGGCTGTTACAATGTTTACAGTCAATTAGAAAGCTGCATTTCTCAAACCCTTGTTATAATCAGAGATATTATACCTGTACAAGTCCTTGGTTTTGCTTGAACTCTATTGCTCAGGTGGCCCACCACATGTGGTGTGGTCTGGTGTGGGGCATCGGTAGGTAGAGGCCATGCAACTACTAAGTGTAGTACGTTGTGCAGCTGCAATCAGGGATGTACGTTTGGTGTACATGGCCTCAGTTTTGCTGTTGATCTCCACTGAGCATGCAGTACCTGGTCAGGTGGGTGGGGATGTCTCGTAGTACATTTAGACAATTGTTTGTTATTTCTGTCACCTGCTGCTGGATGTCTGTCATTGGTCGTGTTGACTTGGTCCTCCCCCATACTTGCATATGTGTGTGTGTGTGTGTGTGTGTGTGTGTGTGGTGCTGGGGGGGGTGAATTCGGAGTTAGGGTTTTCAACCCTAACAGCGAATTTCCTCACTTTTGTCGCTGTGGAACAACCCTAACTAATGCATTAAATGGATTTTTGCCTGTAATATATATATATATATATATATATACATATATATATATATATATATATAGTGGTGGTACAGCTTTAGTTAGGGTTCAATGATCACTTCAATGTTAAAACCAGAATTTTGCACTTCAATAACTTTGCTATTGTTTGACAGATTTGCATGGAATTTTGCATGTACTGTCAGTGTCCAAGGATTTTGTTTCAGTCGGCTATGTGGGTGCGGAGATACTGTACAGAGGGTCTGAAAATGTGAAAATTACCATTTTTGTCACACTGTTTCTCATAAACTGTGTGGAGTTGTGGTTTAAAATTTGCAGAATGTATAGGTCTTGGGTCACAGATGTGCCGTTGGAACATTTGGCGAAAAAATATTAATCCATTCAAAAGTTATAAAAGTTTCAACATTCCCATTATTTCCTATGGGAAAAGTTAAATGTGCCATGCGAAACAACTGTTTTGTTGTCGCAAAAGTGGTATTTATTGTCGCAAATCAGGAGTGTAGTGTCGAGATTCCACAATATTGTTTTCAGTTAGCAAGGCAAAGAAATTTAAACTGTTTGAAAAATAATACTTTTGCAAAACAAGGGGAGGTTTTGCCACAAACTGCTGCAAAAGGAGTCATTGCTTTGAGAAAATAGTGCCACAATTTGCAGAACTAAAAACTCTGCGGTTAAAAAAAAACAAACAAAAAAAAAAACAGATTTCAAACGTATGGCAAAGCCCCAAATAAGTCAGGCAATGGGGCCAGAGTGACCAGTGTAGATGGGAACTGGTTGGAGACAACAAGAAGGATAAAATACTGATTTATAAAGAAACAGCGAAAAAAGGGATGCCTACATAATTAAGCCAATACAGCACAAACTCTGCCACTCACAACCTGGTGCTAATATAAGATTATACCAAGCTTGATCATGTTTGAATAAGGGGTTCTCAAGGTGTGTCAAAAATATGTGTGATGTTATCAGGACAATGAATTAAATTCAACAAAGTCTTGGTCCATGTTCCTATTATAGTAATAGCATGTTTGGAGAGCACACAGATATGAAAAAGAACTGATAAAAACATGTTGGACTGCATCCACAGTGGGTTTCTGCCAGAATGCGGTCCTTCCACTGCCTGTGAACAAGGCACACACACCCATTCTAACTGTCAGTGCCTGTACCATCTCCCTACCCCTGTCTGCATTGCAGAGACAAAAACCCCAAAGACCTTGTCCTCCCCCAGTGCATTTCCCCTCACCATCCCCAGTCTGTAGAGCCTCAAAAATCTTCCATGAGGGATGTGAACCTCTATGGTGCACAACTGAATATCAGGCATCAGACTTCCAGTAAGAGGATGCCTCTCTGCCCGGAAAAGCAGACTAGATCTGAAGCACCCACCACTGCTCACACAGCCCTCCCCAGCCCTCATCCATCTGTACTGAGATGAATGTCCTTGTACAATCTCTCATTGTACCCAGGCACCAAGTCTCTCCTCCTCCCCTCTCCATGCCCAGGAGCTATTAGAAGAGCCAAGTAATTGCAACACATGCCAGATTCAAATGACTCTGAGTGGTGAGAAATGGCGTCAGAAAGGAGCCAAAAACAAACCAAAGCACCCAGGTTATAAAGTCAGACCCACATTCACCAGGTACAGCCAACAGAAGCACCATCCATGAAGGAGGAGACTGCCCCATGGAGAAACAGTGCAGACCATCCCTGCCCCACTTTCCCATCCTCATCTTCCAGTCAAAATGAGTGCCGGCTCTGCACCCCTATCATATATGTAACCCCCCCATCCCCAATGCCTTCACTTTTTAATAATAATTTTTCTGGTGGCCTATTGTCCCTCCCTACCTGTTTCCTGATATTAGTCACAGTTTTATTTATTAACTTTGCCTGATGGTCTAGTTGCTTTTCCTCCCCAATCCCCAATGCACACTGCTGGTTACTGGCATCCACGCACCCTCCCATTTTTTTTATATGCTGAAGTGAAAAAAAAATGTCCCTTGATGTCTTTTCGACCTTTTTTAACCTGTAAAAAAAAAAAAAAAAGACCATCGCCAATCACACCCGAACCCCACCACTCAACTTCACACTATGCACCCACCTCCCCACACCACCCCCCTTGACACCCCACACACCCTCACTCACCTGAAGAGGTCCCAGGTTCGAGATCTACTCTCCCAATTGAAGACACATCTTGCTGCTGAAACCAGCGACTGCGATATGAAAAACTAAGGTAAATGCGGTTCCATGTATTTCAGTGGGGTTGCAAATTGTATTTATAACTCAGCCATTTTTTGAGATTTTCACCCAACGTTTTTAACATAGTCTTTTGGGGATCCCACCTTCTAAACAGTGACACTGTAATTTTGTTAGTCAGGCCAGGAAGGTGATTTCATGTCCCTGCACAAAATCACCTTTTGGAACTGAATAACAAAATTTTATCACAAGTGCTCATGAGGTGTGGTCCCAAAAAGACCATGTTAGAAATTTGGTGAAAAAAATGCCTAAAAATTGCTGTGTTATGAGCGTTCATTAAAAATTTTCTACACATGCGCATAACATTGGTAATTTTCAATATTTTGACTCCACATTTTCAACATAGCCACTTTTTCACACCACATCATGAACAGTACAGATGTCATTTTTCACATCATGTCCAAAATGTGTTTCTGAACCTGTGGCACAGAATGGCATTTCTGCATGGATTTGAACATTTTCACCAATGGGGTTTATGAAGTGGGGTCATAAGAAGAGTATCTTATGTGGGTGGTCATCAAAACAGTTAAAACTACCCCTAGACTGGTGCATAACAGGGTACTCAAACATAGGGCAATGGCCGACTTCAGGAACTACCTATCAGGAATCGACAGAAGGTTTCTAGACTCTTGCTCCAATGTTGACACCACCCTTGAGTTCTCCATAAAACACTTCAATACAGTGGCAGACAAGTTTGCTCCATACCACAAGAAAATGGTAAAGAACAAGGGCATGGACTGGGTAACTCCCTCCCTTCTCAGCATGATGCACCAACGAGATAACTTCTGGCACAGGGCCAGAGCTACAGGGTCAATTGGAGATGTCCAGAACTACAAAGCAGCCTGAAACAAGTGCACCTGGGCTATTCAATAAGTCAAGGCCATGACCCACAAGAAGCAGCAACTGAGGCACTGGGGTGATGGGAAGAAATTCTGGGCCTCAATCAAGAACCTGCTAGGGACCAAGGACACAACACCCCCCCAATGCTAAATCACAAAGGTGAAATTCTTGAGGACAATACCATTGCTAATATCTTTAACAGGGCATTCATGGACTACAGTGTAGTTCTACCCACACGATGGCTGCAATCCTCCATGCCACTTCACCCACAGAACATTCACCCACCAACTCAAATGCCACACACTCTCCCAATTTTTACTTTAGGCAGTTGGCTAGTAGGAAAACTAGTAAATATCTAGTGAGAATCCTGGGCAAAACAAGTATGGGGTGGTGCGATGGATTGACAAGAAACTAATCACCATCGCACTCCCAAAGGTTATCAATCCCATCACTAAGCTTTTCAACCTGTCACTCCACCTCTCTGATTTCCCCTCAAGATGGAAAACTGCTCTGGTGACCCCTGTCCTAAAAGGTGGGAGATATCACTAGTATCCAACTATAGACCCATTTCAATCCTGTCTCTGCTCTCCAAAGCTCTGGAAAGAATCATTGCCAACCAACTCACAGACCACCTACATAAATACAACCTCCAATGCTCCCAATAACATGGGTTCCACAAGATGCATAGCACTAGTACTGCCCTAACTGAATTCACTGATTTCATCCATGAGGCCCTCTATTAGAGCCAGCTGGTTGGTTCAATCTTTATTGACCTAACCAAGGCTTTTGACTTTGTGGTTCACCAGCTCCTGCTACACAGGCTAGGCTGCCTAGGCCTCTCCCCAGACACAGTTAGTTGGTTCTGTAGCTATCTGGTGGGGTGCTCACAGCAAGTTAAAATCAATGGAGACATTTCTGCATCCAGAGAGGTCTCAGTTGGGATCCCACAGGGCTGCATACTGGACCCACTTCTGTTTAGCCTCTTCACGAACAACCTTCCAGATACCTGCCCAACAACCAAAGAGGTGCTCTACTCAGATGACACATTATTATTCTCTCAAGACTCCTGCCAGGAAGCACTCACCAGGAATCTGCAAACAGGATTGGTTTAAAAAATAATCTATTAGAACTTAATAGCCAAAAAAATGTAGACAATGCTCTTCACAGGGCATCAAAGAGAAAAGAAACAAGGCCATTAATAATACAAACAGCTCTGGCATTGCTCTTGAGCAGGTGAAATCCTTCAAATACCTAGGAGTCATAATTGATGAGGCTCTAACATTTGAGGAACACAGTGGCAATATTAAATCTGCTGCCAACAGGAAGCTAGGGATTCTATACAGGCTTCGTTTCTGCCTCACACCAGAGGACAGGTCAATGAATGTCAGCGGTACAATTCTCCCAGTCCTCAACTACAGAAATGTGGTCTATGGTGCAGCCTCAAAATCCACCCTTCAATGTGTCCAAACAACTCTCAAAAAGGCATGTACATCTGTGCTCGACGTAGAATGTCTCTCGTACACATGCAGTCTTTACTTGAGGGCCAAATGGTTTCCCCGACAAAACCAAATGAAGTACCAGACCTGCCTGGTAGGGAAAAAGGTACTACTAGGGCTCACACCTCTGTACATACAGGCACTGTTCCAGCTTGACCCTGCATACCACTAGGAGAGTATCAAAGTATGCCCTGTCGGTGCCTTTCTCAAGGACATCTCTGGGCAGGTGAGCATTCACAGTAAGGACCCCTACCTGGCTAAATGACCTCCCCTAAGCCATCACAAGCCTTGTACAACTTGGTCATTTTAAACAGCACTCCAGAATTCCCTCTTCCCACCAGAACACGGTAATTGTTGACCTGATCCCCACCTACTGTCCTCACAACTGCTCACTCAACTTGACTCAGAATGCTGCAGGCCAACGCTGCCGACCAGTTTGGGAGGACTGTGTCAGGGCTCCTGTTAGTACTTACTTTTCCTATATGCCCTCTTTATTTACCCCTCTTTCCCATATGTTCTCTTTCTTTATTTACCCCTCTCCTCTACCTACTATCTTCTTTACCCCTCTAGAGCACACCTGATGCACCTGTGAGTGCTCTGTCTTAATTTTACCAACTGCAAATATTTTTGTTTATTACCTAAGTTGAGGCTGCTTACAATTGATTGTATTTGAATACTGTACCATCTTTGTCTACCTGACAGTGCTTGTTAGCTGCAAATCTGTATGCATATTGACTAAGTGGCGATTGCTGATTTTGACTGTATGTGAATTTTATACCTCCTTTAACTACCTGATAATACTTTTTAGCTGCAAATGTCCCCCTCCCCCACCCTCCCTGTGTATCAATAGTTGTCTTCCTTTCACCTTTGTATGATGAGGAACCTTTGTAAATGAGCTTTTAGCTTTAAAGGTGCATTTCCAAAATGCTAATAAAATAAAAAAAATTTAAAAAAGTGTTCAACATACGGAGTCAAAATATGAAAAATTGAGAAAGTTATGACCATTCATTGCAATTTCACTATGCCTACTCGTAACTTTGGAAATGCTAAATATTCTGACCCCAGATTTTCAAAATAACCTTCTTATTAAACAAACGTTTGTATGTCACAGCTGTCATTTTTCAAATTTTGCTCAAAATGTGTTTTCAGACATGTGGTGCTGAATGGCGTTGCAGTTGTCCAGAATTACATGCAACCACAGGTGGGGGTGTGCCTTTGGGTTGTGACCCTAATGCTCACCCCATTCTCTGATGCTATACAACCTCAGCTTCCTTACACATAGAATGGGGTGTGTTAGGGTCACAACCCCAAGGCATTCCCCCTATGCCTATTGCTGCATGGATGGTGGTGGTGGGGTGGGGCGTTAGGGTTGTAAACTCTAACACCACATTTCCAAACTTTTGATGGTGGGAACCCTAACTGATGCATTACTGAAGTGTTTTGCTGAGATGGCTATAGTATAGGAGAATGGGATGATTGTTACAGTTCAGAATCCCAAGGCACACCCCATGCCTGTGGCTCTGTGCAGGGTGTGGGTGGGGTGTTAGGGTTTGAAACACTAACACCATATTGCCCAGATATTGTTACTAGAACTTTAACTGATGCATTAATGAAGTTTTATTCAAAGAAAATGCTGTATTGTAGGGGGTGGTAGCGCCCATATATTAGGGTTCAATGGCCAGTTCTATGGTAAACCCCAAATTTTGAACTTTAATAACATGGACAATGTTCAACTGATTCATATGATGTTTTCCATGTGCCTTTGGGGGGGGCAGATATCTTGATGTGGCAAGTTTCATTCTGATTGAATGTGTGGCTATGGAGATACAGACTGTCAAAAAATGTGATAATTATCATTTTTGTCAAATTCTTTGTCACGCCACTGGGCAAAATGGCTTGGAAGTTAGATCAGAAATGTTCAGAGTATATAAGTCTTGGGTCACAGATATACCTTTTGAAGGTTAGGTGAAAAAATATTAATCCGTTCAAAAGTCATTAAAATTGAAAATTTCCCATTATTTTCAATGGAAGCAGTTAGATGTCCCATGTGAAAAAGGATTCTTTATTGCAAATGCAGAACCCTTAACACAAATGCAGAATCATTTTCCACAAATGTGGAATCCTTTTTCATGCATGCTGCCATTTTGTTTTACAGTTAGTGGTGGCAACTAAATTACATACAGTATTTAAAAAAATAGATGGTACTGGTAGACAACAATAGTTGTCTTTACCTAATTGGCACCCAAATAATTCTATTTATGGGTTAGTTTTTTTTGTCATGTTGATGGAAATGTGTTTTTTTAGTATTCCGAAATCCTTTTCTACAAATTGAGATAAAGGAACCATGGAAAAGCATCCTTTGTCACAATATGTGAAAAATGACTTTCCTGGAAGTGTAGTGGTCCCTCCGCCCTCCCCTGATGTTCGATCACCATCCCTGTATTAAAAAAAAAATCCTGGGAGTCTAGTAGTCCCTCTCCCCTCCCTCAATGTCTGATTGCCATTCCCATATACAAAGCAACTGTCCCTGGTAGTCTAGTGGGCCCTCCCCCCCCACGTTCTGTGATTCCCTTCTCAGTATAAAAAAAAATTCCCTGGTAGTCTAGTGGGACCTCATCTTCCCCCGATGTTCAATTACTATCCCTGTATAAAACAAAATCTCCCTGGTAGTCTAGTGGTCCCACACCCCTCTCCTGATTTGCAATACCCCTTCCCGATATCCATTCACCATCACCGTATTAAAATAAATTCCCTGGTTGTCTAGTGGTCCCTTCCCCAATCTCTGATCACCATCCCCTTTTTTAGAAAAAAGTCCCTGGTAGCCTAGTGGTCCCTCCATTGATGTCCAATCATCATTTCCCCTTTAAAAATAAATTCCCTGGTAGTCTGCTGGTCCTCCCCCTCCTGATCCCTAACCCCATGAAATTCCACTCAGATTTCTGGTGGTCTAGTGGACCCCACACCCTGTGAAGTACTCATCCACCACCCTGCCCCCTTCTCACTCCAGTCAGAGACCAGCACAGCCCTCCTCTCACCTCCTCGGCTGGCCTCTGACTGACCTATGAATGAGTTCATGCTAGACAAGTACGCCATCATTCATAGTTCGGTTGTGGCTAGCCATGGAGGTGAGAGAAGTGCTGTGCTAGTTGGTGACAGGGAGCAGGATGGGGGGAAAGCAAGGTGGAGGGTGACTACCTCACAGGGTGGGGGGATGAGAGTAGACTAGACAAGCAGTGATCTGAGTGGGATTTCAAGGGAAGGTGATCGAGGAGAGGGAAGGGACCACTAGGCTACCATGGAATTTGTTTTACTATGGGGATGATATTTTATAGAAAGTGAAGGGATGTAACCATTCAGCACAAGCATATTGAGCCAGGAACATGATCAAGAAACAGAGTACCAATATGTGGCCATACAGAGACTTACTGCAGCTCCAGGTCCAGGTGCTTCTACTGTATATACTTTTGCACATTAGACATTCATGGGGTTATGGCATGTACATTTGTGGGGGCTAAATGTGCAACTGTGGGCATGATCTGGTGTTAACTGCCTGTTGGCAAAGAGCTGCACTATAATATAGCAAGACTGTCAGTTTGTTGATTCCCATCAGGCTTGTAAATGTCAAGCCCATGAAGCTGTCAGCCAAATACCAGTTCCCTGCTTCTATTCGGTGGCCATTTGTCATTTAATGCAATGAGTCACATTCCTCTTCTTTCTTTCACATTTCATTTAAGCTCCCTTTGTGACACTTATTTTTTGAATTTGTAATGTTAAAGTTACACATTTTTAATTGGACCCCACCTTTGACTTGTGCATAGTAAGCCACAGCCGCAAGTAGTAGAATTGACAGACTCTAAAAAGGAGCTTTCTTAGTTTATTATCCAATACATTTTATGTAAAATGACAAGGATTCTGCCATTCTTACTTTGACCATGTACACAACAGGTGTCCAGACTATTATTTGCACAAAGCATCCACTTTTACATATTAATAGTCATGAATGTCTTTACTTTCAAATCTGAACTTAATACATATAACAGCCAAAGAAAGAAAGACAGGAGCCTTCGCAGGATAAGAACTAGAACTGAAAGAACACAATTTCACCTCAATCTCACAAAAAAGGAAAGTACACATTTGGTTACAGTTTAGATTTATATTTTAACTACGATTTTAATTTGGTGATTGCCATCATTTAATTTCTTTCCAGTACCACACTGAGTCTGTATTACAGCAAGTAGGTATGACAGTGAGTGTAAAATTAGTCATTATACCATGGACATAAAAAGAAATGAGAAATCCCATATTGTGATTGGCCGGCTGTCACCTTTCTGCCACGGTAAATCCTATGATATACCAATGGCAAAGGTGCCAGCCAGCTGAATAATTTTAAAATCTCTTTGACCACCCAAAACATGCCGCAAAGCCGCCTTATTGCCCTCCAGCTAAAAGTGGAATTCACCCCCCCTCCCTCATCAAGCATTAAAATGGAGAAAATTGCGAACTTTGAAACACCAGTACACCTTCAAACCAAACAATATTTCAGCTCCAATCAGAGGAAACACAGACAACTGCTAAAAATTAAACATACCTCTAAAACGGAATACAGCCCAAAATGACACTACAGCTTTCCGTTTTCAATCCATAATGTTCACTAACCCTCCAGTTTCACCTTCTGTACCATTATCCCTGCACTCCAGTCATGTGACCACTGATAATCAAAGCACATACACGGACTCCCTCATTAAAAAAAAAAAACAACTCCTGCAGCCTATCACACACTGTCACAGCCATTAGCAACTCATTATGTCGCAAAATTGCACCCGGAAGCAACCACGGAGATGGAGATGCTGTGCTGATCCTTCAGTTTCTCCCCACATACCATCAACTCTGCACTCCACTCCTGTAAATCCCAATAATTGTAGTACACACCGATTCCCTCATTAAAAAAAAAAACTCCTGCAACCTATGGGACACTATCAGAACTGATAGCAACTCACTAACTCACAAATTTCCACCTGCAAGAAGCACAGCCCATGAACACTTGCACCACACTCTGTGATACTTCCCTACCAGTTACAGTTTTTCCTTCTTCTTAATTAGAGGGAGACCAAAAGACCAAAACAGAGTTCTAAAGGAGTTATGATGGACATACCAAGCAGCATTGCATTGTCTAAACCGATCACCTCAGTATCTCCCTATCAACACAGCACTACTTTATGAGGTGAAGTGATAAATTTGTTAAAAATAATTATTTAAAATACAAGCAAGTCTTTCTTTTTATTTATTTTTTTTAGTAATAAAAAAAAGCCATGGTATAATCACAACAACCCACATGGGGGATGTGGGTTATTGGGGGATTTACCATAGCTGGCAAGGATTTACCCACTCAGCTGTGCCTTGTTGGCAAACCATGCCAGTCATGGTAAATCCCTCAATAACCCACATCCCCTCATGGCTTATTGCTTAATCCCCCCCAACACTGCTACCCCTGACCCTGGGATGGCAAGTGGACATCGGGGGGTGAGGGACCACTAGATTACCAGAGACAATTTTTTTATATGAGGATGGCAGTTGGACACCTGGGGAAGGGGGGAGGGACCACTAGACTACCAGGGAATATGTTACAATTTACTATGTCTATAATTATATTAGCATTATATAGGATCCTGTTTCAAGAAAAGGATCCCTTATCATGCTTTCCAATTAACTGCAATGGTATTAGCACAATTTAGAATACTGTTTTTCAAAAATGGATCCTTTATCATGCTTTACCATTGACTACAATGGGTCTAGCATGAATTAGAATTCTTTTTTTCACAAAAAAGGATTCTTTATTGTGCTGTATCGTTGATTGCAATGGCCATACCTGTTTCTTTGAAACTCCGCTGTTCCTAAACAGTTTCTGATTTTGAATTGAAATGTTTGGTGCACAAAAGGTTTGCACCATAGATGTGTCTTTTGATGGCTTGGTGAAAAAATATTACATTGCTCTGGAGTCATGGGTGGTTTACATTTTGCTTCTTTTCCCATAGGATAACATTCTAAAGTGAGACGTATGTAGTTCTTTGCACTCCACTGTGAAGAAAGATTTTTAATTTTGCTCTGAAATTTTCAGGGTACAAAGGCCTTTTGCCTCCAATGTGCCTGTTGATGGTTTCATGAAAGTATATTAATTTTGTGTGGAGTTCTGCAGGGTTATATTTTGCTTCTTTTCCCAAAAGATAACATTGTAAAGGGAGGTGTATAGAGTCATTTCTTTGTCACTCTGCTGTAAAGAAACAGTTTGTAATTTTCTTCTGAAATTTTCAGGTTAAAGATGGCTTGCCCTATTGATGTGTCTTTTAATGGTTTCATGAAAATGTATTACTTTGGTGTCGTGTTACACAAGTTTCATATTTTCCTGTGTTTTCTTTAGGAGAACATTGTAATGTCAGGTGCTTCTTTTGGGGTGTACACTTCGGCATTGGAGTGCAGGACCCTACGGTATGTCAAAAATGATGTATGGGAGGGAGACAGCTCTGCCCTCCCACATGCAAATCCACATACTATTAAGGACTTATTGGGGTGCAGGGCCCAGAGGGCCCTGTGCTTCCACACAGAAATAGGGATACGATTACAATATCTAAAAGATTATGGATGGATGGTACTGTGCTTTCCTAGATGCACATATGAATACCATTATGGAGATCTAGGAGTGCAGGCCTTATCCGTTCATGGCAGGGTAGGGCCCATAGGGCCCTACACTGCCACATGCAAATATGCTGAAGAGTATGGAATGATGGGACGGCAGGACCAAAAGAGCCCTGCACTCCCACAAGAAAATAAGGATATAATTTCAATCTTTCAAAATAATGGATGGTTGGGAAGCTCTGCACTCCCACAAGCAAATAAGCCTTTGATTATACAATATGCACCACTTCTAATGGACGCAGTTGTAGTGGACAGCCACTTGTACTGGACAATTGTAGCTTGCCAAATGCCATATCCTATCTACACAATGTAAAAACTACTGGCTGTAGCGGACCTTTAATTTCATTTGTACCATCTGCCAAGTATGCATATTCGTACATTCCTAAGGTGTAATTCTGCAGCCACGCTAACTTCCAGTTGTTTGCATTTGATATAAATCGGCAATTAGCACATTTAGCAAGATAAATAAATCCAGATCAGAATGCAAACAACTAGGAAATTCTTCACTTAACTGTGTGGAGACTGCAGACTCTCAAATGGGTGAGTGGGGTGGGGGGCCATTGCAGGGATTACACTGCCATTTCCTGGAGTATTGCAACAAAAATCAGCACACCTCCACTCGGTGCCAAACAGGGCATATATTTTATTGAATAAAAATTCAGATGCTACAAACCCCCTGGGGTTCAGTGTTGCAGTTCCTGATGCTGGCTGATGTGTAGCATCTGCACTTTTATTCAATAAAATATATGCCATGTTTGGCACCGAGAAAGGTATGCTGATTTTTGTTACAACTGATAAATAGTTCTTTCTGTACACCCTCCTTTAGCAGTGGAGCTACTGTTGCCCTTTTTCTTATTTTTATTTCCTTGACTAACAGTTTGCAGTCTCTCCTGACTCCTCACTATGTGCCGCTCACTGGGGATCTGAATACGCAGACAGAAGGGTTATGAAAGAACACCTGTTAAGTGGCAAGGCAACACCATGCAAATCTAGCAAACCTAGCATGGAGCCAATGATGGCCTGCTTGCAGCAACAGGAGAGGGATGATACAGACTCAGCGTGCCTCTGCTGCACTTGATGAACTCGGGTACATATACAGTTTGCCTCACAACTGATTGGCTTCCAGATAAAAAAAAGTGAACAAAATTAACTAAAGAGCTGTAATTCACTTACTGATCCTATGATCCTATGTTCATGTGCTCCGGTGTGTTTGTTTGTTGCCAGATCTCTGTTTTGTGATGTACCAGACAGCACATGTAATGGACAAATTGCTAGCAGCAAAACTAGTCCATTACAAGTGGCACATACTGTACTTTCTCAAAAAAGTAAGGCCATTTTATGCAAAAAAAAAAAAAAATTGTTAAATGACCATTAGGGCACCAGCATCAAAAGTAGGGAAATGCCATCTTACTGTAGGGTTCCCAACCCTAAGATCCCACCCCCATCCTCAGTGTACAACTGTAAGATACCACTCCACCCCACTCTGCATGCAGGAAGAGACATAACCAGTGTGCCTTGTGGTTGTGAAACCTAATGCTCGCCCCATTCTCTTATACTGTACTCATCCTAGCTTAGTTCCTCATGGAACAGGATGAGCATTAGACTTCATAATAACAAGGCACACCAGTCATGCTTGTTCCTGCATGCAAGATCGGGGTGGTATCTTATGGTTCGAAACTGAAGGTGCGGGTGGGGTCTGAGAGTTGGGAACCTAAAGATGGCATTTCCCTACTTTTGAGGCTTGACTGGAACCTTGATGGTCCTTTAATGAAGGTTTTTGCAGAGAATATAATATATATAATATAGAGGTGCAGTTGTGCCCCTACAGTTAGGGTTGAAAAGTCACTTCTATGTTAAAATCAAAATGTTGAACTTTAATAACTTTGCAGCCATTCAACTGAATTGCATTTTACATGTGCATGCACCATCAGGGTCCAAAGATCTCGTGATGTGCCAAGTTTCATTCCAGTTGGATGCATGGGTGCAGAGATATGGAGTGTGACAAAATGTGAAAACTACCATTTTCTTCATTTCTTTCTCATGCTACGGTGTAAAAATATCATGGATTTTGGTCTGACATTTTTAGGGTACAAAGGTCTTGGGTCACATATGTGCATTTTGATGGTTTAGTAAAAAAATATTAATCTGTTCCAAAGTTGTTAAATTTTAAAGTTTCCTATTATTTTCAAGGGGAATTTCACTCCACAGTTAGATGTGAGCCTCAAAAAAGGATCCTATGTCACAAGCGGGTAATCCTTTTTCACAAACAGGTCATCCCATGCCACAAATGGGAACTCTTTTTTTCATGTGGCCACCGTTTTGTTTTTCAGTTAGGAAGAGAAACAAATTTAAATACCAAAACATGTGTTCTGCTCATTGAGACCCGTTTCACCCAATTCTGGTGGTATTTTTTCCAAAAAATGACTTGGAAATGTCTTGTACATTTTGAAATCTTACTTTGAGTGTTTTTTCATGCTCAGGAATCATTTTCCACAAATTGAAAAAAAAAAAGAACACTAAAAATGATCTTGTTTTGCAAATTGCAGAAAAGGAACTTGGCAAAGGATTCCTGAGCACGAAAAAAAAACAGGAAAATGAGTCTCCATTAGCAGAACACTGCCCCCCCCCGATCACCATTCCATGTTTGTCAATGTTTCCCTGGTGTCTAGTGGCACCCCTACTCCATATTTAAACATGGTTCCCTGGTGTTTAATGGTATCCCCACCATCCAATTGCTGGCCCCAATTTTCCCCATTTCCCTGGTGTCCAGTGGCAACTCCCACACTCTGAATGCTGTCCCCATTTTCATTTTCTGTTTCCCTGGTGCCTAGTGGCATCCCCACACCCCCAATTGCTGTCCCTATTTTTCTGGTATCTAGTTGTAGCCCACACCCTCTAATTGCTGTCTCCTCTTTTTTTGGCTCTTTCTCTGGTGTGTAGTGGCCTCCACCACTATCTGATTCCAGTCCTCGTAGTTTCCTTGCTGCTTAGTGGCACCCCCCACCCTCTGATCACTGTTCTCATTCTTTTCCTAATGTCTAGTAGCACCCCCCACCATTCAAACACTGTTCTTGTTATTTTTCTGGTGTCTAGTGGCACCCCACACCCTCCGATCACTGTTCCTGTTCTTTCTCTGATCTCTACTGGTAGCCCCACCCTCTGATCCCTCTGATCACTGTTTCCATTTTTTCAGTGCTGCCTACTAGCACCCTCCACCCTCTGATCACTGTTCCTCTTCATTCCCTGGTATATAGCGGCACCCTCCACCCTCAGATTGCAGTCTATGTAAGTTACCAGTTTTCCCTGGTGTCCAGTGGTACCCGCCCACCCTCCAATCACTGTCTCCGTTTAAAGCTTTACTTTCCCTGGTGTCTAGTGGTACACCTTCCTCCAATAGGCATCCAGCCTGTAATAAAGAACATGGTCCCTTAATGTCTTTTTTTTATAAAACCTGTAAAAGAAAAATCCATTGGTGATTCAACCCCCACCCTACCTCCCACTCAGCACCCACCACCCTGCACTCCTCCCACCCCTTCATACACCCTCACTCACCTGAACAGGTCCCTGGGTGAAAATCTACTTTCCAATCAAAATAATGTCTTGCTGCTGGAACAACAGACTACAATATGAGAAACTAAGGTACAGTAAGTGCAATTCAGTGTATTTCAATGGAGCTTTCAACTTTGATGCATAACTTTGCCATTTTTTCACATTTAGAGCCCACATTTTCAATATGGCCTTTTTGGGACCCATATCATGAGCAATGTCAGTGGAACTAAGCAAATCCATCCAGAAGGGTGATGTCATGGTTGCTTGGAGAAATCACCTTCCAGGTAGGATTTGAATGTTTTTGCTGCCCTTGTTCATGGGATGGTGCAATAAGAAGGGTATGTTTAAAATCTGGGGTCAAAAGATGTAAAAATGCAAAAGTTATGCACATCCATTGAAATTTTGCTATGCTCGCTCGTAACTCTGGTCATTATAAATATTTTTACCCCAAATGTTCAAGGTATTTTTACACCACCTCATGGACATAACAGCTAACATTTTTCAAATTCACCCCAAACTGTCTTTTCAAATCTCTGGTGTGGAATAACGTTGCAATGGTGCAGAATCATGTTTTGGCCAGAATTTGGAAATGTTCAGCACTGGGTTCATAAGATGGAGTAATAAGAAGGCTACGGTGATAATTTTGTTGCACTTTTGCTAAAATTGTAACTGTAGGGGCCCAGTGCACTCTGCACTTCCATAGCAACATAGATATATACATCTTTGAGGGATGGAAGCACAGAGCCCAGAGGGCCCTGCACTTCCACAGGCAAATAAGGATACAAATGTACTACCTAAAAAAGTAAGGAAATTCATTGCAAAAAATATGTCATTAATGTTCTAGTTAGGGCTGATGTGACAAAAGTAGGGAAATGTGGTATTAGGGTTTCCAGCCCTAACATACCACCCCCACTCTGCAGGCATCAACAGGCATGGGGTCTGCCTTGAGGTTGTCAACCCTAATGCTCACCCCATAATCATATACTGTACCCATCTCAGCTTATTTACTCATGGAATGGGGCGTGCATTAAGGTTGACAACAGCAAGGTACACTTCATGCCTGTTGCTGCCTGTAGTGTGGGAGTAGGGTGTTAGGGTTGGAAACCCTAATGCCACATTTCCCTACTTTGTCACTTCAACCCTAACTAGTGCATTAACAAAAATTTTTTTGCAATGAATATATATCTGTATATATATTATAGGGGTGCAGTCGCACCCCTATATTTAGGGTTGAGTAGGCAGTTTAATGTTGAACCCCAAATTGTGCACCTTAATAACTTTGCAATCACTCAACAGATGTGTATTAAATTTGGTATGTGCTGTCCCGTCGGGAAGGTCTTCTTATGTGCCAAGTTTTGTTTCGATTGGATGTGTGCTTTTCGTGCAGCGCATAGTGATAAAAGTGTGTTTTTCACTTTTTTTTTGCTATTTTGTTGCTGATTTTTGCCCATCACACTGTGGCCACACCATTTGGAATTTGGGCTTGAAATTGTCAGGTTAGAAAAAGATTGTCCCAATGAATGAGCCAGCATTAGTTTGGTGAAAAAAAATATTAATATGTACTAAAGTTATTCAGTTTTGAAAGTTCAGGTTATGAGCATGCTTAGTTCAGTCTTTGGAATATAAGTATGTTTTGCAAAAGAGGATTTGGCTCACAAACAAGGATTTTGACAGCTCACAAATGGGGATTGTGTTCACTTTGTGCATTAATAATGTTACAGCTGTTCATGTAATTAAGATGAAATTTAGTATGTGCCCTCATAGACTAGTGGTCTCTTTACATGCCAAGTTTCAGTTTGATAGGAAGCACACAAACGGAGATATGTAGTCCCAAAATGTGTACATCTGGATGTTTTGTCATATTCTTGCTTCAAATGTTTTACTTTGTGCATTAATAACTTCACAGCTGTCCTTGCAATGTACATGACATTTGGCATATTCCCTTACAGAGTATTGGTCTTTTTATCTGCCAAGTTTCAATTAGATAGAGAGTGCATATCCGGAGATATACAGTCCCAAAATGGGTACATCTGGATCTTTTGTCAAATTCTTGCTTCAATTATTTCACTTTATGCATTTATAAATTTGCAGCAGTTCCTGCAAGTTACATGAACTTTGTCATGTGCTCTCAGCTCACTTTCTCACCTGCACATTATACATTTTGACCACTAGTGGTCACCAAAACACTGCATTTCTCACTTGCTGCTCCCTCCTCTCCACACCATTTGGAATTTTACTCTGAAAATTTCAGGAGTGAACGAACTTGCCCAAAAGAACAAGCTAACATTAGTTTAGTGAAAAAATATTAATCCATTACAAAGTTATTCCGTTTTGAAAATTTCAGATTCTGAGCATGCTCAGTTAAGTTTTTTTTGAAAGCTTCACAGTGGTGAAGAAGGATTTGTGCACACACAAAGGGACTGTAAAAAGGGATTTTTAATCCATCTTCATGAGAAGAAAATCCCTTTTTGTGAGCCACCATCTTGTTTTCCATTGTTCTCCTCAAATAAAATGTTGTATCCTGTCCCATGGATGTCTTGTTTGATAATTGAAGGGTGGCTTTTGTTCAGAGTGACACCCTCTACAAATCCATGGCTTTGGTTTGCTTCATTTCTCTTAAAAAATTGCTTTTTTATATTTTAAAAATTCTTATTCATCACTCACTTCCGATCCTTGTTCACGAGATGACAAAATCCTTGATCACGAGCCAATCCTGGTTCGCAAGCTGTTAAAATCCTTGATAGCGATTTTCAGAACATATGGCCCTTTCTTGCAAACAAGGATTGGCTGACAAATAGTGATTTTGTTTGCTGGTGAAAGGGGATTGGCTCACGAAAGTGGATTTTGACAGCTCCTGAAATGGGATTGTTTTTTTGAATCCCCTTTCATGAGCTGTCAGAATCCCCTTCTTGAGCCAATTCCCTTTTGCGAGCTGACAAAATCCTTGATTGTGATTTCCAGGCCAGATGGCCCATCTCATGAACAAGAACTGGCTCACGAACTGGGATTTTAACACCTCACAGAAAATAATCAAGTGCTGAAAGGTGATTTTGACAGCTCGTGAAATGGGATCTTTTTTTAAGTCCTTTCGACAGCTGTCAAAATCCCCCTTTGTGAGCTGTCAAAATCCCATTTCATGAGCCAATCCTCTTTCATGATCTGACAAAATCCTTGTTCATGAAATCAGGACCAGGTGGCCAAAATCTGATGAACAAGGAATTCTCATGAATGGGGATTTTGGCAGCTCGTGAATGGGGATTGACCTCGTGAATGGGGATATTGACACCTCATGAACTAGTAAGTTTAAAACTTTTACAGTGCACTGTAAATTAATGGTTTGGTCTTCTGGCTTGAAATTTGCAGGGTAAAAAGGGATTGTCCCACAAATGTGAATTATGCTGCTTAGGTGCTAACATTTTTATCAGTTCCATAGCTATGCCTTTACAAAGTTCAGATATTCCCCATAGGATAAAATTGCAATGCCCAGAGTGCCTTTTGATGCCCATATCTTGGAAACTATTTGAGATACAGATTTTTAGCTCTGGCAACTTAGCTCACCTTTAGGTAAGCATGCGTGGAGGTTTCAAAGTCATGAATACAATTGCAGTGTAATTTTTTTCATATCTGTTACTGTTACTTAGATATTGTCAGATTAGTGTTACAAGGGTTCCTTTTCTGCCCTATAGGACTGCTGTATGGCTCCATAGTTATGTATAAGTAGAAGAGCAAGGTCAGAGGGCCTGCTGACCCACATACACTTATCATTATGCATAAATGGGCAGCTTGAAGGGAGCACGGGTCCCTGAGGGCCCAAGCTCCCACTAAGACATACCAGTTACTAGTTACATTACACTTTCTCCAAAAGTAAGGAAATTCATTGCAAAAAAACTTCATTAATGCATCAGTTAGGGTTGAAGTGACAAAAGTGGGGAAATGAGGCATTAGGGTTGACACCCTAACACCCCCCAAATCCTACCACACCACACCACCCCCACCCACCACAGACCAACTGGTGACGGGGTGTGCCTTGCCATCATTGGGCCAACAGGGCATCTGCATTATACAAAATATGGTGACAGGCAGGTGGGGAATGACACTAGACATCAGGGAAAAAGAATAATTACTTGGGAGAGTGGGGGTGCCACTAATCTCTAACAGGGATTAAAAATATTGTAAATATGGGACTCCAAGGGTGGGGGGGTGACACTAGACACTAGGAATATAGAATTCTAACATGGGAGGGTGGGGGTGCCACTAAACACCAATGAAACACAGTTATAAAGGGAGATAGATCCCTTTTTGCGAGAGGAAATTATTTTCTGTGAATGCTTTGCTATGGTTGCAGAAATGGAGTCTGTCTCACCAAAAAAGATTTAGGACTTATTTTATTTTTTAATCATTTTTCATGAGAGGATTCCTTTACCGCAAATATTTGTATGTTGTCATGGAAAAAGAGTCTGTCTCGTGAAAAAGAATTTCAGACTTAGTTTCAGAATTAGTTTGTTTTTTACATATCCATTTTTGTGAGACGATTCCTTTTTTATAAATCCTTTTTCATTCTCACAAAAAAGGAATCAGCTCAGAAAAAAGGATTTTTGGACAGACTTTTTTTTTTTTAAATCCTGTTTCGGGAGACAATTTCCCTTTTCACGAGAATGAAAAAGGACTCATGAAAAAGGAACTTATCGAGTCACAAAACATGATTTAAATAGTTTAAAAAAATGTTTAGTGGACATGGGAGCAATTAAAAAATACACAATGAAACTCATCAACTCCAGATGAGCAAAACACATGTTTGGATGTCTGTAGAAGACATCCCTGTGCACAATGGTGACAGTTTGTTGTGTGGAAGAAATACAAAACAAGATGGTGGCTCATGGAAAAGGATTTTTTTCTCATGAAAAAGGATTGAACCATTAAGATAAAATCATTTTCATGAGACCAAATTCCTTTGTCATTCCAGAAAGCTATGCTGGAGATTGAAATTTCTGTTGAAAATAATTGGAACTTAAAAATTGAGTAACTTCAGAATGGATTCATATTTTTTCACTAAACAAATGCAAGACAGTTATGTGACCCAAGCTCTTTTTACCATATAAATTTCACACCAAAATTCCACACTGTTTGGATGCAAGGCAATGAGAAAAAAACTGCAGAAAAGGGCTAATGTTAAGGTTTTTGCACTATCCAGATCTCAAAATCCACAGATCCGACCAGAGCACACTTGACACGTCAAATGATCTATGCCATGAGACAGCACATTCCAAATTTTGTTCAAATCCATTGAATGGTTACACAGTTATTAAAATGCAAAATTTGAGGTTTAACATTGAACTTCCTGCTCAACTCTAAGTATAGGGGCACAACCATGCCCCTATGATATAGATATAGATATAGATATAACCATATTTATTTTTTTGCCCTAAAAGTTGTACTAACATAGAAACATACAAGCTGATGGCAGAAGAAGACCACCAGGTCCATCTAGTCTGCCCATTGTCTTTTTGCCTAGCCTTATAACTTCCCTTGGGTATGAGGGCTCCTTGTATCTGTCCCAGGAATTCTTGAAAACTACCACTGTGCTTGCCCACACCACCTCTGCAGGCAGGCTGTTCCCGGCATCTGCCACTCTTTCCATGAAGAAAAATGTCCTGGTGTTGATGAAGAACTGTCCTTCTTGCAGTCTTAGATCATGTCCTCTGGTTCTTCTGCCCTTTTTAAATTCGAAGGGAGTGTCTATCTGCACCTGGTTTATGCCTTTTATGTACTTGAATGTTTCAGCAATGTCACCCCTTTCTCTTCCCTGTTCCAGGGAATACATGTTCAGTTTTTACAGTCTATCCCTGTAGGATATCTCGTACAGTCCCTGAATCATTTTTGTTGCCCATCTCTGCACCATTTCCACTTGGTTAATGTCCTTTTTGAGGTGGGGCCTTCATAACTGGATGTTGTACTCCAGGTGAGGTCTAACCAGTGATCTGTACAGTGGCAGGATCACCTCCTTCTTCTTACTTGTGATTCCCCTCCCAATGCATCCCAGCATATCGCTGGCCTTTAATGCTGCCTTCTCACACTGTTTACCTACCTACCTTCAAGTTGTCTGAGATAATGATTCCTGAATTGCACTCTTGGGTGGAGGCAGCTAGTCTTTCCCCTCCAAGGTAATATGCCTTATTTGAATTTCTTTTTCCTATGTGCATGACTTTGCACTTTTTGGCGTTAAATCTCAACTACCATGCTCCAGCCCATTCTTCCAGTTTCTTGAGGTCAGCTTCCATCTTGTGCACTCCCTCCTGGGTGTTGAACCTGTTGCATATTTTGGTGTCATCTGTGAACAGACATACCTTTCCCTGTAGTCCATTAGCTACGTCTGATATGAAAATATTGATGAGCAGGGGCCCCAGTACTGAACACTGGGGCACACTGCTGGTTACTCTACCTTCTAATGACAGTGCTCCATTTACCTGCACTTTCTGACTTCTGCTCTATAACCAGTTTTTAACCCATCTAACTACCTCTGATCCAACTCCTGTGTGGTCTAGCTTCTTTACCAGCCTTCTGTGTGGAACCAAGGCAAAGGGCTTGCTAAAGTCTAAGTAGACCACATCTACCACCCTGCCATCATCTATAACCTTTGTAACACAGTCAAAAAACTCAATCAGGTTTGTCTGGCTTGACCTGCCCACTGTGAAACCATGCTTCTTGGGGTCCTGATGGCCACTAGCCTCCAGGAATGCCATGATCCTCTGTTTGAGTAGTGTCTCCATTAACTTCCCCACTATGGATGTCAGGCTAACGGGGCTGTAATTTCCAGAGTCCTCCCTGCTGCCCAATTTGTGGAGCAGGACCATGATTGCCCTTTTTCAATCCTTGGATACCTCTCCACTCTTCAGGGATTTGGTGAATAGTTTAGTCATTGGGGCAGCCAACTCTAATCTCAGTTCTTTTAAGATCCTGAAGTGCATTTCATCTGTCCCCATGGCCTTGTCATGTTGCAGTTTATGTAGTGCCTCCAGTACTGCAGTATCTGAGAAGAGGCTAGTATCAACCCACTGTCCAGGAGTGTTGTGTTTTGCCATTTCTGGGCTATCCCCTCGGTCTTCCTCACTAAATGCCGAGCAGAAGTACTTGTTCAGAATTTTTGCTTTTTCTGGGTCGTCTACTGTTGTTTTCCTTTCCTGCATTTTAATCTTGACTATACTCCTTTTTGCCTGCCTTCTTTCCTTGATGTATCTAAAGGATTTTTTCCTCACTTTGCCCTCTCTGCTATACTTGCTTCTGTCTGCACTTTTGCCTGGCTTATTTTTTTGCTGGCTTCTTTCATTTTCTCCTTGTATGATACCCAGTCTTCTCCTTGTTTGTTCCCTGGTATAGCTTAATAATAAATAAAACTTTATTTTTATGGCACCTTTCCAAAACCAAGGCACCTCAGTTTTAAAATATAACAAATCAACATACCTAATTTAAAAACAACAATAAATATTTAAAATAGAATAGATAAATCAGTCACAAAAAGCATGATACCAAAGATATGTTTTAGACCTTTTTTAAATCCCTCCACAGTCACACACTCTTGTAACTGGCAGGGTAGAGAATTCCAAAGAGAAGGGGCATAAAAGCCCGGGCCCCAGATGATTTTAGACATACTCTAGGAATCTCTAGCAACCCCTTTCCAGCTGAGTGAAGTGATCACCTGGGGTGGTAGGGAACCAGAAGCTCTTTCAGGTAGCCAGGGCCCTGTCCATGTAGGGCTTTATAAGTCAGAATACTGATGTTAAAGGTGATCTGCCATTGAACTGGCAGCCAGTGCAGACTGTGTAGCACCAGAGAAATATGGCAGGACCAAGAGGATTGTGTCAAAAGCCATGCTGCTGCATTCTGCACTAGCTGCAAACAGCGGATTTCCATCCCAGAAAGCCCTAAGTAAAGGGAGTTGCAATAATCCAAGTGCAAGGACACAAAGGCATGGACCAACATAAGAAGGTCACCAGATGGAACAAGGTGCCTAATCCTGGAGATATTCCTACGGTGGTAAAAGGAAGTTTTGACGATGGCTGACATCTGCACATGCAGAGTCAGCCCTTAGTCAAAAATAACCCCCAGGTTTCGTACCTGTTCAGAGGCCTGGAGAGACAGACCCTCAAGAAAAAGGCCCAAGGGTGAACCTACCCCCGATCCCACTATCCAGTGACCTGGGTCCACAACCAGCACTTCAGTCTTTCCCGAGTTCAACTTCAACCAGCTTGAATCCATCCACTCCTGGATTTCTATGAGGCAGTTAAAGATTGAGAGAGCTCCCTCCTGGTTTGATGCAAATGAAAGGTATAGCTGGGTATCATCAGCATAGCAATGAAACCTCAGCCCATACCTCCTTACAATGTCTCCTAGGGGCAACATGTACACTGCAAACAACATGGGATCTCTGAGGATCTCCACATGACAGAGGGATTGGGTCAGAGGAATAAAGCCCAGACACCACCCTCTGAGTTCTTCCAGTGAGGTAAGATGTAAACACCTGAGGACTGTACCCGACAGGCCACAGATGAACCTCAGATGATCAAGAAGAACCCCATGGTCCACAGTGTCAAACGCTGAGGAGAGATCCAGAAGAACCAAGACTGAACATTTTTTCTGATCACTCTCCATCAGGAGATCATGGAGCACCCAAACCAGCGCTGTCTCAATACTATGCCTCTTTCAAAAACTGGACTGGAGAGGTTCATAGATGTCATGGATGGTTAAATGGTTCTCCAACTGAGCAGTTACCACCTTCTCAACCACTTTCCCTAAAAAGGGAAGGTTAGAGATAGGTCTGTGGTTCACATGGCAGTTCAGGTCCAAGGAAGCTTTCTTCAGGATAGGTGTTACCAGTGCCTCCTTCAGGGAGCTAGGAAACTCACCTGTTTCCAAGGAACACCAAACTATCCATGCAAGGACTGGAACAATGGAATCAATACAACCCAAAATAAGGGATGTTGGTCCTGGGTCCAGACTACAGCATGTGGGGTGCATACTCTGGACAATCCTCATGACATCAGTGAACCAGCAGTCGAAGGCACTCCAGAAAAGCTGAAGGCCAGTGACCAAGCACTGACCAGGAGCAATGCCCATAGACTGTGCCAGTCAGAAAGCTGCCCTGATGTCAGCCAACTTAGTTGCAAAGAATAGGGCAATTTCATCGCACTCTATTTGCGAAAATGCTTTCTGGACTTGCAGACAGGCTGGGTGGCACAGTCTGTCCACAGTCCAGAAGAGAAGAGCTGGTCAATTCTGAGCAGCCACAATCTCCCTAGACAGGAAAGATGCCTTCTTATGGGTGACTGCAGATTGATAGGTTTGATAATGATCCATCAGTCTAAGGTGGTTGGCATCAAGGGCAGATCTCCTCCAGCAATGCTCTAACCTTTGCCCTAATCACCACATCTCCCTCAAAGTCCCATCAAACCATGGTGACTGAGGGTGAAGGGAGAGAGGACAAACTCAGACAGGAGCAACGACATCCAGGGCCATTGAGATGGGCATATTATAGACCACCATGAGATCCTCTTGGTCGCTGTTTGCCACCAGAATAATTGATAGATCAAGTACTGCCATTAGACCTTCAGAGCTAACATCTCGTAAAGGGTAATACTTGACCATCTCCACAGGGGTCTGCCTATGAGGGGGGATCTGAGGCTTCGATCCATAGGAGGAAGACTAAGTCAAGAGAATGACAATGTTTATGGGTAGCAGTGGTAACTATTTGCGTAAGGCCCAGAGATGACATTAACTGAAGGAAGTGTTGTCCAAATTGTGAGAGTTCATCATCAACCCAGGCATTTAAGTCACCCAGGATCATCAGCCTGGGGGACTCAAATGATATGTCGACGATAAAATCCACTACTTCCTGAAGGAATTTTTTCCCATCCCCGGGTGGACGGTAGATGAGGACGATCCTATAACTAGAGATGCAGTGAATTTAAACTCCACCAGTGAACTGAACGCAAAGTGGGCACTTCGCTTTGCCACTCCACTACATGGAATGGGCAATGCAAAGTGCTCACCCCACCCTGTCATTAGCACTTCGCGTTAAGGCAGAATGGCAACACAAAGTAAGGCGAAGTCATTGTTTTTAATGGACTTTGAGTTACTCATTATGATTCTAAATGACCCACTTGGTATTTCAGATTTGGCAGCCCCTCCCACACATCACATAGCTTACAGTACTGTAAGTCACATGCTCTTTAGCTAGGCAGGAAGAAAGTGAGTCATACAAGCAGACACTTTTACTTTCTTCTGTGTAGCTGGAGAGAGAGTAGTGTGTTTCGTGACATGCTGATACTTTGAGATCAGAGAGGAGGAGATTTAAACTTTGATTCAGACCCAACAGCTTTTTTAAAAGCAATTTTTTTTTTACTTTTCTGTACTCTTTTTTACCTAATTTGCTCTTCCTGTAAATTTTATTTTTCTTTCAGGTTTAAAATACATCTAAGTAACTATTAAAAAAAATTAATGTTGTGATTTCTGACGGGATTGTAAATCGTGATTTGTGACCATGATGATGACAAAATGCAAATGCCTACAGCTGTACTTCCACGGGCCCCCCCCCCCAATGAGGTGTGACACAAAACTCCCTGACTTAAAAACACTCATTAATGAGTACAATGGTGGGGTGGTGAAGCATGGATAGACACTACAAAACAGGCTTAAAATACATCCAAGTAACTATTAAAAAAAATTAATGTTATGATTCGTGACATGATCTTAAATCACAATTTGTGACTGCATTTGTGACCGTGATGATGAAGAAATATGAATGCTTACAGCTGAACTTCCCCGGGCCCTGATGAGGTGTGGCACAAAACTCCCTGACTTATAAACACTCATTAATGAGTACAATGGTGGGGCGGTGATGAAGCATGGAGAGATACTACAAAACAGGCTTAAAATACATCAAGTAACTATTAAAAAAGATTAATGTTGTGATTCGCGACATGTTCGTAAATCGTGATTTGTGACTGCATTTGTGACTGTCCATGATGATGAAGAATGTGATTTGTATCACGAATGACTCGTGATAATGGTCCTGACTTAAAACGCATATTAATGAGTACAATGTTCATGCAGAATTATGCACCACACCTGTCTAGTACTCTGAAAGGAAACCAAAGAAACAACTCTGACTTAAGTTAGAGATGGAGATTGGGCCCTAAAGAGATGCAAATGCACAGACAGATTAAGATTGTGCTGCGCACTGAAGAGATGCAGATGCAAAGGCACAACACCTAACCAATGCTCACCATCAGAAATTCAAAAATCTGGAAAATAATTCCTTTTCGGTTGGGGCAGGCCGTGGGGGGGGGGCAGTGTACTACACTGCTGCAGTAAGAAGTCACTAGTACTAGTACTAGTAAAGATACCACAAAGAAGTACAACAGTTACACAGCTGCAGTGGATAGCATAGCAGGTTCACATTGCTGAAATTATGTGGCACAATAAAAGGTGTCTGATTTGATGACATGCATCACACGCATACTAACACACAATAAGTACTGCGTAGCAAATTGAAAATTCCAGTAATATAACCACATATTTTAAAGAAACTAAAATTATGCACTGCTGCACCACAACAATCAGCAAAAAAATGGAAAGAATTATTGAAAATATTACTGTGTGTACATTAACACAGTTATACAAGAAAAATATCAACAAAACAGAAAGCTCTGTCTTTTTCTCCAAGTTAATCTACCTACACCACAAATACGCCCCTCCCCAAAGCACACGTCCACTGTCTTTCAGTACACAGACTGAATATTGTGCATTAACATTCAAAATCCATGCACAAACAAATGTTCGATGATATCAGCACAGGAGGGTTTCCTATAATCGAACTAAAGTTTCAGCAAAACAGATGACCCCAAAAGGCTTTTTTAACAGCTTTTAGAAGGTTTGAATCACTGAGCTCTCACAGCAGATTCTCTCCTACAGCTTCATATACACAGTACCCCAAACTGAGGCTGTGCAGAACAATTTTGAGCCCATGTGACCTGAAATCCGATGAATCACTGCAAAATTTGCCTTTGGAGCTTAAAAACAAGGTGAAGTGAGGCGGAGTACATTGTTTTCAATGTACTTCGCCTTAAGAATTGGTGGAGTAGTGGTTTAGGAAGGCGGATAGCATTGTAAGTCATTGTTTCAATGGACTTCACATTACCCAATATAATGCGAAGTACTCCGCTTCGCAGTGTGGAGCACTCCACGAATCCACCTTCACTCCGCGGATCACTTCGTGGAGCGAATTGGGGCCACTTCGCCCACCACTACCTACAACCTACAACCTACGCTTGCTACCACAGTACACAAAAAATGACTCTGTCTTCTCGACTGGTACACTCATGAGGCCCAATTCGGTTTTAAAGCAGACCGTGACCCCCTTCCCCGTGATCCAATCTTGAGCGGTGAATCACCGAGTAACTGGCTGGAATTGCGGTCTCTAATATAGGGCCGGAGTTCTCATCCAGCCAGGTCTCAGTGATGCAAGCCAGATCCACTGAATTTACAAAATCAGCCATAATTGCAGTCTTGTTTGCAGTCTTGCTTGAACACCTTCCTTTTTTCTTTCATTATTTTAGCCACTTCCTTTGAAAATCACAAGGGGCTTTGTTTATTTTTTGCTTCATAACCCTTCTGGAGCATTGATCAGTGAATGTCTGGATTGCTTTCTTAAGTTTCCCCCACATGACATTGACCTCTTCCACTTGTAGATCAATTAAGTAATTTCTTATGTTGGTCTTCATTTGGTCGAAGTCCACCTTTTTTTAAATGTAGTACTTTTATTTTTGAGTGGCTTGTGTCCTCAATTATGTTCACCTTGAAGCTAACCATGTGATAGTCACTGTTACCCATATGGCATCCCACATCAAGTTTCTTGACCCTCTAAGTGTTTGTGAGGACCAGGTCAAGTATGGCATCTCCTCTTGTTGGTGTTTCGATCAGTTGACCTAGTCCTGCTCCCTGTAGTGCCAATAAGAAACCCCTGCTTCTTGTTGCCACTGTTAATGTACTCCAGTTTATATCTGGAAGGTTGAAGTCCCCCACCAGTATCACCTCTCCTCTCCGAGTCATTTTGTGTATTTCTTCTATCAGGTCTTTGTCCAGTTTCTGTCCTTGATTTGGAGGTCTGTATATGACACCAATACTGAAGGTTTTTTCCATTTCCCGCATCTATAGTGAGCCACAGTGACTCAGTGTCCCCAGAGTGACTCTGTACCTCTATGGCTTTTATGTCTTCTCAAATGTAAATGGCTACTCATCCCCCTCTTTGCCCCTGCCTATCCCTTCTGAACAGATTGCATCTGGGTATAGTCGTGTCCCTTCTGTGGTTTTCTGTGAACCACGTTTCTGTCACAGTGACCCAGTCCAATCTTTCTACTACTACTAATATGGCTGCAAGGCCATATTACTATGTAGTAATGCAGTGTATCTAACAATAAACCATTCACCGGTACTTGTGATACTGGATGGATGGTGTATATGAGTTAAGCCTTAGACTCTCAACAGCCCACAGTTCTCTCAATTGTAACAAAAATCATATGCATAAATAGGAATAAACTATAATAAAATGTGTCATATCAACTATTAAACAACAACTCATAAACACAAACATAAAATGAACCATTTAATGAATTGAAATATACTATATGTTTTATTTTGTTACTAGACCCCCCAGGATAAAGGGGGGGTATATTTTAGAAACAACACCGTATTGCAGGCCAAGCGTATTACAGAATTGGAGTCCAATTGATTTTGTCATTCAAACCAAAATTTTTTATATAAGTTCCAGATCTCTCTACTCAAAAGACTTCACTCTGAAAAAGCAACTTATCCCAGCTGCCCTCTCTGTTTGGCTGATTCACCCTCTTAATATCAAAGAAATGTAATACTGTCACTGAATGTGCAGCAGTTTTAATGTGTAGCACTACACTAGAACTCTCATCACCTGTACATATTTTCAATTTATGCTCCCAAATTATTTTCTTTTCTTCAACTGTAGCCTTCTTTCCTTCTTTTTCCATATGTAACTGAGGTGACATGGACATTTATCATCTAGACCATGTAGGCAGAAGAGTATGTAATCCTCTAATAGTTTTTTTTCTTATCTGTGTCGGTTGTTAATGTTATACGATCTGTATATGTTACCACATATGTGCATAACACCCACATGAAAAGTTCCCATTGGGGGGTGACCCAAAACTAAAACCTGGACTTTCTTTCATTGGGACTCTGTGGCCTGTATGCATTTAAGTGTCCTTTAATGTTTCAGATCTCTTTGCCATTAACAATGGTTCTTCTAAAGGGGGTTAAAAAGCAATTTTGTTATTGTTTGACATTCTGAGTCTCTCCCTGGTATCATATAGCAATTATTTCCTATCTTTCAGTGCACTTTTCCTTTCAGACATATCTACAGCATCTTTTGGAAAATCCCTCAGCCTGAACCTCTCCTTCAAAGTTTTAGTTTCTTCATTGTATCTTTCTCTTAACCCATAATATTATTCCATAAATCATGCTTTTGACTACACTACAGGGGTGATTGTTCTGATAACGTAAAAACATTTTCCTGTCATCCATAGTTTTTATAAGTAAACCTGTCTCTGTTTGTCATTTTCCATTTTAATTTCTAAATCAAGATATGCAGTTTTCCTTTTGTCAAATTCCAAGGTAAATACCAGATTCGTTTTACATTGGTTTAGATATAGTATGTGGGGAATTTTCCCAAATCTTCCACAGTGCTGTTCCTGAACAAAATCAAATTATCTATATAAACTTGTATAGTAGGATATTGTTAAAAAACAGGTTAATAGCTTAATCTATAATGAAGGTTGATCCAAAATAATGTATGTACCGTTTGGCATATGATGGGCCATTGGGGACTCCATCGCAAACTACATGCCCTTTCACAGTATCTATTTCTGAATCTGAAGTAGTCCTTATACAACTCTACTTCTGTTAGTGTCACAAGGAAATCAGTTGGTGGCATCTCTTTGGTACAGTATCTAAGATCCAGCACTGTTCATAACACATTCAATCCTTCATCAAGAGTGATTGAAGTGCAAAGATTAGTGACATCTATTGTCACTAGTAATACATTATTCCAATTAATCTCACTCTTACTCTGTTCATCCACCAGTCTCAGCATGTGTCATGTGCCTGAAGGAATACCGCTTACAAAATCCATATTATTATGGTCCACAAAACTGCTCAAGGATTCAACAAATGACCACAACCAGACACAACTGGTCTAGCATGGGGCTGTATGATCCCCTAATGTACTTATGGGAGGACTAAAAAAAATAAGTGGAATTGGTGATTTTTAAACAAGTGCAGAAGTCACCCCTGCTTTAAACCCCCCCCCCAGACCTTCTTACACCAATATTCTGATAATGTTTTCAGTAGCCCATAAGGGATTACCACAAAGTGTGTTGTGGTATACCACATTTTCAACTTGCTTCATGCATTCCACTTTATATACATCATGGTTTAAAATGCCCCCATCTTTCTTGATAATAATTGTGTCATGCATTTCTAAAGATATTAAAGCTAATCTTTTGTTTTCAGTTATATTAAACATTTTTGATTTAAATAAGTTATGTACCATATCCACTTCGGTATTAACACAGGTCATAAAACTTTAAATGTAATGTGATAGATCCAGGCATCATGTAGTCAGTATTTACTTTCAATTTATGTCTGAGAACCAGATCAGTACTTTTTTGATTTCTTCTTGTTTTGTCTACAAAATATTCCTTTAACTTAGGATAAGTACCATTTTGATTATTTTCTGTTTTGTCTACAAAATATTCATTTAATTCAACTGTCCAATGGCACAAACAGTAGCATGCAGCACCAATGACCTGAGTTCAGGAACGAGCCCTGAGCATTGCAGGGTCAGTCAGAGGGAGGAAGGTGAGCATCCGATGGACTGCCCTTCTCCTCCAGGGCAGGTGAGGTAAGACTTTCAGCAGTACACCAATACCCAGTGGTGGTCAAGAGTTGGTGCACCTGACATCTCTAGCACACGCAGGGCCTGGAACTTAGCGGAACATTGCATAGTCACACATGGGAATGTGTGTGACATACTGTACCTTGGATATCATTGCATGTCTGAGCCTTGGAGGGGAAACCAAAGGTAAAACCATGCAGCTAGTGCAGCATGAAGTGGGGGATTCCATGAGAGCCCACATTGTCCCAAAACTGTGCCACAAGACCTGACTGGGACCCAAGGGTGATATGGTCCTTCCCTTTGGGGGACTGCACCGAAGAGGTAAGTCATGATCCTCCTTGACCAAGCAGCTATGAGGGGGGAATTGGTGTGAGGGTGCATGTGCAAGCCTAGATTGATTAAAAAGTACATCACCACCTCAGCCAGAGAGATAAAGAATGTTAGTATATATATATATATATATATATATATATATATATATATATATCTTTAACTTTAAATGTCTGAAGAAACATTGTAAATCCATCCTGACAGTAACATTTTCTGGTACTGAGGTTGGGGCAAAATACACACTTATGGCTAAAACCCTTGTTTTAACCTCATTTAGATGTCTTACTGAGAAGTTGAAGAAATGACTGCCCCACTTCTCCTGGAGACTGCCTTGTTTGCCTATCTTCCTTCTTCTTTGTCACTATTGGTTCAGTTTTCTTTTTTTTAATGTTATCTCCTTCTATATGTATTGAGCTTCCTCCAGTGCTCCTTGCAATGTTTCTGTTTGTATGTGGGAGTCTGATTCCAAAATGTCTTCTGTTTGATTTTCCTTCCATCTCCCTCTAGGCTACATCATCCCCCTTAAGGGCCTCCTTGTGCCTCTGTCTAAAAAAACACTGCACCTCTGAAGGAATTACTTTTGATATGGTCTTTATCACTCTCTTCAGGATGTTCAGTGCTAGAAAGAGCCTTTTTAAGTTTTCTCCAATTTCCCTTTTAGTAATCCAATCATACACACAGTTGTTCCTATTATGTATAGTATTACATCTGTATTTTTTATTTTTGAATCAGCTTCACACCTGTCCAAATCAGTTTGTATTCTATTAAGTGAGGTTGTTAATTTTTCTTGTGCTACTAGAAGTCTCAATGCTCATTTATAGCTTCAATTTCAAATGTTAATGTTCCCTCTCCTCTGAGGTGGACTGCATCATAGATCTTGCTGAAATTTGGATACAGAGTGTCTACTGTCTGGCTTATGTCCACCACGCTTGTGACCCAGCTGAAAAATGTTATAAGTTAGGATGACATGACCTCCTTGCAACAAACCTATGCTGTATTTCATCTTGGAACTCATTTGCCATGGGTTTCACCTTGTCATCAGTGGCTTGACTCATGTCAAATACCAGCTGACAACTGAAAACCAAAAAAATACTTTTTAAAAATCATGGGTGGAAAATGAGAGTAAGAAGGTAGAAAAGTTAAAGAAATGCAGGTGCTTCCCAACAACTATTGGGGGGGGGCATGGGACTCTGATAAATATTTTGATATAGGCCACAAACTGGTAGAATACCCCTTAGAAAATGTAAGAATTTATAAGAAATCTGATTTCAATTTGGTAAATGAGAAGAGGTAGATCTTGCTTCCCTCAACAAACTTCACCAACCTTTCCTTAACAATGGTTTACATCAAGTTGTAAACAATCTATGCCAAGCTGACAGGTCTGCATTTTCCAAACTCATATCTGTCCCCAACCATTGCAAGGGCACCTCATCTGCAGCTTTTCACTTGTGTGGCATCATGCCTGAGTCCATGGATGTGTTATACAAGATAACCTTTTGGAGTTGCCAGTACTGATGCAAATAGTCTCAGTACCCTAAGGTGAATACCATCTGGCCCAGGAGATTTATTCACCTTCAGGGTGAGTAGTCCCTTAAGGACCTTTTTGGACATAATTGGTTCCTCACACATCTTTACAGTCCCTCTACCCTTGAATATCCCTTCCCTGAAATATTGCTCCATCCTTCACTTTAGATAATACAGTGCAGAAGTATTCATGCAATACTTCTGAAATTTCTCTACTATACCCACCCACTCCATCCCTTTTCCCAGTTTAAAAATTATTTCTTTCAATTGATTTTTTCCCAGATGTAGGAAAAGAAAACCTTTTCACCCTACTTAACTACTTTTGTAGTTCTGAACTCAGCTTTCAACTTCCCTATTTCCATAGCCTGTAGCCATAACAACTTGGAATAGTAGCACACAGTGGCATAGAAATGGAGAACCAGATACTGGAAAAATCTGCATGAAGATGAATACATATTTTTCTGACTGATATCAGGTTACATCAAGCCAGAGACCACATCTTAACTACAGTATGTGTGGAGATGGCTAGAGGCTAGAACTGTAGCCGATTTGAGTTCACTTTGGTATTCATCACTATCCTTCTCTTCACAAGGCCAACAATATCTTTTAAAGGAAGCCCCTTTTTCCTATATTGCTCTTACTACATTCCCTATGCATCAGAGGAGTTTCCCGTGTTTGTTTTTCTTACCATTCTGCTTGAGTCAGACATTAGTGACTACCTGGATACCTTTCCTTATATTGACCATTTCTCTTCTACTCCACTTGCCTCCCTGAGTTCAGCCAGATGTTCTCCTAACTGTACTCCAATCTTGGTGAAGTCTGTTTTTTTGAAATCAAAAACATCTGTTTTATTGTTCAGAAATTCTGTCCTGATATTTAGTTGAAACCACACTGAGGGGTAATCACTACTTTCTAGGGGCTTTGCTAAACTGATGTCCTTAAATGAGTCACAGTTTGCCAGTATCAGGTCCCATATCACCTAATGCCTTGTTGGATCAGTCACCCTCTGAGTTATGAAACCATCCAGGACTGTAACCTGGAGTGATAGGCCTCTACTACTGTTGGTATTAGGGATCGACCAATATACTGTGCATCAGGTAGGTTGAAGTCTGACAGTATTACCACCTTCACTTGCATTGATACCTTTCTGACCTACTTTTCTAGCTCCTTGTTTGTGATTTCACTCTGATAGGGAGGCCTATATACCACCCTATCTTAACCCTTCACTCTGCCACTGGTTGGATCTGGGCCCAGACCATCTCTGTATTCATCTCATAAATCCATTTCCTCCCTCGTGGCCATAATCCTTTCTCTAATGTAAAAGGCCACCCATCTTACATGTCTCCCTTCTCTGTCCTTCCCATGAAAGTGAACTCCAGGATAGAGAAAGACACAACAGAATCATGCGCATGATTACAGCAGACAGTACTTGCTCTTGAAAAGGAAATACTGGGGTGTTAGAGAGCAGTCTTCCAGGCTGGATGAACTCAATTAGAACATTCACCCATGAGGAGTCCTTACGGCAAATTAACTGGAGATAAAGTTTGTGACCCCAAACCCTCACCCCACCCACCCCTGGTCCGTGATTTCCTTTATACCAGGGGTTCTAGCACTTCCTCAAATGGGCAAAGGATATGCACCTGTAATAGCAGAAGCAGACATCCTGGAATGGAACAGCAGTGAGTGAAGAGGTGACTGCTATCTCAGTGGAAGGGAAGTAACTGCAAATCTAGGAGCTTTCATTGTTACTTCTTTGCATTGTTATTGCATTGTGGAAAGGAGGAGTAGGGGTTTGAAGAAGGTTGTACAATAGCTACTTAAAGTCTCTTTTTGAGTGTGGATAGGAAGGTAAGGAATATCAAAAGCAGTTGCTCAATCTATCTAAACGTGTACAACAAAGGGGGTGAGGGAAATTAAGAAAATAATGTTTTGCACTGATAGAGGGGAGACTTGGGGGAGTGTTTGGTATCCTGCATCTGGAAGGGTGGGGGGTCGCTGGTGGTCAACAACAGCAATGGGTAGGGTGGTAGACTGCAACAACTGCAGTGCACCAATCTTTCTAAAAATTGCCTGGAGTGTGGGAGGATGTTTAATGTGCAACCACATAGAGAAACTTAGAAAGGAGATTTAGGGTCTGCAGGAGGAACTCAGAGAGACAAGGCAGACAGGGGGTGGGTTTAGCCCAATACTGGAAGGAGGAAGAATGGAAGATGAGGGAGGGTGATTTAAGCCAACAGTGGTGAGGAGAGGGTCAGAAGAAGGGAAGCAGGTACAAGGGGGCCCAAGCCAGGAAGAACAATTGCTGGGGAAACCAGGTCTGGAGACAAATGACAAATGGAAGGAAGAGATAGGGACTTGTGAGGGGAGGCGAAGAAGTGGCAAAAGTCATGGAGTGGAAAGGAGAGAACAGGTTACTATGAAGAGAGCTGGAGTGGTCATTTGTGAAGGGTCTTCAGAAAATAGTTTTGCACTGCTAGAGAGGACGAAAGTGGAGTAGGGAAATTATGAAATTAGAGGAGTAATTGATAAATGCCTGGACCAAACCGGAGTGGGGGAAGTTCTGCTGGGAGAATTGCAACAGTAGCAAAAGGGGGAAATAATGTGCAGGAGGAAGAAGAGGATCCAGAAAAGAGAGAGGGAGATGAATGGAAGCAAGCAGGGAGTAAGAGTGGTGGAATCTTAGTGCTTTGGGACTCAATACTAAGAGGAGTCAGGTGGGATAGCAAGGGGGAGAGGCATAGTTGCATTTGGGTGGAGGCCATGCCAGGAATGACAGTGGAAAGGGTGGGACAATCTGTTCTGAAATATGCTAGAAGGGGTAGGAACAAGCCACATTTAATTATACATCTTGGGACGAATGACCTGGCTGACAAGACAGTAGATATAGTTCAGAGGAGGTTTGAGGAACTAGGACAATTATGTGAGGGGGCAGGAAGATCAGTAACTTTTTCAGAGATACTTCCAGTGCCCAAGGCAAGCACAACAAGAAAGCTGAGAATAGAGGAATTTAATGGATGGCTAAGAACCTGGTGTTGTGCTAAAGGGTATGGGCTGTTGGGGGGTGGGGAGGGACCTGGGAGGACAGTAGTCTCTATGCCAAGGACAGACTACACTTGAGTGAGGAGGGAAAGAAAGTGTTGAAACAAAGAATGGAGGAGTACATAGAGGAAGTAGGGAATTTAAACTAGGAGCGGGAGGGTGGCAATTGGGCAAGAGACATGCAGAGACCACAGGTTGGGAAACCATATGAGCTTACCCCCCATAACAGTGACAAAGGACAAATGGCAAGTACTATTGGTGATGCTAGTAAAGGAGGACAGGATGGGAGAGGGGGAAAAGGGTGGAAGGTGGTTACCCTTAATGCTAGGAGCCTTGGGAGGAAAACTGCAGAGTTACAGGTGCTCATGGCAGAGGGAGAGGTGGACATTGCAGTCATCACAGAAGCATGGACCGCCCAATACAATGAATGGGACCTGTGTGTACCAGGGTACAGGTTATTTCGTAGGGACAGACTGATTGGGAAAGGAGGGAGGTGTGGCACTATATGTGAAGGAAGGACTGAAGTGTGTAAGGGAGGAAAGGGAGGAGGGTAGTATGGAGTCACTTTGGATGCAAATCCAGGATTCCAAGAATAGGATTCTTAGAATGGGAGTGATGTACAGGCCGCCATCTCAGACGGAGGAGTTAGACAGGGAACTAGTGGGACAGATCAGGAGGACCTGCGAGAAGGGTAGTGTGGTGATTGTGGGGGACTTCAACATGCCAGGAGTGGACTGGATTACCCCAACAACCAGGGACAGAAGGGAGCAGGTACTGCTGGATGCCTTCCAGGACAGCTTCCTGCTGCAAATGGTCAGTGAACCAACCAGGTTAGGGAATACCCTTGATCTTGTGCTGGCAAATGGGGACTTTGTGAGAGAACTTATGGTGGAGGAACTGCTGTCAGAGATTGACCACCACTCAGTATGGCTTACATTGGATATGGGCAAGAAAGGAGTGGAAGCTGGCACAAGAGTGCTGGACTTCAGGAGGGCTGACTTTGGGAGGACGGTGGAAGTGGTAAAAGGGTACCTGGCCAGAATTTAGTCTAGTATGGACACTAACCAGAGGTGGGAGCTCATAAAGCTGGGGATAGTGGAGGCAACCAAAACCTGCTGCAAGGCCCAGAGCAAGAAGGCTAGGGCTAAGAAACTGAGCTGGTTGAGCAAGGAGGTCATGGAAAAGGTAAGGAGGAAAAGAGTTGCCTTTAGGAAGTACAAGAAAACAGGGAGAGGGGAGAACAGGTAGGAGTACTTGACGGAATTGAAAGAGGTGACAAGGGCAGTAAGGAGAGCCAAGGCATCTACGGAACTCAGGCTGGCACAAGGCATTAAGAAGGGGCAGAAGGACTTCTTTAGGTACATAAGGGAGAAAAGGAGCTGTAAGGACCACATAGTAAGGATTAGGAAGGAGGGGTTGGGTGGAAGCAGGGAGTGATAAGGCAGAAGCACTGAATGAATACTTTGGCTCAGTATTTACTAAAGAGAAGGGGGGGTGACACCCAAGGGGGGAGAAATGGCAGAAACAGGGGGGGTGACAGATGGGGAAATCATGGAAGGCAGAGTTCTGGAGGGTTTGAAGGCACTGAGGGTGGCTAAGGCACCAGGCCCAGATGGCATCTACCCCAGGGTACTGAAAGAGCTGGCAGAGGTGCTTGTAGGACCTTTGGTAGACCTATTTAATGCCTCACTACATTCAGGGTGTGTACCTCAGAACTGGAGGATGGCTCATGTGGTGCCCCTCCGCAAGAGTGTACCCAGGATGAACCGGGAAACTACAGACCAGTGAGACTCACATCCATCGTGGGTAAGCTAATGGAGACTATTCTGAAGGAGAGGCTGGTGGCCCTCCTAGAGGCCAAAGGACTACAGGACAGCAGACAGCATGGCTTTATACAGGGCAGATCCTGCCAAACCAACCTGGTGGAGTTCTATGACTGGGTAACTAGGCAACTGGACAGAGGCCATGCAGTGGATGTCCTGTATCTGGATTACAGTAACGCATTCGACTCGGTGCCGCATGGAAGGCTGAGAAGTAAGTTAGTAGGCACAGAGGCAGGTGCAAAGCTGGTGAGATGGGTAGAGAACTGGCTTCAGGGAAGGCAACAGAGGGTGGTGGTGGTGGGTGAGGAGCTCTCACACCCAAGGGTAGTGACAAGCAGTGTTCCACAGGGCCCGGTGTTAGGACCAGTGTTGTTTGGGATATTCATTGCAGACAAATCATTGGACATCAAGAGCAAGATCAGTCTGTTTGCTGATGACACCAAGGTAGGAGCAGTGGTGGATGACCTAGGGGGATGAAATGGGTTGCAGGATGATCTGGCAAAGCTTGAAACCTAGTCAGACACCTGGCAACTGGGGTTTAATGCCAAAAAGTGCAAGGTGCTGCATTTTGGGATGAAGAACCCAAGGAGGAGTTACCAGCTGGGGGGAAGGCAGCTAGCCCAGACAGAGGAGGAGAAGGATCTGGGGGTGCTCATTACAGGTCAATGAACAACTCGGCACAATATAGGAAGGCAGCTGCAAAGGCCAACAAAATGCTGGGTTGTATTGCAAGGGGTATATCCTCGAGGAGGGAGGAGGTGATTCTGCCACTGTATAGGTGATTAGTTAGACCGCACCTGGAGTACTGCGTGCAGTACTGGTGCCAGTATCTGAAGAGGGACATTAAGTTACTGGAGGGGGGTGCAGCGCAGGGTGACAAAAATGATCAAGGGGCTGGGGGACTTATCATACAAGTGGAGGCTGAGGGAGTTGAACGTGTACTCACTGGAGGAGAGGAGGGACGGGGGGACATGATTGAAACCTTTAGGTACATGAAAGGAATAAACAAGACAGGTACAGAGGGGCTGTTCAAAGTAAGGGAAGGGAGGGCCACCAGGGGCCACAATATGAGACTGGAGGGAGGAAGGTTCAGGAGGAAGATGAGGAGACACTTTTTTACAGAGAGGGTGGTGGCTGGGTGGAATGTGTTACCTGCAGAAGTGGTATCCAGTAGAACAGTGGACTATTTCAAAAGGGGATGGGACAGGACAAGGAGGAGGGTCAATGAAGGGGAAGGGTGGATGGGAGGGGCAGCTGCAGAATAACGGGTGCTCACTGCACATTCAAGCAGACTTGATAGACCCCTATTCCTTTATCTGCTGGCAAATTTCGTATGTTCGTATGGTCATGATCTTAGCTACTTTCATTACAAAAAGACTCATTAGCATGCACTGATCATTTTGGTACCAATTTCATCATGGGCCATCCCAAATCACAGCAGCAGGGACTATTGGAAGAATCATCATTGGCTCTCAGCAAGGCCATGGGAGTCATGAGCAACCTTGATGCCGACAATTCAAACTCAGGCTCTGATCCTCCCTGACAGCCAGTGCTGGAGTCCATACGGGTTATGAACTCGAAAATGGAAAAGCTAGAAACATAGAAGCATAGAATTTGATGGCAGATAAGGACTGCTTGGCCCACCCAATCTGCCCATTTCTCTATCTAATGGATAAGCTGCAGATCTTAGTTAACCAACAGCCTACTTCTTCCTACACCCACCCCCTAGAATTGTCTTATGACTGTCCCATGCATTCTTGAATTCCACCACTGATAAAGAAATTTGAAACCCAGGATGCAGCCATAAAAACATTGACAGCCACTGTTAATGATCCAAAATAAAAGAGTAAATACAACACTAACTACAGGGGCCACTCTTAGTAAAAAGAATGGACAGCTGCATAGTAGAATGGAGATGATGGAGCATGAACTCAGAGCAGGGAATTTACGGTTCATCGGGGTCCCTGAAGGGGCTGAGGGAACTGATCAGTTATCCTTTCTAACCAACTGGCTGTCAACAAATCTTCCCTTTAATGAGGGATTCCAGTGGTCTGCATTGAGGAAAACTTATCAAGTGAATCCGAAGGTGTGATCTGCGAACCCGACTCTGCCTCGTACTATCCTACTCCACAATCTGGGCTCAGAGATCCATGACCTACGTCTTTCGACTGCTAGAACGCACTATCCTCTAAAAATCAATGGGGCAGACATCAAGATTTACACTGATTAGTCTTACCAAATGCAAACAAGACACAAAGGATTTGATGTTGTGCCATAGAGGCTGCATGTCGTAGGGATTATCCACTCATTTTTCCTACCAGCTCAGCTGTGGATTATATATGGAGGAAAGACTTGGCAGTTCACCAACCCCAAAGATGCAGGTCAGTGGATGGAGAAGGCAGAAAAGGAATTTAGCACTAAGGGAGCTGTATTTGGTACTACACAGCCAGAGTTAGATGAGGACTGAAATCTGAACATTTCTTTTTGAGTCTCTCGTGGTAGTGGCTTCCTCCCCTGATGCAGGCAAAAAAACAATCTAACTTTCCGATATGTACTGTTCTTTTCAACTACCTATGTGTTCACTCTGAGAATGTCCAAAATGAAACTGAGGTACTTTCTTTGTTATATCATCTAGTTGGAGGAGGGTTTGCCTGTTTATTTGTGGCACCTTCCATTTGAGGTTCCCATGTGGGCAGCTTCTCAGGCATTAAGCATAGTAGCTCTGTGAAAGGACTTGAACAACTCAAAATGAAACAGTTTTTGTACTAACAGATTTGATAAGCTAAAGATTCATTATATGTAGCATACCAAGTTAAGTATTATACTTTTCTGAATGTTGGCAGTAAGCCAGATTACTCATTGGGGTGGCTTTAAGTGAGGTTAAATATTTAATTTATTTTTCCTAAATGTAAAAAAAAGATTTAAATAGCAATCTGTATGATTGTGTTTCTCCCATCCTAGTTTTTAATTCTCCCTATGGAATATACCTGAAGCCGTTGAAGAGGCTGGCAGCTTACTTGTGACTACTAGATATTGATTTATGAGATCCTCCACTCCTATTGTATAAGACTGCATGGGATAAATATAGCTGAATATTAATTAAGCATTGATGTAACACTGTTTATTGTTCTGTAACCATCCTATTCCTTGCATGAATAATGGATATTAATGTTCTGTAACATAAGAAAATTAATAAACATAAAGTTAAAAAAAGAAAAGGCAATACATAGGTGTCACAGGTGAGAACACATGATCAGAAAAATTAAAAATCCAAAAGCATGAGATTGCAAGAACTCACATATATTGATGGCAGTACTCAAGCAGAGTGGCTCTGAATCCACTACTTCAGGATAACAGAGATCCCCTTCATCAGGGTGCATAGCTGCTTCGTGAATACTGTGTAATTTATTTCAAACATTTAAAGATACTTTACATGTGAAGCAACAACAACATTATTTTTCTGATTGAGTGCTGTCCAGGATGGAAAGATCCCACTCATGATTTTGGGATGCCCAGGTCTCTGTAATTTCTACTGGAGCCTAGTGGCCCTCTGTTATCATGGCCTGGATAGCATCCATTTTGTTCCCTAGGCTTCTAGCAATAAGTAAAACCATCCTCCACAATGCCTGTAATCTACACTTCCCCTCCTTACCTTCTTCCCTCTGTTCCTTTTCGATTGAATGCAGACACAATTTCCTTTGTACTGGGACTGTTTGAGTTTCTCTCAAGTCCTTCCCTCTTTCACCTTTACTCTTGCTCCATCTCACTTCTGCCATCATTTTTATGAATACCCCTCTACTCATCATCCCCTATAGTCCCCTTATTTATGTCCAAGGGACTTAACTCTTACCATGTTCTCAAATGAGAAGTGGAAAGCTGTTAGCCCCCACCTTGGGAACACCTGTCTCTTTGCAGCCTCTCCCATTAGTTTAAATTTGTTTTACATATTTTTCTAGCTTATCCTTTAACATCCTAGTTGTCCTTCTGCTTATTAGCAATCTGTCTGTTGAATATAGATTTTTTTCCTCCCAGAAATCTTCCCTGCCCCTTACGTATCCAAAGCCTTCTTCCATACTCAGCTCCTTCAGCCACATATTAAAGTCTGAGATTCAAACAACATGAAGTCTTGCTGTATTCTGACAATTGCAGTGATTCCCAACCTTTGAACTGCCCCAGAGAACAAAGAGTTAACTTTCCATGCAGGGTGTGGAACGCTGAGCTCGAGCTCGGTTGAAGTCTCTGTCTGGAGTGTTTTGAACTTAAATCATCAGATTCTTTACTCCGCCTCACTGAACGGTTGCTCCCGAGATTTCTCCTTCAGCTCGGTTCAAAAGTCAGTTAAAGTTTTCAGTTTTCGCCGTTTTAAACTGAAAAAGTATCCACATAGTCGGTTCAGTCTCTGTCTGTGGTGCCGTGAGTACTAGATAGGAATTGTTCTGTTTTTCTGTGTGGAACTTGTAAAAGTGCGGTCGGTTCGGCTGAACCGGCCATTTGATTGTGAATTTTGTTTGTGTACTTAGTGTGTGGTTACCGGTTCTTATCGGTTCTAAAAAAAACGTGTTTTTAACCGTTTTTTTCCAATACCCGTGACACGGTTAGGAACCGATAAGGGAGTCTTGCCTGGTGGTTGCCAAAAAAAGGGTAAGTTTGGTTAGGTTGGCCATGTCTGAGAAACCCAAGAAAAAAAACAGGCCCACTGGGTTTCAACACTGCAGTGAGTGTGGGGAGGTCTTTGCTAAGGCTGATCCCCACACCACCTGTGTTTATTGTCTGGGGATTGACCACCTCAATTCAGACTGCCAAATATGTAAAAACTTTCCCAAATCTACCCTTGAGAAGAGATTAGGTAGACTGAGGGAAAAGGAGGCCAAGAAGTCTGCTGACCTGGATGGCCAGCCTGGTTCGGTTTCAACCGAACCAGAAGGAGTACCCTCTGACCAGGACGATACATCTTCGGGCAAAAGGAGAGCCAATTCTGAGGGAATGGTTCCGACAAAAAGAAAGCACAAAGATAAATCGACCCGTTCGGATCCAGAAGTTCATGTTCCAATTGCCAAAGAGAGAGCCAGGGCTATTCAGATTGTGGAATCGCTCTGTCCGGTTCTGACTGATCCGGCTCCTTCTGGCAGGGGTTCGGCTCGGTTGGTTCCCCCGGTTCAAGAGTATACCCTTGAAGAGTTTTATGAACCAGATTTTGAAGAGGAAGGGGAATTTGAGGATTATGATATAAGTGAAGGTCTGGATGTGCCTGTGGAACCGTACACCTCCCAGACAGACCTTCAGGTGTTTCCTCTCCTAGGCTTTCTGAGTCCCCTTCTCACTTTATGTTTTACAGAAAGGTGGCGGAAACCCTCCAGCTTTCTATGGAGGAGGCTGTGGAAGATCAGTAGGAGCCTGATTATGTAGAGATGATGGATATCCCATAGTCCAGGAGACTGTCTATTCCCCTCCATAAATCTTTTGGGAAACAGACACTAAAAATCTTGAAGTCTCCTAACACTATACTGCCTGTGGATAGAAGAATGGACAAGAGGTATACACTTTCAGTCTCAGACACGGAGTTCTTATATCAACAATGCAGCCATGTTGGGGGTAGTGCAGGCTGCTGCCTGTGATAAGGCAAATATTCCCTTGGCTTCACACACCCCTGACAAGGACTCCAGGAAGATTGATGTCATGGCAAAGAAGCAGTACATGGCATCTTCTTTGGGACTCAGGCAGGCGAATTACATGGCCTATACAGCCAGGTACCAGATGTCCAGGTGGGACACTGTACTGGCACTGGCTAAACAGGCCTCCCCCCAGCTAGCCAAGGAGCTGGAGGCGGTGGCTGCAGATGGGATTGAGGCATCTAAGGTTAAGTTTCATGCTGGTGTGGACTCCAGTGATGTGTCATCAAGAGTCATGGCTATATCTGTGGCTCTTCGGAGGATGGCTTGGCTCAGATGTACTAGCCTCTCACAGGATACACAGGCTAAGGCCATGGATTTCCCTGTGGTGGGTAACTCTCTGTTTGGGGAGCAGACAGAGAATTACATGAAGAAAATGGATGAGTACAGGACCATTTACAGGAGTGCACAGGCCAAGGAAAGGCAGGCAACTCCTCAAAGGCAGCAGTCTAGGGGCAGGGGCAGGCCTTTTCAAATGCCTTTTTGCCAAGCACAGGCCTCTTCTTCTTCTTCTTTTTCTCAGACGGGGTTCTTCAGAGGGAGAGGCAGAAGGGGGATGAGCAGGGCTGCATTCACTCCTCAGCCTAAAGCCCTGCCAAGCAGACACCCTGATGGGCCTGCCCGGGTCGACTCTCCTATTCCAGTAGAGGGCAGGCTGGCTTACTTTGTCCAGGACTGGATGTCTATTACATCAGACACATGGGTCCTGGAAGTAGTAAGCCAGGGACTGGTTCTTAGCTTCAAAAAATTTCCAAAGATGAGACCCAGATCTTTTCCACCTGCAAGTCTTTCGGAAACCCTTGCCCTAGAGGCAGAGGTTTCTTCTCTCCTAGCTTTAAGAGCTATAGAGAGAGTACCTACCCTACACTGGGGCAAAGGACTGTACTCCAGGTACTCCCTGACCCCCAAAAAGACAGGGGAGAGGTGACCCATCCTAGACCTAAGATATCTAAACAAGCATCTTTTAAAACCAAAGTTCAAGATGATAACTCTGGGAATAATCCTTTCTTCTCTAAGGCCAGGAGACTGGCTAACCTCCCTGGACCTCAAAGATGCCTACTTTCACATTCCCATCAGGTGCTCCCACAGAAAGTACCTCAGGTTCGAGTTGCCCTCAGGCCATTATCAGTTCAGAGCAATGCCCTTTGGCCTAACCTCAGCCCCAAGAGTTTTCACAAAGTGCCTGGCAGTAGTAGTTTCCTTTCTAAGAAGGCAAAAGATTTTGATTTTTCCATATCTGGACGATTGGCTAATAGTGGGTCAGTCTCCAGAACAAGTCAAGTCTCACCTGCAAGTGACCCAGCAAGTGCTCACTTCTCTAGGATTTCTTCTTAACCTTCCCAAGTCAGTTCACAAACCAGTCCAGCTTCTTACCTTTATAGGGGCAGAACTGGACACACTCAGAGCAAGAGCCTTTCTTCCTCTAGAAAGGGCAAGGGCTCTTATGGAACTAGCTTCTTCCTTCAGCCTTCAGGTATCTCGACCAGCAAGGCATTTCCTCAAGCTCTTGGGCCACATGGAAGCTTCAATAGCAGTGGTCCAAGGGGCAAGATTTCAGATGAGGGATATTCAGTTCCACCTGAGAGCTTTCTGGTCTCAGAGAAAGGACTCCCTTACCAAACTGATTCCAGTGACTCTGACCTTGATCCAAGCCCTCCAGTGGTGGCAGGATCAGGACAATTTAAGGCAAGGTGTTCCTTTTGTTGCTCAGCCTTGTTCAATGGTCCTTACCATGGATGCTTCTCTCCTGGGCTAGGGAGCCCACCTAGGGTCCCTTACTGCCCAGGGCCTGTGGTCCCCCCAAGAATCCCTTCTCCAGATCAATCTTCTAAAGCTCAGGGCAGTTTTTCTGGCTCTAAAAGCGTTCTCACAGTCAGTTCAGAACAAGGTGGTTCAAGTCAGAACAGACACCACTACCACCATGTGGTACATCAACAAGCAGGGAGGCACCCAGTCCATGGCCTTGTGCACAGAAGCCATGAAGTTGTGGTCCCTGACTTATTCCCTGCAAACCTCTCTTGTAGCAGTTCACCTTCCAGGCAAGGACAATGTGCTAGCAGATGCACTGAACAGGATTTCTCAGGGCCATCACGAATGGTCCTTGGACCCCCAGGTTTTGAAAGTGATTTTTTCCAGGTGGGGCACTCCAGAGATAGATCTCTTCGCAGCCCCAGACAATTACCACACTGCCTCTCTTTTGTTGCAAACCTCCAGCCCTGGACTCACTCCCTCTGGACGCCCTGATCCTCAATTGGTAGAGGAAGTTTCTGTATGCCTTTCCCCCCTTCCCTCTCCTGTTCAAAGTTTTGGTAAAAATAAGGTCTCAACCATGCAAGGTGATTCTGATTGCTCCAGATTGGGCCAGACAGCCCTGGTACCCCCTGTTGCTGTCCCTAGCAGTCCATCTTACCCTGTCTCTTCCCAGGAATTACAACCTGTTAACATCCTCTCAGGGAAGGATCTTCAGTCTCTCAGTCTCAAAGCATGGCCTCTTGAAGAGTTAGAGTTTGCAGATCTGCATCTTTCCCAAGGGGTTCTGAATATCCTCAAGGCTTCTCGAAAGCCCTCCACCAGAAAGACTTACAACTCCAAATGGAACAGACTCAGCATTTGATGTTCTAAGAAGCATATTTCTCCAGACACTGCTGAATTGCCTGTGGTTCTGGATTATATGGTCCATCTTAATGGCCTAGGCCTCAGACCAGCTACTCTCAAGGTACACTTGTCAGCTGTTTCTGCGTTTTTTGTCTGTGGTGAAGCCTTCCTCACTATCTTCCCATCCTGTGTTCTGTACATTTTTTAAAGGACTGCTTCACACCAGTCCCCCTTTTAGAGACCCTGCCCCGGCCTGGGGATTTGAATGTTTGCATTTCTCAACTTATGCAACCACCTTTGAGCCTATGTCTTCAGCACAGCTTAAGTACTTGACTTGGAAAACTGTGTTCCTGGTAGCCATTACCTCTGCCAGATGTATCAGTGAATTGCAAGCCCTGTCAGTGGAACCTGATTTTATCTCCCTTCACAGGGATAAAGTGGTCCTTAGAACCAATAGAAGGTTCTTGCCCAAAGTGGTTTCAAACTTCCATTTAAACCAGTCTATGTCTCTCCCTGTTTTCTTCACTGATCATTCTTCCTCAGAAGAGAGGAGGCTACACAGTTTAGATGTCAAAAGAGCCCTTATTTACTACATAGTGCATACCAAGGGTCACAGGTTTGACTCCCTTCAGTTGTTCCTCACTTATGGAGAAGTGGGAAAGGGCAAACCTGCCACCAAAAGATCTATTGCCAGGTGGATTGTGTCTTGTATACAATTCTGCTATGAAAAACTGGGAAAAACTCCACCCTCAGGCCTGAGGGCTCATTCCACAAGAGGTACAGCTGCTTCCCTGGCTGCTGTCAGGGATATCCCTCTGTTAGAAATTTGTCAAGCAGCCACCTGGAAAACAGTCCATACCTTTACCAAGCATTACTCTCTGGATATCCAGGCTAGGAGTGATGCTTGGTTTGGCACAGCAGTACTTCAGAGCCTATTCCCAAAGTAGGTTCTGTCCCTCCTCCTTGGAGGTACTGCTTCATAGTCTGCAATTGTCAGAATACAGCAAGACTTCATGTTGTTTGAAGAAAAAAATTACTCACCTTAGTAATTATATTTCTTCTAATGGAGTCTTGCTGTATTCTGACAATTGCAGTGATTCCCAACCTTTGAACTGCCCCGGAGAACAAAGAGATAACTTTCCACGCAGGGCATGGAATGCTGAGCTCGAGCTCGGTTGAAGTCTTTGTCTGGAATGCTTTGAACTTAAACCATCAGATTCTTACAAGCCCAACTAAACTAAAAATTCTATGTGGAAATTGTAAAAATTCTACTAGCCAACTGGCTGAAAAAAGTTTTGAATTCCCAAGGAAGACTCAAGTCAGGAACCCCAAAAACAAAACCCAATGACTAAAAATAACAATAATAAATAAGCACCCAAACAAAAAGGGAGGAGGGTACAAGCAAAAAACACCCCTGGGGTGCAACACTGCACCTGCCCACCCACTTACCAAAAACAGGTTCTGAGAGGGGAGGCAGGGAGGGAGGTCAGAATACAGCAAGACTCCATTAGAAGAAATATAATTACTAAGGTGAGTAATTTTTTTTCTTCTCAGCTTCCTAGATTTACTGACTCTGGGTACCACTGTCAGTTCAGAAATGTTGTTTCTTGTTCCCTTTGTTTCTCCCCACACAGCATGTCCATAAGCAACAGCAGAGCCAGTCACAATATAATGCAGTAACTTGTAGTAAATGACATGGCATACAATACTGCAGTAAAAAGAGCATAAGTGCCAATGAATTACAGTGTTCTCTGCAGCATAATGCACCATTATGTGATATACTGCAGCAATGCTGCACTGTATTATGGCTGGTACTGCTGTTTATTGGGAAGGGGTTAAGGGAGCAGGTGTGTCTCTTCGCAGATGATGCAGACCTCTGCAGGAGTGTGGATGCTATGAGAGGGATTGTCAATATGCAAAGGGATGTGAAAAAAGATTATAAAAATTATTAAGCATCTGGCAGTTGAGGTTTAATACAAGGAAGTGCAAGGTAATGCATGTAGGAAAAATAATTTATCAAAGGGACTACATGATTAATGGGTTATAGATGGGATACAATACAGAAAAATTGGGTTTGGGGTTATCATCATTGACACTCTGACTCCACTTTGCAGTGTAGTATGGCTTTTGGCAAATGCAGTAGAAAATTATTGTGTATAGGTAGGGGTTTTACTAGTAAGAGGAGAGAGTGTTTCTTCCCATATACTGGTGAAATCTGATAACTAAGCAACTTCCTTTGAAAATCATGAAGTAAAAAAGTAACAAAATGCATTTGAAAGGAGTGCCATTTAGAGGGATCAATAAAGTTTGTTTGATTACTGATACAGTGCATGCCATGCATCAGCAGAACCCTTAGAAAATAAGGGAACTTATAAGAAATGTGATTACAACTTTGTGAATGAGGAGGGGTTGAACTTGGTACAGTATATCTTGATTTGGTTAGTAATTGGGAGATGTCTGGCTGTCTGCATTTGAAAACGTCTTGCTAACCACTTCCAAATGTTTAGGTGGTTGCACTTTACTTAAAAATGAACACTGAGAAGCCAGTTCAGACACGTTAAAGATTTAAATGTTTGGTAAAGTACCCACCTATGGGTTTCACCTTGTCATCTGGTGGTTCAGCTTAATTCACAGCTCCACTGAAATCTTATAACTAAGCAACACCCTTACATAATCTGGAAGTAAAATTAAAAGAAAGTAAGAAAATAGATTTAAAAAATTGCTATGGGGGGATGCAATAGGTTTTGTTCGATACCCAGTGAGGCCACACCTAGAGTACTGTGTTTACTTCTGTGGCCCGCAGTTGAAGAAGGACTGGGACAGGTTGGAGACAATCCAAATGAGGGTGACACAAATAATGCAGGGGCAACAGGGAAAATCATGCAAGGAATGGTTGCAAAGCCTGAACATGTATTGTATAGAAACTCAAAGAGATAGTGGTGGCCATGATAGTAATCATCAAGTTTCTGCATGGGGTCAACAAGGTAGACATCTCAGAGCTGTTCATGACAAATGAGATAAACCAGGGGCACAGTTACAAGTTGCTAAGAGGCAACTGCATTCAGGAGGTGAGGAGATAAGTCTTTACAGAATGACTGGTGGACAAATGAAGCAGTTTACCTAGCACAATGGTAAATGTTATATCTATAGCTGGATTTAAGCCAGATGGGAGAGATTCAGGGGGCAGAAGGAGTAGGAGGATGGCACAGAAGAAGAATATGGTTAGATGAAAAGGGTATCCACAGAATGTTCCATCCAGTTTGGGCAAGCCATGTTTATTAACTAGGGTGTCTCGGCAGCTTGCATGGATCACACATTTTTTCCTGTGTGTAAATTTCTCCTGTACCATGTTTCTGTGTCTGTAGCTGGTGTTCCTTTTAATCTGGTGCTGGAGGCTGGCCTAGTTATGTTCTGAACTCTTGCCACTGGAAATGTAAGATGAATGTGATTCGTTTGCAATTTAGTCAGTCCTGATATGTTAAAAGAACTATTTAAGCAAAACTGTTCCAGTTATAATTGCACTTTTGAAGAAGGATGGCTTTAGATTATATCTACCAGCTGTGGGAACTGAGCTTCATGCTTCCCCATGTTGACTGGTTCATCTCCTTTATGGTATTCTTGAGTGTACTAATTAGGTAACATTGTTCTCAAGTGTACCCTTCCTCACTCACGTGGATGAAGGTATGTATGTTGCAAAGACCACAAGTTTTCTGTAAAATTATAACATGAAAATGTGAAGTCCAAATGATTGGTTTGCTGAAACATTCCTTAACCTGGTCCTATCAGGACAAAGTTGCGGCAGACAACCCAAGTCCTCACAGATATATAACCCAATCCTCCTCGACCATTGGCCCACTTTACATTTGGCTTATTTTCACACCAATCCCAGTAAGTCCACCCCATGCATAGTAAAGCCAATCATACTAGAAACAAAATAAAATGGCAAATTGATGCACCATCAATGGTACCATAAAATCACATCCACTCCTCTGTTTTCAGTCTTTGGTATAAAGTTGTGCTTGCATAAGGGGCAATTAGTTCAGGACTACACCACTTATCCCCTCACTTCAATGACTTTAAATATGATCACAATCTCTTAAAAAAATGGAAAAGAATATGCAAAGTCTGAAACCACATGCAGGTGTTAAAACAACTAAAATGGCAAGTAATAAAAATGGCATGGCTACTACTGCTACTGTCAGGCAATGTCCATCCAAACCCTGGACCCACTCCACTAATACCTCAATCCTTATAGAAGCACAGTGGTATAACAGTAGCCTCCATTAACATCTGCAGTCTCATGACTAAGTTTGACTCACTACAAGTGCAGGTAGACAAACATAAACCAGACGTGCTCTCAGTGGTTGAAACATGGCCCACTCCGAGGGTTACAGATATGGCTATGCAGCTGGAGGGGTACACCTCTTTTAGGTTGGACAGGATTGGTAAGCAAGGTGGTGGATGTGTCATATATATCAGTGACACAATCCAGGGTCAATTCCTACCTCACCTTGACACTAGCAATAATGTACAAGTACTGGCAAGAAAACTACTACTAGGTGCTCGGGGTAAAGGATTAACACTTGTCTCTGTCTACATTCCCCCCAAAAAGCAGTCTACTGGATTTAAAGTACTCATAGACTACCTCTCCAACCTGTGCCACAGCTCAGAGATAATAGTGTTAGGGGATTTCAATATAAACTGGCTATCCCCTGAGACAGCACACTACAAGGATGCAATCTCCTCAATATGCAATGCCCAATTAGTGGATTCTCTGACATGAATGAATTATACTGCTGGAACCAGTACCTTGCTAGACTGGATAATTACCAACCAGTCAGAGAGAATAACCCACTCACCTGTCCTTCCTGACTCCATCAGCAATCACTCCTCCATCCTTTGTATCTGGTTGAATAAGTTCCTCAGAACCCCAGATAAAACACTCACATCTAGAGTGCTAAAGAAAGGACAACTTGCCTCACTTAAAGCGCACCTCAGTCAGCAAGGCTGGACAGACCTATATGCTGGAAATGACATTGATGAAGCACTTGACCATTTCATCAAGGCATTCAAAGCTGCATACAACATATATGCCCCCTACTGTAAGTGAAATGTTTGTGGGGCTTGTAAGTCCTGGATCACTGCACCCCCTCATGGAATATATGAAAGAAAGAGACAACTTCTGGCTTAAAGCTAGAAGCACTGGCTGTCCAACAGATAATCAGAACTTTAAAACCACTCAAAGTAGATGCACCTGGGCTATTCGTCAAGCGAAAAGCTGTTTCTTCAAAAATGAGCTTGCTAACTCCTTGGGGGACAGCAGCAAGTTCTGGAACAATATCAGGACCCTAACAAGAAACCAAACAAGACACCTGCAACCATGCTAATTCTTGAAGAAACCACAACCCAGGACCCCAAAATCATAGAAAACACCTTTAATAAGTAATTTACTGACTTAAGTGGTGTACTTCTGATTTCCTAGACCCCCCCAAAGTGGCAACAATCTAAATAACAGGCAGACTTCCCATGCTGACACTGCCCCACCTTTCTACTTCAAAATTATCTCTCAAGCAAAACCTAAAAAATACCTTTTACAAGTTCTAGGAAAAACTAGAATGAGTGGTGACACACTTGACCTAAATCTCATTGCTCTCACACTTGATGAGTTACTGTCACCCCTTGCCAGAATTATGAATCTATCACTTATACCCGGTAAGTTCCCACAGACATGCAAAGCAGCAGGGGGTCACCCCTGTTATAAAAGTGGTGACAGGGCTAGTCACAACAACTACCATCCCATCTATATACTCCCCCACTCTCAAAAGCGCTGGAGTGTATTGTCTTTAACCAGCTTGTTGACTACCTCGATAAATACCAGTTGCAATGCCTGGAACAGCATGGTTTCAGGAAACAACATAGTACTACAACAGCACTGATGGAGTTAGCAGGCTACATTCATGCTGCACTTGATTGGGGGCTTATGGTGTGGTGGGGGAAACCTACATAGACCTCATTAAGGCCTTCGACACAGTCAATCATGAACTGCTGCTGAATCAACTAGCCTGCACTGGGTTATCACCTGAATCAATGGGGCGGTTCCAAAGCTACCTGTCCGGGAGAACACAAGAAGTAAAAATCATTGATACCCTCTTTGAAAGTCAGAATGTTAACACAGGGGTCCCACAAGGTTTACGCTTGGGTCTCTGCTCTTTACTATGTTTCTAAACCACCTCCCTCTGACGTGCCAAGATAAAGTCCTACTGTACGCTGATGATGCGGTACTCTAAACCAGACACACAGACCCAGAAGCACTGGAAAAGTGAATGCAGGTTAATTTCTCTTTAGTTGAGGCCTGGTTTCTTGTTTCAAAGTTCTTGCTTAATTATAAGAAAACCAAGACAATGCTGTTTGCCTCTCCTCACAACCAGCTGCAATCCCATCTAATAAAAATAGTAAACAACCAAAACATCTCACTAGAAATGGTCCAAAGTTTTAAACATCTTGTGGTCACTCTAGACTTTCATTCACATTTTCACAGCACATCGACCTTGTAACCAAGACTGAAAATGTCAGAATTGGCCAGCCATTTAGGCATAAACACTGCCTAACTGATGAGGCAGTAAAAACTCATTGTATGCAGCTAGGTCTTATCTGTGATTGACTACGGGATCGTAGTCTACAGTGTGACAACTGACACAGCTCTCAAAAGAATAAATCTGGCCCTAAACAAAGCCAGTATGCTTGCCCTAGATGCTCCATGCCTTAAATACACCTGCGATCATTCCCAGTCTGGGTGGTTAAACCCGCACTGTAAAACTCAATACCAGGTCTGCCTGCTGGCTAAAAAGTCCAACCTAAGTCTAACACCACTTGGTGTTCAGATCCTCCTTTGTCCCACCAACAAGCCTAGAATTACCAGAGGGACTAACAGCCAGCCACTAAAAGTTCCTTTCCACCACACCTCCCAGGATCAGTGGTCTTTTGTGTATCGGGCAACCAGTTTGCTCAACTAGCTACAGTACATGACGACCTGCTGGTAGAATCTAAACTTGGCCCCTTCAAATCTAAACTTCATAATCACCTAGAAACACTTAGTGGGTGTGATTGTAACTTCTAAATTGCACAAGACAACTTCTGTTTTCTTTCTGTTCATTATAGCACTTACAATCTCCCCTATGCAACTGCCTTGTTATTTACCACTCTTCTCTACTGTCCCACTTTCCCTTCATCCTCCATCCCATTCATCATCCGTTTCCCACCTCCCACCCACCTAATCTACTTCCCCCTCCCCTCACCATATTCTCCCACTCCAAAACCCTGTGGAATTTTCTCCTTCTATCAAACCAATGACAAGGTCCAATCGCTGCTCCCGTTTTCTCCACCTATTCTCCCTTATACCTTCCTCACTTACTCAGCACTTTCTCAACACCCAGACTCTGTTGCTACCAATTTCTCTCTCCATAATAAGCTACCTTTCCATTTTGTTCACCCCTTGCAACTTACTTAATGCTTAATGTGACTGAATTTTGTAATTTTAGTTGAACATCATTTCTGTTTCCAATGTAATTTTGTAACAACTGGCTGTATTGTTTTGCTGTATTTGTGTTGTTTGCTGTAGACCTGGAACCTTTGTAAATGAGCTTATAGCTCAAAGGTATTAATCTGAGAATTAAATAAATAAATAAATAAATAAAACTTTTGATGATATCTGCATAGCCATCCAGTGGTGCTCAGTGTCTGGTTCCTTTTGCTAAGTCTTGTTGTGACACTACTGTCATGATGTCATCAGTGGTGACTGGTCATAATGATTGTAAACACAAAGCAATTAGACAAGTAACAATTATGGCTTTGTCCATTCTTGTCTGTTGTTGCTGATTAACTGACTAGACAAGCAGGAACCTGACAATGAAAACCAATGTAGCTATTGTAACATCTCTCACAAGGCAAGGAATACAGAGCTAACAACAGCATGTGTCTAGATTCATCCAGTGGGAAGGGATGCCTACAGTAAATATACAAATAAAAAACAGAGTTCTTTGATTCATCAAGGCTGAAAAATACTTACCATGATCAACAATACCCAAATACTAATAGGACATAGTATACAGTAATCACAACAATAGTTACAGAATGTGTTACATAATGGCATATCATTGCTTTTTCAGGGCATTTCTTCCCTCACATGCAAGGCCTTTTTCCTACTACCCAAGGGGGTTGCAGAACTATTGTTTTGCTAAGTAAACAAACATTGTTGTGGCTCCATATCTTCCTTTCACTTCATTGAAGCACAGAACAAACTCTAACAAGAGCCAATATGGCTGCAGCTGAGGTCTGGTGGAACATGGCACTGAATGACATGTCCAAGATGGCCATCAGAGTTTTCTGTGCATGAGCGATGACTTGCACATATGCACTGAACTCTGGCAGTATTGCAGCACAGTCTGCTGTGTCCAAGATTGCCGCTAGAGTTCTATGAGCATATAGGATGATTTGTGCATGCACACTGGGCTCCAGTGGCCATCTTGGATACAGAGGACCATGCCACTGGAATTCAATGGGCATGCACAAGTCAGTGTGCATGCACAGAAAACCCCAGCACTCAGCTTGGGCATGGCAGATAGTGCCATGCTCTGCTGGTACCAATGGACAAAATAGTGTGGTGAATGCTCAGTGATTGCTGTTCTCCTCCGCTATTTAAAAAGTCTGTTCGGTAACTGATAATCTCCCTTTTCTCTACAGTGATTGCAAGACATCTGCAGGGCTAAGCCCACTGCAGCTGTAAAAAGGAAGTGTTTGCAATGATCCAACAGTGACACCTTTTATTATTCTCTTTTGAGTTTTTGTTTTAGAAAAAAATGAGCAAGTGTCTTATTTACTGTATATGCATCCTTCTACATACTGATTCCCTATTAAGTCAGGAAATGCAAGTCTCTTAAAGTATTGGATAGGATGAGTCTTTTGAAACATCTTGAGACCCTTTGCTGTCCAAAAATGGTTGGCATAGCAAACATTGCATGTTGTTCAATGTGAAGACCAAGTAAATACAATTAATTTTATTTTTAACAGTATATAACTACTCAAGTAAAGCCTTATTGCAGTTATCCTTTACCATGCTATGCAGTAACAAAAGAAATGATTAACCATTTGCAAATTGCAAATACATAACCACATACAGTATTACTTAAATAGTTACATATGTATGTACTGTATACGTTGCATTTACATTATAAAAACATATACAGAGTGTAACATTCTTGCTGAGAAAACTGATTGTCATATACTTTATATCACATACATAGTGGGGTCAGAAGAAATGTTTTTGTAGATATAAACCAGTGCAGGGAGTGGAAATATAGAATTTAATCTACTGCATGCTTTTAGTAATAACTGGCAGGCATCTAAAATGGAATTGCAGTATCCTAATTAGGAAAATGTACACTTGTAACAGGCATAACACAAAAAACCCAAGCAATAAATCAGCTGAATAAGCTAAAGAAAATAGGAGATGAGTCAATGGAATTTTCCTTACAGTATCTGCAAGAATGAAAATCCACTACAGCATGTAAAACCAATAAAACCCATCACTGTACATACAATGTTAGCCAGATATATCCTTGTAAATATCTAGATGTATACATATATACAACAGGAAATACTATTTAAATGAGTAGGAATTATGTTTGATATATTTAGGAACTGCATATCATGCCTTACCTGATGTATTCATATCACTATACCAACTATTATAATGACTAAATGTACCGAGAAGCTCTATAAAATGGGTAATGAACAAGGAGACATAAGATTGGTTGGTAATGATCATATCACAGAGCATTGTTATAACTAAATGCACAGTCCTTATATCATATAGACTTTTTACTAAAATAACTCTATCTATGGTACATCAACACAATTTCATGCAAAAATGTCTGTCAGCAATTGTGTCCTTTAAACTACTCCAATGTGCACAGCCTCTTTTTTTTATTAAACCAGTTTTATTAGTTTTGACCATAATCAACACAAAACCAGTATTACTACAGATATCAACTGTCATAACAATTAACTACAGAGTTCAAACTCCCAAGTTAAACCCACCTTTCACCCCTCCCCTCCCAAGACTATACAGGTAGTTAATTCTTGAGTCGCCATTCCTAAGGTAAACTAATTGTCAAGGCTTCCAGGCTGTAAGGAGCGCTTCGAGAGTGCCCCAAGATGATGTATAAGCCTTAGCCCTACCTTGCATGCAAGCAATATGCCTTTCCAGCTGTAAGGCCAGAATGCTTTCCCTGTACCACTCCATCAAAGTGGGAGACTTGTCACTAGCCCAGTGCCTTAAGATTGTCAGTTTGGCTGCTGTGCACAGCATCTTTAGTAATCAACCACAAAATAAATGCTGCCTATCATTTTACCTAAAGAATCTGAACATCTGTCAAAAATGTTTTTTAATGCAGAAGTCACACAAATACAAAAGACAAAATCCAATCAACCCCTAATCCAGAAAATGAGTATTCCGGCTGGCAAAAAATACATCTCTCTGTAATTCCACAGCTCCATTTAACAAATTCAACTCAGATAATTCAGGACTTTTAAGAAAGGTGATCATTCTCTTATACTCAGAGTTTTGGTCATTTAGCAGTAGCACACCTGTAATACTTGTTTGCAAATCTGCTGAATATTCTGGTATAGAAATAATCTTTGGCTCAGCAGTTTAACTCAATAAATAAAGCCAATGATCAAAATAAATCATCTATCAATCTTTCATTTTCAGTTTTTTTTTTTAATTTCTCACAGTTGGTAATCCAAATCTGAATTTTAGAGATTGTGCAGCACACCCCTATGTCATATATCTTTGTTTTTATTTTTTTATTTTAAATTTTTTTTTAGTTAGTTCTTTTTTACTTTGGCTTCCAGGTCTGCCTCACATGTCCAAGCATCCCATTCCTCTGGCCACCATCTGGTCCTCTCCCAGTCCAATGGAGCCCCCTCTGCCAATTATCCCCCATGGCTCCCCCCCCCACGGCGGGGCGGTGGAGAGTTCTGTTTCACTCCCTGACCAAACTAGGATCCAGCAATGCAGTGATACCTCCTAATTGGGTGTCCCATAGATGGCCATCAAGCCACTGTGACTAATCCACCATGTTTTCCCTTTTCTGTGGCAGTGTGAGTGGGGCGTGCAATAACACCGGGGGGGTGCTCACGCATCCACATGTGCTCCCACCCGGCATCATGCCCCAACTCACCCCTCCAAGCTCAGTGCCAGTGCACCTTCCCCCCGACTTCGCTAGAGGCCACAAGTGCACCAGCAACTGAAGACCACCCTCCCGAGAGAAAGAGAGAGAGAGAGAGCAGTCCCACAGATGCTCAATCCCTCTCCACCCCTGCTGACCCCCGGTGACCTGAGTCTGTTCTTGAACCTGGGTCACTGGCGTGGAGCGAAGTGTGGCATCCAGTGCCTCAACACTCAGTGCCATGGGGCCGGCTTCTATGTCATATATCTTAACATGGAAGCAATTAACATATTGCTGTTCCTGATGGAATTCATCACATTAGAGCTGTGATGCATACACATAGCATGTATCCTAAAATATTTTCAGCACAAACCAGGAAAAATTTCCTTGTGCTTTATTCCAATGCCAGCTTCTGACCAAAGTGTAGTAGATTTTGTATCCAGGTAATAATTTGCTATGACCACCATGTAACTGTGCATGGCCACTCATTGTAGGGTTCTTTACTTATTTAACACTCTTGCCAGTCTCAAAATGTCAGTGCCCTCACTTTTAGCTCAGTGGCCTGGCTGTACCTTTAATTCATTATTGTGGTGATTATTGTTTCAAGGTAATTTATAATAACTTATTCAAACATCTTTTGTTATTTTCTGGCCTAGTCAGGATAAGGCATTGACATTAGAACACATTTAAAATGTTGGCCTTAATAGTGACAGCTAATTCCTTCAACTACCTACTTTACAGTCCAGTACTATCTGCTGTATAATCCCAAACACACTGGGAATAAAGAAGTAAAACCCACACAAAGCACCAAAGTCAGTAACACTACCCGATGAGATGAAAGCACATCATTTAGCTAAGCCATTAGGGAATCATTTATTTAGTTGTACTGGCATTTATAAAAACAGACTATACTTTAAACAGTACATGTAAACTACAGTGGAGTCAGCCAGTTACTTGCAGCAAATGACATGTCACAAAGTATTGCATAACAAAAGGCCATAATTGCCATTGAATTACATTGTTCCCTACAGCATGCGGCAGTGTAAAGGTAGTGGGTTGCATCATGGCAGGTGCCACTATAAATAACATTCCCTGCACTCTGTTACAAACAAGGGTTTAGAACAATGCAATCCCCTTTTAACAAGCTTTGAAAACACTTGAAATTACAAATATGATAATGAAGAGAATAATACTGTGTAATGACTTCAAATGGTTTCTTAGCAGAAACATGCTGAATTATAAATGTTGAATGAGTCATACTGTTTGAAATTCATACTCTTGTCCCTTACTTTACTGTGTCTGTGCTAATGAGCAGAGGTAATCTGCTTACAAGGATGTTCCATAAAGTAAACCATATTTCATTATGTTTATAATTAAGGACATAATAGAGAATCAGTGGGGAAATACAGATTTGGCATGGGCGCTGTGCTCCTTCCTATTCCCAGTGGATTTTTTACATTCTTACTTGCTGTGTTATATCAAACTGTTTTGGAAGAAATCTTTTTCCTCCAAATAATAATCTGTTTACTTTTAGACACAATATGTTAAAACTGGGTAAAATAGTATATGACAGGTACTGCATATTTAGATGGGCACAGTTTTGTTTTGTTTGCTTGCATGGGGATGCAGCTAAAAGTTACAGTACATCACATTGCAGAAGTCCCCTACATGTGGAGTCTTACTCCAATGTCAGTCATGACATATGAGAGATTGGTTGCATTTCACCAGTCTGTAATGTTCTAACATTCAGGAAGTTGGTACAGAAACATTCAGTTGAGGCAGATGCTGATCTGGAGGGACCCCACATAAAAAGTCAGCTATTAGGGCTGTGCACACAGTAGCGCTGCATGGAAGACAGAGCACTTCTGCTTCTGGGACTATATTCAGGCAGTGCACTCCCAACAGAACTTGCTAAATGTCTGAATATGAGGCTGTGTTGATGCAGTGCATATTGACTAAAGATGTTGTGAATGTCGACTTCACTGTCAAAGTTCTAGCAAAGTTGCAAAATTCATCTTTGCAAAAAAACTTTGTGAATTGCCCAAGTCACCACTTCACAATGAGTTTTCCTAGGGAAGTGACACTTTTTCCTGGCAAAGTCAGGTGAAATCATACAAAGCTGCAATTTCACCAGTGTATTTGCATGCCTTCACTTCAAAAAGTGCATTGTGGCCTGCTAAATCTTTGTGAAGCTGTCAGTTTGTCAATTTGGCAGTCTTCCCAAATTATTCACAAAGCAAAGTTTACCAATTTTGTACATCTCTAATAGTGGCTGCATGCTGTTCTGATGGAGCCCTGACTGAATCTGGCCATCAGGAGATGAATGATGATACTGAGTCCCATTTGAACTGTACCAGAATTCCTACATGCCAAATTCGGACCAAACATGGTAATGAGCACATTGTGCATGCAAGGTTCTAAGGGCTATTAACATGCCACACAGTGCTGCTGTGCAGTCTCAGTCACCAATCCAGGTGAGCTGACTATAACTGAACATCCTGTGGTGGCAATTGTAATCTCAGGAAAACCACTAGGAGGTAATGTGGTCCACCCAGTACCAAAAAAATAAATAAAGATGTTGGGAGGGATAGTGCTCCAATAAACTTCTAGTGGAACTGTACTACACACAATTGGAGAAAATGGATACTCTCACCAAATTTCAAATTGAAAAAATATATTTATTTCATTAATTCAGGTATGTAGATCCTTGATTAACATGTCGTAGTGTGCTCACTACTTCATCAGGATCTATAAATAAACATTAAATACATTTTTTATTTACAATTACGAGTAGCATTTATTCAGAATAATTCACTTCATTACTCAGAACATACTATACAGTATCTTAATAAGTTGTACTCTACCATTGTTTATGTTGATAGGTTAAGGTAGAAAATACATGTCATCTCCACTTAGAATAACTTGTTTTGTTCTCATTCTATGCAAAACACACTGGCCCAGATATTCAGAGCAGTTGCACAATGTGCAACTGAGATGCACAAGTGCAACCACAGAACTGCACCCCACAGCCATATTCAACCAATGCATATGCACAGCGCAAAACACACTGTGCGAGGTGCAATAGTAATGTATGCAGCGCAAGTACATGAATAAATAGTGTAATGGCATATTCAGCCAAAATCCATGGTGCAAGTCAGGAGCAATCCACAGAATGCACCAGACAGACTTGAGCATATAAAAAGAGGTTCAAACACACACACAGCAGATGTGCAACACTGAGAGAGTCAGTGATGGATGCAGGGCCAATGCTGATGGAAGTGGTAATGAGGGGTGTGAGGAGGAGGGAAGAACAGCAATGTGGCTGAGGAAGGGACTGGCTGCAGTATGCTCAACACAGAAGGTACCATGCCCGCCTCATCTTTGAGGACTATGGGTACATAGAGATTGTGTGACGGGACTGGCTGAACAGGGCAATTCTGAAGCAGCTCTGTGAGCTGTGCTATGATGAGTTGCAGGCATCCACCAGAAGGAGTCATGCCATGTCAGTGGAGACCAAGGTGACAGCAGCGATGTGCTTGCTCGCCACAGGCACCTTCCAGAAACCAACAGGGGCAACTACTGGGATCACCCAGTTGGGCATGTCCAGCCTCCTCATATATTTCCTCAATACCCTGACACAGGCACACACACAGCATGAACAGTGACTGCACAAGCACACAGCCACATGCCCACAGCACAGTGCAGAGGCATGAGCATACACAGAAATACACAGATACACAGAAATGTGATGGCAGAGAAAGAGCTTGATGGCCCATCTAGTCCATCCAACATCCCACCTCCCCCCTTCTGTTATGCTTCCACCCTCTTTTCCCAACCCCTTAAATTTATCCTGAGCTCTCTTGAACTCCTCCACCATTTCAGCTGCCACTATCTTCCCCGGCAGCTTTTTAACAAGCTACCACCCTCCACCTTATTTATTCCCTTCAGATACTTAAAGGTCTCAGTCATGTCCCCCCTCTCCCTCCTAGTCTACAGAGGGTACAAATTCAGCTCTCTCAATCTTCTCTCGTAGGGTACATCCTGCATCCCTCGTACCATTTTGGTTGCCCTTCTCTGTATCCTTTCCATCAACTCAACATCTCTTCATAGGTGAGGCCTCCAGAACTGCACCCCCTACTCCAGATGCGGCCTGACCATGGTTCTTTATAATGTTATTAGCACTTCCCTCTTCCTGCTTTTAAAACCCCCCTCACAATGCAGGCCAAAATTCCATTTGCCTTTCCCACCACCCTGCTAAACTGGCTGCCCACCTTAAGGTCACACAATACCATAATCCCTAGGTCCCTTTATGTTTCCTTCTCCTTAATCACCACCCCCTCCAGGAGTAAGTTGTCCTCATATTCCTCCTCCCCAGGTGCATCTGCAAGCACTTTTGTGCATTAAACTTCAATTTCCAGGTGTCAGACCACCACTCCAGCCTCTCCAGGTCCCGCCTCATGGCTTGCACCCCACTAGGTGAATCCACCCTATTGCAAACCTTTGTATCATCCACAAACAGGCACACCGTCCCTCCAGACCCTCCGCTAGGTCACGAACATAGATGTTAAAAAGTATTGGTCCAAGCTCTAACCCCTGTGGCTCCCCACTGGACACCATCCATTCCCTGGAATGTGTCCCATTTACCACCACTACTACCTTCCCCACCACAGAAGTAAGAATAATGGGATGGTAGTTTTTGACCTCGTCCTTCCTCCCCCTTATGTAGTGTGACCACCTCTGCCCTCTTCCAGTCTGTTGGCACCACCCCTGTGACCAAGGACAAGTTAACAGACTTGCCAGATGTGGCACCTGTTCATCCTTCACTTACTTGAGAACCCTCGGGTGTATTCCATCAGGCTCTATTGCCTTGTCCACCCTAAGTCTACCCAGCTCTTCCCTTACTCCTTCAGCTGTGAATTCTGCCACACCCACTTGCCTGTGGCTGTCACCCTTCCCAGCCTGTTCTGGTCCCCTGCACTCTCTTTCCTCCATGAAGATTGAGGCGAAATAGCTATGTAATGCCTCTGCTTTTTTGAAATCCCATTCCAGTAATGTTCAACTTTCCCCTCTTATCCTCCCAATCCCATGCTGTGCTCTCCTCCTTTCTCCAATGTACCTAAAGAAGGTTTTGTCCCCCCTTCCTTGCCTGCTTTGCTATCTTCTCCTCAGTGGCCTCAGTAGCCTCCTTCGCCCTCCTTATCTTTTGCCCTGCCTCCTTTCTTTTTTCTCTGTTGGTTTCCCTGTCCTCATTCTTTTGTGTCCTCCAGTACCTCTTGAATGCTCTAGTCTTCTCCTTGACCCCTAGTGCCAACTCTCTAATGAACCATAAAAGTATTTTCTGTCTTCTATTCTTTCTTACCCTTCTTATGCATGAGTCCATGGCTTTGAATACCCCTCTCTCAATGGCTGCACATAAATCCCCCACCCCCTGCACATCCCCTATCCTCAACATTTCTTCCCTAACTACCTTCCTCATTCCATGAAAGTCAGCCTTCTTGAAGTCCATTACCTTGGTTTCTTCCTAAACATCACCCTGCCCGCTCTCATCCTGAACCTGACAGCCCTGTAGTCACTGGTGCCAAGCTCTTCCCCCACCTCCACCTCCTCCACACTATCCCCATTTGTGAAGACCACATCCAACAGGTTTACACCCCTAGTGGGCTCACTGACCCTTTGCTGCAGGAATATGCCCTGAACAGCCTCTAAGATTCCCCTGCTTCTTGCGGAGATTGCCGTCTGGGCCTCCCAGTTGATGTCCGGAAGGTTTAAGTCCCCAACTAGCACAATTCCCCCTTTCCGTGCCATCCTCGCTAAGGATTCCACAAAGTGTCTATCCCCTTCCTCCCCCTGCATAGGAGGTCTATAGACTACCCCAAATGTGCAGGTTTTCCCCGTCCCCTGTCTAGGGTGACCCACATTATCTCTGTTTCCCCCTCCTCATCCTGCCCTTCCATGGCCCCAATCCCTTTCCTGACATATAATGCTTCCCCTCCCCCCTTCCCCTCCTGATCCTTCCTAAACAAACAATACCCTGGGATCACCGTCTCCCAGGTGTGGTGCTCGTTCCACCAAGTCTCACTAACTGCTACAATGTCTAAGTTCTCCTCCATCATGGTGGCCTCTAGTTCTCCCATTTTGTTCCCCAGACTCCTGGCATTTGCAACCAAAGCCCTCCAATATGTAGCTCCATCCCATCCTTCCCTGCTGCCAACTGTTCCCATGATGAGTGTTGTGACTTGGGGCAGGGGCTGATAGCTTCTCTGTTCTGCCTCAAATAAGAATGGTCCTGTCCTTAGCTCCCCCCTTATTTAGTTGAAATTGAACTTCCTTGCCATGAAGTTCCCCATTTTACTCTTTAGTGCAGCTGCCCCCGAAGAGCTCAAGTGCAGACTGTCTTGGGCACACAGCCCCATCTCCTCCCATGTAGTGCCCCAGTCACCTATACAGCCAAACCCCATCCAACTGCACCAACTTTGTAGCCAATTGTTGAATGCCCTTATCTTCTCCTTTCTGGGTGTGCTCGCTCTTCGTACTGCAACACCTCAGAGAAAGAAATGGAAGGAAAAACAGTGTTGCTCCTACAGAACCTAGTGAGTTCCTCAAACCTTGCCTGTACCTCCATCAAACTGTTCCCCTCCAAGTAATTTGTGCCTAGGTGAAACACCAGATGTGTCCTTTCATCCTGCTGTTTACCCAAGGAAGGAACATGATGACTCACCTCCAGGGCCATCATCCCTGGCATGCACTGTACCTATATTGCATTGTTTTTTGCTCCCTTCCTTCCCCATTTTAGCCCCTTAATTACTGAGTTCCCCAAGAGTGCCACCCTATTACCCCCTGCTTTCTAGGCATCCTTTTGGCTCTAGATTTGTGTCGTGGGGTTTGGCTCCCATTGGACTCCTCCTCATGTTCCATCCTGACTTGGTTACTGCCCCTGCTCATCTTTTGTTCCCCATCACCTAACCTATTCTGATTTTTACCCACAACCATTATCTGTCCCTCTTCACCCTATTCCTTTAGCCTTTCCTCAGACTCCCCCCTCCTGTACCTCTTCATCCTTTGTAATTCCACCTGACTTCCTTCATCCCTGCAAACCCCTCCTGTATCACTGCTTGAGCATGAGCCAACTTCACCTGACCCCCCCCCCATCTGCTCCTGGCCTTCCCCCATCTGTATTATTGTACGAGATTGTGTGAACTGTGCTTGTGCCAACTGTGCTTGATCCCCCTCCAACTGTTCCTATTCAGCCCATCTTTACAGAAGGTTTTCAGCACGGTACCCCACTTGGGGAAGTCTTTATCCTCACCACTTGCCCTGTCTGCATATTTCCCCTCTCTTGCACCCTGCTTGGTGCATGCCCCGGCCTTCTACTGCAGCTCCTGCCCTGCAGGATTTCCTCCCATTCATTTTCAGCCTCCTAGGAGCTCAACTCCTGCTCTTCCTGTGCTTCCTTCATGCCCCTTTTCTTATGCCACAGTTCCCCTAGTGCCACCCTCTGTTGTGTCCCTAATGTGCTCGTCCCATCCTCCACCCCTTTGCCTGCATGCAGTGTGCCTGCTCCCTCTTCCCCCCCTTCCACTGCACCTGAGATTCTCCCCGCATCCCCCAGCCGCTCTGCCTCCCCTTCTCTGATGGCCTTTGCTGGACCCCTTCCTCCAAAATCTCCTCGACTAGGATACCTAGGGGGGCAAAACTATTTGTTACTTCCACCCTCTGGCCCATTTCACCTATGCCTATGTCATCCTTCATTCTGGGCATCCGTCTGCCTTTTCCTGAGCCTACTGTCTTCCACTCCTCTTGATCCCAAGCTGACCCCTTTTCTCTAGCTACTGGCGTCATTTTTGTGCCTCTAGACCTCCTGCTGTCAGTTCTCACTGACCCCTTTCCTCCTGTCTTGGGCATCCCTGTCCCAACTCTGGACTTGCTGCAGTCTATTACCACCTCTGGTCTATTCCCTCTGGATCCCCTTCCATCCTCTCTCTCCCAAGCCCTCGATTTCCAGAACAGTGTATCTGATCCTCCAGAGTGAACAGTGTATCTGATCCTCCATTGAATCCACTCAGCCCTTCCCACTCCTTCATTGTCTTATACCGTCCCTGTCTCTCTAACCACCATGAGCAGCAGGACGTGGCATGGATCAGAGTCATGACACCAGCACACAAGCAGGACTGGCATGGTGCTGTCTTCATCACATCCACACCACAAGGCCCAGAAGCACAGCAAGCACACACAGATGATGTGCCTCACACCACACATGCATACCGCCACATGCTCAGGGCATCACCACACATGTGTGCACTAGACAGCAGCAGTGGTCAGTAGGATAGGACAGCACACCCAGCAGGCCTACTGTGCAGTGCCACGGCCACCACGGCTATGTGGGTGGCCACGACCAGGCTGTGTAGCAGCCACTGGCAGTGCAATAGCCACTGGGGGTGTGTCCAACACACTCAAGGAGGTGGAAGCCTGATGACACAACTGGGTCCTCGCTGGGGTGTAGAGGCCAATGAACAGAGCAACATTGGGCATGTCAGGCTTGGCCATGTTGGAGCCCAGCATCAGCCATGCAGGGGTCACCAGATGCTGTGTCCGTGGTCTGGATGTGCCACCACATGGAGTCCTACATGCATGGCTGCACCCAGTGGACACCAGCAATGCAAATCCGGTGGCAATGGTAGTGGCTATGTGGTCCAGTGATGTGGTCATGGCCTCCCACAGCTGCCAGAGCTCACCAATGAGCTGTGCACCTCCACTGTCTTGCCGCTTGGCCAACTGATGCACCTCAACCTGCAGTGCATTGATCCTGGCCCTGATCATCGCCTGGTTATCCACAGATGCTTGAGGCAGCCTGGTGTGCTCATCCAGCCGGTCAGTACCCTGCACAGCCTGGTGTGGATGCTGCCCCACTACGGGTGTCGTAGCATGCTGGTCAACGCCTCGCTCCTGTGCATGCTGCACAGGGGGCCTCGCAGGGGGTGGTGCATGTGTGGGTGCACTGGATGTGGCCCCTGTGGTGTGCTGCCTGGTGATCACTGCAATTCAAGGCCACTGCCCAGCCAGCTGCTGGGCCGACGCTGTGGCAATGGCATCCACAGCAGTGCCACTCCTCACCAGGCACAGTGGCAGTGCCACACACCACTTTGCGGCCATGGTCAGGGTGCAGCTGCAAATTCACCATCATGCCACTGGTGTCCAAAGGCACCTCTGTCTAGCCCTGTACCCTGGGTGGCATCACCTGGCATAAACCATACAGGATCAGTGTCCTGTCCTCATCAGAGTCAGATGCACTGCCCAGCTGTGTGCCTGTGACAAGCACGGGCAGGCCCTTGCTGAGCAGTAGCTCCAACAGCGTGATGTCATCGTCTAAGCCCAGTAGGTCCAGCAGCTTCACACTGTCCTGACACAGACGGTCCCTGTCCTGGATGTCTGTGGATGTGGATGGCAACTCCTCCTCCAGTTCAATGTTGGCGGTGGCATCCTGTGTTGTACCATGGATGTGTGATGGCCCTGGAAGACAGAAAACCATAATCAGTGGTAGTGATGGCACCAAAAGTAGTACAGCACACGTTAGCCCGTTGCAGGATAAATCCAGGTCCAAATGTGTAGAAGAAAATAAACTGAATTTTTTTATTGTATCCAAAAGAACAAAACGGACCAACAGGCAAAACAGAAAACAAAGCGCTTAACGTGCCCCAGTGCTTCGACTCGTCAATGAGTCTTCATCGGGGGTAAAGGTTACAAGCTAAGCTCAGTCCTTTTATAATCAAGCTGGCAATTAATCAATTAGAAAATACACAGGTGTTTGCAACAATCATTCTAAGTCAGCATACAAAAACATTTTCATTTTATACCTAAATAGGTCACTAGATGGTGCAAAAACAGCACTAACATCATTTTAATAGTAAGAATACAAAAAATATATGCAGACTCTAAATGATGGAATAAAACAACATAAACATGATAAAAATTGATGACAAGGATATAATGGAAGACGAAACCTCCAGCTTATCCTGGAAGAGAGAGAGAGTGTGTATGCAAGGCAACCATAATACAGGACCTCCCAGTAATTGAGGACAAGGCAGCTGAAGCACAGATAAACAAAATGGAAGTGATACCTATGAGAAAAGACAAATATAACAATATAGTTATTAGATTCCTAAGTCACATATACAATCTCATATTTCATCAGAGAAATTCAACATATTTACTTATTTCAAAAATGGTTTTAAATCCCATTTATCATCAAGTCCCTGTGGTTTTACACTATGCAATGTGTGGATCCAAAAACTCTCATGTTGTAATAGCAAATTTGATCTATCACCACCATTTTTCATTTGAGAAACATGTTCCAACCCTATGAACTTGAAATATGATGGTTTAGAATTGTGTACATTTAAAAAATATAAACCTACAGGAGCGTCCTGTTTACTATTCAAAATTGAACAAACATGTTCCTGTACTCTTTGTTTCAAAGGCCTGACAGTCTTACCTACATATACCAAATTACAAGTACACCATAGTGCATACACCACATAAGGTGTATTACATGTGATGAGTTCTCTGATCTCAACTTTGATATCCATATTTATGGGGTGGACAAATTCTTTAGCAGGAACTCCATATTTGCAGATGTTGTAGTTGTTACATCTGTAAAAACCATTAGGACAGTGTGGTAACCACGTCCCAGTGGTTTTCTTTACACAGGGAACTTGACTATGTACTAACCTATCTTTAAGGTTTTCACTTCTATTAAAGGTGATTCTGGGCTTAGGACCTACAGAAGTTCCCACGGTATTATCTCCCAGTAAAATAGGCCAGTTCCTGTGTATGACATTGCCTATCTGTCCTGCCACATGATTGAAATCTGTTACAAATGTACATGGTGTTTTTTCTGTAGAAATTATATTTCCTGTATTGTCACCCCTTAAAAGGTAATTTCTATTCATTTGTTCAACTTTGTCCCTTGTTTGTTCCAAAAGGTTTTTATCATAACCCCTAATCTCAAATCTGTCAATAAGTTCTTCCGTTTGAGTTACAAATTCAGCATTTGAGCTGCAATTTCTTCTCAATCTTAACATCTGTCCAAAAGGGATGGAAATTTTTAGACTGTGGGGGTGAGCACTGCTGGCCAACAATAGTGAATTTGTGGCTGTGTTTTTTCTAAAACATCTAGTCTCTACCTTATTTTGATTGACATAAAGATTAAGATCTAAAAATGAAATACTCCATGGGTCACTGATAAAAGTGAATTTCAGATTCAATGTGTTATCATTAAGCCAATCTATAAAATCAGGGATGACATTTACAGGTCCCTCCTATATACATAAGACATCGTCAATAAAGCGGTGCCAGTGTATAATGTTTTTGATAAATGGATTATTATCGGCAAGGACAATGTCTTTTTCCCATAGCCCTAAAAACAGATTGGCATAGCTTGGTGCCATCGATGCTCCCATGGCAGTGCCACACTTCTGTAAATAAAATTCTCCTTTGAATTCAAAGTAGTTATGTGTTAGTAGAAATTCAGTGGCTTCTACAATGAACTCATGTGGGACATTTTCAATTTGAGACTATTCTTTCATCCAATATTTGACTGTTTCCAGACCTTTTTGATGTTGAATAGAGGTCTATAAAGATTCAACATCAATACTCAACCACTGGTAGTCTGATTTCCATTCAATGTCTTTCATAATGTTTAGTACTGTTGTACTATCCTTAATATATGAAGGAAGTTTAACAACCTGAAACTAAAGGAAAAAATCAATAAATTTGCTCAGATTCTGTGTAAGTGAATTACATCCTGAGACTATAGGCCTACCTGGTGGTATAATTATATTTTTATGGCTTTTTGGTAAAATATAAAAACTAGGAATGGTAGGATTATCTTGCCAAATAAAGTTGTATTCTTTTTCTGAAATAAGGTCACTATCCACAGTGTATTTAAGTAGTTGAAATAACTCTTTTTTTAAAAATCTGTGTGGGGTCAGAGGGTAATTTACAGTAATTGTTGGTATCATTTAATAGTGAATATACTATATCACTATACTGTGCAATGTCCATTACCACATTATTACCTCCCTTGTCTGCTGGTTTAATGATCATTTCATGGTTTTTAGACAGATTCTCAAGAGCAGTTTTTCCATTTCTTTTAAGGTTATAGTACCTTGGTTTAGTCTGGTTGTTCAAGATCTCTTGTAGTTGTTTATTCACTACTTTCTCAAATACCTGTATGGTAGGGCTAAATACATTCGGACAGAAGGTAGATGTACCTATGAATTTATTTCTCCTTAAAGTTGAAATATGACCCTTAACATTAAACATGGCATTACCTGTATAATGAGACTGGGTAGTAGACTGTTCAGTCTCATTTTGTTCAGCTATAACAAGTCTTTCAAACATATCTAAATTAAATTCAGCAATTTGGACCTGGATTTATCCTGCAATGGGCTAAAGTGTGCTGTACTACTTTTGGCATCTTGTTGTGTTTGGGCTGGCTGCCCTTAGTTTCAGCACCACCTCATTCAGCCATAGCTTGCAGCATGTCCCTAATTGATCCAGTAGTGATGGCACCATGCAGGCTGGGCCCATGTCCTTGCGGTGGTGCCTGTGTGCCCTACCCGTGCCAACATGCAGCAGTGTATGCCCAGGTGGGCAGCATACAGCAGGGTGGACATTATAGCAATGACACCCATAATGGGCCTGCCATGCTGGCTGGCAGTGGTGCATGGCATGAGCACAGCACATGGCCGGCATGGGGGGGGCACCACAATCAGCACCACCAGTGGTGGGGTGGCATGCAGTGGATGTTTCCCAGGTGGGCTATGCCATGCCACAGGCACACTGGTGCAATGGGCATGGAGCACTCTGTGGCTTGGCAGCCACACCACACACCCTGGTGCATGAACCCCAGCTACATTATGGTGGCCGTGCATCCATCCCACTGTCCCGTGGTGCACAATGCCATGTCTGGTGTCCCCATGTGTGCCGTGCATTGCCGCATGCCACAGTCACATGGGCCACTCAGCACAGTAGCTGGCATGTCTGCACGGGCCAGCCTGCATCCCCTCCATGGGTGCCCCGCAGTGACTTACAGTGCTGTAAGGGGCTGCCACCCATCTAGAATCCTCCACCAGGGACACCCTCAATGGCGACACTGCTGATTGTTGCCACCACCAGTTCCTCAGTTGCAGTCAGTGCCGGGGCAGTGGCAGGACCCCCACTCATCCTGCTGCGGGACACTCTGATGGCCACCACCTTCTCTTTTATGCACTATCCCCACCTTCTTTTTGCACTCCTGTGCACTCCTCTGATGCCTGCTGTGGGCACTGACATAGGTGGCCACCACATCCCACCCAGCCGACCTCTCCTGCGGGGTGCCCGAGGTGCCTCTCAGCAGGTCCTCCCTGTTGAGGTAGGCCTCAGACAGTGCCTGATGCTCCTCCTTCATGAAATTGGGCCTGCACTTCCATGCAGGCCCCTGCTCCTCCACTTTCTCACCCTCAGACATGATGCTACCTGTGAACAGTGACAGAAAGGGCCGTCAGCATCATGCAAGACCACACAGGATCTGCAGTGCTCTGTCAGCATGGGCATCCCATTCCCAGTGTTTGCATCCCCTTACCACACTGGCTTCAATACCTGTCAGTGGCCTGTGCTGTGGCATGGTGCTTTTATGGCGCAATGCATGCAAATGATCTGTGGCACAACTGTAATGTGATGCAAATGAGCCCGACTGTGCCATGCATAGCCTCATGAGGCAATTTGCATATGCCAATTAAATATTGCAAATTTGCACCTTGCTCAATATGGCTGCACAGGAGCAACCATGCGGTGCATGTCCTGCGTATGTGTGGTGCATGCCACGTGGTGCTCATGTGCACCATCAGCGGCACAATGTCCAGTGGCCTATTGCATGGCCTTGTACATTGCACAATGGTCCACCATTGCTCATGCGGTGCCGTGCACCTACCTCACCTCCAGGTGCAGCACTCCACCAGTGCCTATAGCCCAGTGGCACTAGATACACCATGCCACCTACAGCACATGCCAGGGAACTGCACAAAGTTGCGCAGGGTCATACCTTGCCCCAACAGGGTCATGGACATGACTCTGTGCCCTTGCCAGGCCATGCCTTGGTGTGTATGCGTGGTGCTGTGTGATATGCCTCCACTGCACACGTTAATCACACATCCATCTGCTGCTCGGTCATGTACATTAGGCCGCTATTGCGTAACATAACCAAGCATTACCACATGTATGCAGTGTAGGCCACAGCACTCGCATCACCTAACGTGGCTTCAGGGCGACATGGCGGTCTCCAGGACTCTTGCACGGTGGGCACTTAATTGGTCAGAGGTGGAAATGTGCAACCTACAGTACAAGTTGGATTAAACTGTTCCACCAATGAGTTGGCTTAGCATTGATTTTTATGGTTGGTAATGCACTGGCAACTCATATTACATTATTTCTCAGTGCTTACCCAGCTCAAGAGCAAGGTTTATAAAATGTTTTTGCAATTCAGTTGGACTGCATCTGCAGTCCAGTCACAATGCAATCCAAAACTGAGTTTTAACTCTTAAGAAACAGTTTGCACATGGCTTTGTTTTGGATCCAACAACACTTATACAACTCAGTCAAAACTGCTAAAACAACTCATTGGAGGAACAGTTTAATGTGACTTGTACTGTAGTTGTGCTGGTGGAGCCCTATGCACCCCAGATCTTCGGTAATGTGGACCTGCAAGTGCTGAGGTCATAGGTGTGGGACAGGGTGGTGGCGAGCCTTGATCGCTGCATAGGCGTGCCATGCATGGGTGAACAGTGCTGGCACTAGAACTGGGACCTTCAGCAGAGGGATCCGGCCTGCCTACACAGGCTGCAGGCGAGGGCGCAGTGGAGTGCTGTGCCACAGCCAGGTTGGTGTCCACACACATTGTGCATGCCCGTAGTGTTCTTGTACTGTGCTTCCAGGTGCACTGCATGTGCAGCTGTCAAGGGGCGAATGGTGGTGGCAGTGCTGCGTGCCCTACATGGCCATCATGCACATCTCTGTTGTGCATGGTGCTGTTGTCTAGGCACCAGGGCCCACAGGCGGGCAACGTACCATCCTGTTCTGTGCCAGCTGTGTGCATTGAGTAGTGGGGGGTGCATGGCATTCCACTCATGTCCATGTTTGTCTCTGTATTCCAACCACAGGTCTGTAGGACCGCAGGAGGGCCAGGGCAGCCATGGCTGCATATAGGCCGTGGCATGATGTGCCACTGCTGGCACATCAGCACAGGGATGGCCAGGTAAGTTCATGCAGCATGTTGTACTGTGCATCTATGGGGCTCTATAGGGCACTAGGGTCCAGCCTTGGGCTATGCTGCCATGCTTGGACACCGCATGAGTGGGTGCCCACCTCAGTGGCCTTTGCCATACTGCTCTGCATGTGTGGGCACTGTGCATGTGTTCTTTGTGTGGTGTCACCCCAGTGATGCCCCGTTGGGGTGGGGCGGTGTGTACAGACCCCATGGTGTGTGATGGCAGCAGGGTGTTTGCGGGCCACATCATGTGGAGTGTGCCTGCACAGTGGCGTACTCTGCATTGCCATATGTGCCTGTGACCAGAGGTGGCCTGGCCATCCTGCTGTGAGCTGCTGTTTGGCTGGCTGTTGATGCACTCCATGCTCAGGCCCTTGGGGATCCATCCACCAGTGAGTGCAACTGCTGTTTGGGTGGGCCAGGGCTCCTTCTGGCATATCATGTATCACCTGTTCTGTCCCTTCTCCTAGATCAGGCTGGGAACTGGGCTCAACGACGAGGGACATCCCAACTGGTTGGGGCCTTTGTCATCCTGCACTGACTGCTATGCCAGAATAATGCTCTAATGGCCATGCTGCTGTGGGTGGGGTGGCACCAGCTGGCAGCCACAGAGTTGCTGAGGCTTGATGTGCGGAGGCTGAGGGCATCATTGTGGAATCGGTGCTGATGTTCTTTGCGCACAGCCATACTGCTGACTGGTCGTCCCCTGCCCACCCCCTGTTTGCTGGGCCATACTTCCTCCCCTCTTTACCTAACCCCAGTCCCTGTCCCCTGCTTCCACTGTTGCTTCACCCTGTGTTTCCCCTGTTGCAGTTCCTGGGTGCCCTGTTGGCATGCATTTGTTATTGTTTTTCCTGAGTAAAGTTCTATTTTTTCTGCAACATTTGTGTCTATGTTTCCTTTGCAGGCAGCTTGGTGCACCGTGCTGCAGGTGTCTCTTGTGTACATGGGCATGTCCCCTGATATCCCACTGCTGTGTCCTCTGGGTGGTGCTCTTGTGTGCGCTGAGCCTGTGTGACACGTCCCTGTATCTTGCATGCCTATGGGCTGTGAGTGTCACACTATCCTGTGTGCTGCCCTGCACTATGTGCCCTTGTCTGCCTGTGCTGCTCTTCCATTTGCATGGCGTTCTGCCCCCACCAGTGTGCCCTGTGGTGCTGTGCTCTTGTCCTAGCTGGGTTGCTGTATGTGTACCCCTGGGTTCCCTGTGCCACCCTCTCCCTTGTTCTGCTGTCCTCTGTGCTTGTGTGGTGTTGCACCATGGCTGTACCACTGACCACTGCATCGCCACCTGTCAGGGTTGTGTTGTGGGTGCTCTGGAATTGGCCTGTGGGCATGCCTTTGGGGTGGGTGGGTTGGTGGGCCTTGTGGCTTGTGTTGCTCTTGGTGGCCTGGCATCCTGTTTGGGTTGTCACCTGGTGCCTCTGTGGTGCATCCAGGATGGTGTGCCCTTGTTGTTTGTGTCTGGCAGTGCTGGTGTGGCACTGTGCTCCTGGGCAACCCTGCCTTTACTTCCCTAATGCCTGTTGCGCTTGCTCAGCCTGCTGGATTCTGCATCCTTGCTTGCTCCTGTGCATTCCTGGTTGTGCCAGTGCATCTCTGCTTTTTTGGTGGCTCAACATTGCTATAGTCAGTATGCTTTGTGTTAGTGCATGTTGGTGGTGCACCGTCTGAATATGGCATCCGTTGTCCCCTGGCTCATCTGCATTGTGCTCCACATTCCAATGCGCTTCCCCAGGTGTAATTCTGAATATCTGGGTCACTGTGTTTACTTTAACTGTTTTCACTTGCCACAGTAGAAGTCACTCACTTATAGCAAACTGAATGATGTTGGGGGGGGGGGGCCAAGAGGGAACAGTGAAAAAGTCCATATTAACTGTTTTCATTGCACACCTTAGAAAGGCTAAAAGTCTTCCATTTTTATGTCAAGTGCTGTCTTTCTTCTACAACTACGTCTTTCTCATCTAAATTCACAAAGAGACATATAATGTTTTAAATATCTAATTCACTCATTTCCATTTCATCACTTTTATATTTATCTTTATATTTGTTTTTTATTTAAAACATACATATTTTGTTTTACCTCTTTAAGAATCCATAAGAGACTGATTTTGAGGTGTTACTCAAGTATCTCTGTTTTTAAACTTCAATTTCTAAAAGTATTAGACATAATGAGGCACATGTTCAAACATTCAATGTTACTTAGTGGTAAAAAGAGAACAAGGTACAACCTTCATTTTTATGTGTTTTTATATCTCTTTTTACCTTTTGTCTTTGTTCTTTTCAGTTTACACATTTTTCTTTGAAGTAGCTTACATCTTCCGTTATTTTACCTGATTTGGCCATAAAAAAAGCATCTTTTTTAACTTCTTTCTATGTTGAACTGTTAAAGTGCTCTCTGTTCTTCTTGTGAAACCGCTAATCCCCTTTTGGCAACCATGAAACACTGCCTGTTAAATCATGAGTGACGTAATTTTTTTCCATTTAATTATTTAGTTCTGTTTCATACCATTTCACTTTCTGCCACCAAGCATTAATCGTTCTCTTTATCTTTGTAATTATTACCTATTATACTTTTTGCTAGTATCCATATACATAACTTCTTTTAGTTCTTACCTTGCTGGTGAATTTTTGCTCCTTTTTGAAAGTTTCTGCCCCCATCATTGTGCTCTTGTGTTGCTCACTTTATATTCTCTTGTAACAGTTCATTCCAAAACACCTGGCGGTCCTTAAATCGTGTTTGAGCATGCTCACTAGCTCTATTTTGATACTTTGTTTTTTTACATGGAGTGCTACCATTTCTACATACTTTAAACAGTTCATTCAAAACATCTGGTGGTCTTAAGCCATGTTTGAGCACGCTCAATAGCTCTATTTTAATAATTAGGTTTTTTAGATGGAGTGCTTACATTTCTCAGCCAAGTTTGAGCATGCTCACTAGCTCTATTTTGATATTTAGTTTTTTTTACAAGGAGAGATACATTTCTACATATCTGTATGCTACTTAAGGCATGCGCAATGCACATTTCTGATTGTCCAATAAGAAAAGTTGTATAAAACTTTTGTTTTCCTAACCTGAGATGTGTTTAAACTTTTTTAACTTTAATACAGTTGTAAGGATAAATATTCTATATTTGTTTTCTTCTTACCGTTTTTCTGTTTTTTCTAAGGAATTATTAAGTCACAATAATCTTTGCTATAGAGGTGAACATGGGGCTGAATCAGGACCAAAGGACTACATAAACCATGTGGCCTCATGTCCCATCCCACTTAACCAAAAACATTGCAATCTAAGTGGCTACCAGAAAAAAGGCTCCCAAGGGAAAGGGTGCCCAATCTCATGGTCAGACCTGTACCTAGGACCAATATATGACACGCAACACACATATCCAATCAGGAGATCATTCCACAAACTCTGACCATGTAATTTCTTCATTGATACCATATCTCTTATCTAAGGTACTGAACCTTTCTATCCAGAATGCTTCTCTTTGCAAATGGCCATTATGCTTCTGAAGAAGGACTGGTTGGTCCAAAAACTAAATCACTTTGTTCTTGTTGTCACATCTATGTTGGTCCATTAAAAGGTATCAAATCATTTGCTTCTGAATCCTCTTTTTGCAAAAGTAATTGTAAATCCCCTCCTTTTGGGGGGATTTTTACTTTTTTCAGTGCTACAAATCTCAGTGATGCAACACCATGTTTGCTGTCACTGAAGTGTTGAGCCACTACAGATTTCATGTCATTTATTCTTATATCACTCCTGTGTTCATTTAGACAAAGTTTTAAACTTCTTGAGGTTTGTCCTATATAATGCAAATTGCAGGGACATATTAATAAATATATGACTTGTATAATCTGACATGTTAGGAGGTCTTTAATTTCTATGTGTTTGTCCCTGTAGGGATTATACACTGTCTTTGTTTTTCTGGTGTTATTGCAATTTTGACATCTACCACAGGGGTAGTTGCCCTTTATTTTCATTCTCTCATCGAACACTTCAAATGTCCTTTCTAGCTCTTGATATACAGTATGGCATAATCTGTTCTTTAGTGATTTAACTTTTTTGGCTATAACTAATTGTTGCTCTCCAAAAGTTTTTATCCCAATTTCGTTTGACTGCAGAGTTTCCCAATGTTTGAGTATGTTATATTTTATTCTTCCAAAATGGTCTGAGGAGTCTATAGGGACTGTAATTCTATCTTGCATTTTGTCTGTTTTTACAGTAGGCGCCAAAAACTCTGTCCTTTCTTTAGCATCACATTTTTCCATTGCTTTATCTAATATCTGCTCTATAACCTCTAACTTCAAAACACTCTCATAGTCATTTGCAGCTTCTTGAAAGTCCTCTTCTCTAGAAAAGTTTCTTTTTATTCTAATCATTTGTCCATAAGATATATTATCAATTAAACTAGGTTTATGAAAGCTGCTGGCATGCAAAAGGACATTTCTGGCTGTGGGCTTTCTATAAACCTTTGTGTGAAGCCTGTTGTCTCTTTTTTCCATTTCAAGATCTAAAATGTTTACACTGTTTTTGTCATATGTCATGACAATCTGTAAGTATTCTGTCCTGGAATTTAGACAAATCAAAAAATCCTTTAGTTCTTGTTCTGTACCTACCCAGATACAGAGACAATCATCTATGTATCTTTTCCATTTTGCTATGTTACTCTTATATATAGTCTTCATTAAAAATAAATTTGTTTTCAAATTGGTCCATAAATAGATTGGCATAACTTGGTGCCATTGATGAGCCCATGGCTGTGCCCTTGCATTGCCAGTAATGTCTATTTTCAAATCTGAAAAAAAATGTGTTAATACTGACTCTGCCATTTCCAATAAATACTCATTTTGGTGGATTTTCTGTGTTCCCTCTTTCTTTTAATTTATCTTTTAGGTCTTCTAATCCTGTCTAGTGTGGTATACTGGTGTAGAGGTCTTTTATACCTAATGTAATTAACATTGTGTTTTCTGTGATTAAGTTTCTGTCATTAATCTGATATAATAATTCTATTGTTTCCTTACTATCTTTCAAATATACTTTAGTTGTTGTGACTAGAGGCTGTAAGTAGTAATCAATGCAAATAGGAAAGTATTCCAAAAGATGCCCTATTCCAGCTACAGTTGGTCTCCCAGGTGGATTAGTTAGATTCTTATGGATTTTGGGGAGAGTGTAAAAGACAGGCATAATCAGATGCTGCACAAAGACTGCCCTATATTCCCAGTCTGCAATAAACTTTCTTTCCACCCCTTTTTCCAGTACATTTTTAATCATATTTTTTTACTAACAGGGTCAGGTTATTGTCACGTACTTTGCAATATTCTTGATTATTTAGTTGTCTCAAACATTCTTCTCTCTGTTTATCACTACCCATTATCACAATCCCCCTCTCCTTTGGCTGTTCTTTATACTACAGAATTATCATTTTCCAAACTTCTTAATGTACCATATTCTGTCGCTGTAAGGTCAGATGTATTTATTCTATCTGTCTGAGTTTTTACAAGTCATTCTATATCTCTCTCTACCAGTTCTTTGTAAGTAGTTATTTTGGCTGGAACTGGTCCTGGTGGAATAAATTTAGACTCGTAATTAAGGTTAATTGCTAAAGTTCTTCTTTTTTCTTTTTCATTTGGGTCTGTAGTATCCTCAATGGTACTGAACAAATGTCTAAGTCTGATTTTTCAATAGAATTTCTGTAAATCCATTTTTTAGGTGGAAGAAGTTTAATTTCTCATGTGGGCAAAATGTTAAACCTAAATTCAGAATTGTTTCTTCTGTTTCAGTAAGTACTTTCTTTTGATAAATTAAAAACTAAACTTGACCTCTCTTGTGGCCTTGCTGGGCTATTCTGTTGCCTACAGTGTCTGTTTCTTTTCTTTGTTCTTGTTGTTGTCCTATATCTGATTCTTGACCTCTTGTATCCTCTGGTTATCTGATGTTCCCTTGTGTATATCTTCCCTGGCTTCTGTTTCTCCAAAGTCCCCTGTTCCACCTGCCTCTTCCTCTGCATCAACCTCTCCCAAAAGAGGTTTGAAGCCCTGTTGTTTGTTGCTACTTTCTAAACTAATATCTGAACTGTAGAGATTGCTATCTGAATCTGGGTTATAGCTATATTGTTTATATGGACTAAAGTTATTATATGTGTACACCTTGCCTTCCTTGTAATCATTTAAGTCTCTTCTGAATTCTTTTAGTTTCTGTTTGATTAAGTTGTTTCCATAGTCATCTAATGCTTTCTATATTTTATCTAGAAAATCTGAAAATTCATTCAAATCTGTTTTTTTTTATATTGTTCATATACTGTTTTAATATCTCCACTGACATTGACAAGTTCAATATTCAAGGCTTCTACTAACAACAAAATTAAGTCAAGGGAACATTTATTCTTCACCCCATCCCATTTTCTTTGTAAATCTGCTGTAGTGAAACCTAAATTTGGTTCTGTGGGTACTCTCAGACCCCTTGGTATCTTTTTTGTTTATAATATTTGACGAGGGTAACACTGTGCCATTCCAGGCACAGCTCCCTTAGTTTTAAAGTTTCAAACTTACTGATCAAATGTTTAGTGTTTATGTCACCACTTTACTTTTTGCTTATTGAACGCTGCAAAATTATTTCCTCATCTGTTTCTGTTAGAGTCCTAGGTACTGATCTTGCCATTTTGCTATTTTTTTGTTGAATTAATTCAATAATATTTGCAGAATAGTTACTTCCAGGGCCCAATATTTAAAGGTTACCATGGCACTAAACATGTTATTTATTGATTTATGTCTTTGATTACTGGGTAGGTACACTCGTCTGAGGGACCATTTTCAGGCATGACACATGCCATAAAAGATGGCATAGTTAGGCAACAATTTAAATCACAAGACACAGGGATGTTACAGGTTAAACAAAGGCCAAGAACATTTTTACATGCAGGGAATAATAAATACATGAACAAATTATGGAAATCATTGTACAATAGGTGAGACAATAAGAGGGTACAAACAAACCCTACCATTTCCCCCTGATTCACTCCACCTTTGAAAGTCCCATCTAGACAAAGAGAAGAGAGAGGGAGAGAACAAGAGTCAGAAACAAGCTTGGGAATAGCAGCTAAGAAACTCCCTGAGGAGTCAGGATAGTGCAGAATAGAGAGTGTTAGGTGTGAGGGGGGTCTACCCCTTATGGGCAGGAGCAATTTGTTCTATCCACAAGCCAGGATTTGTAGAGGGATTTGAAAGCTGAATGGGTGTTAGAGGAGCGGCGGGGAGCAGGGATCCCTTTCTACAGTTTAGGGTCAGCAATTGATAGTGCTTTCCCTCACATACCAGTGGACACCCTTGGTACATGTAGGTGAGGGACAGTACAGGACCGAAGACACCTGGGTAGAGTTCTGACCTTGAGCAGGGGGAAGAGAGGGGACACATCACCGCTTCTGATGGTATTATCCATGATACAACCAAGGGTAAAATCAAAGCACCCTTGGAAGGGTAGCCAGTCAAGGAAACTGTAGAGGTTGCAGTGGTGAGTTGAGAAAGGTGCCAAGAGAGCAAAACGGCATGTTAGTGTCATGCTAACAGGGAATAGTGTGAACCGATGGGGCGAGGCCCATATCCAAAAGCCTGTGGGGCACAGCATGGATGTGACAGTGTAACCACTCTGAAACTAGCACTGTACTCATGCAAATAAGGGAGCCACCTTGAATAGGGGGTACAATGGTATATTCAAAGGTTTTGTCATTGTTACATAGCCTTTGTTGCAGCACTGTTTATCAATGCCAAAACTCTATCCTTGTCCTTGCACACAATGGTGCATAAACCCCTCCAAGTGGCCAAGTGCCAGGCAGTGGACTGACAGCAGAAGATGTCATTCCTGGGTGTGATCACCCATTGAAACATAAAATTTGATAGCAGGTAAGGAACACTTGGCCCAACCAGTCTGCCCATTTGTTCCCTTCCTACAATGTCAATGCAGACTCTGCTTGATCTTTGGCTCTCTTCCCCCTTACTTTCCATTAAAGTGGCACTGTCAGCTTTTCCCCTCATTTCATTGCCCAATTACATCATTGTGCCTCTATGCACACACTGATCACATATGGTGCACAGAATATACCTAGATTTGCTTTAATGCAGAATTCGTACAAATTGTTGTTATTTACACAATATTTTACTTTTCTTCAGTTTGCCCAGAAGTACCCCATCCACCAGAAGCATAAGGAAGCCGAGAATACGAGTCTGAAACTAAGCAACATCATGAACTCCAACGTTGCACATGCCCATACTGAGTAGGTAAATGCAGCTTGTATCTTCCATTGCTAAACTAGATCTGCCATTTTTTAAAGAAAACTGAGCACTGGGAAAGTCAAATAATGTATTTAAAAGCAGGCGCTGAAATATCATGCATGCTTGAAAGTGGGACGCTCCTGCGCATGTGTGGGATTTGCGCTTCATCCAACTTTTTTTATATAAAAAAATACAGCAATGATTTTCAATATGGGTCTTAATGAAATAGGCTGATGTAGTTAGGTTTTTTGTGATTGTAGCACTTTATAGTACTTTACAGTATATTTATTATTAAGTATAGCCACTTTATTCTAAGCACTTTGAATTAGTAAAGTTTGGTTTAAACTAAATGCTATGTTACTTAAAAAGTATTTATTTAACATGTTGAGAATTATATTAACAAAACACTGTGGCCAAGATATTCAAACTGCCTAAGGCTGTGGCGCAAGATTGGGCGCAGTGCAACTTGGCTGCGCAGGGGTGTGGACTGGGCAGTATTCAACGGAGCTGCGCCATGGCACAGCATAGTTGAATATTGCACCCTGGCCACCCGCAGTGTGCATGGCACAGTGGCACTGCACCAGTGCAAGTGGCTAGAGTGGAGCATGGGGATGCGCTAGCACAAGTTCCATTGCACTATGCACAGCAACCGCGATATTCAAAACTTGACATGCAAATGGGGCCATAATGTATGCAAGGAGCAAATGGGGCCATTTGCAGGTCGTTATAGCCCCATTTGCATGCAGGTGTGCCAATCCCCAACGACTTGCTCCTGGCGCCCTCGCAGGCAGCAGCCATCAGGAACCGATGCCCCTGCAGCTGGTAATGTGCTCCACAGCCCGATCGCAGGCTGCAGTAAAAAAGAAGAAACGCATAAATCCCTGGTGATCCAGTGGACCGCTGTCTGCCCCATCATGGGCATTTGTAAAAAAATCAGAAATCTGTCCACTATCCCTGGTGGTCCAGTGGACTGCTGTCTGTCCGATCACGGGCTCAGTAAAATAATTATATCCCCAAAATTCCTGGTGGTCCAGTGGACATAACCACCTGATTGTGGGCTAAGTAATACAATTATATCACCAATATCCCTGCTGGAATGTGTAGTACGGTATGGGCTGCAAGCCCATTGGCTCATGCTGTGGACCAATGGGCATACAGCCCTACTGACGGTGTCAGTCGGTGGGCGGCGGGGTGGCAGGCGGGAGAGTGCTGCCACCCGCCACTGACGGGGGGATCGGGGCAGGGACTCAGTGGCTGGGTTGGTGGGGGGTCTACTGGACCACCAGTCTACTATCGGGCATGCACCAGTCCACTGGACCACCAGGGATATTGGACAGATGTCTTTTTTTTTTTTACAAATGCCCGTGATCAGGCAGACAGCAGTCCACTGAACCACCAGGGATATTGGATGGATTTCTTATTTTTTTTTACAAATGCCCACGATCAGGCATGGGGGGGCACCGCCAGGTGCAGCCAGAGCTCGGGTGGCCACCTACAGGTGGCAGCTGCCCTGTTGCGCCCTGCAATGCGGCAGCTCACCTGTGGGTGGCCATCAGTTGTTCCTTTTTTTTGGATCAACTTTGTGCTGGTGAAGGTAGGGGTTGCGCATGCATGGCTCTGCACATCTCGGGCTGAATATCGGGCTGTGCAGGGTGTCATGGGCCGTCCCCTGCACCTGCATACATTGTAGTCGCTTTGGGCGCATTGGGATTTGTGCTGCGACTTTCACCTTTTGAATATCGTGCTGGGGCGCATCAGTGGGTTGCACATGGTGCAACACTGTTGTGCCATGCATAACCCTTTTGAATATCTGGGCCTGTGTCTTTAAATGTGCTCAGCATAAAAGGACCATTAGGATTGGTGGAGGCCATCCTTCTGAAGATGAACATCGTTTCGAAACCGGTCAGGGAGTTTGTGTGTTATTTGTAGCTCTCCAAGTTTGGATTTTAAAAGTCATTCAATAAAATTTGAAAGCAGTATCAGAGTGCTGGTTTTTTGCTTTGGTTTGCTGATTGTTTTGGAGGAAACTGAGCAACATACTGGAGACTTGAGTGGGCATTTGCTATTGTTCAACCAGGGTACAGACAGAACCTTTTTCCTTCTTGAACCTTTTATACTTGCTTCTTACCATTCAAGTGCAGAATTTCTCACTTCCCTTTCAAACTCAGACAAACTTTCCCTTGTGAACCATTAGGTGAAACCTTTTACCTTGTGGTGTAGCTTCCCCCCACAGCTTACTGATGCACTTGTTCTTTGAAGACCAACCTCAGCCACACTGGCAAGCCTCCACATGCCAGGGCGACTCCCATTGCTGAAGCTGTAAACTGGATTACTTGACCAACATTCCTCCTGAATGGGGAAAGGCAGACCGCAGGCCCTAAGAAACATAGAAACATAGAATCTGACGGCAGATAAAGACAATACGGCCCACCTACTGTAGTCTGCTCATTTCTCTACTCAGTGTTGAAGGTCCCAAGTGACAAGTTGTTGGCAACCCCCAGGCAGGCCTTTCCCATGACTTGTAGCCCCATTTTCTGCATAGAGGCTGGAGCCCTCCTCCCTCTGGAGGGACTTCCACTGAACTGAGCCAGAACCAAACTGTCCTTGGGTTTTTGGAACTTTCTGGCAGCCACCCATTGGCTGAAATCAATGTCCCATCCAAAAATTAATATTCATCAGGCTCCCTCAACACCTGATTGGTCCTTCAAAATGGTGCCAAGTATTTTCCCAGATTTTCCCCCATAAGTCCTTTTAACAGTCCCACAAGTCCTTTGAAGAATTCTGACCCTCGATTGGCTGTACTGTGGTCACAAGGCTGCAGACATGGCTACCAACAAAACAATTTATAAGCAGTCTCACAATGTCTTCAATTCCATGCCCTGGTGCAGCCAGCAGAAGCACTTTTATTTTTATTTGCCCCCAAAGTCTTGTAGTAGTCCCTTTGACCTGTCAAACGCTTGCAGCATTTACCAAATTTGCCCAGCCTCCTGCCTGTCACTAGCACCAATTCTCACTGCCTCCAGATGCCAGGCAGGCTCCCTCATTACCATTTATGTTGCCTGATTCATATTCATGAGGTCGGTCCCCCACTATAGTTCTGATAGGTGCTCCTTAAGTTAACCACCACGAGGCTTCTCCTGCACCTCCTTCAGGTCCCTGGTCCCTAATTAGCTTAACAGGGGGCCAGGACCTTCCAAACAGCCTCGGTTTGGCTGCAACTATGGCCAAAAAAATGGAATGCGCTACTGCACATGAGTGGGCCACCGCTCACTATTTTTTTTTTATTCAGTATAATTTACTGTAAGTTTTACATCAGCCATGGGTATACAGAAAAATCAGACACATGTCCAGAAGGCTGTATACATCAAAGACAAAACAAGGCTACACTAATACAACCCATATTATTTTATCCTAAAACATAGAATTACCCCACCCTGGCACCTCTGTAACTGCTCCCCTATCCAACCCTTCCTCTGAGCACCCCCCAACAAACATAACACTGACACAGGGGATGGCCAATCCCCAGTGTCAACCCTGCTATTTTTTGTCTTTTAACTGTTCCCCCACAACCCAACCCTCCTTCTCATCACCCACCACCCACATCCCCCCATAAATGTAACACTGACACTGGGGGTGCCCAATACCCCAGTGTCATCATCTGAAATGTAAAAAACCATCACTCAGCATTTTGTTGTAGTGTTTTTTTTAATCCTGTAAAACAGGAAAATGTCCATTGCTGTCTGTTGCACCATTAGTCCCCCTCCCAATCCTCCCACTCAGTACGCACCCCCCCTCAAAGTCCTTACTTACACAGTGGGGGTCCAACACTGTGATCTTCTCCAGACCACAGAGATGCCTTCAATCTTCAATGCTGGACAGCAAACTTTGGAATTCAGATATGCTGTTCAATGTATTTCAATGGGGTTTTGAACTCAGCAGCATAACTTGGGCATTTTTCAATATTTTTGCTCCATATTTTCAACATACCTTTTTTGGGACAGCACCTCCTGAACAGTGCAAGTCACATAAGGTACATCTGTCCCAAAAGGTGTTTTCACTGTCACTGTGCCAAATCACCTTTCAGGCAGAAGTTAAACATTTTCTCCACTATTGTTCATGAGGAAAGGTCATAAGAAGGCTATGTTGAAAATCTGGCATAGAAATACTAGAAAAAAACAAGTTATGAGTCTGCATTGAAGTTTGCAAATGCAGGCTCATAACGTTGGTAATTTTTGATATTTTTACCCTATATTTTCCACATAGCCATTTCTATACAGCACCTCATGTATATGACAGCAGACATTTTTCAAATTCTGGCTAAAATGTATTTTGCATCCCAAAAGGTGATTTCACATTCACTGTGCAAAATCACTTTTAGGGCAGGACATAGCAATTTTCTCCACTATTGTTCTTTTGGTGGGGTCATAGGAAGGCTATTTTGAAAATATGGGGCAAAAATGTTAAAAAATAATAAAGTAATGAGCCTATGTTCCAATTTGCGAACGCAGGCTCGTAACTGTTAATTTTCAATATTTTGACCCCAAACTTTCAACATAGATATTTCTTCACAGCATCTCATGAATGTGACAGCTGTCATTTTCAAAAGCATGGCCAAAATGTGCTTTGGCATCCCTAAAGGTGATTTTGCAGTTGCTGTACGAAATCACCTTTCGGGAAGATGTTGAAAATTTTCCCCACTATTGTTCATGAGGTGGGTTCCTAAGAATGCTATGCTGAAAATCTAGCATGAATATATATATATATATATATATATATATATATATATATATAAATAAAACCTATATTGAAGTTTGCGAACACAACCTTGTAACTTTGGTAAGTTTCAATATTTTGACCCCAGATTTTGAACATAGACATTTTTTCACAGAACCTCATGAATGTGATGGTTGTCGTTATTCAAATCCTGACCAAATGTGTTTTCTTACCTGTGGTATGAAATGACGTTTTGTTAGGGATTAGAAAATATCCACCTACTGTGTTCATTAGGTGGGCTAATAGGAAGGTTATGCTAAACATTTGGTGTACAAATATGGTAAAATGCTTTGGTTTTGACTGAACATTACACATTCAGTCATAGCTTCACTCATTTTCAATACTTTGACTCCAACCTTTCAACATAGCCATTTTTCCACACCACCTCATAAATGTGACTTATGTCATTTTTTAAATCCTTGATGAGATGCGTTTTCACACCTATGGTGCAAAATGACATTTTGGCCAATATACTATGAATGGCACATATCTATAAGCTGATTCCTAAAACAAGTATCTTCAAAATGTGGGGTCAGAATTGCAAAAAGCAAATTGTTTAACAAGCAGCCAATGTTCAACATTGACAAATGCCTGTTCTTTAAGGATTCAGTACCTTTTTTTACCTCTTCTCTTGTGATAGGTGCCACTAATACTTCCATATCTGTTTATCTTAAATCTGATATATTTAGTTGTGAAAAAAGGAAAGGTCAGATTATATTTCTTGTTCAGTGCGAAAGATGTCTTGAATAAATTTAGAAACCAACTGCAATATTTTAGCCCTATTACTTGCAGTGAGTCCATCTACAGCATATAATGACTGAATGGATCTGCACTCTACTATTTTCTGGCAGTCTTTGTAAGGGTCAAAAGTTTGCTTATTACACTTTATTCCAAACCTCATTTTATGTTGTAAGGTCTGGGCTCTATTACATTGAAATTGCTTAATTTATTTTTGAAGTGCTAAGATTTAGATACGATAATCTACTTTTTCTAACTCAGATCTTGAGATTACATTTTGTAGCTGTGCCCTTAAATGCAAATATATTAGATATTCCCTCTTTGATTTTTGACCAGTGTATTTTTTTTAAGTGCACAAAAATCATTTTTACTTTCCTCCCACTAGAGGATGATATCAACACACAAGAACATCACTTAATGTCTGACTTTCCACAGTGATTCCTATAAAACCAGATCATGCAAGATAAGATGATTTAACCTCCATGGTTCCTTCCCATGAGTGAGCTCCCCTTCCCACCACCCATTGTAATACACTTTGAAACATCTTATAGTCAGATATTGCATTGCCCCATGTTTTTGATACTATGACAGAAACCATATGTGAAACAGAAAGTTAATCAATTCTTGTTGAATAAGTACCTCTGAAGTATTTCCCCATGAAGTATACCTATTATGGAAGACATAATTTAAAACTGCATGACTAACCACTGCATTCAGACAATTGGAATCACATCACTAAAAATTTGTGCAGTTTGTAGACTTCAGTCAGATTTTTCTAAGCCACAGTTAATCCCCCCTCAAAAGTTGCTACCCTAGAAGTGTACAGGTAGGGTAAAATTTCATGCAACAGAGATACCCTTAAGGCTTTTGTTTTGTGGGGCATATATTATGATAATTTGTAACCTGTCTTATGTATTGGTCACATCTAACAACCTACTGTAACTCTATCTGTATGAATATAAATTAGTTTTGTTACTTTGGGGGCTGAGGCATGCAGTAGTATCCCAGCCCCATCACAATAAGCTGTGTCAACTGACCAAAAGGATGGGCCTTTTGTCCAGAATCTTGTGGCTTGTACATTTTCATATTTCATTTTCAATCTTATATCTTGTAATACAATTAGGTTAATGTAAATCTGCAATGCTGCAGAAGTGGAAATGTGCTTTCTTTAACCGTTTATAATGTGCACATTTAATGTAGCAACAGTCTAAGTTCCTATTATTTATAAGAGAAAAGAACAAAAATGCCACCCCCATTGTCTTATTTACTTCTACCCCTGGACTGTGTTTTCCTTTTCATTCTCTTGGATGCCATGAGCTCTGAATGAGAGTTCTTCTGATTCAAAAAGAAATCTTTTGTGAAGATGGAAGGGATGAATCTTCAGAGTCTCCATCCTCCTGTTCCAAATCTCCCTAACTTTTCTCTGATGTCAAAGCAGTATTCTTGTCCTGTACAGGAATGGGAAGAGGTGCTTCATTCTTTTTCTCTTTTCTTTAGTTTAACTCCCATTCTTTGACATTTTCTTTTCCTTTTACATGACAACTTAAACCTTCTTGTGGGGGGTATTTGCACCAGAGGCAGTTGGGCCAAAGAGGTTTTCCCTTGAGTGTCTTCTGTGTCTAAACACATATCCCCACCCACCCCTATGTTATAGTCTGCTGAAATAGAATCTCTCATGCCCAACATAGGAGAAAAATAAAATCTTCTATAGTAGTCTCTACGGTAAGGTCAGAGTTGTCATATTCCACCGCAGGATTACCTAAGGACATTAGGGGATCAGAGAACACAGCCAAAGGATCAGTGTTTCCTTCTTCTTCATCATTATGCATAGCCTCCCATCTCCTCTCAGAAGCTTTAGCTACACCTTTTTGTTGTGCCTGGGTTACCAGAACCTCTTGGGATAAACCACCATTATGAGAGACCCATGGCATTTTGCAGAGAAATTACCTCTTTTTTTCACATAGATTACATTGAAATTAATTTTACAGTCTTTGTTATATACACATAGCCTAAACAATTGCTGCATCAAGAATTGTCACATGCATTACTAAAGTGCTTCCGAGAGCTACACTTAAAACATGATTTAGGGTGCTCTTGGTAAAACAGTTCCAATATCTCAGCTGAGAAAAAAGCTACTAGGTAAAGGCAATACACTGGCATCTAGGTAAAAGCAATACGCCAGCATCTGATTGAAACAACTTTACCCTTATCTTCCACCCCCCCAGTCCATATTTACTCTGAGTCAATGATAGGCTCTGGTTTATCGAACCTTTTACATTGCTACCTCAGCCAATAGAGAATATTTGATATATTTACTCCTTTATTATTGAACAGTATTGTTATTGTTCTTAATGTAGAGTGAGTTAAAGGGATTACTGCAAGTGGCAACCAAAGGAGGGTATTTTTCTACATTTTTTTTATATTGCACCCAAAATCCGTCTATATCAACTATTTGTTTAAAACTTAAATCATAGTCCAAGTCGCTGATATGAATGAGGGCATACATTCTGGATGCCAAAAAATTTATGTGATTCTTTCAGTAGGGTCCTTCCAATGTAAACCATATCTGGTGGTGTTTCTAATCCCTCCATTATATATGGGATATGACATGGGTGAGAGTGAGATAGCAGAAATATCTCCACATGCTGTCATTGAACTCTTGATATCCCATGAGTGGAGAAGCCATGAGTGAGATTTCTAGAGTTCATTGGCAGTGAGTGAAGCTACTTCTACTATCTCACTGCCACTTATGTCATATTCGATTTATACAACAATTGTGAATCTCTCTTTTTTCATTTTTAAAGTTATTTGCATTTGTTTATTGCAAAAAGGAAAAAATGGGTTTTGTGTTGTTTTTGCTAATTATAAAAAACTAAAAGGTATCTGTAAATGACATAGCACTCACTTTGTAGGTCTTTTTGTGCTGAACAAATTTTGTGCTCACAGTACCATGCTATCATTTTTTATTTTAAAGTTATTCACATTTGTTTGTTGAAAAAGTGAAAAGAAAATGCATTTTCTGCTGTTTATTTATTAATTATATAAAAAAGGTAGCTATAAATGAAACACCACTCATTTTGTAGATATTTTTCTGCTGAAGAATGTTTGTGCTCAAAGTACAATGCTATTGCTTTTTGTTTTAAAGGTATTTGCATTTGAATATAGTTAGTACTGTTACTGAGGCTGAACATTCTAAATGAGTTCCAAAACGTTTGTGACATACCCAACTGGCCAAGATATCCATTGTGGCATACTTAACTGTGAAGATAAAAAGGGATCTTTCACATGTGGCCAGGGAGATATCTCTTTTATCTTTCTGAAAAGAGGCACATGCATGTTGTATTAAAATACATCTGATTGCATTCTTATGGGGTGCAGGTTCTCCTTTTGTGCTAAACAAATCCACATATTGCTTTGGTTTTGTAGTCTGGTCAATATTAGTTTCTTGTGGCTCTGGTACAGGAATACTTATTTTAAAAGAGAAAATAAATTTTCTGTAGGAGTTTCTCTAGAAGGGCCAGCCATGGAGGAACAAACAGGTATAGCTGAATCATTATCAATATTAGAAGGAGCGCTATTTTCTGCAGAGTCTGTCTGCGTAAGTAGTACGTCAGCTCTTCCAGGTCTCGTGCAGTTATAACTACAGGATTTTCCTTATCAAAAATAGTCCCTTTTTGCATTGTTTAATTTATATCCTCCCTCCCCAGCTGCTGTCTCACCTGCACTTTGGCTGTATTACTGATTCTCCTCCAGACCGTTAGTCTCTTAACACTGAGCAGAAACCAAAAAGTAAATTTCCAAATAACAAACCACGAGCAGAACACTGTTCCAACTCCACTAAATTATTCTGAGCTTTGGAATAACTCTCTGTCATAGAAACATAGATTTTGATGGCAGATAAGGACCACCTGGCTCACTTAGTCTGCTCATTTCCCTGCCTAATTAATTACTGAAACTAAATGATCAGCAGCTTACCCTCTCTTTCATACCACTAGGATTGCCTTCTGTCTTTCCTATGAATTCTTGTTTTAGCCTGTACGATCTCCATTTGGAGGTTGTTCCATGCATCCACCACCCTTTCTGTGAAAAAAATGCTTCCTCACATTTCCCCTGAGTATCTGCCCCCGGCCTCATATTGTGACCCCTTGTTCTTGCACATCTCTTTTTTTGAAAGATGCTGCACTACTGGACCTTGTTGATTCTCCTGAGGACTTGAATGTCTCTTTCATATCCCCCCTTCCCTCCTTTCCACCAGGATATAGATATTGAGGTCTTTCTGTATTTCTTCATATGCTTTCTGGTGCAGTCCTTTCACCATTTTTTTTGCCCTTCTCTGGACCATCTCTGTTCTGTCAATGTCTTTCTGGAGATGCGGTCTCCAGAACTGAACACAGTATTCCAGATGTGGCCTAACCAATTGTTTGTACAGTGGCATCACCACCTCCTGTTTTTCATTAGTGATCCCCTCCCTATGCACGCCAGCATCCCTCTAGCCCTCTCCACTGCCTTTTCACATTGCTTGGCCACCTTCAGGTCATCTGTTGTGTTTACCCCCAGATCCCTTTCCAGTTTTGTTCTTGTTAGTATCTCCCTCCACCCCATTTTGTATTCCTCTCCAGGATTCCTGTGGCCCAAGTGCATGACTTGTCACTTTTTGCTTTGAATTTAAGCTGCCACTCTCTTGACCACTTCTCCAATTTGCCTAGGTTTCTTCTCATTTTTTGCACACTGTTTGGAGTGTCTACCCTATAGTAGATCTTGGTGACATCCACAAAGAGGCACACCTTCCCTTCCAGTCCATTGCAATGTCACTAATGAAGACATTGAAGAGGACCATCCCCAAAACTGAATTCTGTGGCACCCCACTGATCACCTCCCTCTCTGGGGATTGTACTACATTCACCTCCACCCTCTGTGTCCTGTTGCTCAACCAATTTCTGACCCATTGTACAACCTTGGAACCTACTCCTATAATGCACAGCTTGTTTACTAGCTTCATGCATAGCACGGTGTCAAATGTCTTGCTAAAATTTAGGTAGGCCATGTCTACTGCCCATCCCTGGTCCACTACCTTGGTTATCCAGTCAACAAAATCTATCATATTTGTTTAACAAGATCTCGCGGCTGTGACTCAGCGATGCCTTGGATCTTGTGCCCCACTAGCCTCCAGATATGCCATGATCCTTTCCTTTAAGATAGATTCCATGATTTTCCCTACCACTGAGGTCAAGCTGACCAGTCTGTAATTTCCAACCTCCATCTTGCTCCCCCTTTTGGGTAGTGATATGACATTCACCATCCTCCAGTCCTCCTGCACCACTCCTGCCTCCAGTAATTTATTAAATTGGGCTGTCAGTGGTGCTCCTAGCACTCCTCTGAGTTCATTAAGTAGTCTGGGATGCATCCCTTCTAGTCCCATTGCCTTGTCCACTTTTAATTTTTAGAGTTCTTTTAGGACTCTCTTCTCCGTGAATGGAATGGTGCCTACTCCCCCACCCATGTGTGTTTCTACCCCCTAACTTTGGTCCCTTCCATTCCCATTGCATTGTAAATCCTGAGCAGAAGTATTTGTTTAGAATTTCTGCTTTTTCTAGGTCCCCCTGTGCACACTCCCCGTTCCCCTTATTCCCTTATTCAAACTCAGAATTCCTCCATTGGTCTTCTTTCTTTCCCTGATACCCCTGAAGAAGGTTCTGTCACCTTCTTTTACTGACTTTGCTGTCTTCTCTTCAGTTTGTGCCTTTGTGCACCTGATTGCTTTCCCTTCCTCCTTCTGTTTTGCCTTGTACACTTCCCTGTCTCCCTCCCTCTTTGTTTCCTTGTACTTTCTGAATGCCTGTTTTTTCCCCTAACCTTCCCTGCTACATCTTTTGAAAATCATTGTGTTTTTTCTTTCTTTTTTGCTTTGTTTGTTAGCTTTACACATAGGCCTGTTGTCTCTGCTATGGCTGCTTTAAGCTTCTGCCACTTTTCCTCCACTCCTCCCCCTCCCTCCTCTTTGCCAGGATTTTCTGGAGGTGTTCCCTCATTTTTGCCATATCTGCCTGCTTGAGGTCTAGGATCTTTACTTTTGACTGGCTCAAGTCTACTACTGTCTTTACATTAAACCACACTGTATGGTGATTACCGGTCCTTAGATGACTGTCAACTGATAGATATGTTATTCTGTCACCATTTGTGAGAACCAGGTCTAGTACTGCTGCCTTCCATGTGGGCTCCTTCACCAACTGTTTGAGGCATGCCCCTTCCAGGGCATCCTAGATGTCTCTGCTCCTTGTACTGGCTGCTGTATATGTGTTCTAGTTAACTTCTAGCATGTTTAGATCCATCACCAGCAACACCTCACCTTTCCACTAATACCATATCTGTTTCTTCCCCTCGTGCAGAAGGTCTATAGACAACTCCAGTACAGATGGTAGTGCCATTTCCCATCTCTTATGTGACCCATAGAGCCTCTTCCCCTTCCTGTCTTCCCTGTAGCTTCATTGCCTTGATCCCTTCTCTGAAGTACATAGCCACCCCTCCACCCTTTTTGCCCTCTGTGTTTCTCCTGAAGATTGTGTATCCTACTATGGTAACATCCCAGTCATGGTTTCCTGTGTACCATGTTTCAGTGACTGTGACAATGTCTAATTCTTCCTCCACCATCAAGGCCACTAGGTCTGGGATCTTATTTGCCAGTCTCTGGGCATTCATACAAATGGCTTTCCATGTTTTGGTCCCTACCCACCTGTACTAGCCCCCCCCATCCTGATCCCTATTTCTTCCCTCCATGCCTCCCCTGCCATTTACTTCCTTTGTGTTTTCTTTTATTGATTCCACATCCCTTGTATCAGTCTGTTTGTCTACCTCACCCTGTGTGGGGACAGTTGTTTTTTCCCTCCTTAATTCTGCCATCCCCCTTGACTTGTTTAAATGTTTCTTTCTCCACTCTAGTATCTGTCTGTTTGTCCACCTTAACCTGTGTGAGGGGGCAGTTGGTATTTCCTTGCTTAATTTCACCACCCTCCCCTTGGTTAGTTTAAATATTTGCCAGTGAAACATTTAAACCTCTCACTAAGGGTCTTGGTTCCCTCCCCCCCATATGGATGTATGCCATCCCTCCTGTACAAGCCCGCATCTCTCCAGGTGGTCCCACAGTCCCCAGTGAAGCCAAATCCCTCAGCTCTGCACCAGCTCTTCAGCCATTCATTGAATTGCCTGCTGTGGAGAACTCTGACCTCCACCATGCTGTAGAGAGGTAGCACTTCCAAGAAAGTTACTGAGCATGCCAACTGTCTAAGACCCCTCCCCAACTCTGTGAACTTACCCTGCACTGCCCTCACCTTGTCCTCAGCCATGTCATTCATCCCCAGGTGGACAATGACATCTAATGCTCCCCCTCCCATCTTGCTGCCCCAGCAATCCTTTGGATTTGCGTCCGATCCCTCCAAGCCATGGTGCCTGGTAGGCACCTGACCTTCCTGTTTCCTTCCCACAGGACTACCTCCTAATAAAAGAGTCCCACAATAAGAGTTGCTTTCTTATCCTCTGGGATCTTGTGCCATCCCCCTGGGAGCATTCACTATGGAGAAGCCCCACATTCACCTTGTCCACCACTGAAGTTGTCTCATTTAGACAATCCCACCCTGCCAGAACAGTGTGGGAGTTGTGGATTGGAACCTCAGGTTGGATGAACCTCTGCCCCACCTTCCTCACCCTCCCTGAGCCCACCATTATTCAACCACCCCTCATTCCTGGCATCATTTGAGGCAGCAAGTGTGGATTTGGTGGTCCTTGGGTGGGGGAGGAGCCCTCCTGAAACCTAGCCAACTCAGCCTGGAAATGAGTAGCCTTTTCCCTCAAACCAGAAAGCTGCCTGCAGATGGCAGCACTGTAGTCTCCAGAACGTCTCCCTGAAGACCGCCCCCCTCAGCTACTGCATTGCACCACTCCCAACATGACTATTCTTGCCTTTTTTTTCCCCTCTCTTCCCTTTTTAATCTGCCTTAACTCACTCAGCTCTAGAATGGAATCATGAGTGAATGCTGTATTCCTGTGTAAAAATTGCTATTTTCCTGAGAAGTTAGAATGTTCGGAACTAAAATGGTAACACTCTGACTTGGAGTATAAATAATTAAAAAAGTATAACTCCTATCACAAAACTTACAGCACGAAGTTTACTCACAATAAAAAAAATCTTTAAAATGAAGGGTCACACATGTTAGTAGCATTAACATTTTTGTTTTTACAGAGCATGTAACAATGAAAATTTGCATTTTTTTCTTTTAAAAATAAAACAAAATCTCAAAAAAACACCTTAGAAATGGCAAATGTCTGTTTTATGATGGTTTTCCATCACACCAACATCTGTGCATTACACTGCCACAGTTTAGAGTATTTATGAGCTGTTTTACATAATAAAACAGACCATAAACTAAGGCATGTGCCAACACGTAACGCCAGTAAACCAACTGAATTCAGAAAAATGTCTGGGCACAACTGCCCACATGACGCACAAACCATGATAACTGAAAAAGTATTCCTCCTAGCCCCTAGACACCTGCATAGAAAATGTTCACAATAATAAGAGCTTTACAATGATGGGTCACTCATGTTAGTGGCATTTGCAGATATTTTTTTACAGTTCCTGAAATGATAAAAAAAGAACATTTTTTTTACATTTTGTTCCCAAATAAAAACCTACATCATAAAAAGTACACCTCCTAGACCCCAGACACTAGCATGATAATTGTCCACATTAAAGAGACCTTTCAAATGACAGGTCACACACATTTCTAGCATTTACAGGTTTTTTTTTTTAAGTACCTGAAACGGAGGAAAATCACATTTTTACACTTTTTTTATCCCAAAAAAACTAAAACAAAAAAGTACACATCCTAGCTCCCAGACACCAGCATACTAATTTTTCACAGTGAAAAGAGCTTTCAAATCAGGTATTACATGTTTCTAGTAATGGAGAAAAAAATAGCATTTTATTCACTTTTTACCCAAATTAAAATGTAAAAAAAAGTAATTTACTCTATTTAACTCAATGGTGACCTCTGTCTTAAAGTCAGTATTCTGGTAGGTAGGAATGTTTCCTACCGACCTTCACTTTCCAATAACCTTATCCCTTATTTGTTGATCCAAAAAGGGCAGGGCATACATATGCGCTCTGGGGATGCGATGAAGTGAATACCTGATGCACATATGCGCTATGAGGACTAGATGAATTTTCCTGATGATGCACATATGCGTTATGGGGCTGAGTGAGTTAATGCAAGAGTGCAGTTCCAAAGGCATTTAACTTGTGGTTGTAAGTGTAGCTGTACCTCTACCTTCCTTTCCTGAAGCAGGAAGTTGAATTTGATATACCGGGTATATGCACGTAAAGGAAGATTAGCCGAGGAGGGTGGGCTGACAAAATCAGCTCAGCTCCCTGGATGTGTGAAATTCAGTTAAACTGTGGAAAAAACAATCAGCTCAGCTCTGTGGATGTGTAAAATTCAAACTGAAATGCAAATCGCTATAAGTAGATGAGTTCTTTGTCCCTGTTGAAATTACTTACAGTTCAGAGCTCCATTAAGCCACAACCTGTAGAGTTTAACCTGTAAAGAACAAAACAAATGTTAGAAAATGGAAACCAATCTGTTATTTTACTCTGTGTTTCCTTTCCCAAAGAAAAGTGTGTTTAGCCCAAAGTTGTGGTACGAGTGTGCTGCTTTCCTTTCTCAGCTCACTCTGTGTTAGCCGCTTTCCCAGCTCAGCTTACCCCTGCAATGTAGAATCCCTGTGTTCAGTGCTCTCTCAGCTGTGGTTTACCCTCAGTTGTAGTGCTGACTTCTTCAATTCATGAGTCAGGTGTTTGCTGAACTTGCTGCACCTCTGCTGTATACCTGGGCACAGCATTGGGTCATTCTTGTCTAGTTGCCATTGTCATTTTTTATTTACTGTCCAGCCAGCATCTTAGTCAGCCCTTTCTGGAGAACAGGAAGTATTTTTTTATTTAAGCTGTTTCACATGTTTTTAAACAGGGACTTCCAAATTTCTAGCATTTTTCTTTCTGCTTAATGCTCAGACCTCACAGCTATTACTGTTAATTCTGCATCTGACAGTTTTCCAACTGACACAGCAGCGGTTCCTTTGATCTTCTAAATCTGGCACAAACATTCTTTCTCCATCCCAAACTTTGCTTCTTCCTCAGAAACAATTGCCATCAGTTTTTGTTTTTTTACCTCCAAAGTAGATCTCATCTTCTGTCCTTCCTGGCATAATGTTTCACCTTTCAAAACAATATATTCAGTGTTTAGGTCAGTATCTATATCCATTTTTATTTTCTCACTGCTATTATTTAAATAAGTATCCATCTGCACATTGACCTTATTTGTTTCAGAGACTGGGATAGAGGTCAAGTTCCCTGCCAGAGCTCCTCCAGCTCCTTCCTCACCCCCACCTCCAGAGCTGGACATCTTAAAAAGATGGCAAGAGTCTCCCCTTACTGCAAGAGTAGGGAGATTTTTATTACAGAAAATGAAACACAAAACAAACAGGTACAAGGGAGGTCATACGTGGTTGAACTAAAGAAAACAAGGAGAATTATTAGTACAGCATAGTATAAAACACACAAAAGAAGGGTGAAACCAGTAAAGAAACCAAACAATTAGCAAGATGTCCACAAAAACTATATAAGGTTTCACAAAAATCTGAGACAAATTCACCATAAAAGGTATGCTCTTGCCAGGGGATATGAGCATTTATCTTGACCATACACCTTGAAAATTTCTAACTGTGCATTCATAAACAATTATTGATAGGAAACCACTTTCTGTTGGAGAACCCAAGAACACATTGCTTGCCAAATATAATATTTAAATAATGCCAATATGACTTTTTAGGTGGAAAAAATCATAAAGACTCCCTTGTGCAGAAAAGATTCCCAGTACCAACTCCTGATCAGTGAGAGAGTGAAAGATTGGTTCCTCCCACAGGTGAGCAACAAATTTCCAGAATTGTTGACAATAAGTGTAATAAAAAAAAACAGGTGTTCTTGTTTTTCCAGAAGGGTTTCACACCTGGCCCTGAGGCAGTATCTCTCAGATAGCTGCTTGTGTCTGTGGGAGTTTCTAACCCCCAATTTGCCATGAAAGTTCAACCACACCACATCCCATTTACAAAAGGAGGCAACCTAGAACTGTTCAGGTGATGGAGAACTAGAGTGGTGGAAGTATTAGCAAAATGAGGGAACTGCAATTCAAGGTGAAAATCTTCAGCCATGGTGGTCCTGCACAGCGACTTCCTAGTCACCATTACCACCATTCCGTAAGAGAATTTCCACTTTTTCATCTTCTGAAATGTGGCTATGATGTAATAAGGGACAAAGTCAGCTTTCCTAATATTTCATAAACTGGTAGAATGCTACTCTTGGAGATATACCATGAGCCATTCCAAAACAGCATCCGTCCAAACCTTATCAACCCTATGAAAAACTGCGATAATGTTAGTGATGAAAAAGAAACTAAAATAACAAGCAAGCGGGTTGATCTTCCCTAAGTCCCCCTGCTTCTTTAGCATATATGTAATGTTGGTCTTGATTGGGTTAAGCCCAATACCCCACACCACCTAGAAAAACACATTATATAACTTGGTCTCCAGGCTCAGAGGGAGTGGGATAATATAACTCCAATATAAAAAATAGTTTGATTGTGCTTACGCAACTGGATAAGATGATGCTTGTGTGACTTGATTTACATTGTGGCTTTCTGCCTCTCTATCCATGGGATATACCACCCTATTAGGGGTACAATGCAAGGAACCCTAGAGGAGGGTCCTCCTCTTATAGGTGCCACAGGAATGATTCCATTGGTTAAAGGTAGCCTAGGAAGAAGTCTACTGGTGAGAGATGAGCTGCTGGAGGAGGAGGAGGAGGGGTGGATGTTGGGCAATGAGATATGAATCTTGGGAAGGCCCAGGGTGAGTTACCTTATAAAGCCTGATGGGGGAGTGACGTAGTCGCTCCGCCCAATCGAACCTCAGGGTTTCAGCCTTCCCATTCGATTGTGCTTACACAACTGGATAAGATGATGCTTGTGTGACTTGATTTACGTTGTGGCTTTCCACCTCTCTATCCATGGGATATACCACTCTATTAGGGGTACGACACAAGGAACCCTAGAGGAGGGTCCCCCCCATAGGTGACGCAGGAATTATTCCGTTGGCCAAAGGTAGCTTAGGAAGAAGCCCAAAAAGAATACCCAATCAGGTATCAAGCATTGAAGAGTTGAGGATGATGAATGAATGATTTCTGAGAAGATGATTAAAGGCAGACCTCCTAAGGAGACAGGGGAAAGCCGAGGCCACCATCTGCCTCCATCCAACAGCAGAATCTGACTAATTAACCTAAGAAAACACTAACCCAAACTAATATTATCACCATTGGCACAGAGGAAGGGAAAAAAAAAACCTTTCAGGAGGAAACCTCTGGGGATCCAATGCCTAGGTCACCTTCCCTCCAGGCTGAAGATGTTTGATTTAAGGACATATGTCACTAAAGAGAAGGAAATGAGTAGGGAAGATGATGATGGGATAGGGAGAAAACCCCCAAAAGAAAGTACTGATGTTGATGGAGAGAAGCCATTAAGGCATTAATGGTCGAAGAGGAGACAGGAAATTAACCTGAAACCGAACTTGAACAAAGGTGGAGAGCAGCACAAATCAAAGAAGGAACATGAGGCAGCGTGGACCCAAGAAGGGAATGCTCGAGTCATTGATAGGAACGAACAGAGCCATGTAGAAGTCAGAGGAGTAAGGGTATCCAGATGCGTTCATGAGAAGACTGAGGAGGATGATGAAGGCTGATGATGATCGCCGCATGAGTGCAGCAGTTCAAATGAGGTAACATAAGATTCAATGAGAGGTATGCTCGGTAGAGAGAAGTGATTAAGTAGACCCCAGTGCCAAGAAGGCAGGCCTGGATTCAGAGGGTACACTTGGGTTGAGAGATCAAGAGGTTTTTAAGAGATAAGGCATGCCTTGAGTGTAGGCATGGCATAGGATTCAGTGATAGAAATGCTTGAGTAAGTGATGTAAATAGATAAACCATGAGGTAAGGATGAGTGAATGATGACCAGAGTCATGAACCTGATACATGTGGCAGGAGGGCCGTGGGTGGATGAGGTGACATATGATGCATGATAGGCATGCCCAAAAGAAATATCGATTGCAAGCCAGATGGAGTCAGCCAAGGCATACTGACTGAGTGATTGAAATAGATGAGCAGGTTGAGGTGAGGTATCATGGACCTGAGAGGCAGCAAGGTTGGAGAACCCCAAAAAGCAGAGGCAGCTGAGCTGAGGTGAGGATAGGGAAATGGCCAGCAACAGGAGTGCAGCAGGCAAAGCTAAAGATGAAAAGGAGGGAATTGATGGGTAAGCATACAAATCAGAAATACAATCTTCTATGATGTGATAGAAACAGATAAACCTGAGAAACATAGGAGATACTGAACCAGGCAGAATGGGTGAAGGAGAACCAATCTCATGAACTGGGACACATATGGGCTAATAGGATACAAGTAGGGAACGTGCTAGCAGGATAGGGATGAAACCCAAAAAAGAAAGCACAGATTTTTTTTTTTTTGGTTTGTTTTGAAAAACTGAAGTTGAGGCACAGTTCACAGAAGGAGTGGAATGGAGGAGAAGAGCAAGGCAAGATTCAATGTCAAAAGCACCGGACAACTGGGTGAATAGAAGGGTTCTGAGGAGGCATGAAATGAGATGGCAGCCACTGTAGGAAAACCTGCAGGTTCCAGACACGAAATGAAAACACAGTAGTCCATAGAGAGGGCCCATCAAAGAAATGGGTCACAAATACCCCAAACGGTTGAGCAGGGGAGAGGTGTAAAGACATACAGGGGAGAAAAACGCAGTCCAAAATGTAGTCAAACTCCCAGAATAATGGGTGGCAAAAGATACCGTCATATGCCAGTGCGATAGGTCAGTAGTGCAAAGCCAACAGGTGCAGAGTGAGTCACAAGGTAAAGGCACCAGAAAAATGAATGGGAAGGCAGGATTAGGTAACACATCAGGGCAAAGCAAGAGCAGGAAGGAAACGGGGAGAAATGGGAGACAGTATACCCAGAGACAACATTGTGCAAGGTCAGAGCAACTGCAGCACCGGTCTCTGTAAGAGCACATCCAAAACCGGAGTGGGGACAGGCAGAGGGAGTGCGAGGGAACCCCAGATGGAGTGGATCCACTTTGAATTGCGTCTTGCAGTAAATAAGTAAGAGAGCACAAGAAAAATGAGGTCTAGCTGCACAGTTACAGGTCTGCAGCATTACAGAGAATCAGAGGTGCGCCAGGAAACAAGCAGCTGTTAGAACAAGGGACATAAAGGTTGAGCAATGGGGTGAGGCTGAGGAAGTGATCAACTAAACAAGTGCAAAGCATGGGAGAGCAGGGATGGAGAGCCGATAGAGGTGGTATGGGGAAGGGTGGGAGAAAAACGAAGACGAGAAGAGGGAAGAGTGAGTAGTAGGCTGATTGCTCAAGGAGCTAACACAAGAGGGGTCCTAGGAGAGAATGGGGGAGAGAAACAAGCCATTAATGTGAGTGAGGGCAGCTGGAGGCCAAACAAGCAGAGAACAGAGCATCAGAAGGCACAGCTGACTGGGAAGCCAACATGGACTCCGGCTAGAAAGAGAAACGAATCCTGGGAAGGTCCATGGTGAGTTACCTTGTAAAGCCTGATGGGGAGTGACGTAGTTGCTCCACCCATTCGAACCTCAGGCTTACAGCCTTCCCAGAAGTAAAAGGGACTTGATTAATAAAATCCATTTTAGTTTGGAAGTTTGTTTGCCTTTCCAGTTATTGGCATTAAAGGAGGCTTTTAGTAAACAGGAATCCCAGTTTTTAACTGGCATGTCCTGTTGACTAAAAAGAATGCATAACATTTTAATGTCATATGCAGAAATCACTATCCATGCTAGATCTGGAGGGTGAGCAAGTGGTGTGCATCCTAAGTGGTAACCCCTGCTTTTAGCGTAGTTCACAAAGGAGGCCAAAACTGCAGAATATGTCTCCAAGAATTAAGTGCCTAACCTGCTGAAGCATTTTGGAATGTCACAACAATGTCATTGCATAAGACAGTACCTGCAGAGGAAAACACTGTGGGGTTATCTGGAGTCCTGCAATGGAGGCACAGGAATGTATGTTCTGTAACAGGGGGTCCAGACCAAAAACATATAGCAGGGGACTCAGCGAGCATCCTTGGCAAACCCCCCTCTGAAGTAAACAATGAGGCGCATACCAGTCGTGGATGAGGGGATAAATAGATTCCTGACTAGGGAGACATTTTATCCACTTCACAAAAGAGGAGTAGATGAAAGAGTTGCAAAACCCTGAATAAATACTCATGAGAGATCCTGCCATATGCCTTTTCCTGGTCCACACTCAGCACATAGCCTTCCCCCAGACTTTCCGTGCCTCAACTAAACAATTGTCTAAGGCTTATGAAATTATCTTTGATGTGTCTGTTCTTTACCATGCAGGTTTAAAAAGGGACAAATCAGAAGATCAGCAATGTGACTCATTCTAACAGTTAGGATTTTATTTAGAATTTTAGTTAGGAGACTCAGTGGCCTCCAGTTGCAGAGATCCACTTTATCACCTTTCAAATAGATATAGATAAGGACTGCTTGTGTCAGGGATGGGGGAAGGGCTCCTAACTGGAGACAGTGATCATATACCCCAGCAAGGGAAGATGCCAGCAGCTTCCTAAATCATTTGTAATATTCAGAGCCAAGGCTGTCTATACCAGAAGCAGTGTTTGTGTTGAAGGAGTCAATACTCTGTATCACCTCCTCCATGGTGATGGGGGCAATTAGAGATTGTGTGTCAGTGGCATCCAGGGTAGGGATGTGAAGGTGGGACAAGAAAAACAAATCAAATACAGTGGTCAGAATGGTGACAAATGTGTCTTTCATGAATGCAGAGGCAACCCGTGTGATGTCAGTTCTGGTGTGTATCTGACTGCCATCAACATCTTACAGGGTTTGCATAGATCTACTCTCCACTCAGTGTTTGCAATCTAGAAATGGGTCATAGGTTTGTGCAGTACACTGCATGCAAAATCACATCTTCTGCTGTAAAGGCTGTGCCCTATTATACTGAAGCTTTCTTGTTTCTGATTGCAGTGATCGAACCTGGGCACTACAGTCAGTTTTATCGAATTTAGCATGTGAGATAACATTCTGCAACTGTCTATGAACAGACAGGTAATGAAGGTTCTCTCCTGTTGACCGTTGACCAATGTGCTTTTCAAATAGGAGACTAAAATCTTTTTTACTGTCCATTCACCAGTTTTTAACATCATCATACATGCACTGCATGGTTGGACAAGCATCCCATAGAGATTTGCATAATCAAAAGCAATTCTGACAAAGCTGAGACATACAGATGCCATGTCCTTTCCCATGGTGTAAGCCCCCAAGATAAGGGAGAGAATAATGTTGTGGTTTGAAATTTTCATCCCTCAGTTATGTGCAGTCTGAACAGACATGAGATTCAAGACAAATAAGTAATCAATTCTAGTGGACATGGTGCTCTGAAAATAAGTGTGACACCTCGTCAGATGCCTGTAGGCATCCTTTAGCAATGCGTTACACACTATTGAAGCAAAACAGTTTGAGTCACTGAGCAATTTTTCAGTCTGTAAACTTCTGTGTGCTCTAACCATACCGCAGTTAAAATCCCCTCCCCACATTATAAGGTGAGAGGTGTGTAAATAGGGTTGGACATTCTGAAATAATTATACTCACATCACTTTAGTTTGGGGTTCTAGACTGCAATAAGACAGAGTCTGTCCTGTCTGTAAGATATGTGTAAAGACAAATCCTGTCCAGGTGTATTTCAACTAATTTTGTTACCTGCATGTCAGCCACATTTAATTAACTCCCTACCCATCACACCGGTCAGTGCCTATAGACCAATAAATCAGTCTTTCAGTCCACAGCCTAGATGCCTGGGTCAGTTCAAATTGGGTTTTCAACTGCGTATTTTGTAAGAAAAAGATTTAGGCTGTGATGGCATGCAACGCAGTAAATGTGGACATTCTCTTCCAATTGCTCTTTATACTGTTATTGAGGATGGCAACCTTAAGGGTACCCATGATGAACAGAAAAAAGTAAATGAAAACAGTGACATAAATCATTGAAAAGCATCCTGTGACCTCGTCTTCTACCAAGTCTTTTTAGTAAGCACTGGCACAGGCTGAGAGGTCTCCATGTCAGAGGAAAAGTCCTACTGGGAAGAGGGGATGGAGGAGTCCTCCTAGTCCCCTTCTTCTACATTGGTGTCATTCTATTCTGCTCCCTGTGCCAAAACACCAATACAATTCTGATGCACTACAGCCTTGGCTCCTCCCTGCCTATTGGTTCAAACACGCTTACAACCCTAGGTCTTCTTTTCTTCCCTTTAGGGGTTATAGTAAGAAGTTATGAGGGGGGCATTGTCACTGGAGATAGCAGAGGTGAGGACTACTACATCAACAAGTCAACATCTTATGTTCAGACATGGGCTGCTCATCAGTAACATCAGAGTTGGGCAGTCTAGTACTGCAGGAACTGGGATAAGGGCTTTTAGGGTGACAGGAGTCAGTGGAACTAAATGCACCAGTGGGGGGTAGAGTGGTAGCTGTGACCAATCCCTCCTGTGTTTCAGTGATAGGTGTGTCCCAACTATGTTCAGGGGCTGGCACTGGATCTTTCTGCTGAGCTTGAGAAATCAGGTTGTCCTGAGACTGGAAGCTACCCTCACTATGGGATTTACAGGGGCATTTAGCAGAGAAGTGTCCCCTTCACTCACAAAGGTTGCAACAAAATTAATTTTTTCAATCTTAAGCAAGATGACCAAACTCAAGACAGTGGCTACACCTTGCACTGTCACAGACATTGCTGAAATAGGACCAGGAACAACATTTAAAACATGACTTTGTGTGCCCTTGATAGAACAGTATCCCTTATCTCTAACAATGAAAAAAGTGCATGGGAGATGTATAACACCAAAATTATTTTGTACCAATTTTACACAAATTTTCCATCCTTCAGTCCAGATCTGTTCTGAATCTATTATTGGTTCAGGCCAATCCAAAACCTCACACTTTGCTATATCCAGTACAAAATGTCAGAGATGTTGATGCCCTCATTCTGAAAGAGTACAGTGAAAGTTATCAGTACAGGGTGGGTGAGCAGAACCAGCATAAAGGGTATCCATAAGAAAAAAGGTAAAAACTAATGTCAAAACTCAAATCACCAACATTTTATCAGGGCATAAATTATAGAGACCAGAAACTTGCAAGAATCTTTCAGTAACATTCTGGCAATGTAAACTCTATCAAGGGGAGGTTCCTAGCCCCCTTTGTAGAGGAGATGAACTGCATTCCAGTGAGGGCCAGTTCACCTCTAGATTGAAAGAGGTGTGTGTATTTTCTAGGTCTTAGCGGTGCAAAAAACAACAACAGGTTAGTGATGTGAAGCAGTGTTAGAGGCTTCCAAGCTTTGTACAACAGGTGGTAGAGGAGTCGAGGGGTGTCCTCCCATGGGGGGGGGGGTGCAGCAGTAGGGTTAGGGCTCAAGGACACTTCACAAGGCAGAGAAATGACCTGGATCAGCAGGCAGCTACACATCTGAAACAGTGGCAGGTCCAGGTAGATTATCTGGCAGCTCAAGTGGAGCAACTTCCATGCCTGGTCCTCAGTCAAAGTAGAAGGCAAAACCACAGTGTCCATCTGGTGGTGTGCAGAAGATACAACGTCCTGAATCACATCCACAGGGACAGCAGTGGGGCCTAGGGTCACACCACTGTACCATCATACTTCAGGATCAGCATCTTTGGAATTCCAAATCCCACCATCAGTCTGTTTCCAGCCTGCATCCTGCAAGGCTCATTTGGGGGCTAGAGCTCATGGAGCAAGAGAAGTTTCGACTTAGTGCTGTTCAATGGCAGTCGTATCCACAGCATTTTACGGTCCATGGAAGAGGCTGTAGTAGCAATGACTGTAGGGTATCCAGTCTTCGACAGCATGACAGCTGTCACCACGGCAGCACCTACAGACTGTACTAACAAGGAGAATTATTAGTACATAGTATAAAACACACAAAGAAAGGAAGAAACGAATAAGGAAACCAAACAATAAGCAAAATGTCAGAAAAACTATATAAGGTTTTACAAAAATCTGAGACAAGTGTGCCATAAAAACTGTACACTTGACGGGGGATAGGAGCATTTGTCTCAATCATATTCCTTGAAAAATTCTAACTGTACATTCGTAAACATTCTTGATGGAAGCCACTTTCCACTGGGGAACCCAAGAACACATCACTTTCCAAATACAACATTTAAACAATGCCAATAGTACTTGTAAGGTGGAAAAATAAAAATAAAAATCCATTGAGCAGAAAAGATTCCTAGTACCAACTCCTGATAAGTGAAGGAGTGGCATATCGGGTCCCCTACTGGTGAGCAACAAATTTCCAGAATTGTTGAATGTAAGAATAATGAAAAAATAGGTGTTCTTGTTTTTCTGGAAGGGTTTCACACCTGGCCCTGAGGCAGTATCTCTCAGACAGCTGCTTGTGTCTGTGGGAGTTTCTAACCCCCAATTTGCCATGTCAGTTCAACCACACCACATCCTATACAAAAGGAGGCAACCTAGAATTGTTCAGGTGATGGAGAACTAGGGTGGTGGCCATATTAACACAGTGAGGGAACTGCAATTCAAGGTGAACATATTCAGCCATGGTGGTCTGGTATTGCGGCTTCTGAGTCACTGTTACCATCTTTCCATATAAGAATTTCTACTTTTTTACCTTTTGAAATGCAGCTATGATATAATCAGGGACAAGGTCAGCTTTCCTAATATTTCATAAACTGGTAGATTGCCACTCTGTGAGATATACCAAGAGCAATTCCCATACAGTATCCATTCAGACATTATCAACTCTCTGCAGAACTGCTGTAATGTTAGAGATGAAAAAGAAACTAAAAATAGAAAGCAAGTGGGTAGATCATCCCTAAACTCCCCTGCTTCTTTAGCCTATACGTAATGTCCCTCTTCAGTGGGTTAAGCCTACTACCCCACACTGCCTGGAAAAACACACTATACAACCAGGTCTCTATAGTGTCGGAGGGGGCAGGAAAATATAATTCACATATAAAAAATTGGTAGTAAAAGAGACTTGATTAATAAAATAGATTTTAGTTTGGAAATGTGTTTGCCTTTTCAGTTACACACTTTAAACACAGCTTTTTGTAAACAAGAATCCCAGTTTTTAACCTTCATGTCCTGTTGGCAAAAAGAATGCCCAAATTCTAATGTCGTCTGAAGAAATCACCATCGATGCTAGAGCTGGAGGGTGAGCAAGTGTTGTGTGTGCGAAGGGTTAACCTCTGCTTTTAGCATAGTTCACACAGGAGGCTGAAACTGTAACATATGGGTATCCAGTGATGATAGCAACTGAAGATGAACGACTACAAAAATAGCAACTCATTTTCAATACTTTCATTCTGGGCTACCCTGTAAGGGTAGTGACACTTTGTGAAAGCGAGTGTAGGGAAGGGTGACTGGAAGGGGGGAATAGCATGGGAAAGGGAGGGAAAGGGAAGGGGTTTTAGGAGACTGGTGTGCCTGTTGCTGCCAAGCTAGCCATGTGGTGTGGTGGTGTGGGTGGCTAGCTCTGGATCTGGCTTTGGGGCTGGTGACCAGGCGCATGAAAATTTTGCCACTGCCTGCATCTGCAGGACTTAATTTATTTTAAATATCTGGACTGTGCCCCTTCCCAACATGCACCCCTCCTGGAGTTGAGAATCTTAATTTAGGTGGGTGCAGTGGGCAAAGCCCCTCACGAAGGGGGGCCTGGAGGGTGCAGCCCCCCCCAAAACACTTTCTGATGTTCTGGATGTCGGGTCGCCAGCAAGTGTATATTACCGAATTGCTTTTTGGCGATATACACTCACCAGAATAGCGATCGCTGTTTTGCGATCACTGTTATGACATGGAACCAAGAATATGTCTTCAAAAGTTGTCTAAGTGCCAGACCTGCTGAAGCATTTTGGAATGTCACAACAATGTCATCGGCATAAGCCATTACCTTCAGAGGAACAGACCATAGGATTAGCTGGAGTCCTGTAACTGAGGCACAGTAATGTATGTTCCATAACAGGTGGTCCAAACTAAAAACGTATAGCAGGTGGCTCAGAGGGCATCCTTGGCAAACGCCTCTCCCGAAGTAAACAGTGAGGCCAAACCACCCGTTGATGAGGGGATATATACCAGTAGATGCCTGACTATAGATACTTTTTATCCACTTTACAAAAGTGAGGGGTTAGATGAAAGAGTTCCAAAACCCTGAATAAATACTCATGAGTGATCCTGTCATATACCTTTTCCTGGAGCAAACACAGCACAGAGCCTTCCACCAGATTTTCTGCACCTCGACTAAAAAAATCTCTAAGTGTTATTAAATTATCTTGGATACATCTGTTCTTAATTGATCAGGTTTGAAATGGGTGATTCAGGCAATCAGCAATGCCACTCAGTCTAACAGCTAAGATTTTGTAGTCAGTATTAAGGTGACTCAGTGGCCTCCAGTTGCAGAGATCTGTGTTATATCACCTTTCTTATAGATATAGACAAGGATTGCTTGTGTCAGGGAAGGGAGAAGGTTTCCCAACTGGAGACAGTTATTATATACCCCAGCAAGTTATGGTGCCAGCAGTTCCTTAAATCGTTTGCAAAATTCAGAGTCAAGGCTATCCATACCAGGAGCATTGTTTGCGTTGATGGAGTCAATACTCCATATCATCTTCCTCCATGGTAATGGGGCAATTAGAGATTGTGTGTCAGCGGCATCCAGGGTAGGGATGTGAAGGTGGGAAAAGAATGGCAAATCAAATAAATTGGTCAGAGTGGTGGCATCTGTTTCTTACATGAATGCAGAGGTGACCCATGTGATGTCAGTTTTGGTGTGTACTTGACTGCCATCAGCATCATACAGGGTTTGTATAGATATGTTCTACACTCAGTGTTTACAATCTTTAAATGGGTCAAAGGTTTGTGCAGTACACTGCGTGCCAAACTCCATCTCCTGCTTAAGGACTGTGCTCTGTCATACTGAAGCTTCCTCATTTTTGATTGCAATGATCGATCCTGGGCACCATAGTCAGTGTTATCCCATTTAGCATGTGAGATAACATTGTGGAACTGTCCACAATAAGAAAGGTAATGATGGTACTCTCCTGTGGCCCGTTGTCATGTGTGCTTTTTAAACTGGAGACTAAAATCTTTTTTACTGTCCACCCACCAGCTGGTGATATCATCATACACACACTGCACAGACAGATGTGCTTCCCATAGTGATTCACATTTACTTAGCAAAAGCGGTTCCGACGAAGCTTAGGTGTTCAGATGCCAAGGCCTTTTCCCATTTGTGTGAGCCCCCCAAGTTAAGGAGCAGAGCAGAATTTTGTGTTCTGAAATTTCAGTCCTCCAGGTACGTGCAGTCAGGACACATGAGATTTGAAACAAATAAGTAATCAATTCTGGTGGACGGGTGCAAATGATGTGCCCCCTTGGATGCTCATCCCTGTAGGCTCGTTTAGCAATGCTTTACATACTATTGAATTCAAACAGTTTGATTCACTCAATAATGTTTTGGTCTGTAGGCCTCTGTCTGGTCTTGCCATACCACAGTTAAAATCCACTTCCCACACTGTAAGGCAAGGTGTGTGTAAATAGGGTTGGACATCCTGAAATAATTGTACTCACGCTGCCTTAGTTTGGGGTGCTAGCCTGCAATAAGAAGGAGTCTGTCCTGTCTGTAAGAGGCATCTAAAGACAAATCCTGTTCAGGGTGTATTTCAACTAACTTTATCACCTGCATGTCAGTCACATTTAATGAAATCCTCAGCCATCACACCAGTCAGTGTCTATAGACCATAAAGTCGGTCCTTTAGTCCACAGCCTAAACGCCTGGGTCAGTTCACATTGGGTTTTCAACCACGTATCTTGTAAGAAAAAGATTTGGGCCATGACGGCATGTAAGGCAGTAAATGTGGAAATTCTCTTCCCATTGCTCTTTATACTGTTATTGAGGGGGGCAACCTGAAGGGTACCCATGATGAGCAGAAAAAGGTAAATGAAAACAGTGACATAAATCATTGTAAAGCATCCTGAGATCTAGTCTTCCACCTAGTCTTTATAGGAAGCACTGGCACAGACTGAGATATCTGCATGTCAGAGGAAAAGTACTTCTGGGAAGAAGGGATGGAGGGAGGCCTCTGAATCACCTTTCTTGACATTGGAGTTGCCCCATTCTGCTCCGTGTGCCAAAACACTAAACCGATTCTGATGCACCAAAACCTTGGCTTCCCACCTGCCTGATCGTTTAGGTGCACTTACAACCCTAGATCTTCTTTTTTTCCCTTTAGGGGTTACAGTAGGAAATTATGCAGGGAGATAGCAGTGTGGACTACTCCGTCAACAAGGCTACCTCATCAGATTCAGAGATGGGCCCGCTCATCGGCAATGCCACAGCTGGGCAGTCCAACACTGGAGAGACTGTGGGTTTTCGAGGCGATAGAGGTTGGTGGGACTAAGTGTACCAGTGGGGGGCAAAGTGGTAGCTGTGGCCAGTCACTCCTGTCTTTCATTAGTACGGATGTCCAGTCTATGTTTGGTGGCTGGTGCTAGATTTTTCTGTTGAGTCTGAGAAACCAGGACATCCTGAGACAGGGAGCTATCCTTATTATGGAACACCCTGGGACATTTAGCATTGGAGTGGCACCGTTGCTCACAAAGGCCGAAACAAAATTCATTTTTACAATCTTTAGCTAGTTGACCAAACACAAGACAGTGGCTACACCTTGTTACATTTTGTAACAATTTGACACAATTTTTCCATCCCCAGTCCAGATCTGTTTTGATTCTATTACTGGTTCAGGCCAATTGAAAAAAATAATACCTTTGTCATAACCAACACAAAATGTTAGCAATGTTTACGCCCTCATTCCAAAAGAGTATGGTGATACAGTAGTTCTCAGTGTAGGGTGAGTGAACAGATCCAGCATAAAGGGTATCAATAAAAGGGAATTTTTGTGGGTGTTGTAGTGGGCCCAGAATGTATCTAATCCAGAAATAAGTTTAAAACTAATGTGGAAACTCTTGAGCTACCAGCATTGATCAGGGCATAAATCTCAGAGGCCAGAAACTTAAAAGGATCTTTCAATAATGTTCTGGCAATGTAAACTCTGTCAGGGGGAAGGTTCAAGCCCCCTTTGTAGAGGAGACAAACTGTGTTTCTGCATGGGTCAGTTCACCTCTAGATTGAAACAAGCCTGCATACTGTCTAGGTGTTGGCGGGGCAAAAAAAGAAAAGGTTAGTGCTACAAAGCAGTGGTAGCAGCCCTGTACAACAGGAGTTGGAGTAGTCAGGGGTGTCCTCCAATGTGGAACTAGCAGCAGTAGGGTTATGGCTCAAGGACACATCAGAAAGTAGAGGAATACCTGGGTCAGCAGGCAGCCACACATCTGAAAGAGTGGTAGATCCAGGTACATTATCTGGTTGAGCAAGTAGAGCTACTTCCATTGCCTGGTCCTCAGCCAGCACAGAAGACTGAACCACAGTGTTCAGCAGGAGGTGTGCAGAAGATCCAGCATCTTGTGTCACATCCACAGGGCTGGCAGTTGGGTCAGGTATCACACCATGGTACTATCGTACCTCAGGATCAGCATCGTCAGGAATCCAAGTCCCACCATCAGTCTGCTTCCAGCATGCATCTTGCAAAGCTCATACAGTGGACCAGGACTCAAGGGTCAAAAGGTGTTTTGACTTAGTGCTGTTCAGAGGCAGTCATACTCCTAGTATTTTATGGTCTGTGGAAGTAGTTGTAGCAGCAATGGCTGCAGAGGATTCAGTCATCGACAGCATGTCTGCTGTCAGCATGGCAGCACCCACAGACGGTACCAACCACTGTAAGCGTTCAACTTTCTGTGCAAAGCAGAGCTCCTCCATGGCAATCTGGGCAAGAAACAACTTCTTTTTGGTATCCAAATCTGATCATAAAGACTATTCAGCTGTTTCAAATTCTGCAGCAGACATAGCCACATTAGTATGTGCTGTATCAGTGCCAGAGTTGGAGTCCAAAATCACATCAGTGATATGCATAAACACAGGGACCTCTTGAGGTGTAGTAGCTTGGATAGAGGTTGATGCCACAGACACTGCTGTCACAGCAGACTCCTCAACCTCATCTCCAACATTGTCAGTCTTGGAAATACGGCCAAGGGTTCCCCCTACAGTAAGAGTAGGGGGGTGTTTTCATTGAGGACATGAATCTCATAAAGGAATTGAAGACACGGAAATCAAGTTAGGTAATACAATACAGGCAAAAGAAACAGAAAGAAAACATGATATCAAGCAATCCTATGTGAAACTAAGGACCATCAGGAAGTGTCAAAGCACCAACCTGAACAACATGTCCAAAGGTGCCAAAACGGATCTATGTGATAACGGCGATTGCAGAAAAAAATATTTCACTACCCAACACACAGCAAAAGGGTGCCGGGGACTTAGATTTTAAATGTAAAGCCCCCCCACACCCCCTACTTAAGGATTATCAACTCTGGAGGGGGGGTGCATGTTTAGGGGGGTGCAAAACCACAAAAAAAATTTTTTTCCTCCGGGCACAACAAAAGGCACCCATGCCTGGGACTGAATCCAGCACCATTCATGCCCCAGCCCTGAACCCACCTACCATGCCACGGGAGCAGCTCGGCAACTCACCACAGTGCCACCCCTTATAATCACAGATACACAGAAATGTGATGGCAGAGAAAGGCACCATAGCCCATCTAGTCTGCCAAACACCCTACCCCCCTTCTGTTATGCTTCCACCCTCTTTTCCCAACCCCTTAAATCTATCCCAAGCCCTCTTGAATCCCTTCACCATTTCAGCTGCCACTACCTCCTCTGGCAGCTTGTTCCAGGCCTCCACCACCCTCACCATGAAAAACTGCCTCCTGACATTACTTCTGTATTGCTCACCTTCCAGTTTGAGGCTATGTCCCCTAATGTTCACTCCCTTCTTCAATTTGAACAAGCTATCACCCTCCACCTTATTTCTTCCCTTCAGATACTTAAAGGTCTCAATCATGTCCCCCCCCTCTCCGTCCTAGTCTCCAGAGGATACAAATTCAGCCCTGTCAATCTACTCTCATAGGGTACATCCTGCATTCCTCGTACCATTTTGGTTGCCCATCTCTGTACCTTCTCCATCAACTCAACATCTCTGCGTAGGTGAGGCCTCCAGAACTGCACCCCATACTCCAGATGCAGCCTGATCATGATTCTGTATAATGGCATTAGCACCTCCCTCTTCCTGCTATTAAAACCCCTCGCAATGCAGGCTAACATTCCATTTGTCTTTCCCACCGCCCTGCTACACTGGCTGCCTACCTTGAGGTCACGTGATACCATAATCCCCAGCTCCCCTTCTGTTTCCTTCTCCTTAATCACCACCCCCCAATGGAGTAAGTTTCCCTCCTATTCCTCCTCCCCAGGTGCATCACAAGGACTTTTGTGCATTAAACTTCAATTTCCAGGTGTCAGACCACCTCTCCAGCCTCTCCGGGTCCCGCCTCATGGCTTGCACCCCAGTAGGTGAATCCACCCTATTGCAGACCTTTGCATCATCTGCAAACAGGCACACCCATCCCTCCAGACCCTTGGCTAGGTCACTAAAATAGATGTTAAAGAGTATTGGTCATAGCACTGACCCCTGTGGCACCCCACTGGTCACTGCCCGTTCCCTAGAAAGTGTCTCCTTTACCACCACCATCTGACTCCTTCCCTTCAACCAGTTTTTCACCCACCTGGTGAGCTTGTGGTCCACCTCTAGTCTGTTCAGCTTATGCACCATTCCACCATGCGGAATGGTGTCGAAGGTCTTACTGAAATCCAGGTAGGCCATGTCCACCACTCCTTCTGGTCCACTGTCTGTGTCACCCCATTTAAAAACTCTATCAGATTAGTCTGACTGGACCTTCCCTTGGTGAAGTCATGCTGCTTGTTATCCTGCATGCCATTCATCTCCAAGTATTCTATCAACCTGATCTTAAGTAGTGTTTATATTACCTTCCCCACCACAGAGGTAAGACTAACGGGACAGTAGTTTTTGACCTCATCCTTCCTCCACCCCTTATGTAGTGCAACACCTCTGCCCTCCTTCAGTCCGTTGGCACCACCCCGTGACCAAGGATAAGTTAAACAGCCTCGCCAGATACGTCGCCAGTTCATAGTTTACCTCCTTGAGAACCCTTGAGTGTATTCCATCAGACCCTATTGCCTTGTCCACCCTAAGTCTACCCAGCTCTTCCCTTACTCCTTTAATTGTGAATTCTGTCATAACCACCTACCTGTTGCTGTCACCCTCCCCACCCCGTCCTGGTCCCTTGCCCTCTCTTTCCTCCGTGAAGATTAAGGCAAAATAGCTATTTAATGCCTTTGCTTTTTCAAGATCCTCTTCCAGTATTGTTCTACTTTCCCCCTTTATCCTTCCAATCCCATGCTGTGCCTTCCTCCTTTCTCCAATGTACCTAAAGAAGGTTTTGTCCCCCCTCCTTGCCTTCTTCCCTATCCTCTCCTCAGTGGCCTCCTTAGCCCTCCTTATCTTTTGCCCTGCCTCCTTTCTTTTTTCCCCTGTAGGTTTCCCTGTCCTCATCCTTTTGTGTCCTTCTGTATCTCTTGAATGCTCTAGTCTTCTCCTTGACCCCTAACACCACCTCTCTAGTGAATCATAGAGGTCTTTTCTGTCTTCTATTCTTTCTTACCCTTCTTATACATGGATTCATGGCTTTAAATACCCCTTTCTTGATGGCTGCCCATAATTCCTCCACCCCCTGCACATCCCCATCCTCAATATTTGTCCCCTAACTACCTTCCTCATTCCATGAAAGTCAGTCTTCCTGAAGTCCATTACCTTGGTTCTCGTCCTAACCGTCTCCCTGCCCTCTCTCACCCTGAACCTGACAGCCCTGTGGTCACTGGTACCAAACTCTTCCCCCACCTCCACCTCCTCCACATTGTCCCCATTTGTGAGGACCACATCCAACAGGTTTACACCCCTAGTGGGCTCACTGACCCTTTGGTGCAGGAATACGCCCCACAGAGCCTCTAAGATGCCCCTGCTCCTTACAGAGATTGCTGTCTGGGCCACCCAGTTGATGTCCGGAAGGTTTAAGTCCCCAACTAGCACAATTTCCCCTTTCCATGCCATCCTCATTAATGATTCTACAAAGCATCTATCCCCTTCTTCCCCCTGCATAGGAGGCCTATAGACTACCCCAACGTGCAGGTTTTCCCCCCTTCTCCCCTGTCTAGGGTAACCCACATTATCTCTGTTTCTCCCTCCCCATCCTGCCCTTACATGGTCCCAATCCCTTCCCTGACATATAATGCTGCCCCTTCCCCCTTCCCCTTCCAATTCTTCCTAAACAAACAATACCCTGGGATCACCGTCTCCAGGGCATGGTGCTTGTTCCATCAAGTCTCATTCACTGCTACAGTGTCTAGGTTCTCCTCCATCATGGTGGCCTCCAGTTCTCCCATTTTGTTCCCCAGGCTCCTGGCATTTGCATCCAAGCCCTCCAACATGTAGTCCCATCCCATCCTTCCCTTCTGCTAACTGTTCCCTTGATGAATGTTGCGACTTGGGGGGGAGGCTGATAGCCTCTCTGCTCTGCCTTACCTAAGGATGGCCCTGCCCTTAGCCCCACACTATTTAGTTTAAATTGAACTTCCTTGCCATGAAATCCCACAGTTTACTCTTTAGTGGAGCTGCCCCTGAAGAGCTCAGGTGTAGCCTGTCTTGGGCATACAGCCCCATCTCCTCCTCCCATGTAGATCCCCAGTCACATGTCCTGCCGAACCCATCTGACTGCACCAACCTTGTAGCCATTTGTTGAATGCCCTTATCTTTTCCTTTCTGGGTGTGCTCGCTCTTGGTACTGGCAACACCTCAGAGAAGGAAATGGAAGGAAAAACACTGTTGCTCTACAGAACCTAATGAGTTCCTCAAACATTGCCTGTACCTCCATCAGACTGTTCCCCTCCAAGTCATTTGTGCCCAGGTGAAACACCAGTTGTGTCCTTTCATCCTGCTGCTTACCCCAGGAAGGAATATGATGCCTCACCTCCAGCGCCATAATCCCTGGCATGCACTGTACCTATAATGCATTATTTTTTGCTCCCTTCCTTCCCCATTTTAGCCCCTTAATTATTGAGTCCCCCAAGAGTGCCACCCTACTACTCCCTGCTTCCTGGGTGTCTTTTTGGCCTCTAGCTTCATGTTGCTGGGTTTGCCTCCCTTTGGACTCCTCCTCATGTTCCATCTGGACTTGGTTTCTGCCCCGTTCTTCATTTGTTCCCCATCACCTAATCTATACTGATTTTTACCCACACCCAGCATCTTTTCCTCTTCACCCTCTCCCTTTAGCCTTTCCTCAGACCCCCCACACCTCTTCATCCCTTGTACTTCCGCCTAGCTTCCTTCATCCCTACAAACCCCTCCTGCATCACTACTTGAGTATGAGCCAACTTCACCTGACCCCCCTCTGTCTGGTCCTGGACTTCCCTTATCTGCATCGCTGTGTGAGACTTTGCCAACTGTGCTTGATCCCCCTCCAACTGTTCTTGTCCTGCCCATCTTTGCAGAAGGTTTTGAGCACCATACCCCACTTGGGGAAGTCTTCCTCCTCACCACCTGCCTTGCCTGCATATTTCCCCTCTCCTGCACCCTGCCTGGCACATGCCCCAACCTTCTACTGCAGCTCCTGCCCTGCAGGGTTTCCTCCTGTTCATTTTCAGCCTACCAGGAGCTCAACTCCTGCTTTTCCAATGCTTCCTTCCTGACCCTTTTCTATTGCCACAGTTCCCCTAGTGCCACCCTCTGGGGTGTTACTAATGTGCCCGTCCCCTCCTTCACCTCTTCCCCTGCATGCAATGTGCCTGCCCCCCCTCCTTCCATTGCACCTGAGATCTTTTCCCCCTCGTCCCCCAGCCGCTCTGCCCCTCCTTCTCTGAAGGCCCTTACAGGACCCCTTCCTTCCCAATGTCCTCGACTAGAATACCTAGGAGGGCAAAACTATTTGTTACTTCTGCCCACTGGTCCATTTCACCTATGCCTGTGTCATCCTTCATTCTGGGTATCCACCTGCCTTATCCTGAGCCTACTGTTATCACTCCTCCTGATCCCCTGATGGCCCCTTTTCTCTAGCTACAGGCATCATTTTTGTGCCTCTAGGCTTCCTCCTGTCAGTTCCCACTGACCCCTTTCCTCCTGTCTCATGTGTCCCTGTCCCAGCTCTGGACTTACTGCTGTCTGTTACCTCCTCTGGTCTATCCCCTCTGGATTCCCTTCCATCCTCTCTCTCCCAAGCCCTTGACATCCGGAACAGTGTATCTGGTCCTCCAGTGAATCCACTCAGACATTTCCACTCCTTCCTTGGCTTGTACCATCCCTGTCTCTCTACCCCCATTTCCCAGCTTCCTCCCAATTAACCCCCACCTTATCCTCACCACTTCCTCCCTCAGCTGAGTGGGCTGCTTACACATCATACATTCCCCATCATCCAAGCCCAATTTAGGATCATAGCCATTCCACAGTCACTGCACCTCACCTCCCTGCCAAAGATCCTCTTCCCTTGGTCACCCCTTCCTCTGTGCTGCCTTAACATTTCTTTTGTGATACTCAGATACAGTCCTAAAATCACACCTTACATATTTTTTTGGCCCCCGACCTTCACCCTCTCCTCAGTCCCAACCCCCAGTCAAGACTTTTTAGAAATAATAAAGCATGTGCAAACCATAGGCATCAAGATTTAATAACCATAGTCCTAAAATCACACCTTAGGTATTTTTTGGGCCCCCAACCCTCACCCCCTTCTCAGCCCCAATCCACAGTCAAGATGTTTTAGAAATAATAAAGCATGTATAAACCATAGGCATCAGGAATTAATAGCCATAGTCACCAAGTTCAAGTCCAAGTCACCAAGTTCAAGTTCAAGTTCCCAGCACCTCCAGTGTCAGTAGTCTTGACCCAGAACATTTCACCACAATTTCAGCTCTTTTATGAAGAATTTCTTAGTGTCTGTATCAATTTCCCATATCCACCGAGGCTAAAGTCCAAGTCCCCTGTGGAGAAAATGCAGGATCCAGTTCCTTTGTTGCAAACCAGCTCCTCGCAGTGATTTCCTTCACTGAGGACCCTCCTTGCTCCATCTTTCAGTCCATTAATGTACTCAGCCACTCCCCTTTAGACCAGTCTGTCAGCTTGTCCACTTCATATATGGCTCCTCCTCCCCTCCATAATTAATAGTTTCCGGGGTTGGGAATGGTGGGCTAGAACAAACGCAGCTCTCAGCTCTGCGGTCTGGCTGGCTTTTTAAAGCCTGACCACCTTGGCGCTTCTCTCCCTTATTGGCCCGCTCCTACACCGCGGACTACAGTTGGTCGACTGTCCTTGCTTCAGTCACCGAACTGCGACCTGCACCCCTTGCTAGCTCAGCTCTCCTTCCTCTGGTCGTCGATTGTCACCCCACTGCTGACTGCTGCCACAGCTCCGCGCAGCTTTCTGCTCTCCTTTCTCTGGTCACCGACTGCAACCCGCTCCTCCGCTGCTGAAACAGCTCTCAGCAACAGAGCTCTCAGCTCTGCAGTCTAGCTGGCTTTTTAAAGCCTGACTGCCTTGGCATCTCTCTCCCCCTGATAGGCCTGCTCCTACACCATGGACTGCAGTTGGCAGGCTGTCCTTGCTTCAATCGCTGAACTGCAACCTGCACCCCTTGCTAGCTCAGCTCTCCTTCCTCTGTTCACTGACAGCAACCACACTGCTGACTGCAGCTCTGCACAGATCCCTGCTCTCCTTTCTCTGGTCGCTGACTGCGACCTGCTCCCCCTCTGCTGACACAGCTCTCATCCCGTCCCACCCCACTCTCAGCGTGCTCGCTCCTCCCTGAGCACATATGCATGTAGAGATAGGGTGTCACTATATTCACACACTCCCCTCATCAGGCCGCCTCCCTCCCTCCCTCATCACTGTGGTGTAAGACACCATGACTGAGTTGCTGTTTTGGTATGTGCCCAATCGCAGTTGCCGAATTCACAGGATACTTGCCAAAACTGTTGTCTAAGGAAGTATCTGTAGTCTGCTTGATACAAAAGGAAAAACTGCTGTTTAAGACAGTTAAATAATTCATTGTGAGACCAATACTGTTGATGGATTACCCACTTGCATTGAGCTTGCCCAATATAAAATTTCAAAAGGCCACAAAGTACATTCAACATACTAGGGTGGTAGTCACTCCAAATTCCAGTATAAGCTCCCAGTACCAGGCCTTCATATGCAATGAAAGTGAAGTCAGGACAATGGAGCTGTGTGGCAAGAAACACCCAAAAGGAGGATACGTACAGACAATCTAAAAACAAATGTGACTGGGTTTCCACTAAACCATTGCAAGCATCCCTGGGGCAATATTGTTGTGAAAGCTGCTTATGTTTGTGAGTATTATGAACCCCCAACTGATCATGACAGGTAAGCCAAACTGTATCCCACACGTGGACCGGGAGTCTTGGGTCAGTCAATTGTTTCAATGTGTGGGAAGTAGTCAGGGGGTTGCCCAGTGGGAAAACCAATGGTTCCATTAAAAAAGATAGTAGTATATGATGATAAATCCCTTTCCTGGGCAAAGCAGTAAAAAGGACAGGGCTCAACTGCCATTGCCTCACCTTCAGCAGAGCCTGGCTCGTATTTTATTTATTTATTTTATTTATTTGCACATCAGTTTACAACCTTTGAGCCAGAGGCACATTTCCAAAGGTACCTCGTCACATAGAGGACAAATACAAATACAAGCATTCTTGGTTACAGGATATAGGTTACATAGTTTGCAGGCACATTTGATAATGAACATGACAAATACATATACAGGCAATTATAGGTTCCAGGATATGGGTTACATGGATAGCAGCACATGCAATAAAGACAATTTCACAGAGTAGTAGCAGATTAATCAGCAGTGGTACGTACTTGCAAGGAGAAAGAGCAAGCACAGGAGTAATGGCAGTACAAACAGAAAAGGGGTAGGATTTAAAGAGGTGTGGTAAGGATGCTGCCCAGCTGGCATTGTCAGGGCACAGAGTGTTGCGCCTCTAATTATAGACAGGTGCAACTACGTGTGTTGAATAATTCGCTTCTGAGTGTAGTTTTGAATTTGGTAATCATGGGGGCATCTGAGATGGGGAGAGGGAGCGAGTTGTACCAGGATGGGGCTCTATGGCGAAATGACCTCTGTCCATGGGAGGTCCTAGATCTTGGTATCAGAAAAGTGGCCTTGCAGGAGGTCCGTGTACAGACCAAGGGTTGGGCTAGGTGGAGGGAGGCGGTCAGCCCAGGCGGGGATAGCCCTAGAAGAGTTTTTTTTGCTATTAGACATGTTTGATATCTCAGTCGTTCATCTAGGTTCAACAAAGTTGCCATGTCATAGAGCTGGCACACATGTGTGAGCCTAGGGGCCCCAGTGATTAGCCTGCATGCCTTGTTTAGGATGAGGCGAATTTTATTGAGGGCAGTTGTGTCGGCAGCACCGTAGACCAGTAGTCCATAGTCAACCAGGGATAATATAGAGGATGTCACCACAAGCCAGAGGGCAGCAGGGGGGAGACAGTTTTTGTAGCAGTATAAGATACCTAGCCGCACATTGGTAGCTGAGGCAAGTGCATCAATGTGGGTGTGGTAGGTGAGGGCTGAGTCAAAGGTGACCCCAATGTACTTGTAGGAGCGGACTTGCTCTAGAGGCTGTTTGGAGCAGGGGAGGATATGGAGTGGGAAATTGCTGGCTTTGTTTTGTGGGTGGACAAAGAGCATTGTTTTTGTTTTTTTGAGATTTATGACCAGTCTGTGCTCTTTAAACCAGGTTTCAGCATTATTATAGGACAGCTGCAGGGAGTCCTGGAAGGAGGTGGGGTTACGGTAGGTGGCAAAGATGATGGCATCATCTGCATACAGCAGAATTTTCCCAGTGCATGCACTGGGCAGGATGTTAAGGTAGAGTGAGAAGAGTAGAGGTCCCAGGATGGAGCCCTGAGGAACTCCTGAGCGGATGGAACAAGTTTTGGAAAGTGTCCCATTAATTTTGACACATTGGGAGCGGGCAGATAGATAGCTGGCACACCAGGCAAGTGGCCCAGTAGCAAAGTCAGTGTGGCAGAGGGCATCCAGCAGAAGGGGGTGGGACACAGTGTCAAAAGCCTTCGAAAGGTCGATGAACACTGCCCCGGCTAGGGAGCCAGTCCAAGGAGGAGTGTAGAAACGTTGAAAATTCAACTAGTGCAGTGCCGGTACTGTGTTCTGTACAGAAACCATGCTGTTCAGGGCAGAGGATGTTGTGTTTGGTCAGGTACTCAGTGATTTGCATGGCAACCAGTTTTTCAAGGGCTTTGGCGAGGGGCGGGAGTATGGAGATAGGTCGGTAGTTCCCATCTGAGGACCTGTCACCCCCTTTGTGAATGGGAGTAACAATGGCAGTTTTCCATGCAGTAGGGAATTGCCCCAGGCAGAGGGATTTGTTTAGAAGGCTGGTGAGTGGGGCAAGGACCTGGTCCAGTACCAGTCGGAGAATGCTGGGGTCCATGGAGTCGTCGCCGGGACTATTGGTTTTTAGTGCACAGATCAGGTGGGGTCTAGCTTCCTGGGCAGTTACCCTACGTAGGTAGAAGCTAGGGTGTTGGGGGCTGGGGCCGGTAGGGAGGGTGGTGGGTCAAAGAAATCACTGGGGAGGATAGAGCTGAGGTCCGTAAAGGATGTGTTGAGGTAGTTTGCAATGTTAGTGGGGTCCGTAACGGTAGTGCCGTCAATGGTGATCTGGGATGGGAAGAGGGAAGCATGCACTTCCGTTCAATTGTTTGACATTATCCCAAAAAGTTCAGGCACATCCCCAGGAGGAGGTGAGGGTGGCCTGATAGTGGTCGGCCTTGGCTTTCCTGATGGCCCAAGTGCACTTATTCCGCACAGCGTTGTAGGCCTGTCTATCCGCCGGCTGGCCTGTTTCTGTTGCAAAGTGCCATAGGTTATCCCTAAGCCTGAGCAACTGTAATAGGGCAGGAGTAATCCAGGGCACGTTATGTTTTTTGGTTCGGGCAACCGTGAGGGGTGCAAAGAGGTCACAGGCTTTGTTAAAGGTTTGGGAAAAGAAGGCAAGGGCAGTGTCTATATCAGGAGCATGGTGAATGGGGGATCAGTTTGTTTGGGCAAGGAATTGTCCTTCTTAAGCCTCGTAGGGCATAATTTAAACCAACAAAATTGCCAGCAGAGTGGCAATCAGAAAGGAGGGGAGGAGATGCTTTCTAACATGCCTTCTCCACCTTCCGCTGGCTTCATTTGTGCCATGTCTGCCTCCTCATAAGCTCCATAGGGCATAAACTAATTTAAAAAAAAATGCTGCCTGAGCAGCAATCAGAAGGAAGGCGCTTTCTAACATACCTCCTCCACCTTACAATGGCTTAATTTGTGCCCCATGTGACTTCTCTTAAGCACCATAGGGCATAAATTAATTTTTAACAAAATGCTGCCGAAGCGGTTATCAGGAAGGTGGGGAGGAAGCGCTTTCATTACGTGCCTCCTCCACCTTCCACGGGCTCACACCTTTCCCTGTCTACCACCCATGCAGAGTAGTCCACAGCCTAAGCTCCATACAGGCTGGGAGTTCTAGAGTACCAGCAGGCATGCTCATTAAAGTGGGGTCACGCTATTGGCAGACTGCCCAGCACTCCAACTTGCTTCTCTGCTTCCACCACAAATAAAGCCCCTATCACTGCACACAGCATAACTAGAGCTCAAGGAAACCCCTCTTAGACCCAGGAAGGGTTTAACATTTATTTTAGCATAAAAGCTGGCCTCAGAACATCGGTGCTAGCCCACTAAGCCAGAATGTCTATCTTTATGTTGTACCACCCCCTTACAGGGTATTTCCAAGCCCCACTGACCACCAATAGTACTTTTATTTCTACAGAAGGGCTACTAGCCTCCACTAGCCCACTTGGGTTACTAAATAAAGTACTGGCCACTTGGCTGCCACTAGGGGCAAAGGGTCCCAGCTGATCCCCCCTTTTTCTAACCTCACTCCCTTTTCTCTCCTGCTTTCTTACTGCTTTTTCATCTAACTAACCTATTTCTCTTCTATTTTTGCAGTTCGGACTGAACGAGGGCTTCTACCTTAATCAGATATGCATTAGTTTTATTTCTATCCTATCCCTTGTGCCCTGCTGGTCCCCTTAAGAGCTGTGGATCCTCTGTGACCCTTTTATGTTTTATTTTACAGGTATCTTGGCATCTCTTGGACATCTACCCAGGCACCCTGCGGCAGGTAAGTCCCTTAATTTAACCTCACTTTGGGTGGGTTAACTGCAATGGGTGTCCATGTCCATTACAGCCACCTCTGTTGCTGTTTCTCTGTCCTGGTAACTGCTTTCTACTTGTGGCCAGTGAGGACTTCAGGAAGGCTTGGCAGAGCAATAAGTTCACTAACCCTTCTAGTTCTGTAATTCTTTGACACATGCAAAGCTAACAGGGCAATGTAACCATGCCCACACACATTCCGTACTTACATTTAGGTGTTCTGCTCAGGTAGATATCCATGGAAACATAAACACAGATTGCATGTGCTATGACCCCACATTTTCGGCATAGACATTTCTTCACAACATCTCATGAATATGAGAGCTGTCATTTTTCAAATGTGTTCTCGCACCATCCTGAAAGGAGATTTTGCAATCAGTGCACTAAACCACCTTTTGGGCAGGAGCTGAACATTTTCTCCATCATTGCTCATGAGGCGGGGTCATAAGAAGGCTATGTAGAACATGTGGCAAAAAAAACAAAACAATAAAGTTATCAGGCTATGTTGCATTTTGCTAACGCAGGCTCATACCTTTAATATGCCCCTGTCACATACACCATGCAAGCAAACATTTGGCATTGACAAATGCTTGTTTGCTATTACTTTTTGAAAGTATTTGTTGGCCAGGGATAATGACTGAATTTGTTGGATTCAGGAATGACTGAACCCCCCATTCCCATTTTGGGAACAGGGTAAATGGACTGCTTGCACTGTTTGGAAACTCCCTCATCACCAGGATTATATTGCCATTGATCTGACACAACTAATCTCCCAACCCACAAGAGTAAACCCTAAGAGAGGTACCAGCACCCTCCTAGATGTTATCATCACCAACCGCCCCAAAAAAATCCTGGACATCCAAGTCCTCCCTGACTTACTCAGTGACCATTCCCCTATCCTATTCCATTGGGTGACCACCTCATCATGACCCACAGCCCAGCACACGCTCCACTGGCATTTCAGACCAGGTGGGCTAAAAGGCTTAAGAAGGGTAACCAGGGGGCCGGAAAGCAGCTAGATGCTGCCATAAAGCAAAGGCGCTCCGGTGGCACTGATGAGAGCCGTGAAGTACTGTAGAAGGAGGCAATGGAGCTGAAGAGGAGTGCGCAGAATTGGGGGGGGATTTGAGAGAGAGAGAGAGAGTAAGGAGATAGCATGAGTGCTGCATAAATGAAAGCCGTATGGCTTATTGAAATAGCCAGAAAGAGGGGGATAAAATAACGAGCCACATCGTGGTGGGTAGCAAGGCCCGAAGGACTGTAACAGAATGGGAAGGAAGCCAAGGAAATGAGCCATATCCACACTGCAGGCTGAGTGGAAGCCAGCACCAGTAAAATGACATCATGCCCTGAGTTGTTGACGGGGCGAGGAGGTGGGCCAGCGGCAGAACCAAAACAAAGGAAGGGCAGTAGAAATATAAATGGGACTGATGGCAGAGGCCAGAGGGAAAGAGATGAAGGAGGTAGAAAATGGAAGGGAAAAACAAAGCACAATGTAGGAAGGGGAAGGAGTAGGTGTTAGTAGCTGGTGCTTTCCTTGAGGTGGCAGTCACTTTGGTTTTTTCTTGGGGGTGTTGCTTATGCAAATGAGAGGAATGAACCACACTCTCTCATTGGTGTGATTCATTTCTCTCAAGTGAAGGCCAGCTCCCACTGTGAAATTCCAATGGCTGTCACACGGGGCTTCACCGTTCATTGGTGTGTCAGGGTCACGTCCACTGTGCAGTGCTCTGTATTTTACTCGTCCCTGACACACCTCTGAAATGCGGTACTGTCCCAAGGTGTGTCTTGTGCAAGCAAACACAAAAAGGTGGAATACAAAAAAATCATGTTCAAACCCCCTTGATGGACTGGGGCATATGTAAATTGCTGTTTCACTGGGTTTAAGCAACTGCCCTACAGGGCTGAAAAAACAATAAGCTGTACAACCAGGTCTGTAGCTCTTGGGGTTGGGGAAAGACGTAACTTAAAAAAAGAAATAAGGGCAACAAAACCGTTTTTATCAAATAAACCCATTTTCTTTTAGAAATGGTCATGGAGGACCAGGTAGCAATAAGCTGCCCTGCCTTCTGTAGTGTCCATCTCAATTGCTAAGAGTCATGTTGCCAAGCCCAAAAGCAACTCTCAAAATTTTGATTTCAGAGGTAACTTTCGAAATGGACTGCAAATGTAACAGACTGAGCCCCTCCATTCATTCAAGCCAGTGCTGTGCTTTTGGAGATATTAATATGTGCCCCCAAGAGGCAAGTAAATTGTTCCAACAGGAGCCATGAGGCATTCCAGAATGCCTCATCTGCCAAAAAAATGATGACATCATCAGCACAGGCATTAACCTTTAAGGGTACAATCTGTGCCGAAGTTTGAATGCCACAGATGAGTAGGAAACATGAAATACTCCCCAACAAAATATCAATAGAGAAAACATAAAGGAGAGGGCTTAATTGGCAGCCTTGCCATACCCCAGTTAATGTGTGATTTGATTTCTCAGGATTCCATTAACTAAAGGAAAAAAATGGGCTCCACGGTATAAAAATTGAACCCATGAAATTAACCAGTGGGAAACCCCAAGAAAAGCAAGGGACTGGAATAAAAAATCATGAGAAACCCTGTTGAAGGCCTTCTCCTGGTCTAAGGAGGCTAGATACTCATGAGCCATGTCCATGTTGCCCCTGGTAACCAATTCCCAGAGTCAAATCAGGTTATCACTGATCTGTCTTCCTGGAATGGAACAAGATTGACATGGAGAGATTGTCTTAGTGGCTATTGGACTCTGCCGTCATACCAGGATCTTTGCAAGGATCTTCAAATCAGTATTAATAAGAGAAATAACCTCCAATTACCTAAATCAGCTCTACCCCTTCTTATAAAGGAAAATTAAAATGTCTTCAAACATCTTAAGTGGGCAGACAATGTATTCAACATGACATTGAAAACCTCCTGAAGAATCACTGAAACAAGATCAGAAAAATAAACATAAAACTGGGACCCAAGGCCATCAGGATTCTGGATCGTTTTTGTTTTTTAAGGGATTGCATTGCTGAGTCTACCTCTATTACACTAATAGGTTCTAAGAGTGTATGCTGGTCCACTACAGTCACCATGTCTGTCAATGGAAGACCTAGACTAATCTCTGATTGAACCAGTCATAGGGAGAGGTTGCCAAATAAGGCCTGTAAACAACTGTCAACAGCTGCATGAATATGTGTCAAATCAGTGTGTACCTTCCCCAGGTCATCCTGGACTGAGGTAAGGATTTTGGAGTGGATTCCCTCTTGGCAATGTTTAAAAATTCCTAGGGTCTCTTTCGTGCCTATTGTGCCAAACTGTTGTTCCATAAGTAGGGACTATGCCCTATCATACAGATACTTATGCATGTCAGCCTTTAAACCATCAATTTGGAGTTTACAGGAGGTCTGTTCAGTAGTTTGTAATGAAAGGAGGCAAAAGAGCTGAAAGCTCAACTGCAAACACCGAGCAATTCTCCCAATGGCCATTAGTCATCTCTGCCGTCTGAAAAAGCCTCCTAAAATCAGATTTTATATCCATCCACCAGTCAACTAAGGAGTTGTAACAAGGTACCACCAACCCTTAAGCCTGAAATAGCTCAATACAGTGGAAAACCTTAGTAGAGTCACCCAGTAAGGAGCTGTTGAGCTTCCAATACCCTTTCCCTAATGATTGCTGTATGCCCAAGCCCAAAGTAACATGCACCTCGGAATGGTCGGACATGGCAGAGGCCACCATCTGGGTGGTTAGTATGGCACTTCCTGGGAAAACAAAAAGAAAATCAATCCTGGTGGAAAGAGAACATCTATGGTACATATGACCCCCTTGAGGGTGCAAACTTCTGTAATCATCCCAAAGACCAGTCATGGCGATCATCCGGTGTAAAAATGTGGGATCATAAAAATGTTTTTGAGTCCTACAAGTCTTGTCATGCAAATCCCAGGGGCAATTAAAGTCACCACCCAGGATAATAAATTTAGCCATAAACAAGTAGCGTTGCAATAATGTAAATAAAGCTACTCTGGATGCCTCAGTTTGAGGTGTATACACCACCTTAAGTCTTAGGGCGTTATGCAGAATGATGTCCAAGAGCAGCAACCTACAAGATCCACATCCATCACCTGTACGATGTGTACTGAAAGGGAGTGGAATAAAATATCGACCCCAGCACAGGGCTCCTCCCCCATGGACCAGACTGATGGTCCCCAGGGCCAGGCCTTTTGAGCTCGATAGACAGAGGCTGTGGTATTAAGCCTGGTATCCTGCAGGAAAATTATCTGGGCACCAGAGGAACATACAGTAATGCAGTGAAAGTAGTCAGTTGTCTCTTACAATTCCTGATGCCAGTCACACTTAGAGTGAGAACCCTCAGCACCAGAGCAGTAGTAGTAGACATGACAAAAACAAAGAAAAGATATGTTAGTAGAAAAAGCACAGCAGAAAAATCATAATGTTAATGTCTTTTCTTTCTAGTCTTTCTTTGGGCAAGCCAGACATCAGTAATATTGACCTCAATATTGGAAAGTTCCTTCTGAGAAGAATGAATCGAGGAAGCTTCTGAGTCCTCATCTTCTTCCATAGCCTGCCCCTACAGGACTGAATAACTGGTATGAGTCAACATAGTGTCCTTAAGGAAGACCCTTAAATCTAGGAGCGATGTGAGAACTCTCCATTTCCCGGCAACAACCGTAGAGTCATAGGAAGGAGGTGCAGGAGGAGGTGTTCCTGGGGACAGCTGCTCAGTGGAGACTCCCTGCAGCTGAGATGGAGTAAATTCAGAAAGGACAGTCTGGTGGGCCACCTTTGAGCAAGCAGCCGGGAACACCGGGACAACAGAAGTAGCCAGAACACCAGTCTGAATCACAGACACAACTGGAGAGGAGTGTGTAGTAATGGGCAGGACTTCAGCCAGCTGTTTAGGGGTGGGAAGGGGCCAAACCAGGTCTGGATGCAGCACTAAATCTGTCACAAAAGCTGCGGCAGCACGGGATTTCTAAACTTCATGCACTCTTTCCTCTTGATCATAGTAGGTGACTTTATTGTGAATGGCCCAGGGACAGGTCCAGAAAGAGTGACCCAGGTCATCATAGAGGTTACATCTGACCAGGCTGGGACAGTAGCAGCTGGAGGGCCCAGTCTCCAAACACAATTCACACTGCAACGTGTCACAGTCATTGCTGAGAAGAGGCAAGGAGCCACACCTCTGACATGTCTTTGCCTGGCTGGCATAGAAGCAAAAGCCTCTAGATAATCATCTGATATAAAAGCTGCTAGGAAGATGTTGGACACCCACTGCTGAAGATCTAAGCTTCACCTTGAGCTTCCACCCCCAGTCTAAATGTTTTCCTTGTCCAAAATGGGAAACAGGTGGTCAGTAACTTTAACTTGCTGCTTTACCCAGTGCTAAATGTTTATGATATGAACTCCCTCATTTTTAAAGAGCACTGTAAGGTTTTTAATGAAGGGTTAGGTCAGGGAAGTGACTATAAATGTGTCCACAGATGAGATGACTTAGCAGTTTTAAAGTTTGTCCAGAAACAATCCAAAAGTGGTGGTGTTTGAAAACTAACATTGAACTGAGTGTCAACCGAGGTATGGATAACAGCAAATATTTCAGCTGACAGAAACCCTGGGGAATCCTTTAGCAGTTTACATGCCACATAGATCCTACAGGGAGGATCCTTAAGACCACCCTTGTACTTAAGGCGGCCAGTGCTGCACCTCTTCACAGGTTCACCCAGACTAGAAAATAAATCTGCCATGTAGAATGGGGGTCTATCCGTCGCTGTCTTTTGAGATGGAGTTGCATCTGCATTCACTGGGGGAACCCCAGGTGACTTCTGTGGACATCCCCTCTCGGGGGGAGGGGTACAGGGAAAGTACCAGACAAGAATGGTGGAACAGTCTTGGGTGGGCATCAGCAAAGTCCATCATATCTGCTCAGGGGGGTAGAAGGTTGTGCTGAAGAAGCAGAAGGCAGAAGTCCAGCCTAGGCCACATGCTGCTGCATCTGATGTCCTCCATCAAAAATTTGAAGGAGGGAAGGGGTGGGGATCAACCACTTGCAGAAAGGAATCTGACTGGAATGTCGGTAGAGAGCCCTGAGGAACCAAGGACTCTGGATCTATGGTAAGCCCCAGAGGCAGAGAAACAGAATCTGAAACCAGTAGACAAGGCTGCTCAACAGGCTCCAACCCCTGCCCTATGGCACCCTGCTGAAATGTGACTGATTGCAGTACAGGCTCAGGAGCTGCCTGGACAAGCTGGTGCTCTGACTCAAGTTTCAGAGTAGAAGAAACTGTATCACAAATGTCATACCTGGAAGTTATCACAGCGGACTCCTTGCATCCAGTAAGTTGTGCAGATCCATCTCCAGGCAGTGAAGAAAATCTGGCTGCCAGGTCAGGCAAAGCAACCTGAGGTTCAGCGAGCAGCCTGGGGGTCCCCACCCCACGGAGGGTATACAAGTCTGAAGGAAATACAGCTGATTCCTGGCAAAGATCAGCAGGAGACTGAGTAGGCAGGGCAACAGTAGCAGGTAGCAGGGACAAGTCTTAAGCCTTGTCCTGACTGATTTGTGCTGCCCCTTGTGAGGAGGAGGAACGCAATGAAGTCAAAGGGCAAGAGTACCAAGGCGGGCTCGTGCGAGTTAACAGTCTAATCGCATCAGCCGAAGAGGCCACTCCTGCGTCCCAAGAGGTCCCATCTTTGTAGGCTTCTAACCAACTTCCAGAAGAGCACAAGCTGGTGACCATGGAGCTCCAGCCGCCTGCGGAGGTGGACCTAGGGGAGAGCATTCTGGTTCCAAAAGGGGAGACTGAGCTTTGGAAAGTGTTCTGAACTCCCAACTGGTGAGTCAGTATCAGTAACTGTTGGGGCCACCCCAGAATAAGTATGTAAGGTGCAATCCTCGATTGCTAATGATTGTAAAATCGCTGTCAGCATTGGTGTATCTCTGCCAGAGTCACCTCTGCTGTCCTGTGCTCCGGAATAGTGAGCAGAGATACCCAGCGTAAACCCCATCCCAAAGGAGTAGCCCCAAAGAGATCTGTCACAACTGGTGGCTGGAAGATTCCTGAAGCATCTGTAACCATGCTTCCAACTTTTGGCGAAGTAGGAAGTTCCAACATAGTGTACCAAGCAACAGTTCGTGAGGCATCCTCAGTCATGGTCATGGTTTCAGGTAAATCCATTGTAAAAGGAAGAACAGGGGTAGCAGGATTCAAAAAAAACATCTCCGGACAACGCAAGTTGAGGAGAGCCACTGCCACCTCCTCTGTCCACCTTGAATCTCTGGTCAGCAATTTGGTCAACATCTCCAGCTGAAACTCCCCCTACTGGCAAGAGTAGGGGAATTTTACTGAGCAAAAAATGTCAAACAACAAAGGTACAATGAAAATAATCATCATAATATGAGTACTGATGTCAAATCACAAAAAAAAAAAAAACCTGAAAAGGAAATTGTAAACAAAAACAAAAAAGGGGGGAACAAAAAAACAAAAATACCAAAATAAACCATCTCTTTGTGCTGATGTAACTGCTCAGCAAAAAAAAAAGTATACAGGAAGTGTAGTAAAGCAAAAATAGCAAACACACATAAGCACACAGAAATAAAGGAAAAAAAATAATAACCAAAGACTCACTAGGCTACTGTAAGATACGATGGAAACCCATCCAAGAGCTTCGAAACAAAGAAACGGAAAGGGTGGACTGTTCCCTCTGATACAGGGATTTAACATAAGTGTGCACCATATGTGCCACAGCAGGAGATGCAATTAACTTTTGTTGCAAAGTAAATGCACAATGGGATTGTCAAAGGTAATATTTAAAGGAGGCAAAACAGACCTGGAGGATTCGGGTGGTGAACACCAGCCACGTGGCAGGGTACAGCCCAAGCACAATTACCTCATACGTAACAGAGGTAAAGAGGGGATTGTGCCATAGCTTATTGAGGTGCAACCAGAAACTCCTACTACAGGGGCAATCAAAAAGAAAATGGGACTGAGTATCTGGCAGCCCTTCACAGGTATCCCTGGGACATATACATTCAGCCACTGATTTGTGCTTCATAGAATTGCAAACAGCCATATTCCCATGCAGGCTGAGCCCAAGTACATCCCACATAAATGGGGGAATAGAGGTATTAGAAAACTGAGTAAGCACACTGCAGACTTCTGCAAAGGGACAAAATTTCGAAATCACCTGGTGAGTAAAAGTAGTAGGAATGATATACAGTATATATACTGACATATCCGCAACAAAGTGCAGTCTCTGGCCTTACATACAAATATCTAAAAAGCATTCCCCATAGGAGAGGGTAGGGAGGAGACTGCCAGCAGTTGCATAAAGAGTACTTTGAGCATGTGAGCTAGGTGATCTATAAATAGCTTGAAGAACTCCGGTGGGGAGACCATCTGATCCAAGGGCAATGTTATTCAGGAGTCCCTTGATAGCTTCCTGAACCTCCTGCACAGAGACTGGGGAAGACCATGGACTTTCTCATCGACGGTGGCAAGAGGGGGATATCAAACAACAAAGTACAGGATCCAGGAAGACAATACGGAGCCTGGTGCCCAAATTTTGATTGAATTTACTCTTGCACCACAGACAGTATAGCGGTAGGGTCCAAGGAAGGCAGGACCTGGTCCGAGAAGCACAGAGCCCACATAAGTCAATGTTGAAGCCAGGCCTCATAAGCCTTAAAATCATCCAAGGGTTGTGACCGGCCTTGGGTACCAAATTTTCCTCCAATTCCAAGGACTTTGGCTTGCTAAACTGGTAGTGAAACATCTGGGACTTAAGTGCTGCAATGTCATTTGTGCAATCCTTACCTGTGGCATATGTCTCCGAGATCAGCTTCTGCAATCTGTAGTGCAGATTCAGATATTACACATCTGACGTTGACTGCAGCCTACGGACTGTACCACAAAATAAGGAGCAGAAGATCTGCTTAGAAGCAAGCCACCACACCCCAAATTCCTCATACGTGGCCAATACAGACCATCTAGCAAACAAGAGAGTCAGCCAGCCAGAGCATGTGGAAGGGTCCCTCAACAGTTTGGCATTAAGCCGCTAGGGTCAGCTCTTCAGGGGAAGGGGGACAAAGGCATAGTACAAGAGCAGCACAAAGCCAAATTGTCTGATAATTCTACAGGGAGAACTGAGGACTGGATATATTTGTACAGTTATTTCCTAGGGAGTGAGGCGCACTGCAAAAGAGTCAAGCACCACTGAAAAAGTGTATTAACAGCTGTCAGCATGTAGTATAGGACCCAGGGGACACAATAATGGTCCCGGGGCCTTACCCTGAGTGTATTCCAATATGTTGGAAATGGTACTAATCATTCCTCAACAAGGGGAACCCAAACATTCTGTGCACCGCTAAGGACAGGGGAAATATTACTTGAAAAAATGCCAGGGGATTCACTATCCATAAACCTCCAAAATTCTTAGGCAAATAAGTGACATTTCTAGGAATAGGGTTGTGACTGGAAACCCACAACTTCTGAAGGAACATACTGTAGAGTTTATTCTCCAAAGGAGTGGGGCAGATAAACACAACTAAAGTGCATAAAACAAGGTAACAATAATGATTTAACAAGGTAAACCTTCCTGGATTTCACCAAATTTTGTTGTTTCCAGAGTGCCAAAATTTTATCTGCCCATCAGAGGTCTGTCCAGTTATAAATTGTGACCTCTAAATGGTTAAAATAAATGCCCAAGAGTTTGACCGGGGCATGGGACACCACAATACCAGCACAAGTGGAGGACGTGGATCCAGTGAAGTCCCCGAGAGGAATCGCTTTACTCTTCTTATTGTTAACTACGGACCTGGAACATGAAGAAAAGTCAGCCAGTAGTGAATTTAACCATATCTCCTGATGTCGAATCCCCCACAGACATGCAGATGTCATCTGCATAGGCCAGCACCCTGAGTTCAGAGGAGTCAGGAGTAAGCCGAAGACCTTTGAGGGACATGTCAGTCTGAAGCAGCCATAAAAGGGGATCAGTTGAAAAGACATAAAGTAGTGGGCTCAGTGGACAGTCTTGCCTTCCTTCTCTCGTCTGACCACAGGGGAACCTACCCTGTAATTTTATTTATTTTATTTTATTTATTTAGTTTTTGTTGATCGGGTAAGTGCACTAAACAAATCCTGCCTATTTTCAGGCACGACCCGGGGGAGGGGGATACAGATGAATGCCAACTGACCTTGAACCTGATTAAGCTGTTGGTGGTATTTTTAGTGAATGAGGGAAATTTGGCCAGGACACCGGGGAAATTCCCCTACTCGGCTGTTGCTCTGCTGCCAGTAGGGGACAAGCTATTTCAAGATGGCCACTGGAGGGACCATGGAAAGGAGGAGGAAGACTGCAGAGGAGAGTTAGCCTCGACTCCTGCTCTAGGAAGAATGGAGGCTTCAGCCTTGGTTATGGCTGAAATAGATTCTGACACAGAGTTTAAGGATGCAGTGGCTAATTGGGAGCTTTCTGCAGGCAAAACAATGGAAAATGAGAAAACTTCATTTAAAACAGAGCCAACTAGAATTGTAAGTGAGTCGTCGGGAGCAGGAGCTATGCAGATTGCAGAGGAAGGAATCTCTAATCGGCTGAGCTGCAGTCCGAACCGCGGAGAAGCACAGCTATCATTATCAGGTGAAATGGTAAAGATAGTGCCTGCAGGTGGTTTAGAGGAGCGAGTCAGCGAAGTGAACCGGTGGACTAGGAAGCCTGATTCTGAACAAGCGGCCAGCTGGACTACCGCGTTTAATGAGGGACCGAAAGATTTCACAGGTACTGTGTCCCCTTTGATTCTTAATATGGGTGTGCAAAAGTTAAATGAAAGTGATCCCGCCGCAGTTCTAAATATAAATACTTCCCTCCAGCCTTCAGAAGCTCTGCAGCCCTGCACTGGTATAAACGATTACAAGTTTGGGGTGCTTGACTGTAGTGCTGAGAGCAACGTTGAATTTGGAGACGAGAGAAGTCTCGGCGAACGGAGCTTTGTAAGGCACAGCCCCAGGATTTCTGCTGAAAAGCAAGCGCTCCCTCTTAACTCCGTTCAGGCTGGCAGTTTTATCGCAGCATACAGCGAGTGCCCACAGCCTGTTGTGACTTATGACAACCAAAAATAAATAAATAACATAAGCTCAAATGCTGATTTAATTACCCTGCCTACTAATGTCACTTTTGGTCAAAATGAAGCAGCTCCTTTGAGCAAAGTGGCGGGATTCGTACTTAAAAGCCAGGATGAGCCTTTAATGCACCATCAGTAATTTATCAAACCTCAGAAGGCGCTCAGATTGGGGTCACAGAATTTTTTTTCCCAACAAAAACTCAAAAAAAAAATATATTAAACTCAAATATGCAGGATAGGAAGATAGAATCTTCTCATTTGCCAGAAGAGGTTAATCAAGTTTCTTGGACACCTGATAAGGCTTTAAGTGAGGCTGGTTGGAAACAGTCTAACACAGGTGTGTGGAAGCCTGATCCTGCTTGGGATTCTGATCTATCTTTGTCTCAACATTCACCTGAGTGGGTTCCTGTTGATCAGCAGCAGAAAGAGATGAACAATGGGGAAAACAAACAAATGGAGATGGATGCTTCACAACTCCCTAGTGAATCTTCGGGGATAATTAAGCTTTCTACAGCACCCCTACATCAGGAAATGCAATTGTAGGAATCCTCACTGAAATCTTCTAATGAGTCTTTTTTACCCCCACACAGAAACCTTTAATGTCCGAACTTTTTCAAATACATAGGAAGCAGCTCCAGGCGAATGCTGTGGCCTAAGGTATAAAGGTGGTTTGGAGGTTAGACCAGACAGGAATTATGTGGGTAAAACATTGTTAAAAGATTCATTGCATTTCACCCCACAGGATGTGTATGATTTTATAAATATTTCAGGAGAGGATAATTATGATATAAGCTTTCGTTCTCAGCATGCTCTAGATCTTTTTTGGACTAGGTATGGTCAGGTAAAGTTTTCACCTATACGGGCTCCTTTCATTGTTATTCCTCTATCCAAACCTTTGATCAAGTTCGTTACAGTCATGTTTAGGAATGAAGGGGTTTGGGTAGAGGACATAACCTTTTGGTTAAAAAAAAGGTGTGAAGTTTTAAGTGAACCAGAACCTATCTTGGACACAGAACATTTTTGGACTGGAGGTTGGAAGTATAAAATTAAACTAAGACAAACAGAAGCAGGGATTGAGCATATACCTAACTCCTTTTATTGGGGAAGGACAGAGGGGTATGTTTTATAGTGGTCAGCCTCGTGCATGTTATAAATGGGGCCAGAACACATCTATCCAGCGTGTGATCAACCTCGATGTGACAATTGTGGGAGGTAGGGCATTTGACTATGTTCTGTAATAATCAATCTTGCTGTGATTTGTGTGAAACGAAGGGTCATGTGTTTAAAGTATGCCCTTGGGCTGCTCACAATATGTCATCCTGTTCTAATTTTGAGGTTTTTATTCAAAAAGCACAGGAAGCTACTGCTCAGGTATCCCCCTCTCTTGTTTGCCGCCCTCCTTCTGTCACCTCTCAGGCTAAACTTCCCTTTGCTAAGACACTTCCTGAATTTAAAAAGGAGTTAAAAGATAAAGTCCCAGATAAAAACAAGACACCGTTAGTAAGTAGTGCAGAACAACAAGGGCCAACTTCAAATATGACTAGTTTAACGAAGGTGAATATGGGCCCTCCTAATGCCTTAAGTTTTCCCCCTGTATGCTATTCAGAAGAGGTTTCAGGAAAGGTAGGTGTAACTACCTCTGTAAATGAATCATTGACAGTGTTACCTCAAAGAAGATCTTCCAGAAATTTGCATCCTAAACCCCTCCCCCCCAAGTTACGCAAATTGAGACTAGTAATTCATATGCGGCTTTGTTTTCTCCATGGGGTAATACTGAGCTAGAGGTAGAAGATTCTGATTCACAAAAATCCTCTCTTTCAACTAGGTCACAGACAGCTGACAATTATAAGGATAAAAAAGAAAAGAGAAAGAAATAAGGGTATGAGCATTAAAACAGAATATGAGGCTGATCTGGGGTTCATTGAATACTCATAGTTTGTTGAATGTGGTTAAGAGACGCCTTTTCATTACATTCATGATTACTCATTTTCAGTATGTTTTCTGCAGGAGACTTGGATGTACTTTAGAGCAACTTATAGCATTTAAAAGAGATTGGGTTTGGGGTCCATCCTTTTGGTCATTTGGGGAGGATTCTGCAGATGGTATAGGTATTGTGTTCAATTCATACGCTTTTCAGTTACATAATCTGGTTGATTTGGTACCCGGAAGAGTATTAATAGTAGATGGGAAGTGGCAAGGCCTATGTTTTCATTTCATTAATATTTATAACCCTCAAACAAAATCTGGTAGAGTTAACTGTCTAAAAATGGTGCAGCCTTTCTTATTAACCACAGTCAGAGTTTTATGGGGAGGCGACTTTAATTGTCCAATTCCGGTCCACTCTCTTAAAATAAATAAAAAAATATATTGTGATTCTAATGCATTAGGTAAAATCATTAAAGACGCTGGTCTTTAAACTGTAATAGTTTTGCAGGTGGGAACTAGATTTTCTTTTAAAAAAGGGAAAATCTTTTCCCTGATTGATCATGTGCTAGTTTCACCTAATATTCAAGTAGAGTCCTTTAAAATATTTCCCTGTGAATTTTCTGATCACTCATTTCTGTTAAGCGTATTTCTCCTTTCTGATATGCAAGAGAAAAGACAGATAAGATGGAAGCTTAATAATTCTTCTCTAGAGCTTCTCTTTATACAATCAGGGGTCAAATATCTTTTGAGGGCTAGATTATCAGTTGCCTTTTTATATTCAGACTTAGGGGATTGGTGGTTAGAGACTAAAGCAGATTTAAGAAACTGGTTTAAAGTGCAGGGAATAAGAACAAAAAACTACAAATTTTTACGCTATCTAGGTCTTAGGCAGCAGTTACAGAGACTTATGACTATAGCTTATACCTCTAGGTGGGATTACTCTGATCAAATCTCCTCTCTTAAAGAGAAAATGAGAGAGTTTCAATATATTAGAGGTAAAACCATTCAGGCTATTCTAACTAACGGAGTTAAAAAATCACCCATAGGAGATCCATTTGAAATGTGTAAGCAATTAAGGGATTCCATGAGTTTAGAGGCACTGAAAAAAGCGGATGGAAACCTGGCGACCTCGGTGGCTCAACTTCGGGAGGTGATAGTAGATCATTTCCGCCTTTAAACCCCTCAAACAATTTTAAAACAGATATGGCTAACTATTTAAAACAGATTGTTGTCCCAGTTAACACGGTTGGAAGGTCAGAGGGTGGGGCCCGATTACTAAAACAGAGATTTTATGTACTATTAGGTCACTGAAACTTAATATTTCAATCGAATAGATGGTCTTTCAAATAATTTTTATAAAAGTTTCTCAGAAGAGCTCAGTCAGGGTCTGGGTCTGTTATTTCAGTTTTTTTTAGACAAAGCTGTCATTTTCCCTTCCTTTTCAGAAGGGTTGTTAATTTACATATTCAAATCAGGGGACAAACAAAATATTGTCAATTGGAGACCAATTACCCTTTTAAATTCGGATTACAAAATTTTTACTTGCATTTTGAATAACCGGCTTAAAAAATATGCAGGAGGAGTCATTTCACCTTATCAATATTGTGGCTTGCCAGATAGATGGGTTCAGTATGCCCTTATGTTAATACGAGATGTTATTGAGCATCTCACAGATATGGGATTAACTAGATGTTTGGTTGCTGCAGACTTGGATAAAGCCTTTGACAGAGTGCATTTACCATTTCTTTTTCTTACCCTTGTTCATTATGGGGTCCAATACCAATTGGTAGAAATAATTGAGAACCTGTATGATAGAGTTATGGTATTTCCTTTTCTGAGTGGTTATAAGGCCGAAGGTTTTCAATTAACCACAGGGGTTCGTCAGGGATGCCCTCTCAGCCCCCTTCTCTATACTTTTGCCATAGACCCCTTTTTGCAATCTGTGACTTCGACGCAGAAATGGAAGGGTATTCTAGTTAATGTCGTAGGACTCACAATTAATGATACAGGCCTATGCAGATGATCAAGTGTTGTATTTTGAAGATAGTGCATCTGTTTCCCACTTTGTGGAAGCGTTTGAGGCCTTTGCTAAAGTTTCAAATGCAAAATTAAACTTAAATAAAACTAAGGGGTTATTCATAGGTGCAAGTGGTGTCGAGGAAATGTGGCAGGAGGGTATCCATATATCCAGGAATTCGCTGAAAATTTTAGGGATAAAGTTTGGCCCCCAGAATATGCCTAATGAAAATTGGGAAGGTGTCATTGCAAAAACTGAGAGTAAAGTTAATAGGTGGAAGCAGTGGAGGTTGTCCAAATTAAAAAGGGTGCATGTAATTAAACAATTTCTTTTACCCACTGTGAAATATATGGCTATGATTTTCCCACTTCCAGTAGTATTTGAGACAAAAGTTTATAGTATATTTTTTCAGATGCTTTGGGGTAACCGCTTAAATCCTGTAAAAAGGGGTTATACATACCTAAAAAAGAATCAGGGAGGGTTGGGTATGATAGACCCTGTTACTTATGTGCATGCATTTTTTATTTCAAATTCAATCAAAGAAGGATTAAAAGCGGAATCAAGGGCAGAGGTTTCTTGGAATCTAAAGTCAATGGGCAAATATTTTAAGAATTGGCAAAAATTTGCCCTGAAACTAAATCGCCATTTGCATATTCCTGAATATTTTAGGCCTTCTGCTCAGAAGCTGTTTAAATGGAAATTGCAGAAACAGATAATACTGTCTCATAATACAAAGGGGTTATATCACCATTTAATGCTCTTGTTACTCCCTTCAGAACCTGGATTTAAAAATTGTCCTTCAGCTCTAAATCCCATTGTAATGGCACAATTAAATAATCCTAGAATGCTGCAGAAACAATGGGAAACACAGTGGTTAATGTTTTATGGCAGATTAAATGTTAGAGGCAATGCTAAGTACAAGGCTTTACAGGAAAGACTATGTCCATATCTGGAATGCATCAATGTTGAAGAGTCAATGGAGCATTTTTTCCTTAGATGTACATATGCCATAGGTTTATGGGAATACTTAGCTAAGTTGTGGGGTTTTAAGTGGTTATATAGTATGTCATACGAATTTTTGATTCTAGGATGTTATTCAACCATCTTATCGGACTTGCATGAAGGGACTTTAACTTTATTTCTAGGATGCTTGAGATATTACTTATGGTAAGCTAGAGTTCAATGGGTCCTATACCAAAAGAAAATGCCCTATTCTTGTGTAAGTGAGTTAATTATAAAGGAACTGGTACAAATTTATACTCAGGATGCATTAAGAGTTACATCAGGAACTTTGCGCAAATGGTGGAAAGGTTTTTTACATTTTATCAAGTTTAAATAAGAAGAGAGTAATTAATTTTCAAGGTATCTAAAGTATATTTATTTATGTTATATTTGCTAAATGTCAGATTAGACATTTCTTTATTATTATTTTTTTATGATTCAGGTTTATTTGCTGTGATTTAATCGAACAGCGTAAGCTTTTATTTTTCAAAGGTATAATCTGTTTTTTTTTTGAAAATTGACTGTTTGTTTTTCCTTTTTTTACTCCCGGAAAAGTGTTGATGTACATGTTATGTCTTACCAATAAAAACTCCCCTACACTTTTTGATAAGTGCCATGGGATCTTTAACATCCACCTGAACTACCACCAATCCAGGCAGATGGGACCTCGGTTTAACGTCTCATCCGAAAGATGGCACCTCAGAAGTGCAGCACTCCTCTCCTGCTGCACTACAGTGTCAGTACTGTGATATTAACCCAAGTGCCAGATGTGGGAACTGAACCCACAGCCCTCTGATCTCCTGGCCTCAGAGGCGAGTGTGCTACCTACTGAGCCACTGACACTGCTAAAAGTTGGGAGACGAGGATTTGAACCCTGGTATCCACTACTGCTGGCTGAGCTGCTTTATGCACCAGCCCTCCACATCACGGGAGCAGCTCATTAATTCTGTAATTAACATAAGGCATCAGGCTCACTGCTGAGTAAATCAGTCATATCCAAGACATGAATGGGGGGGAGCGTACTGCAGCAAGACATCGAATAGAAAGGGCAAGGCTACTCTATCGAATGCTTGTTCCTGATCCAGCAAGAGGATGCAGCCATGAGTCGAGCCTCTCGAACCACATTCAACAACTTCCCAAAGCAAAATGAGTTTATCTGATATGTGATGATGGGGAACTGCACAACTCTGGGAAGCAGAAATAAGGGACTTGGTTGCATCTGCCAGGTGCCTGGCTAATAATTTTGCCACAGTTTTTAGGTCTGTGTTGAGGAGACATAAGGGTCTCCAATTCTGCAACAAAGTGCGGTCTCATAAAAATATCTGAAAAGCATCCCCCATAGGAGAGGGTAGGGAGGAGCCCAGCAGCAGTTGCATGTAGAGTACTTGGAGCGTGGGAGCCAGGTGATGTATAAATCACTTAAAGAACTCTGGGGGAAGACCATCTGGTCCAGGGACAACGTTATTCAAGAGTCCCTTGACAGCCTCCCAAATCTCCTGCACAGAGATGGGGAAGACCACAGACTCTCTCACCAATGGCGGCAAGAGGGGGATATCAAACAACAAAGTACAGGGTCCAGGTAGACAATTGGGAGTAAGGGGCCCAAATTTTGATTAAATGTACTCCTGCACCACAGACAGTATAGTGGTAGGGTCCAAGGAAGGCAGGACCTGGTCCGAGAGGTGCAGATCTTACATAAGTCGATGTTGAAGCCGGCCTCACAAGCCTTAAAATCATCCAAGGGTTGTGACCGGGCTTGAGTGCCAAATTTTGCCTCCAGTTTCAGGGACTTTGCCCTGCTATACTGGTAGTGAAACTTTTGGGACTTAAGTGCTGCAATGTCATTTGTGTAATCCTTACCTGTGGCATATGTCTCCGAGATCAGCTTCTGCAACCTGTAGTGCAGATTCAGGTATTTCAGGTATGAAGTCAACTGCATCCTATGGGCTGTACCACAAAAAAAAGGAGCAGAAGATCTGCTTAGAATCAAGCCACCACACCCCAGATTCCTCATATGCAGCCAATACAGACCATCTAGCAAAAAAGGCGGATAGCTTACCAGAGCATGTGGAAGGGTCCATCAACAGTTTGGCATTAAGCCGCATGGGTCCACTCCGGGGGGGGGACATAGTATTAGAGCAGTACAAAGCCAAATGGTCCAATGATTCTACAGGGAGAACCGAGGACCAGATGGCCTGAAGGCCTTGTGATGAAGAAAAAGTCAATATGCATGGCTAGAGAGCCCTTCACAAATATTGGGCATGGAGTACCAGGGGGCGAGACTTGACCATCATGCAAGCGAGTCATCGTAACCATAGATTTCATAAAAAGAGATTCAGAAAACACCTTAGTCGTGCATCTGCCCTGCTCTCTTAGTCCTAACTCACTATTGAAGTCACCTCCCAAAACCACATTGTGAGATGTAAACAAATAAGGTTGAAATAGATGGACTCTAGCTGATTTTGACTGAGGGGCTTACATGTCACTCAGTCTAAAGGACAAAAGCCCCAATATAAAATCTATCAACAAGGCCCTTCCTGTAGAAAGATCAAGTGGTCTGGTCAGTTGAAAATCAAAAACCTCAGATGAAGATCCCAAGGCCATCACACAGGTCAGAACCTTGTGATCAGTAAGATGGGCAAGAGTCCACTGCTTCCGAGCCATGTCCAGTTCATATGAAGTTTGAGGCACGTGTCTCATAGAAAGACAACCATGCTTACCAAAGTCTGCAGGAGGGAAAATGTTACAATCCTCTTCCTGTAAGAATTAACACTATTAACATTTAGGGAAAGTAAGGAAAAATGTGGCAGGGGAGGCAGAGGTGTCATATGGACAAACCCCCTCCCCTGAGCATCTGAGAGCACTTATGTCTCCAGATACATTTGATCAGCTGAAGACCCTGCACATCCTTAGAGTCAGAAAGCACATCTCTTTTGTGAGAAGGTGAGGGAAGCATCCGACCCCCCCACCCTTGTCCTCCATGTCACCCCACTTGATGGAAAAGGCCAATATAGTCAATGCATTGTGCAAGGGAAGAACTGGAGATGCTGTGTGCTTATCCCATCCCTTCGTTTGCCTCCCTCTCTTCTTGGCAGGGACTAGGTAAAATTCCACTATGGAGGGGAAGGTGGTGAGGGCAGGGGCATTGGGGCAGAGACTGGGACTAAATCAGGCAAAGAACAAATGGGCGGTTTCCATGAGATCATCAGTGGGTACTGTTATCAAGGGTGTTGGTTTCCCCAACTCTGCATCATCTGGGGAGAGGGAAATAATACTGGGAGGATCATTTGCAGGAACTGGGGTCAGATCATCAGGGGTCTCCTGTGATTGGCCTTGAGCAATAATGACATCCTGATTCAAACCTTCAATTCTATTGTGGGAAACCCAGGAGCAGTTCTGAAAGGAGTGGCCCTGTTCTTCACACAAATTGCATTCAAACGGATTTGGGCAGTCATGGAGGAGATGGCCATATTCCATGCAACCAGAACAGCATGCAGCATCACATGAGGAGCTGAGGTGGGTATGTGCCCCACACTTTTGGCACATCTTCGGCTGTCCAGGGTAAAAACAGATACTGTACAGTACCTTTGTCCCTCCCAATGTAGAAACTGCTGGGCAGATGATCAATGCCCATAGTCAATTGGGACAGTCGAACCTTGAGTTTCCATCCCCCTATCCCCACTTGTTCTGTGTCGATAATGGGGGTGGTGGTATCCAGAGCTTCACACTGCTTCTTTACCCAATATAACACACATTTACACATTCATTCCGAAATAGGAAAGTCACCATTTTTACAGTTGGCTTAGTCAATGGGATTGCCAAAAAAGGAACCCAAAGGGAGGCATCCTTCAACCTGTCATACTTCACCCGGAAACAACCCAATAAAATGGAGGTGCAAAACTGATATTGAAAGTATCTTCCCTGCTATGTGGATCATGGCATACAGATTCAAAGCCACATAGCCGAGGGATTCCTTAACTCAAGAACCTTAGGCAAAAACTGAGAAGGTAATAGTTCTAGCAGATAATCCTCTGAGTCAAACAGAAAACCATAAATACCTTAAAAAGCTGCTGATGCCTCAAAGAAAACTCTGAAAAAACAATATTTCGATACAATTCAGCTTGCATTCCATATATATTCTATAGATTTCTCCTCCCCATTATTTCTTACTAAGGAAATTTGCATGAATACATGATCTGTATCCCTTAGCGTTCATTTGCCTCTTTAGCTTACTACCAACTTTAAAAAGTCATAAACCTCTGTTGTGATATCTCACTGTGTTGTCATGGGAGTATCAGTGATGTCACAAGCAGTGCATTATGACCTTAAGTAGGGAGAATACAACAAGAATAGATGAACTCTTCAGGAGCAAAGATATGATTTTCAAGTAAATTACCTCAGTAATAAGTAACTGAGAGGAGAAATATAGAACTCATGTGAAATAATAGCTGAACTGCATCTAAATCTTATGTTTTGTTAAAGTACCCACAAAGGTGTCAGCTGCTCTTTAACAATCGCAGCAGTTTTACACTTTTTTATACCTAATGGATAAGTAATATTGGCTCCTAATATTCAAACAACCCATTTTTGTATTGTATCTAGTGTACCAAACCCATAGGTACTGATTATTTATAGTGCACCTTTATGTTACCAAAGACTTCTGGCAGAAACATATCACAAACACATAATGTGCTAAGCAAATTTTGGAGGGGGTAAACATGGCTCCATAATGGAACATGCATAACATTGTTGTCTTAGTAGGCTGGGACCAAGGGCATTATGTCATCATAGGAAAAATACAGTGCATATGTTTATAACACAGCCTAAAATAAGAGTTCTAAAGATACAGTAGGTACCACAACCCCACCGCTATGGTATGCTACACATAATCATCCTCAAAATGTGGTACAATTATGGTAAAATACTGGAAAATCTCATATATTTCATTTTTTTGTCAGTCCGTATGTTTAGGTAACAGAGGCTGCAGATACCAAAATGCAACAACGTTGTTTGGAGTGTAAGTTCTGTACATACTGTACATACCTTATGTGCATTCATCACAGAGTTCTAGCACAACGCCATGTAGTTGTGTTACAACAGTCATGCAGCCCACCCATACTCATCACTATGTGGGAGACCCAGGATCAAGTCTTGGCCTTGACTCACATTGACATGGGCCACTGTGGTGTAGAGTATGAAGCAAAGAAATTACACTGACCTTGGAAAGGGAGCTTTGCATTTTGCTGCAGCAGTGCTTCATATGGTAGGGAGCAAAGCAAGCACTGATGTTATGGGTGACTACATAACACTGGGGCACCCCCAGCCAACAGGAGAGCATAGCAAATGACCAGTGACTATTTCAGGAGAGATGGGAGGGCTGGAAGAACAGATTAAATCCACTACTGCACATAGACACAAGAGAAAGCCTCATATACCAATACTCCCTAAACACACAGTTATCGCCTACTCATCCTGACCATCAGATGAACTTCTGAATAGCCTGGAGGGGTCAACACTTCCAGGGTCTGCCAGAGGAGTTCCTCTTGGGGTATTCTATAGATAGTAGACTTGTTTAACAGTGGAGGGATAGTCTGTGAGGCAAGTAGGAGTATTGCAGGTGGGCCACTAAAGACATGGGTGGAAGAGGTACAGTATGTAGTAGGAGTACGAACGCAAACTAAAAAAGTACAATAAATTCAAATAAAGGGTGGCTCAGGATCCACTCAGAAATGGAGCCACAGGAAAACTTTTGTAGCAGACACAGGTAAAAATGGTTGCTTGCTTCAAACACAGAAACCACCTCCCCCAATATGAGATGATAAAATATAATATTTATTGCACATAGTAAAATCAGTAGCACCCCCCCATACACATGTGTGGGGGTGCTGTTGGTTTTACCATGTGCAATAAATGCTGTTTTATCATCTCCTATCTGTGGAGTTGGTTTCTGTGTTTGAATCATGCAGTTATTTTTACCTGTGTCTGCTAAAAAAATAACAATGTGATTTCAATCCCAACAAGAAAAAGGCAATAGCTTTAAATGAGATGTGTTGTATCAGAAATGTTAGGTTTATTGAAAAACAAAATACTATGTACAACAAAAACATGTATGCATTTTAATGAAAGTAAAAATGATTCTTAGCTCTTTGATTTGAGCTCTTTCTGAGTCTGACATATTGCTGACACCGGACATGTTAAATGGATCATTGTGCTTTCTGAATCAAACAGACAGCCAGTTTGTGTACACAAAATAACAACTATCAACTAGTGCAAAGTAAAACCTATAATTCAAACTGGTCAATTTGTGAAATAAGGCAGGCAAACAAGGCTAAGATTTAATCTTTTTCTGGTCCAATATTTCTAAAGGTTAGGGCTTATTAATCATGGGTTACTTGTTTATAGAGTCTGAATAGCTTGTTATCTGATTATTGAGAATAATTTACATTAGAACAAATTATGTTGCCCAGAATTTTAATAGCAATAATATGATTTGTATGCATGGTACATTGTCGTTTTTTTTTTAAATAACCAAATCACTGAGTTCTTTGGGGTCATAATTATGCAAGATCTTTAGAAGAAACCAGTTTGCACATATGCCTAATAAATCACCAGCTGAAAATTGGGACATGGTGACCACTTTATAAAATAACATATGGTGCAGGGGCCATAATCTACAATCCTCTACAGCTTTAACCATATGTTTTTTTTTTTTTTCAACACTTGCCTTGTTACTGAGAACCCATAGGTATTAGCTCTAAATTTAAACAGGATGGTTAATTATGTGCAATCTCATTAGCATAAATATTCATTATGATCCCAATATACTTAGTTTTGTAGATACAGTATATGAATTATGTAAGGGCATTTACAACACAAATTGATGCTTTTTCTGGTTTTCTTTTTATTGTGGTTCCATTACTTCAGAGCACATTGCATAGAGAGATAAATATTATGGGGAAAAATCAGAATTATTCCTGAACTAGTGTTCATTATCATTCTGATTCCAGCATATAGAAACTGAGATACCATTATACATTACTGACTGCAAATACTAAGAATATTGCAACCACAAATGAATTTAGGTAGTGGAAAAGATAGCATAAAACAGTGTATAGGACATTTGACTGAGCCCCCTACTTTAAATACCACACAACATCATGGCCACAATATTGAAAGCAGATGCTGCTTACAGCATAAATGATCGTTTGCGCTTATAAATGTGTGCCATATCCTAGCATGGTGAACAGTACTAAATGTTGCAATGCTCACGTCCCCAACCAGCACCCAAAAATAGGGTATCAATATGGCAGGAAATAGTGTCAAGCACAAATGTCTGTCAAGGCATAGTGCAAATCACCTATACACTACATACATAGCAATGTATCATAGGAAGTGCAACTGAATGGGTCTACAGCAGTGCAAACACATTCCCTAATGAATGACTCCAGTGAGCACAAGCAACCATGACAAATGATGGCCACCAGGATAACATTAAAATGTACCTTAATGGTGCTACAAATTGCCATGTAAATATAATATGGTAAATAACAATGCCAAACAGCCAGAGACTAAAGGAAACAAAAAAAAATTCCAAACAACCTAAAGCGAACATAAAAAAAAATGGCAAACAGTCAAAAGCTAAATGAAACAATGGAAAACCATTGAAATCAAAATATTAACAGTATTCTGAAGGGCTGAGCTAGTGCTGTTCCTGCAAATTGTCCAGACTGACTGTGTCTTGCTGCAATGGCCTGCAGCAGCTGCCCTCCCTCACCCATCATAGCATTGATACCATGGAAACAGTGCATGGTCCATCTCAATACTTCAGGATGTCTCCTTGGCACCAATGAGTCTGAAGTGGAGCAGCACCTGAAACAACTTATGAAACATCAGTATGAGTGATCCACACAGGCCACAGGTGGCAGGTGTCCTGAAAGGAACATGAGGAAGATGCTTATTGGATCTGATCCGCAGTTCCATTGCATGCATCGCTCATGTTGAGACAACATTAACCTTTGTTGTGAATAGTACATCATCCAGATGTGAAGCATGTTAATGCACACACATTGAGCAGGACATAGCAATGCATGGGTGGCTGTTGTAAACATGTGCTGCCACCATGGCTGGTGGCATGGCTGTGGTGTGGAATTCATTGCTTAGTGGGCCACCAGGGCCTACTGTCCCAGTGGTAGGACACAAATGCAAAGCACATGAGCCTGTGTAAGCTGCATTGCACTGTTGTAGCTGTGGTGACACATGTGCACAGTAACTGGTGTATGATACTGGTAATGCATGTGATGCACACTATGAGCTGAACAGGGAATAAGGGGGATACCGTGTTCAGCAATACACAGACGTGTGCATCCCTGTATGTGGTGACTATATTTTATTGAGTTCCACGGTGTGTGAGAGCACTATATCCTGTACATGTACCCCTGTAGTAGGGTATACTGTGATCCAGTGTGTTGCTATACAAGGATTCTGTAGCATACAGCAATATCTATTGAGTATTAATGCCTGAAAACCAGCCACACACATCATATCAGCCCACACAGCAGTGGTGCAGGTACACAAAAGCAGAGCAGTGAGACCTACAGGTACATACTGGACAAATTGAACAATGCATGAACATGCTGAATATGTGCAGAAGCATATGCAAACCAGCACTAAACATAATCAGAATATGAGTAAGTATGATGTGAAATGCGCATGACAACCTGCAGGGCTGATCAGACCTATGTTGCACAAAGGCAATCGCCATTACGGCGAATGTACATTGGCAAAAATCAGTTTCTTCAATATACAACCCAATGCACAGTAAAAGGGCTCCTGGGACTTGCATTTTCTATGTTTATGTGTGGGGTTGTGCCCCCCACAGCCCCCTACTAAAGGATTCTCAACTCCGTGGGGCTACATGTCGGGGGATGCACCTGGACCTGAAACCAGCACCCACAGCTGTAGCCTGTGACCCACCCACCATGCCATGGGGCAGCTCGGCAGCCCATCATCACAACATGCCACACAAACCCCTCTCTCACCTTCCACCATGCTCTCCCACCTGCGCTTGCATGTATATATAGTGACAGGATGTCGCTATCCCTGCAGTCACCCCCCCATCCAGTAGCCATCTGATAAAGTGAGTTGCCCTTTTTGTGTGATCTCAATAGCGAGTGCCCTTATCATGGGATACTATTCCTGACTGTGTGTGGCACTGAGCATGTAACCACTGTTACACATTGTCCCAAACACCCAGAAAATACTATAACATTGAATGTAACACTTATCAGTCACCATTATGGACTTTTGGAGAACTCCATCAGCACACTACAGTGTCCACACATCCATAGTTAGTATTTGGAGTAAACACAGCTACACTTTTACCTGGCTGACCACAGGTGTCTCCATGACCATGTACATTATAACAAAGTAGAATAGCAAGCAACAGGAGATACATCTAGCATGAGGACCAGTTTGTATATACATATATATATATATATATATATACAGTATATATATGGACAATGTTGTAATGTGGACGGGCATGGCTGCCCAGCATCATTGTGGCCAGGCACTAGCCCCTTCAGATGTTTCAAATGTGGCTGGCATCTGTGGTACTTCTCTGTCTGCTATCCTAGTGTGTTGTATGGTCCTGGATGGCTGGTCTCTCGTGGGCATTTTTGTCCATGTGCCTTTTAGGTGGTGCCTGTTGAAACAAGGAGCAGGCACCATCATAAGAATGCAAAACTACATAACGCTGCACAAAAGCTTGACTTTGAATGCCACACTGCTAGCTGAATACATCATGTGATTGCACCACAGTGCAGCAACAGACCACATGTGGGTGTATTACATGCATGTCCCATATGTGTGCATCACTGTGCAATACATCAATCACTGTTGTGATCTGTGCCCATGTGTGGCCTTTACTATGAGCAATATTACAATGCATATAGGCAGCCACTCACATGCAGGCACAGTAACAATGTGCTGTGGTACAGAGCAAGTAGCTGGTAATTGAGCATACATACACGTGGCAATTTGATACATAGATATATGGATGCATAGATACTGACAGCAGTAAAATGCTATTGGCCCATTCAGTTTGCCCACCCTACCTATTCTGTCTAGTAGCAATCCTGCCCTTTGTTACTATCCCCTTTTTTCTAACTAAACCCACATGCCTGTTCTATCACTGCTTGAAGCTGCTGATTGATTTGGCCTGTACCATTTCCTCTTGCAGCATATTCCAGTTGTCCATCACTGTTTCTGTGAAGAGGTGCTTATGGACATCCTTTCTGAATCTCCCTCCTACCATCTTTAGTGAATTCCCTCTCATCCACCAATGGGGAGATTCAACACTTCTGCACATGTGGGTTTGTCACAGTCGATGACATACTAGAGGTGTGTGGAATGTTGAATTCCACCTGCAGAATTTGTATGGAATGGCAATTCTGCTTCCAAATGATTTTTGGAATTTCTTAATTAATTCCATGGAATTATGAAAAGCATTTATTTATCTTTTTTTGTAATAATAGTTTATTGAGTTTCAGCAGCAATGACAATCACTTAACATTACACAAAACATTCACACTGCATAACATAAAATAAAATTAAAAGCAGTTAAAAACAACAGAAATATATGGGAAATGCTCCTCACCAGGTATAGGTATAGATACAGGTATGCTATACACTGGTCACCACAAGCAAATATAGCACGACACAGAGAAAACAGGTTGTGTGAGTTAGAGGTTACTAACCTTAAAAGCAGCATGAAAAAACAACAAACCACACTCCACAAGTGGCAAAGATTACAGACTATAATAGTCAAGTTAACCAAGGAGAATAGCTTTAGTGTGCAAAGGAGGACACTAAACCCCATCTGCTTCCACCATATGTGGTATTCATCAGGGAGCTTGGTCTTTATCCCATAACTGTACAATTTAAATCCAGTCCTTAAAGTGACAGATTAGAAAGAGATAATGATACAATTGGGAAACAGTATTGCAGAGAGCTGTCACAACTCATTTCACATAAGTAGCTAGTAATATCATCACTATTTAGATATTTAATTTCATGCTTAATTATTTATCATTCAACCTTAATAAGAACAAATCAATTCAAATATTAAACTTAGTACTTATTTGCAAAAACCATTCAATAAAAATACAATAAAAGGAGAGTCATCCTTCTTACAAATGTAATATGTGAGTAAGGAATTTAATCAAATTTATAGTGCAAAACAATTTCAACAAATAAAGGGACAATTTAAGCTGAAATTAACCTGGCTATAAACAGCATCTGATGTCAGTCTCCTCATTCAAGCCATTAGGTTGAGCAGTGTTTAAAGTAACAATCCACCTAGTTTCTTCTCGTAGTAAACGGGTCAAACAATCACCTCCCCTTTTATTAGGTAAAACATGTTCCAAGCCTGTATATAATAAACAGGAAGGGTCTGAATTATGAGTATTTAAAAAGTGTGCAGCTTAAATTGTTCTTAAGTACTAGTTTTAATATTTAAATTGACTTGTTCATATTAAGGTTGAATAATTATTAATTAAGCATGAAACAAAATGCCTTAGTAGTGGTGATATTATTAGCTACCTATATGAAATGAGTTGTGACAGTTCTCTGCAATGCTGTTTACCATTTGGATCATTGTATTTTTGTAATCTGTCACTTTAAGGATTGGATTTAAATTGTACAGTTCTGGGACAAGGTACACACGCCCCGTGATGAAGACCACGTATGGTTGAAGAGTCTAAGGTTTAGTGTCATTCTTTGCACAATAAAGCTTTTCTCTTGGTTAACTTGACTATTATAGTCAGTAATTTTTGCCACTTGTGGAGTGAGGTTTGTTGTTTTTTCACGCTTAGGACTGGTGGTTGGTACATTTTTAGTGATACAGACAAGAGATGAAATAATTTTTAATTCTAATATCCTAAATCTTTTCAATTTATAAGGAAACTAATATTGTTAGGAGGAATCCTTTAGCAACCAACAAGTTCAAAAAATTATGAACAAAGGCAATGGTTCTCATTAAAGGGGGGATTATATGATTACAGTCTCTCATTCCATCTGTACCTCCTTGCTGATCTAAAATTATGACCCCTGCTTGCTATTTGATATAATGCTTAAAGAACATCCAGTAAGTGAGGTGAGCTGTGAAAAGCACCATGGATTGTGTCTATTTATATAGTTGAATCCATGTTTCCAAAGTTGGGGGAACCTTTGGAAGCCAATGTTGCTTAATGGCATTTGCAGCTGCCCCTACAATGATGTTATATAAGTAATACCGTGGTTTACCCCTTAGAGCCCAGGAGGGCTAAGTCCTAAGATATTATAATTAAAATAGCAGTACAGCCACTAGCTTTGGGACTAGAGGAGGCTTTGTCCCACTGCTGGAACTCTCACTTCCCCCATTGCTGCAGCCATCAATGACAAAACAGCCCCCAAACCTGGTTGAAATGGTCAGGACCAGGGAAATTATGTCCACAACCCCTTGCAGCCAGTAGATGCATGAGGCGGAAAGGCACCAAGTTCCAACTTATGTACTTTAATTTCTGACTGCAGACAGGTACAAATAGCATGACTCAGTACAGAACATTGCACAGTAGTACAGCTGCCAGCTCTGGGATGAGTGAAGGCTTTGTCTTACTGCTGGGATGACTTCTGCCTCAATCGCTGAAGCTGACAGCCACAAAACAGAGCCCCAACCCCGTAGAAACTGACTGGACAGAGGAAGTGATGGCCCAAATCCCTTGCAACCAATAGACGCAAGAGGCTACAAGGTGCCCAGTTCAAACTTTGTTCTTTGTTTTCTGGCTCTTGACTGGTACAAATCGCATGCCTGAGCACTGAGCATTGTACAGCAGTAAAGTCACCAGTTTCAGAAGGGGAGGAAGAGGCTTTGTCCCACAGCTAAGATCCCCTCTTCCCCATCTCCGAAACTGATAGGTGCAAAATGGAGCCCTGAATAAGTTGAAACAGCCAGGACTGAGGAAACAAAGCCCCCAACCTCTTGCAGCCAATAGAAGCTCTGCACCTCCTCTGTAAAATGACAGCAACCTTAGCGGTCCTCTACACTTGTGGTTTGGAATGCTAAGGGCTGCAGCACAAAGGGTGTCACACTGTGGGTGTCAGCTGTGGGAGTTTGCTGTCAGCCAGCAATGCTGCCACAACATCAGTTCATCCTGTATCTTAGACTCCTTCTAAAGCAATGACTGTAGCTCTCTTGAAAATCCTGAGTGGCATACAGTCAGAGTATCACTGTAAGTGTCTGGCTTATTACTCTATATACTGTGCTGCCCAAGTTGTCTGAGATTTTGTCCTCACCTGATATATGTTAATATATCCATTGCCTTGTTATAGTAGTACTGCCTATACAGGGTGTGTAGTTAATGCATTACTCCCTTCTGAGTTCTGGTAACTTGCATAATTACCCTGTGTTGCTGTTCGTCCCTTCCTAGCTAAGTTTTCCTGTTTGGTACAGTAAGCATTTGTGCTTATAATCATAGCTCAACTACTAAATAACCTATTATAGATGTTACTTTTTGTCTCTTATTTCCCATTGTAGCTATAAATTATAGTGTTTGAATCACCCTGAAACTAAAGTGTGACATTAATACATAATATTTATCATGAACACTAGCACCTCCTTTATGTTGGTTTGCTTTTCTATTCTTAGAAGCTTCTAAGCTCTGAGACAAGTTAGAAATCCCATTTTGGATACACTGATCCAACACCAAGGTTTTTCCTTACCTGTCTTAATGACTTCTGCTCTTCCAAGAGTGTGGCAGGATATTATACTCCTGACATCCTTCCACTACATGTCCTCAATATTGCCCTCAGGGTTCCCCCTTCCTGTATCTTGTAGTTCAAGGCATTTCATGCTCATTATATTGTTACTTTTAGCAGGGGATGTTGAAAGCAATCCAAGTCCAGTCACCTCCCCTCTTACCCAGAGTAATCACATATGGTTGAACAAGCATGGTCTAAGAATTGTGCATCTCAGCATTTACTGCCTTTTGTCAATGTACGCTGAGCTAGAGGTGTGGGTCTTCCTTTATTACCCTGACATCTTGTGCATTACTGAAACCTGGTTGAAGCCTGCCACTCCAGCTTCTAGCTACTGCCTGAATTGTTTCACCATGCTAGCAGTAGATAAACCAGGAATCAAAAGGGAGGTGGAGTACTTTTATACTTCAAGGACCCACTTAACACCACCCTAACCTCCTGCAGCACACCTGATAGCTCTAATAGTGAATGGCTCATTACTGGAATGTCTATTGGGTCTGCAAAAAAAGAGTTACATTGGTTGTTGCTATAATTCCCATAAGGGTGGTATAACTGGCCTAACCCATTTATTGGATGTCATAGGTCACCTTTCCCCCTCTAAAGAGACCATTATGCTGGTTACATGGTTGTTGCTATGAACCTCCCAAGGGTGGTATAACTGGTCTAACCCACTAACTAGATGGCATTGGTCACCCCTCTAGAGAGATCATTATGCTGAGTGACTTTAACCTGAACTGGCTAAACAGCTCCCAAATGGATCGCTGTGAACTGTTAATCTAATCCGGATCATTACCACCCCTACCTGCCAAATAGCCATTCCTCAAACCACTCCCTGTAGGAATGGATACTGACCAATGGAGAGGACAGGATCCTTCATGTTGAAATTGTATCTGACTCCATCAGTTCACCACTCCACTAGCTTCTGCATCTTGTTCTCCAAACCCCCCTACCCTTCCCTCAAATGCTTGTGCTTTAGAGACTTCTCTAAATTCAATGTCACCTGCCAGTTCTCAGATATTAGGGGAGTCAACTGCCCTGTCCTATGAAATATGACAGATGTCAGCTTAGCCCTGGGCTTCCTTACTGCAGCCCTGACTGTAATCTAAGAAAGGCACTTCCCCTTAGCCACCTGGAGAGTACATGGTGGTAACACGAAATGGCTCTCCAATGACCTCCTTAAGGTAACGAAGAAGAGAGATGCCAAATGGGTAGCACACAAAGCCTTCCCCTCCCTCTGTAATGAGCACAGACACCTGCATAACCGCTGCAAAAAAAAAATAAAATCATGCACGGCCGAGCAACTCTGTAACCTCCAATCCTGCCAATCTGGCAACCCCTAAAGTTTCCGGTTGGCAGTTAACTCCCTTATCACACCTGGGACCAAGCATGTTGCCATTAAACTTGCAACTGGAGCAGGATCCTTATCCAACCCTTCCAAGTTTACAGAAGCTCTTATTGACAAATTCACAGACCTGTCAGACTACCTTGCTAAGCTCCCCCTTTAGGACCCCGACCAGTGTCCTTCTGGCCAGGTCACGGATAACTCAAGCATTCCTCCCTTTTACTGCAAGGCCATCTCCCCTCAAGAAAGTCACAAGCTCCCCCCATTATTTCACCCCCCACCCACATCCCCACCCTATACACCCTTGATGATCACCATACCCCCTCCACACCTATCTTACCTCTGTGCCTGTCCTAATCCCTCTTGAATCCTCCCACAGTTTCCAATTTAACCAGAACATCTGACAATGCATTCTAGGGCACCACCACCCTATCTGTGAAATAATGCCTCTTCATCTCCCTTTTATACTGCCACCCTTCTAACTTTAGACTATGACACCTCATTGTCCCCTCTTCCTCAACTAAAGCAGCCCCTTCCTGTTCCCTCTGTTAAACCCCTTCAGGTTTTGAAGGTCTCTGTCATATGCCCCATATCCCTTCTGTCCTCCAGAGAGTACATGTTCAATTCTCTAAGTCTGTCCTCATATGACTGCCCCTCCAGGCCACTAGTCATCTTCATCACCCTTCTCCAGAATCTCTCTCTCTCTCTAGCAGTGCTATATCCTTTTTTATGCAGAGGCACCATAACTGCCCACAGTACTCCAGATGCGGCCTCATCAATGAGGTGTCCAGGGAAATATAACTTCCCTTCTCCTGGACGATATCCCCCTGGCAATACACCCAAGCATTTTGTTTGCCTTAGCTGCTGTTCTCCTGCACTGCTCCAAGTGGTTCCCTTTAGCATCAGACATTACACCCAGGTCCTTTGCCATCATTGCTACAGTCAGCTGTACCTCCCCCAATAGGTAGGTAAACCTAGGGTTCCTAACATCTAGGTGTAGAATGCTGCATTTGTGCATGTTAAACCCAACTGCAATGTGTGGGCACAGGTTTCTAGTGGGCACAGGTTTCTAGCTACTCCTGGTCCTCCTGTAGTGCCCTCCTACACTCCTCACTATCTACCACTGCCCCCAATTTAGTATCATCAGCGAATAGACTAAGTTTGCTACCAACCTCCTCCCTGATATCCACAATGAACACATTAAAAAGGATAGGGCCCAGAACGGAACCTTGTGGGAAACCGCTAATGATCTCTCTTGGTGTTGAGGCTTCGCCCCCTGCCACCACCCTCTGCTGTCTATTCCTAAGCCAATTTGCTAACCACACCACCAGCTTAAGTCCCACCCCCAGTTCCCTCAGTTTCCAAATTAACCATCCATGTGGGGCTGAACTGAAAGCTTTGCTGAAGTCAAGGTACAGGACATCAACTGGCTTTCCTCCATCCAGGGACAGTGTCACCCAGTCGAAAAATTTGACCAGGTTCGTTTGACACGATTTCCCCCAGACAAATCCATGCTGGTTTTCATCCTGAAACCTGTTTTCCTCCAGAAACTCCACCATTCATTCTTTTAGGCTGCTCTCCATTGTTTTCCCCACTATGGATATCAGGCTGACTGATCTTAGTTCCATGGATCATCCTGAGGCCCACTTGTGTGGAGGGGCATGACATGGGACATCCTCCAGTCTAGAGGAACCCATCCTAATTGGAGGGAGGAATTGAATAGTTCTGTCAATGGAGCCACCAGGACATCGTCCAGTTCCTTCAGAACCCTCAGGAGGATGCCGTCTGGCCCTGGAGCTTTATCTGTCTTCAAGGATATGAGAGATTCCCTCATCCTCCCTACCAGAATCTCCATATCTGCACGAGTCCACCCCTCCTCCCATGCCCCCTTTAGCTTTCCCCCCTGATGCAATGGCCCATCCCTTTCCCTAGTGAAGTCCAAGCTGAAATACTCATTTAACACTTCAGCCTGCTCCATCCCACCTCCACCCATCCCCACCCCTTCCTCACCTTCCTTATCTGCCCCTCCCCCTCCTCCACTCCCTGATATATCTAAAGAATTCCTTCTCCCCATCCCTGATCCCTCTTGCTTATCTAAGCTCTTTATCTGCCTTGGCCTTTCTAACCTTTCTGGTAACCTCTCTGGAAATCCTATAATATTTCTCAAGGTCTGCCTCGCTATGAGAGCATTTGTACTTTCTAAAGGCCAACCTCTTTTTTCTCACATCCTCTTGAACTTCCTTTGTCCACTAGCAAGGCTTCATGGCTCTGTACATCTTGTTTTGTACCCTGACGCGGGTTTTTGTGGCCTCTGGGATGCCCAGCTTCAGGATATTCCATTACCCCTCCGTATCCATCCTGATCCTGATTCACCTTATTGCTCCCTGATTATTTCTGCCATCTCCTCGAAGTTTGCCCTTGTGACATCCACAACTGTGGTCTTCATTTTGTTCCCCAACGTCCAAGTTAAGACACAACCTGAAATGGTCACTACCAACCAGGGGTGGCTTCCACTGCCAGATCCCTGACCTGCTCCCCATCGGCAAGGACCAGGTCCAGGATGGGTCCCTCCCTCATCGGCTCTTCGACCAGCTGAGTCAGGAATTCACCCAGTATTGTGTCGAGCACTCTCTGCTGTCTTGCTGATGAAGATGCCATGCAACACCAGTCTGTCCCTGGCATATTAAAGTCCACTAGTATCATATTCCCACCCCTCCCCTCCTGCAATTGTTCCTCAAATTGTCAGTTAGTTCCCCATCCATGTGTTCTGACTGAATGGGTGGCCTGTAGATCACACCCAGATTTACTCTCCTCCCTTCATTATCCTGAAACGAGGCCCATACTGGACCCACATTGCCCTCCCCACCTTTTATCTGCAGAACACAGTCCCATCCTGACAAATAGCAATGTCAGTGGCTCTGCAGGTTGCACACTTGCCTCTGATGCCGGAAGATCAGAAGACTGTGGGTTCTATCCCCACACCAGGCACTTGGGTTAAATCTCAATACTGACACTGTAGTGCAACATGAGGAGGGTGCTGCACTCCTGAGGTGCCATCTTCCATGTGAGACGTTAAACCAAGGTCCCGTCTGCCTGTTCTGGTGGTTGTTCAGCTGGACGTTAAAGACTTCTCAAAAAGGGTAGGGGGAATTTTTATTAAAAACAAAAACAAATTTTACACACAATAAACAAAAACATTAATTCTTGTTCCAAACATTTGTCTCCAAACACATTCCAAAGTTTCTTATCTCTTAAAGGCTTTCTTTTGGCCTATTCCACTTACATGTTTCTATAACTCCTTAGCCCTCTTTTCCCATACAAGTTACACTCATTTTGATATACTTTATCTACTTCTACTTGTATCTTAAATAACAAATCTTGTTGTCCAATCTCTTTATTCTGCATAAATCTCTGACAACTATTTTGCCAAATACCCCTCTTCAGGATTGCCAATATCACATATATTGTCTTTTTGTTCAAATGTTCCCATTCTTTTGTCAGTTGCCCATATACTAAAACATTATATGTCATTTTCTCAAAAATCTCCAAACCCCATAATTTTGCTAAATTCTTCCAGAAAGACTTTATATAACTGCAGTCAAAAAAAAGATGCCTCATACTTTTCTCCACCATTCCACAAGACATTTCTGCACATATCCTTTCTTATGTACTTTTATGTTTCTGGTACCTTCTTTTCCAAAGTCATTTCTAAGATTGTGTCAGTACAAATACGCATATCTACTTTAAAAACTGGGTCTTCATAATAGTTTCTCATCACTATTTCTTTATACGCCTGTTTTCTGCTCTTTCTCCCTAATAAATCTGTAGTAAGCCCCCATTGTGTAAACTACTTCCTACTACTTTCCATGTACACAGGTATATCTTGTTTCCTTTTTATATACCCTTTTTCACCTATGTTCATTAACATGGTTTTACTCCATCTTTGAGCCAACTGCTCCCATAGTATATTTTTTCCCTGTAAAATAGGTAAAATATTGGCATAAATAAAGATGCTTGTATAGGTGAACCATTATCCATCTCCATCTCCACATGCTCCCCTTAGCCAATTTCCTCCTCGTATGGGAGTACACCTGCCTTCCCTTAGTAATTTTTGCAGTGATCAATACCTATTTTTCACTTCAGTGCCTCCTGCAATGCCATTGCCTTTTACCCCTTTTCCCTCCCAAAGCTGATATTACCAGCCCCCTTAGCTCTGTCCCTACCCCATCTCACTCTCCTCCTGACCACTTTCTGCCATCCCTTATTTATCCCCCTTCAAGAACACAATGAGTAGTAAAACCCTCACCCACCCACTTATTCCCCCTTCTCCTTCTCATACCTACACTGTTTGTTTACTGGTTTATTACTTTCCTCAAATTCCCCAGCATCCCTTCTCCCACCCCTCCTCCCATCTGAGCTTACAAGTCATTCCCCCTGAGCTGCCAGACCCCGATCTTTACTCCGTCTATACCCCACTTCCATGATTAAATGATCCACCAAGCTCCTTAACTCCCAAATCTCCCTTTCCAGGTGATACACCCTCACACATATAGGGCATGTGGCTAAACTCCACAGAGTGTCCATATGCACAGCTGCTCCACAACTGTTACATCTCACTATCCTGCTAGGTCCCCCACCTGCCCTACCCCCATGTATTTTACTCATCCTCCCCATCTGTCTACCATCATGTCCTCTCCTTCCTCCCATCGTTTCTCTATCTTGTCCCCACCACCCCCCCACCCAACCTCCTATCGTCTTGGCTACTCCAAATCCTCTAATGCAACTTAGACTGAAACTCTAAATGGCACAGGCAATATTTCTGACCTAATAAAACAACAGTGCCAGGCTGTTACCTACTGAAAATTAAACATCCATAACAATAGTTCTAAAGTTAATATTATACAATGGTGTGTGAAAATCCTGTAACCTCATTGGTCAAAACATGTCACATGACTGTGGGTAAATCCTGCATAACCCATGGCTAAGGAATGGCATTCATAAAAAACATAATTAAGCACATTTTAAATTTATTTTACACATGGGTCCATTGTATAATCGCAATAAGGCACTCCAGGGCATGAGTTATTGGGTGATTTACCCACTCCTTGTGTGGTTAAGTCACTCAGCCACACCTCATGAAACACCACACAAGGCGTGGGTAAATCCCCAATAACGCATACCCTGTTGTGCCTTATTGCTTAAACAATTACTGTTCTTTGCAGAGGAAGAGGCACACGGATACTACACACACCAACTTCACTCAACTGATCACACACTTGCTCCCATAATCTCACATACCTCAGATATATTCCTTTTCAGCCCACACACTCACAGCCTACTCCAGAACTAAGAACATTAACATTAATCTTGTTTCCTTTTTTTCAGCTGTAAGCAACATTACATCTCACCAAAAAGGGAAGAGGCAAAAACTTGACACAGAACTTTTGTGCTTTACATTAAACAGTAAACACAGTGTATTCAATCCACTAGTCCTAGTTCCCACATACAGGAGACAGTTCTACAGTGACCGCCACAGGGCACCAGTCTTTGGGGTTCAGAATTTCAATCAACAAAACTATAACTACAATTTAAATGTTATTAACCATTCTGCCAAATACAAATCCTAGTATGCTGAGTCTATAAGGTGGGCCCCCCGCTGTGGGGATAGTAAAAGGCAGGATCCAGTTTGGTGGTCTTTTCTACAAATGAGTCTATGGATAAGATGTGATATTTAATTCTGCAGCCAGCAACATCTTGAACCAGACCATAATGCTTGAAAAAGGTGAATCCTGTTCAGGCTGACGAGAAGCACAGGGACCTGGCTCTTCTATTGACTTTCTCCGTCAGTGAACCGGATCCTCCAGTTACAAATATCAGCTTTTAAACCATCCCACAGAATACCCAATCTAAGTGTTTCTCCTCCACCCTATCCCAGAGTATCTCAGATATGTATGGGTAATCTGGGTTGGGGTATTCTATATGCATCCAATGATGCACCCACCTCTCGAACTGTAACCACTCTGGGAGGTCCTGGACGCTGGTCTGGTGGGCTCTGCCAGGCTCCAACCATACTCCAGTCAGGTAGGGCACATTCACAGTGTCGTCATTGAGCAGTCCATACATTTTTATGCATGTTGCTTTGCACAATGCCAGCAGGCATGGGACTTTATCAGGCAGAGATATCACAGGACTCACATAGGGGTGAGGGATGTCATGTTACATCTCCTGATCAGCAAATTGGTAGGGCCAAGGAGCTTATCAATGGGGAAGTGCAGGTGGCTCCTCCCACACTCGCTCACTGTCTTGTTCTTCCACCCCCGACTGGCTTGGGGTAACTTGCAGGGAAGCCTCTTCATGTGAGGTAACAAAGAACCACAGTTGCCAGGTAAGGGACTCGTGGCCAATCCCCTGGGCCCTGGGGGTCACCAGTTGTAACTTCCTGTCCACTACCTCTCCCTCTGCCAGTAGGATAGCCAACGGTGGTGGGTGCTGGAGGGCTGTGCAGACGGCTATACCCACCACACTGTCATCAGTGTCATTCTCCACAGCCTCCACTACGACATCAGAAGACCCCACATTATGCTCAGCAGGGGGAGCAGAAGGCTTGTAATCATCATGTAGGTCCATACTCCCCCTGGATAGCAGCAACACTGTGTCCACAGATGGTACAGATGGATACTGCCAAACAAACGAGTAGGAGGAGGCTTCAAACAATCCTGGAGAGGGCCCCCTAGCCCAAACAGAACACAGAGGCAAGAGGATCACTCCCTCACTTTGAAAGTTGCAATGCGCACATCTCTCCATTATCACTCCCTGGCCAGTTGATTTTCACAGCCAGGAGATCGGGGTGCTAGAATAATGATCTAGGGCTCATTAACAGGAGTTTTCTTAGCCATATTGGTGTTTTCTCTCTCTCTCTCTCTAAAGTTCTTGTTTCCATGCCATGGGCTCGAGGAGGAATGCCACTCCTACAGCAGGTTCCTCACACAGCTGAACCATGGGTCAATTAGAAATGTCATCTAGCTCCACCTAACCATTCCACCAGATTGCCAGGCACCCTCTCTTGCAAGGTAGAAGGGGAGAAGGCACATACCACACACAAAATCACGACCCATGATGATGCACCAAAAAAATGTCCACAGCTCGCTACAGCAGCCAAACTATTGCTCCAACCAGTCCCCCTATAAACATACAAAATGGATCCAGGATGATCTACAACATTTGTAAGCCCCCTTTACCCATCTCTAGGGGTCCTGATGGAAGGGAGCCCAAATCAGAATCTTCCCAGGATGCACAGCCTTTAAATTAAAATAAATGGTCTTACCTCACCCAAAGGAACTCATGAAGCATGGGAACAAATTGGTTCTCCTTGATTAGCTGGATATCCAGAAACAGGCTACAAAGCTTCAAGGCCAGTACCAGAAAGACCGATGCTATTTTTCTTTGAAAGGAGCAACATAGTTAGGCAGCACAAATAATCTCAACATGCACACAGGGTGAAAATAATAAAAACAAATGTAATTAATTATTGAAATTAATAAATAAGGCTACAGCTCCATGTAGCGGAGGGTAATACAGGTCAGTAGGTACACAAAGAGATGCATATAGTACAAGGCTGAAGGTCTTAAAAGGCCGAATTAGGTTGGGCACAGGCTCCATGCAGCTACCAAGAGCTGGAACAAGCTCAAATTGTTACTTGGTGCAGGGGCCTACTCACACTGGGGGAGTGGCTTACTCTGCCCTGGCATAATCCAAAATGGGAACCGGCCTATCAAACCACACCCACCCTAAACATTTCCGGAGTTCAAACAATTGCCAGCCCACCTTACCAAGAAAGTGGCAGGGATAAAAAAACAGCAAAATGACTTGGCTCCCTCCTTTCTGTTTCACCATCCTGCACTTTGGGCCTAAATAAGGGACCTGCCCGAGGCATGGGTATGGCAGGCCCTGATAACATGAGATCCATGCAGACCACCTGACTATACACCTGCAGTGTGCCACACCAGGTAATGGGTTCCTCAGCATTGCCACTACAGAGGAAATCCTGTCACAGCTCTGCTACTGCTGTAACAGCCCCACTGCCCACTCTCACTAGAATGGAACAAGGATCCCAGCCCTCCCTGGTGCATGAGGAGGGGCTTAACCTCCATTTCTCTGGTCCATGACCGCCACTCCTAATATGGGGAGCCTGCTCCCATGATCGCAAGCTCGTACAACTCCCCCCCCTTAAAAAACTCATCAGCAAAACCAACACAGAAACCAAGATCACTGCATCTCCCGGGCTGGGGATTCAAGACCACGGCCCACTTAGTCTAGCTCAAACCCACTGGCCCCTCCCCAAACCACTCCCAGAGGGTCTATTTTAAAGGGCAGGGCATAAAGGAACACCCCCAGGTGGTGGACCCAGGCTGTCGATCAAAACTGGACTGACCAGAGGGAGAGAAGGTAACTTTAGTAAGCCTCCCAGAGATGGGTGGCTTAAAATTGTACATTGTTACTTGGTTTGAGTTGGACATCATTAGAAATCTGTAGAGAGGGGCTTTTATATGATTTTCTTTACAGTGTATGACGGGTATGGCACCATGCCATCTTCTTGACAAGTTGACCACTGTTGTTTTTAGCTATGGATTCTGTTATGTCACAGGAAGGGATTTAAAAGTCCCTAGGACAAGAACCCGATATGGTCAGATGACTTTTGTCTCTATTTCCACTATTGCTTGGAACTCACTGCCACCAAAATTGCCAAATATAGCAACGTAACGCAGTTTTAAGGCAACACTTTCCTATTGGTATCCTTTTTAATGTCTATGTCCTGGAATATCAATAAAGTATTTTATTTGTGTGTTGTTGTAATTGATGTATTCTTTTTAACTTTTTGTACCTGTTTATTAAATACAGATTAGTTCTGAAAACAGGTTTTGCCTAGTGGCCATAACCTGTTAAAATACAAAAATAAACTCAGACTTGATCTCAAACAAACTCAGACTTGCCTCCTCTGGTGATCATATGAGTTTGGGGGATATTAAATTGAATTGACTCTTCCTAGCCTCCAAAATGCTTCCAAAGAAAATATGTCTGTACACCTCATTCAACATACCTCTGCACACACTCACCTCTACCACTAGTTACAGCAACTGCATCGATGACTAGGTCCTCACCTCCCAGCTGCACTGTGCCTTTGAAGCTGACACACTCTCTGATACACCCAATGACCACTGGATGGTACAGTGCATATGCAATAACAGGTGCCCTAACTGCCCCCTTCCAAGTTTATTTGGTACACATCATCTACTTATCTAACCTGAGCTCTTTGCTTGATGACCTGTCTCATACTGACTTGTCCAATATCTATGTCCACTGACAGTGATGTCACCCATGACTACTTCCACTCTAAACACTTGGCAGTAAGGGATAATCCTGCCCCCTCCTTCAGGAGTCACATGTACCAGTCTCACATCTACCCAGGTTCATTACTTGATTAAAAGCTTATGGCTCTTCCTGGCACCTACGAAAAAACTTCTTTCTCCCCTGAGGATTTGTATTAGCAACTCCATAATTCCAGTAATCCCTTTTTCACTTTCTTCCATTTTGCTTTTTTGAATTTTGTTTCTGCACACTCACAGTGCTCTCTCTAAACAGACCGATACTTCCTCTCACTTGAAGGCAAACACATATCCCACTGTGCTTCCTTCTTTTCAAGATTCTGGTTCAGCTTTCTACCCTGCTATCTCTTCTCCCTTATCTCTCCTGATCTCACTTCCATTCACTCACTTTAATCATCTGGCTCCTGTAACATCTTAATCTCTCCCTATAAATCCTCTGCAGGGAAGACTGCCTTCTCCTCTCACCTCAGTCTCTTCTGGAATAGCCTCCCTCTCTTTCCCCTTATCCTTTATTTTCTTGATCCACAAAATCTCTACTCACTCTTTTCCTTCATTTAGCCCTCCTTTTTCTGTGCAACCTCTTCTGTTCTTCTTCTCTGTCCACTTGCATATCTTATAGAACTTTGCTTGCCTACATCCTTACCCTGACTGCTCCCCCCTTTCCTGATATGAAAAATAAGCTTCTACTCACGGAAGAGAGAGAGAAAGAAAGAAAGAAAGAAAGAAAGAAAGAAAGAAAGAAAGAAAGACCTTCAAATCAAATTGTGTTTCAGAATACAAAAATTTCCTTTATTACTGCTGTAATAACATAAACTGACTTGCATTGTGAGGGTCAGTTAGTAACTGTAGTACATTCTAGTATTGTACTAAATGTTCAAGTTCCAATGGAATAGAATTCTGTGGAATTTCAGAAAATTCCTTCAAATTCTACAGAATTCCTTTCGTAGTGAAGTTAGTAACATGTCATTTACAGTAACAGCTGAAATCTTTTTTGCAATCCACAGAAAATTGTTCTGTGGTTTATATGATCTGTGGAAAATTATTCTGTGGTTTACACAAAATGCTTTTCAGAATTACATGGAATAAAATCAGAAATTCCGAAAAGCATTTTAAAAGCAGAATGGCCATTCTGTATGAATTCCCCTGGTGGAATTCTACATCTTGCACAGCTCTAGTACATTCCTTCTGCATACTGTATCCTGGATAATGTACAGGATTTTTTTATTGATGCATTCAGTTGTTCTCTGGGTAAGCTCACTGGAACCAAGATTCCATTTACAGAAGTGACCTGGATGTCAATACAATAAGGTTAATGCAGGTGGTTACAATGCTGAAAACAATTTAAACAATATGCAGAAGGCTACAGTAAAGATACAAAAATATACACAGTATATTGTAGGATGCAGTAAGGACAATGAAGATGCATTTGAGGTAATAAAATATGTAAGGTACAATAGTATTTACTGTACAAGGTATGGCATATCATCACAATCAGTGACAATTTCAAGTACTGCATCAGTAACAAATTGGTGTTGTGAGGTGGGATTTTTTTTGGACATAAGACAGTTTACTGGAGCTACCATACCTTCATAATTGTATATCTGATGGATTTCTGCCCTGTTTGGTGGGGGTAATGACAACAGACAACAGGAATTAAGGTGCGACACACCAGGCTATGTGTACTTTTATTACCAGAGAAAATAAATAAATTAATCAGTCACAGGTTTCTACAGTCTTTATATCAGAGTGACCTTTGTTCTCTCAAAGTGGATGTCCATGAAGAACTGCTTTTTTCCGCTCTAGACCACTTTTTTTTGTCTAGGCTTCCCTAGTCTAGAAAATCTCTGTTGTTGCCCAATCCTAGCACAGGACATCTGCTGGAGGTCTCCTCTCATCTGCTGTCAGAGCACAACTGGTTAGATTTTTTTTTGGTCTATATCCAGGGATTTATAGTCACCTCCCCTCATTCATGTGACTTGCTTTGATTGTAAGCCAATTTACATATTTATTTAAATATCTTTGAGTTATAAAATATCCTCTGTAGCTTAACAGAGATAAGACGAGGCTTTATTATAATTTAATGTGTTGAATTATTATCAGAACCATTTGTTTGACTGCAATATGTGATTTTCATGTAACAAGCTGTTGGAATTCACCACCAACTTCTCTCATCACAGATACCCAGGCAAGCACATACTGTAGCTTAACTACTGTATGTAAGGACTGGGGCTGGCCAACACCTAGAGGATTCTGTTTCCCAGGTAAGTATGGTAAACAAAGTGTGTGCTAGCAGTTTGTTTAAACAAGGTTTGACATTGATACTTTTCTTTTTCTGTTTTACATGTCTAGACAGCTGAGAAAAAAAAACCCTTTTTAAGCAACAAAGCTGTTATATGTTTCTTATTGACTGGATTTTCTGGGTAAAACAAAATAAAACAGAAATGCATTTCTGACATAGAGTTTTACCAGCAGATTCCTTTTTATTGTGTGGTGAAAGAAAATGTTTTGTCTTCACAGGAGCAACTTAATTTATAAACGTGTGACAGAAATGAAGGTGCACAGTTCATTTATGTTTTCAAGAGGGTTCATAACCTATTTCTCCTCGTTTGCATATTTGACATACGGTATAAGCTCAACTAAGCTTTTTATGTACTTTGCTTCCTACTATATGCAGGTAACCTCTTACTATTTATAGTCTCTATTCTTTTAATTTTACACATAGCCCTACACTGTCTCATATTTTTTTTTAATGCTACAGAAACTCTTCCCATAAAGTTAACCAATTTGCAAGGCAGGTTCTCTCAGAAAGCAGTCTGACATTTTCTGTTGGAGAGCACCCACCATGAAATTAAGAAAGAAATAAAAAAGACAGACAAGTAGGAAACAGAAAATGCAGATAAGGACAGAGGAATAAAGTTAAGTTTGAAAGCGGTAGGGGGGGCAGATGATTTACAATGATTCGAGATTCACAAGCTCAGAGTCTGCATAAAGAAAGTATGCTGTTACAACACACTTAGGGAAAGTACAGGCTGGAGAAAAATAGGGAAAGCACAGAGCAATGAGATTTGGTATAAAACATACATCTACTGGCCAGGGCATCTCCCTGCCACATAGCCCCAGTTTGTTTTTAGACATGGAATGATGAGGATCTGTTTATTCTGTGATCTTAGGTTCAGTTAGGCTTGTGTGAGGTAGTAGGTTGGATAGGCTGGTGGGGTTATTATCTGATAGTACCTTGCGTTTAAATGTGGCTAAGCTTGGTTAGCCAAGAACTCCAGGGGAAGCCAGTTTCATTGACACTACAAGTTACTGTTGTGGTGGTCTCACATAGTGTTCATGACAAATTGCCCTATTACACTACATGGGAGGAAAATATCTGCCATGTTGAATAAAGTCTGATGCACTGCCCCAGATAAGATAGCCATAGTTCAGCACAAGCAGTGGACTGGATTGGGCTATTGCTTGTCTGGGGACCATGGCAAATGATACATTAACCTGCAGTGGACACCTTTTAAGCAGGTAATGTTTCTGGGAATTTCAGATAGCTGGATTACAAATATTAAGCTAGGATCACATTGCAGGTTCAGTTATTTGTAAGTTTCTGTTACTTCAATTGGGTGTGTTTATTGGGTAGTATTTGGAAGGAGTTCCAGGTTTTACTGAGATTGGCACATGACCCAAATTGCATAGCTTTGTTTTTATGTTTGCTTGTGCACATGTGCAAGAAACATTATGTAGCAGCTTAGGAGAGCAGTGGGTTGTGGAGGTGCGGCACTGTGGCGGCCAATGCCACCACTGCATTTGTGGGCTTGGCATTGTGTACCCAATGCAATGGCATGCTCCTGCTGACACTAGTTCTGTAAGCATGCCACCAACTTGAAACAATTTGACAGCTGCAATGAGGGAGTGACCTGTCATTGCAGGGCAGTGCCTTGTGTGGTGTAACATTTCAATTAACATGGCGGTAGCTGTCACCATCCACCTCACACAGTCCCCATGAAAGCCAACATTAGGGGTGCCCAATCCCCCTGTTGGCATGCCCCCTCCTCAGTTCATTTGTTGATGGGGGATCCAAATCCCCACTGGCATAATGCCCCCCCCTGTTAGTAATGTGCCAATGGGGGTGCCCAATCCCCCTCGGCTCATGTGCCCCACCCAAACACAGACACATTTTATGTGCTGACAGGATGCCCAATCCCCATCAGCTCCAGGCGCCCCCCAACAAACACCCAGATGGCATGCTGGGAGCCCACCCCAGAATGCCAACAGTCCCTGTAAAAGAAAATGTACCAATTTCTTTTTTGTTTTCCCCTGTGAAACAGAAAACCATCCCTCACTGTCTCCGGTGCCCCCCAACCCACACCCACCCTCTGCACACCCACCTCCCAACACAACCCCACCCCATACTTACCTCCAGAGCCCAGCACGATGATCTTCAGTGGAGTGGGAACACGTCTGCACTCATCATAACCGACCACAAACTGAAGAAATGCCAGTAAGCTGTATAATGACATAAATGGGTGTTTTCAACTTAGGTGGATATCTTGGCCATTTTGTGTATTTTGGCACCAAATTTTTGACATGGGGTCCTTGGGACTCCACCTCATGAATTCAGTCACTGTCATGTGGTTATTCAGTCCCAAAAGGTGATTTTGCGGTCACTGCACTGAATCACCTTTCAGGACCAATTAATGAAGCAACAGTGCCACTGTTCATGAGGTGGGCTCATAAAAAGCCCATGTTGCAAATTTAGTGACAAAATTACACAAAATGTCTATGTTATGAGCCTGCGCTGTGCAGTTTCCATGCACACTCATAGCTTCGAGAATTTTTAATATTTGCATTCCAGATTTTCAACATTACCATTTTTATACACCTCCTTATGAACATTACAGCTGTCATTTTTCATATCCTGCCTAAAATGTGTTCTCACACATCTGGAGCACAATGGCACGGTTGCTCAGGGAAATCAATGTTTGGGAGAGATTAAGAAAATCATAGTGACACTGTTCATGAGCAGAGGTCACAAAATGCCTGTGTTGAAAATTTGGTGAAAGAATTCCAGAAAATGACTGTGTTACGAGCGTACATCACGTAGTTTCCACTCATGCTTGTAAGTTAAAGAATTTTTTGTATTTTCTCTCCAGATTTTCAGAATTACCATCTCTTCACATCTCTCTATGAATGGTACAACTGTCATTTTTCACATCCTGCTCAAACTGTGTTTTCATACATCCGGCACAAAATGGCATGGCTGGGACAGATTTAAGTGATGTTCTGACTTAGCACTACAAGATATTAGGCTTCATAGCCCAATACCTTATAGCTGTGTGAGCAGATGGGAGAAAATATTTTAATTTTAAAGTTATTGTCTTTTGTTTTGGAAGGGATTGTAACTGGCACCGAAGTTTCGGCCAGCTGATCCCTTCCAGCTTGCTGGAGATGGCGCTCCTCCCAACTCTGCCCCAAGCTCTCAGAAATTGTGACGTGTGGCCAGGGAGAGCATGGGGGTGAGCTCCATACAAGTCATTGGGGGCTATTTTTAGAGCAGGTTTTTAGCCATTTTAAACAGTCTTAGGGGGAAATTAAAGCAGTTGCTTAACTAGTAGGGTCCCTACTAGTTAAGTGACTGCTTTAATTTTCCTGCCATACATCCCAATTTCTGAGAGTGTGGGGGGCAGAGTTGGGCAGAGGACCAGCACCAGGACATTGGAAGGGATTGGCTGGGCAAGGCTTGTGCACCAGTTATGATCCCTTCCAGAATAAAAAGTAATAACTTTAAAATTAAAATGTTGCCACCAATTAGCTCAGAACAATATAAGGTATTGGGCTATGAAGCCCAATACCTTATATTGGAAATTTCCTTTCAAAATAATCACAGTGTCACTGTGCATGAGCAGAGGTCCCAATGCTTTCACGAGGTGGGGGTCACAAAAAGGCCATGCTGAAAATTTGTAATGCAAATTCCAACAACGCCTGGGGCATTAGGGTTTCTAACCATAACATCCCTCTTTGTACAGACTGATAGGTGTCAGGGAAGTGCCTTTGGATTGCCGCTGTAATGCTCATGCTATTCCACCCCCATCCCCACCACCACCCCACCCTGCAGCCAGTGACAGGCATTGAGGTGTGCCTTGTGGACTCTTTGGCCCCAGAGCTCACCCCATTCTCCTATACTGCACCCATTTCAGCATATTTTCTTATAGAATGGGGTGACTGTAAAGCCAAACACCCCAAGGGACACCTCAACACTTGTCAGTGTCTACAGGATAGGGCGAGGTGAAATGGCATGAGCGTTATGGGCGATGACCCAAAGGCACACCCCAATGCCTGTCCATCTCTACAGGGTAGGGTGGGGTTGACATCACTTCAGTGCTTCACTGCCATTCCTATTCTGCATCTGTCTAACTCATGCCCTTCCAATGCTAATACAAGCAAGCAAACATTCAGCATTGACAATTGTGTCTAGTGTATTGAAATATTTTGCTGACTAATCCATTTTCAATAAAAGCCTTCTTTAATTATAATGGTTTGCTTCTTTCTGTGTGTCCTTTACAAGATCCGGATATCTATATTACAGCTAGTCTGTTGAAACATCTATTTAATTATTTTTACTTTGAATGAAATCTTATCACTTTGTACTTCAGATATGAAGGTTGTGTTACAGAAATTTTAGGACCTATGGCTTGAACTGTACTAACTGCAGATATTTCCCTACTGAATTACTTTGTGTTCATCTGGACTATGGTAAGAGGGGTAGTGGTGTAGACGTATACTGTCAATCCCAAATTGGCAGTTATTTTAGATTTTTCTTGGCTCCTCATTTACCTTCTCCAGTGAGCTTCTGCTTTGTAGAAACATAGAATTTGTACGCAGATAAGGACTGCTTGGATCACCCATTCTGCCCCATTTGTCTCTGTCTATACTGTCACCGCAGACCCAATGTGATCTCCATCTAGTCCCGTCTCATTTTCTTATTAAAATTGCTTTGTGCCTATCCCATGCATGCTTGAAGCCCACCACTGTTTTTTTTCTTCCACCACATCTGCTGGTAAACTGATCCAGGCATCCACCACTTTGATAGGAGCTACATCATTTTCCCACTTTCTAATTGTATTAGAATTCCAGTTGTTGAATTTTCAAATGTTTTTTTACTCCAAAATCAAGAAAAAAAACACTCTTTACCTTACATACATACAGTAGCTGAAATGATACAGATTTAAAAGAATGCAAGGACATTTACTATAGGGAATAGTATACCATATAGATGTAATATGACTGCTCAGCAACAGATCTACTCATTATACCAAATATCTAAAGTGTTTTAGTGTAGCCCCTTTATTATTCAATAACAACATAAATTGTCCTCTTACTGCAGGTATTTAGAGAAAAAAAAAAATCAAAGTTCACTTATTTTGTAAAACGTTTACTGTGGGGCTCAATGTCATGATCTAACTTGTCTAGTCATGTAATGCCACTACTGCTATGATGAACTGAGTGATGACTAGATATAATGAATAGAAACGTTTTGCTGTTAAGCTATTAGTAGTGATGGCTCTGCTCATTCCTGACAGTTTATGTCTGAAGATGCTGAGTGACATGACTAGACAAGAAGGAACATGAAACTATGCACCACTATAATTCAGGATAATAATATTTCCAGACCAGTACATAGGTATTTCTTTTATATCTAAACCCACCAGAAAGACTTTTCTCACCATGAAAGTCCTGCCATCAAGTTGAACAAAATAGTATTTAAAGAAAGTCTCAGAAAATAAAATATAATACTCACCCAAAAGAGGTTGGATCCAAGATATTAACTACTTCAGTCAGATCAAAGTACAATGTTCTTGTTGACATTAGAGAAACTGAGAACGGAGACTTCACATAATCAACAATTAAATCTGTTTTTATAAAGGTATTTTATACCCTTTTGCAAATATCACTTTGGCTGGTTTCTGCTATTGAAACTGAGTGCTAGTCTCAAGAATGTCCTGATTGTAGTCATTTTTTTAAACAGTTTATTGTTTTTCTCTACATCATAACATGACTAACATACAATGTTACATTCAGTATGTTTGAAGACAAGGCATAGTAAATTAAAGAAATACATTTATGCAGTAAATACCATGACTTGATGGTGAAGTTTGCTGCATAAATTTGACACTGGTTGCAGTCTGTGAAAAAGCTACAGGAGGGTCCCCGACCCACACTACTTCATTCCCTGAGAACTAGATAGGATAAGAAAGGAAAGAGAAGGAACTGTGCAGTCAGTGTACACAATCCTAGTGCTTGGTTTAATTTTGGCCACTATCTTAGTTTCCTGACTCTTATATGCAGACCTCCACTTAGGTGGTAATGCCTTTACCACAAGCAAGGCTTCTTATTCAGCTTGCTAGTGCCAGAAGTCACTCATGTCTCTTAGCATCCAACCATCTGTCCCACGACAACCAACCATCCTACTTTTCAACTCTCTTCTCCATCCTGGGTCAAAGTCCCTGCCTTGGTAAACTCTTCAAAGGCAAACCATTTCTTGTGTATTATGGGGTTACCTGTGGCCCTGTAGATCAACATTTCCAGGATGACACATTCAGCCAGCTGTTTTAGCCATGCCTGGCACTTGGGTGCTTTGTCTGATTTTCATAATGTGAGTATGCCTGTTTTGTTGCATAGTATGGCAATGTAGATAAACTTCCTAACCCCCTCTGTGATTCCTTGTATTTTTGTCAATATCCCTAGGAGTGCCATCTGGATTTCAAAATTAATTTGGGTCTTCCCTATTGTTGTTAGGACCCTTCTGATGTTTTGCCAGTAGGGTAATAGCTTTTGACAGGTAAACATCATATGGGTTAGATCCCCCGGCATCAGCTTACATCCTAGGCATTGGCCTAAATGTGTTGGGGATAATCCAGAAAGCTAATAAGGAGTGTAGCATACTCATTGGTTGGTAAGAAATTACATAAATTTGGACTTACTATGAATGTACAGCAAATACTCCATCTGTCTTGTAGGATGTCCTCCCAGTCCTCCAGTTCAATGATCATGCCCAATGTATTTTGTCACTTTTCCTGGGTTTTCACTCATTTATCCAGGATTCTGATTAATGAGAGTTTGTAAATGGTCGAGACCAGCACAGTCATATCACAGGCATTGTGTAGGATCATGACTAAGCCTGATGATTCCTCTAATCCATGTATCAGTTCAAGGGTTGTGGAGATACAATGCTTAATTTGAATGTATTTAAAGGTATGTGAGTCCAGGAGGTCATATTTTCTCACAAACTCTGTGAAAGTACTCAGTCTGCTGTTCTTGTAAAAATGCACAAATAGGGGAATGCCTCTTTGTGTCCAGCTTCTATAACTTGGATCATTCAGGAACTCTGGTTAAATTGGGTTACCCCATAAAGGAGTACAGTTAGTATGTAGCAAGCTAATTACAATGAATCATTTTACCCTATACCATTTTTTCAGCAGGTGTGATACCACTGGTTTCCTCTGAGCCACACCACCACCGTTGCATGGTTTTACTATAGTGAGGTGACATCCACCTGGCCGACATCCCTGGCAGTAACAGCCACAATGCCAAATGTCAGCATTGCACTGACAGGGATGCCACATTGTTTCTATAGGGGGACTGTGCCCCCTGACCCCTCATGTGGGGGGTTTTGCCCTCCCCACACCTCCCAGTCTCTAGGAATACAACTCTGAGTTGGAGTTGTCTTGGGGGAGGAGGCAAAACACCGGGTGATGCAGTCCCAGTGCCAGCAGAGACCATCACAGCGACATGCAGTATTTGCTTGAATCTTGTCACTGTGATTGTCTTCGCTGCTGCGTGTTTGTTCTGCAGTCGGTATACCCCATTGTGCACTATTGATTAGCATAGCAGGTCTGCAAGTCTCTTCTTTCCTGTGATTTCTTTCTTCATTAGTATGTCTTTGTGTTTACAGTCAAGACTGCACCAGTCCCTAAAGTCTTCCAGCTGTGCCACCCAGTAGTACTTCTCAAAGTGTTGGACTCCCAAGCCCCCTTCACCTGGGGGAAGAGAAGGTTGATCATAACTGACATGGGGAGTTTTATTTTCCCACAGCTACTCCATGCAGCAAGCCTGACGGTGTTTAATGAACTTACCAGGTACTCTAACTGGCCTGACCCGAAAGAGGTAGAGAAATTTTCCCAGTACTGTCATTTCAAGTACATTTGCTGTGCCTATCAGGGTGAGTGGAAGAGTCTTCCATTTATTAATTAGCCTTTTTACCTCTACCAGAAGGAGAGGGAGGCTTGCTTCAAATAATACCTGCAGCCTTTTAGTCACCTGGATGCCTAGGTACTTAACCCCTTTGTCAATCCATTTAAAGGGAAGGGATGTTTGTAGTGCTTGATTGGTCACAGCTGCATAAGGGCATCACTATGGATTTTGACACATTAATGTTGTATCCTGCTGTCACCTTGAATGCCTCAATGACATCCATTAATGTGAATAGGGATGTTCAGGGGTGGGTGATGCTGGCCAGTAGGTTGCAGGAATACAGGGATACAGGTGCAGTAACAGAGTGAACTCCCAGTCCTGTGATTTCCAGGTGATGTTGAACTGCCAAGGACAAGGGATCCAGGGTCACATCAAAAAGGAGAGGGATGGGGACAACCCCATCTGGTGCTTCTGAAACCCAGTTGTTGGTCTGTGTGGCTGCAGTGGAGTGGAGGTACATAGCCTGTGTTAACTTTAGGAACCTTGGGCCAAATCTCATACCAAGCATCATCTTTCAGAGGCAGTCCCACTTAAATCCAGTCGTATGCCTTCTCAGCATTGAGCAAGACCACCACCGGACAGTCAGAGTGCTCTTGCTGCCCTCTAGTTGGGATCTTCACTAATTTTCTTCAATTGACATCTGTGCCCCTGTCTCTGATGAAGTCAGATTGATTAGGTGTGACAATTTTGGGGAGGATTGCTTCCATTCTGGTGGCCAGGAGTTTAGCATACATCTTGAAATCTGCATTAAGCAGGAATATTTATTTATTTATTTAGTTTTTGATAACCAGGTAGGTGCACTAGGCAGGAACTACCTTTTTTCAGGTACAACCCGGGAGAATACAACAGGTCTGAACATACAATGAACAGCAGTACAAGTAGTACTTAAGTGTGTTACAGTGCTTAAAAGTACAAATTGAGAGTTACAAGACAGATCGCAGTGCAGTCAGAGATAAAAAAACATGATCATAGCAATACAATCAGTGTATACAAGTTAAAGCAGTACACAGTTGATATTTCCAGAGTAAAGCTGAAAAATTAAGTCAGATACGTACAGAGTACTACAATACAGCAATGTCAAACAAAAAGGGATACAGTAATTACAACGTACAATGCTAAGGGTACCAACAATACAGCACAAGGTGAAACATAAATATAAAGAGGGAGTGCTGGAAGTTGCAGGAAGATGATGTTGCAGTAAGAAAATGTCAAAAAAATTAAAGCGCCAACAGGTATTACAGAAAGTAGAAATCTAGGCATAAAGGGCAAAGTAACAGGAGCAGGATTGCAACAGTTAGATAGGAGTGAGAGGAATATTCATAAGACCTATTATAGCTTGGTGTTGCATCTGTATGTGAAGGTACAGTACTCAAAAGGTACTTGTGGTAAGCTTGATGAAATCGAGCAAAAACAGTGCTGTTGCATAGTACAGGGGGAATGCAGTTCCACAACTTATGAGTAAAGAACTGGAATGCTGCCATTCCAAGGTCAGTCCTTACATAAGAGATGGTAAGGAGATTAAGGTTCTTCAATCTTAAGGGGTAAGGTGTAGTCTGAAGTTGAAGCAGGTCAAAGAATTGTAGAGATTGCTGAGGAATAGAAAGAGCCCCTCCTGATCTACTGGTTTATTTGGTTTCAGCATGACTGTGACTCTTGCCTCCTTGAAGGATTTGGTGAGCATTTCCTCTACGTACATTTCTTGGAAGGTGTCCATTGGGAGTCCATAAGGACCATCACTAGCTTTTTATACTGCCATCTGGCCCAGGGGCCTTGCCTGAGGGAAGGCTTCCCAATTCAGTCAGCATGTCCTGTTTCATTATGGGGCCCTCCATCTTCTCCCTGTCCACATCCACTATTTTCGGCAGCTGGCTATAAAAATCATAAGTATCTCCCTTTGTTCTGCCTGAGGAATTGCTTTTACCCTTCATGTATAAATCTACATAGTACTTGACAAATGTCCCATATATGTCCTTTTGCTTTGTGAGTTAAACCTCCTCACTGCTTGTAATGCCATCTATTTATCACTGGGTTGTCCATTTTTTTCAGCTGTAGAGACAGTAGTTTACCACACTTGTTACTTGATTTGCAGTGTTTGGCTTTTTGTAATATAAAGGTCCTGTCTAGCTGTCTAGAAGAGATCTTGTTGTATGTCATTGTAAGTCTGGTGAGGGTCTAGTACTTACCTGTATCATGGGTTTGTTTCAGATCCTGTTCAAGCTGCACGATTTGCATTTTTAGCTGTGATAGCTGTTTTCTCTTTGCTTTGTGAATATGGGCAGCCTAAGCTATAGTCCTACTTCTAACAAAGGCCTTGGGGACATCCCACACCATGCTGATCTGTTCTACTTAGCATTTGTTTGTAGTCCGAAGTTCCTTGATCTCCCCTCTGAGCTGTTTTAGAAACTCCTCCCTATTGAGCAGCAGGGGGTCCAATCTCCAGACTTGCAACCCCTGCCTGCCTTCTGTCCCAAGGTGAATGGTCATTTTACAGGTGCGTGGTCTGAGATGACTGTTGGGAGATATTTGCACACCATAATCTCCTTTATTAAGAATGTGGAGATATAAAAGAAGTCTATCCTAGTGTAAGCTCTGTGGACTGGGGAGTAGAAGGGGTAATCCTTCACTGTGAGGTGAAGAGCTCTCCAGATCTCTGTCAGACCTAGATCTTCTGTTTGCTTTTTTAGTATCCCTGATACCCTATGCAACTGATAGGGCTGTGTGAAGGACCTATCCAGGATATCATCCCATATTATCTTGAAGTCACCACCCCAGATTGTGTCTCCTTGCATCTGCCTGATTGACAGCAACAGGTTCTGATAGAACCCTGTGTCATAGTAATTTGGCACATTAATATTAAGTAGGATCACCTGCTGGTGGTATAGTGTGCCTTGTAGTAAAATCCATCTGCCATTAAGATCTGACTGCTATTTCACTACGTTTAGGGGCAGATTCTTATGTATTAGTGTGGTCATCCCTCTAGCATGGTTCATGTATGAAGCATAGAAGGCTTGTCCAACCCAACCTCCAGTCAGTGTTTCGTGTTCATTAGTATTGGGCACATTTCTTTCAGGAATGCTATTTGGGTGTTCTTTTTTAAGGTGACCTAATATTTTCTTTCTCTTTATGGGATGATTGAGCCCTTTGACATTCCATGACATTAAAGTTGTGCATTCATCCATTTAGGAGTATGAGTATGTGCTGCCTACTCATTTCCAGCACTGCATGACTGTAACTTGGAGTCATATGCCAAGTGGGTAGGGGAGTACCCTGTGCATCCACCCAGATGAGCTGCTGAGGTAGCTGGAGTTCATCAGAGTACCAAGACAGTGACCAGTTACTGTAGAAACATGGAAAGGTTCTAATTCTACAGAGAACTAGAAGAGGGATCTGAGCTGGATCCATGTCAACACTTAGAATGGGACGTTGACCTAAAGGCCTACCTGATTACTTTCAGGTGGGTTAGTGGCCTGAACGTGGTAATGCTAAGATACCTTCAGACCAATTTCTTAAGGAAAAAACTAGTCTCCCCTTACCTAGAAAAGGACTAATAAGGTAACTAATTCGAGGATGTGCCCGACCGTGCTCCCTCGTGTCACCTAGGGCATATACCTTTTCTTACTGTTCCCAGCCTTACTATCTGTTAGGATCCTGCCCTTCACTTCTGCCAACCTCTCCCTGTTGTGGCAGCCCTGGGTTATATGACCATCCCCTCTTCCTCTCTGGTTAGTTTGGTGATCCACTGACTCCCAACCTCCGAGCGGCAGCCACCGACAGAGATATAGGGGCCCATGCATCCTGGTGGCCATGTTCCTTCCTCTTCCAGTCCACCAACTACTGGAGCTTTTTCTCTCTTGGGTATGGTTTTGGACTTCTGTCGAATATGCTACATCCCGCCCCCTCCTTCTTCGGCCCCTCCCCTCTGTCCCACTCTCCCTCAGGGTCGGTGCCCCACAGCAGCTGATCTGACATCAGAAGAATAAAAAGCCACAGTCATGCCTCTCCACTGTCCCTGTTCATGAGGGACAATCTTCATTTTAACCCTCAGAACTGCTCCGTCCCTCATCTGTCCCTCAAGGAATGGGTGCTGCCCTCACAGAGAATGCACTACAAAGCAATGCCCCAAAGCACAAATTCTTGTTATTCTAAGGTGTTACATCAAAAATAAATGTTGTACAAGTAAGCACAATGCTTTTCACAGTGCTCTGAGCTTGTTATCTCATTGCTTGAGGATGAGTACCTCATCCAGGGGATTGTTGTCCCTCATCCCTAGTTTTAAGTGTCTGTGTTCCTCCTTTCAGTGGCAAAAGGTTGAGATGCATGCACAGACGACCTAACTGTCCTACTCCCTACCCCACATTCACCATTAGGGCATCACATTATGTGTGTTTCAATCGGGTCACTGGGGATTCAGGTGCTGGTACCCCTTCCAGTTCATCCTCCTAGTGGAGAGAGTAGCGGCTGTCTAGCTGAGGAAGAGGTCCCCTTCTCCTATTCTGGGCTGGTTCCTGCTCCCCATTCCTGTTGCCCCTCCATGTACACCATCCCCTCCTCAGTCATCCTGGGGGGGACCTTCCCTCCATTCTCCACCCAGCAGGCTGACCCCAGTGGGCTTCATGGAAATGTGAGTCAGGGAGGGAGTAAGAGCTAGTGGGCAGAAGAACCACCCCTCTGCCTATGCACCCCTCCCTCTACCCACCCCCAGAAACCCCACAGGCCCAGTGTTGGTTTACAGCTCAGCCATCACCCCATTGTCAGGCTCAATAACAGGAACTGGTGACTCCCTCACACCCTCCCACATTCTTGGGTTTGGAGGTTTGCTTCAGTGTCTGCCATTTCTGGGACAGCTGCAGAACTCCTTGTTTCTCACCTTCCACAGTGTTGTCAGGAAGTCATGTGCATTTCCCATGCAGCAGTCCATTTTAAAGGTTTTTCCCATCCCAGATTGGCCATAATAAACACTTTGACTGTAGCAGCAGTATCTGCCAGCAACCACACAATTTTCTCAAGCAACAATGTCTGTTTGGCCAAACTACCAAGATTTCCCATTTTCCTTCATCTTCATTCAATCATGAAACAAGGCACAGGATCCTAAAGACTTCAAGAGTTCCCATGCCTGTGCCATGCCCACCATGAAAATAAAAATATATATCCTAGTACAGTGCTTTGCTGTTCACCATCAGTAGCATGCACAGCCCAGTTCCAGCAATTGCACTCCTTGAGTCTAGCATGCATACCCATCAGGCATCCTCCACAGAAGGGATCCTCAAAAATTGTGAGTGCAGGCCCTTTTTATTGGTACTTTGGCACAAGTCATCAAATGGAAAATCAGCTGCTAGAACTATCCCAGCAATATCTAGGGAAAATAAACATAACCTGAGCATGAATCCATTGTTGTCAGAAATATATTCCAGCCCAAAAACTATTCAATTATTTTTTTTTGCTTGCTATCAAACACTACCACTTGAAGAATCCTTGCCTCATAGCACCTCCGGACCCCACACCGGAAGGGGAAGAGGCCATCACAGTGCCACAGTATTGACATGCATACCTCACAAGATACAGCTCCACAGCAGTCGCACCCCCAACCCCACCCAGCAGTGATGTGGAAGTTAGCCAGGATTCCATCAACATAAAGGAGAAAAAAAAACTTTTGTATTTCTGATTTTGCAGCCATCACATAGATGGGAATAAAACCATTACTGACTAGGTGCAGGTTTGACTGCACTTGTGAGGAGAATCAACTGAGAAAGGGAAGGAGAAAGTACCAGTCCATGGGCATCAGAGCAACTGCAGTAGCCCCCCCAAACCATAGTCCCCCATCCTCCCTGATTGCCCCGGATCAAGCAAGCTGGTGACAGCTGCAGAGCCCCAAGTGGCTCCCTCACCCATATTTGTTGCGGTTCTAAATCTATGCTCCTATCACCACCAGCCATGTCCAAAGTTACCTACCCACCCCGCCACACCCAGACTCTCACACTCAGTGAACCTTCCATGCTCCCTCCAGTATAGGCAGGCCTGCAAGAATAATTACTCAGAGCAATAGCCCTCTAGAGGAAAACCAACAAAAATTTAAATCAGCAACCACTGATGTTTTAGTAACAGTCATTCTTCAAGAGTTTTCCCCCCTTGCCAGCCTGCTAAGCAGCTTGCAGACTTTCAGGCAGTGGCCATCTTGCTTCCAGAGGTATAGCTTGGGATGCTTCCCTTCAGTCCAGCCCTGCAGTTCCTCAGTCCTCCTTTAGTTCTTAGTCCTATTGTGTACAGTTTGTTTACCATTTCAGGGGCACCTCGGCCTCGCTAAATAGTCCATCTTTTGCAGACAACCCATTGAGCTTTCTTGTGGGGCAGTAGCAAGTTGGACTCTGATGTGTTTAATGTTAAAACCCCATAGTGACAGCTGGTGTTCCTCTGCACAGTCCCTCATTGTTTGCACTGGGGACATCAGAGCCTCTCTCTGTACCCTAAACTTGACTTGAGGAAGACTGTGGTAAATGTGACCCCCATTTTCTCTTTTACTTTATATTGAGGCACCACGGGACATTCCTTCTAATCTTTTCCCTAAAAACCTTACAAATCTACTGCAGTAGTAAAATCTTCATGTCCTTTATCTTATTACATGTTTTTATCTTAATGGGGTGGCCTCCCATTATGGTATCTAACACTATCTGCCCCGTTATATTTCTTTTTCTTGCCCTGTGGTGCATAGTTCTGCAAGTTGTAGAAGAACAGTCTTAGTTAGGCTGTGTAAGTGAGTAATACAGTGTATAGATAGGCTATGAAATAAAAAAGTGAAATGCCTTAAAAAGCCCTGTAGAAAGATGCAGCAATGATAAATGAATAAATACAGCCCTACCTAGACTGCATGGCAAGCAAGCCGTACTACACTTAATCATGCTGTAACTTAGTAATAAGAAAGATTAATGAGAGTCTATAGATACTTGGGAGTACAAAGACTCCCATAAAGAATTATTGAGCATGTGAATGTCCCACTGCACTCTAATGAAACATTCACTTGCTTGGAATAAACTGTTCAAAAGTATAATTCCCCTTGTTAAGAGATTATTCCCCTATTAGGTAAATAAAAGGGGTTTAGGTTGTCAGTAGCTGCATGGAAGATGTTTAAATATACTGACTGAAATGCTTTTCGAATGGACTGTAAAACACAGTCTCTTCTACATTTCAAATCCTTCCCGCTTGTAAGCAACCATCTCTAAAGTGGAATTTCTTACCTAGACATATGGTAGCGTTGAATAAAGAGATACTTCCTTTTGAAAGGAGTTAGGTTTTATGCTGGAGCTGTAAGCTGTTTTCTGGCAGAGAAATGTATAGTGCTGGTTTCCGAATTGAATTGCAGAGCGAAGCTCCTTCTGCATATTTCGGACCCAGTCTATCCGGTCACCAAATACATTTTTCTCTAGAAATCCAGGAAACATTCTACAAATAAAAAAGGAATAAATAAACCACCAGGTTAATTTATTTATTGGCCTTCCAGACAGGAATCCCATAATAGTTATGTCCAGACCATGATAATTAGAATGCCCGGATGGACGGCATTCTGTCAGTGGTACGAAAAATAAATAAAAGCCCTGTAAATCGTTGAGTAAAACAAAGGACCATAAGAAAATGAGGTACCTGCTTAGAAGTAGATTTTAAGACAAATATCAGGTTAGTTTTGGGTTTGTTCATTTAAAGCTGAGAAATGAAGACTTTAGCTGGCCCTCCTGCTGAATCATTAGTCTTCAGGTATTGTTTTCTTAGGAGCCAGTGGCCCCCTTCTGGACTATATTTATAGAGCACCCTGATGTGCTGATAGAACCAGGAAGGAGGGGATAAATCTTTTTATTAATAATTAAGCATTTCTGTCTTCTGTTTAAAGAAAAGAAAAGTGTTTCTCCTTGAATAAATTAAAAGCTATTCATTGGATGCTGGAATGGTCATACTGATCCCCCATCACTATGTATTAGAATAGAAATTTAATGTATTAGGATGGGGCGGATCAGCTGACCAATTATGTTAATGCGTCCACCTATATAAGGTGGAGGTCCCTTTCAAAGGATCAGATAGCTTAGGAGCACAGAGGATGGTAGATGTATGGAGGTGAGCTCATCTACTCTGTGGCAGTACAGTTACTAAAGTACTGGTTGTCTCAAGTGAGAAAAAAAGCCATTTAGCACATTGTTGGGTTTGTTTATTGTTTTGTTTATTTGTTTAAAATATTTTTTTTTTATGTTTATCTTTTTCACTTAATAAAAATCACACAAAGTCATGTGTGTTTAAAATAAACGTCTGTGTCTGGCTTACCACTTCCCACACTCGTTCACAAAGTGGTGTCAGAAACGGGATCAAGTTGGTTGTCCAGGTTATAGTGGGGGAGACCAGCTTAGTACCAGACCTGGTATTGTGATAAGCAAATGATGATGGTGACTGGAACAGGTGAAGTAAAAACAAAGGGAGCTGTGACTCAGCCACACACGGAAAGAACCATGAACCCCTACATCCTGGTTTGGGAGACTCGGTAAGAGAGAGAGAGTACCTAAGGAATGGATTCCTTAAGGGAGAAGAAGAAGATCATCAGGAGCGGTGACCTGAGACTGGTAAAAGACCTCCTGAGGGACTATCAGACCTTCTTCATTGGCTGGCCATGCACCAGTAAGAAACTGAATGACGTAGGGGCATTGATGCACAGGAGAGAGAAAGTGAACAACAACGACAAGACATGAGGTGGGCTGAGACATTACAACTAATTTAATCTATGGGGGCTAGACAAGGAACTGGGGGAAGTAACAACTCTAACCCAAATGTTAACAACCCAAAAGACATTAAATTAACCAGAATGACAGTAAATGAAGATATTGAATCATATCTAACAACATTTGAAAGAGTTTCAAAAGCATGTGACTGGCCTAAGACACTATGGGTAGTCAGACTAGCCCCCAACCTCTCTGGAAAAGCCCAGTTGGCATATAGCAATATCGATACCAGTTTTGTGGAGCACTATGATCTTGTAAAACAGGAAATATTAAAGCGTTATGATATCAATGCAGAAACATACAGACAACACTTTCAGGCCTTAAGACATTCCCCCCTTGATCCCCATCAAGAGACCTATACATGATTAAAAGAACTATGTGTCAAGTGGATACAACCAGAAGGAAAGTCTCATACAGACATTATTGAACTCTTTGTATTAGAACAATTTTTACAGATTCTTCCAAAAGAGGTACAGATCTGGATAAAAGAACATAACCCGGAATCTGCATAGATAGCTGTAACTCTGGCAGAAGTTTTCTTGACAGTCCATCAGCCCTAATGAAAAGGAGGACAGAGACAGGCTGATCTACCTATAAAGTCCCAGGCAGGTATGGTAAGAAATACCCAGACTGTGTATTCAAGAAAAGAGGAATGGTACAAGACAGGGAGAGATAACCAAGGCAAGAGAACGTTGTCATCTAATATAATATGTCATAACTGTAAAGGACTGAGCCATATTGCTCGTCTCTGTCCTTCTAAGAAATCTGACATAGTACACTTAGCATTGTTACAGTCTGGATATATGTTTACAGATGTCACTGTTAATGGAAAACATGTGGTTGGGCTCTTAGATTCAGGTAGCAAAAACAACTTAGTTAGGCAGGATTTAGTTAAAACCTTCCAAAAAGGGGCCCCATTCATGCAGTTTGTGCTCACAGTGATGCTCGTCTATACACCACAACACAATTATCCATGGATGGTAAGGGGAATAAATAAAAAGTGACTGCAGTGATAGTACCATCCCTCCCTGTTCCAGTAGTTATTGGGCATGATTTTCCTGGGTTCACCTCTTTATTGATTCAACAAGAAACATTGTCAGCAGTAACTACATGGGCCCAAGAGAAAAAGGAAGCAATTTTAGGGAAAGTGTTTCCTTTTGAGGAGGAGGTGGTGGAACCCCCAGGGAAGGATAGGAAAACCTGCAGAACAAAGAAAAAGCTAAAACAAAACTGGCAAAAGGAACATCAAGGGTTAAAGGTGGAACAAGATGCTATATATATATATTAAGGCAGCCATGAGTGCCCAACAAAAGAAAGATGTTTTCCTCCAACCCTACTTTTCACAGGTGGGGAAAAAGGAGAAGATAGGTGCACTTGAATTTCAAGTACAAAATGACCTCCTGCACAGCATATGTACTAACCCTAACACTCAGGAAAGAGTGGAACAGTTATTGGTTCCTCAGTGTTATAGGCAGGATATCTTGGCATTAGGTCATGACCTCCCCTGGGCTGGACATACAGGGAGGGATAAAACATCTAGTAGAATTCTGCAAAGGTTCGTCTGGCCTGGAATACATGGAGATATAGCCTGGTATTGCCAGGAATGCCCAGAATGCCAACTCACAGCTCAAACCAACAGAAAAGACATAGTACCTCTTATGCCGCTTCCTTTGGTAACTACTCCCTTTGAGAGGATTGGCATGGATGTAGTAGGACCCCTTGTCAAAAGCAAGAAAGGCATCTGGTTTATCTTGGTGGTATGTGACTATGTCACCAAGTATCCGGAGGCCATACCCATGCACACAGTTACCACTAGCTGAATAGCAGAGGAGCCAGTTAAACTGTTTATTAGAGTTGGGATAACTAAGGAAATTCTCACAGACCGAGGGACTAATTTTAGTGCAGAATTATTAAAAGAGCTGTACTGCCTTCTGCGAATAGTAGCCATAAGAACATCTCCCTACCATCCCCAGACGGACGGCCTGGTTAAGAGGTTCAATCAAACCTTGAAGCAAATGTTAAAACAATTTGTACAGGAAGAAGGGAACAATTGGGTCCAATATCTTCCCTTCTTGTTGTTTGCTTATCGTGAGGTACCCCAAGCTTCTATAGTGTTCTCATCCTTTGATTTATTATTTGGGAGAACCCCTCAAGGACCCTTAAATGTGGTTAAAGAGTGCTGGAAGGATAACAAAGAACTAAAGTCCCCTGGAACAGCACAGTACATGAGGCAATTAAGACAAAGATTAGTATCATACACCATCAAAGCACATGAAACAGGGAATCAAACCCAGGTATACCAAAACCAATATTATGACCAGGGCACTGGTAAGGAAAAGTTTTTTGTCCTGGAGAACAGGTTTTATTACTCTTGCCTATCTCCACACACAAGCTATTGATGAAATGTCAGGGGCCATACAAGGTAGTAAGGCAGGCAAGCCCTGTCACATATGAAATTGAGACCCCTGATAGAAAACAAATAAGGAAAATGTACCATGCCAGCCTTCTAAAATGGTGGCGTGAGAGAACTACCACAGGGGTTTGCCTAACAGTGATTCCTGAACAGAAGGATATGGAAATGGAATTAGCCTATGGAATGCTGGAAGGAGAAACAGGTGTTGAGGATGTTACTATTAATCCAGACCTCACTACATCTCAACTCCAGGCCTTAAAATCCCTTTTAAATGATTTTAGAAACACCTTTACCAGTACTCCAGGTGAGGCCATGTGGTAGAACATCACATTTGTACCAATTCTAACCCCATCAGAAAAAAACTCTGTAGACTCCCTGAAAGATTGAAAGATGAGGTAAAAAAGGGAGATTCAGAAATTAAGAACCTGAAATATAATTGAACCTTCCAAAAGTCCATGGGGTTCTCCCATGGTGATTGTTCCAAAGAGGGAAGGTGGGATTAGACTCTGCCTGGATTTTAGAGGTCTGAACCAGGTTGCACAATTTGATGCATACCCAATGCCATGCATAGATGACATCATAGATAGAATTGGTAATGCTGTCTATATTTCTATGCTAGACCTCACAAAGGGGTAGTGGCAAGTTCCCTTGGAGGAATCCGCTAAAGAGAAAACAGCATTTAGTACTCCAGTGGGTCTTTTCCAGTTTCAAACTATGGCATTTGGGCTCCATGGGTCCCCAGCTACATTTCAACGTTAAATGGACCAGGTGCTGGCACCCCATACTAATTTTTGTGCGACAAAGCTGGACGATGTTGTTATCTTTACTTCATCCTGGGAAACCCACTTACAACATCTACATGCAATTTTCTCTTCCATCAAGCAGGCAGGGCTAACGATCAACCCCACTAAGTGTACTATTGCAATGAAGGAAACTAGATATCTCAGCTTTATATTAGCAATGGTTTTATAAAGCCAGAGATATCAAAAGTTGAAGCAGTAGCCAAATGCCCAGTACCCAGCACTAAGAAGCACATGCGGTCCTTCTTAGGCCTTGCTGGGTACTATAGGAGATTTATCCCTAACTCTGCTACAACTGCAGCTCCTTTAACCGACTTAACTAAAAAGAGATTTGGGAATCAGATCAAATGGTCTCCAGAATGTGAAGAAACCTTTAATAAAATTAAAGCAGCCCTCTGTTCATCCCCGGTCCTGAAAAGCCCAGACTTTGAACACTCATTTGAAGTGCAAACAGATGCCTCTGGGAAAAGTATTCGGGCTGTGTTGAGTCAGACTATTGATAGGGAGGAGCACCCAGTATTTTATATTTCCAGGAAGTTGCATGATGGAGAGCAAAAATATGCACCTATAGAGCAAGAGTGTCTGGCAGCTAAGTGGGCAATTGAATCCCTGAGATTTTACCTATGGGGTGCTTCCTTTTACCTTAATAACAGACCACGATACTCTTTGCTTCATATCCCAAATGAAGGAAAAGAACAACCAGATAATGAGGTTGTATCTGGCCTTACAACCATATAGTTTTACAGTCAAACATCGAGCAGGTACAGCACATGTCAATGCGGATTTCTTATCCAGACATGGAGCTGGAGTAGATACTTAATATCTTTTCAACCAGGGAATAAGTTGCTGATTTCCTAAACTAAGACAACCCAGGGCTATTTAGAAAAATGTGACAACTTTAAGTATAGTACGTCACATGTAACTTTTGCTTTCTTAAAGTTATTTTTTTAGGGTGCCGTGGGGTGGAGTTTCCAAGCGAGGGTGAGTGGAAACTCCATCCCATCCATATGAAATGGGTAGGTTGCTTTGAAAACTCTTATTATTTTTTTTTTATTGGAAATAGGGGTTTTCGCTTAATGTTGGGGGGGTGTGATAGATGTGACCCCCCTTTTCCGTTTTACTGTATATTGAGGCACCATGGGACATTCCTTCTAATCTTTTTCCTAAAAACCTTACAAGTCTACTGCAGTAGCAAAATCTTCACTGTCCTTTATCTTATTTCATGTTTCTAGCATAATGGGGTGGCCTCCCATTATGGTAACTTACACTTTCTGCCCCACTATATTTCTTTTTCTTGCCCTGTGGTGCATAGTTCTGCTAGTTGTAGAAGAACAGCCTTAGTTAGGCTGTGTAAGAAGCGAATAATACAGCACATAGCTAAGCTATGAAATAAAAAAGTGAAATGCCTTAAAAAGCCCTATAGAAAGACGTGGCGAAGGTAAATGAATAAATACAGCCCTACCTAGACTGCATGGCAAGCAAGCTATACTACATTTAATCATACTGTGACTTATTAATAAGAAAGATTAGTGAGGGTCTATAGGTAGTTGGGAGTACAAAGTCTCCGGTAAAGAAATATTGAGCATGTGAGTGTCCCGCTGCACTCTAATGAAACATTCACTCACTTGGAATAAACTGTTCAAAAGTATAATTCCCCTTGTTAAGAGAGTTATTCACCTACCAGGTAAATAAAAGGGGTTTAGGTTGTCAGTAGCTGCATGGCAGATGGTTAAATATACTGACCGAAATGCTTTTCAAACGGACTGTAAAACACAGTTCTACATTTCAAATTCTTCTTGCCTGTAAGTAACTGTCTGTAAAGTGGGATTTCTTAGCTAGACATATGGTAGCATTGAATAAAGAAATGCTTCCATTTGAAAGGAGTTAGGTTTTATGCTGAAGCTGTTAGCTGTTTTCTGGCAGAGAAATGTATAGCGCTGGCGTTCGAATTGAATTGCAGAGCAAAGCTCCTTCTGCATATTTCGGACCCAGTCTATTCGGTCACCAAATACTTTTTTCTCTAGAAATCTGGGAAAAGTTCTAAAGTAAAAAAGGAATAAAGAAACCAACAGTTTTTTTTAAGGGGATTTGACAACAAATTGAGACATTTTCAATGGATAAAAACTGGTGTTTGAAGTACAAATGAAGGCAATTTGAATTACTTCAAAAACTGAAGTATATTTGAAGGCATTCATTTTAGGTGGAAATGAAGGGTGTTCTGGGTCAGTTGAAGGGCTTTTTGATAACAGTTTTTTACCAGTCTTTTAACCTTCTTTGTGTTGGCTTATTAGCATTTTTCATGCTTTTTTTGAAGGGCACTTGAGAACAAATTGAGTCATTTTTCAATGGTTAAAAACTGGTGTTTGAGGTACAAATGAAGTCAATTTGAATTGCTTCAAAAACATGAAAATTACTGGACCAGTATTTAGAAAACTGAAGAATACTTGAATTGAAGAACAGAGAGGGAGGGTGGAGCACAAGGTAGCAGTGCCATTCAATGAAGACAGGATCTCTGACACAGAAAAACTAATGCACACACCATCCACTCAATCAGCGATACCAAACTGACGTTCTAATAAATCATAAACAGTTTATTGCCAGTACCAGAGACAAAGGCAGGAGTGCAACTGCACTGCAGAGAACAGCTCACATTTCACCATGCTTCCAGGGCTTGCTCAGAGCTGCTTAAACAACGTAAGAAGTGCATTAAATATTAAACACAAGTGTAATCAATTAATGTGGCCACCAATGGGCATAGTTTACTCATTAACAGTGTAGGAGATACAATCATATAAGTGCACTCAGTGAAAAAACAGGCTAATATCGCCATCAGTTCATTTACTCTGATAACATTTGTTTTTTTGCATTTTGCAGCCCTACCTCAGAATACACCTGTTCAAGTGAGTGGGAGGCTATGCATGCTGCCACCTAAAACACATATGGTTGTGTGGAAACTGAAGATTTTACTGAAGAAATTAGAAATAAACAATGTATATTGTAAATGAACTGATTGCGATATTAGCCTGTTTTTTCATTGAGTGCACTTATATGATTGTATCTCCTACACTGTTAATGAGTAAACTATGCCCATTGGTGGCCACATTAATTGATTACACTTGTGTTTAATATTTAATGCACTTCTAATGTTGTTTAAGCAGCTCTGAGCAAGCGCTGGAAGCAGGGTGAAATGTAAACTGTTCTCTGCGATGCAGTTGCACTGCCACCTTTGTCTCTGGTACTGGTATTAAACTGTTTATGATTTATTAGAACAACAGTTTGGTATCGCTGATTGAGTGGATGGCGTGTGCATTTGTTTTTCTGTGTCAGAGATCCTGTCTTCATTGAATGGCACTTCGACCTTGTGCTCCACCCTCCCTCTCTGTTCTTCAATTCAAGTATTCTTCAGTTTTTTAAATACTGATCCAGTTATTTTCATGTTTTTGAAGTAATTCAAATTGACTTCATTTGTACCTCAAACACCAGTTTTTAACCATTGAAAAATGTCTTAATTTGTTCTCAAGTGCCCTTCAAAAAAAAGCATGAAAAATGCTAATAAGCCTACAAAAAGAAGATTAAAAAACTGGTAAAAAGCTGTTATCAAAAAGCCCTTCAACTGGCCCAGAACACCCTTCATTTCCACCTAAAATGAATGCCTTCAAATATACTTCAGTTTTTGAAGTAATTCAAATTGCCTTCATTTGTACTTCAAACACCAGTTTTTATCCATTGAAAAATGTCTCAATTTGTTCTCAAATGCCCTTCAAAAAAAAGCACCAAAATGCTAATTAGCCTTCAAAAAGAAAACTGAAATGATGGTAATAAACTGTTATAAACAAGGCCTTCAATTGTACCTGAAATACCTTTTAAAGTGCAAATTACATACCGTCCTAAAACATAAGAATCAAATGGCCATCGAATCTGAAAAACTATCCCTCCCACCTATGGACCCTATTTTCTTCCACCCAAACCAGCCCTATGACCTCTGGCTGGCATCCGCTATCTACATGTTCCCTCTCTACCTACCCTGACCAACAACTGGAACCCAAACCAGTCTTCCCCACCTACATTTTTCCTTTCCCCCACCCTGAATCAGCCATGGAACTGCTGAGCTGACCTGTCTCACCTATATCTCCATGGTATCCTCAAATGGACCAGCCTTGGGATGACTGGAATGGCCTACCATGTCTATGTTTCCATTGCCCACCCACTCAGACCAGGCCTGGGAGCACTGAATCTGCCTCCACACCTACAGGTGATGCTTGCCAGGATTAAACCCAATTCTGTAGCATACTGCAGCAGAGTTACTACAGTAAACAATGCAATTTCAATGGTAGTCAGTCCCTGATGTCATGCAGGAAACTGTGACACTGCGTTTCATCCTGGCAGGCTTCACTGTACGTCCTCCATATCCCTCAATCTGGATCAGCGTTGGGATCCAAAGTCCAGTATTCTCTAGGAAAATCTCTCCTTTTTTCCCACTTGGACTATCACTGGGAACCATACTGGCTGTCCCCATGTATGTCACCATTTCCTTCACCCAGATAATCCCTTGGACCATGAGACTAGCATTCCACATCTATGACTCCCCATCATGCCCACCCAGACCTGCCATGGGAACCCTGGACCAGCTTTTCCCATCTATGTCCCAATATCCTTCCACCTGGATCAGCCCTGAGACCTCCCTCATTTAAGTCCCTCCTCTTCCACCACCCAGACCAGCTCTGGAATCTCAGACTGGCATTTCCCACCTACTGTATGTTCATCGGTCTGCCCACCCTGACCAATCCTGCAAACCCTAGAAGAGTATTTGACACCAACCTCCACATTAATTTCCCATGCTGTCCAACAATTGAACTCTCAGACAGGGTTTCATGTGATAATGGTAACCACATAATAGCGATCACCATTTGGGCAAGTCTACATCGCTGAAAATGAATTTTGGAAATGCAGACTCGCGGCTAACTGCAAGACAACACCAGAGACTTAATTGTTATTGTTTCATGTGGGAGTCCCCCAAAGGGGCCTTTGCCCCCGCACCCCCCCCAACGGAAGGATTCTCAACTCTGTGGGGGTGCATGTCAGGTGGGTGCAAATCTAAAACAAAAAACAAAAGTGTGACCCATGGTGCAAAAAATGAGCATGCCTAGAACCGAACCCAGGACCCTTCCAACCAGAGCCTGCCACCAACCCACCATGCCACACAGCCAGCTTGGCATCCCACTGCTGCACTATGCCCCACAAACCTTCCCTCCCCATCTTCCTATCACACAGCATGGTCCCTCCCCACCCCCGTGCGTGTGTATACATAGCGACATCCTGTTGCTATAGTCACTGAACCCCCTATCCATTTGCCCTCCCTGCCTAGTAGCCCTGTGTAAAAGCACCGTGATTGAGTCGCCCTTTTTAAAAGCACTCAGTTGTGGTCACCTAATACACAGGATACCCCAGATAGGTTTCCTAAACTCACCTCTACCCTCTGCTTCTAGCAGGACCAGACAAGGGACCCAAGGCAGGGTGTCCAACTCACATCTTTTCCCTTATTTTCTAATTGGATTAGTCATAGGCCTCCTATACAAGTATCCCACACTTGCATCCACCCCCATCTCCCCAACTGCACCCTAGGTGCACATATAACTTGGGTCTGTAACACATCTACATCCACTTCTCCCACTCATACCATCCTTAGGACCCTAAAACAGGGGCCAGATACCCACATGCTTCATCATCAGATTTACTATGGCATACCAAACTGCTGAATCTGGAAACCCAGGAGCCCAAACATTATAACCTGATAGTTGGTATCCCATAAGTCTTGAATTGGCTGCAGCTGAGGTTTTTTCTGTGTTTCGGGGGGCCTCACCACCAGCATCCCCCTTATTTACAATTGACAGCTCTGCTGTTGGCAATTCTAGACTGTCGGGATACCGACTGTTGGGCTATACTTTTTGGGCTCCTGGGTATCAGGATTCGGCAATTCAGTATGTCATAATACTACCCCTTCATCTTCCACTCGGATCACCCTTAGGGTCATCATACTAGAATTCTGACACCACCTGCACCTTCTTTCACACCATTCCTAGAACCTCAGAACCAGGATTCAACAGCCACCATACTCTGCCCCCTCCACAGACCACCTATAGGCCCCCCCTGGAGCATATTTACTCATCTGAATCACCAAAGGGACCCCCCAACAAGGCTTCCCCAACTATGGCCTCCTCTTCCCCCACCTGGTCCTCCCAAGGGACCCACATACTAGACTCCCCACATATGTTTACCCTCTTCTCCCATCTGGACCACCTAGGGGACCACCCAAAACATGCTGCCCCCACCCAGAACACTGGGGTATTGCAAACCTATGGCCATGATTGGGGGCAGTCAGGAACCTAACAACACTGCTATGGGGGTGGGGAAACCTGAAGCTGGGGATGGGGCTTGAGAGCCTGCTGCCAGGGCTAAGATGGGTACGACAGAGAGTATGACACAATGGCTGGGGGGGGGGGCTCATGAGCTAGTGGCCCCAACTTCAGCATGTAATGGCTGTGGGCACACCATTACAGTCAACCCACCCAATACAGATTAAGTAGAGGGTCTTACCTGACGACTATAGGAGCCAGTGGTAGGCATCTCGAAGGGATGTTGCCCACCACATCTGTAAAAAAAAAAATACAAAAAGGGGTCACAAAGGATCCATAGCTCTTAGATGGTACAGTAAGGATGGAAAGGACAAGTTAGGCATAGAATTATACTTATCTGATGGTTAGGGGTCCATGTCCTGTCAGACAGGTCAAATAAAATAAAATTAGTTTAGCTGTGGAAAAAATAGAGGAGCAGAAACTGAGAGGAAAGGCAGTGTGGTTTGGGAGGGGTCATAGCCAAAATCCTCTGTGCTTCTATTGGTGGCCCTGTGACCAGTATTGTACCTGACAGCCAGGTGGGCATGTGGAGGCTTTTCCGGGTCTAGTACTCTTGCTGGTAAATAAAAGAATGGTACTGGTGGTCTTGTGGGCTAGGAATGCCATGGTGGGGTTACTAAGTAAAATGGTAGCTCTGACTGTCTAATACCCTGTGGCTAAGGCAAATGTTCCTTTGAAATGAATTAGTACCCTTCTCTGGAATCTAGTGTGGGTCTATGAGTCCTAGTATTGTGTAGGTGCTGCTGATGTGGAATAGTGAAAGGAGAAGGATACGCTTGGTTTGCACCTGCAGCCAGCCACATAGCGCAATCATGCTATAGTGAAAGTGCCTGCAGGCACTAGTAACTCCCAGCCCACACAGAGCTCAGGCTGAAACCCACTCTGCATGGGCGGGGGATAGAGAGAGAGACTCAACAAAGAGAGAAAGGAGCCATAAGGAAGTGGAGAAAGCAATAATAGAAACTCCTCCTCCCTGACCTTCAATAAATCACCACTTCAGCAGCAGAGTTTGTTTATGCCCCAGGGGGCTGAATCAACAGCAATGAGGCGATCATAGAAGAGCCACATCCCCTGGATACAACAGCAGTTTTGGAAGTTGGGTCTGGAAGGCAGCAGGAGCTGCCATGAGTGAAATTACTCCCACAGTAATGCTGAAGCCAGGAACGGAATGCAGAGGTGGCAGGAGCTGCCAGGGAGTAAAACCACTCCTGTGACAATAATAAAGTGGGGTGGGGGGGTGTAAGAATGGGAGATGAGAGGATGGCAGCAGTAGCAGCAACAGGTGTTTATTTATTTATTTAGAAGAGATTCACCAGAAAAGCAACATGAACTGTAAACAGTTTGTTTCCAGAAGTGTCCTGGGGGGAAGGGGATTACATAGGAAGAAGAGTGGGACAATCATTTACAAGAAACAGAGAACAGAATCATAGACATTACTAGTAGTGAATAATTAAGAACTAGTGTAGTGTACAAAATCTATACATTCAATTACAGACCAGGTAAAAAAACATGAACATGTTACATGACAGCCTTATGGTGAGCAGAGCAGCAAATGTTATTGGATATGACAGCTGATTTAAACCAGGTGAGAAAGTGTGGAGAGACTGAAAGTAGATTACAATGCTAGTACTTTGAGATTGTAAGGAAGCCTAGGGAGTAAGTGCTTGGTTGGGATGACAGTAGCTAAGTGCTAGCTGATTGACATAGTATGTAAAATACCAGGGGTGAGTGTTGGAGGGAGGAGAGTGGAGAGGGGAGAGGCCTAGGCCTTCACCCCCCAAGTTGCTGAGAACCCTGTTGGAACATTGTTTCAACCAATTGTTAGGGAACAAAGGGGGCCGGCATGAAAAAGATAGGAGAAAGGTGAAAAGGATGAGGACATGGACTAGGGGTGGGGTTACTAGGGATAGTGTGAGTTGGGAGGGGCACTTAAGGAAGAATTGGGGATAGAATGGTGGAAAAAGAAAGGAAGCCATTGCCTTCACCCCTTCAGGAGGCAAAGAACCCTGCAGTAGCAGGGGGATGGTGAGCTGGCAGAGGAAAGTAAAGTTGGACTAAGGGGAGAGGGAAAGGGAAGCCAATGCTTACACCCTCTTCAGGATGCAGAGAACCCTGCAAGAGGGTGAAGGGCTGGCAGAGGAAGGAGGAAAGTAAGTTGGGCTAAGAGGAGATTGAAGCCAGTGCCGACACCCCTTTCAGAATGCATAGAACCCTGCAAGGGGATGGAGATCTGGCAGGTGAAAGTATTGATGATCTAAGGGTAGAGGTATAGGAGGGGGGAGAGGGTGGAAGAGTGACATAGAAGGGAAGATAGTGGGAGTGTGAAGCTAGAGTCTACACCCCTTCAGGATGCAGTGAACCCTGCAAGGGGATGGGGATCTGGTAGAGGAAAGTGGAGTTGGGCAAGGGAAGAGAGAGAGAGAGAGTTGTCGCATAGTTTAAGCCACACTGTGGCTTTAGGAATGTCAGGGGCAAAATTTCTTTGTAAAGGCTCTACAGGATGCAGGCAAATTGAGCACTCTGCGCAAGCTTCCAGGTGCTACAACTGCTTCCAAGAGGGTCGGTAGATGAGCCGGGGGGACGGTAGTACATTAGGGCCAGCAGAGCTCAGAGATTGCCACGATGGCAACAGCAGAAGCCTGCAAGGATAAAAAAAAAACTATTACAAAAAATATGTGATTTAATTAAGTGGCTAGTGAGGGGTGGGTAATCCTTCAGGTTAACTCCAGGCAGGCCATGTTTGGCACATGTTGGCTAGCACTAACATTATTAGGACATCTTGACATTGGCAGCAGGATCAGTCAAATAGTAAATGACAGTTGGCAGGGTGAGGGCTGTTATTTGGCTATTCCTGACAGCTAGAGGATATAACTTGAAGATAGTGTGTCTAGGGAATTGCCATCCCTATCCATCCACACCATAACTTGGCTGTGTTTACCTCACAAAGGGTGAACACAAGGGGCTCAAAAGAGGTAAGGACAGTAGTCAGGAGGCACTACCTTGACAAGTTCCCTCCTTGGGGGGGGGAACACTCCTGATAGGCTGCAAGGGGCCTTGGCATCTTGAAGCACCAATTAGGAGTCGAATAGGGTTAGCTAAAAGGCTGAGGAGGAGTCCATGCTGGAAAAAAGCAATACTATCCAATGTCTGCTCATTGCCTTTTCTTTGTCTGCTTAGTACTTCCCATACTTGTAGCATATCTGCAAAAGGATGCCTTGTACAGGCCCTGTACAGTACCTGTAAAGATACAGTTCATTCATTGCCCTTTTTTGTGGGGGTAGGGCCTGCATCCAGTATGTATCCCACATCAAGTAACAGAGCACAAATGTAGCCCCGCCCAAAAAAATAATTACACCACTGGAATCATGGAGGACATTGGGATACAGACCAAAGATGGAGGAGGTTCACATAGTGAGTAACAGGAAAATACACGTGATGCAACATAAACATAGACAAAGATGACAGAAAAGACCAAAGGTCCATCCAGTCTGTCAGTAGTTCCCTATTAAACTCCAGGACCAATTGCCCATAAAGAGGACTAGCCCTCAATATCTACCCCACTGTCACCCAACATACCACAGTCATCTTGAGTAACCACTACATCCTTCACTCTGTCCCAGCCATACTTGAAATAATTTATGGTTTTGGCACCCACCACCTTGGCTGGCAGATTGTACTACCCTTTGTATAACATAAATCTTTCTCATATCCATCTTGAACCTCTTTTTCATCATTTTCCATTTATATCACCCGTGTCTTAATAGTTGCTCATGCTAAATAGTTCCTCACAGTTCACCTTGTTTATTCCTTTCAAGGGATTCCCTAGTGAGGGGCACAGGGAGGGAAGTGAGTCTAACAACACATGACCAAGAGGTGGTACATTGTATCCTGGGGCAGAGGCTTTTAAGCAGGGTCTGAAAACTTTATTCACTCATGCTTTTGGTGTTTAATCATCGCCACAGTGCTATGTACCCAACACAAGCCCCCTTCCTCCAAAGCACCTGAAACTATGCCACCTGCCTCCACAGTATCCAATACTAGCCTCCTCCCTCCATGGCTCCAGACACTAGCCCCCTAATGCTATAGCACCCCAGCACTAGCCCACCTGCCTCCTCAGTACCCTATACCAGCTCACCTTCATTGACAACACCCAACACCAGCCACCTGTGTCTACAGCACCCAACACCAGCCACCACTGTCCACAGCAGCAACACCTGCCACCTCCCTTCACAGCCTCCATGATACTAGCCCTCTCTCTCCACAGCACCTGACACTAGCATGTTTTCCTTACAGCCCCTCATGACAGTAGCTCCCTTGACTGTACACCTTCCACAGCCCCCAACACTACCCTGGCTCCCTCTATCACCCCAGACACCAACCCCCTCCCTCTACTTCCCGAATCAACCCCCGCACACCACCTCTCTTTCACCACAATCTCTCTGAACACCCTTCCCTCTCTAGGCATCACACTTTTCTAAGCCTATGGATATCACCTCCCTTCCTCCTGTTCCCCCCTGACTCCCAGAAATCACACCCTTTCCTCCTCAGCCATTTGAGAATCATATATACACTTGTTACCCACTTGCCCTGCAAGGCCCCTTCTGGACACCACCTCCTCAGACACCTGAGGCACAGATACACCCTCCTCTACACTCTCCCTCCACAGGCTCTGAATCTAGCCTCCTCCCTCCTTCCTCAACCCCCAACCCTAGCTGACCCATCTTCCAAAGCCCCAGACAATAGCATCCCACTTCTCCAGACACTAGCCCCAACAACAGCCCCACTTCCTTCCTTGGCACAGCACACCTGGCCCCACCTCCTTCACTGGCATGAAAACTGGCACTGTCCCATTAGCTAAATGTAGTAGATTTTGTATCTAGCTAGTAACATTTTCCTTTAGCCCTGTGGACTTGTACTGGAGAAGGGAACACTTCAGTAAGTACACCAGCAGGGTCAGTGGAGAAGTCTGTGGGGATTTTTACCTGGTAACCAAATAAGAAAATCAATTTTCCCAGTCATTAGCCCTGCTGGCTAGTGGCTGAAAAATCTAATTTTGACCCCTAAATTAAATATGACTTACCTGCTCTGTTCGAGTCACGGTGTCTAAGGTTAGATTGGCTTGGGATTGGGGTATTCTGGTACTATCTAAAAGGAAAGCACAGAGAAGGACGTGGAGACAAAAGTGTCAGAGGTTCTAGAGGAGAGATTAGTGGTTAGAATTAAACAAGATAGGAAAACTTATCTGAAAGGTAGACAGTCAACATCTGGCCAGATCTGTTAAAATAAAGGTAAAAATGAGGAACGTATAGTAGCTTGAGTAGAGATAGAGAGCAGCACAGAGATACAAATGATAATACAACATAGGAGTAAAGAAAGGAAAGCTTTAGTGGAAAAGATAGAGAGAGAGAGAGAGAGAGAGAGAGAGAGAGAGAGAGAGAGAGAGAGAGAGAGAGAGAGAGATGACTGTATTATAAGAGTTAAAAAACACTAGATTTTCACCAATTGTATTTTAACGTTATTGTTTCTGGTTATTGTTTTTTACTTTCCCATGCTGTTGATCTACTAAATATTGTAGGTAATGCAACAATTATTTCACTAAGTCTTTCAAAACCTAGAGTTTCTTCCAACCCTAAATTAGTGTTATATAGAGAATAATATATGGGGTGGTGTGTTTAACGAGATTTTACACACACCTGAGTTGTGGGATGCTACATAAACCCCAAGGACGAAGCCCGAGGGGTTTTATAGCATCCCACAGCGAAAATAATATGTAAAATCGAGTTTTACACACCACCCTATTATTTTATTTTTTAATTGCAGGAGTGCACTTTTGCCTCAGCAATTATAAAAATTAAATAAGCTAACAGATTAGTGTTCAGGAAGCTGCGGACCAGTCTTGATTTTATGCGGTCTGCAGTCTTCCTAATTATAAACTGCACTTGTTGGTGAAAAAAGGAAGAGGTTATTTTATTTAAAAAAATTTGTAGAAAGTTAGATTTTAGTTTTAATATAAACTTACCGCTGAGCGGCAGTTGCAGCATCCTTCCGGGCTTCGCAAGGGCAGTCTGTGACATGGACTCTGCTGTGGTGTCAGGCTGAAGGGGAAACTATTTATTTGTTTCCCTTTTTAAGTGGTTTACTTGAGGAAAAGAGTTAGTTTTATAGAAAGTTCGTTTCCCGAGTACGAGGGACCAGGAAATGTGCTGCATGGGATTCCATCACGGAACGTGAACGTGTGAGAACAGCGACTGAGGGATGGCTGTTCCAAGGGAAACCTGGCCCGTGTTTGCCGTTATAACCAGCAAATTATAACCGGGTTTCCCTATGGGAAAAAGCGATCGCCGGTAATTATTATGTAATTATATACCCACATAACCCATTACACCCAAATCAAACTATACTTATCTAATAGGTAAGGCATTATGGACCCCATATTCAAAGCTAGCCAGCTGCACACGCACATGAGGGTGCCACATGAAAAAATGTGGACAACCAGCTCTGACACCATATTCAAATGAATAGTATGATCTGAACTGACTGCACTATCCATTTGAATATCAGCCATTGTAGTATGGAACCCAGCCAGTGTTCACCATGCTTTGTGCTATGCTACAGGGGTACGGGCTGAAGGCCAACCATGGGGGTAATGCCCAGTACACACTGGTTAGTCCTGCACCCCTATGTGTGAATATTCAAACAAAGATGCAGATGAACCCATTGCACTGCAGGTCATTTGCATGCCCATTATGGACTCCTCTGCATGCTACTGCAGCGGCTGAGTGTGCTGGACTACGTCCCCCTCCCCTGCCCCGATTCCCATCCTTGTTTAAAAAGAATACACTCCCTGGTGACCCAGTGGTCTCTCACCAGCCCTGATCCCCATCCTTGTTTGGAAAATAAAAGAATTCTTTAGTAGTTCAGTGGTTCCCCCTCCCTAACCTCTACCTGCCTGTAGCAGACAAACCCTGCCCCTGGTGATGTAGCGGACACCCACTCTGGCAGGTAGTGCCCTATCACCCCACTAATCCCCTTGACCCAGCACTGAGAGCCAGTGACCGGCACAGCCTTCTGATCACCTCCACAGCTGGCCACAGACTGAGTTCTCCTGGCACCCATACTGTACAAAGTGCCCTATGCATGCAGTACAAAGCCCTCCCCTTCCCAGCAGAAATTCACTTTGGAAAAATATTTAGTGAACAGGCAGAGTCATTGCATTCATGGTATTCCCATCCCCCATACTATTTCCATCTGCTGTGATATCTGGGTCACAAACTGTAGTCACTCCAAGAACATTATAAAATTCACAGTATATAAACATAAAATCCATGTCAGATATTAGTGGCATTCATAGTCTAGTTTTCTTTCACAAAATACTATGCAAAAGCACACAGCCACAATTTCTTCAGCTAATATTAAATATTTTGTTAAGCCAGCTGTTCCTGATTTTGACCCCTTGTTCCATAATATATACTGTATAGCAGGTTATATTAGCTCCCGTTAAATTTAGCGCGTCTGATATATGATACTTATTAGAGCTTGTTTATGTTAGCGGATGGTTCACCCGCAATTACATTACAGAAATGGGTGTGACAGACAGACTCAAATGCAGCTCACTTACAGATCAGACACAGAGTGAGGATCTGTTCTGTATTATCTGAGAATTTACCAGTATACAGTGCCTGTTTTCTACATAATGTCCCTCATGAAGTGGTTACAGACATAGCAGGTTAAGAGGAAATATCCAATGGACACCTCAGAAATATCGGGTGTAGATTTGACAGACAGCTCAGGCGTTGAGATTGAAGTGACAAACACCATTTCTAAGGAGCTTGCTGCATCCCCACCAGCAGCTAAGTGAGGACGCTGCAACACCTATGCTACCTATCCACCAGAGACACAATTCCAGCTGGGGAGGTATGCAGTCGAGCATGGCGTAATGGCCACTGTCCATCACTACCTCAGTACTACGGGCAAAACAGTAAATGAAAGCTCAGTCTGTAATTTTAAGGTGTACTACTTAGCACGGCTAAAAAAAACTCCAGACCCTACAACTATGACCCTGTCCTCCCAACAAAACTGCGTGGTCGCCCAACTCATTTGGAGGACAACTTGGAGAGTCAGCTGAAAAGTATAGTTATGACTCTCCGCGCGGAGGGGGCAGTTGTCAGTGCTGGAGTACTTCAGGCTATTGCAGTGGGTATTGTTAAGGCAAAGCCACCACAGCTACTCACTGAGAATGGGGGGCACCTAACACTAACCTGTAAGTGGGCTTGGGGTTTCCTCAACCGGATAGGTTACAGCAAGTGAAAGGGGATGAAAGCTGGCCATAAGACACCCAGCGATTTCCACTCCCTTAAAGCAGCTTTTCTGGGCCGAATATCAAGAGCTAGCACCCAGGAGCTAATACCCCCCCCACAATTGATTTTGAACTTGGATGAAACGGGGGTTAACATGATTTCCGTTTCAGAGTGGACTATGGAGACAACAGGGCGAAACAGGTCTCTGTGACTGGTTTGAGTATAAAGACAGATCTCTGTCGTACTTGCCTGCACCATGTCAGGCGTGATGTTGCCCCCACAACTGATCTATAAGGGCCTAACTGCAGCATGCTGCCCTAAAAACAAATTCCCTAGTGACTGGGATATTATAAATTCTGACAACCACAGGGCAAATGCGGAGACAACTCTGCAGTTCATTGACAACATTATTGTGCCACACATTAAGTCTCAAATTAACGCCCTTTGTCTGCACAAGGAGCAGAAAGCACTGCTTGTTCTTGACCTATACCGGGCACACACAACTGAGGCAGTCTTGCTTCATCTGGAGGAGAATCAAATTATCCCCGTTTATGTGCCTACTTCATGTAAGGATGACCTACAACCCCTGGACATATCTGTAAACAAATTGTTCAAAGATTTACTAAAAAAGGAATTCACCTTATGGTATGCGGGAGTTGTATCAGACAGACTAGCTGCTGGTGGTACCGAAAACCTCACTGCGGATCTTCAACTACAGAACCTAAAGGAACATCACTCTCGATGGCTTGAGAGTAGCTTCAACTGCCTTAAACTTTGTACTGTGGACATCGTACGGGGATTCCAGCAGGCAGGGATACTGAGCGCTCATGACCAGTGTTTGAATGACAACAACAAGAACGTAAGTGCAAGTTGTATTGCTTCTGTGTTGTTTCAGTGTAGTGCAGGTGCAGTTTCCGATTCATTGAAATGCATTGAAATTTCTCTCTGCTTCACAGATACAAAACACTGTCAATAATGAAGTGTGAAGCAGAAGAGAAGCTGTATTAAACAGAATGAAACTGAGGGAAGCAGAGGGGAAGAAACGAGTACCTAGGCTAGGAGTAGCAATATGCACTTTTTATTTTGAATTTTTTTTCGTTGTTTATCGTGTACAATAAACTTTTAAATTTGTTTTAACCTCTCAAAAACATTTAGAAAACCAGTTGTCTTCTGTTGTCTTCTGTTCATATTTACTGACACTTTTCGATTACTTTGCAACAGTGGGCGTAAAAACAGCTGCTTAGTACAATGTTGCTATACCATAGAGTAATGCCATATTGAGTAGATAATATTAGCGATCGGAATATATTAGTGGTATTTCCGTTTCAGCTAATATCGCTAAAATAAAAGGAGCGCTAATATTACCTGCTATACAGTATATCTTTATATATATTTCTTCAGCTTAAATGGCATAGGGTTGAGAAGTAAATTGCCTAGTAACATACCTTGGCTTGCAACATACTACAGTATATAAACACAACAGCATTACAAATACTGTACTATATTTGAATTCAAAGCCTGGAGGAGAAAGCCTCAAGTGTCCTCCTACCACACACAAACACATGTTGGTATACATTCAAATAACTGCAGATGAACACATTTCTTAGTCTAAAAGTCCAGTTTCTTTATGACAAAACTTTAAGAATGCAGTAAAAACAAAGAAAGCACTAATTAAACATTTGCAGCATGTAATTAAACATATGCAGCAAGTCAAGAATTTCAGTTGCAATCTGACCCACCACAGCAGTTAGAAACATTGCAAAACTGCACTGTATTTATTTATTTATTTAAGAGTTTAACCAGGCAGGCATACTGAGTGGAGAAACCCCTCGTTTCCAGATGTGACCTGGGGAAATCAGGGGAGGGGGCATAGGTGAAAGGCAGCAATACATATATGATCTGTACATAGTAGTTCATGAGACATTATACAATAGGTAGCTAGGCCAGACATGCAATACCTGTAAATAACATATAACATACACAGTGAATTCCCATACATTGCACTGGGAATTTATATCACCTAAAAGTTGACAGATTTGAGAGAGGAACAAGAGTACAAACCCAATTTAGCCAGTGCTTATATTGTTATCTACCAGGTGGAGGAAGCCAATAGGACATGGAGGACTTATGATTGTGTAGGCTGGGAGCAAGAGCAGGCCATAAGGAAATGTTTGAGGAGATGGGTGTTGAGGTGGCTATGATTGGAGGAGTGGTGGATATCAGCAGGCAGGTAATTCCAGAATTTTGGCAATCGGTATTTGAACGCTGACTGACCCATAGAGGTGTGCATGAGAGGGATTTGGAAAAGCCTGGTATCTGAGTGTCGTAGTGAGTAGGCAGATGGGGATTGAGACATTAAGGTAGCCCCCAGGTAAGGAGGAAGGGTTTGGGTCCAGAATTTAGCAGCAACTCTAGTGCAGTGGATTTGTCTGCAGGCAGAGAGTGAAGGAAGGGCCAGGGAGCTGTATATGTTGCAGTGGTGTGTCAGTTTTGGGCATTCCAGTATGAAACAGCAGAAGGAGTGAAAGAGTGTGTCCAGGTTGGCCAGGTTTGATGGTGAGGAGGCACCATAGACCACATCCCCGTAATCAAATATCGGGAGTATCATATTTTGTACAAGTTCACGCCTGACCGGGGTGGACATGCAGCCTTTGTTGTGATAAAGGGCCCCCAGTTTAGGATGCAGTTTCTTGTGAAGAGATTCAACATGTATTGAGAAGTCTAGGTACTGATCGAGCCAGATGCCCAGATATCGGAATGATGTGCAGGACTCCAAGGGAGAAAGGTCCAGGATTAGGAATGAGGGGCGATTGGCAAGTCGGGAGAGCCGTGGTTGAGAGCCAAAAGTTAGTGAGATTTTTTTTTATCATTTAGGAACAGCTGCTTGGTTCTGAACCAGTGTTGTACAGCGTTGAAATTCTGCTGTAGTTGGTTGTGCACCGCTTCAGCGGAGGGGCCAGTGGTGTATAGCATGGTATCGTCCACATACATTTGAATGGCTGAGTGGGAACAGGCTAGCTGGAGATCATTTAGGAATACTGAGAAAAGGATCGGGCCCAGGACTGATCCTTGTGGGACACCCGTTGAGATAGGGAGGGGGGTAGATATGTGGGGGACAATTTTCACCGCTTGGTGTTTGCCACACAAGTAAGCCTGAAACCAGTTAGCAGCATGGTTGGAGAGGCCAGCAGCACTTAATTTGTCTATTAGGAGTGTGTGGGAGATGGCATCAAAAGCTTTGGCCAGGTCGATGAAAATGGCCAAGGTGATGTGGCCTTTATCCATTCCTGAGAGAATATCATTTGTGATTCTTAGTAAGGAGGTGATGGTAGAGTGTGATTTACGGAACCCGACTGGTATGGGGTGAAGAAGGAGGAATCATCTAGGTATTGGGAAAGCTGAGCAAGGGCAAATTGTTCTTGTACTTTGTCCAGAGTTGGGAGAAGGGAGATGGAGCGGTAATTGCCCGGCGAGGAGGGGTCACCCCCCCCTTGGCAGGGGGATGACGGTTGCCAGCTTCCATGCGGTGGGGATTGTGTCCATTGAGAAGGAGAGGTTGAGCAAGTCAGCTAATGGAGTGGCTATGGCAGGGGCCGATAGCTGTAGTTGTCTGGCGTCCATGCCAGAGGGCCATTTGCCCTTGTTAGGGTTTAGGTTGCTCAGTGCTTGGTAGATTTCAGCTGGGGAGGCAGGAGGGAAGGAGAATGAGGGGAGAGAGGCGGTGTTCTGAGATTTTGGTGAGGGAGTTATCTTGGGTGGGATTGGGGGGAGTCTATGAACCAGAAAGGCTGCGCTGCTGGTGAAGAAGGTATTGAAAGACGTGACTACTTCATGAGGGTCGGTGACGGCCAAGCCGAGGATTGATAGAGCCGGGGTTGGTGGTTGTACAGGAGTGGATAGGAGGGATTTGATGGTTTTCCAGAAGTTGGTTGGGTGGTTAAGATTTGTGCTTAGTGCCGACGAGAAGTAATTCTGTTTGGCTAGTTGAATCGATTTAGTGCAGGAGTTATGGAGGGATTGATAATTTAGTAGGGCTTGGTGGGAGCTAGTTGATTTGTGCTTTTTTCCAGGCCAGGTCCCTGGTGCGGCATTGGCTGATGATATGGGTGAAGATCCAGGGTAGGTGGGAACCCCTAACTCTAGTGCTTCTTAGCAGTGCATGGTGGTCCCAGACCTCAAGGAAGCTATTTTTGAATTTTTCTACTGCGATGTCTATGGATGGGGCCTGTGGGATGAAGGACCAGTCCACCATAGCCAGGTCCGATAGGAGTGGTGGTAGAAATAGAGACTTGAAAGACCTGGCTAGAAGGGTCCTGGGGGGGGGTTAGGGGGTTTATGCACTTTTCTGACCAAATATATCATATGGTGATCACTTAGGGAGTCGGGGAGTAGTCCTGCTCCAATTGACCTATGTCGGTGTGTGGTCAGTGCCCAGTCCAGGAGGTTTAGCCTGGTGGGTTGGGAGATTTGTTGTGTGAGGTTCAGGGTGTTTACTTTGGAGTGCAGTTTGGCACAGTCATTTGCTAGCCAGTTGTAATTGAAGTCCCCTAAGACATAGAGCTCACCTGTTGTGGTGGAGGACTTTAATTTGACCAGGTGGTCTAATATGCTAGGCACTGGGGTGTCAGGGGTGCAGTAGAATCCTGCTATAAACACAGGGGGCGGAGTATGGGAGTACCATTTTGATAGTTAAGGACTTAATTTGTGGCGAAGGTGTAGGGATGTGGACCGGGGTGAATTGGAACTTGGCAGCAATGTACATGGCAAGACCACCGCCCCTTTTCTTTCCCGTATGGTCTTGCCTAATTAAGAAGTATCCTGGAATGGCTACAGTAGAGTCTGGGTCATGTGGTATAAGCCAGGTCTCAGATAGTATAAGGATGTCAGGACGAAGTGATAGGGCTGATAGTTGCAGTTCTGGGATTTTGTTAAGGATACTACAAATGTTTAGATGCAGTATTTTCAGGCCCTTTGGGAGAGCCAGGGGGGTGGGTAGTTTTGGTGGGGTGGGGCCAGGCTTAGATTCTATATCCCCAGCAAGTGAAAAAGGCAGCGCTGTAAGTCATATGATCTTATACCAAGTGGTGCTGGTTTTTTGATGGCAGTCAAGTGAGCAAGGCGCTGGCCTGTGCAGGTCAACCTTGAAGCAACACAGAACAGCTAGTCCCGGGGCCAAAGAGGGAGGAGAGAATGGAGGCTCTGAGCACCCAATTAAGGGGGAGGCCTGTAGTAGTTATTTGTGGGAGTGTGGTAGAGCGCGAGAGCTCAGGAGTTATGACAGTGCAGTGGAGATGTGACAATGGTTGCCTGAGAGGGTGAGAAGCTGGGGGAGGGGGGCTATTGGAATGGCAAGAAAGATTAGAGAGAGGGCCAGGAGTGTCATTTCTCATCTGTGGCAGTCAGCTGGGCTGGCTGTAGCGGCCACTAGTGGAGGTAGCAGATAACCTGAAAATGGAAAAGTGGGCTGATTGGTTACAATGCCTTCCCCGATCAGGTGTGTACCTGTATATAACTAGGAGCCTACCAAGGGTGGTGGTGGGGGTGGTGGGGAACTGGTGCAAAGTGCCAGAGGGGCCTAGACCACATGCCAATCATTCAGGCAGGCTCATCAAGCAGAGCATGGACCCGTACCTTCCTTCTTTCTTTCAGCTGGGGGGGGTCTCCACGATGGTCGGCGAGATCCTGGGGAGGACAGACTCACCCTCGCAACCCAAGCTGTCCTTGCTGGGAGGGCAGGCATGGAGAAAGGAGAGAAATAGGGTTATTTAAGGTCTGCTGGGGAGGTGTGGCAACACAGGTAAGCTGATGCAACCAGCAGGAGAGCTGCACTGACTGGGCCGAATTGTGTAAGTTTATGTTGTAAATCTCTATTGTGTTTATGCTAGGGCGGAGCTGTTTGCAAGTTGGGAAAGGCAGAGTCAAGCAGGACATGCAGAGCTCGGGGCAATATCAGATTGCTGAACCGGAGCTTTTAACCAGGGCAGGCTAACTATCCTAGTGTGAAACACAGTCTGCACACTCTAGGAGCAGAGCGACTAGTGCTTGCTTAATCAAGTTTTTACTCTGATCTTTAATACTGGCACTGTGCAGAGGGACTAGATAAAGCCTACTGTGGTTATTGCTATCATACACATATAAATGTAATATTATGCAGGAACTCCACTTAAGGTAACAGCAATACTTGCTTCTAAAGCAGTTTGGTGGTAAAAAATTCAGTAATAAATGCATTTAAGCTAAGAGACTCTCTAAAATAATTCTAGATTGAAAAGAGACACCTTTCTGAGTTAAACTTTTTACAAAACTGTAGAAAACAAATACCTGAAAAATCTCTGCATACCCTTTCTCACTGGTCTCACAAAGAAGCTGCAACTGCCAAGACTGTTTTCAAACTAGAAGGGATCTAGGAAATGCCTCCCTCTGGCAGTATCACATCCTGCCAAAAAGCACAAGAGTTATGGGAAATGAAGTCTTTGCTGAGTAGATTTTTAAAGCAACATGCAAGTGCAATCTGTTAGTTTTGCAAGATGTTCCAAATTATTTATATAAAAAATGAGAGTGATAAGGCCAATTAAACAAGGGTGTATCTTAGAGGACTAGCTTTATTTACCCATTTACTTACCTAGGGTTGTCAAAGATTAAGGATCTCTTTTTCAGTGAAGTCATGCTTTTGCTGCACAAGTTTTCATAACTGAATAGTCTTGAGAGATCAAATATGGTCACAGCTGAACAAGAATCTACTGTTGCAGGCCTGAAATATTTAAACAATAAGGAATGACCAGGGGTTCATTAACCATACGTAAGTCACATCCTTGCAAGGAAATGTGGCATAAGGCGAAGCTGACTGCCATTCCCTAAGGGTGTAATTAACATATTTGCAACCTCTGTGAGTACCTTATTGTTTTTTATCAATGTGAACAAAAATAAAACCTCTTCAAACTAGCCATTTACATTTTTTTTTATTAATTATACCTGATTTTATATTCAAACAGTGTTTCCACCATCTGGTCATCAGTCCATCCACAGTCTATTTATGTTCCAGTTCTGCTTGCAGATGTTCAAAGACATATGTGCTTCTGCAGAGCTGTAGAGCACATCAAGAAGATCTGCACAGTTGCAAAACAGTATCTCAGATTGTGACATCATGCTAATGTCAGTAATGGCTAGCAAGCAAGTTTGTCTGACTAGGAAAATTAAAAAAAAACATGTCAGTTTAATGTGAATGTGTGGGGTTAATGGCTTAGATGCCAATCTTGAGCTGTAAAAAAATCACTGTTACCATGATAACACTGACTGACTAAACATGCCATCACAGAGGTGAGGTTTGGGTCAAGAGCATAGCACAAGAATGATGACAATATTGTTTCCATAACAATTGTCATGGCAACAGCCAATGGGGTTTAGTGTGTTCTTTTTCACTCTGCATGCTCTACCCCCCACACCTCTGCTCTCCCTGTCTTAGCCAACTATCATCACCTGGAGTAGCATCCTAACCACCCTACTTGTAGCTGAATCAACACCCTACACCTCAACCACCTTCCACCCCCCCAAACTCCCTGCAACTAGACCTGCCCCAAGTTCACCATCCCCCAGCTCACCACTCTCTCTGTAACTGGAACTGGAACCCCTTCCCCTGGCTGACTACACTCCACACCACTGCATTCCCCTTCCAGATCCCTGACCAGACCTCACTCAAACCTCTCTTGGTCAGTATCACTGGTGGCAAAGTGTGGGCTGGTGGTAGAGGGGGTGGGGTCTGTGGAGACAGTGAAAGTGTTGGGGGAGCTATGGGTTGATGGGGCCTGGAAGAAGGAGGTAGTAAGGGGACTTAGAATTGGGTTGTGGATGGAATGGTTACTGCACAGGGAGCTGTTGGGGATGTAGAGGTAGGGCAGGCAGTGTTGGGGGCCATGGAAGGAGGTGAGGCTAGTAACTGGGACTGTGTAAGAAGACTTAACTAGTGTCAGGCAACAAAGAGAAGGGAAGAGGGCTAGTGTCTGGGGCTGTGCAGGCCTGTGGAGGAAAAGTATCTTGACAGTCTGTATGGGATGGGTGGGTGTTTAATGGGTCTGGGAGGTGTCAGTGGGGGGCTGTGAACTTGCGTGGGATAGGAATGACGCTCAGACAAAATTAGCAGTGGATAAATTAAATTTAATTTGTAAAGCGAACTTGAGAACGACAAAACAAAGATACAAAAATTAAAGAATACAATACTTCAATTCAGGAGCTAGAAAACAGCTAACTTCACATCAGGGTGTTCACAGTTCACACCCTACTCCAAACTAAAAAAATGCCCTTGACCAAGCGCTTTATAAAGCAGTTTCAAACATGTGACCAAAAGTCTCCACCTTATCACAATCACATTTAGAACTAAAAGAATGAAATAAAAGCATTAATTTCTTTTATGACTATCAATTAATATATTTATAAGTTGCCCACATCAAGGGGGCAGAATAGCATGAAATAATAACCTTTCTTTCATTTCATAAGTTCAGGGACAAACTTAGAAGGTCCGCCCCTCGGACCAGTAGCATTAATACAGGGCAATTTCGGCCGGCCGGCACATAGCAGGCAAACCTGAACAGAGCAAGATGAGCAAGAGGAGCTTTTAAACACAGGTCTGAACAAACAAAACTCCTAGTTATTTTATAACCATTTTTGTATAATTTCTGTATTCTATCAGAAGAAGAGCAAGGTTATATTCTGGTATTACCATTAACAGCATTTTAATTCGGTTCCCGAACTGTTTTCTTTTTAAAAAATCCTTGCGATAGTGCGAGCATCCAGCGGTAAGATTTACCGGAGCTCCGCACTAAAGTGACATGTTTGCCTATTGCCTTTGGAGACTCGTCTTTGTATTATAACTAGAAGGGACGAAAACTGGCAAGAGGAATTCCTTGTGTTTGCAGAAAGCTAACTAAATTCTCCACACCACCTGGATATCGAAAACTCGGAAACCCAGAGACAACAGAAACTTTAAAGCAGTTTATGCATTAAAGTAAAACAAATAAAGACGTGCGCTCGGTGGAAGCACCGCCATTACTTTAAACCTATCGCAATCTCATAAATATGAAACAAAAAAAAAACCTTTTAAACTTAAGGAAAATTATCCTACCATTACATTTCTTGATTAAGGAGGGCTGGAATCCTTCCTACACACGTATACAAATTCCCCCCCTTTATAGGATAAGCATAGAATTGGATATATATATTTTTTTTAAATAATGGGGAATAGGGGAAGGCAAACAAAGGCATCTGGATTGCATCAAACAGGGAGTCAACAGCAAGACAAAAGGGGGGTTACAAAATGGGTGGCCAGCCCAACAAACTGACAAACACACATATACACAATGACAATACAGGCAAGGAAAAAGGTTGGTGCAGTCCAGTATAACCTTAAGCACAGAAGAATACAATATGGGGGGGGAGGTCTCTCTATCACAGGGGCCATGCAGGGAGGCAATCAGTCAAGGTTATGGAGGTTCTCAACTGACCAGAGAGGGACAGGAATGTTAAGGTTGCTGCGGCTGAAAAGTATTACTGGTTAGAAGAGGGGCTGTGAAAGGAGTGCAAAGGGCATGAGAGAGGATTTAGCGATCTGTAAAGAGAGGGGACATCAAGTGTTGGGGATAATTTACCAGTCTACCCCCAGTGGGACCCCTTTTACACAGATCAGCCAGCCCCAGAAGCTATACCTACTGAAGAACATACTGGCTGTGTGCCTCCATCCTACATCTTGAACCCCTCCCCCTTTTCACAGAGGGGGTTTCGTGGGGTTTAAAGGACGTTTATGTCAAGGGTTAGGGGGAAGTGGACTAGCAGTCCATAGCATCCATTGGGTAACACATCTCTCCTCTCATTCAATGTAAATTAAGTTATTGGCATCCAGTGGCACCTCTTCACCCTCCCCATCCCATATTAAAAAAGCAGTCTTTGCAGTTCAGGTGTTCCTCATACCCTTGCTCTGTCACTCTACCAAAGACAACCAGTAAAGCTCTCAAACCCACTTCTTCAGCTGGATGCTGTTAAATGTGGGCCTTTAACCAACAGTGATTACTGTTATTACAGAAATACATGCAGCACAATCAATTTTTTTTGCACAATGAGCTCAGTACAGTGCAAATCACATTAAACTATTCCACCAATGAGTTGGTTTAGCATTCTTTTTAACAGTTGCCAATTAATTGGCAACTCATATTGCATTGTTTTTCAATGCTTAACCAGCTAAAGAGCAAAATTTGTAAAATGTTTGTTTCAGCTTCATTGGAATGCATCTGTAGTCCAGTCACAATGCAATGCAAAACTGAGTTTTAACTCTTAAGTAACAGTTTGTGTAGGGCTTTGTGCTGGATCCAGCAACACTTATGCAACTCAGTCAGAAATGCTAAAACAACTCATTGAAGGAACAGTTTAATGTGACTTGTACTGTAGTATGTATTTATGTAATTGCCATTTGCAACAATAACCCACGGTAGTGGTGGACCATACTTCTCAACTTTTTTTCACTGGAATGAGGGACACAGACACCCTGAATTTTTGCTCTTTCTTCCTCCCTCTGTGACTTGAACGTACCCCAGATGGGAGAGGGGGATTTAGAAACATAGAAACATAGAATTTGACGGCAGATAAGGATCGCTTGGCCCACCCAGTCTGCCCATTTCCCTACCTACTGGATAAGCTGAAGATCCTAGTTAACCAGCAGCCTACTTCTTCCTACCCCCAACCCCCAGAATTGCCTTATGACTATCCCATGCATGCTTGAATTCCCCACTGATTTTGACTCCACAACCTCCTCCAGAAGGCTGTTCCATGCATCCACAACCCTCTCTGTGAAGAAATACTCTTAAATTACCTCTGAGCCGCCCCTCTATCTTCAAATTGTGCCCTCTTGTTCTTGCACACCTTTTTTGAAAGATGCTACCCTCTTGGACTTTGTTGATTCCCTTGAGGTACTTGAAAGTTTCTATCATGTCTCCCTCTCCCTCCTTTCCTCGAGGCTATACATATTAAGCTCCTTAAGTCTCTCTTCATATGACTTCTGGTGCAGACCCTGCACCATTTGTTTGCAACCTCTGGACAGCTTCCATCTGTCTATGTCTTTGCGGATTGGTCTCCAGAACTGCACACAGTACTCCAGATGGGGTCTCACCAGCTGTCTGTACAGAGGATAATAACTTCCTGTTTTCTACTGGTGATGCCTCTCCCTGCATCCCAGTATCCCCAAGCCCTCCTTGCTGCCCTCTCACATTGCTTGCCCATCTTTAGGTCATCTGATATGACTACCCCAGGTCCTTTCCATTCTTGTTGTTAGTATCTCACCCCCATTGTGTACTCTTCCCTGGGTTTTGTTTCCCAGGTGCATTACCTTGCACTTCTTAGCATTGAATCTAAGCTGCCATACATTTGACCATTCCTCTAACCTTGCCAAGTCCCTTCTCATCCTTTCCACCCCACCCTGTGCATCAACTCTGTTGCAGATCTTAGTGTCATCTGCAAAGAGACATTTCCTTCCAGTCCTTTTGCAATGTCACTTATAAAGACATTGAAGAGGACCGTCCTAATACTGAACCCTCACGGTACCCACTAGTAACCCTCCTTTCTTCAGAGTGGACTCCATTTACTATAACTCTCTGTGTCCTATTCTCCAGCCAATTCTTTACCCAGGCTGTCATCTTGGGACCCACTCCCAGGCTGGCTAACTTGTATATTAATCTTTTGTGTGGGACTGTGTCAAATGCCTTGCTAAAGTCTAGGTAGGCCATGTCCACAGTCCCTCCCTGATCTACTACTTTGGTCACCCAGTCAAAGAAATCTATCAGATTCGTCTGGCATGACCTTCCCGCTGTGAATCCATGCTGCCTAGGGTCCTGTGCCCCTCTGGCCTCTAGATACTCGACAATTCTTTCCTTTAGAAGTGATTCCATCATTTTCCCTATCACTGAGGTTAAACTAACAGGTCTATAGTTTCCTGCTTCTGCCTTGCTCCCACTTTTGTGAAGGGGAATCACATCTGCCCTCCTCCAGTCCTCGGGTACCACCCCATCCTCCCAAGGATTTCCAAGGATGTTGCTCACTTGGGGAGGCTAGTCATGTGACTGATGGTGTCCTGGTTCATGAAGGATAGTCATGCATGGGAGGTAGATTGGGGGATGCAGATTCAGTGGTTGCTGAGGTGCCATCCTTCAGATGAGGTGTTAAACCAAGGTCCCTTCTGCCCATCTCTGGTCTCCATCCAGGTGGAAGTAAAAGTTCATATGGCTAATTAAAAAAAAAAGCCACAGAGGTTCCCAGTGCCATGGCTAACAAAAGTGTCAGTGTAGGAAAAATCATCCTTTAACAAAAATCCTATTTAAGAAAGCTTATATTTACAGAAATGCACAAAACAAGAACTTGGTCACTTTAAGATGGCTTACACCTTGGGTGCATGTGATGAGATGAAAATAAGTATAGTATAAGTGAGATTAAAACACCCAAGCCAGGATAAGTAGGGTCACCCCCCCCAAGCCAGGAGAAGTAGGGTCACCCCCCCAAGCCAGGAGAAGTGGGGGCACCCTCCATGCCAGAAGAAGTAGGGCCATACCTGCCCCCCCATGCCAGAAGAACCAGGGCCATCCCCCTTGAGCCAAGAGAAGCAGGACCACTCTCCTGAGCCAGGAGAAGCAGGGTCATACCACCATTAACCAGGAGAAGTAGGGTCATCCCACTCCTTTCCAAGCAGCTATCAACCTCCCAAATTGGTCCCAATAGATTGCTCACCCACAGTGGCAGTGCTAGGAGATAGCGGCCCATGCGCTGTCCCACTTGAGTCCCTCCACACCCCACAGTACAGAGACATTTTCAAATAAACACACCCACTTACTTCAACAAAAAGGCACAAGAAGTCAAGACTCTGTCTCTCTGGTTCTGCAGGCAGCTTCTGTCTTGGTTGCTGTTGCTGTAGCTCTTACTTTTGTAGCTGTTGCTGTTGCTGTTGTCTAGTAATTTACTTGAGGGATTGAATGTGTGCTGCAGCAACTGGCTGGGCAGGGTGGCTAGCTGCTGCTGCTACTCTATCCTGCTATTGACCAGACTGCACTCTAGTTTTTTTTAACAAAATACAACAGAGTCAGTACAGCTGTTTTAAGGTTGGCTTTACTGCTGGGTCAATGGGGGGGTGGATCTATTTCAGCTATTCCACAACACAGATGTAAGGAAGAACAACTGGCTAGACTTGGCTGAAGGAGGGGCCCATTGGACTGGTCATGAGTACTAGAAGGATCCACCAGACAGGATGTGGGTGCAAAAGGGGGCCCCACTGGGCTGTGCATGAGTGCAGCAGAGGACACACTGAGCTGGTTTGGGTGAATGAGAGGGACTTAATGGGCTGGGCATGTGTGCAGGTGAGGAACCCAGCAGGCTGGGCTTGGGTGCAGTAAGAATTTAGTGGGTCATGATTGGAGAAAGATAAGGATTCTCCACCAACACCAACAATGAGCTGTGAGGTATGGAGAGTTTTACTAGAACTGTTGTAAAACAGATAAAAACAATTAAGTGCCTCTTTTGTTATCAAGAAGTAATTGTTTATTGTGAATTTTTCTAACTTAGCTGCTGCATGCATGTCAAGCATGCTACATGTTTGTCAACCTGATAAGCTTTATCAGGTTTGCTTAGGTTCATTTGGTGTATGTGAACCACCTGCAGTCACTGAACAATTTTGTGTGTGGCATACATTCTGTCTGCATGCTGCACACTTGTATTTGTGTAAGGGAGTGGAGATCTCAGGAGCCTGCCAACATGACTATGTGGGCTGAGATGCCTGAGGCTGGGGATGGGACTCAAAAGCCTCCTGCCAGGGAAAGGAAAGTGTGGAAAATAGAGCATGCCACCATGGCAGCTGTGTCATTTGCGTGCACCAAATGCAAGTATTGGTGGCAATGCATGCCTGGAGTAGATTTACCATAAACAAGTTATATGTATGAAGCTAAGATGACAGTAACATTAACTGTGAGATGGTGAAAGCATAAAAAATGAACAAAAAACTAGTTTAAATTGAACTAATCTAAAGAAATATGCATGAGGGAAATTAACTCTAAAGCTCTAATCATGAAACCAGAATAGCAAAAGCAATTTGAACATTTACAAGGAGTTTCCATTATGTTAGCAATAACTATTAACTATAATGTGGGAAAAAGTGTGTGAGAATAATCTAAAAATTTGCACTAAGTGTGTGCAGTGCTACTACAGTAATGCAGTGCATCTAAAAATACCTAAAATAATGCAGTCGTAAAGAAGCGTACAAGAAAAATTAAGTGTGTGCAGTGCTACAACAGTGTGCATCTAAAAATAACAAAAATAATGTAGTGGTAAAGGAGTGTAATAGAAAGTCAATGCAGTGTAGTTATAGTGCAGTAAATAACAACAGTGATACGTGTTAACACTGAAATGGGACCCTAGATTGTAGTGTGCACTCCACTTCCCTCTGGGTTATCTCTTTAGTTTTATGCTTCCCCCATATATGATGGAAAAATGCCTTATACCCTTGCTTCAGCCCATCAGCTCTTCTTAGTCCCAGCCTGGATTTTTTTCATCCAACCATTGATTTTGCTTAATATCAGTTAAGAAAAAGCAGTAAACTGAAGTGGCCATAATAAAAAAAGAAATAAAATATATGTAATGGTTAAAATAATTTAACTGCTGCAAGATGGGTCATTTCAAGGATATTTGAATGGATACTGGGTGCAATTTTGACAATGAAAGATAAAAAATGGAAAATTAATGGTTCAGAATAATAAAAATGGAAAATGAATTGTTCAAAATAAACTGCTGAAAAAGATGAGCCATTTGAAGGGATATCGGGAGCAAAAAATGAAGGGTAAAGACACAAAATGGAAAATTAATGGTTGGATGGTACAGATACTGAGAACAGAATGGACTTTGAGAATAAAACAACTGAAAATGCACCCTTCTTTTTCTATATGAGTAGTCAAATAACATTTACATTATTAAAATATATTTGATTTTTGAAATGCTCTTCTTCCAATATAGACTGTAATTTTCTCCAGCCTCAGTACACTTACAGTAGTAGCCTACAGTGCCAACAGCCAGTTTTTTGACATTACATGTATGTTCATCAAAGGTTGTAAATTTTTACTCAGCTTTTGAAACTATGTCATTGGTAAATAGCAGCTCTTTTGCAGATAATAAAATACTACACCTATCACATCCAATTTTCTGTTAGAACACTTGATACAAGACCTTATTCAGTAAACAGCATTTTGGGCATAGATTATCTGATTACTTTTTATTCACAGGGTAGGCTCTGACAAAAATCTGATTCCATAATGACTGTTGTAGAAGGCAGCAAAACATTAGCTGATAGAGCAGTAAAATTGCAGAATAAATGCCCATAGCACCAGAACTACCTTTAAAGCTGGGTACAGTGAAAAATACTTTCTCCATTTTAGGTATTTATTTATTGTTACCCAAGTGGGTGCAATAGACTCAGGAACCATTTTCAGGGATGAATTGGGACATCTAGGTAACACAAAATAGTTAATAGTAACAGCACATACATGACAAGAATTTTTACAATGGAACAATGCAGCTGATTAATGCAGACATAATTTGTGACTATGAAAAGCATGCTAAACTGTGACAACTTTTTTCCAAATGAATCCTGGGGGCTGGGGTGCATGGACTTGTTTTACTGATGGGGGATATTTGGCCAGGACACTGGGGAAATTCCACTACTCACCTCTGGGAATTGCTGGCTTTCTCTCGAGATGGCCACTTCGGGTGTGCTGGAGGAGTGTGCAGACATTTCTGAGGCAGGAGGGCAGGCCTCCTCTCCTGTCTTGTCACTGCTAGAGGATGAACGGCTGGATTTTGTGGATTTTACTGAGCAGGTGCTGCCAGGAGTGGTTGCTGCTGGTGTCTTGCCTCCACATGAAGTTTGTACCTCAGGTCTACAGTTTGGTGCTTCTACACATGCTTTGGTTTTACAAGAGCTTACTCATCTTCAGGAAGAGGAACGTTTACTTACGGTGCAGCAACATGATGTTCAAGGAAAAATTGCTCTCTTGCAGACTTCTGCTGTCATTCTCTCAGTTCCGGTGAACTCAGATTTATGGACACAGCAGTCAGAGAAAGCGACGACTTTCTCTGTTTTGAGACCCGCGATTCAGCCAGTTGTTTCGGCTGTGGAGACTGTTGCTATGGACTTACTTCCGTGTTCTACGCCATCAGGTGGGGTTGCGACTGGCAGTGAAAGCACTGACTGGAGTGCATGCCTTGAGTCGAATACCACAGACCCCCCTGGTGTAGCTCTATTGCAATCTTCAGTTGCTATTACTTCTGATATAGATACCGCTTCTCCACAGGAGACTACCTCGACCTTTTCGGAAACATCGGCTGGACTTGCCACTATTCCAGGTACTGTTGTCACTTCTTTTTCTGCTACTCAGGCCCCTGGAGTGGCTTCAGGGAATACAGAGCATTTATGTCAGCTCCCTGGGGTTAAGAGTCTATTGCCCAGCCTGTGCTTGATACTGGAGTGCTCCCAGCCCCTTCCCTGGACTCTGATATGCTGAACTATGACATTAATGTTTCAGCCTCTGGACTTACAATTGCTGATGCCCTGTGAGAGGCAGGGTGGTCCAAATCCCCTGATGCACATACTTGGTCTTCCCCTGTTCATATTGACTCTGCTGAGGTTTCTATGGGGGACCCTCTGAAGATTCCGTCTGAGTTATAACTTACCCAACACCCTAGTTTGCAGTTTTCTTCAGTTGTGATGACCACAGGTACTGAGACTGCTGCTTCTACTTTGGCATCTACTGTATATCTCCCTTGCCCCCCCCTCGGTCCTCCCTTCTGGATTGTGGAATGCCTCTACTTCTGGTCCCCTGTCTCAGGATATTGAAACTGTTCAACCCCTAGTTGAAACCACCCTTGCTTGAGGCCTTTCCCATTCTGATCTAGGGGCAGGCTCCTCTGGTGCTCCAGATCCCTGTCCAAAGTCCTATGCTGGCCTTTTTCATGCTCCCCCTGAGTTAGCTAAACGACGGAATGCTGTACGCATTAGATATAAGCAGGGTCTGTAAATTTTTCCTGACCAGCTTTATATGGGTAAAACCCTGGTAAAAAGTAGTCTACAGTTTCTCCCCACTGAGATTTATGCACTTATCCACACATCCGGGGATGCAAATTTTGACCTTAGCTTTAAGACGGCTGCTGGCCTTGAGCAGTTTTGGGTGAGATATCAGGCTGTTAAATACACCCCATCGTGGTCCCCTTTTATGGCTCTCCCCTTATCAAAACCTGCCATTAAAACTATTACAGTCCTTTTTAAAAATGAAGGGGTGGCCATGGCTGATATACTTAAGTGGCTTAAACTTAAATGTGCAGTCCTGGGCCTACCTGAGCCTATCATTGATTCAGAACAGTTTTGGACCAGGGTTGGAAAATACAGGTTAGGTTGCCCCAAATGAATGGGACCATCCAACATTTGCCCAGTTGTTTCTACTTGGGGCTGGACCGGGGTTTTATTTTCTACCCAGGACAGCCCAAGTCTTGTTTTCACTGTGGTGCCCAGACCCATTTAAGCAACGCTTGTTATAAGCTAAAATGTTCCCTTTGTTTCGTTATTGGCCACACTAGCTTAGGCTGCCCTCACCTGCCTTCTGCAATCTCTGTGAGGCTACCACCCAAACTTTTAGGACCTGTCCCTGGGCCTTTCATAATGACCCCTCTCAAACACAAGATGCCCAAAATGAAATGGTATTCAAAGCTCAACAGCAGGCTGCTGCATGGCCTTTTCCTTTGTTTGGCTTACAAGTCCCCGAAGAGCCTGATACTGTCCCTGAGCCCCTGATATAGTAGTCATGGAACAAGGTTTACCTCAGTCTCAGGCTACCCCCCCCCGGTATCTCTTCCAGCCCATAATGTGGAAGATGTACTGGTATCTGTGCCTTCTGTTCCCTCGCTGTCTCCTATTACTGTTCCTGATCTTTCTGCACCTGGCCCTAGTGGATCCTCTGCAGCTCCGAGTAGTGATCCTGCAGTGCCTCCTCCAGAGGATGTTGCCTGGTCTTTCAAACCTAGCAAGTGCATTACAAGGAGTAGTTCTGCTAAAGCCCCTTTGGATATTCGACCGTCATCTGAGGTTTTGCAGTCTGGGGATCTGATTCCTGTCAATAATAGGTTTACTCACTTATCTAAACGGAAACAAACTGAAGAGTCTGAGGATGACTCAGATGCATCTTCTCTGGCTTCTTCCTCACAGCCTGAGCTTATGACGGATGTTGAACTGGTTGCTGGTGAACCTAAACTATCTGGGAAGAAGAGGTGTAAATGCCAATCCCCTGTGAAAGGGAAAAAATCGTAATCCTTCTTCTTCCTCTCATGTTTTTAGATCTTACTTGTGGGTCTTTGAATGTCAACAGCCTTAGAAATCCCTAGAGAAGACGTTCTACTCTTACCCTTCTTCGGTCTTTGAATTTGCATATTCTTTTTTTACAGGATACCCGGCTGTATTCTTTACATGACATTCGATTGGCCTCTCAAGAATGGACCTGTGGTCCCTCATTTTGGTCTTTGGGGGAGGATACCTGTGCAGGGGTTGGAATACTGTTTAATAAGTTAGACTTTGTGGTGATTCGTTTAATAGACCTAATTCAGGGATGGGTTTTGATTTTGGATGTGGTTATTCATGATCTGGAATGGAGACTTATCAATGTTTATAACCCTCAAACTAAATCCCAAAGAATAGCAGTTATGATGGCTATCCAGCCTTATTTGCATACCACAAGGTCTGTCTTATTTGGAGGGGATTTAACTGTATTATCTCTTTATCTGACAAGACTGGCTTGACTCAGAAGTTATACTGTGATTCCCATTTTTTAAGCAAAATGTGTGATACTGCTAAATTATCAGACAGCACCCTGTTTGGCCCACTACCTCCAGTTCATACTTACCACAGAGGTAGGTTGTCCTCTCGAATTGACCTTCTGTTTCTTTCAGAATGGTTGCCCTGTAACCATGTGCTTGTGAACCCTGTGGAAATCTCAGATCATTGCTTGTTACAAATACATGTCAGTATACCAAAAAATAAACCACACATCCACAATCATTGGAAAATGAATATCACGATTTTGAATGGTACTCGGGACTGGGATGAGCTTCGAATGGTTCTTGAAGCAAAACTTTCATTTTTTGAGTTATACTATGATCCTTTGTTATGGTGGTTGGAGACTAAATCTGAAATCAAAGTCCACCGTCGACGCCATTCTAAATTTAAACATAATGCAACTTATCTTTAGTATTTGAATAAGAGAAGGCAGTTACAAAACTTATTCACCTTAAAGGCCACTTATGGTTTAGATTATGCCTCACAAATTACCCAATTTAAGAAGGATGTGTGCTCTTTCCAATATAAACGGGCCACGTCATTATTTATGGAACAAAAAATATGGTATGAGGGGGAAGGCAAAGTCAGTTAATCCATATGATAGTTGTAAATAGAGAGTTGACATAAAATATATGCCATGTATGTGCAACGCAAACCGGGATATTTTGCAGTCTAATCTTTCTATACTGCATTTTATAGAGGATCATGCTCATTCTATGTTTGGTCAGGAGGCACCCATTTCAGGGGACCTGAACCAGGTCTTGAGTAAACTTGACATTACCCGATTGTCTGATGCTGATATTAGAGATTTAATTGCACTCATTACAGTATCAGAAGTTGAGTTTCTCATCCGCCAGTTGAAGTCTGGAGTTACCCTGGGCCCCGATTGTATTCGTAGCAAATTTTATAAGAAAAGTTTTGATCTGATATGTAAACCTTTGACTATGGTATTTAATGCTGGATTACATGGCCACCATTCTGTTTCCCCTGTTCTGGCAGATAGCCTATTGATATATTTACACAAAAAAAATGCAAAAGATGTTACTAACAATTGGAGGCCCATAAGGATACTGAACATGGATTGTAAATTGCTCAGTAAACTTTTGTGACTTCGGTTATCCAAGGTTGTGGGTGATTTAATCCATGCCACTCAAACCTGTGCCATTCCTTGTAGATCTATGCTGGATAGTCTAAAATTGATAAGAGAAATTTTTGATAGTCCTACAGCCGAAAGATATGTTGTTAGTCTAGACCAAATGAAAGCATTTGACCTGGTACCTCACTCTTATTTATTTAAGGTGTTGATTTCTTATGGTCTGCCACAGATTTTTATCCATTGAATACAGAAATTGTATAACTCTGCTTTCCTGACACCCATGGTTAATGGTTGTCTGGGTAAGCATATCCAGATTAAAAGAGGGGTAGACAGGTCTGTCCCCTCAGCCCACTTTTATATGTTTTCACTATTGATCCTGTTCTGTGGCTCTTGAACATGGATTCCCATATCCTTCATATGAGAAGCCCTGCAGGTACTTCATTCCCTTGCACTGTAGCATATGCAGATCATGTCTGCTTGTTGGTAGCTGATCATGACTCTGGATCTCGTGCTCTGGAGGTCCTTCACTCATTTTTTGCCTTTTCCGGTTCCCAGATAAATCCACAGAAGAGCAAAGGGGTGGCCCTGACATTTAGACATGACCTCCGTGTAGCTGACATTGATCAGATTCAGATCTCTGGTGACTCCTTATCTGTGTTGGGGGTGTCATTTGGGGATATCAACACAGCGGAGTGGAATTTGGAGGCAAAATTGGAAGAAGCGGACCAAAAAGTACAAAAATGGAAATCATATCTTATGACTAGACTTAAATGAGTTTTTATGTTAAAGACTTATATTCTCCCTATCTTTCTACATTTAAATTATATTTTTCCACTTACTTCCAGATTGGAATATAGATTGTATGCTGTATGTTTCCAGTTGTTATGGGGGAGTCGGTTAAATCCTGTCCGGAAGGCGGTAACATATTGGCCGATAAAATCAGGGTGTTTGAATATGATTAAATCAGTCCTATTTTTCTTTTCAATTTTTTGTATTTGTTAATATTGTCCCTATTCTTGTAGGAAGCCATTTTGATTGGGCACTTAGTCTTCGGGCGAGATGTGTACCTATTTTTTTCTTAAATGGGAAGCATCTCATTGGGGACCATTTTGTCTGATTCCTGATGGTACCTCTCCTTACTTGACTGAATTCTTTAAGAAAATAAAACAATGGGATGTGACTTTTCCACTTTTTCAGGTGCTGACTAGGAAGTCCTTTTACCAGTCCCTCTTGGACAGGCAATTTTTAACTGATCCTTGCATCACCTGTCCTGAAAATGTTGAAGTTCAATGGACACTCCTTCAGCTTACAGAAGCCAGGATCCCATGTAAAATGTGGGACACAATTTGGCTGTGTTGCCATGGCAAACTTAATGTGAGGGGTAATCATGCTCATAAAATGTTAGAAGATAGATTCTGTCTGAGAGATTCCTGTCAGGTACAAGTGGAAACTATTTATTTTTTGATTGTCCCTATATTGTCCTGTTTTGGGGTCATTTGGCTAGATATTGGGATATACCTTTATTTCATCAGGTGACTTATACGGAACTGGTCCATGGTAAATTTGGATCTGAATGGGGTGTTTTTTTTCCCCAGGGCACATTTCATGTGGTCTTTGCTATTATAAAATGGAGTATTTGGCAAAATAGATGTGACTTTGTGTTGCAACATAAATATTCACCGCTTTGTGGTCTCATAACATCTATTACAAAAGAAGTGGCATTTGTGTATCTTAAAGAGAAATCCACTCTGCCTCCCTCATAGTAGAAAATTGGTGGAGAGCTCTTCCAATAATTTTATTTGAAGGAGTAATGTGATGGGTATAATGGAATATCCTTAGTTTCTCTTTTTCTTTACTGATGTGTTTTTATTTTATTTTCTGTTTTTGACTATGTTTTTCTACTTCTGATTTTCTGTTATGGTTTGTTTTCATTTTGGATTCTCTTGAGTATTATTTTTGTTATATTTCTCCTAATAAAAAATTCCCCTGCTCTGGAGTAAGGGGAGCTGCTGGTGTTGGTCTTCAGAATGGCAGACGGTCCCAGGATGCAGGAGCAGCAGGATGCTTTGGAGTGCAGGCAGCTGGGTTTGGCTCCAGATAGTGCTATTTCCACTGAATATCACTCGATATCTGTTGGTGATGCTGGACTGGATTTGCATGACCCTGTTCATGCAGTGGGAGAGAAGTTTCAAGAGGATACTGTTGCTGTTATTCTGACTGCAATTCCAGCTGAGACTGAGAGTGTGCAGCTGCCTTTGGAGGAGCTTGCTGTGCTACTGGATGGTGCTTCTCTGTTTTCATCTGTTTGTTAGAGTGGGGATGCAGTTTGTCATCGAGGAGTGAGTCAGCCCTGTGACATCGGTTTTCAAAGAATTTGGAACTCGGTAGACATGGACGCGATTCCCTCAGTGTCGGACTGGTCTAAGGAAGATGCTTTGGTGAGTGCTGGCTGGATCTTTCATGAGGGCAAGTGGGTTCCTGACCCAGCCTGGCTTTCTTTCTCGCAGGACAGTTCTATTGAGCCACAGAAGGTATCGGAAGTGGATAAGAAGGATTCAACTACAGGTCAGCAGTTTGTTTCTGTAACTGTGGGGCATGCTACTGCTGTGGATTGCGGTGCTTCAGGATTGGGACTTGGGCCTGGGAGGAGGGATTCAGACTCTGGTTTACCTCATCCCTCACCCCCTCCTTCTCCTCATCAAGACAGTTATAGGACTGGCCCTCACTTTTCGGACCTCTTTAAAGTGAATAAGCTGGAGCAGGCTCCCAGACAGAACGCTGTTCATCTGCATTATAGGGGAGGTTTTCCTGACCATCCAGATAGGTTTTATGTGGCCAGGAAACTGTTAAAAGAATCCATGCAGTTTTGTGCAAGTGATATGATATTTTTGCCTTAATCAACATGAAAGGGGAGGATGTTTTTGACATCAGCTTTAAAACATTTTCTGGACTTGATACTTTCTTGCATAGCTATGAATCTTGTAAGACATTGCCTTTATGGACTCCGTTCTGGGCTATACCTATTACGAAACCTTTATTTAAAACACTTACTATTATGTTTAGAAATGAAGGGGTCAACGTAGGGGACATTCAGTATTGGCTTGAAAAGAAATGTGTGGTTTTGGGGCCTCCAGAAGCCATTATAGATGATGAGGGCATATGGACTGGGGGGTGGCGGTTGAAGGTTAAGCTTAACATTCTGGGGAGCGAGGTTCAACACTTTCCAAATAGCTTTTTTTAGGGAAGGATAAAGGTGTATGTTTTTATCCAGGCCAGCCTAACACCTGTTACAAATGTGGTAGTAAACACCACTTGAGTAGTGCTTGTGATAGAATCAAATGTGCATTATGTGGGGATTTGGACCATGATAGTGGGACCTGTCGAAATGTGTTTACTTGTAATTTATGTGGGGAACAGGGTCATGCTTATCATCAGTGTCCCTGGGCCAGTCAGAACCATCAAGGAGGTCCTGATAAGGATACCTTGATTAGTCAAGCACAAACTATGTATGGGCATTCTACCACTAGACAAGACTCCCTGGAAGAAGGGTCATCCACTGATTTTCCTTCTTCGCCTACACACCCTGAAGGACCTGCACAGCCCACTACAGTCTCTGTTGAAGTACCAAGAGACAGTACTACTTTAGTTCCTGCAGCTTTGGAACAGGAATGTATGCCTCCCCCTGCCCCTCCCCCTTCTGGTGTGTCTGATTTTCAGCCCCCTCCTCCTAGGAGGATCAAAAGGGCAACTAGCAAACAGATTACAAAGCCTGTAGGAATTGTGATACAAAATGCTTTTCAGGTTCTTCAGGATCAGGATGGTGGTTCTGGGTCTGATGTGTCTGTCCAGTCTGGGGCTGTCTCTGAGATGGATGATAAGGATGAGGGTACTACAGAAGATTTAGGATCTAAAAAAAAGAAAGGTAAAAAGAGGAAAAGGAAAAGTTATGAATGAATATGTTCCCCTTTTTCTGCCATGTCCTCCTTAAACTTAGTTTCCATTAATGCCTGCAGCCTCAAAAATTATAAAAAGAGGTTGGGTTTTTTCCATTTTTGCCAGACATTACAGGCAGACATTATTTTTCTACAGGAAACCAGATTTAATTCTTTACAGGACATAATTCAGACAAAAAAATTATGGTCTAGAGGACCCTCCTTCTGGTCATTTGGGGCTGATGTTGCTGATGGCATGGGTATTTTGTTCTGTCATCCTCAGGTACCGGTGCAACGGTTAGTGGACATATTGCCTGGCAGAGCCTTTTTAATTGATTGTTGGTTTCAAGGTTTTTTCTCTTCGGCTCATTAATACTTGTGCTCCACAGGTTAAAACTGCATGGACTGATTTATTTAAGGCCATTCATCCATATTTATGTACCTCCAAGCAGGCCATTTGGGGTGGGGATCTAAATTGTAGTCTAGACTTTAAAATTTGGAATCAGGTCAAACAAAAAGTCTATTGTGATTCCCATGCCCTCAAGATATTTTACTTAAATCAAACTTACAGGATGCCTATAGGGAATTGCATAAGGATGCAGGATCTACATATTGTAAGAGTGCTTATTCCTCTAGGATAGATCATTTTTTTCTTTCCAGAACTCTGATCCCCATTACCTGTACTGTGCATTTCTGTGAATTTACTGATCACCTTGTTTTAAAATGTACTGCTGGGTTGCAGAAAGTACCTCCCAGATTTCTTTCAGTAGCCTTAAGATGGAAGTTAAATTCCTCTCTTTTGGAACAACCAGATATTAGAATGAAATTACTTCAGGTTTTACATTATCGGAAATAGGTGGCAGGTATGTATACCTCTTGGGCAGAGTGGTGGAGAGACACTATATCAGAATTGAAGACTTTTTTTATCTCTCTAGGAAAGGAGAAAAGTAACAAAGATTATTTGAGTTATTTAGAATACAGGAATCAATTTTATAGATTAATATCCTTGCCTAATGCAAGTGATGTTCTCATTAAAGAACAGATTGAACAGGATAAACATAAAATGAAGTTATTTCAGTATAATAGAGCTAGCTCTTTACAGGCTGAAATCAAATTTGGATTGAGAAAAACTCCTTCCTCTGATCCTTTTGCAGCCTGTAAACAGGTCTTGGATTCCAAGCTAATGGATGGTCTCTTAGACGAGACTGGCATTTTGAAATTCACATCTGTTGAAATGCTAGATATTGTTCACAATTCCTTGGTATGCCAGTATGGCATGGCTTTTCAGCATCAAAAGAAGTGGACTGATGTTTTATCTTTTGTACCCCCTGGTGTAACATATCAGCAGAATGTTGATTTGGTTGCACCTATAACTAAAGAAGAAGTTTGGGCAGAAATCTCCTGGTTGAAGTTAGGTATTTCCCCTGGGATGGATGGTCTTACTAATGAGCTTTACAAAACTTTCCAGTCTGAATTTAGTGAGATATTACTGAATGTTTTAAATGAGCTTCTGGATACTGGGGTGTCACCTGTAATTTTTTCCAGTGCTTTAGTTATCTTTCTTTATAAAAAGGGGGGTTGTCATAAGTTTGGAAATTGGAGACCTATAAGTTTACTTAATGCTGATTATAAAATTGTATCAGCAATTATATGTCAGATTGCAGAAAGTAGCACCCATGGTTATTCATCCAGCACAAACGTGTTCTATGCCAGGTAGAAGCATACAGATGAACCTAGCCTTGCTTCGGGACATCTGTGAGTATGGGAGATTGCATCAGTTACAGGGATATGTTTTGGCTTTAGACCAGTCTAAAGCTTTTGATAATGTTTCCCATGATTTTTTATTTCAGGTGTTAGAGAACTACGGCTTTTCCATACATTTCAGGGGTTGGATTCAAACTCTTTATAATGCTGCAGTTCTCTATCCAACTATTAATGGAGTCCTTGTACACAAATTTATCTGAAGCGGGGGTTAGGCAAGGGTGTCCTATTAGTCCTTTGCTATATACTTTCATTTTGGACCCTGTGATTCGGGAAATAGCCCTGACTCCAGAAATTTTAGGCTTGACTCCATCTTTATGGTTGGCACCCCAGAAGATTACGAACATACGTACGAACATATGAAATTTGCCAGCAGATAAAGGCCTAGAGGTCTATCAAGTCTGCTTGAATGTGCAGCTAGCACCCCTTATTCTGCAGCTGCCCCTCCCTTCCACCATTCCCCTTCATTAACCCTCCCCCTTGTCCTGTTCCATCCTCATTTGAAGCAGTCCACTGTTCTACTGCATACCACTTCAGCAGGTAACGCAATCCACCCAGCCACCACCCTCTCTGTAAAAAAGTGTCTCCTCATCTCCCTCCTGAACCTTCCTTGCTCCAGTCTCATATCATGGCCCCTGGTGTCCCTCCTCTCTCCTTACTTTGAACAGCCCCTCTGTACCTGTCTTGTTTATTCCTTTCATGTATTTAAGGTTTCAATCATGTCACCCCTGTCTCTCCTCTCCTCCAGTGAATACATGTTCAACTCCTTCAACCTCCTCTTGTATGATAAGTCCCCCAGCCCCTTGATCATCTTTGTTGCTCTGCGCTGCACCCCCTCCAGTAACTTAATGTCCCTCTTCAGATACGGATGCCAGTACTGCACTGATTGCAATGTATGCAGATGATTTATGTTTACTAGTTCAGGACTCAAAATCTGGATAAACGGCCTTGCATCTTTTAGACCAGTATGCTGCATTGGCTGGTACTGTAGTAAACCAACCGAAGAGTACAGATATTCATGTGGGGGTGGGACCCTTTCTTTCTTCTATTGCAGATATAACCATCACTGATTAAACTATTAAGATTTTGGGCTGTCACTTTGGTACTGGTGATTTGGCTACTTTAAATTGGGAAGAGAGGATAGTGCTTGGGGAAAGAAAAGTGCAAGTCTGGAAGGTCTGGTCTTTTTCTAAACAGAAAAGGGTAATGATTATTAAACAGTTTTTATTACCTCTCTTTCTTTTTTTGAGCAACATTTATCCGATACCTACACATTTGGAAACAAGGCTGTTGAGTGTCTTCTTCCAAATGCTGTGGGTAGTTGATTAAACCCCATTAAATGGGATTTTACATAATTGAAACAGCAACGGGGGTTGGGGATGATTCATCAGTTGTTTTTATTTTTCTTTATTTTGAAATCTACTTTTGGTTGGATTCTATGGTACCTAGTCATGACTGGCACTCTTTGATTGTCACTCTGTTTCGGCCCTTTTTTCAGAGTTGGGGGGTGGAGGTACCTAGAATTCGTGCTCCCTTAGAAATTCCTGAATTTGCATTTTCTGCAATTACAAAGTTAAGGGTATGGGGAATTATAAAGGCTCATCTTTGCAGCTTGGATAGGAAGGCCCTTTATCTGGATATTATGGAACAAAATTTTATAGTTCTGGTGGACTTTCGTAGATGTGTGCCTTCTAGATTTCATTTTTCTTTATGTCTGTTGAATGACAAACGTATTCCTTTTTTTAAGTGGGATGTGCCGTGGCTCAGTTGTCATGGGAAATTGGGAGTTAAAGGCAACTTGAAACATAAACCTCTGGCAAAACGTCGATGTATTCAACAGGAGTGTGTAGGATTGGAAGAGACACTGGAAAAAATGTTTCTGACCTGTTCACATGCATGGTCTTTTTGGACAACTTTAGGTTTAAGGTGGAAACTAAGTCCTTTGTTACATATTTCTTATGAATGTTTGATTTTGGGGGATTGTACTGTGTTCTTCTCTTGATATGATCCCAGCACTTTAAATGTGATTTTTGCTAGTATTAAATATTGCTATTGGCAGGCTAGGTGCCAATTCTCTTTACAGCATACTGTTATACTACCTTTGCTGTTAATACACCGTATTGAATCTGCTGTTTCTATACAGAAGGACTGTGATAGGTGATTAGTGAGGTCTCAGATTTTTTCTAGGTTTTGGAAACATATGTATTGGATTCCTTGAATTTTGTATTGTGATTACTGTAGGAGTTGCTTTCCCCTTGCATATCTTTTTGTAGTTTCCAGATTTGATTTATGATATGTTTTGTTAACTCTTGTGTTATGCATTTGATGTTTTGTTTTTTCTCAGTAAATAATTCCCCTACTCTCCAGCAGGGGGAATCCTTGGTGGACTGTTTGCAGGATGGCCAGTCTGGATGGGCCTTTGGAGGAGATGGATGTGGCAAGTGCAGGGGAACAGGCCTCCTCCCCATGCACTGATTTGCAAGAGGCTGTGGATGCTGCTTTGACTGCGGCTCATTTCTCAGACTTTGATTCCTCCCAACTACTGGAGGAGCTTGGTTTGGATGACAACTTACATGGAGATACAGGTAAGGAGTTGGAATCCCTAATTCCTGACAAATGAAGCTATATGCTTCAGAAAAAAGATGGCACTATTGCATTAATTAAAAAGATTGGATGCATCGCTAGAACGTAGCATTTGAAACTCTGACCCTGTCTTTGACATTTCTACTAATGTAATGAGTCAGCGACCTGCTGACATGGTGTGTGCCTCTTCACAGCTGGCCACAGGACTTGCACAGTAGTCTACTCTGCCTGATAGACCAGGCCCCAGGAACAACTCGCAAGTACTGCCATGCTTCAGGAATCAACGGTATGCTTACCGACAGGACAGGACATACTTGTGAACCCTGATACACATGATCAGGCTGGCAGTTAAGGCAGCGCTAATGCTGTGTGCTGAGAGCCTGTAGCATGTGTTGTTACAAGCAAGAAGGTGCAGCCAAAGAAGCTAGGAGTAGGCCTTGGACATGATACGCACAAATTGCAGGTTCTCGATGGGAGCACTCTTGTGCAACAACAGGGGCAGGAGTGCGCTTTCCCTCAGAACAAATTGCTGCGGGGTTGGAGTAAGTCAGGCATGGGTCCTACAAAGACTATACCGATTCCCCAGGATAGATCTATTGATTTGGACTTAGTTGCTGATAAGGATATGGTGGGAGGCCCGGAGTGGTCTCCTACCGGGCGTTACAGAGTGCTGGTTGAGAACAAATGAAAGAAGGGACTTGGGTTTCTAATAAATCGGACCCTACATGCCCAGCATCCAGTGTTTCAGCACACCATAATGTGGCCACTGACAAACTTGTTGAAATGAGCTCCAACGATCCCTGGGGTAAGAACTGTACTGTTAAGATTGCACAGGCGAATGTTGATGCTGTAGATGACATTGAGGTGCCGAATCTATCTGTGGGCCCACTTAGGTTAGGTATCACTGATCTAATGCTGAATACTGAGGACAGGAGGGATGGTCCAGTGTTGAAAATGTCTGACTTATTTCAGAACAAAGGTGAGCCTGCTCCACTTCGCAATGCAGTGAGGTTATTGTATAAAGGGGGTATGGTGGAGCCTCCAGAGAGAGTTTTTATTGCCAGACAGTTACTGAAAGGTTCTTTTCATCTGATATTTTTGTGCTCCTGCATTTAGGTAATCATAATTTTGATGTTAGTTTTAAAAATGTGTCAGGTTTAGATAGGTTTTGGGCCCACTATGATAAGCGGAAAAATACTCCTTTGTGGGTACCCTTTCATGCCATACCTCTATCCAGGCCAGTTATTAAAACCATTACTATTATGTTTAAGAATGAAGGAGTGAATATTGAAGATATTCTTTATGGGTTATGGCAACGATGTGAGATATTAAGTAGGCCTAGTCCTGCTCTTGATAGTGAGCAAATTTGGGATGGAGGGTGGCGGGTACAAGTTAAACTGATTATGACAAACACAGGCTTTATTCATCTGCATAGTACTTTTTATTTGGGAAAGGATAAAGGTTCTGTTTATTTATGCAGGTCAGCCTCATTCCTGTTTTAAATGTGGGGGATAGAACACACCTGAGCTCAGCCTGCAATACAGTAAATTGTAATTACTGCTTGGAATTTGGACATGTTTCAGGGAAATGTTTAAATTTGTTTCAGTGTAACCTCTGTGAGCAGACAGGTCATTCTTACGGCAGTTGTCTCTGGGTCTTACATAACAGGGAGGATTGCCCCTCTCATGAAGAGCTTATCAACATGGCCCAGCAATCTCAAGATAAAAAGATTGCTGACTTAAGTGCTAGGAAAGAGGTAAAAACACAAGGAAGGGAAGCAATTTTGGTTCCCCAAGAGGTTCGGCCTTCAGTGTCTGTATCTGTGGACCCAGAGCCTGACATGAGACAGGATTCTGTACAGGATTTAAGGGAAGACTCTATTCAGGAGCCTGTTGTTCCAATGGTGACTGACAGTACTGGTTGTTCTCCTAAAGAAATGCTCCCCCCCCAGATGGTGATGGGTTTAAAATTGTTACTCAAACTAAAAGGTCTAGAATGGATAAGGTGATGTCCTGAAAAATTGGAGGGACGGACAGGGCTGCATCATCAGGTACATGGAAAAGTGGCAATAAGTTTGCAGTCTTACATTCAGAGGATGGGGATTCAGAAGGGGAAGGGACAGACTCCTCTTCCGTAGTTTCTTGCTTGAGAGGCAGGGGGTGCAGACTCCATAGCCATTCGGATGAGGCATAGACAAAAGAAACAGGCATCATAACTACATTACATTATGGGATATTCTACCAACTTTGCTGAACAACTCTCCATTACCTCCATTAATGTGAATAGTATAAAAGGGGATAGAAAATTGGCAGGCACCATGTTTTCTCTTCAAGAAAGGGCCTCATACATTACCTGTATTTTAGATATCAGATTAAAAACAGGGGAAGAACTTTCCAGAACCTCATAAGCGTGGCACTTGGGGCCCTCTTTTAGGTCAATAGGACAGGATTTATGTGATGGGGAGGGGATTGTGATGGCAAATAAAGATCTTGTAGTTACTAGATTGGTAGACATTAGTCCAGGGTGGGTTTTATTATTGGACATTTCTTATTTTTCAGATAGATTTTGGTTGATTGCGACTTATTCCCCTCAGACCAAGGTTCTTAGGTCTGCTTTATTTAAAGACATTCACCCATTTTTGCATACATCTAGACTTGTCCTATGGGCAGGGGATTTTAATTGTAGTTTACACCAAAAAGATAGAGGGTTACAAATGGATAAACTTTTTTGTGATTCGGTGGCATTACTGAATGTCATTTCTAATACTGCATTGAAGGATTACTATCAAAGTTTGCATGCCTCAGGTTTTTTTTCGTTTTTTAAAGGTAAGCTAAAGACTCGCATGGACTTCATTTTTGTTTCAAAAATTGTAAAGCGTTGTCTAGTAGGACTATAACTGTGGAATACTGTGATCATGTTGCACTTTGTACAAGGATATCCTAACAAGACACCCCAAGGTGTAAAAAGACTAAATGGAGGTTGAACGAGTCTGTCTTATCAGATGCTAAAACTCAGATGTTTTGGTGACAAAACTGGAAAGCCAGATTGTCAGTGGTTGAATGCTATGAGGATCTCACAGAGTGGTGGGAATATACTAAAAAATCATGGCAGGAACTATTTAAACGTAGATTGTATCTGGTGCATACTGAAAATATTTAGACTATTTGCAGTTAAGGCAACAGTTTCAAAGCTTAATTTCACTGTCAGAAACTATGTCCCAAGATTTTGGGCCTCAAATCCAGATTATTAAGGCATGGTTGCAAAAATTACAATATGACAGGGTGCAATCCGTGGGGCAGGAGGCTAAATTTGGGATGCATGCTGGGAAACATAGTATTGACCCTTACAAGGATTGTAAGGAGTGGGTGAATGACAGAATTATTACAGAATTGCTTTCCTCAACAGGTGTAGCTGTATCTTCTCCTTTAGGCATTTTAGATATAGTACAGACTCAGACTCAGAGGATGTGTGGTAAAAAGTTACATGCTGCCACCGAGAGTAGCTTTTTGGATGGTTTACATCTTCCACAGGTAGACTTGGAGGATTTTGCCATGCTTGCTCGTGAAATTACAGTCAGGGAAGTGGTGCAGACAATTGATAGCTTTAAAAAGGGCTCTGCCCCAGGTTCTGATGGAATAGGTGCAGGTCTTTATAAACAGTTTAAGGATCACCTGGCCCCAGCTTTGGTGATTTTGTATAACTACATGTTACATGACAGTAGATTGGCTTCATCTATGAAAGAAGCTATACTAGTGCTAATACATAGAAAGGGCCCTTCTGTTGATATTAATAATTGCGGGCCTTTAAGTTTACTGAATACAGTTGTTAAGATTTTGTCTAAACTGTTACTAGGACGGCTTGCCAAAATAGCTACGTATGTAATTAGTGAAGTACAGACTTGTGCAGTGCAAGGTAGACGAGAAAAGAATACATTTTGCTTAGGGAACTGTTCTATCAAGATGAAAAGGGAGGGTTGTCTGGTTGGATAATTAGTATTGATCAGGAAAAAGCTTTTGATAATCTATCCAATGACTTTTTGTTTTTGGCATTAAAAGCTTTTGGAATACCAGAGATATTTGTAGATTTGATCAAATTATTGTACAGGGATGCAGCTATAATTCCAAATGTGAATGGTTGGTATGGGGACAAACTTATTGTGTGGAGGGGATTCGGCAGGGATGTCCCTTGAGCCCCTTACTGTATGTCTTCTATATGGACATTTTTATTAGGTTATGTATACAGGAACAGGGGATAATTGGATTAGGGTTGTCACATTGTTCACAGACCAAAAAAATGTTAACCTGTGCAGATGATGTGGTGTTAACACTAACACCTCAAATGGATGAATGTACTTTACAATCTGTGTTTAAGATTTTTTCTGCAGTTTCAGGTTCCTGAATTAATTTGGTTAAAACCAGAGGGGTACCTTTGGGTCAGACTCCATTACCTGACTCAGGTACGGTTGCAGGTATTCACATTACTACAGAGCCTCTGAAAATATTAGGGGTTGTGTTTTGACTACATAATGCTGATGTTTTGAACTGGGAGGCAGGTATTGCTCGGGCAGAAAGAGTGCTTATGGGATGGAGATGGAAAGTCATCGGTAAATTAAAAAGGGTTTGGTTAATCAAAACTTTATTGGTTCCCATTTTTTTGTACATTGGTTATGTTTATCCTCCTCCTAAGGAAGTATGGACTAGAATCTATAGTTTATTTTTTCAAGGTCTCTGGGGCTCCAGGCTAAATCCTGTGAAATGTAGCCTCACTTATTGATCAAAAGCTGAAGGGGTGTTAGGAATGTTTGACCCATTGTTTTCTTTTTAGTATTTTTTGGGATTATAATTTTGGGAAGTGTCTTCGGCCTGGAGCTGTAGTTTGGAAAGAATGGATGGATTATTGGGTGGTGCCTAATGTTGAGCCATGGCAACAGATGAGGCCCAGATTACTGGAAAAAAGCCTGTCACATTCCTTAGTATAGTTTGGAGGGTATTAAATGGGCTTTACAAAGGAAATTGACTACTGCTGTTATAATTATTGGGGACAGAAAGAAGCTGTACCAACACATCTTGAATCATGAGACTACAGACGTTGTAGAATTTCCATTATGTCCAGCACAGTGGAAGCAGTATATCCTGAAACAATTGATTAATCCTTTGATTCTATTGTATGCATGGGAATGTGTGTGGTTGGGGAATTATGGGAGGCTATGGGTGAAAGACAATAATAAGCATAAGCAAATATCAGATAGATATTTCCCAAGAGATACTTGTACTCGGATCCTAGAAACTCAGAGTCATTTGTTTCTAGACTGTAGGTTTACTCAGCTGTTTTGGGACATTCTAGCTAAAGAGTGGGGAGAGTAATTGTTTTTGAAATTACGATACACAGAGATTGTATATGGAATCAATCCAGGATTTCTTGGAAAATATCATAAGGATACGATCTATGTTCTTTTTGCACTGATTAGTTATCATTTATGGCAGGCTAGATGCTGTGGGTGCAGCAGCAAAACTGGATTCATCTGTCTGTAGTATTTCTGAATGTGAAAAAGGCTACACAACAATTGTTTAGTGATAATTTACATAAATATCCATTGTCTAGAGTTACTCTTTTATGGTTAAACTGCAGACATTGGTGTGACTAATTCGGGTACTGTTTTTGTTATAGACAAGACAAGATATGTTTCTGTCATGTATGTATTGTTAGTGATTCTGTATGCTTACTGTATTGTTTGATATGTATTGTAATGAAGTACACATTTTCTAATAAAAATTCCCCTACTCTTGTTGTAGAGGGCACTGTTGCAGTTCTCTGCATCTGCTGGGTTCAGATAATGGCTGATGCTGTTGGTGGTGGTTGGATGTCTAAAGAGTCCTCCTCCTCCTCTTCTTCTGCTGTGCTAGATGTGTCAAGCAGAGTTCAAACAAATGAGGCGGCTGGGATGCACCTGCAGGGTGGCCAGCATTCCGCCTCATCTATGGACATTACAGTGGTTGATCAGAACATAGTTCTGGATTTTGAAGAAGAATCTTCCCCCGTTACCTTAACTTTGGCTCAGAAACAGAGCTGTTTGATGGCCGAATTGGCAGCAGTGACTCGAAAACTACAACAAGAAACACTTACTTTGGATGTAGAGAAAAAACTAAAAAGATCTTTATCTTCACCCCTTGGGCCTAGTATGGTGGGACTGGTGAAATTGTTGGCAGTGGATCCAATGCTGGTAGGCCTAGAACTGGCCCAGGTGGCCCCCCTATGGTTAGACTGGAGTACTGAACCTGAATCGTCCTGGTCAGCAGGGGAGGCTCTACATAAGGCAGGATGGGTTCCGGTGGTGAATGGTATTTAGAAGCCGGACCCTTCCATTGCATTACTGGAATAGAGTCAGATGGGGACACCTGATGCTTGGATTGCCTAATACTGAGATACCACAGGATGATTTGCTGCCAACCTCATGTACTGTCTCTAATATTTTGGCTTCTGTTGTACAAGATCTGAATAAGTTGGCTACGGCAGTTCTGCCTACATCTGGGGCCCCACAGGATAAAGAAGCATCTGGCCTGCCAACTCACTTGGGTCAGGGTGGGACAGAACCACAGTCTTATGCTAGTCTCTTCCATAAATCCGTAGAGCTGGCCCAGAGATGGCACGCTATCAGTCTGCGGTATATACAGGTAGGTAACAGGGATGACCCTCCAGGTCTCTTTTTTGTTGGGAAAGTTCTACTCAAACAGTCATTAGGATTCACACCCTGGGAGGTGTATGCCCTCATTCCTGCCCTTGTTGAAATTACGTTTGATGTGAACTTTCAAACCTCTGCTCTTCTCTAACCCTTTTGGTGCAAATTTGCTAACTTAAAGACTAATCCAATGTGGTCCAAATTTCTGGTCATCCCCCTAACAAAACAACATTTTTGTGTGGTTATGATCCTCTTTCGAAATGAGGGGGTGAACATTACTGATGTTATCCATTGGTTGGAGAAAAGATGTTCCATCCAGGAGAATCCTACTCCTATCCTGGATGATGAAGGGTTTTGGAATGGGGGATGGAAGATTAAAGTAAAGTTACAGCATGAAGAACAGAATATTGTCCATCTGCCAAATTGCTTTTTTATTGGGCGAGATAAGGGTTTTTTGTTCTATCCAGGACAGCCTCGCACTTGTTTTAAGTGTGGTTCCACCAGGCACATTAGCATAAACTGTGACATTCTGAAATGTACACATTGTGGGGATCTAGGCCATACTAGTGCACACTGTTTAAAGACCCTAAATATAACCTTTGTGACGAATTGAGACATAATTTTATGGATTGCCCATTGGCTGCAAAAAATAATGAGAATTCTGACTTTGGGGTACAAGATTATATACATCAGAACAGCCCTTACACAACCATATGCGGGTCCTCGGGGGGGATCTCCAGGGTGTGGACCCCGGGCTGAGAATATGTATGCCCCTCAGAGTCAACCAGAGCAAGTGGTTGGGGGGGATCAGGATCCTGTGGTATTGACTGTATCTAATCTGATAGATGAACCTCCTTTAGAAGCTATGGTCCCATCTCCCCTTCCCACCCCATGGCACCTCCTCAGGATTTGGGCTTCCAGGTGGCCAAAGGTAAAAAGGGGAAATCATCTGATCAGAAAATGCCCAAACTACCTATTATAAAATCAATTTTCTCTTTTACAGGATCCCCCTCTGGATCTGGCTGGGGATTCAGATAAGGCTTCCCTGCCCTCGTCCCAGCCAGAGTCATCACTTGAGGCTGATACCATTGAATATACCAGGCTCAAGTATCAAAGGAGTGGGAGGGTGACACGGGCTTCAAGCAAAATTAATTGACCATGGAGTTATGGTTGATGGACCTTTTACTTTATAAATTTACTGTAGCCTCTTTTAATGCGAACAGTCTTCAATCTGAAAGGAAACGACTCAGCACCTATGTCCAGTTTACAGCTTCTGACTTGGATTGCCTTTTCTATCAGGATGTCTGGCTTCATTCCCCTATGTAGAGAGAGGCTGCTAGTACCGGTTGAGTTTGGGGGGATAGTTTTTGGTCACAGGGTGAGGAGATTTGTTCAGGGGTGGGTTTTTGTTTTTTTCTCAGGTACAGGTGGTACATAGTTTAGAAACTGTATTGAGGAGGGCCTTCCTTCTAGATGTTCGGTTTAAGGGGATGGAACTAAAACTTATTAATGTGTATGCTCCTCAGTTAAAATTTGAGTGGGCAGGACTTTTTCAGAAGCTAAAACCCTTTCTTTTTACAACTAGGTTGATAGTGTTAGGGGGGATTTTAATTGTGGTTTATCATGTGCTGATCGGGATTTATGGACCAACAAACTTTTTTGTGACTCCAATGTCTTGAACATGGTAATTTCAGAAATGGGGTTATTAGATGTTTTCTCCATCTTTTTTCTGGTGGCCCATCATTCCTATTTTTGTGGTCCTCATTCTTCCAGGATTGATTTTGTTTTCATTTCTGAACCTCTACAGCTTCAGAAAGTGCAGGTAGTCGACATGGCCACTTCTGACCACAAAATGTTGAAAGTAATTTTGGGGAATTTACCAGATCAACAATTCGGCCCAGGTTTTTGAAAGTTAAATTTATCCCTTTGCCAGGAATCAGAAATTGCTGAAGGATTTAATTATCGTTTGGTGGCTCGTAAATCTGTATTTTTTTTATATGAGGATTTAAATGATTGGTGGGAGGATATGAAAATAGAAGTAATTCTCTGCTTTCATAAAATGAGGAAATTAAGAGAGTGACAGCTTTCGCAGATGTTGCTTATGCTTCAGAACAGGTTGAGGGAACTCACAACCTTACAAGCAACTGGTCGGTCTGATTTGCATTCTGTTATTGCACAGACAAAAATTGCTGTTGCTTCTGTTCGGTGTGACTTAATGAAATGTATTAGTTACCCAACAAAAACATTGTACAGTGGGGAATAAGGGTGAGATGCTTCCCCTTTTATCCTTTGCTGATTTAAGGGACCTTAAAAATATTTCATACCTCCTTACTCCTACTGGTTTTCGGATTACAGGGAATTCTCAGATTTTAAGTGAGAATCACCTCCAAAAGAGTTTTACTAGCTTATAGTTACCCTGTGAGTCCATGAAGGTATGGTTACAGGGCTGCAACCTTCCAAAACTTACTTTGGAGGACCAGGAGGCTATGGGGGCCCCAATTATGTGGGGTGAATTGCAGGATGCCATCTGGTCCCTGAAAAGTGGCACATCACTGGGGTCAGATGGTCTACTCCATGACATTTATAAAACTATTTTTAAGGCTTTAGGGGACAAATTGACATCCTGTTATAATTTTGTGTTAAGGTCTGAGGCTCTACCACCTAGTATGTATATGAGTGTTCTGGTGCTCCTGTACAAGGCGGGTGAGAGTGGGGATTTAACTAAACTGGAGATTGATTACCCTCTTGAATACAGACTATAAAATTCTTATGAAAATTCTGGGTACTTGTTTAGTATGAAACCTACACAGGATTATTCATCCCATGCAATTTAGTGGGGTTCCTTCACAGATGGTAAAGGATGCCTTGTTGCTTATCTGGGAAATTTTCCAGAAAGGATGGAATAGGAGAAATTATTGGATATTTAGTTGCCCTAGATCAATCTAAGGCCTTTGATTGCATGGAATATGATTATTTGTCTGAAGTCCTAAGGGCATATAATTTCCCCCCTTGTTTTATTATGTGATTACAGGCCTGTTACAGTCAAGTAAAGCTTTTGCCCAGTGTTAATGACTGGTCTGTTGTAGCAGTGAGGGTGACGCAAGGAGTTTGACAGGGGTGCCCTTTGAGTCCCCTGTTATACCTCTTGACCCTGCGTCTCAATGCAAATCACAATATCCTGGGATTGTTGGTAGGTTGTGAGGACCCTCAGATTTGTATGGTGGCATATGCTGATGATATAGAGTTAAAAGTGGAGGAAGTGGCATCCTGGAAAGTGTCTTTGGAGGTTTTGGACAGTTTTCCTACAATGGTGGGGGCGGCCCTGAATATGCAGAAGAGAGTTTGTTTACCTATTCGGTTCCATAGTGTTTCACCAAATTCTCTTCTGGATATTCCTCAAACTTCAGGATATGTGAAATTTTGGGGATTTATTTAGGTGGTTTAGATCCACAGTTTTATAATTGGGATCTTAAGCTCTGTAAAGCACAAACTAAAGTGAAATCCTGGGACAAATGGCATATTTCACAGAAAAGGAGGGTATATTTGATAAAGTCTTTTTATTGCCTATGTTTCTCTTTTTAAGTGCTATATTTCCTCCCCCTCAGGGTTTAGAAGCTACTTTATATGGTGTCTTTTTTCAGTGTCTTTGGGGCAGCCATTTGAACACCCTAAAATGGGGTATTACATATTTGCCTGTGGCACAGGGTGGTCTGGGGATGATCAACCCTTTGTTTTTTTTTATATGTTACATTCATATATTCCAGTGTAGTCCCACTTTTAAAGGGAGTCAGTACCCCTTGGGGTCCTTGGGTGCTGGATTATTTGGCACCTATTTTTGGCACCTGGGGTGATTTCCTCCTGATTATGAAGCAAAAGCATGTTCGAGATTTTCCACGATATTTTGTAGAAGTGGTGACAAAATTGAAGTTGTGGTTGGTTTTAAAGTCACACTTACTTACCATGCCCTGGAAGGGTTTTTATGTTAGTATTTTGGATATGCACTTCATTGAAAATCCGTGGTTTTTTGAGCAGGCCCCTTCTGTGCAAAAGTCGCTCACTGGTATTTTGATTAATAAAAGGGTATCAATTTATGTGTGGGATTTTTTATGGCTTTCCCTTCATTTGAAACTGGGGGTTCAGGTAAATCAAAAACATAAAAGTGTACAGGAAAGGGAATGTCCTAGATTGGGTACATGTTTGGTTATACAAAAGTCCATGGAACACCTTTTTTTGGATTGCTCCTTTGTACAGTCTTTTTGGCAAGTATATGCATAAAATTTGGCCCCTGAATCCCTTTCATACCTTGACTTCTGAGATTTTATGTCAAGATATTTTTCCAGGGTGGTGGGCAAAATATGATGGCCTGACGCTGCAATTGATTTTGTTGAGCATTAAATTTCACCTTTGGCAGGCACGATGTAGTTTCACCTTGCGACAACAACAGATCACTGTTGAACAGGTTATGTTTTCATTGCAGTGAGACATTTCTGTCTTGCAATCCCAAGATAGAGTGCTGTATTCACCATTTCCTTTTCATTTGTGGTGGAGACATATGACATGGTTGGATACAGGGTGAAGTTTTTATTTCTGGGGTTTCATTTTTATCCTTTGAATACTTGAGGAGATCTTTTATTTTCTCTACCGGGATTTTTCTGGGTTTTAATTTTTAGGCTGAGATCTGCAATAATAGGGAAATGATTTTTCAGTTTTTTGGGGTTGGTATTAGTCATTATTTCTATGCTTAGTTATACGATAACCTATGGTTGATATCCTGATTCTTCAGTAAAGTTTGATTCAATTCATCCCCATTTTTTTTTTTTCCTGAAATAACTTGGTTTATAGGTTTCAGTATAATGTATTTTGTTTTTATTTCTTATGACTTCTTTATATGATTTCAATTTGGTTGTGGGTTATTTTCAGTTATGAATTATACACATTTCCCTACTCTTTTCATAGGGATAGGAAGGGGGTTTTAAGTACACATCTGTATTGTTTCTGACTGCTATTTAGGTGTGCTGTAATCTTTTTTCTTGATTTGTTTTTTGTTAAAATTTTGTATGATGTGCCAGCCCAGTGGCACTGAGGGTTGAGGCACTGGACGCCACACCTTGCACCACACTGATGACCAAGGTTTGGGAATGAGCCTAGGCCATCGGGGTTTGGTAGCGGAGGAGATGGATTGAGCATCTGTAGAACTGCTCTCCTTCTCCGGGGAGGGGAGTGTGTTGCCGTTGGTGTGTTGGCAGCCACTGGTGATGGCTGGAGGCATTGCAGTGCACAGTCAGCCTTTGAAGGGGGAAGTGCTGGGGCCGATGCTGGGAAGAAGTGCATGAGGTAGGGCGTGTGCTCCTGTCCCTTGGCGTCATTGCATGCCTCATACGTCAAGCAATGGGAGAACAGGGAAAACAGGGCACCAGTTGCGGTGGCATGATGGCTGTCTCTGAGGAGGACTCACTGTGTTCCGTGGGCATGCAGCGTTACTGGATCCAGTCCTGGTGCAGAGCGAGAGGGGGGGCTCTCCACCTCGCCACTGCAGGGGGGCAAGCTGTGGCTATAGCTGCGGGGCCCAACTGGGAGCAGAGGAGTCCTTGGGATGGCGGCTAGAGACCAAGAGAGGATGCCTGGATGAGAGGTAAGGCAGGCTGGTTGCCAGGGAAAAAAGTAATAACTAAAAAAAAAAATGTTGTATGATGTAATACTAATTTTTTTAATTTTGCTTCCAGTTTTCTATAAACATTCTCCTACTTTTTTAGTAGGGATGGTGGGGATGATATGCACATATATGAATTATTTCTGTTTGACATTTTCTGTATGCAGTACTACTTTTTCTGTTTCTTCCTGATTTCTTGTATTATGATTATGTATGATGTAACACATTGTTTGTCTATTTTCATTTTTCAGTTTTGAATAACAACTCCCCCTACTCTTTTAATGGGGATGAGACAGGGGTTTATGTACAAATGCAAATTATTTCTGTTTGAATTTTATGTATGCTGTAAATTCTTATTTAGGTTTTTTGATTTCTCTCATTATGATTATGCATGAAGCAATACAGTTTTGTATTATTTGTTTTGAGTTTTGAATAAAATATTCCCCATCTCTTGTGGCCACTAGATGGCAGTGGCCTGGGCTGGCACATTCATCATATGAAGCACTTACATTTGGGGATTATTCAGGGAGTCTTCAACTGTTTCACCCAAGTACTTTGAATGTCATTTTTACGTGCCTCCATTTTTTTTTTTATGGCAAGGTAGGTGTCAATTCTTAACACAACAGTTATTGACTATGCCACTGTCATTCATGTTAATGATAGAATGCACTTTGAGAAAAGTTAAGTAGACTGATTATAGAAGGTTACCTAAGGCACAGGCAGATGTTTTGTGGAGAAGGATTGCTTGGTAATAGTTTGATGGGCAGGAAGTGAGATTTGGTGATGACCACAGGCAGCTCAGTTTCATGCATCCTCTAGGGAGGGTTCATAAAGAACTGTCTGATGTAATGGAAAGAGATGTGATTATTCCCAGTTTCAGATTATATATACAGCCCATGATGACTTTGAAGGATGGATAATGGAAGGTGATTCTGTGTAAATCTGGTGGTATTACTGTGGTAAGATATGATTTAATGCGGACCATTTCCTTTCTGATATACACTTGTCTTCAGGGCTAGTGCTATAAAACTGTTCTTCTTCTTTTGATTTTTACTTATGTGTTTCTTTTTCCGTTTTGTATTTGTAATTTTGAAGACTACACAATGTATTTACTTTTAGTATGGGGAAGGGAAAGTTAAAGGGAGTTTTTTTTTTCTCTCAAAGTAATTGGCCTAAGTTTATGTTTCAGGCATGTTGTAATAATTGTTATGATTTTGATGTTTTGTTATTATTATTTAATATGAAATAATACCATTTTGTACAATTTTTTTGAGTTTTGAATAAAAAAATTCCTCTACTCTTGAACCGGGGGCTTTTCTTCCTGGGAGCAAGGATGGAGCAACCCAATTTGGAGCCAGACAGAGAAGTAGGTGAATGCAGTGAGTTGGCAAAAAATCAGGGCCTGGCTTCAAATGCCACAACTCCAGGATTTAGAATTTGCTAGGAGGTTGGAGGAGGTGGAAGTTCAGGAGCTCAGGGCTCCTAGCTGATTAAGATTAATTTCTGTAGTTCCATGGAAATACCTGTAATAGAAATGGAGTATGTCATTCTGATGGCTATCACTACAGAGAGTATGAGTGAGGAGATGAGCCCTGATATGGTTGAAACAGAACAGCCGATAAGGTTGGCAGTGGTTCCGGCTGCAACACAGGATCCAGAGGAGATGCCGACAGATGAAAATGCTGCCCTCAGAAAGAAACGCTTGTACCAGCTGCAAAAGGAGAAAGCTAAGAAGAAACACCCTATGGCTCATTCTAAAGCTAGCAGAAGAGACAAAAACCAGGTACCAGAGGAGACAGAGGAATGGACGCCAGATAATAGTGAAACCTGTTATCCGGAATGTTTGCTTCATGAAGCTGGATGGACTCTTGCCTTAGATGGTAAACGATGGCTTCCAGGAGTGCTGTCTACTGCAAAGAGATACAAAGTCAATTAACAGACAAGCAAGCAGAATACAGGTGGGGGTAGCAACAAGGGGCGCAAGCTGTACACAAACAAGGTGTAACTGAATTAGTACAGCAGCAAGCAACACCTGCTGAACCAAGGAATGCATCTGGAGAAGGACAAAACATGGAGCAAGAAGCTGCAACTCAAGTTACTGTTGAAAATAATACTTTTCCAGATAAAGCGGGACAAACAAACTTAAATAAGAGAGGAAGTAATGATGAAGAATTAAATCAGGTAGCACAGGCCCAAACCTCATCCTCTGGTAATGAGGACCCAAGGGGGCAGGGGGAAACAAAGCTGAACTAAGAACAGTAGCTCAGGCCATCTACTTCATGGGCTAAAACTATGGAAAATGAGCCTCATACCTCAGAAAGACCAGGTTTGTTGGCAGGGGCTGGTCAGAGTACAGGGGCAGCTCTCACCCACAAAACAAAGTCCTTATAGGCCACAAGCAAATCCAAGATTTAGAATGGCAAACCTATTTTTAAATTTAGATAAATCTCGATCAAGGAGGAATGCTGTAAGATTAAAATATAAAGGTGGCCTAGAACTTATGCCAGATAGAGTGTATGTTACAAAGAAACTGTTGAAAGAATCAATGCAGTTTATGGCCTCTGACATTTTTACACTGATCCATATTTTGGGAGATACCATTTTTGACATGAGCTTTAATACCCCAGTACATCTGAAAAAATGTTGGTCAAAATACGCACATTTGAAACAATTCCCCTTATGGGCCCCTTTTATAGCCTTACCGTTGACCCACCCAGCAGTAAAAACCATTACCATCCTTATCAGAAATGAAGCTGTTCATATCTCAGATGTATTGTACTGGGTAAAACAAAAAGCTGATGTGTTAGAAAGACCTGTGCCTGTCCTTGATAGTGGAAACATATGGACAGGAGGTTGGAAGATCAAAATACAACTTCCATATGATGGACAAAGGGTCTGTACATCTTCCCAGCTGTTTTTATTTAGGTTTGGACAGTGGTTTCTGCTTTTATCCAGGCCAACCTAAAACATGCTACAGATGTTGTTCCTTTGCCCATCTGAGTAATGCCTGTGATGAACTTGTCTGTAACTTTTGCTTACAAAATGGCCATGCAAGTCATAGCTGCAAGAATTCCCCTAAGTGTAACTTCTCTGAAGAGTGGGGGCCTTTGTATCCACAATGCCCATGGGAAGTACATAATAAAGGTACTTTCTGAAGTCAGAAAGATATTGTTCATGCACCACAAGAGAAACAGGCAAATATGCAACCTGCGCAGGCCCAGAATCTAAGCGAGGTACTGCCTGTACCACCAGCCACCCCTGAGGATACTGAAGAGATCTTGATGGATAATTCCTCAGGGAATAAAGACAGGACACAGGGTGAAGAGGAACAAACAATGGATATATCTGAGGAACAGTCACAGGATAACCCTATAATGGAGGCCCAGCTGAATACAGCAATGCCACCCCCCACCTAAGGAAGACTTCCAGATTGTTAAGGGAAAAAGAAGGTCAGCTAGGAATATCCCAAAATCTAAGCTACCAAAAATGGATGCTACAGTCATTTCCAAAAAATTCACTGTTTTACAAGAAAACACAGCAGAGGAGGAGGAAGAGGATTCAGAATCTTCAATCAGATCATCACAAAATGAAACTTCAGATGCAGAAGGGGACTCAATGGATAAGCCTAAAGTCAGACAGAAAACCAGGAAGAAAACCTGAAGGAACTAAGGAACTCCCTTAATCTCTGCTTGTGGCCAATCCTGTGAGGGACACTTTAAAAATCATAACAAGTAATGCCAATAGCATCAAAAATTATAAGACGCTGTATCATTTTTCAAGCTTTACAGGAATCACAAGCATAAATAATTTTGTTACAGGATACAAGATTACGATCAGAATTGGACATATATCAGGTCCAAAAAGCCTGGCCCTGGGGATCCACAATGTGGTCATTACGAGATGAATTGTGTTCAGTGGTGGGGATTTTGTTTTGAGGCAAATTCATTCACTGAAAATTGTGAATATTGACCCTGGGAGGGCATTATTTTTAAATATTAAAATACATGACCAGGACATTAGGGTAGGGGTAATATATGCCCCACAAACAAAAAAATAAAATAAACTAAGAATCAACCTATTTAAAACTATTCAACCATACCTACATACTCAGTGCAAGATCATACTAGGAGGAGATTTTAATTGTCCTATGGAATTAATAGATAAAACAGGTAGTACCTCCAAGTTATATTGCAATACCAATGTTTTGAAAAATATCTTAAACACTGCGGCCCTAAAGGATGCTTATAGATAGGTACATAGGAAAGGAGGACACACTTATCACAGAGGAATTCTTTCCTCAAGAATTGAATATGCCTTTGTGTCTAAACATTGGGATATATTAAAGCAGACACTGTGCCTACAGTCATCTCAGATCATTTAGAGATGCACATAACTTTAGGTCAACTGCAAAAAAAATAATATAGGCCCGGGGTACAGAGAATAAATGATTACATGTTAGCTGATTCTAAGGTAGAAGCCCAGACAGTGGAATTTTTGCAAGCAGTGGACACAGCAGCTGTCTGGTGTGATTCTGTTGGAGAGTGGTGGGTTGACACCAAACAGTTAATTCAGAAGTTGTATAAGAAATGGGGACAACAAAAAGGGAAAAGTGTTCATTTTCACTTTCTAAAGCTGCACAAACAATTATTTAAACTTATCTCTTTACAAAATATGCATCATATAGACTACTCAGAACAAATACAGCAAATAAAAAAAGAAATGAGGGAATATTTATACAATAGGGCACAATCTCTAAAACTGAAACAGGCAGCAGGAACACAAAGTACAAAAAAGCTCTTTAGATAGTTTTAAAGACTGCCTCTCCAGAGTACAAAATAAGGAATGGGATGCTATAAAAGATCAGCATGGGAAAATACAGACAGATTTCCATAGTATTCTGGAAGTCATCTAATCAGTTATTCTCTTCCTTTGGTACCTCAATTCCAGTACAAGAGAACATCCATGACTTCCTAGATGATGCACAAGTGAAAGAGTTACATCAGGAAGAACTGATGGCTTTAACACATCCCATTACCCTGGAAGAAGTGAAAGCTACGATTAATAAGTTAAAATGTAATACTGCCCCAGGACCAGATGGGTTGAGTTCAAATTTTTATAAACAATTAAAAAAAATATTAATGCCATTATTACAAGAAATATTTAATGGCATACTATGTAATATGGACATGTCAGAACAATGGCTAAGGTCTTTCTGATTCTATTGCATAAGAAGGGAGACAGGCTTGATATGGATAATTGGAGGTCTATTTCTGTCCTGAATATTGATTTCAAAATATTATTCATAATACTTTGTAACAGATTAGGGGTTGTGGCAGAAAAATGTATTTCACCATACCAAACATGTGCCATCCAAGGGAGAAATATAAAGGAAAATTTGATTTGCCTTAGGGAAATCTTTTCAAGAGGGCACATGGAGTCAGCCCATGTGTATTTGTTAGCCTTAGATCAAGAAAAGGCATTTGATGCAGTCTCTCATATGTCTTTGTTTAAAATTTTGCAATTTTATAGCATATCTGAAACTTTTATACAGTGATTGCCATTACTATATGCACAAGCCCATTTTCACCCATTAGTAAATGGGATTGTAGGAGAAAAAATAAAAATTAAATGAGGTGTCAATCAGGGTTGTTCATTAAGCCCTATACTGTACACATTTAATAGTGATATACTAATTAGGAAAATACTAAAAGCAGAATGAATTCAGAGCATGGCACTATCAAACAATACACAACCATTAAAGGTCATGGCATATGCAGATGATTTATGCTTATTTTTACACACAGAAGCCGAATGTGTACAGGCCTTTAAAATCATTGAGAGTTATTCTAAAGTGGTAGGGGCCAAAGTAAATTTAAAAAAGAGCAAAGCCCTGGTAATAGGGCAAGCGGTTGAACAAGGCCTAGTAGAAATAGATGGGGTTTCAATAGTACCAGAGGCTGAACTTCTTGGCCTCAAATTTGGCCCTAAAGATATGGACAGAATCAACTGGGAAGATAAGCTAGCTATGTGTGAAAAACAATCTTTCATATGGCAAAAACTACAACTCTCTAAGCTTAAAAGAGTATGCTTAATTAAAATCTTTATCATCCTCTATTACTATTTGTGGGTTCTATCTTCCCTCCCCCATCAGCCATGGAGGCAAAAATATATAATATATTATTTAGAATCATCTGGGGAAGCCATCTTAATCCAATTAAATGGATGCTCACATATAGATCAATATCTCAGGGAGGGATAGGCATGGTACACCCCTAGTATTTTTCCACACAATATACTGGTATATTAATTTAGTACCTGTACTAAAGGAAATAAAAATGGTTTGGCTGGATTGGTGGAAAGAATGGTGATGGGAGGATTTACCCAGATGGTCTATGAACAAGTGTTCTTTTAAATTGAGCAGCACCAACCTTCCCTCCTATACAGTATTCATTATATCAACAGATTTTATTACAGTATTTTACAGAACAGTTGATTTTTCTAAGAGGTACTGTACATAACTTTGGACAGACCGCAAAACAATGAACAGACAGCAGGATACTTAGGAACCTATGGGACACTATCTGGCTTACATGCCATGGGAGACTCAATGTGAAGAACAATCACAAGCATAAAAAGATGTAAGGGAGATACTGTCCTAGGGATTTGCGTAACACAATTTTGGAGACACAAAAACATTTGTTTTTTGAATGCCCACATAGTAACACCTTTTGGAATCTCTTAGAACTTAGGTGAAAGATATAAACTTTGCCAAAGTGACTTATGATGTTTTAATCTTAAGGATATACACAGGACCATGGGTAAAATACCCATTTAGCACACTGTGCTTAATTTTTTGTATTATAAAATATCATATTTGTCAAGCAATATGCCCTTGGACCTTACAGCAACAATTTATAACACAACAGAAATTGATCAGGATTATTTTGGGTCAAGTTTCTCATATATAAGAAAAAGAGAAACAGGCGCAAGGTTCTCAGAAAGTAGAACAAGTATGGGAGCATTGTGGGGGTGGTTACAGTACAAAAAAAGAGAGGGAAGGGAATGGAGGGAAGAGGTATGATATTTATACATTTGTATTAAAAATGAAATGCTTGACATTTATGGAAAAGGTAATAGGATGCAAAGTAAGTATGTGAAATAATATTCTATGGTCTGTATAGTTCTAATGTATATAATAAGTATGGCAATTGGAATTTAGTTTATTGTTATCAAGTATACACATGAAAATGCTATAAAAAAGGGGAATGAGGGAAAGAGAAAGGGAATGGGAAAAGGGGGATAAGACAGGGAAACATTACCAGAGAGAAAGGAGAGGAGGAAATAGGATATTTAGGTATTACTAAATGTTTAACTATTCAGAGGTAATATGGTACAGCAACTAATATATTGTATAAATTTGTTTATGGATCGTTTACTGTATGCATATAGGTACAAAGGCTACACAGATAGTTTTTGTATATGTTTGTCACCAGCACTGAATGATTTCCACAATAAAAACTTCCCGTACTCACCTGTGGGGGTCCCTAGGCTATCTGGCAATCTGACAAGATGGCCACCATTGTGGAAGCCAAAAGCATGGAACTGCTGGGAGCAGGGGAGATAGCCTCCTCTAGTACTCCTGCTTCACCAGAGGCTGCTGGTGTTTTGGGAACTGGATATTGTTTTGAAAGTGGCTACTGACCTCACCAATCTGATTTTTGCCCCTTGGGCTGTTGGACTACTTGCGACTGAGGACCTGCTTCTGGATGAGGATTTGTGTCTCCGAGCTGCTCTTGATGTTAAAAAAAGCTGTTTGCTGTCATTGATTCAAGAGGAAGAGAGGATTTACTCCCTGAGGAAAAGTCATTTGGCTATAGCTTCATTTTCTGACTCCCAGTCGGCTGGTCTTCTGACTACCAACACGGCTGCACCTTCTTTGGGACACGACACAGTTCCGGTAGGCATTCCAAATCAATGTCCTGATTTCACCCCTGGAACCTTGCCATATGTCTCGGCCATCATCTCGGATGTCTGAAGTGCTCCAGTGGGTGCCCCTCCCCTTGCCAGAGAGGATGCTGCTACTTTTTCATCTGTCATTAGGGCTACTGCTTTTGCCTGCCCTGCCTCAGTCCCAGCACACTCATGATAACTTTGCAGGACCTCCAACCCTCAGTTTTGCCCCACATACTGTTCTGAAGTCTTCCATAACTGCTTCACCCTTTGTTTCAGCATTACTGTGTAAAGACACAACCCAAGCATCCATGCTGCTTCCCCAAATGCCTTTTTGGAAGCCAGTGAGACCAACTGATGCTGGGTGTCCTCCTGTGATCAGAGGGCTGCCCCCTCTGGAAGACTCCCCTGCAATGGGAGCATGATCCTTTGATGACACTTCCCTGCCTTTTTCTCCTATTGCCATGGACATTCTGTTGGATTTTGGGATGGCATTCCCCCATAGCAGGGATGACTATTCCTCTCTCTCTTGATGGATACTGTGGTGCTGGGACAGTTGCATTTGTGCCTGCCCACCCACCCCCTTCTACATCCATTCTGACCTTACTGCTTCTCTTACAGCACATTACTGAGGGTTCCCAGGATGGTGTTTTCATGGCTGAGACAGCTGCTGTGTCCTCTGTCTCCAGATCCTTTTCTGCTGGGACTCCAGTGAAGAAAATTTCCTTTGCTTCGGCCCACAAGTCCACAGATAAATGGACTGCTGAGGTGATGCTGCTCACTACCGGCTGAATGAGGGTGGAGGATGGGGTGTCTAGAGAACCTGCCCCACTGGCCCCTGCATCCTATGAGACTTCCATAGTGGATTCTGCTGCTTTAGGTAATACCTTCAGTGGATTGGCACCATCTGCTCTGAAGGGGCCTGGTTTTCTGACTCCTGCCCCTGGCATCTCTCTTGAGCAACTTTCTTCTGCAACTCAATTGATTTTCATCCCGGGCCCACAGAACCACACACTCTCTTCATTACCCCCCCCCCTTTTCTGCACAGCTTACTGGTTCATATTCCCCCCAGAAGTCAGATCTGTTCAACACTGCCAGGGACTCTATTCTCCGCAGAAATGTGGTCTGGTTGCTATACAAGGGGGGCCAGGATTATCTGCCTCATAGGACCTATGTTATTCAAAAATTGCAGCCCCAGAACTCACATGTGAGTCGAAATGTTCTATGCTTAACCTTATTCAAAATGGCCTCCTGTGGCTGAGTGAGATATTTTTAAACTACTTTGAAAGCAGGTTCAGATTTAGATATGGTTATTTTATCAGGAATGTCATCTTCTTTATTTTGTAAAATATTTTATTAAAACTTTTTATGGCAAGTTCATATATCATTGCAACATATACCCTTCTAACAGAATTTTATATCGCAACAGGTGGTTACATACACAGTCCATTCCACTATTTGCATCGAGGTTTGCTACAGGACTGTATTATATTCTGTTGTGTACACTGCAGACATATGGGTTATGGTTAAAATTTAATTGACCATAGATTTGCTGGTAACGGGCACCTATGTAGGAAAGGTATTTGATTCTATGCAGCTATGAGAGGTGCCCACATTGCTTTAAACACCCCCACCTTGTCCTTTACTGTATACTGAGTTTGTTTCTATTTTTAAATATTCCAGAAGATTGCTGGACCACTGGGCTATGCCGGGGGGGGGGGTGAAGAAGCCATCCAATGCTGGGATAACATCTTTTTTGCAATAATAAGAGCTAAGCCCCACAAGGGCTACTACTTGGAGAATTGAATTGGTGAGTCTGGTAACAGCAATAGTTCCCATGTTAAGAAGGAGAGGTGTTTGTCTAGGACATGCTTCATTGTGCTGTGCATGTCCCACCAAAAGCTCTGTATTTTCAGGCATAGCAGTGCAAGAAATATAAAAGTGCCATCCTCAACCTTACACTAGGGGCATGGGGGATAAAAATCAGACTTCATTCTAGGAAGCTTACTCAATGTGTAGTAAGACCTGAACTAAAAAACTATATTGTACTTGTCTAACTTTGTTACTCCTGGCCCCATATTGGGCATAGTAAATTGCCCATTGCCAGACCTCCACAGAGATAGGCTGCTCTATGTTCTGCACCCAGTGCTTTTTAACTGGGGCCAAGGGGTCAGAGACCCCTTCCATTGTTTGAAACAGGCGGAGAGTGGCCTAGACCCAGGCTGGGGTCTTTATAAAACCTGCTTTATGGGGGATAATGACAAAGACCCCCCCAGCCAATGTCAAACATGACAAGTTGTTTTTTAAGGTTAATGTATACAATGTATGCACTATAAACACTGCCTTGGACAAAGGATGTCAAACCGGAGCTGTTTTCATTGACCTAACAAAGCGTTTGATACTGTTCACCATGACTTACTTATCACACAACTACAAAATCTTGGGCTCTCTCAAGGACCAGGTGCCTGGGTTAAAAGTTACCTTGCCCAAAGCTCTCAATCAGTAAAAATCTCAGGAGTTCTCTCAGACTCAAATCCGGTCCTCTCAGGTGTCCCACAGGGGTCAATCTTAGGCCCCCTCCTTTTCAGCCTTTTCCTAAACTCTCTCCCCAAATCCTGCCCTGAACAAATAATCTTTTATGCTGACGATGCCATGATTCTTTCCTTTCATAAGGACCCGAAACCCTTACTCCAGAGCCTGCAACTTGCTTTCTCCAAAGTTGAAAAGTGGTTCCTAGATCACAAGCTGGTCCTAAATCACAAAAAAACAAAATCCATTGCTTTTCTCCAGTCCACAAAAAAGGAAAGGACAAATTCCACTCACTATCAAAACATACCCAGGAAATACCCTTGAACAAGTGACAACATTTAAATACCTTGGTATCACCGTTGATCAAGGACTAACCTTTCCGACCCACATTGATAACACAGCGAAAACGGTGAACCAAGCGCTTTGGTATCCTGTTCCGAAACCGGCAGTTCCTTACCCAAGCTGTGCTGAGGATTGCTATCCAAAGCTCTGTCATCTCAATCATAGACTATGGCTTAATTATCTATGGCTTTGCCTCAACCACTGCACTTAGGCGCATCACAACCTCCCTAAACAAGGCCTGTCGGCTGCTCACTGGAGTGCAAAGACGTACTCATACATGTGAGCTCTACACTGAAACAGGATGGTCGCAACTTTCAAATCGCATAATGTACCTCACATGCTTGATGGCAAAAAATTCCACCATGGGCCTCACTCCGCTGAGTATCCAAGACCTACTATGCCCGAATGCAAGCATCCGTCTCACCAGAAGATCGGAACACCAGCCTTTCCAGGTCCCCAGATGCCGGACCACACAGGGCCAAAGATCTTTTGCCTATCGTGCCCCCAGCTGGTACAATGCCCTCAGCTCGCTCATTACATCCTTCACTTCCCTAGGAGCTTTCAAATCTATGCTTCACTCTCACCTCTAAGCCTCTAGCTCCTGTGACTGCCCTGACTAAAGATTATCCCTCATGGCTGTTTTTTACTGTTTTTCATCCTCCTTCTCTGCTCCTTTCTTGACAAAGGCATCTGAGTACCTCTAATTACTCTAGGTCTGCTCCCCTTCCCATATCTCCTCCTACCCTTGACCATTCCTCCAATGTTTTTTTTTTCTAATGTACTGTATTATACTGGCTTATTGCCACCTTTATAATTTGTTGACCTTTCTATGTAACATGTCTTGTTTGTTTGTACATTGATGACGTGGAACCTTTGTAAAAGAGCCATTGGCTCAAAGGTAATAATTCCTAGAACAATAAACTTAAAGATACCAACAAGGACCAGTTTGTATTCCTTTTTTTTTTTTTCCTTCTTTATCCTGTGGTTCCGCTGTCGCTTTATCAGCCCTGGTCATGGCCCCTGAGACTTCCACTGCCATCTACTGCTGCCATCCCCAGTTATCCCCGGCTTTCCTCCCAGAGAGCGGGACCGCGGCATCGGTCCCCTTCATCCATGCCGTGGAACTAGTATCTGGTCAGGGATGCAGCAATGGCAGATAATTGAAATCCCAGGGAGGGCTTCACATTGACAGCAGACCTGCCTTCCATCTTTTTCCTGGTTTTCTTGGAGGCGGGGATGTGCAATGATTCCAGCATCCACCCCGCCTCCCTGATACAGAGCGCCGGTAGCGTGAGTGACTCCCAGCCTTTGCCAGGATCCTCATTGAGCCAGACACTGCCCCACACTCCCCCTGGGCAAGGAGAGCAGCCCCTGGGTTGCTCACTCCTTCTCCCCCCCGACTGGCCCTCTGATGACCCAGGTCCATTCCTGAACCCGGGTCGCCAGCACCACAAGCAGAAATCCAACTGCTGTGCTGGTGGGCTGGTGTTTGTATTCCCTTTTTAACTGAACAAAGGACTTTGGAGCCTGACCTTCATACAGTATTTTGACTGTTCTGAGTCCTTTCTTCCCCCATGCCAGCAGCCCCTGTTGTTGGAAGACATCATAATTCAGGAACCATTTAAATGCAGTGGTTATCAGGCCTTGGGAAGTGCTGTGCCTTGTGGGATATCAAGCAGTGGGCAGAAAATCTTGCCTTCACTGTGGTTCTAGTGAAAGGGTTTTTAATCCTACCAAGTTCCAGAGTGTCATTCCTTGAGCAAAGCATGCCTTGAAGGAATAGGCAGTCCACAAATTTTTCCTTCATCATTAGACAAGAAGTGCACTCTGTTCCATCCAACCCCTCAGGAAGGCCAGCTAGGCCTCCAAATAGTACTGGAGCATATGGGGTAGGACCACCCTTCTTCCCCTCTCCCTGCAGTACTGTAACATGAACTCTGGCAGATTTATTTTTCCAAATGAATCTCTTGAGGCAGGCATTTAATTGTGAAAAAGAAAATTCCTTAGGATACAGATAGGTAGCCCCTGGAATAAATTTAACTGTTTGGGGAGGATGCACATTTTGATACTGTTGATCCTGCCCAGTAGATTGTGGTATGGATGCCCAACCTTCAAGGATGATTAAAATAGTTTTGAGCAGTGGGCGGTAACATTTATCAAAGATGTCTGCTACTTTGATATAACAACTGCAAGGTATTTAATGGCAAGGACTATTCTTATCTGGTACACTCGGCTCAGCCTCTGACCCTGATCACTGCTTTCTTTACCCAGCAACATAATATGACATTTTCTCCATGTAATTTTATGCCCAGCAAGTTAGACATACTCATTCAAGATCTCTGCCACTTTAAGGAGGTCCTGGTACAGGTTACGGACCCCCCACCACCACCGTGCTCCTCTCCTCTATACTATATTTCTCCTACTACTTACACCACCACTGATATAGGGTTCTTTTCTCTTTTCCTAAGGGGCATGCCTCAAGCCCTGGCCTTGTAATATTGATATTTATTTTGTATACTTTCCAAATGAACAAAGCTTTGCACTACAGTACACCCTCAAATCTCTCTATGATGTTTTGTGTTATTGTTATAATCTATTGTATTGCTCTAGTATGTAATTATCCCTCATCCCCCTTCCCCAGTATGCATCTTTAAATGAGTTATTTTAGCTCAATATGTCTTTCTGGCAAAACTTTTGAAACAAATAAATAAATAAATATATAGCAGCAGGTCGTCAGCAAATAGATAACTTTTATGATGGATGTCACAAAACTGAATACCCTCAATGTCTTGCCTGTTCCAGAGGGCAGCAGCCAACGGCTCCAGTGTGAGTATGTATAACAAAAGGAAACAGGTTGCAGCCCTGCCTGGTGACCCCTGTTAGGGTGAAAAATCTGTCCATAAATTATGACTTGCACTGTGGATTTCTGATGCAGCAGTTTTACCTAGCTTCAGAGTCAGGGTCTCAGCCCAAGCCTATCCAGGGTGTAGGGGTTCAGTTAATGTATTTTTAGTGGAAGTCTAAAACTTCTATGAGTCAAAATCTGGAAGTCATTCCAATGTTTTGGAAGTCAAACTTCTTCCAGAATCCCACTTGTGGAAGTCAATATTCTAGGAAGGACCAATTTATGGATGTTAATACAATATATTTTTGGTAAAATACAATTTCTTTCAGAAAAATCCACCATTTCTGACTTCCATGCCTATAGTTTTGGAAGTCATCTAATTTTTTGTTTTACATCTGGAAATCAGTGACTTCTTCCCTCTTTATTTTGGAAGTTTGTGCCTTATTTTTGGAAGTCAAATACTCCTAAAATGGAACTAACTGAACCCCTGCCAGGGTGTGGTGCATAAACCATTACTCCATGCGATCAAGTGCCTTTTCATCATCTAGGGCTACATTGCCCCCACTCTCAGTCTCCCCTTTGGGCTTATGCACTCCCACCATCCACTGCCACAACACATTCAGGGTGCATCTGAGATTTATTTTGCCTTGTCTCCCCTTGACAAAGGCAGATTGATAGGGTTGTGTTACTTAAGGCAGGATTACCTCCAATCTGCTTGCCATGATCTTTGTCAAGATTTTATAATTAGCTGTTAAGAGGGAGATTGCACTGTAGGAGTGACACAATTTAGGGTCTTTCCTGGCTTAGGCAGGAGCACAATGGTGGCTGACATCATGGAGGAGGGCAGCACACCAGGTTCCATATTTTTCATGAACACATGTCACAGGTGTTTGCTTAGCTGGGGCAGAAGATTTTATAAAAATCTATGAGGAGGCTGTCTAGCACTGGGGCCTTTCCTCCTTGAAGGTTGTGTACTGCTGATGCTACCTCCTTCAAGGTTTATGGGGCATCAATAGTGCTGTTAACGTCTGATGGGACAGAAAGCACAGTTGCAATGCCTGCAAACTTTTCCAGCTGCTGGATTGAAGGATGAACTTCCAATGTATACAGGATTTGATAATTTTTATAACATGTCCCTATCTCCCTGTGTTTGGAGGTGTCCATACCATCATCTTTGTTTAATCTGTTAATGTGGGCTGCCCCAGGCTGGCCTGCTGGCATAGTGGTAGGGCTTCTGCCTGCAATGCTGACACCCCAGGTTTGGGAATGGACCCAGGAAGTCAGAGGGCCAGCCAGGGGTGGACGATTAAGTGCCACAAGGACTTCTCTTCTCCTCTTGGGGGGAGGGTGGGTCAGCATCTGGTGTGTGTCTGACCACTAGCGGAGGCCGGGGGGAACAGCTGCCAGAACCTGTGTAGTGGGGAGGCATGCAAGACATTGGCACTTCAGTGCCCCACATCATTGCATACCACTCTTCTTGGGGGAGAAAAAGTTGTATAAATGCTGGCCTCCATGAATGATACCCCTCTTCCACAGTTCTGCTACACCTGCCAATGGCACTCGGCTGGTGACTGAGTTTGAAATCTGTCAGGACTGGCCCAATCCCACAGCCCTGCCCAGGGGAACAAATCAGGGAGCAACACTGGTAGGAGATGGTCTACTGGGAATCTAGTTCAGACTCCATCAGGAGTGTGCCTACTCGGTGGCCCCACCCAGGTGGGGCAAGCCTGGGGGATCATCAACTGAGGCAGTCCCCAAAGGATGAGTGGAGAACCGGGGAAGCGAGAGCTGATCCAATAGGGATGCAGGCCCCAAAAAACTGTGGGCTATCCCATCCTTGACCTTGAGCTGCCATCTCAGCCATTTCTTTTCTTTTTTTTTTTACTTTCCTTCTTTCTTTATCCCTCCTTACTACCTCCGGAACCCCCTCATTCCGTCCGCTCATGTCTCTCTTGCCTACCTTGGGGATCTGCCCCTAGAGTGCCCATCCTCCTCTCCTTGCACAGTGGGGTCTGCCCTGCAGGTGGTCCGGGTGGACTTAGGGCAGCCTTCATCTAGGGCTGCCGGAGGGGATTTTCCGTTTTTCTCCCCTTACATCCCTACCTCCTAGGGCGTCCAGATGCTTGGGACGTCGTCCCGAGTGATGAGCGTGCTGGCGGACGCCAGAGCCCCTGCGTGTCGGGCAGCAGCGCCCCTCCCTGACTCCATTAGGATGGAGCCGCCTCCATCCCCTCTATTGTCGGTGCTTCCACCTGCTACGAGGGTGATGTAGAATGCGGAAGCGTTCATGGTTCCCACCCCTGAGGGAGGAGAGCATCCATTGGGATGCTCGATCCTCCCTCTCCCCTGCCGACCCCCGGCCACCCGAGTCCATTCCCGAACCCAGGTTGCTGGCGTAGCGCGAGGTGTGGCGTCCAGCGCCTCAACCCTCAGCGCCAACGAGCCGGCTCTCAGCCATTTCTTATTGTGGTTGTCATCAAGGTATTGAGCTTTCACTGTTTGCAGGACTTGGTATTCCTGTGGGGTTGGATTTGCCTTGTGTGCTTGTTCACAAGCCTGCATCTTTATGGTTAGTGCCTGAATTTGTTTCTGTGTTTATTTGCAGACATGGCTAGCATAGGCAATAGTGCAACCTCTCACTTTTATTGCCTCCCACCTTGTAGTATGGGAGGTATTGTTTGGGAGATTATTCTGCTGAAATTCCTGGATTTGTTTTAGACATATACTCTTTCTGTCCTGGAGCTTTGACCAGGATTGGGTTAAGCCTCCATGTTCCTGTGAATTGCACTGCATCAGTGCCCACCAAGTGTAGCATTATTGGGATGTAGTCAGAGATCAGCATGTGATCATATTTCACTCCCCCCCCCCACACCAACAGGTGGGCATGATCAAGGAACATATCAATTCTGGCATATGAGACATAGACGAGGAAATATTAATTGTAGTCACGGCCGTTGGGGACACAGTGCCTCCACCCATGCATCAAGTTGTGGTCTGAGGCTAGATTTTTGAAGGCCTTAAAACTTCCATCCTGAGTTAAAGGGGTTTTAGAGGATCTCTCCGTAACTCCATCCCACACACAGTTCATGTTGGCAGAACAGCAGTCGGCAGGGAAAACTTAGTTAAACTGCATTGAGGGGAGTTTAAAAAAAAGTAAGCTGTATAAATCTGTTGATGCCTTCATTTCTCTGCTGACTGGGGCTAGGAGTTTGGTGCCCTTTTTATGTTTACCTTGCGTCTGTGCGTGCAGCAAATTTATTGCTGTAGTACTGCTTTTTGATGGGTGTGACACTGTCTCTCCAATGCAAAGTATTGTTTTAGGGACAAATCAGTAGCACATCAATCATCATTGAGGCTGATCATGATGGAGTTTTGGCTTGCTGGGCAGAGATGGCACAAACTTGAAAAGAAATTACTAATCCCATCATGTATCAGCTCCTCCCTTTGATCTACGCCACCCTGCAAACCAAGCTGCTCCATCATGGTCAAGCTGGAATGTCTGGAATAAAGTCTGCCAGCTATAAGAGGAAACCATCGATCGATGTATATTACTGGTGACCCTGTGATTGTCCCCACACCTGACCCTCTCTCTCAGTGCCCTCCTCCCACAAACATATCACACTGACACTGGGGGTGCCCAATCTCCCAGTGTCACCACCTCCTAAGAGAAACCCCTGTGGTCCACTACCGCACCAAACCCACTGCAAGGTCACATCTCTGCTCAAAATTTTTCCTTTGTTTTCTATCATCCCACACACCCAACCCTTCCTCTTAGCACCAATCACCCCACATGTCCCTAAACATAACAGTGACATTAACATAGAAACATAGAAACATAGAATTTGATGGCAGATAAGGACCGCTTGGCCCACCTAGTCTGCCCATTTTCCTACCTAACAGATAAGCTGCAAATCCTAGTTAACCAACAGCTACACTTGAGGGTGTCCAATCCCCCAGTGACATGAGTTGGTATAAAGAAAACCTTCGACCATATTTTTTTTGTTGTTGTTAAAAAAACAAAACTATAAAAAGAAAACCATCCATTAATATCTATTGTGGCCATTACTGTCCCCCCACCTGACCCACCCCTTCAGCCCCCCTCTTCCAAGTTCCTAATTACCCACCAGGGGTCCAACACCATAGTCCTCAGTGGACCACAGACATGTGTTCACTCTTCAAAGTTGGATCACAAACTGATTAAATCAGGAATGCAGTTCATTGTATTTCAATGGGGGGTTGAATCTAGTTTCATAACTTAGCCATTTGTGCATATTTTTTCCCAAAATTTTCAATATGCGTTTTTTGGGACCCCACCTCATAAACAATGCAGTGACATTAGACAAATCTGTCCTGAAAGGTGATCCCCTAGTCCCTGCACAAAATTACCTTTTAATCAGGAGTTAAACTTTTTCTGTGCCCTTGTTCATGATGCGGGGTCATAAGAAGGCTATGTTGAAAATTAGGCATACAAATATTAAAAAAACAGCAAAGTTATAATTCTATGTTGAATGTTGTGAATGCAGACTCCTAACTTTGGTAATTTTCAATATTTGTACCCAAAATTTACAACATAGCCATTTCTTTACAGAACCTCATGAATGTGACAGTTTACAGAAATAGATTAGTTGATGTATTGGTCCTTGTAAGAACAGATCCAGAAAAAATAGTTTGATACCTTTTATTGGACCAACGTAGATGTTACAAAAAGAAAACAATTTCTAATGTCTAATGTGAATGTGACAGTTGTCATTTTTCACATCCTGGCCAAAATGTGTGTTTACTGTATGTCCCAAAAGGTGATTTAGTGGTCCCTGTGCGAAATCACATTTTGGGCAGCAGCTCAAAATTGTCTGTGCCCTTGTTCATGAGGCGAGGCCATAAGAAGGTTAAGTTGATAATTTGGTGTAAAAATACATATTTTTTTAAACTACAAAGTTATGAGCCTACTTTCAATTTTGTGAATGCAGGCTCGTAACTTTGGCAATTTTCAAGTAGTTTTAACCCAAATTTTCAACATACAGTAGCTGTTTCTTTACAGTACCTCATGAATGTGACAGCTGTCATTTTTCAGATCCTGCCTAAAATGTGTGTTTGCATCCTAAAAGGTGATTTCTCATTCCCTGAGTGAAATCACATTTCAGACAGGAATTTAAAATTTTCTCTTCACTTGAGCTAGTGTCATAAGAAGGCAATGTTGACAATTTGGGGCAAAAATATTAAAACATAACAAAGTTATGAGCCTGCACTCAAATTTACAAATGCAGGCTCAAACCTTTGGTAGCACTGTACGTAACCCACACAGTGCACCACAATGCATCCAGTACCCATAGGCTTCTATACCAGTGGTGAACATCTAGCATTAACATATGCTTATTCAAATCTAGCTAGAGTGTCAGCGAGTTAGAACAGAAATCGGGAGGTGGTCAAATGGTAGTTTTAATCAGGAGGCACTCCCAGTTTCTAAAACAAGTCTGGGTTTGTGTGTCACTGAAATAATACAGCAGACTATCAACTTCTGTAAGTGTCTGTAACAGCCAGCAGGTGGAGAGTTCCAGGATGGTGGTTGTAGGATAAAGACCAGGAGAAGAGTTTCACGTGCACAGATCAACAATGGCTGAGATTGCTGAGAAGGAAATCCCACCAAGAGAAGGTCCATTCCAGAGGATAAAAGCAAGCACTCATGATATGTCCTCGTACTTTTTTACCCCAACCCATGAGTGGAATGGCACAGGAATGGAACAAGTGTAAGACTGGCTTCTTAGGCATCAGCAAGTGTCAGCTGGAAGAAGCAGTGAAGTTGGAGACTTTGCCAGTTGAGTACTATAAGGCAGTTGTTTTTACCTGTTGTTGCATTTATAGCTGGGTAGGGCAGAAAGTAAAATGAAGACCTAAACTGGAAATAGGAGCAACACTCAATCCAAGATAAGTGAAATAAAGCTAATAAACAACAACGGGGTGAAACTGTAAACACCCTATCAGGAGTAAGGGGTATACAAAGCATAGGTGAAAGCAAAAAGTTAGGCCAAAACTAGGAATTGGAGCAACACCATAAGTAGGGTAAGGTGTACAAAGCGGTATACCAAACAACAGAAGGGAAGAATTAGAAACACCTTATCAGGGGTAAGGGGATATAAATACTTCCAACACTGGGAGAGTAGGAATTGGGAATGCTGGGAATGGTGCAGTGCAGTGGCTATTGGGTGGAAGTTTTCAGAAAGACCTTCCAGAGACTGTGGTGGAAGATCAGACTTTGCTGACAGAGTTGAGTGAAAGCACCTAGCTTTACCTTAAAGGACTCCTAAACCATCTTTTTTTATACATTTTTTTTAAATTACTCCACAGGCTTGTAAAGGAGAGGCTGTTGTTTACATTTATGCTGAAACTGCATTTATTAAAGTAGGACAAATGCAGTTTCTCTTCTAATTAAAAAAATCCTGTTCTAGTATCCTTTAATGGCTTCCTTGATGATGTCATATATGAGAGAGATGCTAGCTGTGCAGATGTATTCTAGCTCTACTAACCATATTCAAAGGTGAATAACTTTGTAATGAAAATGATAGCATGGTGCTGTGAGCATGAAAGTTGTTTGGCACAAACATATCTAAACAATGAGTGGTGTTTTATTTATAGATAGTTTTTATTTTTTGTTTTAAATTAGCAAAAAATAAGAGGCAGAAAATTCAATTGCTTTTTCAACAGCAAATACAAATAACTTTAAAACAAAAATTATAGCTTGGTACTGTGAGAATGAAAGTTGTTCAGCAGAAAAGTATCTATAAAAAGAGTGGTGCTTCATTTATACTGTAGATACCTTTAATTTTTTCAGAAATTAGCAAAAAAAAAAGCAGTAGAAAATTCAATTGTCACTTTTTCAACAAACAAATGCAAATAACTTTAAAACAAAAATGATAGCATAGTACTCTGAGTATGACATTTGTTCAGCACAAAAACATCTACAAAATGAGTGATGTTTCATTTATATACCTTTTATTTTCTTACAATTAGTAAACAAATAGCAGAACATTCATTTTTTTAACCGTTTGAAACAAATGCAAAAAACCTTAAAACAAACAAACAAAAAATGATAGCATGGTATTTTGAGCATGAAAGTTGTTCAGCACACAAATAGCTACCAAATGAGGGGTGTTTGATTTATAGATGCCTTTTAGATTTTTTATAATCAGCAGAAAAATGCAGGAAATTACATTTTTCTTTTTCACTTTTTTGGAGGTATGGCATAAATGGAGTACGCTACCTCCCTACTGAAAATATTGTTGATACTTTTTGTTCTCATGCCAATTGACCTGATAACATCACTTGTGGTTTCACTAATCATTATTTTGTCAGGTCAATTTGCACTTGAACAAAATATATAAACAATATTTTCAGTAGGTGGTAGCATATCTCTTGTATATTCTTTGAAAAAAACCTCTGTTAATGCATTAGTTTGAGTTGTTATTAAAGCAGCAATAGTGTAGAAAAGCAATGTTAGGGTTTTCAACCCTAACTCCACACACACACCCCCAAGCAGCCAAAGGGGAAAGGCAACAACACAAGTAACCACAGACATCCATCATCAAGTATGACAAACAACATGCAACTCTTTCCAAATGACACAAGAGACTTCCATCATCATGGTCCAGTGCTTCTGTAGCCTTGGCCACACATGCACACTTGCACACCATCTGGGAAGTGCAGTAAAAAATTCCTGTAGGATCATACTATAAATTGTAAGCAAGGAATAGCACATGACAGGGTGTGCAGCAATGGTAAATTACTGCACGTCCAAGGTAAGGCATGAGGCACAGTCAAATGCCTTCAACCACCAGGGAAGTATAGTATATAATTCCCGTGGGATCTAATTGTAAGTAAGAAATAACACATAGCAGGGTGTACAACATGGGAGAGTCAGCAGGTGGCTGCCCTAAGGAGTACCAAACACCTACCTTCTTTGCCTGAAAACAGAGGTAACATTCTATCTAAAATGGCACACAGCTGAATGACACAAATTGAAGCCCAAAAAGGGAAATAGCAGCAGAGTGAGATGTAGGTCTGGGTAGTATAGTGAAGACAGTTTCATGTGCACTGACCAAATGCAAGGAATAAAAGGAAGTGTCGATGGGTGGCTGCATGAGAAATGCAGCATGCCTTAAATCACTTTGCCTGATAATGTAAAGTGTGAATACAAGAATCTGTGGCTTACACTGTCATGGTGAGGTAACATTGACAGAGCAGGAGAAAACAGAAATGGAAACAGTAAGGCCCAGATATTCAAAAAGATTGCACATGGCACAACAGTTTTGTGCCATGTGCAACCCACTGATGCACCCCGGCATGATATTCAAAAGGGAAAAGTGCGTGGCACAAATCTCGATGCACCAGAGTGCATCAGTAATGTATGCAGGCGCAGGTGGGAGGGCGTGCCCATGCATACCCTGCACAGCCTGATATTCAGCCCAGGATGTGCAGAACCATGCATGCACAACCCCTACCTACACCAGCACAAAGTTGATCCAAAAAAAAAAAGAACAGCGGATGGCCACCCACAGGTGAGCTGCCACATTGCAGGGTGCAACATGGCAGCTGCCACCTGTGGGTGGCCACCTGAGCTCTGGCGGCACCTGGCGGTGTCCCCCCATGTCCGATCATGGGCATTTGTGAAATAAAAGAACCCCTATATCCCTGGTGGTCCAGTGGACTGCTGTCAGCCCGATCGTGGGCATTTGTAATAAAAATGAAGAATTCTGTCTAATATCCCTGGTGATCCAGTGGACTGCTGTCTGCCTGATCATGGTGCATTTGTAATAAAAATGAAGAATTATGTCCAATATCCCTGGTGGTCCAGTGGAGTGCTGTCTGCCCGATCATGGTGCATTTGTAATAAAAATGAAGAATTCTGTCCAGTATCTCTGGTCGTCCAGTGGACTGCTGTCTGCCCAATTGCGGGCATTTGTAATAAAAATGAAGAATTCTGTCCAATATCCCAGGTGTTCCAGTGGACTGCTGTCTGCCCGATCACGGGCATTTGTAATAAATAAAAATAAATATGTCCAATATCCCTTGTGGTCTAGCAGTACCCCCCTTCCCACCTGCCTATTGAGCCCCACCGGCCTGCCCTCCCAGTCAGCTGATGGGCGGCAGCACCCCAACCACCTGCTGCCCCACTGCCTGACACCATCGGTATGGCTGTACACCCATTGGTCACCGCGTGAGCCAATGGGCATACAGCCATACCGTACTACACATTCCAGATATGTGATCATTCACATATCTGGAATGTAAGTAGTATGGGCTGCATGCCCATTAGCTCATGCTTTGGACCAATGGGCATACAGCCCTACCAACGGTGTCAGTCGGTGGGTGGCAGGGTGACAGTTGGGTGTGGTGCTGCCGCCCGCCAGCTGACCGGGGAGGAGCAGACCGGTGTGGTTCAGTCGGCAGGTGGAGAGGGGGGTACCGCTAGAGCACCAGGGATATTGGACATATTTATTTTTATTTATTACAAATGCCCACGATCGGGCAGACAGTGGTCCATTGGACCACCAGGGATATTGGGCAGAATTCTTCATTTTTATTACAAATGCCTGCGATCAGGCAGACAGCGGTCCACTGGACCAACAGGAATATTGATGATTCTTATTTATTTACTTAGCCCGCAATTGGGCAGGCTGGTCCACTGGACCACCAGGGATGATAGGGATTTTATATATTTACTTAGCCCCACGATTGGGTGGGCAGGTCCACTGGACCACCAGGGATTAATGATTTTCCTTTTTTTACTGCAGCCCATGATCAGGCTGTGGAGGACATTGCCGGCTGCAGGGGGAGTCGGTCCCTGACAGCTGCTGCCTGGCAGGGCGCCAGATGTAAGTCATCAGATTAAGATTTGCATGCAATGGGGCCATTGTGTGCCTTGCATACATTATGGCCCCATTTAAATGTAATCCTTTGAATATTACGGTTGCTGCGACTTGCAAATGGAACTTGTGCTAGTTCATCCTCATGCTCCACTCTGGCCACTGGCATTGGCACAGTGCCACTGCGCCATGCACATTGCGGGTGGCCAGGGTGAGATATTCAATGCTGCTGAGCCATGGCTCAGCTCCGTTAAATATCGCCCAGTCCACACCCCTGCGCAGCCAATTTGAGCTGCGCCTGGGCTTGCACCACAGCCTGGCACAGTTTGAATATCTGGGCCCAAGAGTACATTTTTGTACCTCCTCCACCCAGTTTGGAAGATAGGAGATGGGAGCTACAGTATTTGAAAAGCAAATTGTAGATTGGTTAATTGGAGAAGGGAACAAGAACAAAAAATATCAACAGTATTTCCAGTAAGGAGGTAACATATTCCATTTATGTCATACCTCCAAAAAAGTGAAAACAGTTGACTTTCCTGCTAATTATAAAAAAAATGTAAAAGGTATATAAATGAAACACCACTCATTTGGTAGATATTTTTGTGATGGACAACTTTTGTGTTCAAAGTACTATGCTGTCATTTTTCATTTTAAAGTTATTTGCATTTGTCTGTTGCAAAAAGTGAAAAAAAAAGAAATGTCTGTTGTTTTTTGCTTATTATGAAAAAACTGTAATATATATATATATATAAATGAAACACCACTCATTTTGTAGATATTTTTGTGCTGAAAAAATGTCATGCTCATAGTACCATGAAAATAAATTTAAAACAAAAAATGATAACATCTGTTTTTTGAAAAATTGACAAATAATTGAATTTGCTGCTGCCTTTTTTGCTAATGCTTCTAAAAAACTAAAATGTATCTATAAATGAAACACCACTCATTTTGTAGATATTTTTGTGCTGAACAACTTTCATGCTCACAGTATCATGCTATCATTTTCATTTTAAAGTTATTTGCATTTGAATTCAGTTAGAAGATCTGGGATACATCTGCACTGCTGGCATCTCTCCCAAATATGACATCATCAAGGAAGCCATTTTAGGATAATGACAGCAGCAGTTTTTGAATATGTAGAGGCTGTGTTTACAATTTTCAAATGCTATGAAGCTGCATTTATCCTACATTAATAAATGCAGTTTCAGTATAAATGTAAACAACAGCCTCTCCTTTACAAGCCTATGGAGTCATTTTTTAAAATGCAAAATGTGCAATAAGATGGTTTAGGTGTCCTTTAAAGGTATATTAATATTTGTTTATACTTCTTTTCCTTTTAAAAGTAGCTGGGTAATTGGGGAGAAAATAGGAGATCTGTAAGCAGTGTTTGGGGCACTTTGAAACTTGGTAGGCAGTGTTTGGGGTACCTTGAAACTTGGGTTTGAAATTGTAGCATGTATTGTTGGGAAACTAGCTCAGGAACTTAATCTTGCAGTGAGTAGATTCAGGAAGACCTGTGAAACAGGCGTGTAACTGGGAGGGAGACGCTGACAGATGCAGTGTGTCTTTGAACAAAAGAAAGATTTAAAAGGTCAAGTTAGTTGGGGTCCTGAAGTGAAAGACCATACTTTGCTGACAGAGTGGAGTGAAAGCACCTAGCTTTACTTTAAATTTATATTAATATTTATTTATACTTCTCTTCCATTTGAAAGTAGCAGGGTAAGTGGGAAGAAAATAAGAGATCTGTAAGCAGTGTTTGGGGCACTTTGAAACTTGGTAGGCAGTGATTTGGGTACTTTGAAACTTGGGTATTTTGTTGTAATGGGTGGTGTGGGAGAAACTAGCTCAGGAACTTCATCTTGGGGTGGGTAGATTCAGGAAATCCTGTGACTCAGGTGTGTAACTGGGGGATGGAGCTGACAGAGGCTTAGTGCCTTCTTACAAGAGCACTATAAAAGTACTTCCACTCTAATGTGTCCAGTATGTTCATGTCCCAGCAAATGTATAGAACAGTGAAGGAGTGGAACAAGTGGCTGGCATCATAGGCATTGGCAGGCATCAGCAGAAGGAAGTGGAGAAGCAGAGGACTCTGCCAGTTAACTAAAGCAAGGAACCTTTTCACTACTGTATAACAGTCACTGCTGGGAAGGGTGACAGAACAAGTGAGAATAGGTGTAACACTCTATATAGGGTAAGGGTTAAAAAGGGTTAAGGTAAGCAAAAAGGTGGGAATAAGTGAAAAACCTCATTTAGGGTAGAGTTAAAAAAGGCTAAAGTAAGCAAAAAGGTGGATATAGGTGAAACATCTCTGGTAGGGTTAAAAAAGGGACTTGAGTAAACAAAACAAAAAAAGGCAAGCTAAACAATAGCTATGCTGAGTCTGGTGCAGTGCAGTGGATGTCAGGCAGCAGTTTTCAGGGAGACTTTCTGGTGACTGCATTGCTGCACTATCTGTGAGCATCTCTCTCTGGGCTGAGGGTGGAGATTGCTTATCTCCCCTTTCAGTTGGTTAGGATTTGGAGGACCTCCTCTCCCACCCAGGGACCACCACATCTGAAACAATTGCCTCAAAGGTTGCCAGACAGGAGCGGTGGCTGGACTATGGTGGGCCCGAGAAGGGCGAGAGTCGTGGGTCAGAGGCACATCCCCCAGATGGTTCCACTACACAACTCATACTGTACACCTCTCTGGCAGGGTGGGACTGCCCCACGGAGGCACCCATAGTAGTGGCCAGGAAGTATAGGAGGGTTCTCTGTATGGTAGACTCCAAGGTGGGTGGCAGAGGACCCCAAAGAAGGAGGAAGCAACTCCTGGTGGGGGACTCATTTGTTTGGGGATACATTTGGGGATGGGGGATGGAGGTTAAGTGCCTACTCAGCACCATGGCATGGAGGGATGAGAAGCGGATCCTGGAGCTCACTAGGGTGGCAGGATGGGAGGGACAGTTGGATGTCATTGTCCACATAGGGACCAATGACCTGGCTAGGAATGACATTAGGAGAGTGAAGCAGGAGTTCAGGGAATTGAGGAGGGGTCTTAGGCAGGTAGCATGCTCAGTGGCATTTTCTGAGGTGTTGCCTGTCTATGACAGAGGGGAGGATAGGGTACTCCATACCAAGATCTTCAAACAGTGGTTGATAGACTGGTGCAGAAAAGAGGATTTTAGCTACATTGGGGACTGGTGTCCCACTGGAGGGATAAAGGCCTATACTTGGGAGATGTCCTGAATCCATCCAGGAGAACCAGATTCCTTAGTGGATGGTTTAACTACTACATTTAGCATTTGAACTAGCTGAGGGTGGTGGCAGAAAGAATCAGGGAGACATGAACTGTCCACCCCCGCAAACTGAAGTAGTAAATAGGGAAAACCCTAAGGAAGGGAAATACCCAAGTGTTTCTAACAGCAGGAAAAGCACAATGGTAGAAATTAGGATGGGGTGGGAGTGAAGGCAGAAGGAATAAGGAGAGTAGGCAAAAGGGAAAAAGGGGTACTGACAAGAAGGGTGATAGAAGAATTTGGAAAACCATGTGCACAAATGCTTGAAGTCTGGGAATTAAAATCCTGGACCTTGTGGCCATTGTGGCAGAGGCTGACCTAGACATTGTCACCATTAACAAGTCATGGTGCAATGTGAACCATGGCTGGGATATAGCAATACCAGGCTATACTCTGTTCAGGAAGGACAGGGAGGATAGAAAAGAAGAAAGAGTGTCTATTTATGTAAGGGATAGCATAGAAGCTACAGAGACACAGGGCATAGAGGGAGGGGCAGAGGCACTCTGGGTTACCCTAGAGACAGGGAATGAAATGGCTATTCACATTGGCATAATCTATAGACCTCCAGCATGGAGGTGGGAGGAGAAGGATAAGGTACTGGTGGAAGCCATCCAAAAGATGGTGACCAGTGAGGAGGTGTTGCTGGTGGGGGACTTCAATCTGCCAGAATTGAACTGGAGCATCCCAGATGCAGCTTTAGCTAGGAGCAAAGACATTCAGGACCCCTGCAGAGGGCATTCCTCAGGCAACTAGTAAGGGAGTCCACTTGTGAGGGATCAGTGTCAGGCCTGGTACTCATGAATGAGGACAGCATTGAAGACATTGAAGTGGGTGACAACCTGGAGTCCAGTGATCACCACACGGTATATAACTACTGAGCCAGAATTGAACCACACTAAGGCAAGTGTCCTGGACTTCAGAAGATCCAAATTTACAAAGATTGGGGAAAGCCTCAGAATGCCCTTGTAGGGGAGAGGGACATGGGTGGAGTGGAGGAGCAGTAGCAACACTAAAAGGGGCCATAGGGAAGGCAACAAACCTCTGCGTCAGGTAAGTAAGTAAAAGCCAGAGGAAAAGGAGACCACTATGGTTCTCTAAAGAGTTGGTTAGGAAGGTAAGGGCAAAAAAGTTAGCATTCAGGAAGTATAAGGAGACACAGAGGGAGGAAATTAGGGATGTGTATCACTAGATATAGAGGTAGACAGGAAATGCAGTCAGGAGCACAAAGGCACAGATGGAGGAGAACATAACACAGGCAATAAAGAAAGGGGATAAGACATTTTTCGGATATGTAAGCAAAAGGAGAAAAACCAAGGACAGGGATTGTAAGGCTATGGATGGAAGGGGAGGAGTGTGTGGAGTGAGACCAGGAAAAAGCAGGCATCCTGAACAAATATTTTTGTTCAGTGTTCACAGAGGAAGGGGAAGGTTAGGGACCATGGTTAAGTGACAGGAACATTGAAGGAAGGGAGATGGACACTAATCCAGTTACAAAGGAGAAAGGCCTGAAGGAACTTGCAAATCTAAAAGTGGACAAGGCAATGAGGCCAGAAGGGATACATCTAAGGACATTGAAGGAGCTCAGAGAGGTGCTGGCTGCACATGTGACAGTCCTGTTCACTCACTGGAGACAGAAGTAGTCCCGGAGGACTGGAGGACAGCAGATGTAGTCCCACTTCACAAAAATGTTAGCAGGGAGGAAGCTGGAAATTTCAGGCCAGTCAGGTTGATCTCAGTGGTTGGGAAATTAATAGAATCACTACTGAAGGAAAGGATTGTGGAATATCTTGATACCAGCAACTTACTGGATCTGAGGCAACATGAATTCACCAGTGGGATGTCATGTAAAACAAATCTGATAGATTTCTTTGAATGATCAGTGAAGTAGATCAGGGTGGAGCGGTGTATGTGGCCTACCTAGAATGCAGTAAGGCCTTCAGCATTGTTCCACATAGAAGACTAGTAAACAAGCTGTGCAGCCTGGGAGTATGGCCAAAAGTGGTAAACCAAGTAAGAAATTGGTTGGGGGATAGGCATCAGAGGGCGGTGGTAAAAGGAGTTCACGCCGAGGAAAGGAGGGTGACCAGCTGGGTGCCACAAAGATTAGTACTGGGAACAGTCTTCTTTACTGTATTTATTAGTGACATTGCAGAGGACTAGAAAGGAAGGTGTGCCTTTTTGCAGAAGACAATAAAATCTGCAATAGGGTAGACACTCTGTGGGGGAGGTGAGGAGAAAATGAATAGGGATTGAGAAAAGCTTGAGGAGTCATCAAGAATGTGGCAACTATGTCTCAATGCAAAGAAGTGCAAATTCATTTCTTTCTTTCTTTCTTTCTTTCTTTCTTTCTTTCTTTCTTTCTTTCTAGTTGATAACCAGAAAAGGCACATTGAGCTGGAGCTCATTTCCAGGTGTGACCCAGGGATGGAGTTACAGAAGGATTTGCAACATTTAGTATTCAATTCAACTAAATGATGTACTATATAAAAAGAACAGACAAGTGGTAACACATTACAATAAATACTAAACAACATATGCAAATTCATATATATGGAAAGGAATAGAATTAAGGGAATTACATGCGAATGGCAAATTGTCAGAAAATATAAACAAATTATGTTAACTGTACAACGTCTACTATACAATATACACAGAATTAACTTATGTGAGTGGAGGGGATGGAGTTACCAATAGACAGACTTGTCTAGGCAGGGGAGTTATGAGGTGAGTTTGAGGAGTGGGATGGGAGGGATGATGGGAGGCAACCCCAGCATGGGGAGGTATAAACTTTATTTGTCACTTTATAGCATGGAATGAGGGGAAGTCATGGAGGAGAGGGGGTTGCTGGCTCCAGAAAAGGGGGAGATGGGAGGAGAAGGCAGATACTCAGGTGGAAGATCAGTGGAAGTTAAGGAGTGATTCTATCTCCTGTGTGAGAGGGGGAAGGGAGGTTTAGTGAGGAGAGAAGCATGTAGTGATGGGGCTAAAAGAAATAAATCCATAAAAAAATGGAGGGTAATGAGTACCAATGCCCATAGTCTAGGTAAAAAGCTCCCTGAAATGGTGGCCTTGATGGAAGAGGGATGCCTGGATATTGTGGCAGTCACAGAAACATGGTACACAGAGAACCATGACTGAGATGTCAACATACCAGGGTACACAATCTACAGGAGGGACAGGGAGGGAAGAAGAGGAAGAAGAGTAGCTCTCTATGTTAGGGAAGGGATAAAAGCAACAGAACTAAAGGGTAAACAGGGAGGAGAGGAGGCAATGTGGATCACCCTGGAGACTGGAAATGGCACCACAATCATCACAGGGGTTGTATACAGACCCTCGTCTCAGGGGGAGGAAATGGACAAGGAAATGATAGAAGGCATACTTGGGATGGCAGAGAAAGGGGAGATATTGCTGATGAGGGACCTGAATATGCCAGATGTTGACTGGAGCACCTTTGCTGCAGCCACATCCAAGAGCAGGGCCATTCTCGATGCCCTACAGGGGGCATGACTCAGACAGCTAGTTTTGGAACCCACTTGGGAGAGAGCAATCTTAGACCTGGTACTCTCAAATGGGGATGGAGAGAGGATCTCTGATCTTGAAGTGGGTAGCCATCTGAGAACAAGCAACTACCAAACAGTGTGGTTCATGATAAACTTAGCTGTAGAGTCAAGCCACACAAAAGTGAAGGTACTGGACTTCAGGAGGGTTGATTTTGTCAAAATGGGAGAGTGCCTCAGAAAAGCACTAGCAAACAGTCAAGAAGGTGGGGTGGAGGAACAACGGGGAAACATCAAAACCATCATCACAGAGGAAACAAGTCTTTGTGTGAAGCAAATAAATCAAAATGAAAGAAAAAACCACTATGGTTCTCAAAAGAAGTAGTGGGGAAGGTAAGGGAAGAAAAGATAGCATTCACGATGTATAAGGAAACACAGAAGGAGCAGGACAGAGAACTGTACCAGTTAAAGCAGAAGGAAGCTGGTAAGGCAGTCAGAATAGCAAAGGTCCAAACCGAGGAAAAGATAGCCAACTCTTTTAAGAAGGGGGATAAAACCTTTTATAGGTACATTAGGGAGCAAAGAAAGACTAAGGCAGGGATAGTGAGGCTGAACAAAGAGGAAGGTGGTTGGGGAAAGAGTGACAGTGAAAAAGCAGGGATACTGAACAAATACTTCTGCTCAGTATTCACAATGGAAAAGCAGGGGGAAATACCTAATCTGGTCGATAGAAGCACTCTGGATGGGGGGGTGATATTAGTCCTTTCACAGAAGAAAGGGTTCTGAAAGAACTCTTAAAACTGAAGGTGGATAAAGCAATGGGGCCTGATGGGATTCACCCCAGAATTTTAAAAGAACTAAGGGAAGAACTAGTAACACCACTGACTACCCTTTTAATAAATCATGGGAGGATGGGGTGGTACCTGAGGACTGGAGGAGGTCGGATGTGATTTCCTTTCACAAATGTGGGAGCAAGACAGAGGCAGGAAACTACAGACCTGTCAGTTTGACCTCAGTTGTAGGGAACATGATGGAATCACTTCTGAAGGAAAGAATTGTTGAGTACCTAGAGGCCAGTGGGGCACATGACCCAAGGCAGCATGGATTCACAGCGGGAAGGTCGTGTCAGACAAATCTAATTGATTTGTTTGACAGGGTGACCAAAGCAGTAGACCAGGTAGGGGCTGTGGACATGGCCTACCTAGACTTTAGCAAGGCATTTGACACAGTCCCACACAAAAGATTAATAAACAAATTAGCCAGCCTGGGAGTGGGTCCTAGGGTGGTAGCCTGGGTAAAACACTGGTTGGACAACAGGACACAGTGGGTAATAGTAAATGGAGTCCACAGTGAAGAAAGGAGGGTTACTAGTGGGGTACCGCAGGGTTCAGTACTGGGGCCAGTCCTTTTTAATGTCTTTATAAGTGACATTGCAGAGGGACTGGAAGGGAAAGTATGTCTCTTTGCAGATGACACAAAGATCTGCAACAGGGTTGATACACAAGGTGGGGTGGAAAGGATGAAAAGGGACTTGGCAAGGTTGGAGGAATGGTCAAATGTATGGCAGCTTAGATTCAATGCAAAGAAGTGCAAAGTAATGCACCTGGGAAACAAAAACCCAGGGGAAGAGTACACAATGGGGGGTGAGATACTGACAACAACAAAAACAGAAAGGGACCTGGGGGTAGTTATATCAGATGACCTAAAGGTGGGCCAGCAATGTGAGAAGGCAGTAAGGAGGGCTGGGGGGATACTGGAATGCATAGGGAGAGGCATCACCAGTAGAAAACAGGAAGTTATCTCTCTGTACAGACAGTTGGTAAGACCACATGTTGAGTACTGTGTACAGTTCTGGAGACCCCATCTCTGCAAAGATATAGACAGGGTGGAGGCTGTCCAGAGGAGGGCAACCAAAATGATGCAGGGTCTGCATCAGAAGACATATGAAGAAAGACTAAAGGAACTAAAGATGTATAGCCTCGAGGAAAGGAGGGAGAGGGGGGACATGATAGAAACTTTCAAATACCTCAAGGGAATCAGCAAAGTCCAAGAGAGTAGCATCTTTCAGAAAAAGAGATGTGCAAAAGCAAGGGGGCACAATTTGAAGATAGAGGGGGGATGGCTCAGAGGTTATGTGAGGAAGTATTTCTTCACAGACAGGGTTGTGGATACATGGAACTGCCTTCCTGAGGAGGTTGTAGAGTCAAAACAGTGGATGAATTCAAGAATGCATGGAACAGACAGAAGGCAATTTTAGTGGGTGGTAGGAGGAAGTAGGCTGTTGGTTAACTATGATCTGCAGCTTATCCGTTAGGTAGGGAAATGGGCAGACTAGGTGGGCCAAGCGGTCCTTATCTGCCATCAAATTCTATGTTTCTATGTGTCTATGTTTTGGTGGGGGATTAAGAAGGCATGGGTGTGGTTTGACCTCAGTGAGTAGGGAGGTGCAGGAACTAGTGAGAGGAGGAAAGAGAGATATTGTGGGAGGAGGTTGAACCAGTACTTGGCAATGGAAGTTAAGGAGTGATTGTATCTCCTGTGTCAGAGGAGGAGGGGAGGTTTAGTGAGGAGAGAAGCGAGTGGTGATGAGTTCAAGGAGGGGAGTTAGTTGTGAAGTGGCAGAATGTATTAAGCGTAGTGTCAAGATGGGAGAGGGAGGTGGTGATAGCCAAAGAATAGATAATACCACCATAATTAAATATTGGGAGTATGGTTTTGGCTACAAGGAATTGGTGTAGATGCAAAGGGATGGAGTTTTTTGTTTCAATAAAGCACTCCAAGTTTGGGCTGAAGTTTAGTGCACATAGAGTCCATATGCTTGGAGAAATCAGAGTGTTGGTCAAGTCATAGGCCGTGGTATTTGTAGGATGTCACTGAGTCTCAAGTAGTCCGTCCAAGAAGGAGAAGAAAGGACTAACTGGGAGTTTTCCAGCATATGGGGGTCCCAAAAACCATGGAGACAGTCCTCTTTGTGTTGACTTTAAGACTGTTGTCTTGGAACCATTGAAGGACATGGTTGAAATTGAACTGGAGGGTAGAGTATACAGTGTTGGTGGTGGGACCTGAGGCATAGATGATGGTGTCATCTGTGTATAGGTGAATGTTTGTATTCAGACAAGGTTTGGGGAGGTTGTTTATGAATACTTAGAAGAGAATTGGACCTAGAATAGATCCTTGGGTGACACCAGCAAGGATGGGGAGTGGAGGCAACACTGAGTTTCCCATAGAGACAGATTGCTGTTGTCCACAGAGGTATGAACTGAACTGGTTAAGTGTGGAGGAAACCAGGCCAGCTGAGTGGAGCTTTTGAAGGAGTAGTGAATGGGAGACTGAATCATAGGCCTTGGCGAGGTCTGTGAATATCACTACAGTGATGTGGTCACTGTCCATGGTGGTCAGGACTGGGTGTGTGACATGGAGTTGGGAAGATGCATGGAGTGGTTTCTGCAGAATCCAGATTGATAATCAGAGAAGAAATTTGAGGACGATAGGAAGTCAGACAATCTAGACATAAATAGGGTCTCTTGGAGTTTGGAGAGTGAGGGGAGAAGAGAGATGGTCCAGATAAGGAATAGAAACCCAGGGATGGAGTACAAGATGGAGGGAGTGATACTGATGAGCACCAAACAGGAAAGAGTCCTGAGGGTAATCTTATCTAATGATCTAAAGGTGGCAAAACAGTGTGACAAGGCTGTGAGGAGATCCAGCGTGATGCTAGGGTGCATAGGGAGGTGTATCACCAGCAGAAAGAGGGAGGTGGTGATACTACTGTATAAATCATTGGTGAGACCTCACCTGAAATACTGTGTCCAGTTCTGGAGACCACATATCCAGAAGGATATATAGTAGAGGCAGTCCAGAGGAGGGCAACAAAAATGGTTCTGGTTGTGCACCAGAGACCATAGGAGGAGAAACTGAAGGACCTCAATGTGTTCACCCTGGAAGAAATAACAGACAGTGGGATATGACAAAGAATTTCAAATACTTCAAGGGTATAAATAAGATAAAAGAAGGAAGCATTTTTCTGAAAAAAAGATGCTCAAGAACAAGGAGAAATGCTATGAAGCTGGAGGGGGTAGACTCATGGGAAACATAAGGAAGTACTTTACAGAGAGAGTGGGAGATTCCAGGAATAACATACCAGTGGAGGTGGTGGGGGCCAAACTGGTGGCTTAGTTGTTAGGGAAGACAGTGCTAACCCGAAGATCAAGTATGATTTATGGTATTACAGTAGATAGAGAAAATGGTTAGACTGGGTGGGTCAAGCAGTCCTTATCTGCTATCAAATTCTATGTTTCTGTGATTGTATATGATGCTGTCCCATCTGCATGCACCTCACTGGGTTGAGGAAGGAGGATGTTAAACTCCAAGCCAAGTTAGCTAGGATTCAGGTGACCTTTTTCCACTACCAAGGACTACCAGGTCTGCCACCTTTACCTTAGAGAAAGCTAGGAAGGAAAAATGGCTGGACCATGGTAGGCTCTGGAAGAGCTGTGGTGGTGGGCTCTGTATATATGGGCAGTGGGTTGGAGACACGTTCCTCAACAGGTACCACTACAAAATTCATACACTGCTCTGCTGTGGCAGGAATACCAGAAGGATGCACCTGTAGTAGTGACAAGGGAAGATGTTGGGGTGCTTCAGAGTGGAAACCCAAAGGAGGATGGGAGAGGACCCCAGAGGAGGAGAATGTGACTTTTGGTGAGGAACTTGATTGTCATGGGATAGATTTGGGAATAGAAAGTGTGTGCGGAAAGGGCGGTCAGGTGACAACATGGCACCATTGTCCAGAGGGATACGAAGCAGGTTCTGGGGATCACTAGGGCAGCAGGACAAAAAGGGGAGCTTGATGTTATTGACCACCAGGGGATCAATGACATGGCTAGGGAAAAGGTTGAGGTAGCGCAGGGGGAGTTCAGGGAGGTGGGAATGGTCTCAGACAGGTAGCACATTCAGTATATTTCTCTGACATGCTGCCTGTCTACAACAGGGCTCTCTACACCGGAAGCTTCAACTCATGTTTGGAGAAGTGGTGCAGAGAGGAGGAGGTTCGCCTACAGTGGGGTCTGGGAATACACCTGTGTGGATAATGGCGATACAGGGGTGATGACCTGCATCTGTCCAGGAGGGGAATCGCAACCCTCAGTGAATATTTTAAATATTACTTAAACATTTAAACTAGCTGAGGGGGTGGCAGAAGGAATCTGGGAGACAGAAACGTCCCCCCCCACAGGCTGAAGTAGCGAGTATGGAGAACCCCGCAGGGAAATGATCCCCCCAGGGTGCAAATTAATAAAGGAAACACGGTGATGGAAATGAAGGGGGATGGAATTGCGAACATTAAAAAGAGAGTGGGGAAGGGAGGGAGGCAAAAAGAAAAAAGGAGGGTAACAAGCAAAGTGCTAGGAAAATCTGCAAGGGCAGTACTGGGATCAGGATTGCCCCATCACAAGTGGATTTAATAACTGGTTGCCTAAGGACTACCCCCTGCAGGGACTTCAGGAAGTCCCTGCTTCTAGCTGAAGCCATAGCTGGAAGGCTCCAATCTACATCCAGCAGATTGAAGTCCACCACCAGCAGGACTTTCACTTTTCCTACCATTTTGCTAATAGCTTCCACCAGTACCTAAGCTAACTCATAGGCCAGTTGTAGATGTCTGTAGATCATGCCAGTGTGAATAACGGCTCTGTTCACTGACTCCAGTGTAATCCACAGTACTGCTGCCCCCTCTTATTCCCTGTAACTCCATTGCTTTTGTGGTTTCCCTCTCATAAAGCACCCCCACATTTCTTCCCAGCCTGTCTTTCCTAAACAAAGTGCAGCCTGGTTTGGCCATGTTCCAATCATGGTTCTCATTGCACCAGGTCTTAGTAATGGCCACAGTATCCCAGCCAGCCTCTGCCCATGTGGTCTCTAGGTTTGGAATCTTATTAATTGAATTTCTAGCATTTGCATACATGGACATTTTTACGAGCCACCCTGATCCTAACCTACCTGAAAACAATCGAAACTCTGCTTCAAGGAAATTAAACAATGGTTTAGTGCACACAAACTGGTACTAAACTAAAAGAAAACAAAAGCTATCTTGTTCACCTCCCCTCGTAATAAGTACAGGATTCACACTTTTACCATTAGAAATAACCTGGGAGCCCCACTCAAACAAGTACATCACTTTAAGTACCTAGGTGTATCCTTAGATACTCAACTCTCCAATGTGCTACACATCAAGAATGTTGTCAAGGCTGTCAAATAGCAGGATTGGGCTCCTCTATAGATACAGGCAGTGTCTGACTCCTGAAGCTCTCAAGCTTGAATGTACAGCTCGATGTTGTCAATCATCGACTATGGCTTGGTCATATATGGAGCAGCTACCACTTACTCACTTAAAAGACTGTCGTTCTGAGCAAGTGTCTTGCCTAATCGAAGAGTCACAAAGGAATAATCACACTTGGCATTCACACATCAGCACAATTTATTGCAAGCAAAAGATAATTACACTTCATTTAGCAGCAATATCACTATCAGCATTAATGATTACACTTTAGCATTCATTCATTAGCAATATTACTATCAGCATTAATATATACTTCAATTAAGCAAAACATGATACATCACCGATTCAATAAAGCATCATCCAAGCCTTTTCCCAGTAGCTGGGAAGCCCTAAATCATCTCACAGCCTGGCCAGGAGTTTTGAACTGGGAGAAAGTTCCACAGCGATCGTCCACCCTGCAGATGAGGCTTCCAACCAGGCATTGAGAAAGCTACATTTATATCTTATTCTATGCTAAAAATAACCGTGCAGCCTTTATAGTGTTGTTTTCCCACATTCTAGAAGCTGGCCAGGCTCCCAGGATGTTACCAATTCACACAATAAGGACTGCTCAGAATTCTCCACACCTGCTAGGTCACTGTGCTCCAAACACTGGCTGGGTGCCTAGAACACTATGAGCTAAGCAGAAGTTTAAACAAAACTGCAAAAACAGGTTGCCTGATAATATGCGACCTTCAAGTCAGCAAAATACACTGTCTGAAGCAAAACATAATAATGAGGCTATCTAAAGAGCAAAACACCAATTAAATGAAGCAGCATGTAAAATGGAGTCACACAATACAAAATGGAGTATAAAATGACATACATTACATGAAATAGCATACAAAATGGAGTGACAATAATCAACATATTATACTATCACTACATTCGGTCCTTTGATTATTGTAAATACGATTTGTATGATATTGGTACCATAGCAAAATTACTACGAATATAACATGATAAGTAACAAGTCCAAATAAGCAAGATAATTGTCACTACAGCAATGATTATCAGAATATTTAACACTTTTGTAGCTGATGGAGACCATCCTGTAACACGGTCCTCCACACATATTCATTATTACTCATTAAATCACTCTGGGCCTTATTTCTTTGCATTATAGAATACATATGTCACATTGTGCATTCTGTCCAATCAATAAATCGCGAAATATTTTCTGCTACTCCCATTCCCCATACCTGTGAAGCATTAAATAACTGCAAGAACTCAAAATCATAATTCAAAGTTAATCTTTGGGGTAAGAAAACAGTTGGCATCCATTGAGCTTGTAAGTTAATTAAGCTAAATACATCAATTCCTACTGTCTGAAGCCTGTTAGTCAGTGTTTCTATATCAACACTATTTAAAATTCCCATGCCTGCCCCTGCTCCACCTAATAGCGTATCATACCAAGCTCTTTTATATTTGCATTTTCTACTAAACATAAACGTTTTGTTAAAATGGATTACATTTTCTGATACAGCTGCGCTACTGATGTACATGTGGATGGAACCTTAACTATACTATCATTGCTAATTACAGGATGATTTTTCAACACTGTAATGTGATCTGCCAAAGTAGTTCTATTAGTTATTGCAGTAGCATTCATGCAGAATAACGTGTCTATGTCAATCAAAGTAATACTTGCATTGAAAATGTCTGTTTGATTCATGCAGCAATCAAGTCTATGTTGTACAGTCACCATGCAACTATTCGGTAAGTTGCAGCATCTAATAACAGTCTGGTTCTGTAATTTAATCCAATTTGTGTCCTGCATAGATTGGGCATATAATCGTCCTGCCATTGTCTCAACTGGTTTCAAATGTTCACATCTGGTGAAAAGTAATGTTCACTATAGGACATCCTTGGTTTTCAGGGCAAGTAAAGTTGTCTTGCACCGTAAACTGGTGGAAGATTTCCAACCCCATTGCACAAGTGGGTCGTCAAGCTTCAATATTCTTCCACCAGGGGTAATAGGCTTTACCGAATGGACCGTGAGAGAGAGTGTTATTCCTTTAGAATCCATTGAAGAACCTAGAAAATACACAGACTGATTATTCTCGAAGATAACATGTGTTCGCTGGTACATATTCCCATCTCTTTCCCTGACCTGATAATTAACACTGTGTTGTCTCGTCGGTGGCTATCACCTCAGCTGGTTCAGGAGGGCCATTTGGGTTTAACCCATATTTTGGCACCATTGTTAAAACCTCCTGTAGATCTAAAACCTTTATCCCCCTTGCTGTTAAGAGTGTGGGGCTTGTCCTTTATAGGGTCACTTTGTTAACTGGAATAATTAACAATTGAGCCACTCTGTCATACTGTTGAATTAACAGATTTTGTTCTCCACTATTCAACAAAATTACTTTCACTTCTCCTTGGTAATCACAATCAATCACCCCTCCCAAAATTTGTATTCCTTGAGGGCTAGTTCTGATTTAGGTGCTATCCAACAAAAATGTCTCGGTGGAATTTGTATTCCAATACCAGTTTCTATCACTTGAATGTTTCTGCTGTTTATTCTGTATTCTTGAAGGGCATGTAAATCAAGTCCAGCAGCTTCTGGGGTTGCCCTGCAAGAACAAAGCTCCTAGTATAATTTCCCAATATAACACTGTTTCTGTAGTTGAGTAAGCCTGCACTTGCAAATTAGGAGTTATCATTCGCATTAAGGGGGTCTCAGATTCTCCAATTGGTCTATTATTTAAAATCTGTAATGCTTCATGCAAATTCTCTTTCCATTTTCGTAGGCTCTCCCCCAATTTCCTAAACTGTTCTTTCAGCAATCCATTCATTCTCTCAATTAACCCTGCTGCCTGCGGGTAATAAGGGATGTGAAATACCCACTGTATGTTATGGGCTTGAGCATAAGCTTGTACCATTTTCCCCTAAAATGGGAACCATTGTCACTTTATATCTGCAAGTGTATTCCATAGTACAACATAATTAAGTCAATTGCCTTAATGGTGTTTTTCTGTGTAGCTTGTTTACAAGGGTATGCCAATAAATACCCTGAATATGTATCTACAACTGTGCAAGCATATCGACATCCTCCACTAAGGGTAGAGGTCAATGTAATCAATCTGCCAAATTTGTCGGTAATTTTCCCTCCCCAATTGTCCTTTCACAATATGAGGATTGGTCTTTGTTGCCCATGTTGGCATATAGGACACTGAGCAATAACAGTTTTAACCAAATCCAATGTTAGGGGTACACCCTACTATATACCCACCTGTAAGTGATTTTCTCCCAAATGTCACATTTTGATGTGCCCATTTTGCCAGCCCTGATAACTGCTGACTTTGAGTTTCTTCAATATCCACTGGAAGAATCTTAGCTCTTTCATCTGCAATAGAATTATACCATCGTTCTAGTGTATCTGAGCACAATGAGCTTCAACATGAAATACAGTAGTCTGAGTATTTTGCACCATAGTCCATATTTCCTGCCACAGTTCTTTTCCCCATATTTCTTTCGAATAAATTTTCCACTCATCCTTAGCCCAAGTGGGCAGCCAGGTTGTTAAACCATTGGCTACAGACCATGAATCAGTATAAATATGACATGTACCTGGGTTTTCTTGTCTCAAAGCCTGATATACTGCATACAACTCAGCATATTGACTGCTTTTCCCTTCTCCTGATGTTACCAAAACTTTTCAGTGTGTGGACAATAGCTACTGCTTTCCAGTATCTCCTATTTCCCACATATTTGGCTGAGCCGTCTGTAAACCATACATGTGCTCTGGTCAGAAACGGGCAGCTCATCAAAAGGCTTGCCCCATTTCACAGGTGATTCTTGAATTTCAGGCATTTTTCCTCAACCTGTTTCTCCTCTAGAGGAATTTCAGCTACCTTCTCATGGAGGGCTGCTATTCCCCAATTCCTACCTTTGCTCGATCCTGAATATACCATTTCCATTTGATAATGCTAGCTTCCTGAGCATGTCCTATTTTGTGAGTTCTAGGGAGCTTTTACCCATTGCATAATGGGTATCTCTGGTCTCAATGCTACCTCATGACCCACTGTCATTTGTTCTGTCTCTATCAGAGCCCAGTAGCATGCTAGTAGTTGTCTCTCAAAAGGTGAGTATCTGCTACCTACCTCTGGGAGTTTCCTATTCCAAAATCCAAGTGGCACTTTCTGTCTCCCTTGCTTCTGCCACAAACTCCAGTTTGCATACTGCCCAGTTACAGACACATTTAATTCTACCTCCCCCTCCTGCAGGGGCCAAAGGTCTAAGGCTTGCTGCACTGCTTCCTTAGCCTTATCAAATGCTTTTTGTTGCTCATCCCCCCATTCAAACTCGTATTTCTTTCTGGTCACTTTAATAAGGGGAGCTAGTATTTGCCCTAAATGGGGTATATGCTGTCGCCAAAATCCAAACAAACCCACAAATCTTTGTGTTTCAGTTTTGTCTTGTGGAGTCGAAAAGTCCAGTATTTTCTGTCGTGCCTTGGGCAATATTTCTCTATGCCCCCTGTTCCATTGAATTTTCAAAAATTTTACTGTTTGGGAAGGACCCTGTACCTTGTCTGGATTAATTTCCATCCTTTCTTCCTCATATGATCAATGGTCTCATTTAGTAACTGCTGTACTTTATCTTGATCAGCCCCCTGGATCAAGATATTATCAATGTAATGAGAAATCTGTATGCCATCCGCAGCTTCAACTCATCCAGTGTTCTGCCACCATCCGGTGGCAGATGGTGGGCTATGTACATGTCCCTGAGGTAATCTAGTGAGTATATTGCCTCCCCGCCATGTGAAGGCAAACTGGTCCCAAAACTTTTCATCAATCGGAATAGTAAAGAATGCATTAGCTAAATCAATAACTGCATACCATACCCCTTTGTGCCTTTGTATTTGCTCTATCAGGGTGACGGTGCCTGGAACGGCAGCAGTCAATGAAGGGGTGTACTTGTTCAATTCCCTATAATCTACTGTCATCCGCCATGACCCGTCACTTTTCTTGACCGGCCACACAGGATTGTTCCAAGCTGTTGTTGTGGGTTTAAGCACTCCTGCCTCTAATAGATCTTTAATAGTGGCAGTTATCTCCTCATGCCCTTCTGGTATTCTATACTGTTTCATACAGATAATTTTTGTAGCAGGTGGAATGGCTACTGGAGGCATCTGCACCTTCCCCACTACTACTGGTCTTGCTGAAATGTAAGGTTTTACTCCAAATTGATATTGTCCATCAGACAATTGCAATGTCATCCCCTTTAGTATGTCTATTCCTATAATGTATTCCGGAATCGGAACAATCATTACACAATATTTTCTCCGGGGCAGCTGACCTATTTTCAGTTCCAAAATGGTCTGTACTGCCTCAATTTGTTTACCTCTAATCCTGTAATTACCACTCGCTGACCTTTGTGTTTTGCTGGGTTCCCATAAATTAATGAGGCCTCCGCCCAGTGTCAATTAAAGCTCGTACTTTTTGGGGTGAGCCACTCTTCCAATTAATTTCCAATTCTACATGAGGTCTAAAATCCTCCTAGCCCACCCTTCTACTGGGGCTTGGCCTTCATTTCAGTCATATTTTAGGTTTTTCAGTTGCGGCAACTCCTAACGGGTACAAATCACTAGGATACAGATCTGCATATTCCTGCTCCGGTGGGGTGACTCAATGGATCCCTGAGGGGAGCCCCCACCCAGGATATACTTTCATCATCAAACTCTGCGGGGAGCAATTGGACTTACAGACTCCCTGAAGAGACATGTACATCTGTCTTTAACTTTGAATTGGTCTGCTTATTTACTCGCTTCTTAGTGTTCAATCCTCTTTTGTACATTTCCACATATCAGGGTACTGATCCCATCAATGTTTTCCCTTGCCACCCCATCCTTTAAGAGAGCCAGGAACATATCTCTCCTAGAAACTCGACCCTCAGGATTGGACCGCTGTTTATCCTGTCCTGAAGAATCATATAAACTAGACCCCTTTGGGCCCCAATCTCCCAGTTCCACTAACTGCCATATTGCCTCTAGCACTACACCTACTGTTTTCCCTGTCTGATTAATCAACAAAGTCATCATTACTGCCTTATATGCAGGTGGTGCAGTTTTGATAATCTTATTACGTACAGACACTGGCACAACAACACTCATTAAATCAGCATGGTCTTCTGTGGAGACCGCAACTTTCATCATTTCCATTTTAATGTTTTGTATACAGTCCTTTAAGGTAAACCATGGTTTACTATCCTCCGGCCAGTCACTCACCATCGGATACTTGTGTTTGCAAGCCATAGCCACCACGTCCAGCATCGTGGCATAGCCCTGCCCCTGTATTTGGAGGGTCTGAAACGCCTCCTTCACCACAGGGTCATAGCTTAGTGACAGAAACCTAGGGGCATCAGTTTCATCTAAGCTTACTCCATCCGCCCCTGTGTCATACAACCTCACCAGCCATCTCAACAAACTCTCCCCCCCTGGTGTACCGCTCCAGGAGGTCTGATACCTCCTGTTGAGAAAAATCCTCCACTACATCTCGATTCCTAGGATTTCCCTGATCCAACACTTCAGTACGTCTTCTAGACACTGGCTGTGCATGCAGTATTGGAACCTTACGTCCCTCAGCCTTTTCTTCTTTATCTGAGGCTGACCTTTCCTCATCTGTAAAAACCAAATATCTCCATCCCATGTTTCAGGATCCCAGTGGGCTCCTGCCCTAGCTATTGCTAGGCTTACCTTTTTTCCTACTAACTCTGCCCCTCCTCTTTTTATACTTGTACTGTGCCACTCGGACAGCTGCATTTTCTGCAACTGTCCGATAGGTATCCAATTTATCACTCAGCAAATGATTTTGACATTGTAACATCACAGCTTTACTTTCCAAATCACAAACCTTTCGTTCCAACTCTGCCTTTTCACTAAGAAGTCCCACTACCTTTTCATGCATCTTCCTATAGACAGACAATAAAATCCACCCCCTGTGCCCCAAGGCAGCACATTCTTTCCCCTTTTGCCACAGGCACTCTTTTCTTACATGTAACAACATCTGCAGGCTCAGAATCCTTTAAACAGGATTCCCAGTGTTCACTCAACCCTGCACAACATGACCACTCAGTGGCTAAATCAGCATAAGGTTGGTTTTCCCAACCAGGAATTTCCACTTGTGCACATGCAACATTAGACTCTTTTCTTTTAAACATTTTCACTTCACCTTAGTGTGTACTTTACTTTATGAATCCTGCCGACTACGCCAAAATTGTCTTGCCTAATCAAGAGTCACAAGGAATAATCACACTTGGCATTCACACATCAGCACAATTTATTGCAAGCAAAAGATAATTACACTTCATTTAGCAGCAATATCACTATCAGCATTAATGATTACACTTTAGCATTCATTCATTAGCAATATTACTATCAGCATTAATATATACTTCAATTAAGCAAAACATGATACATCACCGATTCAATAAAGCATCATCCAAGCCTTTTCCCAGTAGCTGGGGGAAGCCCCTAAATCATCTCACAGCCTGGCCAGGAGTTTTGAACCGGGAGAAAGTTCCACAGCGATGCGTCCACCCTGCAGATGAGGCTTCCAACCAGGCATTGAGAAAGCTACATTTATATCTTATTCTATGCTAAAAATAACCGTGCAGCCTTTATAGTGTTGTTTTCCCACATTCTAGAAGCTGGCCGGGCTCCCAGGATGTTACGAATTCACACGATAAGGACTGCTCAGAATTCCCCCCACACCTGCTAGGTCACTGTGCTCCAAACACTGGCCGGGTGCCTAGAACACTATGAGCTAAGCAGAAGTTTAAACAAAACTGCAAAAACAGGTTGCCTGATAATATGCGACCTTCAAGTCAGCAAAATACACTGTCTGAAGCAAAACATAATAATGAGGCTATCTAAAGAGCAAAACACCAATTAAATGAAGCAGCATGTAAAATGGAGTCACACAATACAAAATGGAGTATAAAATGACATACATTACATGAAATAGCATACAAAATGGAGTGACAATAATCAACATATTATACTATCACTACAGCAAGGCATGTAGACTACTCAAGGGTGCCATACGTCTCACTCACGTTTGTGAGCTTTATGCTCAAACTGGTTGTCTTCAACTGAGTGGCAGAATCAAATACCAAACATGTATGCTAACTAAAAAAGATGCCCCTTGGGCTCCTGCCACCAGGAGTGGGAAGCCTTTTGAACAAATCTTTCAGGACCTAACACACTGGCACTTCAACCACAAAACTCCTTCTAGTCCCTAGGTGTCGGACAGCTCAATGCCAATGATCCTTTTTTATATAGAGGCCCACTTTGGTTCAATGAGTTACTCAATAAAATAACTAATCTTCCCAACCATGGCCAGTTTAAGATTGCACTCCACCAGCATCTCATATCTGCTAGCTCTTGTGATTGCTCCACCTAATCCAAGATATGCCCAACCCCATCTCCTTCTTCACCACCTGAGTTCCCCCTACTGAACCACCCTCTTCCTTCTGCTCCCACCATTTGACACACCTGACAAGGCCCATGGCTGATACCCTTTATCCCTTGCCCTCTCTTTTTCTCCTCCTCCTCCCTTATCCCCCTCACAAAATCCTGCTTACCCCATAAGCAACTTGACAAAGCTTCCAGCTGCTACCATTCTCCCTTTGTCCTAAAATCCTACTGCCCCCTGCATCTTCCTTCTATTTAGCTCCACTCCTTTCTCATGTTTTGAATTACTGTTTATCGATGATAAACTATTATATTCACCTCCACTCCTTTCTCATATTTTGAATTACTGTTTGTCAATGATGTATTATACACTGTCAATGTATGTTAGAAACTTAACTTGTTAGTTCCTCCTTTGTATGTATGTATCCCTCCCCACTGATGTGGAGCCTTTGTAAATAAGCTGCTTTGTGCACAAAGGCACTTTGTAATCCGAGACTGAATAAATAAATAAATAAAATAAATAAATAAGGTGGGGGGGTTGGAACTGTATCAGTATCTCTGAAATATTATAAATGTAATATTTATTGAATTGATATGGTGTACACATTCATTCTACAGTAAATTGATAAAAGGATTAGCTGTAGCAATTTACAGCACTACTTTAGTTAGTGCTCCCAATCCCCCCATACATAGCACAATAATTTACTCATAGGCTAAATTATGCATGATGAAAAATTGTGCAATACTGTGGCACAGATGGATTAGTTTAAAATGAACACAATATTTTTCAGATAATTTGATGCTTTTAATACTTGCTACCAATCTAATTTAAAAATGTATCACAAATGATGTGATTTATTCATTAACATCAAAGCAGTTGTATACACATCTTCACTGGCAACTAAATGTAACAAGCAGCACAAGTACAGATGTACTGAAAAAATAAAACAGGAGACATTAATTCAGATATAACCCTCCAAAGTGTATTTTAGTGGCCCTTCCAAAATGTAAAAATCTTCCCATTTCACTAGAGTACTGAATGAAAATCAATACCATACCGGTCCATTACATTCAGCTAAACACACAGAAAAAGAAAATACAATATTTGTATAATGTACTTATTCTTACTTTGATTAACCTGCAATCAAAAGGTTCACAAGTTTGCTAGGATATGTAAATTGAAGCAGCATAAAAAAATACCATAAGGAATCATGGCAAATGCCATTATTAATTCCTGAATGCTGAATTTATTGACAGAAAGAGGATAATGTTGTGTGTTCGGCACAAACACAACAGATGGTGCCAACAGCACAAATAGGCATGTCTCTGATTAACTGGCATGTTAACATTCACGGTGTGAAAACCAGAAAGTAAAAATGGGCTGATCCAATAACAACCATACTGCAAAATTTTGATTCTCGACAATTATATAGTAAAGAATCACTCACACAAGTTCCTGTTAAGTAACAGAAGACATGACACATTTGATTGCTTTGTTCTGATTCTTTATTTCCTGTGCTCTTTAATTTATGGACTTCATATTGTTCAGGGAGGAAGGCAGTAGGGGGGGACAGTGGAGGGTATGGGTGAGGGGATCTATTACAAATCTGTGAGGTGTGGTGTAGTAGCAGGAGGATGGGTTTTTTGTTGCTGTTGCTGTTTTAGAGGTTTATTAAAAAAGCACATGCATGCAAAATTAGTGTGAGTTTTAGAAATTCCGCAAAGCTTTCTGGAGTGCGAATAAGAGCCCCAACATCTCTACTAATTATCAGCTCCTTACCCAGCTATTTCAGCCTCCTTAACAGGATTTTGTTCCTTAGATTGTGGGGAGGCTAGGTCACAGCACAGTCTTGACAGATGTCTATTGGAGCTGCAGTACAGCACAGTACTAAGAAGTATGGCGCCACAGGCACTTTTTTGATGTGGTCATAGTGCAGTTCATGTCTTTGACTCATGTTTGTCAGTACATGTAGTTTGACTGGGGTTTGTGGTACCATATTCTAATGGCATTTACACATAGTTACACAAATGTCTTACTTATAGTAAGGACTATCAAATACCAGCTTACGTCTGTTGTTTTTCAATGCATTCTGAGACTCAAAAGGCATGTGTATGAGCTGTTTGAAACTGCCCACTGTACTGCATGCTATGTTAATACATGCCTTTCAAATACAGCAATTTACACAGTTCAAAACTAGATTTAGCGTCATCACAATACTTTGAATATTACATAGCTCACTCTGTGCAGGACCCCCACTCATTTGTATCAATGAAATCCCTACCTTTGTGCCACTGAGTAACTGACTTTATGCCATGTAAACTGATTATGTGAATATAGAAAGCCCTTTACAAAATTCGCTCAGTGGAAACATAGTTTCATGGTGCTGTCAGTTTGTGCTGTGCTAAAGTTTTCAATAGTTGGCACAATGAGCATTACGACATAGTTTTTGTATTTATTTTTTCAGGCTTATAGAGTTCACAATGTGTATAAGGTAAATTCAAGAAGCTCTGAAGATAAGCTTGAACTGGGCTATAACTGTACATTAAAAAAATCCTGTTTCTTGTCTTTGTACAACATATACTGTATGTCAAATTTTGCAACAAATAAATTATACTTGGAAATGTAAGAGAAGATGAAACAATGAGATGTGATTGGCACAGCAGGAGTACACATGAAACCTATTTTTTTAAACAAAATTGACCCTTTCTTTTAATGTATAGTCTGTAAAGCAGGTTTTGTGTTTATATATTTGGATGATGCTGGATATTGTGTTTGTATCAACATTTTCTACAAAGAGTAATGATTGGTGAGATTTTTTTTTTATTGTGACAGTGAAGGATTTGTTGACTACAGGAAAACTTTCTGTTGTGATGGAGAAAGGCACACTGTGAGGAGATATTTATGGCTGAGAGACTGCTTCTAAAATGTAAATGAAACTTTATTGTTTTGTGCTGCTCACGTTTCAGATGTAACAATTTGTTTTACCCATCATGTTCCCTGGTATCTGGTGGTGATATTTACAGATGACAATAAATATTATTTAGACCCCCAGATTTTTAAACACAGACTAGACAGGAATTATGAGATTTGGAAGGGAGGAGGCTGAAGGGTGTACAATGAATAACAATGATGAATTTTACCTACTATGAGGGAGAATGTTAAAGTCCCAGGGAATTATGTGGTCAGGGAGAGATGATATTGCTGGCATGATGCTGACATTAAAACAAAAGAATAGCTTGTTGTACATGGGCTATAAAAGCATTTAACTTAATGGCTATTAAAATTTATTTTCTGCACGGTAGAACTGGCAAGCATCTACATCAAGCACAATTGCAGTACTGTGGGGAGACTTTACTTTGTGGTTGTTAAAAATGATACAGTCAGAGAGGCAGTTGCTTTAGTGGAAACCCTGAGAAAGTTTAACTTTGATGCTTAAAAATTAAAACAAATCTGATGAATGATATTAGGCAAGGCAAGGCAAAATTTATTTAAAAGATGCACAATCCTGGAGGCTCTGGGAGCCGCACAAATTTTTAAACAAAATTTAAACACACAAGCACAAATACAGCACAGAACTCTATACAAAATAAGAATAAATAAATCTAATAAAATCACAGACTTTGCCATATATACAAATCTAAGTATCAAAGGCTTGGGAGAAAAGAAATGTCTTCAGATGGGCCTTAAAGATATCCACTGTGGGGGCTTCTCTGACCTGAGCTGGCAAAGAATTCCACAGAACGGGAGCCGCAACACTAAAGGCTCTATCGCCAGCTGATTTAAGCCTCATTCTGGGAATGGTCAGGAAGCCACCACTAGAAGACCGAAGAGGGCGGGTAGGGAGGGCAGGTAACAGAAGGTCTGACAGGTAACCAGGGCCCTGCCCGGGTAGGGTCTTATAGGTGAGAAGACCCACCTTAAAGAGGACTCTCCACCTGACTGGGAGCCAGTGGAATTTGCATAATACCGGTGTAATATGGCAAAACTTTTGCTGCCCAGTAAACAACCAGGCAGCTGCATTTTGCACCAGCTGCAGTCTGTGGAGAGATCCTCCTGTGACCCTGAGATAGAGCGCATTACAGTAGTCAAGCCTAGATGTGACTAAGGCATGTATCAAGGTAGGGAGGTCCAGAGGTGGAACAAGGGGCTTAATCCTGGCAACGTTTCTGAGATGGAAAAAACAGGTACGAACCGTGGAGAATATTTGAGCCTCCATGGTTTGGTTCCTGTCCAGAATCACTCCCAGATTTTGCACCCAAGCGGAAGCCTTCAATGACACAGCTCCAAGAACAAGCCCAGTTTCTGAGTCAGAGGCCATCCTATCACGAACTCTGTTCGACTCCACTACCAATACCTCTGTCTTGTCAGGGTTCAGTCACAACCAGCTCGAGGCCATCCAGTCGTTAATCTCAGCCAGACAGATATTAAGCACATCCACTGTGTTGGATGTTCCTGGGGCAAAGGAAAAATATAGCTGAGCATCATCAGCATAACAATGAAAACTCAGACCATACTTCCTAATGATCCCTCCCAGGGGCAGCATGTACACTGTGAACAACATTGGGGCCAGTACCGATCCTTGAGGGACTCCACAAAATAGGAGACTGGGTGGAGATGAAGAGTTCCCCATCATAACCCATTGCCTCCTGTTGGTAAGAAAGGACTCAAACCAGTTGATGACAGTACCGGTGAGTCCATATAACTCCCTAAGGCGGACAAGCAACAAACAATGGTCCACAGTGTAAAATGCTAAAGAGAGACCAAGGAGAACAAGAATTGTCTTGTCCCCCAAATCTCCTGCCCTGAGGAGATCATTCTTCACCCAAACAAGCACAGTTTCTGTGCTATGTCTAGCCTGAAATGCCGACTGGAAGGGTTCGTGCAACTCGTGAGTCACAAGGTGCTCTTCCAACTGAAGCGCTGCCACCTTCTCCACCACCTTCCCCAAAAATGGAAGGTTGGATATAGGATGGTAATTTGCCTTGATCTCCAGGTCCAAAGATTATTTCTTTAAGAGGGGTGTCACCTGAGCCTCCTTCAAGGCATCCAGAAAGACCCCCCTCAGAAAGGGAACACCTTACAATCAAGGAAAACACCGGGCAAACAGAGTCATCGCATCTCATTAAAAAATGCATTGGCACTGGGTCCAGTTCACAAAAGGTATGCTTCATGTTGGCTGCCACCTCGATAACCTCACTAACCTCCACTGGTATAAACTCTCCTCAACCAGGCGGAGTGCACTCAGAACACATCAGGTGACCACTGTCAGCTATAACATTACTGGCTGAAGAAGCCACCCGTCGGATCGAGGACACGTGTCCGAAAAAAACAAGCAAACTCCTCACAATCTATATTAGAAAAATTCCTCCCAGGCTGCAGACAGGCAGGATGGAGAAGCCTGTCCACAGTCCAGAAGAGTAAGGCTGGTCATTTTTTCCCAGCAGCAATCTCCCTAGACAGGAACACTGCCTTCTTATGGTTGATTGCCTCCTGGTACAGACTATAATGCGTACGCAGGACCAGTTTGTCCACCTCCAGGCTGGATCTCCTCCAGCAGCACTCTAATCTCTGACCCATTTTCTTCATCTCCCTGAGCTCCCCGTCAAACCACGGGGACCTCAGGTATGAAGTTCTGGGTCGTACACGGACAGGTGCGAGGGAGTTGATGGTGTCAGATAACACCCTATTATAGGTGTCAACCCCAACATCAACACCTCCAATGCATGCAGCACCCACACTAGACAATTTAGCTGCCACCAAAAAAACCCTCAGGGGTAAAACCCTGTAAAGGGCGACAGCTAATCATCTCAGCAGGGGAAGGGCTTATGGCGGGAGCCCCAAGCATGAACTGCACTGTGCAGTGATCGGACCAAAGTACTCGATCAATCCTGAGATCACTGATCTCAATCCCCATTGAGAACACCAGGTCCAACATGTGGCCATCTGGATGGGTTGATGCAGTAACAGCCTGCATCAATCCTAAGGAGGACATAATCTGCAAAAAATCACAGCCACATCTGTAATTCCCGTCGTCGACCCAAACATTGAAATCCCCCAGAAAAGCACATCTGGGGGATCCCAACATTTCGTCAGCAACGAATTCTGCGATCTCCCGCAGGAAATTCCCTATCGGCCCAGAAGGGTGATAGATGAGGAAGATCCTGCAGCCTGTGTCAGGTCCTCCAAGAATAGCCACACATTCAAAAGAACCTGGAGTTCTTACTGGGTGCACAGTGAAGGTCAGGCTGGATCTAAAGCAGATAGCTACACCGCCACCCCTGCGTTCCACTCTGGGGCAGTGCACCACGGTATACCCAGGAGGGACTGCGGCCTCAAAAATAGGGCCCGCATCATCTCCCACCCAGGTCTTCGTGATGCAAGCCAGATCAACTGAAGAAACCAAGGCAGCAATAATTGCCGTCTTATTTCTAATCGATCTGGTATTGCAAAGCACTGCCATCAGGGGATTGGAGGGTGGTGCAGCCCCTCTGGTTACCTGACCACTCGGTCTGGTGGACTCTCTGGGGATGGGCACCAACCATGTCTGGCCTCTCCCAGATGCCCGTCATAAACCAGGGCACCTTCTGGACCTAACAACCTCAATTATACCATCACCCATACATGGGTCGCCCCACTGTCCATGACCAGCACAATCCCTTCCAATCCCCACTTCCCGACACCATCTGACAGTAATGTCTGACACTGGGAGGGGGATAAAAGGGTGCAAGTCGTGTAACAGAGAGCTGCCATAAATAATCCTGGCCCCCTTAAATCCTCCCATATAGCACCTGCACATCCCAAGCAACTAATACAGTACTTAACTATCCAACTTTAAACAAACACAATTAAATGATACCTAAAATATCTGCCTAGCCTACTCAAATATCAAAGCTAATACTTTTAATTAACATTTAAAACAAAACAAAACTGCTTCTCAATAGTGCTCTCTAGCTAGGCTATTCCCTACCTCAATAGTGATTTAAACAGTGGATACAAACTATTAAACTTTGACACTACTTAAGAGGTAAAAAAGGAAGAACCTACCCTTTTTCTTCTTCTTTTACTAATAAAATTTCAGTACTTTGTGACGCTGTAAGCACTCACACGCTTGTGAGGCACACAGCAATTTGAAGGGAGACTGTCCTGCCCCTCGGACTCACAGGTCCTAACTCCCCACACACACCACCAGACAGGATAGAAATAGCATGGACCCACTGCACAGCCTCTCATGCCGTGCAGCTCCTGCAGTCAGGACGGCAATTTGGGCTTCAACACCCAGCACACAGGGGGTCTCAAGTTCATTCCTCGTTAGATTCCTAGCCACTTACGAGCGGCGTCGCAGTTCACAGTCAACAAATGTCAAAGGCACAGTCTAGCCACTTGCGAGCAGTGCAGCAATTTGAAGGGGAGAGTGTTCCCGCCCCTCAGACTCACAGGTCCTAACTCCCCCCCAATACACCACCAGACAGGATAGAAATAGCAAGGACCCACTGCACAGCCTCTCACGCCATGCAGGTCCTGCAGTCAGGAGGGCAATTCGGGCTTCAATGCCCAGCACACAGGGGGGCTCAAATTTGTTCCTCCTTAGATTACTAGCCGCTCACGAGCGGCATCACAGTTCACAGTCAACAAATGTCCAAAAGCACAGACAGACATGTTTTAATGTTGTGTGAAGTAAGCAGAGAAACTAGAGAAGAAGGTGGCTGTGTAAGTAATAATACTTAACAGGGTGGATGTTATTGGTATATAATGGACCTCCCAGGGGCATAATGAGGCCCAACTCTGCAGGTAGAGGGCCTTATAGCCCCTGGAAGGTCCATTATATCCCATAACACCCACCCTGGAGGGTATTATTACACTTAGAAAGTGGGCTTATATTACAACCTTTTTGAAAATAATGATTTCATTAAAAAAGTGCAAAACGTTAGTACAAATTTACAAAACTGTTGGGTGCCGTAAAATAGTCCATTTAGTGGCAATAGAGGGCTCTGCTGTTTGTTATGTCTGTTTTTGTTAGTACATTGTAGTGTCACTTTTTTTTTGATAGCACTGTCTGGGGAATTGTTACTTTTAATTCTTTGTCCTCCCAGTTATCTCTTTGCATTTTGGGGATACATATGGTTTGGTTGCCAGACAGAGAGCCAGGAGTGAGAGGCTCAGCTGTAGAGTGGGAATCACGCGTTGTTCTGTGACACACCATTAAGGTACATGGAAGTCAGCTGATGAGCTCTGGAGAGAGAAACAAAGGAGGTATTTAGTTTTTGTTTAAAAACACAAAGTTTGTGAATGGAGGAATGGGAGTTTCATTTGAATCGTTGGCAGAGATGGAGCCATGGTGCTGGGTAGTGGCAGTTGTGAGAGTGGGAGAGGATGCAAGGTTCTGGGCCTTGCCAGAGCCGGAGTCAGGACTGACTTAGTAGGGGGGAAAAGGCAACAAAAACAAGAGTTTTACTTTATTGCACTGTGTTAGTATTGACCGGTTTGAGGATTGGCTGTGTGTGGGTACTTATAGGTCACTCTCACAGTAAGAGTATATTTAAAAAATAGCAGCTATTGCAGCATGGGCACAGTGATACCAGGAGGTGATGGGTACTGCCAAAGGGGAACTCATTATTCAGCAGGTGTTGTTAAAAAATAACAACACTGGTGCCAGGCTGTTTCAGCCAATCAGGAAGTGAGTTTGCTGTGTCCATTTTCTAACAATACTTAGAAAATGGGGTTTTTCCTTGCTGTCATCTGATTGGCCAGTACCCCTAAGAAAGGGGTACATTAACTTTCAATAGATGACCAGCAAGGAAAAACTCCCGGCCACCTGACCAAAACACCAGCTGTCATATCAAAGTGTCGCACCGTCACTTTATTCAAACCTGCTGAGGCGAGGGAAAATCAGCTGTCACCTCAAAAATGTCCGATCACTATCCAGACAATTTTGACCTCCTAAACATCCTAAAAAGAAACATGGTATTCACCGAGGATGAGGAATGTGAACCGGAGCCAAAAATAAACCAACCTGACAAAAAAAAAGCGAAAGTAAGTGACCGTTTCTTAGTGCTAAGTGTCAAACAGCTAGACAGCACAGAAAACGAAAGGCAAGAGCAAAATACAGTAAAAAACTCAAAGTGGGCTATATCAGTTTTCGAAGAGTGGGCAAACCATAACAAAATAACAATCGAGTGGCAAACAATAAATTTTGAAACCCTCAACGGAAAACTCAGGCGCTTCTACGCCGAGGTCCGTACCACAAGCGGTCTGAGTACTACGTGGCTGGCTACTGTGCTCTCCGAGCAGGCATAAACCGCCACTTAGGCACCACGGACGTTAGAAGGCCAGTAAGCATCATCATCATCAGAGACCCAGTGTTTAAATCATCTAACTATGTCCTGCAAGCTGTATTAAAATGGCTACGGAAACACCACAAAGATACATCCACACACTACCCTGCAATTACAGAAGCCAACCTCCAAATGTTATGTACCAGTCCAGCCCTAGATTCCGAAACCACACCTGGGCTAGTAAAAAAAGTGTGGTTTGACATACAATTACACATGGCCAGGCGCGGCAGGGAAGGACTGAGAGAGTTAACCAGAGACAGTTTTGTACAAAAACAAGATGAAGCAGGCAATCGTTACATCAGCTTAAGCCACAATCAGGAAACCAAGAATCATAAACCCCCCCAGGAAATCAATAAGGAAAACACCAGAGGTTTCATCTTCGAGCAGAGAAACAGCCCACTCTGCCCTGTCAGTTCATTCCTAAAATACCTTGAAAAGTGCCCACCTGATGCCACAAGTTTCTACTGCCACCCAAAACGCATACCACAAGAAAAGCTCAGCCACCTAATGTATTGGTACAGCAAAGAAGCAATGGGGCAAAAATTACTTGGGATACTTGATGCCAAAATTAAGTGAAGAAGCAAACCTATCTAAGCGGTATACTAACCATAGTATACGCGTCACGGCAGTGCAGCTCCTCTCACAAGCAGGACTCAGCACGAAGGAAATTGTCGCAGTTACTGGCCACCGATCTGAGCAAAGTCTCGCAATGTACTGGGCACCATCCACATCAGACCGAAAAGCGTGGAGCTCTATATTAAGCGCAGCAAATGGAAATCCTAACCAAGACTCCTCAAGTGAAGCACCAGAACAGGAGAGTAATCAGCAAGCAAAATCAGACCAGTTGCAGCAGCCTGCCACCTACAGATGGTTCATCACTGGGAACAAGCAACATTTTCCAGCCCTCCAACTGCACTTTTAACAGCCCAATCCAGTTCATCACATACCAAAAATGAATCAAAGCCTCAGCAATTTCTTGTTTTCTCCACACTCTAAAGTTAAAAGTTTAAAAAAAGCATTTATGTTTATTTCAAGTGTCCCAAAAATGGACTAATTTTTTCTTTAATACAGTTTAACTCATAAAATGTAAAAAAATAAAAAGTATTTATTGTTCACACTGCAAACCTTGACTCTGCCTATTTATTTTTTAAAGAACCCCAATTTCTAAGCGCAATAATGCCCTCCAGGGTGGGCAGTATGGGCAATACCGGACCGCCCAGGGGTTATAAGGCCCTCCGCCTGCAGCGTCGGGCCTCATTACACCCCTGGGCTGTCCAGTATTGCCCAATACCGCCCACCCTGTTGGGCATTATTGCTTGCTTAATGCATGCCCAGGTGTGTATAAAGCACAAGGTGCTTGCACAAGTGCCTTAAGCACCTGAAAGTGTCCCTTTCAGCCTTGTCTTGTCTTACTGTGCTTCTATAATTGGTCTCATATTAAAACTTTTATTAACATTCAAAAATACAAATATACACAGAAAATAAAAATGTCAGTGTTATTAAATAAAATAGTCCCTGTTGAAGGTTTGTTTATGCCACTATGTTGTACTGCTGTGAGTGACTTAAACGATTCTGATGTAGGCTGCTGTCTGTATTTATTTATTTTTTAGACAGCTGTCTGTCTGTATGTATTTTCTTTTTTTAACTTTTTTTCCTAGTGCTGCTGTTCACTAATGTAGCAAATTCCCAAAGGGCCTGGGTGCAAGGTGATGTTACAGGGCCCCTCCCCAGTTTTGAATAAACATCAAAATTATGATTTGGGCCCCTCAAACCTCGTGGGCCCGGGGCACCCCTGCATCCTTGTAGCTACACCCCTGCTGCTGTTTTAATGTGCCAGAGAGAGAATGCTTGCATTGGGATGTTGCTGTTTTCACAGATAACCATTTTGCATACAGAACAATGATTATGGCTAGGTGCTGTCATGGGAGTGTATGAGTGATGTGCTAGTTATGGACAAAGCAACATGCTTTTCTTTTCACATTTTTTTGTTGCATGATTAATGCAACTGTGGTGGAATAGCCAAGTGACTTGGGGGAGCAAGCTAGTCAGTCTGAGAGTGCAGGCAGGCAGGAGTGAGGCTGGGCTGGCCAGAGGCAGCTTATCATGAAGTAGCACAGTGCAGTCATTGGCACTGTGGAGAACTGCAACACATGAAGACAACAAAAAGAACATAGATATAATGAGAGATACAATATTATAACATTTTCCATAAATAGTATGTTGGTGGTAGAGATGTTGCAAAGTTTAAATATGCCTGCAAAGTTAAGGTAAATCTGCCAAATTTACCTTTAAGGATAATCTGCAAATGTTTGCTATTTAATACCAAATTCATGTTTGGCAGCTTTGCCTAGCAATCTCACCTGTAACTTCACCCTTGGGGTACACCAAGGTGAAGTTTGGTCAAAATGAGGGTACTGGTAAGTAGGTGTCTTGTGGTCACATTGAAGAGTTTCTGCAGGTTACTTGGAACATACAGCTTCGCTTTCAGTTTTGCATTGTTAGATAGTCAGTGGAGGAGCCAGGAGACCAACAGCTTTCATAGCATTAAATCAAACCTTATTTTTCAACTTTCACCACTTTTTTTGTATAAGTTCTCATTCTTATTGAATTCCTTGTCTTATGATTATTAATTTAGTTTCTACTTTTTATACTTTTTCCTGAGGTTTTTTTTACTTCTTGAAGAATTAGAAAATTATTTTTTCCCTTTTTCCCATTTTCTTTCTCTCAGTTACTTTTTCGCTTTCTCTATCTCTCTTTCTTCATCTCAGTATCTCTCTGTAATAGAGACTCATGGCCCAGTATGGACTTTCGGGGTAGCACCATATGTCTGCACCATCCAGGGCCTATTTTTCATCCAGCAGAACCTCCTCTATAAAGCACCACAGCAGTCACCCCAAGTTCAACAACAGCAGCAAGTCCCACTCCCTTCCCCAGCTCTGTAGCAGTCCAGTTCCAGCATCTAGAATCACAAGACCAAGCTCTGCAGCAGCCCCTTCCCCCTCTGCAGCAGCAGCAGCAGCCAAACCCATTGTCACCTGCTCTTCAGAAATTACACCAGCTTTGCAGCAACCTGAAATCTTGTGCCACAAGTGGCACCACCACCTACTCCACCATCTGTCTGCCCTGATCAGCCAAGCTCATCATCATCATTGGGCTCCTCAGTGCCACAGCCACCCAGAGCCAGAGCCAATAAGCAGCCATGGCCTTCTCTTTTATGGGAGTTTTTTACACTGAGCCACCAGGATGATCATGTTGCTTAATGTAATATCTGGAACACATCAGTAGAGGAAAAAAGGGAATCAATCTAATCACCAGTGGCCAATGGACACAAAAGATTCACCACCCAGTGGAGTGTAAGATGAAATAATGAGAGGTGGCTAGCAGTAGTAGTGGTGGACTATTTGTTGCATCAAGTTGGGAGCACCCAGTCACTGTCACACCATTCTCGCCATGGCAATGGAAGAAGGACTGCATCAGGAGCTCCAGCACCCACTCCAGCATGGGCGACAGGACCAGTATCAGCACTGGTACATGCACCCCCACCAAACAACACAGAAGAGCTCAATCAGCTGTGAGAGGAGATGAGGGATCTCTGGCAGCATATTTGTTCAATCAAATAAAATATGATGAATGTACTGGATGTACTGGGGAACCAGAAGCTTCTTCTTCAAGAAATGTGGGGTACTGCTCTATCTGACATTGGGGCACTATGAGATCCATGATTTGAACGTTTGACTCCATCTTTCCTTCCTTTATCAGTGCTTTCTCATTTCTTCATCTTTAAAAGCCCATTGTTTTCTGTAAGTATCAAATACCCCTTTCTGTTTCTTGTTAGTCTTTCTTCACCCATCTTTGTTTAACCCCAAAACAAACAAAAAAATAAAATACTACAAAAATGTAAACTCTTTTCCTGTCTTTTGCCTTTACTGTTTCATTTCATTCTTTCACATCATTACTTCTGTCTGAGCATTCTCTCTCTCTCTCTCTACTTCCACCAAAAAAAAATTCCCTCAAATTCTATTTTCTGTCTACATTTTCTTTAATGGCACTGTTTATGCAGCTTATCATCCTCTTTCCTCCCACTATTTTTTGCTGTAAAACAATTTTCTTCCAAACAAGAAATGATTAAATGTTGGTAGCTGCTGCTGCACTATTCAAGACCCCCTCTCAGACAACATTTGTCAATCCTAGTGAGTTGATACTAGTGTTCAAGCACAAAATATACATGCCTGACTTTTTGAAATTTTCTCCCAAATAAAAAAATTATAAAATGATGGTGTTGAAGTACTGATGCTACTGCTACAAAAATGGGGCTGCGCTGCACCTCAGTCCCCATGTCACTGTTCATGTAACACACTTTTGAGGAAATTGTAAGAAAGACTGAACATATATAAAGTATGTGCTCCACAACTTTTCTTGACTACCAGAAGAAATACTTCAGGCTACTGGATGCTGCTACAAGGTGCTGCACTGTGTCTCTGTCCCCATGCCATAGTTCTTGTAATGCACTTTAAGGGAAAATGTGAGAAAAGCACAACATACATAAATGCTGTGCTCAAAGATTTTTTTAACTACCAGAAGAATTACTTCAGGCTGCTGGATGCTGTCACAACAAGGTTCTGCAGTGTATCTAGTGTTGTGCGATATTAAGAAATTTCATTACAGGAAATATTTCATGAAATTTGAGCATTTTGCAAAATATTTCATGGGTGCAAAATGTGAAGTTTTGTCAGACATTGTAAAAATGTTACCAGAAAATAGTGAAATTTCACCCAAAAAATGGCAAAAGTACACCCACAGAATGGCAAAAATTGCCACTTGTGGGCAAAATGTCACCATTTTCTGGCAAAATTTTACATTTTGTGATAAACTTTGTATGTTCACACCCTGCAAAATATTTCACAGAACAGTAGAGTTTCATAAAATATTTCACACAGCAAAATTGCTGATTTGCAGCAATTTTGTGGCAAAATTTTACTTTGCAACATCTCCAAGTGTGTCTCAGTCCCTACACCACAGTTAGTGTAATGTACTTTATGGGAAGTTGTGAGGAAAGCACAACATAAACAAATTTCTTATCTTCAAGAAAAAAATACTTCAGGATTCTGGATGCTGCTACAGTAAGGTTCTGCACTGTGTTTCAGTCCTCACACCACAATTGGAGTACTGCACTCTAGGGGAAATTGTGAAAAAAGCACAACATGCAGGAATTCTGTGCTCCCAGATTTTTTCTCAGCTACCAGACTAAATGCTTCAGGCTACTGGATGCTGCCACATTAATGTGTTGTACTGTGTCTAAGTCCCAACAAAAAGATGCTGCTTGGGTTTCCCCTTCTCATGTTTCAAAAATCACTCGTAACTAGGGGCTGGTTAGTTTCATCAATCCATTTTCATTATTCAGTTCAGGTAATTGTCACAGGATGATCCCCTGGCCATGCCCAATGTTTCATCAAAGGTGGGCATCTTCAGGGGCTAGGATCTGAATTTCAAATAGAGTATTGTTTGACATGTTGGTGGGAGTGGCCAGATGGCTACAGTGCTGCTCCACTGCTCACCATTCAAGTGTTCCATAGACATTTGAAGAAATTTGGTTAAAAATTCTTATTTTATCTTTCCGCTGAATGTTTTTTGAGTGGAACTCAATGTATTTTGGCCTTTGTGTTGCAAAATTTTATTTTTTTATTAACAAGGTGCTGTTATTTGTTTGGGACATCTGCTGTCGGTGTTTAAACTTATAATATGCCAGTGGAGCTGTTTTGGCATCCTGAGTACTGGCTTTCAAGAATAAAGAAATGGATTGAAATATGGACAGAGCTAAGAGATAATGGCAAATGAAGACTGTGGTTTTGAGAAATTCACTACATGGATAAGCAGGATAGCAAGAACACTGGAAGTGCAGACATGCCTACTTATGCTGATAAAAAGGTACAACATCATTGCCTAGGACTCTTGTAATATACCAGAAATGTGTTGGATTTACTGCATTCAGTGGAACATGCTCTTTCTCTTTTTGTTTTTAGGTGAGCCGGAGTTGCTGGAGATGATTGCTTAGGAGGATGTTTTGTCCAGTGAAATTCAATAAGGGTAATAATGGCAATCCCTGGAGATCTGAAGGGTTCAGTAATGGCCAAGTGTCCGCAAATGCCAAAGTCTTTGGATGATTCCATGGACTTTAAATAAAGTGGAATGAGTCAAGTCCAATGTGAACTTTGAAGGAGATTGGAAATCTAGCACATTTCAAAACCCACATCTGATAAAGATATTCTGACAGTAGTATCCAAGGATAGTGGTTGGTAAAATAACTCTTTCATAGAGGTAAGAATGCACAATTATTCTTGGGTGAACATTTTAAAGTGCTTGGTGTAAACTTAGCAAGCTGGATGCTGGGATACAGGAATAGAAAATGTTTGGAAATGAATGACTACTTCCGGTGACGTCATTGAGCAAGATGGATGCATAAGAGAGAAACTCTCTTGGGGCCATATAGATTTACCCTCCTTTCATCTGTAATCTTCAGATTTCTTCTGCAGTTTTCAAGATTAAGGAGGTTTTTGGTGCATGGCCAGAGATTGGGGTTCTAAAAAAAGCAGTGGCACATCGTTAGTAGCTCATGATACATTGTGCCATCTCATTCCACCTGGACCATGGTGACCAAACTTTCTGGAGACCCTCAGCAGCCTTCTAACTCTGCTATGATGGCAGAGATCAAAGTCTTTTGCAATGAGACAAGATCACTATATCAAGAACTGATAACTGCAATCTCTACTATAGAGGGTAAAACTTTACAACTGGAGAAGCAGGTTACCGAGACCAATGTCCGTGTGGATCGGTTGAAGAGACCGTTTACTCGCCTCCTTCAAGACACTTAGCACTTATCTGAGAAATGCGATGATTTCGAAAATCATTCCCGTTGGTGCAGTCTGTGGATTTATGATGTTCGGGAGGGGTCTGAAGGCAAGGAGAATTTTCTTGGATTTATTCAATCTCTCCTGGGCTCCCTTGTAGACATTTCTGACTTGCAGCCACTTCCTCTGGAACAAACCCACAGATCTTTGACCATCCCAGATCTGACCCCAGGATCCCAGCCTCATTCCATAGTTGTCCGCTTTTATGCTTATGGCTCTAAGCATGCAGTTTTAACTAGAGCCTGGAAGAAGGGGCGCTTGCAGTATCAAGAACATCATATTAATATTGACAATGATTTTTCTCCGACAATTCAGCAGCAGAGACGTACTTCTGTGTCACTCTTTAAAATTCTCAGGGAGCATAATTTGTGCTTTAGTACACTCTACCCTTCATGTCTTAAAATTTTATTTCCTGAGGGGTCCCGGCTTTTTGGTGTCTACAAGTTGGCCCTACAAGTTCTGCATGATTGACTATTAGTGTAAGATGATTCAATAGAAGTGCAGGAGGTAAGAGGAAAAGGTGCTCTGCAAAAAGAGGTCTGGTCAAAGGTTTCTCCAGAAGGGAAAAAGTTGAGGAAGGAACAAACTTTGACAGAGGTCCGTACCTTTCTTCAGTCTTTCAGACGAGATCCAGCAGAGTGAAGGAAGGAGTTACTGAACAAAGTCTGATTTGACTCTGGTTGGCAGCCCTGTGATTCTCCTATAGATTATACGGGGTAATGTGCCTTCACCTATTGATTATTTAAAGAAGCTCAGAGTATATTAAAACGGACTGTAGCTGATCAGATACTGTGCTTCAACTTGATCCTTTATTGCTTTGAGAATCAAAGCCCCAATCCTCCTTCGATTCAGGCTTGTCTTGAAGTTGTGGCTCATTTTTGTATTCTATCTGCAATTCCTGCTCTTGCTTCGATCTAGGTCTGTTGTGAAGTGGCAACTTATATTAGTGGATCGATTCAGCCTGAGGCCCTTCTATTTGAGTATTTTGGCCATTTTCTGAGTTTCTTCAGTGGGGTCAGCTGATTAATATTTTATTAAAAGAGTGCTGGTCTAGTTTCATTGGAACAGCCAAGCTTGAATTTTGCGGTGACCTGGGATCTCTCTCTGAGGATATAGTTGTTTTATTAGTAGCACATTTTCAATATAGACTCTTTATATGCTCTTTTTTTCAGCCATGGACCTGATCTTTCTTTGTTCAATGGTGGCCAAGTTTTGACTTTTTATCATTGTTTTGCCATTCTGTACAGTATTTCTTTTTGGAGGAGGAGCCATTTGGATTGCTTCAGAGTTTGAGGACTTTTTACTGTACTTTTTCTTCGTTGACCCTGGTTTTGTAGGTCCTGTTGCAAATGGTCTGAGGCTTTCAATTGAGGATTTTGTTTCATTGTTAATATGCATTTTTCTTTATTTTATGTTAATTGGTTGCTGTGAAATGGGACTAATGGGGTATGCTCTTTTGAGAACTTTTTTTTAAGGAGGAGAGGGACTTTTTTCTTCTTTAGTTAGGCTTTCATGCTTTAAGATTAAATAGGGGATTTAGACTGCATTTGTTGGGTGGTGAGTCTAATGACAAGTGGTACTTTCATTTTCTTTAGGACTCAAGTAATTTTTAAGGGCTCGAGTTACATATTTGTGTATCTGATATTAGCTGACTGATTATTGTTTTTACTAATATTGATCTTATATAGGTAGTGGGGGGAGGCTGTTCATGGTAGTTTCTGGGTTTTTTACTTTGGACTGTGTTTATTTGCTCACCCCACAGGACTTATTATGATTGGTCTTTAGAATTTAGTTTTATACCTGCTTTCTTAGCTTTGTTAAATGTTCCCAATAGATTATGAACTTTTCTTTTGATCATTTTAGATCTTCAGAATATTCTTTTGTTTGATGTCCTTGTGCTTTTGAGGCCAGACATAACTGCACCATTAGATATTCTTAATATACTTGGTTCAGCTCAAATTTGGCTTAGTAGAGATTTTAAGAATTTTCCCATATGGGTCTGTTTTGCTCCCCCCCCTTTGTTTTTCTTCTTCTGTCGAGCATCCCTTTTTCCCCCTAACTGTCATGAACTTAGCTGGATATTATATTAGTTTCTAGGTTGGTCCCTGCAGGGAGAAGGGGAATTGACTTGATTTATGCTTATTCTTGCTATTTGCATCCTTTTTTTACTGCGGACTATTGATGCCCTGGTGGACTTCTGGTATATCCAACTAATTCCACCGGCAATGCTCCATACTTTCAAATTGTTGCTTAGGAGCCATAACTTTTTTGAGGCTCCCTAGCTTGGAAGTCACTGTTATGTTCTGCATTTGAACTTTCAAGTTCATGGGTGGATTGCTTCACTGAATATGTGCCCTGTTGGAGGTTTTCTCTTATTGTGGTTGTTTCATATGTTTATTTTTACCTTTATTTTTTTCTTTGTTTAGGTTATTCCTCCAGTGTTTTTTGTTTGCTTTGGGGTTTTTATAAATAGGCTGATTTTTAGACTGGGTTATTGGTGTGGGTAGCTATATTGTTTATTTTCTGTTTCTGCTTCGAGAGGTGTACTTATTGCATTACACTCAGGAAAAGAAGGGAACCATACCATGCTGGCTATTTTATGGGAAAAGAGGAGGATGTGGAGGCAGGAGTTGTTTGATAGAAGGGCTGGGGAGGTCAGCTGCATAAGACTGTGATGTAATTGTGATTTTATTTATTTACTTTTTATGGCAAACAGAGGGTTTTCGATCAACTTATTGAATAATATAGCCATGGACAGTGATGGATAAAACACAATATGTTACTATATATTCTCAGAATATTAATGGGCTTAACAGCCCACTGAAAAGGCATAAGGTGCTCTCCCTGATTAAAGAAAAGCATCATCCAGACTTGGTATTTTTGCAGGAAACCCACCTTTCCAGGGAGGAGCATCAGAAACATGCTAATTTGAGGTATGCACAGGTAGTGGCATCTTCCTACAGAGGTGGAAAAGGTGGGGAGTGGCCTTTTTGGTCTCCTGTTAAACTCCTTTACAGGTTTCTAGGACTTATGTTGATCCAGAGGGTTGCTTAGCTCATTTGGTGGGACAACTGGAAGGACAAGTCTTGACACTGGCAAGTTTATATAGTCCACTGGGTTCAGATATGTTTGCAGTGAGAGCCCTATTTCAAAAGATTACAGAACTGCAGGAAGGTGTCCTTATTGTAGGTGGGGATCATAACATGATTTCTGATTCAAGGGATACTACTAACATTAGGCCCCCCTGAAAAATCCAGTGCACAAAAAACAGAGCAGAATTATTTTAATGGGGTGCATTGGGTCGATGTTTGACATTTTATGCAATCCACCAGCAGGGCCTATTCACATTATTCGGTGCCACATAACGTGTACACCAGAATTGATTACTTTCATACATCTGGTGATCATCAACATATGGTCAGTTATTGTCAAATGCTCCTCTCCTCTCTTTCAAATCATCATTCAGTGGTGCTTAAATTAGCCTGAGGGCACTAGAACAAAGACAACACTCTGTAAATCTAATAATTATTTGTTGAACCTCCCTATGTTTAAGTCTCAAGTTAAAGAATGGATACAAAATATAATTAAAGATAATTCCCATCCAGATGTTCAACCAGAAATATTATGGGATACTTTAAAGACAGTACTACTGGGGGAAATTACCAAGTTTGCTTCTTATTATAAGCATCAACAAGCAGACCAACTGAATCATCTTCAGGCATAATTGAGGGACCTTAAAAAACAACATATGGATGGTGTTGCAGGTGTTGAACCCTTATTGGAGGTTACCCAGTAGAGAATACAATCTTTGCTGGATGCTAAGTCAGAGTAAACATTGCAATTTAATAAACATGGGTATTATGAGGGAAGCCCATGGGCAATTTGTTTAGTATCACATCAGTTGCATCGTCATGTAGCTAAGACCACTGTCACTCACATTAAATGCCCAACCACAGGGGCAGATTGCCATCACCCTGCAAAAACCCTAGATGTCCTAAATTATCTTACCAGAAGTTATGTACTCCTGAGAGGAACTCAAATAAGCAGGCTACTGAAGCTTACTTAACAAGAGTACAGCTGCTAAAGTTGACAGCCACACAGTCAGCTAATTTGGATGCCCCAGTTAATTATTTTGAGTTACAGCAGGCAGTACACACCCTCAGCAAGGGTAAAGCCCCTGGACCCAATGGTTATTCTAGGGAATTTTATAAAATCTTAAGGAGCTTCTGTTACCCTATTTGCAACTGGTCTGTTAGGGATTACTCAGAGGGGATCCTCTGCCCACCCCCCAATGTGGTCCTATGCCACAATATCTAGTATTCCTAAGCCAGGGAAGGACCCTGCTCAATGTGCTTCATATAGTCCAATCTCAGTTCTTAATATTGATTATAAATTGTTTGCTGCTATATAGGCAAAGAGGTTGGATGGGATCCTTTACTGTCTTATTGATGGGGATCAATGTGGGTTTGTTAGGTTGCGGCAGACCCAGGATAACATCAAGAGAACTCTTCAAGTTTTATATGATGCCACCCAGTAAAAATCAACCTTTTTTATTGTTGAGTTTAGCTGCTGAGAAGGCATTTGACCGAGTGGCATGACCTTTTTTATTAGCTACATTACAATGCATGGGATTCCCAGAGCAGTTTCTGTGGTTAATCTCTTCCATTTATACTTCCTCCAAGTCCTATGTTAAAGTTAATATGCTTATTTCAACTCCTTTATCATTATTTTGGGGCATTAGGCATGGATGCTCCCTGTCACCTTTACTATTTACAGTATATTTAGGACCAGTGGCGCAAGAGTGGCTTCAACAGACTCCTGGAGTGTCAGGGATTACTCTGGGTGGGTGACAACAAAAATGTGTCTTTTATGCTGACACTCTTTTAATTTATTTAACTAACCCAGAACTGTCTCTGGCACAGCTATGGAACATACTGTTAGTGTTTGGTGGTCTAGCAGGCTATAAAATTAATACAGCAAAAACAGAAGTGTTACAAATAAATTATAGTCCAAGTAGGGAGATTCGGGAGGCTTTTCCCTTCCATTGGGATTTACCCTCCTTAAAATATCTGGGGGTTTATGTAACTCAGGATTAGCAAGAGCTTTATCTTTATAATTATGTCCCCTTGTTGAAACAGTTAAGCCTTGATTTGGAAACATGGTGTGCCGTCCCTCTTTCCTTTACTCAACGGATAGCCTCTGTGAGAATGAACTTGCTGCCACGCTTTTTGTATTTGGCACAGACCCTGCAAGTGGGGGTTCCAGAGTTTTTTTGTGGGAGATTACCAGAAAGATCTCGCACTATATCTGGGACCTACAACCATCCCGAGTACGTATGACCACCCTTCATCTCCTCAAAACCTTAGAGTGGATGTTCTTACCAGATTTTTGTAACTACTTTAGGGCCTTTCAGCTGTGTACAGTTTTTCTGTGGCTTTAGTCTTCCTATCAGACACATTGGAAGACTCTGGAGTTCCAAGAGGAGGATTTGCATAACCTGATGTCTATACTCTTAAAGCAACCCCCCCTCCCCTTATATCCACAATTAACTCAAACCCATATACTGCCTTGACCTTGCAATGCTGGTGAAATATTCTGTCTTTGAAACAGATTTGGGATACTAGATGTTTTTTTATATCGTATTTGGCAGAATTTCATCTGGCATCACTGGATCATGGCTTTAGATGTTAGGAAAGGTTGGGTTTATACTTAGTGTCTCATTTTATAAGTGAGGGCCAGCTTCTCTCTTTTGAAGAACTGAAACATACATATGATTTGTAGTCACAGGATAGATATCGATATTTGCAGGTAATGGTATATCTCAAAAGCTCAGGTATATATCGGAAGGTTCAGGGGGGTGGTACCACAGTTGGTTCATATATTTCAGCAGGCAATTGAAGGAAGGGCACCTTTGCCACATATGATATCATATATCTATTCAGCTTTACAATCTCAAGCTGGAGGGGTGTCAGGATCTTTAAGACAAACCTAGGAGAAAGACCTAGGCCTATTGCTGGATGAGGCAGCCTGGGTGATGCACCTATGTTGTATACAAACAGTCACTAGTTCACCCCTCTAGCGAGAGTTTTCCTGGGAGGTCACTATTAGATTTTTTTCATACCCCTGCCATTCAGGGTAAGTACCTGCCAGGTAAAGGAGCTCACTGCTGGAGGGGGTGCAGTTATTCTCCTGCTTCCCATGACCATGTATTTTGGGCCTATCCTGTTTTGCAGCCCTATCTGCAGATGTTGCAAAGGGAATTGGAAGATTTGATTGCTTCCCCCATTACCCTTACTGCTGAATCCTTTTTAATTTTTGTATATCAGGGTCTCCACCATTCTCCACATAATAGGAAATTGTTAAATATTACTTTACTGGCAGCGAAGAAGGCCATTACCCAGAGATGGTTATCTTCTGGCTCTCCTACTATTATTCAACGGCAAAACATAGTGAATAATATTTACAGAATGGAAAAAATAATGGTTTACCTTAATCATCACCTTGAAACTTTTAAGGAGTTTTGGAGAAGGTTGGTGTTATACATAACGAATCAGAGAGGGGATTTCATCCCATAATAGTACAATTCATTTGATGAAGTCTTTTTTGTCCACTGCCCAGCTTCCCCACTCTCTCCTTGGGCTAGATGGAAACAGTCACTATGGTATTGGGGTTTCATTTGACCATTGATTGCTGCCCTTCCTCCCCCTGCCCTTCGGACTGATTCTCTCTCCCAGTCATCACTTGATAGCACAGAGTCCTTTCTTAAAGATTTTAAATTGACATAGTTTACTGTATTTCTTTTGAATGCATAAGATTGAGACATTTTATGTTTGTTATTGTACACCTCTTTTTTCCTCCCCCCCTTTTTTTTGTTAAAATAGTGTTAGGTTTTTCTGGTTGTTTAATGGGTTAATTTGTTAATGGGTTGTTTTCTCTATGTATTTATCTCTTTGAGCTGTCCATATGCTCTGGTATAAGCCTTGTTTGTTACCTGAAACCGTTAATAAAGATTGAAAGTTGAAAAACAAAGGAAATTAATTCCTGCGTTAAACACTTTGGCACTGCCTTGTTACTGTGGGGCTTGAAGCTTTGTTATGGAGACAAAACTTTAACATTTTCTAAAATTTCTACAATCAGCATACATCAGGTTTGGAGGAAAAGTTCCCCTAAGAAATACTACCATTTCTTTATGGAACCTGAACTTTTTTCTTCTGCACCAGTGAGAACTTATTTTAGTATATAGTATAAGCTGCCTTAACTAAAAGCAGACACTCATATGTCCTTTTAATATGAACTCGAGTGTGTAACAGCTGGACTTTTTTCATATAAGAGCAAGGCTGTTGCATTTGTTCTCCAAATTCTATACCTGTATAATAATGTGGATTATCTAAATGACAATCTTAAAGTGTATTTTACTCTAGTGTGTCTTATTTTACAAGGACTGGTGTTGTACTGGATCTAACATTTAATGATGGTGATTTATATTGGGGAACAACATGAAATTTTAGTTTGATGACAGTTCAGCTAAGAGACTATAGATAAGCCTGGACAACAATGATTGATGTTTAACTAACTCTTTAATTCCATGACTACTTGGATGGCTAGTATGTGGTTGGCCTTTTTGCCTACTAACAAGAAGTAGGTGAGGGACTTTGGGGTTACCAAGGAGTTCCAGCAGTGGTACAAACGAGGGTGGAAACCTTTCCAACAAAACTTTTCACCCCAAACCACAGGATTAGACCAAAAGAGCCCCATAAATCTTTCATCCAAAACCACAGGTGCCGACCAAAGGAGATTCATTAAGGGTACTATAGAGGCATGTCAAAAAAAGGAAACCCACCTGTGGTAAGAGTGGGGGTAGAGTATGGAGGACAATGGCAATAAACACCAGAAGTCTGGTGAACAAAATACTTGACCTCATGGCCATTATGGCAGAGGCTGAATTCGACTTAGTGGCCATGATGGAAACCTGGTTCACAGAGAACCATTGTTGGGACATGGATATCCCATGCTACCACCTGTACAGAAGGGACAGGAAGGGTAGGGAAGGGGGTGGAGTAGCATTATATGTCCAGGAGGAACTCAAAGCTACAGAGAGTCAGGAGATCCCAGATGAGTAAGAAGCACTATGGGTAACAACTGAGACAGGTTCAGGGGCAGCCATTAGGCTAGGAGTCATCTACAGGCCCCTGTTGCAAGGGGATATTGGGGACAAGGAAATGATGGAGACAGTCCACAAAATGACAAACAACAGCAAGACAATAATAGTAGGGGATTTTAACTTGCCAGTCATAAACTGGAAATCTTGTACAGCATTTTCATCAAGTGGAAGGGACTTTGTAAGGGGCCTGTAGGGTGGAGGGCTAAGGCAGCTTTTGAAAACTTCTACCAGAGGTGAATCTGTCCTGCATTTGAATTTAAGTAACAGCGACAGGATAAAGGAGCTAGAGGTGGGGTGCCACTTATGAAATAATGACCATCTCATGGTGGGATTTAAAGTAAACACTAGTGAAAACATTCATCATTCCAAGATCAGGGTTTTAGATTTTCAGAAAAGCAGACTTTCAGATGATGCCAGATATCCTGGCAGAGAGTCTCAGATACAGGGAAGAGAAAGGAGTAGAAAATGTGGGAGTATCTCAAAAGAGCTATCACAGAGGTAACTGAACAGTGTGTCAGAAGGGTGAACAAGGCAAATAAGAAAAGTAAACCCCTGTGGTTCTCCAGGGAGGTGGCTGCAATAGTAAGGGAGAAAAAAGGGTATACATAAAGTTTAGAGTGTCAATCAGTGAAAGATAAGTATAAGGAAACCTATAAGGTAGCACAGAGGGAAGCTGTTAAGGCAATAAGGAAGGCTAAATCCCTGACTGAACTGAGTATTGTGCAGGGGGTAAAGGAGGGAGACAAAGTCATCTTTAGGTACATAAAGGAAAAGAGGAAAACCAAGGGTTTAGTTAGAGATAGTTAGACTAGCATATACTCGAGGGAAACTGGTAGAAAAAGACTGTGAGAAAGCAGAAGTCTTAAACCAGTGATTCCATTCTGTGCTCACCAAAGATAATGCAGGAGATGGGCCATGCCTGTATAACAGAAACACCCAGGAACTGGGGGTTGACATGAGCCCCTTCATAGAGGCTCAGGACTTGGAAGCTTTAAATAAACTAAAGGTGGATAAGGACATGGAACTGGATGGGACTGGCCCTGGAGTTCTCAGAAAGCTGAGGAGTGTACAAGCAGCACCCCTAGCAGAACTATTCACAAAATCACTAGGGAGTGGGACTGTACCAGAGGACTGGAATAGGGCAAACAGTGGTCCTGCTCAACAAAGCAGGGAGCAGGGAGGGGACCGGCAATTACCATCTAGTAAGCCTCACATTGCTGATAGGTAAGTTGATGGAGACACTACTCAAGCAGAGAATCATACATATTTGGAATCCAGTGGGCAGCAAGATCCAAAATAGCATGGGTTCATGGCAAGTAGATCTTGCCAAACTAACCTGGTCAACTTGTTTGACTGGGTTACAAGGATAGTAGATCATGGAGTGGCAGTAGATGTCATCTATTTGGACTTTAGTAAAGCCTTTGACTGTGTTCCATACAGAAGGCTGGTAAGGAAGCTGGACCACATGGGGTGGGCAGGGAGGTGGTTGAGTTGGTGAGTAGCTGACTGACAGGAAAAAACACTAAGGGTTCAGGTAAATGGGGCCTTTTCAGCTGAAAGGAAGTAACCAGCTGGGTACAACAGGGTTCAGTACTAAGTCCCCTACTTTTCACTGTGTTCATAGCAGACATTGCAAATGGGCTGGAAGATAAAGTGTGTCTTTTTGCTGATGACACCAAGATTTGCAACAGAGTGAACTCCCCTGAGGGTGTGAGAAGTATGACCAGACTTGAAGAAACTGGAGGAGTGGTCAGAAACATGGTGACTGAAATTCAATGCCAAAAAGTAAAGAGTCATGCAGTTAGGCAGAAACTATCCCAAAGAGGATTACTACCTAGGAGGTAAGAAACTAGCCTCCACCAGCCAGGAAAGTGACCTAAGGGTCATTATATTCAAAGATGTGAAACTGGGTAAACAGTGAGAAAAGGTGGCAATAAAGGCAAGTGGCATGCTGGGCTGCATTGGAATGGGAATCACAAGTCGCAGGAGGGAAGTGGTGTTACCACTCTACCAGGCACTGGTGTGCGTACAGTACTGGAGACTGCACCTCAAAAGGGACAGAGACAGAACTGAAAGTGCAGAGAAGGGCGGTGAAAATGATTCAGGGACTGAACCATATAGCATGCCAGAACAGGCTGAGGGAACTTAACATGGATTCCCTGGAACAGAGGAGGGAGAGGAGTAACATGATTGAGACTTTTAAATATATGAGGGTATAAATAAGGTTAATGTTCAGGAGCTTTTCCAATTCAAAGAGAGCTGGGGAATGCGAGAGCATGCATTAGGCTGAAGGGAGGGTGGTTCAGGAGTAATACAAGGAAGTTCTTCTGTATAGAGAGGGTGGTGGACCCATGGAATAGCCTACCCAAAGAAGTTGTGGGGGCCAAAATGGTAAGCAAGTTCAAGAATGCATAGGACAGACATAAAGGTAGCATACAGAAAGGAAAAGGAAGGGAGGGGGATAGCACCAGGTAGCTTCTTGGGCAGACAGATGAACCTTGAGGCCCCCTTCTGCCATCACTTTCTCTGTCTCTATGTTTCTGTGATAAAGAACTGTACTGCTTAGTATGATAGTTTCTAGGTGTGACTCTAAACATTATTGTGTTGGAACATGAAAACAAGGACAGGACCTAAAAGCTGCTTTGCACCTGGATAGCAGAAGAACATTTGATTTTTATTCCCCTACTGTAAATATCTGGAGATCATGAACTGACAAAAATCCAGTTGGCCTGTATGGCCTGTGGTAAACTCAGGTACTGGAGGAGAGGGGGTTTTTCCTGAGTAAGATAGTCAGGGTACAGCTGCAGCTGATTCGGCTGATTGGCTACAGCTGCACAGACAGGAGAGTTTTAAAAACAGGAAGGAAAAGCCAGCAGAGAGTTGCTGCAGGGGTAGAGGGCTGACAAGCTGCTTGGATGTGTTCCAGAACAGGAGTCCCTTAAGCAACCCTTAGGAGATTGGTCTCGTGAAGTAGGCCAAAAAGATACAAAGTTATTTCCATTGTGAGTTTTCCGTTTTACTGTTTGTGTTCTTCTAGAAGGCCTAGCCTTCTGGAAAAGGTGGGTTTCTAGTTAGGGTCAGGGATTGTTTAGTCAGCACTTCCACCCGGAGCTAGGCCTCTTTATTTCTGCTTTTGTTTCATTTTCCCTGGTGGGGCCTAAAAAGGAAAAGGGCAGAAACCCAAATTTCTGTGTCGCCAACCTTATTAAGAAAATAAAAATATACCTGGTTGGTTTGATGTTAACAAACTGGTCTTCCTGAGACTCCTTAACCACCGCAAAGCTGATCCTGAATCCCATGGTGAGGCTGCGCCTTGTCACACGTGGTGTTAAAAGTGGGATCAGGTCGACGTAGAATTTGGCTGGAATCCGAACCACCCCGGAGTAAAGGAGATCAGGCATGGAGGATGTGGTGAAAGCCTTGATCCAGGTTACAGCAGCCCAGCAGGAAGCTACCTGGGCTCAGATGGAGGAATTAGAGAGGGGACTAGCGGGACAGATCAGGAGGACCTGCAAGAAGGGTAGTGTGGTGATCTGTGGGGGACTTCAACATGCCAGGAGTGGACTGGAGTACCCCAACAACCAGGAACAGAAGGAAGCAGGTACTGTTGGATGCCTTCCAGGACAGCGTCCTGCTTCAAATGGTCAGTGAACCAACCAGGTTAGGGAATACCCTTGACCTTGTGTTGGCAAATGGGGACTTTGTGAGAGAACTTAATGTGAAGGAACTGCTGTTAGGGAGTGACCACCACTCAGTATGGCTCACAGTGGATATGGGCAAGGAAGGAGTGGAATCTGGCACAAGAGTGCTGGACTTCAGGAGTACTGATTTTGGGAGGATGGGGGAAGTGGCAAAAGGGTACCTGGCCAGAATTCAATCTAGTATGGACACTAACCAGGCAGGACTCATAAAGCTGGGTAGAGTGGAGGCAACCAACACCTGCAGCAAGGCCAAGAGCAAGAAGACTAGGGCTAAGAAACTCAGCTGGTTGAGAAAGGAGGTCATGGAAAAGGTAAGGAGTAAAGGAACTGCCTTTAGGAAGTACAAAAAAACAGGGAGAGGTGAGGACATGGAGGAGTACTTGATGGAATCAAAGGAGGCGACAAGGGCAGTAAGGGGAGCCAAGGCATCTACAGAACTCAGGCTGGCACAAGACATTAAGAAGGGGAGAAAGACTTTTTTAGGTACATCAGGGAGAAAAGGAGCTGTAAAGTCCTCATAGTAAGGTTTAGGAAGGAGGGGGTAGGGTGGAAGCAGGGTGCGATAAGGCAGAAGCACTAAATGAGTACTTCTGCTTAGTATTTACTAAAGAGAAGAGGGTGTGACACCCAAGGGGGGAGAAATGGCAGAAACAGCGGGGGAAGGGGTGGCAGATGGGGAAATCATGGAGGGCAGAGTTTGGGAGGGTTTGAAGGCACTGAGGGTGGATAAGGTGCCAGAACCAGATGGCATCCACCCCAGGATACTGAAGGAGCTGGCAGAGGTCCTTGCTGGACCTTTGGTAGACCTATTTAATGCCTCACTACATTCGGGGTGTGTACCTCAGGACTGGAGGATGGCTTATGTGGTGCCCCTCCACAAGAGTGGCCCCAAGGATGAACCGGGAAACTACAGACTAGTGAGCCTTACATCCATCGTGGGTAAGCTAATGAAGATTATCCTGAAGGAGAGGCTGGTGGCTCTCCTAGAGGCCAAAAAGGACTACAGAACAGCAGACAGCATGGCTTCATACAGGGCAGATCCTGCCAAGCCAATCTGATGGAGTTCTATGACTGGGTAACTAGGCAACTGGACAGGGGCCATGCAGTGGATGTCCTGTATCTGGACTTCAATAAGGCATTTAACTCGGTGCCACATGGAAGGCTGGGAAGTAACTTAGTAGGCACAGGGGCAGGTGCAAAGCTGGTGAGATGGTTAGGGAACTGGCTTCAAGAAGGCAACAGAGGGTGGTGGTGGGTGGGGAGCTCTTACACCCAAGGGTAGTGATGAGTCATGTTCCACAGGGCTCAGTGTTGGGGCCAGTGTTGTTTGGGATATTCATTGTAGACATATCATTAGACATCAAGAGCAAGATCAGTCTGTTTGCTGATGATACCAAGGTAGGAACGGTGGTGGATGACCTAAGGGAAAGGCCGGGGTTGCAGGATGATCTGGAAAAGCTTGAAACCTGGTCAGACACCTGGCAACTGGGGTTTAATGCCAAAAAGTGCAAGGTGCTGCATTTTGGGATGAAGAACCCAAGGAGGAGTTACCAGCTGGGGGAGGGATTGCAGCTAGCCCAGACAGAGAAGGAGAAGGATCTAGGGGTGCTCATTACAGGGTCAATGAACAACTCAACACAATGTAGGAAGGCAGCTGCAAAGGCCAACAAAATGCTGGGTTGTATTGCAAGGGGTATATCTTCTAGGAGAGAGAGGTGATTCTGCCACTGTACAGGTCATTAGTTAGACTGCACCTGGAGTACTGCGTGCAGTACTGGCATCTGTATCTGAAAAGGGACATTAAGTTACTGGATGGGGTGCAGTGTAGGGCAACAAAGATGATCAAGGGGCTGGGGGACTTATCATATGAGAGGAGGCTGAGGAAATTGAACATGTACTCACTGGAGAAGAGGAAGGACGGGGGACATGATTGAAACCTTTAAGTACATGAAAGGAATAAACAAGACAGGTACAGAAGGGCTGTTCAAAGTAAGGGAAGGGAAGGACGCCAGGGGCCATGATATGAGACTGGAGGGAGGAAGGTTCAGGAGGGAGATGAGGAGACACTTTTTTACAGAGAGGGTGGTGGCAAGGTGGAATTCGTTACCTGCAAAAGTGGTAACCAGTAGAACAGTGGACTGCTTCAAAAGGGGATGGGACAGGACAAGGGGGAGGATCAATGAAGGGGAAGGGTGGAAGGGAGGGGCAGCTGCAGAATAAGGGGTGCTAGCTGCATATTTGAGCAGACTTGATAGACCTCACGGCCTTTATCTGCTGGCAAATTTCGTATGTTCATATGTTCGTAACAAAAGACGAACCAGTTGCTGCTCACACAGACAGCCCAGGACCACGCTGTCCTCCAGGAAATGGTAAAGTGTCTCATCGAGATCATGCTGGGAGAAGGTCGCCGGGGAGGGCCTACCCCAGAGGGTTACCGGACTATATGGGCTTCCCACTGTCTGCAGAAAATGACGATGGCTGATGACATTGAAGCATATTTGTTCACTTTTAAAAGGACGGCTAGTCATGAATCATGGCCTCAGGAACAATGGGCTGGCATTTTAGCTCCATCTTTGTGCGGCAAGGCCCGGAAGGCATATTATGATCTGGTTGAGGGAGTCTCCACTGACTATCCAAGGCTGAAGGAAAATATCTTGGCCCGTTCTGGCATGACTCCAGCACTTTGAGCACAGAGGTACCACAACTGGAGATTCTGGGAGTTGGCGAAGCCACGATCGCAGATGTACGACCTCCTCCACTTGGCCAAGTAGTGGTTGCAACCCAAGCTCCATAGCGCTGCCAAAATCATGAAGCTCTTGGTAATGGACAGGTTCTTAAGAGGACTACCGTCCAGCCTACGGCAGTGGGTTGGACAGGCCTACCCCACTTCCTGTGATGAACTGGTCACATTGGTGGAGCGGCATTATGCCATGAAGGAACTTTCCCCAGATGATGGGGTCGTCTACTCCCTGGATTGGAGTGGACTACAAACTGGAGATACCAACCCCCAAGAGGTTGGACCAGACAGAGCCCGGGAGAAGGACTACTGAAGAGCGGGCTGAGGCCATGAAGGGCCTTTCGGGTTTGAAAATAGAGGGGTCCTGACCTCCCCTAGAAGCCCAAAGGGTTCAGAGTCACCCAGAGAACACTACCACTGTTATGGGTGTGGGGAGTGGGGACATGTAATTGCCAACTGCCTGAATGGGGTCGAACCAATCCAGTGCAACTGGGGTAGGTCATCACAGAGCGATTGCCATTTGATTAATGTGGTAGGGGTGGTCACCACTTCACACCGATTTACCTGGGTGGTTAAGGTAAACGGACAGGCCGTTATGGCCCTTGTTGACTCAGGGAGTGAGGTCACCCTTATAGTTTGCAGTTTGGTGCAACCCTCCCAAATTAATATCCAGAAATGTACCGGGATCACCTGTGTCCAGCTTTTATTACTCCACAACGCAAGTTACCATGGAAGCACAGGGGGCGGAGAGGCAGGTCACAGTGGGGGTCCTCCCTCGATTGGTGCATCCTGTCCTGGTGGGTCGAGATTTCCCGGGGTTTGAGACATTATTCCATGAGGGGGGAACCCAGGAGGCCAGGGTCCCAGTAATCGAGGCTATGGTGCTAGGAATCCCCGAGGGGTCGAAGGAGTCAACCGATTATTTCCCTTACGGGCATTGGGACCCTGAGTTGTATGGGGAGGCAGGAAGTCCTGAAAATCATGAAAGAAAAGCAGGGATTGTAAAAAGTTAGGGACCAAGATGCTGGCTGCCAATGTCTGGTCCATGCTGGTGGGAGGTAGAACCCCGTTCCCAGAGAGACAACAGAGTGAGCGGTCTGGTGTCCGAGGGGAGAGTTATAGGGAGGAAGAGGAGGACCCAGAAGTGGAGACAGAGTCAAATCCCCCTGAATTGAGTACCCTCGGGATAGTCAACAGGAACTTTGGATGGGACCAAATAGACGAGCCTCTCTTTCAGAATATCCGGTCATAGGTTGTGAAGATTAACGAGGTGCCAGTAGAAGGCAAAGCCAAGGGACCCGGACCATATTTCATGTTAAATAATGACCTCCTATACTGAGTTATACCAGATGAAGAACGTGATGTGGAACAGTTGCTGGTCCCCCACCAGCACAGGAAGGTGGTACTGGATTTGGCACATGCTCACCTTCTCGGAGGACACCTTGTGGTCGAAAAAACACTGCACCGCATACTATGAAGATTCTACTGGCCTGAAATTTACACCGAGGTAAGGAAGTACTGTGCTTCATGCCCAGAATGCCAGTTAGCGTCCACATAGTCGAAGATAAGAGCCACGTTGGTGCCCTTGCCAATCATCGATGAACCCTTCACAAGGATTGTGATGGACCTGATAGGCCCCCTAGACAGGTCAGCCTGGAGCCACCAACACATCCTGGTCATCGTAGACTATGCTTCAAGATATCCGGAAGCGATCCCGCTCCATAACACGGCCTCAAAGTCGATTGCCCGACAGCTAATTCAAGTCTTCGTGAGGGTTGGATTCCCAAAGGAGATACTGACGGACCAGGGTACTCCCTTTGTCTCACGTTTAATAAAGGAGCTTTGCAGACTCCTCCAGATACAAGCCCTGAGAACCTCAGTGTACCACCCCCAGACAGATGGTCTGGTCGAATGATTTAATCTGACTTTGAAGGGGATGTTGCAGAAAGTCGTGAGCTGAGAAGGAAAGGACTGGGACTTACTCCTTCCCTATTTAATGCTCGCTATCCGAGAGGTCCCACAGGCATCCACCAGATTCTCCCCCTTCGAGTTGTTATATGCCCACTGGCCCAGGGGTATCCTTGATATACCAAAGGAGGACTGGGAAGAGCAACCACCACAGGGAGCCAGTATGATTGGGTATATCTCCCAAATGCAGGAAAGGTTGGCTCAGGTCACTCCTATTGTCTGGGAACATTTAGAAAAGGCCCAAGAGACCCATCAGACTTATTATGACCATCAGACAAGGATCCGGAAGTTCCAGCCGGGGGATCGGGTGATGGTCCTGGTTCCCACAGTAGAAAGCAAACTGCTCACCAGGTGGCAGGGTCCATACGAGGTCGTGGAAGCAGTTGGTGATGTGAACTATAAAGTAAGCCAACCCGATCTCTGGAGGAAGTTCCAAATATACCATATTAACCTCCTGAAGTCGTGGCAAGACCGGGAGGCCTGCTGTGTCTCATTGGCCGTAACCCCAGCAGAAGGTAAAACAGAGGGGCAAGTCCATTTCTCACCTGAGCTGTCTCCTACACAGTACAAAGAAGCAGTGGAAATGGTTCAGCGAAATGGGGATGTGTTCTCTGAACGACCTGGTCAGACAGTCACAGCCTACTATGACATTGTGACAGCTCCAGGCGTAAGGATAAGGGAAAGACCCTACCATATCCCAGAGGCCAAGAGGAAAGAAATCCGAGATGAAGTCAAGAGGATGTTGAAGCTCAACGTCATAGAAGAGACCCATAGTGAATGGTCAAGCCCCATCATCCTTGTGCCAAAACCAGATAATACTTGGAGGTTCTGTAATGATTTCAGGAAATTAAATGAGGTATCACAGTTTGATGATTACCCCCTACCTAGGGTCGACGAACTGATAGACCAGTTGGGGAAGGCCAGATACCTCTCCAGCTTGGACCTTACGAAGGGATACTGGCAGATCCCTCTCACAAGGGCAGCCCAGGAGAATACCGCCTTCATCGTCCCGGGTGGTTTATACCACTACAAAGTCCTTCCATTCGGTCTGCATGGAAGCATCTGTGACCTTTCAGTGCATGATGGACTGACTGCTGTGCCCACACTCTCACTATGCTGCCACCTATATCGATGATGTGGTCATCCATAGTACGGACTGGGAAACCCACCTTCAGAAGGTCAAGGTCATACTAGATACGTTATGAGAAGCCGGGTTGACAGCGAACCCTGCCAAATGTAAGATCGGCTTGTCAGAGGCAAAATACTTGGGCTATGTGGTTGGACAGGGGTGGTGAAACCCCAGGTGAGGAAGGTAGAAGCAATTCAAAACTGGCCCCAACCAAACAACAAGAAGTAAGTGAGGGCTTTCCTAGGGTTAGTCGGTTACTACCGGAGGTTCATCCCTCACTTTGCCACTTGGGCCGCTCCATTAAAGGAGTTAACCAGGGCGAGAGCACCGTACATCGTGAGGTGGTTGGAAGCAGCAGATGAGGCATTCACCGACCTCAAGATGGTCCTCTGTTCTGATCAGGTACTGGTCCCCCCAGATTTCGATAAAGAATTCATTCTGCAAACGGATGCCTCGGATGTTGGATTGGGAGCAGTACTTTCCCAGGTGGTAGCAGGTGAAGAGCACCCCATCCTGTACCTAAGTAGGAAGTTGTTACCCCAGGAACAGTGGTATGCCATAGTGGAAAAGGAGTGCCTTGCAGTGAAGTGGGTGATAGATACCCTCAGATATTACTTACTAGGTCGCAAGTTCACTCTGGTGACGGAGCATGCTCCACTCAAGTGGATGCAAACAAACAGGAAAAAAAATGCCGCAGTGATGAGATGGTTCCTTGCACTACAACTGTACCATTTTGTGGTCCACTATAGAGTGGGGACACTGAACGGAAATGCGGACTGACTTTCCTGAAGACCCTACCTCTCGGCACAGGCTGCCCAACCCTATAATGTTGAGCTGGGGAAGGGGATATGTGGTAAACTCAGGTACTGGAGGAGAGGGGGGTTTCCCTGAGTAAGACAGTCAGGGTACAGCTGCAGCTGATTCAGCTGATTGGCTGCAGCTGCACAGACAGGAGAGCTTTAAAAACAGGAAGGAAAAGCCAGCAGACAGTTGCTGCAGGGGTAGAGGGCTGACAAGCTGCTTGGATGTGTTCCAGAACAGGAGTCCTTAGCAACCCTCAGGAGATTGGTCTCCTGAATTAGGCCAAAAAGAAACAAGTTATTTCCATTGTGAGTTTTCCGTTTTACTGTTTGTGTTCTTCCAGAAGGTCTAGCCTTCTGGAAAAGGGGGGTTTCTAGTTAGGGTCAGGGATTGTTTAGTCAGCGCTCCCACCCGATGCTAGGCCTCTTTATTTCTGTTTTTGTTTCATTTTCCCCGGTGGGGCTTAAAAAGGAAAAGGGCAGAAGCCAAAATTTCTGTGTCACCAACCATATTAAGAAAATAAAAATATACCTGGTTGGTTTGATGTTAACAAACTGGTCTTCCTGAGACTCCTTAACCACCGCAAAGCTGATCCTGAATCCCATGGCGAGGCTGCGCCTTGTCATAGGCCTAAAAGGAAATCTTACTAAGATCTGCAGCACAAACAGGGTGAGATAGTACAAGGATCTAGTCTAGTGCAGTAGCAATGGATAAAGGTTGGGCATCATGTATTCAAAGTTCTAGCTGATCAATAGCAGGTAGCTCAATTTGGTGGAGCCTTGTGAGGTGCGGAACAACACTATGGTTAGATCCACCTTAGAGGGGTCTCAGAATGACTTTGCTGTTTGGTGGTAGGTGAGTGCTCTTAGACTTTCCTCTGTGAAAAGCTAGCTTTTCAATAATGGCTTAAATATCACAGAAAAGAATTCTTTGTTTAGATAAAGGAAACTAGAGTGCTGAGCTTTTGTGGCCTGATGTAATACCAGAGTAGCCTGTGAACATTGTGACTGCGATTTAGCGACTGCAAAAATGATGACCCAGTCATGGCACCTGTGTTCTTGGCTACCTGGCAGTGTAGTGACAGGTTACCACGGTGGATGAAGGATGGCAACAGGAACTATACACTCACAGGGAGGGGGACCAGACCTCGGAAGGGGAGGGAGGGACGGTATGTGGGAGGTAACGTGGTGCTAAGCTGCCGAGTTGATCATGTGGCATGGTGGTGAGGGTGGCCGGCTGGGATTCGGTGGGTGCTGGATTCAGTTCGGAGGTGGGCATCGCTTTTTGTGTTGGGGTCGAGTGTTTTATTTTTTTAAGTTTTATACCCCCACAACATGCATCCCCCCCCCTAGAGTTGAGAATCTTTAGTTAGAAAGGTGCAGGGGTAAAGCTCCTTGAGGGGGAGTGCTGGGGCAACCCCTCACATATGTTGCAGTCCCGTTGCCGCATTTGGAGTCACTGCAAGTATACATTGCCGTTATTTGTTTTTGGTGATGTACATTCGCCCAAACAGTGATCGCCATTATGACATGGAACCATACCAGGCATGATTGACCTTTTTAGGTCAGCTTTATTTGTACTAAGGTGTACATTTTCTGAAATATGGGATAAGGTCACTAACAGAGCTATAATGATTAATGGAGCCCAGGTAACTGACTAGTAGTGTTTCTTTTAAAAATATACTATTTACAGATATCTAGATGAACCTTAAATATTTCTGGCATAATAGGCTTGAATAAGTGAAGCAGGTTATTAATAGATTGAGCTAATTGGAAAATTAATATTTATATGTACAGAATGCTCAGCTGTAATATTCTGTTTTTTTTATTTTGTATCTCTGTATGAAATGCTTATATTTGCTTTAGAATATTGTAAAAGCTTATCAGCCAAACAATAAAACCAAACTTGAACTTAAACTTGAACTTGAAATAGAGTATTTATTAAGTGTAATACTCTACACAATAATTCTTATTTTCAGAGTTTTCCATGCTAGCATCCTTTATTGGCACAATCCCCTAATTCGTCATCAAGGTTGCCTTTACACAACAATTTTTTTTTTCTTTCTCTATCTTTACATGATGTTGTGTTTTACTCAGGTATAAAACAACCTTCATTCTACACCAACATACTTCACTCTAAAATTGCATCTTCAAATATTCATAGTACCTGAGTATAGATGAATTATTTTATCCCCTTTTCTTATTGCTGTTTCTATCAAGGCGTCCAATGCCTATGTTATAAACAGTATGTCAATTTCATTTCTGTTTGGTTTTTCACAGGTTAATGCATTTTATAGCATACAATTTTTTATGGACCACAATTTATGCAAAATTCAGGAGGGTACTTCAACTGTCAGTATCAAATGTTAATTTCTACTGTATCTCATTTATGCTGCCTGGCTCCATAAATATATGAGTAAAACATTTTTTATTTCAAACCTCAGTTATGATCATCACATACTGTACCTATTGGACTCGTTCTTCATGGCACAGTCCAGTTTTTCAGCATTCATTTCTTGTCAAGATTTTTTTCTCATCATAAAGTTATTCTAGCACAAGTTTGGCTCTTCTAGCTGTTCTCCTCAAATGTTCTAAAATTATTTAAGACATACTAATTCCTTAATAAGGTTTTAAACTTCATTTCATCTAAGATGTGACCCTGTACTCTGCTGATGGGCTGCATCTGTCCAGGAAGGGGAAACAGTCCTAAATAAATTGTGTAATTGCTTCCTTTGCCAAGTGTTTAAACTAGCCGAGGGGAGCAATGGGAACAGGGGGACTCTAGCAGCCCACTCCCACAAGTTAGAAAAATCAGAAATGAGGAACAGGAAGGCAAGATGCAGACAGTAACACCTGAAACAGACATAAGGGGAAAGGTAGATGAAGGAAGGCAGCAGAAAAAGGAGATATGGGTTAAGGAGAAGAAGCAGGAGATCATAGGCATGAGTAGAGGGAAGATAGGCAGCAAAACTTGGAAGGCCACGGTTACAAATGTTTGCAGCCTGGGAAATAAAATCTAAGACATAGAGGCATTGCTAGTAGAGGCAGACCTGGACATAGCAGCAATAACAGAGATTTAGTACACTACAAATCATGACTGGGAAGTAAACGTACCAGGATATGCTCTATTCAGAAGATATTGGGGGAGTAAAAAAAGGGGGGTCTGGCCATGTACACCAGACAGGGTATAAAGGCAACAGAGGTGCAAGGTAGGCAGGGGAGGCCGAATCACTTTGGGTCAACCTTGAGCCATGCAAGAGTAAAGCAATCTGTATAGGGGTGACCTACATGCCTCCTTCGCAGGGGGAGAATATGGCTAGGGAGCTGCTGGAAGAAATACATGAGAGGGCAGTAAAAGGGGAAGTACTGCTGCTGAGTGATTTCAATATGCCAGATGTGGATTGGACCATCCCAGCAACTGCTTCAACCAGGAGCCAAGATATCTTGGATTCCCTACAGGGGGCAGGCCTCAGACAGCTAGTGCTTGGTCACAACAGGGACAGGGTAATTCTGGACTTAATACTGACAAATAGTGACAAAATCAAAGATGTCTGGGTAGAAGATCAACTGTGGACGAGTGACCACCACATAGTGTGGTTTAGCATGGAGACAGGGACACAGGTTAGTCATACAAAGACAAAGGTCTTAGATTTTAAGAGGGCAGATTTTGAGAAGATGGGGAGGTGTATCAAAGAAGCACTGGTGAGGAGGAAGGAAGGAGATGGGGTGAGACCCAGTGGGAAAACATAAAGGGGGCAATAGGGGAGCTGACAAGCCAATGCACTAGGGTAATAAAGACAAGAGACGGAGGAAACCACTATGGGTCCCGGAAAATATGGCAGAGAAAATAAGGGCCAAAAGGGTGGGATTCAGGAAATATAAGGAGACTCAAAAGGAAGAAGACATGGAGGTGTACCTAAAGTGTCCAAGAGAAGCAGGAAGACTGTTAGGGGTGCAAAGGTACAGACAGAGAAAAGATTAGCACAGATGGTGAAGAAAGTGGGCAAGACATACCTACAGGAATACAAAACCCATACCTGTTCCTGCCAAAACCTACCATCCTGTCTTCTTACACTACCCCCCTCCACTCCTGTAACCTAGTCCGAGGTCATGGCCTCTGTGGATACACTTCTGTTTTGGTGGTCTAATGCCTTAACCAGCCACCTGCTATCCTCTGGCCTTGGACCTTAACTTGGTCACTCCATTTCTAGCCCAATCAACTGCTTTCCGAAGATGCTGACTTTCTGCTGTCATTTGCATTCTTACGGCCTTGTGTAGGTTCTACCTGTGTAACTATGATGCAAATATTTTGCAAACTGTATGTACTTTTGATGGTATATAACGTATTAGGTGTACCTGTGACTTTTCAGTTATCCTTAATATATTCTTGTGACTTTATACTTCATATGACTTTGTACTTGTACTCCCCATTTTCCCCTCTTCCCAGGATGCATCTGGGAAGGAGCAATTCTGCTCAGTTTGCTTTCCTGGTGAAACACTTAAAAAAATAAATAAATGAATAAATGAAATACATTCTATAGGTGTGTCAGTGAAAGAAAGAAAGCCAGGGGAGGAATTGTAAGGCTCAGAGGGGATGAAGGGGAAAGTAAGGAGAGAACCTTGATAAGGCAGAAATACTGAATAAGTACTTCTGCTCAGTATTCACTGAAGAAATGGATGGTCAGTAACCACAACTGGGCAACAGATAAGGGGGGGTGGAGGTCAGTATCAGTCCATTTACAGTGGAGAAAGTCCTGGGGGAGCTAGCAAAACTGAAGGTGGACAAAGCAATGGGGTCAGATGGCAACAATCTGAGAATATTAAAGGAGCTATGAAGAGAGCTGGTTGCACCTCTGGCAACCCTGATCACAGAGTCACTCAACACCGGAGTGGTTCCAGAGGACTAGAGGAGGACACATGTAGTCCCTCTTAACAAAAACGGTTGCAGAAAGGAGGCAGGAAACTATAGATTAGTCAGTTTCACATCAGTAGTGAGTAAAATCATGGAGGCACTGCTTAAAGAAAGAATAGTGGGGCACTTGGAATCCAACAGTGCCCAAGACCTGAGACAGCATGGATTCACAGCAGGTAGGTCATGTCAAAAAAATATGATAGATTATTTTGACTGGATTACAAATGAGGTAAATCAGGGAGGAGTGGTGGACATTGCCTACCTTGACTTCAGCAAGGCCTTCAACACTGTCCCATACAAAAGGCTGGCAAAAAAGATGGGTAGTCTGGACATGGGCTACAAGGTGGTAAACTGGGTTACAAATTGTTTAATGGGCAGCAGGCAGAGAGTTGTGGTAAATGGGATCCAATCTGGGGTGAGGGGGTTAACAAGTTGGCTACCTCAGGGATCAGTCCTTGGGCCAGTACTGTTTAATGTCTACATTAGTGATATGGCAGAAGGGCTGGTGGGAAAGGTCTGCCTGTTTGTAGATGACACCAAGATCTGCAACAGGATATATACTCTGGATGGGGTGGAGAAAATGAGGAAGGACCTAAGGAGACTGGAAAACTGGTCAGAGGTGTGGCAACTGAGGTTCCATTCTAAGAGCAAAATAATGCACCTGGGATGCAGAAACCCAGGGGAGAGCTACAGGATGGGGGTGGGGAATGCTGACTGTCACCACGGAAGAAAGGGATCTTGGAGTTAACATTTATGACAACCTAAAAGTATCAAAGCAAAGTACAAATGCTGCAGCGAGGGCCAGTGCCATGCTGGGGTGCATAGGCAGAGGTATCACTAGCATGAGGAGGGAGGTTGTAATTCTACTGTATAAAACTCTAGTGAGGTCTCACCTGGAATACTGTGTAAAGTTCTGGAGGCCATGTCTTTGAAAGGACATAGGGTGGAGGCTGTCCAGAGAAGGGCGACAAAGATTGTGCCGGGCTTGCACAAGAAAACATACAAGGAGAGATAAAAGGACCTCAATATGTACTCACTGGGGAAAAGAAGGAAGTGAGGAGACATGCTAGAGACCTTGAAGTACCTTAAGGGCATACACAAAGTGCAGGGGGTGTGGCATTTTTCAATATAGGAAAAGTACAAGAACGAGGGAGCATGATATGAGATTGGAGGAAGGCAGGATAAGGGGAAATGTGAGGAAGTTTTTCTTCATGGAAAGGGTGGTGGACACATGGAACAGTCTGCCACAAGAGGTGGTATAAGCAAACACAGTGGAGGGATTCAAACATGCATGGAACAGGCATAAGGGAACCATTTTGGTGGGAAAGAAAGGAGAAAAGCTGCTGACCAATTAGGGTCAGTGGCCACAGACAGTGATAGGCTTACAAGCAGACTAGATGGGCTAAGAGGTCCTTATCTGCCAACAATTTCTATGTTTCTGTGTTGCTAGTTCCTGGATATCTTTTGTTATTATATTCATAATGTTTCTACGTATATTTATTCTCGGTTTGTTAGATGTCTAATGACCATCTTTCAACACATCAACAAAACCCGTTTCCAGTACCATTTCTATATCCTCACATGCCACTACTTAGAACATTAACAGTGCTGTTCTTGTTCATGCTCAGTCAGATGCAGTCACAGTATTAGAAATATCCTCCCTACACAGTGTTTCAGCTCTTGCATATATGACCATATGTGAGGCCTTACTAGTGCATGGCATTATTCTAATACTTTTGCTCAGTGTTCACGGAAGAAAAAGGGGGGAACCCCTACCACCATGGGCTGGGAGGGTAGGGACAGGGGGAGAGGAGGCAACAGAAGGAAGAATTGAGGCAAGTAGAGTCCTAGAGGGACTGAGGGCACTGAAGGTAGATAAGGCACCAGGGCCGGATGGTATCCACCCCAGGGTGCTGAGGGAGATGGCGGAGGTTTTGGCGGAGCCACTGGTGGATCTGTACAGCACCTTGCTGGAGTCGGGAAGTGTGCCACTGGACTGGAGGATGGCACATGCAGTACCATTACACAAGATCAGACCAAAGGATGAACTGGGTAATTATCGCCCTGTAAATCTACCTCCATAGTTTGCAAACTCATGGAAACGACACTAAAGGAAAGACTGGTGTTGTACCTGGACGGCAATGACCTCCAGGATGTGAGGCAGCATGGGTTTGTTTGAGGAAAGTATTGTCAAACCAACCAGATACAATATTATGACTGGGTGACAGGTGAGCTGGATAAGGGTCATGCAGTGGATGTTCTTTACTTTCAGCAAGGCCTTTAATTCTGTGCCTCAAGGATGGCTTGGGAGGAAGCTAACTGGTGTAGGGGTAGGGACAAAAATGATGAACTGGATTATAAGTTGGCTGAGTAGGAGGTTGCAACAGGTGGTGGTGAGAGAGGAGCTCTCAACCCCAAGGCCGGTGATAAGTGGGGTTCCACAGGGCTCTGTGTTGGGGTCAGTATTGTTCGGGCTCTTCATATCAGACATTGCACATGGGATGGTGAGCAAGATAAGTCTGTTCATTGACAACACCAAAATCGGAGCAGTGGTGAATGGAGAAGAGGGATGGAAGCAGCTGCAGGGGGACCTAAGCAAGCTAGAGGAGTGGTCAGAGAGGTGGCAGCTGGGGTTCAATGCAAAGAAGTGTAAGGTTATGCACTTTGTGGTGAAGAACCCAAGGAGAGAATACTGGCTGGGAGGGGTTAAGCTGGGGATCACTGAGGAGGAGAAGGACCTAGGGCTAATGATAACAGGGACCATGGGCAACACTGCACAGTGCAGGAGAGCAGCTGCAAAAGTGAACAAAATGCAGGGGATGCATAGCGAGGGTTTTTTCATCCAGGCGAAGAGAGGTGATCTTGACCCTCTACAGGTCACTGGTAAGGCCACACTTGGTGTATTGTGCGCAGTTTGGAGGCCATACCTAAAGTGTGATGTCAGGCTACTGGAGGGGACGCAGAGGAGGAAAACAAAGATGATATGTGGAATGGAAGGGACAGAAAATGACAGCAGGCTGAGAGACCTGAATATGTACACCCTGGAGGATAGAAGGGACAGGGACACATGATAGAGACATTTAAGTATCTGAGGGGAATCAGTAAGGATGGAGCATATGGGGTCTTTAAGTTAAGGAGGGGAGGGTCACCAGGGGCATGTGCTAAGAATAGGGGGAGATTTAGGAAGGAAATGAGGAGACACTATTTCACAGAGAGGGTGGTAGCAAATGGAACTCCCTACCAGAATGGGTGGTATCATGTAAATCTGTGAACATTTTGAAAAGGGCATGGGACAGGGAACAGGGGAGAGTGAGGGTGGGGGAGGTGGGGGTGGCAGTGGTATGACAAATAGGAGGGGGTTGGGACAGCTGCAAACTAGCGGTGCTAGCTGCACACTCAAGCAAACTTAGACTGGATGGTCTGTTTCTGCTGGCACATTTGTATGTTCATATTAATCATTTTACATGTGTAATTTTCAGTTAGAAGCATACCATTTCAGTTTGTCTCAGTTCTTTCACTGTATCTGTAGTTCCCTCATGTACAGGAAAAACTTATCAAAAAGATCATATACTGGTTGCCCATTGTATGTCTTGCTTGTCCTTATACAATAATCAGCTTGCAATTCCTGGCTACATAGAGTGTTGACATTGAGAGGCTGAATAAAGATAGTTCTGGTGCTTATCTTACAGACGTATACTGTGTCATTGGCTATTGCTGTTTCTTTGATGGTTTATATACCTGCTGAGCCAGGAGGTGGATCCAAGCACATCCAATGATACCCCAACACCAGAACTGATAGTTGCCTAGTCAAAAGCAGCCTGAGCATGCCCCCATCAGAGTGGTTAGTCAGTTGCTAAGTAATTAAAGTAAGCACAGCAATTACTCGTGTGGAACTGGGGCGATGTTCCAAACATTGCCATGCCTGCTTTCCACTCCTGTGCTCAGCATATTTAACTGCAAATGGCTGGTCAAAGTCTAAAGTCTGATGATATGGAAAGGTTTAATTTTGTGATCAATGATAATTTCAGTAAAATGAGAAGTCTTGTCTGATGCTGTGATTTCTCTTCTGCACTATACATTTATGTGGTTAAGTGGGGAAAGGGGGTTGGAGAACAAGGTGTTTTTTGAAGCAGCTAAAGTGAGTAATAGGAGAGGAATGTGGCAAGGGAAAGACAGTAAGGGGAGACCACCCAACCTGATTCAGATCGTATCAACGATCTACAGCTCTCCTACACTGGAGTGAGTGACCCTATTGTAAAAGGATCATTTTAAATGTATTTCTTATGGGACACTGACATTGCTCTCTACTTTCAAGATTAATCTGGGAAGGGTCACAGGGGACTTGGGGGGTATGAAACGGGTCAAGAAAGGGACAGGAAGAGGCTGGAGGGTTGTCTCTTTGAATGCAAGAAGCCTGAGGAACAAATCAGACAAGCTACAGGCCCTCTTGGCATAGGGGGTGGTGGACAGTGCAACCATCATGGAAACTTGGGCCACCCATTACCAGGACTGGGATCTGATGATCCCAGGGCATAGGTTATACAGAAAGGATAGGGGAAGGGGAGGTGGTGGTCTACGTAAGGGAGGGGATAAGTTGTACAAGAGAAGGAGGGTAGGACAGAGGCATTATGGATGGTGTTCCAGGATTTGAAATGTAGGACACTGAGGATGGGGGTAGTGTACAGTCCATGAGCTAAAGCAGAAGACCTGGGCAGGGAGTTAGCAGAGCATATTAGGTGAGTCTTCAGGAAGGGCAACACAGTGATTGTGGGGAACTTCAATCTGCTAGGGGTGGATTGGAGCACCCCATCCACCTCGAGTGCAAGGGAGCAAGTCCTCATGGAAGCATTCCAGGACAGCTTCCTGACACAGTTGGTCGAGCTGACTTGGTTGAAAAAAGTTCTGGACCTGGCACTATCGAATGGGGGGGCTGTAAGGGAGATGGGGGTGGAGGACTCGCTGGCTGGGATTGATCACCACTTAGTGCGGTTAAGCTCAACATGGGCAGGGAGGCTGGAGGTATGGGAACCAGGGTGGTTGACTTCAGAAGGGTGGACTTTGGTTAGATGGAGGAAATTTGGGGGAGATATCTGGCAGAACTTCACTGGAAGCAAGCCAAAAATGGGAATTCATAAAACAAGAACTAGTGGAGGCTATTGGGCCATGTACCAAGTCACAGAGCAAGGAGGAAAGAGCTAAGAAACCTAGCTGGTTGAATCAGGAGGTCTTGGAAGGGGGGAGAGCTAAAAAACAGCATTTAAGAGGTTCAAGAAATCTGTGAGGGGGATGACAAGGAAGTATATGTCAGGAAGTCCTAAGAGGTAGCCAGATTAGTCAGGGTGGCAAGGGCATACAGAGAACTGAAGCTGGCACAGGGTATCAAGGAAAGGAAAAAGTACTTCTTCATATACATAAGGGAGAGAAGGACCGGCAAGGACCAGATAGTGAGGATTAGGAAGGACGGGGGTGGGTGGGTGGAGAAAGGGGTGGATCAGGGAGAATCACTAAATGATTACTTCTGTTCTGTGTTCACGAAGGAGAAGGGTGGACAACTACCTCATGGGATGGGGAAGGTGGGCAGTGAAGGGGAGGGGTTGACAGATGAGGTAATTACAGAGGGTGGTGTGCTGTAGGGGCTGAATACACTGATGGTAGATAAGGCACCAGATAGGGCACCAGGGCCAGATGGCATTCACCTGAAGGTGCTTAAAGACCTGGTAGAAGTCTTAGCAGGAACACTGGCAAACATGTTCAGTACCTCCCTGGATACAGGCTGTGTACCACACAACTAGAGGATGGCTCACGTGGTGTCCATGAGTAAAAGTGGCCTAAAGGATGAACCCAGCAATTACAGACCAGTAAGCCTCATATCCATTGTAGAAAAATTAATGAAAACAATCCTGAAGGAAAGGCTGGTGACCTTTTTGGAAGTCAATGATTTCCAGGATGGTCACCAACATGGGTTTGTCTTAGGTAGATCCTGCCTAGTTGTGTATTATGACTGGGTGATGGGGGAACCGAACATGCAGTGGATGTCCTATATTTGGACTTCAGCAAGGCCTTTGATTTGGTACCTCATGGGCAGTTGGGGGAATTTAGAATATTTGGGGGTAGGAACAAAGATGGTGACCTAGATAGTGAACTGCTTGAATGGGAGGCAACAACAGGTGGTGGTGGTGGTGGGGAATTCTCATCCTCGAGGGCTGTGATGAGTGGGGTTCCATAGGGCTTGGTATTGGTCCCAGTGCTGTTTGGGATATTCATTGCAGATATCTCACAGGGCATCAGGAGAAAAATCAGTCTATTCACAGATGATATGAAGATGGGATCAGTGGTGGACAACATAGTAGGGTGGCAGGAGCTACAGGATGACCTGACTAAACTGGAGGAGTGGTCAAAAACATGGCAGCTGGGGTTCAATGCCAAGAAGTGCAAGGGACTGCACTTTGGAGCAATGAATCTGGCTAGAAGCTACCAGCTAGGAGGGGTTCAATTAGGTACCACTGAGAAGGAAAAGAATCTAGGGGTAGTTATAACGGGGAATATGAACAACTTGGCTCAGTGCAGGAAGGTGGCAGCAAAAGCCAACAGGATACTTGGGCGTATTGTGAGAGGAATCTCCTCTAAAAAGTAGGGAGGTTATCCTGCCTTTGTATCGGTCACTGGTCAGGCCACATCTGGAGTATTGCGTGCAGTTCTGGTGCCTGTTTCTGAAGAAGGATGTCAGATTACTGGAGGGATTACAGCGCAGGGCAACAAAGATGATCCAGGGATTGGAGGACAAACCCTACAAGGAAAGACTAAGGGAGTTAAATATGTTCTCCCTGGAGGAGAGGAGGGATCGGGAGGATATGATCGACACATTTAAATACTTGAAGGGGATAAACAAGACTTGTACGGGGGGTAATTTGAGAGGGGGAGGGACACAAGGGGGCATGGACTCAGACATGAGGGAGGAAGATTTAATAGAAAGATGAGGAGACATTTCTTTATGGAGAGGGTAGCAGCTAAACTGAACACTTCCCAAGGAGGCGATATCCTGTAAGACAGTGGGCAGTTTTAAACAGGATGGGAAGGTGTGACTCTGGGTGAGGGAAGTAAGGGTGAGGCAGCTGCAATGTAAGGGGGCTTGCTGTGCAATCTAGACTGCAAAGCCTTTTTCTGCTGGCAGATTCGAATGTTCATATGTAACTAAGAGGCAAAGGAAGAAAAGGGAATCCTGTAGTGCATATGAATAGTGATTGCTTGTAATTTTGATAAGGCAGTTCTCTCTATATGTGTGCTGTATCCATGATGTTCCTCACCAACATGTCTGTCAGTTCTCTTCATCATTAATTCCTAATCTGTCATCAATGACATCCAGGGTATAGATCCAATACCTCTCTCTCCTTTCTACCAGTTTCTTCCAGTCACACCCTTTTGATGTGGTTTTACCTTCTCTATGCCCTAAAACTGTAGGGATGCTTTTGAGTGACATTCAGAGTTAAAGTGCTGTGCCACTGGAGAGTTCTCAACTCTCATTCTTATACAACTTTTGTGTTTGCTGATTTTTGTGTTTGCTTGTGCGCTTGCACAAAAAACATCTTGTGGCAGCTTGCTGGAATAGAAGGTTGTGGAGGTGTGGCAGTGTTGTGGCCAGTGCAGGCAGTGCTTTTTGGGGCTGGTCTCTGTGGCGCCAATAGAGAAGCACGCTGTCAATAACAGCAGTATTGCAGCGTGCCACCAACTTGAAAGAAATTCACCACTGCAATTAGAGAGCACCCCATTATTCAACAATCAGCTGTTTTTGCTGCTGGGGTGGTCCCTGATTCCAGCGGCCAATCACAGCTTACCTTGTTTAGTGTCTCATTTCAAAAAACATGGAGATGGCTGTCACCAGCTGCTTCTCACAGTCACCATGGAATCTGACAGGGGTGCCCAATTCCCCTGTTGGCATTCCCCGTCCCCAGTTCATTTGTCAAGAGGAGAGCCCAATCCCCATCAGTATAATGTCCCCCATGTAATAGTTTTGTATGCCAAGGGGGTGCCCAATCCCAGTCGGCATTATGAACCCACCCCAAACACAGACCCATTTTCTATGCCATCAGAGGGCCCAATCCCCATCAGCTTCAGTGCTCCTCCCCAAAAAATACAGGTGGCACACTGGGAGCCCAATCCAGTGTACCAAAAACAAACCTGTAAAAAAAAAAACCTTAGCGCAATGTTATTATTATTTTTTTTAACCTGTAAAATAAATAAAAACAGGTCCCTTATTGTCTCCGGTGCCCCTCTCCCAACCCACACCCACCCTCTGTGAACCTTCCCACACCCCCTCTCACCCCATACTTACCTCCAGAGCCCAGCACGATGATCTTCGGTGGAGCGGGAACACATTTGCACTCTTCAAAGCTAACCGCGAACTGAAGAAATGCCGGTAAGCTGTATAATGGCATAAAGGTTTTTTTTCAACTTAGGTGGATATCTCAGCCATTTTTATGAATTCTGACACCAAAATTTCAACATGGAGTTCTTGGGACCCACCTTATGAATTCACTCACTGCCATCTGGTTATTCGGTCTTGATAGGTGATTTTGCGGTCATTGCATGGAATGACTTTTCTGAACTGATTAATGAAATGACAGTGTCACTGTTCATGAGATGGGCTCCCATAAAGCCTATGTTGCAAATTTGGTGAAAATATTCAAAAAAATGACTGTGTTACGGGCTTGAATTTTGCAGTCTCTACACACACTCGTAACTTCGTGAATTTGTAATATTTACACTCCAGATTTTCAACACTGGCATTTTTTCACACCTCCTTATGAACAGTACAGCTGTCACTTTTCACATCTTGGCCAAAATGTGTTTTCCCACATCCAAAGCACAATAGCATAGTTGCTGTGGGAAATCAGTGTTCGGGACAGATTAAGAAAATCACAGTGACACTGTTCATAAGCGGAGGCCCCGAAATGCCTATGTTGAAAATTTGGTGACAAAAGTCCATAAAATGGATATGTTATGAGTGTGTTTGCTCAGTTTCCATGCACACTTATAACTTCGAGAATTTGTAATATTTCCCCTCAAGACTTTCAACATTGCCATCTCTTCACAACTCTATATGAATGGTACAGCTGTTATTTTTCACATCTTTCCTGAAGTGTGTTTTTGCACATCTGGCACAGAATGGCACAGTAAATGTGGGAAATCAACATTCACAACAGATTCACAAAATCACAGTACCACTGTTCATGAGCAGAGGTCCCAAATGCTTTCATGAGGTGGGGTCACAAAAATGCCATGTTGAAAATTTGTAGTGCAAATACCAACAAATGCCCGGGGCGTTAGGGATTCTAACCATAACATCCCACCCTATTCAGATTGACAGGCTTCAGGGGTGTGCCATTGGATTGCCAGCTGTAATTCTCATGCCATTCTACCCCCACCCCCACGCTGAAGCTAGTGACAGGCATCGAGGTGTTCCTTGGACTCTTCGGCCAGAGAGCTCACCCCATTCTCCTATACTGCACGCATTTCAGTGTATGTCGTTATGGAATGGGGTGACTGTAAAGCCAAACTCCCCAAGGCACACCTCAACACTTGTCAGTGTCTGCAGGATAGGGTGAGGTGACATAGCATGTGCATTATGGGCGATGACCCAAAGACACACCCCAATGCCTGTCCATCTCTGCAGGGTGGAGGTGGGGTTGGCGTGAGTTCAATACTTCACTGCCATTCCTATTCTGCATCTATCTAACTCATGCATTTCCAATGCTAATATCAGCAAGCAAATATCTGGCATTGACACATGCTTGTTCATTTTAGTGATCTATTAGTTTTCCTACATAGTATTTTGAACATGGTCATATCAAAACATAGATCACATGATCTGTGCCACAAGTGATGATGGATTTTACGGCAAATTGTGTATTGCCATTTGGCTGTGCAATCTCTTTTTTGAGGTATTCACACAGTGTGCACACCTACCACAGGGGTACATGCTGGGTTCCAAAGGATCTAGGAGCAGTTGACCTCCTCTAGCATCTTTTCCTTTTAACTTTGAGTGCACCAATCTGTCCTTGAGGGTTCTGACTTTTTTGGACACTATAATAGGTTTCTGAGAAAATTCAGCAATTCCTACTGGTCTCAATGTGTCCCAGTGTTTAAAAATAATATCCCGATTGGGTGCAGTCATAGATGAGTACCCCAGCATGGGTATCATTTCTATTTGTTTTCTGAGTGTCAGTTGGTGTGTCCCTGTTTGACCCTTGATTTTTAAGTCTGCTTATTAATTGGTTTACAGTTCTTGTTTTATATACTCTGGAGACAAATCTCCCTGCCATGTCCTGGTATTTCTGTTTCCTGTCTCTGTACTGCAGTTTCATTTGACTCTCAACATCTGGGAGTAAAGTATACTGTTGATCAGTATTCTGGGATGGAAACTCGTAGCATGTAACAGTGTATTACAATCAGTCTCTTTCTTGAACATTCTTGTGTGTGGCTTATTCCCTTGCTTGTAAATCATAAGGTCTAAAAAAGGAAACTTCCCTATCACTGGCAGTCATGGTGAATTTTAAAGTTGTGGTCAGCGAATTAATGAAAATATGGAAATTGTCAAGGTCTGTTTGGTTTCCTGTCCAGAAAATCAAAATATCATCAATAAACTGTTTGTATTACTTAATGTGTTTGATGAATGGATGACACATTGGGTTCAGTACGAATTGTTTCTCAAAGAAATTCATATAGAAGTTAGTGTATGTGGGGGCAAGAGTGCTTCCCATAACTGTATCCTGTTTCTGTCTGTAAAATTTGTCTTCAAATTTGAAATACTTTTCTTAAAGAACTAGCCTTGCTAGTTCTATAAAAGTGCTGACTGGCGGCATATCTTCTAATGTGGAATGTGATAGTCCTACTGGCAAACTCTCTAGACTCTTTTCATGTGGTAGGCATGTATACTAGTCTTTCATGTACATGTTATAGAGTAAAAAATTACAGTCATCCATCTCTTCATTTATTTGATCAATCAGTTGTAGTACATCCCATCTGTCTTTAAGGTAACTCATCATCTTTGCCACCACTGGTTGTGCAAAGAAGTTTACAAAACTTGATAAGGTTCCAGTATTGAATAATTTCTGTAGACATTAGGTCAAGCAGGTGGATTGGCTATATCTTTATGAATTTTAAGAAATCCATAAAAGACAGGGATTATACGAAAAGCTGTTTCAAGGAGGTCTTTTTGCCATTTGTGGATATTTCCTAATTCTAGTTGTTCATCTAGTACTGGCTTGATGCTTGCTTGTATTCAATGAGTGGGATCCATATCTAATGTCTCAGAGTTTTCTGCCACATTCAATAATTCTTTGCAAATGAGGACATATCATTCTCTTTGTATTACAACAATCTCACCACCCTTGTCTGTGGGTTTAATGATGGTTTCATCTTGTTCTAATCCCCTCAGTGCTTGTGTTTCTGCTCTTGTAACATTGTAAGGGTTTGTAGATTGTGTTGTGGTTCTAAATAGGATGTCTACATCCGTTAGGACTGATGTTACAAAAGCCTCAATAGTGTGGTTTCTCCCCTTGGGCGGGTTATATTTGTATTTGTATTTTACTGCCTGTCTTATGTCTCTCACCTTGGTGTAATGTGGTGGCTCAAGATGAAACTGTTCCTTAAGCCTGATTTTTTGAAAGAAATGATGTAGGTCTACAATTAGCTCAAATTTGTTAGTCTGTTGATAAAGAGAGAATGAAAGCCCTTAAGACCACCATTTTATCCACTGTGACTTCCCTACTGCTCAGGTTACAAATAACTATAATCTCCTGGTTTGATAGTCTCTCCCTCCCCCTCCTCTCCCTCTGCTGCCTTCACCTGTCCTTCCTCCTCCTCTTGGAATGTAATAATGATCTGTTTTTGTATCTGGAATAGGGCCCTGGGACCTTGTGTAGTATCAATTTGTTTTCTCATCCTGTTCTGAACCTTGGATGTTGTTTCCATGATATGTTTCTGTTCTAAAAAAACCCTCACAGTTCTGGTCTCTCTTCTGATATGGGGGTCTATCCATTTTCCCGGTGTAACTCCCTGACCTATCTGAGTCTGTTTCTTCTCCCCTACCCTGGTATGAAGGATTTATTTTCCAGCAATAGGTTTTGTTGAATCTGTAATCATTTGTGTCCTTCATGAATTTTCTAACCTTAGTTTTCTTTAGCTCTTCCTCAAAGGTGTCAAGTCTTTTTTAATATTTTCTAATTTTTTTTAAAGAGTTCTTCCTCAGTTTGAGTTTTGTGTACCTCATTTATTTCTTCTGCCAATGCACTCTTTCCTTCAAGTACAGCCTCATTGGGGGCATCCATGAAATCCTGTGAGCATCTTGTTCGAATCCATCCCCATCTCTCATCTAAGGTTTTGGACTCAATGCCTAAATTGGGTTCAGTAAGTACGTATAAGCCTCATGGAATGCATTTATAGTGTATGTATTCCCCTAATCTTTTCCCATGCCATTCTGATTTTGTATCCTTCTTTAATTGTTCAATTTTCAACTGTAGTTCTTTCTAATTCATCCCTATGTCTGGATTTGTTGGTCACTCTGATGGCTGTATAAAGTATTTTTTGTTCAGCCTCTGAGAATCCAAATGTAAATAGTTTATTCTCAAAGCCAGTACGTATTACAGCAAAGCTATCCATTCCCATCCAGCAAGTCACAAGAGCAATACCTCTAAGTTCTAAAAGTATGTATATATATATATATATATATATATATATATATATATATATTTCTGTTATGTATTCTTAAGGAGGCAAATCCTTGCAATTAGGTTTTCTAAAGATTTTAGGAGAACTTGTGCAAACAATGAGTGTTCATGGAATGACTACAAAACAGTTTAAGTCACAAGTCTGCTCATAGCCAATTCAGTATCCTTCTCAGATGTGCAGAAATCATTCTACCCAGAGAGATATCCACTAATTCTCATCCAAATTCTCCAGACACAAAAGATGCTGGGTGGGTTCCCTTCTCATGTTTCACAAATCACACACAAGTAGGGGCTTATTAGAAAAGACACAATCAATAATCCAAACTCTTAAAAAAAGTTTCATCAATCCATTTTCTTTATTTAATTCAGGTAATTACTATAGGATAATCCCCTGGACATGCTCAATGTTTTGCCCTATGTGGGTTTCTTCAGGGGATAGGATCTAAATTTCAGATGGAGTATTTATTAAGTATAATGTCATAGAAAACATTCTGCACAGAAATTCTTATTTTCAAAGTATTCCATGCTAACATTTATTATTGACATGATCCTCTAATTCATCATCAATGTTGACTTTACACCACAACATTTTTTTCTTTCTCTCTCCTTACATCTTGTTGGTGTTTTACTTATGTATAAAATAAGATCCATTCTAAACCAAAGTACTCCACTCTAAAATTGCATCTTAAAACAGTCATAGTACCTGTGTATAGATTAATTCTTTATCTCCTTTCCTTATTGCTGTTTCTATCTAGGCATCTAATACCTATATTATAAACAGTATGCACATTGTATTTCTATTCCATAATTTCATATGTTAATGCATTTTATAGTACACAAATTCTCTATGGACCACAGTCTATGCAATCTTCAAAAGTGTGCTTCAACTGTCACTATCAAATATTAAATTCTACTACATATCTTTTATGTTGTCTGGCTCCATAAATGTATGACTAAAAAAAAATATTTGTTCATAACACAGTTAAGATCCTCATATACCTGTTGTACTAGCTCTTCATGGCACAGTCTGTTTTTTTTTGCTTTCATTTCTTGTCAACGTTTTTTTTCTAAACATAAAGTTATTCTGTCACAAGTTTGTCTCTTTTAACTAATCTCCTGAAATCTTCTAAAATGATTTAAGACATAATTTCTTAACAGGGTTTTAAACTTAATTTCATCCAAGAGTTCCTGGATATCTTTTGTATTTATATTCATAATGTTTCTATGTATATTTATTCTCAGTTCGTTAATGTCTAAGACCATCTTTCAACACATCAACAAAACCCGTTTCCAGAACCATTTCTATATCTTCACATGCCACCACTTAGAACATTAACAGTGCTGTTCCTGTTCATGTTCAGTCAGATGCACTCACAGTATTAGAAATACCCCCCACATAGTGTTTCACCTCTTGCATATATAACCATATGTGAGACCTTACTAGTGTCTGACATTACTGTAATCATTTTATATGCACCATTTTCAATTAGAAACATACCATTTCAATTTAATTCAGCTCTTTCACTGCTTCTGTAGTTCCATCATGTACAGAAAAATCCTATCAAAAGAATCATATGCTGGTTCAATACCTCTCTGAACTCAGAGTGCATGCCCAGGGACTGGAGGAAAGCACATGTGCTACCTCTCCATAAGAGTGGGCCCAAGGATGTACTGGGGAACTACAGACTGGTTTGCCTTACTGCAATTGTGGGAAAACTGATGGAGACAATCCTCAAGGAAAGACTGGTGCAATTTTTTGAGTATAATAATCTTCAGGACAACAGGAAGAACAGATTTGTCTCGGGCAGATAGTGCCAGAAAAACATGGTTGATTTTTATGAGTGGGTTACTAGGGCACTAGACAGGGAACATGCAGTGGATGTCCTCTACCTGGATTTCAGCAAGTCCTTTGACTCAGTGCACACAGTAAGCTGACCTGCAAGATGAAGAGTCAGAGAGCAGGGAAGAAACTGGTCAGATGAGTTGAGAACTGGCTACAGGGTAGACAGCAGAAAGTAGTACTGTGTGGGGAGGCATCTGAACCCAGGGCAGTAACAAGTGGTGTACCACAGGGCTCAGTGCTGGGACCAGTCCTGTTTAACATTTTCATAGCCGACATTGTATTAGGGATTAAGAGCAAGATCAGTATCTTTGTAGATGACACAAAGATTTGTGCCGAGGTAGATGAGGGGTAGGGAACAAAAGTACTTGAAGAGGATTTGACAAAACTGGAGGAATGGTCTCACAGTTGGCAGCTTAGTTTCAATGAAAAGAAGTGGAAAGTGATGAATTTAGGAGGCAAGAACCCAGGACACAATTACTGGCTGGAGGGTGTCCCATTAACAAAATCCAAGGAGAAGAAGGATCTGGGGGTGTTGGTAACCAGGGAGATGAACCATTCTGCTCAGTGCAGCAAGGCAGCTGCGAAGGCAAACAGGATGCTAGGGTGCATAGCAAAGGGGGATTACTTCTACGAGTGGGGAGATCATCTTGCCCCTGTACAGGTCCCTGGTAGAGATGGGCAAAGTGGCCTCAATACACTCCATGGAGTGGTTCACAGAGTGAAGGTGAATTTACAGAGTGCACCACAACATGAAGCGGAGTACTTTGTGTTATAAATGGGTAACTCGAAGTCCATTGAAACTAATGACTTTGCATTACTCTGCCTTCCCAAACCACTACTCCACCAATTTTTAAGATGAATTATATTGAAAACAATGTACTTCACCTCACTTCACCTTGTTTTAAGCTCCAAAGGTGAATTTTACAGTGATTCATGGGATTTCAGATCACATGAGCTCTAGATTGCTCTGCTCATCCTCAGTTTGGGGTAGTGTGCATAGGAAACTGTTTGCTCTGAGAGCTCTCTGTGATTCAAACCTTTTAAAAGCTGTTAAAAAAGGTTTTTGAGTCATTTCTTTTGTTGAAACTTTAGTTTATCGATTGTAGGAAACCCTCCTGTGCTCATATTATCAAGCGTTTATTGTTAATGTGTGGATTTTGAATGTTAATGTACAACATTCAGTCTGTGTACTGAGAGACAGTGGAAGGGTGCTTTGGGGGAGGAGGCATATCTGGTGTAGGTAGATTTAAGTTGGACAAACAGGGTTCTTTGTTTTTTGGTTGTATTTTTCTTGTATAACTGACTGTGTTATTGTACACACAGTAATAGTTTCAGCAATTGTTGACATTTTTTTTGCTGATTGTGTGTGTTGTAGTCTGGAGGGACCTGGTGCAGCATTGAGGTTGATTAAAAAACTTTGTATATTACTGAAATTTTAAATTTGGTATGTATTAATTGTAGACAAATTCTGTGTGTGTTTGAGTGTGTGTGCGGTGTGAGATGTGACATTAAATAATACACCTTTTATGGTGCCACAGTGTAGTTGCAGGTGCTGCAGTGTGAACCTGCTATCCACTGCAGCTGTGTGATTTTATACTGCCATTGTGGTATCTTTTCTTGGTTTTGCACTGCAGTAATCTGCAGTCAGTGCTCCCCCTCACTGGCAAAAGGTATTCTTTTCCAGATTGGATTGTCTGTGACTTGAGAACACCACCGGTTAGTTAAGTGTTTTTTTGGGCTTCACATCCAGTGTCACCCCCCCAGCCCCTACCCAGAGTGAATGTTCCAAAATCTGAATTTGTTTGGAATATTCCTGTTGATCCCCCAAAATGCCTGCAGAGAGACATGCAAGAAAAGCTTTTTCTCACCATGGCACTGCTGCTAGTGGTAAAATTTTCTGTGGGCATGGTAGTAGTATGCAGTCACAGAAGTGAGAAAAGGTATTTCTCCTTCAATGTTTTTACAGCGTGATCAGTCACTTCACTCATAGTTGGAGGAGATGATGTTGTCCCAGCTGGTGGTGTTAGTGCAGTTGCTGGTGGTGGTATGAGTATTGCTGCTTCAAGTTCCAGTTCTGACCAGTTTACCGTGTCCAAAAATATAGTGGAGTGTGAAACAGTGGCAGTGAGTGACAGTGTAGATGATGTCATACTCACCAGTAACTGAACATGCGGGTTCTGATCATCATGTCAATGATAGCAGACAATGTGGCATTTCTTCCACTGTGGTTCAGGTCATGCATTTGCCATGCAGTGATTCACAGTGTGATGAAAAAGTTTTGGTTGATGGTGGTGCTGCTGATGATGATGTTGCTGTGGTTGCAACATGCAGTCCATATGCCAGCATCCAAGCAGAAGATGTGAATGATGTTGATGAATATGATGTCGATGCCAGTGAACCCTGTTGGGAACCAGAGAAAAAGAAACTCAAGGTGGCTGTGTCTGGATCTATTTGCATTTCCTCCCCTTCCATAAAAAGTTGTGATTTACCAGTTTCAGTTGATGATGATGACCCAGTAATAAAGACAGGTAGTCGTGGTGGTCAATTGTAGTCCAACTGTGTCCTGCCTGAAAAATCATGTAGCACACCCCCCATTTTATGGCTAAAAAAAAATGGAGTCCAATAAGCAGCATCAGGGGGGACATGTTAAAACTAGACCATCAAAATCCCTTGTTTGGGATTTTTTTGTGGAAGATGCAAATGATGAGTCAGTTGCAATCTGCCAGGGTTGCCAGGTGCGTGTGAGTCAAGGTAAAAAGGGGAGCCATCTGGGCACAGGAGGACAGCATACACATCTTAAGAATAGGCACATGGCACTATGAACTCAGCACAAGATGGCCACTTACAAGTGTATCACAGTGGGGTGCTCACCCTCGTCATCAACCATAATGAGCATGTTATCCCCTTCCATGACTGTAGCATCAAGTAGACAATTAAATGTGTGCAGTAGTGATGAAATAACAGCAGAGGATTATGACAGGCATGATGAGGTGGAAGAGCAGAATGATTTTGAAGTCTTGTCCAGTGGTGGTGACAGTAGCAGTTTTTGTGCTGGTGGTGGTCAATGCAGTATGTGTAGTGCAAGTAGTACATCAACCTCTGTTGTTAAATCTGAGAAAATAACTGCATTTCTGGGTTTGTCATCACCTTTGCAACTGTCTTCATTACATGTCCACACTCCACCTCCTGCCATTCGCAGGGCAGAACGATTTACCATCACACCCCATGTAAAATGTTTGTCAGCCCACGTTACAGAGTGTTTTGGTGCATAAGCCGAAGTACCCACCAAATCATACAGTGTCATGTGAACTCAATGCCGCTGTAGTGGAAATGCTTGCAATTGATCTTTTTCCCCTTCTCCTCTGTGCAGAATTCTGGGTTCCTGTGGTTTGCTGCATGTGCCTGTCCAAAATGGACAGTCCCATCCAGGACATACTTTTCGACCCGTGCTGTCCCCAGGTTGAACCATACTGTGTCCAACTCAGTAAGACATGCCCTTGAACATTCATCCTCTCCATTCATCCATTTAAGTATGGACATGTGGACAAGTGGCAAAACAGGGGGGAGTTCATATTTGTGTATAACTGCACAATGGGCACAGGTGCCGGGGGTTGTTTGTGTTGTTGGTAATGTGAATAATCAGTGTAGTAAGGTGGAGTGTCATGGTAGCAAACTTCCAGGAATTCAAGTCAGCGTGCAAAGATTGCTATGCGTAATGTGACCTGTTCACACACTGGTGAAAACATGTTGTACATGGTACTGAATGAAATTGACAAGTGGCTGAACCCCCTGTCCCTGAGAGCTGGGTTCATAGCAAGTGACAATGGGTCAAATGTGGTGAAATGCATCACAAATGGTGGCTTTTTTCAGGTTCCATGCATTGCCCACTGTTTAAATCTTGTGGTGCAGGAGTTTCTGCAGCACCCTGAAATAAAGGAAATGCTGGAAGTTGTATGCGGTGTCTGTTCTCACTTTTCACACTCTGCAAGTGCTCATTACCAGTTTCAGCAGTTGCAGATCTGAAACAGTCTCCTGCAGCACCACTTGAAGCTGGAACTTGTCACCTGGTGGAACTCCACTTTATACATGGCAGAGAGGTTGTATGAACAGTACAAAGCCATCTCAGAATATCTTGTCATGCACACTAGCCGTGACAGTTCATGGGCCTCCATGTCTATGACGACTGAACAGTGGCACCTCATGGACTCTGTAATAAGAATCTTGAGGCCTTTAGAACATGCCACACAGGCAGTGAGTGGCTAGTCTGCCTCCATTAGCCAATCAATTCCACTGCTGTGGGTACTGAGGCAGACATTAGTGAATGTACAGAATAGCCTTGATGTTGCTGGAGAAAGTGCTAGCAGTGTATTGCTGAAACACATGCTGACATTATTCGACCAGAATCATCACATCTTGAGCATTTAGCATAGTGACAACTTTGCAATACCAACAATGCTGGACCCATGATACAAACGAGGAATTGTCTCAGTACTGGAGTGTGGGCCTGAACAGGTAAAAAATGTCAGTGGGCAACTAGTGTGCTTGGTTCATGGGCCACAGAAGTCATGTGCCAAGGTCAGGAAACTTGAGCAGCATAATCAGGCTGAAGGTGAACCTGGAGGAGTAGTATCAAGCATATCCTGTAAGGGGAAGGGGACTGCAGTTCCAGGTGGTCTGTCATCAAAAGCGGCTGGTGTTAAGCCACTTTGGGAGACTTTGTCCCAAGTGAGGATTTGTGACATAAATGATTCCGGAGAACAGAATGATACATAAACCACTGGACTTAGAGCAGCACAGTGAATGGTTGAGTCATATGTGTCTGAAAACAGGCATCTGTCAATCACTGATGGTCCCCTTTTATACTGGATTGGAAAGGTCAGTGAATGGCCAGAGCTGACCGCTGTGGCACTGAAGTACCTGATATGCCCACCCTACAGTGTGAATGTTGAGAGGATATTCAGCACAATAGGTGCAATAGCTTGGGATTGTCATACAAACCTCTTTCCTGCAAATGTAAGTTTGCTGACATTCATAAAAATGAATTAGAGGCACATACCAGCTCAGACTGCAACCTCAGTATTCATACCCTGGCATACTCATGGTTTTGCTGATGTTGAAGAAAGGGACCATCTTGGTGACAATGTCAGCATGAAGCGGCCTACCACTGATGTAGATGATAACACAGTGGAGAAAGAATTTTCCCGTGGTTCAAATTCAGACATTGAAGACTGCGAGGGCAACTTTCTTTCTGAGGATGATAATGAATGATGATGAGGCTAATGTTGGCAGGTTTTAACTTAAGTGGTTTAAAGGTGACCAGCCATGTGGCCCAGAGGGTTGAGGCACTGGACACCACACCTCGTGCTGCACCGGTGACCAGGGTTCAGGATTGAGATTGGGTCACTGGGGGTCGGCAGGGGAGAGGAAGGATTGAGCATCCAGAGGACAGCTCTCCTTCCTCGGGGGGATCCAAGGACTATGACTGGCACTGCAGTGACTGCTGGTGGAGACCGGAGGTACTGCAATGCTACAGGGCTTGACTAGAGGGCTGAGGAGCCATGACAAGACATTCCCTGAGATCATTCCACATCGCGGCTCCACCTGGGGGGCAGGGGTGAGGGCAAAATGAGAAAAAAAATGGAAAATACCTCCACCTCCTGATAGGTGACGGAGGGTATGGGGGTTGGTCCACCACACCCAGAGTTGAGCCTTCATCTCACCCCTGTGTACTCCAATCTGCCACACTGTGCCAGACTGGATTATTAGATAGAGCACCAGGAGGAGTGTATCTGGTGGTCCTGCCTCGGGGGACTCAGAGCCAGGGGGCTGGGCAGTAGCAGCGGCAGATGGAAGGGATGAGAGGAACTTCAGATGGGTGGGACAAGGACCAGAACCCCATGTGACCGCTTCTGAAAGAGTTCAGGTGAGTGGAGTGAGAAAGAAAGATAAAAACAGAAAAAAAGTGGTTAAAAGGCTGTCACATGTCTTGTATGATGCGTGTTCTCTTTTTCATAAAATTAAATCACTGTCCCATGCATACTGCCTCAAATTCCATATGTCACATCATCACAATTATAACACAGAGCACAGTATATCCTGGCCCCTGAACTACCACCACCATAAGACCACTGTTCTCCACTACCACCACAGGGCATGTGACTGTGAGTCCCCCTGGACTACCACCACCATAAGACCGCTGTTCTCTTCTGCCACCATAGGGAATGTGACTGTGTGTGTCCCCTGACTACCACCACCATAAGACTGCTGTTCACCACTGCCACCACCACCAGATGCAGGAAGATGTGAGAGTGAATGTCATCATATGCCACAGTTATGACCACCAACACCCACCATCAGTGTCATTGTGACAATGTTTTCCATTACATTGACCATGCCAAGGGAGAGGGAGTTGAACAGGAGACCACATCCATCAGCCACAGGCACAAGGCTTCTTACTATTAAAACTATAAAGTGAATATGTGTACTAATGTGTTTTTTATGCTATTCAACTTCCTTTAGCTGTGTGTTTTGTTTTCTGTTACTTTTCTGAGCTACAATGGTCAAACACATACGGCCAACTTACTATTTTTTTTTTACAGGTTAACAACATATGACTGTCCTTCACTGAAGGTCTGTATCAATGGTTACAGCAGCAGTACTGTCTAAAGGAACCTATGGAATATCCATTTCCAATCCATACTGGTAAGTATATCAATTTTATTTCATCTGTTCCTTTTTTTCATAAGAGTGCAACAAATTCAACAGAGGATTCTTAAACTAGGTGACATGTGTACATCACAAAAAATATTTCTGCAACATATCATGCACTGTATTCCAAATTTGCAGCTGTCCAGCCATGACCGTGTTGAAAAAGTTGGACCCAGGTTGTGTTACTTGACAAGATGTGGATTTGAAATATATCTTGAGTTGAGATGCAGGGACACTGACACAGTATATTTGTTACACAGCCTGGTGCTAAATTAAGTTGTGATCTGATGATTGCAGTGGGACAGCTTGCTATCTGTGTTAATCCAGATACTCGTGGAACAGCCTTGGCTTAAACATAATGTCTTACTGCTGCAATCAAGTTGTAATAGATCCTTCATTTATTTTTTTTAGGAAACTTCCAGATGCTTTCTTGTCTCATAGTTGCCTTATCCAAAGAACTTCTTCAACATCAGGCCCCCCCCCACCGGGCTGGGGCAGACATGCAACAAGCAGAAGTCATTTCAATCGATGACCATGACCATCATTACCAGACTGGAGAAGGATGCAGATGAAATCTGTGAAGAAGTAACAAATAATAAACCATTAATGAGAACTACTTGCAAATATGCTCCCCATCCAAAACAATACTTACCTTCATTGGCTTGAAAGTATTCCATTTCCAATTTTAATGCCAACATTTCTCATCAAGCACTGGAATGTGCACACCAACAGTATCTGTGATCTGGGATACAAAACAATACAATTAGTACATGTCTGTATATATCAACCCCCTACCTAGAAAATACACACAATATATATATATATATATATATATATATATAATCAACTCACCAAGGCTACTATTAGTCCACAAAGGACACCCTTTCATCTGAGGTGATTGCATCACATTTGCGGGAATCACAGCACAATTTGGATCAGCAACAGTTCTCTCTCAGTCATCATTTCTGATGGAACACTGAATGGATTCATGTCATGGTATCCCTCCTTCACACAGTTTGGCAAGGCACTGTGCATCATGAGTACATCATCATCACAGAGTATGTAAACTTTCTGGACACAAGACAGATGCATTTTGGGGATGCATGAAAAATTCAGGGAACTCTGTAGCCACTGTGCATGAGTGATTGCGCAATACATGCTGTGGGACTTTGCATATAGTGTAAAACTCACATTTCACTTCCTCAGCACTTGGGAATTTTCTGGACACAAGACAGATGCATTTTGGGGATGCAGAAAAATTATGAGAACTCTGTGTGACCACTGCACATGAGTGACTACGCAATACATTCTGGGGGACTTTGCATGTGGTGTAACACTCCCATTTCATTTCCTCAGCACATGGGCATTTTCTGGACACAAGACAATTGCATTTGTGTGTTGTGATTGTGAGCACATAATGTCATACTTAAATTATAAATTAAAGCAGCAGTGCAACAATGTGGTGAAAATCTTGACCTATACTTTTTTATGCTATTTTACATTGCCAGCCACTAGTTACCTCCTGACTTGTATGATACCCTTCTTTTCACAATTTGTGTCTGCTTTACTACTTTTTCTCATGTCTGAAAAAAATGAGCACACCTTTTAATATGACTCTGACCAGGTTTTCATCATTATTTGCAGCTGTTTTTGAATAAATATTGTTCTGTGCGGTCATAAAACACTGCCTGCTGCATAATTCTTAATTTTACAACAGCAGTAATATATTATAACTGATGGAGAAAACGGGAAAATACTGACAAAGACCACCATATTAAAAACAGTGCTCCTTTTATTATTTCAAACATGAAAAAAAAATACTAAAGCAGACTCAAATACTGGAAAGAATGGTATCATACAAGTCAGGAGGTAAGTAAAGTGGCAATGTAAAATAGCATAAAAAAGTATAGGTCAACATTTTCACCAGATTGTTGCACTGCTGATTTAATGTCTATTTCAAAAAAGAAATATTTCAGGAGCCTCAATAATGTTTACTTTGTGTCGTGACTCATGATTTGAACTGTTTCACAAACAGCATGACTGAGCAGTGCAAGTATGTTGGGCTAAACTGCATGTGTGCTGTCAGTGTTCTTATCTGTGTGTGCAGACATTATCCAGTTTCGTGCAAACATATATATATGGTGTGACTTTTTGCAGTATCTCAAGAATAAAGATAAGAATGAATATATGATGTATATTTTATTTATACCATCAGCATCAGCTGAGTAAGTGATATGATATTTTTTCAGAGGTATCAGGTCACTGTGCACCTCAGTCATTCACAGTGCACACATGACTTTGCGGAGATCATAGCACAAAACACACATGCTCTCCTAAAAATCATATGTGCAGAATGTGATTAAGGTGCAGTCTGGCCAGACTCCTCTTAAAAAATATCGTATCACTTAGTCCACTGATGATGACGGTGACAATAAAATATACATTATTCTTATTGCTTTTCTTCATACCATAAACACTGCAACAAGTCAGCAATATTTGTTTGCAAGAAGCTGCACAATGTCTGATGTCACACACACACACACATATGAAACAACACTGACTGCACACATGCAATTTAGCACATCATGCTTGCACTGCTCATACTAGCTTTTCCACAACCACTCCACAACAGAAAGTTAACATTACTGAGCATTGGATAATAATAACAGGGCAATAAGGAGCATATATGACTGTATGTGTATGTATATATTTAAAGGGAAGCAGTCAGCAACAGGAGCTCTTGCCCCCTGCAAGGCTTGCCCTCAGGTTAAGCCTTTTAAGTATGTTGTGGCATTTTTTTCATGCTGTAATATACTTTATTTTAATAAAGAAAAGTCAGCAGCCTGGAAGTATGGTGGAATGGATGCTATGGGGGCTCCATTATGTGTAAAGGAAAGGAATGGCGGAGATGCACCATGCACTTCAATACTTGCGTATTGAAGTGCATGGTGCATCACCGTTGAACCTTTACATCTAATGGAGCCCTCATAGTGTCCGCCATACTTCCAGGTCACTGACTTTTCTTTATTAAAATAAAGTATGTTGTGGCGTGAGAAAAATGCCACAACATGCTTAAAAGGCTTAACTGGAGGGTAAGCCTTGCAGGGGGCGGGTCCTCCTGTTGCTGACTGCTTCCCTTTAAACTAACATTGTAGCCTTCCCTCTGTCTGTTATTAAACATAAACAAAAGACAAAACACTACAGCAGTATGGCGGATCCCCTAATGTTCCAGCAGTAGATGGAGCATCAACATAATCTGCAGCTGGTGTTGCTTGATCTGCTTCACTTACTGCTGGACAGCACCCACCCTCTTGTAATTTTCCTCCACCACAGCCCACAAAAGCGCTATGTCTACCTGCATTGCAGGCATTGTGGAGTCCACTGATGTGAGTGGAAAGCAAAGTAATTGTGATGGTGAGAGTGGTGCTGGTGGCAGTGTGGAGCAGTTGCTGCTGTGGCCCTGCTCTTGATGTGGTGATGCACAACTGCAGTGCCCCTTGCCACTGCCACAGAAGAGCCAGTAGGTGGAGGCCTGGCCCTTCTGTGGCAGCTTACATCTCTACCTTGTGGTGGTTTAACATATGTGTGCACTAGCCCCCCCATCCCCAGATGTGTCCCCCGGGGGCCATGGCTCACCTGCACACCACAAAGCAGACACACCACAAGGCTGCTGTCCCCCCAACACAGTTGAAAAACTGCCAAACTGGGGAGCTGCACAGGGGGACCAGGTACAGGAGGGGCAGATGTAGTGCCGGCAGCATGGTCACGCACCTGGGGCTCCACCTGCTGCTGTAGAGATGGTGCTGCTGGAGCTCCTGCAGCTGCTACTGGTGGAGGTGGTGGTGGCAGACTTGATGGATGTGGCAGTGGCACTGGTGGTGCTGCTGCTTCTGGAGTGGGGGAAGCAGGACCAAAGAGTCTGGAGCAGTCCAATGCCACCTGGCTATGACCCCCATGTGTGCATACAGTCCCCTCCAGCAATTGGCCACATACTGTCCCTGGTCCATCACACAAAAAACCACTCCTTCCCTCTACAACATGACGAGTGACTTCACACACACTCATACACACACACAAAAAAACTTAAAAAACAAAAGAAATCGGTCCCCAAAAAGAACTGACACAACAGTACAAAAAAAAGGTAATGAATTAACTTTTAAAAAAGCTTTTGGGTTTCTGGAATTTGCTCAAGAAAGAAATTAATAATGAACACTCCTCTCTTACACAGAATGCTTCCACCTTTTACCTCCACAAAGGAGTAAGTGAAAGTATCTGCTTGTATGACTCACTTCCTTCCTGCTTGGCTAAAGCATGTGACTTACAGGACTGTAAGCCTTGTGATGTGTGTGGGGAGGGACTGCCTAAAGCACCTATATTGTTGTCATTCCACCTTACTTCATGTTAAGGCAGAATAACAATGTGAAGTCATAATAACAAAGTGAAGTGAGCACTTTTCAATGCCCACTTCGCATAGCATTATGATAACGTGAAGTGGCCACTTAGTGTTCACTTCTCAAGCAGAATTTAATTTTGCTGCATCTCTAATCCCAGGTGAGACTGCGCCCAGAGTATTTCATGCAATTCTGGTTCTCCTACTTGAAAAGGAACATCAAACTACTGGAGAGGGTACAGCACAGGGCAACAAAAACAATCCTGGGGTTGGGGGACAGAAAATATGAGGAGATACTGAGAGAGCTCAATATGTATACCCTGGAGGAGAGAAGGGAAAGAAAGCAGGCTGCAGGATGTGCTTGGATCTGCATCCTAGCTCAGCGAGTATATAAACCATCAAAGAAATGGCACTCAGCGCATTTCACTATAGCTGCTAACACAGTATACATCTGTTAGGTAAGAACCATAAACATCTTCACTCAGCATCTCAATGTCAACACTCTATGTAGCCAGGAATTGCAAGCTGATAATTGAATAAGGACAAGCAAGATATACAATGGGCAATATCTAGGAACTCTCAGATTAAATGAAGTTTAACACTGTGTTAAGGAATTAGTATGTCTTAAATAATTTTAGGACATCTAGGGAGAACAGCTAATATAGCCAAGCTTGTTACACAATAAAGTATAACCCTGGTTATCTGAATGCAACGGGAGACATCAAAAATGTTCGGATAATCGGGGTTTCGGTAAATAGAGAGATTAGTACTTTTATACAACATCCATTATGTTATATGCAGTGCAGATACTGTGTTTTGATAGTAAGACACAGAGAACGTTGTTTGATATAAAAAATAGTTTACTTTACAGTTACTGGACATTTTATTTAATCTGAAGTTATGTAAAAAAACATTCATCTCAGATACATCACTGTGAAAAACTGCGTGATCGCACTCTGCTTCTTAGAATGATTTGATTTTTCAAGCACCTATAGTCTAAGGTTTCTAAGAAGCAGGGTGTGGAGGTAGTCAGTATTTTCTTGCCTTTCTAGCCATAGCAGACATTTTTTGAAAGCTTCCATGGCTTCAGTCACCATGGGTCCCTGTACAGTCCCTCAGCTCCATCTCCCATCTCGTCATCTTCCTCGTTCATCACTTCCATGACCTCAGGATTATTCTGTGCAATGGCAATGATAGCCTCATCATTCAGTTCCCTGAATCCATCATCGTGGGCATCACAGTCAAGCCAAGTCAGTATGGAACCACACTGCTTGAAGATGTTATAGTTCATCCAGGCATTGCTTTGTGCCGTATAGGTGACAGGCAGAGTGAACATATTGATGTGCTTAAAGCACTGTGGCCTCATTGATTTGCCAATGACAAGGAGTTTCAAACAGTGGGACCCGGTGGCATTTGTACACCCCAGCACAGTAAGCCTTTCTTTGTTCTTTTTGAACCCTAGTGCACACTTCTCTGATCATGATGCTAGGGTTTTCTCTGGCAGCATCTTCCAATACACACCCGTCTCATCCACATTATAAATCTGCATGGGACAAAGCTGTTCTGCTTTCATAAGGTCTGACAATTTTTTTCGAAATGGTGCAATGCTATCATTAGCAGCAGACAGCAACTCCCCTGCCACAGATAGCTGTCTAATCCCATGTCTCTTTTTAAAGCAAATTTAATGAGCCTTTGCTTGCAGTGAATACTTCATCATGCTCATTCATGTTGTTCTGGTAGGTGACTGCTTTTTGCTTCATGATAGGGCCAGAAATAGGGATTCCTTTAACACGATTTTGTAGGAACCAAAGATAAATGCCTTTCTCTAATGCCTCATCCCTACTCCCCTTCATGCTTTTCCTTTTGCTGTGGCTATCAGGGCAATCCAAAGTAGCTGCGTATTCCCTGATTTTTTCATGAGCTGTGCAGATATCACAAACCGTAACATTGTCTATGTTAAATTTTCTGGCTATAGAGACAATCTTCTCACCACTGTCAAGGCATTGTAGAACGCGTAGCTTTGCCTCAATGTCGAGGACACACCGTTTTCGCTTGCCAGCCATCACAAAGCTGCCACAGAGAAACAAATCTGATGATGACTGCAAGACTAATAATGATTTAAACTGATGAGTGTCAGATGAGACCGAAGGGCTGTTAACTAATTTAATCAAACATCTAAGAGGCTAATAGCCAACAATCAAGTGTTTAGTTTGTGTGAGCAATGTAATGCAATCGGGGGGAGTGCACGAGAAAAGCTTGCATCTTAATTTCATTTAATTTCATTTATGTTTAACGAAAAAATGTGATTAAGCGTACCCCAGCTCAGCAAGTCTTTCTTTGTCTGCATTTTAATTTTGTTTATTTTCGTTTATGTTTAACGAAAAATGCGGTTATTATAGTTTTGTTGGGGGACACAATAGAATTTCGGATAATCCGGAGGTTCGGATAATTGGGTTTTGGATAATCAGGGTTAAACTGTAATTTTATGTCTAAAGAAATCTTGACAAAAAATAAATGCTGAAAAAACAGACTGTGCCATGAAGAACTAGTCCAATAGGTATGTGACGATCATTTTTATTTTAGTGTTTGTTGACTGGGTAAGTCCAGTAGACAGATTCTGCCTATTTTCAGGCACAACCTGGGGGAAGGGGATATAGATGAATGCCAACTGACTTTGAACAAGATTAAGCTGTTGGTGGTATTTTTAGTGAATGAGGGGGAATCTGGCCAAGGCACCAGGGAATTTCCCCTACTCACAGGTAAGGGAACCTCTGACATTCTGGCTACTGGCCAAGATAGCAATGGATGCACATCAGGAGAAGGTGGAGGACATGGAGGTGGGAGAGGTGATCTCAACTTCCACTTCGACAAACGCTGGCACTAACAGTTAGACAACATTGGTAACTGAAGAGGTGTGAGAGGTGCCTCAAGAAATGCTGCAGCACACCACAGACGCAATGCAGGCAAACTTGCCTGATTTGGATTTTGAGGATGAGATGTTGATCGAGAGTGGCTCACATGAAGAGGATTCCTTTTTCTCATCTCAAGAAAGTGAACTGCCTGAAATGAGGGATTTACAACACCTGTTCGAAATTGAAGAGCGCAAGTTCGCAGTTAAGAAACTCAGACTTCAAAAGGAAATTAGGAGACTCTGCGCTGACAGTCTGGGTGGTGCTGTTACATTTACAGTAAAGGATGATGGTGCAGGAGCATCAAAGGGGCTGCTACCAGATGCAGCAAGGACTGCAGAATGGTGCGCTGATACTTCAACACAGAGAATGCCTCAGGATGTGAGTACATTGCTTTTTGATACTGTGAATAAGACTGTGACTGCAAATTCTGAAAAAAGAGTCCATTTTACCTATATTAAAGCAGAATGATCCTCATGCATCTGCCTGGTCTGTGGACACAACATTGCAAAGTGCTGGCTGGGAAAAGGCAACACCCTCAGGGTCATGGGAGTCGGGTTCATCCCCAGTAAGAATGCCTAGTCCTAGGGACTTTTTGGATCTGATGTTAGCTTCTGCAGCAAGGGTTGATAAGCCAGATCCATTACAATTGCCTACCAAATTGAACATTACTCAACACCCCATATTGCAATTGCCACAGGCTCTTCGACCATTGAGGAAGATCTGGGAGGTTCCGCAACAGGAACTTACAGTGTCTGTGGCTCACTAGGTAGCACACTCACCTCTAAGGTCAGGAGATCAGAGGACTGTGGGTTCAGTTCCCACATATGGCACTTGGGTTAATATCCCAGTACTGACACTGCAGTGCAGCATGAGAGGGGTGCTGCACTTCTGAGGTGCTGTCTTTCTGATGAGATGTTAAACTGAGGTCCCATCTGCCTGGATTGGTGGTAGTTCAGGGGGATGTTAAAGATCCCATGGCACTTATCAAAAAGAGTAGAGGAGTTTTTATTGATAAAGCACATATTGCATACAGTGTCACATGTTATTACAATCAAAAATCAAACTATAACATATACCTAATAACACTAAAAAGTAAAACACAAAAGAGATATGTAAACAAAAACATTTTTTACAACTCATATGATCCTGAGTACTGGTTTTGTTAAATCAGTTTAAAATATCTATCTAATTCTTTCTATTATTCCACAAGTAGTTCAAAAAATACAAAAAAATAAGAAAAATTTAAACATTTATACCTTTGAGAAAATATATTCTTTATTTTCCTCAAAAAATAACCTGTAAGCATCATCATGAGCTATATTTTACGTTATGAAATTCACCTGTTACTTGTATTTAATAAAAAACTGAAACTCTTTCCACAGTTTTAATATTTTGTTGGCATTATATTTACTTACATCATTTAGATACACATTTTTCTTTGCTTGGGAACGTAAGTAACTGAATACTTCATAAGGCATTATTTTTTCATGTATTGCCCATTGACACCTGGCTTGCCATAAATAAAATCTTAAACAACAAAAAAAAAATCATCAGTGTATCATAATTAAACTGAGGTTGTAAAAAGGCACAGTTCCCAATCACCAGCACATCATAAGTAACATTCTGTAGCCATCTCAAATTCCATTTTGTTGCTAAAATGGTCCATAAGGGTTTGGAATATGAACATGATAATAAAAAATGTTCCATAGTTTCTTCTGTATTAATACAGTCCAAATATGGGCAATTTCTTTCTTCTAATACTTTGTGTTTTGCATTACCTCTAATATTTAATTTCCCATAAACTGTGAGCCACAGTATTTCCCACATATGTTGTGGTACTCTTTCATTTGTAAGTTGTTTTAAAACCAAGGTAGTAAAGCTAGAGTGATACTTCTTAAAACAAGGTTGAGTAGGGTAATTTTGAGTCATAATTTCTTGATAGAAATCAGTCCTTGTGCCTTGCATAATTATCAATTTAGCAATATTCCATTTAAAAAGTTTTTGAGCTGCAGGTCCAAAATATTCTGGAATATGTAGATGTGAATGCAATTTAAGGGCTATATTTTTCCATACAAAAAAATATTGTTCCAAAGTATATTTAACCCAATGATGAGCAATAGAGGATATTATAGATAGACCATATTTAACAGTATGAAAAATAAATAATGAGTGTAAAAATATTATAGGCTCTATAATACCTAATACACCTTGTTTTTTTTATTTAAATAGGTGTAACTCCTGTCAATAGGATTCAATTTGGTGCTCCATAACATTTGAAAAAAAAATATTGTATATTTTTGTTTCAAATTTGATTGGAAGGAGAAATATATATGCCCATATTGTAATTGTGGAATAATACATTTCTTCAGGATTTGTATCCTTTTCAATTTAGATAACTTCCAATGCCTCCAACTCTGTATTTTATTATCTACTTTTTGCAAAGCAGTTTCCTAGTTAATCTGAGAACTATTTTGTTGTCCAAAATAAATACTCCAAATTTTTATAGAGGTTGTGGTTAATGTTATTCCTTGTATTTGACAGGAAGATAAAGCCCCTGAACCTATTAGAAGTCCTTTACTTTTTGAATAATTAAGCTTAGAATTTGAAACATGGGCATATAAATATAGTTCCTGCAAAAAAATATATCAAATGATGATAATTTGAAAAGAAACTGCAAATATCATCTGCATATGCCTGAACCAATAATTGTAGCATGTCAGTTCCATACAATCCATCCCATTTAGTTCCTCAGTCAAATGTCTTAATAAGGGGTCTAATGTGAAAATATATAAAATTGGGCTAAGGGGTCACCCTTGCCTAACCCCAGTAAATATCTGAAAACCCTCTGTTATTTGTCTTTTAATAAGTATTTTTACATAAAGTTTAGAGTAAAGTAATTTTATATGTCTGATTACATCTAATGGTACTCCATATTTTTCAAGAGTGGAAAATAAAAAGGAATGTGATATCCTGTCAAATGCTTTTTCTTGATCTCCTGAAAGAATACAACCAACATTTCCTAAAATAGTTAAATGTTCTACAACATTCCTAATTATTATAAGTGCATCCTGAATTTTTCTATTTGGAAGTCCACAACATTGATGGGGAGAAATAACTACATTTGAAAAATGTTTCAATCTAGTATTCATTATGTGAGTCAGGATTTTATAATCTGCATTCAGTAAAGTAATTGGTATCCAATTTTGAATTTTTGATCGATCCCCTGATTTGCGTAAATACACTATTAAACCTTTGATAAATGAATAATGTATTATATTATTTTGAAAATAAAAGTTATAGGCTTTCACTAAACAGAGGACTAATAGTGATTCAAAGGCTTTAAAAAATCATTAGGGCGTCCATCAAGACCTGGCGATGTATTGCGTTTTAAAGATGTTATTGCTGTTTCTATTTCTATGGTCGTTATCTCTTTTTGTAGTTGCTTAGTTTCTACTGTAAAGGTGGGGATCTGTATATTATGTAAATATTTAGAAATATTTTGTTTTGTTGGGGGTTCAGATGGAATAAAAGATATATAGTGTTGTTGAATAATAGTCTCTATATCTTTAACAGTGTCCTTCTTTGTTCCATCTGGAGTGGTTAAACATTCTAAATTCATTGAGTCCTGTAGTTTTATTTGCATGCTTTAAATGGATCCCCTACTGGTGTTTTTTAGGTACCCCATAGAGCATTGCTTGAACAGTTTTTGCCCTATCATATTGAAAAAGTTGCATTTTTTATTTTATTTGAGAAATTTGAGCTGAATAGTCTAGTTTTGATAAATATGTCAAAGTGTACAAATGTTGCAATTGTGTATGTAAAGATAAATATTTTAGAAAGTTATCATTTGTTTTTTTTTCCCATATTTAATAAACCAATGTTTTAAATCTGCTTTTGGGTCTAACCACCATTCTCCTATATCTGTATATAAAAATTGTACTGACAATCTAGCAGTAAGGAGCAATGAAATATTATGTTGTACATATTGTTCTGTTAATATTGAATAATTTAACTTCCATCTGTTCCTTATCTTTGATTTCTCACTTTTGACAGCTAACCGTAATTTTAACTCCAGGTGATCTGAAAATTCTATGGGACTTATAGTCAATTTTTCAGGTGACAAGTTTGATGAAATAAAAATATGGTCTATTGTAGTTTTATAATTATTTCTAATATAAGTAAAATTTAAGCCTGGATTATATGTACTACAATCAAATAATCCTGCTGTAGCTATCATTTTCGTCAACATATTAGTATCACAATAACTTTTTTCCTTTTCTCTTGAGGCTTTTGTGCCTTCTGAATATCACAATTAAAATCTCCACAAAAAACACTTTATAAGAAGTTACTAAATATGGTTGAATAAGTTGAAATAAAGAAACCCTTTCTGCTTTAATCCGAGGACCATGCATGTTAATAAGGTGGCAATCCATGGAGTTCCAACAGCAATCAAGAATAAGAGTTCTACCAGGAATGAGATCTATCAATCTGTATAAATTAAAATTATAAGACCTGAACAAAATTCCTAAACCATCTGCACAGTCTAGTCCAAAGGACCAATATAGAGCTCCCCATAACCACTCTCTCTTAAATTCAATCACCTGTTCTCTGGTATACATCCAGGTTTCTTGCAGGAAATAAATACCTATTTTTTCCTCATGTATATGGGAAAAACAACTTGGTGTTTTACATTGTTTAATAAACTGTGAATATTTAAGGAACCAATTGTTAATGCAGCCAACATTATGAAAGAGAAAAAACAGAAGATAACACTCTTATGCATTCTTTTTTCACCTTTTCTGTTTCTTATTTTTATAGTCCCCTTGCTCTGCACTTGTAGCTGACTGTTCAGAACCTATCATTTGAGAGTCAGAGTCACCCTGATCCATATCAGAATCCACTCATTCGTAAACAAAGCAGTATATGTATTATTTGATTCAAAGGACACAGGAGGAGCAAGTACTTTTGGCTTCACATTCCTAGTAGATCTCCTCCTAGGTAATGCAGAAACCATTGGAGTGGTCAAAAAACCCACTTTAGTGTCATAAGGATCTGTGTAACAAACCGGGGAAAAAGTTACTTGGCTTTCAATTTTTAAAGAGGTAGGTTCGATTTTTAAGAAGGTCTGAGGGAGTGTTTCAGAAATAGCTATTATTTCATCTAGTTCTGTGACTGGGGGGGCAGGTGAAGGAGGAGATACTACAGGAGAAGGAATTTCAGATTGAGGAGATGGATTTATAACAATGTCCTGTGCTTTCTGGATTAATAGCTCTGGACTAATACAAGTAGCTTTATTTTTTACTGTCCAAGGGCAATCTCCAAAAACATGTCCATATTCTTCACACAAATCACATTTAGTGTGGTTAGCACATTGCATTGTGTTGTGACCAGTCTCTCCACAACTGTCACAACGAGCATTATCACATGTATTTGAAAGATGAGTCCTGAAACCACACTTGTAACAAGCTCTGGGCTGACCAGCATAAAAATAAACTCCACAATCCCTTACCAGCATAAATGAATTAAGAATATGCTCAATACCAGTGTTATTTTGGTGTAACTTCACTTTGTATTTCTATCCCCCAGTCCAAAACATTTCAGTGTCCAATATAGCTTCAGGTGCACTCAGGACATCACATTTTTGTGACAGCCAGTATGTAATATCTTCCACATTGACTCCCTCACTTCTAAGCAAATCCATAACATATTTAATAAGAGGTTTGGTTAAAGGGATTACCAAAAAGGGGGTCCATGTGGGGGGAAATTTAACCGGAGAATATTGTTCTCAAAATAATTCTAGAGCGTAAGTTGTTCTAAAGCTGACATCATAATTATCATCTCCAGATACATTAATTAAGGCATACACCTCTTTTGGAGGAAAATGTAACGAATCCTTCAAAAGTGTTTTCCCACACATTGTCTATCCGGTCTGTCTGCTATACTGAATACCTTTATACTGAATGCGTACAGCATTTCACCTAGGGGCTGCCTCCTTCTTTGATTTGGTAAAAAATTCTGATAGAAGAGGTTTTTGTGGAAGAATCTCTTCTGAAGAATTTTTAGTTAAAGGCATGGTAATTGATGATGAAGTTTCAGAATTCAGTTTAGTGTCTTTATTCATATGACTGTCAAGTTCTGGAAAATGTTTAACAGGATCCTTAGAAATGTTAGTTGCAATGGCCAATAAGTTTTGATGTTTGCCTCCCAAGGTTTTTTTTCTGTTTTTATTACAGCAGAAGGTGGTTTCCACTCTGGAGAAACCTGTGAAAAGTTCAAAGTTGGATCCCAATCTGCATCTGGTAACCAGGTCCCAGTTGAATTTTGTTTCCAACCTGCATGTTTTAAAGCAAATTGTGGAGTCCATAGGTCTTCATTTAGAATTGGGAGAGGGTAATTAACTATTGCTGGAGTTATAATTTCTTCTACTTTATTTTTTTCTGTACAAGAAATTTGTACATTTCCAGCCTCAATGTACCTTTTAGCTAAGGTAACAGCTGCCCGTTTATCTTTCAAATCTTCATGTTTTCCTGTCTTTAATGGTGTTTCTTTAGCAAAAAAGGAAAAATGCATCACCCCTTCCTGGGAGTCTGTATATTTTTGGTACTGTATGTTGTGCTCAAGACAAACCCAGCTTCTCTTGTGATTTTGTCTTTATCCTGAATTTTCATATTATGTTTGTAACCCCCTTGTTACCAGGGTTACTAGAATCCCAGTAAGACCTAGTGGTAGGCAGAGAAGGCAGCTTGTGAAACTCCAGTTAAATGGGTTTCACACTGTCTCACTCTGTTCTCAGTCTCAGCTGAGACTGAGGGATGACATCACCAATAGAACTATCGCAGCTACATGAGCCACATTGGAATCTGCAGCAAAGGGAGTTAGATAGAACGTTGGGAGTTTCAAAGTCAGAGTCTGCTGTTGGTGTTCAGTGAGTGAAGTTAGAAGTTGGGAGCTTGCTGGTAAAGCAGCTCAGTGAAGGCTCTAGGAGCCTCAGCCCTGACAGAGGGCTACTTTTAAGTAAATAGGGTATGTGTCTGCACCTTAAAGACAGACACAGAAGATTACTGAAGTGGTGGAGACTGCTGTTTCGGGTCTCAGTGCCCCCTCCCTCTGGGGGGGTGAGAAGGATTCCCTTTAGATTCCTGGGGCAACCCCCCCCCAGTTCTGCTTGTGAAGGAAAAGCTGCCTGTTTGTTCCAGTATTTATTTGAGAGAAAAGAAGATTTGTGAGTTACCTGCGGGGCACCTGCAACGTGAGGGTGAATGTCTGCTCTGGCTAAAATGGCCTATGTTTTTCACCCTGGGACTTGTGTGACAATGTGGGGATTGAACTACTAAATATTGGGAAGCCTAGAGAAATGGGCTAAGCAAAGTAAAAGTAGTTTCAAGTTCCAGAGTTTTGGGATGCAAATAATATGGAGAGGTGATGTGACAGACGTCTACCCTTAATCTACATTGGGAAGTTCAGTACAGGAATTGTTCAGTTTCCAGATAAATGGCCGGGTATGGGCTGTGGGAGCTGGAGGTGGGTGGCCCCCCATCTTTAGTGACCAGGTCCACCTCTACGGATTTCTTCTGTGGATTTCTACTTTGCCTCAGGCACTTGGCCAGTGATGGGGGAAGTACCCAGATGTGGGATTGTAAGGAAAATTCTCTGTAAGAGTCGTAGACTCTAGTGTGGTTTGGGGAGCCACAACAGGATAATTGGTTCATTCCTCAAATGGACTGTGGATCAAGTGGCCGGCGGGGGAGCCGGGCCAGTGGGGAAAACCCAAGTGTGTACAAGTCGGGCTGTGTACCCAAAGCTGCATGCAAGTCTGGGCTGTGTGCCTGGTGGGTTTAGAGCCTGAGGGCTGGAAATAGTGATAAAGTGTTCTGTAGTCTCTAATCTGCATTACCAGGAAATGTAACCCCATGGGGGTCCGTCTATGCTTTGTTTGTTCAGCTTGGAAGTGAATAAAAGCCACACTGAAGAATCCCATTCCTGGTTCTGGTTATTACAGTTATTGCTTCCTGTGTTCGGATTTACTTGGGTGCCCCTGTTCAGAGTAGCCTGACCTAGGCTCCCCTGTGCCGAGTAACCTCATCCTCCCCGAACCCAGGTCCCCACCAGGTACTGCTGTCAGCTTCAACAGTATGCCAACTGTCATTTTGGCAAAAAGGCAGGGGTGAGGGGTTACAAAAATGGAGGCACCGCTTTGGGTTTTGTTCGGGGAAGGAAGGTGCTTGGGCAGGGGGCTAGCATTTTGGCTATCTGGCAGTGGGTAGCCCAAAAAGCTGAAGCAATTTCCTTAGTGTGTTGCTGTGTGCTGTGGATCTTGTGCTGCTGTTTAAAATTGCCAACTGTTTACCAAGGAGCAGTAAAGCCAAAGAGTGTGCCCTTGTCCTGCATCAAAATTGTTTACAACATTTTTGCCTGCTTTTAAAATAAACTGTGGTAAAGAAAAGTGTGGAAGACTAGGGGTAGCAACAGAAAAATTGTGCCCTGGACGTTGGAAATGCTTTTTGAAATGTCTGAGAGACTGCAGTATAAATAGCTATGTTAAATTGCTGAAATGGGCTCCCGCCATGGAGTCAGTTAGAAAAAAAAAAAAGCCGCATTCTGCAGTTTAAATTTGCCTGCTCAACGATCACTATGAGGAGAAGAGCCCTCATGAGGAAGAAGAGGCTCATTTGCATGGCGTCGTGTGATTGGTCAGGCTGAGATCAGTCCCACCCCTCAGCCAGCTCTACAGTGACTGCCCCAGCGTTCGAGAGGGAGTGTGAGTGGAGTGCGTGTACTGGCAGTGGAGGAGCATCACAGAGTGTTAAAATCACTGTAAACTTGTCAAAAATTAGACTTTCTTGTTTAAAATCGGGCTCAACCCGCTAATCGATCATTGAAATTGCAAGACTGGTGGTTGAAAAGATGATTGGTAGGACTGTCCACCCATTTCTGTTCTGAGGCCTCCAAGAACTGGCTGCAGGCCATTTTTCCCCATAACAGCAAACTGCTACTGATAACAGTAAGTAACCAACTTAAAACTGCTCAAACAGTGATTTGCAGCCCTATGCCATGTAAATGTGTATGCAGCAGTGTAGTCGCTTTGCAAGTAATGTCTGTGTCAAGTCCTGCCAGCAAGTGCAAGTCTGTTTAGCCATTGACTGTGTGCATAGTAATGAATTTAGCCTCAGTTTAAAGTTTGAAGCCAGAGAGAGACTGTGGATTGTAGCCAATGTGCAGCACTAGTAATACAGGCAATCCTGTGCTAAAAACCTGAAGCTTTAAGGGACTGTGAATCAAATAAATGTTACCAGCATGTAAAAAGTCCGTGGAAAATCCTGTAAATGTGTTTAAGGCAAGAACAGAGCAAGTTGTGCAGTTGAGCAAAAGTTAGCAGTAGTTTGTGTAAATCGGGTGCGCAGTGGCTTGACCCAGATTCTGAATGTTGATGCACAGGAGTGCTGCTGCCGCCATTACAGGGTGGAGTAGTAAAGTAAACACAGCAGCAGAGGAGCCATTTTACAACTAAAGAGTGTGTTCAGTAAAGTGGGACTTTCAGTTACGGTGAACTTTTGTTTATTTTTCTGCAGTTATGGCCTCAGGACCAGCTCGTTACACAGATCATGAACGGGTTTCAATAACAGCAGCAGTAAATAGACTGAGGGATATTGAAAAGTGATGCTATGGCGGGCAACTGCCTCCTCATGTGGCGACTCCTGATTTTCCAGTGCATGTATGTCAAATATGCTTGAGAGCTGGAAGGGACGTCTTCATGATTCCTCTCTGTGCTGGATGCCTAGAAAAATATGGCTTGTATAAAGCACCTCAAATCTGTTTGGCTCCCACATGGACAAAGGTTCAGGAATCTGCAGTTGACAGCACACAGCACCAGGTGGAGCCTGTGGAGGAAGACCCCTCGGTGGAGTGTGGCACAAAGCTAGAGGGTGCAGAGTTAGAGACAGAACCAGAAGTTGAAGTTTTGGATGCTGGATCCCAGAAGGAAAGTTCGGATAAAGCATCAGTAGGCCCCTGGAGGAGGGGCCTAGCCCAAGTCTCTTAGATGAAGATGAGATGCAGGAGGCCTTTGAGTGGGAGGTGTCGACCTCCGCACCTAGTGATGAGTGGATAGTCTCAGGAGTGAGAATGACTGCTCACGCCTGGGCTCAGATCCTCAGTGAAGAGGAAGATGAGGGGGATTCTATGTGGCCTTCTGAAAAAGGAACGAGTACACAGCCTCAAGATCTTGCCTCGGAGGAATGCATAGAAGAAAGTGGTGATGCCACTGCCCTGGCTTCGCAAGAAGAAGAAGTCAGGGATCAGTTTCTAATTTCTTTAAGGATGTGAAGCTGGCAGAACCAGGACTGGCCACCCCCAAGCCAGGCCAGTGGTCTCAGATTGACCAAAGCAAGTAAAAAGGAGAGACTGATTTGTAGAAAGGCAAATGAGATCTATGGTATGACCTTTCCTACCTTTCCTTGGAAAGTCTGGGAGGAGATTGAGAACTGCCGGAAATCCTGGATCTGGGACGAAGCCATGAAAAGTGTGCATCCTGGGGCCAACAAGCATGTAAAGAATAGACTGTTCCATGAAATGTATACCCAGTGGAAGAGAGGCAGGACACTGTTTATAGACAGAGTGAGAATAGTGGATGGAGAGGGACGTGAAATCTCCCACTGTGTGAATTATGTGTGCTCAGAGGGGGTAATAATTCAAGCTCCTGACCCCTGGTACTATTGGCCTCAGTGCAAGGACCTCCCAGCAAATGTGCCCGTGCCTACAAAATGGAAAGCCGGGCAGTGGTAGTCAGTACTGCCACACCAGACTGTGAAGTGCCTTTATTGATCCACCAATATGGACATCCAAGACTCAAGTGCCCCACATTCATCAGTCTACAGTGTACCGGCCTTTCCAGCAAACCATCGACTGGCCCACCAGATGACTTCAGATCCAGAGAGGACACCAGCCCAGCTGTATCCTGTTCATCGCCTGGTAATCGGATGACGTCGGACCAGCTGTTTTCTTTTTGTTCCTGTTCTAAGGTTCCATATCCAGAGATGACATCAACCCAGCTGTTCCCAGATGTGCCCTCCTGTGGTTCCCAGAAGATGTCCGCCCAGCTGTATCGGAAGAAATGCTGCCAGGGAAGGTCTTCGTCAGTGGTGCAGGTCAGTGCTTAATTTTCGTACTACAAGTGGCTGATAAGTCTGAACTTTTCTATCTTTATGACACTGCAGTACACACCCTACACTAGCAGATTTCAAAAATGTGTGAACTGTCCGCAAAGACTCTCCCCTTCGGGACTTTGGCCTGTTAGAATTGTGCTTCACTGGGCTCCAGCCCAGGAGACACTCTTTATTGGACTAGCCTTCAGGCATTGTGGTCACTAGTTGGGACTTTTAGGGCACTCCAGCCCCCCAAAATGTGTATTGTAAATAATGTTGTTGTTTTCTAATGTAAATACTGTTTTTCTACCTTTTTTTTCTAAAATAAAATATTCTGGGGATTTTTCAGTGTTTTGATGGTAGGGGTCTAGGTAGACTGTGTATGCAGATTAGGAGTGTGTGTTGTCTTTCTTTTTCTTACAGGTGTTCCTGGGAAGACAGAAGAGAAGACAAGAAGAGGAGGAGGGGCTCATCGGAGTTCCTCGTCAGTGCTTTAGTGTGTAGAAATTTAAAGTATTGTGGTGTTATTGTTGTTATTGCTGTATTAACCCTTTCCTTCCACAGGTGTGGTTGTGGGGGTAGGGAAGAGACAGTAATTTGGTATTTTAATGGTGTGTGGTTGCAGGTTGCCCAAGGTCGGGGAGGTCCCCAGGTTGTTTTTGTTTTTGGGGGTAGTAAGTTAAAGGCAGATAGGTTTTCCCTAGAGGGTTGGGGGGATAGACAGGCTGTGGCCCTGACCTGCAATAGGGACCGCAGTGCTGATCTATCAGGGCTATGCTATGGATGGTTCTACCACAACCACTAGGTGTCCATAGTAAGTGGATAGTGTAGAGGCTGATATGTCAGCTAAAGGCCTCTAGGCCCTTAGTGTTGCCTGCCTGTGCTTGCACATGGTAGGAGGGGGCCTGATCACCCCCCTCTGCAGGTAGCACATATGGTGGGATGGCCTTAGGCCAGGTAAATGACTGCGGATAGTCATTTTCCTGGTCAAGGGTGAGTGTAACCCCTTTGTTAGCTGGGGTTACTAGAATCCCAGTAAGACCTAGTGGTAGGCAGGGAAGGCAGCTTGTGAAACTCCAGTTAAATGGGTTTCACACTGTCTCACTCTGTTCTCAGTCTCAGCTGAGACTGAGGGATGACATCACCAATAGAACTATCACAGCTGCATGAGCCACATTGGAATCTGCAGCAAAGGGAGTTAGATAGAACATTGGGAGTTTCAAAGTCAGAGTCTGCAGTTGGTGTTCAGTGAGTGAAGTTGGAAGTTGGGAGCTTGCTGGTAAAGCAGCTCAGTGAAGGCTCTAGGAGCCTCAGCCCTGACAGAGGGCTACTTTTAAGTAAATAGGGTGTGTGTCTCCACCTTAAAGAGAGACACAGAAGATTACTGAAGTGGTGGAGACTGCGGTTTCAGGTCTCAGTGCCCCCTCCCTCTGGGGGGATGAGAAGGATTCCCTGCAGATTCCTGGGGCAAACCCCCCCCCCCAGTTCTGCTTGTGGAGGGAAAGCTGCCTGTTCGTTCCAGTATTTATTTGAGAGAAAAGAAGATTTGTGAGTCACCTGTGGGGCACCTGCAACATGAGGGTGAGTGTCTGCTCTGGCTAAAAGAGCCTATGTTTTTCACCCTGGGACTTGTGTGACAATGTGGGGATTGAACTATTAAATATTGTGAAGCCTATAGAAATGGGCTAAGCAAAGTAAAAGTAGTTTTAAGTTCCAGAGTTTTCAGATGCAAATAATATGTAGAGGTGATGTGACAGACGTCTACCCTTAATCTACATTGGAAAGTTCAGTACAGGAATTGTTCAGTTTCCAGAGAAATGGCTAGGTATGGGCTGTGGGAGCAGGAGGTGGGTGGCCCCCCATCTTTAGTGACCAGGTCCACCTCTATGGATTTCTTCTGTGGATTTCTACTTTGCCTCAGGCACTTTGCCAGTGATGGGGGAAGTACCCAGATGTGGGATTGTAAGAAAAATTCTCTCTAAGAGTCATAGACTCTAGTGTGATTTGGGGAGCCACAACAGGATAATTGGTTCATTCCTCAAATGGACTGTGGATCAAGTGGCCGGCGGGGGAGCCGGGCCAGTGGGGAAAACCCAAGTGTGTACAAGTCAGACTGTGTACACAAAGCTGCGTACAAGTCTGGGCTGTGTGCCTGGTGGGTTTAGAGCCTGAGGGCTGGAAATAGTGATAAAGTGTTCTGTGGTCTCTAATCTGCATTACCAGGAAATGTAGCCCCATGGGGGTCCGTCTATGCTTTGTTTGTTCAGCTTGGAAGTGAATAAAAGCCACACTGAAGAATCCCATTCCTGGTTCTGGACATTACAGTTATTGCTTCCTGTGTTCGGATTTACTTGGGTGCCCCTGTTCATAGTAGCCAAACCTAGGCTCCCCTGTGCCGGGTAACCTCATCCTCCCTGAACCCAGGTCCCCACCAGGTACTGCAGTCAGCTTCAACTGCATGCCACCTGTTGTTTTGGCAAAAAGACAGGGGTGAGGGGTTACATGTTGATTCCCCATGTCTTTTCTTTTATCCTGTTTTAGAATGTCAGAATCATTAATAAAAGGTTCAGTGTTTTTAGTAATGGTTGTCTCCAAATCCTTCAAGATTTTATTAGGCTCTCGCCACACACCTGCTACAGTGTTCAAACTGCCAGTCTGAATACTCTTATTCATATTCTGATCAGTCATACAATTTTCAGGTATTTCAGTTTTTTGTAAATCGATATATGTTTTGTCAGCTCGCAGTGAAACATTACCTCCTGATTCCCACACTGCTGAAACAGTGGTCACATCCTTTGGCTCGGGGCTGCTAGTAGGAGTATTGTTAAAGCCACCAGCCTTCAAAGTTATTTCTGGTTTTTTCCTCTCTGTCAACATCAACAACAGTGTTTTCCTTCGGCTTTTGACACACGCTTGAAGTAGAGTCTGAACTGCCAGACAAAACATCCATTTCATACTCACTGTCAAACATTAAAAAATTAGGAAAAACAGCTGACTCACCCAGCCCTGTCTGGGCCTTTGAAGTGACTGCATCATCAGAAGTACAGACAGCCGGATCTGAAGCATCAGCTGAAGCTGTAGACTGATTCATTGAAGCAAGTTTTGCTTTTATCTCACTCTGAATCTTACAATATCTTTCTTTTTCATGTTTTAACTCGATTTTTTCTTCAGCATCCTCCATGATCTGAGACCAATCCTTATTATCTTCAAAGAAACATACCATTACATCATTCTCCTCCATTGGCGCACTTAAGTCTTTCTCACTTACTGAAACTGCAGCCTCCAAAATGATAACTTTCTGACCTTCCTCTCCCGTTTGCAAGTTTGTAGGTCTTGAAACCAGGCCTCCTCCTTTCTGCAGATCCTGTTCCTCTGCCACATCAGCACTTCCTCCTCCTCCTCCTGTGTCCAGCTGCAAACTGTGCCCCTCCATCCTGTCCACAGGAAGTGGCAGCACCCCTGCAGTCAGAGTAGGGGAATATTGTGGGGAAAAGGGAAGTAAGATTCAAAACAGTAAATACATTATATACAAGAAAGTACAGTACAACAAAACAATACAACCACAACCAAAAACAGCTAGATCAATTGAATATCAATACAGTAAATTAAACCCCGCACCCAAATAAGTAAGTCAAAAATCAGAAAATCAGAATGGAGCTTAATGTAAAAGAACTTCACATGCTTGCCAAAAACAATGTAACTGATTGGGCAAAAACCATTTTGAATCTGCGTCATAAACCTGCTGAAGTGCCCCAGTAATCAGTAATAACAAAGCATCATATGGAACATAATGCTGTTGCAGTACCCACTTACACCGAGGCTGCCAGAGGTAATATTTCAAAATAGCCAAAAGAACTTGCAGAGTGAAAATGGAAAAAGATTGCCAGTGTGAAGTTTCTGGAACATAAATCAGTTCCTGATAAGTGAGAACCCCAAACTGTGGTAAATTCCAATGGTCAGCTATAAAATGCCAAAACTGTTGTGCATAACTACAGTCAAAAAATAAATGTTCTTGAGTTTCCCAAAAGTTGGAAACAAGAAGGCCATAAACAATACCGTTCTAGAACTGCTTTAAGTCGATTATTGTTTTTAACACTTAGTTGACCATGCAATGTCAGCCATACCAAATCCCAAACAAAAACTGGCAATCTCAGATTCAATAATTGCGAGAATTTATCCTGACTATCCTGCTCCGTACAATAGGGTAATTGAAGAGGTTCCAAAGACTGAACCTCAATGATAGCATCATAAACTGCCTTTTGGGTATTCAATGTCAGTAGACTAGAATCAACTTTCCAAAGAATAAGTTGTTGAAACATTTCCTTAACAACTTGAGGAACAATTTCCAACCTAGAAAACATTCTAGTATTTTTAAGGTCCCATGCCCTTAAACAGGGCATAAGCCATTCTGTCAATAAAGTAATCCACTTCTTACAATGGGGTCAATTAAGCTCCAAAACACTAAAATGAAGAAAAATACCAAAGTAAAAAGCAATGGGATGAAGCATATCCAAACCTCCCTGTTTAATAGTCTGATAAGTAATATGCCTCTTGACTGGCTTCCATCTGCTACCCCACAATGCCCTAAAAAACAAACTATACAATTTAGTATACAAAACCTTCTGTGGGGGATAAATATAACTAACATAAAGAAAAAGAGGAACAATCAAAGTTTTTAACAACGAAATCCGTTTACATTTACGTTTAGATAAAGGTCCGTGAACCCAATGGGTCAGTGACCCTTTGGCTATTACTAATTTCTTCACCCAGTTTACAACTGCAGGAGTATCAGAACCAAACTAGAAGCACAAAATAGTAACCAGATTCATAGATACAGAAATACCAGCATATTGAACAAGTCTAGGAACATCTGAGGGAAACTGATAATCAGAACATTTAGCCATATTAATACTAGAGCCAGAGGCATTAGAAAAATCAGTGAGTTGTTGCGAAATAACGATTTCAGCTGTACATTCCTTTACCAAATGAACTAAGTCATCAGCATAAGCAAGGATTTTCAAAGTGGGAAGGGTACGAACTAAAGATATGCCCATTATCCGAGAATCATTAAGGATTCAACGTAAAAGGGGATTTATGCAAAAAACATACAACAATGGACTTAAAGGGCAACCTTGTTTGACTCCCCATCGGAGTCCTATCCTATCCCCTTTCCAGCCATTTACTCTTGGTACTACGGTAGCATTACAATACAATTTCTGAAGCCAGGAAATAAAGTCAGCAGGTATCCCATAGCGACTCAAGACCAAAAACAAATAGTCCTGGGAAATTGAGTCAAAGGCCTTATGCTGATCCAGACTAAGCACCAAACTAGAGATACACTGCTTCTGACCTCTATAAAACAATTCCTGAAGTAAAAGCAGATTATCATGTATACTACAATGGGGAACACTACAACCCTGTACAGAACTAATAAGAGTATGAGCACATTGTGACAACCTAAGAGACAAAGTCTTACTCAAAAACTTGATATCAGAGTTCAACAAACAGATAGGCCTCCAGTTGAGTAGTGACCTTTTATCATCCTTTTTATATAAAAGAACCAAATCTGCTTCCACCAACCAGTCAGGTATGGCAGGGGAGCCTAAAAGAACATTAAATAAATCACATAATACTGGAGCCAGAAGCTCACAAAAAGTCTGAAAAAACTCCGCTGGAAGCCCATCCAGTCCAGGAGAACAGTTAGTTTTAGCAGATTTGATAACAGCATGAACATCTTCTATGGTAAGAGGAGCTATAAGCCGCTGTACCTGATCTGGCAAGAAAGTTTGGGGTGTTATCTGTGCAACATAAGAATGCAAAAAACTCATCTGAGGCAGAGAGCCAAAGAATCCTTAACATATGTAGAAACAAGATGCAGAATAGAGGCCTTATCATGACACACCTTCCCATCAGCATCTCTTAATTCCTCCATACATTTTCTTTGACAGAGACCCTTATGATCTTTAAAAGGGCAAAACGTTTGTTTTGCACCCACCGTACCAAACCATAATTCATGCTTAAGGGTTTTCATTCTATCATATTGAAAATGATACATATCAGATTTAGCCAGTTGAATCTGGAAACTAAAATCCTGTCCAGTAGAATCGGCAAGGGAAATCAATCTATGATAATGCTTTTTACACTGCAAATAATGGAAATAATCAGTTCTATGGTGCAACCCCACCGTACGTTGAAAAAAAGTTTTAAATTCCATCTTAGTCTCCCTCCACCACTCAATCAAAGAATCATACATACAAGACACAGAAAGACAGACAGCCCAGAAAGAGTTGCAAGCAGCAATCAGACGGGCTTGGTTAAATAAAGAAGCATTCAATTTCTAGGATGATTTTTCAAAAGAGAGACTCTCACCCCACTGACATTCCAAATACACAGCTGAATGGTCAGTAAAGGCTAAATCAACAATACCAGAAGGAGTAACATGTATCGAGTTGGAAACCCAAAGATAATCAATCCGAGTACATAATAGGCCTTTACGAAAAGTAAAGCCTCCAGTATCATGAAACAAATGATAAGAATCCACTAAATGAGCAGTAGAAACAATATCTTGTAAAGCATTTGAATCACAGAACATTTTTTCTGTCTGCAAACCCCTATCACCCTTATGAACACCACAATTAAAATCCCCACCCCAAATGACCATTCGAGCTGAGCAAAGAAATGGGTGAAACTTTCTAAAAAGGTCTACTCTAGAAGCTTTGCTCTGAGGAGCATAGATATTAATAACTTGCAATCTCCAAGTCTTATAAGAGATGTCCAAAATCACAGCCCTTCCAGGGTCTAAATCAATCAAATGAGAAACCTTCACATCAGGATTGGTAAACAAAATACCCAAACCATCACATTTATCAGGGCCTAACAACCAAAATGTGGGTCCCAAAGTCCAAGTAGAGGAACATTGCGCTATTTCCTTAAATATCTTAATTCCAGTATCTTGCAGAAGAATTAAATCAGATCGAAAAAGCTGCAATTCAGAAAAGATTAAATCCCTCCGCAATCCATTCTTCATGCTATTGACATTCAATGAAAACACATGAAAAGCACCCAAAAAGGAAAGAAAAAGCCACAGAAGAAAGAACTGCACAAATCAAATCAACGTTGTGAGCATGTCTTCCATTTTAGCTTCCCTGGGCCACCATCTTCCAATCCTGAGGAAGCACCTACAGAAGAGGCCACAGAAGAAGAATCTGAGGCCGAATCCTCATCATCCTCCTCAGTACCCCCAGACTGTCGCTGCCGTCGCAATATATCAAATTTATTGGACTGAAAAGTTTTTTCTTTGTCCCAACTTTCTGTTCCTTCCCTCTGGGTCCCGGAATCCCACTCTTCTCCTGTTGTCGTTTCTTATAAGAAACAGTTTAGAATGACTGGTTTATGTCCAATACCTGGGGGGGGGGCATAACAGTAGCATCTGAAACAGGAGTTTCAGAAGGAAGGGGAGGAATCTGAGGGTCTGGCTCAGTCTCCACAAGCATATCCTCCGGGGGAGAACCAGAGTCCTGGGGAAGTGTAGATGGAAGTACCTGAGGTCCCACCAGGTCAGAAACAACCATACCATCAGGGTCTCAGAAGGCAATATCATCGCTGTATCAGACGTATTACCAGAAACAAAAGCAGGACGACAGTCTACCTGTAAACAGGACTCTGTCGGAAGAACAGAGTCAGGATCTGGGGCTCAGGGTTAGGTAAAAGATCCCACATCCACTTTTCAGAGGCCTTGGCACAACTCTTTTTCTGGGCCTGCGTAATAAGGGCATCATAGAAACATAGAAACATAGAAACATAGAAACATAGAAACATAGAATGTGACGGCAGATAAGGACCACTTGGCCCACCCAGTCTGCCCATTTCCCTACCTACTGGATAAGCTGCAGATCCTAGTTAACCAGCAGCCTACTTCTTCCTACCCCCAACCCCCAGAATTGCCTTATGACTATCCCATGCATGCTTGAATTCCACCACTGATTTTGATTCCACAACCTCCTCCGGAAGGCCATTCCATGCATCCACAACCTCTCTGTGAAAAAATACTTCCTTAAATTACCTCTGAGCCGCCCCCCCTCTATCTTCAAATTGTGCCCTCTTGTTCTTGCACACCTCTTTTTTTGAAAGATGCTACCCTCTTGGACTTTGTTGATTCCCTTGAGGTACTTGAAAGTTTCTATCATGAGACTGGACATCTACAGAATTGTGGGAGGCCCAGGGACACTTAACATAAGAGTGGCCTTTTTCATCACAAAGATTGCAACAAAATAAATTTAAACAGGTGGCAGCTAAATGACCAGTCTCCAGACAATGAGTACATTTCAAAGAGTCAGAAGCATTGCTAAGATGCAATCTGGAGCCACAGCGATGACAAGATTTAGGTTGCCCTGGATAGAACAGAGAACCCCTATCCCCCCCCCAAAAAAAAACAGTTAGGCAGATGAGAAACACCAGAGTTAGTCATAATTAATTTACACTTGATTTTCCAACCACCAGTCCAGAATTGTTCAGAATCCATAACAGGAACAGGGTGCTCCAAAACTTCACAACGCTTCTTTAACCTAAACAAAATATCTGCTAATTCCTCCCCTTCATTTTGAAACAAAACAGTAACAGTGCGTACAGCTGGTTTAGTAAGCGGAATGGCCAAAAAAGAAGTCCAAAAGGGATTATCCTTAAGGGAATTATACTTCACCCAAAAACGATCTAAAGCTTCCACAGTCTTGAAACTAATGTCATAGTTATTACCATCAGTATGGATAAGAGCGAAAACCTCAGACACATAGAACTTCAATGAGTCCTTCAAAAGACATCTTCCAATATACACCCTATCTGGGGCATTCGACAAACCACCCTTAAAAAGCAGTCGGACAGCATTGCATCTAGGAGCAGGCTCCATAAAGGCTGGTTTAAATAAATCAGCCATCCGAAAAGCAGGAGCAGAGATCTTGGCTCCAACAGTAGTGTTCAAAGGGGCAGACCCCAACGCCTTAGCTGCTATGTCTCCTATACGGGAAACAGCCAGCCTTTCCTGGCCCGGGATGACAGTATGCTCAAGTCCTGAAACAGACACAGAAGGAGGCCCAGAAACAGTCCCGGAAACAGAAACCTGGGTCAAAACAGCCAAAGACAAAGGAGATTTGCTTAACTCCCCACGTGCTGCAGTCAACAAAGGCTGCTGTACAAGTCCAGGACTAATAGAGAAAGAACCAGGGTCCTCTACAACCTTCCCAGTATCTCTAATAAGCAAAGAAGCACAATCCTTTACAGTCGCATCAGCGGGATCAGGGGACCAACCACCCTCAGTGGGGATCCAACCTGCTGTCCGTAAAACAGGCGCAACATCCATAGCAGCAGCAGGAGCCATAGTAATATGACCAGCCTTGGTAGAAAGGCTCCCTTTACGAAGCATACCCAAATGTTTCCCCAATTTCCCAGGCATAGACATACCTGTCCCAGGAGCACCAGTACTAGGTACAGCAGAGTCGCGGTGTGCTGCTCCAGTAGTCGTCGGCAAAGGCAAGACCGACGCAGCGGTCGCACATCTGGGACCTCCTTCCATAGCAACTCTGGCCCGATCCTGTGTCTGTGGCAGAATATTTGAAAAGCAGGCAAATTCCAAAGTGGCAGATGTTTGCTCACCAGACAAAATGGCAGAACTCAATGAAGTAGGAGATGCAGCAGAAGCAGCAAACAGACAAGATGGGCCTTCCAAAGCAGACAAAGCAGGGGAATATGAAATCGAAGCCTCAACATGGGTCTCTAGCAAAGGTGAGGTCGGGGAGGAGACCCGCTCCCCTACCTCCCGAATGTCTTCCTTCGACGACATCCCAGGGTGAAATGGTCAGCAAGATCACTGGCAGCAACTCCCCCTGCCAGCGAGTAGGAGAATTTCCCGTGTCCTGGCCAAATTTCCCTCATTCACTAAAAATACCACCAACAGTTTCATCTGGTTCAAGGTCAGTTGGCATTCATCTATATCCTCCTCCCCCGAGTCATGCCTAAAAATAGGCAGGATTTGTCTAGTGCACTTACCCAGTCAACAAAAACTAAATAAATAAACATGCTCTTACTGTTGTTTCTGATATACCTCAGAGTGTTGGCCAAAAATGTAAGTTTTCTTCATTGTTCAAACTTCCTATCTTGCTTGCAAAACACCACAGTGCAGTTAGACTTTCCTACCTTGGAGGCCTGCCTGATCCTCCAGACCATGTCTATGTGGCACATAACTTGTTGAAAGACTAAATGAAATTCTTCTTGCATGAGATATATGCTTTAATACACATTTCAGGTGAGCCACATTTGATGTGAGTTTTCAGATGGTCCAGGGTCTAGAAAGGTTTTGGTCAAAATACCAGACACTAAAACAAACAGCATTATGGACACCTTTTATGGCTATCCCCTTGACTAAGCCTATTTATAAGACTATCACTATATTATTTCGGAATGAAGGGGCTGACATGTCTGATGTACTATACTGGTTAAAACAGAGATGCATGCTGCTTGGTCAACCAGAAGCTATCCTAGAAATGGAGAACATATGGACAAGGGGTTGGAAAGTGAAAATATTGTTGCATTCTATTGAGTCTGGGACTGTGCACCTCCCTAATTCCTTTTTTATTGAGCAGGATAGGGGGTCTTATTTTATCCTGGCCAGCCTAAAGCCTGCTACCATTTTGGTATCTGTCATACTTGAGTAGTGTGTGTGTGTGTGTGTGTGATAAAATAAAGTGTAACATATGTGGTGAGCTTGGTCATGTAGGAGTCCAATGTTTGAATGAGTTCAAATGCAATCTATGTGATGAGTTGGGACACACTTTTCAGAATTGTAGGTGGACAGCCCACAATCAGGAATATCATGAAGAGTGGGCAGATCAGAGATTTATTATTATGCAAGCACAAAAAGCTAAGCAACAAAATAAACCAGTGTCAGTTCCACCAGTTGTACCATTAATTTGGCCCCCTGCTGCAGCTCCTGAAGAAGCAGGCCCTGGTGTGCCCCTACTACCCCCCAGGGATAGCGTAGCAGAGTTCCCAGACATCTGGATCAGAGCCACAGGTAAACCCCAGTCGTACAATGGATGTGACCCCAAGAACTAGGGAAATGCCTCCCTAAGTGACCCAGCCCTTAGCATCTGTAGACGTTCTACAAGAAGTCATCCACAAAAAACTTCTCCCCCATTTAAGACACCAAAAACTTCTTCAGTAGAGCTTTCCAATAAGTTTGAGCTCCTTCAGGAGAATTCTGATGATACAGGAAGAGAGACAGACTCTTCCTCGATAGCTTCTTCTCACCCTGAGGGGACTATGGATTCAGAGCTTAAGACATGGAGTGGGTTATCACAAAAAAGGAAAGCTAAAGGAAAATTGAAAGGGAAAACTTTGGTTACTAAAAAGAAATGAATATGGAGAAGAATGTCCCTAGAATAATCTTTCCTTCCACTAAGACTTGAAAAGTTTACATGTCACACTGTCAATGTAAACAGTGTAAAGCGGATTACTAAAAGGCAAACTGTGTTTTTCCTTTTACGTCTGTTACCATTAGAAATCCTCCTCTTACAAGATACAAGGTTTCACACAACACATGAGATATGACAGGCCCAGAGGGATTGGCTGCTTGGCCCATCCTTCTGGTCTATAGGTCAGAAGACTTGTTCTGGCATTGGGATTTTAATAAACATTACTCAGTTTTGGTTATTGAAATTATATGATATTTCTCCTGGAAGGGCTATGGTTCTAGACACATTGATAGGGCAGAGGTAATTTCAGATTGTGAACTTATACACCTCGCAGACAAAGGTGGTGTGGATAGATTTGTTTACACTTATTCGTCCATACTTACACACTTCAAAACAAATCATCCTTTCGGGTAATCTTAATTGTGGGTTGAGTTTACGAGATAAAAGTGTACATGCATGAACACAGAAAGTATATTGTGATTCTCACAAATTGCTAAATGTAATCTGTACAGCCCATCTACATGATTCATATTATGCACACTCCAAACTACACACCCTGACATTTCAGAAAGGGACACTGGCCACCAGAATAGATTTTATTTTTCTGTCCCAAACCCTCCACATCAATTCTGCTACAGTTCAATCTGTCGCATTTTCAGACCATAAAGTTGCCTCAGTAGGAATAGGCATTGAGGTCGCTTTATCCAAGGGCCCTGGACTGGAAATTTAATACATCCTTATTGCAGGAATCTGTCTTCATGCAAACCTTACTGCACTTTTTGCAAGCTAGGAAATAAGTCTTTGTTTGCTATGAGGACCCTAGTGCATGGTGGACAAAGTCAAGATTAACATCTATGCTGAAGCAATATAGTCACCACAAATGTAATGCAGAATGTTTACATTATTTACAACTTCACATCCACTTACAAAGTTTAATGACACTTGCCCATACAACAGGCCAAAACTTGTCCAAACAGATTTGTCTAATCCAAGTAGACATGCTGGCATACCAGACAAGCCAATCACAACAATTGTATCACCAACATAAATTCACCAAGCATGGAGCAAGACATGGGATCTGTCCTTTTGATAGTACTTACCAGATGGAAGGCCAGAAATCCATGACTGCACTGATTGACTCCTCAGGCCATCATCAAGTGACTCAGTCAGACATTTGTAGGGTTGTGACAGAATATTCCCTTGCTCTTTTTTCCTATTCACCAGCCATAGGGGGAACGCCTGTCAACTTTTTGTCTGGGTTGGATATCCCAGCTATACCTCTGACCAGTGAGGAGTAAGTTGGTTTACCAATTACCTCGCAGGAGCTAGTAGTAGCCTGTGGTTCACTTAAACTGAATACGACACCAGGTCCAGATGGACCACCTAATGCTTTGTATAAAATTATTGGTGACCATTTGAACTAGAGTTTACCACAGCATTGAATGCTTTACTTTCATCTGAAATGTTTCCTTTAGACTTTACTAAAGGCTCTTTGATTTATATATTCAAAAAAGGGTGAGGCTGCCTTACTCGAAAATTGGTGACTGATCTGTATGTTAAACACAGATTTTAAACTACTGACAAAAAAATTAACTAAATGGCGTTTAATGATAGCAGAGGTAGTAATTTCTTCTTCACAATCTTGTTCTCTTCTGAATAGGAAGATCTCAGACCATTTAATACTGCTCCATGAACTGTTTTCTCAGGATCACAATAATACGACCCCTGGTTATGTCATTTCTGTGGCCAGAAAAAAGCCTTTGATTCCAGACACCTTGACTTTTTATGGGAAACATTACATTGTTATCATGTACCAGAGCACATGATTACATGGTTTCAAGCCTTGTATAGAATGGCAACAGTAGTGCCGGTTGCGAATGGATGGGTGGGCCCCCTAATCCCTATAAAAAGAGGGTTGCTTCAGGGGTGCCCATTAAGCCCATTTCTGTATGTGTTTTTAATTGATAGTTTGTTGCAACATTTGAACTCCCACTCTCTTATAAGGTTAATACATACTTCCACTATTACAGCCCAATTTAGGGTGATCGCATACACAGATGATATGTGTTCTTAGTTAATGATGAGGAATCTGTACATGTATCATTGGACCTATGTACTGAATTTGGTATGATTACAGGAGCTGCTTTGAAGTTGGAGAAATGTGTAGGTATGAAATTGGGCTCCCCCAGGTGTCTTTAGGGCCTATTGGCCCCATTCCCCTAACTACAGGCCCTAAAAACATTTTAGGGATTAAATGCGGAACGATAGAGGCAGATGTGCTAAATCGGGGAGAGAAATTGGCACTAGGGAAACAGCCTTAAACCTCCATCAGCTGATACTGGAATCCACTCGTCTAAACCTTAAAACACTAAACCACTCCCTGCTTGACCTGACCCTCATATCCCATTCCCATCGAGTAGTGGCCTCAGGGCTAGTACCAGACTCTATCGGCGACCATCACATGACCTTTGTAGTAAGGAAAATACATAGAGCTAAACTCCCAGCTAAACCTATTTTCACTAGACCCTTCACATCACTTGACCTGCAATCATTGCTCCACAACCTTGCACAAGCTGACTGGTCCTCCCTTATCACAGCAACTTCAGCTGACAAGGCCCTTGCCTACTTCACCTCTATGTTTCTTCACGTTTGGAATTCGCAAGCCCCACCTCTTAAAACCAGGGTCAGCGGCGGGCCCCTCCCCTGGGTCACTCCTGAGCTTCTGGCCTGCCAACATGCTCGTGACCTTGCATGGCGCAAAGCCAAAGTCTTCAACTGATCTGGCGATCATCAACGATAGTTTGAACTTCGGAATGGTTGCACTAAAGCAATCTGCCTTGCCGAAGCTGAACACTTCAAGTCTAACTTCCAAACTATTACAAAAAAAACATCTAAATTCTGGAAGGTTGTTCACTCTCTCTTCTCACCATCCTCTAACCCTCTGCCACCTATCCTCAGGCACAATCACTCTGTACTCTCTGAACCTATCACCATTGCCAAATGCTTCAACTCCCACTTCATCACCTGTGCCTCTTCTCTGCTAAGCACCCTCACAAGTCCATCCCCTTTCCCGGTGGCCCCTTCTTATGCCCCACACACTGACTCACCCTCCAATTCTCCTCCTCCCGCACCCATGTTGCCCCCATAACCTGACCTCTCTCCCCTCTGCTCCTGTACCCCGTCCAACTCCTCCAAACCTCTCACACCCCTGTTCTCTTTCTCTGCTGTCTCTCCTGACACTACCCTTCTAGCTCTTCTGTCACTAAGCCCTACCAAAGGCTCCTCACCTGATGGCCTTGACCCTAGGCTCCTCTACCTCTCTGATCCTGCCATTGCCTACCCACTACCCCTGTTACTAAACCTCTCCTTTGAGACTGCCACTGTTCCCTCTGTTTGGAAACATGCTGTTGTCCTCCCCTTCCTGAAGGGGGGTGACTCCTCCTCTCCTGGGAACTATCATCCTACCTCTCTACTGCCAACCTTAGCTATGATACAAGAACACATATCCCTCAACCAACTCTCCTCGTTTCTCTCTGACTCCACTTTCTTCACCCACTTCCAGTCTGGCTTCAGGAAATCCCACTCTACCACCACATCTCTGCTGAGGTTAACAGAGACCATCTCCTCAGGCTTTGATAAAGGGCACATTACCTCAACTATCTTTGTAGACCTGGCCAACACCTTTGACACTGTCTTATACCCCCCCTCCTCCTTCATAGCCTTTCAGCTGCTGGACTATCCATTTCTGCCACAGGATGGTCCACTACCTACCTGTCTGGCAGGTCGCAATCAGTAAGAATAAGTGATGCCATCTCTACCACCCTGCCTATAACCACTGGAGTCCCCCAAGGCTCAGTGCTAGGCCCTATTCTGTTCTCTTTTTAAATGACCTTCTCTTGGTTTACTCTGTATCCAGCATCCACATGTATGCTGATGATACAGTATTGTTTACTTCTGGCAATAGTGACTCTGATGTCACTACCAGGCTCCAGTCAGACTTCACTAAGGTCCAACTCTGGTTTAGTTCTCATCAACTTTTTCTAAATGCCAAAAAGACAGTCTCCATGTCCTTTGGCACAAGGCAGAGACTCACTAGGCTAAGTCACCTCCCCACCTTTCTCTCTCACTTTTTTCTCTCCCTCTTGCTCTCTTCTTTCTCATCTCCACTACCCCCTGCACTTATACTGCCCCTTATTGACTAGATCTTAAAAAGGTGACGGGATCCTGTTTTCACCCTTGCAGCACCTGTATTACCTATGAACCGCCTGTAATGTATGCATTTGTCAACCTTGCATCCGATGTTTTTACCCTGCACTGTTCTTTATGTATGCTGCTCCTATGGACCACCTGTACAGTAACTGTTGAGTCAGCCTACTATGTACCCAATTACCTAACACCTGTTTTGAAATTGTATGTATGTATTCACCATCTGTTATGTATGTATCTAAGAACTCTCACTCTGTACATCCCTTCCCCCATTCACCTAGGACATACTGTGAGATGAGCATTAAGTTGCTCAATGTATCGTTCCTGGTGAAACAATTCAATAAATAAAGAAATAAATAAATAAAAGGTGGTACACTGGAATGGGGTCAGGTGGGAAAGAAAAAAAAGGGTGTACCTTATTAAAAACCTTTTTGATTCCACTTTATTATATTTAAGTTGCGTGTTTTCCATCTCTAAGAAATTGGAAACAAGTTTGTTTTATCTTTTCTTTCAAGCCCTGTGGGGAAGCAGGCTCAGTTGAATTAAATGAAATGTTACATACCTATCTATTAAGGATAGTGGTCTGCCAATGGTGAACCCCTTGCTGTTTTTTACGAGTATCATTTTTATGGCAAACTTGCAGCCTCTGCTAGTAAACACACAGAAAGGGTGGGAACCATGGCTCTATTTGCATTGTAGCTCACAGTTATAGGTGTGGGGAGGGACATCTAAAGCAAAATGACAGAAGGAATTGAAGAGAGAGTCCAGTCTGGCTAGCTGGGACTGTGGGGCAGCACCATAGACTATGTTCCATCAGTGGGAACACAGTTCTTTAACTTTAATCAGGGAAATAGATTCAGTGCCTCTGTATTTAAAACATTCCTTTTTTGAGACTGAAACAATGGAGGGTCACAACCTAGATGGTCCTAACCTTAACCCATAAAGTACTATAGTGACATCTGTTAGTAACAATTTGTATGGTCCCAGTACCCTTTGAGAAATGCCCTAGAAATCAGTTAACTTCCTTATAGCCTGTCTTACACATCCCTAGAATACCAGCTCACATGTGGGACTTCCACTGGTTGTCTTGTCATGAATGAATTAATGTGAAGGCAAACCAGAAGCATAAGCAGTCTCAGGAAAGACTGTGCTCCAATTCCCAATGTATTGAGGTACAGGAGACAATATCCCATCTATTCTTCAAATGTTCTTTTATTCAATCATGGTGAACATTTTTGGCCCAGAAATGGAACACACCATTGTTTCAGACAATCACATATCAGAATATTATGTATGTTCATTTTTCCCATCTTGTAGACTATGGAATTCAGAGACACTGAATTTGATATGTGTGTTGATTAAATGGAATATTTGGATGGCACATCATTTATTCACTTTACAACAAAAGGACTGTGATTTTTTGGAGTTGAAACAGAAGATTGCAAAAGATTTACGGAAGATATATAAAACAGAAGTTCAGTTAAAGCCTAATGATACTGTTTTAGAATTATAGAAAGCTCTCTCATGGATTACCACCACAGATGCAGCCATTACATGAATTAGCAATGTCATAAGAAGGGAAAACTGTTGTCTCCCCTTTTTTTATCTCTCCCCTTTGAACGTTTTTCTTTTTTCTTTCTAGTGTTTTGTTTTTCATTTCAAAAATACTGTATAACTAGCTATATATGAAGTGTTTCATGATTTTGTTTTCAATAAAACTTTCTCTTACTCTTTTTGAAAAGTGCCATGGGATCTTTAACATCCACCTGAACTACCACCAGAACAGGCAGATGGGACCTCTGTTTAATGTCTCATCTGAAAGATGGATCATAACTGTGTTTTGAACAAAAATGTTTCTTACTCATATGTTTATGGAGCCAAACAACATAAAAAGGATGTAGTAGAATTTAACATTTGATAGGGACAGTTGAAGTACCGTCCTGAAGGTTGCCTAGATTGTGGTCCATAGAAAAATTGTATGCTATAAAATGCATTAATGTATGAAATTATGGAATAGAAATAAAATTGTATTCTGTTTATAATATAGTCATTGGATGACTAGATAGAAACAGAAATAAGAAAGACAGATAAAAGAATTTATCTATACACAGGTACTATGACTATTTTAACACACAATGTTAGAGTGGAGTACGTTGGTGTAGAATGAAGGTTGTTCAGTACCTAAGTAAAATACAACATGATGTAAAGAGAGAGAGAAAGACAGTTGTTTTTGTTGTGTAAAGGCAACATTCATGACTAACTAGGGAATCGTGTCAATAAGGGATGTTAGCATGGAATACTCTGAAAATAAGAATTATTGTGTAGAATGTTTTCTATGACATTATGCCTAATTGACACTCTATTTGAAATTTAGATCCAAGCACCTGAAGAAGCCCACGTAAGGCAAACCATTGGGTTTGGCCAAGGAATCATTCTGTAGCAATTATTTGAATTGAATAAAGAAATTAGATTGAGAAACTTTGAAGTGTGGCTGGTTACTCAAAATGTTGGATTATTTGCTCTAAGTCCCCATGCATTATACTGCACTCTAGCAAAAATTGTTGCATCAAGCACAACAAACATAAATTCTGTCCTACCAGAATTTTTCTCAACAACCAGAATAAATAATTCAGGCTGTTGAATGCTGCTACAACATGCTGTGCTGCTTTACAATCCCCACTCCAAAGTTCTTGTAATACACTTTAGGGGAAATTGTAAGAAAAGCACAACATACATACATTTTCTATTCCCAGATTTTTTTTCTCAATTATCAGAATAAATACTTCAGGTTGCTGGGTGCTGCTACAAGGTGAAGGTGCTATGCTGTGTCTCAGTCTTCATGCTACCTGTCATGGAAAGTAGTGATCAGAAATTCTGCCTGTTTTGGCATGAAATGATAATGTCACTTTATGGCACTTATTTGGATGATGATCTTCAAGTATTGCTTTGAGTCCTACAACAAAGGTACGTATTTGTTTTTAAGTTTTTACTTTTCAGCCTGGGTGAGGGGGTGTCTTTCTAATGATGTGTGTTCCTGTTTCTCTCTTTTCAAGAATTTATCACTAAGGTGATGAGATTCTGCTGCTGCATGGGTCTGGCCTGAATCTATTTATTTAATTTAGCAGTGTATCCTATCAAGGAAGGTAAAGATTTATTTATTTATTGTTTTTTTTTTCAATTCTGGAAAGTCATTCACATGTGAGGCTCTGTTTTATATTCATTTTTCTCTTATTTCAGGTAATTTTCAGCTATGTGACAAAGAATCAGGCTGCATCATCAGGTGGATGACTGTTATTCATGCTGGATATAGAGGACTTGTATACCACATACAGGATAAGACTGCATTCAGTAGTACAGAAACCAGATGAGGACGAATACATATGAGACTTAGTCTGCAACACTGATGACAAATTCTGTGATACCAGCATTTTTCTGATGTAAAGGACCTGAAAACATACAGCAGGTTGCTGCTAGACATGAAATCAGAGCTCCTAATTTATTTGAGGTCCCCAGAAAATATATATATAAGGCTACTGCATGCTACAGCATGGTGCCACATTTTGTGTTAGTTCCCATGACACAGTATTTGTACTGCACTTTAAAGGAAATGGTGTGAAACAATAAATAGACATAAAATCAGAGCTCCTGAATATTTCTGAGGTGTTAGAAAAAAATATATATAATGCTGCTACATGCTACTACATGGTGCCACACTGTGTGTTAGTTCCCATAACACCATTCTTGTACTGCATTTTAAGGAAAATGGTGTGAAATATGAAACAGATAGAAAATCAGAGCTGCTGAATTTTTCTGAGAAGTTGGTGTCTGTCACACACCACAATGAGCTGGCATCTCCCACATTACTAAGTTCAACAGGAGCAAAAAAGGCATAGCCCATGATAGCTCCTGTTAGGACAAATTATAACAATTAAGGGTCCCACTTGTAGAAATATAGGCATTGAGATTTTTTTAAAATGTTCCTTTGTGATACTTGAGATGAATTTAAAAGGTAATCTATTCCAGAGCGAAATTGTCCATAGGGTGTAAAACTATTTTCTGTCTTTAGTTTTAAATCTCTCATTCTTAATCTGTAATGGATGTCCTCTAGTGTTCAACTGGTTATTCTTAAATTCAATTTCTAGGTTTAGTATTAGTAAAGAATGATTTAATATATCAAAAAAAGAACAAGAGATCACCTCTCTGCCTTCTAACCTCCAGGCTATCTATCCAATCTATCTTTGTTCGAGTATGAGTTCAACATGGTTACTGATTTGGTATATCTTTTTTGTATTTTTTCTAATTTATTGATTTCTGTTATTTTATATGGAGACCATATCTGAGTTCCATAATCCAAGATCGGTCTCACATATAAAAGGTATAATGGCAATAATACTTCAGATTTTCTGCTCTTTATATTTCTTTTGATTGATACTATTACTCTATTTGCTTTAGCAAAAACAGATATTTTTTGTGCTTTAAAATTTAATTTATTGTCAACTAGTATCCAAAGATCTTTTTTTGGTGGCTTTAGTTTCGATCGGTACCCCATCCAAATTATAAACATGATTTGGATTGTGTCTACCTATATGTAAAACATTACATTTCTGAATGTTAAGTTGCATCCCCCATTTCTTTACCCATGTGCTTATTTCATCAATATCATCTTGCATAGCATGAATTTGATCAGTGTTTTTACAAGGACCACAAATTTTTGTGTCATCAGCATATTTCATAATAATGCTACTGATGTTATCATTATCATCTAAATCATCCATAAAAACCTGGACTATCAAGGGTCCTATCACAGACCCCTACGGCACTCCACTTGTCACCTGATCCTCAATAGAATGATGGCCCCACATTGAACCTACTTGGGATCACTCATAAAGCCAGTCATCTATCCACCTAATGAAAAAATTATTTATTTTATACTTTTCAATTTTAGATGTATTGCCCAATGCGGGACTCGAACAAAACCCTTATTCAGGTCAAACAGAAGTACATCAACAGGGACACCTGTATCCCTCATTTTACTAACATGATTGTAAAATGTAACCAGATTTGTTGCACTGGAATACCCCTTTTTAAAACCATGCTGGTTCTGATCAAACAATAGATCTTTGTTAATATGTTGATTTATGCTATCTTTTATAAGGGTTTCCAATATTTTACACGGTATTGATGTAAGACTTATTGGTCTGTAGTTCAAGACAAGGATTTTGCTGCTACCTTTATGAATTGTTGATATTTCATCCATTATTATATCTGTTGTGTTAGATTTAATGTTTGGTGGTCTGTAACATAGACCCTAGATGAATTCTATTCTATTCCATTTTAATATTTTAATCCATAATGTTCAGTGTTACTGATTCCATTATTTTTAATTTTATCTGTGATGTCCACATACTGCAGTTTCATTGATAAGTAAGTGGTGATTCCACCTCCCTTTTTCTCCTTTGTATTCTTGCATATAATATTGTAACCTTGTATATTATAATTCCAATTATCATTCTCACCAAGCCATGTTTTGGTAATCAAGGCCACATCAATATTTTCAGAATATAATATAACTTCTAATTCACTGATTGTGTTAGTCATGCTTCTGATGTTACTAAGCAGATATTTAATTTGATGTACTTCATTTGTGGGTTTAACACCAAGTGCTGGACCATTAGTGATAACTGGTGTCCAGCTCCCCCTATTACTTAGTTTAAACAGACTTGTTCCATATGTCCTTTAATGATTTCACCCAATTGACTAGTTGCTTCATTATTCAGGTGCATCCCATCTCTGCTAAACAGATGTTGATACTAAGGAAAGCAGTCCATGTGTTAATAAATTCAATGTCCTCATTATGACACCAACTTTTCAGTCTAATGTTTATTCTTGCTAAGGTTTTGTATTTTTCCTCTGGTGCTCTAGGAATTGGTAAGATACCTGAGATGAATACCCGTGCACCTATTTTTTTTAATTTGAGTAGCGGTCTCCAATAGATCCATACAGATATCCTTCTCATGACTGTATCCTACATCATTCACTCCAACATGTATTGTTACTATTTTCTTTGAATCAAATTGTTTAATTACCTTTGGAATTATGTTTTTTTATATAATTTATCCTTGCACCAGGGTAACAAAGCACCATCCTATTTTCCTTATCCTCTTTTCAGAAATTAGTGTCACATTTCCATATTATTGAGTCACCTAGTAGTATTAACTCAGGACTAGAGGAGGAATCCTGTGCTGAGTCTACATCTACCATGTTACCATTCTGCAACATACTATACCTGTTTTGGGTACTGATATCATTACTGTTCAAAGCCTGTCTACCCTTTCTCCTCCCCCTTTCCACTTTGTACAAGATACCATTCATTATTCTCACTATGATTATGATGTTTTTGGTTTTTAAATACATTTAAATTTGTTATGTCATAGTCAGCCATATTTTGTACCATTTCTTCTCTTACCCTTTTCTGGATTGTATATTGCAATCAGTTTGAATGGTGTGTCACTGGTTTGTTACTGATTGCACCAGTGCTGTGGTATTAGTATGTTGCATTAACACATGTTGCAGATCACAGATCTCCAGGTAGAAGGTCACCTGGGGGCCAGTGACCATCACATGGTATGGTTCAATTTGGCTACTACATCTAAATCATCCCATTCCAAGGCAAAAATATGGGACTTCAGAGGAGCTGACTTTGATAAGATGGCCAACAGAGTTAAGCTAGCCCTGGCAAAAAGAAACACAGGTGAGGAGGTACAGGCAAAGTGGGCAAGCATTAAGGATACAATACTTGAAGCAACATCCCATTGTGTTAGACAGAAAACGAAGTGCAAAGAAGACGGAAACCACTTTGGTTCTCAAATACAGTAGCAGAAAAGGTCAGAGCCAAAAGGCTGGCCTTCAGAAAATATAAGGGAACACAGCGGATGAAGATAGGGAGGCATACCAAACTGCCCTAAGGGAAGCAGGTAAGGCAGTAAGGCAGGCAAAGTCCCAAACTGAGGAAACACTAGCACGAACAGTAAAAGAAGGTGACAAGACTTTCTATAGATACATTAGTGAAAGGAGAAAGTCCAGAGGGGTATGCTAAGCTTAATGGAGAAAAGGGAGCATGGAGGAGGAGGACCCTGTAAAGGCATCTATCCTAAATAGATACTTTTGCTCAGTATTTACTGAAGAGAAGGTAGGGCAGGGCCCACAGCTCACATCATGGACACAGGGGAGGGAGGTGAGCACTACTCCCTTCACAAAAGAAAGGGTCCCACAAGAGCTTGCTAAGCTCAGGGTGGATAAGGCAATGGGACCTGATGGCATACATCCCAGGGTACTTAAGGAGCTAAAGGAGGAACTAGCAGAGCCATTAGCAGAATTGTTTAGTGAGTCTCTGAGCACAGGAGAGGTCCCAGAAGACTGGAGAAGGGCTCATGTGATCCCACTCACAAGAGTGGTAGCAGGGAGGAGGCGGGAACTACAGACCGGTCAGTCTTACCTCAGTAGTGGGCAAGATTATGGAGGCACTCCTTAAGGAAAGGATAGTGCAACACCTGGAATCCATAGGGGCACAGGATCCAAGACAGCATGGGTTTACAAAGGAAGGTCCTGTCAAACTAATCTCATAGATTTCTTTGACTGGGTAACCAGAGTGGTGGACCAAGGGGAGCAGTTGATGTCGCCTACCTTGACTTCAGCAAAGCTTTTGACACTGTTCCACATAGAAGATTGATAAATAAGCTAGGTAGGCTCGGGTGGGTCAGAAGTTGGTCAACTGGGTGGCAAACTGGTTGACTGGCAGAAAACAGAGAGTGGTAGTAAATGGTATACAGTCAGAAGAGATGCAAGTCACAAGTGGGTACCTCAGGGATCAGTCCTGGGGCCAGTCCTATTCAACATCTTCATTAGTGACCTCGCAGATGGACTAGAGGGTAAGGCTTGTCTGTTTGCAGATGACACCAAGATCTGCAACAGAGTAGATGATCCAGATGGGTGGGCAGAATGAGAAGAGATCTGGATAAACTAGCAGAATGGTCAGAAGAGTGGCAACTGGGATTTAATGCAAAGAAGTGCAAAATCATGCACATAGGGAAGAGAAACCCTGAAGCCACTTATAGGCTGGGAGGGGAGTTGCTAGCAGTCACAAAAGAAAGAGACTTGGGCATCATCATCACTGATGACTTAAAATCATCCAAGCAGACCTCTAAAGCAGTAGGTAAGGCTAGGGGGTGTTAGGGTGTGATAGTAGGGTATCACAAGTCCAAGAGGGAGGTAATAATCCCTCTGTACAAGACATTGGTTAGGCCCCATCTGGAGTACTGCGTGCAGTATTGGAGGCCACACCTTCACAAGGACATTAACCAAATTGAGGCAGTCCAGAGAAGGGCAACCAAAATGGTGCAGGGACTGCATCAGAAGACATATGAGGACAGATTAACGGAGCTCAATATGTATACCCTTGAGCAAAGGAGGGAGAGAGGTGATATGATCAAGACATTTAAACACCTTAAGGGCATAAACAAGGTGAAAGAGTCTAACATGTTTAAATATAAGAAAATAGCAGGACAAGAGGACACAGCATGAGATTAGAGGGAGGCCGATTAAGGGGAATGTGAGGAAATTCTTTTCACAGAAAGGGTGGTAGATGCATGGAATGGCTTACCACAAGAAGTGGTGGCTATGAATACAGTGCAGGGCTTCAAACAGGCATGGGATAGGCATAAGGGAGCAATACAAATGACTATGAATAGATAGGTCACTGACAGAGCAAAGGCCGATGGCACATTTATAAGGTAGAAAAATAAATGGGCAGACTGGATGGGCCTTGCGGTCCTTATCTGCCGTCAACTTCTATGTTTCTATGTTTCTATGTTTCTATGTTTCTCACTTCAAACACTTTGGCCCAGATATTCAAAAGAGTTGAACCATGCGCAACAGGGTTGTGCCTGCGCAAGTCTGAAATGCACCATCCTGCGATATTCAGCAGGAGGCAGTTGTGCCCCCAAATCATGCTGAGCAACAGCGCAATGATAATGAAGGCATGTGCAACTGAAGGGGGAGGAACCATGCATAAACTACATAGCCTGATATTCAGCCAGGCTGTGCAGAGTTATGCAGGTGCAACCCCTACCTGCACCTACACAACTTTACGCCCCCCAAAAAAGGATCAAGTTGAGGGCCACCCACAGGTGAGCTGCCAGATTGCAGGGTGGAACACAGCAGCTGCCACCTGTGGGTGGCAATCCACTTGTTCCCGGTGGCACCCCCCACGCTCTGATCACAAGCTGAAGTGTCCCCCCCATTAGCCCGATCGCGGGCATCAGACTTCCCCTCCCCCAAAGTCCAATATCCCTGGTGGTCCAGTGGACCGTGAGGAGCCCAATCACAGGCATAAAGTCAAACCCCCCCAAAGTCCAATATCCTGGTGGGTCCAGTGCACCGTGAGAAGCCCGATCACAGCAATAAATTCAAACCCCCTCAAAGTCCACTATCCTGATGATCTAGTGGCTCCACCCCACCACCCACAGTGCCCCACCACCCCTCTCCCCATCAGCCAGCAGGTGGCACCCCCCCCACTGCCGCCCACCGCCCACTGACTGACAGCTCGGTAGGGCTGCATGCCCATTGGTTCAGAGCAAGAGCCAATCGGCGCAGGTTATACATATAGTGATCCAGATATGTGAATGAATTCATTCACATATCTGGATTGCTTTTGCAAGAGTGGCTGCATGCCCATTGGCTCTAGCTCTGAACCACTGGGCATGCAGCCCTACCTGTTGTCAGTCGGGCGGGCGGTGGGGAGGCAGGCAGGTGGGGTGCTGCCACCCCGCCAGCTGACATGGGGAGCAGGGTGGTGGGGATCCATGAGGGGTGGTGGGGCCACTAGATCACCAGGGATATTGGACTTTGGAGGGGGGTTTAACTTTATGCCCGCGATCTGGCTTCTCGCGTCCACTGGACTACCAGGGATATTGACTTTGGGGGTTGACTTTATGCCTGTGACTGGGCTGCTGGGGGGACATACTGTTCTGCCCACGGCCGGGCTAATGGGGGTTGGGGAACGGAATGGTATGCCCGCCGATCGGGCTAATGGGGAATAACGGTATGCCCTGCAATCGGGCTGCTGGGGAGGGATTATAAATGTGCCCGTGATCGCTACGGGGATAATATCGTCCACGATCGGGCTGCTGGGGGAATGATATTATGCCCATGATCGGGCTGCAGGGGCGCTGCTCTCGATGGCTGCTGCTCGGCAGGGCGCCAGCCGTAAGAAGTCGTGGGGATCGGTGCACCCGCATGCTAATGGCATAAAAATGGAGCTGTAATTAGATGCAAATGGACCCCCGTGCACCTTGCATAAATTATGGCCCCATTTGCATGTCACCTTTTGAATATCGCAGGTGCTGCGCATGGTGCAATGGAACTTGCGCCACCACATCTGAATGCTCCACTCTGACCACTTGTGGTGGTGCAGTTCCACTGCCCCATGCACAATGGCTGTGGGCAGGGGGCCATATTCAGAGAAGTTGCTCAATAGCACAACTCCATTGAATATCGCCCTGGCCACACCCCTGTGCAACTTTTTTGAGCAGTGCAAGGGCTTGCACCACAGAATGGCGCAGTTTGAATATCTGGCCCTTTGTGTATTGTTTAAACTGTACAATTTTTCATGGTTACCACTCCTATTACTGTCAACTGACAAATGGTGTGTTGTTACATTATTAGCAGCAATGGGGGTGATGTTTTCAATCCCATATTCCTGCTCTAAATTAATTTACTCTTTCAGTTTTTTTTTTAATTCTAGCATAGTGTTATTAAGCTTGTACAAGGTAACTCCCAACTGGATACATGTATCACACTCCTGCTTATTTGATAGTTCTTTGTCTACAGCACAGTACATTTGACATGTAACACATTTCATTAACTTCTTGTCCTGACATAGACAACCCATTAACTGTTCTATACCTTCATTGTTGTCCATTTTAGTTTGTATACAGTTCTCTATCTACTCCTGTCAATGTCACATCTACTGTATTTACCTCCTGGTCTCGCTGGTCCTTGCCGCACACACCAGAGATGTATGGATGCATAAGTCTCTGGGTGTGTCTCTGTGCATGGAGCCGTGTGCTTGCCTCATTCGAGCTCGCAACGCTCAGCTGCGGGTGAGTTTTTATCTAGCCCCAAAACCAGGAAGTGGAGTGGTCATGTGACCCTCATCCACTCATACCACAGAAGATATTTATTATATTTAAAAATGTCTTACAAGAGAGCTGTGGTGAAGCTTGTAGTTGCTCCTACATTCAGCTCACATTTAAGCTGTCTGCCCTGAATTTTAAATCCTCCAGCAAATACAGGGCAATGGAGGTTGTAGTTCCTCAATAGAGCATGAACTGCAAGTCCCAGTGTCCCTCGCTGTACATAGGCTTCACTCCTAATACAGTATCGAGTGCTTCCAACACACACTATTGTTTTTCAGTTATTAAAATTACACTTCTATTAGCAGTAAGCCTCCTTCATGCAGGGAGATGTGCAAAAGCAAGACGCTTGCTTGTGGGCTAGTTTTAATCTAGCCCCAAAACCAGGAAGTGGAGTGGTCATGTGACCCTCATCCATTCGCACCACAAAAGATATTTATTATCTTTAAAAATGTCTTAAAAGAGAGCTGTGGTGAAGCTTGTATTTGCCACTACAATCAGCTCATGTTTAAGCTGCCTCCCCTGAATTTGAAATCCTCCAGTAAATACAGGGCAAGGGAGGTTGTAGTTCCTTAACAGAGCATGGACTACAAGTCACAGTGATGCATGACACAGAAACAGTGATTAATGTGATTGAGGATGGAGGGGGTGGAGGAGGAGGAGGAGGATGGTAATTTGGATGAAGTAGATTGGTCGATTGTCAATGTAATCAATTTCTATGGTTTGTACGTGAATGAAACTATTATTTATTATAACTGTATAATTACTGGTGACCCTATTTATCAACCTGATTATGAGTAGCTTCAAACAACGCAATAACCCAAAATCCAGTAATTACTGCATTTGATGCCATAATAACCTGAAATCCAGTTATTATGGTGTTTGCAAAACTTTCACTTTCCTCCACTTTTTTCCCACTCACTGTACCGTGACCAAGCGGTGTTCGTTGTTGATGAGAATATCCCAAAGAAAGCACAGCAAGACCAATGTACATTGTAAAAAAGAAGAAAGCTGTATTCTTTCACATACTGTAACTTTCCTTAGTTTTCTGTGAAAGAAGCCACTGAGTGTACAGTGAGGAGAGTGATTGACTCGGCAGCTTTAGATGACTCAATGCAACCATTAGAGAGTGTTGCTATGTGAACACTCGCCAACGGTTGTGAAGAGTCTTCTGAAGTGGCCGAGACAGTTGCTGTCCTCACTGTATCCTCGGTGGCTTCTTTTGCAGAAAACTAAAGAAAGTGATCTTAAAGAATACAGCTGTCACTGACTCAGGTCTAGAGTGTCCCCTTACTGGCTCACTCTACATTTGCATGGGCCTCTTATCCCAACAACACTGTGGCTTCATTTCATGACTTCCGGACTCACACTGATCATTAGTCTACCTCCTCATCTCCACACCAGTAAAGTATTACATTTTATTATTTTTATATAGTTGATCTTGCCTTCCCAAAAAAATATATCTGCTTTATCCTGCTGAACTCATGCTTCTATTGGGGTTTTGTCAGTCAGTCAGTCAGATCAGGAACTGACCAGGGCTGACTGTCTGCTCTTGCACTGCCATAGAAAAAAGCATGAGCAATTATAAAAATTATAGTCTAGGCAGGGGTGTGTTCATGGTGTTTTTTTACACACCCTTGGTGAGTGATGAGCTCACCTGGGATGTGTGCAAAAACACCATAACACACACCTCCCTATCCACTATTTATTTATTTATAAGGCAATGACATTTATTTTATTGTGATTGAAGAAGATAGAAGTTTTCATAGGATCAAGGAATCATAGAACTCTGACAGCAGAAAAGGACCTCTCTGGCCCATCGAGTCTGCCCCTTACCCCCCCACTCATGATCTTTGTTTAGGGACCACCCCCCGGTCCACCCCTTATCTTTGTCCCATGCCCTCTTGAATCCCTCCACCATTTCTGCCCCCACCACCTCATTAGGTAGTTTGTTCCAGGGCTCTAACATCCTATCCGTGAAGTAACATCCCCTAAAATTGCTCTTAAATCTTCCTCCCTCTAATCTTAGACTATAACCTCTAGTTTTAGCACCTACTTTCCTTGTAAATAAGTTCCCCTCCCTCACCTTATTAATCCCCTTCATGTACTTAAATACTTTCATCATGTCCCTCCCTCTCCCTTCGAGTCTCCAATGGTTGCAGATCCAGTTCCCTCCACCTCACCTCATAGGGCTTCCTTTGCATACCATGCACCATCTTGGTTGCCCTTCTCTGAACCCTTTCAATTCCATCTATGTCCTTGTGTAAGTGAGGTCCCCAGAACTGGACCCTGTACTCCAGGTGAGGTCTCAGCATGGTTTTATAAAGAGGCATTAACAACTCCATCCTTCTGCTTATTATGCCCCTCCCTATGCATGCCAGCATTCTATTTTCCTTGCCCACTGCTTTGCTGCATTGGTTATCCATCTTAAGGTTGTTTGATATTATATTCCCCAAGTCCCTCTCCTGCTCAGTTGACTTAATTACCTCCCAGTGTGTAAGTGGCTTGCAGGTTTTTGCACCCCAAGTACATTACTGTACATGTTTTGGCACTGAATTTCAGTTACCAAGTTTCCAACCACCCTTCTGGAATCTTCAGGTCCTCCCTCATGGCCTCCACCCCTCTGGGGTGTCCACCCTACTGCAGATCTTCATATCATCTGCAAATAGGCACACCTTCCCCTCCTGCCCCTCTGCTATATCACTGATTTAGATATAAAAAAAAGGAGGGGGCCCAGTACTGACCCCTGGGGCACACCACTCATCACCCCATTCTCCCTGGAATGCACCCCATTAATCACCACCCTCTGGCTTCTGTCCTTCAACCAGTTTTCCCCCACCTAGTTATTTTCAGTTCCACCCTAAGCTTTCCAGCTTATTTACTAACATTCTGTGAGGGACGGTGTCAAAGGCCTGTCTGAAGTCCAAATAGGCTATATCCTCTTCCCCGCCCTGATCAACTACCTTCATCACCCAATTGAAAAACTCTATTAGGTTTGTCTCATATGACCTCCCATTTGTGAAGCCATGCTGCCCATCATCCTGCAGCCTGCTGTCCACAAGGTAGTCTACCACCCTTTCTTTTGTTAGTACCTCCCTCACCTTCCCCACCACTGAGGTGAGGTTGACTAGGCAATAATTCTCTGCCTCCTCCTTGCTGCCCCCCTTATGTAGTGGCATTCATCTGCCTTCTTCCAGTTTCTTGGCAACCACCTTGTAACCAGGGACAAGTTAGATAGACTCGTCAGAGGTGCTGCCAGCCCCTTCCTTCATTCCCAGAGTGCCCTAGGATACAGGCCATCTGCCCCATTGCTTTGTCCATCTTCAAACTTCCTAGTTCCTCTCTCAACCTGTCTTCATTGAACAGGCTAAGATCCACCCTTATGTCTTCCCCTTTCCTCCCTTTTAACTCAGGACCCCTTCCCTACATCTCCACCTTGAAGACCGAGCAAGCAATAACACACAACAAGGTGTGGGTTATCACCTGATAAGAGCACGCCCAGGGGCATAAGGCACTTGGCACTTGTGCCAAGTGCCTTATGCCCTGGGCATGCTCTTATCAGGTGATAACCCACACCTTGGAGTGTGTTATTGTGCTTATAAAATGGGTTTTGTGCAGTAAAGAAGTTAATAAAAAAATGTACCTAAAAAGGGCACATGAAAAAGTATAAAATATGATGTTATCAGTAGAAAAAAGAAAAAAAAAACTGTCTATGTGTTGGCCTGCAGCTCTTTAATAAAAGTCACTGCAGAGTGATTGTGTCTGTCTGTGTCTCTACTAAGCACACACTGAGTGTGACTGCTCTACTGACCAGCAGAACTGGTGACAACTGTTTTTTTTTTCTTTGTCTTGTTTTATATGTTTGACTTAGAGGCAATGGGAATGAGCATGTTCAGGTGTTGTTTCTCATCATTCTGTGCCCATCCTGAGACACACACACACACACACACACACACACATACACACACGCACACACACACACACACACACACACACACACACACACACACACACTCATACACATACGCACACACACAGAGATAGATATAGAATATTTTTTGTTGGTTGTTTTATTATTTTAGAGCTTTATCATTTTAAATAAATTTTCTTTGGTTAGGATTATAGGGCTGGCTGACTGGGAGCGAGTGTGTCCATCACCAGCCACCGTAGACTATCATTTCTGGGTTTGTATTTTTGAAAGAAAAGAGATGTCTGTCGAGTTTATAAGCTGCTGTAGTGTTTTATATAATTTTCTGGGCTGTTGTTATGCCACACTGAACAATACTATGAAGATGGAGGAAGTAGGCTGTTTTGTTCAGTGTTTGGTGTATCACTAATGAAGGAGACCCTGGGAGGATGGTAGATGGATCGGTGGAGGCATTTTGAAGCTTGTGCGTTTCTGTTAGCTAAAAATAAAAGCAGAGATTACAGTTCAAATGGGGAAGATGTTTTAGTATTTTTATATGGGATGGTGTTTGTCCACTTGGTAGAGTTTTACCTATGTGCATTTAGCACTGCTAGGCTGGAAGTGGCTTGTCCATGCTATAAGCTGTGCCAGCCTGTGTATCTGTTTTGGTTTGGCACAGCTCACTGATCTGTTTTTGTAATCGGGCTCAGGAGTGGAGGGTAGTGCCGGTTGACTACAATATCTTCTGATAAGGATACAGCTCAGAAGATGTTGTAGCCAATCAGGTTACAAGATTTCTTGAGCCTATTTTATAGCAGAAATAGTTATTATGCATCTATGCCTTCTCAAAGTCCCTCTCTACTTTTACTCCCTCCTCCCCCTCACCTGTACTATCCCATTCCTCACCTTCATCTTCTCCCTCACATACCTAAAAAATGCCCCCCCCTTTGGCCTGCCTAGCAATTCTTTCTTCTGTATCAGTTTTAACACTTATAATCTTCTACCCTGCCATCCTCAGTTTCTCTCTGTGAGTCTCCCTGTCCTCCTTCCTCTGGGTCTTCTTATATGTTCTAAATGCCGTTTTCTATCCCTAATTGCCCCTGCTATCTCCCTGGTAAACCACAGTGGCCTCCTTCTTATTTTTTGTTTCTTACTTTCTTTATGCAGAGTGTAATAGCTTTCAGCAGCCCCCCCTTAATAGATTCCCATAATTCCTCCATGTCTCCTATCCTCCCCTTTCCCTCCATTTCTTCATTGAATATCTCCCTTATTCTGGTAAAGTCCATTTGTCTGAATTCCATAAAGTTCATGCTGGTACTATTTCTTTCCCTTCCCATCCTTACCCAGAGACTCACTGTTTAGTGGTCACTCATACCTAGGCTGTCTCCTACCACAATGTCTTCCATGCTGTCCACTATTGTCCAGTCAGCCTCACATTGGTGGTGTGTAAAGTGATGGAGGCACTGGCAAAGAGTGGGTAGTCAGGTACCTAGATGAAGAAGGGCTACAGGATGAGAGGCAGCATGGTTTCACTGCAGGGAGGTCATGCCAGATGGACCTCATAGAAGTTTTTGACTGGGTAACAATGGTGGATGACCAGGGAGGGGCAGTGGATGTGGTCTACCTGGATTTCAGGAAGCCTTTGACTCTGTTCTTCATAGAAAGTTGGTTAACAAGCTGGAAAGCATGGAGGCAGGGCCATAAATAATAAAATGGGTAGAAAATTGGCTGAGAGACAGAAACCAGATGATAGTAGTGAATGGGGTGTGCTCCAGTGAAAGAAGGGCGATGAGCAGGGTGCCCCAGGGGTCAGTGCTGGGGCCCTTACTATTCAATATATTTATTGCAGCTATAGCTGTGGGATTGGAGGAGAAGGTGTGCCTGTTTGTGGATGACATGAGGATTTGCAACAGGGTGGAATCATGGGGTGGTGGAGGCAATGAGGGGAGACCTGAAGAAGTTAGAGGAGTGGTCAGAATTACGGCAGCTGAGTTTTTAATGCCAGGAAGTGTTCAGTGATGCATATGGGGCATAATAACCCACAGACCAAGTACATACTAGGAAGAGAGGAAATAAAAGAGTCAAAGCAGGAGAGAGACCTGGGGATTATAATTGTGGATGACCTCAAGGTGGGGAACCAGTGCAAGAAAGCAGTGGGCAGGGCCAATGGAATGCTGGCTTGCATAGAGAGGGGGTATAATGAGTAGAAAGAGGGAGATACTTATGCCCCTCTACAGGCCCATGGTGAGGCTGCATTTGGAGTACAGGGTTCAGTTTTGGAAGCCACACCTGTGTAAGGATATTGATGCAGTGGAGAAGGTCCAGAGGAGGGCTTCTAAGATGGTACAAGGCATGCATCAGCTGTACTATGAGGAGAGGCTAAGGGAGCTGGACCTGTACTCACTGGAGACCAGAAGGGAGAGGGGAGACATGATTGAAACATTCAATTTCATGTAAGGAATAAACAGAACAGAAGGGGGGAGCCTCTTCAAGAGAAAATACACAGATAGGACCAAGGGCCACCGTCTGAGGTTAGAGGGGGGAAGATTCAGGGGGAGTTTATGGGCACATTACTTCACTGAAAGGGTGGTGGATCCCTGGAACGGGCTACTGGAGGAGATGGTGGGAATTGAAACAGTGGGGGGGATTTAAGATGGCATGGGACAGATTCAAGGGACGGGCCAGGCAAAAGAGAGGGATAGAGCAGGGAGGGATGGGGATGTAAATATGGGGGAAAGGGCAGACTCGATAGGCCACTGGGGTCCCTTTCTGCTGACAGCATTCTATGATTGTATGATCCCTGTCTGTGTCGCTTCATTTTGGGTGAGGTAGCCATGTTAGATGTTAGATGTCACCATAGTGAACTTTCATTGTTTAAATTATAATCAAATTAGTAATATTAATTATTTATGTCTATTTATATAATTAAAGGTTATGAAAATGTGATTGACTAAGATGGAGGGTGGAGGAGGAGAAGACTATTTCACACTAACATTATTTGTATGAAGTAGATCTGTTGGAAGCTGACACAGTTGACTTGAATGGTTGTTCTAATTATGGTGCAGGAGGAGACTCTGTTACCTCTTTTTGTAATTTTATTTTTATCTTATTTAAAATTTTGTTGACTGGGTAATATAGCACTGGGCCATGTGACACTTTTACAGACTTGAACCAGGTACAGACACATCACAAAGCATTAGAGTGACATACCTTACAATCAATACATAACTGCATGTTCAACAAAATACTCTACAAGATGTTTATTGTAATTATCAACAAACACAGCATACATACTGCAATTGTAAAATTGTACTAAAAACAAGAGCATCTAGCATGTCTAGTAGGTAGTCTTTGTATTGGGCCTTGAAATGATGAGTATTTTAGGCTTTTCTAAAATCACAGGAGGCAGCATAGCGTAAGGGCACTGAACTGCAAACCTGGACACATGAATCCCATCAGCCCCCACTTGCATACTGTGTGACCCTAAGCAAATCACTTAACTTCCTTGTGCTCCCAGGTCACACCTATAAACAATCTCTGGCTTAGTATGCCTTTTCTGGTTAAACAATTTCAAGTTTCTCTTTCCCTTTTCGAATTACAGGGCCAGTACTGTTCCAAAGTTTAATTGCTGTATACTTGAGAGATTTTTGATTTCTGGAAGATTTACAGAAGCATATTTGTATAGTTACTGATTTACTATAGTCGGAGAGTAACTCCAACATTTCCAAGGTTTCCCAAAGAAATGGGATGGAAGCCTCAGAGAAGTGTGGGTTAATAATGCAATGCCTGCAAATAATGATATCTTATAGAAACACACAATTTGATGGCAGATAAGGACCGCTTGACCCACCTAGTCTGCCCATTTGTCCCTACCTACTGTATTACTGCAGACCCTACTTGATCTCCAGCTCTAGCCCCCTTGCCTTACCACTAAGGTTCCATTATGCATTGCACATGCATTCTTGAACCCTGCTACAGTTTTTGCCCCCACCACCTCAGCTGAGATGCTATTGCAGGCATCCAGCACTCCTTCTGTGAAGAAGCACTTCCTCACATCTCCCCTGAGTCTACCCCCACCAGCTTCATAGCATGACCCCTTGTTCTTGAGCATCTTTTTTTCTGAAAAATGTTTTCCTCTTGTACTATATTTATACCCATGAGGTATTTGAAAGTCTCCATTATATCCCCCACCTCCCTCTGTTCTTACAGGGTATACATATTGAGGTTCTTCAGACTGTCCTCATAGGGCTTTCTATGCAGAATCTGCACCATTTTAGTTGCCCTTCTCTGGATCTCTTCCACTCTGTCTATATCCTTCTGGAGATGAGGTGTCCAGAACTAGACACAATACTATACTTGTGGTCTCACCAATGATCTATACTGAGGTAACACAACCTTTCTCTTTCTGCTGGTGACACCTCTCCTTGTGCACGCCAGCATCCCACTAACTCTCCTAACTGACTTGTCAAACTGCCTGTTTAGCTTTAGGTCATCAGATATGATTAGCCCCAGTTCTCTTTCCTGTTTAGTGGTTGTTAATACCACTTTCCCCATCTTGTACTCTGCCCCAGAGTTTCTGTACCCCAAATGCATGATTTTGTACTTTTCACATTGAAACTTGGCTGCCATACCCTTGACCACTCCTCTAACTTTCTCAGATCACTATTCATTTTTTCCACACCTACTGAAGTGTCTACCCTATTGCAGATTTTAGTGTCATACACAAGAAGGAAGACCTTCATATGCAGCCTCTCCACAATGTTGCTAATAAAGACATTCAAGAGCAATGGTTCCAGTAGTGATCCCTGTGGCACCCCGCTGGTCACCCTCCCTTCCTCAGAGTGAACTCCATTAACCACCACACTCTGTCGCCTATCCCCTAACCAATTTCTTACCCAGTTTACCACCTTTGGACCCACTCCTAAGCTGCTCAGCTTGCTTAAGAATATCCTATGTGGAATGATGTTGAAGGCCTTACTGTAATCTAGGTAGCCCACATCCACTGCTCCACCCTGATCCCATTCTCTGGCCACACAGTCAAAGAAATCTATCATATTTCTTTGACATGGCCTCCCCCTATGAATCCATGCTGCCTCTGATATTGTAAGCCACTGGATTCAAAATATTCCACAATCCTTTCCTTCAGTAGTGATTCCATTAATTTCTCCACCACCAAAGTCAGGCTGATTGGCCCATAGTTGTCAGCCTCTCCTTGCTATCACTTTTGTGAAGTGGGACTACATCTGCCCTCCTCTAGTCCTCCAGAACCACTCCCATCCCCAGCGAGTGATTGAACAGGACTGTCAGAGGTACAGCCAGTACCTCCCTTAGCTCCCTCAATATCCTTGGCTGCACCCCGTCTAGCATCATTGCCTTGTCCGCTTTCAGATTTGTGACTTCCTTCAGACTCTGTCCTCTGAAAATTGGACAGTGTCCACCTCCCTTCCTTCAACGCTCCTGTTACTTTTCTGTCACCCCTCACCTTTCCCTTCCTCTGTGAACACTGAACAAAAGAACACTGAAAAATGCTTCCCTCTTGTACCTTATTTATACCCTTATTTATAGTCCTTTCTGCCAAGGAGATTCCTGATATGGACTGTGAATTGTGTATCAATACTACCAGAGGTTCAAGATATAAAGCAAAAAGTAATGGGGGACAGGGGGCACCGTTGCTATTACCTCTGCCTAAGATGATCCTGTAGGTGGTCGAAAGCAAGCCATTAACCCACATGTATGCCTGGGGAGAGGTGCATATACAGTATCTCTCAGTGTCTGGATAAAATCCTCAGTGATACTGAAACTAGACAGGGTGGTGCACAAAAAAGGCCAAGCCACCCTGTCAAATGCTTTTTCCACACTGAGACTTAAAAGAGACACTGGGATCTGACGAGTGCTCATATAATATGAAAGCAGCAATATGGGACTGACATTATCATGCGCTTTCCTGCAGTGGACAAAGTCCACCTGGTTGGGATGTACTAAACTAGGAAGTAAATATTACAACCTTTTGGCAAGTATAGACAAATATATTTTGTAGTTGTAATTTAAAATGGATATACTGTAGATCTATAAGAGGCAGCATACCTGGGGTCTTTGTTTGGCTTAGGGATCACTGAAATGACTGCATATATCCATGAAAGGGGCAACATGTCTCCTTGCTGAACTCCTTGAAAAGTGGGAAGAACTGTAGGAACTACTAGGGCTTTAAAGGTTTTATACAATTCAGCAGGGTACTCATCCGGACCTGAAGCAGTGTGGGTGTGGGAATCTTGTATTATTTAGTATATCTCATCTCCTGTGATATGGAATAATAACCATTGAGCCGTTAGATCATCTATTTTAAGCAGATAGAGAAACTGTAAGACATATCTTCCTTACGCTCAATAAATTATTGTGTGTTCAACAAACACTCTACAAGACATTACAAATAATACACATACAGTATACACACTGCAATTGTAAAAGTGCACTAAAAACAAGAGCACCTAGCTAGCATCTTTCAGTAGATTTTCTTTTTTATTGGACTTTAAAATGATGAATATTATAAGCATTTCTAATCATAGGGTCAATACTGCTCCGAAGTTTAACTGTTGTATATTTGAAAGATTTTTGATTTTTTGAAGTTTTACAGAAGGGTATTTGAATACTTACTGAGTCATCAGATCTCAGCAGTGTTGCACAGATTTTATGGATAGACATTTCAACTAGTGGGCCAGCCCTACCCTTATGAAAGGTACTAAAGACAAACCAACTTTCATACAGAGGGCCAGATTTTCCAAAGCCTTGTGTATGCCGCAAGCCCCTGGTGTGTCAAACATATAGCACAGGGGGTTTGCGCCAGTCTCTCTGCACTGATCGTGATTTTCATATTTGAGCGCCAATTGCTGAAAGTTAAAACAGCCCCCAGTCTAATCTTGTGCAATCTGGGACCTTTTCTAACGGAGTTGCACCAAATGTTTGGCACAAGCAGCCATGAAGTGTGGAAACTGTCACAACAGCACCCAATGTACTAAAATTGGGTGCAGTTATGTCAAAGAAGTTTGGTGCAGTTGAACAAAACATTGGAGATGACAGAGTGCTTGATGCAAGCACTGCATCAACCTTTGAAAACTGGGCCCAGAATGTCATGCTGTTGTAATGGTAGCCACCCTAGTTTCTCATATGAACTGCAATGGTGTTTTCAGTACCTCATTCTGAGAGCAAATCTGCACATTGAATTGTACATGCAGATGCATTTCCTCAGTACTTTTTCTAATACCCCTCCCCAAACTATACTTCCATAATCCATTGCAGCCAGTAGGCAACTTTGGGCCAGCAATTGCCTATCCTTTGTCAGTCAGGAAATCATTGATAAAAGATAGTGCTGCCAACTTTTTTTAGTCAATTGAATTTATTTATTTATGACTTTGGTAACTAGCTTTTTGAACAGAAGTCTGTTCAGTATGCCTTTCAAAATTTAATTGTGAGTCTAATAAAATGTCCAAATACTTAAACTCACTAACTACATCTAATTTCTACCCCCTTCTGAAAGGACATGGGTCATAATGTCGAAAACAAAAACAGCTCCTGCAAATGCAGCACAAGCAAAACAGGTCTAACAAAAACAATTAATGCATGCAATGTTGTTGGGCCAGAACAGCGTGGCCCAGGCAACAGAGAGGCACAGAGGAGAACAGAGAGGCAGGAGACGTTTAGTGTAGTGCCTGTAGAGAACTTTACTGTAACAAAAGTGGCACACACACAGAGTGCAGTAGCACACATCACAGAACAGATGCACAGCCTCCCCCCAGCAGACATGTGCCCCCCCCCAGCCAGTAATAGGTCCCATTTCACCTGGAAACTCAGACCGAATGCTATGCACTTCAGGTACTTGATGGTCAAACAGGCAGCATAGTCGGACACAATGGCAGAGATGCGTCTGCTTGTATCCTTGTACTTTCTCTTGGCACACTGCACAGTAGTGCCTGCAGTCTGCTGCACTAGCTTGATGTCAGTGAGACACTGCTCTGCAGTCAGAGATCTGATAAACCTCCTGATGTTGGGATGACAGGCACTGATATATGTTGAAAAGATGCAGTGCCATGCCTCCACAGTGTTGTTGGTACGAGGCATGCCATCCCTCATCACCTCATGCATGTTCCAGCACTGCACTGGAAACACAGGACATCACCTATTGGACTGACTGACAGGCCTGCCAAGCCAAGTATCCTTGAAATAATCAAGTAGGGGGGTCAGTATGTCGGCATGGTCCTTGTAAAAGTCCATAGCCTTCACTTTCTTGAAGGCTGCCATGACATTATCTGTGGGCACGAATGCCAGTGCCACAAGCAGCCCCACATGCAAAGTCGGGATCAGTGGTATATTTCTGCCAGACCCCCATTTTCTGTGCCCTCCTCCACACAACACGAGAAAAGTGAAACAGGCTCCCTTGCAGTTGGCAGCCAGTGAACACTGTGGTAAAAGTCTTCATTGTGCCCTTGGTCAAAGTCCATGAGGATGGTCCTGAGGTGCAAACTGGGGCACAAGGCCTTCTGCTGTGCCAGGGCACTGTTGTAGGTGGCACAGGTGCACCCACTCATTAAGACATAGATGGCAGGGAAGACAGTGGTGACCACCATGCCATGGATGGTGTACAGCTGTGCAAACAGAGGGAGCATGATCCTAAATGAGCCATTGATGAACCAGTTGGCACACCCCTCCAGCTGTACAAGTGTCGGTCTGGTGGCAAATAGCATACACTTGGTATCTCCTGGCTGCTCTCGTACTGCAGGAAAAGTTCTCCATCTTCTGTGGTGGTATACTCCTTTGGGATGACAAAGGTTGACAGTGACTTTGGCACTGGTGGTAGGCATTGTGCCGCTGTTGTGGTCCACTTTATAAGTTGAAGAGCAAGTAACCTCCTACTTACAGCTGTGAGGATACCCCTGGTAGAGGCAATCATCACCTCACAGCAGGTCTCAGAGGGCATACAGGTGTGGTCCTTCACAGCAGCAATTACATCTCGGGCAACAACATCTGCAACATTGTCCACATGGTTGTGAGTTCCCCTCTCATACACCACCTCCTCTGCACAGTGTGCACATGGGCCGGGCAGTGGGACTGGTTACAGTTCACACATTTCCAGTACTGGTTTTTATGCAGTTCATGATCCTTCCTGAAGAGGTACCCGGCATGCTGCAGCAGGAATCCACCCTTCTGGCTTTTCATCATTTGCAGAGACATTCTGTCTTCTGGTGTTCCCCTTCCAGATACTCCTGATGGGACACTGGTCCCAGTGGCGGCCTGCCCATTTTTACTGCTTTGCTAATTGCAGGACGAGACACATCTGTACTGCTCATGCATGGCTGAAGCCACCCCCCCATTGACTCACAGGGGGGTGCCAGTGAACTATTGTGCCTGCATGGGCTGGCTGTGACTGCTGTGGGTCTGCTGTCATGGTAATGTATTTGCATGGACCCACTGTCAGCAATGTGGATTAGCTGTTACTGTTTAGCATCTGTATGGGCCAGACATGATCATCGTTGGTCTGTGGTCACAGTAGTGTATCTACATGGGCTGGCAGTGATTACAGTGGATCTCCAGTCAAACTATTGTGGCTGCATGGGCTGGCAGTGATTACAGTGGATCTGCATTCAGAAGATTGTGACTGCATGGGCCGACGGTGATTACAGTGGATCTGCATTCCGAATATTACGGCTGCATGGGCTGGCAAGAATTACAGTGCTCACCAGTCAAAATATAGTGACTGCATGGGCTGGCAGTCCTTCCTATGTGTCCACTGAAAACATACTGAGTGTGCATGGGCACTGGTTGGGGACATGACAGCCTACACACTGGTGGGTTGCATTGTTGGGCAGCCACAGTGATAAGTGCAGAGATGATGATGGTGAATGCACCGGGTTGTCAGCTACTGCTACACTACCACAGGGACAATGGTAGGTGCTCTAGACTGGTGGCTGCTGTATTGTGCTCTTGGAAGGTGGCCACTACTGTGGGATGATGGCTACTGTGGGTCCCAATCCCTGTTACAACACTCTCTTGCCTGTCTATGTGCCTCCTACTTGTTCCCCCTACCCTCTGCATCATGAGCGCAGCACAGCCTGCAGCTGCAGACTGCCATCCCACCTGCTACACATGGGGGGCACAGCCTCCATGCACGTTAGGGAACCCCTCACTTCAGAAGATTTTGTTCTCCACTCAGCAATTGACAGGTGCTGTTTCCTTTCCATACATGGTTTTGGCCAGTAGCAGTCTGGGCCAGCAGCAGCTTCACCCAATATCAGTCTGGGACATTAAAGGTTTTGCACCACTCGCTGTTGTGTGACACTAGCGGTGGTGCAGCATTCACTGTTTTTGCACTCACCATTCTGCCTGTGACATTTTGCTTATGCTGATATACATTCAGCATATTGACTTGGTACCTATGAAAGTATCTGCAGCAAGGCAATTTTCTGAGCTGAGCAAAACACCATCGGCCCAAATCCCAAGTCTACATATGCCAGCACAAGCCGAGATATGCCAAACCCATTGGCATAACCCGCGACTTGTGCCATGCATTATGCATTGCCCCAATTGCAAGAGGTGCCTTGTGCCATGTCTGCTGCGGGCTACGCCAACCATGGGTTATGCCATCTACTAGGTCACAGCCTTCAATGACATGGCACAAGGGTGGATTATGGCAGCAACTGCACCCTATTACAAGAGGGCAGCTGCCGTAACCCACTGCAACAATTCCAGGTGTCACACTGGTGAAGTGAACATAGGGCAGATTGGAGCTGCTCTAAGGGGCATCCGACAGTGCCATCCATCAGATGCCTACTCCGCAGTGCCATGGTAATGGTACTGATGTGTTCCCCATGCCCTCACAATCACAACTATTCTCCCACCCCCTGAATGTCAGACCCAGTGGTCTGTTCCCCATTGCAACCCCCCATACTCCTGTGCCACCTGTACTGCCCCCCCATGCTCCCAGGTGCATGCTGCGGGTGTTCCAGGGCAGGGGAGCTCTGAGGGGACTGTCTGCAGAAGGCTGCAACTTGTGACATGCTGGGATATTATGCCATACCCATGGCATTAGTCTCCACATGGTGAACCCAGCCATTCCAGTCCACCCTGCACCCCCTACCCATCCCCAGCTGTCAACTGGCACAGCCCACCTCTCACCTCCATGACCAGTCAGCAACTGAGTGCCGTAGGAGCGCTTACTGTAAAAATGCACTCAGAAATTAATTTCTGAGTATGTCTTTGCAGTAGATCTCCTATTGCACTCAGTCAGCGGCTGCCCGTGGAGGTGAGAGGTGGGCTGTGCCAGTCACCTGCTGAGGACAGGTGGGGGGATGCTGGGTGGACTGGCTCAGCTGGGTCAGGGTGGTGGGGTCACCAGACTACCAGGGAATTGGAGGACTTTATTTATTTTATGTTGATTGGGGGGGCAACTAGACTACCAGGGATTCAGAGAGCTTTATTAATTTAATACTGATCAGGGGGCTGCTAGACTACCAGGGATATGGAGATCATTATGTATTTTATGATGATCGTGGGTGCCACTAGACTACCAGGGTATATGAGATATGTATGTGTTTAACAGTGATGGGGGCACCAGACTTCCAGGGCTTCCCTGGGTATATGCTGCATTTGTGGCTGGTGACTCAGGATCAGGGCATGGGCAGGGGGGTTGACTGTGCTGCCCTGCTGTTGCAGCTTGCAACATGCTCACCAGGTGCACCCAAAGTTCAGCGTACCCGGCCGTATGTCGTAAGTCACACGACTTAGCTGCGATGACCCTGCCCCTTCTAGAATTGGGTGCAGGGTCAATGTTGAGGTTGTGGGTGGTGCAAGTTATGTTTGGCAGTGACTTGCACCACCTTTCTAGAATCGGGGCCAAGGTGTCAAATGATTAAATTTTCCATGTAATTCCCAGTGCTAGACACCCTTCCATTGTAATGACTTAAATCTGTGAAAGACATTTATTGACTTAAATCTGTGAAAAAAATGTTGGATGTAGTAGATATGTTGGAAGTTGATGCAGTTGACTTATATGGTTGTTATTGTAGTGAGGGTGGGCAAGACTCTGTCACCTACTTTTTGGATTAAGTAGATGTGTTGAAAGTCAGTGCAGTTGACTTGTATGGTTGTTATTGTAATGAGGTTGGAGAAGGGGACTCTCACCTTATTTTGGATAATGTAGATGTGTTAGAAGGTGACAGAGACGAATTGTATTTTTGTTACTGTAATGAAGGTGGAGGAGGAAACTCTGTCTCCTCATTTTGATGAGTGTTGAGTTGTATGGTTGTTATTGTAGTGAGGGTGGAGGGAGAGACTCAGTCACCTCCTTTTGGATGAGGTAGACATGTTGTAAGTCGATTCAGTTGATCTGTGTGGTTGTTATTGTAATGAAGGTTTAGGAGGAGGAGGCCCTGTCACCTCATGTTTTAGTGTTTTTAATTTTATTTGTATTTAAATGTTTTTGACAGGGTAAAAAAGCAATGGCCATGTGGCCCTTTTACAGGCTTAACCCAGGTGCAGATACATTAGAAAGCATTACAGCGACATACCTTTCTTTCTTTTTATAAACATTATTTTTTTTTAAATTTAATTTATAGATAGTACAAAAAAGAAGAAAAAAATGAAATTATACAATTAAAACAATATATAGTCCACCATCCTCAATATATTGACAGTACAACTACTCCTTTTGCATAGAAAGAGGCCACATTGCCTATGGTTAACAAATACCACTGTAACACTGCCTTTTTATCATTATGACATGTCCAAGTAGATAAAGGCACTAAAAATAGTTGAGCAGCATTTTTTTCTGTATTAACCTTTAGAAGCTGTATTTTGCAATAGGGTTAAATCATGTGTACCTTTAGACCGTCTTCATCAAAAATGGAATTGTTCTTCATGGAAAGCTACCACCTCATAGCTCAAAATTATTAAATAAATATTGTTCTTGTTTGTGCTAACATTGTGTGGTAGAACCCATACAAGCAATCAAAAAAAAAAAAAGGGTGGAATGAGAGGGGAGGGTACAGAAGAGCTGCTCTGCTAGTATATAGACAAAGAGTGGGTCAGCTAAGGAGTGGAAAATCTAAATAACTTAAAAAAGGAAAGGAGATGCAGGTCGATTTCATGGGACAAAGTCTGGATAATGCTCTAGTTGGTAGAATACCCATTTATGCCATTATGGTTTGAATTGCGGCAATTTATTAAGATACTGATAACTCATACTTCCATTGTGATTATATCAAGTATTATTTTTCACCATTCTTCTAATTTAGGGAACCTTTCTGTATGCCGCAGTCTTATAATGGCTTTATTTTATGCCACAGTTGAAATTAGAAGCGGTTTTATGGTAGTTTGACCTATTTTCCTTTCCCTCCACAGTATTGCCAGGAAAAGCAATGATGTGGTTATTTTGCCATGGCAATCAAACATATTCCATAGATCTGGAGTAACAGCCTGCCAGTACAGCTGCAGGTAGTGACAAGCCCCCAAAAATATATTTATCTGGTTAGCCTAATATTGACCACAACCTCTCCAACATATTTCCTTTCCAGTCCTGCATAGTACGCATCAATATCTGGTGTACAGAAAAATCTATAGTGACACTTCCAAGCATATTTTGACCAATAAGTAGCTGATGCTAGTTTTAAAGCCTGAAGGGGAAATTTATTTCAGATCTCAATAGTGTAATCAGGTTCTAATTGAAATTCCATGTTTGAAAAAATAAATGTTGTTGCTTCATTGGTGACCTCCTGTATCACCGTATATATCTGGCCAATAAGATGAGACTAGGTGTCACCTATTAGGTAAGCTGTTAATATTTGAAAAAGTGTAAAGGGCTGCCTGGTAGCTTACAATAGGATTTACCTTTTTCATTTAGATAGGACTTGAATTGTAGGTAATGATAGATGTCAGTGGCTGGGAGGGCATAATTAGCCTGCAATATTGTGAAGGGAGAATCCCATTTGTGCCTAGAAAATGGAATATATAATTAGCTTACCCTGCTCCACCTTCACAAGCCTTGTCTATTCTGTGGGGGCGGGGGCTGTTTTTATGCCATAGACTGTTAGTGGAAGCTGTGCATGGGGAAAAGTATTTTAGGATGACTTGCCATTAACAGAAGGTTTTTTGGCTGTGTATCTGTAAAATTTAGTCAGTGGAATGCATTTAGATGGTTTGACAAGTAAGTATTTATCCCAGTTATAAACATCATTACTGTAAGTGCTAATTCAATTTGTTCCCAGTATGGCTGAAGGGAAGGTGCTATTCATGTGAAAGCTGTTTGTAAGTGAGTAGTCAGGGCACATCTCTGGAGATTGGGGTGATTGACTGCCCCCTTTGCCTAGGAAATTATAAGATTAAACACGGGATCCTATGGTGTTTAACTTGCCAGATAAGCTGTGAGATAGCTTTGTACCAAGCCTGAAAGTAGAGTTTATCATGCATTAGTGGTAATGTCTGTAAATAATATAGAATCCTAGGGAGAATAGTTTGATAGAATACCTCTATTCTATTAAAGAAACCTATATATAATTGGTTCCCTCTGGATCAGTTTTCTGTTATATGTTGGGTGAGGGGTTCCATATTTAATAGTTATAGATGTTCTAGATGTTTTGTTAATTTATTCCTAGAGAGTGGAAGGCAATTTTATGCAACTTAAATCGAAACTGTGGTTTGAGCCTCTGCAAGGGTACAAAGTTGTAAAATAAGACATCTGTCTTAGTCATGTTCAGCCTATAGACCAAGAGTGACCTAAATGTTTCCAAGGTTTCCCAAAGTGCTGGGATGGAAGCCTCAGGGAAGTGTGTGTTAATAATACATCACCCGCAAATGATATCTTATAGTCCCTACCCCGAAGGGGATTTCCAATATAGTCAGTGAAGTGCAAATCAGTACTACTACAGATTCAATATATAAAGCAAAAAGTAATGGGGACTGGAGACAGGGGACACCCTTGCTTGTACCTCTGCCTAGGGTTAGGGGGTCAAAAGTGAGCCATTAACCCCCATGTATATCTGAGTAGAGTTGTATTTCTCTCTCAGGACCTGGATACAATCCTCAGGGATACCGAAACTTGACAGGGTGGCCCACGTAAAAGGCCAGGTCACCCTGGCAAATGCTTTTTCACCATTGAGACTTAAAAGATCCACTGGGATCTGATGGGTGCTCGCATAATCTAAAATCAGTAACGCGTGCTTGACATTATCATGTGCTTGCCTGCAGTGGACAAAGCCCGCCTGGTTGGGATCTACTAAACTAGGTAGTAAAAATTCAAACATTTTAGTAAATATTGACATAAATACTTTGTAGCTGTAATTAAAAATGGATATAGGTCTATAAGAGACATAAGTATACCTAAAGTATAAGTATTCCTGGGGTCTTTGCTTGGCTTTAAGATTGCTAAAATGATTGCATATTTCCATGAAGGGGCAGGCTGTCTCCTTGCTGAACTTCTTGAAAAGTGGAAAGAGGTGTAAGAACTAACAGGGCTTTAAACTTTTTATAGAATTCAGCAGGATACCCATCTGGACCTGGAGATTTGTGGGCATGAGAATCTTGTATTACTTGGTACATCTCTTCTTCTGTGATAGGAGACATTAACATTTGAGCTGTTAGACTGTCTGTTTTAGGCAGAGAGACAGAGCCTGTGTGAGATACCTTACTTACAATCAATAAATAATTTCATGTTCAACAAACACTCTAAAAGACAAGATGTTACAATTAACAATACACATACAGTATACATACTACAATTGTAACATTGTACCTTAAACAAGAGTACCTAGCATCTCTCAATAGGTTTTCTTGGTATTGGGCTTTGAAATGATGAATATTACAGGCACTTCTAATCACAGGGTCAATACTCTTCTAACATTTAACTGCTGTATACTTAAAAGATTTTTGATTTTTTGGAAGTTTTACAGAAGGGTATTTGTATACTTACTGAGTCATCAGATCTTAGTGATCTTGAAAAGATTTTAGAGATGAAGATTTTGGCCATTCTTAGCCTTATGAATGGCCTTAAAGACAAAGCAACATTTTTATAGAATGTCATGCTGTTGTTATGGTACTGTAGCCACATTAGTTTCTCATATTCACTGCAGTGGTGTTCTCAGTACCTGACTCTCAGAGCAAGCCTGCACATTGAATTGTACATACAGATGCATTTCCTCAGAACTTTTTCTAATACCTCACCTCAAACTATACTTCCATAATCCATTGCAGACAGTTGGCAACATTGGGCCAACAGTTTCTTGTCCTCGTCAGTCAGAAATCTTTGATAAAGATAATGCTCCAAATTTTTTTATTTAATTGAATAATTGAATAATTGTGAGTCTAGTAAAATGTCCAAATACTTAAACTCATTGGGCCTGATTCTAGAAAATTTACTCCTGGCGTAACAGCACTTGCACCAAGTAGAATGGCGCATGTAGAAACTTATGCCAGCAGTTACTACATGCGCGATTCTACAAAGTGGCCTGCGACATGTCGCAGGCCATTTGGGCCAAACAGTAGTTACGCTGGCAGTTGCACCATAAACCCCATGTGACATGGTGCTAGAGGGTTTACTGCAGCAGTTGCACCCCATTCCAGAAGGGCAGCAACAAAGTCCCCAATGTTGGGATTCTACAAGAACCCCCAGAGGAGAACCCACAACATAAATTACTCCAGCCTTTAGCTGGTGTAACTTACAGATGCCCCCCAAGGGTCCTGTAGACTCACCTGCAGTCATGCCACAGCTGTACCCCCCATGTCCAACATACCCCAGTGGGTGCCCCACAGGGCTACCCACAACAGCTGCCCCGAAGTGTACATGTAATTCCCTGCAGGGCTACCCACAGCAACTGCCCTGACATGTACATGTAATGCCCTGCACGGCTACTCACACCTCCAGCCCCCTGAAACCCCCATTGTGCATTGCTCCACATGTCAGCACTGTCATCCCCTCACCCATGCCCCAACCCCCGAGTCGCCTGCCGCACATGCGGCAAATACCCTGCCATGGCAGCCTAATGGCCTCCCAAGCCAGCCATGCCAGCCCACCAGGCACCCCCCCCACCTGTACCCAGCTGGCGACTGGCACATCCCAGCTCTCACTACTGCGGCCAGCTTCCGACTGAATTCAGTATGAGCGTGTACTGTAAAGACACAATCAGCTGTATAGGGGCCTTCAAATCTCTCTTAGACAAAGTGATCCAAGAAAAATGCAACAGTCAATCGTAACCCTGCCTCTATCAATCTTCTTCACCTCCTATCCTTAACTCTGCCCCTTTTCCCCATCTAAACCTTTTTTCTTCAAATCCTACACTCGTCTACCAAATATGTAACTGCCTGTATGTGTAATGTACTGCTACCTATGTTGTTCTTCTCTTAATGTTGCACTTATTGTACAATGCTCTGTATGAAGTGAGTATGGTTCTGTAAACTGTAAACTTGTTTGTTGTAAAGTGTCAGTCTGTATAGTCCTGTCCATCCAGGACCTCCTTGAAAATGAGCTTGCTCAATGAAGCCCCTCAGAGTGAAATAAAAAATAAAGAAATAAAGAAAAAATAAATACCAGCAGCTGAGAAAATACAGCACCTCACCAGAGCAGTTTGATATTATATTACAAGAGAACAGTTTACTGAGCTAACAATAGCTACGGTAAAAACACTACAAACATATTTTTATTATTATTATTATTATTATAATTTTTTTTTAATTTTCTAACAAAGACAAAAAACAAGACATGGGGTATTCTAAAGAAATTACTGTATATATTAAAGTAACACAGTCACTTCAATAAATAAATAATTACAATATAGTAACAGACTGTCAAAAATAATTCACTTAAACACACAAAACTGTACTACAAAAAATAAAATCAATAAAAAACCAAAGACAAAAATAATTAAGAAGAAAGACTTAGGGAAACAAATAAGACTGTTGCTCATAGGGCTGCCTTGCTTGCTAACAGAAACAGTCATCCTGCCCCACAAAGCTCTGCTTCGACAGATAAAAAGAAAACCATTGTTTTAAACTATATAAATATGCAGAACTACAAACAAGAAGTGGAAATCTAGCTCCACAAGGCACTCTAGATATTTTTTCTGAGTGATTTGGTTCTGAATACTTTGCATTCAAAGTATTTTTAATTTTTTTTTTTTTGATCAGACAATCAGGGACAGAATTCTCCCTAACTCTTTTCATAAGATTGCACAGAAAACAGACTCTGTATGGCATGCAGCTCATTTTAGTGCCATGTGACTGCTAATCCCATGGTACTGTACAAACTTTGCCTGTGAGCTCCACTTCACTGGTGAAGTTGCTGAATCTGCCATTTACGAAGTTAGAGCTATACTGCAATTTAGCCATTTATAGTTGGTGGTGATTATGAGAGTTTCAGAGGCTTTAACAGGTGATTAAATTTGTTTTTCATGGCTATGACAAGTAAGGGTTCTTAAGGCATGTTGCCTTACTAACATGGCTGCCAGAAAACTTTTCTTTTTCAAAAACTTTCTGGAAGGCATAGATATGTAGGCGCCCTGCATTTTGGCTGCTGAATGGGTTCCCAACTCAATGGTTGTCTTCTCATAAGGCAAAGTTTTCAGAACCCTCTTGGAACAATCAGAACAGAAGATTGTTCTTACCCATTTTATAACAGGAAATGTAATGGGCCCTATGAATTAAGTTTACTGCTTGTCCAATAATGTTCAGCTTTTAGGTTTGGCCAAGTGTAATAGCCACATAAAGGGAGGTCTGAGAGGCTCCATAGGCATGTAGTGCCATCCCCCTGAAAAGTCTCATACAGTTTTTACAGGCAGAAGAACTACAAGACTGTACCTTGAAGCAGGACATGGCTATCAGTTGAAGTTCACCTACTAAACTATATACTGGTGAGGATCACTGAACAGCAGTTAGTTTTGCATAAGTACTTGTGACCCATACATCTGGTGATGTAGCTATGCTGTCAGCAAGTAACTGGAAATCTCCTATTGTTCTGGTTGACATCTGAATATACTTTGACGCTGAGAATCTGGAAAGTCACCTGGATTTTTGAACATCCAAACTGTTATTAAGAGGTAGCATATTAAATGTGGCACTTCCGCCTTGCGCAGAAATGGTTATTTTAAAATCAGTGTCAGGGTATTCAGGGAAGAGATACAGGGTCCAGTTTTTATCTGACTCCAGAACAACTGTCAGTTAGGGGCCAAACACTTTTCATAATGTGGATGATTTATACAGTCACTAAACTTACTGTGATTCAGACTGAGTTACGTTCTTATGAAGGGGTATTTTCAAAAAAAGGCTATAGAGTAATGCGGATAACAAATACCACAACCTACACAAGTTAAAAGGTTTAACTTTTGGAAAAATGCCAAAATACTCAGAAAAAATATGCTGCTGTTCGCATTAGCTGCCCAATTTAGTGAAAGCTCAAATAATTATAATTAAATTTCAATTACTCAGTCACCAAATCGTATGCAATCAATTTAACCATGTACAGATTGAGTTGCATAAAAGTGTTCAGTACTAAGAGTTTTAGAGAACACTCACAGTTTTGCAATTCACAGGTAAGGTCAGACCCCAAACTAATTGTGTGTGTGTGTGTGTGTCTTTGTGTTGGGTGATGCAGCACGATACCATATGTGCATTGTCTGGTGCTAAATTTCTTGCTGCAGTGAGCAGTCCTCCAAACAGTGAACCACTGAAGAGATATTGTCCTTTTGTAGCTTAGTGGTCTGCTGAAGCTATGCAAATTCCATTTTTTCCTTTTAAGAGAAAGATAGCAAAGGAGTTTGAATGCCTGATATTCAAATGTTGACCCACCCCAAACATAACTATACCCTTCACACAATTTAGTTGTACTGTGGGTCAAATTTTCCATATTTATTTGTGAAGGTGATGTGAGAGGAATCTAAATGCATTCAGCAACAGTATCTATCAGACACGGAATGCATGGTTAGACACATTGACCAAGGTATTGTAATGAACTTTACTAACACAAAAACCTGTATGACATGACCATACTCATACTCCACAACATGTCACTGTCTTTTAGGAGAGATAAACTACAACTACTCTTGTTCTCAAGTGGTAAAATATACCCATTCTTATAATGATTTATCTATTTGTGTTATGCATATAGTCAGGAGGGCAAACTAAGCTGATGATAAATTAGCTTGCTTCCAAATAAGTCTTGAGGGATGGGGAGGTGGGTAGAAATAAACAAATGCATGGAAGGTAAATGCAGATAATGAAAAACTGACAAATGAGAGGCATGTGCTAAAAATAGAGTTAAATGCAATACTTTAATACAAATGATAAATTACTTACATGATTTCAGCCAATCAACACAGAGAGACACTGTGCCTCTTGTCCTGTGTACAGTGGTCTATTACACAGGAACACTAAGATCAGAGTATTCTGCTTCACTAACAGGGAGAGTGAGGTTTCATTTAACTTTTTAAATGAAAACAAAATACTTTTTATAAATTACCCTAGCTAAATTGAATGTTGTATAATAAGTTAACAGGGCCTTCACAAGGTGTCGCTTATGGTATAGGAGACTCTTCTAATGAGATTTTGGTAAGTAGAAGTGTTCAAATTTACATCACAGTCCTCTTGCCCAAACCTCACAATCAGAGTCTCTTTTACCATAAGAAGCATCACACAGAGACTGTATTAACTTACACATTAACTGTAATACCTGCTATTGTGCAAGAAAAGTGTGAGCCAATAGTTAAGCATTTAAGTTACAGAGGCAGGTATCATTTGTAAGAATCCAACACTGGGGTGGGGAGAGGGGTGATCATGAGGAAAAAGAAGACAAAAGGGGCAGGGAGGGAAGGGAAAGGTTCTTAGCTGCATCCTATATTGTTTGTATGTATGCACAGCACACAGTGAACATTTTGGGCTGGATTTTCAAAAACTTTAGATTGCTGCTAGCCCTAGGTGCACCAAAGATATGGTGCACTATGCTTGTAGCTATCTTATGGGATTTTCCATCCCATGTGGCAACTTGTGCAAGTTAGACCATCTTTTTGTGGTCTAGCTCTCACCAATCATAGGGACCATTTTTGTGGAGCTTGCACCGCAGGTTTGGTGCAAGTTGCCATAAGTCAGGAAAACTGTCACAACGGCACCCAATCTTTGAAAATCAGACATGGTTGCAGCAAAAGGGATTGACAAACCAGTGATTTCAAAGTCTTGTGGTGCAGGGTTTGACTCAAGCCATGTGCCACCCTTTGAAACTCTGGCCCTTTGTGTCCACTCAGGAGAGTAGAGTCTGCACAGTTGTGTCACAGTAGCATCTAATCTAGCTCAGGCTACAGGAGGTTCACCAGTGACAGCCCAATGGGAAGTAGGCTGATAGGATTTGCTGTTTGGCTTGGATGATGGGCCTAAACATTATATAGTTGAAAGGATACAGTAATGTGGCTGCCTCCTTTCATGTACAATGCACTGCCCAGTAGCAAGCTGAGTTGTGTCATCATCAGCCTGTTGAATCTACACATCAGACAGCGTTCCATGAGATTTGATTAGCTGTATGTGCTTTTTTAGCAGCCATCAGCCAGCATGGGTGTGTCAGATTCCTTTCACAGGAAATCACATTACACTGTTCTGCACTGTTCTTTATGATGCACTTAATCACTGTCTGACTACCTGACCTGTAGGGAATGGGTAGTGGATGATAATGTGCTCCAATTAGCTCTGTGGCTTGCCAGTTGCAAGCCAAGCATGGAGCTTCCTCACTAGTCTGACCCCCCTCGCCCACTACTCTATGGTTTTCAGGCAATGCTAATTTGAGAGCATCTTGCTGAACAGGAAATGGATGTGGCTGACTGATCCCCATATAAATCACCCCAAGTGCACAATATAGAGGATTGTGTATGGTCACCCATACACAACAAGCCTGTGTATGACTCGAGAGGTTGATGTTGCAACCAGAGACCTCAAGAGTGCAGCTTGAGAGGTCCACTGGTTGCTATGGCAACCTCAAGAGTCATAAACAGGCTTGTCTGTGTATGGGTGAACATACACAATCTTTTATAGTGTATGGTCACCATTAAAAAAAAGCCTGTAAATAAAGAGTGTCACCTGCTCACCCCCACTCCCGCTGAGCTCCCACTCTTACTTTACCTATTATTTCTTGAATCTCATTTCAAAGTCCCACATTCTCTTACCGCAGCAGCCGCTCTTCCTCAAACTTTCTGTTCTCACTGCTGCAACCCAACTGTTCATCATGCCAGGATCGCCGTTACTGAAGATTTAAAAAAAAAGGAAAAAAGCGGCTTCCAACGACCTCCAATGCCTTTCTGTTTGTCTCAGTTGGCAGTCAGAGCCACAGAGTCACAGAGTCACACACGCAACGGAGTTCCATCTTTTTGTGCTGCAGTATTGACATAGCTAGTGTAGCACAACAACATCCTGATGTCGCTACTGCAGCACAACAACGCTGTTCCAGTAACCGATTTTCAAATACAACAACGATCTACCATACACTATACATTCTTTCCTGATGAGGTCATTACTGTTCCTTGATCCCTCTCCCTGTACTTTTCTGTGAATGCTATGGTAAGGCTTGGTTTCCAGTTTGACAATTGTGGTGAGATGCAACATCTGTCCCTGCCTGAATATTTACTAACATGGTTCCTTAAAAAAAATTGAAAGAAAAGATTCTCTCCTCACATAAACTATCTGCCTGGACCCTTTGGACTATCAACACTGCAACCAGGTAACTTCAGCACCAGCTCCACTCTTTTACTATACTGTGATCTTAACAGAAGCAGCAGCAAGATGTACACTGCCCACCCAGCTCTTGCAATTGACTTTGGGAGCATTATTTGAATTTGTTAAAAAATACAATAATTTACTTGCTTATTGTGCTGTTAGAAATTGATTTCACAGTGTATGTTTACTATGTTTCTGTGACTCACAGTTTTGCTATTTAGCACTGAAAGCACATAGTTTTCCAATGGAGTTGTTTCCCACTGATGCACTGCACTTTGTAAAAGAAAAAAATGAGTACATGTCTGCCACTAATGTCCCTCGATCAAGTGAGGTTGCTTAGCCAAGTAGGGCTACTAAGAGAATTCTGCTGGATTTTGTTGGAAGATACCAAATAAGATCTGCTTAAGCCCTATAGGAATCTTTTGCATACATATAAGGTCTGGTGTTAAAAGTCTTATAAAAAAATCTTTACAGCTTGCCCACTGGCACAGCAGTAGTGCTGCCGCTTGAGACGCCATTTACCTGGGTTCAGGAATGTGCCCTGGGAGATGGAGGGCTGGCCAGGGGGAAGAGGTTCCAGCATCCGAGGACTGCTCACCTTTTCTGGGGAGGGAGGCAGGGGGTACAAAGTTGTAAAGTAAGACATCTATCTTAGTCATGTTCAGCCTATAGACTAAGAGTGACCTAAATGTTTCCAAGGTTTCCCAAAGTGCTGGGATGGAAGCCTCAGGAAAGAGTCTGTGTTAATAATACATCACCTGCAAATAATATCTTATAGTCCCTACCCCGAAGGGGATTTCCAGTATAGTCAGTGATTTGCAAATCAGTACTACTACAGATTCAAGATATAAAGCTAAAGTAATGGGGGCAGGAGGTACCCTTGCTTGTACCTCTGCCTAGGGTGAGGGGATCAAAAGTGAGCCATTAACCCCCATGTATATCTAAGTAGAGTTGTATTTATCTCTCAGGACCTGGATACAATCCTCAGGGATACTGAAACTTGACAGGGTGGCCCACGTAAGAGGCCAGGTCACCCTGGCAAATGCTTTTTCAGCTTTGAGACTTAAAAGATCCACTGGGATTTGACGGGTGCTCACATAATCTAAAATCAGTAACGTGTGCCTGACATTATCATGTGCTTGCCTGCAGCGGACAAAGCCCACCTGTTTGGGATCTACTAAACTAGGTAGTAAACATTCAAACATTTTAGCAAGTATAGACATAAATACTTTGTAGCTGTAATTTAAAATGGATATAGGTCTATAAGAGGCATAAGTATACCTAAAGTATAAGTATACCTGGGGTCTTTGTTTGGCTTTGAGATTGCTAAAATGATTGCATATTTCCATGAAGGGGTAAGCTGTCTCCTTGCTGAACTTCTTGAAAAGTGGAAAGAGGTGTAAGAACTAACAGGGCTTTAAACTTTTTATAGAATTCAGCATGATACCCATCTGGACCTGGAGATTTGTTGGCATGAGAATCTTGTATTACTTGGTACATCTCTTCTTCTGTGATAGGAGACATTAACCTTTGAGCTGTTAGACTGCCTGTTTTAGGCAGAGAGACAGAGCCTGTATGAGATACCTTACTTACAATCAATAAATAATTTCATGTTCAACAAACACTCTAAAAGAAAAGACCGAATGCTATACCGTTCAGGTACTTGATGGTCAAACAGGCAGCACAGTCAGACACAATGGCAGAGATGCGTCTGCTTGTATCCTTGTACTTTCTCTTGGCACACTGCACAGTAGTGCCTGCAGTCTGCTGCACTAGCTTGATGTCAGTGAGACACTGCTCTGCAGTCAGAGATCTGATAAACCTCCTGATTTTGGGATGACAGGCACTGATATATGTTAAAAAGATGCAGTGCCATGCCTCCACAGTGTTGTTAGTACGAGGCATGCCATCTCTCATCACCTCATGCATGTTCCAGCACTGCACTGGAAACACAGGATGTCACCTATCGGACTGACTGACAGGCCTGCCAAGTCAAGTATCCTTGAAATAATCAAGTAGGGAGGTCAGTATGTCGGCATGGTCCTTGCAAAAGTCCATAGCCTTCACTTTCTTGAAGGCTGCCATGACATCATCTGTGGGCACAAATGCCAGTGCCACAAGCAGCCCACAAGCAAAGTCGGGATCAGTGGTATATTTCTGCCAGATCTCCATTTTCTGTGCCTTCCTCCACACAACATGAGAAAAGTAAAACAGGCTCCCATGCAGTTGGCAGCCAGTGAACACTGTGGTAAAAGTCTTCATTGTGCCCTTGGTCAAAGTCCATGAGGATGGTCCTGAGGTGCAAACTGGGGCACAAGGCCTTCTGCTGTGCCAGGGCACTGTTGTAGGTGGCACAGGTGCACACACTCATTAAAACGTAGATGGCAGGGAAGACAGTCGCCGGTCACACATGCGGCAAATACCCCACCATGGCAGCCTAGTGGGCCCCCACCCAGCCATGCCAGCCCACCCAGCACCCCCCACCCATACCCAGCCGGCGAATGGCACAGCCCACCTCTCACCACCATGGCCAGCCACAGACTGAGTTCAGTATGAGCACGTACTGTAAAGACACAATCATCTGTATAGGGGCCTTCAAATCTCTCTTAGACAAAGTTATCCAAGAAAAATGCAACTGTCAATCCTAACCCTTCCACTATCCATCTTCTTCACCTCCTATCCTTATCTCTGCCCCTTTTCCCCATCTAAACCTTTTTTCTTCAAACCCTACACTTGTCAACCAAATATGTACCTTCCTGTATGTGTAATGTACTGCTACCTATGTTGTTCTCCTCTGAATGTTGTACTTATTATGCAATGCTCTGTATGAAGTTAGTATGACTCTGTAAACTTTAAACTTATTTGTTGTAAACTGTTAGTCTATATAGTCCTGTCCATCCAGGACCTCCTTGAAAATGAGCTTACTCAATGAAGCTCCTTCAGGTGAAATAAAAAATAAAGAAAAAATAAATACCAACAGCAGAGAAAATACAACACCTCATCAGAGCAGTTTGATATTATATCACAACAAAACAGTTTACTGAGCTAACAATGGCTACGGTAAAAACACTACAAATATATTTTTATTATTATTATAACTTTTTTATTTTTCTAACAAAGACAAAAAACAAGACATGGGATATTCTAAAGAAATTACTGTATATGTTAAAGTAACACAGTCACTTCAATAAATAAATAATTACAATATAGTAACAGACTGTCAAAAATAATTCACTTAAACACACAAAACTGTACTACAAAAAATAAAATAAATCAAAAACCAAAGACAAAAATAATTAAGAAGAAAGACTTAGGGAAACAAATAAGACTGTTGCTCATAGGGCTGCCTTGCTTGCTAACAGAAACAGTCATCCTGCCCCACAAAGCACTGCTTCGACAGATAAAAAGAAAACCATTGTTTTAAACAATATAAATATGCAGAACTACAAACAGGAAGTGGAAATCTAGCTTCTCAAGGCACTCTAGATGTTTTTTCTGACTGATTTGGTTCTAAATACTTTGCATTCAAAGTATTTTTAATTACTTTTTTTTTTGATCAGACAATCAGGGACAGAATTCTCTCTAACTCTTTTCATAAGATTGCACAGAACACAGCCTCTGCATGGCATACAGCTCATTTTGGTGCCATGTGACTGCCAATCCCATGGTACTGTACAAACTTTGCCTGTGATCCCCATTTCACTGGCAAAGTTGCTGAATCTGCCATTTACGAAGTTAGACCTATACTGCAATTTAGAAATTTGTTGACCAGATTAAATTAATAAATTCATGAATTTATCGGCAAGCAAAGTTGGCCAACTTTAGCCATTTCTAGATGGTGGTGATTATGAGAGTTTCAGAGGCTTTAACAGGTGATTAAATTTGTTTTTCATGGCTATGACAAGTAAAGGTTCTTAAGGCATTTTGCCTTACAAACATGGCTGCCAGAAAACTGTTCTTTTTCAAAAACTTTCTGGAAGGCATAGATATGTAGATGCCCCACATTTTGGCTGCTGAAAGGGTTCCCAACTCATTGGTTGTCTTCTCATAAGGCAAAGGTTTCGGAACCACCTTGGAACAATCAGAACAGAAGATTGTTCTTACCCATTTTATAACAGGAAATGTAATGGGCCCTATGAATTAAGCCTACTGCTTGTCCAATAATGTTCAGCTTATAGGTTTGGCCAAGTGTAATAGCCACATAAAGGGAGGCCTGAGAGGCTCCATAGGCATGTAGTGCCATCCCCCTGAAAAGTCTCAGACAGTTCTTACAGGCAGAAGAACTACAAGGCTGTACCTTGAAGCAGGACATGGCTATCAGTTGAATTTCACCTACTAAACTATATACTGGTGAGGGTCACTGAACAGTAGTTAGTTTTGCATAAGTACTTGTCACCCATACATCTGGTGATGTAGCTATGCTGTCAGCAAGTAACTGGAAATCTCCTATTGTTCTGGTTGACATCTGAATATACTTTGAGGCTAAGAATTTGGAAAGTGACCTGGATTTTTGAACATCCAAACTGTTATTAAGAGGTAACTTATTAAATGTGGCACTTCCGCCTTGCGCAGAAATGGTTATTTTAAAATCAGTGTCAGGGTATTCAGGGAAGAGATACAGTGTCCAGTTTTTATCTGCCTCCCGAACAACTGTCAGTTAGGGGCAAAACACTTTTCATAATGTGGATGATTTATACAATTACTAAACTTACTGTGATTCAGACTGATTTACGTTCTTATGAAGGGGTATTTTCAAACAAAATGCTATAGAGTAGTGCGGATAACAAATACCACAACATATACAAGTTAAAAGGTTTAATTGTTGGAAAAATGCCAAAATACTCAGAAAAATATGATGCTGTTAGCATTGGCAGCCCAATTTAGTGAAAGCTCAAATAATTATAATTAAATTTCAATTACTCAGTCAGCAAATCATATGCAATCAATTTAACTATGTACAGATTGAGTTGCATAAAAGTGTTCAGTACTAAGAGTTTTAGAGAACACTCACAGTTTTTCAATTCACAGGTAAGGTCAGACCCCAAACTAATTGTGTGTGTGTGTGTGTGTGTGTGTGTGTGTGTGTGTGTGTGTCTTTGTCTGTGTTGGGTGATGCAGCACGATACCATATGTGCATTGTCTAGTGCTAAATTTCTTGCTGCAGTGAGCAGTCCTCCAAACAGTAAACCACTGAAGAGATGTTGTCCTTCTGGAGCTTAGTGGTCTGCTGATGCTATGCAAATTCCATTTTTTCCTTTAAAGAGAAAGATAGCAAATAGTTTGAATGTCTGATATTCAAATGTTGTCCCACCCCAAACATAAATATACCCTTCACACAATTCAGTTGTACTGTGGGTCAAATTTTCCATATTTATTTGTGAAGGTGATGTGAGAGGAATCTAAATGCATTCAGCAACAGTATCTATTAGACACGGAATGCGTGGTTAGACACATTGACCAAGGTATTGTAATGAACTTTACTAACACAAAAATCTGTATGACATGACTATACTCATACTCCACAACATGTGACCGTCTTTTAGGAGAGATAAACTACAACTACTCTTGTTCTCAAGTGGTAAAATATACCCATTCTTATAATGATTTATCTATTTTTGTTACGCATATAGTCAGGAGGACAAACTAAGCTGATGATACCTTTGCTTGCTTCCAAATACGTCTTGAGGGATGGGGAGTTGGGTAGAAATAAACAATACCATGGAAGGTAAATGCAGATAATGAAAAGCTGGCAAATGAGGGGCATGTGCTAAAAATAGAGTTAAATGCAATACTTTAATACAAATGATAAATTACTTACATGATTTCAGCCAATCAACACAGAGAGACACTGTGCCTCTTGTCCTGTGTACAGTGGTCTATTACTCAGGAACACTAAGAGTAGAGTATTCTGCTTCACCAATAGGGAGAATGCGGTTTCATTTAACTTTTTAAATGAAAACAAAATACTTTTTATAAATTACCCTAGCTAATTTGAATGTTTTATAATACATTAACAGGACCTCCACAAGGTGTTTCTTATGGTATAGGAGACTCTTCTAATGAGGTTTTGGCAGCTAGAAGTGCTCAACTTTACATCAGTCCTCTTGCCCAAACCCCACAATCTGAGTCTCTTTTACCATAAGAAGCATCACACAGAGACCCTATTAACTTGCACATTAACTGTAATACCTGCTATTGTGCAAGAAAAGTGTGAGCCAATAGTTAAGCATTTAACTTACAGAGGCAGGCATCATTTGTAAGAATCCAACACTGGGGTGGAGAGAGGGGGGTGATCATGAGGAAAATGAAGACAAAAGGGCAGGGAGGGAAGGGAAAGGTTCTTAGCTGCATCCTATATTGTTTGCATACTGTATATGCACAGCAGAAAGTGAACATCTTGTGCTGGATTTTCAAAGACTTTAGATTGCTGCTAGCCCTAGTTGCACCAAAGATATGGTGCACCATGCTTGCAGCTATCTTATGGGATGTTCCATCCCATGTGGCAATTGGTGCAAGTTAGACCATCTTTTTCTGGTCTAACTTGCAGCAATCTTAGGGACCATTTTTATGGAGCTTGAGGTTTGGTGCAAGTTGCCATAAGTCATGAAGACTGTCACAATGGCACCCAATCTTTGAAAATCAGATACAGTTGCAGCAAAGGGATTGACAAACCAGTGATTTTAAAGTCATTTGATGCAGGGTTTGACTCAAGCCGTGTGCCACCCTTTGAAACTCTGGCCCTTTGTGTCCACTCGGGAGAGTAGAGTCTGCACAGTTGTGTCACAATAGCATCTAATCTAGCTCAGGCTACAGGAGGTTCACCAGTGACAGCCCAATGGGAAGTATGCTGATAGGATTTGCTGTTTGTCCTGGATGATGGGCCTAAACTTTATACAGTTGAAAGGATGTACAGCAATGTGGCTGCCTCCTTTCATGTACAATACACTGCCCAGTAGCAAGGTGAGTTGTGTCATCATCAGCCTGTTGAATCTACACATCAGACAGCGTTCCATGAGCTTTGATTAGCTGTATGTGCTTTTTTAGCAGCTACCAGCCAGCATGGGTGTGTGAGATTCCTTTCACAGAAAATCTCATTACACTGTTCTACACTTTTCTTTATGATGCACTTAATCACTGTCTGACTACCTGACCTGTAGGGAATGGATAGTGGATGATATTGTGTCTAATTATTCTGTGGCTTGCCAGTTGCAAGCCAAGCATGGAGCTTCCTGACTACCCTGACCCCCCCCCCACCAACTACTCTATGGTTTTCAGGCAATGCTAATTTGAGAGCATCTTGCTGAACAGGAAATGGATGTGGCTGACTGATCCCCATATAAATCACCCCAAGTCCACAATATAGAGGATTGTGTATGGTCACCCATACACAACAAGCCTGTGTATGACTTGAGAGGTTGACGTTGCAAACAGAGACCTCAAGAGCGCAGCTTGAGAGGTCCACTGGTTGCTACGGCAACCTCAAGAGTTATAAACAGGCTTGTCTGTGTATGGGTGACCATACACAATCTTTTATAGTGTATGGTCACCGTTAAAAAAAAGCCTGTAAATAAAGAGTGTCACATGCTCACCCCCACCCCCGCTGAGCTCCCACTCTTACTTTACTGATTATTTCTTGAATCTCAGTTCAAGGTCCCACTTCCTCAAACTTTCTGTTCTCACCGCTGCAGCCCAACTGTTCATCACACCAGGATCACCGTTACTGAAGATTTAAAAAAAAAGAAAAAAAGTGGCTTCCAATGATCTCCAATGCCTTTCTGTTTGTCTCAGTTGGCAGTCAGAGCCACGGGGTCACAGAATCATGCACGAGACGGAGTTCCATCTTTTTGTGCTGCAGTATTGACTTAGCTAGTGCAGCACAACAACATCCTGATGTCGCTACTGCAGCACACCACATCGTTATTCCAGTAACTGATTTTCATACACAACAATGCTCTACCATACACTATACATTTTTTCCTGATGAGGTCATTACTCTTCCTTGATCCCTCTCCCTGTACTTTTCTGTGAATGCTATGGTAAGGCTTGGTTTCCAGTTTGACAATTGTGGTGAGATGCAGCATCTGTCCCTGCCTGAATATTTACTAACATGGTTCCTTAAAAAAAATTGAAAGAAAAGATTCCCTCCACACATAAACTGTCTGCCTGGACCCTTTGGACTATTATCACTGCAACCAGGTAACTTCAGCACCAGCTCCACTCTTTTACTATACTGTGATCCTAACAGAAGCTGCAGCAAGATGTACACTGCCCACCCAGCTCTTGCAATTGACTTTGGGAGCATTATTTGAATTTGTTAAAAAATACAATATGTACTTGCTTATTGTGCTGTTAGAAATTGATTTCACAGTGTATGTTTACTATGTTTCTGTGCCTCACAGTTTTACTATTTAGCACTGAAAGCACATCGTTTTCCAATGGAGTTGTTTCCCACTGATGCACTGCCCTTTGTAAAAGAAAAGAAGGAGTACATGTCTGCCACTAATGTCCCTCGATCAAGTGAGGTTGCTTAGCCAAGTAGGGCTACTAAGAGAATTCTGCTGGATTTTGTTGGAAGATACCAAATAAGATCTGCTTAAGCCCTATAGGAATATTTTTCATACATATAAGGTCTGGTGTTAAATGTCCTATAAAGAAATCTTTACAGCTTGCCCACTGGCACAGCAGTAGTGCTACCGCTTGTGAAGCCATTTACCTGGGTTCAGGAATGTGCCCTGGGAGATGGAGGGCTGGCCAGGGGGAAGAGGTTCCAGCATCCGAGAACTGCTCACCTTTTCTGGGGAGGGAGGCAGGGGGTACAAAGTTGTAAAGTAAGACATCTATCTTAGTCATGTTCAGCCTATAGAGTAAGAGTGACCTAAATGTTTCCAAGGTTTCCCAAAGTGCTGGGATGGAAGCCTCAGGCAAGACTGTGTGTTAATAATACATCACCTGCAAATAATATCTTATAGTCCCTACCCCGAAGGGGATTTCCAGTATAGTCAGTGATTTGCAAATCAGTACTACTACAGATTCAAGATATAATGCTAAAGGTAATGGGGACAGGAGGTACCCTTGCTTGCACCTCTGCCTAGGGTGAGGGGTCAAAAGTGAGCCATTAACCCCCATGTATATCTAAGAAGAGTTGTATTTATCTCTCAGGACCTGGATACAATCCTCAGGGATACCGAAACTTGACAGGGTGGCCCACGTAAGAGGTCAGGTCACCCTGGCAAATGCTTTTTCAGCTTTGAGACATAAAAGATCCACTGGGATCTGATGGGTGCTCGCATAATCTAAAATCAGTAACACGTGCTTGACATTATCATGTGCTTGCCTACAGCGGACAAAGCCCACCTGGTTGGGATCTACTAAACTAGGTAGTAAACATTCAAACATTTTAGCAAGTATAGACATAAATACTTTGTAGCTGTAATTTAAAATGGATATAGGTCTATAAGAAGCATAAGTATACCTAAAGTATAAGTATACCTGGGGTCTTTGTTTGGCTTTGAGATTGCTAAAATGATTGCATATTTCCATGAAGGGGCAGGCTGTCTCCTTGCCGAACTTCTTGAAAAGTGGAAAGAGGTGTAAGAACTAACAGGGCTTTAAACTTTTTATAGAATTCAGCAGGATACCCATTTGGACCTGGAGATTTGTGGGCATGAGAATCTTGTATTACTTGGTACATCTCTTCTTCTGTGATAGGAGACATTAACCTTTGAGCTGTTAGACTGCCTGTTTTCGGCAGAGAGACAGAGCCTGTGTGAGATACCTTACTTACAATCAATAAATAATTTCATGTTCAACAAACACTCTAAAAGAAAATATGATACAATTAACAATATGCATACAGTATACATAATTGTAATATTGTACCCTAAACAAGAGTACCTAGCATCTCTCACTAGGTTTTCTTGGTATTGGGCTTTGAAATGATGACTATTACAGGCATTTCTAATCACAGGGTCAATACTCTTCAAACATTTTAACTGCTGTATACTTAAAAGATTTTTGATTTTTTGGAAGTTTTACAGAAGGGTATTTGTATACTTACTGAGTCATCAGATCTTAGCGATCCTGAACAGATTTTAGGGATGAAGATTTCGGCCATCCTTAGCCTTATGAAAGGCCTTAAAGACAAAACAACTTTTGTGCAGAACGTCACGCTGTTGTTATGGTACTGGAGCCACATTAATTTCTCATATTAACTGCAGTTGTGTTCTCAGTACCTGACTCTCAGAGCAAACCTCCACACTGAATTGTACATACAGATGCATTTCCTCAGAACTTTTTCTAATACCTCACCTCAAACTATACTCCCATAATCCATTGCAGACAGTTGGTAACATTGGGCCAAAGTTTCTTGTCCTCGTCAGTCAGAAATCTTTGATAAAGATAATGCTCCAAATTTTTTTATTTAATTGAATAATTGAATAATTGTGAGTCGTGTAAAATGTCTAAATACTTAAACTCATTGGGCCCGATTCTAGAAAATTTACTCCTGGCGTAACATCACTTGCACCAAGTAGAATGGCGCATGCAGCAACTTACACTAGCAGTTGCTACATGAGTGATTCTACAATGTGGCCTGTGACATGTCGCAGGTCACTTGCACCGTAACAGCAGTTAAGCCGGCAGTTGCTCCATAAACCCCCTATGACATGGTGCTAGGGGGTTTATGACAGAAGTTGCTCCCCATTCCAGAAGGGCAGCAACTAAGTCCCCAATGTCAGGATTCTACAAGAACCCCCAGAGGAGAACTGGCAATGTAAGTTACTCCAGCTTTTAGCTGGTGTACCTTATAGATGCCCCCCGGGGGTCCTGTAGACCCACATGCAGTCATGCCACAGTTGTTCCCCCCATGTCCAGCATACCCCAGTGGGTACCCCACATGGCTATCCACAGCAACTGCCGGACATGTACATGCAATGTCCCACAGGGCTACCCACTCCCCCAACCCCCCTAAACCCCATTGTGCATTGCTCCACAGGGTGGCACTATCATCCCCTCACCCGTACCCCAACCCCCGAGTTTCCGGTCGCACATGTGGCAAATACCCCACCATGGCAGCCTAGTGGCCCCCCACCCAGCCGTGCCAGCCCACACAGCACCCCCCACCCATACCCAGCCGGGGACTGGCACAGCCCACCTCTCACCACCATGGCCAACCACCAACTGAGTTCAGTATGAGCGCGTACTGTAAAGACACACTCATCTGTATAGGGGCCTTCAAATCTCTCTTAGACAAAGCTATCCAAGAAAAATGCAACTGTCAATCCTAACCCTGCCACTATCCATCTTCTTCACCTCCTATCCTTATCTCTGCCCTTTTTCCCATCTAAACCTTTTTTCTTCAAACCCTACACTTGTCAACCAAATATGTACCTTCCTGTATGTGTAATGTACTGCTACCTATGTTGTTCTCCTCTGAATGTTGCACTTATTATACAATGCTCTGTATGAAGTTAGTATGACTCTGTAAACTGTAAACTTATTTGTTGTAAACTATTAGTCTATATAGTCCTGTCCATCCAGGACCTCCTTGAAAATGAGCTTACTCAATGAAGCTCCTTCAGGTGAAATAAAAAATAAAGAAAAAATAAATACCAACAGCAGAGAAAATACAACACCTCATCAGAGCAGTTTGATATTATATCACAACAGAACAGTTTACTGAGCTAACAATGGCTACGGTAAAAACACTACAAATTTATTTTTATTATTATTATAACTTTTTTATTTTTCTAACAAAGACAAAAAACAAGACATGGGATATTCTAAAGAAATTACTGTATATGTTAAAGTAACACAGTCACTTCAATAAATAAATAATTACAACATAGTAACAGACTGTCAAAAATAATTCACTTAAACACACAAAACTGTAAAATAAATCAAAAACCAAAGACAAAAATAATTAAGAAGAAAGACTTAAGGAAACAAATAAGACTGGTGCTCATAGCGCTGCCTTGCTTGCTAACAGAAACAGCCATCCTGCCCCACACAGCACTGCTTCAACAGATAAAAAGAAAACCATTGTTTTAAACAATATAAATATGCAGAACTACAAACAAGAAATGGAAATCTAGCTCCTCAAGGCACTCTAGATGTTTTTTCTGACTGATTTGGTTCTAAATACTTTGCATTCAAAGTATTTTTAATTACTTTTTTTTTGATCAGACAATCAGGGACAGAATTCTCTCTTACTCTTTTCATAAGATTGCCCAGAACACAGCTTCTGCATGGCATACAGCTCATTTTGGTGCCATGTGACTGCCAGTCCCATGGCACTGTACAAACTTTGCCTGTGATCCCCATTTCACTGGCAAAGTTGCTGAATCTGCCATTTACGAAGTTAGACCTATACTGCAATTTAGAAATTTGTTGACCAGATTAAATTAATAAATTCATGAATTTATCAGCAAGCAAGTTGGCCAACTGTAGCCATTTCTAGTTGGTGGTGATTATAAGAGTTTCAGAGGTTTAACAGGTGATTAAATTTGTTTTTCATGGCTATGACAAGTAAGGGTTCTAAGGCATTTTGCCCATAAACATGGCTGCCAGAAAACTTTTCTTTTCAAAACTTTCTGGAAGGCATAGATATGTAGATGCCCCACATTTTGGCTGCTGAAAGGGTTCCCAACTCATTGGTTGTCTTCTCATAAGGCAAAGGTTTCAGAACCCCCTTGGAACAATCAGAACAGAAGATTGTTCTTACCCATTTTATAACAGGAAATGTAATGGGCCCTATGAATTAAGCCTACTGCTTGTCCAATAATGTTCAGCTTATAGGTTTGGTCAAGTGAAATAGCCACATAAAGGGAGGCCTGAGAGGCTCCATAGGCATGTAGTGCCATCCCCCAGAAAATTCTCAGACAGTTCTTACAGGCAGAAGAACTACAAGGCTGTACCTTTAAGCAGGACATGGCTATCAGTTGAATTTCACCTACTAAACTATATACTGGTGAGGGTCACTGAACAGCAGTTAGTTTTGCATAAGTACCTCTGACCCATACATCTGGTGATGTAGCTATGCTGTCAGCAAGTAACTGGAAATCTCTATTGTTCTGGTTGACATCTGAATATACTTTGAGACTTAGAATTTGGAATGTGACCTGGATTTTTGAACATCCAAACTGTTATTAAGAGGTAGCTTATTAAATGTGGCACTTCCGCCTTGTGCAGAAATGGTTATTTTAAAATCAGTGTCAGGGTATTCAGGGAAGAGATACAGGGCCAGATATTCAAAACTTTGCGCTGGGCAAAAACCATTTGCGCAGGTTTAGTGCGGGATTAGCGCGGATCTGCTATATTCAAAAGGCCAAATAGCACGGGCAAACTGCATTAGCGCCGGGCAAGATTATAATGTATGCAAGGGGCAAACTGACATGAATACAGGCGCAATGCTATATTCAGCGACTAGCGCCGCGCTAAGTGGTTTTGTGTGACTTAGCACGACACTTAGCATGGTGCAAATTACCGCCCAGGAAAAGCTTGTCTTAACCCTGGGCAATCAGCTTTGCGCGACACTTTGGATTTGCGCGGTGTTTGCGCGGGTTTAGCGTTGGTTTTGCGTGACCCTAACAAATAAATATGACACATAGATAAAGTTAAATATAGAGGAAGCATGCTGCTAACTGATGGCATCACAATGATGCCATCATCTGCCACCAGTCCCAGCCATGCCAGGCAGTAAGTGGTGACCCTGCCGCCAGCGGACAGCATGGCAGTGTGGCCATACAGCACACACCTACAGACCACACTGCTGTGGACACCAACAGATGCCAGCACACATATGCAGCACTGTGGGCATGGAGGATGTTGAGGGGAGCATGTATGGATGGCCAGGCTGTGCCACAGACCAGGTGTGGCCGCAAGGCTGGGACACATCATGCAGTGTACATGGGCCAGTATTGGGAATACCCCAACACCAGTGTGCATTTCTGATAATATATGCCCCCACAGCCACATACCACACAGCTGTACAACTGCCACAGCACACAAAGCCAGAAATGTACATGTCACTGTGAGTATCCCATGCCACAGGTGCAGCATCTGTGGGTCACACAACAGTGTAACAGTAATGTCCACTGTCAGTAAACACCTGCAGGTTGGGCCTGTCACTGTGTACAGTGCAGCCATCATCACTGCCCTACACACCATAGGCAGTGCTGTGTCCCTCACACTACTGGCCCCCTTGCTACTGTAGTGTCTGCTGTGCACTGTAGCAACTCCTGGTGGGGGACTCCATTGTTAGAAAGGTAGAACTGGGGGAGGAAGGGGAGCGGGAGGTCAGGTGCCTGCCTGGCGCCATGGCTTGAAGGAACAGGGAGCGAATCCTCAGGATTGCTGGAGCAGCTGCACAGGGGAGGGAGCTGGATGCCATTGTCCACCTAGGGACAAATGACCTGGCTAAGAAAGGGATTAGAGAAGTGCAAGAAGAGTTTGTGGAATTTGGGAGGGGCCTTAGTCAAGTAGCACGCACCGTAACCTTCTCAGAGGTGCTGCCCATCTATGGCATAGGAGAGGCTAGGGTGTTCCGCACCATGGGATTCAATCAGTGGTTGAAAAATTGGTGTGGAGCTCAGGGATTTGGCTTCATTGGGGACTGGGAGTCCACCTGGAGTGATGCAAGCCTATACTGGCATGATGGGCTGCAACTGTCCGGGAGGGGAACCAGGATCCTAGGTGATAGGTTTAAATCCTTCATTGGCAAGCTTTTAAACTAGCCAAGGGGGGAGGCACTGGAAAGGAGCAGGGAAATCCTAGCCCCCCCAAATAATCACAGTAGTAGGTGCGGCAAACACCAACAAAGAGGTGTCAATAGGGAGAAGGGCAGGGGTAAATGGAGAAAGTGACAAAGGCAAGAAGGACAGAGATGGGGCAAAAGGGAGTAAGGCCATCAGGAAATGGAGGGTAATGAGTACCAATGCCTGTAGTCTGGGCAACAAGTTCCCTGAGCTGGTGTCCTTCATGGAAGAGGGATGCCTGGATATCGTAGCAGTCACAGAAACATGGTACACAGAGAACCATGACTGGGATGTTAACATACCAGGGTACATAACCTACAGGAGAGACAGGCAGGGAGGGAGGGGAGGAGCTCTCTATGTAAAGGAAGGATAAAAGCAACTGAACAAAAGAGTAAACAGGGAGGAGAGGAGGCACTGTGGGTCACCTTGGAGACTGGAAAGGGCACCACAATACGCACAGGGGTTGTGTACAGACCCCCATGTCAGGGGGAAGGAATGGACAAGGATATGATAGAAGGCATTCTTAGAATGGCAGAGAAAGGGGAGATACTATTGATGGGAGACCTGAATATGCCAGATGTTAACTGGAGCACATTTGCTGCAGCCACATCCAAGAGCAGGGCCATTCTTGATGCTCTACAGGTGGCGGGCCTCAGACAGCTAGTTTCAGAACCCACTCATGAGGGAGCAATCTTAGACCTCATACTCTCAAACGGGGACAGTGAGAGGATCTCAGCTCTAGAAGTGGGTTGCCATCTGGGGACAAGTGACCATCAAACAGTGTGGTTCACATTAAACTCAGCTACAGAGTCAAGCCATACAAAAGTGAGGGTACTGGACTTTAGGAGAGCTGACTTTGGCAAGATGGGAGAGTGCCTCAGAAAAGCACTAGCAAACAGGCTAGAAGGAGGTGTGGAGCAACAATGGGGAATCATCAAACTGCCATCACAGAGGCAACAAGCCTTTGTGTGAAGCAAATAAACAAATCAAAATAAAAGAAAAAGCCACTATGGTTCTCAAAAGAGGTGGCTGTGAAAGTCAGGAAGAAAAGATAGCATTCCGAAGTATAAGGAAACACAGAAGGAGCAGGACAGAGGCTGACAAGTCAAGGCAGAAGGAAGCAGGAGGGAAGTCGGAATAGCAAAGGCCCAAACTGAGGAAAAGATAGCCAACTCAGTTAAGAAGGGGGATAAAACCTTTTATAGGTACATCAGCGAGCGTAGAAAGTTAAAGGGAGGGATAGTGAGGCTGAATAGAATGAACAGTGGGTGGACAGAGGGGGACAGTGAAAAAGCAGGGATACTGAATGAATATTTCTGCTCAGTATTCACAAAAGAGGAGTGGGAAGTGCCTAATCCAATTAACAGAAGCACTCTTGATAGGGGTTGATCCCAGTCCTTTCACAGAAGAAGGTTCTGCAAGAACTCCTAAAACTGAAGGTGGACAAGCAATGGGTCCTGATGGAATTCACCCCAGAATTCTAAAAGAATTAAGGAGGAACTAGTGAAACCACTGGCTACTCTTTTTTAATAAATCATGGGAGGATGGTGTGGTACCCGAGGACTGGAGGAAGGCAGATGTGATTCCCCTTCACAAAAGTGGGACCAAGACAGAGGCAGGAAACTACAGACCTGTCAGTCTGACCTCTGTGGTAGGGAAAGTGATGGAGTCACTTCTGAAGGAAAGAATAGTTGAGTACCTAGAGGCCAGTGGAGCACAGGACCCAAGACAGCATGGATTCACAGCGGGAAGGTCATATCAGACGAATCTAATAGATTTCGTTGACTGGGTGACCAAAGTAGTAGACCAGGGAGGGGCTGTGGACATGGCCTACCTAGACTTTAGCAAGGCATTTGACACAGTCCCACACAAAAGATTAATAGTCAAATTAACCAGCCAGGGAGTGGGTCCCAGGGTGGTAGCCTGAGTAAAACATTGGCTGGACAACAGGACACAGAAGGTAATTGTAAATGGAGTCCTCTAAGAAAGAGAGGTTACTAGTGGGGTACTGCAGGGTTCAGTATTAGGTCCAGTCCTTTTTAATGTCTTCATCAGTGCCATTGCAGAGGGACTGGAAGGAAAAGTATGCATTTTGCAGATGACACAAAGATCTGCAACAGGGTTGATACACAAGGAGGCGTGGAAAGGATGAAAAGGGACTTGGCAAGGTTGGAGGAATGGTCAGAAGTATGGCAGCTAGGATTCAATGCAAAGAAGTGCAATAATGCACCTGGGAAACAAGAACCCAAGGGAAGAATACACAATGGGTGGGGAGGTAGTAACAACAACAAAAAAGGAAAGGGACCTGGGGGTAATCATATCAGATGACCTTAAGGTTAGCAAGTAATGTGAGAAGGCAGTAGGGAGGGCTGGGGGTATACTGGGATGTATAGGGAGAGACATCAGCAGCAGAAAACCGGAAGTTGTTATCCCTCTGTACAGACAGTTGGTGAGACCCCATCTGGAGTACTGTGTCCAGTTCTGGAGACCCCATCTCCGCAAGGACATAGACAGGATAGAGGTAGTCCAGAGGAGGGCAACTAAAATGGTGCAGGGTCTGCAGGAGAAGCCGTATGAGGAGAGACTAAGGGAGCTTAATATGTATACCCTTGAGGAAAGGATGGAGAGGGGGGACATGATAGAAACTTTTAAGTACCTCAGTGGAATCAACAAAGTCCAAGAGGGTAGCATCTTTCAGAAAAAGAGACTTGCAAGAACAAGGGGACACAATTTAAAGATAGAGGGAGGGCGGTTCAGGGGCAATGTGAGGAAGTATTATTTCAAAGAGACGGTAGTGGATGCATGGAACAGCCTTCCTGAGGAGGTTGAGGGATCTAAAACTGTGGGAGAATTCAAGAATGCATGGGACAGACATAAGGCAATTCTTGTGGGGGGTAGGAAGAAATAGGCTGTTGGTTAACTAGGATCTACGGCCTATCCTGTTGGTAGGGAAATGGGCAGACTAGATGGGCCAAGTGGTCCTTATCTGCCGTCAAAGTCTATGTTTCTATGTTTCTTTGTTTCTACAGTGTGACATTTGCATGCAGCACCACCACCACCTGTGCCTATGCTGTCCTGTCCCCTGGGGTACAATATGCTATGCTATGCTGTACTGTTTACATGTAGCCTGAGCTATCATTGTGCACTGCCAGACTGACCTACAGGTGGAGCTGCGGTTGGACCTGGTTAGCCCCTGTACTTCCCGACTGACCTACAGGTGGAGCTGCGGTTGGACCTGGTCAGCCTCTGTACTTCCAGACTGACCTACAGGTGGCTCTGTGGGACCCTGCAGTAACGCTGGGCAAACTGCATGCAAATCAGGGTATAATGAGATGCTAATCCGTTGTTTGCCCAGAGACTACCTAAGTAGGCTCATTTGCATGGCACTTTTGAATATGGCACATTTTAGCTCCAGGCAAACGTGTTTGCCCCGGGCAGCGCGGCGCTAACGGTACGGGGAATAATATACAATTTTGATCACTGTTCTTTCACATCTGCTGCTTCCTGCAGCTGTACTGAGTCCATGCATTTGCTGGCACACACATTGGCCACATAGTTCGTCTGTACCTGCCCTCACGTTGCTGTGTACTGTGTTGTTGTTGTGGGTTGCACTTCCTGGTTGCTTTATTCAGTGCTGTCTTATTCCAGGGCAATGTTTGCCCTGCACTCCCAGACCAGTTTGCATGGCCTCATTACCATGCTATATTCGGAAGCTGTTTGCCCAGGGCTATTCCTTTTGAATATAGCTTGCTCTGTGCTCTGGGCTAAGTTTGCCCGCCGGGCAGTGCTAATTTTGCCCCGGGGCAAAGTTTTGAATATCTGGCCCCCAGGGTCCAGTTTTTATCTGCCTCCAGAACAACTGTCAGTTAGGGGCAAAACACTTTTCATAATGTGGATGATTTATACAATTACTAAACTTACTGTGATTCAGACTGATTTACGTTCTTATGAAGGGGTATTTTCAAACAAAAGGCTATAGAGTAGTGCGGATAACAAATACCACAACATACACAAGTTAAAAGGTTTAATTGTTGGAAAAATGCCAAAATACACAGAAAAATATGCTGCTGTTAGCATTGGCTGCCCAATTTAGTGAAAGCTCAAATAATTATAATTAAATTTCAATTACTCAGTCACCAAATCATATGCAACCAATTTAACTATGTACAGATTGAGTTGCATAAACGTGTTCAGTACTAAGAGTTTTAGAGAACACTCACAGTTTTGCAATTCACAGGTAAGGTCAGACCTCAAACTAATTGTGTGTGTGTGTGTGTGTCTGTGTGTCTTTGTCTGTGTTGGGTGATGCAGCACGATACCATATGTGCATTGTCTGGTGCTAAATTTCTTGCTGCAGTGAGCAGTCCTCCAAACAGTGAACCACTGAAGAGATATTGTCCTTTTGGAGCTTAGTGGTCTGCTGATGCTAGGCAAATTCCATTTTTTCTTTTAAAGAGAAAGATAGCAAAGGAGTTTGACTGTCTGATATTCAAATGTTGTCCCACCCCAAACATAAATATATCCTTCACACAATTCAGTTGTACTGTGGGTCAAATTTTCCATATTTATTTGTGAAGGTGATGTGAGAGGAATCTAAATGCATTCAGCAACAGTATCTTTTAGACACGGAATGCGTGGTTAGACACATTGACCAAGGTATTGTAATGAACTTTACTAACACAAAAACCTGTATGACATGACTATACTCATACTCCACAACATGTGACCATCTTTTAGGCGAGATAAACTACAACTACTCTTGTTCTCAAGTGGTAAAATATACCCATTCTTATAATGATTTATCTATTTGTGTTACGCATATAGTCAGGAGGACAAACTAACCTGATGATACCTTAGCTTGCTTCCAAATACGTCTTGAGGGATGGGGAGTTGGGTAGAAATAAACAATACCATGGAAGGTAAATGCAGATAATGAAAAGCTGACAAATGAGGGGCATGTGCTAAAAATAGAGTTAAATGCAATACTTTAATACAAATGATAAATTACTTACATGATTTCAGCCAATCAACACAGAGAGACACTGTGCCTCTTGTCCTGTGTACAGAGGTCTATTACTCAGGAACACTAAGAGCAGAGTATTCTGCTTCACCAATAGGGAGAATGCGGTTTCATTTAACTTTTTAAATGAAAACAAAATACTTCTTATAAAGTACCCTAGCTAAATTGAATGTTTTATAACACGTTAACAGGACCTCCACAAAGTGTTTCTTATGGTATAGGAGACTCTTCGAATAAGGTTTTGGCAGCTAGAAGTGCTCAACTTTACATCACAGTCATCTTGCCCAAACCCCACAATCTGAGTCTCTTTTACCATAAGAAGCATCACACAGAGACCCTATTAACTTACACATTAACTGTAACTCTTGCTATTGTGCAAGAAAAGTGTGAGCCAATAGTTAAGCATTTAACTTACAGAGGCAGGCATCATTTGTAAGAATCCAACACTGGGGTGGGGAGAGGGGTGATCATGAGGAAAAAGAAGACAAAAGGGGCAGGGAGGGAAAGGAAAGGTTCTTAGCTGCATCCTATATTGTTTGCATTCTGTATATTCACAGCAGAAAGTGAACATCTTGGGCTGGATTTTCAAAGACTTTAGATTGCTGCTAGCCCTAGTTGCACCAAAGATATGGTGCACCATGCTTGCAGCTGTCTTTTGGGATTTTCTATCCCATGTGGCAATTGGTTCAAGTTGGACCATCTTTTTCTGGTCTAGCTTGTGCCAATCTTAGGGACCATTTTTATGGAGCTTGAGGTTTGGTGCAAGTTGCCATAAGTCATGAAGACTGTCACAATGGCACCCAATCTTTGAAAATCAGATACAGTTGCAGCAAAAGGGATTGACAAACCAGTGATTTTAAAGTCTTGTGGTGCAGGGTTTGACTCAAGCCGTGTGCCACCCTTTGAAACTCTGGCCCTTTGTGTCCACTCGGGAGAGTAGAGTCTGCACAGTTGTGTCACAATAGCATCTAATCTAGCTCAGGCTACAGGAGGTTCACCAGTGACAGCCCAATGGGAAGTAGGCTGATAGGATTTGCTGTTTGGCCAGGATGATAGGCCTAAACTTTATATACAGTAGTTGAAAGGATTTACAGTAATGTGGCTGCCTCCTTTCATGTACAATACACTGCCCAGTAGCAAGCTGAGTTGTGTCATCATCAGCCTATTGAATCTACACATCAGACAGCGTTCCATGAGCTTTGATTAGCTGTATGTGCTTTTTTAGCAGCCACCAGCCAGCATGGGTGTGTGAGATTCCTTTCACAGGAAATCTCATTACACTGTTCTACACTTTTCTTTATGATGCACTTAATCACTGTCTGACTACCTGATCTGTAGGGAATGGATAGTGGATGATAATGTGCTCCAATTAGCTCTGTGGCTTGCCAGTTGCAAGCCAAGCATGGAACTTCCTGACTACCCTGACCCCCCCTCACCCACTACTCTATGGTTTTCAGGCAATGCTAATTTGAGAGCATCTTGCTGAACAGGAAATGGATGTGGCTGACTGATCCCCATATAAATCACCCCAAGTCCACAATATAGAGGATTGTGTATGGTCACCCATACACAACAAGCCTGTGTATGACTTGAGAGGTTGACGTTGCAAACAGAGACCTCAAGAGCGCAGCTCGAGAGGTCCACTGGTTGCTACAGCAACCTCAAGAGTTATAAACAGGCTTGTCTGTGTATGGGTGACCATACACAATCTTTTATAGTGTATGGTCACCGTTAAAAAAAGCCTGTAAATAAAGAGTGTCACGTGCTCACCCCCACCCCCGCTGAGCTCCCACTCTTACTTTACTGATTATTTCTTGAATCTCAGTTCAAGGTCCCACTTCCTCAAACTTTCTGTTCTCACCGCTGCAGCCCAACTGTTCATCACACCAGGATCACCATTACTGAAGATTTAAAAAAAAAGGAAAAAGTGGCTTCCAATGATCTCCAATGCCTTTCTGTTTGTCTCAGTTGGCAGTCAGAGCCACGGGGTCACAGAGTCATGCACGTGATGGAGTTCCATCTTTTTATGCTGCAGTATTGACATAGCTAGTGCAGCACAACAACATCCTGATGTCGCTACTGCAGCACACCACATCGCTGTTCCAGTAAGTGATTTTCATACACAACAACGCTCTACCATACACTATACATTTTTTCCTGATGAGGTCATTACTGTTCTTTGATCTCTCTCCCTGTACTTTTCTGTGAATGCTATGGTAAGGCTTGGTTTCCAGTTTGACAATTGTGGTGAGATGCAGCATCTGTCCCTGCCTGAATATTTACTAACATGGTTCCTTAAAAAAAATTGAAAGAAAAGATTCTCTCCCCACATAAACTATCTGCCTGGACCCTTTGGACTATTATCACTGCAACCAGGTAACTTCAGCACCAGCTCCACTCATTTACTATACTGTGATCCTAACAGAAGCTGCAGCAAGATGTACACTGCCCACCCAGCTCTTGCAATTGGCTTTGGGAGCATTATTTGAATTTGTTAAAAAATACAATAATTTACTTGCTTATTGTGCTGTTAGAAATTGATTTCACAGTATATGTTTACTAAGTTTCTGTGCCTCACAGTTTTGCTATTTAGCACTGAAAGCACATAGTTTTCCAATGGAGTTGTTTTCCACTGTTGCACTGCACTTTGTAAAAGAAAAAAATGTCTACATGTCTGCCACTAATGTCCCTAGATCAAGTGAGTTTGCTTAGCCAAGTAGGGCTACTAAGAGAATTCTGCTGGATTTTGTTGGAAGATACCAAATAAGATCTGCATAAGCCCTATAGGAATCTTTTTCATACATATAAGGTCTGGTGTTAAAAGTCCTATTAAAAAATCTTTACAGCTTGCCCACTGGCACAGTGGTAGTGCTTCCGCTTGCAAAGCCATTTACCTGGGTTCAGGAATGTGCCCTGGGAGATGGAGGGCTGGTCAGTGAGAAGAGGCTCCAGCATCAGAGGACTGCTCACTTTCTCTGGGGAGGGAGGGGGGAATCAGGCTCACCACTTGACTGGCCTTTGGCAGAGGCTGGATGCAGAGCAAGCACCAAGTCACACAGAGGGGAAGGGGCGTGAGGGACGTCGGTGATTGCACCTTGAAGTCTGGGCACATGTCACACCCACCATGACCAGAACAGTGGAAAAACAACTCCTTGGGAACCAGGAAGATGGAGCGCCTGGCACAGACCTCCACAACTCTCCCTGCCTTTCCCAGTTGGCATGGCACAATGAAACAAGGAGCATAGGGTGTATGGGCCCCAACTCATCCCCACCTGTGGGTAGAACCAAGGCTCCATGTGGACCACCCATGGGATCCAGATAAGGGGGAGACAGGGGGCAGATGCCACGGTTGGCTCTCAATGGTACGGGGCACAAGGAGCAGGGAGAGTATAAAGAGACAGCAAAAAAAAATCTTTGATAAAAAAGGTAAACTACATTTAAGGACTTTTACAGAAACTGAGTCATTATGTACTGCAGATGCTTTAACAAGAAGAGTTTGTGGCCTGCCCAGTGCAGCTGAGGGTTGAGACACTGGATGCCACACCTCACACCATGCTGGCGACCCAGGCTCTGGAGAAAACTCAGGGCATCAGGGGTTGGCCAGAAAGGAGAAGCCTTGGGCATCCGAAGACAGCTCACCTTCTTCAGGGAGGGAGCTTTGAGGACCCCGGCAATAGGGTACCTCCCAGCAGTGGCTGGCAGTTACTGAGGTGCTGGTCTCCAAATACTTATTAGGTGGGATGCGGAGGACATCGGTGGGACACATACAGAAACATGCACACACCCCCCATGCAGTTATTGCACATCCATGCTCACTGCTGGGGAGGAATTGTCATGTGTCATGATCAAGGAAAACCCCCCACTCCCCAAAATGATGACAATGTGCCATGGCCCCACATCCACCGCTGGATCCTGCCTGACTTAATCCCTGATATCCTCCGACCCCCACCCTGCCTGCAGAAACACTAGATTTAAGGAGCACCAATGAGTGGAAGGTGAACCTGCCTGGGGGGGTGCAAGCCAGGGGATAAACCTGCAGGTAAGGTGTTGGGTGATTGGAGCACTAGGGGGGACTCAGATTGAGGGGGTCTCAGGCCGAACAGGATAAGCCATGGCAACATTTCTGGGAGATCAAGGGGAGCAGTGACCAGAGGGAAAAAGAAATAAAAAAAAAGAAGAGTTTGTATTTACTACATGTCATCAGCATGAGTGTGTGTGTGTGTGCCTGTGTGCACGTGCATGTGTGTGTCTGTGTCTGTATCTGTGCAAGTGGCTGCAGCTCCAGCTCCATTTCCATATACCATCCAAGTCCAGGAGTGCTATAGGGTAGTTATTTTTGGATGATGGAAGTTCGTATTTAACTGATCAAAAAGCATTAAAGCTGAACTGAGTACATGGGGAGAGCTGTGATCAACTGTGCTTGAAAGAATTGAAAGGATGATTAAAAGTTAAATAATTGACACTGCTCCAGGAATATTGACCTAACAGCATTCCAGAAGCATCTTCCTTTGTTGCTTTCTTGAGCTGCGTTGTTTTGTAGTAATAAATCATTTCAGGCAAGGCAGGCCAAACTAATGGTGGCTTCCTTTGTTGAATGGGAAGGTTGGGTTAGGTTATGCAGTATCCACTCTGATAGTGTTTACCTATGTTTGGTGTTGCACTTTCAAGTTAGCAGCCTTTCATGTTTGAGCATTATAGTAGCATGCTATGAGGGCAGTGACTTACATAGAAACATAGAATTTGATGGCAGATAAGGACTACTTTGCCCACCTAGTCTGCCAATATGCAGTGGCTGGCCAGTCTGTCTGAATCTGGGACACAGCTTAGTAGTGTGCCTTTGCCTGAATACATATGGAAGCCTGCACTGCTTGTTCATGATGCCTGTAACTGATGCCGGGTGGTGCAAACTGTAATTTCTCCAGGCTAGCTTTCTCCCATCTTCTGAAACCTACAAGAATTTACATTATCCCCAGCATCCTTTATAGTACTCAGACATTGCTCACCAATGGAGTTACCCTGTGTCCCTCCTATAGGCTGATGTACGATGCAATCAAATTTGAGCTGGCCAGTGGCCATTCCCCACCCCAGTCCAGAATGCTACACTTTGTGCATTCCTAGAGGTTGGGCAAGATCCTATTGAATGTGTTCCTTTGAATTTGTGGCCATCTGTGGGGATCCGGGCGCAGGCTGCAGGATTCTCTATTACCACCCCAAGGGGAGATTTCCTGCCGGAGGTTGCCAGGTTCATCATTGGTGAAACATTGAAAGCCCCCAGATATATTGGTAAGGGGGATTTCAATGTTTGGGCCAACGATGAATCATCTTGGCTTGGCCATAACCTCCTCCTGACCATGTAATCGCTGGGCCTGTTGCAGGTAGTTTCCTCCATGACTCACCAGGGTGGGCACACTCTGGACTTGGTGTTCTTACAGGGGCTTGAGATAAGTGATTTCAAGATTGATTGGGTGGCATGGTCTGATCACTGCACAGTGCGGTTCATGTTCTGTGCACCCACTGGATGACTTTCCCCTACAGAGATAATGAGCTACTGCCGTTTGTGGGGATTGACCCCGGAGGGTTTTTTGGTGGTAGCCTATCTATCTAGTGTGGGAAAAGCATGCATCGGAGGCATTGACAGTGCAATTGGCACCTATAATAGGGTGCTATCTGATGCCATTGACTCCTATGCACCTGTTCATGTACGACCCAAATCTTCCTATCTGAGATACCCTTGGTTTGATGGGGAGCTCAGGAAGTTGAAGAAGAAGGGTCAGAGGTTGGAGCACTGCTGGAGGAAGACCAGGCTGGAGGAGGACAAACTGGCCCTGCATACGCATTATAGTGCATACCAGGTGACAATCAACTGTAAGAAGGCACAATTTCTGTCCAGAGAGATTGCTGCTGGGAAGAACTGACCAGCTGCACTTTTACAGACTGTGGACAGGCTACTTCATCTGGCCTGTCTACAGCTGAAGAAGGTTTTTTTCAGTGCTGAATACAAAGAGTTTGCTTGGTTCTTCTCGGACAGGGTGTCTAATATCCAGCAGGGAATTCCTTCAGTCAGCCAGTCTACAGCTGACAATGGTCACCCGATGTGTCCAGCAGGGAATTCCTTCAGTCAGCCAGTCCAGAGCTGACAGTGGTTGCCCAAAGTGTCCTGAGTGTGCTCTTCTTAGTTGGGGAGAGTTTAGACTGGTGGAGGTAAATGAGGCCTCTGAGGTAGTGACCAATCTGAAGCACACTTTTTGTGAACTGGACCCAGTGCTGATGTGTTTCTTGATGAAATGCATCAACACTGTTGGCCCAGAGTTTGCCTTGATTATCCGGTGTTCCTTGTCAGAGGGGTCTTCCCCAACGCCCTGAAGGAGGTGTTGGTGAGACCATTCCTAAAGAAACTATCTTTGAACCCAGAGGTCAAGGCAAATTACCATCCTATCTCCAACCTCCAATTTTTGGCAAAGGTTGTGGAGAAGGTAGTGGCGCTTCAGTCGGAGAAACACCTTGTGACCCATGAGTTATATGAACCCCATCAGCCAGGTTTTCGGGTGAGGCATAGCACAGAAACTGCTCTTGTTTGGGTGTGAGAGATCAAGGGGAAAGGATAATTCTTTTTCTCCTCAATCTCTCCTCAGCATTTGACACTGTGGACCATTGTGTGTTGTTGGACCACCTTAAGGAATTCTGTGGACTCACTGGTACACTCATCTGCTGGTTTGAGTCATTTTTAACCAACAGGAGGTAAAGGGTTGTGATGGGGAATTTCTCTTCTACATCTAGTCTCCAGCTTTGCAAAGTCCCCCAGAGTTCAGTCTTGTCCCCAATGTTGTTCGTAGTGTACATGCTGCTCCTGGGTGGGGGATCATTAGGAAGCATAGGTTGGGGTTTAATTGCTATGCTGATGATACCCAGCTATACTTGTCCTTTGCCTCAGGAACATCCAACACAGCAGATGTGCTAAACCACTGTCCTGCAGAGATCAATGGCTGGATGGCCTCTAGCTGGTTGCAGCTGAACACCAATAAGACAGAGGTATTCGTGGTGGAGTCAAACAAAGTGCAGGATGAGATGGCCTCTGGTGCAGAGACTGGACTTATTCTGGGATCAGTCCCATTGAAGACCTCCACTGAGGTGCAGAATCTTGGTGTCATCCTGGACAGGGGTGTGATGATGGAGGCACAAGTGTCTTCCACTGTCTGCTCCTATTTTTTCCATCTCAGAAATGTCACCACGATAAAGCCCTCTGTGCTGCCTCTGGAGCTCCCCACTTCAATACATGCCTTGGTGACATCAAGGCTTGCCTACTGTAATGCACTCTACTTTGGGGTCATGGGAGAATCTCTATGCAAACTGCAGCTGGTGCAGAATGTAGCTGCCAGGTTACTTACAGGGCACCCTAAACATTGCCATATTACATTGGTACAGCGTGAGCTGCACTGGCTGCCAGTCAGGTGGAGGATCTTCTTTAAGGTGGGTCTTCTCACCTATAAGGCCCTACATGGTCAGGGCCCCGATTACCTGATGGACCTTATTACGCCTGCTGTCTCAGTCTGTCCCCTCCGTTCCTCCGGTAGGGGCCTCTTGGTGATTCCTAGGACAAGGTTAACAAGCATTTGTCAATGCCGAATGTTTGCTTGCTAGCATTGGCATTGGTAGTGTAGAAGTTACAGAGCTGCATGATAGGAATTGCAGTGAAATATTGAACTGAAGCCAACCCCACCACCACCCTGCAGAGAGTGACAGGCATCGGGGTGTGCCTTTGGGTCATCAGGCATAATGGGCATGCCATTTCACCACACCCTAACCTGCAGACACTGACAAGTGTCACGGTGTGCCATGAGGTCTTTGGCCCTTATGCGCACCCCATTTCATCAGGAAATACAGTGAGATGGGTGCGGTATAGGAGAATGGGGTGAACTTTGGGGCAGAAGAGTCCAAGGCATACCTCGATGCCTCTCACTGGCTGAAGGGTGTGGAATGGTATGAGCATTACAGGCAAGAATCCCAAGTCACACCCCTGATGCCTGTCATTCTCTACAGGGTGGGGCGTTATGGTTGGAAACCCTAACACCTCAAGCATTCATTGGTATTTTCACTCCAAATTTTCAACATGTTTTTTTGTGACCCCCACCTCATGAACAATGGCAATATCAGTTTGCTAGCCAAAAGCTGCTTATTCACAGTGACTACACCATTTAGCACCACAGGTGCAAAAATACATTCCGAACAGGATGTGAAAAATGACAGCTGTTTTGTTCATGGGGAGGTGTAAAAAATGTCAATGTTGCAAATCTGCAGTAAAAATATTAAAAAAACTGGTGAAGTCATGAGCGTGCATAGAAACTGTGCAACGCACACCCGTAATGTAGTTAGTTTGGGGATTTTTTACAGCAGATTGTCAACACAGGCATTTTGGGACCTCCGATCATGAACAGTGTCACTGTGATTTTCTTTATCTGTCCCGAACAATGATTTCCCACAGCGACCATGCATCTCTACGCTGAAAGTGTGAAAACACATTTCGGCCATGTTGTGAAAAAATGACAGCTGTACTGTTCATAAAGAAGAGTGGAAAAATGCCACTGGTGAAAATCTGGACTGAAAATATTACAAAGTCATGAACTTACGAGGGTGCGTGGAAACTGCTCAATGCTCACTCGTAACACAATCATTTTATGGAGTTTTGTTACCAAATTTTCAACATAGCCATTTTAAGACCTCTGCTCATGAACAGTGTAACTGATTTTCTTAATCTGTCCCAAACATTGCTTTCACACACCGACTGCTCCATTGTGCGCTACATGTGCGGAAACACATTTTGGGTGACATGTGAAAAATGGCAGCTGTACTGTTCATAAGAAAGTGTAATAAAATGGCAATGTTGAAAATCTGGAGTGAAAATATTGAAAATTGCAAACTTACTAGTGTGCGTAGGAACTGCGCAACGCATGCTCGTAAAACAGTCATTTTTAGGAATTTTTTCACCAAATTTTCAACATAGCCATTTTAAGACCTCTGCTCATTAACAGTGTCACTGTGATTTTCTTAATGTGTCCCATACATTGATTTCACACACTGACTGCACCATTGTGCGTTACATGGTCGGAAACACGTTTTGGGCAAGATGTGAAAAATGACAGCTGTACTGCTCATAAGGAGGTGTGGTAAAATGGCAATGTTGAAAATCTGGAGTGAAAATATTGAAAATTCATGAATTTACGTGCGTAGGGAACTGCGCAATGCACGCTAAACAGTCATTTTAGAATTTTTCCACCAAATTTTCAGCATAGGCTTTTGAGAGCCCACCTTATGAACAGTGGCAGTGTCATTTCAGTACTCGGTCCCGGAAGGTGATTTCACTCAGTGACTGTGAAATCACCCTTTGGGCCCGATTAATGCCATGACAGTGAGAGCATTCATGAGAAGGAGTCCCAAAAACCCCATGTTGAAAATTTGGTGCACAAATTCCAAAAAATGCCTGAGATATGCAGCAAAGTTGAAAAAACCCTATCTATCCCATTATACAGCTTACCAGCATTTCCTCAGTTCGCGGTCGGCTCTGAAGAGAGCAGATGTGTTCCTGGTCCACCAAAGATTGTTGCGCCGGAGTCCGGAGGTAAGTATGGGGTGAGGGAGGGTGGGGAGGCAGGTGTGCAGTGGGTGGGGGCGGTGGGGGCAGAGACAGCGAGGGACCATTTTGTTTTTCAGGTTTGTATTTTTTTAAAAAGGACTACGACGCAGGATGTTTGCCACGCTGGGGTGGGCCCCCAGCATGGTACAAGGATGGCTGTTTGGGGGGACGTGGAGCTGACGGGGGATTGGGCACCCCCATCGGTGATAGCATCTGTTGCCACACTGGGGTGGGCTCCCAGCGTGGCACCCTGTACTCTCTGGGGGGAACAGTGGAGCCTACGGGGGATTGGGCACCCCAATCAGCTATACGATGTGTAGCCTCGCTGGGATGGGCACCCAGCGTGGCATATGGAACTCTGTTGGGGGGGCGCAGCACAGCCGACAGGGGATTGGGCACCCCGTCGGCTATACAGTGTGTGCATGGGGGGGGCAAGCACGCAGTATGTGTGTGTGTGTGTGTGTGTGTGTGTAAGGGGGAGCGTGAATGAGCAAGCAATATCTTATCGCTGCTCACTGAAGCGTAGCTCCCCCTTTTAACTGTACTCCACTGCATTTTTGACTGCTGTCATAGACAGCTCCAGCAGCCATTAGAGAACTGTGGCCGTGCCTGCAATTACACTGACTGAATTGGAAGAGGGTTGCCACACCTCCAAAAACTCGGATGATGGCACTATGTTTCTTGCAATGGCTGGTGACAGGGCTTTCATTGTCACCAGCCCTATCCTGTAGAATTCGCTACCCTTGAGGGTCAGGAGGGCCCCATCCTTGGAGGTATTCAAGGCCCACCTCAAGGCCTTCCTCTTTGCTCAGTCTTCCCCTGATTTAGCTTTTCAAGTGAGATCTGTATGCAAAGATCTTGATGTCATTTCCCAGCCACCTATGTTTTTAAATTTCTTAGGAAATCTTATTTTTTCTTATAATTTATGGAATTTACTGTTTATTGCTAGTTGTTTTGATTTTGCTGTGTTTCTTATCTGTTTATTTATTTTGTATGGTGGCCTGACCCTCCGGGATTGGGTGTCATTTTAAATATAAATTGCCTTGCCTTGTCTTGCCTTGCCTACTCTGCTCCAAAATGTCATGTAGTTTTACTCCATAATGTTCTCTTTGTCTTATTAACCATTTCCTCTCATAAAGCAAGCATCAAATTGTAGGCAGCACATACAATTGATAAGATTTTTTCCTGTTTTGTGAGGATTTCTTCAATTTCTCTTTGATTGAGTTTTGTATGCTGGGGGTAGGAAGTGTTCTTCATATTTGGCATTGTGCTGCTTTATTATCAAGGAACTACTGTAAGCCCTCCATTTTAGGTTAGGATCTTCCTGCAGTGTCCTGCCCCATAAACAGTGAAGGGACTTGCTGTGGTTGGGACCCTCCTGTAGTGTCCCTACCAAGCAGGGATCATCTGGATGAGCCTGAAGAAAGGGACCCTCATGTAGCATCTCTTCCAATTTTAAGATTTACTGTAGTTCAAGCATGCATTTAAAGGAAATAGGGACCCTCCTGTAGCATTTCTATACTATCCAAACTCATAGAAATGTGGTTGCTGGTGTTTCCCCAACCCAAGTACCAGCCTTTGTGGCTACCCATCAGTACTACACAGCATTTTCCCAAGTCTGCCTACCTTGTCTGACTGAAGTTTTTTCCACAGCATTCTGTTCTCTGCAGTCATTTTCAGCAGCCCCAGATCATTTATTTTTAAAAATCCCCCTCCTGGACTATGTTTTCAGTTCCAAACATTGCCTACTCCATTCAGGAGCCCAGCTGATGAAATGTTCCAATGCCATTAACACTTGCCTTCTGGGTGTATCTTTCACAGGGTGGATCGCATCTCCCTTTGTTTTGAGCCCTGTACTACTTGATCGTATGAGATCTTGTTAGCCCCAATGGAATTGGTGACATCTCATGAGATTTTGGCAGCCATTTTAGCTCCACAAGATTTCAGCGGCCATCTTAGGGGCACAAAGAGCACTCTTCCCTGGCCTTCACATCTCACAAGACTGGCAGCCATTTTAAATGCATAGTCTCAGTGGTCATGAAGTTCAGGGCACTGTAACCCTCTAAGAACTCTGCAACTCCACACCAGCAGCCATTTTGCAAAGGATTCCCAAGGCGGCCATCTTAGGTGGCACTTTCTGCACTTTACCAAGTAACATTATATTACAGCACATGTGGAAGCCCAGACCAGGATAAAACACCATTTTCTGTATGCTTAGCTACACTGTATGGTGCCTGTACTATGCAGCACCAATAAGGACCATATCTTATCCAATTTTTTCTCCCTGTCTCCCATAGATTTCCCACCACTATTGGATAAAGCATTTACCATGGCTACCTGTGGAGAATGTGGCAGCAGCCTGGTGGAGTGACATGTTGTAGTTGTTGCAGTCTGCACAGTCTCTGCGGTGAGCTGACAGCAATGCAGTCTCCATGAAGACCCTCCCCAGGACAGGGATCTGCCACCACCAATAGCACCACTAACACTAAATGCTTCTTAGTCTGAGATTCTATTCCAGCAGCTGAAGACTCTGCAAGCTAAGCCAAATGACACCTCTACTGAGAAGTCCAAAAAAAAAAAATCACCAGATACACAGGACAACAACCGACTAAGAAGTGATGTCTCTCAGATGGGGAGGATAACTTACCACAATCCTTAGACTCAGACAAGGAACATGAATCATCATCAATATTTATTGTTCAACTAAGGTAAAAATTACACATGGATATTACAACAGAATAAAAACACCTAACACATTTCTATAGACATTATCAATACACATGTCACATAATTAAAGCAGCATTTGCACAGTTAAGTAACTAATTCATACATAGTATTAAAAAAGAAACCATTGATCTGACTAACCTAAATTGGAAACACTTCTTTGTGAATATACTTGCCAACATCTATATGCTGCCTAATTCCCTTTTTCTTTTAAAAAAAAATGCTATTTTTTTTAAGAAGTTAGCTGTATTTTTAGCCTTCTCTTGAAGGATAGGGTACAAAATAATGAATGGGGGTCATGATACATCTCAGAATATATTCTTAATTTATTTTTTAAATATTGTTCTCTTGATTTTACATAAAGAGAACATATGTTTATGACATGTTGAGTTGAATCAGAAAATTCATAATTACAAGGACATGAGTTAATAATGAATTTCTCTTTGTTGGTCAGTTTTTAAATGTAATAAGTATATTTAGAGGTAAGCACCTCAAATCTGGCCCAGGTTAACAGTTTCTTGTCATTTGGTGATAAGAGCAGGATTAAATAGTCCTCCAAACAATGATTTATTTTATCATCCTTGAACCATGGAGCACATTTAAGTTCTCCGGTTTTCTCCATGCCTTCTTTTTGAGCCAGCTGGAAAAGTGTTCTTTTATCAAAGTATTAAATGTTGTAGAAATTAATATGTTTTTATTTTAGTCTGACCATAAGTGTCTCAATGTGATTCTATCTAATATGTTTAAGAGTCTGCTTATCCATTGTGTATTTATTTTGTTTTTGGTCCATTTGATCTTTTCTATCAGGCATAGTTTTGGGATGTTATTATATGTGTTGTTAATAATTCTCAACCAATAAAGAACTAATCTTAATTCTTTTATTATTTTTATGTTAATCCTGCCTAATTCGGCCATAACCACTGAGTTTGATGTAGCCATTGGAACTTTCAATAGGGCTTTATAGTAATATAAAAGAGGGTTTTCTAGGTTTTCTGCTTCAAATGAGCCCCATATTTCTGCTCCCTAAAGGAGAACTGGTTTAATTTTAGCATCTCCTGTGCATAAGGCCAGTAACAAGGCATTCCCTCCAAATTTGCAATTGAACTTAAGTAGAGCACTGGTTGTTATTTGTTCTTTACTGATTTGTTGTTTAATGTGATCTCCCCATCTAGTAGAGGAGGACATTTTAAAACCTAGGTAAATGTATTCTTTTGGCACCTCAACTTTATTTTTTCCTATCATTAGATTAGTTCTTAAGTGTTTATTTGATTTTTGACCAAAAATTACAAGTTTGGTTTTCTTAATATTCATTTTTAACTCTAGTCAATTATATTTTTGAAGGAATGCATTTTTTTTTGCAGTCTTGAATGGGTTAAGGCAAAAATTACCACACTGTCTGCATATGCAAGTGAGTGGAGAGGCTTAATGGCATTTTGGGTAGGTCATATTGTTCTGACCCCCTCAAACTCCAACAATGTGTTTATGTAGATATTAAAAAGTGTCTGGGCTAGTAAGCAGCCTTACTTGAACCCCTCTCGGAATCAAAATATTCTGTAATGTTTTCCTTGTAATCATATCTTACAGTCAAAATTGTATCGAATAAAGTTGAATAATGGGCCAAAGAAGAGCGTGCTTAATCTGCATCTCATTTAAGATGTCCCACAAAATTGATCTATTGATGGATTCAAAGGCAGCACTGAAATCAATGAATAATGCAAATAATTTTGTTGTTCGAATATGAGTATACTTTTCCGGTAAGTGGAATAGACAGAATAAGTTGTCAATAGTGAAAAATCCTAACCTAAATTTGGCTTGAGATTCTGAAAAAAAATGATATGTTGTCTTGCTATTCAGTTAATTTATTGAAGATTAGTCTCAAAAAAATGTTTGGAGTTTATGTCCAGCAAACGTATTGGACTATAGTTGGAGGGATAATAAATATTCCCTTTTTTATGCAAGAGGACAATGATATTCTTAGTCCAGGATGTTGGCACAAATTTCTATTTTAGACAGGTATTAAAAAAACATGTAAGTTCAGGGGATCAAAATTCTTTATATTCTTTGTATATTTCTGACGGACTGTCGTCTGGTCCTGCAGCTTTTTAATTTTTTTATTTTACTATGGCTAGTTCAACTTCTTATTTTGTAATTATTAGTGTGGGACAATTATTATTTAGGAATTTAGGAGTATTTTCATTAGAACATATTCCTTCTTCTTTATTAAAGATTGTTTTAAAATATTCTGCCCATTTTTCTTGGGTACATACACTGCTAGAGAAGGTTAATTACTATGGCCCCTTGCAACTAAGGAGGCAGTATAGTGCATCAGTTTAAGGCTCTGAGCTGCAAGCTTGGAGACCTGGGTTTGAATCCCATAGCTCCCACTTGCATACTGTGTGACCCTGAGCAATTCACTTAACTTCCTTGTGCTCCCAGGTCACATCCGTAAACAAGCTTCAACTTAGTGTGTCTATCCTGGTTAAAAAAAATAGCTGCCAAAACTTATTATTATCTTGTTCATAAATAACTTGAAACATGTCTTCCCATTGTGTTTGATGGAACTGAATTTTTTTCCTTCAAAAAATTAGTATAATTTTTTCTTGCCATATTTAAATTTTGCCTTTTCCCTTAGTTTTTTTTATATTGCTTAATTGTTTTATTAAGGTCCCTTTTGGCATTTTTACATTCCTGATCAAATCATGTGTCATATTGCTTTTTATTATTTTGCAACTGTTTTATGTATATTATGCTTTTTATATCAGAATTGATTTGGTTTAGATATCGTTCCATTATCTGTGGTGGGAATTGTTGGGATAGCTAATTTGTTTGTGTGAGCCAGTCTCATTTAGAAATAATATTTCTTACTTTTATTGAATTTATGTTTCACCTAATTTATTTTTGTTTCCCAGCTGTGCTTAAATCCAGCAAGGGATTGATCAAATTTTCCTTTGTTTCATTCTGGTCATGTAGTTTGATTTTTAATTCCAGAGGCACATGGTCACTCTCTGTGCATATTTCAATTTTCATTATTTTAAATATCTCAAAGTATTCCAGAGAACATAACATATAATCAATTAGGCTTTGTCCAATGATGAAAAAATAAGAGGTGTTTCCAGTAAGGTCATCTGGTAATCTACTATTTAAAATTAAAAGTGCATTTTTCTCAAAAAAATCTTTAAAATTCCCTGTCATGCTGATAATTTTTTTGTGCACACTTTGCCTTTGTGGGCAATTACCTAACTCAGCATGTGTTTCGAGTGTATCAAGGTTGTTGAAATTAGCTGTTCTAGAATTAAAATCTCCTACCACCAATATGATGTTATTTGAAAATTTTTTGGTTACCTCATCTATGTTTAAAGATAAGGTATTAAAAATATTTTCTGAAAAACTTATCTGTTTGCATGGGGAAACATACACATTTATAACTGTGAAAATGTTACTATGCCATTTTATTGTGGTCATAATGTAGTTTTGGGCCAGGATATTCAGACTGTGCCAGGCAATGGTGCAAGCCTGAGTGCAGTGCAACTGTGATGTGCCAGGCAAGGTCCAGGTGATATTCAACAGTGCTGTGCCATGGTGCAGCATCACTGAATATGGCACAGGCAGCGCACTAACTGCACATGATGCAGTGGCACTGCACCGGCACAAGCCACTGATAGGCAGCACAGGGATGCCCTAGCACAAGTGCAGTTGCGCTAGGTGCATCACCCATGATATTCAGCAGGGGGCATGCAAATGAGGTCATAATATATGCAGGGTGAAAATGGGGCCATTTGCATGTCATTATAGCCCCATTTGCTGTCTGCTGCACAGGGGGCAAACCAGTGACTTGCTCACTGAAACTGCCTGGCCGTGACATGTGCTGTGGGGCTCTCATGGCATCCCCTGCCCCTGTAGTTGCAATTGTGCAATATATGTTACTAAAGATAGCCCTGTTAGTCTAGTGGCTGCCTGGTCCCCAGTGCCCTGATGTGTATGAAACACCACCATCCCTGGTGGTCTAGTAGTCCCCCCTTCCACCTGAGTCCCTGATTCCCTAATAAATGACAGTAAGATGTCCCTGGTGATCTAGTGGAAACACCCCCCACCCATTGCCACGATTGCTGTAAACTCCTGTATTGAAACACCCTGGTGTTACAGTGGTATCCCCCACCCCACCCACACAGAACCCTTGCCCACCTGCCCCCCCATCATCAGAAGGGTGTGCATCCCACCCGCACACCGCCTGGCCTCCCACCCGAATGACAGGTACAGTATGGACTGTAGCCCATTGGTCCCCAGTGTGGACCAATGGGCTTTGCAGGCATACTGTACTAGACAGTCTCAAATATGTGAATGGAGCCATTCACGGATATGGGATCACAGTCACAGTATGCCCTGCATGCCCATTGGTCCACACTAATGGGCTTACAGCCCCATGTTTCGGTGCTCCTCCCATTCAGCAGGAAAGTTGGTGGCGGGCGGCAGGATGCAGCTGCCCACCGCATGACGGGTGAGTGGGGTAAGCAAGGGTTCTGTGGGTGGGGTGGGTGGGGTGCCACTGGATCACCAGGGCATTTAATATGGGACTTTATTGCAATTAAGTGCAATGGGCAGGGGGTTCCATTAGGCTACCAGGGATGTCATAATGTCATTTGTTGGGGAAATGGGGACTCAGGTGGGAGAGGGACCACTAGACCTCCAGGGATGGTCATGTTTCATACACATCAGGGCATTGGGGATGGGGGGGCCACTAGACTGCCAGGACTATCATTAGACACCTATACAGTGCGATAATGACTATGGGTGAGGGGGTTCCATTAGACCACCAGGGTTGTGTGTGCTTTCAGATGGTGTTCTGGGCAGGCAGGTGGCCACCCATGGCTGGGCTGCTGTGCTACACCCTGCAATACAGCAGTCCACCTGTGGGTGGACAGGATACTCTGCATGGGGTCAACTTTGAGCCCCCCATGCAGCACAGTGCAGGGGTGTGCCAGCACATGCACCACACATCCTGGGCTGACTATCTGGATGTACTGCATATGCATGTACCGCATACATTATCATTGTGCTCCGGACCATCAGGATTTGACTGCACCAGGCAGCTTTCTCAATATCCCACTGGTGTGCAGTGCGGTGTTGTGCTGGCATAAGTCTATTGTGTCAGCACAACACCTTTGAAAGTCCAGGCCTTGGTCTATTTTGTGTATCTCTATTAATTCAATTGCACTGTGTATCTTAATATAAATCAACAAACCTCCTAGAGCTCTTCCAAATTTGTTGGAATTTTTTGCTGGAGCAAAGATTCCCTGAAATCCATTGATATCAATATTTTAAACTCACCACATTTCCTGTAGTGCTAGTTTCAAAGGGTTCCACGTCTTTTGATTGCAAAACTTTTCATCGAGGTTAATTACCACACGGTAATTAGAGCACAACACATTTTAGCGCATAGACTCTACAGAGTATGACAGTTCAGTGTATATTAATTTGCTGTTCTGTTGTGCCGCCACCCACAGTGCAATTGGAGTTTGGACAGCCATGCCTCTAGAGTTTGTCAAAAGCATCACAGGCCAGCTGATGCTGTGTGATGCTGGATTCCTATACTGCCTGGAGCGTACCTATGGGGGAAAACCATACTGGAAGTGTTGTCAATATGACACTTTTAAATGCCCCGCTAGAGTGCAAACTAGTAATGATGTAATAGTAAAATATGTACAGGAACATAACCATGTTCCTGATGCTGGTTCCACAATGGCAATAAAAGCTGTATCTGATTTGAAGGACAAAGCTAGTTCTTCACAGGACAGCACCCAGCATCTGGTTGCAAGTGCTATTAGTGGGCTTAGCCAGGCAGTCAGTTCCCAGTTGCCATCCGTTGCAAGCCTTAAGCGCACTGCACAGAAAGCATGACAGACAGTCGCTGCAGTCCCTACTCAGCCTACATCCCTGGTAGATTTACTGATTCCAGCTGAGTACTGGAATACCAAGAGAGGAGAGCTCTTTCTGCAGTATGATTCTGGGTCTGATGATAACCAGCGTTTTATCATTTTTGCAACAACAAAAAACCTACACTACATGCACTACACCCCACACTGGTATGCAGATGGGACATTTAAATGTGCACCAACACTTTTCACACAGCTCTACACTATACATGTAGTCCGCCAATCTGCAGTTATCCTATCCATTTTCATATTGTTGTCAAACCGTGCCACTGACAGTTATGTAAGGATTCTGCAAAAATTAAAACAGCTTTGTCCTGAACTGTCCCCTTCTTCAGTAATGGCAGACTTTGAACTAGCAGCAGTTAAAGCATTTGCAAGTGAGTTTCCTGTGGCTAGTACAAGGATATGCTTTTTCCACCTCTGCCAAGCTGTGTGGCGAAAAGTGCAGGAAAACTCGGTCATTCATAAAAATTATACAATGGATGCTGACTATGCTTTACAAATAAGAATGCTTCCTGCATTTGCATATGTTCAACCAGCTGATGTTGTGGATGCCTTTGAGGAACTACAAGTGACTGAGTTTTATACAGCAAATGACGACCAACTGGCTCCTCTCATTGATTACTTTGAAGACACATGGATAGGGATGTCAGTTGGTCATTGTGGTAGGCGAAGACCACATTTTGCAATTGTATTTTTGGAACTGCAGCTCTGCAGTCAGTAGTGGGATCCCTAGAACCATAAACTCAGTGGAGGGGTGGCAACGAAGTTTTAATAGTCTGCTTGGAGCATGCCACCCCACTGTTTGGAAGTTCATTCATGCCCTAAAGGTAGAACAGAACCTGAATGAGCTACAAATGGAGCAATATCTTACTGGTATAGAGCCTCCGGCTCAAAGAAAGAAATACAAAGACACAGCAAAAAGAATTGTCAAGGTCGTAGAAACATACTGTGACACAGAGAAGATGGACTTCTTACGAGCTATTGCTCCTAACTTCCAACTGCAGGTCTAGATTAATTTTGGTGTGAGACTCAAGAAGACAAGATTTGTTTTTATTTACCATCAATAAAGATTTAAGTTTTAACCAGCATCTTTTTACACAGACCAAACAAGAGGACACACAATTATGATTATACATGTGGCAAATTACTTTTACCTTTGTAAATGCTTCTTCTGACCCTTTTTCCCTGACCAACAAAATCTGTGTGACAGATTCGTTTACTATGACCTTTGACCCTTGACCCTGACGCATTATGCATGACACATCACGCATCTTCCAGTACTCGATAAGGTACTAGTACTTTACTTTTATTAAGCTTCATCTTAGGGATTTGAGATACAATTTCATGCGTGGAAAGGTATCATGCGATGAAGTTGTTTATGATGAAGTTTTTATGATGAATTGTTTGCGACGTAATGTTTGCGATGAAGTGCTGTGATACCGTGTCAAAGCTACCCATATACATTATCCATTCTTGGTTAGCCAGTTTCCCTTGAAATCCAGCGATATTCCATGACAAGAAGTTTACCTGAGCGGATTTTACCAGATCTGTAGAAATATCTTCTGACGAAATAGTAACTTCTGTTCTTAGTCATCCTTCTATTTGTTGGCCTGTTTCAATAATTGGTTGTTTCTATAAATTGGTCATATCCACTATTACAATTCCAGCTTTGTCTAGTTTATGTGATTTTCTAAGATCTGTCTGGCTAGATCTTGAGAGTGACAGGAAACATCCATTCTATTGCCTACTTCTTTTGGGAAGACTCTCTTAATTTCTCCCAACATTCCTTTGGGGATCTCGATTTCCAGCATTCCTGCTAGAAAAGTTGACATAAAATTTGTAATCATCTCTATGTTTTCACCTTCAAATCTTTCAAGCCCATAAATAGAGAGTGAATATTTTTTGTTAGTGTACTCTTTTTGTTGACAGATGAGTGGCCACTCAGTCTTAGAAATTTGTTTTCAGATACTTCCCAAATTAAAAACCCTTTTTTCATTTTCTGTATGACGTGAATTGCTTATAGTTTCCCATGTTATTGGGGAGGGTATTTGTAATCCTAAGTGTTGTAATCTTACTTTGTGCAGACTTTATTGGCAATCTCCATGTTTTCCACCAATATGTACATTGGATTTTCCTTACTGTTCTTATCTCGGAAAATGATGAGTATTCTTTCCTTTTCAAGTTTTATTCTTAGTTCTGCTGTTAGGAGGGTAATAATAGTTCTCCTAATGCAGCTTCTGTCTCGTTAGTTTTTAGGAACATGTTCTCTATTCATAGAACCACTTTAGTACCTTTTTGTGCAATTTGTGTTTTTGCTTTAATTCTGTTGTTATTATCTATCATGTCCTCATTATTTTCTATTTTTTGTGGAGCCTCTTTCAGTGAGGCTCCTTCTTCATCCTTGTTTATGTTATTTTTCTCTTTTTCCATAAGGACCTGTGGTTCCAGGGGGGCCATCTTTTTGTTCATAGAAGTGTTAGATACCACCTCTTGGGCTTTTTCCATTTAAGGGTGTACTTCAAGTTTATTATTTTTATTATGTCTCCTTTTTTTGATGAAATTCCCTTGTTTCTTTTTCCCTTCTTTACCCAGACTAACATATGGTATATTGATCTCAGAGACTGAGATTCTATGTGCCTTAGGTGTTCTTTTAATTTCTTCAACTTTTATTTCTAGGTTGTCTGTTTGCTTATTTGTTTGCATAGATAGAACTTACAATTTATTTCTGATATCATTAAGGGCTTCGAGTAACACTATTTTCCCCATTACTGGGTTTGCTATTGCTTTTATAGTGTACTTAGACAAGTATTACTCTGTATTACTTGGTTTGACTAGACAAAGTAGGCAAAATGCCTTTTAAATTCTCTCCCACTCATAGTGGAGTTATTGTCTGGCATAAGTCTGCAGTAAATACTTATCTAATTGTTTTTTAAATAGTCAAAAAAAGGAACATGAACTAGATAACCTGGGAGTGAATTCCAAGATCTGGAGGATCTTACCATATAGAAGTTGAGTCTTTTAACTGAATTTACTTCAGGGACTGTTAGCTGTTTACTATGAGATTTGTGATTAATATTCTGGGAATATAGTTTAAAACCACATTGTCCCATCAGAACCTGATTTTTCATAATTTTGTACAGCAATAGTAGGTCACCTCCTTTTCACCTCTAACATCAAGTGTGAATAAGAGTAATTCTTTAATTCTAGTAGTGTAGTCTAAGCCTGTAAGGCCCTTAATTGATTTAATTAGTTTTCTCTGAATTTTTTTCCAGTAAGTTTATATCGCACCATAAATAGGGGCTCCAGATTGATGACCCATAATCAAAATGGTGTAGTATGTAGGTTTCATATAGTTTCAGAATACAATTATTGTCCCTTGTTAGAAATGTTTTTTTTTTTAATAGACCGCAGTAACCTATTTGTGGTTTGGGCTACATAACGACAATGGTCTGTTGAAGAGAAATTTCTATTTATCCAAATGCCAAGGTCTTTTTCCTTATAAGATGTTGTTAATATTTTACCATTTAAAGTATATTGAAATCCTGTGATTATGTGTCCAAAATGGATAACAGTACATTTAGACTCATTGAATTTCATACCATTTTCTATACCCCAATCTTCAATTATTTTAAGATAGGTTCATAGGCTCATAGGTAATATACAAAGTCGAGGGAACTAGCCCATTATGACTTAGCCATCCATTAACTAGGGTGGAAGTAATATTTATTTTCAAAAATATAATTGTCCAAGTTTTTTTTAAACATATTAAAACTAGGACTATTTACAACATCCTGTAGCAAGGAGTTCCATACTGGAATTACTCTTTGAGTTATGAAACTTTTTCTTTTATTGGGTTTCACATTGAATGTCTTGATTTTAATGTTATGATATCGAGTAAAGCCTAAGCTATTTCCCCACTCTAGACATAAAGTTTCAAATAAGCACTCACTTTTTAAGGCACGGAAAATTATACATAAGTCACCTCTCATAGACCTATATTCTAATGAATAAAGGTTAAGTTTTTTTAATCTTTCCTGATACGGAATATGAGATTTTTAATATATTTAGTAAATCTACGTTGTACTCGTTCTCTATTTATTTTATCCTTTGTAAGTGCAGGTGCACAAAAAAGATCATTGGAAAGTTTAAGATATTTTTCCAAGGTGTCAACTTCACCCCCAATCTTAACTGTCATCAGCAAATTTTGATACATTACAACTCAGCCCATTACTCATATCGCTAATGTAGTGGCCAGCAAGAATTAACCCCAGGACCGAGCCCTGAGGCACACCACTAGTAAAAGAGCCCTCACTGGACCATGCTCCATTTATTCTAACTTTCTATTTACGATTTGTTAACTAGCTGTTAATCCATCAACAATGAAATTGTTTATGCCCATTATACAGATTTTATTAATTCATTTATTGTGTGGTACTGTATCGAAAGCCTTTCCAATATCAAGGAAGATGACATCTACTGGACTTCCTTTATCCACACTATCAGTCACTGTGTTATAAAAACACACATGATTAGTAACACATGATAGACCTTTTTTGAAGCCATGTTTGGTAGTGCCTTCTAACCTAAGTGCATTTATATAATATTCTAGAATATTTTGAAGCACTCTTTCCATTAATTTACCACAAACTGAAGTAAGACTAATAGGTCTATAATTGGCTGCATTAGTCTTGATTCCCTTTTTGTGGATTGGTACTACTGCTACTATTCTCCAATCCATGTGCACATGTCCAGACTGAAGGGGCATATTGAAAAGTTTAGTCAGTGGATTAACCAAAACCTTTGCAAGTTTTTGTAATACTATGCAGTTAATATTGCCAGGTCCAGGTGATGATGTTTTTTTTAAGTTTCATAAGTTCAGTTAACACTTCATCTTTGGATATCGTAAACTCAGGGATACCATCCATAACAAATGCAGGAATATTCATATTTGTTTTGTTATAGAAAACTGAAATGAAATACTGATTGAAACATTCAGCTATATCCATATTAACATTTATTATCTTGGCATCTTTAATTATTGTAGTGATCTTGTTTGTAGATAGTTTGTTATTATTTATGCATGTGTATAGAGTTTTTGAATCTTTTTATTAGCTAGTCTTAATTCAAGTTTTATTTTCTCTCTCTGTATTCTTTTTTTTAGTTCATTTTGCTCATCTTTATATACTTTTTTAATAGTTGGTGTTGGTGTTTAATCAATGAAAAACATTATTTTTCCTATTAATCTGTTGTTTAATGGCTTTGTTGAGCCATAATGGAATGAAACCTTTTTTGTTATACTTATTCTGCTAAGGGACATGATGATCCAATGCTTTATGTAAATGGTATTTAAATGTATGCCACATTTGTTCTACATCTTGATTTTCTAGAACAGTATCCCAAGGAAGGTCCTCCAGTTCTTTGGACACTTTGGTCCGGTCTGTATTATTGTAATCAGGGATTTTGGTGTTATCAATTATTTTGCATCTCTGACCAAGTATTGAACATTTAATCATATTGTGATCACTAGTGCCAAGATGGGCAATTACTTTAGTATTACCCACTCATTCAGATATGTTAGTAATTATTAGATCAAGGATGTTACTTTCTCTGGTGGGTTTCGGAACTAATTGGTCACAGCCACAGGAAATTATGGTGTCAACAAGCTCTTTATTGAATTCAGATTGACCAGCAAGAGATATCCAGTTAATACCAAGGGCATTGAAGTCTCCAATCACAGGAATGTCACCGCATTCAGAAGCTAACTCAATTTCCTGTAATAAGACACTGTTACAATTTGTATCACTTGAGGGGGGGCCTATAACATATACAAAGTATTATTTTAGGAGCATGATTCAGGTGAAGATTTAGCCAAATTGATTTAGTTTTAATATCATGTAGTGGATTAAATGAAGCCTCATTACACTGAAGTTTAGAACTAACATTTATTATTTGTTTTTGTTAACCAGGTAAGCACACTAGACAACAAGTGCCTATTTTCAGGTGCAATCCGGGAGGTTACAATACAGAAAAAACATGGTACATATTCAGGGTAGCATACAGGCCCACAACTACATGTGGGCCAGAGAGAATACAGTACACAGTACATTGAACATAACTGCAAACCTCACCTCCTCCTCTACTGTCCCTGTTTTTGAAGAAGAGCTGATAGCCTTGAATATTATTTGACCAATTACTGTCATTATGCCACCAAGTCTTGGTTATACAAGTGACATCAATCTTATTAGCAAATAAAAACAGGCCTAATTCAGATAGCTTTGTTTGATTTAAGCTTCTTGCATTAACATTCAAGATGGAATAGTAATTTGCATGGTGTACATAAGGCTTCAAATTTAAATTTCCCTTATCCCACTTACTGACTAGTTTAAAGTTTTACAGATGATGGTGTCTTCAAAGAATCTATCCAATTTGTATGCCCCACATTCGCTTAAGTGAAGCCCATCCCAACAAAGGAGAGTTTTGTTATTATGAAAAGATTCCCAGTGCGTTACTGATGCATGACCCTTTTGAAGTGTCCATTTTCATAGCCATTCATTGATGGTTTTAATTTTCTTAACTTTCTGGTAGTTAGCTTTAGGTACAGGTAGGATTTCAGAGAAATAGATGTCACAATCAAGGTTTTCAAGAGTGTTTCCAAGACTAATAAATTACTTTTTCATGACTTCAATAGACAGTTTTTTCAAATCATTTGTGTCAGCATGTATTATAACAAGAGGCTTTGGTCCAGAATTTTTAAGGATATTTTTAGCCATTATGAGTATCCTTAATCCCAACACCTCTGAATGAAGAGCATCCAATATTATGTTTATCCCACCTGCACACAATCGTGCCTACATATTTAACACTTGAATCTCCTAAAACAAAATACTGCCTACAGTTGCTCTTGGTTTTGATGGTATTCACAGAATCTGGCATAGTTTCCATTTGGTCAGTGATGGATTGAGAGTTCACAGCAGTAATGTTTATGCATTGAGTCCCATCTGGTCATTCAAAAGTAGTATTCCTGACATTTTTTGATTTAGCTTTACTTTTACCTGAAGGGACAACCTTTTGGGCAGAACCAGCAACATTACCAGAAGTACTGGGGAATGATCTTTATTGGGGTTATCAGGTGACAATTCAGGTGAGGGACAATTAACATCTGAAGGCATATAAGAATCATTTTTATTACATTCATTTGACTGCAGATCAGCATCGCCATCAGTTAGGTTAACCAGTTGCAAATACTGGTTTCTTGCTTCCTTAGAATTATCAATTGCTTTACACCTAATTTTTGATTTGTAACCATAGGTAACCACAGTCCAACCATCAGAGTACCTAGTTTGAAATTTCTGGTCCCCAGATGGACATTTTCTTTTGTGTGTTTCACCATTTAAGTCTCCAAATCCTATATTTTTCACATGTTCAGAGACATTTTTTTCCCTCAAACTAATATTACCATTTTGTAAGTGGGGGTGAGGTTTATTTATCTTACTAAGTGTAAGAGATATATAATTTTGATGTTTCTCCAGTGAATCCAACTTCCTATAAAACGTCTCAATATTTTCCCTTAGCACACTTTTGCTAACACACTTCTCACAAACATATGTAGAAGTAGAAGGAAATTTGTCAAACAGCATGTACATTAAGTAAAACGAGCATTTCAGCCCTATTTCACCATCCAGTGTAAATATTATCTCATGCACTATTTTGTTTGAGCTGGGAGGTACTGATTCAGCCAAAAAGTGGGGCAGCATCAAGGGCAATTAGGTCACTCATATTTGTGCCTAACTCATATGCAGGCTGTGTGTAAATGACTTTAACTGTACATATGACAGAAGGTTTTATATATTTCAATAGAGTAGTGCAGGTTCTGTTAGATGCCCTATTGCAAACTTTGGAAGCTTACTGCATATTTCACAGGTAGACCCTCATTTCCTCCTTTCCTCACTTGACACATGTGACACATGCTGGATGCGCTTGTCACTGTGTGCATCTCTGCACATGCACCTCTTGCACCCACTTGCGTTCATCGGCTAGCAGACGGGCGAGTGCTAAATACAATGTGACCTGGAAGTAACAACCCCAGGTCACACTCTTGAGATGGTACTACAATGTTATATTCCCAATAAAATTAAATAAGACAGCACACAGTACATTAACAGTGCATTCAGTTTCCTGGAATATAAGCAGGCGAGGTGTTTCACTTCACAGGAGCAAACATGTAATTTCAATCAAGATGGAGCAAACACTACACCTCTTGTAGTGCTTCCCAGGTCAAGAGTAGCTCCAGCCAGAGACCTGTAAGCACCACAATCAAAGATTTAATCAATCATAGATTTAAAATGCTGCTATATCGAGCTCAACTACCAACACTCGTACTGCCTCACAGACACCTAGGACTGTCTCGCAGCATAGGGGGTTGGTATAGTTGTGTCTCAGGAAGATTGCTCGCAGAGTGGCGAGTGTTAAATGCAATGTGACCCAGAAGTAACAACACTGCATCACACTTTCAAGATGTGTTAAAATGTTATAGTATCAATAAAATTATATAAGACAGCATACAGTGCATTAACAGTGCATTCAGTTTTCTGGAAAATAAGCAGACAATGTTTTTCACTGCACAGGAGCAAACATGTAGTTTCAATCAAGATACAACAAAAACTACACCTCCTGTACTGCTTCTCAGGTAAGAGCAGCTCCAGTCGGATACCTGCAAGCACCACAATCAATCACCACAATATCAGCCCTGAGAGGGGGGCTGTTTGATTCTATTAGGGGAATATAAGTAAGTTGACTGAAGGCAAGAGTAGGGGGTAGATTTTACTAGTTCACCCTGGAATACACATCCTTTGTTATTATTCTGTTTTTTTTTATTATTTTGTGTTTTCACAGGTTTCTTGTCTTCCTCCATTTTTGTGGCAATTTTATCACTCCTTGTATTCATATGTTCAATAATCACCTTAATTGTATGCTAATCAGATAATATTCCACCTGTATTCTTAGCAGTGGTGCAATCTAAATGACAATAGTATAGTCCAAGAGGTAGTGGAATAATTTGCTCCAGATTTGGTGAGAAGGTAAAAAAATGTCCAGGCTGAGCATGAAGATACTAACCAGGCCACACTATCTTATTGCATCAAATTTCACCAGATCACAAACCCTTTTTATTTTGTGAAAAAAAGGGGACTTAAATTAGTGGATGTACTATAAATTATTTAATGCAATGCAATAAGATTCCTTTCAAATCTAGTCTGTTCAGCTAAGTTTGGTATGTCACAACAGAAAGAGCTATGGTGTATAAGGATCCATAATCACATAACAATTTCAGAGGCCATCAAATAACATCATAAAAAAAAGAAAATGATAAAAAGGAGAACCTTGGATTCTATCTATCAATCAATAAGTTAAGTTAAAAAAAATTCTATGATTTATTACAAAGTGTGTGCAAATGAATGAAACTGAGTATTAAATAGCAAGGAACTGTCTTTAAAAAAATCACTTTCAACACTATACATATTACTGTAAAAACATTTCTCTTCTTTTTTTTTCCTTTCTCTTTCTTAAATAACTAGTGTCTGCTTTCAATTCAGTAATAAAAGTCACAGCCAAGCTAACAGGCTTTAATTACTCCATAGCCCATTAAGTCGCTAGCTCATAGTCACTGAACAGCAATTATTAAATAGCTATTATATAGCTAAGTGACTTAGTTCCTAAATGGCTAAATGGCTAAGTGACAAAGTAGTGTAGTGGTTAATTGATAGAATTAATAAAATGGTTAATTGGTTAAATTGCCTTATATTCATATTAAAGCTTATGTTAGCCACTAGACAGGTAGCTAGATAGTTAGTGGCTGAAGACTAAATGACATCAACAGTAGTTGGCAGGCAATTGGTAGGCAATTAATTAGTAGCCAATAATTTGTTAGCTACTAAGTCTGCTATACTTTAGGCAGATCTAGCTAAATATCAATTGGAAGGTTTTTTCTCACAAAAAAACCTCTATCAACCCCAAATCTACGTCAGGTACTTAGCAAACCTAAACAAACCTGAGCACAGTCAATTACTTGCTTGTCTTTAACTAAATGTAACATATTCAGCAAACAGTAAGAAATTCAGCTTTAAATTTTTCAATTATATATTAAAAATCAGCTAAATTCCTGCAAAGTTTCTTCCACAAATTGCTTTATGCTGCCCTATAAAAAACAATGATGTGGCCAAAGTAATCTGCAACCATTACATGGCTTTGTAGCCTGAACAAGAAATGGTTGTAATGGAGTATTCCAGTTCACTTTAATGATTGTAGTTAATTAATTAGTCTGGCTGTTCCATTTTCCATTTTGATCAGCCAGCCCAGAGAGTCAAAAAAGCTGAGATACCACAAAATATAATGAAAAATGTTATGCAAATACAAATATGAATAAAGAAAAAATATACTGCTGTCCCAGAACTACTAATAATTATTTTATATTAATTCAAAGCTGCAAGGTTTATAGAAGTATGCAGGCAACCTTTGTAAATAGTGAGAGCAGGGGGCTGGGGGGAGCTTAATCAAAGCTGCCGCTGATACAGTGCAAAAATCAGCATATAAATTCAATGGAGGAAGAAAAAAAAAGATACAGTTTGAGCAGCAGGATTGCAATATTTAAATGTTAAATTGCCTTGTTTAAATGTTCATCTTTTCAAATCAGACAAAAGAAGTTCTGGAAATTTTGTTACTTAAGACCCACCAGACCCATTATACCCCGTTCTCTCCTGCATGGAGTATGGTGTTTCACTTTTGAACAACTCGGACTCCTCTTCTGCCTCAGGGTCTTTCCACCACACTCTTCCAATTCAGAAATGCACTGCTTAGGTGAATGAACCTCCACCACTGGGGCTTCTGCTTCTCAAGACCTGGGGCACAGGTTTTTCAGACTCCAGTTCATGCAGCAGTTCTTGAGGCCAAACATGCAGAGAAAAATGCTTCTCATCCTCCTTCTCCAACCACATCTGTTCCAGCTGCTCCAACTGCTTCTGCTGCTTCAGCTTCCTTGTTCTTCATCCAAACAGCACCCAGGTACAGAAACATAGCATCTAGAAACATAGAAACATAGACTTTGATGGCAGATAAGGACCGCTTGGCCCACCTAGTCTGCCCATTTCCCTACCTACAGGATAGGCTGCAGATCCTAGTTAACCAACAGCCTATTTCTTCCTACCCCCCACAAGAATTGCCTTATGTCTGTCCCATACATTCTTGAATTCTCCCACAGTTTTAGACCCCACAACCTCCTCAGGAAGGTTGTTCCATGCATCCACTACCCTCTCTGTGAAAAAAATACTTCCTCACATTGCCCTGGAACTGCCTCCATCTATCTTTAAATTGTGTCCCCTTGTTCTTGCACGTCTCTTTTTCTGAAAGATGCTACCCTCTTGGACTTTGTTGATTCCATTGAGGTACTTAAAAGTTTCTATCATATCCCCCCTCCCTTCTTTCCTCAAAGTTATGCATATTAAGATCCTTTAGTCTCTCCTCGTACGGATTCTCTTGCAGATGCGGCACCATTTTAGTTTCCCTACTCTGGACTGCCTCTATCCTGTCTATGTCCTTGCAGAGATGGGGTCTCCAGAACTGGACGTAGTACTCTAGATGGGGCTCACCAACTGTCTGTACAGAGGGAGAACAACTTCCTGTTTTCTGCTGGTGATGCCTCTCTCTATGCATCCCAGTATACCCCCAGCCCTCCCTAGTGCCTTCTTACATTGCTTGCTAACCTTAAGGTCATCTGATATGATTATCCCCAGGTCCTTTTCCTTTTTTGTTGCTGTTACTACCTCCACCCCACTGTGTAATCTTCCTCTGGGTTCTTGTTCCCCAGGTGCACTATTTTGCACTTCTTTGCATTGAATCCTAGCTGCCATACTTCTGATCATTCCTCCAACCTTGCCAAGTCCCTTCTCATCCTTTCCATGCCTCCTTGTGTATCAACCCTGTTGCAGATCTTTGTGTCATCTGCAAAGAGGTATACTTTTCCTTCCAGTCCCTCTGCAATGTCACTTATAAAGACATTAAAAAGGACTGGACCCAGTACTGAACCCTGCGGTACCCCACTAGTAACCCCTCTTTCTTCAGAGTGGACTCCATTTACAATTACCTTCTGTGTCCTGTTGTCCAGTCAATGTTTTACCCAGGCTACCACCCTGGGACCCACTCCCAGTCTAGTTAATTTGACAATTAATATTTTGTGTGGGACTGTGTCAAATGCCTTGCTAAAGTCTAGGTAGGCCATGTCCACAGCCCCTCCCTGGTCTTTGGTCACCCAGTCAAAGAAATCTATTAGATTCATCTTACATGACCTTCCCACTGTGAACCCATGCTGCCTTGGGTCCTGTGCCCCACTGGCCAGTAGGTACTCAACTATTCTTTCCTTCAGAAGTGACTCCATCACTTTCCCTACCACAGAGGTCAAACTGACAGGTCTGTAGTTTCCTGCCTCTGTCTTGGTCCCACTTTTGTGAAGGGGAATCACATCTGCCTTCCTCCAGTCCTTGGGTACCACACCATCCTCCTATGATTTATTAAAATGAGAAGTCAGTGGTTTCACTAGTCCCCCCCTTAATTCTTTTAGAATTCTGGGGTGAATTCCATCAGGCCCCATTGCTTTGTCCACCTTCAGTTATAGGAGTTCTTGCAGAACCCTTTCTTCTGTGAAAGGGCTGGGATCGACCCCCCTATCAAGAGTGCTTCTGTTAATTGGATTAGGCACTTCCCCCTCCTCTTTAGTGAATACTGAGCAGAAATATTCATTCAGTATCCCTGCTTTTTCACTGTCCCCCTCTGCCCACCCACCATTCATTCTATTCAGCCTCACTATCACTCCCTTTGTCTTTCTATGCTCTCTGATGTACTTATAAAAGATTTTATCCCCCTTCTTAACCAAGTTGGCTATCTTTTCCTCAGTTTGGGTCTTTGCTATTCTGACTTCCCTCCCAGCTTCCTTCTCTCTTAACTGGTACAGCTCTTTGTCCTGCTCCTTCTGTGTTTCCTTATACTTCCTGAATGCTATCTTTTTCTCCCTGACTTTCCCAGCCACCTCTTTTGAGAACCATAGTGGCTTTTTCTTTCATTTTGATTTATTTGCTTCACTCAAAGGCCTTTTGCCTCTGTGATGTCAGTTTTGATGATTCCCCACTGTTGCTCCACCCCTCCTTCTAGTCTGTTTGCTAGTGCTTTTCTGAGGCACTCTCCCATCTTGCCAAAGTCAGCCCTCCTGAAGTCCAGTACCCTCACTTTTGTATGGCTTGACTCTGTAGCTGAGTTTAACATGAATCACATTGTTTGATGGTCACTTGTTCCCAGGTGGCAACCCACCTCTAGATCTGAGATCCTCTCACTGCCCCCATTTGAGAGTATGAGGTCTAAGATTGCTCCCTCATGAGTGGGTTCCGAAACTAGCTGTCTGAGGCCTGCCACCTGTAGGGCATCAAGAATGGCCCTGCTCTTGGATGTGGCTGCAGAAAATGTGCTCCAGTTAATATTTGGCATATTCAGATCTACCATCAACAGTATTTCCCCTTTCTCTGCCATCCTAACAATGCCTTCTATCATATCCTTCTCCATTCCCTCCCCCTGACATGGGGTCTGTACACAACCCCTGTGAGGATTGCGGTGCCCTTTCCAGTCTCCAAGGTGACCCACAGTGCCTCCTCTCCTCCCTGTTTACTCTTTTGTTCAGTTGCTTTTATCCCTTCCTTTACATAGAGAGCTACTCCTCCCCCTGTTCTCCTCTGTCTGTCTCTCCTGTAGGTTATGTACCCTGGTATGTTAAAATCCCAGTCATGGTTCTCTTTGTATCATGTTTCTGTGACTGCTATGATATCCAGGCATCCCTCTTCCATCAAGGTCACTAGCTCAGGTGGCCTAGATGGAAAAGGAGTTAAAGCAAAGAGAGAGAGAACTCGGGACTGTGTGACTTCACTACACCGATATATTCTGGAGATACTACAGGTTCAAGCAATGGTGTCATACCATTTCCAAACCTTGTGTTAAGTGTGAAGTAGCTCTGCATAACTGGCTTCTTCAAGGTCCTCCACAACACTAGATTCTGGCAATGTGATGTCAGCCAGATGAGTCCCATCCTCCTGTAGAGTCCATGGAATATCAGGAACATGAAAATAATATGGGCAGACTATTCCCCAGACAGGACATGAACAACCTAGTCCACATGGTCAGAGAAGTCACTAGGATAGTGCACGAATGCAAACAACCATCAATGGCTGCAGATCCTTTGCTGCTATCAAGTCAAAGTGAATATAGAACCCATGTTTCTCTAAGCATGGCCCTGTAAGTCATCCTACAAAAGGAACATGATGCTGAAGAGCCCACCAGACTCTCAAAGGGGTATGTCATTAACACAATATATCCCCTGAGTGAGACTAGAAGGATAGCATGGCCTAAGGCACATAAAGTCGACCTTCCCAGCAACGGGCCTGTCTAGAAGTACTACGATACCAATAGAAAGAACCACAGCCCTGAAAGATCCCATGGATAAAAAGATTGAAGAATACCTAAAGAAAGTCCATGAGGTGTCTGGTATACTTATAGCAGCAGACATGGTGGTGTAGTTCATCAGTAGTGCAGTCCGCAGGTGGATTGAGTCAATTGTGGAGAGCATGCCTGAAGCTTCCCTCCTGTCAGGGAGTTCAGACTGTGCTATCCATGTAAACATTACATCACTGATGCCATCTCAGATATATACAAGCTGGGAACAAGGATGACAGTGTTAGTCAACAGATTCAGGAGGGCTTTCTGGCTGAACTTGTAGCTGGCAGACAATGAGTCTAAGGCCACACTTAAGAGGAAAGATTGGATGTATTAGGCTTGTCTTCCCTAACATATAGAAGATTAAGAGGTCATTTATGTTATATTTATAAGGTCTTTCACAATGACAGTATTTGGGAGACATCAGGACTAAATAAAAAAACAGGAGATAGATCTTCAAGGTACCACAGCTTACAACTAAAGGCTGAATTCTATAAAACCACCTAACGGGGTAAATGATTTAGTCAGAGAGTTGTAGAAACATGGCATACATTACCAGAATCAGTGGTCACAAGTACAAACATGGATTTCTTTAAAAAGGCTTTAGGTACAGTGCATATATGGGTCAAAATAGAGCCATCATTAACTACTGATATATGGTGAGTCAAAATGTGACTTTTTGAGCTACAAAATTCATAGATCCATACCTATGAATTTATGAACATATGAAATTGTAATTCAGAGACGATCACCTGTTTGGTGAAACCCCATCACACCTCTTAAAAAGCAGGTCTGGGGAAGCATGGAGCTGGGGTTAAGGACATGTACATAACACCAGGACATCCCTGTCACCTAAAATTCAGGTGTTTTCATAACCAGTCATGACTACACACCATTAGAGATGGGTGAAGTGGCCCCAATTCACTCCGTGAAGTGATTTTGTGGAGTGAAGGCGAATTTGCAAAGTGCTCCTCAATGTGAAGCGGAGTACTTCACGTTATAATGGGTAACGCAAAGTCCATTGAAAACAATTACATTGTGTTACTCCATCTTCCCAAACCACTACTCCACCAATTCTTAAGGCGAAGTACATCAGAAACAATGTACTTCTCCTCACTTCACCTTGTTTTTAAGCTCCAAATGCAAATTTTGCAGTGATTCATGGGATTTCAGGTCACATGGCCTTTAAATTGTTCTGCACAGCCTCAGTTTGGGGTAGTGTGTGTAAGAAGCTGTAGAAGACAATCTGCTCTGAAAGCTCTCTATGATTCAAACCTTCTAAAAACTGTTAAAAAAGTCTTTTCGAGTCATTTTTTTTTTGCTGAAACTTTAGTTCATCGATTATAGGAAGCTCTCCTGTGCTCATATCATTGAGCATTTTTTGTTTGTGTGTGGATTTTGAATGCTAATGTACAACATTCAGTCTGTGTACTGGGAGACAGTGGAAGTGTGCTTTGGGGGAGAGACGTATCTGTGGAGTAGATAGATTAATTTGGAGAAAAAGACAGTGTTTTCTGGTTTGGTGATATTTTTCTTGTATAACTGTGTTAATGTACATACTAACATACTAAAATGCAAGCAGAATAGGCCTAATGGTCTTTCACGTCTGCTTGTTTGGTCAGCCCCCACCCTGGGAGCTGACCTTGCTGCCCCCCTCGCCTTTCCTGGCTTCTCCCTTCCCAGTTCCAGATATTCTCGCTGCATTGGATTTTGCTTCCAGAACCCTTCCCCTGTACCTGTCCCACCCCCTCTTGAACCCCTCCACCGTCTCTGCCTCCACCAGCCCCTTAGGCAGTACATTCCATGGCTCCACCACCCTCTCAGTGAAATAGCACCTCCTCCTTTCTCACCTGAATCTTCCCCCCTCCAGTTTCCACCAATGCCCTCTAGTGGCCCCCCTCCTCCTTCCTTCGAAGCACCCTGACTGTTCCTCCCATATTTACCCCCTTCATGTACCTGAAGACCACTATCATGTCCCCCCGGTCCCTTCTCTCTTCCAATGTGTACATATTTAGCTCTTCGAGCCTCTCCTCATAAGTCCTGTCCCCGAAGCCCCAAATCATTTTGGTTGCCCTCCTCTGGACCCTCTCAAGGAGTTTAAAGTCCCTCTCTAAGTGTGGCCTCCAAAACTGCACGCAGATCTCGAGGTGTGGCCTCACCATCAGTTATACAGAGGGAATATCACTTCCCTCCTTCTGGAGGTGATCCCCCTAGCGATGCATCCCAGCATCCTGCTGGCCTTGGCTGCTGCCCTCCTACAAGTCTCCAAGTTGTTCATCTTGACATCCACCACCACCCCCAGGTCCCTCTCAGCCATCGAGACTTGTAGCATCCCCTCCCCCAGGGTGTATACTTGGCCCAGGTTTCTGGCCCCCAGATGCAGTACCTTGCATTTCCCTGCATTGAACCTCAGCTTCCACTTTCTAAACCATCTTTCCAGAGCCTCCAGGTCCCCCTGTAGGGCCACCTTCCCCTCCTCCCCATCCACCACCGCCCTCAGTTTTGAGTCATCCGCAAAGAGACTCATCTCACTTCTGATACCCATCCTTATGTCAGAGATGTAGGTGTTGAACAGGAGGGGCCCAAGGACTGATCCCTGTGGGACCCCACTAATGACCCTCCTTGGGGTTGAGACTATCCCACCAACTACGACCCTCTGGGTCTAGTCCGGGAGCCGATTGCCTATCCATCTGATTATCTGGCTCCCCAGTAATATTTTCAATAATTATTGCCATTTTTTTTTGTTGATTGTTGTGGTGCAGCAGTGTATAATTTTAATTTGTTTAAAATACATGGTTATATTACTGAAGTTTTCAATTTACTACGCATTAGTTAGTGTGTGTGTGAGTATGTGTGTGACACGTGTCATCAAATCAGACACCTTTCATTGTGCCACATAATGATTTCAGCAATGTGAACCTGCTAGCCACTGCAGCTGTGTGATTTCTGTACTTCTTTGTGGTATCTTTACTGGTACTAGTACTAGTGACTGTTACAGCAGCAGTGCAATACACTGCCCCCCACCCCGCGGCCCGCCCCAATCGGCAAAGGTATTCTTTTCCAGATTTGAATTTCTGATGGTGAGCACTGGTTAGGTGTTGTGCCTTTGCGTCTGCATCTCTTCAGTGCACAGTGCAATCTTAATCTGTCTGTGCATTTGTATCTCTTTAGGGCCCTATCTCCATCTGTAACTTAATTCACAGTTGTTTCTTTGGCTTCCCTTCAGAGTACTGGACAGGTGTGGTGCATAATTCTGCATGAACATTGTACTCATTAATATGCATTTTTAAGTCAGGACCATCATCACGAGTCACTCATGATACAAATCACATTCTTCATCATCATGGTTACAAATGTAGTCACAAATCACTATTCACGATCACGTCATGAATCACAACATTAATTTTTTTAATAGCTACTTGGATGTATTGTAAGCATGTTTTGTAGTATCTTTCCAGGCTTCACCACCCCGCCATTGTACTCATTAATGAGCATTTCTAAGTTGGGGAGTTTGTGCTACAGCTCATCGGGGAAGTACAGCCATAGGCATTCACGTTCCCAATACAGTTCCATACTGTTTATCTCTCACCATCAACATCGAATCACGTTCTTCATCATCACAGTCACAAATGCAGTCACAAATCGTGATTCACGATCATGTCACGAATCACAGCATACATTTCTTTACTAGTTACTTGGATGTATTGTAAGTATGTTTTGTAGTATCTTTCCAGGCTTCACCACTCCACCATGATGCTCATTAATAAGCTTTTTTAAGTTGGAGAGTTTTGTGCTACAGCTCATCGGGGAAGTACAGTCATAGGCATTCACGTTCTTTCCTTCCTGTACAGCATGTGAGTTACAGTACTGTAAGTAGTGGTGGGCGAAATGGCCCCAATTCAATAAATCAATCAATCAATCAATCAAACTTTATTTAATCAGGTGTAAACACCATCGAGCAAGCTCATTTTCAAAGTGGTTCTGGACAACAATAAACATATACTATCACAGATATAATGGACAAAAACAAGGCACTGTACATGTGAGGGATAATATAGGCCTATACATACAGAACTAACATAGGTAGCATCGGTTATAAATCATGACAGAAAGATGGGGAGGGGAAGGGGGGGAGTATGTTAGAGGGAGAATATGTGAGGAAGGAGAGAGGGTAGAATGTTGTGGACCGGGAGAAGTGTAGAAGAATTAATAAGTGCTGGGTACCCGTATTGGTGAAGGTGGGCTAAAAAGAAGCTAGGAACCCCCTAAGGGGGCTATGAGTTGAGATAGGCTCAGTAACAAAGGATTCATGGAAGATACTCAAACTACAGCACACAGTCATCTAAAACAGCTGCAGGTTTCCTTCAGGTACTCAGCTATTAGTGCTTTGAATGTGAATGGTCTTGGAAGGGATGAGAGCTTTAGAGAGCCTTGCATGGAGTTCCATAGGGATGGGAGTGAAAAGTTGATTGCAGCCAAGCCATAGGTGGTATTTACTTTGGGGGTCTGGAAGCAGAGTATGAAGAAGCGTCTCAGGCCATAAGATCCCTTGGCATGTGTGAAGAAGTTTGAGATGTAAGCAGGCAGTTTATCAGACAGTACTCTAAAGAACCAAAGGAAAGTGTTTCTTTTCCTCCTGGTTGAGAGTGAGGGCCATCCCATCACTTGGTACAGGTGGCAATGGTGGGTACGAGGAGGCAGATTTAGGATGAATCTTAAAGCTCGGTGATAAAGGGTGTCAAGTTTGTTGAGTGTTGTTAGGGGGCAATGGTTGTAAAGGAAGTCAGAGTAGTCCAGTAAGGGTAAAAATGTAGTTTGCACTAGTCTCATTCTAGCTTCTTTGGTAAGTAGGTGCTTAATGCGGTAGAATAAGCCTAACTGCTGCCTTAGTTTTTTTGATACCTCATTCAGATGGCACAGAAAGTTAAGTTTGTTATCCAACCAGAACCCTAAGTATTTAAAGGTATCCACTAATTCAAGTGGTTCTCCCAAAAGTGTTAGAATCTTAGGTTGGTGAGTAGGTCCTGAAGCTGCCTTTGGGGAGAGTATCATGGCATTAGTCTTTTTGGCGTTGAGTAGAAGCTTGTGGCTTATAAGGTTGTATTTTAGAGAGATAAAATCACGAGGTAATTCCTCATGGGCTAGGTCCAGGGATGCATTTGAGGTGTAGAGTATAGTATCATCAGCAAATAAGTGCACATTAGCTGAGCACAGATTTGAATTGAGGTTATTAATATAGATTGAAAATAGGATTGGACCTAAAATGGAGCCTTGGGGGGCACCTTGAGGAAGTGATTTTAATGGAGACAATTCACCTACCACTTTAACTTGTTGTAGCCTGTTTGTAAGGTAGCTGGTGAACCATTTGATGGCAGAGCCATTTAGTCCGATATTGTGCAGTGCATCAAGCATAATACTGTGATCCACAGTGTCGAAAGCCTTACTAAGATCAAGGAAGAGGGCAAACACATGCTTCTTAGTGTCCAAGACAATTTGCCAGTCAGTGGTTACTTTTGCAAGGGCAGATACTGTGCTATGATTGGCTCTAAAACCAGACTGCACCGGGTTTAGTAGTTTTTGCAAGTCCAGATGTTCTTTGACTTGAATGTTGACAATTTTTTCCAGGAGTTTTGATAGGATAGGTAGTATGGAAATGGGTCGGTAGTTATTTAGGTCATTCGGATCCCCAGTTTTGAACAAGGGTATGATGTGTGCAGTTTTCCACGACACTGGGAGCTTGCCCTGCATTAGTAAGGTGTTGAATAAATGGATAATGGGGGCAGTCAAGTGGTAATGACCTAATTTAAGGAAGTAGGATTCAATATTGTCAGCACCGGCACTCTTTTTTGTATACAGTGCCAATAGGAGGTCCTCTACCTGTTTAAACATGACAGCGTGAAAGCTGAAGGTGGAGGAGAGAGTTTGGTTAGAGATGCAATTAGCAGTAGAGTCAGCAGTGGATTCCCCTAGAGGATTGAGCTTGCTCATAGGTGAGGTGTCATAGGCTAGACCTGCTGTGGCAAAATGTTCATTAAGCTGTTCTAATATAGCAGCTCTGTCTGTAGAGGTAGATCCATTGGTCACTATTTTGGCTGGTAGGGAGGTGTCAGAAGTATGACTTTCAACCTCTCTGAGGATATTCCAGAATTTGGAAGAGTTGTTCTTATTGTCTTCTAGAGCTGCTTGAAAATATTTAGACTTTTCAGACCTAGTTAGTTTGGTGCAGGCTTTTTCTAGAAGTACAAAATGCTTGCCAATCTGCCTCCAGGTGTGATTTCCTCGCTTGTTTCCACTGAACATCTCTGTCCTTGAGTGCTTTCTTCAGGATAGGAGAGAACCAGCCAGGAGGTCTTATTTTCATCTTGACCAGTCTTAGTGGGGAGTGTTTGTTTATTATGCCCTCTAGGAGGCTATGGAAGATACTGAATGCCTCGTTGAAGGAAGGGGCTAAATAGAAGTCCTGCCATCTGATGTTACCCAGGTCTTTCGGGAAGGCATTCTGGCAAAATTTTTTCAAACATCTTTTCAGTTTGAATTTAGAAGCTGACTTTATTTGGGGAGAATATCAAATGCAGACAGTGGGGCAATGATCACTTAGGTCGTTAGAGAATACTCCAATATGCGAAATGTTATGAGGTTTGTTTACTAGCATAAGGTCCAGTAGGGAGCTTCACTCCGGGTTTTTTCTGTTGGGTCTGGTGGCTACAGGTATCATTTGTGCCAATCCATTTGCATCACAGAAGTCTTTTAGCTTCTTGGAGCTGTCATCATTCCAGTTATGGTTAAGATCCCCCATAATAATACACTCAGCGTTAGTCGATTCGAAAAGGCTTTGGAGATGTGGTAAGAGGGTCATGCCACCAGAAGGTCTGTAGCATGCAGCAATATGGAGTGCCTTGTCAGTGGAGAGGGATAGTTTTAATACCAGGCATTCAAATTCTTTAGCCTTAGAGGTGCAATCAACTTTGCTCCGCGAAGTGATTCACTGAGTAACGCAGAATCCGTGGAGAACGCCACAATGTGAAGTAGAGTATTTTCACCTCCCCATTGTGTTAACTCTGACTTGGACTTAACAGTTCTTAGAAGGGGGGCATGGGGGCACTGCTCCCCACATCGGGGGTTCGGGGGCGCAGCCCCCTGATAGAAACACACCCAATGTCAGATTGGGGAAAATTTCAGCTGTCAACATAGGGGATCATGCTATGCAAAACCTCGGCAACAATGTTGTCGAGTTGGCATAGGTAAACCTGGATGACCATATACTGTTATGTGGGTGATGCAATTAGGACACCTCAATTAGCACTATGGGAAAAGGTCATGAGTGACAGGGGCATGCTGGATTTCACAGTGCCCAGCACTCACGACCGTTTTCACTGCCAAGACTGTTCTCCTCCAGTCCACTCATGCCCAGACCCAGAGGAGGTTATATTTAGTGTTTGTGGGCGCGAGGGAAGGAGCCCCCTGCATCAGGGGGTGTGGGTGGCAGAGTCACCCATAAAAATCAACTGTTTGTTCCTGCTCTCCTTTGTCACCCTACCTGGGCTGCGGCAAAATGTACAGGTGTGGTAACTGTGGGTGACACGTTTTTGGCACCCTAATTTACTGTGACCAGATTCATGTCACCATGACATGGGTGAACCTTTGGATGAGTGGCTCATATAAGTGACTTCTCAGAGTCAGGCTCAGAAAGACACAGAGCTGTAGTCCAATGCCTCCAGCAACAGCTGGATAATAAACTGGAAGAAAAGTCAGCTGACTCCATCTCAACAGACTTCACACATAGGAGCAGCAACTGACACAAACCACAACATAGTAACACCATTGGCAGACAAGGTACAAAATATAATTCAACATATAAATGCAATCAGGTCACAGCCAAACAAAGCAGTGTGGCACTACCTACAGATATTAGGAATGATGGCAATAGTGATAGACACAGTTCTCTGGGCCAGAAAACACATGCATCCTTTATAAAGATTTATCCTGGACACCTGGGATCAGTCTACCCAGGATTTTAGCACAAGGATTCAGCCCACCTCAACAATCCTAGACAGCTTTTGCTGGTGGATGAACATATCCAACATGATGAAGGGCATGCCACTGCAGTTACCATAAGCAGTGACAATCACAATGGATACAAGTCTGCAGGGATGGAAAGTGATGCTGTGGTGACAGGTCACTCAGGGAAAGTGATCAACATCTGAGCCACAGCTCCCAACCAACATCCTGGAAATGAGGGCAGTGTACCACACACTTTTTATTTTCACTCAAAGCATCAAGAGACAGGCAGTTCTATTCAGAACAGACAACCAAGTCACTATGGCATACCAAAACAAGCAAGGGTGAACACTCAGCCACAATATGATCAGGGAGTCTCTAAAGGTGCTGTGATGGGCTGAAAAACACCTGCCTGCAATATCAGCAACCTACCTGGCAGGAAAACTAAACACACAGGCTGACTAGCTCAGCATGATCACTCTGAGTCAGGCAGAATAGCAATTGTACATATTGAGGTCCTTTAGTCTCCATTCGTGGGCTTTTGTTGCAGACCCAGCACCATTTTAGTTTCCCTTCCGCTGGACTGTCTGCTATAAAAATTAGTCAGTTTTTGGTCTGTTATTATGACTGTCAAACATGCCTTCTTGTGAGCAGGTTTAGACATTGCTCAGTGTATGTAAAAATATCTCACAACTACTTAATCTTAAATATAAAGTTCAGATTAGTAAATACTGCAGTAAACTAATTATTCACTGTCTGTGCTGTAATTTAGTCACCCAGGTCCATTTTACATTCATGGCAAAAACTGCCAAAAAAGAGGATACTGCAGATGAATTTGTCTTTTTTATAATCCTGCCTAAAAACAGTAGTCCTAGTCCATGACTACTGTTTCTAGTGTATATGTTTTTTATTTTAAAACAAGGATTTATTAGAGCCCAAAATGCATTAGAAACACAGCCACGACACATGCTACGTCCTCACTCCTTGCCACCACGTTGTTGACTGAGCTGATGAAATAATGTCTGATCTATGACTCTTGCTGTCAGTCCTACAGGATGCAGGTCACATGATCAGGTGCATAGTAAAGTATTCCATGTGGAATACATAGAATACAGGTGTCCCTCTGCACCAGAAATGTTGTCAGTGTGAAAACAGATGCTGTTTGACAACACAGTAACATTTCCTGAGAAAACCAACTATACTCAACACCCACTCTAGCAGCACAGCATAAATACTACAAATATACTCAGCACCCACAGTTAAAGAATTCAGGCTTCTTGGAAATTAAACTTCCATCTATATTTTTAGAAATTAAGATGTTTCTGATAAACAAACTTATCAATTTGTGAAAACAATAATCACAAATAGGTCATGGCTAGTTTGAGATCTGTTGTGCACCTTGGTTATAAAACTATATATGTTATTTTAGGAAGAGATGTGGAGGAAAAACTGCCCTATGAGCTTTAAAGAAATGTTATAAATTTTCCATTTATTATTAGAATATCCTGGGATCACGTGATAACTCCAAGCAAGTCCTGTCACTTCCCTCTTGCTTAAAGCCTCGCATCAACAAACAGTGTGATTTTTCCGGTGATCCTTCTTCTACCTGTGAGTTACTGAATTTAACCTGCTGTTTAGCATGTGTTTGATCCAGCTGTGTTTTTATTTTAAAGATACTGCAGCTGTTATGGAATTGGCACAGGTGTGTCACACCCTGCCACCTAATCCAGAGTGCGATTGGGGCCCCTAAGCACTCGAAGTCAGTCACCACTACTACTACAAAGCCTACCTCTTTAGCAGACACTCTCACAATGGAGTGCTTTATCCAATTATTTGCGTTACTTAAGAACACAGTCCTCTCTTTATTGACAGACATCAAAGCCATTCTTCTAGCTACTGAGGAGCTCACCAGCCATGTCAGTGATGTGTATTCTAGACTGAGCTCTGTTGAAGACTGGACAAGCAGGGCAGACCCAGAGATCACTTCATCGTGGCAGAAGATTGCTAAGCTGGAAAGTAGTTTGAAAGATTTAAAGGGCTATAGCTGATGAAATAATACAGTTAATGCTGGTCTCCCTGAAAGATCTGAGAGTACAAATGCTATTACATTCATCCAGAAGCTTTGTGAAAAACTTGTAGGTCCATCTCTGAATGGCCCAGCTTATGTAATAGAAAGGGTGCAAGGGCACTTTGGCCAATGCATTCTGATGGTGATAAGCCTCGTCCTTTTATCTTTAAACTTTAATTTTTGGACAAACAGCATATTTTGAACAAAGTCCATGACCTACAAGAAGTCACCTGGGAGAGAAAGTGAATCATGATTTTCCAAGATCTCCCTCCATCTATCCTGGAAAAATGAGTCATGTTTCACCCTGTTATATCCAAGCTGGAGGTTAACGTGATAAAATGTTACCTGTTCTATCCAGCTCAATTATGTATCTGGCATGAAGGGACTTCTAAAACCTTTGGTACTATTGATCAAGCCAAAACAGAGCTGACCACCCTGTTCCCAAACCTTTTTAAGAAGGACAAATGGCATTTTGGATTTTCTCTGTCTCATACTGATAGAACTTTTCCATTTACTATATTTTGTCCATTCCAGACTGTTTGAATTGCTTAGTTTGCATTGCTTTTTAGTTATTGTAGATTAAAAGTTCTCAGTGCATGAATGAGGGTTGTTGGAAGTATTTACTTGTTTCTGTTTTAGTGTTTTACTTAAAGGGGTTTATTATAATAGCTTAACGTTGTACTCAATTCTACTTAAAACCCGACTGTTTTATTTATGTAAATTTAGTAGTAGGCAGGATCTGATCGGTCATTCAAACAGGTTTCTTTTTTCCACATGATCAGCCTACCCTGTACTGTTTATCCCTTACTTCAGGGGACACGTTCATCATAGATTCATTTTTGAGGGGGCAGCGGGAATGTGCTCTTTCTAAATTTACAGCTTGTTGTTCTCTGTAGCAAAGATTTAACTAGGATGCCCATTTTTTTTCATTTACAATTCTTTTTTATCTCTCTCCAACATTTATGACAAGGGAAGGAGAGGAATGACTGACTGCTAACGCTATGTCACGTACAGTGAAGCTGCCAGGATTAAACCCAATTATGTAGCATTTTGCAGCATTCTGCAGCATGCTGCAGTTGTTGTGGCAAACAATGTCATTTTAATGGCAATTAGTACCTTTTGTCATTCAGGAAACTGTGACATTCACTTCATCTTGGAAGTGTCACAGTTTCCTGCATGACAAAAGGAATTAATTTCCATTGAAATTACACAGTTTACTGCAGTAACTCTGTTGAAGCATACTGCAGAATGCTGTATAAGTGGGTTAAATCCTGGCAAGCTTCCCTGAAGTCATCTAACTCCTTCATTTCCAAGTAATTCATTTTTGGCGGCTTGCAGCTTGATCTATTTACCAGCTACATTCTTTAGGTTGCAGTGTTATAATCATACAAGATGATGGCTGTTTGCACACTCTTTCGCCACCAATCACTCACTACTTACCCACTCCCCTTCCTTTTATCAAACCAGGGCAGACTTAGTGCTCTTTTTTCTCCATCATCTTGATGTACCTCCTCACTAGTAATGCAATGGGGCTTTGGATGCCCCCCCCCCCATTTATCATATCCTGCAAGAACCTCTTTTGGTTTTTTATACTGCTTAAGCAGAATTTCCTACTTACTGTATCTAATGCTGGAAAAGACAGGCACAGAGGCTCTGCCCCATTCATGTGTGGGAACCTCCATTAATGCAGTTTATTACACAGTGGCATAGGGTGTGAGGACAGAATGGGCACAGACAGGCATGGATAACTTTTCTAGTTTTCTTTTTCTTTTTTCAGGTTAGTTCTAGGGTCATAATCTTAATTAGGATATGTTTGGGGCTGAGGCAGGAGGGGTTTGAATGAGTTTGGGCACCATCACAGACTGAGGCATATTAGTGGTGCTGTCCCAGGGACCAGGTGTCTGCAGGGGTTTTTGTTCAAGTTTGTGAGGGGGGGGAATGGGTTGGCGGGATCATTAGATTGTTCGATTTATTAAACCGAGTGTTTGTGATAATTTTGTTGCAAGGTTCTTGGGCTTTCCTGGGAGGGGGTGACAATGAAATCGATGTACTACTAGCTACGGTGAAGATCAGATGCATAAAGGGACTTTGGAGATATCTATATCTATATCTATATCTATATCTATATCTATATCTATATCTATATCTATATCTATATCTATATCTATATCTATGTCTTCAAGGTTTAAATGACTAACAATACAATGTATGCTTCATTGAGTGTAAAAGGTGCTTGCTCCAAGGTTAAGAGGAATCAAATCATTAAGCAATTGAGTTATTTAAAAGGTAATGTTACTTTTTTGTAAGAAACACATTTTTTTGCTCCTGTGCTCATGCTGTTTGACTACTATGTTGGTGTGACAGTACAGAAAGGAAGGCTATGCATTAAGTAAGTCCATTTTGGTGGTGGGTTTTGATACCTAGTGCTCAAGGAGGTCTCCTAGCAATGAGTGTTAAGAGACAGGAAGAACTGTGGGGATCGTAATCCTATGGCTATTCTGCAGGACTACAACATTGGGTAACTTGACGTAGCCGGTCTCACTTGTTTTTAGTGCTCTAGCTTCTGCAGGTGATTCAGAGGCTTTTTCTAGGGCCAGAGATATATATTTTAATTAAATTTAAAGCCTGCCTAGCATGTTTTGGGTAGACAGGGTCACATGACCTGGAACGCACTTCCGGGTCACCAGGCATATATAGCAATCTCCATGCAAGTGGGACAAGCATGTGCAGGGTGTGTGCGTGTTCACCATGTGTGGAGATGCGTACTGAGATACGCACAGCATGGCTGCACATGTCTGCAATGTCCACAGGGGATGGAGGAAACAACAACATAAAATGCTGTATTAAGGCTGGTAATAGAACTGGTGTATTGGAGTGTATAAATCTTGAGTTGGTGGTTATTACTTCACTGCAAAGAAAAGAATATCTAGGGGGTCATTTAGGTATTATATGATCAACTGGGTATGGAAGGACTACAGAATAGGGTACTGTATTTTTTTTACTAGACCCAGTAGCACATATTGGGGGTCATAGCAACAGGACCACAGCCAGTGTAAGTAAACTCCCATCACCCTGGTGTCATATATAAACCATTAAGGCTCTTGAACGGTGAAAACATTGTTTATTTAGGACTGTGCCAACCAAACAGTATTAACATTTAGTGTGTGTAGAGTGTATATACTTGTGTCTGAGTATAAGAGTGAGAGAAATTAAAAAAAAACAGCATGGTGGGCATTATAAAAACTTTAGAAGGAGATTGGGGCCATAAGTGTGGCACTTGCTGTATGTACTTACTAAATGAGCATGATGGGGCTAAGGAACCTTTCATTTGCAGTAAATGCCTATACATAAAGGCATTAGAAAACAAAATCAATTCATTTAGATGTACGCTAAACTCTGTAATTAACAATCAGAGTGAAACACATCAAATAATTCTGTCATTTGAGGATGCACAGCTTATTAAATCAACTAATATACCCCCCTCCACACATCTACTAGTTTTTCCTTTGGGATAAATTCCCAAGTGGAAACCAATATTCTCCAAACTACTGTTTGTCAGGTAGCAAATAAAAAAAAGGGAAAGAGAGTATGAAACAATTGAATATTCACCTGAACATGGGGACTGGATCACAGTTGATAAAAGGTATGAAATTAAGAAGGTTCGTAGAGCCACGGAATTCGAAATTCCCCTCTGCAACTGCTTTTCCATTTTGGGAGATAACACAACACTAGAAACTACACATGTGGGTATTATTACTACATCCAATATAACTCCCCTAATAAAACAGTAGTTATACATACATTCCACACTTTTAATGCACTAACCCCCAAAGATAACAGAGAGAGTACAAATACAAATGAAACAGATATGGAAACTGAAACGTTAGACTCAGTTAGCAATCAATGGGATAGGAATGACAAATCTACCCTGGGTGCCTTTGCGTGGTCGCAAGGGCACCCAAAGACACCTGAAGTCCTGCCCACCTTCAAGCTGCTGAAAGAAGATACGGCTCTGGCTTTGCTTGCTTTTGGCATCTGTGTGGTTTGAATTTGAATTTTGGTGCAAAGAAGGAGGCTTGCTCACACAATTTAAACTTAGAGACTTAGAGATGTTTAATCCAATTTTAACTTAGCCTCAAGTGGTCCACTATCTATTCTTGTCAGCAGAGGAGTTCTGATACTTTTTGGTGTCATGATTTTTGTCCTCAGAATCCTCCTATCTGTCTCTTAATTTAACTTGTGCCTTAAGTTTTTCTACATGGTTGACTCAACCATTAATCCTGTTTTCAAATGAGCAGTGCTTTAATTCAGTGCCTGTTCTGTAAAAGCTTTCACCTTAAGTAATTGTACTTATCTCAGATAATTTAACCCATAGTGAGTGTCTTATGTTTAAAAAAAAACTCAATTACTCCTGTTCAAATGTACTAAGCTCAGATGATCTATTTCTGTTCAAGTTGAAAATTTCAGCCAGTTTTAATGTATTAAGCTCAGTCAATTACTTTCTGTTTAACCTGAAAAATCAGCCAGATCAAATGTATTACACGCAGACAATTGATTTCTGTTTCACATGAAAAAAAAATCAGTCAGTTTGTAGTATATGAAACAATCAAATGTATTTTAGGTAGCTTGTAGCTTGCAGATTCTATAATATTCACTGTGGTTACCTGATCCCTTTTAATCCCCTTCCCTTTGCTTTGTCCCACATCCCCGATACCTACTAAAATCCCGGTCTCTTTCTCCACAGCTGCCTGGCGTGGTCGCAAGGGCACCCAAAGCCACCTGAAGTCCTTCCATCCCCTGAGCTGCTGAATGAAGGTATGACTCTGGCTTTTCTTGCTTTTGGCATCTGTGTGGTTTGGGCCCCACTGACGCTATGCATCGACTATCCCACCACCCCCACTTCCACCCTTGGCAAGCATTCTTCCTAAATAATCTTACAGCCCACTCACCCACATGTGATTGCATGAAATTACAATCAGCCTATTTCCCCCACTGCAACTTATTGCAGCTCACCACTAGAAGCCTCTCTGATGTTACAATACCTGGTACTCCACTTTCTCGATCCCACAGATTCTCGGAGCCCCCTGACATGTATGAATCCCTGGTGATGCAGGCTTTCCTCTGACCACTGCAGCCTGCCATGCCTCCCTAAGCTGAATCTTGCTCCAGTTTCACCTGCATCCACTGCTGTGTGACCTCCCTCTGAGTGATCCTCCTGATTTTCTCTACCTTTCCTCCTCACAGTTTCCTCCTTCTTGAGGCTCTACATAACCTTTGTTCCACTTCTGCTCCCCCCATCTTGCTTGCATTTCCTTGCTTCTTTTCTTACATGACCTCTTTTCCACCTTTCCAGCTCTCCTCCAGTACCCCATGTCTTCCCTCTTCATCTTCACCTTCTCCCTTCTCATCCTCCTTCTTCTTCCTCCCTATGCCCCTGCCTGCCACTCAGCTACTAACCTTAACTTTATCCCAGTTACCCCTTGCTCACAATACGATGCACCTCCTCACCAGCTACCCCCTCCTTCATCCCCACTCCCTCTGTCTACTACCCCTCCTTCCCTATCCATCATGGACTACACTGTTGCTCTAGACTCTACTCAGCAGCGATCTGGCAGCTTCTCTCTCCCTGACCCCCCCTTTCAAGCACCCTCCAATGTCCACAGATACAAATGAAAGTCCCCTGCCCCACACCTTCACCTTCTGGTTCTCCTACTCATTCTCTCAGGGGACATTGAGACAAATCCTGGCCCCTCTAGCCCTAGCACCCCTCTCCCTCAAGCTCTCCCCAAAGGCCTATGTATCTTCCATAGAAATGGACACAGCCTTCTTCCAAAGCTAGACAACCTAAAAGTATGGGTTACCCTACACTCCCCAGACATACTCTGTATCTCAGAAACCTGGTTATCCTCAGTGTCCCGATTCCCAACTGGCCCACCCTGACTTCACCCTTTTCAGACAGGACCTAGGGAAAGTGTGGAGGGTGACCATCTCCTGCACTTCCCTAAACTGTTCCATCACCCTCCATGCAGCAGTCCCCACCTCTCATGAGTTTCTCCTAACCTCTTTCACCCTGCCATCTTCCTCTCCATTTTTGTTGGGATCTTACATGCCTCCCCAAGCTTCACAGCTTCCCCACATCTCTGGTCACCTGCATTGCTGCCAGCTCCACCCTCGCTAACACTAGCATGCTCATTCTACTGGGCTACTTTAATCTCAACTGGCTTTCCGCCACCTCATTTAACACTTGTCAGCAGATCGAGGTGCTAAACCTTTCTCAATTGATCAAAGAGCCCACACATACTAAACCAAAGTCACAGTCTCACTCACTGCTAGACTGTGTGCTCTCCACTCACCCTGATTGCATTTGTTCTGCTGGTATCCTATCTGATGTGCTCAGCAACAACTGTCACCCACTGCATAAGGAAAGCCCTTCTGCAAACTCTCCCCAAAATACATCCATTTCACCCACTGAAATCCTTGACATACATAAACTTCTCCAGGATCTATCTCTGGCAAACTGGAGCCCCATCCTATCCTCCCTCTCAGTGGACTCCACACTTTCCTACTTCACCTCCATCTTTCTGCATATCTGGGATACCCATGCCCCCCCTTAAAACTGCTAGAGTAAGATGCACCCACCATCCCTGGATAACTCTTGATATCCTGGCTAAGTGCAGATCTCGTGATCATGCTTGGTGTCATTTCAAAGCTTCAGGCACCCAATCCCACCTACAGGTCTTCTGTACTCTCTGCAACAATTGTACCTCTAACATCAGGCAGGCAAAATCCAGCTTCTTTAAAATGTGGCTTTACCCCTAATAGCACTCCATCGTCCTTCTGGCAAGACTTTCGCTCACTTCTCCACCCCTCCTCTGACTTCACCCTCATCCGGTGGATGGCTCACTCATATCAGACCAGCTCATACTGTCGAAGCCCTCAATAAATACTTCATTTCCTGTGCCATTCCCAAGGCTCTCCCCATCCCACCTCACCCTCCCTTCCTCTCAGCCTTTGGCCTCCATCTCCATCTATTCTACCATCAGAAGTTTTGAGAACCCTCAGCTCTTTTGACCCCAACAAGTCTAGCCCCGATGGACTGTATCATAGGCTTCTAAAAATACCTGCCCCTTCAACAGTGACCCTGTTAATCTACATCCTAAATCTCTCTCTCTCCTCTGTGACTGTCCCAGTCACCTGGAAATCTACAACAGTTCTTCCCTTCACAAAGGTGGCAACCCTGCTTTCCCTGGAAACCTCCGCCCAATTTCAGTTCTTCCTTCCCTTGCCAAAGTGCAAGAATCCCTAATTCTCTCCAGGCTAAATGACTTCTTATCCTCATCAAACACCCTCTCACCATTCCAATCAGGCTTCAGGAAGTCCCACTCAATCACCTCTTCTCTCCTACGCTTCACAGATCCCATTCACTCGGACATGGACCCAGGTCATATCACCTCAGCCATATTCATTGACCTTGCTAAGGACTTCAACTCTGTCTCTCATATCTTCCTGTTCAAGAAGTTTAGCTCTATCGGTCTGTCTCCCAACTAAGTAACATAGTTCAGGACCTACCTAACCGGCTGCTCCCAATCTGTCTCTATTAACAACATCCTATCTCAGTCTCTCCCTATACTTACAGGTGTTCCCCAGGGATCAGAACTAGGACCCATGTTCTTTTCCCTCTTTATAAATGATCTCCCCTCAGCCTGTACCCATGCCCGCATCCACATGTATGCTGATGATACCATTCTCTTCCTGTCTGGTCCATCTGTCCATGAAGTTCAATCTCACCTTTAAAATGATCTCTCATCAGTTACAACCTGGTTCAAAAACAATTGCCTTAAGCTTAATACTAAAAAAAAGTGGCTATGACCTTTGGCTCGAAACAAAAACTCGCCAGGCTTCCCTCCCTCACAACTTTCCTCTCTGCAACCAATAACCCTCTTAACAATATCCCGACCTATCATTATCTTGGCATCTGGCTCATTTCCTCTTCTTGATTTCTCCTCCCACTTCAATGCACTCCACTCCAAACTGCACCCTAAATTAGAATTGCTTTATCACCACAAATCCAGTGTCCTCTCCCTGTAAGATGTAACCTACTGGTAAAATGGATCCTCCCTTCCTTCAACTATGCAGACTTTGTTTATAGTGCTGTGAGAATTACAGTATATCCCTCACCAAACTGTATGTGTTATTTCATGCCTTCTGCAGGTTTGCTTCTAACTCCTCTCCCAACTCGCTCACTGTGACCTTTATTCCTTCCTTTCCCCTTCAGTCCTTCTCACAGAGATACTCCTCCCTTTGATCTACCTTCATTGCCAAATTCAGGTTTGGGTCTCTTCCATCCTATCTTACCTCTCTCCTTACCCCCTACTACTCCTTCACCCTATAACTCATGCTCCAACAGTACCTACACCTTCTCCCTCCCATGTGTCTACACCACTGCAGGGAAACACTCATTCTCTTACAGACTTCTTCACCTCTGGAATAGTCTTCCCTCTCACTTACACCTCTTTCCTACCTTCCCTACTCTCAAATGCCTTCTTAGACTGTCCCCAATACCTCTTGCCTTTGTCCTTCCACCTAAGCCTCTCAATCACAACTGACTCCTTTCCACTCATTCATTTACTTATTGTTGTATGTAATTTCTCTCCTTCATTGTAATTAGCTTCTGTATCATCCTATTTGCCATGCTGTAATTATCACTTGCTACCTATATTTCACTGCTGTGTACTTTTCATTCTAAATAGCTGTGAACCTACTATCTGCCATGCTGTCTTTATCATTTGTTATGTATACCTTACAATTTAGTACTTTGTTTATTGTACTTGATTGTCATTTGTATATGCTGCTACTCTGTACCCCTTCCCCAGGACACACCTGAAATGAGCTTTGGCTTATGGTGCCTTTTCTGATTATTAACTTTAAATAAATAAATAAATAAATACAAGTATCCCAGTACTACATAGTATAGAACCTCAAGGGAATGACTCAGCCAGAATATCTGTTCAACAGTTACCTATGATAGAAGCAGTAGAAACTAGTAACACCGGGGACAGGAAGCAATAACTCAGTGCCAGGTATTAGTCCTTGTGGACTCTATGATTAGACATATTGACCACTTGGTATGCAACTCTGATAATGCCAACAGGACCTGTAGTAGCTATAGGAGCTACGATCTCTGATTTAACCTCAATGATGAATTGTATTTTAAGTAATGTGGAAGACAATCCTTTAATTATCATTCATGCTGAAACCAATAATACTAACATAACATGGTTAGAGGACATTAAAAAAGAATTTGTTGTACTAAGTGAACTACTAACTGCTAACAGTTGTGAAATATGCTTCTCAGAGATTCTCCCTGTACCCAGGCAACTGCTGCTAAAATAGCAAAAATAAAGGAAGTAAATAACTGGTTAAGAAGGTGCTGTCTAACAAAGGGGTTTGCATGCTTGAGACATTGGGAAAGCTTTAGGACATACATAATCTATGCTGATGGGATGGGTTACATCTCAGCAGATGGGGAACAGTTTACTAGGTAGGAACACTGAAAAATGTATTTCATATATTCAAACGAAATACTGTGGGGAAGGGGCACTCAGTCATTCCTCTCCTAATATAGGAAATTCATCAGTAAAATTAATAAATAGTCCCATTCAATTTGATGGGTGAAAAACCCTGATGAAAAATACCAGGAATATGAAATATATGAAAAGGGTTGAATTAGAAGCCATTATGTTACAAAACAATATTGACATGGTAGCCATCAATGAAACATGGTGGGATGAATCGGCAGAGTGGGTAAGAGACATCCCAGGTTACAAATCATACTTCAAAAATAGTGCAGAAAAGGCAGGCAGAGGGGTATGTGTTTATGTTAACAAAATAGCATCCTGTTTATATAATCTACCCAATGAATCAGATTCATCTGTGGAAAGCTTATGGATAAACTTACAGTTTCTAAGCAGACCTGCTGTTCTCCTGGGTTGCTGTTACAGACCCCCCGCATCTAGCAAAGAATACAGTAATACTTTGCTTAAATTAAATTATTCTTGTTTCCTAACTATGAGATGTGATCATACTAGGACACTTTAATCTTCCTGGCATTGACTGGAAACTCATGACAGGAAGTAATGAGTTTGAATGTACTTTTGTGGACATATTACTAAACCACGGTTTAGAACAACTAGTCCTGGAACTGACAAGATGAACTAATATATTGGATCTAATTCTAACAAATATAGAAAACGATATTACTGATGTATCTTCCTCTGCCCTTTGGGAAACAATGATCACAATATGATAATCTGTAGTTTAACTGTAAGTAGATCTAAAATCATTAGTAGTACCATACTAAGGGACTACAACAGGGCAAACTACATGCTTATATACAAACACCTATTTGATATAAAATGGTATCAAGAACTGGCGGGTTTATATGTTGAAAACATGTGGAAAACCTTTAAAGGTGTAATTCAGTACAAAGAGGCCAGTGGGGCACAGGACCCAAAGCAGCATGGATTCACAGCAGGAAGGTTATGTCAGATGAATGTAATCTATTTCTTTGACTGGGTGACCAAAGTAATAGACCAAGGAGGGGCTGTGGGTATGGCCTACCTAGACTTTAGCAAGGCATTTGACACAGTCCCGCACAAAAGATTAATAATCAGGTTAGCCAGCCTGGGAGTGGGTCCCAGGGTGGTAGCCTGGGTAGCAAACTGGCTGCAGAACAGGACACAGAAGGTAATAGTGAATGGAACACATTCTGAAGAAAGGGGAGTTACTAGTGGAGTACCTCAGGGCTCAGTACTGGGTCCAGTCCTCTTTAACGTCTTTATAGGTGACATTGCAGAGGGTCTGGAAGGAAAGGTATGCCTCTTTGCAGATGACACAAAGATCTGTAACAGAGTTGATATACAAGGGGGGGTAGAAAGGATGAGAAGGGACTTGGCAAGGTTGGAGGAATGGTCAGACATATGGCAACTTAGATTCAATGCAAAGAAGTGCAAAGTAATGCACCTGGGAAATAAAAATCCAGGAGAAGAGTACACAATAGCAGGGGAGGTACTAACAACAACAATAATGGAAAAGGATCTGGGTGTAGTCATATCAGATGACCTAAAGGTGGGTAAGCAATGTGAGAAGTCAGTAAGGAGAGCCAGGGGGATACTGGGATGCATAGGGAGGGGCATCACAAGTAGAAAAAGGGAAGTGGTTATCCCTCTAGACAGACAGTTGGTAAGACCCCATCTGGAGTACTGCATGCAGTTTTGGAGACCTCATCTACGAAGTACATAGACAGGATGGAAGCAGTCCAGAGGAGTGCAACTAAAATGGTGCAGGGTCTACATCAGAAACCATATGAAGAGACTGAGCAGGCTTAATATGAAGCCCTTGATGAAAGGAGGGATGGGGGACATGATAGAAAACTTATAAATATCTCAAGGGAATCAACAAAGTCCAGGAGGTAGCATCTTTCAGAAAAAAGGTGTGTAAGAACAAGGGCACAATTTAAAGTTAGAGGGACAGGGGTAATGTGAGGAAATTATTTTTCACAAAGAGAGTGGTGGACGCATGAAACTACCTTCCTGGAGTGGTTGTGGGGTCTAAAACAGTGGGGAATTCAAACATGCATGGGACAGACATAAGACAATTATAGTGTGGGGTTGCAGGAAGTAGGCTGTTGGTTAACTAGAATCTGCAGCTTATCCAATAGGTAGGGAAGTGGGCAGACTGGGTGGGCCAAGTGGTCCTTATCTGCCAGCAAAGTTTATGTTTCCATGTAATTTAAAAAATAGTAAATAATCTGGTTCCTATGACAAAGAAATATAAATGGAAGGGTAAGGTCCCTAACTGGTCAACTGCCGGGGTGAAACAACAGATCAAAATTAAGGAAAGAGCTTATAAAAAGTTCAAACAAAATCAAACCACAGCCAATAAACAGGTATATATATAAAGGAGCAAAAATGACTAAAAATATGGCAAGAAGATCTAGATACAGGATAGAATTCAAAATAGCACACAGCAAGGATATTAAATTATTATATTCTTAAATGAACTCTAACAGTAAAACTTCAGCCAGGAGCATTGGACTAATAACAGTTAATGATGCCATCATTGAAGACGATGAAGTTGTAGCAGACAAATTTAATGCCTATTTCTGCTTGGTGTTTTCACCCAAGAGTACAGTAGTAACAAGTTTTGATAATGATCAAGTAAACAAGTACCATTTTACAGAAGAAGTTTTCTCTGAGTTAAGGGATATTAGGAGTTCCACCTGTCCAGGTCCTGATGGTATAAACCCAAGGTTCTTGAAAGTTACTGCTAAGTACCTGGCATAGCTTCTTATCAGTTATTTTTAACAGGTCCTTGGACCAGGGGTTAGTGCCAAAGGATTGGTGCATATCAACAGTTGCCCCAATATTTAAATAAGGTAACAGAAGTAAAATTGAGAATTACAGGCCAATATGCCTGACTGCTCTCTGCTGTAAATTAATGAAGAAATTAATTAAACTAAGGCTGGAAGCTGAATTATCTGAATGAGGACGATGTGATAAAAGCCAACATGGCTTCAAAAGAGTGACTTCTACAACTAATTTGGTTACTTTTTATAATCAAGTTAATGGAAGTCTTGATAGTGGTATTCTATCAGATGTGATTCTTTTGGACTTTGCCAAAGTATTTGATAAAGTTCCCCACAACGTCTTGATTACTAAATTAGTGGATTTTAGTATTAGTACAAGTCTGGTCAAATGGATTAACAACTGGTTGAAAGGTAGGGTCCAACAGGTATGAATAAACAACTATTTATTAAATGAGGAAATTGTTGGTAGTGGAGTTCCCCAGGGCTCTGTTTTAGGCCCGAGGCTATTTGGAACTTTAATCAGCAGTATGAATAACAACGTGGAAAGCAAAATAGTAAAATTTGCAAATGACACAAAGTTGGGAGGTGAAGTGGATATTTTAAATAAGCATTTATCTCTGCTTAACGCCCTTAGTAAAGTAGAGTTTTTTTGCAGCAAAAAATGGAATGACTTTTAACATCAGTAAATGCGCCATTATATATTATGGTAGAAATAACACCAACTACAACCACTACTTGACTAACAAAGTCATTAAACCTTCCCTGTTAGAACAAGACCTTGGAATTCTAATAAATAGTACACTTTCTTCAACTGACCACTATAAGTCGGCGACAGGAAAAGCACAGGGAATGATTAAAATAATTAAATGAACCTTTATCTATAAAACTGAACAATGCATCATCTCTTCATACAGAAGCTATGTTAGACCCCTTCTTGATTAGAGGTCCCCTGCCTGGTCACCTTACTCAACCAGGGACATTGAGCAACTAGAGGGAGTACAAAGATCAGTTACCAAATTGATTCCCAGATTAAGAAGTATGACCTACCATGAGAGGTTACAAGAAACAAGCATGTTTCCCTTACAGTACAGATGCTAGCAGGGTGATCTTTTATTATTACATAGAATACTGAAATCTTCAGATTTACATTCCTAGTGTGGTCTACAGTTCTGTATCAATAGAGATAATCTTAGATCCAATAATAAGAGGCTGGTGGTTCCAAGGGCCAGAACAAATAAAAGGGATAATTATTTTACAGTACAAACAGTCAAGGCATGGCATAAACTGCCACAGGAGGTGGTGCATCTTTCTAATGGTTCCAGCTTTAAGAACACACTGGATAAACTATATTACTCAAAACAAAGTATGGTATAAATTTATCCACATATCTGGAGACAGTCTAAATGAGCACAATACCTCCTTTTATCCTATTAACCTAGTAAACGTTTAATAATGTTTGAATATACTCTTTTTTGAAGAGAATGTAATAGTCAAGGTTTTGCTGCTGGCGATACCACAAGGAAAAAAAGGGGCAGCCATTTTGAGTCATAGAAGCATAAATTTTTTATGTACTCAGACTCTCTAAGACCAAGAGGGCATGTATATTTTTGTATATGGACAGGTAAACCATACAGAGGTTATGCTGGGCAGTATTTATTGGTCAAATGTGGAGACACCCTCATTTTTCATTAAACTGGCCACTCTATTGGCTCCCTTTCTTTCACTCCCCATTATAATCAGGGTAGACTGGAATATCTCTTTTACCTAAGGGCCCAGATATTCAAACATGTGCCAAAGGTGAGCACAAGTCCAGCACAGCACAGGTCAGATGCACCATGGGGAAAAGGGAGCCATATTCAGATAATGCACCACCGACACGCAGTGGCACAAGGCAGGCTGAATATGGTAAGAAAGTGCCATGGTGCAACCACAATTGCACCAGTACAACCATGAATCCACTGGAGAAGTCAAAAACACACAACTCAGCCAGCTGAGCAAGGGCAACAGGCAACAGGGACAAACAGGCAGGGATGCACGGGGCAGAGTGGCACAGTACCCCACCAGCATGGCCAACCACAGACAACAGGAGCACACAGTCCCAGAGGCAGCATATGGTACCAGGGATGGCAGAAACAGGTCCCTGGGCTACCAACTGTGGCACAAGCACTAGGCACCACACTGGCCCCACTGGCATGCCAAAGGCAGAGCCATGCAAGACACATCCAACAGGCCGGGCTGCAGGGGGTCATGGCCATGGTGCCAAGACAACCCAAAAACACAGAGGACCATGAGTCTGGGGTGTGGGGAAGTGCACTGCACCATGGGTCACACTGGCATCATGCAGCATGACAGGTGGATAGAAGGGAAGAGTGGCCAAACAATAGCACAAGGTGCAGGGGCAGGCAGAGGCCACCATGGACACAACACATGGGGACACGCACAGGACATAGACATGGCACACTTGCCAGGTGCACACAAGCACAGCACCCCAAGGGGATGGCAGAGGCATACCAGGCACATGGTCAAGCACACCACAACAGACACCTGCAGCATGGATCCACATGCCACCTACAAAAGAACCACAGACACAGAGGAAGTAGCATACAAAAGTGTTTAATAGAACAAAAGCAGTGAGGGCCAACATGGCAACTATGTACAAGGAAAAGCAGGGGATTGGGGAGGGCATGGGAGGTGGTGACAGGGTACAAGGGCTATACAAAGTGAAGTGGGGAGTGGCGGGGCAGCAGGGAATGGCAAGGTAGAGAGGGACCATGGCTCAGACACACACTACAGTCTGCTGCCATGCACCATGGCCTCCAGGCAGAGGATAACCTCCTCAGGGCCACCGTTACATGCCGGTGGTGCACCATCACTGCCGTCATTCATCTGAGCTGAAACAGGATTGCACACAGCACCCGCACTGTCTTGGCCATCCGTATCAGTGGCACCTCATGTGCCTGACCTAGGTGAAAGGACAGAACAGACAATAAGTGACATGCCAGACAGCCCCATCCCACCCTCTGAGTGCACTGCCCAATGGAGGCACACACCAGTGGACAGCCCACAGGTCCCGTGCATGGAGGGCCGCACCAGCCGGACACACAGCACACCACAGTAGTGCAGACAGGCACACAGGGCTATGCAGTGGGCTCAGTGGTGCACATGTAAACCACATGATGTGGACCTCAGGCACCCATGGCTGCACACACAGTGGATGCTATGCACGTAACCCCCCAGGCAGCACAGTGGAGAAGGGCATGGTACATACACACGCTGTGCAACACCGGCATGTCCACAGGTCCATGCGCCCACCCATACGGTGCCCACACATGGCCGTGTCAACCATGTCCAGCACCCTGCTGCCAGCAGTGACCCATACTTGCACAGTCCAGTAGCAGAAACATGCCTACCTGTCTGACAATGTCTAGCAGCCCCAGCAGCTGGTCCATCACTGCGTGGTGCCTGCACATCCGTGGCCTCCCTGACCCTCCTACAGTCCTCTGGCCCTGTGGATGGAGGAGGGAGAGAGAGAGAGAGAGAAAGAGAGATGAGCAGATGGTCTCAAACAAATAACACCCTCCCAAGCACACAGCTGGCAATGTGCAGGGCAGGACAGCACCCGCCCCTTGGCCCTGGTGCATGCACAACTGCAACATGCACAACAGTGTTGTGCATGCCACCCATGCAGGGCATGTAGAGACCGCCAGGTCTGTGGCCACCACCCAGCAGCAGCACATGCTGCACATTCTGACACCCAGAATTGGTACCCCACAGCCAGCATGCGTCATGGAAATACTGGGCACAGTGCCACACTGCACATGGGCCTGGAATTGACCGAGATGGTCCAGGTCCCTCAACCTAAAGTTGCCATAGTGGTGGTGACATTGTTCTGGTGTGTCTCCAATGCCATAGCAACATGGTCTCACACATGGGTTCTGGGCTGCTGCAGGGGCACATGTCCTAAAAGTTGGGTGCATATGGCTCCACATGTGCAATGAGGTTGCACATCTCAGTCTCATTCCAGTTTATCACCCTGCACTGTGCACAATCACCCAGCATGGCTGCTGTAGTCCCGACCATCAGATGTGCAATGGCCTACACAGCAGGCATGTGTTGCGGCCCGTGGACATTGCACAATAGCATACCACTGTATGGGACTGCACAGCATGTTGATGCATGATAGGAGTGTGCCATGGAGGAGTACTGCGTAGCATCATGCATGCGCACTGTGGCATGACCTGGTGAGTGCACAGGATCAAGTCCGTGACCCACACGGCACAGGGTGTGACCCTGTACAATGGTGTGCATGACCCCAGGCTGCACTGTATGTAACATAGCGCATCCACTCCTCCACAAAGTGCATGGTTGCTCACTTAGCAGGCTGCACCACATGCGCAATGTGGGCATGCCACGCACTATGCATGGGAGCATGACATGCCGCTGCACACAGCCACACACATGCACACTGCAGGCATGTGCACCATTCATGAGCAGACAATGCACCATACAGATGCTCCGGCACAGCTCAAATGAGCAAAGCACAAGAACGTGACATTCCACCTCCATATGCAAATCACCTCATTAGCCAATGCACAGTGCATGAGGGTCATAAACATATCATTACAATTGAGCACAGGCCCATTTGATATGACGAGCCTTATAAGGGCCACGGTACAGCACAGGGCATGGACAAGTATTGCAGCCTGACAGGTAGGGGATGTTAACGCTGGGATTGAGAGATCTACAAAAACACTGCCCCAGAGTACTGTACTGTGCCATGCTGACACTGACCCCCTGTGCTGTCACTGTCCACAGGCAGCAGAATGTCCAAGCCAGAAGGGGAGGAGGAGTGTGGGTCTGCCCACAAACACATACCCAGTTCCACAAAAGATGAGTAGCAGGCCCTATTTGAGGCATACCTTGACAGGGAGGGTCTGCTGAGTGGTGCCATGGGTACCCCACAGGAGAGGCTGGCAGGGTGGGTTGTGGTGGCTACATATGTAAACACCCATGGCAGACACCAACAGAGTGTCCAGAAGTGCAGGAAGAAGGTGAGGACAGACACGCACCGCATTAAAGATAAGGTGTCAGTCATCAGGGCATCCCACAGCAATACTGGTGGAGGACCATCCACCACACCTACGCTGTCAGCCCCTGAGGAACTGGTGGTGACCACCATCAGCCGTGCTGCCATTGAGGGTGTTCCTGGTAGTGGAATCCAGATGGGTGGCAGACCCTCACAACATGGGGAGTATACACACTACTGGCTTGGATGGCGGGTGTGGGATGTCACATGCAGGTGTGCCTACCGCTGTGATGCATGCCATGTGAATGGGTTGTCTGCAGCCATGCATGTCACACTGGTGGATGGCAGAAATGGGGATATGCACACCTGGGTGGGGGGGCATAAGCATGAGAGCTACAGCACTGCTGACACTGTGTTCCTTTTTTGCAGCACCATCACATCTCTGCAGAGCGGTCCAGGAGATGGCAGCCACAGACATGGACCAAGAGGAGGAGGTGCCATCAACATCTACAGGCACCCAAAGCAGGGACCAGCTGTGATGCAGCAGTGTGGGACTGGTGGACCTCCTGGGGCTGGAGTTGGATGATGTGCTGTCAGAGTTCCTGCTGGGTGACAGCCTACCTGTGCTCTGCACAGACACCCAGCTGGGGGGTGCATCCAACTCCAGTGATGACATTACTCTGATCCTGGACAGCACTTGGTATGTGGTGTCTAGGTTGGTCCAGGGACTGTTGCAGGTGGCATCAGGGCCCAGTGCTGCACCTGCAACTGCACAGCCTCCACCTGTCCATGCCGGCACAGTGGTGTGTGGGGCCACTGCTATGCCTGACAAGTGTGGGGATGCTGTGGCAGGCATGGCAGCACTGGTCACTGTCCAGCAGAAGGTTGGCAGTGGCAGCAGGATGCTGACACCACCGGGCAGCACACCACGGAGGCCACCACCGGTGTGCACATTGTGACATTGCCCCCTCTGCAGCATCCACCTGAGTGGGGCACTGAACAGAATGCCACATCACCTCCAGCAGGCTGGCATCCAGTGCAGGATGTGCTGGATGTCGAGCAGCTAGTGGAGCACAGCTGGTTGCTGCTGGCATCTGTGGAGATCCAGGTGCTGCTTGCCACAGAGATGTGTGCACTGTGGGCGGAGGTGCATCTGCTGGCAGAGGATCAGGACAGAGGTCATGCATAGCCTATTGATGAGCTCCACCAGCTGAGGGAGGCCATGACCATGTCTCTAGACTGCATGACCAGTACCATTGCAGATGGGATTGCATCGCTGGCAGCCACTGGGCTACATCTACTCCACAGTCCTGTTGTCAGGTGACCCCTGCATGGCAGATGCTGGGCTCTGACATGGCCAACCCAGAAACCCCCATCATGGGCCTATTTGGCCACCTGTACACTCTAGTGAGAATCCGGTCACTATCTCAGACATCCACACCTGTGGCTGTGGTGGACACACCCCCACTGGATGATGCACAGCCTGCGACTGATAACTGGCCTTGGCACGGCTTCCCATGTGGCTGTGATGCCGCAAGGTTACCCTGATGAGTGTGCTGCCCCTCCCTGCTGTCCACTGCTGCTGCCCAGGGCACACTTGGGTGGTGCTGGTGCCCCATGTGTGTGGTGGCGTGCATGTGTGATGTGGCGCTTGCCCCCTGTGTGTGCTGGCCAGGTTGCTGGGCCTTGTAGCATAGGTGTGATGAGAGCAACTCTGTGCCGGTTATGCCTGTGTACTGGTGTCATGCATCTGATCCATGCCATGTCCTGCAGCCCATGTGTGAGTGTCCGTGCCTCTACTGTGTGTGTGTGTGTGTCTGTGTGACACTGCCTCTACTGTGCCTGCTGTGTGTGCCTCAGTGTCTGCATGCATCGTGTTGTGCCCGTCTGGACCTGTGGGTGGGGTGGTCATCTGTGTGGCCCCTGCTTGCATGTTCATGCACTTACCTGCATTCTCCATAATGCTCCTGTGCGATGGTGGCCCTGTGCCTCCTGGACTCTGCTGCCAGCCTGAGGTCCCACCTCCCCATGGGTAGCTGCGCACCCCCCTCCGACCTGTTCTCACCATCTTCCCCACTGCTGTCACCCTCATCTGCCTAGACAGCTATCCCATGGTCAATGGCCATATTGCACATCATGCAGCAGTCCAAGAATAGGCTACAGGCTTTTGATGGGCTTTATTGTAGGGCACCATCTGACCTGGCCTGTCTAGACAATGGAACTGCTTCTTCAGCATGCCAAAGGTATGCTCGATGACATTGCATGTGGTGGTATGTGACTCACTGTATCTCTCCTCTGCAGGGAATGAGCAGCCATGGCCTCAGAGGGTATGCGCTGTCATCTGTGTGGGGAGAGGGCATGGTTAGCCCTGCACTGTGGTGGTGCCACCACCTTGCCCCTGATGCCCTCTGCCCCACCCACCCTGTGTCTCCACCATCCTCCCACAGCCTTGCTGCTGTCACCCCTTACCCCATGCCGTACTCACCCCCAGGTGCCCTGTGGGGATATCCCCATGCTCTAATCTCTGGCACAGTATGGAACTGTGCCAGATGTAGGCATCATATGCACTCCTGGGGTGTGTGGCACAGACCTTGATGATGCACCCCATGGCATTGCACACCACCTGGCAGTTGAGTGATTGGTAGTCCTTCCTGTTGATGTACGCCAGCCCCTCGGGGCCAGGTGGTGTGCATACACCCACGTGGGTGCAGTCAATAGCCCCTCTCATGCATGGCATGCATGCAGCCCTGTGAAATTCCTACATGTTTGCTGCATGCTCTGCTTGTGTGCTTGTGAATTGTATGAACTCAAAAGTGTGTGGTAGCAGAGCATTGAGGAACTGTGTGAGGAGACAGGATGTTGGCAACTGGGTGATACCGGTGGTGTTATCTGTTGTTTTCTGGAAGGTGCCCATGGCGAGCAAGTATATCACTGCAGTCACCTTGGTCTCCATGGACATGGCATGACTCTGTCTGGTGGGTGCCTGCATCTCCTCACTGCACGGCTCAGAGAGCTGCCTCAGATGTGCCTTATTCAGGCGGTACCAGCCCACAATCTCCACATCACTGCACTCCTCGAATGTAGTGCGGGAATGGCACGACCTGTGTTGGGCATACTGCCGACGGGCCCTTCATCAGCCACATTGCTGTTCCTCTGTCCTCCTCACACACCTCATTATCTGTCCTATGATAAATGGTGCCCCATCCATCCTGATCTGCTTTTTCTCAGGGTTTTGGACCTGCTGTGTGTGTGTGTTTGAGTCTGTTTTTTAGGCTCAAGTCTGACTGGCTCAACTTGTGATTTACTCTGGACTTGCGCCATGATTTGGGATTGAATATGACATTGCACCACATATTCATGGGCACACCCCTTTGCACTTGTGCTGCATACATTACTTTTGTGCCTCAGTGCATTGTGACTTGTGCTGTGCAGCTGCGGTTGTTGAATATGGCTCTGCAGTGCAAGTCCATTGTTGCACTGATGTAACTCAGTTGCGCATGCTCTGAATATTTGGGCCATGATCTGGACAGGATGGGTAAGGTACAAGTCAGATTATCACCAGGCCAATCAGCCATATGGGATATGGTTGATTGCTTGGGGCTGTGTGACCCTTGGTGGATTTTAGATCTCTGGTCCAAAGAATATATGTTTTACTCAGCAGCCCATGTTTCCTTTTCCAGAACTGATTATATGTTGCTAACCAAGGAGCTTTGCATGGTCTTCAAACATGTGCGATAGCCCCCCAAGGCCTCTCAGACCATTCCCTGGTATGGTTAAAACACGGTTTTACATTAGGCACAGATAATGACAAGACATGAAAATTAAATAATCAGTTACTGAAAGAAGAATAGATTGTCAAAAGAATGAAAGAACAAACTGGGGGTTTTACCCTTTGTAACATAAGCTCTATCTGGAGGGAAGATAAAGAATGGGGCACCTTTAAATATTTTATAGGATGAGAATTAATTCGCTTAGCTTTCTAAAAGGAAGACACAAAGGGATGTTGCTGCTTCTGACCTTTTAAACTGAATCAGGGTGGCAAAACACCAGCTGAGCCCTCAGTCTTCTAAGGAGTTTAGAGCAGAATTAATTTCTCTTTGTGACAAATATGCTGAGTTATTATGGGGAAACAGTCAAATATTCTATTTTTAAGATGCACTCTACTTATGTCGATCAAGGTGAAAAGGTTGGGTATCTTATGGCTTTACATCTGTGAAAGCAGGAAGCCTCCCATATTATCTCTTTGATTAGGTCAGAGGCTGAGAACTCTATTAAAACCTCTTCTAGCCATATTATGGAAGAATCCAAGACATTTTATAGACCTCTTTATTGGTCTATGCCTAATCCACCATATTTTAATGAGATACAAGATTATCTGGCCAGAATTGCTCTTCCTGTTCTGTCCGACGACTAGCAGGCATACCTGGTGAGGCCGTTATCGCAGCAAGAAATCTTAGAAGCAATCAAGGCCTTATCACTTGACTAGGTGCCAGGGCCCTATGGGCTTACAGTAAATGTTTATGAAAGATTTGCAAACTAATTAGTTCCCTTATTGCATAGTTTTTTTGTTGTTGTTTATACTCATGGGTTTTGAAACAATACTTACTAAAGACCATGATCATACTGTTGCTTAAACCAGATAAGCCTTCTAATAAAGTTGCAAACCGCTGCCCATTTTTATTAATGAACTATGATGTTAAAATACTGGCTAAAATTTTAGCCACATGAATTAACACGGTATGGGTAGGTTTAGCATGCCAGGAACAAGTTGGCTTTATGCCAATATGATCCTTCACCAACCATTTGCGTAAATTGGCCCAAATCTTCTCTGCAGCCAGTGATATCCCAGGGTCCCTGCATCCCTGGTCTTTCTGGATGTGGGGAAAGCATTTGATAGGGCTAATTGGACTTTCCTGTTTGTCACATTTCAGAAATTCGGCTTCCCCTTAGTGTTTACTGGTTGGATTAAAATGTTGTACTCTTGACCCAGTGCTAACATGTATTGTAATGGTGTTTTTTCCCCAACATTCCCTTTATTTTCCTGAAGCAGACAAGGGTGCCCCTTAGCTCCTTTAATATTTAATTTATTCTTAAAACTAGGCATAGACAGGTACTGAAATACCTAACCTGAAATGGTACACTTGGGTACCTGTAGACTACCCAACATTACCCTAAAAATACGATAATGAAAAATGGATTGTTGGTTTCAGTTGGGTAGGTATTACCCGATTCTACTACCTTATTACTCTACACTAACCATAACAAAAATGTGAAAGACTGTTTTTGATTGTAAGCTGTATACTATTGCATTGTTTGTTAGGTGCCCTGAGCCATGTAATTTATGAGTCAGGTACCAGTGGTGCAGCTGCCCTGATTGAGCCTACTGCTGTTTCCAAAAATTATACCCATGGCAGGCATTACTTAGGCATGTACAAGAGGTACAGGTGCTCTGAGTGAACCTACTGCTGTTTCCAAAAGGTTATAGCCATGGTGGGCATTGCAGAGGCAGTTACAAGAGGTGCAACTGCTCTTACAGAGCCTGCTGCTGTTTTCAAAAATTATACCCTTGGGGGGCACTGCTGAGGCAGATATGACAGTGCAGCTGTTGTGAGTGGTCCTGCTGCTGTTTTCAAAAACTATACTCATGGCGGTCATTGATGAGGTATGTACAAGAGACAAAGCTGCTCTGATTGAGCCTGCTGCTGTTTCCAAAAATTATACCCATAGCGGGCATCGCTGAGGAAGGTACAACAGGTACAGCTGTTGTGAGTGAGCCTGCTGCTGTTTCCAAAATTACACCTGTGACAGGCATTGATGAGGCAGATGTGAGAGTTGCAGCTGCTCTGAATGAGCTTGTTACTGTTTCCAAAAATGATGACATGGCAAGCATTGCTGAGGTAAGTACGAGAGGCACAGCTGCTCTGATTGAGCCTACTGCTGTTTCCAAAAATTATACCCATGGCAGGCATTAATAAGACAGATGTGAAAGGTGCAGCTACTCTGAATTAGCCTGCTGCTGTTTCCAAAAATTATACTCATGGCAGGCATTGATGAGATAGGTACGAGAGGTGCAGCTACTCTGAGTAAGTGCAAATTTAAATAACAGTGACAACATTGTCAGAAAAATGACAAACATACCTGTTTGTCCATGAACTGTCTGTGACCGTGGCAGGATTTATTTCAGATGGACAGCTGCAACTGCTGAGAGTGAGATGTGTTAGCTATGTTAAGTTACCAAATTTGGCAGTACATCACTCCACATGATTTGCTATATGTTACGTACACAATCTAGTCATCATATTCAGTATCACTGTTTGTAGGCTGTTCGTGTTCAGGGTCAGAAGCACATAATTCAGTGTTTGGGGCAATTGGAAAATTGTAAGCATTCATTTTGAGAAATGTTAGCCATTCCATATTTACAGGACTCAGCAGTGTTCTTTGGACAGTGACTATTCCTCCAGTTGTACTAAATATGTGTTCTGGGTGTATGCTTGAACATGGACAACTGAGGTATATTATTGCATGATTTGCTAGATCTGGCCATATTGCTCTCTTTTGTTTCCAACAGAGTAATGGATCTTTCTCCATACCAATCTCAGTGCGGCCTGCAAAATGCTCATGGATCATTGTGCTGTGTTTGACAGTAACCAGTCTGGGAGATGAACCAGCTGCACTTTCTTAACAGGATAACAGTCTATGTTGTTACAGGTGACTCAGAATTGATTTGCCTTTCTGATCCTGAACATAGAATGCCCAAGAATTAGCTGTAGATTTTCTTTCCATCACTGATGACACTGGTGATTGTAAAGAATTTATAGATGTGGTATCGTCTACAGTAGAGGCACACTCTGGTGGTTCTGCAGAGTTAGAATGCCTTACATCACTTACTAGTGTTGGTGGAGCAATGTCACATTTAGTTAGCAGAAGATCTCTTCAATAGCCAATGTCTTCCCCTGCAAGAAGGATGGCTTCAATGTTCCCCTTAAAGCAGGGATCTAGCAACATAGCTAACACATAGCTGTCAGTTTTAAACATGGCAATTATTCTCTGATCATTTGACAGTCTGAGACTCAAGTCATCTGCCAGTGTAACAGCAGTGGTGTCTTCTTTTGACTGAAAGTCTTCCTTTATGTCATCAAGGAAAATGTGAAGAAATCTTATTTGAGGAAGAATTTGACTTAGAATTGCACTGTCCACACTGGCATCATATGTGGCAGTCTCAAATGGCTCCAGTAAGGTGACCACAGATTCAAGTAGATTGCAGCTGCTGGAACTGAGCATGATGTCTACTTTACCTATTCAATTTTGCATGTTGTAGTCATGTACCACTTTCTTCTGTACAAGGATCCTTTCTAACATGTAAAATCTTGAATTCCACTGGTTGGAACCTCTTGCTTTAATTTATGCAGTGGTAAGTTTGACCTCTGCAGCCCCTTCAGGATTTCTTGTGCATTCACAGAGTGGCTGAAATGCCCACATCATTTCTAACAGGTTTTCAACATTTCTGTTTCCATTTAAGAGATAATGGATGAGAAGATTTAAACAATGTGCAAAATAATGTATATGTTAGTAGTTGGCATATTTTGGCACCATTATCTGACACTATGAACCCTGGAGATAAGGAATATGGAGTAAGCCATTTTTGGAATTGCTTTTCCAATTCCTGCAAAATATTCACAGCAGTGTGGTTTTCCTCAAAAGTGGTGACATATAATATAACAAACTTCCTACTGCTTATGGTAGAATGGGGATTATTACTTGTTGACTGAAAATGTGTCCAATTATCTGTAACAGTCATGTAGTCAATTATTTAGTTGCTGGTCCATATATGTGTAGTTATGTGAACCTGCTTCACCTCAGAGAGTTTCGACTGCTTAATGACTTCAGTACACACTAAGTCATACAACTGTGGAACAGCCTTTTTCAAGAAATATGTTCTATGGGGAACGGTGTACCGTGGTTCAATCCACTTCATGATCTCAAGGAATCCTTTTTGGGTAAGAAGAACAAAAGGGAGTTGACAATCTGGCAACAGCGGTGCAATGGTGATATTTAACAACTGGCATGTTGGATGCGGGTGGGTTATTTTTGAAGTGCTCACAACACTTTCTTTTAATGTTAGTTGATAAGAACTTTTAATTTGAGGGGGTGTATTTTTCACCCGTTTATTTCACGTGGCGTACTAGTTTGGGATTTTCCAGTACTTGATACTGTCAGAAAACAATCTATGTTTGCCTGGGAAGACTGCAAGGAGACATCAAGTGATTCAATGTCACTTACTGCTTCCAGGTCATTGTCAGTATGATCACCACCACTACCACCTACACTACTGTCCATACTGCCCCTTGCCCTGCCCCATTCAATTGGGTGTTTTGCCTTTCATGTCAAATGATTACTGATGTTCCAAAATTTGCTGTATTGCCACCATGACTGAAGCTCTTTTTGCACAGACTGCATACAGCTCAAGAGTTGTCTGCAGGGTCAATGTAAAATAAATTCCACACTAAAGATTTACCTGTTTTGGTTTGTGACATGACACCTGGCTTTTTCCTTGTATAGTCAAAGGGCCTGGAGGAAACCCTACACTGCCATTTTCTTGTTGAGATGAATTGTTCTTATTCATACTCATCTCATTCTTACGTTTAGCATATGATTTATTTTCTGTACTTACTTCTCATGCCTTACAGCATCATCCTCTCCTACCCTCTCATTGAAACTAACAACCTCATTGCCACAAGTTTCAGAAACACTGGAAGTGCTATCATCATTCTGTGGGACACAGACCAGACTATCCCATTCCCAACCCCAACTATTACCACCATCTCTACCAGCATTTGCTGCCTCATCATCTGCCTTTGTATTTGAGGTGGATGCTTTCTCGTATTCTGCTTCAGCAGCTGGAAGTCTCCTGGCACATGTGGCAAAATGTTCATTACCTCTACAAGAAATTCAAGTCAGTGCTTTCTAAAACTCTACTTTCATTTTCTTTATGGTTCAGGAGATTTTAGGGCCAGTGCTGGGGATGATATTATTATTATTGTCACTATGTTCTTCATTAGTGCTATAATTCATATTGTTCATATCATTAACAGTTGCACATGCAGCAGCACTGTGCTTCATTTTAGTAGACTTAAATGGGGATGTACAAGGCATAGGTAGACACAGCCGTGAAAGGAAGGTGTTTCAACAACTGTTGTAAAGAGAGTGTAGCTGACTATGCCATATTAATAAATGAGACAGATCAGGGCACCTAACAAACAGTGTAATACAGCCATAAGAGGCTTTCACAATGCTGCAGAGACAGACAGTGTAGCTATGTCACAGTAATAAATGGTCTCAGGTTGAGGCATCTAACAAACAGTGTGATACAGCCATGAAAGGCTTTCACTATGCTGTGGAGACAGACAGTGTAGCTATATCACAATAATAAATGGGCTCACGGTCACCTAACAAACAGTGTGATAGAGCCATGAAAGGCTTGCACTATGCTGCAGAGACGGACAGTGTAGCTATGCTGCAGTAATAAATGGGTTCAGGGACACATAAAGAGTGTGAAACAGCCATAAAAGGCTTTCACTATGCTGCAGAGACAGACAGTGTAGCTATGCTGCAGTAATACATGAGTTCAGTGACACATAAAGGGTGTGAAACAACTATAAAAGGCTTTCACTATGCTGCACAGACAGACAGTGTAGCTATGTCACAGTAATGAATGGGCACAAGAGCACATAACAAACAGTGTGAAACAGCCATACAATGCTTTCACTATGCTGCACAGACAGACCGACAGTGTAGGTATGTCACAGTAATGAATTGACAGGGTCTCAGGGGCACCTAGCAAACAGTGTATACTTTAATTTCAAATCAGCTACCCAGTGCCTTCTTTTTTTCTCTACATCTTTTCCCCCACCTTCCTTGTCTCCTCTCTCCCCAGTCCCCAGCACCAGCTCCATGACTGAGGCTGGCCTGACACCCCCCCTTCCCCTGACAGAAATCCATTTTTTTGCTCCTTTACAAAGTGTACGTTAAGTAAAATTTATTATTTTTTTGTCTTTTTCATTCAACAAGTAGGTGATCTGTGCTGCAGAGTGAGCTCCCACACAGAGCTGCTTCCACCACCACAATGCACACAAACAGACTGTTGTGGGCTGGATTTCATGCAGCAGATGGAGTACAGACACCACTGACCAATCATTTGTCAGCCCAGTTTCATGTGCTCCCATTCTGCTGCAAGTTCATGAGGGACCCCACAGTCTATCATAAAATGCCTATTTAAAAGTCCTTTATCCCTTTCCTGTGTCAAATAACCTGACCCAAGACTTGTGCTGTTATGTCGGGTAGAGTAGTACATTACCCGAACTACTCTACCTGGTCAGAAATAGGCAATACCCAACCCAGCTACCAAGTGGGATGCCCAAGCCTACTTGGAACCCCTATTACACAATCTTAAGACACTCCCCCTTCTTACAGGCATGCCAATTAGAATGACGTTTACAGTTATCTGTTTATGCAGATGATATAATTTTGCACAATACCAGTCCAAAAGTCTCTATACCAGTTCCCTTAACTATTATCAAGAATATGGTCAGTTTTCTAACTATCAGCTTAACATGGACAACACAGTTGTTTTGCCCTTAAACTCTACTGCTTTCAAAACAGACATTCTTGTCCTAGGATTAACATAGGGCCCAAAACAACTTAAGAATTTAGGCATAATGTTAACAAGAAATGTCTGGCACAACTTTAAAAAAAACAATTTTGAAGACATGTTCATTATAATTCAACATGATTTAAACAGATGGAAGTATCTCCCTGTTATGTTGTGTGGCAGGATAATGTTATTAAGATGAATATGCTTCCCTGTCTGTTTTACTTTCTTAACATGCTTAATATCTTTTTAACAACGACAAGGATTAGAAGTGACTGCACCTGGGAAGTGAGTAGTGCCAGGTTAAGAGACTGAAAGAGAGTAGAAAAGAAACCGGCACCTGATGAAAAAGAAAACATAGCACGTTTGCTCCACTCGAGTATAGCAGACCATCCAGCCAAAAGCTTTAAAGTACAATATACTTTATTTTAGTGCAAAAGGCAAACTCACAAAAATCCAGTGTGCACAGTTGCAGTAATGCTGTTTCAATATTCAGAGTTCATTAAACAGTCTTTGCATAAACATCTATGAGTTCGATAATTTAAAACAACAAGCCGTGGAGACTAACTGCTGGCATGAGACTTCTGCAGAAGAGCTGAGACTCCACATGAACTCTTACATGACATCACCTGGCGTGTTTCGCACGTAGCTTTCTCAAAGGCTGATGTATGTGGACAGAGTCATTATATTTATACATCCACCTTAAAGAAACAAAACATTAAATCATACATAAAAACATATAATCCAAAATAAAGAAAGAAATTGTGCCAGTTATATTTTAACAGCACCAATATAGAATTGCACAAAATGCAGTTAGAAATGTTCCAAGTAGCACCATACTTGTAATATATTCTTGACTCACCCTGGTAGGTAAAAGTCAAACCTGTGCAAAGCTGAAAGACAGAAAAAGAAAGAGTTTCTTTAGAATTGATAGAAAAAAATAATAATACATATTAACAAACACTACTATATTAAAAACCTATTTACTTTGTTCTCAATTTTAAACAAAGGTTTGATCTCTATTCTCTCATTCAGACCTGGGGCATACATTGCTCTCATAGCAAAAATCCAATATTGTTCCCTTCTCAACAGCAAGTTATCATAATTGACCCCTTCTGTGTTACAAATGTTTTTCAATTGCTGTAAACACAAAACAATGTTCATTCTTATTTCTTACTCTAAATACATGTAGAGCTAAAGCATTTGTTTAATCACAGTTCAAAATCGCTCACGCATGTTCTATACATACTTTAAAAGGGCATCTAGTTTTACCTATATAGAAACTGTTACATTTTCATTCAGCCAAATATATCACACCCGAGGTGCTACAAGTAATGGAACCATGGATCTTTACATCCAGCCCAGTAGCATGATTTTTAAAACATCTAGTGTTCTTTACCAAAGGACAATACTTACAATTTCCACACTTATTACAACCACCTATGTGTTCAGTAAGCCAGTTTGTATGCCTTTCTAGAACTGGCTGAACTGAATGGACCACAAAGTCCTTTATATTCTTCCCTCTGCGGTATACCATTTTTGGACCTCTAGTATCCACATTTTTTAACTTGGAGTCCAGCAAAATCAAATGCAAATGCTTCCTAATAATCTTGGCTATTTCATCTAATTGTGGGTTATATGTGGTGACAAAAGTAGTTTGTGGGTCACAGTCCTTATTTTTAACCTTATTCACTAATAAGACCTCTCTTGGAATATCATTTGTTTCTTTCTGTGCTTTCATCAAAATGTTACTATTATAGCCTCTATCCTTTAACCTCACAGTCAATTATTGTGCCCTCTTGTGATATTCACCTGGGCTACCACAATTTCTCTTTGTCCGAATGTATTGTCCCTTTGGTATCGCCTTAATAACATGCCTTGGATGGCAACTATTAGCCAGAAGGATAGTATTATGGTCGGTCTGTTTTCTGAACAGATCAGTTCCACTCCTCCATTACCATCTTTAAAACTCCTCTAATCCAGAAAGCTAATTTTAGTCCTGTTACAGCAAACACTGAAACACAAATTTGCATTACTTGCTCTAGATAATTCATGTATTCTAGAAGTTCAACCTCACTTCCCTTCCATACCATAAATACATTGTCAATGAAACATCTCCATGAATCAATTTTAGGTAGGAAGGGGTTATTCATGTTTCTTACTACATCTAGTTCCCATTTTGCCATATACAAATTCGAATAATTGGGTGTCATACTGACACCCATTGCTGTTCCTCTTTTCTGCAAATAAAAATCATTTTATAAAAGAAAGTATTAAATTCTAATATAAACTTAGTCAACTGGACCAATACTTTAGTTAGAGGTTCGTTCACCACTCTCTGTTCCAAATAAAATTCCAAAGCCTCCAAACCTCCACTATGTGGAACATTTTGGAATACAATGATGTGACATCAAGTGTCACCAAAATGCTCTCCTCTTCTATTGCCAGTTCCTCTAATACTGTCAAAATGCAACTAGTGTCCTTGATATATGCTGGTATCTCCTTAACAAGATCTAGCAAAAAAGAATCTACATAGTCATATGGGTGACTGAGATTGAGTGACTTAGTTTTGAGTGACTCAGTTTGAGTGCCCATTATGTGAGCTACCCTGAAAGGGTAGCAAGGCATGGCTATAGTGCAGGTCATGGGGAAGAATGTTGAGTATGCAGGAAGGCGAACGAAAGAGGAGGGATAATGGAGGAGGTATGTGGGAAGTAGTGTGGTGAGGTGTTGTCAAGCTGGCTGTGTGATGTGGTGGTAAAGGTGACTGGCTGCAGTGCAGAAGGTTTGGGGTTCGGGGCTGGGTATGAGTGCAGTTTTTTTTATAGTGTGTGTGGGAGTTAACTTTTTTTTGAGTTTATCCCTCTCCCCGAAATGCACCCCAACATGCAACTCCCTGGAGCTGAGAATCTAAATAGGGGGAAGGGGCAGTGAGCTCCTCCACAAAGATATTAGTCCATTTTTGTGCTGTTCCTGTCCTTGCTGGGGAGTGTACATCACCATTTTGCTTTTTGGTGATGTACACTCGCTGTAACGGGGATCGCCATTATGACATGGAACCAACTTTTCATACCTCGTTCTTTATTGTGTCATGATTCTCAGGATAAAAATGATTAATGGACTATTAATAAAGGGGTATTCAGATCTGGTAAAGCCCTCTGATTACAAGTCATTCTTATCCCAGGAGTTTGCTTCTTTTTCTGAGGCTTGTCTATCCAAATGAATTGATGGGTATAACTGAGGTACACAGTACAGAACTGTACAATATCTTAAACTGGCTACTTTACATTGTATGAAATTGTGATGCTAATTGTCCTGACTGCTTCTTCCAGATCTGAAGAAAAGAAATAGTAATTTTTCAATTTACAGGAAAGTGTAATTTAGCAGGTGGTAATAGTGCTTACCAAATCCCATAGTCTGAACATTTGCTTTACTTTATTACAAGTGTTATGCTTTTGCAGAGCGTCATGGCTATAACTGGACTTTGATGCCTTGTGCTGTTAGGCTTTATGCTTTTGTATAACATCATGGCTAATGCCCACTTATACCTGGACTTTGATGCTGTGTGCTATTAGGCCACCTTCCTGCCATGCCTTACAGAGTATCACTTTTTTTTCAGGAATCCATGGGGTTTAATAAAGACAAAACATTGAAAAGGAGCAGTCAAATGGTTTGGGGATTTTACAGCGGGAATCTTTGTGTGCCTTATTTGAAGTTACTTTGTCCATTTAGCTCCCATTGCCTCTGTGATTAAGCACTCAAAAAAGCTACATGGTCACCTGAAAATGTCATGTGCTCAGGGATTCTAGCCAGATTTAAATTATCTCTGTGATTTATCCTCCTGCACATTTACTTTCTCCATAAGATAGTGTAACTGGGATACATGTTGCATGTTTCTTTACTGTCTATGACATTGCATTTGCAAAATTTTCTAATGCACCAACTCTCTTCCAGCTCATTATAAGAGAGTTGCTTTGTTCAGGGATCCCTGGAACAGTTGTTAAGACAGTTATTGACTCAATCAGTATTATATATCCAGCCTTCATTTTCTGATTATTTTCAAGTAGCAAGGTTTCATGTGGGTTCTCTGATTTCTCATTTATATAAATCTTCCCTGGTTTGCCACTTCCTCCAGTCACATACAGTCTTGAAGTGTGAGCTCTGGGTCAGGTTTTGAATCTAAAGCAATTAGTGTCAAGAAACAGGGAAGCAAGTTGGAATTATGATGATGTGACTCTCTATTTGCCACTCTGTTTTTCTCCTTTGAAGATAAAAACATCAATACCTCCTTCCTTGCTCGTAGACTGGGGCATGTCTAATGGTAGCAGGTTAAGGAAGATTTATGCAGCTTTTCAAAATTTTTTTCGTAACTCAGCAGTAGTCAAACACACACCTCCTTCCTCAAGTGGCCATTTGGATTCAATCATGTGTAATACTTTATGTATGATGTATCTTGTATTTCATGTACAAAGTAAATGATGTTCATGTCTGATACTGTAGCCAATTTGCATTCTTGCAGGTAATCACTTAAAGTGATGAGCAAGTTTACAGATCCAGTCCTGCTGGAAAATTCAATGCAGGAAATGGGAGGGCTGCTCAGTGCCAGAAAAGGCAACACACTCTTGTGGTTCAGTGCTGTCTTTGTATTGCATTAAAACAATCACCATATACCTGTAGGCTTCTTCTAGTGGAACATTAATATGAAATTCTTCATTTCATAATTAATTCCTATACTGTTATTGAAACATCTTTATTATCTCACAACTATAAAACTGCTCAGAGCTGCCAAGTTTTCTACTGTTCATTCAACTACAGTTTCCTTATGGAATTATATTCCTCCTTAAATTTGGCTATTCAAAGCTTGTCTGTATTGTATTGGCAGCCAGTATGTGCTACAATTTACATTTTTGCCAAATATTCATAAAAGATTGGTTGATCCTCCAGAATGCCCAGCAGTGGCAGGAATAGGGTCTTGAACTATCCCTTGTCTCAGTTTGTAGATCCATATATTAAGAACTTAGTTTCTGGGCTACCATTATATGTTAGAGACATGATGGACATATTAGGCATGCTGGGTGATCTCCAGCTCAGACAACAATAGATGCTTGTCTATTTAAACATCAAATCGCTATACACAAATATACCACATAATGGTGGTGTTTTGCAGTTGCAGTATTGGTGAAACACTCAGACATGCCATAAATCTGACTTCAAGGAATTTTTGATCAAGTGTGCTGAGATGATTCCCACTTCAAATGCTTTTCTGTTTCAAGCTGAATACTTCTTACAGAAAAAAAAATCAACAATGGGACAACTTTTGCCCCTAATTATGCAAATTATTACCTTGGGAAATGGGAGAAAGAAAAGGTGTATGATGCCATGTCAACTATTTTTATGGTAGGACTGACATTTGGCATTGCTTTATAGATAACATTTTCCTGATATGGTGAGGGACAAGACAGAAACTTGAAGAATTTGTAAACTACCTGGACAGTGTTGTTCCAAATCTTAAATGCATGATCCAGGCAGACAGCACACAGGTTCCTACCTGGATCTCATCAACAGATGAACAGGGATTGAACAGAATGTAATAACCTCTTTAAAAGGAGACCAACAGAAACATGTTGCTGCATTTCACCAACTGCCACCCCTACTATACAGTTAAAACATTCTCAATTCCCAATTTATGAGAGTCAGACATAATTGTGGTGAAAATCCTGACTATGAAATAAGAAGAGTGGAGCTTAAGGATAGGTTTTTGGCTAGGAGGAGGTACAGTTAGGATCTTGTCATGACAGACAGACAGGAAGCATGAGACAGAGAAAGGAATAGCCTACTTGGGTCAACAATAGAAAAAGGGAAGGGGATGAAAGACTCAATTTCTTAACAATGTTCCCTAGGTAGGCAGGCAGGGGCCATTGAAAGGGTGGTATGAGATACTGTAAGTGGCACATTCTCCAGTCACATGAGAGGCTTATACAAGCAACTATGTTGCCACAAGGTTTGTCTCCAAGAGGGCTAAATTAAATGACAGACTGGTACACAGTCTACAACCAAAAGCTAAATCGGGGGGGGGGGTGCATGGTTACCATTATGTTGCAGTGGCTATAATACCTGTGGGAACTGTCAGTTCTGCCATGCTGTCCTTAAGACTAGAACCTCCACTGCTGTGAACATGGATTGTAATTATAACATCAGGCAGTTTACTCATGTCACAGACAATGTTATCTAGCTGGCCACGTACACTGTAGAGGATTTTATGGCAAATCTACTGTCCATTTAAAATTAGGGTCAGTGAACACCTTAAAAGCATAGCAAAGGGGACAAGAATAATGACCTGGCAAGACCTATTTAGTCTCTTAATAGTGAGGCTGACCAACACAAATTGAAATTCTGTGCAATTGCCAGAGTAAGTGTAGGAGAAAGAGAGGAGATCTAGATTGGCTACTAATAAAGAAAAAGTCATTCTGGATTTAAACACTTGGAGCTTTAACTTCTCTTGTATTGAATGATAGAATTAATATTGTTCCTGTCCAGAATAATTTAAATTGTATGGGTAATGATCTCTTTTTTCTTGTTTTTCTTTATGCAGGACAGATGCTCCACTTTGGCAATACAAGCCCTGCCCACCCTATAGTTCTCAGTTATATGTTTTGACTGCCAGAGAAATGAAGCCCAGCAGTTACTGATTTCCTTCAGGAGAGGTGTTATTCTAAGGATTTTGCATGGATGTGAAAAGAAGCAGTCATGCATGTTTTTACTTTATTACACTATGTTTGGACTTTAAACTGTGACATTGCAGATGGACTGGTGGGTAAGGTTTGTCTGTTTGCAGATGACATCAAGATCTTCAACAGAATAGATGATCCAGATGGGGTGGGCAGAATGAGAAGAAATCTGGTTAAACTGGCAAAATGATTGGAAAAGTGGCAACTTGGGTTTAACGCAAAGAAGTGCAAGATCATGCACATAGGGAAGAGAAACCCTGAAGCCACCTATGGGCTGGAATGGGAGTTGCTGGCAGTCAAAGGGAAGACACTTGGGCATCATCATCACAGATTACCTGAAATCATCCAAGCAGACCATTAAAGTAGTAGATAAGTCTAGTGGGATGTTAGGGTATATTAGTAGGGTATCACTAGTCATAAGAGGGAGGTAATAATACCTTTTTACAAGACACTGGTTAGGCCCCATCTGGAGTACTGCATGCAGTACTGGAGGCCATGCCTTTACAAGGACATTAACCAAATGAATGCAGTCCAGAGAAGGGCAACCAAAATGGTGAAGGGACTGCATCAGAAAACATATGAGGACAGATTAATGGAGCTCAATATGCATACCCTAGAGAAAAGGAGGAGAGAGGTGATATGATTGAAACATTCAAACACCTTAAGGGCATTAAAAAGGTGAAAGAGTCTAACATGTTTCAATATAAGAAAAATAGTAGGACAAGAGGACAGGACACAGCATGAGATTAGAGAGAGGCCGATTAAGGAGTAATATAGAAAGTTATTTTTCACAGAAAGTGGTGGATGCATGGAGCAGCCTACCTCAGGAAGTTGTTGATATGAATACACTGCAGGGCTTCAAACAGGCATGGGATAGGCATAATCTCGTAAATAAATAAATAAATAAATAAAATAGGCATAAGGGAGCAATACAGATGAGTATGAAACGATAAGCCATTGACAGAACAAAAGCCAAAGGCACATTCATAAGGTAGAAAAAAAAATTGGCAGACTGGATGGGCCTTGCGGTCCTTATCTGCCATCAATTTCTATGTTTCTATGATCTTCCATGTGTTTATTTTTTGTTTGCTCCTCCTGGGTCACCTGCAGCCCCACTCCTTTGGGCTCTCTCACGTTTACCCCCTCTGCCCACCAGACTCAACATCACTGTTGTGCCTACCTCCAGGCTACCCTGAGATCTCTGATGCCAAATGCGGTCTGGCTTTTCCCTGCATGGGGCCACCCAGGACTACTGAGGAGGAAGCTTTAATATTGGGGTCATCATTTGAGGAGGCAGGCATAGTGCACTAGGCAGTTGGGTGATGCGAAAAGGCTTGCCAGAGGCTATTATCTGGTGTAGCCATTTCTGTTTTCTCTGCTCTATGGTGTGGGATGATCCCCTGATGACTGGTCTAGGACCACCCGAGTCTGAGACCAGTTTCCCAGCAACCTGGTCTGAGACCAGTTTCAGAGCTTCTTGGTCATGGACCACTTTCCATGCCACCTGGTCTGAGACCAGTTTCTCCTTCCAGCTGAACTGATCTTGGATCAGATATTGTACATATGTATCTAACCACAGGTTTGCAAGGCAGCCAGCACAGTGTAGTGGTTGGTGCATCTGACAGTGATCCTGAAAGTATGCATTTAAATGTTATTTTCCCTAAAATTCTTTTGACCTCAAATTTCACTGGTGTGGTGATTCGTGGCAGCGTGAAGTTGGTAACAGTACATCTACACTAAAGGGAGTTGGTGCAGGAAAAAACTAAGTGCAACAAAGAAAGCTCCTGTACAGTGGTGAAATGGCCCCAGACCATGTGGCTCAGAAACTGGTCTCAGACCAGGTTGCGAAACTGGTCTCTGACCAGTCATCAGGGAACAAACTTCCTGCAGCCCCTTCTATTCATCCCCCACCCATGTAAGGGCTGCACATCTGCTGTGTCCTATGAAGGATAAATGGCAGCATAAGGTCACCCATGCTGCAAAGTGCACCTCTGCCGGCCCACTGCCAGGAGCCATTCGAGGGTGGTACAAGCCACACCCTGCCACCCGGGGAGTAGAGCATCAGCGTGGATACTCTTCACCCTCCTCAACAGTCTCTGCTGCAGACGTGCCTTGTTAATATGGTCACCAATTTCCAATTTGCTATTTGATTATGAACTTTATGTACCAAGGGGCTAGTAGCCCATTTTGTATGAGACACTTCAATAACCTAAACTGTTTTTAAATTACTTGTTTGTTCTGACTCATAAGCACTTATGCCATACATGCACTTTATAATTCTGTATACAGTTTTCACTTTAATCTATTTTTGCACCAGCACCTGCCACATTAAATCACTAACTGAGATAGCCATTGGTAACTGCACCCCACCTCCCTGAAGATGCACTACGTATGAGACTGATAAGGCAGCTTGCACTGTCTGCACGTTTTCTGGCTTTGCTATATGTAAGTTTTTACAGAATCAATAATTCTTTATTGCAATTATATGGCATCTGGTGCCATTTTTGTCCCCTGTTGAGCTTCTGTTTTTAAACTACAACACAGAAATGGAGTGGAGCCAAGAGTGTTGTTTTTGTCTACATTTCCTCAACACTACAGCCCACCTCCTCGTGAGGAATGCTGATGGAATCACATTAAAACATGCTGTCAAACCTTCATTGACTCTTCCCTCCATCATTGCATACAATGTAAAATGTCTCTCATTACCTTTAAAGAGTTTCAGTTCTGCTTATTTTTAGAAAATAGGAAAAATGAACAGTGATAAGCCATATCTCTCTGTGGCTATATTATGAAAGATAGAAACTCTGTTTCCCAAGTTTCATAATCCCGATACTGGCTGCCCAAACAAGGGTGCTTGACATCGGGTTTTTTTCCATCAGCAATGTTTCTGTCACATTTCGGGGGGCTTCGCCCCCTTTAATTTATAAAACAAACTCTGCCATGGTCAAAATGCTGATGTCAGGCAACTGTGTTCTGGGCAGCCAGTGTCAGGATTGTGCAACTCGGGAAATAGAGTTTCTGTCTTTTAAATGGATACCCTCTCGGATAGGTATCAGGAGAAAAAAAAACATGATTTTGAAGCTCAAGTATGATCAATTCACTCTGCTTAATGCTGAAAATACTGTTAATGATCTTGAAGCCTTTCAGGGCAGGGCTCAAATATTTTTTTTTTCTAAAGAAACAAAATGGATAATGTTTAAGTATTTTCAAGTCATCTTACTAAAGGTGATCAGATTGTTCCCAATTTGATCTAACTAACTGATGTCAGATACGTAAAAAATACATTTCCAATAAACAAATCTTACCAGGCCAGATTAGAATATTTTTTTTTGAATTTTGTTTTTTTAATGCATTTTGTTGACATTAAAACTAGAAAAAAAGAAAAGAAAAACACTGCACATTAGAAAATTATGCTTGGACTGTTCAATTGCCACAGAGACAGCATTGCTGCTCTTGACACTGGCAACCAAGGTTAATGCCTCTAAACATGGGCTTCACAGGGTCAACAGAAGGAGGAGGATTGAGTATCCCAAAGGTTGGGGGAAGTCATGCCTTGCTGTGCTTGATGTGTAACTACATGTGGCAGTGCAGCTGAGAAGGCATTATATGCCGTCTGCCTTCACATCAACACAAAGCAATGTATGTGCACCAGGAGCCCTTGCACTGGCATTCATAAGGCAGAAAGGTAAAACCTGAAGTGCAGCAGTTTGACAACCCATCACTTTTGGACCTTGTTTCCCTACTGCACAAACCCTGTGGACAGAACCTGTAAGCATTACTCTCTTGTGGAGAAAGCCCACTCCTCCACCAAAAGTGCACAAATCATAGGGATATGGCCCACAGATAGTGTTGCTGAGGTTGGGAACTAACCAAACAAGATGGGAAAGGGACACTTCAGAAGCAGGGGTGAAACAGAAGGTAAGAAGCACATCTTGTCCAGTGACTGAACAGTACCTTGCCTTGTAGTTGAGGGATTGACTAAAAAGGGAAATCTGCAAAAAATTTATTTTGAGTGGATTGATCCTGTTCCATGGCATTGCCAGTGTCTTGCATATGTACAGCTCCTTTGTCCTGCTGTAGTGGTGCACTGCTCCTTGATGCTGTGTATCGTGTGCACTGTTTCTTTTGACTGACAGTTGTGATGAACCACTCCTTTTTGCTGGGATCTTAGTTCTTAAGATCCATTCCACCCAGCACACGTCTGCCAACTGAAGTAACTATTTAGGGTTCTGTCACTACACTGTGCATGCTGCTGTTGCAGAGTGATTGAGACTTGACAATGAATGATGCTAGAGATGAGAGCAAGGAAACAGAGGATCAGGAAAAGTATGATGGCATTGGTTTATTGCAGCAATGCCTTCTGGATGTTTAGGTATTAAAATGCATGTTGTTGCTGCTGAGTGGGTGAGACTTGAGAGATAAATAGTGCTGGAGATGAGAGCTAGGAGGTTGAGAATGATGATGTGGAGGATGAAGACAATGATTAACTCTTGCAGCTTCTTCTGGTCTAATCACTCTGATGTGTGATGCTGCTGAGTGGATGAGACTTGGGAAATGAACAATGCTGGCAATGAGAGCAAGAGAACTCTAGCTGCTCATTATTTATCTACAGGCAGCTGCACTATACAGTATGACCACCATGCTGGGCTGGCCATCAGACCATGAATCAGGCAGACTATTGTTTTATTGAGTAATAAAGTAATATTAGTTGTATTGCAATTTTAGTTAATTAAGTTAGATTTAGTTAGACTGAGGAAGCTTAATTGTAGTCAAGGCTTTTTAGTGATAATGGGCAGGAAAATAGTATTTGCTGTTTTTAGTTTAATTGTCCATCCTTTACTGGTTGCTTTTGTGCAAGGATAACCACAGCTTAGCTATCTGTAATATAATACATTTTAAAGAAGTTGCACACATTTTGAGTGCTCCTGAACATTTTATTTACTTATGCTGCTTCAGTGGTCAATGCACTCTTTTTCTGCTTCTGCTTGATTCTGATTTGGAGAATCTCACCTGGAAGGGCTGGTGGAATTGAAGAATGGAAAATGGGTTAAAGTGTTTATGAATAGGTGCAATGTTGCACAGATCTCAAGTGGGGTTAGTTCCTCAAACCGTTAATATTTTTTTACTAGGGCTGTAAATTCTTTGCAATCCATGACTCAGGGTAGAACCACTTTTAAAACTCTTTTGTTGAAATCCACTTTTGGGAAGGGTCTATTTTGTTCAGAGCCCCAATTTTTCACAGTTCAATTCTAGCTGATATCACTGATTGCCTAAGACTGCACACCTTTAAGATGAAACTAAAAAAAAATGGCTGAACTCAAGAAATAATTACACATGTTCATGAGTAGTTTATATTGTTGTATTCAATGTCTGTGTCATTTTAGGTGCTTGCCATAAGTGAAAGAAGGCAATTTATGCCCATCCACTAACAATTATAAAAAATAAAATAAACTGAATCTACCTGCTGAAATTGTTTGCAGACTGCCAAGGCCTGGATACCTGTGTGAAGTGTCAGCCCTTTCCCAGAAGAAGAAGACTTCAGTTTTCATATATTTCCATGTTGGTGTGGTTTGGGGGTATCTGACAGTTCCCTTGATGGTGCTGGTGAGGCACGATGACAGTGTAGTTCTAATGACTTCCCTTTATCTGGTATTCAACCTCAGTGAGAATGCAGCATGGATTACAGACTTGTTTGGACTCTGCTTTGCTTCCTTGAGATTGTGGTCCTTTCTGGTAATCACGACAAGGTCAAAAAGGCTAAATGTTTTTGCTAGCTAATGGCTCAGTCTACTGTTATAGTTCAATAAGTGCTTCCCAACTTTGGCATACAGTGCAGGTATCATTGTTTTAATGTCATCATGCCTCATAATTTTCCAACCAATTATGTCCATAAAAAATGCACATCTCCATCAGGGCTGAAGCTAAGAATTTTGGGGACCAGGACAGGTAATTTGAGATGGGCCCCTGCCTCCCAAACCATCTAATGCCAGGAGGTAACGCCAGCTCCTTAGGTGTGCCCCCCTGAGCTTGGGGCCCCTGACAACATCCCCACTTGTCCCCCTATTACTGTGGCCCTGATCTCCATAGTAATCCTCCTGTGGGTTTTATCCATTGTTCAGTGATTCTGTGCATGGCACAATGATGCCTTTGAATAATATGCAAACACAACATCATGGTGCCTGGCCATGGTACCTGGATGGATCTCAGGCAGTCTTTCTTTCTGAGCAGCAAAATGATAGCCTTCCCTAGGCCCCAAGTCATTACCTTACAATAACACACTAAGACATAAGGTGGGCATTTTATATGATCCTCAGTCTCTACCCTGGGAAGCTGGTCCCTCTAACACATGCTTCACTACCCAAGCCTATAAACGTTCTCCCTTGTAGGATCCAAGTGGAGGTCTACCCAGCTTATGAATGACTAACTATGCTATGCAGAACAAAAAGGAGGAACCACATATGCAAATCCCGTTGGTACCATAGTGTAGACAGAATTAAACACTATTATAGCAAGTGTGGTTGCACTTGTCTCTCAAATGTCAGGAGTTTTCAGCACTGCAGCACCATGATCTGACTCTCTGTGAGACTACTGACCCTCACATTGGTAGTAGCCACTATTCAGAACAAATGGCTGTTGAACTCCAAGCTCAACCAAGCCCTTTTGATAGCCTTTCCCAACACATGCCTGTACTGGCATGACTTAACTGGAGCCCCATCCTATGGTGAAAGAATGCTGACCCGATAGTTAGCTTGACAGAAATATACTGTTCAGTTACAGCCCTAAAGTACCAGGCTGACCCTTGAGAATGTTATACAATACTCCAGCACTCTTGTGCTAACTGGTCTGTTTTGCTGTTTCACCAAATATTAAAACAGACTCCAGCTTAGCACTCATGACTGGAGTGCAAAACTCCAAATTCTACTTTACCATTTATCCCAAGTAGTAAAGTACAGCACACCAACTTAAAAGTAAAAATAATTGGCTATCTATTGGGCAGTCTGTTGACATTCACGGCTTACACAGAATTCAGGGAAACAAGACTGCAGTTCACAGATGAAGTTTATTACAGCAGCATGTATACTACCAGTTCTTCATAAACCAGTGATTCTGTGGCACATCCCTGTAAATTTCTGGCAAAGCACAAATTTAAGACAGCATATAGGTGGCAAACTGACTGACTCAGCACTTTGTGATAAATGTCACTATGTTGGGATCAATGCTTCATGCATTTTTACAAACAACCCATTTGGGGTTACAGACATATCCTTGCTCTGTACTTGCTGGGTAGTTGGAACACTTCTTAGGCTGGACCAGCCTTTAATCCTTAAATTCCCCATTAAAGGCCATGAGAAAAGCTGTGCATAACAAAAGGGACACAAACTGTGACTAGCAGGTATGTGGTAATTCCCCCACACCAGTTCCAGTGTTTCCAAGCTAATTGGGTGATGTTAGTCAACCAGTTTTGGAGTCCCATGACTCTAACCATCATAGATCTTATGAACTCTTAAGACTTGGGTGCTGCCATCAAGCCCCTGGACATTAGAGAACCATGCCATACCTGCCAAATGTAGCTCCACTGTCCCCAAAGTAATACCCTCCTTTTTAGTTGTCACAGCATATTTTCAGAGCTTATACTCCACTACTGGCCATGAATTCAGCCAGCCCTGTGCTGCTCTGATGTTCAGGAAGTGCAGACTCTTCTCTTGTAGGCAACCCTTATGCAAGGAGCAATGGAGCTGCTGATCAGCTGCCAGGTGTTGGAGTCACCAGATCCCACAAAAAGGAAAGAACTCGCCATAGATGTTTCTCCAATGTAGGTGCTTGCTCCATGAACCTCTGTTACCACGAACAAAAAAACAAATCAACAATTCTTTGATCCACCACAGGGACTTCCACTTCCTTAAACTGGATATTTAACAACAGGCTCCTGTGTACAAATATCCACCTCAGGTCCCCTACTGGACCTTTTGTCTCCAGGTGACAACTGATGTGTGCACCACCCCTGTATTGTCTGTTTGAAATATTACTTTATTATTGCAATGTGGGCTGCCCACACAAACAGTGCTAACACTATGGGTAAAACTCCAACAGGGTGACTTGTTTAGTAAATCTACCCAGGGTCTAGCATGCAGGACCATAAAGTGTAGATCTTTATGATCATTGATGGAATCCTCTTCTGGGTGTGACAGGTGACTGGTCAAGTGAAACTCACAAGGAACCTTTTTCAGGACAAGACAGATTGGAAACTCCCAGAGACCAGAAATAGGAAAGTGTGGAAAGAGCTGATAACCCTACCCAGTGCTGTCTATTTCTGCAGCTCTGCTTGTACCATCTTCTGTCTGTCTCTTGCTGACCTCAAGTTTTCCACTTCATTTCCCTGCCATTGACATTCACACAGAATTAAGCCTTCAGAATAACTGAATGCTCACAGAAAATAAAGCCTTTAAAAAAAATGAATGTCAGAGACTGAGTTGTGTCACAGTCCAGGTAGTGCTCCAACCTTGGTCAATCCATTTCACCATTAGCGGCATTGCCAGGCTTGTGGAATTTCCACTGAAAGCCTCCCTAGCCTTACCTCTTTGGTTTGTACCATGTATGGGGTGCTGTAAGCCACTTCCCAAAAACTCATGTTTATAGCTACAATTGGCCTTGTCACAGGTCCCTTTGTAGTTCTTCATAGACTGAGCCCTTGTCTGTCCTTGGCCCTTGGGCTACATTAACTGGCAGACCACCATAGGTGTGCTAGACACCTCCTCCATACATAACATTGACCACTAGTAGCATATCCTGAGCTCCCCACTCCTACAAGGAGTTGTTTTGCATGCAGAACCTGAACTCTTCATCGTATTCAAGCCAGGCCAAGCTCCCATATGCGTCTGGGTGCACATTACTTGGTTATAGCAATTGTGGAGATCAACACTTTCTTTTTTCAGGAGTGACCCAAAAATTGTTATAGTAAATACTGCAAATGCTTCTGCCCAGTTGTCAAAAGTCCTGTCTATTTATACTTTCTTATTATTATTGTCCTCCTACATTTTTTGTCCCCTTCACTTTACTCTCCATTGCACTATTAAGAAGGTAAAACATGTCTATGAATTCTCTGACCCTGATCTGTTGGTGAGATTTATCCATTAGGCAGGACTGCACTGGCTCAGGCATACTTACAAAATTGCCAGCCAGGGCCCTCCCCAGAACTTGAGAAGTCCTCAGTGGTGCAGAGTGCCTTTGGGTTCTGCCCAACCAGGAAACATGGTCTTTGCTGAGCATGTACCACTGCAGATAGCCCTACCCAACACCAACAGCAGAAACAGCTTAAGCAACTTATGATCTGATACTGAACTACTGCTTGGGTGGTGCTGCACCTCACCACCTGCAGAGGGCCTGTCATGAAAGAGGTGGAGGGTAAGACCACTGGAGTGGTGATTGGTATCACCTCTTCATCACTCCCTGCTGGCCATTTCCTCTTCCTCTTTGCAGGCGGGACCCACCCATGCTGCCCATTACCAGACAGTCTCATCATAATCCTGTGCAACTTACCTTTAGGTAATGCATTAAAATCAGGAAGGCTCTTACCTTGTTCAGCTACACCCTTTTTTCATGCCTTGGTTCTCAGGCCTGCTGCCTTGCTTCATTCAGGCTGCTTCATTTTCTTCAGAGCTGGTCTTGTGAGGGGCTGGTAAAGTCTCACCACCAGACATGGCTAGGTCTGCTTCCCTCAGGCATTGCCTTTTTTGTCACACAGCCTGACGTCATTCCTTGAACATGCATATGAAAAGTTCCAAGAATGTGTCAACCCTTAAGAAGGACACTGTAACAAGTTTTTCTTTTATGACTTCATTATTTTAATAAAATAAAAATTGAAAGAAAGAACCCCATCTAATGTGTTTCAGACTTCTGTCCTTTATCAAAGACTGGGGAGCAAAAGAACAATCAATTTAAATATGAGTGCATATGTAATGCCCCAAAGTTGGGGTGCAACAGTAAAAATTAGAAACAATAAACTCATAGGGGTTTACAGGTGTCCAGGGTGCCTGCTGTAGGTGTGGGCTGCAGGGTACAGTACTAAGGGGCCCCTGTGAGTAAAATTTCCCCTTCTTGTATGGGAAACACTGGGAAAAGATAGAAAAATTGCCCAGTGCACTGTATACTGTCTAAAAATAGATTTTGTTGCAGCTCTTGAAACAATGGCCTGGACTGAATGTTGTGCTGAGCTGCTCATGCACAGCATTCCACTCCAGCCATTCTGGAACTAGAAGGGTTTCATTTTAAAATTACAGTTCAGTTAGTGTCAGTTCCTGGGCAGCTGTTGAGGAGAGAGGACACAGTAAGACAAAGGGATAGAAAAGGGCTTACCTGGGTGTTGAAGCCATCCCTGAGGACTGAGTTTCATGCCTGCTCTGCCTTCACTGCCTGAAGCTCCCTCCTGCTGCTGTGTAGTGTGGTCAGTGGTACCATTGGGGCACCATGAAGAAGAAAACATAAAGTTCTGCTGTTTTGGACTTATGAGCCCTGTCTGTTTATTTATTTTGCCCCTTATTTAATTTTTAAAGTATTTCCCGGTCCCCCACTGGTGACTTGCAAGTGCTGCATTGCTCGTCGTCCTGTTGGCCATCTGAGGCACCCCCCCAGTTTGTCCCTTGCATTGTCCGCTGCTTCTTTCACTCCCTCCCACTGCCAGAGCACCTCTCACCTCCAGCTCACCTCCTCAATCCTGTGGTGGTGTGGTGAGTCGGCAGCAGCACGCTGCTACATGCTGTCTGCCTGAAATATTGAACAAAAGATTGTTTTTGTTTAAAACTAAATTGTTAGTGAACAAGGTGCTTGGAGAAGTGGCTAAGTGCCACGGGAGGGTCAGGGAGCTAGAACCCTTCAAATTTAAATATTCAGGAGGGCGGGGAGGGTAACGACACTCATAGGGAGGGGCCAGTACAGAAATGTCACAGAGTAGGCCTCGTGAATAAGCATGAGGGATGAAATAAAGGGTGGTGACCTCAGCCAGGAGTGACAGAAGGCTCAGAGTTGAAGATTTAAAGGGGCTTGCCCACTCTCTGTCTACTTAAGAAATTAAAGGGGCAATCCAGGCCCAATAGAAGGAGGGCTACCAGGCCCAACAAAGCAGAGGCTGCCAGGCCCACAGTAGTTGGGGCACCAGCCCTGTGATTTTAAGAAGGGCACCAGGCCCAGAGTTAAGAGGGTGCCAGGCCCACAAAATTTAATAGGGCAAAGCCTAATAAAGTGAGTGGCTACTAGGCCCAAGGTAATTAAGGGGCCCCAACAAAACCAGGCCCAGTACAGAAAAGGGCACTAGGCTCCTCATAGTAAAGGGAACCAGGCCCAGTCAAGTAAAGGGCACCAGGCCCATGGTAGTAAAGGAGCACCAGGCCCAGTAAAAGTAAAGAGGCACCAGGCCCAGTACAGTCAAGGGAAGCCAGATCCATAGTAATAAAGGGGCACAAGGCCCAGTAAGGCAGGGCATCCCAGCCCATTGGGAAGAGGGCAGCAGGCTTTGTGACAATTAGCGTAACCAGGCTAAATAGCTGGAGTAATTACATTAAAGTGCTAGGGTAGCCAGATTCTAACAAAGACAGACCCCAAGAGGAAAAGGGTCCGACTATGGGTGCTTAAGCACGCAACCTGTTATGAAGTGATTATCAGCTTGTGTACTGTTTCTACAAACTGTTTATTACTTCAGCATCTCAAGCATTGTGTTACTTGCCTGAAGCACTGAGACTGTATTGTATAACATTAGGATGGTGGTCATTTGCCCATGGCAGTGAAACATTGCCCTGGATTGTTGCAATTTGCCCCTGCTCCAGGCAAGTTTCCCCTGCCAGTGAACAATTGCCTGGGACTGTTGCAATTTGCCCCTGCTCCAGGTGAATAGCCCCTGGAAGTGAACAATTGCCCCTGAAAGTGAACATTGCAGTATATCATGCTAAAAGAAGTACCATTGTGCAGTATCAGGTCTGTGATTCAATCTTCAGCCTCCATCAACCCTTCACCACAGCCATCTTCAGCCAGCAGAAGACTTCAGCATCTTCTTGCCCTTTCGTCTGCGGTAGTCAAAATCGGCGTCCTTTGAGGAGTCACGGCCGCTGGTTCCTGAGCATTTTGGAAGAAAGACGACTGGAAAGTGCCTCATCCATCCCTCCCAGATGCCCACCAGTAGACAAGTTCATTGTAGCCAAGTGTGGTCATAGCCACCATTTCTAATTTTGTTCTTCATCTTTGTGGAAACCTGATCTTCATCTTGTACTCCTTCTTGCTTGTTTCATTCTGCTTCGCCAGTGCAATCCTCAGGAGCAGCATGAGTTTGGTGGTCCTCAAGTGGATCTGTCACCAAACAGCTCAGTATGTCTTCTTCGTCCTTGGTGGTCCTCAAGTGGATCTGTCACCAAACAGCTCAGTATTGTCTTCTTTGTCTATGGTAGTCCTCCTAGTGGATTTTCACTAAGTCCGTGTTCGTTTTTGGCAGCCTTAGTCGAGGGCATGTGTCAGGAAAACCTGCAGCAGTTCTTCCTCATCCTTAGCAACCCTGATCTAGGGTTGGTGCCAAGGAGAAAGCAGCAGATTCCTTCTCTTGTGGGAATCCTGCAGGTGGATTCCTTGCCACATTTTGGTTCTTCACCCTTGGCAGCCCAGTTCAAGGGTTTTGGTGCCAAGAAAGAGCATTACCCGAAATTAGTCAGTTTGTGCTCTTGTATCTCGGCAGCCCTGGAGAGTGGGTTGGCAGATGCCTACGTCTGTTTACCAATCTCTATTCCCTGTTGCAACCTCTCATAGGTTTTCTGGTGAGCTTGGCACCAAGCAAGAGTTCTCCTTCCTCTTACCCTACTCTTCCATTGTGCATAAGCTGACTGACACCTGCATCTAATAGACACTGAGAGTGTGATACTGTTTGATGGTTGTACATTGAATGCTGGTTACATGGTATTATGGAGTAATAGGTTTTACACTTACTGCATAGGCCTCTTAGTAGGGTATTGTAAGAGTGATAAGAATATTATAGAATGGCCTTAAGCAAAGGTGAATATCATAGAGTGGCCTTAAGCAGAGGTGAATATTATAGAGTAGCCTTAAACCAAGGTGAATATTATAGAGCGGCCTTAGGCCAAAGTACCTGCAGACTGGTAACAGAGTAGAGTGATTAGAGCGTTAGTTGCTTATTGCTGCCTATAAGAGTTATTCCTGACTTTCCCTTGTGACCATGTCTACCTTTCCTGGTATAAATAAAAGCCTGCTGGGAATCAAACTTCAGATTGTCTCCTGCCTCTCCATAAAGTGTGTTTCCTTTTACCAACCTTATTTGGACCACAGCATTGTCTAGCCAGTCCACCTACTCGAGGTGACGCTGGTTGTGCAGCTGGGACAGATGATCTTCGATGTCAGCACCCAGTCGATAAGATCACCACACCATAAAAATATTTTTTGTGTAGTCGGCAGGATTTAAATTTAAGGAGTCTAAAGCTGGAGCTTTTGAAATAATGATGCAAGCAGTACCAAGGTGTGATAGTGGAATGTCCGGAGGTGATAACTCATCTATTGGCAATGAAGATATACAAATTGGGATGGAGGACAGAGAGAATGCAACCTCCCTCACCCCTCACAATGTCATATTACTTTAGGGCACCGTGGCTTCCCCAGCTCATGGGAGAGAAGGACTGAAATGGAGCTAGCAGTTTAGGGGAGTTCAGATCCAAAATGTAAGCCATGTTCTGATTGTATCAGGTCCCAGAAAGACAGAAGGTGGAGATACTTATCGGACAGTTAAAAGGGGCTGCCCACAGAGAGGTACAATCAAGGCCTGCAGGGGCAAAGACCACAGCTGATCAAATCTTGCAGAGGCTGCAGCAAATTTTTGACACCTGCACCGAATCCAGTCTTAAAATGAAATTTTTCTCTCGAATGCAAAGGCCTCAGAAGACCCTTCAGGAGTATGGTCTTAGCCTCCAAGAGTTACTGAGAGCGACTGAAGGAGTGGACACCCAAGAGATCACAGATCCAGATCGGGTGCTAACAGAAAAGTTTATGGAAGGGGTGTATGATGATGCTTTAAGAAAGGATTGAGAATGTTACAGCTTCAAGACCCAGATGCAGACTTCCTCAATTTTGAGGAAAAAGCCATCATGGTGCTAGTATCAAGTCGAGTGGGAGAAGATGTGGTGGCCTACCCACAGATGGTGATGCCTCTGAGTACAGCAAGGCTGGGGTATCCTATAGAGAGATCGGCATGAGAAAGCCCATGGTGCAGGCAGCCATCAAATGAGGAAATTCCAGGCAAAGAGTGGATGTACTGTAGAGAATCTACAAGTAAGCACAAAGATTATCTCGCAGACACCAGACCCTTGTACGGGCAAATGGCACAAGCACCAATTCATCCTATGGCTAACGCCTCTCCTCAAAACTTGGACTTGTTGGAGCAAATAGCTACCTTGAAACAATCTACGACAGAAGTGTGTCAGGAAGTCAAGGGGCTCAAAGAGGGCTGGAAAAGAGAAGCTGCCCAAATGCAAGATGAGCAAGGAAGATGGCTCGATGAACTCCAGTACAGAAGAAGTGAAGAAGGAAGGCATCCTACTTATCAATTTGATGGTCAGGACAAGCCAATATGCCATAAATGTGGAGTCAGTGGTCATATTGCAAAGTGGTGCCAGTAGCCTCCAGAACATGTGGTGGCTTTAAACAGGCAATCTTCATGGACAGGGACTGATCCTCGGAGAGTGTTCAATAAGGTCGAGAGGCAGTATAGTGCAGTGGTTTAAGGCTCTGAGCTGCAAACCTGGAGACCTGAGTCTGAATCCCACAGCTCCCACTTGCATACTGTGTGACCCTGAGCAAGTCACTTAACTTCTCAGAGCTTCCAGGTCATACCTGTAAAAAAAGCTTTCAGCTTAGTGTGCCACTCCTGGTTAAACAATTAAAAAAAAAGGTCCAAACTCAGTAATGAACTGACCAAATTTCTTTGGAAGAAGCCTAACTGTTCCGGTGTGGGTGAATGGAATTGAATTAATGGCTCTATTAGACACCGGATCTCAAGTCACAACCATGCAGGGGCAGTATTTTCACCGATTTTGGAAGACAGAAGGTCTTCAGCCACCTCCTAAGTCATGGATAACGCATTTGCCAGTAATGGAGCTGAAGTTCTTACTTAGGATACTAGAAGCAAGCATCCAGTTGGGGAAAATGTGCAAGAAGGTCAAGGGATCATCACCAGGAGGCAGAAAGTGATAGCTACCACCACTTGTCATTGGGATGAATTTCTTCTGCACTGTTTTCAAGACTTAGTACAGGTTTTACAAACCCAAGTAAAGAGGTCTCCATGTGTTGAAAAGAGATCTCTACAACAAACCATACACCTGCTCCAGTGTCACCAATGATTCGTGAGCAGCTGTGGCAAAATTGGGAAAGATTGAGTTTCACACCTAGCCTGTCATTCTGAAGTCAGGTACAGAGACTACCCAAAGTAGGGCCTCATGGCCAGGATTACAATGCCTTGGTTGAACCATGCCTGACAGAAAAGAAAGAGCCCAATTTGGTGGCTAGAAGTGTGTCTACGGTTACTAAATAAAGGATCCTTGTGTGAGTCATTAACTATGGGAATCATGATGTACGACTCCATAGAAACCAGCTCAGCTGCATACTGTATCATTGCAAGATATTGTGGAACCAGCGGATGAAGTTCCAGAGAAGACCAAGATACTAGACAAAGGAGAAGAAGGAGAGACCCTGTGTGACTCTGACATATGTGCATGGATAAAAGAGATTAACCTGGGTAATCCCAAAACCATGATGCAACAGAAAAAGGATCTGATCCAAGTTTTATTGAAAAATTATGAAGCTTTCAGTCAGCATCCCCTTGACTTTGGTTGGCACAAGAAGTACAGCATTGCATTCATACTCAACAATATCCACCCATCAGAGAGAGATTTTGAACAATTCCCCTAGCCATGTACCAGCCAGTAAAAGAAATTATTCAGGAGATGAAGGAAGCCAAGGTGATAAAAGAAAGTCATAGCCCTTTAGCCTGCTCCCATTGTTCTAGTTAAGAAGAAGGACAGAAAGATCCAGTTTTGTGTCAATTATCAGAAGTTGAATGGCATAACACATAAAGATGCCTACCCATTAATGAGGATAAAAGACTCTCTCACTGCCTTACAGTCAGCTGCAGTTTTCTCCACCCTGGATCTAACAAGTGGTTATTGGCAAGTACCCATGGCTCCAGAAGACCAAAAGAAGACCGCTTTTGTTACGCCAATGGGTTTATTCTAATTCACCCATATGCCTTTGAGTTATGCAATGCCCCAGAAACATTTCAGAAGCTAGTGGAACACTGATTAGGAAGTCAGAATGTTGACCTTTTGCTATTGTACCGTGATGACATCACTGTCTATTCTAAGACCCACCAAGAACACCTACAGTGTTTAGATGAGGTCTTTACCCTACCAATCCGATATGGTTTAAAAGCGAAACCTTCCAAATGTCATCTTTTACAGTCTCAGGTGAATTATCTAGGTCACATTGAGATGAGATAGACATATGTGGAATCACAGAGACATGGAGTAAAGAGGGAGATTGGAGAATCAATCTTGCAGGGTATGACTACTTCCAAAAAGTTAAAACAAGCAAGAGAGGCGGAGGTGTTGGTTTATATATTTAAGTGATTTGAAAGCAAATTACTAAGAAAGTAATGGAAATAATATGGCAGACCAAGAACAGCTATGGGTGAGGTTTCAACACAGAACAAAACCCACACACTAGGACTATGCTATCAAGCCCTAGACTGTTGGACGCTGAGAATGAACATTTTTTGAACATTATAGAAGAAAGGAAACAAAAGAAAATACCTTATTGATGGGAGACTTTAATATGCCTTCTATTGACTGGACAACAAATTTAGGTAAAAGTAACATAGACAAGAGATTTTAGAAATATGCTTTACAAATGGGTTAAATCAATTTTATATAAGCCAACAAGGGAAGTATATCAGACCTTGTTTTTGGAAGTAGTGATATACTGCTACAAGATATTAGGATAGCCCTCCTCTGGCAAACAGTGACCACAATATGGTCATCTTTGAGATTAATAACAAGGTGGACAAAATAAAAGGAAAACAAAGTTTCTGAACTACTCCAAAGCAGATTACTCAAGAATAAAACAGACCCTACAGGGCTGGACCTGGGAGACAAATTTAGAAAAAAAGGATTTGCACACCACTTGGAACATAATAAATACAAAACTTCAAGACTGTATACAAAACTATGTTCCAGAAGTAGTAAAATATAATGATAAATGTTGTATACCTGCTCGGTTTAATATAAAAATCTGAAACTGGTAAAACAAAAGGAGAAAGCTTACAAACAAATTTAGGATAATCCAACTGATATTAGAAAAATGATTTATGCAAATATCAAGAAGTGTAAACAAAGTATAAGGAAAGCTTAGGGCAAAGCAGAACAAAGATTGGCACAATATAATAAAAATAACTATAAAAGTTTTTACAGTGATATTGGGGTTTAAAAATAATAACCAAATAACTAATATAGCTGTAGGTGACAGTACATTTAAAAGAAAGATGAAATTGTCGAGGCATTCAATGATCACTTCTTGTGAGTGTTTAATCTAGATATACCAGGTACAGAACCAGATATAAGATTACATGTGGGATGTAAAAACCATATAGAGTGACAAATTACAGAAAAAACAGATCAAGGAAAAGTTAAGAAACTTAAAAAGTTCTAAATAATGTGGACCGGATGGATATCATCCCCTGTTTCTTAAGACCCTAGAAAATGAATTGGCTGGACCATTGCGTGTGTTGTTTCACAGGTCTCTGAGAGAAGGTTTGGTGCTCGATGAGTGGAGAGTTGCACATATAACACCTATACATAAGGCTGGAAATAAAACACATTTAGACAACTATAGGCTCATTAGTATTACTTCCATTGTGGGGAAAGTAATAGAAAGTTGTATTAAGGACCTACTGAGCAAAATATAATGAATCTCCAGATACTGGATAATAGTCAACATGAACTTGAGGCGGTAGATCCTGTACAAACAACTTGCTTAATTTTTTGCTACGGTAAGGTACTACCTCGACTACAGAGCTTTGGGAGGCGGAAAGCAAAGCGCTGGGATCATCTTCCACATCGTGAAGTAAAGTGATATTTCCATAACAATAATATTTAGATATTTAGTACTGTGCATACAATTGAGACATCATCCGCATTCATGGTACTAATGGGTGATCACTATACACATGAGTAGCATGTCAATTTTGTTCTGACAGTTACCCAGAGTGAAGTGCAGCTAGGTGGTGTATAAAAGTGTCACATGGTACAGATTCATATATACATTGTTTTTGTATGAAAGGCATCTGTACATCACATTGGGCACAGTCTAACATTGAATGTTGCCATGGAACACTACCTTATTTGTCCTGCACTGCTGTTGAATAGCAGAATTTCTTCAACATAGTCATAGTTAAGTAATTTACCCGGTGTTTTGGTGATCCGGAATCCCCAAGCATTATCTCAAACTGTCGGTAGTTGTAATGACAGTAATATGTGGTGTTGTACTATTCTCACCCTGCTAAATGTGGAGACTATGCTCTGTTCACACACTAGGTACATTGCTGGTAACAAGGTCAGCTGTCTTCTCCAACCACAGGTGGCTTATTAGTCAAATTAACCAGCCTGGGGTGGGTCCAGGATGTTAGCCTGGGTAAAACATTAGCTGGACAACAGGACACAGAAGGTACTGTAAATGGAGCCCACTCTGAAGAAAGGGCGGTTACTAGTGGGGTACTGAAGGGTTCAGTATTGGGCCCAGTCCTTTTTAATGTCTTCATCAGTGGCATTGCAGAGGGACTGGAAGGAAAGGTATGCCTTTTTGCAGATGACACAAAGATCTGCAACAGGGTTGGATTCCAAGGAGGCATGAAAAGGATGAAAAGGGACTTGGCAAGGTTGGAGGAAATGATCGGCATTATGGCAGCTAGAATTCAATGCAAAAAAGTGCAAAATAATGCAGCTGAGAAAGAAGAACCAGAGGAAGAATACACAATGCGTGGGGAGGTAGTACCAACAACAAAACAGGAAAGGGACCTGGGGTAATCATATCAGATGACCTTAAGGTTAGCAAGCAATATGACAGAAGAGCAGGAGGAATTAGGGTATAGTGGGATGTATAGGGAGAGGCATCAGCAGCAGAAAACAGGAAGTTGTTATCCCTCTGTACAGACAGTTAGTGAGACCCCATCTGGAATACTGTGTCCAGTTCTGGAGACCGCATCTGCGCAAGGACATAGACAGGATAGAGGCAGTCAGAGGAGACAACTAAAAATGGTGCAGGGTCTGCAAGAGAAGCCGTATGAGGAGAGACTAAATGAGCAACTATGTATACCCTTGAGAAAGAAGGAGAGGGGACATGATAGAAACTCACAAGTATCTCAAGGGAATCAACAAAGTCCAAGAGGGTAGCATCTTTCAGAAAAGACTTGCAAAACAAGGGTACAATTTAAACATAGAAGGAGGAGGCGGTTCAGGGACAATGTGAGAAGTATTACTTCACAGAGGGTAGTGGATGCATGGAACAGCCTTACTGAGGAAGTTAATGGTGTCTAAAACATAGGAGAATTCAAGAATGCATGGGACAGACATAAGGCAATTCTTGTGGGGGCAGGTAGATATAGGCTGTTGGTTAAATAGGATCTCCGGCCTATCCGTGGGTAGGAAATGGGCAGACTAGATGGGCCTAGTGGTCCTTATCTGCCATCAAAGTCTATGTTTCTATGTGGGTGGAAGGAACAGAATGATTTTAGTTTTTCTACTTCACTAATATTTTTAAGGTTACAAATATTAAACAAAACAAAGAACCATTTTATAAGTGCACTGGACACACTCAGAGTGTTTATGTTGAAAAGACTACTGCACCTAAAGGGCATGAAACCCACTTTCGGCAGGGTGTCATACTTTACTATGCCGGGCGCGCAGTAATATGTTCAACACACACCTGTCATGTATTATCGATTACTTGTCCTCCTGTTAGTTTTAAGTGTTGTTACCTATGTTGTTGTTCATGTTACATTACAGTTCTGTTACTTACTGATCTGGAGTCTATCAATCTCCATGTCTAATTCAGATTTTTAGTCTGGTTCTGTTTGGAATTATGTCATTTAGTCTGTGTATCGTAACTGCACAATGCTTGATCAAGGGGCATGTTCGTGAACAGATATATGTCAATAATTAATAAACAACACGATTAAACAACTGATTATTTGAATGAGAGAATAACAAATTCTCCACTTGATGTTAATTACATAGGTCATCAGAGGCGCCCCAAAAAGTTGCCGGTAGTCCCAGCACAGAAAACTTAGGAGGCTGTGGACTCTGACTCAGACAGTGTTATCTTTGTGGAGTCAGGCGGTGAAAGACACTTGTATTGAAAATGTTCAATGCTATATGAGTATTTGTTGTGTATGATATTAGCAAAACTCTCTTAACTATGGAAACAGAGAGTGAACAGTTTTCTCTTGGTCTATAATGACCACTGTTGATCTAGAAAGTGCTATGTACTGTTGTGTATGGTACACAACAGAACGGAAGCAAATAAATATGGCAATGTAGTGCTGTGATAGAACAGCATTGAGTATAGTCAGTAGGAGACTTGTAATGACAGTAGAAAACAACAGTGCAAACTTAGTTATGCAGCTCTTCAATGACAGTGCAGACCTCTGTAATGTTGTTTTTGTGTCAGACATCTGGTGGTAGCTGTGTAATGGTATGGTCACAGTGACATCGACATGTGTAACTTTTAATGCAACATGTGTAACATACTGATACATTGCAGTGTGATATTCAAAAAGGTACTATGCAGTACACAAGCATCTGTTAAGCTGCAGATGAGCTTTTGGATGATGACCTATGACTATATGGGAGATGAGCATTTTTTGCATGTTCTATTAGAAACCAAAACATTTTCCCCAGTAATATATATTCTTTACAATTATTTTTTAACTTTATATATAACAACGAGCCGATTTATGATAACAATAATGCCCTTCAGGGTGTGTGTCATTTGCATAACGTCACCAGTCAGTTGTTGGACACAGTCGACCTGTGGTGATGTACCCAACCACCTGAGGCGTCGTTAGTTCCAGTATGACACACACCCTGTGAGTCATTATACTGTTTAATTGTTACATATAGTTGGATGTTAGTATAACTGAATATGACTTGTAATGACACAATAAAATTATGTTAGATATTGAAATATTTTACTTATGATGTCTAAATAAGGTTGGTGATATTTTTTCTAGTGACTACAGCAGTTGTAAGCAGACCAGTGGTGCAGGTGAAGCGGGAGGAGACTGGTGGTGAAGAGCGACATTACATCACTAGTAGACAGTCACAATGTTATGATAAGTATATTTTAGAACAAGTTAATTCCTAATGTAGAATAGGAATAGAACTGTAGTATAAATACTGTAATCTCATTTACCACGTGTCACTGTGAGTTTTGCTGATGACAGCATTCAGCTACATCTGGTGTATTTAGTATATTGACCTCTGCCTCATGGGCAAAGAACATCTGAGTATGTGGGTAAATGTTGGCATCAACAATACCTTTCATGGTATATGGTGTGTGAGTATACAGTAAGTGAATGAAGAATGATTATAAGTTTCACTATGTTCTTTATGATTAGTATTATGTCGGGTTAGAGATCAGTATGCAGTCTATGATGAATACCACAAAGTGGTAAATACATATTTACATTTGCACTGTTTGATAGTGACTGATTGATTTATTATAGTAAAACAAAGGTAAGATTTTTAGAGATAGCCTATGGCCCATATTCAAACTATGGTATTCTCTTGCAGAAGCCACTGTGTCCACAGAATAGTTGTGCAGGGGTGTTGCCAGAGCAGTAATAAACAAATTCACGGTATCTCACGCTTCTTTCAAAATCGAACCCTAGTCACACCCACAGTGCATGGTGCAGTGGAACTGCACCAGTGTGAAATGTTCAGAGTGGAGAATTGAGATACTGACTGCAACTTCCATTCTGCCATGGAGCACCTATATTGAAAGGTTGACAGGCATATGAGGACATAATTAGCACTAATGTACATGGGGCTATCTGCATCTAATTATGGTGTCATATGGATCACGATAAGCATGGAGCTGTGCTGATTACTGACAGCTTGCATGTGTGCCATGCAAGGCAGCAGGCATTGGACACCGATCTGCCCTGCAGACTGATTGTGCCATTATAGTATTATCCCTCCTGGAGCCTGATGCGTAGCCCAGCACAGTATTTGCCCCACCCAGCAGACCTATTCTGGACATAATGTAAAGTTGCTGCCAGCCGCCCCCACCAGTAGGATGATCATGGCCAGAATGTAAAGTACCCCACCACTCGAGTGAAGTCCCAGCGAGGGCATATTATAAGTCTCCCCACAAAAGTAGTCCAATCATGGGTATAATATAAACGTTCTGCCAGCCCCCCAAGTAGCGTGATTGTGGGCGCCATCCTCCCCTCACCTATCTCCAGAAATCCTGTTGATCTAGTGCCCCCCCACTGCTGTTGGCTATGGAACTGTACAACCATGCTCCCCTCCATTAGCTGGTGTATGGCAGCAGCACATGTGTGGCACCCTGCTGCCCACTGACTGAGAGCTCAGTAGGGCAGCATGCCCATTGGTTCAGACCCTCAGCTAATGGGCATGCAGCTCATACTGTATAAGGTAATGCAGACATGTGACTGAATGAATTTATATATTTATTCACATATCTGTACTGCATTGTACAGTATGGACTCCATGCCCATGGGCTCATGCTGTGAATGAATGGACATGAAGCCCTACTGAGGTTTCAGTCACTGAGTGGCATAGCAGCAGGTGGGTGTGGTCCTGCTGCCTGGTGTCTGATGGAGGTGGGAGCAAGGTGATGGTGCTGCATGAGTGTGGGGTGGTAGCCCATTATGTGACTAGGTATTGTGCACATGGAGACATGCTGCCCACAGTTGGACTACTCGAGAGGTGGAAGGATATTGCATATGCCTGGAAGTAGGCTAGTTGGGTGGTGGGGGCACCTTTAATATTATGACTACTATAGGGTAATTTGGAGGGGTGGGGTACTTTTTTAATATTATGTATCGATTGGGTACTGGAGGGACACTTAAGCCTGTGATTGAGATAGGGGTGTGTCACCAGGTGCCAGCAGGAACAGTGGGGACCACCCACAGCTAGAAGGTGCTGTATTGCACTTGAGATGTGATACCTGACCTGTGGGTAAGCCTTGACTTGTGCCTTTATTTTGTGTTACTTTCTGCAGGTAAAGGTGAGAGGTTTGCGTGCGTTACTTTGCACAGTTTACGCTGAATGTCAGGCTGTACAGTTTATGCGCCCACATGGCGCCCCTTGTGGGTGCACAACTTAATGTCTTCCCAGTGCATTGCGATTTGTGCAGAGTGCAGTTTCCCATTTTAATATTGAAGCTGGTGCATCAACTCTGTTGCACCATACACAACTATTTTCAATAGCTGAGCCTCTGTATATAATTCTAGTAGTAGTTAGAACATTTAGTGTTGCTTTTTATTGTAATATGTAATCTTATGAAGAAAAACAAACATGTTTAATTGTATTGATTGTTTGCATATTAGTTACTTAATATGTATACAGATCATGTCTTATTGAAAGATTTGGCGACACAATAATAAGTCTGATTTTTTATCGTAACATTGCTTGTAAGATATCATGTTTATGATCAGTAGAACAGTTTTTATGTTTGTTGTAGATAGATACAGCACGAAAGTTATTGTAACTTGTTGCTATGTGACAGAAATTATTGTACAGAACATTTACTAATAGGTGCTGACTGACATTACAGTGGCAGTGTATACAACACACAACAACCATAAGAACTTGTATGTCATAAACAGTGGGCCAGTCATTCAAAGGGTTGTGCCATGCGCAACTGCGTTTGCTGAGTGCAAGTCCATGCTGCGCCATTCTGGAATATTCAGCAGGGAGGCAGTTGTGTCTGAAAACTGACTGAGCAACTGGCACCAATGAATGCATCATCGCAACTGGAGGAGGAACCATGCATAAACTGCGCAGCACGATATTCAACCGGGCTGTGCAGAGTTGTGCGAGTGCAACCCCCAACCTGTGCCTGCACAACTTTGAGCCAAAAAAAAATTGCCTTGATCGGGGCCACCCACAGGTGACCTGCTGCTGTGTGCAGGCGCCAACACAGCAGGTGCCACCTGTGGGTGGTCCCAACTCAGTCCCGGGATGGGGGATGACCTGCCCTTGATCGGGCATGGGTTTGGGGACACTATGCCACGATCGGGGCTGTGGAGGACACTATGCCCGCGATCGGGCTGCGGGGGGGGACACTATGCCCGCGATCAGGCTGCAGGGTGCGTCGGTCCCCGAGGGCTGCTGCCTGGCAGGGTGCTAGGTGCAAGTCCTCGGGGATTGGCGCACCTACATGGTAATAGCATGCAAATCGGGCTATAATGACATGCATATGGCCCCCCTGCGTCATGCATGTATTATGGCCCCATTTGCATGCCAGATTTTGAAAATCATGAAGACTGCGCATGGGCAATGGTACTACACCACCATAAGCCAGAGCTGCTCCACTCTGTCTGCTGGCGGCTTGCACAAGTTCCACTGCGCCATGAACAGTGGCTATGGCTGGGGAGTGATATTCAAAGGAGTTGCTCAATACCGCAACTCCTTTGAATATTGCTCAGGACACACCATGCGCATCTATTTTGCACAACGCAAGGAGATGCGCCTTTGAATGGCGCAGTTTGAATATCCAGCCCAGTATGTCTACTTAAAAAATATGCAGGCAAAGAACATATCATTATTACATGAAACTCTAGAGAGAAAGATAAATATTTTCAACTGCATATTAATGGATTTTCTTTTGTGTCTTTACAGAACAAGAGCATCAAGATACATGCACTGTGCACTGCTGCTGTGTCCGCAGGCTTGAAAACAAATAGACACCAATAAAGCAGGAAACTGCTGCGCTGCGGGAGGGACAAGAAAAATTGTTGTCCTCTTCACAGCGCAGCGAACAGGCACAATAAGTTACTGTTGGAGCCTGTGGACACAGCAGCGGGTAGCAGTGTAACAACTACCACACCTTCACCTGCACCACCCACACCAACTGTTACTGAGACAGGTGATAGCCTCCACAGCTTCAGAGTATCTCTCCCCCTCGCTGATGCCACAACAGCTTCCGCTACTGGTGCCTCCACATACTGTCCAACTTTCACCCTGGACTGCCTCAAGCACTACACCTCTCTCAGATTGGACACTGTGTTTTGTAAATAGTTTTACAGAGTGTAAATAATTATTAAGTTTTATTTCATTTATTCAGAATAATGAATATTTTTTTTTTCGATTTGTTGTTACAACACTTTGAAGACTCGACATTTTTATTTTTATTTTTCCGGCACAACTATTTATTTTTCATGAAAGACAGATTTATATTTTTTACAAATGTTTAATATTTGACATCATTTGTTTAATTTGAAAATACAATATTTTCTTAACAAAAAAAATTGCCTCAGTTTCATTTTGCTTTATGGGTAGTATCTATGGAACAGGTATGACAAACTATTGTTTTAAAAGATGTTAAAGAAAGGTGTTGAAGCTCAGATTGTATAGTTCAGTGAACTTACTTTACAGCTTTATACCAATCTTTAAGTTCACATAGCTGTACAATTAAGCATATATGCTGGTCAATATTTATCATGTTTTAAACATGTTAAGATTATTATAAAACATATGACCACGACACATTATGTTAATGGTGAATTATAGGAAATACGTAAGTAGATTAACATCTAGGCAAACATTGTGGCATAATAGAATGCTAGAAGGCCATAATGTCAGTGTCAACAGAATTGTTGACCAATCATTGTCACATTTAAAAATAGTTACATTTCTTGTGCAGTGCAAGCTGAGGCACACATCAGAGTTGAACAAGTCTTTATTGTGAAATATAGACTATTTATTATCACTTGTTTTCAGAAAGGTTTCATGACATGTAGATAGTTGTTTGAGCAGTATCTTAAAACTTAAGCAAGTGAAGTTCAAGATGAAAAAATATGGAGATCTTGAACTGTGCATCAGGAAAACATGGCAACAGATTCTATGTGTTATTACAATAGTAGCAGTTACTGCTAAATGGCAGAATGTTAAAGAGGAGGCAAACATAGTTTTTCATGTGTCATTGCAACCCTGAACACATGTAATCACAAGCAGTAATAGTAATGCATAAGTAGATAGATACCCAACACAAAAAATATAATGTGGTCATTTGACAATCACAGTATTGATTTGTGTTACATTTCATTACTGTGGGTGTAAATGTGAGTTCTGTTTTTTTTTTGTAAGACTTACCATTGATGTGTTATACATGAAATCAAATGGTGTATTGAGAGCATGGCAAGCCTGTGCAGTACCACTACTGTACACATAATGGTAATAAATTCCTGCTGGTGTGGTGCGTACAGTATGTGCTCTGTGAACAGTGCAATGATACCCCTAATGATGTGATGTAAGTGGAAGGCCAGAAGGGTATGCAGTAGTAGCAGTGCATACATGCAGGTAATGATCTGTTGATAGTGTAGATCTTGAAGATCCTGTGCCCGCAGCACTACATCTATATGACTAATTACATGATGGTACTGTATGGACTGATGTACATATACTGCCAGCATAGTATACATGACACCAAATTACATGATGAGATCATGGCAGGCAAAAGGGTGAGTAGTACCACCATTGTATTGATACAGTAAATGATGTGATAGGATTGCACGGTTGTAGTGATTAGTTTCTATTTAGTAGTTTGACTTCTCATTCTCAAAAGAAGGAAATTCATAGCAAAACTACGTTTAATGCATCAGTTAGGGTTGTTCCACAGCGACAAAAGTGAGAAATTCACTGTTGGGTTGAAAACCTAACTCCGAGTCACCCCAGCACCACACACACACACAGACACACACACACATTCAAGTATGGGGGAGGACCAAGTCAACACAACCAATGACAGACATCCAGCAGCAGGTGACAGAAATAACAAACAATTGTCTAAATGTTCTCACGAGACATCCCCACCCACCTGACCAGGTACTGCATGCTCAGTGGAGATCAACAGCAAAACTGAGGCCATGTACACCAAACATACACATCCCTGATTGCAGCTGCACAGCATCCACACTTAGTAGTTGCATGGCCTTACCTACCGATGCCCCACACCAGACCACACCACATGTGGTGGGCCACCTGAGCAACAGAGTTTAGCAAAACCAAAGGAGTTGTACAGGAATAATATCTCTGATTATAACAAGGGTTTGAGAAATGCAGCTTTCTAATTGACTGTAAACATTGTAACAGCCTTATGTTTACTTTTTATTAACATACATGTAGAGCCTAACCATATGATGAACATGGTTTAATGTTGTTTAAAAAACAGTTTTATTATGATAGCAATAAGCCACTGCCAGGTATTATGTTAGTGGTCAGTTTATCACTGTCTAGCGACATGTGGCACTCGGTTATGCCTCATTCAACATTAAACCCCTATAGGGTGATTAACAGACCATTTAACATAACTGTTGGTCATGCCTTATTGCTTAATTGTCTTTATGAGTAGATACTCTCCCTGTGCTAGGCACTGTAGCAGCTTTGCAACACAGTGTCCACCCAGTTACACCATACACTGTCTAGTTACTGGAGAATGGCTGTGAATATGAACTCATGAAGATGAACAGTGTAACTTGATCATAACAGTCATCAAAACCCTAGTGTGCTTATAACTGATAGAGTCAGTGATAAAGGATAACCCCTGCTGTTCTACTACACTTACCCCATTGTGAGTGAAATCAATACTAAAAGACATTCTGTTTATATCTACACCATACCTACTTGATTCCTGTTGTACCACAATTAACATAGTTATCATTTTGATAGCATCAGTGACAGAAGTGTATAAACCCAAACAGTAGTCATACAGCCTGAGTATGAAACAACTGTTAAAAAATTACACTGTGTCCATAAGTGGCATAGATCACTAATTGCAACAATAGTAAATGTATTACTATTTGAATAAGTTAGTCATCACAGATGCAATGAGATTGTCTTAATCAGGTACAACATACTCAGAAAGTCCCTACAGGAAAATCTATCCTATATCGTCTCGATACAGGTACATCATTGTTGGCTCAGTAGTGCTATGATATTTAGAAGTTGCTTGGCCTGATAAATGCAATTACAATGTTTCTTACAAAGAATACTTACTGCATCTTTAGTATTGAAACACACTGAAGGTCTATGTATGTACATCAGCAGTACACCTTCATCAGTAAGAATGCATGTGATACTGGCAGTACGAATTTCACAGCGTTGAACAGGCAATGCTTTTTCATATGTTTACATCAGGCTCCTTATGTTGAGTAAACCATTGCAGTAAATGTACTACTATGTAAATCACCTACTAAATGTATCACTACTTTTATCTTGAGCATGCTAGTGTCTTGTAGTTAATTTATGTGGTTCTCTTAATTAATGTATACTCACTAGTGTTAAAACCTTTCTACAACTGTCATCATGCACGTTCAGCATTTATATTGAATAACGGCACAGTACCAGTTGTGCTGTGGTGTGGGGCATCGGTAGGTAAGGCCATGCAACTACTAAGTGTGGTATGTTGTGTGCAGCTGCAATCAGGGATGTGTACGTTTGGTGTACATGGCCTCAGTTTTGCTGTTGATCTCCACTGAGCATGCAGTACCTGGTCAGGTGGGTGGGGATGTCTCGTAGTACATTTAGACAATTGTTTGTTATTTCTGTCACCTGCTGCTGGATGTCTGTCATTGGTTGTGTTGACTTGGTCCTCCCCCATACTTGAATGTGTGTGTGTCTGTGTGTGTGTGTGTGGTGCTGGGGTGAATTCGGAGTTAGGGTTTTCAACCCTAACAGCGAATTTCCTCACTTTTGTCGCTGTGGAACAACCCTAACTGATGCATTAAGCATAGTTTTTTGCTATGAATATATATATATATATTGTGTGGCAATGCTCTGTGTGTGTAGACAGTGCACTGCTATGTTATACTATAATACATACATATATATATATATATATATATATATATGTGTAAATATATATATATATATATATATATATATATATATATACACACACACATATATATATATATGTATTATAGTATAACATAGCAGTGCACTGTCTACACACACAGAGCATTGCCACACACACACACACACACACACACACACACACACACACTAACACACGTACACTGCCTTATATGACATTTATTTACTTATTTATTTATTTTATTTATTTATTGGGAACTCAGAATTACAAACCTTTGAGCTATATAAAGGATTTTAGTCAACACTTAAGGAGGTACATTTTGTTGCAACAGCATAATTACAGAAGACAAATTTACACTGGAGTTGTACTACTAACATAGAGTTTACATAGGAAGGGGTAGCAAATACAATTATGGTTTACACAAGTCAAGACATGAATGAAGCAGCTGGTAGCATTCTCAATTTCCCAGTGGAGATATGCAATGTGCAGCCATCTGAGAGATGTTAAGTGCAGAGAGACAAGTTGGGGGTTGGTAAGTTCAGGTAGGTGAGGGGAGTGGGAGAGGGGAGGAACAGGTCAGGAAAATGGGCTAGAGGTAGTGTGGGTGAACTGGACAGAGGGCAGATGGGGGTAGTGAGGGGGTACTGGACAATGGACAAGTGGGTGGAGTTGGTAGGGAGGGGGAGGGGAGTAGGTGCAACCTGGCCAGAGCAAGTGGGCAGTTGAGTGGTGGGCTGGATGCTGGGACTATGTTTGACACAGGCAGCAGATTGGAGAAGAGATGGACTTAAGGAGTTTGGATTTGAAGTGTCCTAGGCATTGAAGGCTGGTGATTGTGTTTGGAAGCTTGTTTATCCAGGTGGGAGCTCTTACTGTGAAGGCACGTCTCCTTTAGGTTGATTTCCTGAAGGGAACAGCTAAGGCATGCCTGGAGATGCTTCTTGTGGCATGCTTACCTGAGGCAGATGTGAATAACACCTGCAGGGAGACAGGTGCCAGTCCCAGTAGGGTCTTCTTTCCCAGTAAGCAGGTCTGGAGTTTTATTCTATCCCAAAGGGGAGCCACTTTGTCCTTATGTAGAGCTCACAGGTGTGTGTGATGCGATCCGCATCCAGGACAAATCTGCATGCTTTATTGAGGATAAGGTGGACTTTGTTTAGGCTAGTGCCTGTGGCAGCACCATAAACCACATTTCCATAGTCCAGGATTGGCAGGATTGTGCCATTGACAGCCTGGAGCATGGCTTCAGGGGTGAAGCAGAAGCGGAATCTATAGAGTGTCCCCAACTTCCTGTTTGCAGCCTTAGTGATACTACATAAGTGTTTGTTGAAAGAGAGGGATTCATCTATTATGACCCCCACATACGGGAAAAAGTGAACCTGTTCGAGGGTAGCATCCATATTGAGTGCTATTTTAAATGGTATGGTTGATTTCCTCTTCTAGTGACTGGTAAAGAGCACTGTCATAACCTTTTTACTATTGAGTACTTGGAGGCTGGTGTTAAACCATTCCTGTAGAAGGTTGAAGTTTCACTGTAGGTTTCTGGTCAGCGTGTCTTGGCAGAAGCCTGGAAGGAATAGCATCATGTCATCTGCATAGAGCAGGACTTTGGCAGAGGAGCATGCAGCTGGGAGGTCATTTACAAAGAGGCTAAACAGGAGGTGGCCCAGTATGGACCCTTGCAGGACCCAACCATGACTTTCCTGGCCTTTGAGATGGTACCATTAATCTTTATCTTCTGTGAGCGCTCAGATAGGTAGCATGAGAACCACCCAACCATGTCCAATGACAACCCAATGTAGGTTAACCTGTGGAGCAGCAGGTTGTGATCCACAAGGTCAAATGCCTTGGATAGGTCAATATAGATTGCTCCAGCTAATTGTCCCTGGTCTAGTGCCTCATGAACATAGCCTGTGAATTCAATGAGGGCCATGTTAGTACTGTACCACATGCAGAACCCATGTTGTTGTGGGCTGAGGATGTTGTATTTGTGTAGGTAGGCAGAGAGCTGGTCTGCAATGATTTTTTCCAGCACTTTGCAGAGAGGAGACAGGATGGAGATGAGCTTGTAATTGGACACAAGTGAACAATCCCCTCCTTTTAGAACTGGAGTGACCAGGGCAGTTTTCTGGGTAGATGGGAAAGCTGACATCCAAAGTGACATATTAGAAAGCTTAGTGATAGGTACGCCCACTTCAGGGAGGGCGATTGAGATATGTTTCATATCAATCCTGTCCCCACCCATTCTTGTTTTACTCAGCACTCTTGCAAGGTATTTAGCAGCCTCCTTGGTGGTCACCAGCCAAAAGTAGAATTTTGGGCTGGTGCTAGGAAGGGGGCAGGTGTTCACAGCTCAGTGTTTTGTCCTGGTGAGCAGTTGTTTTAGGTGGTATGACTGTGCTGTAGTCAGTAAATGCCTCATTGAAAATATTGGCTATGGTAACTTCATCAACTATGAATTTGTCACTGTGATGGAGCATGGTTGGTGGGGACCTGTCACAAGTCTCTATGAGGTCCTTGATGGTAGCTCAGAATTTATTGCTGTCTTTCAGACAATGGGACTGCTGATTTCTGTGGTGGGAGGCCTTGGCTTGCCGTATTGCCCATGTGTACCTATTTGTAGCAGCTTTATAATTTTGGACGTTCTCTGCTGTCCTTGATACCCTTGCTCGGTGCCATAGTAAATCATGTTCCCACATCAAACCAAGGACTTGGGGGAGATCCAATCCATGCACCTCCCTTTTATCATTTTCTTATGAAAGGGGGCATACTTGTCTGCAGCCTAGCTAAACTGATCAATGAAGAGCTGGAGGGCTGCGTCAACAGAGGGACAGGTATCCAAGATTCTCCAGTCTGTGCTGGCCAGGTGTTTCTTGAAGGTGGCTATAGAGCAATTTCTGATGACTCTGTTCCTTACCAGCCTCGGGGGTAGTTTTGGCAGCTTGGAGGACCAGTCACATAGGACAGGGGAGTGGTCACTCAGCTCATTTGGGAGCACCTGGACATTGGTAATTCTCTCTGGGTGGGAGCTCAGTACCCAGTCAATCAGGGTACTTGTTCCCATTCTGTAGTTGGTTCTTGTGCAACTCTGGAACACCTGTGTTAGGTATAGTCCAGTAATCAGGTCCCTGTGAGGAACTGGAACTGGCTAGCCTGTTACAATTGAAGTCACCTAGCATGAAAATTTCCTTATTGTGACTTGCCTGGGTTGGCCAAATCATTTAACCCCATTTGTTGGAGTCCTGGTGCAATGTATACCAACATGACAATCAGCCCTTTCTTCCCCTTGCCCATGAGGATTTTTACTGCAAGGCATTCACAGTCATTGCTGGCAGCAGGCAGTTGAACTATATGGCACTGGAGATGGTTGCGGGTGTCGATTAGGCATCCACCCACTCTTTTAAGCATGTGATCAAGCCTATACAAGTTGTAACAAGGCAGGGAGATTGCCATGTCAGCAGTTCTGGGCATGAGCCAGGTTTCGGTCAGCGCAATAATGTCAGTCTGCGTAAGTGCCACCCAGACTTCAAACTGAGTGAGCTTTGCCAGCAGGCTACCAATGTTTAAGGACACAATCCTCAAACTCCCTGTGGGTGGGTGGCTGGGTCTGGGTGTTGGCAGGCATAGGGCCAGGGTTGGGGTGAACATTTCCTGAGATAAGTAGTAGGATCAGGATGAGCATCCTAGGTAATTTAGGGAAAAGGTGGGTTGTCCTTGCTCTCTGTTGAGTCTGTGCCTTGTGTATTGTTGGAGGGCTGCAAAGGCTACTAAGCAGTCCTGGGTACAGGCACAGTATCAGCATGTTGAGTCCTGGGGGGCTGTGGTACCCACCATGGGGTGGGGGGACTGTCAAATAGCTGAGTGTTACTGTGGGTCTCCCACTGGGCTGGTCAACTCTTTTCTGCAAGTACACAGTCTTGGTGGTTCAAGGTGTTATCCAGGTACGGGCCCATTATAGGCAGGGTTACCATCAGGAGAATGATAAACTGTGCATTCAAGACTCTGGGGATTCAGGGGGTATAGTCAAGACCCATTTTTCTTCCTGGTTTCAGCATGAATCCAGTCATTAGTCTCAGCCAGGTATCACCAGCTTGTGAGCCGACCTTGGGCACCGGTCTGTGGCTTTCAGTATGTGCAGTTTAATCTTTAATAGAGCTGTGCCTACAGGCCAGTGAGATACACCGATTCCTTCAGTTGGTAAAACATGAGGCTGGTTTAGAGTTCAGTGTGGTGTTTTCCGACAGTAGAAAGTGAGTAGACATGGGGATGCCTTTAGAAAGGGGAGAAATTAGGCTGCTTGATTAACACCAACAAGTGTTAGACCCTGTAACTACATTCTGTATCTTTAAGGGGAGTGAGCGAGGAGGATGAAGATTGCCTATGGACAGTGCCCTGGGGAAGGGAGAGTATTTAATAAAGGATGGGGTAAGGAGGTGGGGTGGGTGAAACATTCAAGCAGGAAGAAGAGAAAGTGAAACAAAAATGGGATTATTTGCAGGGCATGGCTTACAACTGTGATGCAAATGAAACCTGGTCTACACAGAGAAGTGTTCACAAAAAGCACATTAAGCTTAGTTTCTGATCCAGAGTAAAATACCACAGGGCCTTAAAACAAAGAGAGCTGTAATACTTTAAAACCTAAAAACCTGCATTCTGAAGGATATTGCATTTCAAACAACCCTTGAAGTGCAAAATTGTTGTAAACAGGCTTAGATTCACATTTCAGTTAGCATTCACAGTACCATTTGGAGAAACTTAACCAGTACCAGAATCAGTAAACAAAATTAGCTTAAAGTCCAACAGGAATAGGAGTAACAAAGAATTTAAAAAGTGGAGCAGCCAATCAGCAGGTGGAGCCGATGGTTCCTGCCAGGCACTGTGGAGCCACCAGAAGTTTCAGCAGCGTACCTTCCATCTGGTGATTGTCAGGCAGTACAGCAATGAGGCAGCCGGCGGACAGAGGGGACCCGCCATGCTGCTTGCAGCAGCAGAAGCACCCATGTCAGGGGTGAAGCTTCAGTCTGGTGACCAGTGGGCAGTACAGCGAGGAGGCAGTTGGGGGACAGAGGGGACCCGCCAGCCTGCTTGCAACAGCAGAAGCACCCATGTCTGGGATGAAGCTTTGGTCTGTTGATCAGTGTGCAGTACAGCGAGGAGGCAGCCAGCTTATACTGTACATCTAACCATAACTTTTACAGAATTTATAATAAGCTCTGTGTTTTGCACTAACTCATTGTACTAATATGTGGCATGACTTGATATATAAGGTAAGGGACCAGGGGACATTGCAGAGGAACTGGAAGGGAAGTTATGTCCCTTCACAGATGATACAAATGTACACAATCAGGTTGCCATGCCAGGGGGGTTGAAAGAATTAGGGAAATAGTTACAAAACAGAAGAAATGATCTGAAGACTGGCAGCTGGGATTCAATGCAAAGATATGCAGGATCAGTGCAGGTGTAATAAAAAAAATAAGTTTTGTGTAGACCATGTCTTGATGGTAATATGAAAAAATACATAGCAGAGATGCAGTTAGATGGTATTAATGGGAGAAAGAAAACCGTATAGATCAGATATTAAGTTTTCAGTGCAACACAAAGATATAGACAGAACATGTTTAAATAGTGCAAGCTTGAATAGTCACACATAATATTGAGAAATTAATACATAATTACAGACAGAAACATATTTACACAGTACCAGCATTGAAAATGCAATTGCAGTGTGTCTTTCAGTTTCTCTAGTCTTTAAAGTAAGACTTCAACATTGGATGTTTCATGACCTTTCATATTTGCATAGCATTCATTTTCTGGATTTTAAAATGTCCAGCTGCACTGACCAGCAGAGGAAGAGCCAAGGGGATGTCTGCTGAAGAGGAGGGGCAGCTACCTATAAAATCTTGAGCCACAAACCTGAAGACAGCACTCCAGTTTGTCTGCGGCCAAAAGTTTTACCTGCCAGCTATCTGCCTGACAATCTCTCCCCTTTAAACTATTGCCAGCACCGGACTCTGCACTGCCGGTAATTTAATCCACTGCAGGCAGTCATTTGGGTGCCAAAATTGGGATTCACTGCCCCATCCCCAAGGTTTGCCCCCTCCGGAGTTGGTGTTAACAGTTAGGGGAGGTGTGGGGGACACAGCCCCCCACAAAAACAGTGTTCAGTGACACTGCTGATTGGCACCCTAATGGCACGGCACCATAATGCTGGTGTGTTCTGAGGGTGGAACCATTTAGTCTGTGTGCCTGACATCCCGAAGAGTCCAGCTGCACTGACCAGCAGAATAGGAGCCAAGGGGATGTCAGCTGAATCTCAAGCCACACATGGAACAGGATCTTTTGCACATGCGTGACTGGTGCAGCACCAGTCATGGAAAAAATTAAAACTGGACATTTGTGGACTTCACCTAAGTAAGGTTTTTTGATTGAGTCTGTATTTTCTTTGACTAAATTAGCAGACATAAAACAAAAACTAAAGTGCTAGCATAGTGGATGTAAAAGCTTATAAATTACATTATTTAAAATCTGCTGTAGAAATGTACTCCTTTTTTGGTATACCTGTCTTTTTTAGGAGCAAACCTGGACTTGCAGGGGTGGATCTTTCGTAGTACTGTTTTGAGGAAAGAAAATTAAATTTACATGTTGACAGTACAATTCTGAAAGTTTACAACAACTAATCAAAACTCAATAATTTGAATATGTGCCCAAATTATAATTAAAGAGCAAGGAGTTAAACTGTGGCTTTGAAAAACTGTATAACAAAATGTATAGCCTCATTGGACTATATTTAGGGACAAAATGCTATGTGTAACATTTGCAAACATGGCAGGGGTAGTAGTTGGACTAATCTGTTTAATCAAATTGTTTGTACCAGTTTAGCCAGACATCCACACATTGAGATTTTAGTTATCTGAAGACACATGTTTAAATTATACAGTGAGTCAAAAAGTAAGAGGTTTGATTAAAAGGAGAAATTCCTTTAATAAGATTATGATACAACTAAAATCTGTTCAAATAAAGATAAATCCAACCTTTAACAAATCAATGAAACATGTACTTTGCTTGTTCTTGGTTCTCAGTGGTTCCATGTGATATGAGCGACAGCACAATCATGAACTCCACATGAGCGTGTGCACATCACCAAAAACAAAAACAGCAATGTGCACTACACCAAAAATAAAAACAGCGCTGATCAGCACCATCCTCTGCAGGGTGATATTAACAAAATATTTTTATGCAGGTGGCTACACCCCCCACACCACCCATTATAATTATAATCAACTCGGGGAGGTGGGCCTGACACTGGGATACAGGGGAAACTTAGGGAGGGGGCTATTGGGAGGGTTATAGGTCATTAGGGGAGAGAATGTTGTGGCTAAGCAACCTGCAGACAGGGGACCATACACCAGCAATTCGGAAGATCAGGAACACAGAAAAAAAAAAATAAAGTCTCAAACAGCAGAAAATAACATTTTATGCAAGCAGCTAGCTCCAAACCTGGAGCATCTCACACCTGAAGCATACATTCCTACCACTATGCCAAATGGCCTGCTGGAAACTGCCTGGTCAAGCTACCTCCCATATACTATTTAACTATACCTTCCTCTCACAGTCACCATATTCTCCTTTTATGATTCCTGCCCCTGACACTCGCTGTTATCCCCCTTGCTGTCCTTTCCCACTCACTCTTACTGCTGGTGGTCAAATTGAGTGGCTCATTCTGAGTCACTCAATTTGACTCGCCCATATCATGGGATACAGTTCTCAGTGGGATATTAAACTAAACCCGGGCCCAGTGAATGGGTCTATTAAGATAAAGCATGACAATGTTAGGAGCCTTGTGAATAAAATGGGTATGTTCCAGACATTAGCTGAGTTGGAATCGTGAGATATAATTACACCAACAGAGACTTGGTTATGTAAAAGGATTAAACAAAGTGAAATTGAATTGAATGACTTTTATAGCCTTAGGTTGGATAAGTGGTCGAGGGGGGGGTATTGGGTATATAAGACATTCCCTTGGACACTCAGATGTTCTTTACTCAGGAATAAAAGAGGAAATCAAATGCCTGTTAGTCTATTTACAATTATTAGATCTGGTTATTGGGGTTGTACATTTTCCACCTAAGGTTAAAACTATCTACTTTGAGAAATTGACTCAAATAGTGTTGGAACATATAGGAAATATGAATATTATGCTAGCTGAAGACTTTAATGCAGCCTGGGGCTGTCCACTTGGTCAAATATTGGAAGATTCTCTGCAAAGCCTGAACTTTGTGCAAATAATAAATAACCCAACTAGAAAAGGAAAATTATCTAGCCCAAGTAATCTACTAGATCTAATTTTTGTATCTTTGGACTTGTTAGTATTTACTATTAGAAAAAAACATCAACCCACCCAATTTGGGGAATCATAATGTAATCTGTTGTAATATTAGTGTTAATCTGAAAACAAAAGTAGAGTCTAAACAATCCCATACAACTAGGAGATGTTTTAGAAATTACAACAAATTAATATTTCAGAATTAATAATCAAAGTTGGGATGGTATAGGATTTTTCTGATACCTGTTTAGAATTTAGCAGTGGATGAATTCACTAAAGTGTTCCTGGAGGCTTGTAATAAGTGTGCCCCCCCCCCAAAAAAAAAATATACAAATGTTAAATCCTTTGCCCTGGATAAATGGCAAAAAAACTATCTCTGGATGAAGGCAAATAAATTTCTGAGTCACGAAGTCTGGGCTGAATTTAAAATGAAAAGTAAAAATAAAGTCATCCAGGAAATTAGAAAATCACAGGGATACTTTTACAAACAAAAAATCAATGTAACCACGGATCCCAAACGATGCTGGACTTTGATTAAATCATTAACAAATCCTGTTAAAAATACAACTGAAATTATGATTTTGGAAAATGAGATACTCCAACAGTCACATAGATCATCAAATCTCTTAAATGATTATTTCACCAAATTGCCTGACCTAAAAAATCCTATTGTAAAGAGAGCAAAAGAAGCAAACAGGTTAGATACAGAGACATGTGACTTAAAGTCTAATGGTAGTATACTAGGAGATAAGATCCCACCAAAGTTTAGCTTTACCAGCTGGAACGGTGGCGCTGAGGGTTGAGACACTGGGCACCACACCACGCACCACGCTGGCAACCCATGTTTGGGAATGAGCACGGGTCGCCGTGGGTCAGCAGGGAGAAGATGGATTGAGCATCTGACAGACTGCTCTCCATCTCCGGGAAGGGGGGTTTCCAGTGGCCAGTGCCCGCCTGACACTTAGCGGAGGCTGGGGCTTGACAGCACACAGCTTCATACCATCGGGGCGGAACATGGCAGACGCTTGACGGGAATGTGCACGGAAATGTGCGCACACCCAGTCACTGGCATCACTGCATGCCATGAGACTGCAGGGGAGGAAAAGTGGAAAAGGGCACCCAGTTGCAGTGACTTGATGGCTGTCTGTGAGCACCTGCATCTGCTCCAGGAAGAGGATCACCATGTGGATCCAAACTTGGTGGGGAAGTTGGCCACCTCCTGCCACCCCACCATGGGGGGTAAGTCATGGGGCAATTAAGGTGATCACCCTCCAAGGAGACCGGTACAGGTCAGACGGCAGCCGGAGAAAAGGGACGCAAGGACTGATTGGCTGACTGGAAGCCCAGGAGAAACAACACCTATAAAATAAAAAAAATTTTGTTTTATGAAAATTACAAGGAACAAGGTACTTAAAGCAATACATAAACTAAAGTAAATTAAGCAAGTGGATTACACAACACAGAAAATAAGTTTTTAATGGATTCAGCAGCAGAAATAGCCCAAACCTTGCTGGATATTTTAACTGGAGTCTAATTGAAGGTATTTTTCCACAACAATGGAAATTATCAAGAATAGTCCTGATTTTTCAGTGTGGGGCTTCATCATACCCATCCAAATATTGACCAATAGCACTTCTTTCAGTAATCTCTAAATTAATGGAAAGAATAGCTCACAGGCAGCTATATGATTATCTTGAGAAGTATAATTCCTGACTGTTGGTTGGATGTTTGGACCTGTTTGGGCATGTGATTGCTGCGGTTGTCTGGAGTTCCTTGAGGAGTGGGGTCTTCCCAATGACCTTGAACAAGGCTTTGGTTAAACCCCTTTTGAAAAAAACGTCCTTGGACCTGGACTGCCTCAGCAATTACAGGCCGGTCTCAAACCTCCCATTTTTAGGGAAGGTTATTGAAAAAGTGGTAGCCATACAGCTTGAGAGACATCTTGCCTCTTCCTCCACCTATGAGCCTTACCAGTCTGGGTTTCATGCGGGCATAGTACAGAGACCGCCCTGGTGAGGATGCTTAATGATCTCCTGGTGGCAAGGGACAGGAGAGACTGGACTATCTTGGTCCTCCTGGACCTCTCTGCAGCGTTTAACATTGTGGACCACGAAGTGCTACTTGACTGCCTGCAGTTTTGGTGTTGCTTGTCTGGTAATGTTATCAACTGGTTCAGGTCATACCTGACAGGCAGAGTGCAGAGGGTGATGATGGGGTTAGCCTCATCTATCCCAAAGCCTCTGTACTGTGGGGTACCGCAAGGTGCGGTCTTGTCGCCCTTGTTGTTCACTGTGTACATGCTGCCACTGGGGGACATTATCAGGCTGCACGGGCTGGGTTTTAACTGCTATGCAGATGATACCCAGCTGCACCTGTCCTGTGCACCCAATACCTGGGTGTCAGACTCAGTACTCTACAGCTGTGTCAATGAGATCCAGGCTTGGATGACTCAAAACTGGCTTAAACTCAACCGAGACAGAGGTACTTGTTGTGGATCCAGTTCATCGGGGAGGAGGGTGTTGTGATGGGTTACTCCCTGACCTTGTGTTGGGGGGTGTTCCCCTTACTCCATCTAGACAGGTGAAGGATTTGGGCATGATTCTGGATGATGGTTTGACGCTTGATGCTCAAGTGTCAGCCTTCATTAGGAGTGGATTTTATCATCTAAGGAACATTGCACAAATCTGAGCCCTGATCCCACTGGAGGATCTGACCACACTTGTACATGCTTTCGTCACTTCCAGCTATACTATTGTAATGCCCTGTACCTAGGGTTATCTGGGGCAACCTCTGCAGGCTGCAGCTGGTGCAGAATGTGGTGGCAAGATTATTGACTGTGGCAAGATGGAGTGATCATATCACCCTGGTCCTCCGCAGACTTCACTGGCTGCCAATCAGGTGGAGGATTGTCTTCAAGGTAGGGATCTTGACCTGTAAATCTCTACATGAAGGGGGACCTGTCTATCTGCAAGATCTTCTGACCCCCTACCACCCATCCCTGGCACTCCATTCTGTCGGGGGAGGCCACCTTGGAGTTCCCAGAGTGAGGTTGCTGCATTCTGGGGATAGACTGTTTTCGGTGGTGGCACCCACTCTGTGGAACTCTCTTCCTGGTTATCAAAAGGAGGCCCCCTCAGTAGAAGCCTTTAAGAAAACATTAAATACATATATGTTCCAGCAGGCTTTTAATGACTGATTTTGGTTTTAATGGGATGGATAGAATTTTAAGTTTGTGTTGAGCTGCTGCCTATATGTATTTTGTTATTGAATTGTTTTGTACAGCACCCAGAGTCAATGGAAAAGGGCGCTTTATAAATAAAATAATCTATCTATCTATCTATCTCTCTATCTATCTCTCTCTCTATCTATCTATATATATATATAATAAATTAACATACTTGCAGTCGGGTTTCTGGAGGGACTTGTCCATGGGCACCACACTCACGGACGATATGGATCTGGTGGCTACCCACTTGGGGACATGAGAGCCATGGGTGCAATGTCCGTGGACTTGTTGAAAGATAGACTGGAGGGGACAGGATGAGCAGAGGAGCCTTGTAAATAATTCCAGTCTTATGTGACAAATCAGTCCCAGTTAGTTATCATTAGTGGTAAACAATAACATGTATCCCCAGTGACACATGGTGTGCCACCGGGGTCTATACTGGCCCTCTGCAGTTTCCTATTTACTTAAATGATCTGCCAAATCACATGAACCATACTAACAAAAGACTATATGCTGATGATACAGTACTGGTGTCTGAGGGGACAAATCTTGAGGAGGTGAGACATAAACTGCAGCTTGACTTTATCAGGATGTAGGAATGGTTCACCTCCTTGGAATTATTATAAATACAAATAAAACACAATCAATCCTTTTCAGTCCTCTCTCATCCACAAATGAGAAGAAAGCTATGAAATTAACAATAAAAACAATGGATGGTTTAACAATGACACACACATCTACATATAAATACTTGGGAGTATACTTTGATCAGTATTTGTCATTTGAACCACACGTTAAAGATCTGACAAGGAAACTAAATGCTACAGTTAAGCAATAATGCATGACAGGGTGCGGGTTGTTCTGGAATAACCTCATGCCTGGGGTAGTTGGGCATGAGGCTACAGGCCGAGTGTGCCCAATGCCCCAGAAGTGAGGTTATCCCATCACAACCCACATCCTGGAGTGCATTATTGCTATTATACAATGGCTTATTTATAATAGGGGAAAAATATTAGGAAATTTTTTGAACTATGTGGAAGGTGAAAATTATCGCCTCACACAGACCCATAATTGCCATCTTTTCAAACTCCAGTGCCACATACCTTCGCTTCCCAAAATATTTAACATGATTTCCCCATGTTGAATCACCATTACTAAACTTTGTTTTGCTGCTTCATTTGGAACATTAAATAAAAGCTAAAAGAGTCTCCCCTTCTGTAATCAGGGAATGAACTAGGCTCACCCCTAGGGACAAGGCAAGGGTGTAATTTCATCTTTGGTCTGTCTGGCCATGTATATAACCCCCTCCCTCTGTACATTTTCAACAACATTTCTTTATATGTGTTTAATGCAATAGCATGGTTTCTGCAGGCCTTAAAAAAAGTGGCTGGCAATATAGCCTAGATGTTAGAGTAACGAGCTACGAATGAGCTTGATACATCCAGCAGACAGACCTGGGTTTGATTCCCACAAGCTCCACTTGCTTACTGTGTGACTCAGAGCAAGTCATTTAATCTCACCAGTGCTTCCAGGTTGTCCCTGAAAACAGGCACCTGTGCCTAGTGGACCTTACCTGGTTACCAAAAGAGTAAAAAAGTTACATAATCCCCTGAGAACAAGCTGATCTGAATTTTTTAAAATCTACAGTAGCAGTAGCTGAGTTACAGTGCAAGCACCTCTGCAGTGATACTGCATTGCTTGCTGTGCTGTGCATGGCTGTATTACACAGTCAAATGCTCCACTTAAACATTTAAGCATAGCCAGTCACCCTTGTGGGAAATTGAAGGCATCTTGCTTCCTTAACTGGCTCCTGAGACAGTCCACACTCAATCCTCCTCATCCTCCAGGCTCTCGTCTGCGCGACTCACAATCGTCGACTGTCACAGCTGCTTATAGCCTACTGACTCCAAGAGGATTGGTCCCCACTGTGTTGTACACTGCTGCACTGGTCTGCTGCTGAAACTTTCCCTCCCTCGCTGGCTCTCTCCCTCACTGACTGATCGCTGTCACTTCACCCACATCACTGGATTATCCTGCTACTGTGTACTACCTTCTCTGCTGCACCTCCATGCCAAAGAAGACAACAAATAGCTGCAAGAGAGAGAAATGCAAGTTTTCCAGTGCTTCTGTGCTCACTGCCTTCACAGCTTTGGGTGTGTGTGTGTGTGTGTGTGTGTGTGCAGCAGGTCACAGGAAACAAACACATCAAGATGCCTTGGACAAAGTTTGGGGTAACAATGGTGATATTATTAGTGGTGCTTGACCCACTTTGCAGAATATTGCTGGAGCCCAGATCCCACTGGACTATATAACCCAATGCCTACATACCCTCCCTCCCCCCACATATCACAGAACCTGCCTGAAAGACCAGCAAAGAAGAGGCCGGAGGGGGCTTACTCTCCCTATCCCTCCCAGAAGAGCCATCAATCACTGGAGGACAGTTGAGCCTAACAAAAGCAGCCTGCAAAGCCCACCAAGCTCAAGGTGTGCTCCTGGTCCACTGACAAATAACAAGATTACCTACCTGCTATACCACACTCCTTGGAGCTGACCTCAGGGGTCAAAAGGGTGCACACGGCACCTCTACCCACTCTCCCTCCCACTGATCACAGGAACTGCCTGAAAGACTGGCCCAGAAGTGGCTGGAGGGGATATTATCTCTGCCTTCCTCTCAGAAGAGCCACCGATCATCAGAGGACACGTGGGCCTAACAAAAGCAGCCTGCAAAGCCCACCAAACTCAAACTGTGCTCCTAGTCCACAGATAAATAGTAGGATCACCTACCTGCTATGCTTAACTCCTTGGAGCCAACTTCAGGGGCCAAGAGGGTGCACATAGCACCTCTACCCACCCTCTGCCAACCGATCACCAAAACTGCCTGACATACCAGCCTAGAAGTGGCCGGAGGGGACCTTCTCTCTGCCTCCCTCCCATAAAAGCCATCAACCAATATTCTCCATGTTGTCTAGCAAGTCCAGGAAAAGGCAGTCCAATCTTAACGTTAAAGCTGTAATCGTGATAATAGATTCACTACAGTGCCACAAAGTCTCTACCTGATTGCAAACTGCCAGTGTGCGAGAAGGCCCCAAAATGTCAGAGGTGGAGAAAGGTTTGTCTGGCATGCCAGCAATGCTTAAAAATATGCAATCAGAAAAGAAAGCAGGGTTTGCCAATATTACAGTATGTCTCAGATAACCAATTTACAGACAGTTGTCACTAGACTCTGAAACGGTAGCTGCACACTCAACACACCTAGATGAAACAGAAGTCTGCATAAGTAAAATGGAGGATCTCATCTCTGATCTGTCCAGAGAGAAATAATCTAAAAAAAGAACTGAAGGAGATAAAATACAGAGTCAATGATCAAGAGAATAGATCATGCCAATCAAACCAGAAAGTTGTACAGCTACCAGAAGGAATGGAGAAAAAGAACTCTGAGTGCAAAATACAAACCTGGCTGGTCCAACATTTTAAACTAGGAGAGAAAGCACTCCAGTACAAAATTGAAAGGGCCACAGTATGGCAATAAAGCTAAGACCAGGAAACTGACCAGGAATTTCCTTATAAAATATCTTAGGTGCATTGATAAAGAGAAAATTCTACGGGCAGCCAAGACCATGGGAGCCATCTGGCTTGAGGATGGGCAGCAAGTGACAGTTTTTCAGGACTATAGACACAATCTCCAACAGCAGCATCAAAAGTTCTCAGGAAACAAAAATAAGCTGCAACTTCGGGGTTGGGACTCACCCATCTGTATCGTTCATGGATCCAAATCAGCAGACCGGGATGCCCACCTAGATTCTTCGAGGCTTGCAATTCACCAAGTAATTTATTGAGGAGGAAGATGTAGCCCTGGAGGGAAGATGGAAGGTTAGAGGAACAGCCCCAGCATGATCAAGAGGTATGTCAAAAATGCTTACTTAACTCTTGGGTTCCCCCCCCAACTAAATAAAACACTAAAGTTTCCTCAATCGTAGTTCCCACAGGCTCCCCTAGATATAAACTGTCAGCAGAGCCTACTGCAACAGGCTGTGTGTTTCAGTTTATGACAGCCAAGGGGGTAGTGAGCCAGCCTGTTGTCGTTTAGTTAATTTCAAAGTCTCCGTGAAGCCAGACAAGAAGTTAATAAATTCCCATCACACTGTGCTGACACCAAGGGAACGCTCACTTCATAAAGAGTGGGGAGGGTTATGAAATCCTGGGAACTACAGATCTGTGGCAGTGCTGCAAATTCCAGAATGCCCCAATCACACCTAGGTACATCAACAACCTATTAAGGGGTGCTTAACAACGGAGGCCAGATGTCTATAATAACTTCATCTTTGTGAAATAAATTGCCAAAAAATCATGCCAATCACTACTTAGCAGACCACTTCTTGTGGCAGTAAAGAAGTAGCCACCTTTTCACAAGCCAGGCACTTAAAAAATAAAATGGCTGTCAATTCCTAACACTGCAAGACATCGCTGAGAGAAAGGTAGTCATGATGCCTGTGTGCATTATCTCCTGCCACTGAGCAAATTACCATACTACAAAATTCTAAAATGTATTTTGATATGTTTCATACCTCCCTGTGGGCATTGTTGGTATTATTGGATTGTGTCTGCCCCCCCCGACTGCATCTAGGGATGCATGTACCAGTGGAGAGGGGGCAACAATGATGAAGATGAAGTCCTGAAACTTACAAGGATTGAAATGAATAAGCACAATGTACAAATTACCCTATGGCCAAATGTATACTGATCTATCAAATCAGCAAATTCAGTGTGCATAAAAACAAAATAAAGAAAACACTGTGTGGATGATGTTCAGCTCTCTGTTCCTCATGGCTGCATAGTGGCATCCATTTTCTCACAACTTGGGTGCCACAGAAACAAATGGGTGCTGATCTCTTAGGAAGCAGAACACTATTGAGCAGGGGACCGCTGCAGAGCTATCACGAAAATATGGCACTCGATGACTTCCATAGCTGCAAGCAATGGTTTAACCTGCACATGACTCCCTAAGGTTAGTGGACGCATAGCTGATGTGTGAACTGCCCTCCATGACTGAATCAATGTGTGTAGGTACAAACAGTGGGGGGGAGGGGGGCGTAAGTAACTCAGGGATCTCCCTTAAACAGGACCTGAACAGCAACTCTTCAGAAGCAAATAGACTGCAAAAGACTTACTATGGATTCATAGATTATTGTGTAGGCAGATGGAGGTGCAAGAATGACTGACTAAACATGGGCAAGAACACTCCATACCTATAAATGTCAGATTAAGAAGCAGATTCTTTAAAAATTCAAACCTTTTGAACTTGGTCGGGAACAGGTGTCCATGACCTAATCTCCATACTAATTAATCATTATTATTCCCATAAAAGGCTTTTGTTTCACCCTTTATATTTCACTGCTTTTATCATGGTTACATTTAATTACCTTTTTATAAATAATGATGACCATTAAAGTACTTTGTTACTTAGAGGAATGATGAAGTAATGGTGTCAAGACCTGACGCCATTATCTTGAGATAATACTATTTAGTTTTAGCAGCTGTCTTTAGCAAATAATTTTATGTCAGAGAATTGCTGCCTGCTGTACCACTCACCTCACACCATAACTAGATGAAGTGAGCATGACTGATAGAGTTATAGACCAGCAAAGCAGGAGAAGGAAATTTTACTGCTCATGATTGTTAGTTTATTGTTACACACAGGGAGATTATTGTCGTTTATAGCAGTACCTTATAGTACTAAAATCAGAACAGACACTACCTTGCAATGGAGGGGGTTGTTGTTCCCTAAATTTAGTTGGGTTATGGAGGGTGGAGAAGAGGGGGGGAGATGTTTAAAGGGGGAAAACTCTTATTGATAAGTACAGAATGGATGTCACTTGTAAGGAAAACCACTCATTGGATACTGCTTTGAATGTCAGGGTTATGTTTACTTTGACACCCTTTAGGATAGGGCTCTTCATATCAAACATTACTCACGGGGTGGTGAGCAAGGTAAGTCTGTTCACTGACGACATCAAAATCATAACAGTGGTGGATGGAGGGGAGGGATGAAAGCATCTGCAGGGGGCCCTAAGCAACCTAGAGTAGTGGTCAGAGAGGTGGCAGCTGGGGTCCAATGCAAAGAAGTGTAAGGTTGTGAACTTTGGGGCAAAGAACCCAAGGAGAGAATACTGTCTGGAGGGGGTTAAGCTGGGGATCACTGAGGAGGAGAAGGACCTAGGGTAATGATAACAGGGACCATGAACAACACTGCCCAGTGCAGGAGAGCGGCTGCAAAAGCAAATAAAATGCTGGGGTGCATAGCGAGGGGGGTTTCATCCAGGTGAAGAGAGGTGATCTTGCCCCTCTACAGGTCACTGGTAAGGCCACACTTAGAGTACTGTGTGCAGTTTTGGAGGCCATACCTAAAGCCTGATATCAGGCTACTGGAGGGGGTGCAGAGGATGGCAACAAAGATGATATGTGGAATGGAGGGGGGAGACTATGAGAGCAGGCTGGGAGACCTAAATATGTACACCCTGGAGGATAGAAGGGACAGGTGGGACATAATAGAGTCATTCAAGTATCTGAGAGGAATTAATAAGGATGGGGCAGACAGGGTCTTTCAGCTAAGGAGAGGGAGGGACACCAGGGGACACTGGCTAAGAATAGAAGGGGGAAGATTTAGGAGGGAAATGAGGAGACATTATTTCACAGAGAGGGTGGTAGCAAAATGGTATGCACTTCCAGAATGGCTGGTATCATGTAAATCTGCAAACAGCATTAAAAGGGCATGGGACAGGGAACAAGGAAGAGTGAGGGTGGGGGATGTAGGGGGTAGCAGTGGGATGACAAAGGGGAGGTGGTGGGGCAGCTGCAAACTAGGGATGCTAGCTGCACACCCATGGCTCTTTTCCCCACATAGTACCATGCTATATTTTGAAACGGGCACTTGTTCATGATGAACGTGTAAAAGACATTAACACCGCAGGACTCAGAGCTTCTATAGCCACAATCTGAGTACACCAGTACACCATGAACCATTATTCTATACGATGCAGACATGTCAGGTAAAAAATAAAACTGTAAATCTGACGGTGAAAACAGATGATTTTGAATGTGCCATCTACTCATAATCCTACAGGGACCAAAAAGCCTGAAGTTTACTGCCACCACATTACACAGCAAAAATAGCATATCAAAACCTGTAACATGGGGAATGAAACATACTTAACAGAGATCCAAACCCTTTTTCCTTCCCCATGTTACAAGTGAGTTAACCCTCTCGGGGATTAATGTGTGGCTGGGTGGTTGGAACCACTCGGCCTTCAGCCCCATGATCCAACCCCCCCCCCCAGCCATACAATAATCACCGAGAGACCCACGCTCTGTCGTGGGTTAATCCTTATTTGTAAAATGGGAAAAGGTACAAGGGAGAATTAAGAAACTAAGATCTAATATTGCACTAATGCAACAGACCCATAAGGGAATGAAAGGATTTGAAAAAAAACAAAAACAATTGTGCCTGGAGGCAACTTGGGTGGCAGCCTGCATTCATTTCTAAAGTGAGAGGAGCAGACATCTGGTTACCAAAAAGCTGCAAGAGTTACTTGATCAGCAGCTACACTGATCCTAATGGTAGATATGCCCTGGCACAGTTAGAGCTTTGTACCGGTGAACACCTATCAGTAGGTTCTATATACGATCTCAGTGTTGAAGACCCCAGATTTTATTATAAACTTTCATTAGCTGTGGCACAGTTCAAGGCTCACTGGATCCTAGGGAGGTACTTCAGTAGTGTTAACAATACCATTATGGATTGGTCCAATCCAGCACCTGTTCCTCTGACCCAGAATGCCAAAGCCTTGGGCTAAGTGCAAACAAACTATTCCCTAATTGACATACGAAGGCACTGTAACCCCTCCAGGAAGGTATATAGCTACTTCTCACATTCACATCAGTCATATGCCTGAGTGAAGAGACTATTAACCTCCTCCTCTGGTTACACAGGTAAAATCAATAAACTATGGGCCCATTTTGGTCTCCGACCATGCCCTGCTCTCAATGAGTATGCAAGTAGGGATGCAGAGTCCTCCGCTGTGACCATGGCAACTAGATCCTGTCCTAAAAGATAAGACCTACATAAAATACATCAGTGAAGCTATTACACACTACTTAGCCCTAATTACCCTAGGGGACACATCCCATTCAATTTAGTGAGAGGTCCTTAAGGCCCTGAAGGTCTACATCAGGGGACAAACCATCATAAGAGGAAGGCTGAAGGCTGAAGCAGCTGAGATAACAGAACTGGAACTTAAGAACAAAGCTGACCTCAAACACTTTAAAAGTTACGTGGTTAGATTGGCCCTCCTGCTACTACTGCTCTCAGGCAACATCCACGCTAATCCAGGCCCCCCTCCATAGCAGGGGAGATGTGACCAGAAATCAGGCACACTGACCTTTGCATCACTAAATATCTGCAGTCTGACATCAAAGTTTGACCACCTAGAAGCCTGGGTAGCCCTCCATAATCCAATAATTTATCCAAACCCCCTCCCAGAACAGTCACCAACAGGGTTCTTAAGCCTGGTCACTCTGACCACTTTAGAGCTGATCTCCTCAATGCCGACTGGTCTGCGGTGTTTGGGGCTTCCGACATTGACGGCACACTTGACTATTTCATCCTCCTATTCAATGCGATCTGTGACACTCACACTCCCTTAAAAAAGCATAAGATCAAAGGCTACTTCAACCCCTAAATGAGCCCAGACACCCTTGAATTAATGAAAAATCGTGACCACCTCTGGCATATAGCTAGGGCCACAGGTATGCAATCTGACATCATGAATTACAAGCGGGTGAGGAATAACTGCACCAGGACCATCTGAATAGTGAAAAATTTATACTATAAAGAGGCCCTAACCAAGAACTAGAATGATGGGCAAAAATTCTGGGCAAACCTAAAAGTGGTCACTGATTGGGAGCCCAAAATAGCCCCCTTCATGCTCAGCATTGATTGTTTCCCCATCCTTGACCCCCAATCTGTCACCAGTACCTTCAACAATGCCTTCACTGACCTCCAGAGTGTCCTCCCTGATGATTTCTTCTCCTCCTCAAACTATGCTGCACCCCCCTCAACACCCAGTGCATCCCCTCTTTCACTTCAAGGCCATTACCATTGGTGAAGCCAGAAATTACCTGTATAAAGTGCTTGGTAAGGGGAGATACAGTGGAGACAATCTCGATCTGAAACTAAGCTCGCTCACACTCAAAGAAATTCTGTCCCCTCCACCCATATCTCAACCTCTCACTCCATTCCACAGTATTCCTCCCAAAATGGAAAGCTTCAGTAGTTACCCCAGTGTACAAGTGTGGGGATCATGCTCTCCCTTTGAACTATAGACCCATCTCTATACTTCCACCACTCTCGAAGGCCTTAGAACGAATCATCACAGACCAACTGGTCAAATACCTGAACCAGTCTGAGCGCCTATGCCCTGAACAGCATGACTTCAGGGCAGGGCACAGCACCATCACAGCCCTTCTTGAATTTATGGGCTTCATTCACAAATCCTTTGATCTTGGCCTGCTTGTTGGGGCAACCTATATCGACCTAACAAAGGCCTTTGATATGGTCAACCATGCCCTCCTAGTTGACCAACTCACAGCCTTAGGCCTTGCTCTGGAGGCTGTTACATGGTTCCTCAGTTACCTGCACTGCTGATCACAGCAAGTAAGAATAGGTGCTGTCCTCTGACACCAAACTGGTTCACTCAGGTGTTCCTCAGGGTTCAGTACTGGGACCCCTCCTTTTTAGACTATTTCTAAACTGCCTCCCCCAAGCCTGTCAAGGCCGCATCCTCCTCTACGCCGATGATACGGTTGTCTCCTCTAGTGGCTCAGACCCTATTGCCCTGGAGCAGTAACTACGGTGTGACTTCACCAGTGTAGAGACATGGTTCAAAAATCATAAATTGATAATGAACTACAAGAAAACAAAAACAATGCTGTTCACCAGCTCACAAAACAAACACAGAAACTACCCACTATCAATTTGTGACTGGGATAGTGCCTCCCTTGAATGTGTTCAACACTTCAAATACCTCAGAATCACTATTGGCAGCTCACTCTCCTATGCCCTCCACATTGACAATGTAACTAGAGCTATCAACAAATGCATAGGGGTACTCTACCATCACAAGCAAAGCCTAACCCCGAAGCCCTTATCATAGCTGTTCACAGTTCAGTGGGTTCCCTAGTGGACTACAGTCTGCTGATAAATGGCTCCACCACAGAAACAGCCCTCCAACGCATAAGAACTGCACTCAACAAAGCCTGCAGACTCACCTTAGGTGCGCACCGACTAACTCACATCAGTGTTCTATATGCCATGGCACACTGGCTAACGCTCAGTGACCAACTGAAATATCAATCCTGCCTCCTGGCCAAAAAGATCTGCCTTGGTCAGCTACAACCGGGGGTCCAGCAACTTCTGGTTCCCTTCACAAATCTGAAGCGTCCCTGAAATTCCAAACAGCAGTCCTTCTTAACTCCAAAATCTTGTACATCTCAAGGACAAAGGTCCTTTGCCTACCGGACTCCATTGTGGTTCAGCTTCCTCCAGGAGAACATTGCTCGCCTGACCACACTATGTTCCTTCAAAAGGAACCTAGAGAACCTTATTATATGTGAATCCCATCGCGCCTGCCATCGCTAGCACTAAACAAAGTCACATCCTTCCCTTCTCCCTACTACTGAACTTATTTTACTCCCTCTTTTGCATGCTGCACTTGGGGCTCACCCCCTACCCCTTTTCCTTAGCACTTAGTAATGCTCTACCACCCTCTTGTTCTGACAACTAACAGGGTCACTGCTGGGTTCAATAATTTGCCTGTTTCTGGTGTGTACCAGACTGTGTCTGTAACCTTATCCTGTTTGTACCCTGTATATTTGAATCCTTTGTATAAAACCCATTGTACTGGAATGTTTTCTTCTTATCCTGTTGTACCATGTTTTCTTGTACTCCATTGTATACTATTATACCAGTTGTCTGAAATGTTTTCAATGTGGAACCTATGTAAAGAGCTCTGAGCTCAAATGGTTTAATCAAACAGTAGAAAGAAAGAAAGAAAGAAAGAAAGAAAGAAAGAAAGAAAGAAAGAAAGAAAGAAAGAAAGAAAGAAAGAAAATGTGAGAAAGTTCATATGCTCAGACCCTGTCCATTAGTATACCAAGTGATTCAAAAGCTCAAATAGCACTATAACTATTTCAGGAGTACACAGCTAGAAAGATCTATATGGTTAGGTCAAATAGGCCCATACTTTGAAGGTGACAAAGCGGGCAAACTTCTTTCATGGCAGCTGAAAAAGAAGGAGCAAGACCAAATAAAGAAGCAAATAAAAACTCCTGGAGGGTTCTTATCTACTCAGAAAGAAGGTATTGGACAGGTTTTCTCATAGTTCTATAAGACTTTATATACCTCTGAGGTCTCTGTCACACAAGGCTAAATTAAAAATGTCCTAAGGAAGGCACAACTTCCTCCCTTGGCTGCCCCATAGATATCCCAGCAACTAGACCAACCACTGTGCTGGGAAACAATTGTAAGAACAATTAAAAGAAAAGAGGGGAAGCTCTAGGCCTGACAGCCTTCATTAAAGCCTTTACACCTATCCTTATTGACCCACTGTATGATATGGTTCAGTAAAGCCTCACCCATGGGGAACTGCCATCTCTTCATGCGGTTTACCATTATAACGGTACTTTCAAAACCAGGCAAGAACCTTGCCTTATGCATCTCATATCAACCCATTTGCCTACTCACTTCAGATTATAAAATCCTCATGAGGGTGATAGCTGCTTGTCTTGAACTGCTACTTCCACAGTGTATACATCCTCACCAAAGTGGGTTTGTCCGGGGCAGGCAGGGAAAACATAATATCCACAGATCCCTAAACATACTCCTTGAATTGGCACAACACCCAAATTCCCATGGTGCAGCATTCCTTGCCTTGGACATGGAAAAAGCTTTTGACCATGTGAAGTGCAGGTACCTCTCCACATCTGTTGATCTAGATTAAGGCCTTGTGTACTGTATGAATCCTACTGCCCTGTTGCTGGTCAATGGCTTCCTCAACCCTTCCTTCACCCTATCCAGGGGAACAAGACAGGCATGACCCATTCTATTCTGCATATTGTCCCTTAAACTGCTAGTAGCTGCTATCCAAAACCATCCAAGAACAGAGGGATTTGGGAGCAAAAATGAGCACAAAGTTTATTCACCGGGGGACCGGGACATCTCTCAGGAGTACCCACTCAAACGCGGCCTCTACATCTGGCCCGAAACCACTTTACTCTGGGGAGCACAGTTACCAAACACCCTCTCTCCGAACCCAAGGAACTTTCCAGCCCTCCAGATCATCCCCCGGGGGGAGGGCCTCCCTCACCTACCTGGTGGCCTTTCTGAGATTAAAGGGTCAGTCTTAGATCAGATGAAAGGGCTCGGGAGAGCCCGTTGGAAGGAAGATCCTGCCTTGGGATGTAGCCTTTGGCTCCTGGGGCCTCTGCTCCTTCCCTGTTTCCTCCAGGGTGTTTTTGTATGCTTGTACCCCATTACCATGTTATCCTGAGGACCCAAAAGAGGTAGCGCATGCGCATGGAGGTGCGCATGTATACCGCAGCTGCAGTCCACAGCCTCATCTGCCCTCCCCTGGCCTACTGCCAGGGCTCCTTGAATGTGACGCTGTCAACCCAGCCTCCACCAGGAGGCAGCAAAACCCCTAGGAGCCCCTCAGATCCCTCCTGAGGATGAAAGCTGACTGTCAGCAGCCCAATCAGATCCTCACCATCCCCTCCTGGCTGACCCCTGGTGCCCTGACCTCATATTCGAACCAGGGTCGCCAGCATGGAGTGAGGTGTGGCGTCCAGCATCTCAACCCTCAGCGCCACCGGGCCAGCCTAAAGTGTCACTTTTTGCTAATGATTTATTACTTTACTTGAAAGATCCAAACAAAGGGCACCCCAATGTATAAAGCCTCATAAAAGAATATGGCTCCCTGTATGGACACATAATCAACTGGATTAAAAGTGAAATTATGCAGATGGAGGCCATAGAAAGGGATTATTTGGCCAATAATTCTCTTGGGTTGCAGGTGGTGGACAAGATTAAATATATAGGGGTGCTTATTCCAATGAAGCAGCATTATTTGCTGCACATAAATTATTGCCCTCTTATACAGTAGCTCACCAGACAGAAGAATGTGAGAGATGGAAAGATCTTCCCTTAACTCTCGTAAGATGGATCAACACAATCAAAAGTAATGCACTGCCACAGTGTTTTTATGTGTTCCAGTCCCTACCTGTACATATTCCAAATAAGATTTTTAAACAATTGAATGCTATAATCCATAAATTCCTACTTCCTACTGGAAGAGGGTAAGGTGGTCTACCACATTTTAAAATGTAGTATTGGACTGCCCAGCTATTTTTACTCCTCATGGGGGAATCTCCAGTTGTGCCTGCCTGGATGTTGATGGAAGGAGATCAGGTGTGGAGTGACCTCCATAGGGATCTGCTCTCCTCTATTAGTGCCAGGAAACAACACAGAGCAAGCAACAATCCCTTAACCCATTTTCTGATATGGGTCTGGGATACCATACACGTCCATCTAAAGTTACCCCAAAATACTTCTCAATGTGCCTTCACAGTCTCTGTACTAAAATACACTCCTAACCATTCGGCCTTCATACAACGGGGAATCCGGGGGCTGGGGGGGAGAAGAAAGGAATAACCTTTATAATGCAGTTGTATGAGGGTGACAGACATATCCTTCAGGGAGCTAAACACTCTTTGGAATGTATAGGGTAGGTCCAGAGGATCTCTTTTACTACAAGTGCAACACAGAGTCTTCAGCCTACTAATTACTCTGTTACATTGACTTGCCACCTCCCCTTTGGAAGAAGAGCTCAATCAGCCATATTCATAAGGAAGCAGTATAGTGCAGTGGGTTAAGGCTCTGGGCTTCAGATATGGAGACCTGAGTTTGAATCCCACACCTGCCTAGGTGCATACTGTGTGATCTTGAGCAAGTCACTTAACTTCCTTGTGCTTCCAGGTCGCATCTGGAAACAAGCTTCAGCTTAGTGTGCCGCTCCTGGTTAAACAATGTTCCCTATCCCCTAATCAAACTCTAAGCATCTTTCTGTATACTATAGGCTCCTAATGGGCATTTCCCACTCCCCACAACAACAAGTTAAACAAAAGTGGGACGAAGATCTGGGCTTAGTAATTACTGCGGCTATTTGGGTGGAGGCTGTAAAACACTGCAATAACTTCACTAAAAACAACAGACTGAGGCAGATCCAGTTGAACTTTCTTTATAGGGCCTACATTCCATCTCAAAATATGCACCAACTCAACCCAGCGATAACTAAGGAATGTCCCAAATGCAGGGTGGAAGAAGGAGCCTATTTACATATAATAATTCTATGTCCTAAAATCACTAGAGAGTGGCACTAAGTTCATAGAACTATGACAAGAGTGTTAGTCACTAGCCCTCCCAGCTGCTCCCTGGAATTCACCCTGGGGGTAGATACAAATAGGCATTCTCTCAAAAGGCACCTCCCTCACTGGTCTCTGGTGCTTATGACTGCCTAGAAAACAATCACCCAATGTTGGATCTCTAAGAATTCCCCTACCATATAACAGTTGGCTCACAACCATCTTATCTGCCTGAAAATAGACATGGTCTAATCCACTGCTACAAGTAGCTGGAGTAGTTTTACCAAGATTTGGGGGAAAACTTGAAAAAGCCATAGAGGAGAATGCATTCCCCTTATAACTTAAGGCCGCATCCTTTGGTTTCATAAATTCATTACCAACTGTACTCTCTGAATTGTTTACTGCATGTTGGGGCATCAGAAGACGGTGTCATAAGTCAATAGTTCCCACACAGTCTATTCACCCAGTGCTTTCCTGCATGTACTGTAAGTATAAATTAATGTTACTAGCACTATTTATTACTTCCAGTAAATAACTAGTTTACCTACAATTGTACTGTGAATGATTATCTGTTTACTGATTTCATCCAGTTCATTCTGTACTACTGTTTGTACTGTAATTTATATTTCAATAAAAAATGTTTTATAAAAAGAAGGGGTAGCTAATAAGCTTCAAAATGATGAGGGGACCTACAGTTAGGGTCTTTGAAATGAGGATATAAGTTTGTTTCTCCCTCCAACTGTACCTAGAGCAGCTGGAGGTCGAGAGGTTGGGTCTGCATCTGGAATCACACCTCCCCCCAATGATCACCATCTACCCAGTACCCCAGCACTGTGAGAAACACTCTGCTTAAGGATGCTTTCACCTCTGGTCAATCAGGAGAGATGTGGACAGGGCCCAATTTCCAATGCCAAAATTTGAGCTCTCAGTCTGGGTTTAGCACTGGCTATGGCATGTCCCTCCAGTGACAACTTGAGCAGCAAGGAGTTGAGAGGTTGGATCTGCAACAGAAATACAATCTCACTCCCAACAATTCCCATCTCCCCGGCACCCTAGCACCACAAGAAAAACTCTGCTTCAGGCTGCCCTCACCCCTCACCATTCAGGAGAAACTTGAGCAGAGCCGAATTCCAGTGCCAAAATGTGAACTCTGTGGCTGGATTTAATGCTATTTATGGCATTTCCCTCCCAAAGAAACTGGAGCAGTAGGGGTTCAAGAGCTTGCTTTTGCATTTGAATCCCACCTCCCCTCAACAACTGCCATCTCTCCAGCACCCCAGCACTGAAGTAAAGACTTTGCTTTAGTTTAGACTTGCCCTTGGCTAATCAGGAGAGACATGGATGGAGCCAAATTCCACTCATCTGTGAGAGCTCCTGATGAATGGACCTCTGCACAGTGGGACAGAGAACTAACAGCTGAAGAATAAGGGAGTCTACCATGGGCATCATTCTGTGGTAACAGCCATCTGCTGGACATGCTGCTCATTTCCAGGTATGAATATCATGTGGATATCATACATTATGCATTTATAATTACTGGGTCTCCTTTTTTTCCATAGGGAAACCGGGTTATAATTTTGTCGTTATAAACAGCTGGTTATAACAGTGAACATGCACCTGGTTTCCCTAATTCTGCACTTGCGCCAGCTACATTCTTCCTCATCTCTGTGCCGTTGGCTCACCAACCAAGAGAGATTCCACTACCATTAAGACTTGGTGGTATTTTTTTTAAGCAAATTCACTGGGCTAACATCCATAAATGGAACTAATTTAAATAGAAAAAGAAAAAGAAAAAAGCTTAACATTTACTCTGTGTTGGTGCTTGTGACCATGAACCGTGCTGAAACCCAACCAGTCTGCGGTCATACAGGAAGTGGTTTTATTTTATATAATTTTTGTGGTAAAAAAATGATACCCAGCAATTATACAAAATAAAACATGGGGTTGTGTGTGAAACTCAAATTTTACACACACCCTTGGTGTTGGATGCTTTAATAAACCCCTTGAGCTTTGCTGTCATGGTTTACGTAGCATCCAACACCTGGGGGGAGGAAGATTCTTGTTAACTCATTGTCTCCCAGCAGACGCCTATAGTCGTCAGTAAAATACACTGGTGTGTCCTGAGGACGTCTGCAGAAGTCAGCTACTGACTCCCAGAGTGCCCTTGCAACGTCTGGAGAAGTCACTTATATATTTTAACATATAGTGTAACAGAATATAACATATATTTGACTACATAGCACCGTTGAAAAGGTAATTTTATGCTGAACAGCTTTGTCACTGATATTTTGTGCATATCATGTATACTTTAGGAGTTATTTGCATTTGTTTATGGTATGATGTGTATGGCTTATGTTGCCTGTTTTAGTGAAAAAAATATTTTTTGTTGTTGTTTCAACCAGCTTAAAAACAAAACAAAATTACATATTATTATATGCATACCACCATTGGGAAGGTAATTTTGTGCTGAACAACTTTGCCACTGAAATTTTGTGTATATCATGTATACTTTAGGAGTTATTCACATTTGTTTATGGTATGGTGTGTATGGCTGATATGTTTTCCATCAAGATTCACCTAAGCAGCTTGAATAAATTTTACTTTTTTGGCACTTCAGCAGGTATAAAATAAAAACCATATTGATTACAACTGGTTGCATAGCACCATTGGAAAGGCATTTTTGTGCTCATCAACTTTCATGCTGATACTTTGTTAGTATCATGTATACTTTTGGAGTTATATGCATTTGTTTATGATATGGTGTGTGGTTGAGATTCATCCCTCAAATCTCACCAAAGCACCTTGACTAAAATGAGGAAAAATTACGTTTTATAGTAAAAAGATATCCTTTTTTTAACAAACATAATACTAAAAAAAATCTAATGTCTGTATGCTTAATTTGGTGTTGATATTTTACATATTTTCCAACAAAAAATGGCTTATGTTGCCCTTTTTTAGTGAAAAAAATATTTAGTTTGCTCTTTCGACCAGCAGAGAAAAAAATAAAATTACTTATTATTACATGTATGCCACCATTGGAAAGGCAATGTCGTGCTGAATAACTCTGCCACTCATACTTTGTGTCCAGCGTGTACAGTTATTGAGCTATTAGCATTTGTTTGCGACATGCTGATTATGGCTTGATTTTGCTTAGTAAGGCCCAGGATTAACTGTTAAAAGTATACAGGAGATTCAGGAGGCAAGTGGTGTAATCTCAGAGTGAGCCTGTGGAGGTAATGAGTTAACCACACAACCCTATATATTATTCTCTATGTCACTAACTTTACATACCGTTATGGGTGATATTATGTCTATACTTGTACTGCTGTGCTATGGCATCTCTATAGGTTGCACAATGTAATGTTACATGTTTTCCTCAGTGTAATCAAGGGCTTGCTGTTTCTCTAGCAGTGTACTCCCCAGGCTGTAACCAATAGCCTGCATTATATAATCCAACTCCAGGTTGCAGTCAAACAGTCTGCATTACACAATACAACCCCAGGTTACAATCAGCAGCCTGTTTGATATAATCCAAATCTATAAGTGTGCATTCTCTCTCTTGTCTTGGTACTCTATATATTTTAAATCCTTAGCCAAATCCTAACCATATATATTGGGCTACTTTGTGTGCTCCCTCTCTTGAGGCCACTTACTTTATGCTCTGATCTGTTGTTTTGCAGCAATAATGTTTCTAGCATTTCATACCAATGATTTATTAGGCTACTCTTGACTCCTTGTGAAGGTACCCACCACGTTTAGAGCTAATCGTCTGCATTTACTTTACTGGACTGGTTGCATACTACGTACTTGTTTGCCTTTTTTGTGCAAAGTTGTGGACTGTATTGCACAGCCATTTTTATTAAGCTGGCTATGCACTATCTGTCAGAGTGCTCCCTCTGTCTGTAATTATTTAACTGCATGCTCTATTAAGGCTTGGCCCACTCTCTATCAAGGTACCTTTTGTCTTTTTTATTTTGTAGACATTTCTGTATAGGTATATTTTCTGGTTGGTTATATTTTCCTATTGGTTTCTGACTCCCTATCTGGGTGCCTGGTTTATTCTAAATCTTTAGCAATTGTGTCCATTAACTATATTTGTAACCTACATTCATGAACAAAATGGGTAGTGTTTCACATCTCATATATTTGATAGGGTTCCTGGTCCTGTCCACAGTGCTTGCAGACTCAGTCACCATACTTCCTACACCTCAGACATAATGCAGTTTCTCAGATTCTAATTGCAGTTTTCACTTATCAGCAGCTTTGCAACTCTCTTGCCATTCCCACAATCCTATTTGTTTAGTAAAGGGCAAATTCATCGTATTTTTGAAAGTTTCTGAGGGTCACGCTTATCCTCCCCTCTTCCCCAGGATTCCCATGTAAAGCCCCCTTCCCCCATCCTGGCACTAGAAAGTCTTTTCCTTTTATCAGGGGTTATTGAACCTAATCCTGTGCCTCTACAATCCTTTCTCTCACCACTTGACAAAGTGTAACTTAAGGGAACCAAAATCACCCGTCTCAATGTTTGGAGCATGCTAACTAATAAGCCAGACCTTGACTCCTGAATGACTATCTACTCCCCTGACATGCTGAGAGTCACTGAGACCTACCTAAAGCTGAATATTCCTGACTCTACCTCTGCTTTAACCAACTACAACATTATTTGTGTGGACAGGATGCCTCTCAAGCCGGGTGGTGGTCTTCTCCTGTATTACAGGAACCACCTCAATATAACAGTACAGCCCACACCTGCCTTAGAAACCCCATATAAAATTCTTCATTGCACCTTTCTTTTGGGGAAAGTAGACAAACTACATATTATTTGCCTCTACAACTTCCTGCCCAAAATGGGATCCCCGCCAAACTGCTGTCTCCAACATCTTCTCCCCCATTATCTGACAAAATTAGGTTAAAACCATGGGTGACTTTAATCTTGACTGGCTGGGTCCCCCCCAAAAAATCCTACGATGCCTTCACTAGCAAGCTTGACCTCAAACAACTTCTTTCCAACCAGATCCACCTCTCACCTAAAAACGGGAAGCATATTCTCCTGGATCAGATGTTCTCTAATAAATCTAACAGAATTCTACCAGCAGGGGTGTTGCCCGGTGCCCAGAGCAACCACTCTCCCTCATTCTGCATCTTGAAAGTCAGAGCATCCAAAGCACCTCCCAGAATACTTTCCCTGCATGACCTCTTTCTCCATGAATCTCCCTCCCTCTCTCCTCCATGAACTGTCATTAATCAATTGATATCCAATACTCTCTTCCATTGAAGTGAACACTGCCTTTAGTATCCTACAATTTCTCCTGTCTCAAGTCCAGAATAAACTGGCTCCTATCATCAAGAGAAGGGTTAAAGGAATCCCCACCAGGTGGCTTCACAGGGACCTCCTCTTCCTATTCAAAATCAAGGACAAAAGCTGGCTTGCTTTCAAAGCCTCTGCCAACCCAGTGGGCTGGCTTGCCTACAAACACCTATGCAATATATGTAAAAAGGCCTCTTGCCTAACCAAAAGCCAATATTGCCTTGAACAACTAATTGCCTCTTCTGGGAACCCTCTGGGTTTCTGAAGGCATGTTAAATGCATTCTCGGATGCCCATCTAAGAGCCATGCAAAAGACTTGTTAATTGATGTGGTCCACTGTAACAACCCTGAAACCATTTCCAATGCTTTTTAATTCCACTTCATGGACCATTCACCCTGCATAATGGTTAACCTCTTCCAGGCTCCCTTACCACCACTGCTTCCAAACCCATTATTTTTTCTTAAGCTGGTGTCCCCTAGAGAAGTCTTTAAGTTGTGTAGGTCCCTTCCTAATGAAGGTAGCAAAGAACAAGAAAGGATTCTACCAAGACTGTTTCACCTGAGTGCTCCCATATTTGCCTCCCGCATTACACAAATTTTTAACTGATCCCTCTCCTCTGGCATAGTCCCTCATGACTGGAAAACTGCAAAAATCAGTCCAGTTCTAAAAAAGGAGGACCCTAAACTTCTAAATAATTACAGGCTTATTGCACTTCTTCCGATGCTCAGTAAATTACATGAAAGGGTTGTAGCCTCCAAATTGACCATCTTTTTCTAGGCATATAATCATCTCATGCCCAGTCAGCATGGATTTAGAAAAAAATCAGCACCACCATGCCCTGACCCATCTTACAAATGGCATCAAATGTGCCATGGGTGGGAGCTCCTTTACTAGAGTCATTTTTATTGACCTTGCCAAGGCATTTTTCACCAATGATTACACATTGCTCCACTCCAAATTAGTTTCTGTGGGCACCTCTATCCAAATAGTCTCATGGTTCATGAACTATCATTCTGGGAGACAGACATATGTTCACTTTAATAGTGCCATATCTACCCTTATCCCAGTAATTATCGGTGTCCCTCGGGGTTCCATATTTTGTCCTGTACTCTTCTCTATTTTTATAAATGACTGTCTCTCACTCCCCTGCTGCTCACTGATCATGTGTGTGGATGATATTGTATTGTAGTTCAGCTTCCCTCCATCACCACTGTTAATTCTCAATTTCAAGAGGATTTCTCTCTGGTCCAGGCCTGGCTCATTAAAAACAAATTGATCCTTAGGTCCTCTAAGATTCAAGCTGTGCTATTCAAGTCTCAGGCCACACTCCAGTACTGCACTGAATCCCCTTCTATCCTTTGTCAGGATGGGTTTTCCATATCAACAGTGACATACTTTAAATATCTTGGATCACCCTTGATCCTGTCCTGAATTTCTCCTTCCATATCTCCCTTGTTTGCAAGGCAGTTAACTCCAGGCTTTGCATAGCTTACTGTGCCACACACTCCCTCATACCCAAGGCCAGGCTTGTGATTGTGCAGTGTGTCCTCCTCCCCTGTCTTCAGTACAGACAGCTTATTTTTTCACATGCATCCAAATCATCTCTAAGCAAGTGGGAGGTGTCCTACAATAAATTCTGTCACTTCTCCCTATCCATCACACAAATCATGCATCACTTTACCCTATATGTCACCCTGGGATGGCTCTCCGCCTCTGCAGCTCAATCCTAATCATTAAGGTGTTTTATTGATAAACTACTAAGAGTTCCCATTCCTCCTATGTATTTCCCACCAGTGCTACACCAGGTCTACTTGCTCAGATCAACTGTTGCTGCCCTCATTCATGTTCCTAAGTGCTCATCTGAGATGTGGGAACAGGCCTTCACTGTCTTTGCACCAAAACTTTGGAACTCCCTTTCACTTGAGATTCATAATCTTCCCTTGGATGTACACTTCAAAGGTGCTTTCTTTAGACATCCAATGCAGTCAGCCTCATGCTACAGTGTTGAATAGCTCCAGATGTCTTCCCTGAACTTTGTTATATACTTTGTTCACCCCCATGTCCTGGGGCAAGTCCCCTAGCTATAGTGTCATAACTATATATATATATATATATATATATATATATATATATGGGGGCATGGCCAACCACCAAGCTTAATGGACCCCTGAGCTAGGAGCACTTGCAATCCCCACCGCACACCCTAGTTAAACCCGGCTCATACCTGCTTTCTGTCACCCCTCTTGCTCCATGTGGCTAAAGGAGAGTCTCACCCTCTCGTAGCTCCGTTCTGGATCCCCGCCCCACTCGGGAAGTACCCGATATATCCATTGCCTGTCTACCTATCTGGCGGCCTGTCCTACCGTTAAAATGGAGCCTTCTTCCTCCGCATCACATTCAGAGGGTGGCCTGGCAGAAATACGGCAGATGTTCACGGAGTTATTGCATCGCATGGACAATCTGGACAGTGCTACGTGGAAAAACACCACAGATATAGTAGATTTATTGCAATGGGCTGGCATAACAGAACACAGACTATCAGAGGCAGAAGATGGCTGCCAGCGAACTGGGGCACGAGTGCTGGATCAGGATAGGCTTATTCATCAGTTATGGGCCAGGGTAGAGGATCTAGAAAACCGTAGCAGACAGAACAATTTGAGATTTGTGAGATTTCCTGAGGGCTGTGAAGGACCTGTTGTTATCTGCTTTTTACAAAAGGAGCTCCCCCCCATTGGGCTGGCACTCTGAAAACCCTCCAGAGATTGACAGAGCTCACAGAATGTTGGCACCCACACAGCTCCTGGAGATCGTCCTCGTACCACACTGGCCCGCTTTCTACGGTTCCAGGACCGGGAATCCATCACTAGGCTGGCACACCAAAAAAAAAGAACTTATATGGAACAGCCATAGGATTCAGATCTTTGCGGATTACTCTCAGGAGCTAACTGCATGCCGCAGGGCCTTTACTGCAGCACGTCGGGCCTGCGCTGACTTGGGGTTAGAATATTCATTGAGATACCCAGCTTGTCTCCGCATTATTTTGAATGGATCGCCGTGACTATCTGACAGTCCGTCAGCCGCTGAGAAATTCTTGGCAGCTCCTAAGCTAAATCGGGGTGTACACAGGGAATCTCTGGACTCAGGGGCCACAGCCATGGAGACTTCTGTGCTAGCATTTACAACCCCCTCCTCTGGGTCCACTCATCCTGTAGCCCCACAGCCCAGGACCCCTTCTCGCTCTGCCCCTCAGAAATCCCCAGGGAGCAAAAAGAAAAATAGAAGGCGGGCTCTTCTTGATGGGGCTCATATTGATAAGACCCCCCCTGGCTCCGTTCCCAGAGTCATAGTGCCAGTCCTGATTCCATGGCCTCACACTCCTCCATACAGTCAGACATGAGCAATAATCAATTTTGAGCCTTAATGGACCTTCCGACAGATGGATCTCAACTGGACCCACCTTTGCCTCCTAGACTGTCTCCTAAGGGTAATAAATCCCATGCTGCACGCTAGCTCTCCTGGGCGGATGCTGCAGAGTCGCTTACTCCTGAGGCCTCCACCATTATGGATGCTGCTTCCACCTACCCAACACCCTTTTGTTCTGCAGCAGCCCCCGCTAAATCTGCGGGCTGAATGTGACTGGGACAGTTTTTTGTTATTCTCTGTTTTTTTTTTCCTCTCATTATAGCAGTATCGGCAGTCAGCCGTGCTCTCTGTCCTCTGGTATGTGCCCATTATACATGGGTGTTCCTGGTACTATAGGCTGGGGGATGAGGATTCAGAGAAATGATTCCCTCTCTGGTCATTTATTTATTTTATCCCTCCTCAGAGTGAGCACGACTAGGTGACAACTAGTCATGCATAGTACGTGGCAGTCTCTCCCTGTTGACCCTCTAGCTCTCTACAGCCCTGCAGCTTGTAATTACTACATGGTGTGATTGGTGGGGGCAGGGGGGGGCTAGTCCCTCAAATGACTGGGAATTAAATTTAATGCAGAGGTTTGCTACTTTAGTTGAATTGATGGCGCAGGTATTGTGTACTGGTGGGATATTGCGTAAGAGAGTCTTCTGGGCAGTGGGTTGTCCTACTTCTCTCTTGCTGTAGTTAGATAACTACCTACCTCCCAGTGATCCCTGCTGGTATCTGGGCCAGAATTCGGTCGATGCGTGCAGCAGGAGCTGATCTGTTAGGGGGGAGGGGTTTGGGGAGGGGTAGAGGGTCTCTTACATTTGTGGTTATTCAAAGTTATGGTTGCTGTTTGTAGTTAATGTTCAGGGCCTATTGAGCCCTTTTCAGAAATGTGTAGTTATATATGCTGTTAGTAGTTTTGGCATTCTGAATTCTGAGATTTTGACCTACTTCCATCAAGGCTGTTTTAAGAGAAAGGGTTCCCATCTTGGGGGATTGTGTCTCTGGCCTTGGTGCTTTTGGATACATATTGGTTCTGCCATGATCCCACCCAGGTCAAATGGAGACTAATCTTATCTCCTGGAATGTCCGAGGACTTAATTCTCCCAATAAACAGAAGAAAGTCTTGCTCCATTTGAAAAAGCTCAGTCCTTCGGTAGTCCACCTTCAGGAACTGAAACTCTCCTCAGCCGAAGCGAGGAAGCTTAGACAGGGTTGGGTAGGGGAAGAGTTACACAGTGTGGCAGATTCTCACAAGTGTGGGGTCTCTATACTTCTACATAAAACCCTGGGGTAGAAAGTTAAAAGACATATCCACGATACAGAGGGGGAGATGGATCATGGCTGAAATGGAGACGTAAAGGCCGCTAGTCTAGTTAATCTATCGCTAACCAGGATGGTCCCCTTTTTTTCCATATGATTAACCAGGCCCTTACGGATTTTAACACTCACAAAGTCCCTATTTTATTGGGGGGTGATTTAAACCTGGTGCTCAACCATTCCTTTGATAGAAGCAATAAGGCCCCCGAACCACATAGGCAGGCAAAAAAAGCCCTCCTGAGGCTAATGGATGAACATGGTCTGCTGAACGCATGGAGAGTCTTACACCCTTGAGTGTGGGGTTACACATGCTTCTTGCAGACACATGGTTCATTCAGTAGACTTGACCTATGGCTACTCTCTACTGGACTCTTTGACAAGGTGTCTACCTCTTGTATGCACCCCATTTATGTTTCAGACCATGCCCCTCTGGAAATTCAGGTTAAACTGGGACAGGACCACCCCTCTTCCTCCTCCTGGTGTTTGGACCCCCTTCTCCTGGAGGATGAGGACTTTCAGAAGTGGCTGGGCCTGGCAATTGCTGAATATTGGACTAACAATGATAATGGGGAGGTCTCGGATACTACCCTATGGGAAGCCTTCAAGGTGACAATAAGGGGTGGGATAATGGCCTTTGCCTCAGCTAGGAGACACCGCCGGGAGGCAGATCAGAAGGCTTTAGAAAAACAACTTTATCTCCTGGAAACTCAGTATAAATCTTTTCAAGACAATCCTCCACCTCAGTCTCTACTCGCACAACTAGCGAGTACCAGAAATTCCCTGAATGCTCACCTAACCCGCCAGCTAGACTGAATCTTAGGCGGGTTAATCCGCCTACTGGGAGGGTGGGGAAAAGGCTAGTAAACTCCTGGCATATCACCTTAAACAGCAGCAAATGTCCAAGAGGATACATGCCTTAAGGGATCATACCGGGGTTCCGTGTTATTCCACTGCAGAGGTCAATAACATTATGGCTCAGTTTTATAGGCAGTTATATACTTCCCCTAGCCCCTCTAGTCTGCCCTCTATTCAAAAATTCCTGGATTCATTACCCATCCCCAAGCTCCCTCCATCTGATGTTAAAGTGTTGGAAGCCCCGATCACTGTGGAAGAAGTGGATAGGGCTATTCAATCTATGAACCTTCGTAAAGCCCCCGGGACCGATGGACTCCCCATTGATTTCTACAGGGTCCAGGATGTTAACCTTGCTCCATATTTAGTCCGGATGTTTAGGCATTCCTTACTCACAGGACTTTAACCCCCATCTCTAAGGGAAGCCACTATCACTGTACTCCCCAAGAAGGGGAAGGATCCTCTGTCCCCGGGTAGTTATCGTCCTATTTCCCTCATCAATGCAGATGCCAAAATCCTGTCCAAGGTTCTTGCCAGCAGACTAGAGCCTCTCTTACCAGGGCTGATTCATCCCTCCCAAGCTGGCTTTGTAAAGGGACGTCTGGGGTCTGATCATCACAGAACTCTCCTCTCAATAATGCACTATTCCAAACTGTCAAAAAAACACCTTGTTGCTTTAGCCGTTGACTTTGAAAGGGCGTTTGATTCGGTAGCGTGGTCGTATCTGTTTCATACCCTTTCCTCAATGGGGGTAGGACCTGTTTTTCTCTCCTGGATTAAACTATTATATGCCTCTCCCCTGGCTAGAGTTTTGACTAATAGCAATCTATCAGTGCCTTTCCTATTGCAGAAAGGTACAAGACAAGGTTGTCCTCTTTCCTCCCTCCTATTCATTTTTTGCCATTGAACCCCTGGCCATTGCACTTCAGGAAGCACCCTCTATCCCTGGAATACTGATGGGAGGCATTACCTTAAAGACATTTTTATATGCTGACGATCTGTTGGTCACTACAGAATGCACCCCCACAGGTGATCCAACCTATTTTACATATATTGAATGTATTTTCTAGAATATCAGGCCTTAGGATCAACCATACCAAAACTGAGGTCCTCCCTCTCAATTCGGTACCCTCTGGTATAGACATTGCGGCCTCGGGTCTCAAATGGTCCCCTAATGGTATAAAGTATTTGGGTATCATCCTACACCCTAATTTGTCCAAAATGCTCACAGCCAACTTTTCTCCATTGGTGGAGCTGATTAAAGAGGACACGGCTCGTTGGAAAGCCTTAAGGCTCTCATTAGCCTGGAAAATAGACTCCATCAAGATGATGGTGGCCCCAAAGTTATTATATCTGTTGTCCCATCTCCCTATACCTATTCCTTCTAAATGGTTTCAAAAATTGGATGCCGTCATTGGTAATTTTCATTGGGAGGGCTCCCGACCATGGTTTAGTAAGCTTAAACTTCGTCAGCATTGGAGCAGGGGGGGTTGGGGACTTCCATGGTTCCAGGGGTACCACATGGCCTTTGTCTCAGCCCAGACCACTTTATGGTTCTCTAACACTGGTCCCACTTCACCTACTTGGCTCCCTTTGGAGGCATCATTATTACAGGCCCCTTCTCCCGCGGTAGCGCTGTACAGTAAAATAAATCTCCCTTTAAATCTTCCTCCTCACATTCTAGTGTCCATTCAATATTGGCAAAGAGTTCTAACTCTTTTAGGCCAGGATCTAACTCTTTGGAGGTTATGCCACTACGGAACAACCATGCCTTGGTAGTGGGTGGTAGTATGATCCGCTGGAAAGCTTGGGAATCGCAGGGTATCTCTTTAGTTCAAGATTTATTGCTCCCAGATTCTAGTTCAATGGATACTTTTGAGGCATTAAGATCCAAATACCACCTCCCGTCTTCACATTTTTGGAGATATCTCCAAATTAGAGATGCCATCACCCACCTACCCAATTATTCTAAAAATAAAGGGTCGCAATCAATCCTATTACACTCTGGTTATGTCACCCTAGGAACAGAGCTAGTGTGATCTATAATGCCCTTAGAGGTGCTGTTGCAAACCCTACCTTGTCAGCTAGAGCCCAATGGGAAAAGGATTTTCATTCTCCTATCTCTGAGCTCCAAAGGGACCATGCTTGGGTGAGATTACATATGTCGTGTAGGGATGGGCGCACCCGTCTCATTATGAACAAAACCCTCCACAGGTGGTATAGGGATCCGGTTAAACTCAAAAAGATAGGGCTCCTCCAGCATGACACCTGCTGGAGATGTGGCAGTCAAGATGCTCACCTTTTTCATATACTTTGGGAGTGTCCTAATCTCTAGCATTTCTGGACAACAATTCAACATATGTGTGCTTTCCTGTTCCCTCAAGTAGTACCGGATCCCCCTCTTCTCCTTTTAGGTTGTGCCCGTTCTCATACACCCAAGCATTGTCCGGGGGCCCAGTGGATCACAGCTGTGGGGGCGATAGCCAAAAAGCTTATTCTAATGAGGTGGCGGTCCCCAGAGGTCCCATCCTTCTGAGAGTTCCTTCAGGCATTAGCCCAAGGAGCTATATATGAGAGGCTCTCTAGTTCTGCAGGGGGCTCACTGGTCCAATTTGACAAACGGTGGCAACCATATCTCAGTTCCAAGTACTGTCACGATGTCCAATCCTAGGTGGTCTATAATTCCCGAGTGGCCCCTGTCTGGTCTGGAGTTTATAGGCCTTCCGGTTTTATGTTCAATACTTGTCAAGGTATTTTCTTGTATCTCAAAATCAGTTTGCCTTTTGGTTTTTCCTGTTTATGGTGTATATAGTTCAAATTAGTATTAGGCCTGATCCAGGACTCAACTCCGTTTACAATATGCTGTCCTGGGCCCTATATGCTATTATTATTTTTGGGTTCTGTCAGTTAATAACCCATGGCTTCCACTCTTTTGGGTGGGAGGGCCTAGGTAGGTTTGGATAATCCTTGGATACCGAGTTTTTTTTTTTTTATGTTTTTCTTTCTTTTCCTTTTTTTTTCCTACTTCCATCCCTACTCAGGTTTGTCCATGTTATACTGTATGTATTCACATTGCCTATGACAGTGCTTTTTATTTCTTTTCTTGGTATCCATCATGTTTGTATTTCTGATGTCCGTACCAATGTTGTGGTATGGTTGCATAGAACATCTTAATATCATATACCTGTTTTGTGTGTCCTGTGTGAAATAACAATAAAATCTTTAATAACAAAAATGTATATATATATATATATATATATATATATAGATATATCTGTGTATATATATATATATATATATATATATATATTTATCTATGCATGTAAATTTCCGGAATTATTCATTGCTTCTCTTGTACAGTGTCTGTTTAACCCCTGGCTGTTTTTTTTTTTTCTGTACTATGTACTATCTAGAGTTCATTATACACTTGTTTGTACCCTCCTGGGTTGTACATGAAAATTGACATTTACCTGGTAAACAAAAACTAACTAACTTACTAACTAGAATTAGGACAGGGCCCAGGATGGGAATTTGGAGTCAAGATATGGGGCCTTGACAATTACAAATACCCAGTCTAACTCACCAATGCGATACAATACTAAAAAGATATCTGCTCTCTCTTTTTTCAGTGGAAGTCATTTTGAACAATGTCCAAACTGCACTGGGGTAAGGGGCCCTAAATCCAAAAACAAAATTGAAGCTGAAAGCTTCAACATTTGTCAAAAAGGCTTACAGGACAGCCCCTTGTCAGCTAAAGATCATATTATCCCCATATGTAATACACTATTATAAAGGTTAACTATGAAACATTAACAAAATGTATGGTTTATGGGATCCATCATTTAGGATATCGGAGATAAGGAGCCCAAAGGGGACTTAGACAGGGATCACAGCAATAATAATGGTACAGCATGTGGAAGCAAAATATGGTGCTTTTATAGTGCTAAATGACCAATCCACCAGTTCCATACTGTACATGGCTGAGAAGTTAAGGTTGTTTTCAGCAGAAGTCACTTTATCAATTGGATTGGGTTAGAGTGGGTTCAAACCAGATTTCTCACATTTTTCCTCATTAATTACATTCATGTCAGTTTCATGGCTTCTCAAAATGTCTAATTTCCACATTTTAGGATAATTAGTACCATTAAATCTGTAGTAATTAAAAGAATGAATCATCACACTCACAGTAATGTGTGGTGGATGCTGGAAATCAAAAGTAAATACTTCAGTAATTAAAATAAAATATCAAATATTTGTTCAAACATACAATAATGTTGTGTGGTGGATGCTGTCATTTGGAATTTGCAGATGTAAATGCAATATTCCAAGTGCTTAGACAAGTAGGCACATTCTATTGAGAAATAAATAATTACATTTCCATAATGTTTCTTTATAAAAGATTGTACTTCTCTTTTCTAAAACCTTTTTTTTAATTTGGTTCTAATTTAAACCATTCAACAAATATCTAGCATATTTTCACCCATGTTCACTTTTTTATTAAGTTTTTTCTCTGTTCCTAAGTCTAACCTCCTCCTGATGGCACCCCAGCCTGTACACATACCTTTTAATGGAATTACACTGACCCCCTACTTACCCAGGACCAATGTGTGGTGAATGGAGTTCATTGTCAATATTGTATGACCTTGTGAGGGAAGCCTGCAGTGCCCTTGGTGGGCCAGGGCTTTTTTCTCCCAGGTGCTCTACCACAGAGATGCCAGCTGTGCAATGATGCACAACTACAGCACATGCACCAATGTAAGGCCATGTCAGCACTGGGGGAATCTCTGCCTCTCTTCAGGTGGCTCTGACTGTGATGCCCCTAGCCTACTCTAGATGATGGTCAAACTGCAGGGCATACATCCTTCCCACTCTTAGAGAAAGAGAACTGTCCCATGGATGCTTAATCCTTCTTCCCCCAGCCAGCCTCTAATGTCCTGAGTTCATTCCTGAACTCAGATCATTGGCATCATGAGCAGCATTGTTACCACTCTGCCCATGGAACAGTTCTTTCCACATACACATTTATCTTATGCCTGTAATCATTCTTTCCACATACACTTTTATCTTATGCCTATAATCACAAACATTTAATCTTTTCTTCAACAAAAACCTAGTCTTGCTTTCTTTCACAGGCTTTGCTTGCAGAAGCTTTGGAAGATAAATAATTTGACTTATAATAATTACTAAAAAAATGAATGCGAGAATTTCCAGTGCAGAAGCTAATATTATATCCATTGTTGTCATATCTCCATGGAGACATTGGACTGCTGGTGCCCAGTACATACTGCAGTTTCAAGGTATGGTGCTACAATATTGTGGGGAAGGGGGGACCCCATCCTGTCACCATACCTTGTGGATCTGCTGTACTGACAGCTCACTGTGGGCAAGGAGTGAGTTCTCCCTGAACCAGTTCCACGGCTTCATTATGCAAAAGCATATTCCAGATGGTAGTGAAAATAGAGTTTATGCCACCTAACATGGTGGAATAGAATAGTTATAGGGGTATGCTTATACCATAATATCAGTGGCATAGCATTATGAAATGTATAGAGCCCTGGCCTATTGGCACAACTAACATAGCCCCCCAATTATCCTTACCTTAATGCCCATTTGTGGGGAATTCCATGTTGCAATTTCTTTGTTCTATAATAGTCCTCTTTGGAGGTTTATTTGTCCTTAAATAACTTTCAGAGGGATTAATATATACCCTGGTGTCCAGTGCAGCCCCACCTCCCTTGCCCTGTTTCTCATTGTAAACACTTCAGTTGCTCAGTTTACTGTCTATATTCTCCATCTACTTCACTTCACATAATTCTCATGTTGAAAATACATTTTTATATTGTCCTCATCATAGAACAGATGACATGGAGCTTTGAATAGTCTCAAACTGGTTACATTTCTGTAGCAAACTGTATTATACCTAGGGAAGTGTGAACCGAAGAGCAGGTCACATGTTTGATTTTTTTATCCACAAGGAAAGTATACACTCTGCAGTATATTTCCTACAGGGTCCCATGCTTCTGCGAGGTATGCCATGGTATGGGCAACTGAGATTGACTGACTCACATATGATCGACTCAGTCTCAGCACTTGTAATGTGAACTACCCTGAAATGGTAGCGAAGCAAGAATGTCGAATATAGAGGAGGGCAAATGGAACACTCAAATACAGAGGTGGGTGAACGGAAGAGGAGGGATGATGATTATGAAGGTATGTGGGAGGTTATGTGGCATGGTGTCACCAAGTTGGCCATGTGGTGTGGTAGTGAGGGTGACTGGCTGCAGTGGGAAAGGGCTAGGCAGGGGTATAATTTTTTTTATCCCATGTGTCTGAGGGAGTTTAACTTTTTTCTCGGGTTTCTCCCCCTCACCAACATGCAACCCCCTTTGGAAATGAGAATCTAAATTAAGGTGGGTGCAGGGGGCGAAGCTCCTCTGGGAAGGGAGTGTAGCCCCCCCGAATAGATATATTAGTTTGTGTTTGGCATTAATGTGGTCACTGGGAGTTTCCATCCCCTTTTTTCCTTTTGGCACTGTACACTCGCTGTAAGGGCGATCACGGTTTGGCAATTGCCGTTATGACATGGAACCCTTCTGCAGTCAGAGAGGGAAACAAAAAAAGTTAGAATGTACAGTACTGTATCTCTAAATGCTTTACAAAAATAAATCTTATTAGGCTGAAAAAAACAGTTACTAAAAAAGCTTTGCTCAGTTTGAGTGCTTAGACTTTGTAGAATTGATTTGAAAAGGTTTCATTTGGAGATGAAATGTCTGTAGGTGATAATGTTATAGGTTTACGCTTTACTTATTCCAACACTGCATCTTAGCTGAATCCATTGGTAAAGAGGAGAGTCAGCTTACAGTTTCAGTTTTGTTAGACTAAATGTTTTTGCTTTTTCATTTTTATTTTATTTGTGACCTGGACATACAGTACACATTGAGCATTAGTTCATTCACAATGTGACCCTGTGAGAACACAAAAAAGATAATCAACACTACAAGAAGAAAATATTATAAGGACACGGTAGCACCCCTATTGTTAGGGTTGCATCGGCAGTTCAATGTTAAACCCAATTTGTTGCACCTTAATAACATTGTAATCATTGACTGATTAGCACAAAATGTGGCATGCATGGTCAGGCTGTCAAAATCTCAAGATGTGAACAGTTTTGTGATGGCATCTTGTATGGTTTTTGAGATACGGAACATCAAAATGTTTTGTTGCCCTATACTTAAAATTGGATATTTTTGCTCTTACTTACAGCCTAGACGGTACGGAATTTTTTCATGAAATGTTCTGAGATGATGGGGCCTGTGTTAAAGGTGTGCCTTTGGATGGTTTGGCAAAAAAAATACTATTTTGGGATAACATTCAAGTTCGATCAATAAAAGAAAACATTCACAAGTGTTAACAGGTTGCAATTTACTGTTCATGTGCAGACAAATACCAATCGCAAAAGGTAAAAAATTACATCCGGAGTTGTTATTTGCATGATTTACTTTCCGTGGGGGAAAAAACATTCAGAATGGCTGCCATTTTCCTTTTACTGTTTTAAACTCACAAACAGTAAAAGTACAATCAAATTATGTATTTTTTAAAAAAACATACACCTGAACCTAGCTAAACGGGACCCGTTTAACTGCATTCTGGTGCATGTTTGTTTTTCAGTTTGCAAGAAATACCTTTTCTGGGCAGCTTAGTGAGAGGAGCCATTCAGCTGTGTTCTCTGTATGAGAACAACGAGATATTCTTGACTTCTGCAGCCGCAGTTGGAATTCATGCTGTGAGCTGCAGTGGGAGCAGTGAGCCACCATTTCCCTGGTGACTAGTGATGACGCCCTCTTATTGCCATTACCATTAAGAATGAATCTTTCCCTGGTGTCTAGTGGCACCAATCCCACCCTCCTATCACTGTCCACACAAATAATTAATCTGTCCCTGGTGTTCAGTGGACACCCTCTGATTGCCATCCCCATAAAGCATTAATCTGTTCCTGGTGTCTAGTGGCACCCTCACGCTCTGATTACTGTCCCCATACAGAATTAATCTTTTCCTGGTGTCTAGTGGCATTGCCCACCCTCCGATTACCACCCCATCAAGTCTTTATCTTTTTTCTGGTATCTATGGCACCCCACCCTTTAATCACTGTCCCCATATTGAATTAATCTGTCCCTGGTGTCTAGTGGTCCCCACTCAGATTACCACCCCCATAAAGAATGAATTTATCCCTGGTGTCTAGTGGTATCCCCACCATCCAATCACCATCCCTATACAGAAATAAATTGTCCCTGGTGTCTAGTGCCCCTCATCACCATTCCTGTAAAGAATTAATCCATCCCTGGTGTCTAGTGGTACCCCCACCACATTCACCTTCCCCATCAAGAATTACTCTTTCCCTGGTGTCCAGTGGCACCCCCACCATCTGATTGTCACCTCTGTCAAGTCATTATCTTTCCCACATGTGTAGTGGTACCCCCACCCTTTGATCACTGCCCCCATACTGAATTAATTTGTCCCTGGTGACTAGTGCCCCCCCTTCCAATCACCATCTCCATAAAGAGATAATCTGTCCCTGGTGTCAAGTGGCACCCCCACCCTCCGATCACCATCTCCATGAAGTCTTTATCTTTTTCTTGTGTCTAGTGCCACCACTCACCCTCCAGTCACCATCCCTGTCAAAAATAAACCTTTCCCTGGTGTTTAGTGGCACACCACACTCTCTGATCACTACCCCATCAAGATTTTATCTTTCCCTTGTGCCTAATGGCAGCCCCACCCTCCAATTTATGTCCCCATACAGAATTAATCTGTCCCTGGTGTCTAGTGGCCCCCCTCTGATCACCACACCACAAGGATTTCATATGTCCCTGGTATCTAGTGGCACTCCCCACCCTCCGATCACCATGCCCATCAAATCCTTATCTTTCCCTGGTGTCTAGTGGCAACCCCCACTCTCAGATTGCTGTCCCCGTACAGAATTAATCTGTCAAAGTTCAAAGTTTATTTTAATACAAAAGATGTATAAAACAATGCATTTTATCACATCCACATACAACATGTAAAATTATTAATCAGTCAATCAAAAGACAGAATAAACCATTGTACAACAATATAAATAAGTACATTAAAAAGATATAAATAGACATAGGGATCACTTTTTCATCTTGTTAGCAAAATTTGCCATAACGAACATTATCCTAATATTTTCCAAACTGAACAAAAACTTCATACACATATCCTTACTTTCTAAATTATTTGTCACAATCAAAGGAGTTATCCATTTATCTCTTTCTTTATCCATTTCATCACAATCTAATAATTTATGGCCTAAACTTTCAGCATTCTCATTGTAGCAATTACATTTTTTCCTATTCCCAAACTGACCCCACCATTTATTGTACTGTAAATTTGCAATACCCAGGCTTTCTAATCTCATATTGCACAGTTTATTCCTATGTTTTTTTTTATTTTCACAATATACTAAATATGTTTCCATTTTCCCATTTAGTTTTAGATCAGAATAATACCCTTCTCTATCTAACTCATGCATTTCAGCAAGGTCAATTTAGACCGCCACATCAGAAAATCTTTGAACAACAACCTTTGAGAACATGTTTACATCAATCATGGCTTTATTACACCATAGGTCTTCCATACTAGAATGCTTCAGGAAGTTATTTAAACTTTGGAACCATCCATTTATGCCGATTCCCCTCTTTAATCTCTCCAATAAATCAACCCAACATAATTTGGGAAGTCCTTCCATAGACAGTTTCATTACTTTTTCCAAATATTTTATGGCTCTAACTTTAATTTTAACATTTAGAGCAGGAACATCTGCTTCCAATCTCATAAAGGCTGTCAGGCAGTCCCATGGGAGTTCCAAAGTTTTTCTCAGAAATGCATTTTGAATAGGTTCTAATTTTGTATCTCCTAATGACAAACTCCAAACTTCAGAACCATATAGAGTCTGGGTGATGGTCTTGGCTTCAAATGTTTTCCTAAGAGCCACAAAGGAGTTATTAGTAAACCTGTTAGCAAAGGCATATATAGCACTCATTGAACTATATGATTTATTTTTTATCTCACGTATGTGAGCACCCCACCTCAGGTTATTCTCAAATATAATTCCCAAATATCTGAATGATTTTACTTCTTCTATTCTTTTATTATTAATATCCCAAAAACTTTTCCTATAGTTTTTTCTCCAAATTATATTATTTTCATTTTCTCTACATTGAGCTCTAGTTTCAATTTAGCAAATGACTCCATCAGACTTGACATTGCTCTCTTTAGGCCCAAAGGTGTTTGTGAAATAACCAAAGCATAATCTTCATAAAGTAATAACTGGATTTTTTCCTTGTTTATCGAAGGGGCAAATATGTCAATATTAACCATGTCTCTAATAACTGTTTCAATGTATAGGTTAAACAACATTGGGGCCAGTAAGCAACCTTGCTTAACCCCCTTTCCCACTTTTATCTCTCTTGAGAGTGCACCATCTATAGAGTCTAGAGTAATGTACCGAAGCAGTGGTATTATAGTGTAGCCTTTGTAACATTATTAACAAATGTTTATCTATGTTTAACACTGTCAAGATCTCCCATAATTTATTTCTATCCACAGAGTCAAAAGCAGCTCTTACATCAACAATACAAACATAGAGTACACATTTCTTCCTGCATAAATATAATTCTAACAGGTAATTCAATGTGAAGATCAAATCCGGCGTGTTACAATTTTTCTTAAAACCACATTGATACTTGGAAATTAATTTGTTTTCTTTCACCCATAATAATATATTTTTCAATAATAGAGGGGTAAAGATCTTTTGAGAGATAGGTAATAGAGTGATTGGCCTATAGCACATAGGATCATATTTAGAGCCTTTTTAAATAATGGAACAATTACCCCTTTATTCCAATTCAGTGGCAACACATAAGTTTGGACAACTGCTGAGAATAAACCTAGCAAAACGTCTGCCCAACGATCAACATTATGTAAGTACATTTCAGCTGGAACACCATCAATTCCAGGGGCTTTGTTCTTTTTCTGAGCTTGAATTGCCTCCCTTACTTCCCCAAGAGTGAATACAAGTGTCCATGAGGCACTCTCCTCTATATCTTCACCTATTCCACTAATATCATTATTACTATAGATTTTAATAAAGTGACACACCCACTGTTCTTCAGATATCAATCCTAATAGATTGTATTGAATATTAGTCTCACAGCATCCAAAGGCCACCAATGACCAGAATGTTTGAGTATCTTTCTTAAGAATAGAATCCTGTAGTTTACCCCATAATGAGAGATTCTATATCCCCTTCTTTTTATATAACATAGTTTTATATTCTGTTTTTAGGTTCTTAAAAGCCTTCAGTATGACTGGGGAAGTGTTTCTGACCCTAATCCTGCCAAGTCTTTTAACCTCTTTCCTTAAATTTCTGCAATTGTAATCAAACCAAGGCTGCATACTTCCAATATTAACCTTTGTCACCGCTCTCTTTTTTTTTTTGAGCTTACTGCCAGGATTATTTGTTGCATTTAATATTCATAAAATTGGATTCGCTCAGTTGGCCCATCCTTATTCATTTTATCTACTGGATGCTCTATCATATTTTGCTTTTGAATGATCAAGTCAATGCATTCTTTTGTATATTTATTCCATATAATTTTTTCCGTACTTAATGCACATATTAGTATCTGCCTCTCTTTCTTCCTTTTGATTTTTTCTTTTTAACTTAATATTTAATATAATAGAACATACCACAGGAAAATGATAGCTATCCCACATTTTAATAACCTTAAAATAGTTCACTCTATGGTAATCTAGTGCCTCCACAATACCTAAATCTAGGGAACTACCCCCTTTAGCTGTTGGGTAGGAAATCTCTCCTTCCCAGTCACCTCTGGTCCTACCATTCAAGATCCTTAAATTAAATTTATCTAAAAACTGCAATAGTAGTTTATCTTTGGGGTTTTACACCCTATCCTTTGATTGACACACAGGTATATTTAAAATATGATCAATTCCCCATCCCAAAGCTACATTTTCAATACCATTGCCCACATGTACATTAAAGTCTCCAAACAAATATATAGATATCCCTGGATATCTAGCTTTCAAAGACTCAATGTTCTGTCCTATACATTTAAAAATACCACTTATTTTAATAGCTGGGGATATATATATATATATATATATATATATATATATATATATATATATATAAACAGAAGCAAAGCATTTCCTCTGGGCTATAATAACAATATACATAAAAAAAATTGTTATACATACTAACGTCAGGGTTCTCAAATTCAGCTAGCACACTGATACATATAATCAGTTCTCCTTTGGCTCTACCATATTTAGAAGTCTCATATGCTGGAGAACTCCAGCTTTTATAACCATTTACCCATATCTCATCTAGTTTATCCATCCACGTTTCTTGCAGGAGCAATACTGGATATTTAGTAATCCACTATAAACATGCTTTATCCTCCATCTTTTCTTTAAAGCCTGTAACATTCCATGATATTAAATCTATTCCTTTATTATCATTTTCTTGTCAATTTATTGACCCCAGAGTTATAATCTCATCTCCACTTTCACTCACCCTTGATATATTATTAATCTGTCTGTCTCTAAACATATATGGAGAATTAACCTCTTCATGATCACTGCTCAAACTTTCATCAGGTTCCAGAATCACTGATGAATTAATACTTACCCCAAGTTGCTTTCTGCCTCTTCTCATTATACTATGCCTATCTTCCCCTATTAATGTAAGAGTTGTCTCAATTGGTTTCAGAAATGCTGTGATTCTAGGTTGTTTTACCATATCTTTGTCTTTCTTATTAACATCTGCCCTTATAACCTGCTTTCCTTTTAGATCATGTATGCCATTTCTGATCATTATAATTGTTGTATCAAGACAAATTCTCAGATCACGAAACTTATCCTTCTCTTTCAAAATATCTCTCAGTTTATCTGCATTCTTTAGGACAACACATAACCATCCTTTATAGGATCTAACTTGATATCTATAGTCTGATCTAATATCTTGCCAGTTAATTCTTTTTCCAAAAATCCCCTTAACAAGATTATACGTTGCCTGTTTCACTGTATATGCATTCTCATTCTTTTGCTTTGGTACTCCATTTATAAAAACTGTCGGTAATATTTCTCCAGCTAAAATGAACCTCTCTTTCTCTAAATTCATTGGTTTGTGTCAATCCTGGTTATCACTAAGAGATCTTTTTCCTGTTATCTCAACCTTTTTATATTTTCTCTTCTTTTCAGCTTGCTGCTTTGTTGACCTTTCAAACTCACTTCCAGCTCTAGTCAATGTTATGTTTCCCCTTCTAACCCCTTTTTTTCTTTATAAGTCTGAATAGTACGTTCCACCTGTTTATTACCCGTGGAGTTTGTAGCCTCTATATTTTGGGCTAATTCTCTTTTCCTTTGTTCCAGTTCACCAATCAGTTGGTCAATTTCTTTCCTCTCTCTCTATTTCAAATTTCTTCTGTTATCATTTCAATAGTGTTCCTCTTAGGACTCTTTGTACCATCATTCACCTTAAAGATTACTCCTTTTTTTTTTTGCTGGGCCATTACCTACTACCCCATTTTTTTTGGAGGACCTCCAGTGTTTTTTCTCTTTACTAGCTTTACCAATATGGCTTGCTTCCTCCTCCTCCCTTCCTCTATTATTCAAATCCAGGCTATCTATTTTATTTTCCTTATACAATTGGGTAGATTTCCTCACATAAAATTCAATGAATGAATGAGTGAAAAAGTGCATTCAATTCCAATAGCTGGGCATTACCAAACGCAATCGCTTTTTTGACTTCCTCTAATTTGTCTATTATAGACTCTGCATTTCCCAGTTCTTTATATTTATTCAGACTATCCAACCTTCCCCATCTTGTATTGCAGGAATTTGATGACTCAGAGTGCTCCAAATTATTGGCCATTTGTTCATTATTAATTTTTGGTGTTATATAAGGTGTCAAAAAAGACTCAAAGTTTTGTAAAAATGATTCATTTTTGCTCTGGTGTATGTTGATCGATGGGTCAATCTGTTTTACAGACTTAGTGGCCTCTATACATTCTTGATGATCATTTTCTTGTGTTAAACTTACATTCATATCATTTTCTTTAAACACTATGCCCAACAGTTTCCCATCACTTATTAGACTATCCCATCCATCATATCTAAACTATAGGCCTCAGCCACCCTAGCCTTGTTGCTCATATTAGTATACGGGGATAGTAGATTGCTTCCATACTGGCTCTCTATTTGTTTATCCAAAGGTATAAAATCAGGTATGTGCAGATCTGGATCCGTAATATTACTTTCTGTACTCAGCAACTAAGGGTTATCTTCCAACTTCCTAATCTCCTCTAATTATGGGTGTATACTCTGAAAGGTCAGTTCTTTTGATCCTACTGGAGAAGATGCTGTTCTCTGATCAAAAGCTTTACTAATTTTCTTATTTCCTCTTAGTTCAATATAATTGCACTTAGGCCTCATGTATTGTGTTATTTTCTTGGCAGAAAGAGATGATTTATCTGACCCAGCTTTATCATTTTTCCTATTTTTTTTCTTCACTTTCTCAACCTTTCGGCAATATGTTCTTAGCTTTTTTGGTTGTATTATCTCAGAAACACCCACAACAAACTATACAGTCATGCTGAGAAAAAAAAATTATATTGTACAATCTATAAAACAGCTGTTTCTTGGGTCCTCAATGTCTTTCATAATCCACTTTTCTCCTTCTGCTTAAATGATTCCTTCTTAGCTCTCCCCACAGGAAATGTGAACGAATCAGTTGTCTCCTTATCCCCTCTTTCTCTGTTTTGATATCCAACTGAGCTTTAAAATAAAAAAGGGATCTTGCTACCCTTTAGAAAAAACAATAAACAATAATGATCCTAAAAATATAAATGTAAATATAACCCCAAAATTTATAGAAAGTAAAAGTTAAAAATAAATGCACCACTTATCATAATGCCTATATTATAGTACTAATAGTTGAGTAGTACTGAAGTACTAATTATAAATATTAACCCAACATAACCAAATAACAATAATTTAAATAAGAATAATGTGTTGCACTTACTTCCCCATTATAAATTGTAAATCTGAGCAAACCACAAAGTATGATCTAGAACCACGCAGACATCTAAAGCATCATCAGAGGGTCCAGACAACATCCTCTTCAATATTATAAACACAGAAGCAAATAATTAACAAGCTGAGCCAAAATTCCTTTTAAAACTAAATATAAAATGTAACAAAAAAAATCTTAATACTATAACCATATTGATAGATATCTTAATAAATATTTTTCTCAAACATACTAATGTGTGCTTCAAAAAACTTAGGAGGCAGACAATAGCAGAGCAGCATTAACACACGTCTCACTCCAGACTAACTCCAAACAGATCTGATTTCTTCACCTCCCCCACATGCACTTTTATCCACACAACCCATGTGGCTTAGCCCACCTATCCTAATCTGGCAACTGTGAATGGCGTGAAACTCAAGAACCCAGGAAGAAGGATAAAATAAAACAAAATAAATACACAAAGTTGGTATAATACCGATTAAAAATAAAAATAAAAAACATACACCATAATGACAGTCTCAGAACTCAATTGCAAACTGCAAGGCAAAAAACAAGCACTTATTTCATACAGAGCAATGGTATTTAAAATGTTAAAATTGAATATTAATATTAATATTGGATGTAAATAAATCCAGTATAACACGCTATGGGAACCTTAATTAAAAAACTATTATAGCTATTATACAGTACATCTGTATAACATATGCTCCACAATCTATCGCATCCTTCACCCCCACATTAGTTCTAGTCAATGTTGATTTCTGCTGTGCTGGGGGTACCGGAGAACACTGACAGCTGCTTCCAGCCTTCCAGTCCTGCAGCCTGCTCCGTTCAGTTCCACAGATACCTGATCCTCCCGGTGCTTGCTTCAGTGCACAAACAGCAGCAAAAGTGTAGAGGAGGAATAAACTTTCAGTTAGTCTGCCAGCTAAACCGCCAGCAGAACAAATGCAGAATAAATGCTAAAACAGTGTATTCACAAAAACTCCAACATATCCCAAGCCTTCAACATATCACGGCCTCCAATAACTCCCGTGCTCCGGCTTCTGACTTCAGGCACCAGGCTATGTGTTTACAGGCTTCAAGCCTTTCCAAAGGGCCACCTTGCTCCTAGACTCCAGCCACCACTGAAGACCTTCCTCCTGTAACCTGACTGAAGAAATGACTGGCCAAAGAAAGTCAGTGATGGAATCTTGAATGCTGCTGATTCTGACCGGAATTCCTGTGACTCATTGCACAGGATGGATCTGATGCCTGCCCTGCCTATGCTGCCTTCAGATGATAGGATTTAAATAAAAGTTTCTATAGCAGCAAGTCTCAGATGTTTGCAGTGAAGATGCTAAGCTGAAGGTTCATAATTTTAAAATGCAAACTTTGATTCTTAGTAATCTAATCTGTCCCTGGTGTCTAGTGGGCCCTCTCCAATCGCCATCCCTGTAAATAATTTCTCTCTCCCTGGTGTCTAGTGTCACCCCCCCGATCACCATCCTTGTAAAGAATGAATCTGTTCTTGGTGTCTAGTGGCACCCCGCCCTCTGATCACCATCCTTGTCTAAAATATAGAAAACTGTCCCTTGATGTGTTTTTTTTATTTTAAAACTGCAAAAAACAACCATTCTTCACCTATCTGACCCCCACCTCACCTCCCACTTGGCACCTACCACTCCACACACCCCAGTACACCCCCACACAGCTTCACTAATCTGAACAGGCCACAGGGTGAAGATCTCCTCTCCAACTGAAGACATGTCTTGCTGATGAAACCGGCAACCACAGTATGAAAAACTAATGTAAAAGTGGTTCAATGTATTTCAGTGGGGTTTTCAACTTTGATGCATAACTTAGTCATGTTTGCATATTTTAAAACCACATTTTCAACATGGTCTTTTGGGGACCCCACCTCATACACCATGGTGGTGGAATTTGGCAAATCCAGTCCAAAAAGCAATTTTGTTGTCACTTGGTGAAATCACTTTTTGGGTGGGATTTGAACATTTTCACCACATTTTTCTTGAAGCGGGGTCATTGGAAGGCTATGTTGAAAATTTGGGGTCAAAATATGTAAAAATGGCAACGTGATGTGCATACATTGAAATTTAACAACATTGACTTGTAATTTTGGTAATCTTAAATAGTTTCACCCCACATTTTCAGTATAGCTATTTTTTTACATCACCTCATGAATGTGACAGCTGTGAGTTTTGAAATCCTGGCCAACATGTGTTTTCTCACCTGTGGCATGGAATGACATTGTGGTGGTGTGAAATTATGATTTGACAGGGATTTGAACATTCTCAACACGGTGTTCATGAGGTGGAGTAATAACTAGGCTATGCTGACAATTTGGTTGCTGTTTTGCCTGAAATAAAAGTGACCAGTGGATTGCCCCAGAGCTTGGCATTGGGGCTTCTGTTCTTCAATGTTTTGATAGCAGACATCACAAATGGACTAGAGGGTAAGGTGTGTCTGTTCATGGACCGCACCAATATATGTAACAGGGTAGACAACATAGAGGGAGTAGGCAAGATGGACTCAGACCTCAAGAAATATAAGGAATGATCTGGAGCTTGGCAGCTGAGATTAAATGCCAAAAGTGCAAAGTCATGCACATAGGAAAAAGGAATCAAAAGAAGGCATATTACTTGGGAGGGTTAAGGCTAGCTGCCTCCAGCCAGGATCATGATCTGGGAATCATGATCTCAGATTACTTGGAAGAGGGCAAACAGTGTGAGAAGGCAGCATTCAGGGCCAGTGGAATGCTGGATTTCACTGGTAGGGGAATTACAAGCAGGGGAAGGGAGATGGTCCTGCCATTATGCAGGTCACTGGTCAGGCTGCACCTGGAGTATGGTGTCCAGTTTTGGAGGCCTCACCTCAAAAAATACATTGACCAGATGGAGACAGTCCAGTGAAAGATGACAAAAATGATTCAGGGATTGCATGAGATGTCCTATGGAGAGAGATTGAGAGAACTGAACATGTTTTCTCGGAACAGAGAAGGGAGAGGGGAGACATGATCAAAACATTCAAATACATAGAAGGCATTAACAAAGTGCAGACACAGGAACTTTTTGCCTTCAAGGAGAGCAGCAGAACCAGAGGACACAATCTAAGGCTGAAGAGAGGGAGGTTCTCTACCAACATCAGGAAGATTTTCTTCACAGAGAGGGTGGTGGGCACCTGGAATAGCCTGCCCTTGGAGGTGGTGGGAGCTAATACAGTTGTGGGATTCAAGAATGCATGGGACATACACAAGGGAACTCTTACCCCTAAGGGCAGCTAAGGAGTATGAAAAGACAAAAACACCAGGCAAACTAGATGGAACTAACAGTCTTCTTCTGCCGCCTCTTTCTATGCTTCTATGTTTCTATGTAATGCAAATGCAGGGCCCTCTGAGGAGAATACAAATCTAGTATCTCAAAAAGTAAGGACATTCTTTCCAAAAACTGCATTAATGCACTAGTTGGGGTAACTGAAACTGCAAAAGTAGGGAAATGTGGCATTAGGGTTTCCATCACTAACACCCCCCACCCCCGCCCCCCATGCAGCAAAAGGAAAAAAAAATTAGAGTTTTGGGTCTTCAGAGTCTTGCCGAATTAGTGGTGGTGTCTTCCTTGGGGGGTGTCAACCCTAATGCTCCCCTTCCTGTGGGCCCAGCATTAAGAAAGGAGATCATGTGTGATGTTGTTTGCTCACAGAATGGATGGGTATTAGGGTGGACAACCTCCAAGGAGGACCCCTCCACTGATTTGCAAAGACTCTGGAGATCCTAAACCCAAATGTTTTTTTTCTTTTGCTGCTTGGGAGATGGGGGTGGGGCATTAGGGCTGGAAACCCTAATGCCACTTTTCCCTACTGTTGTGTCATTAAATTACCCTAACTGGTGCATTAACACAGTTCTTTTTTTTTTCAAATAATTATAGTATGCATCAGTATAAAAGTAATCAGATAAGTAAAAACATTTGCACAACTGGTATGCAAATAAATATATAAATTAAACAAAAAATTTACTTTACTCAGGCAGCTAATGGACAACAGAATTTATACTCATATTCTGTCTAACAAATAAAAAAAAGAAAACAAAACAAAAACAACCTTTGGTGTACCAAGATGGAATTTCCTCAGTAGCCAAGATGAGGTTTCTTTAGTGACATAGGTCTACCAGGAATTGATAATGCATTCCAGGCCTGCAGACCAGCAGACCAAAAGGAGTTACTCTCTAACATGGCCCAAGCACAAAATGTGCAAGTCAAGACCACAAGATAACTACATGACGTGAGAAAGTCTCAGCACTCATGGCAGGTTGCAATAAAATGTAGAAAAGGCAGAAGATACTCACACGAAAAAATTATTTTTATTGTCAATCAATTGTACAACAGAAGGCAACTAAAGTGCACAAGTGCGCAAGTGCGCAAATGCCTTAAATGGAAACTACACCCTCATGTCTTATAAATTTTAATTGTTTCCAAGTCAACAAACAACTCTTTTAGGTTAGCTGTTGGGATATATGTGCTTTAGTTTGCTTTCACTGCTCATGCTAGTCCCATGCAGCAATCCTGGGGGGTCTCGTTTTTATAGCTGATGAAATCTCATTGTACTTGAAAGCTGCTTTAGCATATTAAAACATGGTGTAAAAGCATTCATTTAAACCATGTATCTCTACGGGGAGAGTACAAATATGAAAAAAAATTCACTGGAAACACACAAATTGAGTGCAGTTTAAAGAAACCCCCCAACATTGTAACTCAGTTTGCAAAGCTAACTGAAGGTACAGTAAGTGTGGTATGTCACACCTTGCTGCAGCTTGTTTTGTTGAACTCTAATTAAGCAGACAGGCATACTATGGAGACCAAAGGGTGCTGACACATCATGTTCTCATATGCTAATACAGCTCTTTTTGACAATGAGATTTTAACATCTAGAAGATGCAGCTCCCCATGACATTATCTGTTTATTATGGCCTCTGGTCATTTTTATATCTAATTTAAATGCCAGATTCATGTTTGACATAAGTCCTATATCCTTGCAGTACATTTATAGTAACATTAAGTCAAAATTGATATTCCTCCTGTGCAGAGAGAATAAACTTGTTTTCCCTTAACCTTTCCTCATATCCCAGGTTTACAAGCTCTCTAGTGAATTTGGTAGCTTTCCTCTGTGTTCTGTCCATTGTTATTATTTCTCCTGTATGCAAATCTCCCCAGAAGTGTGAACAGTAATCAGTGTGTGGTCTTTTATAATGAATGTCTTATGAAGTGGCAAGACAATTTCCATTGATTTACAGTGGTGCCAGCTAGTATGCAATGCAGTAATGCTGCAGTATATCACACAATGCTAAAATATACTGCAGGGAATAGAGTAATTCAATAGTAATTAAGCCCTTTTGTCATGCAATATTTTGTGACATGTCATGTACTGCAGATTATTGCCTTGCATCCTATCTGGCTCCACTGTATATTTAAGGTGTGTGATTAACTCCATCCAGAGCAGTGCAACTGCAAGCATTCCCTGTAATTTTCCTGAATGCTCTGAGCGCACCCCCCCCCATGGTTTTTGCTGGCTCTCTACAGGATGTATTGTAAGGCGTAGTTATACATTCAGGCCCAGATATTCAGAAATGCTCCAAGGGCCGGTGCAAGTCCAGCGCAGTGCAAATCCGATGTGCCATGGCACAACAGAAGCCATATTCTGAGGTTGCACCAATGCAGCACAGCTGAATATGGCACAATTGCACCATGGTGCAACCAGGCTTATGCCATAGTGCAACCAGGGTTGCACCATGGTGCAAACACAGTTGTGCCATGGCACAGAAAGAGATGCTCCAGCACAGCTGTGGGAGCAGAGCAGCAGAGCAACAGAGGGGGGTATGGCACGGAGAAGAGACCCAGGGACAGAGCCAGGGAAGCACAGTGACAGGCCACAGGAGGCCACCAACCGCAGGGTACAGCAGGGTACACACAGGCACCCAGATACCCCCAGAACACAACAGTGGCACAGAAAGTAGGCAACAGAAGGTGCCAAAGGCCAATGGAGGGCCACCAAGGGAGCTCCCCTCCACAGGTTGCAGGCTGTGCCCTTCCCACACACCCAGACCAGAGTAAGCCATACCCAGGACCATGCAGCCAAGCACACACACATGCCACACAGGCACACAGGTGGCCCACACAGTAGGCATGGAATGTGCCGGAAGGCACTTAGAGTGGTAGACAACATGGGACAGGCTGGACAATGCCAAGTAGGGGCTCCAACTCAGCATGTGGCTAGTACCTGACCAAAGACCATGGCCGTATGCCATCACCACACACAAATCTGCAACATACCTCTGACAGCTGCTCCATGGGCACCCCAAAACACAGCCATCTACCGAAGGGAGGGACACCACCACAGTAGAACACACTACAGTACACAGCAGCAGTGAACCACAGAAGCCCCAACACATGCATACCACATTGACAGGCACTGGTTCACTTAAGCAATAATGCCCGACAAGGTGGGTGTCATGCTGGGATAACGTCACACCTCAGGTGGTTGGGCGTCCAATGATTGAGGCATGATGTTATCCCAAACGACACACACCCTGGAGGGCATTATTGCTATTATACAATGGCTCATTGTTATGCAGAATAAAAAAATAATAATTTTAAAGATGTTTTTGTGTGGAAAAATATGATTGTTTTGTTTTTAAAAGAAGATGAAACAATCAATTAAAAGCTCCATAAAACAATCAATCAAAAGCTCCATAAAATGCTCATCTGCAGGTTCACAGTGAGGCTGAGACTAGACCCGTGATGTTGTACTGGGATAACATCACAGTTCCAGCTCAAGACTGACAAGTCAGAGTCCAGGATTTTTTCTTGCCATCATATAATGCAGCATGGCTCCTCATGCCACCTGCAAAGCAGACACTGACTCAGGTAGGTAGGTCAAAAAATATATATTACAAAAACAAACTATTTACATCAATAAGGGGGTGGGAAAGGGTAGGAAAGTGAGGGAAGGGGACAAGGAACTGGGACTGTACAGTGGAATGGGGGACTGTAGGAGGAGGTACAGCAGGGGAAACAGGAATTCTGGGGCCAATCCACTGGCAGCCATGGCCTACCACCCTTGCCCCCTCCTTCCTTCCAGCAGCAGTCAGCAAACCTGCAGGACTGCCTCCATTGTGGTAGATGTTATAAGAATCAGCTGCCGGAGCAGCCTGCAGTACATGGCCTCTGTCTTCTTTGCTGAATACCTATGACAAGGAACAGGGCAGGTGATCAGTGCAATGTTCCAAGGAAACATGCCCACCCACAGCGCGCAATGGGCAGTGGGAACACACACCCTCAGAGGGCCTGTACCGGCCACCCACAGGAGGGTGGGCCAATGCCTGTCTGCAATGCGGCACACCGTGACAGTGCACAGAGGTGGTCCCTGCCTCACAATGGTCACCCGACTGTGCAATGACAGTTACATGGCATAGTGCACTGTCAGCAACACAGCAACATCAGTGGCAGCTGGGTGCACACCCACTCCACCAACAGCTGGCACATGTGTTCAATGGGTGCACCGTAGTGGCAAGCACCACACACAGCTGCCACAGCACATGGCACAGGCAGCCATACTGGCACCTACACCCCCACCACCCCTCATGTAATGTACGGAGGACCATGACAGTGTCTACCTGCCCTCTGTGGCCCTGCTGGTGCTGGAGCCACTTCTGCACTGCCTCCATGGCCTGCTGTGGCCTGCTGTCCTACTGCTGCCACTTCCACTGCCACTTGCACCCTCCAGTGATTCTCAGGCCCTGGGAATGGAACAGAGATGTGTACACATCAGTAAACATCCACTGTGGTTGCCTACCACTCCCACCCCTGTGCACATGGTGAGCTCCTGGCTGACATGTCCCGCACAGCTGCATTGCAACGCAAGTGACAGCTGGCAATGCCACCCCGTGGTATGCACAATGGAAGTGCACTGCTCTGCAGGGCATGTCAGGCAGCCTAGCCAACACCACATTACAACACCAAGGCACACATGCAATATGGGCCTACTCATCTGGCTGTAGCACAGTCCCATGCCTGACATGCACCTCAAGCCTCCTCAGGCACTCTGGGTCCCTCTGTACTAAGGTTGTCATACCTGTGGTGGCACTGCTCCCCCATACTGGCCACCCCGGTCCTCTGCTGCAGTGTGGCAGCAATCCCCTACCACACCACGACCCTGGGCAGCTGCAGGGGTACCTGGCCAAAAAGTTGGGGATGCATGGGGTTGGACACATGTGACCAGGTTGACCACCTCAACCTGTGTCCAGTTCTGCACTCAAGGTACCCATCACTGAGCCATGCTGTGAAATGAAGCTAGTGACCAAAATGGTGGCAGCAAGTGCACTTGGCCACGACATGCACCAGATGCGCGATGTGAGGGAACATGCACTGTGTCCACCCATCATGCAGTCATGGCTAGGCAGGGTCACCAGGTGAGGGGAGTGACCCAGGGGTCAGAGGTCACATCAGGGGTCAGGGATCTCCCACCTCGACGCAGTGCTCGTGTGCGTGATATCAGGCCTGGTGCATCATGTGCTGTGTCCCCCATTGTGCAGTCGGTGCACAGTGCATGATTGACACCATGATACCATTTGGAGCATGTGCACTGCAGGTCTGTGCACTGCGCTTGCATGGAAATTGTGCCTCAACTTGCTCGGGAGCAATCTCATTGTGCATGAAGCAAAATTGTGATATTCAGACACCATATGCAAATGAGCTCATCAGGCAATGCATGGTGCACTGGGGGCATTAGCATGTCATTACTGTTGCACCAAACCTCATTTGCATGCGTTGCACTGTATAAGCACCACAGAACAACACAGGCCATGGACTGGTATTACATCTTTTCGGGGTAAGTTGCACATGCCACTGCAGCTCACTTGGAGCAGCCAGCATAGCAGGGTGGGACAGAATAGGGTGATGCTGCCACTGGCTCACTATGCTGTCCATGTCCACAGGAAGCAACATGTTGGAACATGAGGGGGGTGAGGAGCGTGGGCCTACTCACAAGCGCAGGTCTAATTTCACAAAGGTGGAGACAGAGGCCCTGTTCGATGCCTACCTTGACAGAGAGCCCCTGTTGAGTGGTGCCATGGGCACACCATAGGCCAGGACTGGGGCTAGGAGGAGGTGGCGGTATGTGTCAATCAACAGGGCAGCCACCAGTGCTCAGCACAGAAGTGCCACACGAAGGTGGGTACAGACAAGAGGTACATCAAGGAGAAGGTGGTAGCCATCCATGCATCCTGGGATGCCACTGGAGAGGGGCCTGCAGATGCGCCACTGCTCATGGCTCAGGAGGAGTTGGTAGCCACCACCATGCACCACAGCATGGTGGGGGTGTGCTTGGTGGTAGATTCCAGATGGGTGGCAGCCCATTGCTGTGTGGTAAGTAGGTCATCCACGCACAGCTGGGGGTGTGGAGGGCGCATACATGACCATGCTGGTGTGCATGCAGCCAACATGCATGTCATCTGCATTTATGTGCACCCACGCCCATGCCATGCTGCAGGACACATGCAGTGGCAGTGGGGGGACACATGTGGGCAGTGCATCACTAACATGCCTCTCTTTCTCTTGCAGCACCAGCATACCTCCGTGCAGATGATGGGGTGGTGACAGCATCTGTGGATGCTGAACCAGCCCCTGAGGATCAGTCTTCCATCTCCATGGGCATCTGGGGGCCCAAAAGACTGCAGTTCACCAGCACTGTGCAGACAGATGTCCTGGACCTGGGCTTGGACGAGGCTCTGGATGTGTTCCTGTAGGATGCCAGCCTTCATGTCCTCTGCACAGAGACACAGATCGGGGGTGGGGTCTGACACTGATGATGACGTCACGCTCATCCTGGACAGCATGGCCACCCTTGTGGGTGAGATGCTCCTGCTGGCCACTGACACAGGCAGCACACCCAGGGCTCTGCCAGTGGCAGAACAACTGCCCACCACCACTGTGGGTACAGCAGTGCACTGCCCTGGCTGTGCCCTGCGGTTGAGGTGGTGTGGCCAAGCAGGCACTGGGTGGCATGCAGCAGCCAAATGTGTGACAGCAGAAGGCTGTGGGTGCCACCAAGCAGCTGGACACAGGGTCTGCTGCTGGCGCGCCTGCCATGCCCAATCCCCCTGCAGATCCCACTGTGCAGTGTCCACCAGAGAGGGGGGCTATGCAGTGTGGACAGTCACCACATGGGGATTGGCATCCAGCCCTGGAGCTCCAGGATGCTGACCCACTGACTGAGCACACCTGTTTGCTGTGGGCATCCATTCAGCAACAGGTGCTGCTAACCACTGGAGTGCGCACATTGTGCGCAGAGGTGTGCCAACTAGCCAAGTAGCAGGTAAGGGGCACCGCGCAGATCCTGGCAGGGATGCAGCTCATGCAGAAGGCCACAACTGCATCCCTGGGTAGCATTGCCACTGTGATCTCAGATGGCTTTACACTGCTGAATGCCACAGGGCATGGCCGGGTACAGATGACCCCCCTGCAGTGCACTGTCCACCCCACATACCTAATGTTGGGCGACCCCAGCAGGGTCAATGCTAGGCTCTGATGTTGGCATCCGAGGTACGACCAGGATTGGCCTGTTTGGGCACCTTGACACCGCTACGTGGACATGGTCCTGTGGTTCAACCCCTAGGGGGGCTGTTGCACACCCCCATGGCTGATGTGCAGCCTGTGGCTGCTGAACGGCCCAGGCATAGCCGCCCCTGTTGCCATGGTGGCCATCATTCCATTCAGCAGGCCTGATGTGTGGGCCACCCCACCTGCGGTCTTCAGCTGCTGCCCCATGTGCACATGGTGGTGTGTGTGTGCCTACCACTGGTGTGGCACCTGTTTGTCGTGCCACATGCTGCCTGTGTGCATACTTGCCTGGCCACTGGGCCGTGTGGTGTGGTCATGATGATGTCAGTGTTGAGAGGTCTAAACCTCACCATCAGATTCTTGACGATATTGGGAATGCAAGTAATCACAAACAAGTTGCATTCGTGTAATAAACAAGTTTATTACTACAAAAGGGATGAATCACAGTTGCCCTAAGCAGTTCTTACCAATACGAACCGGGAGCCAGTGCTAAGCATTCCCTACACCTCAAGGTTTCTCTGTAGTCTCTTGGGATCTCTTGGGTCTCTGAGGTGTAAAGCCTGTGCATTACATTATATACCTATGACAATAACTATGGTTACTAAAAGATAGAAACATTTCTAGTTACAGAGATGAGCCCTATTGGCTAAATTAGAGGTGGCTCCACGGTCCAAGATAACATTATATAATTCTGTTAAGTCATCGGTTTTAGAACAAAGAAGTTCTTATACAGAGTCTTACATAACTACATGTAGTGGTGCACATTGCCAAAAGATGGCAATGTTGTCTTACATATTATAATTACTTCAAGGACAGGTGTCTTGGCATCTGACAAGTAAGAAACTGACAGAAAATACATGGTATAATATGTGTATATTAGCAAGCAAAGTGTATTACAACAATATGCATTCATATCCTGACATCTACTCTTGTACGGTAGATGCCCATAGCCCTAAGTATTAGTATAACCTATACCTAAGCATTAGCTGTCTACGGTGTACCTCTGAGGGTATCAATTAGGGTGCAGGGACCTCGTGTAACAGCAGTCTTGCACCAGTTGCAACCATGCACTGGTGTGTGTATCTGATCCATGCCACATGCCCACACCTGTGTGTGTCGGTGCACGTGTTTGTGTGTGTGTATGTGTGTGTGTGTGTGTGTGTGTGGTCTGTGAGAGGTGCTGTGTGTGGCTGTGTGGGGGTGTGTGCCCCTGTCTCCCCTACCCCTGCTTCACACCTCTGTGTGTGCATGCCCAATTCCATGCATGCCCCTGCATGTGTGCTGTACCTGTTTGTGCAGCCCATGCATGTGTATTGCATGACCAACCTGTGTGCACTGTAGTGCTCCAGTGCAATGGTGTCCTGGTGTCATCTTGCCTGCTGTTGTAGCCGGGGATCCCTCCACCCAGGGGGTGGCTGTCCACCTCCCTCTGGCTCATTGCCTCCATCATCCCCACTACTGTCTCCCTCATCAGCATCGACAGCTATCCCATGGTCAATGGCCATGTTGTGCAGTATGCAGCAGGCCAGGAATAGGCCACAGGCTTTCAAGGACCTGTACTGTAGGGCACCGCCTGACCTGTCGAGGCAATGGAACCATGCTTTCAGCATGCCAAAGACTTGCTCAATGATGTTCAGCATGCTGGTGTGTGCCTCATTGTAGCATTCCTCTGCTGGGGAAGACAGGCACCAGTCGAGGGTGAGAAGCCCGGGCCACAGTGGATAGGTGCTGTCCCCAGTGTGGATAATGACATGGTTAGCCCCTTCCCTGTCTGTGGCACCCACATCAACCATGCACACCCTGCCATCCCCATCCCAAGGTATGCTCTGCCCATTGCCCCATTCCCATACCATACTCACCCACTAAGTGGCCAGTGAGGATGTCCCCATGTTTGAACCTGTGGCACAGCACAGAGCTGTACCAGATGAATGCATTATGTGCACTCCCAGGGTGTGTGGTGCAGACATTGGTGATGTGCCCCATGGCATCACACACCACCTGGCAGTTGACACCTGGTCTCCCCCTCCTGTTGATGTACACCACACCCTCGGGGCCAGGTGGCATGTGGATGCCCATGTGGGTGCAGTCAATGGCCCCAATCATGCCAGGCATACATGCTACCCTGTGGAAGTCCTGCATGGTTTCTGTACGCTCTGCCTGTGTGCTGGGGAAATGGATGTATTCTGACGCATGTGGCAGCAGAGCATTGTGGAACTGTGTGAGGAGGCAGGACGTAGATGACTGGGTTATGCCTGTGGTGTCCCCTGTTGGTCTCTGCAAGATGCCTGTGTCAAGCAGGCACATGATGGCTGTCACTTTCATTTCCATGGACATGGCGTGGCTCTGTCTGGTGGCTGCCTGCACCTCCTCACTGCACAGCTCATAGAGCTGCCTCAGAATGGCCCTGTTTGGGTGGTACTGGCCCACATCTCCATGTCACTGTACTGCTCGAAGTTGATGTGGGCGCGGTACCACCTGTGTCAGGTATACCGCCGATGGGCCCTTCCACTGCCACGTCGCTGTTCTTTCTGCTCCCTCACAACCCTCATTATGGCTTCCATCATGAAGGGTGCACTATCCATGGCCCTTGCTGTCCAATATCCCCCTGGGCAGTTGGCTGCTGCTGGCTGTGTGCCACCCTGGTGCACTGCCTGGTGGTGTGTCTGTCTGACTCTCTCACTCTCTCTGCCTCTGTCTCCCTCCTCAGTGCCACTTCTGTCTCTCTCCCTCTGTGTCTGCCTTGGTCTCTTTCTTTCTTTCTTTCTTTCTTTCTTTCTTTCTTTCCTTCTTTATCTCTCTTTCTCTCTCTCTCTCTCTCTCTCTCTCACTCCCTCTCACCTGGCACAAGTGCTGTCTGTGTGCTTGCGCCCTGTATCTATAGGAACAAGTCTGCTTGGTGCATCTTTGATTTGCTCTGCACTTGTGCCATGGTTTCACGGTTGAATATCCCACTGTGCTGGATATTCATGGGAATGCCCCCTGCACTTGTGCCTGCATTCATTATAGTTGTGCATTGGTGCAATGAGATTTGTGCTGTGCACTGGCTCCTGCTGAATATGGCTCCTTGGCACAAGTCCACACTTGCACCAATGCAACTCAGTTGTGCCATGCATAACTGCTTTGAATATTCAGGCCTCTGTCTTACTCCCACCTGAGCCCTTTATGGTATCAAAACTCATCTGTCAGTTATGGGCTTCCTAGAGCACTGGTTGCATCCCTTCTCCTCACTGCTGGGAACATAGGACCCAACATCCAACTCAGACTCTTTTTTGTCTCATTACAAGGGCCTACACTGGCACATTTCAGTATTAGCAGCCTTAGACCAAACTACTCGATCTGGTAGCATGGTTAACCTTATACAACTCTGCACCCTAGTTGTGTCTAAAATATGACTTCGACATTACTTCCACCTCATGAAATAGCCATCCCCAGAAATTCCACTTTCAGGAAGGATTAGCATGGTACAAAAAGAGGTGGTGTTCTCCTGTATGTAAGAGAAGTTATCAGATTAATGGTATTTCTCATATGCACTCCGGACCTGTCCAAATATTAGCTAGTGACATTCCTACTAGGGGATGCTAAACAGTTGTTCATTGGCAGTGTGTACAACCCTCCAGTGGTAGCTGAAATTGCCTTCAATTGCTTACTACTTACTTGGGAACCCTTTCTCTTGGAGAGTTAATATTCACTGGTGACTTTAACCTCAAATGGTTAAGTGGAGGCACTTGTAGCTTCAAATCCCCCCCCTCCATGAACTGGACGTCAGTCAAATTATCAACATGCTTACATATTACAATGCTAAATCTGGTAACCACTCCCTCCTACTTTGGATCGTAGTTAGCAGGCATGATCATATTAGAGTGTCAGAAATACTTTCTGACTAACTCAGTTACCATTCTCCTATTCATGGGTCAGTTTAAACATTGTTGCACAATCCTAGAGTTTAGTGCAAATGGACCAGGACTTGTGCAGCTAGCCCTGTACTTGTCCATCTTGACTAGTGCAGGTTTTCCATGTCTGTCAATGAAGTTATAAAAGTTCCTACTTTAACAGGCTGTAGTCCTTATCCTAAAGTCCCCCAGTGTTCCAGATGGTCTGGTCTCTGGTGTGATTAACAGCTCTTTAAAAGCAGCAATTATCTGGCAGTACAAGAAAGGGATCCCATAACAGACTATATGCAAGTCAGTATTACTCCATTGTTAGAGCTTTCATCTAGTGTCCAGGCTATAATCAAGGATAGAGTGCTGTTAAGTCACTAGCTTCCAGTGTTCTGAATTTGTCTTTCTGTTTCTGATTATGTTTCTCACGATATTAAGACCAGAACATCTTATTTCCCTACATTGTGAGTGTCTGTATCTAACATTTCAATGAGAAAATGCTAAGAGGTATACAGGGTCTGGCCTGCAGGTGGTGGGTTTCATCCCAGCCTCACCATGCCTGCTCCCTCTCATAGCTTCCTTGGACAACACTGCAGCACAGACTCTGAAATGGCCATCCACAAACCCATAGCTGCTGTTACTAGCAAGTGTAGGGGTCCCAACTCTTCCCAATGGACCAAGAAAGTCAATGTCATCCATTCAGTACCACCCTTATCCCACCTAACATGTCATTTCATCCTAAAAGCAATGCTTTGGAGCATGTATAGTGCACAAACATACCTCAATAAAATATGTAATTTTAAAGGTTAAAACAGGCATTCCTGGAGTGCATATATCCTCCTAAATAGAAACAAAGGTGGTAGAGATTTGTATCTAGGTACTCTTTCCCATGGGCTGATGAAAGATCAGTGTTTTAAAAAAAAGCTGCTATTGTTGGAGCAGAGTAGGTTACAATCAATAATGTTGTGCCTGATACATAAATAAAAATTTCACAGAGTTTTCCATATTCCAAGCCCTCTACTTTTGTTTGGCCCCATCCCCAAAGATATTCTAGCTCTGTTCCTGGCTCACCTGACACTGTACCAAAACTTTCAGAAATACAGGTCTCCGGTTCATAAAAAAGAGGGCGTGGAGAGTGTGTTTCTCTGTCTTTCTCTGGCAGAATGTGTTCTAGGTCTTGTGAGTGGGGGTCATACCTCTCAACCTTCTGCCTCATAAATCAAGGACAAGGCTTAAAAAAATCAGGGACAGAGGTCCACAATCAGGGACACATCTTCAAAATTTGTGATATCCACTCAGGAAGCTAGTAGAATAAGGGGCATAGTGTAAACTGCATTTTCTAAGGAAGAACAAGTCTGTAACTTTAATGTTTGACATCATTTTGTGCTTACAACCCCCATTGTTTGGTCATGGAAACACAATTTTTAGGAAGGACACAGTAAAATGTTGAGGGAAAATCAGAGATGTCCCTGAAAATCCGGGACAGTTGAGATGTATGGTGGGGGTGAGAGTGTGGTAAGGTGCATGATGTTTGCTATTTTGTGTGCAGAGATAGGGCTGCTTGACTGAACATTTGCTGCTGTGGAATCCTTTGGTTTGGGGGGGGGTTACAGAAAGAGGATTACAAGGGCCATGATATAAAAAAAAAACATTATCCATATTTCCTTTATTAAGGGATTTACTAATATTCTCATAAAAGAATATTCAATTTGTAATACAAGAACTTCCCTTCTAAAACAGTGGGTCCAGTTTTAAAAAGGTTATATATGATGCAAGGTTCCTGTGCCGAATGGATATGATGCAATTGGCACCTTGCATTAAACTCTGTGGCAATCCCGATTTTTAAAATGCAGGCTACGTTGAAATTGGAATGCCTTGTGCCCAAGCCACACGGCACCACCCTTACAAAAGGAGCACCCTTGTACCAGGTTGCAACAGAGCTTGCACTATGGCATAGGCTGCACCATCCCCTTATTTTTAACTTTGGAAGCTCACTGTGAACACAACAAGATGCTCAAGTTAGACCAGCAGGAGGTGGTCTAAGAGACATGTGCCAGTGCCAGACACTGTGGCGATTGGGGGGAGGACCTGAAAGAAGGGGGCTGGGGATAGAAGGAGCATGGGGGTGCCCTAGGGGGCCAGGTCACTTTTTCTCCCTGTCAACCCTTTGCAGACTGTGAGCACATCAACTACATGGTATTGCAAAAGGCACCCCTTTCGGTGCCACATCACCATCCTGCTGTTCCACTGTGTCACTGACTCCTCCTATGGCACCCTCCCATGCTCCTTCTGCCCTCAGCCCCTTCTGGCATACCAGTCACCCCCCACTTTCCGGGCCCCCTTGTGTTGCACCAGGTGGAGGGGCTGGATCCCTGTGTCAATCCCTGCAGGTGTGCCAAATGTTTAGTGCAAGCCTGCAGCTGTGGCAACTCCTATGTCTTTTGTGCAGGGACCCCCCTTTTATAAAATTGGACACAAGGCTTCTGATGCACCTGGAGTTTGCCACAGCCCTAGAGGGATGCAACTTGCATTGCTCTAAGGGCTGTTTTAAAATCAGGCCCCATGTGTTCAACATATATTTCTTTTTCTATGCAATGTTTATCCAATGTCTTTTTAACTTGATTTCATTATTATTCCTAATTATGTATGTAATGCTTATTAACCAGTAATTTTTTGGGTCACCTTCAGCATCTTTCTTGTAAAAGGGCACTACCACTGCTGTTCTCCAATCCAAAGGAACCACTCCTGTGCTTAACGATTAGTCAAAAATATGTACATATGTATACACAGTTACATCATCTATTTCATTTAATAATGGCAGGGTTAATTGATTGGGGCTTGCGGATTTAGATATATCCAGTGCTGCAAGATCATCTGGTACATCTGTTATTTGAATTACAATATGTCCATGATCCAGTTCGGTAATTACAATATTCCTATTTATGTAGTTATTAATACTCTTATTTTGGAATTCTGAGCAAAATTGTTTACTGAATATCTCTGGCGTCTCTGTCTTTTCTGTAACAATTTTGTTATCTACTTTCAGTGGGCTAAATATTGGTTGAGTAGCTTTTGCTGAGTTTGTATAACTGAAGAAGGCATTTGGTTTATACTCATATTTAGCCAGTTTTATCTCAATTTTTCTTTTAACCTTTCTAATTTCAGTCTTACTTAACATCCCCAAGTTCTTATATCTTTGGACGTTTTTTTTCTGTTGGATGTTTTTCATTACATTATAAAACCCCATTTTCTTTGAGATATGATTCTTTATTTTTGTTGTAAACCAAGGAGGGAGTTTACCTTTCCTACTATACTGTATACTTGCTTCTAGTTTGTGTAAGTCTCAGACATTAAGTGATTTCTGTTTGAAAGTTGACCAGTACTGTTCTGTGTAAAGGTTTCTAAAATCTAGTTCCCAGTTGCATTTCTTTAATTCTGCTCTTATCAAGCTAAAGTTGCCATTATTATACTCATGTCTGACTATATTACTGTTATCTCTTATAAACTGTCTTTTAAAATAGAATAATGTAGTATTATGGTTGTTCTTTGCAACAGGGGCTAATATCTCATATTAGAAATTATGAAGGAAATTTGTCATGAGATTCAATATGTTGCCCCTCACTGCTGAAGAAGCAATGTGCTGGTCTAGACAGCATTCTCTTAGCAGGTCCAGGAATATCCCCACCCTACTACTAGTCTTGTTTTTTTAGCCAGTTTATTTAATGTATGTTAAAGTTACTGAATACAAGTACACAGAGACATAGAAACATAGACTTTGTCTGCCCTTTTCCCTACTTATACCAACATCTCCAATAACATTTTGGTCACCAGTATCCCTCCAACCCCCTTCCTCTACACAATATGTCTTTGTGCCTAGCCTATGTGTGCTTGAAGCTCCCCACAATTTTTGCCCCCCACTACTTCCTCTGGCAGGATGCTCCAGTTGCCCACCACCCTTTACATAAAAAGTATTTCCTCACATCTCTCCTAAATATCTCCATTTTAGCTTCTTTGCATGTCCACATGTTCTAGTGCCTTCTTTTCTCTTAAAACAGACTCCCCAACTTTCACCTTGTTCACCCCTCTGAGGTGCTTTTTGGTTTCAGTCATGTCCCCTCTCACTCTCCTTTCCTCATCTTTTGGGAGTATATGTTGAGTTTTTGCAACCTTTCTTTGTCTGGCTTTTTGTACAACCTTTTCACTATTTTGATTTCTCTTCTCTCTACCGCCTCTACCCTGTCAACGTCCTTGCAGAGGTGTAGGCTCCAGAACTGGACACAGTACTCCAGGTGGGGTCTCACTAGAAAGCAATACAACAGCAGCACCACCTCCCTACTCTTACTAAAAATCCAGTTCAGCCCATATTCCTACTATCTTTTCCACTGCCTTGATACACTGATTGGCTAGCTGGAGGACATTTGATATGGAGACCTCAAGGTCTATTTTTTGCTTGATAACTGTAAGTACCTCTCTTCTTATTTTATACACAGCTGCTGGGTTCCTCTGTTCCAGATGCATAATCTTGTACTTTTTGGCATTGAAATCCAGCTGCCACACCTTAGACCACGTCTCTAATTTCCTCATATCTCTTTGCATACTCTGTACTCCCTCACAAGTGTCCACTCTGTTGCAGATCTTTGTATCATCTGCAAAGAGACATGCTTTCCTTTCCAGCTCCTCAGTGATGTCACTTATAAAGACATTGAAGAGGACCAGTCCCAGAACCAATCCTTATGGCAGCCCACTAGTCACTCTTCCATCCCATGAGTGTCTGCCATTGACCACCACATTTTGCCTCCTATCCTTCAACCAATTAAATATCCAGCTAATCACTTTCTCCCCCAGGCTGCTTAGTTTCTTAACTAGCCTCCTGTGTGGCACAGTGTAGTGTTGAAAGCCTTACTGAAGTCCAGATAGCAAGACCAGAAACTGGGCAGAAAAGGCAGAAATTAAGCAACAGTAATAAAAAGAGAACTAAAAAGTATACAGAGTCCTAATGGAGTGAATATATTGAACTCACAAAACATTGGCATATTTATGTTAGGTCAGTGCAAATCATAGTACCATAGTAATGTGTCAGCAGAAAAGGACCATCCTGGTCCATCCAGTCTGCCCATCTCCCCCTCCCCTATTTGTCACCAGTGCACAAGGTGCCTATCCTCTGTCCTCTAACCAATCCCATATGTCTATCCCATGCTATCTTGAATCCCTCCACCATTTTGACACCTACCCCCTCCTCAGGCAATCTGTTTCAGGATTTAACCACCCTCTCTGTGAAATAACATCCTCTTACATTACCTTCAAATCTTTCTCCTTCCAATCTTAAAGTATGACCTCTTGTTTTAACTCTGATTCTCCTTTCAAATACATTTCCTTCCCTCACTTTATTTATCTCCTTCATGTACTTGAATGTCTCAATCATGTCTCCTTTCTCTCTCCTAAACTCCAGAGGATTCAGATTTAATTCTTTCAATCTTGTCTCATATGGTTTCCCTTCCGTACCCTGCACCTTCTCTGTTGTCCTTCTCTGAACCTTTTCTATTACATCTATGTCCTTTCTTAAATGAGGTCTTCAGAACTGTAGCCTGTACTCCAGGTGCAGTCTATCCATGGTCTTATATAATGGCATCAGCACATCCCTCTTCCTACTAGTTATTTGCAGCTGTCTTACTGCATTGGTCACTTACCCTGAGGTTGTTTGATATTATAATCCCCAGATCTTTTTTCTGTTCTGTTTGCTTTATCTGCTGTCCCCCCCAGTGAGTACCTGGCCAGTCAGTTTTTACACCCTATATGCATCGCCACACACTTCTTTGTAATGACCTCCATCTGCCATGTTTCTGACCATTTCTCTAATATACTGAAGTACCTCATCATGGCCTCAACCCCTCCTTCAGTGTCAACCCTATTCCATAACTTTGCATCATCTGCAAACAGACACATTTTGCCTTCAATTGTCTCTGATTTATCACTAATATATATATATATTTCTATTATAGTGGCACGGTAGTGCCACTATAGTTAGGGTTGAGGAGCCATTTACATGTTAAAACCAAGATTTTGCACCTTAATAACTTTGCAACCGTTCAACGGATTTGCCTGAAATTTGGAATACACGATCAAGACCCACACGTGTTGGGATCTGCCAAGTTCTGTACTGGTCGCATATATGGCTGCAGAGTTATTAAGCATGATCTGCACACACACTTACGCTTTTCTGGAATTTTACTGTCATCGCTACAGGTAGCACGGTTTGCGCGACCGGTCCGAAAAAATATTAAACAGTTCAAAAGTTATTCAAAAAACAAATTCCCATTATAAGTCAATGGGAAAAGTTAGCAAAATGTTTGACAGTGTCGCAAATGCAGTTTTTACTTTCTCAAATGGCCCTTTTACTGTCGCAAACCCGCCATTTTGTTTTCAGTTAGCGAACAGAAAAATGCTTGGCATTTAAAATTGGGACCCTCTAGCAACCTAATTCTTTTTGTATTCACCTAGTCTGACCATGAGGATGCTAGCCATGTCTTTATTTTGGGGTAAAACACCCCAGAAATATGTTTGTCCAATTTCTGGAAAAAGTACTTTAGCAAAGTACTGTTGCACTTGTGACACTGTCGAATGAATTTGTGAAAGCTTTCGCAAACTTCGGCAGTACTTTTCTAGGCTGTGGGAAAATGACAGCAATTCTTTGGCTCCCTGCTGCAAAAGAACGGTTTGGTGTTTTGGCCTGAAATTTGGAGGGAACGCAGCCGACTTCTCTCAGATGTGACTTTCAGTATTTTGTTGAAAAAATATTATATGGCGACAAAGTTACGGCACTCCAAAGTTGACGCTTTTTCCCATATGATAACATTACGGCATCCGAGGCATTACAAGAATCCTTTGGCGCCCTGCTGCAAAATAATGGTTTGGGCTTTTGGGCTGAAATTTGAAGAGAGAATACAGCCAACATCCCATACATGTGCCGTGTTGTGGTTTGGTGAAAAAATATTACAGGGAGCCAAAGTTATGGCACTCCAAACTTCTCTTTTTTTCCCATAAGATAACATTACAGCATTTGCTGCACCTTTCAGGGCCCGTATCTTGGAAACAGTGCGAGATACGGACTTTTCATCGGAAAAATGCTTAGCCCCTAACAGAGGCTAAGTATAAAACTAGCCAGGAAAGTCATAAATCATATGACTTTTAAAAATGTTTTCTACGTTGTACTGTTCCTGAGATATAAGCAATTTAGTATTCCAACTCATTTCCTGCTCCGAGAACCATTATTATCCATACATTCTTTGTACTCACTGTCTTTCTGTATGCAGCTTTTGGGAAAAACCAGCCTGTGCACTTACATTACTGTTACCATTACCGTTTCCCGCTTGTGGTTCCGTTACCGTTTCACTTAACGTTCACGTCTACGCCACCATGTGCATTACCCTTTGCATTTTCATTTGCGCTTGCTTTTGCGTTGTTTTTAACATTTCTGTCTATACTACTGTTTCTCTTTCTGTTTCGCTTTGTGTCACCATGCGCATTACCATTTGCGTTTTTGGGCACAATTTTACTATGTGACAAGACATCACATGGTGGGAGCGTGGCGCCCAAAGGGCCCAGTGCTCCCGCCACCGCATTACATTCACTATTTCTCATTACCATTCTCAAAAAGAAGGGAAATCAGAGCCAAAAAACTAGATTTAATGCAATAGTTAGGGTTGTTCCACACCTACAAAAGTGAGGAAATTCAATGTTAGGGTTGAAAGTCCCCCTTGAATCCCCCTGCCACACCCCTAACCGGCACCGGGGTGCACATTAGGGTTGTCGGTCCTAACTCTCACCCCATTCTCCTACACTTCTGCTTCTTTACACTGTGATGGGGTGAGGCGTTATGATGACAACCTAATGTCACCCAATGCTGTAGGGAGTGTGAGCAGGAGGGTCAGGGGGCTTTCAGCTCTAACACCGAATGTCCTCACTTTTGTCGGTGGAATAACCTAAACTAATGCATTAAACTGATTTTTGGCCTCTAATATATATATATATATATATATATATATATATATATATATATATATATATATATATATATATATATATATCTATATATATATATATATATATATATATATATGCTAAAAGGATTGGGCCTAGTACAGACCCTTAAGGAACCCCATTTGTAACCTTCCTTACCCCAAATATAAATAGAATAATGTATAGTTCAGGTGGTATTACCGGTCAGTAATACCATCGAGAGGTTCTGGACATGTAGGAATCTCGAGAACGAAGCTTGAGAGGTTCCTACATGTCCAGAACCACGACATGGTATTGCTGACCAGTAATACCCACTGAACGATACATTGTTTTCTTAATATATGGATCCAAGTGTGTTTTGGGGTCTTCTGAGATGGACGGTTCACCAGTTCAGTTAAGGACTGAAGGACTGTCTGGGTGATGACGAACCGCCGCACTGTCTCGCGCTGTCATTCCCCGTCTCGCTTGTTCTATCACTTGACTCCCCCCCACCTTCCGTTAAGCACAAGCATGGCATAATATTATTAGTAGGCATTCCTACCTTTTCCTGCTGTTGGGAAATGGGGAGCACAGGATTATGTAGATAAATCCATTTGGGGCACAGTCTAAAAAAAAGGCAAAATACGGAGGACTCCCAAGTGTCTCGCTAAGCGAGGGATGGCCATCATCTTTTGAGATTTCTTCTGCCCGCTCACTAAGGAAAAGCGATCAATCGAAAGGCATGCTTCAGAAGACATGGGTAGGGCATACTAGTGCATTAACAGATGTCTTTTGGTGATAATACTATTGTTCATGAGGGAACAATAGCATTATCACTTTGGAACAATGCTATTATCGGAGAGCAACTGTACTGTTACCACTTTCTGTACAATGCTATTACCAAGATTTTTTTGTATGCTATTAAATCGCATATCCATATATTAAACACCATTTACCACCACCCTCTGACTTCTATTATTCAGCCAGTTCTCCACCCATCTAGTTATTTGCTGTCCCACTCCCAGGCTCTCTGTCTTATTTACCAGCCTGCAGTGAGGGACAGAGTCAAAGGCCTGACTAAAATCCAGGTAGGCAACATCAACTGCTCCTACTTGATCAAACACCTTCATTACCCCATCAACAAATGATATCAGATTTGTTTGGCAAGATTTCCCACTAGTGAATCTATGTTGCTTTTCATCTAATGGTTTGTTGTCCTTTATGTATTTTACCACTCTTTCCTTTATTAGCACCTCCATCACCTTGCCCATCACTGATGTGAGGCTGACAAATCTGTAATTCCCTGCCTCCTCCTTGCAGTCTCCCTTGTCCAGCAGTACTACATCTGCCATCCTCTAGTCACTTGGAACACATGCTGTATCTAGGGACAAGTTAAGTATCTTCACTAAATGTGTTCTCAACTCAAACCCTAGCTTCCTAAAAACCATTGGATGGAAACCATCTGCCCCCATTGCTTTGTCTACCTTTAATTTTCCAAGGTCTTCCTTAACTCTTTCCTCACTTAATGAGCTTTGATCCACCCCACATTCATCGCATCCCTTCTTTAACTCAGGTCCCTTTCCATCACCTTCCACTGGGAATAAACAGCAAAAATAACTATTACACAATGGGGTCTCTAAATACTTTTATCTGATTGTTTGGCTGGGGTCTTTACCCATGGGTAAATCCCAGCATAATCCATGGGTAAAGTTCCAGCCATCTGATCTGACTGCAGCACCATACAAAACAAATCACTGCATCTGCTGTTTTTCATTATTGGCTCTGCTTAAGCATCAGTGTCGACTCCGTCCCCACTGTCTCCATAGTTCTTCAGATTAATGCAGCCCCACATTACACAGTACCAATGACTGTCACCCCCCTCAAAAAACAAAATAAAAAACAGCAAATGGGTAGTCGCTCCTACCTCCTGACTGGAAAAGAACAGCAGCCACATAAAGCAGACCCTGAGGGCAGCCCTTCAGCTTTAACAACCTCGCTACCACCTGACAAGAAAAGGACAGCAACTATGAAAATCAAACTCTGACGGCAGCCCTTCAATGCTAACAACCTCACTGGAGAGAAACAAGACACCAGAACAAGTTGGGGAAAAGCCTGCAAATAAGTTTTAAATTGAGCTTGGAAACATCTTTAGTCAACATCTTGTTGACAGTTATAAAATGAATCTACTCACCACATAAAGAAGTATAGGAGTATGGGAGGCAGTATAGCACAGTAGTTTAAGGCTCTGAGTTGTAAATCTGGTGACATCCAGCAGACCAGACCTGGGTTTGAATCCCACAGCTTCCACTTGCATACTGTGTGACCCTGAGCAAGTCACTTAACTTCCCTGTGCTTCCAGATCGCACCTGTAAAAAAGCTTTTAGCTTACTGTGCTATTCCTGGTTAAACAACTAAAAAAAAAAAGTCGCTGTCAGTGTGATCTCACTTTCAACGCCCCCACCCCACATACACAGTGAATCCCTGAAAGAAACTATTCCTCTTCTCAGAAACACTTTTGTAACATAACTTACTACATCATTTTTTAGTTACATAGACCTTTTATTACTGCCGACACTCTTATCACACTAAGATCACCGATCATTCCCCAGTGGCCCCCAGCACCAGGCAACTTCACTCTGCTCCATAGACCCTACTGGTCTGCCATGAGTACCTGTGAAAGACAAAACAATCATGTCAGTCATCCCTTCAATGCCATAGGTAAAGTCTGACTATCATAGTAGCAGAAAAAACAATATTTTTTGACCACTCTGGCTGGCTGTGCCCTGCACCTTCAATGGTTTCCATAGTGCCAGAAAAAAAAAAAAGAATGTGTTCCAACTGCTCCTGCTAGCTCTGCCTTGTACCTTCATTGATTTTCATAGTGCCAGGACAAAAAAGGATATTTTCCAACTGCTTCAGCTGGCTTTTCCCCTGCACCTTCATTGATTTTCATAGTGCCAGAACAAAAACAGGATATTTTACTACCGCTTTGGCTGGCTATGCCCTGCAGCTTCATTTAGAGTGCCAAAAGCATCTCCCTAGCAACTCAGAACTATTTTTTCTTGTGCATGAATATATTTCAATAAAAACAATAAAAAAAGAGGAATCACTATTTTTTCTTTATTTTTATTGTGTCAAAAACAAGGGGGGCATTGTATAATCACAATAAACCATAACAGGGTGTGGGTTATGCTGGGATTTACCCACACCTGGTGTGGATTTGATCACTTGGCCTGCAGTCTCATGACCAAACCACACCAGGTGTGGGTAAATCTCAACATAACCCACACCCTATCATAGTTTATTGCTTAATTTAAAACCTCAGCTTTCTCAAAATTCCCCTCACCCATAGTTCCCCCGCTACAGTACCTAAAACTCATAGTCCCCTGCCTTGTCCTCCTCTTTTCCCCCACATATCTAAAAAAAAGTTTTGTCTCCTTGTTTGACATGTTTAGCAATTCTCTCTTCTATTTCTGCTTTTACTCTCCTAATCAATTTCCCTTCCTGTCTCAATTTCTCCTTATATACTCTGTCTATCACACTCTTGAGTTTTCTTATATCTTCTGAAAGCTATCCTACTATCTCTTACTGCCTTTAAAACCTCCCTATTAAACCAAAGAGGTCACCTACTTTTCTTATTTTTTTCTACCCTCCTTATACATAGTTCAGTTGCTTTTAATAACACCTCCTTAATACATTTGCACAATTCCTCTACATCCTCTATCCGATCACCGCATTTAATTTCTTCCCTGAAAATCTCCCTCATTCTATTAAAGTTCACACTCCTGAAGTCCAGAACCTTCATACTGGTCTTATTTCTTATCTTCTCTATTTGTATCTTGAAACTTACTTGTTGAGATCACTTGAATCCAGACAGTCTCCCACAATAACCTCTTCAACACTATACCCATTTGTGAGTACCCCATCTAAAATATCCCCCCCCCCCGTGGGCTCCTTAACCAGCTGATGAAGAAATGATCCCTGCAGTACTTCAAGTACCTCCCTGCTCCTGGCTGATGTTGCCTTTGGGATTCCCCATTATATGTATGACATATTAAGTTGCCCCAGTAGTACAAACTCTCTTTTGTCTGACACCCTTTGAATCATCTGCATCATTTACCTGTCTAACTCCTCCTCCTGATTTGGAGGCCTATATATCACTTCTATTCTTACTATGGCTCCAGGTTTGTTTTCTAATGTGATAAACAGGAATTCCGTCTCACTGCACTCATCCTGTCCTTCAGTTGCTTTAATGGTCTCCTTGACATAAGCCACCCATCCCATTCTTTCTACCCACCCTGTCCCTTCTGAACCGCCTGTATCCTGGAACACTAACTTCCCAGGAGTGATGCTCTGTCCACCAGGTCTCTGTTATAGACACAAAATCGAGGCATTCATCCACCATCATTGTCTCTAGGTCCACAACTTTATTTCCCAGACTTCTGGCATTCACATACAGCCCTTTCCACCCTGAAAATCCTACTGTCTTACTATAGCCTATTAACTTACCTACAATATTACAAAGGGGATTACTAGCTAGGCTATTCCTTGCTGCTCCCCCACTAACCAGTTTAAATTTAACAAAGTTTTACAAAGTAATATAATTTTTCACTCAGGACCATTGTACCAGCTCTGCTTAAGTGCAATTCATTCAGAGCATATAATTATGTGTTATCACATGTCCTACCCTATCCCACCACCAATCCAAACCCTTGTTCACTACACCACCACCTTAACCATACATTAAACTCATCAGTTCTAATTTTCTATCCATGCTGGTCTTTGGTACTGGAAGTACTTCTGAAAAAGAGACAGATTTATTTTTCAGCATCCAGACTCTTGTTAATTCCATAAATCTGGCTTGCATTTCCTTGAGACTGTTATCCACCAGGTCATTTGTGCCCAGATGCAACACAATGTTTGTGATCCCCTTATGTTTTCTGGATAGGGAGTATATAAAATGCAAGGCTTTTAGTGCTGTCATCCTAGGCATGCACTCAATCCTAATATTTCTGTTCCCTTCACTCAACTTCCCCCATTGAATTCCTCTTACTGTAGAATCACCCAATATGCAAATGAGAGAAAACTGAGACTCTTTCACAAAAGGATTTGGTGACTGGGTTACTTTCCAATGCCTCTGGTCTTGCTAGGTTTTCATAGTTGGAACAGGTTCTTCCCAGTTTAGTTTGCATTTGTGGGTACTGGATCCACACTGGCTGAGAAGATGAAGTCCAGATAGGCCACAGCCACTGATCTCCCTTGATCCACCTCCCTAGTAACTGAGTCAAACAAATCTATGAGATTTGTTTGACATGCCTACCCAATGTGAAACCATGTTGCTGGTGGTCCTACTGCCCACCAGCCTCCAGGTACCCCAAGAGCCTATCCTTCAGTAGGGTCTACATTAATTTCCCTACCACTGATGTGCAACTGACTAGCCTGTGGTTGCTAGCCTCCACCCTGCCACCACTTTCATGCAGAGGGACCACATCAGCCCTCATCCAGTCCTCTGAAACTACTCCCATATACAATGAAGTCCTGAACAGTGTTACTAAAGGGGCAGCTAGCTCTGTGGTCAGCTCTTTTAGGATCCTCAGTGGACTCCTGACTGGTCTCATTGCCTTATTCTCCTCTAGATCTTCCAATCCCTTCTAGACTCTCACTACTGAAAATGGACTTCTGTCTTCTCCCCCATCCCCTGGTGCTTGCTGCTACATGCTGATGATAATGCTGGTCTATCCACCCTTCCTCTACTATGAAGACCAAACAGAAATAATTATTTTAAATTTCAGTTTTCTCTTAATCTTCCTCTGCATACACCCACGCCCTCCTGATTATCACAATCTCTCCCTTGTCTTCCTTTTTTACTCACATACATAAAGAAGATCTTGTCCCCTTGTTTGACATCCTTAGCTATCCTCTCCTCTCTTTGTGTTTTACTTGCCCTCACCCTCCTTCTTGCTCCCTTTTGCTTTACCAGATATATTTCCCTGTCTACTTCAGTTTGATTCTCTTTGTACTTCTTACATTTTTCTTTTCCTTTATTCATTTGCCACTTCCATAGAGAACCATAGCAGCCTCTTCCTCATTCTTCCCTTGTTTGCTTCCTTCAAACAGTATGCCATTAATGTGGCTATTATTCTGTAAAGGAGAACTGTGCTGAACCTGAAGGTAAATGTTCCCTTTAGAAGCAGTTTTTTAGGAACTAGTTTAAATTCTGTTATAGTTCCATCTATACTTGCCTGTTAGTGGCCTTTGTGGTTGTTCCTAATTGACAGTCTGGTGTTGATTGCCATTTTGGAATTATGTGATGTAGTTTATGTCCCTCTCCAACCACAGAGTTCTGTAGTAGAACATGAATGCATTATTCCAACAATGGAAGAGCTGAGCAAGGGACATGAATTACATCATATAGTTCTAAAATGGCACTTAGTACCTGTGTATAAATCAGAAACACCCAATAGGAAAACTGAAAAGCGTGTAGAGATGGAACAGTAAGGAAAATTTTAACTGTTACTTAAAAATCAACTTCTATAGGAAAAATGACTTACAGGGTCAATGCAGTTCTCCTTTATTCCTTCTTTATTGAGTCTCCACTCCTCACTGGCCATCCATCTCTTCAAGGTATTTACTGAGGCAGTTTCCCATTTCTTTTAAATCTGTCCTCCTGAATTCTAGGACCCTCATCTTTGTGTGTTTTTTTTTTCTCCTGCCCCATCTGTCTGCCAAGCCACACAGAACGGTTATTACTTGAACCCAGGAGAATACCCACTGTGATATCTACATGTCCCTGTTTGTAAATACTAGATCCATACTGTACCTATGATAATTAGAACCTGTGAGAGAGGGAGGTTTTGCCATGTTAGGAGGGAGATTGGCCTGTTACATAGGAGGGATAGTGCGTAGCTCAAAGAGATGATACTTAAACAATGTAAAAAAAATGTAAAAATACACACATATGCACAAATATACATAAATACCAAAAACCAAAAAAAAATTCACACAATGGGCAAGGTTTGAATTAAGGCAATTACAAGTTTTGGGGTTTTAAGTTTAGTCTTACCAAGACTGAAGCCTCCATTAATATTTAATTTTGTCGTTGAGTAACCATTCAGGAGGATGACCATAAATACTGTTTGACCCTTGAGTAACTCTAGCAAGACAGGTCAAAGATTTAATTTTGGGAGTTGTAGATTTTGCAAGTGGATGCCAAGAAGTAGTTATCATGTGGAAGCAGAAAACCTTTCCCATAATGCTGTATGCCACAACTTTCTGGGTGCCCTGCCCCTAGTGACCGAGTGCATGCTGGAACTGTATAAATGCTGCACTGTGTGCTACAGGAGGGAAATAGGTGCTGCTGAAAAGTGCCGCTGACAGTAATTCCAGTAGTAAGTAGCACTGCCATTAAAGAACTTGTGGGCTAAGACAGAATGGTTAAGCTTAGCTGCAACTGGGTGGTCAGTTTCATAAATCCATTCAGAGTAAATGTGAAAGTTACTGAGCTGGGAAAAAAAGAGGACGGGGATTGGTGATGTACCTCTGCCCTTCATTATTACCCTGAAACCCTCGTAGTTCAGTGGCCTTTATAACTTCCCTATCATTATTACCAATATAATGATGGAATTGCTCTATGAAGTGTTCTACTGTTACAGTGTCTTTACTGTTGGGTGGAAGACAACAATTTGCTACAATTAGAGGTCTTGCTTTAGTGTTGTTTATTTTTACCCATACTGTCTCAATAGATTCATCTCCTTATGATAATTCAGCAATTTTGATCTTTATTTCAAAAAAAGGGTTATCCACCCCTTTTCTATTAATTCTATCTTTCCTAATTAATTAATAACCTTCTAGGTTCTTATGCCATGTGTCATTAGGATCCCACCAGGATTTGATGACTGCTATTACATCTGTTAGGGGTTTGCACACTAACATTTTAAACTCATCAAATCTGTTTAGCAAGCTTCTGGCATTAAAGGCAAATACCTTCATACTTTCTTGTCCTTTGTATTTGACTCATTCCTGAGGTATTGTAGCTTGCTTACAGCTCCCAATACCCTGCTTTTTGGTTTAAAAGCCTGTTTTAAATATTGTGAATTGTTCTTGCAGGTAGACTTGACTGATATTTATTAAGGTACAGACTATCCCTAGATTATAAGTTTTTTTTTTCCCAACTATGTCCCAAGTCTCAGGAAAATAGAAGCTCTCCTAGGAGGTCCAGTGATCTAACCATTTATTGACCTGAATGATTTTATGTTCCCTTTTCATGGAACCCCTAAGGACATGTAATATTTCTGATATAATCACTTTGCATCCTGATGTTCTTGCTTTAGATTCAAGTTTTTTTTAATATCTGTAACAGAATGTTTCCCAAAATCATTGGTACCAACATAAATAATCATGGTTGTGTCATCCTCCAAAGTTTTCAACAGCCTCCAAATTGTTCTTAATGTCTCTAATCCTAGTACCTGATTAATAAAACACCATATTTAACTCTTTATTGTCTCTACAGATTATCCTATCTGTATATTTAATAACCAAGTCACCCATGACAACTTTATACTTACTATGTTTGGTGTTTGAATCATTTTTAATTTTGTTAGAATGGGTCTTGTGTACATTCTTAGCTGAAGGGGGTGCTGGTTGATGTATCATTAGCTAAAGGAGCATAACTGTCCATTAGTGTAATTTGGGCATTATTGATATCAGATTGGTAAATGCTTGTGGTTCTTCCCTGTTTATTTATCTTTCTGGGTTGAACAGTAACCCAGTTGTTGTCTCTCTCATCAATATTTTCTTCTTCTCTTCCCATTTTGATGTTTCTTGTTTCTCCCTCAGTGTTAGGCTGGAGGCAGGTGGTCATAACTGATTGTTCCACCGGTAGTGGTTCCATGTTCCTGTTTATATTATCCACAAACATTTCTAGATTCCTCAGTTCAATCACTTTGCTGAGTTCTGACCTTAGTCTGGAAATGTCACCCTTCAATTTAACAGGTGATGATGGAAAGTTTGATACCTTTGATACCTTTTATTGGACCAAGTGTCTTGTACAAAGATGGAATTATACACAAGCTTTCGGGGCCCCACAGGTCCCTTCTTCAGGCAAATAGCAAAACTGAGCAACATAAGCAGTATTTATATCTACTGAGGAGCAATTTATAAAAAAAGCAGGAAGCGAAGTAAGAAAGTGATAAAAGGGGACTAGAGATAAAAGTCTATATAAGTAGCAAAGTAAAAAAATGTGTGAGAAGAAATGGAGGGTGGGGGTACTAAAGAGGAACAGGTCAATAGGAGATAACAAAACAACAAAAGCCCAGATAAACAGAGTGTGAGGTAATATAAACAGTAAGGTGGGAAAACAATCGGGGTGTGGGCAGAACTGAGCTGAAGATTTTGTAGGAGAGGCAGGGAGGATGAATTTTACTGAACTTTACAAAAGTAACTAACTAAATATATAAAATTTCAGCTCTGGCTAGTGGGGGTTGTTTCATTTGTAGGCTATGGCCTGTTAAAATTTGGCTATGCCTGATATTCCCTTCCCCTGCTGGGTCTGTCTCTTTGTCTGAAGGCAGCAGTAAAGTGTCTGTGTGGAGGGGAGAGAGGGTGGAACAACCAGGATGTTTCCAAACTTTCCTCAAGCCAGTAAAAGTATGCAAAGGGTTTAAATGGTATTTATTTTCCAGCAGAACTGAATTTTAAATACATATGGGGAAGAGTGTTGGGTTTGAAAGGCAAATCCATGGAGGCTGGAAAAACACAATTTGGATCTGTTGGTTCAAAGAAACCCCATCAGCTAATTCAGCCCAAGTGCAGTGGAGTGGTGTCCTTGGGTCAATGTTTTTTATTTATTTATTTATTTATTTATTTATTTTAAGCTTTCAAAGAATTTAAAACTACCCTCTCACTTCAATGGGATACTAAAATACAACCAAATTTCACTGACAAAGAACTTAAGATGATGTGCATCACAAACACCCGTACTTTACAATGACCGAAAGGTACAGGGTCAAATCCTTGGTGACATTTCATCGGTATAAAAAAAAACAGAGACGGGGTTATCGATCGGCAAACAAATCCAACCCAACCAGGGAGTGCTGGTGTTTGGATGGCTAGGGTGCTATAGCAAGGCCATGGTTTAGTAACACTTACAGAGGTTGTGTTAGACAGCTGAATGCACACAGCAGGAGCACCACAGAAGGGAGCATGAGGTAATTAAAAAAAAAGAATAGAGGAGAGACTTGCAGGAGGGTGATAGAGAGCTTAGTCAGGGACTTGGGATGTCTATAACAATTACACTAATATCACTATGTCTGACAGAATCTCTGGTCGCATTGCAATGGAAGTGGTGCTACAGCCAGAGAGAGTCAAGTCTTTTGTTTGTCATTTGGTTTTCAGCTTTGAGTAAGGATGGAAAGTGACGGGATGACAACAGAAGTAGTGTTTGAGAGCCAGCTGGCAAATCTGGTGCAGAGCAAAGGCAGAGTCTGGAGGGATGCCTTGTTTCCAGGGAAGGTAACATGGACCAGCAACAGCCGACCAAAGAACCACGTCTCTCGAATGAGCAGATTCCAGGGTCAGGTGGCTAGACCATAACCCCTCCATCAGATCCAGACCAAGTCCAGTCACTATCCAAGAAGGCTAAGGCACAACAACCAGCAGGTAAGCCTGAGATGGAAGATATGTCTATCGATGAATTAAGGGCGTTACTGAAGCAGTCACTGGAGGGGCCCCAATGGACACCTGCACACCGGGGCAGAAAGCCTTGTCAGGCAGCAGGGAGTGAGAAGCCAATTGGGGAGGAAGCCCTTCCTGAAATGAGGCTGCAAGAAAGGGGTCAGGAGATGCGGCTTGAGGATCATCTCCAAGGAACCCCACCAGCACAAAGTCTAATGCCCATGGAAGTTGTGTTTGGCAAGGGCAGAACCGGTTCAAGTGGAACCAATGGCTGGACCTTCGGCTCTCCAGGCAGGGCTGGAACTGAAGTTATATAAAGTGTTGGCATACATTGCTGCCCTACAGAAGGTGCAGGACACACGTGGGGCAGTGGCCCCAGGGTCAAGTGGCATCAGGGCAGCGGGTTCTGGGACAATGGCACAACAGACAGGAAGTAGTCTGTGGCCAATAGAACATACTACAATAGGTTTTGTGAGCCTGGGCAAATCAGTAGGGTAGCACTTATCAAAAACGTTACAGTAACATATCATAAAAGGGGAATTTGTAGATGTTTTTATATTGTTGTATAGACCTAAAGAACCTGAGGAGGATAAAGATAAAAAAGATGAGGATAAAGAAGATGAGGTGGAAAGAAAATGGAAGGTGCCATTTAAAAGAACCTGGGAAAATTGTCTAGCGGGGTTTTTGACTCATGCAGGATTATTGACACAGGGCAATCTGGGAAAGGCATGGGGTTTCGGGGTGTATTTGAGCCAAGTGATGTCCATGCGATCGGCAAAGCCGATGGGGGGATGGTTGGAGTATGACAAGGAATTTCGTAGGCAAATGAAGTACGATGCCAGCAGGTCATGGGACATGCTGGATCTGCCCCTACTATGGGTGATAGACATGGGGAGGGAGTTCAGCATACAGACAGCTGTTCCCCATCAGAAAGCCATGGTCCCCAAAGAAAGGGTCATTGGACTTTGGGGAAAAAAGGGAAGGGGTTCATCGCTGTTTCTATTACAATCAAGGCTTGTGTAAGGCTGAGCAGTGCAAATTTAAGCACGAGTGCCTGGCATGTGGGAAGACACAACCTTTTCCCCAGTATAGGTGGGGCTTGAGGTCTGGGTCCTTTCACCCTTACAAAAGAGGGTGGCACCAAGGTTCCAAAACCCATAAGGGTGGACCATCTTTAAAAAAGTCTAAGGCACTATCTGGACACAGTGGCTGCCCTGTACCTGGTTGAGGGATTCGGAGCAGGATTCTGGATTCCGTATGATGGTGAATGCCAAAGTTTTGAGGCGGTGAACCTGAAGTCAGCCAGGGAGTGACCACAAGTAGTGTGGAAAAGACTTGAGAAAGAAAGATCAGCAGGTAGAGCAAGTGGACTGTTATGACATCACCAGGTAAAATAGTGTCACCAATTGGGCTGGTCCCAAAAAAGAACCATGGGGGTACAGGATGATTAATCATTTGTCCTACTCAGAAGGGGAGTCTGTGAACCATTTTATAGGCTTGGCATACATGGCAGTGTCATATACATGCTTTGACAATGCAGTGGAAATGATTAGGGCAGCAGAGCAAGGAGCCCTTTTGGGTAAAGTAGACATCAAATCAGCATTCAGACTGTGATCAGGGCATCCGGAAGACAGGGACTTGCTGGGTATGAAGTTTGAAGGGCAATACTTTAAGGACAACTGCATTCCAATGGGGTGCTCAGTGGCGTGTGCAGTGTTTGAACAATTTAGTATGGCACTGCAGTGGGTCACAGAACAAAAAGTCAGTATAGCAGAAGTCATTCATTACTTGGATGACTTCCTGTTTGTGGGCAAGGCTGGTACTGACAATTGTGTGCAGATTATGGGCGTGTTCCAGGCAGTGTGCTCAGAATTGGGGGTGCCCCTGGCCAGTGAGAAAACAGAGGGCCCCACTACTACACTCTCATTCCAGGACATTGAGATTGACACGCTGGCCAATGAATGCAAGCTTCCCCAACAAAAGCTGGAAGTCTTAAAAACCTCTTGGGGAAGGAGGCCCAAGCAAAGAAGACCACACTTTAGGAATTACAACAACTAGTGGGGCACTTGAACTTTGCATGCAAAATCATGCCAATGGGCAGGACATTCATGCATCAGCTTGCTCAAAAGAGAGCAGGCTGCTCCAAACCCCATCACAGGATATGGGTGACGGAATCCATGAGGGAAGATTTGGTGGGTGTGGTGGACCTTCCTGTGTTGTTTTAATGGGAAGGCATTTTGGCAGACCCCTTTGACCAACCAGGAGCTTGAGCTGTTTACTTATACTGTGGGTGGTCTGGGTTTCAGGGCATATATTCAAGGACAGTGGTGTGCAGGTAGGTTTTCTGACTTATGGCATCATGGGGGACTGTTGAGACATGTGACGCTACTGGAATTTTTTCCAATAGTAGTCACACTGATGATATGGGGCAACCAGTTCAGTGACACGGCCATTCTCTTCAGATCGGATAACATGGGGTAGTGTACACCATCAACTGACAACTGGGGGGTAAGGGACCGATGGGCGACCTCATGCGGGTCTTTGTATTAAAATGCCTGATACTGAGCTTTAAATTTAGGGTACAGCACTTGCCTGGTATGGAGAATGGTATTGCTGACACTCTTTCTCATTTGCAGTGGCAGAGATTTTGTCAGCTGGCACCAACAGCAGAGAGAGACCCTGAGGAAGTAACATCGTCTCTAGAGGATGACAATGTCAGACTGACTGGTGACAGTGTCTTCTTCTGGCTAAGGAAGAGCAAAACAGACAGCATGGCCAAGGGATGCTGGTGCTGCCTTTGTCCCCCACCTGGAGTGCAGTGGAAAATAGGGAACATGGTTAATAACTACTTGATGCAGAGAGCTAGGCATAGGGTTGCATATTTTCATCAAGACGAAGGGTCCCCTGTGATGATTTTTAAGTTCAGGCAAGTGTTGGGCCTGTGCCTGGAAAGGCAGGGCATACAAGCAAAAGAATACCACATGCACTCGTTTTGGATTGGGGCAGCATCTCATGCCTGGTTAGCAGGGTTCACAGATGAACAAATTCAGTCCCTGGGTAGATGGCGGTCACAGGCTTTTGAAGGTTACATAAGGCCACACATGCTCTAACTTCTTTCTTTGTTTTCACAGGCAATAGAAACACAGAAACATAGACTTTGATGGCAGATAAGGACCTCCTGGCCCATCCAGACTGCCCATTTCCCTACCTACTGGATAAGCTGCAGATTCTAGTTTACCAACAACCTACTTCCTCCCACCCCCTATTATAATTGCCTTATGGCTGTCCCATGCATTCTTGAATTCCCCCACTGTTTTTGACCCCACAGCCTCCTCAGAAAGGTGGTTCCATGCGTCCACCACTCTATCTGTGAAAAAATATTTCCTCACATTGCACCTGAGCCGTCCCCTTCTATCTTTAAATTGTGCCCCCTTGTTCTTGCACATCTCTTTTTCTGAAAGATGCTACCTTTTTGGACTTTGTTGATTCCCTTGAGGTACTTTAAAGTTTCTATCATGTCCCCTCTCTCCCTCCTTTCCTCAAGGGTATACATAGTAAGCTCTCTTAGTCTCTCTTCATATGGCTTTTGCTGTAGACCCTGCACCATTTTAGTTGCCCTCCTCTGGACTGCCTCCATCCTGTCTATGTCCTTGTGGAGATGGGGTCTCCAGAACTGCATGCAGTATTCCAGATGGGATCTCACCAACTGTCTGTACAGAGAGATAACAACATTCTGTTTTCTAATGGTGATACCTCTCCGTATGCATCACAGTATCCCCCCAGCCATCCTTACTGCCCTCTCACATTGCTTGCCTATATTAAGGTCATCTGATATGACTACCCCCCAGACCCTTTCCATTTTTGTTGTTGTTAGTACCTCCTCCCACCCATTGTGTACTCTTCACCTGGGTTTTTGTTTCACAGCTGCATTACTTTGCACTTCTTTGCATTGAATCTAAGCTGCCATACTTTTGACCATTTCTCCAACCTTGCCAAGTCCCTTCTCTTCCTTTCCACCCCCCCTTGTGTATTAACTCTGTTGCAGATCTTTGTGTCATCTTCAAAGAGGCATATTTTCCCTTCTAGACCCTCTGCAATGTCTCCTATAAAGAAATTAAAGAGGACTGGTCCCAGTACTGAACCCTGCAGTACCCCACTATTTTTTTTTTAGTTGTTTTAATCAGGAGTAGCAAGCTAAGCTGAAAGCTTTTTTACAGGTGCAACCTGGGAGCACGGGGAAGTTAAGTGACTTGCTCAGGGTCACACAGTATGTAAGTGGAAGCTGTGGGATTCAAACCCAGGTCTGGTCCGGATGCTTTGCAGTTCAGAGCCTTAAACCACTGTGCTATACTGCCTCCCTAATAACCTCCCTTTCTTTGCAGTGAGTACCATTAACTATTACCCTCTGTGTCCTGTTGTGCAGCCAATTTGTTACCCAGGCTACCACCCTGGGACCCACTCCCAGGTTGGCTAACTTGTTTATTAATTTTTTGTGTGGGACTGTGTCAAATGCCTTGCTAAAGTCTAGGTAGGCCATATCCAAAGCCCCTCCCTGGTCTAGTACTTTGGTCACCCAGTCAAAGAAATTGATTAGATTTATCTGCATGACCTTCCTGCTGTGAATCCATGTTGCTTTGGGTCCTGTGCCCCGCTGGCCTCTAGGTACTCAACAGTTCTTTCTTTCAGAAGTGATTCCATCATTTTCTCTACCACTGAAGTCAAACTAACAGGTCTGTAGTTTTCTGCCTCTGCCTTGGTCCCACTTTTGTGAAAGGACATCACATCCACCCTCTTCCAGTCCTCAGGTACCACCCTATCCTGCCATGATTTGTTAAAAAGGGTAGTCAGTGGTGTCACTAGATCTCCCCTTAGTTCTTTTAGAATTCTGGGGTGAATCCCATCAGGCCCATTACTTTGTCCACCTTGAGTTTTAGGAGTTCTTTCAGGACCCTTTCTTCTGTGAATGGACTAGTGTCGACCCCCTGCCCAGAGTGCTTCTATTGTTTGGTTTAGGTAACTCCTCTTCTTCTTCTTTTGTGAATACTGAGCAAAAGTATTCATTCAGCATCTCTGCCTTTTCACTGTCTCCCTCTGTCCACCTCCCTTCCCCTTTATTAAGCTTCACTATCCCCCCCTTTGACCTTTCTTTGCTCCCTAATGTACCTATAAAAGGTTTCATCCCCCTTCTTAACTGAGTTGGCTAACTTTTCCTCGGTTTGGGTCTTTGCTATTCTGACTGCATTCCCCACTTCCTTTTGCTTTAACTGATACAATTCCCTGTCCTGCTCCTTCTGCATTTCCTTATAATTCCTGAATGCTATCTTTTTCTCCCTAGCCTTCTCTGCCACTTCTTTTGAGAACCATAGTGTTTTTGTACTCCATTTTGTTTTCTTTGTTTCACACAAAGGATTGTTGCCTCTATGATGGCAGTTTGTACTATTCTCAATTGTTCTTCCACCCTTCCTTTCTGCCCATTTGCTAGTGCATTCCTTAGGTATTCACCCATTTTCCCAAAGTCAGCTCTTCTAAAGTCCAATATTCTTGTTTTTGTATGGCTTGACTCCATGATTGTGTTTATCGTGAATCATGCTGTGTGGTGGTCGCTTGTTCCCAGATGGCTACCCACTTCTGGCAGTATAGCCTAGAGGTTAGAGGAATGATGTGTGAAAGAGCTTGGTACATCCAGCAGCCCAGACCTGAGTTTGATTCTCACAGCCTCCACTTGCATACTGTGTAACTCTAAGCAAGTCACTCAACCACCCAGAGCTCCCAGGCCGCCCCTGAAAACAGGCACGTGTGTCTAGTGGGCCTTACCCGGTTACCAAAGACTAAAATAAATATAAATAAATCTGTGATCCTCTCTCCATTTGAGAGTATCAGGTCCAAGATTGTTCCCTCTGAGTGGGTTCCAACACTAGCTGTATAAGGCATGCCCCCTGTAGGGCATCGAGAATGACCCTGCTCTTGGATGTGGCTGCAGTAAATGTGTTCCAGTTAACATCTGGCATATTCAAGTCCCCGATCAACAATATCTCCCCTTTTTCTGCTATTCTGAGAATGCCTTCTATCATTTCCTTGTCCATTTCCTCCCCCTAAGATGGGGGTCTGTATACAATCCTAGTGTGGGCAGCATACAGAGGAGGCAGATCTGGGTGAGTGGGCACTCTTGTGCATTGAGTGGCCATTCATGCAGGAAAGAGCAAAGTTGGAAAGAACTTGTACCTGGATCCATGAACCTGCAAGGTATGGTGGTTGGTCCAATGGGGCTTGTGTTGGTAAGGTTTACTAGCAATGGTTGAGGAGGAAGCTTGAAGGAGAGGTACACCACGATGCTTATCGTGCACTTGAGGGCAATGATATGGGTACCCTAACATCTATTGACCTGTTAAGGCAATCAAAGAAGGACCTACAGTATTTAAAAGGCATCTGGCCTAAGGTGCATATAGCATGATCTGATGTCATTCAGAGAGGCCATTGGTGCCAGGCACAGAACCCCAAGGCCCTGGAGAAAGTCTGGTGGCAACATAATGCAGCCATGAGAGCATTCATGGGAAGTATAGGTAGTACCATAATAAAACACAAGGATATTAGAGCAAGAAATAAAGAGCTATACGTTAGAGATGGAGCACACCTGTCATGCACAGGTTTGGATAGGTACATGGGGAACATATGCAGAACAATGGAGAAATTGATAAACTAACATGCTTGTGGGGGGTGAACCAGAAGGGGCTCACCTTGTGGTGGCTAGGTGGCACTGGTTGGTTGATGCCGGGGAGGGAACTGGGGATCTTGGTCTCATGCAGAAAAGATCACCTGGAGGCTGATGGGAGTGCAGAACCATCTGGAAGAGGCTCACCACTTTAAGAATACAGTGACACCGTGTGTCAGCCTCCTTGGGTGAAAGCCTGTGGCAACATGGCAGCCCCAAATGGGGGGGGCTTCATGGTAGTCAGTCATGGGCCACTCCTCATACCCCAGAGGCTGGGTACCTCGCATGGGTTTGTAATCATAGCAGCTTCCATCTGAATGAAGACTAGTTTAATAATAATAATAAGAACAATACAGGCCAACCAAGACCACCTGGCAGTGCATGCTTAATTTATCATGACTGGTTAATAAACACATGGCTTTGGCCATTTAACTCCATAGCTTGGTGTGGTCTCAAGTTATTCAGGTGGCATGAGGGGGGATACTGTGCCCTATAAGACAATTTATTGACTTCCATGTATTTCTTGGGCATCTCCTGTCTAATCTACCTTTTCAGCCAACCTCCTATTCATTTAATCTCAAATCTTTCTTATCTGTGTTCCTGTCTGGTTCTTTTTTTCCCCTTTCAAGCTTCCTCTTATCTCCTACTGACCTGTTCCTATTTAGTAACCCCCCCCATTTCTTCTCACACATTTTTTTTACTTTGCTACTTATATAGACTTTTATCTTTAGTCCCCTTTTATCACTTTCTTACTTCACTTCCTGTCTTTTTTTATATAAATTGCTCTTCAGTAGATATACATACTGCTTATGTTGCTCAGTTTTTCTATTCAGCTGAAGAAGGGACCCATGAGGCCCCGAAAGCATGTGTATAATTCCTTCTTTGTACAAGACACTTGTTGATCCAATAAAAGGTTTCAAACCTTCTATTATAGATACGTAGATACATAGACAGTGTCAGCAGATAAGGGCCTATGGCCCCCCCAGTCTGCCCATTTGAGCTTGTAAGTTCAGTTTATGTTTTCCTAGAAGTCTGTTGCCCCTTACCCCTGACCTCCAGAATTCCTTTATGTCTATCCCATGCATTCTTAAATCAGTTGATTGTTTCAGCCCCCACCACTTCCTCTGGCAGGGTGTTCCACTTCTCCACCACCCGTTCTATGAAGAAATTCTTCCTCGCGTCTCCTCTGAATCATCCTCCCTCCAACTTCATCCCATGCCCTCTAGTCCTGGAACATCTTTTTCACTTAAAAATAGTGTATTCCTGCACCCTGTTCCTCCCTGTAAGATACTTGTATGTCTCTATCATATCCCTTCTTGCCCTCCTCTCCTCCAGGGAGTACATATTCAGTTCCTTCAACCTGTCCTCATAGGACTTGTGATGCAATCCATGTACCATCTGTGTTGCCCTCATCATCTCCTGTTTTCCAAGCACCAATATGGCTAGAATCTCTTTTTGCAAAACCCTTGAATTTAACAATGTTAATGTAGTTTTGACAGACATAATCAGGTACACTTGGTTTTTAGGAGCTTAATAGCACAATGGTTCAACATTTACAGCATTGAAATCCTGCCATTCCATCCTTAAGAATGACCAGCTTAGGTTGCACAGAACTGAGTTCCTTGTTAAACCTGCAGTGCCAGGACTTATATTACATTTTGAACATTTTCTGTCCCACTGGCCTCAACTGGCTGCCTCCATCAAGTATTCACTGAAGATTGCACAGGCACCAGTTTATATCCCGGAAAACCAGAAATGTGGTCAGGAGTGCTTCCAGTTTTGGCAAGCACTGGAGCATTTAAAAGTTGTAAAAGTGGCACTGTTCAGTTGTGCCTGTACTAATAATGCCCACTGTGGTGGCCACACTAAGAATGCTGTTTAGTGCTGTGTTCAGACAGCCTGTCTGACAGTATATTCAGTTTCAGTGGAGTTCTGACTTCCACTGTCCCAGAGTATGTCACACAACACCAATGACTAATGTTTAGGGAGAGAGAGCGAGAGAGAGAGGGAAGGAGGGAGGGAGGGAGGGAAAAAGAGAGAGAAAGAGAGAGAGAGATAGTTTTTTTAGGTCTTTTTTTAGGTTTTCTTATAGGAGGATAGATGTAATACAATGAAAATAGAGACAGCCCTCTCAAAATGGAATTACCGCACAATCCCTATATGCAATCCAGTGGCCACAGCAAAAGCTCTATCACCCAATGACTTTAAACAGGCTTGTGGAATGTATAAGGGTTCACTCCAGCAGAGTAGAGGTGGGGATTCAGAGCATATGTGTGTAGGAGGTCTTGAATATACCAGCCTCCATCTTGTGCAGGACCTTGAAAAACATTAATCAAATCTTGAAGGAGTTGTACCATCTAACAGAAAGCTAATGCAGTGTGCTTGTACTAGTTGAAGCATCAGCTATGCCACCACATTCTTCTCCAGCTGTAGATGATGCACCAAATGTCTGGAAAGCCTTAGTTGAAGAGCATTGCAATAATCAAATTGAGATGTCAGGAGGGCATGTACAACAGTCACTATGTCATCATATTAAAGATAGGGCTTCAGTTGGGAGATATTTCTCAAGTGGGAAAACTCACAGCAAACTATTGCTCACACTCAACTTTTTATTAACTATGGCCCACACGTTTTTAGACTGATCAATAGCTTGGAGGGTGGTGCCACTCAAGGATAGAATGGTGATCCTATTCCTCTTCAATGCTATCTTCTGAGAGGCTGATTCAATGAGTAATAACTCTGTCTTACCAAGATTGAGGCTCAGCAGCTGGATAACATCTAATCCTTTAATTCAGACAAGCATTGCTTTATCATGTCCATGGAGTCTTCCTGATCTTGAACTAGGAGACATACAGCAAGGTATCCTCTACACAGCAGTGAAACCCCCACATTTTACCATCTCACAACATTCCCCCAAGAGCAGTATGTACACCATGAATAACATCAGAGACAAAATTGAACTTTGGTGAATGCTCTAGGGCACAGAAGCCACCCTAGGGGAACAACATTTCCATGGTTACCTGTTACAATCTTTTGGACTCAAACCAATGCAACAATATTCTGGCAACTCCCTCATACTTCCTCCCTCAATCCACTGCAAGGGAGAGTATTTTCTACACCCTCACAAGAGCAGTCTCCAAGATGTGCTGAGATCTGAAACACAAATGAAAGGACTCCTGGATATCATATCATAACACACCAAGTGGACTTCACTTTGTGTCACTACCACCTTCTCAATTACATTCTCCAAAAAGAGAAGGTTTTAAACAGGTCAGTAGTAAGTCAGAACCGTGGGTCCAAAGTTGATTGCTTGAGAAGGAGAACCACAACCAACTTATTTAATGTGATGGAGAAATAATCTTCCTGAAGAGAGCCCCCAGTAATCTTAACTATCAAAGGCACCATGGCTTCCTGAAAGTCCACCAACAACCAAATATGTCCTAGGTCCAAAATACAGATGGTAACATAGGTTGCTCATGACAATCAGAAAATATATCTACAATATGTGCAGATCAGATAACCTCCCTCTCCCCTTTCCTCCACCAAGCAAATCAGATCATTTAGACAAGGTGAATAATCAGAAATATAGATGGTTAAGCTTCCTCAGCCTGTACCACTGCAGAATTCCTTAACCATACTGGCAGGATGGGGTAGCCAGGAATTGGCATCCATAGCAGAGAGAAAGAAGAAAGCAGGGGCCCTCAAAATGGAAGGGCCCAAGGATGGTGGAAAAGGCCCACAGCAGAGGAGGAAGAAGCTGCTAGCAGGGGATACTACTCTTAGGGAGGTGGACTTGGGAGTGGAGGGAAGAAGGAAGGGGAAGATGAAATGTGTGAGAGGTGCTTTGGCTTGGACAGATAGAAAGCAGATCCAGAGGATCACTTGGGCAGCAAGCATGGGAGGGAGCTTCATTTCATTGTTCACCTGTGGACAAATGACCTGGCAAGTGTCATAGAAGGGGTAGTGCAGGGAAATTTCAGGGAGCTGGGTAGGGCCTCAGTCAGGTAGCATTTTGCTGAGATGTTACCTGTATATGACTGGGGAGTGGATAGGACAGACCACACCAGAGCTTTTAACAACTACTTTAAGGCATGATGGATAGAGGAAGGCCTCAGTTACACTGGGGAATAGAGACCAACCTGGGAGAATATGGGCCCTATAAAGAGACAGCCTGCATCTTTACAGGAAGGGGATCTCAGTCCTTATCAAGATGTTTAAATGCTACTTGGATGAGCATTTAAACTAGCCAGAGGGTAGGCTGCAGAACTAAAGAAGGCAGCAACTACTGCCCAGATGATAAAGCAGTGGAGAAAGAGGGCCCAAGTGGGGGGGGTAAGCTACCCCAGGGGAGGGGCACACAAAAACAGTAGTGGAGACATGGTAGAGAATATGGAGGGTAAAATTCAAGGAAGCAAGAAAAAAGGAGGAAAGGAGACAGGTAGTCAAGAGGGTAACAAGGGAAGAGGTGGGGCAGGGGAGCTTCAGGGAAAGCATAGACAGGAGTGGAAAGAAGCAGGAAAGAAGGAAGGAAGAGAGGAAGCAAGGTATGGCAACCCATGTGCCAATGCCGAGTCTAGAAAATAAAATTCTGGACATGGAGGTCATTATGGAGAAGGTTAGCCTGCGTTTGGTAGCCATAACAGAGTCATTGTGCACTGACAGCGATGACTGGCAAGGCCATAATGGGCTACTCTCTGTTCAGGAGAGAAAGAAAAGGAAGGAGAGCAGAAGGAGTTGTATAACAAGTAAAGAAGGAATCAAGGTTATGGAAGTACAGGAGCACCTGAAGGAAAAGGTAGGGTTGGAGGTGCTGTGAGACAGCCCGGAGACAAGCGCTGGGGCAGCAATCCATGCAGGAGTGGTATACAGACCCCCACACAGTGAGAGGAGTTGGATAAGATATGGGGAGAAGCCATCATCAGGATGGCAAGCAGGGACAGGTACTGCTAGTTGGTTACTTCAGTCTGCCAGATGTGGATTAGAGGCTTTTAACTGTAGCATTCTCAAGGAGCAGGACCATCCTTGACTCCCTACAAGGGGCATTTCTCAGGGTGCTAGTCAGTGAATCCACTACGGATAGGACAATGCTGGACCAGTGTTACAAAGAGGGACAACATTGCAGACATCACAGTGATACTCTCCTAGGTATCAGTGATAACCACACAGTGTGGTTTAACATTAAGGCAAGAACAGAAGCAAACCACATGAGGATGAGGCTCCTGGACTTTAGGAGGGTGGACTACCTCAGAAATTGTCTCATGGGAGAATGCCACAGAGCTACATTGAGGAAAAGTGAGGGAGAGCATAATGAAGGCAACCAGCCTCTGCTTGAAGGAAGCAAGAAAAAGCAGAATGAAAAAGAGACCTCTATGGTTCTCAATGAAAGTGGCTGATAAGGTGATGGAAAAAAGGTGGCATTCAGGAGGTACAGTATAAATAAATGCAGTGGAATGAAGGCAGGGAGGTGTACCAAATAAAACAGAGGGAAGCAGGGAAGGCAGTGAGTAGGGCAAAGGCACAGACAGTGGAAGGTATAGACAATGGGTTAGCAAATGTGCATATGACTTTCTTCACATACATAAGTGAAAGGAGAAAAGCAAGCAGAGTAAAGATAAGGAGGGCAGCGTGGGGGGGAGGGGGATGCTGAGCAGAAGAGGACCAATAAAAAGCAGACATCCTGAACAGGTACTTCAGCACAGTTGTCATGGGGGGGCAGACAACTAGGGAACAGCAGAAACAAATGGGGTGGATACAAGTCTATCTTTAAGAGGAAAGGGTCTTAAAGGGACCTGCAGCTCTGAAAGTGGACAAGGCTATTGGACTGGAGGATGGGATACACTCAGGGTATGAAAAGAACTTAAGGAGGTGTTAGCTAATCCACTTATGGCTTTATTCAACAAATCTCTGGAAAGAGGCATGATTTCAGGGGCCTGGAAGAGAGTAGATGTGAACCCTCTACATAAGAGTGGCAGCAGGGAAGAGGCTTGCAACTATAGGCCAGTCAGTCTCACCATAGTGGGGGGTGGAGTGGATGATGATAACCATGTTAAAGAAAAGGTTCAAAGAGTATCTTTTTTATTTTATAACAATTTTTATTTAACAAAATATTTGTATCACACCATAATATATAATATAACAAATCAGACTAACCTAGGAAAGATTCCTAACAGTAAAAATAAAGATTATAATAAGTGGTAATACAATTATGTACTTACATGGTGTTCCTAAATTAGATAAAGTCCACCATCTGGGTGGCCCAATAATTGCCAAGAAATCAAATGAAAAGAAAAATTATCTTGCGGTTCAACTGACGCAAGCTTCTAATGTTATGTCAACTTAATTTAACTATTCTTTAACCTTGGCACGTAACTTATGTATATATTATATTAGAGGCAAAAAACTCATTTAATGCATTAGTTAGGGTTGTTTCACAGCGACAAAAGTGAGGAAATTCGCTGTTAGGGTTGAAAACCCCCTTGTAACCCCCCACCCTCCAACCGCATTGGGGTGCGATTGGGATCATCAGTTCTAACTCTCACCCCATGACATGTGTAAAGCAGAGTATAGAGAATGGGGTGAGATGTAAAGCAGAAGAAGTATAGGAGAATGGGTGAGAGTTAGGACCCATTATCCCAATGCCGCGCACCCCAATGCCGGTTGGGGGTGGGATGGGGTCCAAGGGGGTTTTCAACCCTAACAGTGAATTTCCTCACTTTTGTCGCTGTGGAACAACCCTAACTAATGCATTAAACAGAGATTTTTGCCTCTAATTTCCCTTCCTTTTGAGAATGATAACGAGAAATAGTGAATGTAATGCAGCGGCGGGAGCGCGGGACCCGAAAGCTCGGTGTCCTCCCGCCACATGATGTGTTGTGGCATACTAACAGGGACAGAAATGCAAACAGAAATGCTAACAGTGGCGCACATGGTAACACAAGCACGAATGAGAACAGAAAGGGTAACGCACATGGTGGCGTAGACGGGAATGGTCTGCCACATGATGTGTTGTCACATAGCAACATGGTGCCTGCAAACAGAAATGTCAATGGGCATGGTGATGTAAAGTGAAACAGTAAGATAAACAGTACTGTAGACAGAAATGGCAAAAAATAACAGAAACGCAAGCGAAATGAAAACGCAAAGCGATAATGCACATGATGGAGCAGACGCCAATGGTAAGTGAACGGAAAATGGATTCCAAGCGTGAAAGGGCAACAGTAACAGTAATGTAAGCGCACAGGCTGGTTTTCCCCAAAATCTGCATTGAGAAAGACAGTGAGTACAAATAATGTATGCAAAATAATGAGTATCGGAGCAGAAATGAGATCTTGACTACTAAATACATTATATCTCAGGAACCGTACGATCGAGAAAAAATTTAAAAGTCATATTATTTACAACTGTCCTGGTTAATTTGAATCTTAGCCCCATTATGGGCTAAGAAATTCTCTCCGAATTTAAAAGTCCGGTGATCTCGTGACCGCTCCCGAGATACGGGCCCTGAAAGGCGCGGCGAATGCCGCAATGTTATCCTATGGGAAAAAAAGAAAAGTTTGGAGCGCCATTACTTTGCCTCCCTGTAATGTTTTTTCACCAAACTACTGAAAGGCACATCTGTGGGCTGTTGGCTGTCTTCCCTCCAAATTTCAGGAAAAAAGACCAAACCGTTATTTTGCAGCAGGGCTCAAAATGATTTCTGTTAAGTGTCAGGCGCCGTAATGTTATCCTATGGGAAAAACTGTCAATTTTGGAGTGCCGTAACTTTGCCGCCATGTGATATTTTTTCACCAGCTACTGAAAGGCACATCTGTGTACTGTTGGCTGTCTCCCTCCAAATTTCAGGGACCAAACCGTTATTTTGCAGCAGGTGCCAAAGGATTCCTGTAATGCTTCGGCGCCGTGAATGTTATCCTGTGGGAAAAACTGTCAACTTTGGAGTGCCATAACTTTGCCGCCATGTAATATTTTTCAATACAACACTGAAAGGCACATCTGTGAGATGTCGGCCATTCCTCCAAATTTCAGCCCAAAACCTCTAGCGGTTATTTTGTAGTGCAGTACCAAAGAATTGCTGTCATTTTCCCACAGACTAGAAAATTACTGCCAGCAATTTGCAAGCTTTCACAAATTTGTACACTTTGCGATACGTAGCAATTTGCTTAAAGTACTTTTTCCAGAAATTTGAAAACATATTTCTGGGGTGTTTTACCACAAATAAAGACATGGCAAGCATCCTCAGGGCCCGACTAGGTGAATACAAAAAATTAGGTTGCTAGAGGGTCCCAAATTTAAATGCCAACCATTTTTCTGATCACCAACTGAAAACAAAATGGCTGATTTACGAAAGTAACAGGCCCATTTGCGAAAGTAAAAATGCATTTGCGAAAGTGTTGAACTTTTTGTTAACTTTTCCCATTGACTTATAATGGAAACTGTTTTGGATAACTTTTGAACCTTTAATATTTTTTCATTAAATCTTCGAAAAAGCACATTGGGGACCCGGCTGCATGTTCCTGAAGATTTTAGGCCATGATCATAAACCGTCGACCTGTAGGTGCACTACAGAATTCCAGAAAAGCGTAAATGCACACAGATCACACTTAATAACTCCACAGCTGTATATCCAACCAGTACAAAACTTGGCAGATCCCAAGGCCTATGGTTCTTGATCATAAATTCCAAATTTCAGGCAAATCCATCAAACGGTTGCAAAGTTATTAAGGTGCAAAGTTTTGGGGTTTAACATAGAAATGGCTCCTCAACTCTAACTATGGTAGCACTACCGTGCTACCATAATTCTTTTAAGAAGAAAAAACAAAAGAGTGTAATATACAAATAAGACAGTCACTCATATTCACAGAAAAGTAATATGAGCTCTAGCATATTTCAACAATTAATTAGTTAATTTCATCTTCTAAAGAAGGCATCTCTTCCTCGCATTCTTCTCCCCCAGAAGAGTGCTGCCCAGGTTTATAACGTTTCTTTTGATTTATATAAGTTTTTAACTGATCTGGCTCAAAAAATAACATTTTCTCATCCCCACAGGTTAGCAGACATTTGGCAGGGTAAAACATTTTAAATGTGGCCCTGAGATCAGCAAGATCATCCTTGTATTGTAAGAAATGTTTCCGTCATTATAATGTTGCTGGGGCAATGTCAGGAAAGATGTGACATATAACTTCTTTACATTTTAATGCTCCCATTTTCCTTGCTGTATTTAGAATAAAGTCTCTATCTGTGTTGAAAGCCAAAGAGAAAATCATAATGCTCCTCAAGCCTGATGTGTGGTTGATAATATTGGCAGTGTCTTGAGATTGTGTAAATGATGCTGCAGATTCAGGTGATAAATTAAACCTGACATCCTGAGTAGAAAATTGTGGACAGCAAGTTGAATCTACCATAAGTTTCTTAATCAGAACTCAAAAGGCTTTTGTAATAAAGGGCAATTTATTTTCAGAAAGATTGAGTACAGTTACAAATAAGATTTTTAACATTTCTCTTCGTGAACTAAACGCCTTATCATAGGCATTTGGAATGCCCATCAAACGCAGATTTTTATAATGTAGTGTATTCATTTTTTCTTTGAAGTGCAATAATTGCTTTCAGATTAGTAGTAGCAAGGGCTTCATTTGTAAGTACTGTACCTTCTGCTGAATCATCCCAACTTCTTTTTGTATCACCTTTTGAGTAGATTTAACCTGCTCAGATTCAATTTTAATGGTTTTAGACTCATGATCCAGCATCTTGGATCTGTTCAATAACATATCAAGTTTTTTATCAATTGTGGAAAGAAAAGAAAATACATCAGTAAATGAGGTGGATGCTTCTTTTAAAGATTTAAATTCCACTTTAGTTGGTAGTGGATTTATTGGTAGTGTTAACATAATGGGCAGGTTAGGGGTAAAATAATTGCTTTTCAAACCAGAAGAGAATTGTTGGATATCTTCAGAAGCAGCAGCTTCACCTACCTTCACCCCGGTACTTTCATTACCTCCAATCACAGGACTCAGGCTGTCCACCACCCGGTGCACACTCAAGGCATCTCCTGTTACATCATCCATCAATGGCCCAAAAACGTCTTGAGACTTCAACAAGCCAGGTGCCACAGAGCTCGGTGACATAGAGGACTGCTTCTGATCTGGTCCAGAGGTATGTAAAGCTACATTAGAGTCAGGTAAACCTGCAATAACAGGTGACTTGTCTCTGGATCCAGGTATTGTGACATGGTAGCATTCTAATGACCCTTCTAACGGCCCTTTTCAAGCCAGCGTGTCAGGTTCAGAAGAAAAAGAACATTTCTTCCTCTTCTGCTTCTCTTTCAAAATAGACTTCTTGGACTGTTGAGACATCTTAAAATGTGATATAGACTTTTTCATTTCATTGCTAAAAAGTATAGATGGGCATATAGCATTCTAGCATGTCGGTTTTGCTGCTGCCATCTTGGCCCCTTCTTCCTGGTTCAAAGAAAATCTTGAATCCAGTGGGCTGCAAGACCAAAGACAGCATAGATTCACCGGGGGAAGATCATGACAGATGAACTGGATTGATTTATTTGACTGGGTAACCAGGGAAATAGATCAGGAGAGGGCAGTGGATATGGCCTATTTGGACTTTAAGAAGATCATTGACAGTGTGCCACACATGAGGCTGATAATCTGTGGGGAGTAGAGGCAGTGGTAATAAAAACTATTTGATTCTGATTTTAGCCACATACCAAGAGGACTCATGGAAAAATTTAAGAAAAATGTGTAAGAAGTGTGACAAAATCTCTATGTATTTGCCAGGGTTGAGCTTGCTAAACCTTTACCATTGAATTTAAATTGGGAGAGGTGTGGCCGTCTCCTAATTAATGAGCTTCCCAAAGGTCACCCTGATTAAATGAAGCCCTGATTAAAACCAGACTAAAGACAGCTAAAAAAGATGAAGCAGTGGAAAAAGATACGAAAGACAAGGAGTCAGGACAAATACCACTTGTAGGTAATGTCAGCATGTTATGGAAATGGGGATAACAAAGAAAAATTCAAAGGGGGCTGTACCAGATATTTTCAAGTAGTCTTTTGCCAACAAAAATCACCCAGCTAATGGTAAAACAACTAGTTTATAGGCAAAGCCACGTAAACCTATATGAAGTTGTATCATTCTGGTCATAGAAGCAAAAAGGCAGTACCATATAAACAGTATTTAATTAATACCCAACAGGTCCACTTTATTTTATTTTTTTTAAACTTTCAGTCTTTATTTTTCACGACAGTACACATCATAATATTTACACATAAACAAAATTATATAGTGTTAACAATAAAGAAGAAAAAATAAAAAATAATTAAATAGCTTAAAAACAGAGGAGTGCACATACACTATGTACTCTGTCTTATTTCATTGGTTGCCTAGAGCAATGCTAAAATACTTATGAAACATATCAGTGAGTTCCCTTTCTCTGTGTATAAAAACAAAAACAACAAAAAAAACAAAGACCTAACTCATGGTACAAAATCTGCTTGTAGAGGTACAATATATATTACCCATCTTCTCCAGACATTCTCAAAGCCAGTTTGAGATTTATTTAATATGGCTGTAATTCTCTCCATCTTATAAATATCTATCATTATTTAATGCCATTGATCCAGTGTGGGAGGCAAAGGGGACATTCATTTTTTTAGTGATAACTTTTTTGGCTGCAAGGGTAGCTAAATTAATAAATTTCTTTGTCGGAGCATCTATGAACTCCTCCGGATACTCACCAAAGAGAAAGAAATGAGGATCAATATTTATGTTAGGTGAAATTATTTGTTGAAGGGTTTAATGAAAGCAGGAAAGAAAGGGTTGAAGTACCTTGCAGGACCAGAATATATGACTCAATGTAGCTGGGGTATATCCGCTGTGCCTCCAACATTCCGCTCCTTTAGAAGAGCTATATTTCTGAACCACTGCAGGAGCCCTGAAATACCTTACTGAAAATTTCCAGGTGAACTCCTTCCAATGTCCAGAGCTAATGCCCCTCTGCATTGTCTTTAAATGTCTTTCCCATTGTGGTGAAGACACCTCCAACCACAAATCCTTTTGCCATGCTAGCCTGATTTTATTTAATGAGTTTTCTTTCAGGGATCAGGTCCACTTTATAAGTATGTCCCTGTACATGGTAGACAAGGGACTGTATCAACTGATAGAGATACGTAAGTAATAATACCCGACAGGGTGGGCGTTATTAGGATATAACAGACCACCCAGGGGCATAATGAGGCCCGATGCCACAGGCGGAGGGCCTTATAGCCCCTGGAAGGTCCGTTATATCTCATAACGCCCACTCTGGAGGGTATTATTACACTTAGAAAATGGGTTATGTGTTAGATTATTAATAAAATGGAATTAAACTTAATAGGAAGTTGAACAAATGTGAAACACAGAATAAAACTATATATTGTTTGTAAAGTAGTTCCTGGGTGCTGTTTAGGAGAGGCTGTCAGAGTGAGTTGGATTTTTTACCCAAGGGTTCATGGGAGCTGTAGTCCTGTGATCCAAGGTCGCAAAAAGGACAGTAAAAAAATGTTTTTTTGTTGTTGTTTTTTTTACCTGTGAAAGCTTTGCGGGAACAGAAGACAACCTCATGACTGAAAAGGTACAGTGGTGCCGGTGGGTTACAGCATTTGTAAGTGCTAGTGAGCAAGCCGGTGGGGATTGGGAAGAAGTACAGCTTGGAAATAGTGCAGCGGGAGTTCTGTGAAGTTTGTGCCACAGACAGAGTCAGACTGCTAGGCTGGGACGTTTACAAGAGCGAGAGGGGATCATGAGTTGAAAGGGGTCTGATTGTTTAAGCAGAATTAGCTTTTTTGGTGGGGGAGAAATGAAAAAACTGACGTTTTTAAGTGTGAAAAGATTTGTATTTTTTTGTTCAGTGTCTGTTTCAGAGAGTTACGAGGGATGGGGCCTCTAGCTTGATGTCCTGCTTAGCGAGAAAAATTGGCGGTACCTTTTAAATTTCAAGAGGCATTAGGTTGGGCAGTTGTGGCACTTGTTTTCAGTCGGGCGTTGTTAAGAAATAACAACCCCGGTGCCAGCGTCCCTCAGCCAATCAGAATGCTGCATTTACAATGTTTGCAGCGTGTCCATTTTCTAATAAAGAACAATTAATAAGAAGAGGCAAGTCATTGCTCACAGTATACCTAAAGGTTATTCCAAAGGTGAAAAACAAAGAAGTCCCCTTGCACTTAAAACTATGGTATACAATGTATGCAAAAGTGTCAACAGGAACATTTTCTCTTGGTCAGATATTAGGTCAACATATTACAGTACTGATCCAGTTAAAGGCTAGGTATGTTTAAAAAACAGAGATTCAGAAATTAAAAAATTTCTATTTAAGTACTCAGAGGGTTTTAGTGATCTTGATATTGACTTAGCACTCTACCAGATGAGATGCAGACTGGAAAAGGAGGGAGGATATATCGCCAACAAGCAAAGAAAAGAAAAGCTCAAAAGAAACTACAAAGCCAAAAAAGTAAAAAAACAAAGATGACATATAGAATCAACCAAGAATAACAGAATGCATGCAACCTATCGAATTTAAATACCCATTTGGAAAAAAATAGTTTTGAGGAGGATAATGACAGTGCAAATGTTAAATATATAAGGGGCCAATAATAAAAAGGGAGTAGAATCAACTGTAGCGTAATGAAGGAAACAAGCCCCATTTTGGCTCTGGCAACATCATTGCCTGTAAACGGGTCAGGTAGCAGAAATGCCTTCCACGACTCTGAGGAACTTCCATTGATTGAACTTGATAGTGCAGAATCACACAATTTCTGTGAGCAAAAGAGCCAATTGGCTATTAATTGTTGGAATGTGACAGGTCTGAATGTCAAACCACAAGATAAGAATGGGACAGATATTATTAAAAGACACTCGATAAATAATTATTTAAAAGAAATGTGGCTACCCACAATTCTCAAAAATATACTGGACAGCTACACTGTTTTTTGGTATAGGAGTGACTAGATCCTCAGTGATTGGGCATCATAAGGGGGGATTGATAATCATAATATTATCATCAGTATACAATGATTGCACCTTGGTGAGAGCTGTGGTCCCATACTGTATATTTAACAGTGGTAGTCAAACAGAAAAACAGATCAGTGTGTATAGTGATAAATGTCTGTATTCCTCTGAAAATTAAAACAAATGAAGAAACAAGGATTTTTAGTCAGTTTTGTCAGGACCTATCAAAGGTTATGGGAAAGTACAAAAATACTCCATTGATTATTATGGGTGATCTCAATGCTAAAACTGAACATTTGTTAGAATGTTACTCATCCTGCTGTACCACAGATAATACAATTTGAGTTATGTTAAGAAATTCAAATGATTTACAACGTAATATAGGAGAAAGCTTATCTAAATGTTGCTGCTAAGAACATGTCAAGAATTTTAAATAGGAGAACAACTGGTGATTCAGAGGGGAAATTATCTATCCAACAAAGAGGGGGGCTCAGTAATTGATCTGACATTGACACATGCTTTCTCTTTTCCATTGGTATACAGATCAGACTAAACATATTGCAGGAGTGTGATAGTGACCACCATCCCATCACGTTAAAACTGATTCAGAAGGATGGCCCAACAAATAATGTAGTAAAGAAAACCAGTGAATACATCACTGAGAAAGTGGTGATTACAAACGAAAAGAAAACCACAAGTACTACTTATTTAGGCTGTAATGTGGTGGAGTTACTGCAACATATTACTCACTGAATCCTGTAAAGTTTTTGCTAAGAAACATGTCATGGTAGAATCTGATATTTCTGTTTGGATAAAAGGCCAATCAAAAATAACTGCAATACAGAGCCAGAATGGTTTGAATGTGAATGTTCTCAACTAAGGAAGGCTTTTATCAGAATTGGAATATTAGCAACAAGAAATACAAATGTGGAATTTTGGACAGTTTTAATCCAGTTTAAAAAACAATATGAAACCCTCCTTAGAAAGAAAAAAAAAATCTATATAGAGAGCATTTATGGGGGACGTTAGAAACAGCTATAAAAGATAAAGAAGCCTGGATTTTTTATTGTTTTTTTTTGGGTGGGATTTGGTGGCAGTAAGCACCAAAAATAAAAGGAATAACATAGCGGGCCCAATTCCCCAAGGCCTTAGAGGGACACAACATGGCTGTGTCAAAGTTTCCTGATACAAGTCGCACCTTGCATTGAAATATGCACCAGTAGCTATTCTGGAAAGCACCCTGCATCAAATGCAGGTTGCATGTGCCAAAGGGGGCCTGTGCCAGCCTTGCACACAAAAAGGGTCTGCAGCACGGTGCTAGAGGTCTTGTGGCAGATGCAAGCTACAACATCCCCTAAATCACTATTCTAAAACAACCCCAGAGGACAGCTGTCAAAGTACCATTAGACCAACCATGGGCTGGTCTAAATGTACTTAGTTGTCCTGATCCTGGTACATTAGGTGACAACCCCTCCAGCCCCAGTCCCCAATCCACAATGTAAAATTAAATAAATTAACCTGCTGCCCAACCACCTCGCTCCCCCCCATCCCTGAGATGGCAACCATCACAGCCCTCCACACACCTCTGTGGCTGGTCGCCAAGTGAACTATCAATGAGTGCTTACTGTATATGCACTAACTGATAGCCAAGTCTGTAGCCAGTCATGGAGGTGTGGAGGACTGTGTTAGGTGCCGGCTGGGATGAAAGAAAGTGGTGGGCACTGCCGACTGGGAGGGAGGGTGGGGACCACTAGACTACCAGGTAAGGTTTGACAAATTTTCATGGGATTGGGGATCGGGACTGAAGGACCACTAGACTACCAGGTTAATTTATTTATTATTACAAATGATTTGGGGATTGGAGATCAGGGTGGAGAACCACTAGTCTGCCAGGTTAATTTCTTTAATATTACTTGTGGATCAGGGACTGGGGCTGGGGCGCTAGCCACCAGGCACCTATCTGTGGTGCTATTGCCACAATGCCGACCACGGCATGGCAAACCTTCCTGGCGATGCTTTCTGTTGCTTTGGATGATTTGCCGAAGCCATAGGACATTGATGCCATGACCCTACCGTAAAGAATCAGATGCTGGGGTCACTGGCACACCAGCAATTGGACCAAGCTGCCTTTGGCGCAGCATGTGTTGACCTTTTGAGAATCAGGCCCAGAATGTCTGATTCAAGACAGTGCTTGGTTTGAATATATGTTTACTCTATATTATCTAGTGATGATCACCAATCCTTAGCACCTAAATATAATTGTCCCCCTTAGCCTCTACTTTCAGTATAGGAAAGGAATATTACAATTAAGGCCCAAAACATTAATAAAGCACCTGACATTGACTGTGTTACAGAAGAAGCTTTTAGAGAGGACCTACACTGGTGAGCACCAAAACTGGCCACGTTGTTCACAATTATTAGTGTCATTTTCAAATTGTTAGAAGAATGGAAAGTGAGAGTACTAGTTCCTTTATTTAAGAAGGGGGATGGGTTGGATCTTTTTTCCTACCAACCCGTCAGCCTTCTGTGCATTGCACAAAAAGATTTATACTATAATTATTTCACACAGAATCAAGGAATGGGTAGCAAGAGAAAATATCTTGTCAGTGTACTAAGCTGACTTCTGTCCAAGCTATAGTAGTTAGTCATCTTTATATATGGAGATACCTTATTGACAAATACGTTATGCAGAAAAAGGATAATTTTTTATTATATTTATTGATATCAAATGAACCTTTGATAATTTAAATAAGGAACAACTGTAGACTATTCTAACAAGAACATTGATCCTAGACTGTTCAATATCTTGAAGGTATTACACCTTGAAACTTGCCAAAATTAGAGTCACTAGAGGCGAGAATTTGACAGAGTCAGTGTCCATTCAAAAGGGGTAAAACAGGGGCACCTTTTGGCACCAATTTAGAAATACTTACTGAAGTATTACATAAGGTTAACTTGCATTCACCAATGATTAATGCAGAAAAAATATTGGTACTCTATTGTATGCTGAATGATACTGTATTAATACCAGAAACTAAAACTGATGCCATAAGAGCATTTAAAGCTTCCATTGTGCATTTGTCTATCCTAAATCTTGAAATAAATATACAAAAATGAAAGCAATGGTTTTGGCAAAGGCAGAAACAAAAGGTACAAAGTGGAGAATGGATCATCTAGAAACTGCTGAAGCCCAGGGACTGGATTTTCAAAGAGTGGCCGTAGGGCTTGTGTCAAGCTCTGTGCCACAGCACTTTAAAATCACTGCTACCCCAATTCCATTTTCAGTAGCCTGTGACTCTGGTGCCTGAATGAAGGTGCCACCCAAAATGGCGATGCTATGTGGGTGAAAGCCCAAATGGCTGGGGGGGGATGGTGACCGGATGTGGTGGGGTGGGCAACTGTAGCGATGGGATGTCGCTATATGTACACAGGCATGTGGAGGAGTGAGATGGCGAGCTTGGCTGGGAAGGCGGTGGAAGAGGTGTAGGGGGGTGGCACTGCAGTTGGCTGCTGAGCTGCACCGTGGTGTCGGGGGTTGGCCTCCACTTGTGGTACGTGGGGGTTCGGTTCTGGGTCCAGGCGCTACTGCAGTTTTGTTGCGCCTGGCCCTTTGCTTTTGCCCCTCCCTTCGACATGCACCCCCCTGGAGTTGAGAATCCTTAAATAGGGGGATGCGGGGGTGGGGTGGGGTGATGCAGTCCCCCCCCCACAAAAAGCAAGGGATTTTAGTCCCCGGCGTCATTCCTCTAAGCGCCGAGGATGTCAGGGTGGCAAAATTGTTTTCGCCACCCTGATGTCACGATAATGCGAATCCCCTTTCGGTGCTCTCCATTATCACATAGAATCCCATTTTCCATAACTGCCCCCGATTTTTAAAGATGAGATGAAGTTGCAACAGTTTTCTCTCTTTACGGCAGCTTGCACCAAATATCAGGTGCAAGCTCTGTAAACAAACTCTAGCCAGAGCCAAAACGTCTGCTGGATTTGACCTGATAAGTAATAAGTTTAGTGTGCCTACCCCTTGCTACTAATGTACAGTATGATTTATGTGCACCTACTACTATACGTTTCCATTAGAAGTGTTTACCAGACTTCCTCATTCAAATTTCATTTTTCTTTATAAGGCAAAGGACTGGTGATTAGCTGCAATGAATCACATTGGGGAAGCAGCTCCAGACTTGGGCAATCTCACTTTTTTGTCCAAAAGTCTTTGCATTCCCTGCACAATCAGATATTTAGTTAGCAATGAGGAGAAGAAAGTTTCAGACATTAGGGCTCTAATATACCAGATTTAACTTTTAAGCTTTTTTTGAGAATTTTCCCTATATGTAAGTTAAATTCGAGCCTTTGTCTTCTCAGATTGCAGCAGGGTGAATCCACTCCTACTCCTCTTCCAGCCTGAGTCCCATTGCACCTTGCTGTCCAAAGGATTTTCTTTATTGTAAGGAAAAGTTACAGTTGGAGTGATGGTGCCCGCAGTGAGGGCGTGACGTCAGTGAGGTTCCCCCGGGTTCAGCCTGTTGAGAATACCCTTCCCTCTCTCTATGTCTCGGTCTAATATCTCTTATTATTTGATGTGTGGGGCTGAGCACATGTGGTGTTGCTGTGACTTGCTGCTCGTAGATCTCTTGCACACACTGGGTTGGACACAACCAGTGCCCATCGCACTTTAAGGGTGGATCCTACTGCCTGCCCCACCACCGCCATTTGAATCTCAGCTACAATGTGGACACTGTGCACTGAAACTTAGCAGCAGCAGCAATATCCACAGACTGATAAGAGAGTCGACAAGGGACTAGGGAGCAACTCCAGTCCCGAGCCAGCCAGATGGAGGTACGGTGGGAGACTCCTGCAAGCAAGCAGAGCTCTTCATGGCTTTGAAGGATAACAGTAGCTGTAGCATCCTGCCCATCAGTGAGGTGTCATACCCATTTCTGGAGGTGGTAGAGCTGAACGTGGGAGGGCAAGTGTATGTCACCAAGCACTGCACCCTGCTCAGCATCCCAGACAGCACCCTGTATGGCATGTTTTCCCGCCCCCACATCTGGAAGCTGCCCCGGGACAACCACATCCACTTCTTCACTGACTGGGATGGCTTCCTCTTCAGGTATGTGCTGGACTACCTCCATGACCAGCTGCTCATCCTGCCCGACCACTTCCCAGAGAAAGAGTGGTTCCTGCGTGAGGCCAAGCACGTCCAGCTCCCTGACATCATCAGGCTGCTGAGCCTCAATGTAACCAAGCAGGGCTTGCTCAATGATTAGAGCTGCCAGAATGACATCAAGGAGAGCTCGCAGGGGGGTGGTGACCGGGGGGCAGCCTGCTCCACCTCGTTGGACAAGAGGTTGGCCTTTGTCCGGTTGGGCTACCGGGGCTTCTACACCCTAGTGCAGGACAACCAGGTGGACACCAAGTTCTGGTGGGTGGCACGCATCATGGTGTGTGGGCACATCGCCTTGGCCAAGGAGGTGTTCAGCGAGAGCATGAATGACAGCCGCGACCTGGACCAGCTGCTGGACAAGTGCACGTTGCGCTTCTACCTCTTAGGAGGTATAAGGAGACACAGAGAGAGGAGGATAAGGAGGTGTAAGGAGAAGCAGAATGAGGCAGAGAAAGCAGTAAAGAGTGCAAAGACACAAATGGAGGAGAAAACAGTTCAGGCAGTAAAGAAAAGGGACAAGATGTTTTCAGGTATGAAAGTGAAAGCAGAAAAAATGGGAGGGATTGTGAGGCTAAGGAGAGAAGAGGGAGTGTGTGGAAGGGGACAAGGAAAAAGCAGACATCCTGAATGAATGCTCATGTTCAGTATTCATGGAGGAAAAGAATGGAGAGGGATCACAGATACGTTTCAGGGGCTTCGAAGGAAGGGAGGTGAACACTAGTCCATTTACAGTGGAGAGAGTTCTGAAGGCACTCACAAATCTGAAAGTGAACAAGGCAATGGGGCCAGATGGGATACACCCAAGGATATTGCTGTCAAGTTCTATGTTTATATGTAGTTTTTATGACTAGCAAACCCATTTTCATGAGAGGCAACTTCAGCTTTCATGACACCAAGCAAAATAAGAAATAACACAGATAGTTTTGCAGGGTAATGTGCAAAGCAAGCTACAGGCTGCGACTATGCGTGTGATTATGTCATTCCTCTGTGAGTTGCCAGCAGGCTCACTCACTAAGTATGCTCTAGGTCTGGGGCAATAATGTGATGATGTCACTACTGTGCAAGTAGTCAGTAGACTCACTCACTAATTACGCTACAGGTCTAGGACAATGCATGCGATGATGTCACTCCTCTGTGAGTAGCCAGCAGGCTCACTCGCTAAGTATGTTGCAGCTCTGGGGCAATGCACTTGATAATGTCACTCCTCTGCAAGTAGCCAACAGGGTCACTCAGTAAGTATGCTCCAGGTCTGGGGCAATATGAACAATGATGTCACTCCTCTGCAAGTAGTCGGCAGGCTCACTGGCTAAGCACGCTACAGGTCTGTGGCAATATGTGCAATGATGTCACTCCTCTGCAAGTAGCCAGCAGGCTCATTTGCTAAGCACGCGACAGGTCTGAGGCAATATGTGCGATGATGTCACTCCTCTACAAGTAGCCAACAGACTCACCACTAAGTACACAACTGTTCCGGAGCAATATGCGCAATGATGTCACTCCTCTGCAGTAGCCAGCAGGCTCACTCACTAAGTACGCTACAAGTGTGGGGCAATGCATACAATAATGTCACTCCTCTGTGAGTAGCCAGATGCACACTTGATAAGTATGCTACAGGTCTGGTGCTTGCCGTGTGATACTTAGTGAGTGGCCCAAGCTAAGTAGGATTGGCACACTCTGCATCAGTAAGTAACTGCTTTGGGGGTGGGTCAGAGTGCCATTAACAAGGCAGGCTACAGGACTGGTGCAATGAGCATCACTACACAGTGTTTATCATGGGGCATTAGAAAGGTGAACACTTAAGGTGTCAGTTGTTATATATTGTTTTTCAAAAGGCAAGGAAATAAATTGCAAACACTAGATTAATGCATCTATTAAGGTTGAAGCACCAATGTATAAAAAGCAGGGAAATAAAACATTGGGGTTAAAAGTTCCTGGAATCTTGGTGAATCTTGGTGTGGTGTTGCTTAGAAACATAGAAACATAGACTTTGATGGCAGATAAGGACCACTTGGCCCACCCACTCTGTCCATTTCCCTACCTATTGGATAAGCTGCAGATTCTAGTTAACCAACAGCCTACTTCTTCCTAAGCCCCACCAGATTTGTCTTATGTCTGTCCCATGCAGTCTTGAATTCCCCCACTGTTTTTGACCCCATGCCCTCCCCAGGAAGGCCGTACCATGTGTCCACCACCCTCTCAGTGAAAAAATAGTTCCTCACATTGCCCCTAAGTCATCTCTCCTCTATCTTCAAATTGTGCCCCCTTATTCTTGCACGCTGCTTAGGGTATGAATGATCTTGCAATGCAGTGTAGGGGCTACCTTTATATTGACACTTTCTCTGTGGGCATGTCTGTGTAACTAGTTTACTTTGCTAAGACAGTGTTGACATTAGGGTAATGCTAACAGCGTATTACATGATTATAGTTTGGCAAAGTGCTCCTGACCAATCAGAGCACTCCTTTCCTCTACACGTGAGACACTCTTATTCTGTGTGTGCCTTAATTTTGGAAATTTTAAGTAAATAAATAAGTAATTTAACCACTGCTTACTAAATATAATGTATTATATAATCATGAAACACCAATCACATTTTGTCAAGTCAGAACCCCATATGCTCCTTATAAAGGTTTTACTCAGTGCCTGAACAAAAACATTAAGAAACCCTTCCAAAAACGGTCTCATCCTTGAATAAATATTTCCATATAGTTTGGAGTGAAACTTTACAGTCTCAGCCACATCTGATCCTCAAGAAACTGTACACCAGTTTATAGGATCATTTTTCTATCCATCAGTATGTAAAATGGGCATTCTATCTACCCCATATAAGGTAAGTGCAGACATCACACTTCTCTTTTGCTCCAGCACAATATCTGCTCTTTGCCTTCTGTGCATATACAATACCCTTCAACTGTCTCAAACTGTGAGGAACATCTCTCATTTTAACCCTCAAAAAGTGCTCTGTCCCACATCCATCCCACATTGGAAATGTGCTGCCCAGATAGAGGAAATGCTGTTAACACAGACTTTAAAGCAGAAATTCTTCACATTTTATGATGCCAAAGCATGATTAAACTTTCAAGAAATAAAAGCACTGGTTTCCACAGTGATTTAACCTTGCATTTTTGGATATTATGATGTGTACCTCATGCTGATGGCCAGTGTGCCACACTGCCCCTCATTCTGAATGTCCATGCCCCTTTTTTTAGTGACAGAAGGTTGAGAGAGGTACTGTCCTGTAATTTATACAGGGTGATATTTCCAACCCTCACTGAGAGTACTGGGTCAGCCATCACCAAATGATGGGACCAGACACTTTTTCCTGGTATTAAATGCTTTAAAAAAGGCTAAGGTATGAAATGTGAAAAGCACAAAGGTACATGGAAAAACAGTACTCCATGTTTAACTGTCTCTTTCCTAAAAATGATAATAAATGCCAGTAATTAACACCACTGGATTGCTCGCCTTAAGTTTAGAAAGACTACATTGCCTATTCCTGATGCATCTGAAGCTTTGCGATCAGGAACTTGTGCCCTCATTCGCATTTTGCACTGGCAACCCATGCATAAAATCTGGACCTAGGTCTCATTATAGCAAAATGTAATGCATGCACAAGCCACCTGCTGCACGGCCGTCTCTGCACTGGTCAAAAAAAGGCTGGCAAATGCCACTTTCTAACTGAAGCAATGCACATCTTGCACAGGCAAAAAAATTGTGTTCCCTTTTCTTCAACATGGAAAGAACACGAGCAATGAACCATTTTTATTTAATGTCCCAAGTTGCTGATACCACCGTGGTGCAGAGTACAATGATGCCCACCTGCAGCCCCTTGGCTCTGCGTGCCGTGCTCCTACCCAGCCACTGCTGCTCTTAGCCCCAACAGCACATCTCTCTGACCTCTCTCTCCCTCAGTCACTGGACAGGACTCAGCATCGCCTTTTGAGGTGGGGAGGCCCCCCTCCACATCCCAGCAGCGTCACCCCCCCGGTGGATAAGAGGTAGGCTAGAGTGACCAACTCATGTCCAATCACAGGGCCAACCAAAAAGGCCTCAGCCAATGGGAAGAGGGCCCTGCTCCTTGGTTGGCAAGCACTGGAGAGATCCCCGGCTCACAGAGAGGGTTAGGTGGAGAGGGGAGAGGCAGCTGTGAAGGCAGGGAACAGAGAGCATTGCAGAAACATGGGGCTGAGCAAGGAAAGGGGCTAGGGAGCAGGGCAGAGTTAACAGAGAGAAATGAGAATTGGGGGCAGTATGATGACTGATCATTGGGGGGGATCTATGCCACAGGCTCCACCCAAGTGCCACTGTAAAATAAAGTGCAGTGGTGCAGTGGAGAAGATTGCACAGTGGGGATATGGTGGAGGGCTTCAATTGGCGGAGGTATCATGCTTAAAAGTTTATTACTGTTGTTTGTGAGGTTCCAGATCCAGTGAGTGCGTCCATTCTGAGGCAAAATGTCTGCAGGCTCCACTCCTGCAGACAAAAAATGGTAAGAAACAAGGAAATGAAGGAACAAATGATAAGGATAGCTTTCAAGTGAACAGCAAAATAGTGTTTAAATCTTTGGCTGCCAACAGAATTAGAACATACTGAACATTTGGAGTGACATCAGTCGATGGCACAGCAAGGGTTAATGCACAGGAAAATGTATATCAGGAAAACAGCATCTCATTTAGCACTCACTTTCAAGAGTTTTGACAATGTCAGTAAAATATCACCTTTAACATTAGAAGGGCATAAACTGGAGATCAAATCTACCACACTCTACAATCCAAAGTGCAGCATATTTCTCCCCCATTTTAACATTTTCCCAATAAATACCATTGCACTGAGCATGTACACTATACAGCTGATTAAGGCTCTTGCAACCAAAGATGACATTATTGAATATGTTGCCATCAGCTGGGAATGGGCCACTCATTTAAATACTGGGTGAACTGCTTCAGGTTTCCTTTAAAATGGAATCCACTGATGCTGCCCTCTCTGAGAGAAAGATATGGAAAAGGCAGTCCCTATAAAAATTGCAGTTCAAGTTTAAGTTCAAGTTTATTGCAGGAAAACTCCTTTGAGCAATGCTCATTCACAAGGAGGTCCTGAGACATATATAATATCATAAGGAAATTACATAAGGTATTCAATAGCAAAAGTAGCTGAATAAAATGCATACATTGATTACACAAGATATTTCATGATAGGGTGCCACCTAGCAGCTATTGCAGACTGCAGATCTGCCATGGAGGACAAGCAAGGTAGGCAGATACACCACAGCTGCGGCTGTAGGAGGAGAGAACGCCTATTGAAGGCTATAGACAACAGACTGGCAAAGCTCTGCATTTCGGCCTGCTTCAAACACAGTACATCACTTTACCACCAGTAGCCTGAGTAATACTATTAGTATACCATCAGAATCTACGGCTTTTTCAGCCCGCATCCTTATCATTTCCCTGGTCACTCCCCACAACCACCATACACGTAGACATTTCATTACAATCGGTATATTGCAAAGATTCAGTTTCCTGTGCTAATCATCCTTCAAATTACACCTGTTACAAAGTCAGGCAAGCCTCTAGCAGCCTTCAGTTCAATCGCTTCGTCTTGCCCTTTAACTCAATATTCTAAAGGCCTGTTTGTCCAACCTCCAATACTTGTAATAATGCTAATTATGTCACATAGCAGGCACCTGCCTTCCATAACAATTAGAGCTCTCCTTCCTTTAGTTTTAACCCCCTCCCCTAGCTCCTGTAATTCAACTTCATCCAGGTCCAATGTAACACACCAGTCTGCTTTAATTAGAAAGCATTTTATTTTGGAAACAAAATAGATAATTAAGATCCAGCCACCTAATTCACAGATGCAATCGAATCAACCCCTAACAAACTGATGCTTACTAATGCCCCAAATAATCAAGCTCCATTATCATTCAAATAAAATATTTTTAAGATCAGTAAAACAACACCCTTCTCCAAATCATGACGTCATAAAATAAATACCGATAAGTTCTCTACCCCTTTTATATATATATATATATATATACTACTTCTTCATCTGAATTTTAAATAATGTAAAAACTCAGCAGTGTAATGTAGCACCCTCCATTGTATGCAAATATAACACCTATTTAGAGCTAGGCAAGCTGTGCAATGCATTACTTCTGCCGATCCCATCCTTTTTGATGCAACAACTTCAATAACACACCTCAATTCTGCCTTCCAATGTCAGCAACATATTCTTTACTGCAACAAACCTGTCTGTCCTTTCCTTGGTATTTTTTCCAAACAATATGATCCAACAAATTGGGCATGTTGAGCTCCGTTGCTTTCTTTGCCAGTAGATGTCATTTCTACTTTTGCTGACTCTAAACTGGAAATAAGGGTTAATAAAATCTGTTTTTCCTTAGATCCAGTGAAATATCCTTGTTTCTTCTTCATGGGGTCCTTAACAAGAAGAGAAATAAAAAAAAAGAAACATAAAAAAAGAAAAACAATAAATCTATGATCCAAAGACCATGTTTTTTGAGGTGGCTGCTGTTGGAATGGGGCTAGGGAGCAGGACAGGGTTAACAGAGAGAGATAAGAATTGGGGGCAGTACGATGACTGATCATTGGGGGAGGCATTGCCACAGGCTCCACCCAAGTGCTGCCGTAAAAAAAAGTGCTGTGGTGTAGTGGAGAAGATGGCACAGTGGGGATATGATGGAGGGCTTCAGTTGGTGGAGGTATCATGCTTAAAAGTTTATAGCTATTGTTTGCACAGTTCTGGATCTGGTGAGTGTTTTTCTTCTGAAGCAAAACATCTGCAGGCTCCACCCCTGCATATGATAAATGACCCTGGGATTGATATAAGCTAGATCACAAAAGACAGTCTAACTGGCATCAAGTGCTGCACAGGATAAAAAATCCCACTAGATCATGACAAGCATGGTGCACCAAATCTTTGGTGCACCTGGGGCTTGCGGAAGTCTCGTACCACTGAAAATCTGGTCCCAGGAGTATAAATACTTGGGGTATATACATTAAGCATACAAAACAGTCATTTGTTTCCTGCTGTAAATGTATAATGAAATTTGTCAGAGAATTCAGATCAGACTCTTTTACAGCATCAGACATTCAATGCAAAAGTAAACACACAAATGTCATATGGTTTAGATTGGCCCACAGATGTAAATGTTAGAGATTTAGAGATGTTGGCCAAACTTTTGTATAAGGTGTATGTTGAGCTTCCCAGGAGATCATCTGACTGCTTATTAAGATTAGAAGCAGAATTGCCTTCTCTTGAATCAAAGGCTTTGATAAGAGCAGCCTCATACTGGAAAAATATCATATAAATGGATGAAGCAAGCATCCTAAAATTATGCTGGCTAGTTTTTTAAATCAACAATCTAGAATCATTATGGGCTCCTTTTTCATTGACAAATGCAAATAATTATCTGACTCAAGATAAATATAGAATATTGTCAAATGCTTATTACGCAGACCCAGGAAAGTAACAGGTATCTCTATTCTAAAGTTGTATACTAGTATTAAGGCAAGCTGGGAGCTTAATATCTATCTTTAAACCTGTGAAAGCTATCCTATAGAAAAGCACCAGTACACTTTTGATTGGGTTTAATTAGTAATCCAATGTGTATCTCATCTATAGATGTCCTATATTTAATTTTGACAAAGATGGATAGCCACTACAGTATATTAAGGGGCATATGTAAACAACAAGATGAAATTATAGCTCTATACTAACTTTTTGTCATAGTACTAGAACCCTGATTATGAACTGGCTCCCAAAAATGGAGGAAGCTGATTGGCTGACAGCTCTTTGAAGCCGTTATGATATCTAGCTACATAATCACAGCTTCAAAAAGCCTCTGGCCACCAGCCTCCTCACTCTCAGTGTAGTGTTCCTTACAACTGTGCCCACAACAGAAGGCAGGACAATGCAAGCTGCTGACAGAAATGACGGATGAGTGAGTTTTCAAAAAAAAAAAAAACATCCACTTGCTGTCTCTTCATTTCTCTGCCAACATCCCTCTAAACCTGCTGCCTCAACTCAGTTCACTGTCTTTTAAAAAGAGATTCTTTTCAAGGAAGTGCTACTGTGTGCAGGTTTATGATCTCCTCCATTTCTCTGTGGCTCACTCCATTCAGAGGTTCATGCTCGGCTACCCATTTACCAAAGCAGTAGCATTTACAAAAATTACAATACTGACTTCCTCTGCTACCGCAACCAAGCCAAATACTGAAACTGTATTCAAGAGACTGGATGACAGGAAGCAAGTGTCCCTCTTACTCGGTCTGCTCTCTTTTAGACTGCGACTTTTACCCCTTCTAGTGGCTCCAGTAACATCAAAAAATGTAAATCTTATGTGTGTCAGGCACCTGGTTGCAACTTTTTAATCCCCAAAATGGAATACAACATTAAAACAATTGTGTCTTGACCAGACTATGCAGAGTGAGATAGGAGTTCACAGCTGCTCCTCCATGAACTCCAATTATAGCAGTGCCACCTGCTGCCCATTGCCCTCCCAGGAACTATTTTATCAAAAGGTACTCTGACAACACCCCAAAAAGTCACCTTCAAAACATTTTAAGTTTTTTTTTTTTTAACTGATAAAATGTTTAACCCAGTTCATAATAGCAATAATGCACTACAGGGTGTGGTATATCGTGAGATATCATCACTTCTTGGGCAGATGGACACATTCAGCCTGTGGCCTCGTGCCCAGCCGCTTGAGGCGTGATGATATCTCATGATATACTACACCCTGTCATGCATTATTGCTTAATCGCACTGGCTAAGTTTGCTTATGAGATGTTTCTAAACTTAGACATCATTGTCAATGTATTTTTTTATTTTCTTATCTGTTCAATGTGTATTTTATGCATGTGATAAACTTTGTTTTTTTTATCGATGTTTTCTTAATAAACAGAACTGAACTAAACTAAATAATGGTCATCTGTGAGCATCTTATGGAACAGAGCACACTATATAAATGATGAAGCCAAAGAGGGGTTCCCACACAAGAAAAGGAGAAAGCAGTGGGACCTCAAGTCATATTGCCATGTTAAAATTTAAAGTGTAGATACCTGATCAATGTGGGGCTCAGCTTGCTGTTGGTGGTCAGGCTGTTTGTGATTCGGCTGAATGATGAGACCCAGAACCCCTTTAAAATGTTAAAATAATGGAATGAAGACAAAGTAAGAAATTTGAAGTAGCTTAAAAAAATTGCAGGCATTCAAGCAGCTTTGGGGGGATACACTGGTACTATAACTATTTGATTCTAATTTGGCCCATACACTAGGAGCATCCCTGCAAATATTTAAGAAAAATGTATAAGAAATGTAATACAATACCTGTATATTAGCCAGGGTTACATAGAAACATAGAAATATAGAAGTTGACAGCAAAAGGAGACCGCTAGGTCCAGCTAGTCTGCCCATTTGTTTTAGACCTATTTTGATACTCTAGTTGCTCCTTGTAGTCAGGGCTCCCTTGTGTCTATCCCATGAATTCTTGAATTCCCCCACAGTGTTGACCCCCACAACCTCTTGGAGAAGGCTGTTCCAAGCATCCACCACAATTTCTGTGAAGAAAAACTTCCTGGTGTTGTTAGAGAACCTCCCTCCTTGCAGCCGAGCCCTTCTTGAAGTGGAAAAATTCCTGTGCTTATACCTTGTTAATGCCTGTTATGTACTTAAATGTTTTAATCATGTCCCCTCTCTCTCTTTCTCTCTGTCTCTCTCTCTCTCTCTCTCTCTTCTCTGCTCCAGGGAGTACATGTTCAGTTCCCTCAGTCTTTCCTTGTAGGACATATACTTCAGACGAGGAACCATTCTGTTGCCTTTCTCTGTACTGTTTCCACCTGGTCAATGTCCTTCCAGAGCTGAGACTTCCAGCACTGGACTCCATATTCCTGGTGAGGCCTGACCAGCGATCTATACAGTGGTAGTACCACCTCTATCCTCCTGCACATGATTCCCCTCTCAATGCAGCCCAGCATTCTATTGGCTTTCAATGTTGCCTTCTCACACTGCTTACTAACCTCCAAATAGTTTGAGATTATGATTCTCAGATCTCGTTTCTGGTTTGGGGTTGCCAGTCTTTTGCCTCCTAGGTAATACTTCCTTTCCTGTATTTTTCTTTCCTATGTGCATGACCTTGCACTTTTTGGCATTAAATTTTAGCTGCCACACTCCAGACCTTTCTTCTGGTTTCTTAGGGTCAGCTTCCATCTTGCTCACTCCTTCTGAGGTGTCTACCCTATTGCATATCATGGCGTTGTCTGCTAAACAGACACACCTTCTCTTCTAGTCTGTCAGCGATGTCTGCTATAAAAACATTGAAGAGGAGAGGAGAGGCCCCAGCCCGCTGGTCACCTTGCCTTCCATCGATTGTCTTCCATTAACCTGTACCCTTTGGGTTCTGCCTTGTAACCAGTTTTGTACCCATCTGACTACTTCTGAACCCTTAACCTTTACCAGTGCATTTAAAATTGTGACATTCTCCTAATTAATGAGCTTCCCAGTGGTCACCTGTATGTCCCATATGGGCCAGAGCACACTATATAAAATATGAAGTCTCAAAGTGGATTCCACCCAAGAAAGAGAGAAAGCAGTAGGACCTCAGCTCATATTGGCATGTTATAATTTGAATTATAAGTCTAATTAATTATTCATGAGCCTAGCGAGGCTACTGATTGGCTACTAAATTGGTCATTAATGTCTTAGAAATTACCAATCCAGCTGTTAACTGACACTGTGCCACATGCACGGCTCACATCACTCTGTTTAAAAGGTGAATTGTGGTAAAAATAAATGGGAAAAAGAATGTTGTTATTGAGATTAGATTTATAATCTCAATAACAACCTGGAAGCTGGTCATTTCCTTTGATTAATGACTGGTTGGCTGGAGGTGGCCCTCAGCTGCACCTCAGGCCACCCATCCGACCAACCAGTTGTTAAATCCTTCAGAAATTACCAGCTTCTCCATCATTTATTTGCTAAAGTGTAGATAATGAACCAAGAGAGTTGTTTGCACACACACACACACACACACACACACACACACACACACACACACGCACACACAAACAGTGGGACTTCAGCTCATATTGGCATATTAAAATGAAAAGTGTAGGTACCTGACCAATGAAGGGGTCACTTTGCTGTGGTGGTCAGGCTAATTGTGATTCGGCCAAATGATGAGACAACTCTTTTAAAATATTAAAATGATACAATGAAGACAAGGTAAGAAAACTGAATCAAATGCTTTCAAGCAGTTATGGGGGTGGGTGGGTACTGGTAGCATAACTATTTGATTCTGATGTTGGCCACATACCAGGGGTGTGCCTGCAAAATTTTAAGAAAATTGTATAAGAACTGTGATAAAATTTGTGTATTAGTGAAGGTTGAGCTTGCTAAAACTTTGGCATTGCAATTAAAACAGGAGAGTTGTGTCCTTCTCCTAATTAAAGAGTTTCCCAAACTTCACATATGAGTCAGCTATGATCTAGAGCTTGTAATATAAAAAGTAAAGTCAGAGAGTGGATTCCACCCAAGAAAGAAAAAAATCAGTGGGACTTCTGCTGATACTAGCATGTTAAAATTTAAAGTGTAAATAAGGAATCCAGAGGGTGGTTTCCACACCAGACAGAGAAAGCCATGGTACCTCATATCATATTGGCATGTTAAAAGTTAAAGTGTGGATACCTGACCAATGGGGGGGGGGGTCACTTTGTCGGTGGTGTTCAGGCTAATTGTGGTTTGATCAAATGTCAAGACCAAGAAAACCTTAACAAGTTAAAAATTATAGAATGAAGAAAAAAGTAAGAACATTGAATTATTTAAATGAATTGCAGGCTTTCAAGCAGCTTTAGGTGGGGAAGGGGGGAGCACTGGTACTATAACTGTTTGAGTATAATTTTGGCCATAAACCAAGAGTACCCCTGGAAAAATGTAAGAAAAACCTACTAGAAATGTAATAAAATCTCTATGTATTAGACAGGGCTGAGTTTGCTAAACCTTTAAAATCACATTTAAAACAGGAGATGTCATGCTGGCTACATGGCACTGAGCAATAGGGGATCACTCTGGCACACTGGCAACCTGGGTTCATGCCTCCCAAATGGGATGTCAGGAGTGGAGATTGGCAGGGAGGATGAAAGAGAATCCTTTGGATGCTCTGCTCCAGAAGGAACTTGCAGGGCCACTCTCTAGTATCTCTTAGTGGTGAATGGTGGACGTGAAGGTAATGGCATGGGTAATCACGCACTGTCAGGCACCTCCACAGGTCTTCTGTTAGTGTTACAAGCAAATAGGCAGGAGGGTGGATGGGGACACACAAAAAAGGGAAATTGTTTCCCAGGTATGACGGATGATGGCCTCTCTGCCTGTCCTCATGCTTGGACCCTCCTCTATGCACCCAAAAGACATGCTTTTGGATGCAGAAAACTGATGCTCCGCTACTAGGCCACAGAGCAGCTGCCTGCAGGGACAAGCCAGTTAATGAAGAGGGGAGAAAGTAAGGAGCTCTTTGGTGCTTTCTCCACAGCAACAGCCAAGGGAAGTCCCATAGATTTCCCAAAGACTTGACTGCAGCATGACCCAGTGACGTGCAATCAAGGTGTGAGTCTGGTGGAAAAAAGAGGTGGCAGTGTGGAGGCCTGAAGAAGAGGGTTGCCAATAGGCATTGAGGGAGCATAAACAAAAAAAAAAAACAGCAGAGGTATGGCCTTCTCCAAATTAGTCAGCTTCCCAATGTTCACCTGTGGGCCCCTTATGAGCCAGAGCACACTATATAAAAGATGAAGCCAGAAAGTGTTTCCAGACAAGAAAAAGAGAAATCAGTGGGACTTCAACTCATATTGGCATGTTAAAATGTAAAGTTAAGGCACCTGACCAGTGAGGGGGGTCACCTTGTCAGCAGTGATCAGGGTAATCATGATTTGGTCAAATGATGAGAATAAGAACCCCTTAAAATGTTAACATGACAAAATGAAAAAAAATTAAGAAAAGTGAATTAACTTATATTAATTTCAGGATTTCAAGCAGCTTTAGGGGAGAGGAGCACTGGTACCAAAAATGGTTACATGTTATTTTAAGTGTTGCTTTCAACGTAACTTATCATAACTTACATGCAACAAGGTAATTACACTGTAGTTATATATTTGTTGCATGCAACTACATTTCACATGCAGTGCATTAACAATGTAGTTAAAATGTAACCAAAATAACTATCTGAAAGAAACCGAGCGGCCTGGGGGAGGGATCCAAAGTAGTAAACTGGGTTAAAAACTGGTTAATGGATAGGGGACAGACCTCAAAGGTTAACAGCACTTGCTCAAATGATGAGACAGTGACCAGTAAGATGACCCAGGGCTCAGTACTTGAACCAGTCCTCTTCAATGTCGCCATAAAGTGACATTGCAGAAGAACTGGAAGGGAAGGTATGCCCTTTTGCAGATGGCATCAAAATCTGTAATAGTGTGAACACTCAGGAGATGGTGGAGAGAATGCATAGTGATATTGAAAAACTAAAGGAAGGGTCAAGAGTGTGGCAGTTGTGGTTCAATGCCAAACAGTGCAAAATCATGCACCTAGCACATAGGAAGCCTGGAGCTGAGTATAGGAGTGGGGGAGATGCTACAGTCACTAAGCAGGAAAGGGCCCTTGGAGTTATCATATCTGATGACCTCAAAATGGCAGGGCAGTGTGGAAAGCAGTGGATAGGGCCAGTGGGTTTCTGGGATGCATAGGGAGAGTTATTTGCAGCAGGAGGAGGGAGGTGGTGTTGACACTACAGTAGATCGCTCTCTGGTGAGACCCCACCTTGAGTATTGTGTCCCGTTCTGGAGGCCACATCTCAGAAGAATATAGATAGGGTGGAGGCAGTTCACAGGATAGCAACTAAAATGGTGCAGAGATTGCAGCAATTGTCCTACATGAAGTGACACTGGGATCTCAACATGTACACCCTGGAAGAGAAGAGAGCGAAAGGGAATATAATAGAGATCTACAAGTACCTCACAGGAGTAAACAGGATGTAGAATTGAAGACTCTTGCAAATGAGATAAAGCACCAGGAATAGAGTTGTGCAAAATTGGAAATTTTGCCTAGTGAAATATTTTGCATAATTTCTGCATTACACGTAATTTTGCCTCAGATAATTTCATGTGTAACCCCCAGGTGGCGCTATCCCAAGGGCTACTACCCCTGCCTGCTTGATTATGGACAGGTGGAGGGGCCTAGGTTCTATGACGGGTGCCTCCACCCAGAGGTCAGGGTTTGTAGTGGTTATACTAGCTTGGTCACAGCCCCCTGGGACACCATGACCCCCTTTAGTTCCCTCTAGTGGCTCACTCAGTACACAGGAGTTACAGTTCCAATACCCCATGTATACACACTGTTCATTCATAAAGTACCACTTACCCTCAAGACTGATTCTGCAGCATGTCTCTGAGGACCCCCTGTAAAATAAGGTTAAACAACATGCAAAGCAAAATACAATACTGTTTCCATAAGCAACAACACCACAGACAGTATATGGTATAAAAACAACAAATCTGATTTATTTAGGGGACAGTAACATGGGAGGGGGGAATCAGGTTAATTGGCGGCATTAAATCACAGTACTGTGCACACATACAGGGTCTGAAAAGTCACACTCTGGGTATCCAGGTTGGGGGGGGGCTAGCCAGGTCCATTGCCCGGGGTTGGCCGGCAGGTGCAGATGGATAGGGCCATGTAGAAGAAAATATATGCACAACACACAATTGTAATCTGGAGCCGGATGGCTCGGTCCATGAAGCAGTGAAACAACAAGAATTAGATGACACACTTGTGATTAAAAACAGGCTGCAGGGGAATAGCCTGACTTGTACTCACAATACCCAAGCTGAAAACTGGACGGTGGCTGTTCTTCTGGATTGCCAGAACAACAAGGCACTGGACCCCACTGCAGTTGATGGCAGATGGATTTAGTCCGAGACAAGCTGGGGTTTGTTTCCAGCTTCAACACACAGCACACAGCACTGGGGATTGGAAATAGCGATTCCCAACAAGCACTACGCACATTCATATGTAAAAGGAAAGTACTATACCAGGCAGGCTGCTCCTCGATCCTGATCGCAATTACTGCAAAATACCTGGGAGCACACACAGCAGCTGCAGTTCCTGACAGACCGAGTGCGATTCAGCAATTTCTCCAGTCTTCTACAGGGTGAGCCTGGTTTCCACACTTCTAGTGCTTCTTTCTCCTCACAACTCGGATTCAGTCCAAACTGGCACTCACAAAGGCTGCAGACCGAAACTCAGGGCCTCACACGTGCTTCCCACGTGAAACTATACACAGCAGAAGCACAGAGCTCCTTCTCTCTTCATAGTCACAACTGATCTAATCTTTCCAGTCACAGAGCAGGGCATTTCCTTTAGCTCCACACCATTCGGTTGGCTGGTTCGGCTGTCACTCACAGTAAGACTCTCTCTGTTGGTGGAAAAAGGCGCCAAGGTTAAAACTACATTTCCCAGAGTCACTGCCCATACAAACCCCTTGTGGCTGGCTCAATATTAAGAGTCCAAGTTCTGATTCGTCCACAGGCTCTATTTTAGGGTTTCTCTATCATCCTGATTGGTCCAAGTGAGCTATTCAGAACCAAAATGAGAGAGTTACTCTGAAACAGTTCGTGTTGAAATGAAGACAGGTTAGACAAACTACATTTTCTCAGTCACTCTAAATGATTTCTGGCTAACAGTTATATCTTTCAACAAGACTCCCACTGCACATGTAGCAATGGCAGAAAGAGAGTGAATTGACAGCAGCCCAGGTGGGACTCGAGCAGGGAAACACACAGACCCCCATTTCAAATTAATTATACTGCAGACAGCTCTTAAAGAGACAGTACGTGGAGGCTCAAATAGCACTCACTTGGAATCACATTTAAACAGCTTAAACACTGAACACTGCCCAGAGTTGGAGCATTCAGGCAAGCTCCTGGAAGACTTTTGGGAACCCCATTTGCAGGGGGGTTACACCCGTAATTCAAAATTTCACCAGATTTCACCAATTTCGCCAGTGTTTTTCAATATTGCCTGTGAATTTGCAATGCATTGTGGGTAAACAGCTGAAATATCACATGCAGGCTGTTTTCTGCACAGAATATTGTCTGTTGAGTCAGGGAGCAGTTCAGTGTGGTGCATCACAGCCAATAAACCCTTCAAAAACCTGTTTATTTGTTATTTTTGAGAGCTAATTGCTCCCAAAATCTAAATTGTGTTCCTAGTGCTGGTAGTGAACATTTTTTCTTGTTTTGGCATCTTTGGATAATACTTAGTTAAACTTAGGTAGTGTTTTCAGTTTTCTCTGTGTCTGTGTCCATGAGGCAGTAGAGTGTGGGAGGGTCAACTGTGGTGTGTATGTGTGTGTGTGAAAGCAGAGCATGATAGTTCCTAATATTTGACAGATTTCTCACAAGTTGTGAGTGAGTTACTGTTATTTCTTTTAAGTCTTAATATTTTAGTTTGTGTGCCAATTATTTGTAATATTTTTCTTATATATTGACCCTTTTTTGGGTAAGTTTATCTGAATAGTTACTCATTCTGAGTAGTGCTGTTCCTGTTTCCCTTTGTTTAATCACTTTTCTGCTTCATTTTTGTATTGGAAGTTATTCGTGGATATTGAACACTTGTCCATATCCATTGCTCACATAAATTAGTAGTGTGATCTAGCCCCTGCATTGCAGTGTTCCCATATTTCTGTTTAATTTGCTTGCCATCTTAACCCTTTCCTCCCTTTTACACCAGTGGTGTTCACTACCTGACTCGTGCTGTACATACCTCTCAACTGTTCCTGATTTTCAGGGACGTCCCTGATTTTGCCTCAAAATTTTACTCTGTCCCTCCTAAAACTCGTGTTTCCATGACCAAACAGTGGGAGTTGTAAGCACAAAATAATGTTAATCATTAAAGTTACAGACTTGTTCTTCCTTAGAAAATGCATTTTACATCAGGTCCCTTATTCTGCCAGCTTCCTGAGTGGATACCATCTATTTTGAAGATGTGTCCCTGATTTTGGTCCTTTGTCCCTGATTTTTTTAAGCCTTGTCCCTGATTTATGAGACAAGAGGTTGAGAGGTATGGTGCTATATAAAAAAACTAGTTTTCAAGAGAGTGGAGGTCCCTGCAAGATTGTTGGAGGCAACTTTGTTTGTTTATTTCAAATCTTGTTGTCCCGTCTGTCTGATATATCTATAAGTCAAAATTGTATTTACTAAGTACTAACACATTGCAGTACTTGCCTTCTCCAGACATCACTTATCCGGACCATAGATCGTATTGTGACTGTGAGTTTTTTTGTGTAGTTGGTTTACAATTTAGTTTGCGTGAACCCACCTGTACCTACCCAGTTATTATCAAGTTATATAAAAACTATTTCATTTAAAAACTAACATTTTATTAAGAACTACAGTTATTGCACATCCCTGTTGTGGTGTTGTTCTCTATTGGTTTGGTATTTAGGGCCAGGTATTCAAAACCCTGCCTCAGGGCAAAGTTAGCACTGCCCAGCGGGTGAACTTAGCCTGGAGCAGAAAGCAAGCTATATTCAAAAGGAATGGACTAGTGCAAAACCAGCTGAATATAGCAAACAAAGGAAGCCGGGCAAACCGGGCTGGGAGTGCAGGGCAAACATTGCCCAGGAATATGACACCACTGAATATAACAAAAGAGACAGCATTGAATATGGCACCCAGGCAGGCAGTGCAAACACACAGTGGAACACAGTGCAGAGGTGAGACAGCCTGACCCTGGGACACATGCAATGAATCATAGCCCAGAACAGGGTCCCAGGTGCAGACTACAGTGCAGAACCCAGTATATGACACACAGGCATGTGAATGGCAAGCAACAACCAGAACCCATGGGCAAGGACCAAGGAGCAGTACATATGAAGTGAAAACCCCAGCACCCAAGAATGATGCAGGACACAGTAAACTGTAGAAACAATAATGTAATATGTAACAAAAGAATGGCAAAGCAGTGGTACACACAACAGTGCAAAAGCTATGCAAATACAATAAACAACAAACATAATCATACTGTGAACAAGGAACACTACCACAACACCTAGTGGAAGAACAAACACTAAAACAAAGAAGGCCAACTGTACAAACCCAACAATAAGAAATGCAAATAACTCCTGCCCCAACACAGAACACAACTACTAAGATGACTATCATGTGAAGGCCTACAATTATGAAAAAAAAGACCACCAAAACAGTGGCATGAATAATATATTTACATATATACAAAATTCAGGGGTTGGCAAAGTTAATGGGGGGAAGGGGAGGTGGACATACACGGGGGAAACCAAACAGAGGCCTGGAAGAAACACTGGTCCACAAAGTGGGGCGATAGACATCAGGAAAGGGGTGATGCTCATGGCTGACTGTGGGATGGTTCAGGAAGATGTGCCTCCAGGACAGCAGCCATCCTCCTGGTCTCCGAAATGAGAGCGGCCTGCTGCTCTATATTCGTCCTCTGCTACCGGACAAGGTGCCTCAGTAGATCCTCCGAGCCCTCTGACTCCTCCCGTCTGGTTGCCCACAGAGATGATCAGAGTGGACCTGCAAGATGAAGGGGAACTGGTGAGGATGGGAAATCGGCCAGGAGGCAAACTGCAGCCACAGGTGGCTATACAGGGATGGACAGCATGTCCTGACAGCCATGCCCATGTGGTGGTGAGGAACGCAATGGTAGGCACACCCAGCAGGTGCCCACAGGACAGGCCTGGTAGACACAGGCCCCATCCCAATACCCGACAGCACCATGGCACAGATGACACCACCCACAGCAGCAGTGCACACAATGAGACAGTGCAGACACAGAGGTGGTCCCCAGTATGGTGGTGAGTGAGGGCCACACAACAACATGCACAAGGGTGATCACACGTTGGGACAGGTTGCCTATAGACAGATAGCAATGTACCAGAAAGTAGAGTGCAACAACAACCCAAAGGGGTGCCAGAGCAGCACAATGCAGGCATGGTGTCTGGCGGCTGGCCAATGGCCAACCCATGCGGCAGACGAACTGACCCACAGCAGAAGCAGGCCCACAGGGTGCAAACAGCAGCAGGGGTGGGCCAACAGATGCTGCCGAACATGGGCCACATACTGCACTGTACGCAGTGCCCAGCAGCCAGAACGTGCATGCAGCAAGTGAACAGCTGAACAAGGCCAGCGGAGGATGCGGACAGCATGGCAATGCCAGCCGCACACAGGTGTAGGAACTGGGTGGGCGGGAGGGCAGAACCAACCCCACTGCAGATGTCTGTATGGCAAAAGACAGGTCTGACACAGTGCCCTGTGTACCCTCATAAGTGCCCTTCTGAACCACCGCCCCCTCAGCCCCCACTACCATCCAACATCCTTTCAGCCATGCATGCTGACGCTGGCCCACACTGCTCCACCCGCAGCCACAGGGCACAGAGGCCAGACAGCCAGACTCTGGCAGCACTGTGCAACACAGGTGCATAACACAGCACAGTGCTGCAACAGCACCATTGGCATGATGCCTGTGGCAGCCAACCCACCAGCACAGACAATGGCAGACCAGTGAAGGAACCACATAAATCAGAAGTACAACACAAATGAAAGAGACATGTACTCATGCAACAGGCTCCTGACATCAGGACTGCTCTCTTGCACCCACTGTGGCATGGCCAGCACCCTTGGGCTGCTCCTCTGCATGTCCTGGGATACCTCTTGAACCTCTCCCACATTCCTGGGCTGCTCGATCTGCTCTACAGTGGACAGAGGGAACAACAGTGTTAGCGCAACACACAACATATACTGCGATTGCCACAGAAAGATTTACCCCCACCGCCATAGCACTGTACACACAGGGCAGCCCAGGGACAGTATCTGAACAGATGTTATGCCCACACATAGGACCCACATGGTCCATGGGGCATGTGCCAGGCACACAGAGCAGATAGGCATGTTGGCACAGCAATGTAACAGTGCCAGATGCAGGTGCATGTCCACTGGATGCACACATGGCCATGTAGGCAGTCCGGGGCCCAGGAAACAGCACCCCCACAGCACACAGGTGATGGTTGCAGGACGGTCTTGTGGCAGGTCCCCCCACCCTCACAGTCCATACCTGCCACCCATGCCATGGCCAAGGATCACGGCTGCACATGGCACGACAGCAGTGTGTCCCCCACAGACATAACATGCACCACGCAAGCACCGCCACCGCCATGTATGGTGCCTGGCAAAATTTGTAGGTGTGCCCCTCCGCACCATGTACCATTGTGCACCCGGGATGCCAAATCCGCGTGTCCCTGAACCAGTGCCACATGCATCCTCCCACCTGGCAATACAGCACACCTATGCACACACACGCGTGCGCGCGCACACACACACACACACACACACAGCACACACCAGCAGACAGGGACAAGTGTCATATGTGTGCTACCTGTGATGTCACTTACCTGGCACTGGCACTGTGTCATCATGCACCATAAGCTTGTACCACTCCAACTGCTGCCTCTGCCATCAACGCAGGTCTGTATAGTGATGCCAATTCTTCTCGGCATCCAGTGTTATGCCCGTGTGTTCTGTGAGCCTCCGGGCAATAGAGGCCCACACCTCCTGGTGTGGGAGGTCACCCTCCCTGACCTCCCCAAAGAGGTGTCGGTGCCTTTGCTGCATCATGTGGACAAGGTTGGCAGTTTCAACCTCCTCCCAGTGCCTGTCTCTGTGTACCACAGTGCACAGCCTACACCTCTCTGCCATAATAAATCTGGACTGGTACCCTGTCACCAGTGTTATTTCACAGCCTGTGCCACTCTCAGAGCTCACCAGCCAAGTGTGCTGTGGCACCGTGCACTCACATGACATAGTGCAGCACTACCCGGAAGTTAGCATGATGCTCATGCGCGACCCCACCACAACCCTAAAGCATCATGGACACACATGCACATATCACCACGCTAAGTGACATAGCATGGCGCTGCAGCACACTACTCTGGGGTGCTAGTATGGCACAGGGTCCACACGCACATGCGTGGAGGTCGCACTATGCCACATAGTGCTGCGTTAATGGGACAGTGCGGCACTGGACTACAAATATCCCTGTGCTAACATCTGCACGGTGCTAAGCTGATTGCCCAGCTCTAATCAAGCCCATATTCAATGGCCTATGCAAATGAGGGCACTTGTGTATGCAAGGTGCAAACAGTGTGATTAGCATATCATTATCAGCTTATTTGCATGCCTAGCAGGCTGGATTGCCCAGCTGGGCTATATAAGGGCAAACAGTGCTCCACCGGTGTTGTGTCGTGGGACTGCAGCATTCAACTGATGCAACAGCCGAACAGGCATTTCAAACAGGGGCGTGTCATAGGAGGCAGAGCAGCAAGAGGCATGTCTGTATAGCAGCCTGAGTCTTGGCTGTATGGTAGTGGGACATCACCAGTCCCAGGCATACACACTGTGCATTTGCAGTCCACCATGGTACAGGCATGGGACAGAGCAGCTGCTTGCAGGCCCACATGCCAGCATGGTGCTGCATAGTGGTGCACATGGCCACTGCTCCAGCCGGCCAGCCAACTGGGCTGTGTGACATGCCCATGCCCCAGCGGCGGCCACTGCTATGGGTGGACTGCCTGCACAATGTGGTAGCCAGGCACCAGGCTGGGGGGGGCAGTGGCCTACAGGCATGCCTCTCAACCGTGTTGCACTGACATGGGGGTCATGGACCTACTTTGGCCACTCAGGATGAGGGAAGTTGAGGGTCACAGACCCTCTGATGGTGGAACACAGCCACAGCCCAGGGGATACAGGCTCAGAACAGTGCGGATACCACAGTGCCAATATCAGCACCGTTGGGTCTGGGCCTGGCATCATTCAATTGTCTGCATATCTGCTGTACTGTCTGGATGTGCAGCACATGCTCTGTGTGAGGAGCACATGTCTCATGAGGGGCAGGTGGGGTATGGAGCAATGCCAGGGGGTGATGGTAGGGATGCCCCTCAAACTGGGGGATACTTGAGAGGTATGTTTGCTGGTGACACGGGCCGTGTGATGCCCATGTGGGGGCTGGTACATGCAGTGTGTCCATGGTGTATGCTGTCAGACATGCAATTGCACTGTGCACACAGAGGTGGCCGCATTGCACAGTGGCTGTGTGCGCTGTACACACACATGCCTTTCTGAGCCTTCGCCATGCCGCAACAGGTTGATCAGTACAGGCGGTGGGGTCGGCATGCACATAGTGTTCCGTGTGTGTGCCATGCATCTCAGGCATGTCACAGCATGTGAAATGTATCCCTCTACATGTCTTCCATAGGTCCTGAAGCACATCAGGAATGTATCCATGCACATCGCTTCTCACAGGATGAGCTGAAGACACTGCTCCATGGCATCAAGGAGAGGGAGCAGGTGCTACTTCACCACAAGGCAACAGATGCATGGTGCGCCAGATGTGGGATGAGGTAATGTCAAGGTAAATGTCGTTGGTGGATGTTGACATACCACAGATGCAGTGTGGAAGTGGTGGAGTGACCTGCTGCACCAGGCAAAGGAGGAGGCACAGCGACTCCACGATTGGATGTGGACTGGAGGTGGCCCACAATCCATGCAACAGTGGCAGGAGGACCCACTAATGACTGTGGTGGTATCAACACTTCGTCCCATATCCCTTGCTGGTGTACTTGGCAAATGGTGTAAGATGCCACTCACACCACCTAGGACAGATCAGTATCTGCGTGTGTGCACCCTGCATGGCATAACTGCACTGTTGCTGGGGGTCGGTGTTGCCGCAGTGTGTGGGGTGCACTTTGGGGGTGCTCTGCTTTGCACACTGTACATATGAGGCAGGATTGCATGCATCCACTGCTCCGGGTAAGTGCACTAGACAAATTCCTTTACATTGTTTACTTGCCACACTTGAGACTCGAATAAAGAACAAGCACTTTATGGACATGTGCTGTGGTGAGTACTTCTAACTTTGAGTTGAAGCAACTCTCATGAGGTATTTTAATTAAAAAAAATACGCACTCTGAGCAGAACGCCCAGATGGCTGACAGCCTTCAGCAGGAGCCAGCCTTTCATTTGCAAACTCCATATATATGGAATGCAACTGCATTACACATCATTATGTTGTTAAAAGTAATCTTGTAGGTGTAACCAGCTCTAAGAAGTAACACGCACCACAAATAATAAGGGAATAAGGTATTTATTAGGGGAGGGGTACACGGACATGGTACAGAATAAGCATAACAAGTGACAGGCAGGATCAGGAGGACAAGTGTAAAACAAGAATGAGTGGGGAGAAGTAATAGAGAGAGAGAGAACAAGAAAAGGGACTGAATTATACAGGAAGCATAAGACAGTAACAAACAACAGCAATGGTCAAACAAATTATTTTACATGCAAAATAAAGAAACAAGAGGACTTAAGGATGTAGATTAAAGAGGACAGAACATATTTTTTGTTGTTTTTATTTTTCTTAGGGAGAACATACAAACAACAGAATAAAGGATAGAAAAATGAAAAAAAAGACAAATAAATTTGTGCTGTTACATTAACTGCCAGTGGGGCTGCCAAGCAGTTCTGACGGGATGCCCATGATTTTGCCAGCATCACCCTGGAGTTTAGCAATCTCCCCCTTGGGCATCATTAAATTCCTGTCTGAAATCATTAACTCCTGTCGAAGATGGTGTACTTCTCACAGAACAGCTGATAAGTCCAAATGTGTCACTGCTGGTGGGGCAGGGGTTGCCTGTGCAGCTGCTGCTGGCTCTGGACAGGGGAGTTCCTGGTAGGGTCTTGATGCTCCTGCAGACTGCTGCTATTGTCTGGTCCAGCAAGTCCGGTGAGGATGCTTAACAGGTTCAGCCATGCCTCCCTCCCTCCTGCTCACCCCCTTTGTTGCTCACACCCGCAATGCTACCCACAGCTGCAGTTGATGCTGCCGCCACCTCCTGCAGTTTGAGGTCCCATTGAAGTTGGTGGTGGTGCACCATGTGGATCCACTGGCCACTTGTCCTGAAATGGGAATCAGACTTTCTGCAATGCACTTCCTGCCCGCATAGATTGCAGGTGACCACTGGGTCACCTGCTGAACTTGCATAAAAAAATCCCAGACAGGAGAACTTCGAGGATGATGGAGCCATGGGTAGGGGGTGGCAGAAGATGCCCCAGGCACTGACTTCTCCTGCTGCTCAGGAGAGGGCACGGTCTCCTGCTGCCAGGGTGGAGGAACAGTATCCTGGTGCTGGGGGGGGGCACTGTCTCCTGCTGCTGCTGCGGTGTGGGAGCCATGGTCGCCTTCTGCTGCTGGGAAGGGGGCACAGTTGTTTGCTGTTGGGTGCTGGTGCTGGGGCCAACAGACTCCTGCTGCTGTGTCATTTCATTTTTAATGGACATCTGAAATGCGCATACAGGTGCCCCAATGCCTCTACCCTTTTCCATTATGCCCACTAACACCACCAACTCAAACAACCCCCCCCAAAAAAGAGAAATAGAGATAGAGATTCTGAGAGAAGGAGCTAGTGGGGGGATCACACACACACACAGAGACACGCAATCCACAGGTACTAAAATATGAAATAGGACAAAGACAAACAAGAAAACGTTAGAAAACAATAGCACAAATTAAGTAGTTTATGTATAAAAGTGCACTCTGCAGTCACAGGGAGTCTAGATGCTGCCTCCTTCCCCGAGATATGTAGCACAGAAAATGAACCACTCACTTCCTGCCTGTTTTAACTCAATCATGTCACCACCCGTCCACCAGCAGAGATAAAAGCCCAATTTCACCTAAATTCACCTCGTAGAAACGCAACGCGAAATTCAAGGTGAAATTGTGCGGCAAAATCTCGCTGAAAGGCTATAATTATGCTAAATGTTTAACTGGGTGAAATTGGCAATTTTGCTGTCATTTCACCTGCAAAATTAAATTTCACTGCATCTCTATCCAAGAGCAGAGGGCATACGATAAAGTTAGGTGTGGGGGTATGAGGGATGTGAGGAAGTACTACTTCATTAATAGAGTGGGAATGTGAGGAAGTAATATTTCAGTAACAGAGTGGTAGAGGCCTGAAACAGACTGCCAGTGGATGTGGTGGAGGCAAAATGGGGGAAGGGGGAGGGGGGATTCAAGCATGCATGGGACAGACATAGATGAAGTTTAGTAAATAGGGAAAAGGGAGGGTCACCAGAGGTCAGCTAGGGTCTGTGGAGGCACTCTAGGCAGGGATCATCTGAGCAGACTGGGTTGATTCTTTAGTGCTGACAAATTCTGTTTTTCTTTGTAGATAAATGTGTACAGTACAGCCTAGATTTCCTAATTTATTTCTCCAGCAAGGAGAAGTTCTTTATTAATGAGGCCCTTGATGATCCACACAATGAGAGACCTGTTATGCAATAAAGATAAAGAAAGGTTACATTTGTACAGTGTTGTAATTGTCAGGTATAAATAGTCATAGAAAAACAAGAACTACTTCCCCTACTCATCATGTACATGAATACAAATTCCAGTTGTCAGGTCATCAAATGGCATTCTATTTTCAGAGCCAGAACACAGGATAAAAATGCTGCAGTCCACTTAAGGCCATTGTCAACATAAATCACTTCTTTCTATAGCACACATACAGTATATACATAAATGTGAAAGTAGCATTTTTTAAATTAAACCTATCTGTTGGCACTTACATAGTTAATAACCCTCTGAAAATACTAATTTTAAAAGCGCCCAGCTGCTACTTTTTATATGTGAAGCATTTTCTTTTCCCATTTTCTAATTAGAAAATACTCCACCTGATAGTACTAGGTGTGATGTTTAGAATAGTTCTCTGTCTGGTGGCTGACATACAGAATTTACTTCTATTCCCTTCTTATCTTATCAGTGTTGTGTCTCACTGATTATGATATCACTTCTAATCCAGAAAAGCCCCTCGCCATCTAACATATTGGACACCAGTAACATCAGTAAATTAGTTCACAGTGCTGATGAAGTATGGAGAGAAATACAGTATAGATATGTTAGCTTGCAGGTGCAGGATGCATCACATATAGTATTATTAGTTCACTGGTTCGGGGCAACTTATTTAAATATGTGTAGAAATCATAATGATAGGTAGAGTGAATTCCAATGTAACAAAAATGTTTCTGTTTCTCTCTCAGTCCCCGGAGGGAACTATTGTACTTCTGAGGTACTTCTCAGACTGGTCAAGTGGCAAAGGAACCCATCTTGAGGAGGATTCTCCCCTAGTGGGGCTGAAGGGACAAGGTCCAATTAGACTAAAGGTACCTTTGTGAGTATAGTAATAATCTTTAATGGAGAACAAGGGCAAATTTGCAATGCAGTTGTCATAAGGAGTTAGGGAACAAAACTAGAGGCAGGCATGGTAAGCACACCGAAACACTATTTAGGCTCCAAATCATGGCAGAAATTATTTTAGGATTTTTGCCATGGAGGAGATGAACCCCTCCACCCCTTTGGAGGAAAAATCTGGTGATCCAGTGCCTATGATCACCATACTGCACCTGCAGGCTTATTATCTATTATTTTCAAATCACTAAAAATCTGGAGTGACATCTCAACAGAACTCAAAGGAGAAAATGAAATGACAGCTCAGATACTGCTTGTCATTTTTGAACTAAACTGGCTGCAAGGGCTGTTTCATTATATTGATTATGGAGCTACAAGAACTCTTGCTCATTCTTTCTAATAGGACAACCAGCCTCAAAGGTGTCACAGAGTGCAGTCTGAAATGGCCCACAACCTAGTGAGGGGGCCCACCTTTACAGGTGTTACACGAGGTCCCTGCACCCTAATTGGTACCATCAGAGGTACACCATAGACAGCTAGTGCTTAAACATATGTTATACTAACATATAGGGCTAAAGGCATCTACCGTACAAAAGTAGATGTCAGGTTATGCATGCATTTTGTTGTAAATACACTTTGCTTGCTAATACATATACTCTCCTATGTATTTTCTGTGTATTTATTACTTGTAAGACGCCAAGGCACATGTGTCCTTGGAATAATTATGATATGTAAGTCGGCATTGCCACATTTTGGTGATTTGTACTACTACACTGAGTTATGTAAGACTCTGTATAAGAACTCTTTTGTTTCACAAACTGATGACTACTACAGAATTGTATAATGTTATCTTGGACCGTGGAGCCTCCTCTAATTTAGCCAATAGGGCTCATCTCTGTAACTAGTAATGTTTCTATCTTACAGTAACCATAGTAATTATCATAGGTATATAATGTGATACACTAGTCTTGTACCTCGGAGATCCCAAGAGACACAAAGAAACCTCGAGGTATAGGGAACGCTTAGCACTGGCTCCTGGTTCGTATTGGTAAGAACTGCTTAGGGCAACTGTGATTTTATCCTTTTTGGTAGTACTAAGCAAGTTTATTACTCTTATGCAACATGTCTGTGATTAGTTGCATTCCCAATTTTGCCAAGAACCTGAAAGTGAGGTTTAGACCGCCCGACAACTGGCGACCGCGTGCAGGCGATATTTGGTGTTTGTAAGTTTTCACTTGTTGCTATAGCTTTTCCCTTTCCCACGGGGACAGTAGGTGTACATTCCCGTATCACCTCTCCTGTTTTAAAATCAGTTTGTAGTCACTTACAAAGTCTGGCTGTCGTCCTTTCAGGTGTGGTCGATGCTGACTTGACTCACTCCATTACAGCTTTGAATTGTAAGCCTACAACTTATGCAGTAGCCAGGCTGTGTATAAAGTCCTCCTGCTGTGGATCGATACATAGCACAGTGCCTTTTTCACAGTTTGATTTTTCGTTCCCTCCCACACAATGGCCACCGTATCAAATATCTGCACAGAACTGGGACTCGATGCCTCAAACTTCCTTACCTCCCATGGAGGATGGGCTGACTTTGTGAGGAATGCAAGTAAATCCGAAAACCCTATACTGGGGATTTCAACCCAGTACACAGAGATGAGACAATCAATCAATAAGTGACAGGATAAAGGGTTGATGGTCGTGGCTCTCTATGCTGCTCTGGAAGCCTCCGAAGCGAGGTTTCGAACCCTTGATCTGCAAATTTCATCTCTTAAGCAACAGATGGGTTTGAAGGAAACAGAATGTGTTAGAGTGCAGCAGAACTTGGAGTCTGAACTCCAAACTCTGCGGAATGAAAAGGATTCACCTTTGCATCATTCAGCTCAAGCTGGAGAGCAGGAACTTTGTATGTTGAAGCAGGAGTGTGAAAGTTTGAGACAGGATAAGGGACAGGCATTTCATATGAATGATTTGCTAAGTGCTGCAAATGCTCAGTTGAGTGAGGAGATGGGAGAGCTACAGGATGAGATGAACCAGGTACATAATGACTTAGAAGTGGCTACTAGGGACAATCATCAACTGAGCGCCACGTATAGAGTGTTGCAGAAGCAAATGCAAGATGAGGTTGATATGGATGTTGCAAGTGTGAGTCATTCTGAATGTAAAACCAAGATGGTGAAACTGTGCCATCAGCAGGAGGTTCTGGCTGGACGTGTTAAGGCGATGGGAGGTGTAGCGCCTGCCTTTCACACATCATCTGAAGGGGAGGTATCAGATGATGACATCTATCAGTACAATGCCCAGGCACACCCCTACTATGGCCCAGAAACCTCACCCAGCCATCCACAACATGGTGGGTCCCCACTCCACCCTCATCATGTCATACATCATCGACGTCGTGATGCCCATCATGGGAGATGCCAACATGGCGGCCCCCATGATAGAGGAGGAGCAGGCCCAGGCCTGGTCCTGATGGCACCACCGATAGCCATTATTAATGTGGAAGATAGGCAAGAGATACAAATGATGATTGAAACTGCAATAGGAAATCTACCTCTTCCTGAGAGAAGTAAACGGGCTATTAAAACCCAGATTAGGCAACTTCTGCAGGAAGCTGGCACTCAGGATGGTATTGTTCATACTGCAGCTGAGGCTGCACAAGATGGTGCCCGAGACAATTTACCTTTGCCTGATCGACCCAGTAATCCCCTACAAATGGCCTACTCTGTTCAGCAAATAGCTGACAGTATCGGTCGGATGAACCCATCCGACAACCTCAGCTGTCACTTAGAAAGGGTGCATTCTAAATGTGAGATGCTTAGCCTTGCTGCAGAATATCAGGTCCAAATACTATGCCAGACCATCGATCCTAGTTTGTGGGCCAAACTCCCCAATGCCATCTGCCAGGATGGGAACGCCACCTATGATAAGGTTGCAGGTGAGATCATTTCTGCTCACAGCCCAGGTGTTGTAGGAGTGATGCTTGCATACCATGTAAAACAGAATGTAAAGGAAAGTCCAGTGACTTACCACCAGATACTTTGGATGGCCTACCGAGCAGGAAAGCAACTGGCACAAGAAGCTGCGGATGTAGATCTTATTGAGTATAAGACCCTGTTCCTTAGGAGCATGATTCCTGCAGTACAAGAAAAGGTAGAGCCAACCACCTACCCCAATATGAATAGTTTTGCCGACATCCTTTGGAAAACCAAGAGAGTTTATCAACTCTATATCCATGATCTGGGCTCCGGTTCCAAGAAGATAGCCACCATGGAGCTTGCTTCAGAGGACACAACGCTCTACAATGTGGAAGGGCAGGCCCAACACCAACAGGCCCAACATCAGCAGGCCCCTCCAGCTGATAACCAACACCCCCAACAGACCCAACACCAACAACAACTGCAACAGCAACAACAATGGGGTGGAAACTGGAATTGGCATAAGAATAGAAAGCATAAGGGTAAAGGTAAACCACAACAACAAAGAACAGGCCCTTCATATAGGGAGATAGCAGAAGAGAATCAGAAATTCAGAGAGCTCCTGGGACAAGTGCGCAGTTCCCGCACAGGCCCTTGCGGTGGTTTAACTGGTGACCCAGACCTCAACAGGTCATGGGGATACTGGAAATGCAGGCCTTCAGGCCCATACAGGACTGAACCCAGAAGCTCCTCCCTATATAGCATCAGTGCAGCATGGTGAAGTGATTCACAGGAGTCAGGCCCAACCTCTCCATGCTTCCAGTAGTACAGATTGACAATTACAGGCCCCAGTCTGGATTGTAAACAAGCTGGTCTTGGATACAAACGGAAGGCCCTGCACTGAGGCCAAGGTCGGGGACCGCCTACTAGTAGTCTTGTTAGATACAGGTGCAGCTGAATCTGTATTACATGATGAACATCCAGACACATCCCCTTGGTCCACTGGATGGAGGACCAACATGTCAGGAGTTGATGGTACTAGGCTACCTGCATACCATTCTCTACCCCATACTGGTAGATCCAGGCAATCTAAAGGCCTCAGACACTTTCCAGCTGATGGTAATGCATGATCATCCTAGTATCATAGGAATTGATTTCCTTGTACCACACGGCTATGTGGTGGATCTAGCTAACATGTTACTGATACAGATTCAGGGTCAATACCATACCATTTTGATCCCTGATTCACATGTTGTGGCGACAATCTCTGCCAATGACAAGGAGTATGACGTCATAGATTTGTTCAAAGGTCATGAGCTTTTCCCAAAGCTTCTCCCCATTTTGCAATGACATCTGGAGACATTTGCAATTAACACACATGACTGTGGCAGAATGCACACTGTCATCGAAGTGCCAAGCCTAGCACACCAGAGGCAAAGACAGTATCCTTTTCCAACTGAGGCCTTGCCTTCTGTTAGAGAAACAATCAAGTCACTCCTCAAGCAAGGAGTAATCAGAACTTGTGTTTCCACTGCTAACTCCCCAGTGTGGACCGTGAAAAAACCCACAGGCACCTGGAGACTTACTATTGACTACAGGAAACTGAATCAGGTCACCCCTAGTTGTTCCCCAACTGTGGCATCAGCACCTGATGTGCTATGATTCTTGATCCCTGACCTGAAATGGTTCAGTGCCCTGGATATTTCCAATGGTTTTTGATCATTACCATTGGTCCTTAAGAGTCAATATAAGTTTGCCTTCACCTTTGAAGGAAGACAGTACATGTGGACTTGCTTGCCGCAAGGATTCCATGATAGCTCATCCCTGTTCCATCTGCACATGATGGACACCCTCAAGAGTTCCTCTACTCCCCAATGTTTCTTGCAATATGTGGACTACCTGTTGCTGGCAACAGCCACACAGGAACAACATCTGGATCTCTTGGACGAACTACTGACTCTCAACCAGAGAGCAGGCCTGAAATGCAATCCAGCAAAAGCACAACTATGTCAGAAAGAAGTACTCTTTCTGGGTCTGAAAATAACTGACCAAGGCTGAAGCCCTACCTGGAAGAAGATACAGGGATTGCAAGACTTGCCATTGCCTACCAGCATGGCAACTCTTCGAAGGTTTCTAGGTATGGTGAATTATTCAAGAGATTTTATCTGTGATTTTGCTGAGAAAGCTGGTCCTCTGTATGAGCTACTCAAAAAGAACATCCTATGGACTTGGGGCCCTATACACACCCAGGCTGTGATGTCACTGAAGCAGGCTCTGGCCTTCGCCCCAGCTCTGGTCAACCCCAATCCAGCACTACCATTCCATCTGGAATGTGCCACCTCTGACATTGCCATGTCAGCAGTGTTGTCCCAGAAGGTTTATGGTACCCTGAGACCCATTACATATGCATCACAGCTCTTGACCCCAGTGGAACAGAAGTACAGCCTTTGTGAAAGGAACCTTCTGGCCACCTACTGGGCTGTCAAGCACTTCCTGTATATCATTTGGTACTCTCCACTGATCATCCATACCAATACCAATCATACCCCAACTACCTTTCTGCTGTCAGACAGAGTGAAGGATGGGTCAGTCTCCATCACCAGACTGACACACTGGTCACTTATTCTCTAGGACAGAGACATACAGGTACACCCAACAAAAATTCTATCTATGCTGGCTCATGGACTCCTTTTCCAAGGAGAACCCCATGATTGTACACTGCAGTCACCTGATCTTCCAGATCCAGGTCCTTTCCTCCCTGCCACACCACAAATACTTGACAACACCTCTTTGTGTCACATCTTTACTGATGGTTCAGCATCCTACTATCAGGGAGAACAAATCGCAGGGATGGGCATTCTAGTGATTTACCCTTACGGGAACACTGTTAAAATATCTAAGCGATACAGTTTAGCATCATTACAGTATGCAGAGATGGCAGCGGTGGCCTGTGTCCTCGAGTTCATCCAGCATGGGACCGAGGATGCTATCATTTTTATAGACTCTAACTGGGTTTGTTGTTCTCTTACAGAATTTCTTCCTTTCTGGCAGAACTCCTTCCTCTCCTCTGATGGCAGCACAGTGAAGTACAAGGAATTGGTAATATACATACATTCACTGGCACAAAAAATTTGCACACAAACTCTATTTACATGAAGTCAAAGCTCATACTTTCCATGACCCCTATCATGCCTTCAGTGACACAGCAGACACCCTTGCCAGGGAAGGGGCCTGAGGAGGGGGGGCACCTGGATGATGTACCATCCAGAGGCCAATGCAGCAACACAAATTGCAGCACTCAGGAAGAAACATGAACCCTTTTCCCCCCTGGACCTCTCAGCAGCCCAACATGTTGATACTGAACTCAAAGAAGTGTTCAGATTCCTTGACAAGAGTACTGAAGAGAAACTTCCCACACACAACCCCTATCAGAGGCATGAAGGTAAGTTACATTTGTCAGCAGATGACAAGCTCATCTGGTACCAACCAGATGATTCCACCACCAAGTTGTGTGTGGTTCCTAGACACCTCAGGTCTGAATTCTTGCACCAAGTGCATGACACACCCACTGGTGGAAGCCAGGGAGTAGAAAACACTCTCCAAAGGCTTAAGACCACCGCCTGGTAGCCTGGTGTCACCAAAGATGTTAAACAGTACATAGACAATTGTCTCATTTGTGCACAAAACAACCCCATCCTTAACAAGTGAAATGCCGAACTCTTACCACAATGACAATCTGGCCCTTGGCATGCCATACAGATTGATTTTATTGGCCCCCTGACCAACACCAGCAGAAATAACAAGTATGCTCTTGTGGTAACTGATCTCTTCTCTAAGTGGGTTGAAGCTTTCCCTACTAAGACATGCACTGCTAAGATCACTGCCAAAATCCTGGTGGAACAGATTTTCTTCAGGTGGGGCCTACCTCTCAAGGTGGACTCTGACAAAGGAACCAGTTTTAAAGGTGAGTTGATGAAAGAATCCCTCGAACTCCTTGGAGTTCAACAGAAGTTCCACATATCTTACCACCCCCAATCCTCAGGTCAAGTAGAAAGAGCCAACAGACAGATTAAGCAAATGCTTTCCAAATTCATTGAGGACAATTCCAAAACCAGGGATTCCCTGCTGCTGTTACTCCTTATGGCAATTAGGGGCACACCCTCTGCCACCACCCAGCTCACACCTTTTGAGGTGATGACTAGAAGACAGATGAAATTACCTGAACACCTGTTGCTTGACCTACACACCCCCACTGCAGACTGTGTGTCTGTAGATCAATATGTGGAAAAACTTAGAAAAGACATTATACACACACACTTGTATGCTGCCAACTGCATGGGCAAGGCCTAGCAACAATCCAAAATACAGTTTGACAAATACACACAAGAAGTGGATTGGCAGGTTGGAGATCAGGTAATGGTACTCCGATTTGCACATCCAACCCATTCCTTCTCCAGTAAGTGGGAAGGCCAATACTCTATCATCAACAAGCTCAGTATGGCAGTCTATCAGGTTAGACTCCTGCATAACAATAAGTTGACTGACAAATGGTTACATGCAAACCAGCTAAAACTGTATGAAGGAGCTTAATTACTTTTCCTCACCCCATTGGGGAATTAGTACTAACTTACTAATGTTTGATTTTGCTTTTCAGATACACTGACAAGATGATTATCTTGTTCCATTATTTCCTCATCTCAGGAGTTATCCCCTGCATCCAAGGCATGGTACCGAACCTCCTACCACACCTTGATCATCCAGCATCTCCTTCAGAGGGAGTATCCATCAATATACCCGATAGTCTGATTACTGTCCAGGAAGGTTCCGATGCTTACCTCACTGCCTTTGTTGTTGCTCCTGATAAATCTATCCTACAAATTGAGTGGCAAACCACAACGCAAGGACAAATTCTTCCTGTGGCCAAACTCTCCAAAGGAACTTTCCAGGGTTGGCCCAATGCTAAATTATCCCCAGATGGTTCTCTGTCCTTGTTACAAACTGCATTAAGACATTCTGGTTTGTACAACATTACTGCCTTAATTGATCCTTCATACTGTAATTCTTTGTCTAAAGACTCTGCTTGAAAATGTGCTGTGCAGCACATGACTTCTGCAGCCATGTACCTCTCTGTGTTACCACCCACTGATAAACAGCTTTTGGAATGCCCAAAGCACACCGCTGGTCCCCTTAGTGGTCTAACAGCCACTTCCCTCCCAGGTTCATTGATTAATAACTTACAGTTTATTCATATACCTGTTTTGTTTAATCTTACTTACTGGAATATGAAAGAATTTGGTATGTGTCACAATACTAATACATCAACATTTTATAGTTCATTATTGCTTGATAGTTTAGCTGCATTTCAGATTCGTACTCAAGACCCTATTGCTGGGGTCCATGCTACTGAACATAGAGGCAACTTCAGGAGAAAACCTACTCCTGATGATCAAACTCATAAACGTAAGACACGTGAAGTTGACAGTTCTGATGTCACAGGTGCAACAGGTACTGTCACTGGTCTTTTTGTTATGGCTATGTCTATTTGGAATAAAGCAGACATTGCTGCTATCAAATCTCATTCTGCCAAGTTCTCCACTGGCCTGGTTAACAATATACTACCCCATTATTGCATGGTGTGGATGGCCTTAATTAGGAAAAAAGATACACTGTATACAACATGCACGACATTGCTAAGGCATTCACTGATTCGAAAGACAAGATTAATGCACTCATACAACAAAACAACAAAGAAGCAGATAAACAATACATTGCTAGAGAAATCCTTTGCTCTGCCTATGGCTCATATATCATCACTACCATCAACAATCTCTTCTGTGATCTAGAATCTGGAAGGATCCCTGATATCATACATGACAGACGCATTTCCAAATGGTATTGTCCACAATGTAAAACCCCTGGCTGTATTGCTATGTGTATGCAACAAACTTTAACCATTCCTCTCTCCACAGCTAGGAAATTAGGGTTTGTGACCAGACACAATAACACTGGTCCTTATTTCACTACTAAGAAATGTTCCATAAGAGATACTATATTTGTTTCTTTCACTGTTTCTTTACCACATTTTGATCCCACTACAGCCTTGTTCGACAAGCTTGCACTGGTACACTCCATTGGGCATTTGGACAAAGACATCTACAGAGAACACCTGGATCTAGCACCTTTACTGGTTTTCCATCCTTTCCTGGACGCCTGGGTGGCTCAGCACACAGACTGATGTGTGAAGAAGCAATACATTTGCTTGTGCTGATGTGATGTATTTGATGTTATTCAACCTGTTTGTGGTTATTCTCCAGATAGCATTAACTGGACTTTTACCATGGATGATGACATCACCAAGAATGGTACAGATTCCTTGGATTCAACTTTAGCTCGGGATAAGCTCTACCAATCATATAGTGATGAGATTCATTGCCTGTCAACATGGATTTCAAAGACGGCCTACACCTGCCCTGTCCAGTTGCAAAAGTGGAGACCCCCTACTGTTCGCTCTCAGTATAATTCTGATGGGGAGTATTGTGTGGTAACTAACTTTAAAAGCAATACTTATGGATCTGTGACATGTGTTATTGATAACCCCAATTTTTGTTTTGTCCCCCACCAAAAGACTGATTGGACATACCATCATAACCCCAATACCCCTCATCGATGCAGACATTATTGATGGTAACCCCGATTATCTGATCACACTGTCTGATTACTTACCATATTTTAATGTACACATAGACCCACTCACACTTACATTAAAATCATTTTTTGACAGAAAAGACACACACCTCATCCACATCAGCAATAATATGACCAAGGCCAATGAAACTATCCTCTCATTGATTAATGATGGTGACATGAATGACACATTGACTTACACCTGGTTGGAAATTACTTTTAAAGGTTTTATTATTATACAAGCATTTTTAATCTTTATTTTGATTATTATGCTCTGCTGCCTATGGCACATGCTGCACCGTCACTGTGAGCAGCTCAAGTTCCTTTACAAAGCTTGCGTGTCGGGTTTGTAAATGACCAATGCTCTCTGGCCTTTCCCTAGATTTGCCTGTGTTGCCCTTGGAGGCAACAAGGGGGGAATGTTACACAAGGTCCCTGCACCCTAATTGGTGCCTCAGAAGTACACCATAGACAGCTAGTGCTTAAGCATATGTTATACTAACATATACGGCTAAGAGCATCTACCGTACAAGAGTAGATGTCAGGTTATGCACACATATTGTTGTAATACACTTTGCTTGCTAATACATATACTCTTCTATGTATTTTCTGTGTATTTATTACTTGTAAGATGCCAAGGCACCTGTGTCCTTGGAATAATTATGAAATGTAAGTCGGCATTGCCACCTTTTGGTGATTTGTACTACTACACTGAGTTATGTAAGACTCTGTGTAAGAACTCTTTTGTTTTACAAACTGATGACTACTGCAAAATTGTATAATGTTATCTTGGACCATGGAGCCTCCTCTAATTTAGCCAATAGGGCTCATCTCTGTAACTAGAAATGTTTCTGTCTTACAGTAACCATAGTAATTATCATAGGTATATAATGTGATACACTAGTCTTGTACCTTGGAGATCCCAAGAGACCCAAAGAAACCTCGAGGTATAGGGAACGCTTAGCACTGGCTCCTGGTTCATATTGGTAAGAACTGCTTAGGGCAACTGTGATTTTATCCTTTTTGGTAGTAATAAACAGGTTTATTACTCTTATGTAATGTGTCTGTGACTACTTGCATTTCCAATATTGCCAAGAACCTGAAAGTGAGGTTTAGGCCTCCTGACACAGGGGTAAAAGGCCCAGCACAAGGATGGCACAAGAAACATGGTGCCTCCTGAGGAGATGTATCAGCTTTTGTATGGCAGACTTGTCTGGCCTCTGGCCTGTGAGGAAGTCTAACTTACGAATGGTACCAGAGATCTCAGTCAGAATGACTTAAGGATCTCTGGGAAATATAGGACTCTGCACTGCTAAAGTAAAAGTATGTGGTTTGAGACCAGGCATTAGCAAGCAGGCTGAAGAACTGAAGGATCAGGCAGTGAATATGCTGAAAAAATGACTTCTGGTCTCTTGGAAAGTTACTCTAAATCTAGGTCTACAGGAAAAACCATGCTAGAGCTTGGGCTGCAAGATAACTAAGGTTACACCTGGGATTCAGAATAAAGATAAATCTAACTTCAACTAGACCCTATATAAGCTAGTCCCTATGGCTGGGCTCTACTGTAAGAATAGTCCCTAACCTATGACCAGGACAAGCATGGGAGGCAAAGCCAGACTGGATATATATGTATGTATGTACATGTGAACTTGCAAAGTAAGGGCAGGAATCTGAAGTGAAAGTGGATATGAAACACTGGTCATTGGCGGTGCAGAGCTCATGTCATAATGTCTGTGGGTGCGATGAGCCCTGGTCATGAAACAGCAAGGTAAGCAATACAATCCTGAATTGATACAAAGCTCATATTGGGAAATGAGCTAATCCACGACTTCTAATTGTTTGAACCTGATTTTTCCAAAGTATGCACCACTGCTGCTGGTCATTAACTGAACAAAATAGAAATTAAATCAAGCTACACAGAACAAAAAAAAAAGCAAATCTGTGAGAAGCATCAAAAGGAAGCAGAGTCAAATTCAAAGGAAACAAAATAATAGGCCTGGGAAGACACAAAGGCTCTGCTGGAAGGCAATGTATGGAGCAAGGCAGGTAAGAGTAATAATTCTTCAACCTACTAGAGAAAGGCAAGATAGGAGAGGAGCAAGGAAAGAAGAAAGAATCCTCCCAAATATAAAAGATGTCCAAAATAAACAGAAATGCAGAAAAGCAGAGAAGCCCCAGGTTGAGCAGCCACTGAGCAGCAGCGACAGAGGGAAGCTGGAACATGTACTTGATTGATTGATTGATTAATTGATAAAATTTTATTTTTATCCAGGTACAATCTTTAGGGATGAAATCCTTGTTTTAAATAAGAATTCACTGTACGATATAACAAAACCTACATACATTATTGTACATCAGGCAACAAACAATAGAATATAATCTGGCATATGAAACTATTGCACATAATAAACAATGGAAACAAATACACAGGTACAATATTATTTAACATTTGAAAACAGTTGTATGTAATAAGGAATTAAAATCAAATGTTGCATAAACAATTCTGATTAAGATGTTTTCTAAGAGCTGTCTGGAATTCTGACAATGAATGTTTGACCTTTTACTCTAAAGGTGTAGAGTTCCATGTTTTTGACACCATACTTTGTAATGTCACATCACCAAATATATTGAGGGATCTAGGCCAAGACACAGTTGCTGTATTTCTCCTTAGCACATATTTATTTTCATGTTTGTTTCCAATATATACCAGGTATCTTAGTGGGTGTACATCTTCAGTGTTGAATAGTTTGTTATACCAGACCAGCCATCTAAAATTTATTCTCTGTTCTGGACCCATCCAACCCGGTTCATCATAAACTTTACAATGGTGTTTTCCAACAATACTAAAGCTAGCAAATTTAGCTAGTTTATAGTATGCTAGGTCCACTTTTTAAATGCTTTTTTTGGTGCTCCCATAGACTAACCCTCCATATTCCAAAACAGGTATTATCAACTGTTGGACAAGCTTTATTCTCATTATTTTAACAAGGCAAGAAGAAATTCTTCTCAATGCTCCCAGTTTTTTGAATAAACTACCTTACTATTTAGTTTATATGTTCTTGATAAGTAAGTTTCTGAACCATTAGTATAACTAAATATTTATACATGTTTGTATTTATAATTTTCTAATGATTTTTGAATAATATGTTTAAATCTGTATCAGTCTTGGATTTGGCTGTTCTTGAAAGAGTGCTTGGAGGGTGTGGAATGTATAGCCTACTGCCCCACCAAACTAAAGACATGCCCTTTTAAAGCAGGTAATCCATTAACTGAAACATACAGACATATAATTTAACAGAGAGGGACCACTTGGCCCATTTAGTCTGTCCCTCTTTTCCCTGCCTATTCTGCCACCACAGGCCCCTAGCTGGTTGCCAGCCACCTCCTCCAGCCCATGCCTTGATACCAGTTTTCCTTTATATTCTTTGCATGCATGATTGAATCCCACCACTGTGTTTGCCCCCACCACCTCTTCTGGAAGATTGTTCTAGGCATTCACAATCCTCTCAGTGAAGAAATACACATCCCTCCTAAATGTTCCCCCTCCAGTTTTATTGCATGTCCCCTAGTTCTTGTACACCTTCTTTTCTGAATAATGCTCCCTTCCTGTACCTTATTCACCCCTGTGAGGCATTTTAAGGTCTCTATCATGTCTCCCCTTTACATTCATTCTTCTGGGGTGTACATGTTTAGATATGTCAGACTCTAGGGTATTTGGTGCAGCCACTGCACCGTGTTTGTTGCCCTTCCTTGGATGACCTATACCTTGTCTATGTCCTTTCTGAGGCATGATCTCCAGAACTGGACACAGTACTCCAAGTGTGGTCTTACCAATGATCAGTGCAGTGGCAGCTCCACCTCCCTCTTTTTGCTGGTCATAACCCTCCCAATGTATTTCAGCATCCCACTGCCTTCCCCTACTGCTTTGTTGCACTGCTCTGCCACCTTAAGGTTATCCATTATGATTACCCCGGATCGCTATCCTGTTACTGACTTTCAATACCTCCTTCCCATTCTGCATGCTACCTCTGGGTTTCTGCACCAAAGGTGCATGATTTTGTACCTTTTTGCACTGAAACCCAGCTGCCATACCCATGACAATTTCTTGAACTTTTTCAGGTCTATATTCATTCTCTCTACCCCATCTAGAGTCTCTACATGATTGCAAATCTTGGTGTCATTTGCAAAGAGGCACACCTTCCCTTCTTCTTCAATGTCACTTATAAAGACATTAAAGAGGACTAGACCCAGTACTGAGCCCTGAGAAACCCCACTGGTCAGTCTCCCTTCCCTCGAGTGAGTGCCGTTAACCACCACCTCTGTCTCCTATCCATCAGTCAATTACATACCCAGTGTACCACTTTGGTTCACAGCCCCAAACTTCCTTGGTATTTTATGAGCCTTCTATGTGGCACAGTGTTGAAGACCTTGCAGAAGCTTAACTAGGCCATGTCCATCTCTCCCCGATCTATTTTTCTTGGTCACCCAGCCAAAGTAATCTACCTGGCTTGTCTAACATGATCTCCCTGTGAGGTATCCATGCAGCTTTGGACCCTGTTATCTGCCGGTTCCAAGGTAATCCACCAATATTTTCTTTAGAAGTGACTACATTAGTTTCCCCAGTACTGATATCAGACAGAGTGGCCTATATTTGCTAGCCTGTTCCTTGCTGCCGTTCTTATGGAGAGGGACCACATCTGCTCTTCTTCCTTCCTCTGGGACTAGTCATGTATCTAGTGAGTTATTGAATAAGACTGTCTGAGATGCAACTAGTACCTCCATGAGCTCCTTCAGTATCCTTGGATGTACCCCAGCTGGCCCCATAACCTTGTCCACTCTTAGATTTTCAAGTCCCTACAAGACTCTTTCCTGTTGGAATGGACTTGTGTCTACTTTCCTCCCTCAAGTGGTTCTGTAACCTATATGTGGCCCATCCCCTTCCTCTTTTACTGTGAAGACAAAACAGAAGCATTTGCTCAGGATAGCTGCTTTTTCCTGACCATTCTCTGCACAATCTCCCTCTGCATCCCTCAGCCTCACAGTTCTTCCCCATGTCTTTCTTTTTTCACTTATATACCTAAAATAAGTATTTTTCCCCTTTGTTACCCCTTGGCTATTCTTTCCTCATATTGTGCCTTAGTACCCCCTCACCGTCTTCTTTGTTTCTCTCTGTTTTTATTAACATGCCTCTATATCCTCTTCCTTGTGCATCTCCTTGTATCTCCAAAACACTGCACTTTTTGCCCTTACCCTTGCTGCCACCTCCATTGAGAACCATATTGGTCTCTTTTTCCTCCTGCTTTTGCTCACCTCTTTTGAGCAGGGATTTGTTGCCTTCACTACTCCATCTCATAAGCTGGCCCACTGTCCCTCTAACCCATCAGGGTATTCACCCCCTGTTAGGGCATATCTGAGGCATGCACACATTTTTTTTAAGGGGGGGCATGATAGAAACTTTCAAGTACCTCAAGGGAATCAACAAAGTCCAAGAGGATAGTGTGTTTTAAAAAAAGAGATGTGCAAGAACAAGAGGACACAATTTGAAGATGGGGGGGCAGCTCAGGGGCAACACGAGGAAGTATTTTTTCATGGAGACAGTGATGGACACATAGAACAGCCTTCTTGAGGAGGTTGTGGGGTCAAAAACAGTGGGAAAATTCAAGAATGCATGGGACAGACATGAGGCAATTCTGGTGTTGGGTAGGAGGAAGTAGGCTGTTGGTTAACTAGGATCTGCAGCTTATCCAATAGGTAGGGAAATGGGCAGACTGGGTGGGCCAAGCAGTCCTTATCGGTCATCAAAGTCTATGTCTGTGTTTCTATGTTTCCTTCCTGAGGTCCAGGAGCCTTGTGCTTGCATGGCTTGCCTCCACTGCCATCCCAAATGTTAAACCACAGTTTCCTCTGATCACTGGTCCTCAGGTGGCATCCCACCCTGATGTTCTCAACACTGTCCTTGTTTGTAACCACCAAGTCCAGTACTGTCCCATGATGACTGGGTTCCTTGACTATTTGCCTCAGAAATTCCCCCTGCAGGGAGTTTAGGATGACCCTGCTTCTAGCTGAGGCTGTGGCCAGGTGGCTTCAAATAAATATCTGGTAGACTGAAGTCCCCCATCAGCAGTACCTCCCTTTTATCTTTCATTTTGCTAGTAGCTTTCCCCATCTCCTTGTCTATATCTTCCCCATGTGCTGGAGGTCTGTAAATCACTCCACTGTGAATGGAGCCTCTAGTTGCTGTCTTCAAGATGACTCTTATTACCTCCTGCCCTTCCTTACTCCCTGCATTTCTGTTACATTGATATCTTCCCTGACATGTAACACAGCCACCTACCTTTCCTCCCTTCCCTATCCTTCCTGATTTGCATGTATCCTGATAGAACTACGTCTCAGTCATGGTTTCCTGTGCACCATGACTCAGTGACAGTCATTGCATCCACGTCTGCCTCCACCATGATAGCCTCAAGATCTGTACTTTCATTCCCAAGATTTCTTGCATTTGCACACATGGCTTTATGCATCTTTCTCCCACCTGCTTGTACCTCCACCTCCCCACCCCTTGGAACTGCCTTATTTCCCTCTTGTATTATTGTGTTTGTTCCTTGCCCCTTCTTCTCCATTTCCCCTTCTTTTGCCTTGAACCTGTTCCCTTTGGGAGTTTTCACCCCTTAGTTTCTCAGTTCCTCCTGCTTAATTGTGTGAGTGTGTGTGTGTGTGTGTGGGGGTATGAATAAAAAGAACAAGAAAAAATGCTTCTAAGTAAAACAAGTAACTGCCTGCTACATAAAAACAAATTTTCTATCTGTTGTTTTTGTCAGCAGTTATACTGAATCTCATTAACTAAAAGCCTAGCATAAAAAGACTGAGCAACACCTCAAAAATACCCATTCTAAATACTGTAGGGTTTCAGCAGTCGTTTCTCCCTTGCTGTCATAAATAAACTGAAAATGGTAAATTATCTAAAAATGCCAGGAGCAATATGATAAGTGTACAACCATATAAAATGTAGAATGAGTCATGAAGCACTCTTTAAAGAGAAATACCTCTTAGTTGTATTTAAATGTTTTGAAACTGTTTCTACCAAGTTATTATTATTTTTTTTGCATGGTATTATGAAACCCATTTAAATGTAATCCTAGCTGTCTTTTTGGGGAAAACAAGAACTGGACTGTAGCTTCACATAGCTGTCAGTTTTCCCCTTAAGAGATTCTATGGTGCTGTCTTCTTTGCTGCGGCTGCCTTATTTCTCCTATTTGCATCAATTTTGTTTTTTTCCCAGCCTCTATTCAGTAACCCTTGGGAAGCAGCTTGCTCAGCTTATAGTGCTATATTTGAATAATTCATACATCTCACACTGGCTCATAGAAAGTTTGGAAATTATTTTAGACAAGGTGTTGGATGAAAACCACTGTAAATATTGTTTTTTTAATCCACACTGGCTTTCCTTGTGGACCAATGAAGAACTGCCATGTTCTGGTCTGATAAACCTCTCCATATACAATATAATATGAGTGTAATACATTTCTTGATAGCAAAAGACAAGATCAAATGAAAACTAAATCCCTAGATGCCATATGCAGAATCTGCAACTATCATTTAAGTTGTGCAACACAAAACAGTGACATCAAAATATGTAACAATGTGAATATGATACATACTTGAAAGTTTTTTTTTCTTTGAAAATGTGTTTTGTTAGAAAAAATGCAATCATGATATAACACTACAGATTCTAATAGTGTGGTAACCAGCAGTAGTATGCAAGCCTTTAAAGCTAACCTGGATACATTCCTGATTGGAAACAACATTTTGCGGTATCAGTAGTTATTTAGTGGCAAGCGATATGGACAGAAATGTCTTCTGCGCTCTGTAAAAACCTATGTAACCTATGTTATTAATTATGCCAATGTTCTGGTGGGTCTGAATTTTAAAGACACACTTCATGACATTTCACATGCAATAATACATTATGCATCCCTTTTCAACAGCAGGGGCCACATTTTTAAAACAGCAGAAACTGCATACTTGTGGCTAGAAAAAGTTGTGCAGGGTTCCCCCTGTGAAACCACACTTTTTGCTGTGTGCACAGTATTTTCAAATAGTTTGCACAACTAATTTTGAGCAGATGCTATGCCTGGTATTCCCAGGTATATCATCTGAAGAAAAAAACTTCAGATTCTGCTCAGGTACTTAGTTACCTGAGCCATGTCAGGTCTTTGATAACTCTCACATTCATCTCTGCTGTTCCTTTTTCTGCAGAATGCATACATACTGTATGGTGCAGAAGTGCATACATCTTTCATTTTATTTATCAAAGTTTTTATTGAATTTTCAGATTTTACATGAACATCAGAACACACAGTACAATCATGTTCAAAAAAGGTTGTAACAGAACACAACAGGTATTTTCAGTTATCTGATACTAACTGTGGGAATCCCATGTAGACATAAGGGACAAAGGACAAAGAAAGAAGAAGAGGGTCCTGTACCCTTCCTCATTAAAGCAGGGCTTAGGGAGATTGGGTCTATGCTCTGCATTAATTGCATGTTATTATTAGAGTTAGTAAGCGTATGGTGTCTGTGGGTGTGCCATTATCGTGAGTTCATAGGTAAGGAGGGTGATAATGCCCTGTTGGGATTTTGGAGTGATTTGATTGTAGGTAGTCTCCCCATATCTGTGTATAGGCTTCAAGTTTTCCTCTCACCAGGAACTGGACTCTCTTGAAGCTGGAACAGAACAGAGTAGGCACTGAGAATTTGTTCACTCTAAAAGGAGGAATGGAAACCAGAAGACACTCTCTGAAGTTGGAAGGGGGCAGTTTCAAGAGGGAAATGAAGAGACACTATGTCACTGAAAGGGTGTCTGCACAGTAGAACATGCTGCCAGAGGAAGTTGTATCATTATGGACAGTGGAAAGCTTCATGAGGAGGTGAGAGTTTCAAGGGAGGATTCAAACCATTAGGGGGGCAGGGGGTGGGTGTGAAGGAAAAAGTGGGAGGGGGGACAGCTGCAGTCTAAAGGCCTGAAGTGCTGCACACTAAAGCAGACTATCTAGACCATAAGGCCTGTATCTGCTGGCTATTTTGTATGATCTTATATAAGTTTTACCCAGTTCTGTTAGCCATTAGCATATTGGAAGGTCTTGTTCCCTCCAGTGCCTAAGAATGATTCTTTTGGCAATTATAAGAGTGCTCATTGGTCATCTTATTTGATATTTGCCTGGCATCTGATTGGGTGTCAGGTTACATCAATGTCCACCCCTAGCATCACAAATGTGGGTGTAAGCATAAGGCCTGGTGATGTAAATGCCCCAGAAATGGGCTGGACTGAGTTCCAGTACTGTCTGAGCTTGTGGTAGGTTCAGATAATGTGAATAATGTGTCTTGATTGGTCCACACACCTCCAACATTTGTTTGACTTAATGAGGTTCCACTTGCATAATTGCACTAGGGTCCTATACCATCATTGAAGGATTTTTTGCTGAGTAAATTATTTTTTGGAGTCTTTAACTCCAGTGGCAAGGGACTTCCTACATCAGGCCCAATCCTACATGGAGATTGTACATCCCAACTCCTTCAACCATTGTTGCTGAAATTTGATGGAAATGTCTGGTTCGTAATTAAGTAGGCTTTTATAGATGAGGGCAGTTTTTTGGCATGTGGGGTCTAGGACCAGGAGAAGACAATCTAAGAGTGATGCATCTTGATCCTTATAGGTGGGGCCTAAGATGGACTGCAGGGCATGCTTAAGCTGGAGGTACCTCCAGTGGTGGTGCTGGGGCAAGTCAAATTGGTCTCTCAGTTTCTGGAAGAACATTAAAGTCCTGCTAGATGTGTCTATGAGATGGTTTAGAGAGGACAAGATTCTCCCCTTTAAATTTTTCCAATTAACTGGGTTCCCCTTTCTCTGTATTCTACTGGTTCCCCATATAGGGAGGAGAGGTAACTTCACAAGACATTCATCATGTGAGCTTTGCCATTCAGTGTCATTCCAGATGGGAATGTGTAAGGAGTTTTCCAGGAGAGTTTCCTCACATTGTACCCAACCTGCAAGGTCAGGAGTAGTGCTTGTTGTGTAGAAAATAATTATTTGGTGTAAAGCCTGAGCTGTGCAATTAAAGGCATGTCCATGAGATACATGCCTTCTCTGGATAATTCTTATGTCAGCTTCTTGTAGCTCAGGCCTCCAAAAGAAGGATAACATGTCTTTGCACAGGTCCTGTAGAAGTTTAGGATCAAGGTGCATGGGGAGGTTATCTGGCACATACTGAATTTTGGAAAAGGCCATCATTTTGAAGGCATGGGAGCACCATCTTGCCAGGTCTATCTTCAGAGTTTTCTTCAGTAGTGCAAGGTTGCATTTACCCATACTGTTCCATGTGACATTTATGCCCAAGTATTTGATATGCCCTGGGCCTCCATCAGATTCCAGGGGTATCCTGGTAGACAAGTAGCTGATTCATGTGAGAGGAGTAGGATAGACATGGCTACACTAATCTTGCAGCCTGATAAAGCCCTGTATTTCTCTATGATGGTTAGACTGAGGGGATGGAATCTTGCAGGTTGGTTAACATTAGCATCAGATCATCCATGAATGCCAGGGTTTGTGCTCCTTCCTGAGCTGAACCCCTTTGATATTGGGATGTTGGCATATTGCCTGTAGGAGGGGTTCCAGGGTTAGAATGTGTAAATGATTGGAGAAAGGGGGCAGCCTTGCCATGTCCCTCTGGCCAGAAGAAACGTGGGAGATAGAAGTCTGTTAGTTACCACTGTGACAGAAGCTACATTGTACAAGGTGCAGATCCAGTTGACAATTCCAAATCCAAAGCCATAATAGCATAGCAAATGAAAGAGGAAGCGAGGAAGCCCCACTCTACTCAATTGAACACCTTTGAGGCATCTAGTGACAGAAGGATTGTGGGTGGGTAAGGGTTTGAGGCATTCCAGATCAGCTTTTTGAGGCATCTCCAACCCTTTGTGCCCTGGCATAAAACCCACTTGGTCATTCCTGACTAGACTGGGTAGCACACTCTTCATTCTCTCTTATTTTATTTTATTTATTTATTTTGAAAGTTGGATTTACAACCTTTGAGTCAGGGACTCATTTACAAAGACACCTCATCGCAGGGAGGATAGACATGGTTACAGTGTGAGATACAACAGTGGTAACATACAGATGCAATGCAGATAACAAAAATAACACAATCTAACAGTGGTTTATGGGATAAAGTTACATGCAGTAAATAGCAATTGTATAAAGTATAACAATAGTAGAAGTCACAACTCTGGTCGTACCTGGGAAATACCTATGGAAGGGTGGGGGGGAAGGTGAGGAAAAGAGAAAAAAAAGTGGGGGAAGCAGTCCAACAGACATTGTCAAGGCTATGGGCAAGAAATGGGGAGGGACCCCGACATTAGGTTGATTAAGGGCAACTACAGCTTCTGGTGCCAAAGAGGTGGTTACGGAGAGCTACTTTAAAGGGACCAATTATGGTAGACTTAGTGACAGAGAGCGGGAGAGAGTTGAACCATGTGGGGGCACAGTAGTGGAAGGACCTTTGGGCTTGGGAGGTCTTAGTACAGGGCACCAGAAAGGTGGCCTTAACTGAGCTATGGGTGGCAATGGATGGGGATGCAAGCCACAGGGATGCAGTGACCCCTGGGGGGGAGAGTCCTAGCAGGGATTTTTTGGCAAGTAAGCAGGTTTGGTAGCGCAGGCACTCTTCCAAGGTGAGCAGGTTGGCGGTGGAACAGAGCAGGCAAGTATGGGTGCAGAGGGATGCACCGGTCAGGAGCTGCAGGCCTTGTTTATCGAGGTCTGGATTCTGGTGAGGGTGGTATTGTCAGCTGCAGCGTAGATAGGTAGGCTGTAGTCCACTAGGGACAGTATGGAAGAGTTGATGGCCAGTCAGAGAACGGTTTGGGGTAGGCAATCTCTGTGGCGATAGAAAAGGCCAATCCAAGAGATTATGGCTGAGGACAAGGTATTGATGTGGGTGTGGAATGTAAGAGCTGAGTCAAAGGTGATGCCCAGGTACTTGTAGGATGACACCTGCTCGAGAGGGTGAGCATTACTGGGGAGAATGCAAAGGGGGGCATTTTTGGCCTTATTCTGGTGATGTGAAAAAAGCATAGATTTGTTTTTTTTGAGGTTAATGACCAGCCGGTGGTCAAGGAACCACTTTTTGGCTTGGTTGAATGTGTGCTGCAGGGATTCCTGTAGAGAAGAGGGGTCAAGGTGGGAGGCAAGGAGAACCACATCATCGGCACAGAGTACCATTTTGCCTGAGCAGGAGCTGGGGAGCGTATTGAGAAATAGGCTGAATAGAACGAGGCCCAGGATGGAACCTTGGGGGACCCTCGAGTGAACAGGCAGGGTATTGGACAGGGTGCCATTTACCTTCACGTGCTGTGATCTGGCAGAGAGGTAACTGATGAACCAAGCCAGTGGGCCAAGGGAGAAGCTAAGTTGGTGGAGGGAGTCAAGTAGGAGGGGGTGACAGACAGTGTCAAAGGCCTTGGAGAGGTCAATGAACACTGCACCCACAACATGACTGGAGTCGAGAGCAGAGTTGAGGTGCTGGGAGAACTCCAGGAGGGCAGTAGTGGTACTGTGTCCAGGGTGAAATCGATGTTGTTCTGGACACAGCAGGTCATATTTGGCCAGATACTCGGAGAGCTGAATGGCCACTATTTTTTCTAGTGCTTTGGAGGGGGGGAATGGAGATGGGCCTGAAATTGTTAGGGGAGGTTCAATCTCCACTCTTATGGATAGGGGTGATTTCTGCAATTTTCCAGGCACTGGGAAATTGACCAGGACATAGTGACTGCTTTAAAAGGTTGCTGACAGGGGCTAGTACAGTATCTAGGACTAATCGGAGAATCCTGGAGTCCAGGGGATCACAGCTGGGGTTATTGCTAGCTAAGGCTTTTTGCAGATGAGACCTGGCTTCAAAGGGTGATATGGCATGCAGGTAGAAAGGGGGGTGATCCAAGGTGGGGGGGTTGAGGCAGGGATAGGGTCAAAAAAATAGTTGGGTAGGACAGAGCTTAGATCTGAGAAAGCCATATTGAGGCACCCAGCTATGTGGGGAGGATCAGTAGTGACAGTACTGTCTATGGAGAGTACTGATGGTGGGGGTGAGGGGGTCTTTCCATGGAGCTCTTTCATATTGTCCCAGAAGGCATGGGATGAGCTCCAAGTGGATTCAAGGGTGGCTTGATAATATTTGGCCTTAGCCTGCCTTATAGCCCAAGAGCACTTGTTATGTGCTGCATTATAGGCTTGTCTGTCATCCAGTTTGCCTGTCTCGACAGCAATATTCCAGAGATTATCTCTTTATTTCAGTGTTTGGATGAGGCATGAGGAGATCCATGAGATTTTGTGTTTCTTGGTATGGATTCTGGTCAGGGGCCAAAAAGGTTGCAGGCCTTGCTGAAGGCACTGGAGAAATAGGCTAGGGCAGAGTCAATATCCATTGTGAGTAGGATTGGGGACCAGTCAAGCTGGGCTAGGTCCATTTTTAGCTTTCTGAGACCCACGGGGCAAAAGCCCTGGGGGTCAGCATATTTGCAAATATCTTGCAATCTGCAGGGATCAATGAAATTGGTCAGTAGCTACCACATTTTTAAGGGCTTTCCTCTGTTTTAGGAAGGAATGAAATTTGTGTGGTGTGCACTGAGGGTGAAGAGTGCCCACTTCACAGGCCTCTTATAATGCTTCACTCAGTAGCACCAGCAGGACTGACTTGAACCGTACATAAAATTCTGTTCAAAGTCCATCACCCCCAGGTGCTCTTCCTGTCAGCATGCTCACCATAGCAGAGGCTTATTCCATGGCTGTGAAGGAGGTGTCCAACATTTTCTGTTGGTCAGGATTGAGTTGCAGGAGGGTGAGTTTATTGAGAATGGAATCCATTTGTTTCCCCTGAGGTGTTGGTGTGAGAGGTGTAGACACTCTGGTTGAAATGCAGGAAGGCTCTTTTGATGCCTTCTTTCCTTCTCAGGAGAGTCCCATCTGTAATGGTGATACTATGAATCCTGGACTTCTTCTGCCTCTTTTTTAGCTGGTAAGCCAGCAATCTGCCTGTATTTTTACCTGATTCCCAAAAGGCCTGACACAAGCAGAAAAGTGCACATTCCACTTTCAGGTTACTGTAACTGTTACTGTCTGCCTGGACTGGTGGTAGTTCAGGTGGATGTTAAAGATCCCATGGCACTTATCGAAAAGAGTAGGAAAATTTCCCCGGTGTCCTGGCCAAATTTCCCTCATTCACTAAAAAAAAAAATACCACCAACAGCTTAATCTGGTTCAAGTTCAGTTGGCATTCATCTGTATCCCCCTCCCACTCCTCCGGGTCGTGCCTGAAAATAGGCAAGATTTGTCTAGTGCACTTACCCGGTCAACAAAAACTAAATAAATAAAAAATAAAAATAAAAGTAACAAGTTGATTAGAAACCATACTCCCACTATTTCTGCTAGAAGCTCCTGGTCTATGTCCCTGCTGGCCCAATACTTAGCCTTTGGTTATTTTATTTTTTTAATGTTAAACTTTTTATTGAACATTTTCCAACTTTACAACTTTTATTACATGCTTGAAAGATATACATGGATACAGTAGCTTCAACAGTTGAGTACATATAATAACAGTAAATCATAGAACAGCAGAGGGTATGCATGTGGAAATACCTACCAGGATTGAAATTAGTGGTCTTGTGACTTGTCCAAAATATATTAGGCCCTTACAGTAGGGGATATAACCCATTCTGTTTGTTGTTGTGCTCACCCATTTGAGTTAAGTTGATGGACAAATGGGGTCCATATATCATTATACAGTTGCATTTTGTTAACGGCCATGTATGATGTTCCGCTGTTGCCACTTGGCTAGTTGCTGTTAGCTGTTCATGGCAGGAGGGTATATTTGTGGAGCACCAGTTCCTTAGTAGGAGCCGCTTTGCTGCTATAATAGCACTGGTGCACCACTATATAGCCTGGGTATGGGGGGGGGTGCTAACTTGGTCTTCCCCAGTATAGCGAATGTCTCATCTGTAATGAATTTTTTTAGGGAGAAGTCTGTGGCAGAATTTTGTAATTTGGTTCCAGAAGGGCTGGATAAGTGGACAGGACCATAGTCTATGGTAGAGAGATCCTTGCTAAGTGTTGCATCTCCAGCACTTGTCAACTAGGAAAATGCCTCTCTAGTGCAGGAATTTGGGGGGTCTTGTACTAGCAATGCAGGAATTTTAATTGAATTAACTGGGCTTTAGTATCTCTGCACAAAGTGTGGCCCCTTGCCAGTATTTTTGCCATCCTGCATCCCCTATAGCGGTGTTAAGTTCTTGCTCCTATTTTTTTTTGCTCTAAAATGTAGGGTCCCATAAGCTTTTGTATATCTGACCTGCATGCCCATTCTTTGTGTTAAGCCATATCATAATATCAGGTGGGGCAAGTGTACCTTTTGGAGTAGGGTAGAGGCGGACCTGCTTTTGAATGGCTGCCCTTCTTAGGTGCTATTTCAAGAAATTATTCTGAGCGAGTTTATTTCCTGCTTATGTCTTGAAAGGTCCTCAGTATGGTACTATTCAGGAGGCACAAGTCTTGTACCTCTATTATTCCCTGGTGTTGCCAAGTGGGCCAGTATATGGGGAGTTTGTCTATCAATATCATGGGATTGTCCCAAAGTGGGATCTGAGGCAAAGGAGGTGTTTTGATATTAAGGTCCTTTTTTATTTTGTGCCAATACAGTAGAAAGAGATGGAGTGTAGGGATTTTCAAGTGTATTGGGGTAGTGGTGGCATAGAGTAAGAACGAGGGGGTCCCTGCTCCATTGCAAGTCCTTCAATTTGTATCCTTTGAGGAGGGATGGTATCCTGAGGCTGTTGCCATTGCAGTACTTGGGCCATGATGAATGCCTTATGGTTCCTCCAGTTCTTTTAGATTAGCCTCCTGATCCTTGAGGTCCTTGTCTCTCACTTTTTAATTCCAGAGGTGTGGGCTATTCACTTGCCCCTATGGAAGGCCTTAAGTGCATCCCACCTAATTGCTGCAGAGGTGTTTGAGGGCTTGTTGTGAGTTAGGAAGTCAGCTACTGTATGTCATCTGACACCTGGGCACAAAAGGCGAGGTCTTTCAAGAAAGATGTATTGAACCTCCACTTCCTGTTTGTAGAGGTTATCTTGCCCAGGGATAACCAAGAGAAGGTAACTTGGCTGTGGTCAGGAATCAGCGTTATTTCAATGTGAGCGGCCACCACATCTGGTATCCACTGTTGTGGTGGAAACCACACATACAGAAATAAAATGGTACCATGTGACACAGAGAAAAAGGAGTATTCCTTCCCCCTCATGGATTAATTTCCAGATGTCTACAGCATCTCTATCAGAAGTGAGATTTTAGAGTGCTATTGATGCCTGGAATCTTGCAACAGTGAGTGCTTTGCTTCAGTCTAAAGATACATCTAACACCATGTTCAGATCCCTCATCAGAAACTGCCCCTTACCCACTTCTTCTAGTTTCTGGGCCATTGCATTGAAAAAGGCTGCACTGGATTGGCTCAGTCTATAGATGCAGCAGAGAGTGATATATGTGCTTTGCAGTTGTCCTGTTACTATAATATATCTACCCTCAGGGTCAATGTGTATTGCCGTGGCTTTGAAAGCCACATCTTTATGAACTACTGAATACTTATGCTACCCACCGCAATTTGAGTTTTATTTATTTATTTGAAAAGATTTCACCAGGAAAGACAACATGAGCTGTTAACAGCTCAATTCCAGAACTGTCTTGGGGGAAGGGGTTACATAAGTGGGGAGAGCAAAAAAAAACAAAACATAACCAGGTTAATATACATAAATGCAAAACAAAGTACAATTCATTGTAATCCATGACAATGACAGTATCGTATAGATATACATATAGTGTAGCAATACCATGACTACAAGAGGATTACAGGTAACAGGTAACTAGGTAAGGTACAGACCGGATAGAAGCAGCACACCTTAAAAGTGCTAGAGGTGGCAGGCTTAGTGCAGTGATTTCTAAGTGCCATGTTTGCCCAATAGAGATGGGAGTTAAAAAAACAAGGGGAGTGGAAGAGGGGAAAGGAGAGGAAAGAGGAAGGGGAGAGAGGAGGGAGAGGCACGCCAAGAACTACACCCCTTCAGGATGCTGATAACCCTGCAAGGGGAAGTGGACCCAGCAAGGAAGGCAGTGAGAGAAAGAGGGGAGGAGAGGGAACAATTGGGTGGGGGTCAGATGGTGAGTATGGATGAGGGGGTAGAGGTTGCAGCTGCCAAAGGAGATCTAGAGTTAGGGGGGAGGAAGAGCGGGGAAGCTGGGTTTCAGGAACTAATTAGGCAGAGAAAGGTATTAGGTGCTGAGAACTATGTCCCTTCAAGATGCTGAGAACCCTGAAAGGGGGAAGGACCCAGCAAAGAAGGTGGTGAGAGAAAGAGAGGTGGAAAGGGAGAAATTGGGTGTGGGTAAGATGGGGAGGAGTGGTGAGGGGATAACAGGGGATGCTGTCAAAAAGGAGACCTAGAAGTGAGGGAGGGAAGTAGAGAGGGGATGCTGGGGTTAGGGGATTAGGTATGTAGAGAAAGGGTTAGGTCCAGTTGCAACAGTGAATAGTGCAGTTCCAGAAAATGAGTGATAGTGAATGGCGGGATTGAGCAGAGCGAATTTCAAGTGCGAGGTAATTCCAGATATTAGGGAACTTGTATGAGAAAGCGGTGCGACCAGATAAAGTGCGCTGTGGGGGAAGGGCAAGGATTCTATGTGTGGATGTAAAGAGGATATAGCAAGAGGGTAGGGGGATTGATAAAAGGGAGGATAAGTATGTAGGTAGTGATCTGAGCCAGAATTTCCCAACTAAATTTTCACTGTGGTATAGACATCTGGCATGGAGGGAGGAAAAGGAGAGTGAGGTATAAAATCACAGTGGTGAGTAAGTGGGGGGCAGCCAAGTACATAGCAACAGAAGGAACTGAAGAAATTGTCCCATCTGGATAGGGTGGATTATGGGGCAGAACAGTAGACTATGTCCCTGAAACTGAGAACCGGGAGAATGAACTTTTGGATGATTTCTCTCCTGGCTTGCAGTGGCAGGCAGCTGCAGTGTCTGTACAGAGCATCGAGTTTAGGAAGTAATGTTTTGTGGATAGAGACAATGTGAAACCTAAAGTCTAGATTCTTGTCCTGCCGTAGCACAAGGTACTTACATGTGGGGACATCTTCCAGTAATACACCAGAGAGGGTATGGTAGGTAGGGGTGGAATCAAGTCTAGACAGTTTTTGTCTGGATCCAAAGGTCATGGAGACCATTTTTTTTACTTTCATTGAGAGCTGGTTTGTGTTAAACCAGTGTTGGATGATGTTAAAGTCATGCTGAAGGCTGGAAGTCACCTCAGAGGGGGAGTTACTGAGTGAGAATAACAGTGTAATCTGCATACATGTGTATACATGAGGAGGTGCAGGCGTAAGCATGGACATTTAGAAAAATGGAAAACAGTACTGGCCCAAGTACTGAACTTTGGGAGATACCTGTATTGATAGGAAGAGGAGGGGAGATGGAGTTACCGACTCTAACAGACTGGGATTGGCCAATGTGGTAGGACCTGAAACCAGCTGGTGGCGGAATCAGAGAGGCCATCCATAGTCAGCTTACTCAGGAGAAGGGAGTGGGAGACAGTGTCGAAGGCTTTTGCCAAATTGACAAAGATGTCAAAGGTGATGCATCCCTCCCTGATCCATGCCTGTGAGAATGGAGTCAGTGAGCCACAGGGGGGAGGTGGTGGTGGAGTGGTCTTTACGGAACCCAGACTGGAAAGGGGTGAAAATATTGGCTTCTGCATTTAATTCAACAGTGGCATATCTGTTTTGAGTTACAATAGGAGTTTCTCTAGCTACTAGAGCTCTTCTACTCTTTTTGTGTTTTCATTGGTTAAAAAGGCACCACTCTTCTACCTCCTCATCTTGATATCTTTTTGCTTTTTGTTCATTGGCACCAGGGCTAGTGAGAGAGCTCTCATTTAAAGGACTGAGCTTTTCATCTTCTGGTACTACAGTATTAGTAAGCAGGTTTTCAGCTTCAATTCTGCTTACAAATCTTTCAATTCCATTTTTTTTCTAATACATTTTGCAGCTCTATTTTTAACAAATCAATTTCCTTCTTTAGTGTAGCTAAACTACTGCAGTTAGAGCAAATAGGAGGGGAAGCATTTATAACAGTTGGATCACATGTGTATGTGAAACAGTTGGTGCATTTAAAAATGGAACCATCTCTATGAAATAATTCCAAAATGTCTATAATTTGATCCATCTTTGAAAGAAAGATATGAATTAAAGGATGGGACACAACTCCCTTGGAGGAGGAGTCAAAGAAAGAGGAGAGTTGCTCCAGAGCCAGGTGCTCTTGGAGCTTAGCTAGAGTGGGGAGTAAAGAAATGGGGTGGAAGTTGCCAGGGTTGGAGGGGTCCCCACCTTTAGGAAGAGGGATAATGGTAGCAGATTTCCCGGCACCGGGTCCTGTTGTGTGTAAGGAGTGGTACAGGAGATTAGTCAAAGGAAGAGCGATAGAGTAAGCTGCAAGGTGAAGTAGCTTAGGGTCAAAGCCGTCAGGGCTTTTGCCCTTGCAAGGACTCAGGGCAAGAAATACCTGCAGGGTGTTCTCAGGGAGTACAGGCTTGAAAGAGAAGCATGTAGCAAAGGGGGATTGGGAGTGAAAGGTTGCATAGAGGGGACAAGTAGGGGTCACTGGTAGCAATGGGGGGTAGTGAGGCACGGAGGGAGGAGGCAAAGGAAGTGAAGTAGTTGTTGAATTCAGCTGCCACAGAAGGATGTCATCTATTGTGTGAGTGCCAATTTTTAGGATGGAGAAGAAGAATGGACAGGGAAGAAAATGACATGGATAACCTTCCAGAATTTGGATGGATTGTTGATGTTTTTGTGGAAGAACGATTGGAAGTACCACACCTTGGCTAGGCGGATGGCTCTGGTGCATGGGTTTTGTGGAATGCACGGTAGCATTGAAGGTCATGGGGGTACCAGAAGTTCTAAATGCTACCCAGGCTTGGTCTCTAGCATATTGACACATGATGAGTTTGGTGGAAACCAAGGGTAGGTGATTTCTTCGGACTTTTGCATTTCTAGATGGCGCATGCCGGTCCCAAACGTTAAGGAACTGTGAGTTGAAATAGCTCAAGGCTGTATTTACAGAGAGGGTAGTAGTGATAGGCATCCAATCAATATTGAACAAGTCATAATGGAGTGAGGGCAGATCTAGGGAGGGAAAAGAATGAAAGTTTAGAGTGACTGGAGGGGATTTAACATAGTGGATTGTTCGCACACAGTAGACCATATGATGATCGCCGAGTGCATCAGGGAGTATACCAGAATTAATGACATGGTGTGGGTGCTAGGTCAATACCCAGTCGATATGGGTATATTTACCTGATTTGTGATTAAGGCGCATTGGGTCTGTAATGAGTTGTTTTAGGTTTAGTGACAAGGCATGGGTGCAAACTTTGGACTGTGTACTGGACAGCAAATTTATGTTGAAATCCCCTAGGAGGAAAAGTTCACCAGGGTGGCAAGGGAGGAGATGGAGAAGAGAAGATCTGTGATAGAAGAAAGAGAGGAGACAGGGAGGTTAGGAAAGCAGTGGACACCACCTACAAAGATAGGAAGGGAGAAGGGGAGGGAAATTTTTACTAAAAGCATTTCATAGTGGAGGGGGGAGGACATGGAGAGGCTTGCCAAGCCTCAGTTCTGCTTCTCCATGCCCATGAGTTTATCTTCTTCTGGGTTAGAAAGGTGAGTCTCTTGGAGAAAACCTATACCTGACCCCAGTCTTTTAAGGTGGTTTAACATTTTTCTCTGCTTAATGGGTGAGTTGATGCCTTTCACATTCCAAATAGTGCATGTGATGGGGTTTACTACCCATAGTCTTTTTCAGTATAAGGGCAGAGAAGTTGAATGTAATTTTGAAAGTCTGTCCATATTTACCATTGCCCCCTCCCTAACAGAGACTCAAGGTTTCTGTTGCACCCTGCAGGTGTTAATTGTGGCAGATCAAAGAGTTGGAGGTTGTTGGTACACATATGTATATACTTACTTAAAGTAAATGGCAAAATACGACAGCTAATTCTATACTGTGTAAATGATGCAGGTCTCCTCAGGAACAAGAGGAGATGAAAATCTCTATACAGTGGTTTATGATTCCTCTTACAAGTTTGTGATGAAGCCTTGGGGGTCCTCATGAGCAGAGTGGAATCACCCCAAACCCACCTAGCTATATGCAATGTACTAGACTTGGTTGTCCAACTGGACTACTTCCAAGTTTGTCCCTATGTGGCGAGTGTTGAATGACAGTGAGGCAGCTCTGTGATCCATTGTGAGCTGCTGCTAGGGGTCGATATGTGAGGTGGTCAGGCCCCAGCCTTTTGGTCAGCTAGGGGGTCCATGCAGATTGTCTATGCTGATTCGTGGGGAGGGGGAATTCTAACACTCACACCTGGGTTGTCAGATTCACCTGGAGTCTGACTTGCAAAGCCTCAGTTCTCATCCTTTCTCTTTCTGGTACTTGCATCCTGAATGATGGCCCCCTGTGTCTATGGGATGGTTGAGCGATATAACTGGGCAAGTAGTTAAGGCTTAATGTCAGCACTAGCTACATCAATGTTGAATGAGTGACTTACTTTCACGGGACAGATGACCAGGTTAGGTCATAATATCAGGTTGATAGTAAATGGATAGTGACCAATATTGAAAAGTAGTTGTAGTTGCAACTGCCCTGGATGTGATTTTTTCAGTGTCCCCACCCCAAACATGTGTAGCATGCAATTTACATATTATTTAAGGTAACTGCCTATCATTCCATCATGTGTGCCTCACATGCCCAGTGAATCTGGTTGGGATTGAGCCAATGAACTACCAGGAGGTTGCAGAGTATTATTCTTGGTTAGTTTCCCACTGATGGCAGGTTGCCGGGTGCCCGCTGAGGTGAGTAATCAACAGCTGGGATATGTCAGTGGGGGTTCCTGTGGCATGGAGGGCATCAGGTAGTGGCTTAAGCCTGTGAGTTGGGAGTTAGTAGCTGAGGTGGCTGTGAGAGGGCTGGGTATGTCCTTCAAACTGTTGTGCTGTAGGCTGCATGAAAGTAGGCAGGGTGCAGGTGTTCCATTCTCGACCAATGAGGTGCAGCTGCCACCTTCAGAGGTTTCCCACCTTCATCAGTGGTGCCTGAGTCTACTGCAAAGTGACTGTTAGGGTGCTGAGAGAGTCAGAGTGAAGCCTTCTCACAACTGCAGTTGTCTAGTTTGTACTGCTACCCCATATTATAGCCAAGCCCCGACACCAATATTCTGCTTGCCTCAGTTCTCTCGTGCCCTGAGACCAATTCCACAGTAGTGGTTAATGCCATACATCCTTTGCGGGGACACTTTAATATGGGCTGCCCTGACATGGTGGGGAGGGTGAAGAAGCATGATTCTCCAAGCTCTGGTGGCCATGTGGTGTTGGCTTGAAAGTCAGATGCCCTGCTGTACACCAGACATGGGAGGGCGGGGCTGCTGTACAAGTGGCACTGTGATCATCTCACAGCAAAAGCTATTAATTTTATCTGACTTTACCACTGACTGTTGGCACTTGTCTGTATGTCGAGAAGGAGAAAATAACACATACATCTAGCCCTTAAACAAACCACATTCAACTAATTCCTTCCCACTCCCCCAAGTAGACCGCCCAAGCAAGTTATACCCCAGCAGAATAGTATCCATTGAAGTGATAACACCAATCATGTAGAAATAAAAAAAATTGGCTTAAGTTAACAATTTAGAATACAGCTCTGAAGCTATGAGGGCACCTCAGTGGCACAAATATTAGTTTATGCGACCGGGTGGACTAAAATCCATTACCAGACAACAGTTTAGGTGCCAGCATTGTGATTATAGGGGGCCATAGCCCATTCTGGTTGCTGGGGGTTCCTTGAGTCCTGCACATCTTGCTATGTCACAGCAGACACTATGTCAGCCCAAGTTTGTGAGACTTCTGGTGGTTCATCAGCATCTTCCGGTGGAGAGAACCTGTACATTTGAACTTGTTTTTTTGGACTTTGCTTTTTATCTGACTCCTGCCATTTTGGAGAAGGTTCTCCTAATGTTTCAGAGCCATGCAATGAGGAACTGGATTCTTGACTTCCTTCGCAAAGTTCTACTGGGGCTGTCAACAACTTTCTTCTTCCTCATCCCTCCCTGGTTCTTTTGAACCATGTAATCGGCCAGTCCATGTCCTGCCTGGTCAGTTGACTATGATTTCACTGCTGCTGATAGTAGCCTTTGTTGTTTTCCACCACCGCAGCTTGTAGTTTCAGCATTGTGGTGCTGGGGATTGGTGCCCTGGCATCCCATGACATCTTCCTCTCTGGCCAGTGCTTATGCAGGTATCGGAATGCTTCATCAGGCTTTCAAAAGTATTGGACACTCCATTGTGGGTTATTTTCAGCTTTGCTGGATATTACAATGATAAGGAATTCCCAGGTCTTGGAAGACTTTCTGGGCAGTGGTAAACTCTTTTCTCCTGATACCCAGTTCTGCTGACTAGTTGTTAAAGATAAGGATTTTGTGTCCTTCCCATGACAATGGACTCTGCTTTCTGGCGAGGAGGAGTATTTTCTCCTTCACCAGGAAATGGAGTAATTTTGCTAATATAGGTTTGGGTCGATCTCTTGCCATTGAAGGGGAAATGCCAGTGACCGGTGTGCCTTTTTGATTTCGAGGGGCATGTTCCATGGGTGGTTTCAGATTTTTGGTAGCTCCCGCTGTATGAAGGAGGTCATGTCCGATTTTTTTGTCTCCTTAGGAATGCTAATGGCTGAATGTTGTTACAGCAGCTCCTATTCCTTGCATCCTCAGCTTGGTGGCAGAGCAGACCAACCATCTTTTCGAGCTCTTGAATGCCGGCCTTGAGCCTAGTGTCCTTTTCTTGAGTGTAGAAAAGGAATGTGCCCATATGAACATACAAACACATGAAGAAGCCAGCAGAATGAGGCCATTTGATCTATCTAGTCTGCTCGTATTGCAGGGTACACCACTTAAACTACTGACTCAGCCCCCCCAATCCTCCCATCCTTCCATCTGCCGCTCATCTGACCCTTACTTTCCCCTTAAGTCTATCCCAGTCTCTTTTGAAACTGCCCACCATCTTCATTGAGGCCTCCTCTTCTGTCAGCACATTCCAACTGCCCACCACCGTCTCCTTGAAGAAAAGTTTCTTAGCCTCACTCTTAAACCTCTCCCCCTCCAATTTAAGACTATGTCTCCTCGTGTTTCAGTTGCCACTTAGCTTAAAGAGACCCACGTTATCCACTTTGTTTATCCCTTTCAAGTTCTTGAAGGTCTCAATCATGTCTCCTCTCTCTTTCTCTCTCTCTCTCTCTCTCCTCCAGGGAGTACATGTTCAGGGCCTCCAACCTCTCTTCATAAGCTCTATCCTGCTAGCCCCCTAATCATCTTAGTTGTCCTCCTCTGGACAGTCTCCAGCAGGTTAACGTCATTTTTAAGGTGTGAGCACCAGTACTGTACTCCATGCTCCAGATGTGTTCTCACCAGTGACCTGAATGGGGGTAATAGAACCTTCTCTTGCCTACTGCTGATCCCCCTGGCTATGCAGCCCAACATTTTTTTTGCCCTTGCTGCTGCTGCTGCTCCTTTTCTGCACTGCGTGGAGTGCTTCAGGTCGCTATTGATCATCACTCCCAGATCCTTCTCATCTGCTGCAGATACCTGAACCCCTCCCAGGTTATAATCCTAGATTTTTGGCTCCAGTGTGCATAGCTTTGCATTTCTTCACATTGAAGACAAGCTGCCAAATCTCAGACCACCTCTCAAGCTTTTTCAGATCATCCTGTAGGTCCTGTATCTCTTCGGATGTGTCCTCCCTCCCACAGAGCTTGGTGTCATCCCTGAATAGGCACATGTTTCCCTTAATGCAATCCCCAATATCAATGATGAAGACATTGAACAACACCAGTCCCAGCACTGAGCCCTGTGGGACCCCACTGGTGACCTCTCTGGTGCTAGATAACTCCCCACTACCACCACCACCAGCACCCTCTGGCTCCTGTTCCTCAGTCACTTTTCTTTATTTTATTCTTTTTATTAATAATTAATATTTTAACATGTAGCATTTACATATAGGATGGTATCCAGTCCATGACAAAGGGGAGAACGATATAGTACTTATTAAAACAAAGATACAGTATCAACATTTCTATGCAGACAGCATTCATATTTCTTTTAAATTCAGGCCATACAATATTTATACATGATCCAATAACTCTCCATAACTAGAACTCAGAGCATAAATTCTTTATTTATCACTCTAATTTTCATTTTTGTTTTTCTTCTCCCTCTTAAATCTAAACAACAAGCAAAAAAGGGGGGGATTATTTATTTCATTGTTTCACAAATTCATTATTATTTTTTAGGTCCTATACAAGCCCTGGTCTCATTTCCATCATTCAGGTCATAGCTTCTTCTATTTTGAGAGCAGCAGCAGAAAGTTCTTTATCCAAATTGTCAGTTGAATCTCCTTCCTTAACAGAATCAGGCTCATATTGTGTCTGTAAGAAACCTGTAAGTTGGTCAATTTCAAAGAAAATGTGAGTTTTACTCTAGTATAAGACTCGTACTCTTGCAGGCACTATCAACTGAAAAGTAGCTCCCAATTCCAAAGCTTCCTGACTATATTTCAGAAACATGCTTTGCTGCATCTGGTATGAAAAATCAGGATATATAAAGAATCTATTTGCCTCGTAAATCAAAGTTCCTTTAAGTCGTGACAGTTTAACTAGTAAGTCTCTGTCCGATTCAAATGCAAAGCTCATTAAAACTGAATTTTTAACTTGAGAGTCTGATCCTGTCAAAGCTGTTGAATCATTAACACCATATTTCTGCTGCCTTTTATGTAACCTGAATGCTCTCATAATAAATGGCAGATTTTCAGATGGGAGATCAAATGCCTTCACAAAAATATCTTTAACAAGATCTCTCACACTTTCAAATCCTGTGTCCAAGGAATTAGGAAGACCCATGATTCTTAAATTTTTGTAATGTATTTGATTCTCAAGACTCTCAATCTTCCTCAGCGTGTTATGATTTTCCCTTACAATCGCTGCATTTGTTCCTTCAAGCGCTGACATTTTATTTTCCATTGTAATTATTTTCTCAAAGTTCATCGCTCATTGCTTGTGACTGTTTTCAGTTTAGAAACATAGAAACATAGAATTTGATGGCAGATAAGGACCGCTTGGCTCGCCTAGTCTGCCCATTTCCCTACTTGATGGATAAGCAGCAGATTCTAGTTAATCAACAGCTTACTTCCTCCTACTCCCCACTAGAATTGTTTTATGCCTGTCCCATGCATTTTTGAATTCTCCCACTGTTCCTGACTCCACAACCTCCTCAGTAAGGCTGTTCCATGCATCCACAACCCTCTCTGTGAAAAAAAATACTTTCTAACATTACCTCTGAGCCGTCCCCCCTCTATCTTCAAATTGTGCCCCCTTGTTTGCACATCTCTTCTTCTGAAAGATATTACCCTCTTTACTTTGTTAATTATCTTGAGATACTTGAACGTTTCTATCATGCCCCCCTTTCCTCAAGGGTATACATATTAAGCTGCTTTAGTCTCTCCTCTTAGGTCTTCTGGTGCAGACTCTGCACCATTTTTGTTGCCCTCCTCTGAACAGCCTCCACTCTGTTTATGTCTTAGCGGAGATGGGGTCTCCAGAATTGTATGCAGTATTCCAGATGGGGTCTCACTAACTATCTGTACAGAGGGATGGCAACTTCTTGTTTTCTACTATTGATGCCTCTCCCTATGCATCCCAGTATTCCCCGCCACCCAGCCCTCCTTACTGCCTTCTCACATTGCTTGCCCACCTTTAGGTCATCTGTTATAATTACTCCTAGGTCTCTTTCGATTCTTGTTGTTGTTATTAACTCACCCCACATTGTGTACTCTTCCCCTGGGTTTTTGTTTCCCAGATGCATTACCTTGCACTTCTCTGCATTGAATCTGAGCTGCCACATATTTGACAATTCCTCCAACCTTGCCAAGTCCCTTTTCATTCTTTCCACCTCACCTTGTGTATCAACCCTGTTGCAGATCTTTATGTCAACTGCAAAGAGACATACCTTTCCTTCCAGGTGCTCTCCAATGTCACTTATAAAGACAATAAAGAGGACCGGTCCCAGTACCGGAACCCTGCGGTACCCCGCTAGTTACCCTCCTTTCTTCACTGTTGACTCCGTTTACTATTACCCTTTGCGTCCTGTTGCCCACCCAGTTTTTTATCCAGGCTACCACCTTGGGACCTACTCCAAGGCTGGCTAACTTGTATATTAATCTTTTGTGTGAGACTGTGCCAAATGCCTTGCTAAAATCTAGGTAGACCATATCCACAGCCTCTCCCCTGGTCTACTACTTTGGTCACCAGTCAAAGAAATCTATTAGGTTCATCTGACATGACCTTCCTGCTGTGAAAGCATGCTGCCTTGGGTCCTGTGCCCCACTGGCCTCTAGGTACTCAACAATTCTTTCCTTCAGAAGTGATTCCATCATTTTCCCTACCACTGAAGTCAAACTAACTGGTCTGTAGTTTCCTGCCTCTGCCCTGTTCCCACTTTTGTGCAGTGGAATCACATTTACCCTCCTCCAGTTCTCAGGTACCACCCCATCCTCCCATGATTTGTTAAAGAGAGTAGTTTTTTCCCTTATGGTCTTTATTTCATTTTGTAAGAAATCAATCTTTGCATTCATGGCATCTTGTTTCCTCTCTTGTCTCTCCAAGACTTGTAAGACTCTATCAATAGCAGCTCCTAGAGTTTCCAAGGTATACTGACCCAAAGACTGATGGTCCGTCTGTGAGCTAGAAACTGCTGCCGTATCTTCCATCTTTTCCTCAGGCCGACCAGTAAATTCTTGTTCAGATATTTTCGGGAAAATGAAATTTACTGATTCACTTGTAGATGGAGCAGATTCATTCACAGACAATGCGGCCAATGGCTGGTTGTGGAATTGCAAAGCTGGCTCCTTTTATGTTCCAGTCGGGGGGAATGCCATAGTAGTAGCTGCATTAGCAGGCACTCCACTACCTGGGCTGAGTACTGACCAAAGAAATCTCTTATCTAACAGGTGTATATGTGGAGAGGGAAACTTCTCACTAGAAGTTAGTGAGGGTCTATTTTTGTGTTTATCCATCAAAAAGATTACAAAAAACATTCAGGTACTCATTATTTTCAAAGGGTTCTAAACGTCAAAATGCCATTACAGTGGGAGCTTCCTCAGAATGCTGCTGCTTGCTTGACAGCCATATTTCCTCTGCCACTTTGCTACCCATCTGGTCATATTCTTCCCAACCCTGAGATTCTCCAACTCCCTGATCAATATCTTGTGGGGTACAGAGTCAAAAGCCTTGCTGAAGTGCAGGTAATGGATGTTCACCACTTGGCCTTAATAACTCAGTCAAAGAAGTCAATCAGATTTATTTGACATGCTCTCCCTCACATAAATCCATTCTGCCTTGCATTCTGGATACCATACTCCTCTAGACACTCAACTAACCTTTCCTTAAGTATCATCTCCATTATCTCATTAAAAGGGCTATTAATCAATGCTCAGAGCCTAAACACAAAATTTTATAAATTATTATCTATCTATGCATTGAATCAACCAGACATAATAGCTACAACTGAGACCTGGTGGTCAGACATAGTTACTGTACCTGGAGTAGATCCATCCAGGGGTATGAACTCTTTTTTGTAAAAGAAAAGAAAGAAAAGGGGGTGGTTTAGCACTTTATATAGATTCTACACTTAATCCTATTGATATCAATAAAAAAAATTAAAACCTCCAATGCCATAGAATCTACCTGGATTAAAATAGACAAGGGGAAATCTGAAGAGCTGATTATAGGGCATTGCTATCATCCCCCTGATACATCTTCTCACATTTCTGAGGAAATAGTGGTAGAAATGGAAAATGCAATAGACCTGGGTAAAACAGTGTTCCTGGATGACCTAAACCTCAGGAACATAGACTGGACTAATAGCTTGGCCACCAATTGTACATCTAAGCTCTGTATTATTCTCTGTAAGAAGCTTTCTTTGACACAGCATGTTCTAATGCCAACTAGAGGTCACAATATACTAGATATTGTCCTTAGTACTGAGAATACAGATGTTGTGTCCTTTGCACAAATGTGTGGAGTGCCTACACACCGTGTAACTGCAGTGCATAACCACCCCACACCCATTGTGCCCCCTGTGCAGGATGCATGAAAAGCAACACGCATCCCATATGCACTCAATCCCCCAGCTGTGCAGACATCAATGTGCCTGGGCAGGCAGGGGGTATGTCAGCATTATGCACCATTCACTACAGTTTGTAGTGCTGTCTACAGGGTGGTAGAGGACTGAGCAAGTTATGTCAGAAGGGACCCTGTCATAACTGCAGTATACACCAGTGTGCACACAGTGCCCCATCCAGTCTAGGCTGTTTGCACCTAACCCACTGACACAGCAGCATCCCCAACCCTATCCCATATGCCTGGGACCCACACACACACACACACAACATTACCCTATGCAAGGCCCAATGCAAAGGCCACACCCCAATACAGGACATCCCCATTTTCAGTTTTGCACAAGCATTCTCCTGCACCCACAGAGGAGCCCTGGCAGAACCCTGCCCTGGCCCAAGCCTAACACCCTGTCACTCCCAGTGGTGGTCAGTCCCTAGAAGCACCCAACATCCCCCACCACATTCCAGCCCTGTCCCTGTATGTGTGAATGCAGCCCTCCAAATGCATGTCTGACCCATCCCTGCCAGTGCCAGTCATACTCACCCCCCAACAACATGTCCACCTCATCTTCAGTGGTGTACCAGAACACCACTCGCCCACACACAATGTAGCATCAGGCAACTGTACCCCAACCCCCAATCCCATAACCCCTGCAGTTACAATGGTGGCCAGTGTGTGCCCCCCACTCTGTGGTACTGACAACACTCACCCCCATCCCCATACTTTCTGGTTGGTGCCACAGTTCAGGATGGCCAGTGGCATAGCCCTCACATGACCAGGCCATCCAAGTAATGCTGAGCACAACGCTATATATATATATATATATATATATATATATATATATATATATATATAGCAGTGCACTCCCAGCATCACTTGGATGGGAAGCAGCCAAGGAGGTGTGTGGAGGGCTGTGCCACTGGCTGTCCTGAGTCATGGCACTGACCAGAAGGTATGGGAAGGGTAGGGGATGTCAGAACCATGGGGTTGGGGGAAACACACTTGCCACTACTGTAACAGCAGGGGTTACAGGATCAGAGGTTGGGGTACAGTTGCCCGGGGCTACACTGTGTGTGTGGGGGGGACTTCTGTTATGCCACCAGTGATGGGGTTGACATGTTGTTGTGGGGTTGGTATGACTGACACCTGCGGGGTCAAGTTGGACATGTGTTTGGGGGGCTTCATTTACTTATACGGAGGCGGGGATGGCATGTGTGTGTGGGGGGGGTTTCCCACTGTGCGGTGTGCTGTGCCACAGGTACCAGTATCAGGAAGGGGGGTATGCTAGACATCGGGGCATAGCCGTGCAGGTCCAGGTGCCTGCTGCAGGTATTCACACACCTGGACCCACCCGGTACATGCAATGGATCTATTCCTGGACCCAGGATGGGCATCTCATTGGATGCCTGCCTGGGTTCACTACTCCACCCCCAGCCACCCTGTGCAGTCCTGAGTACCGGGGGTTTGGGGCCACAGACAGGTGGTGGCTGTTCATGAATACCTGTCTGTGAGCACCTGTCCACTGGTGCAGAGCTACACTGGCAGGGTGTGCACCTTAGGCACATACTTTCTGCCCAATGGTGCATAGGCATCAGTGTAAACTGTATGGTATCAGCTCTCCTTACAAATGATGATCACAATATTGTTAACTTTGAAACTGGGGCTAATTTGACTACCCCAACAAATATTACCAAGATATTTGCTTACAGTAAAGCAAATATTAGCTTAAAGAAAAAAATAAACTGTATGATATAGCTTGGAACATACTGTTTAAAGGACTTGCAGTTGAAAATATGTGGAGCATACTGAAATCCAAAATTCTGGAAATTGCACATATGCATATTTCAAAAATGTGAAAAAAACACCAACCTTAGAAATAAACTTAAATGGGTGAATCATAAAATACTGAAGCTTCTCTCCAAAAAGAAAAACAAAATATACAAAAAATACCAGGCAAATATATCAGTCAGTAGATAGGAAGGTTTTAGAAGAATGCAAAAAACTTGTAAACGTTTGATCAAAAATGCAAGAAGGTCAACTGAGTGTTCCTTAGCAGCTCTCACCTCTATAGGAAATAACAAAGTTATTTTTTTTTTAATTGGGAATTCAGAATTAATACCTTTGAGCCATAGGTTCTTTTACAAAGGTTCCACATCAAAAGTTCATAAAAAAAAGACAATAAAAAAACATTGGAACTGGTTTACACAGTCCAGGGCAATGTAACACAAAAAACAGTACGGCTAGACGTAGTGGCTAGGTTAGATACAATGAAAAAACAAAGAATATATTTACAAATAGTGGAATACATGGACAATTATACAGAGAATTATAATGCAACAAAATGAAACCTTGTCATAGGAGTAGAAAAGGTGCGTAAGTGTAGGGATTTAGTTTAGGGTGTGGGGGGATGGCAGGTCAGAAGACATTCAGGACTTGGGCTAGTGAACAGGGGAGTAGGAAGGTGCAGAAGAGTTGGAGAGCTAGTGGAAGGATACAGCAATTGAGGGGAAGGGGGAGGTGAAAAAAGAGAAAGAGAAAAAAGGTGTATGGGGATTATGGGAGGTGGATAGAGGCATAGAAACAGAAAATGAAGATAAAGGGATACGGGGGTGTCAGCCTGGGGTAATTAAGTGAAGCAGTCACATGAGGCTCGAGTCACAAGGGTTTGATGAAGATTACATTTGAACAGGCCTAGAGTGGCTGAATTGGTGACTTCACTGCCCAGCAAGTTGAATAACTTAGGGGCTGTGCCTCAAACGACCAATGGCCCTGAGAGGTGTAATCCAGGGGACAAGTAGAGTGGAGTTATCAGAGTTTCTGATGTGGCAAATGCTATTGGTTGGTCTAAGGAGATTCTGTACCCCAGGGGGCATAAGACTGAAGGATGCCTTTTTTACTACCAGGCAGGTATGGTAAGTGATTCTTCCCAGAAGTTGAAGCCAGTTAGCCTGCTTATAGAGGTCGCAGGTGTGCATGCGGGGGGCAGCACAAGTCAGTAATCTACAGGACTTGTTCAGAGCAATGGTGCCATGCCAAAGGCAGACGCAGAGGCAGCTCCATAGATAACAAGCCTGTAGTCAATGATTGATACAATCACACTTTGTATTGCAAGCTTAAGTGCTTAGGGAGTCAGGCAGTGCTTATGTCTATACAGAAGGCCAATGCAGATCTTCACAGATTTGGCAACCATATCAATATGACTGGAGAAAGACTGACTACTGTCCACGGTCACTCCAAGGTACTTGAAAGAATGTGTCTGGTCTAAGGCAACACTGACGCTATTTCTGTCAGTTGTTTACTTTTAAGTTTATTATGCGTACGATGGAAAAGCATAATCTTCATTTTCTTGTAGCTGAGCACTAGTTTCTGCTTGACAAACAATGCCTCTACATCCATGAAATGTTCCTACAGGTGGCCCTCTAAGAGAGAGGGATCGGAGTTCTTTGAGAAAAATACCTCATCATCTGTGTATAGGAGGATATGTTCATGACAGGAGGCAGGGAGTTTGTTCAGAAAGATGCTGAATAGCAGGGGCCCCAAAATTGACCCTTGGGGGACACCTGATTGAACAGGCTGTTTGGAGTAGAGGGCATTACCAATCTTAACCTGTTGAATCCAGTCAGAGAGATAGCTATTAAACCACCTTAGGGTGTCAAGGGACAGCCCTAGATCAAAAAGCTGTTCAATTAGTAGTGGATGGTTGACCTTATCGAAAGCCTTTGACAGGTCGATGAAGGTGGCGCTGATAAGTTGACATTGATCAAGAGCTGGATGTATGTAGCCAATAAATTCAATGAGTGCGGTGGTGGTACTGTGACCTTTGCAGAAGCCATGCTGCTGTGGACATTGCAGGTTGTATTTTTCCAAGTAGTCTACCAGTTGATCTGCAACAATTTTCTCTAATGCTTTGGATAAGGGAGGGAGGATGAGATAGGCCTGTAGTTTCTGTGTTGTGCTCTGTCACCATTCTTGTGGATTGGGGTCAGCAGGGCAGACTGCCACTTGAGAGGGAACTGGGAGAGCTTGAAGAGATGGCTGATAATCGTGGTTAGAGAGGTCAAGACAGCATCAAGATTGAGGGCTTTGAGCTTCAAGTGTAGAGAGTCACCACTAGTTCTGTTTTTTCCAAGTACCTTCAGTAGGTATTTTTTGGCTTCACATTCGGAGATTGCCTTGAAATAGAAACATGGATGCTCCAGCTTCTTAACTGGTTTACCAAGAGGAGCCGGGGAGGAGTTTGATTCAAAAAAATTAGTGGGCAGCACATGACTAAGGTCAGTGAATGCCATATTAAAGTATTGGCAATTGAGGTGGGGTCAATGGTGATGGAACCATCTACCTTCAGCATGGTGGGTGCCTCTTTGGAACCTCTACCCATGACTTCTGATATGTTGCTCCAGAATTTCCTTCCATCCTTCCGTGTGTTGGATAGGGCACTCCTATAATAGCTGACTTTATCCAAGAGAATGGCTTTGGTACAGGTGTTCCTGGCTTTTTTATAGGTTGTATGTCATCTGGTCTGCCAGTAGCTCTTGCCTGGTCCCAGAGATGGTCCCATAATTTCATTTTTTTCAGTAGATCACTTGTAATCCAAAGGTTGTCAAGGCCCTTAATTTTTTACTTCTTGAAAGGAGCATGGACATCACACACTGCATTGAACTGGGAGCTGAAGTATTCAAGTGCATCGTTTATGTCAGTTGCAGTATCAATTAGTTTATTTTATTTATTTGTATAAGTCAGATTTACAACCTTTGAGTAATGGACTCATTTACAAAGGTACTTCATCACAGGGAGGGTAGACAAAGTTATATAGTGTGGTTACAACAGTGAAAACAGTACAGGTGCAAAACATTGAACAAGGAGTACATTTAGGTTGCATAATGTTACATATTATAGGTTACAGTTATATACTAGGTACCCAAGGGTTACAGTGGGGGTACAACCCTGTACATACCTAGTGAGGGTGGAGGTACAGATGGGGATGGGGTGAAAGGGGGAGAGGGATAGGCTGTTCAGAGGACATTGTCAAGTTAGGGGAGGCTTGATGGGAAGGTCCCACAGGGGATTAATTAGGTGCATCTACAGCAATGAGCATGGAAGAGATGGTTCTGAAGGGTGATTTTGAAGGGACCAAATTTGGCAATGTCTGTGATGCAGATTGGGAGGGAGTTGAACCAAGCAGGGGCTCAGTAGTAGAATGACCTCTGGGCTAGGGTGGTCTTGGTTCTTGCCACCAGGAAGGTGGCCTTAACAGAGCTATGGGTGGCAACAGATGGGAATGCATGCCATGGGGAAGCAGAGACCCCTGGAGGGAGAGCTCTAGAAGAGATTTTTTAATGAGTAGGCAGGTCTGGTAGCACAGATGCTCCTCAAAGGTTAAAAGAATTGTGGTGGAGTAGAGCGGGCAAGTGTGTGAGTGGCTGGGGGCTCCGGTCAGGAGCCTGCAGGCCTTATTGATAGAGAGCTGGATTTTGGTGAGGATGGTATTGTCCTCCACACCATAAATGGACAAGCCATAGTCCACTAGGGACAGGACAGAGGAGGCGATGGCCAGCCGGAGGGCAACTTGGGAGAAGCAATCTCTATGATGGTATAGTAGGCCTATCTGAAAATTTATGGTGGAAGATAGGGCATTGATGTGGGTGTGGAAGGTAAGGGCAGAGTTGAAGGTGATGCCTAGATATTTGTAGGTGGTCACTTGCTCCAGTGGGTGCAGTGTGCTGGGGAGAATCAAGAGGGGGGCATTTTTGGCTTTGCTTTGGTGGTGGGAGAGGAGCATTGACTTGGTCTTCTTTAGGTTTATGACAAGTCAGTGATCAAAGAACCACTTTTCAGCTTGGTTGTAAGTGTGCTGGAGAGATAACTGGAGAGAGGAGGGATTGGGATGAGAGGCAAAGAGAACCACATCATCAGCATAGAGGAGCATTTTTCCTGTACAGGAGCTGGGGAGAGTTTTAAGGTAGAGACTGAAAAGTAAGGGACCCAGGATGGAGCCCTGGGGTACCCAGGAATGAATGGGATGGGTATTGGATAGGGAGTCAGCAATCTTTACATGCTGGGATATGTAAGAGAGGTAGCTAAAGAACCAGGCAAGGGGACCAGCAGAAAAGCCAAGTTGGTAGAGAGAGTCGAGCAGGAGGGGCTGACAAACAATGTCAAAAGCCTTGGAGAAGTCAATGAACACTGCTCCGGCAAGGTTGCCTATGTCAAGAGCAGAGTGTAGGTATTGAGAGAACTCCAGGACAGCAGTAGTGGTACTGTGTCCTGGGTGGAAACCATGTTGCTCTTGGCACATTATGTCATTTTTGGCCAAGTACTCAGAGTTGAACAGACACTACTTTTTCAATGGCTTGGAGAGCAGCGAGTGGGGGGATGGAAATCGGCCGGTAGTTGTTGGGGGTGGACCGATCTCCGCACTTGTGTATATGGGTGATTTCAGCTGATTTCCAAGCACTGGGAAACTGATCAAGGCATTGGTACTAGTTTAATAGGTCTGTCAGGGGGACTAGGACAACATCCAAGATCAGATGGAGGATCCTGGAGTCGAGGGGGTCACTGCTGGGGCTGTTGCTACCAAGGGCTTTTAGCAGGTATGGCCTGGCTTCATGGGGGGATATAGTGCACAGGTAGAATGGAGGGTGATCCAAGACAGGGAGGATAGAGGTGGGGATTGGATCAAAAAAACTGTTTAGGAGGACAGAGCTTAGGTTGGAGAAGGTGGTATTGAGACAATCAGCTATGCGAAGTGGGTCTGTAGTAACGGTGCCATCGGTGGAGAGTTGGGATGGTGGGGGGAGTGGGTCTTCCCATTAAGCTCTTTCATTCTATCCCAGAAAGTCCAGGCAGAACCCCAGGTGGATGCGAGGGTGTTCTGATAGTGTTCCACCTTCACTCGTCTAATGGCCCAGGTGCACTTATTATGCTCCACGTTGTAGGCTTGTCTATCAGCCAACTTGCCTGATTCAATAGTGATGTGCCAGACATTATCCCTATTCTTAAGTTTATGGATAAGGGATGGGAAGATCCAAGGAGCATTTAGTTTTTTAGAGTGGATTCTGGTGGGGGGGGGTTAAAAGGTCACAAGCCTTGCTGAAGGCATTTGTGAAGAGGTCTAGGTCAGGGACGATATCAGGGGCGAGTTGGATGGGGGACCAGTCCAGCTGTGCTAGATGCAATTTTAGCTTTCTGAGGTCCCCAGGGTGAAGGCACTGACGAAGGGTGGCCTGGGACCCTGGTTTTGGTGTGGAGGATGACCTGAGACAGAGGACTGGTGAGTGATCACTAACTGAGTTGGGGAGGACCTTGATTTCCCATATTTTATGAGGGCGGTTCGATAATATAGCATCTAGGAGAGTGCTGGAGCCACTTGTCTGGTTGAATCTGGTGGGCTGGGTGACTAACTGGGACATGTCCAGGGCAGGGGTCCCTGGTTTGGGAAGCAGTGATAGCAAGCCAATTAACGTTAAAATCACCTAGGATGAGTTGCTCGGCTTTGAGTGGTCGGGACGCAAGGTAATCAGTGAGGGACTGGACCGCTGGGTTCTGGTTCCTCAGGGATATGTAGGAGACTGTGAAGAAGAGTGGGACCCTGGTGGGGTCAGGGGTAATTTTTAGAGTGAGGGCTTGGTTGCCATAGTCAAGCTTGGGAGCAGGGAGTGTGTGACCTATAAGTATGTCCCGCATGAAGATTGTGCACCTACCACCATGTTTACCTACTCGATCTTTCACTGAACAGGGTGTATCCAGGGAGGAAAATAACAAAGTCAGGGGTTGCTTTGGAGAGCCAAGTCTCTACTAGCGCAATGATGTCAGGTTGATGTTGTACAACCCAGCACTGGGGAGCAGCAGATTTCTTTAGGAGGCTGCATATGTACAAGGATGCAATGCAGAGACCGGCTCTGGAGTGGGGTTTGGGAGAACTGGTGGGCATAGGTCCAGGGTTTGGGTGTATATTCTGTTATGCCTGGGTTATATACTACCAAGTGGCCCACATGTAACCGTAACCGTATACACAGTATTAGTGCCTTACATAGTCATATAATGTTTATCTTGTTTTATTACTTATGTTAATGTTCTTTATTTATATTTGCTATGCTTATATCTGTTTGAAATACAGATATTTACCTATATGCTATGTTTCTGCCACATACTCTGTTATACTTATAATCACTCATATTTTGTAGTTTTCCACTATTGTGACACATTGTAGGCTTTTCTGATGACACTGCATGTGTTCTCAGACTCATTGTCTCCAGTGAGGCTGATAACAGATTGCAGACTATAAATTTCCATTGTTTAGAGATTGAGGGATTCATTCTTCTTTACTTTGCAACTTTATTTCCTATGTAATTGCCCAAGGGAGACACCTTGTTTACATGCCTTATCCAATGCTGTATGTTTATCATATCTGTAACTGTACTCATATTTGTATGCACATCAGCTCCTTGGAGAGAGAGAGATTGATAGAGAGAGATCATCCTCGAGGAATGGTGGGAAATCGGCTCCCTTGTGTTTGTTTTGCTTCACTTGTTATGGCGTGAGTATGTAATAAACTTATTACTGCTACTTGTTGTTATCTTTGTCCAGCACACCATGCAAAGAACCTAAGCTGTGATCTTTTCATAGTGTAACAATGGTGACTGTGGCAGGAAAATAAAAGCATGACGCACATGCTTGCAAAGGTTTTCTATGTTGTTTTTTCCTTCCAATATGGCTTTTCCATCTGCCGTCATAAAAATTGTGATGGTTCATCAGTTTTGTTTTTCATGCCTCAGTCGGTGGCTTGACAATATATCTTTCTCTGTCAGACCTCTGATTCAGTGCAGTGTTCAAGGCCACTGCATCTACAGCTGGGTTTGGTCCCAAAAAACATTGTTTGCATGGTGGGTAACCTTTTGCAAATCACTCAACCTCTATGTGTTTTTGAGCTGTACCTGATTTTCCAGCTCACGATTGATGTACCTCCCTAATAAAATCAGTATTTCATAGCCAAATATAACTTTAATGGGGTGTACACATCAAGAGTACTTTTGTTACAGGTAACTTTTTTTCCAGTCCTCCTTATCTGTCCATGATGTTAGGACTAATTTTTTTTTCCTCTGGGCTTGCAGCCATGAGGTTGTTGCTATCTACAGACCCACCCATTCCTACTTATGCCTTCCTTTATGAAAGATCTTACGGCTTCTTTGTTCTTGTCCCCATGCATGGCATGATGATTGGGGGGGGGGGGGGCTGTTCACCCCAGCATTTTGTAATAAACCATTTACTTTATCTTTGACAAAATAGCTACATGATGTGCACTGCCATAGAACATATTATGTCTGTTTTAAAAGATTTTAACCTTTTATTTTAACCTAATTTAATACCCTTTTAACAATTTTGTACGTACAAAATACCAGTATTATAACTTGTGTTATTTATCAGAATGAAGTGTGTGTTAATGACACAGTTCTAATGTCACAATTCAGAGGATTAGGGATGCCTAATACTCTGACATTATTAATTTATTCAATTTTCAGGAATTCATTGGGGTGTACTAGTAGTTACAATAAAGAGAGTCATATGAGCAGATTAGGTGGTCCAAACGATCCTTATCTGCCATCAAATTCTGTGTTTCTATGTAACAATTTAAAAACCAATGCTAACCTTCCACAAGGAGAACATTCTTAGTAAATGAGATGTTCTCTTTCTCGGCTTGTGTTTTATTTTTCTTTCTTACAGGGTCGAGACTGTCCTTCACAAGTAACCGCTGGTAATGTGTAAGTGTATGTTAACCAGTGGCCCAATTTCATTATAATGTTATTATAGTTCAGGTCATAGTAGGATACCGTATTGCCCTTATTTTTAGATTTAACAAGTTGGGTTAAACTCATATGTATTTATTCAGCATACAACATTCCAGGTGATGACTGATTGGCTAAGACAGTTTGCCACTATTATTGTGGATACATATCCACACCTCTTTTGGAAATACAGTGTTCTCTAACATTGATGCAAACACTTGTTACCAGTTGGTTTGATAGTTCTTACTGTTGTATGGTTGGGCATCTGCTCCAGCATTGGTCCTACAGTATCCTATTATCTCCATGCTGCCTCTTTTGCAGAAGTAGGAGCTCTGGGGAGGGGGGGCTTAAATTGTATATATGCCCACCCTCTGTAACTGAACGCTTACATTAACATCTGTTTTGAAAACTGGTGTGCCCGTCCGGGGAAAATAATTGTTGGGACTGTTAATGACATAGTTAACTATTAATACGACATTGCATGCCTATATGTTTAACAAATAACAGTCTGGGGATGGTGTCAGCCGTATATAAACTATTTCATACAAACTGTACTCAGTGATAAAAGGCTTTTACGGTTCATCAGTGATGAGTATGTATAATGCTGCAGCTGCTACCATTCTTAGTGTAACTCACCATGTCTATGACATTTTCATAGATATGGTCTACTATAAGCCTAGTCTCCTGTACTATACAAGTAGCTCAAGGAGGGTTTTAAACCATGCCACCTTATAGTGCTCTAAAGAACAAGACTCAGCACTCAATAGTTGGTGTGTAAAACAAGCATAATTTAATGAAACAGAATGCCATTCAGAGCCAAACAGCTACAGGATGCACAGCAAGGCAAACTCCCCGACCGGTTTTGTGCTAACTGCACGTCATCAAGGGGTGGTGTCTTGTGTAACAACAACATATATATAGGGAGTATACTTAAAGGAACATTTACATAAAAAAATCGCTCTCGAAAAGACAAACAAAACATGTATATTCATTATACTTCAGGTATTTAAAAAGCTGATATTCAATCCCCATATTAGTTCATACCACAAAAAAAATATATACAGACTTTTTTATGGAAGAAAAGGGAACAATACCTCATAAGTATAATAAGGGATCAGCTAAAAAAGCTGAAAACTCCCTAACTAAATTCACAATAAGTATAATAATAATAAAAAACAGTAAGGCTAGTATAAACTAAAGATGTGATAATCTCTATTCAGAACTCAGAGCTGATGTGGACTACATAAAGGAAAAGGGATATACAGTACGAGACAGGAAATCAGCTCCCAACCATCGGGACACACCGATATGTTCCATGTCCAGGCTTTTATAACCATCGACAATTTATCTGAAAAAAATAAACATAATAATGTTAGAAATAAACTTCAAAATAACAATATATCTATAACACAAAAAGGAAAGAGAAAAAGGAAAAAGAGAAAGAAAAAAGAGAAAGGGAAGGGAAGGGAGGGAGGAGGGGGAAACAGAAAGAGAAGAAAACATAATTATCTGGACTTAAGGCAACTTAACAATTCAATCTTGTCATTCAGTCCCGGGGCCATAAGGGCCCCTAATGTATAAATCCAAAAGGATTCTCTATATTTCAGTTTTGCATCCAAATCTCCTCCCCGAGGACCAAGTTTCACAATTTCTATGCCACAAAATCTAAAATTATGTTGCAGCTGTGTCTTTCTACTTTTTTCACAATGGACAGAAAGTGCACTTCTAGCATCATTGTTACTAATAGATCTTAGATGTTCACCAACCCGCACCTTCAATGGTCGTGTAGTTTAACCTACATAAAAAGCACCACATTGGCATGTAGCTAAACTACATTCGTTGTACTGCAGGTGATAAAATCCCTAATTTCATAAATCTTAACACAATTACAACTGGTAAAAGTGGTACATTTGAGTATTGATCTACAAAATTTGCAATTACCACAACTGTACATCCCAAAAGGCAAAGAAGAACAGCGTCTGTCACCACCTACACCAGAAGGTCCAGTATAACTATGCACTAATCTGTCACATAAATTGTGACCTCTCTTATAGACCATTCTAGGCCTGTAACGGGTAACTTCCAACAACTGTGGATCCCCTAACAACACATTCCAATTGTTCTGAATAATGTTTTCAATAGCTTTAGAGTGTCTAGTATAGGTGGTAACAAAACTAGCCATCTGTTCCTTTGGTATTTTTGTTTTTGATTTCAGCAGGTCTATTCTCTCCACACAAGCCGCTTCCTTAAAGGCCTCTTGTACTGTATGATATGCATACCCTCTTTCTAAAAATCTGTCACACAAGTCTGAACCATAAGTAATAAAATCCACATCCTTACTACAATTACGTCTGACCCTTAACATTTGGGCCTTAGGTATATTGGACACCAAATGGTGTGGGTAGCAACTGGACGCATGTAACAGGGAATTCCTGTCCATCTCCTTACAAAATAATCTAGTGCTAAGGCTACCATCTTCTTCCTTAAAAACACTCACATCCAAAAAAGAGATTGACAAGAGATCCTGTTGTAATGTGAATCTCAAATTCACATTACTTGTCTCTAAATAGGTAACAAACTGCCAAAGCTCCTCCAGAGTGCCATGCCACACCATAAAGATGTCATCAATATAACGGCGCCATATGTCAATCCTATCATAAAAAGGATTAACATTTCTGTCATAGATGAAATTTTTTTCCCACAGACCCAGGTACAGATTAGCATAATTGGGTGCAAAAGTTGCTCCCATTGCTGTACCCTTAGTTTGTAAATAAAAATTATTCTGAAAGAGAAAATAATTCTTAGTCAGAACATGTTCAGCACATTCCAAGAGGAAATTCTTAGTGCCATGAGAAACTTGAGAATCCTGAGACAAAAAATATTCTAATGCACTAAGACCCCCCTCATGCGGTATATTGGTATACAGGGAAGTAATGTCCATGGACACCAAGAACCATTCTGGTTCTATCTGCATATCATTTAAAATGTCCAAAAATTGGCCTGTATCCCTAATAAAGGATGGCAAAGAAGTAACATAGTTTTTTACATGAAAATCCACATACTGAGATAAAGGCTCTAAAAGAGAGCCGATACCTGCCACTATGGGATGCCCTGGTGGGTCCCACAGGTTTTTATGGATTTTAGGTAACATATAGAAACTCGCTATCACAGAGTTTTTCACTTCTAGGAACAACAATTCACTGTGCCCAATCAACCCTTCACATTCAGCTGAAAAAAGAAAACTATCAATTTGTGTTTTAAATACCAAAGTGGGATCTGTGTTCAGTGGTTGATAAAAAGTCACATCCTCCAGTTGTCTCTTTGCTTCTCAAATATACTTGGATGTGTTCATCACCACCATTAACCCACCTTTATCTGCAGGTTTAATAGTCAAATTTATATTTTTCTCCAGACTCTTAAGTGCCTCAGACTCCACTTTTGAAATGTTAATAAAGGTGGATGGAACGTCTTGATCAAGAAGGGCTCTAAATTGTCTTTCACAAATGTTTTCAAATATTTGTACTGCATCACTATACGGTGGCATAAAGGTTGATGTGGGTTTAAATTGGCTTACCTCCACTACTGTCGATGGTATGTCCTGAACATTCCCAACTGTCTCATTTAATCCAAAACCCATAGTGCTATTGTTGTAAAAGGCTCGTAAATTCAAATTCCTAGTAAACCGATGTAAGTCCAAATATAATTCAAAATGTTTGGAATCTTGGGTAGGCACAAACGAAAGTCCCTTCTGTAAAACTGCAAACTGATCTGTGTTCAAGATAACATCAGAGATATTAATAACATTATTCGATGGAATTATCTGCCCTTTCTGCCCCTCGTGACAATTCCTATGTTTCCTCCCTCCTGTTTGGGTGGATTTCCTTTGGCCACACTGGTCACTTGTGTTGAGATTTTTGTTCTCGAACTCCTTGGTACCAAAACCAGCTCTCGAAATTGTACCGACCATAGTTTGTCCGAAGGGACAAAGTCCTCCTCGAAAAAATCCTCCTTTTCTGATTCGCTCGCTGAGGTATAATGAGGTGAATTTCCTCTATTGCGCAGTATGGACTTAGGCTGATTAGAGATGGCACCTCTATCCTTTCTACGGCCAGCAGATGCTACCTTATTCCTCTGGTGTGATGACTTGTATTGGTTCCAATCCCAGAATCTATTATGTAAATAATCAAGTCTGTCTCTTTCAAACTTGTGTAACTTGATTCGTTTAATCTAATTTTCTTCCTTCTGGATATTGTCTTTAAGTTTCTTATCAAGTATGCTATAGTCAGAATGATCCTTAAAGCGAGTAACAATTTCCTCCTTACACTTAATATCAGAAGTCACTTCTTCTCTTTGTGCATCATAATCTCTAATTATGGAATTAATTAGTGCATTAGTCCCAAGTTGTAATGAATTTTGCCAATCAGAAACAAAGTCAGCTCTATCCCATCCATACCCTGGCTTATTAAGGACATGTAACCCTCTAGGGGAGCGTCCCACTTTTAAATAAGCCTCCAATGTTGTTTTACCCCAATAATGTCGATGTCCTCTCACAATTGCTCATTCTAAATCAACAAAAGCCTTTTTGATGTCAGTTGTTGGCAATGTAACAGCACCAGTAGTAGAGTCCGTTATATTCGTAGTACCAGCTGAGTCCTGAAAAAGATCTGCTTCGCCTGCTGCTAAAAACACAAAACTAGCATATACACCTGTAGAACTGCCCAATAAATTGTCCTCCAAAGCTCTTGAAGTCATTCCCAATATATATATATACAGCACTATCCGATAGAAGTGTTTACTAACTGAAAAAACACTTCAAAAATGCCAAGATACAGAGGCGAGTTGGAAATTAATCTTAAAATATTCACAGTACGAAGGACTGTTATTACGTGCTGAATTTCACAGACGAGTTTGCCAATTAAGCACCTGATATCATTCACAGCATGTATACGGCATTATTTATCAGACTGTTTGCTGTCTAAACAGTAAAATTGTCTCAAATAAGCAAAGGCCAGTTGTAAAATAGAGTACTCAGGAATTGCTCACAGTCCAAACCTCTGTTAGAAAGTGCAAAATACCTCAAGCATTGTTTTCAGCCAGGGCAGTACAAAATTGGCAGGTTTCTGTAAAAAACACTGAAAAAGCAACCCACGGAGAGCACACTCCAACAAACACAAAGACAATTGCAGCCAAGACAGCTCTTCCGGGTATTTCACAGACAAGTTTCACAATCACATACCCGATGTAATTTCCAACATGTATACAATATTATTCAATACAGATATTTGCTGTATAAAAAAAGAACGCTTCAAATGAGCAAGGGTCAGTTGGAATGTAGAATACCCACGAATCACACACAGTCCAAAAATACTGTTATCCTTATAGTGCACCTACAGTGGTTGTGAATAAATAAAATTACTTCTGGACCTGACTAAGCTACAGCTAGCAGATCCATAAATGGGGGAGGTAAACCCACTGTCCCTCCAGTAAGAGCACACAAGAAGAACATTTTTGTTTGCTAATAACCCATTTGTTGGTTACAAATTAATAATAAAATATATACTGTTTTCTAACATTATAAACCAGTTCAGCCTCTCTACCTTCACAGTGCAGTTTAGAACTACCATAAATAATCTATTTGCAAGTGGCTTTATGCCAACAACCAGCACCAGCCAGGTGCAAGGGCCTTGGCCCTCAACAAGTAATCAGCTGAGCTGGGTGGGGGGAGACCTGTTCCACGCTCTTTCACATATCCTTTTTGTCTTTTTAGCTCCCATAAAAGACAATATTATTTCAACAGTCATTCCTGGATCCTGATGACCAACTACATTTTAAATGTGATCAATGTTTAATAAAGAAATAATGCACCCCAGGGTGTGTGTCGTGCTGGGATAATGCCACGCCTGGTGGGGTTGGGCACAAGGCCGTAGGCCAAGTGCATCCAATGCCCCAGATGTGGCATTATCCCATCACGACACACACCCTGGAGTGCATTATTCCTATTATACAATGGCTTGTTGTTATATATAAAATAAAAAAATAATTTTAAAGAATGTTTTTATTAGAGTGGAAAAATATTTTTGTTTTTTAAGAGGAGACGCAAAAAAAGGGCTGATCAATAATGGCAATCATGATGACAGTAGAGCTGTGACATTGTGCTGGGATAACGCCATGGGTTCAGTCCCAAACTGGCCACTCACAGTCCAAGATTCTTTCTTGCAATTGTATAATATGTATTTTCTGTGATGTGCTTAAAATGACTATTGTTTCATTGTGATTATGTCATTATCATTATGTTTTCACATAATATTGCAGCTTTTCAAGTATAAGCTCAGTAAACTTTTCCACATCCGTGGTTATTTTGGGGCATTAGGCCCATCTGGGTGACATTTGTCACACCCACATGGGGGGGTACCAAGTGCAAACCACATACACAACAAATTACTTGTTTTCACAAGCTAAAATGTCCCAACAACACCACCATGAATGATTCTTTCTTTCTTGTGGGTTGTGTGCCACCATTCATACTCCCAGACAAAAGGGATCAGCATTTCTGTTCCATCCAGATTCATTACAACTTGATAACCATGTACATCTGGACACCATAATGATGGCCCCTAACCAGTCTTACAGGCTAAATGGCAGACTACTAGCAATCAATGACAAATCCCTAAGGCCCACCTAGCTAATGGCACATTACAAGGTAAGCCTTATACCAGATGATCACCCACTGATATCCTGACTGTGTGCCAGGCCTTAGCACAACACACATGTTTCTACACCTGTACTGTATTCATACATCCATATGTTGTGCTCTATTTCTATATAACACTACTACCACATAGTATTGTAAACCTCATTCCATTGCTAGCGCTACCATGTTTCCAGCTGTTACCCCAACAGAGACAAAAGTCTACCCTATGTTCCAAGCATAAACCCAGACCAACTAGTGGTCAGATTGCTTCATCACTGCAAGGTACCCTTGTATATAATGTGTAATACACACATAATATGACAGAATATAAATTCTGCTTCAATACAAACACTTCTAGGTTTCATAGCATTATGTTACCAGACCCCTTCTGGAATGAAACTGATACATGCTCTGGACCCCGTATCAGAGCACCACACTACTGACTACCTACAGTATGTGCATTTCACCTTAGACAACGGAGCTTACAAAAGGGACATTTTCAAATCCTATATGCGCAACAGGAGATAGTGTATACCACTGTATTACATGGTGTAAAAGGCATACTGCCATAAGATCAAGGTTCAAAGTGCATATAACAAGCATAATATCGTACTTTCATTTCATGAGATAGGCCTAAACTAGGCCAAACATCAACTCATAAACAGGAAAACTATGTTTTCTTTCCCTACTGTCACAGCCTCTTCTGAGACTTGGAGACAGGGTGTATTCACAGATAAATAAATAATATAGTCTTATTATTGGACCTTGACCTGCACCTCCAGTACATGGCCGATGCCATCACTTGTCTAAGTCACACCACACCATAACTAAAGGCATTGCTAATAACCATACCAATTTCCTTTGAGTAACAACTATATGTGTGTTTTCACACTAAGTTTTTTACAACTTTTTACGAGTTTTAGGTTTCTACAAAGAGGTACTGATAAGATCTTCAAGCAACACATGCATCTTTTCTTCATGGCTGGTTTTCCATATTTGGCTGGCACCTCATATGAACTGTGCTCTTGGTTGCTCTTTCATGAATTATGTTCTTTATAAACTGTCAATATTTATTCAAAATGTGCTCTTTTTACAAAAAGCGATGCCTGTGTGGATAAGACTATTCCATTAAAACATTCGATGGACATTCTCATGCAACCCTTGTCAAGGCCTTTGCCAATCCAGCCAACCAGCAACCAGCTACATGAACATTACCTTTCCTACTGTGCTGGTACACATCTGCACAACCCCATGTGCCATGTATGCCCTATGGGTTACAAACTTTCAGTAAATTACATTTCCAATATAACTGCACTGCTTTGTGGTTACGAACTTGAACCTTATGGACTGGTTCCTCTTTAAGAACAATGTTATTAGATCCTTCAATCAATAACATATGCCGCTGTCCCATATGCCACCATTATCTGCCTTTTGACACTCCTAATATGGACTGTTCTTTATAAATGGACAATAACTTTAATACTGTTTTTATAAACAATGTTCTATAATAATACACATCAACAATTTTTCTTACACACATTTCCACTGTGGTGTTGACATACCTAGTTTTTGTTCTGTATTTTATGATCTGACCATCTGTAATTACCCGTGTTGCCTCCTAAATAGGTCTACTTTCATAGTCGCATTATCTGTGTGCTATAAAATTGTAATTCATTTACATTATGAGTTGTATGTGCTTTAAAAAGCACTTGTTCAAATCGATGTTTTAAAAATCGATAGTAATTTATATCTTGTTTTTAGTCATCCACTACTAATTTTGCTGTCTGAGGTGTACTTTTATCCAGCATCTTTCATGGCTGCAGTTCTTTTACAGGGCTTGCATCTCAGGCTTATTGACACATTCTGTTATACCATTACTTCACCTAACCTTCTTCTTTTGGCTGTGTTGCCCTGTGAGCAAGGCAACAAGGAGGGGACTGCTATGCCTGGGTTATATACCACCAAGTGGCCCACATGTAACCCTAACCTTATACACAGTATTAGTGCCTTACATAGTCGTATAATGTTTATCTTGTTTTATTACTTATGTTAGTGCTCTTTATTTATATTTGCTATGCCTATATCTATCTAAACTACATTTACCTATATGCTATGTTTCTGCCACATTTTTATTTTTTTATTTTATTAAATTCTCAGATTACAAATACCTTTGAGCAGAAACTGCTCATTTACAAAGGTTCCACGTCAAAGGATGAGGGTCAACATACATACAGAGGTAGTAAAAGAATGCACAATAAACAACCAAAACACTAAAAGAAAAAATAAAGATATTCAGTTATAACATACTTTAAGATAATATTCATATAATGAGCAGCTTGAGTAGGCAGCTGTCTGCGGTAACAATAAGAAATAGAGGGCACAATAGACAGTTAGTATTGCAGGCGTGCGACCGGGAGAGGAAGTTGGCAGGCTAATGGGCCACTGTCAGATGCTGGTGGAAAATGTCTTGTTCCAGTGGAGATGCAAAGCAGGAAAGGGGTCACAAGGAAGGCCCGGTGCCAGAGGGAATGAGACTGGGAAAGGGCGGGCTGTGAGACATGAGTGACCTGGGAGGTGTTTAGAGAGATCTCTGTTCAGAGAAGCAGTCACATTGAGTGGTAGAGGTGAGGTAAAGTTTGAGATTCCTTTTGAAGGGTCCAAGTGTAGTAGAGGAAAGTGCTTCTTTATTGAGGGAATTGAACCATTGAGTGGCTCTATAAATAAAGGACCGCTGACCCATGGAGGTATGACATCTAGGAACCTGAAAGGTTAGAGATTGGGCACCACATGTTTGTTGAGTGCCACTGTAGGTAGTAAGGAGTGAGCTAACACCAGGTGGCATGAGACAGAGGAGAGACTTTTTGGTAAGTAAACAGGTCTGGTATTGAATTCTGCTGAGTAGGGGTAGCCAGCTGGCCTGTGCATAGAGGTCACAGGTGTAAGTTTGTCGGGCAGCACCCGTTAGTAGTCTACAGGCTTTGTTGAGAGAAACTGAGATCCTGTGGAGGGCACTTGTTGAGGCAGAGCCATAGATGGCAAGGCCTTAGTCAATGATAGAGGTGACAGAGCTGTAGATGGCTAGTTTAAGGGCATCTGCAGGCATACAGTGCTTGTGTTTGTGTAGTAGTCCAATCTGTATATTGGCGGTCTTGGCAACAGTGTCAATATGCCGAGTGTAGGAGAGGGTACTATCCAGGGTAATACCAAGGTACTTGAACTCCTTGACATGTTCGAGTGGGTTCCCAGTGTGGTTCTTGATGATGAGGGACAGAGAGTTGTGCCTGCTCCATCGGTTACAGAAGGACATGGCTTTGGTCTTGCTGTGGTTCAGGACAAGTTTATGAGAATTGAACCAGTCTTCGATGCGCTTGAAGTCGAGCTGCAGCTGGGATTCAAGGACTGTAATGTCATGGTGGCTGGAAAACAGGACTGCATCATCTGTGTAAAGTAATAATTTTTGGTGGCAGGCACTGGAGAGATTGTTGATGAAGAGGGAGTAGAGTAGAGGGCCCAGAATAGACCCCTGGGGGACTCCGGAGTGGACCAGTTTCTCATCCAAAGAGATCCCTGCAATCCTTACATGTTGGATCCAATTATCAAGGTAGCTGATGAACCATGGAAGGGCATCACTGGAGATCCCAATGGAGGACAGTTGCTTGAGCAGAAGGGGGTGGTTAACTGTGTCGAATGCCTTGGTAAGGTCTATAAATACTGCCCCTCCACAATTCCCTTTGTCAAGTGTGGCATGGATGAAGGTTGTAAATTCCAGTAGTGCAGAGGTGGTGCTGTGCCCTTTTCTGAAGCCATGCTGCTCTGGGCACTGTACATTGTACTTTTCCAGGAATTCAACTAGTTGGTCCGACACTATTCGCTCCAGCGCTTTAGATAGTGGGGGGAGTATTGAGCTAGGTCTGTAATTGGTGTGGAGCATCCTATCTCTGCTTTTGTGAACCGGTGTGACAGTGGCTTTCTTCCAGAGAGAGGGGAAATGGCCCAATCTAAGTGAGAGATTGAAGATCTCTGTAAGTGGTTCTAAGATTTCATTGAGGACTTGTGCCAGCAGTTTCAGGTTAAGGGAGTCACCACTGTACCCTTGTTTGCTGATGACCTTATGAATGTATTTTCTAGCTACTTGTGGTGGGAACCTCCTTAAAAAAATGTTGGGGTTGTACATGCTAGTTGGAGGGTAACTTGGGAGGAGCTGGAGGGGAGCTCATCGAAAAAATTTGGTGGAAGGACACTGTGCAGGTTTGTAAATGCATTATTAAAAGTGCTGGTGATGGTACCTAGGTCGAGTGTAGGAGTGCCATGAAGGTTGAGCATAGTGGGTAGTGCTTTAGGATCCTTGCCTATGAGTTCTTTCATGTTGTTCCAAAATTTTTTCCCTGGCCCCAAGAGTTGGTCAGAGCCTGTTTGTAATAGCTGCATTTAGCATTCCGTATTTTTCGAGTGCAATCATTTCTGGCTGCTTTGTATAATTGCATGTTTACTTGCATTGGAGTTGCACGAGCACAATGCCAGAGGTGGTCTCTGTGCTTCAGTAGAGTTAAAAGGTCAGTAGTAACCCAGGGGTTGGTCTGTCCTTTGACCTTCATCTTTTTCACTGGTGCATAGATGTCACAGGCTTCATTGAAACGTTTGATAAATAGGTCCAGAGCTCCCTCCCCTACCTGTATAAGGTGTGCTCAGGGGGAAGGCAATTTATCACATATCTTCTGGTTCTGCCCTAAAGTGGCTCCCCTGTGGACGCAAATTAGACAGAGAGTAGATCCCCTATTAGGTCTTAATGACCTGTTTACAGTTAAAATCTGCCTTTTGGGTGATTACTCTGATATCCCAATAGCTACTCGTAAATATCACATGGCTCTAATATCCATGTCAGTTAAAAAACTAATGCTCAGACGCTGGAAGGATTCTGAGGAGATAACATATGTGGAGTAGCTGCGAGAATTTCTGACTAATCTCAGGGTAGAGAAAATGGTGGCCAGTGTTAGGAATAGAATGAAGAGATTTAATCAGATCTGGGCTCAATTAGTAACCCTTTATTCACTTCAAACTGCGTAGATGAATGGGCTGTTGGCTGTTTGGTTGCAGACTGAATAATGTCTAGTCATGCAAACCCGGGAGGAGGGGAGGGTAGGGGAGGGGAGAAGTGGAGGAAGGTTTTCTCTTCCCTTTTACGCTGATTTGTTGGAGGGGAGGAGGATGGGCAAGGGTTGGGGGAGGAGATATTTGGTTCTCCCAGTTATTCCTGGATACATCCTATATTTATTGTGTTATGTTGTGTTATTTGTTGTATGCTGAAAACTTCAATAAACTTTAAATGGAAAAAAAAATAGGTCCAGAGTTTTGTTGGTGTCACTGAGGGAGTCAAGCACTGCCCAGTTCAGCCAGGTTAGATTGGATTTTAACAGCTGGAGGTGCCCTTGTTTGATAACCCTGGCATAGATAAGCTTGGGAGGGGGCTTGTGGTATTTGTTTGACCAGGAGCAGATGACAGATGAGTGGTCACTTATTGTATCCAGGACTACAGAAACATTGGAGATGCATTCAGGGCGGTTAGATAGAATCCAGTCTAGAAGCGTAAGGGAGCCTGTCCTATAGTTATACCTAGTAGGGGCATTGACCAATTGAGTGAGGTGATGCACTGCAGCTGCATCCTTATAGATAGCGGCCTCAGCAGAGAGCCAGTTAATGTTAAAATCACCCATGATTATGGTTTCAGAATTATGTTGCTGGACCCTTAGGTATTCCATGATGCTATGGAAGCCAGCGGCCTGGTCTCTTGGGGGTAGGTAAACTGAGATGACAGTGAGTTCCTTCTTATGTGCACCAAGGAGGATTTTGATTGTGAGGACCTGAGAGGAGTTGCTCAGGCTAGGAGATGGGATGATATGACCCGTAAGGGTATCCTTAAGATAGATGGCGCAGCCTCCACCCCGTTTAGCAATCCTGTCTTGCCTGAAAATGCAGTAGCCAGGTATAGAGACTGAGGTATCAGGGATTTTAGGGTATAGCCATGTTTTCACAACTGAGCGGACATCAGGGTTGTGCTGTAGGATCCATGTTTGGAGGAAATCAAGTTTGTTGAGGATGCTGCAGGCATTGATGGATGCCATGGTGAGTGTCCCTGTCCTTCTGCTTGGTGCCACTGCTGCCTCTGTTATACTCTGTTATACTCATAATGACTCATATTTTGTAATTTTCCACTATTGTGACACATTGTATGCTTTTCTGATGACATTGCATGTGTTCTCAGACTCACTGTCTCCAGTGAGACTAACGGATTGCAGACTATAAATTTCTATTGTTTAGAGATTCAGAGATTCATTCTTCCTTACTTTGCAACTTTATTTCCTATGTAATTGCCCAAGGGAGACACCTTATTTACATACCTTATCCAATGCTGTATGTTTATCATATCTGTAACTGCACTCATATTTGTATGCACATCAGTTTCTCAGAGAGAAAGAGAGAGTGAGAGAGAAAGAGAGAGACCATCCTCAAGGAATGGTGAAATATCTGCTCCCTTGTGTTTGCTTTGCTTCACTTGTTATGGCGTGAGTATGTAATAAACTTATTACTGCTGCTTGTTGTTATCTTTGTTCAGCATACCATGCAAAGAACCTAAGCTGTGATCTTTTCACAGTGTAACAATTCCCAGAGAGCAGTAGCAGCAGAGTGATTATTCTAATTAGGGGATGGTAGTGACAAGTACCCTTGGTTTGGTGCCAAGGTGAGGACCTGATAGTAAGGGTGCAAGGGATAGGTAAGGCATGGAGGGTTGGTATGGCAAGGGAGAGGTAGGTCCAGGGTGGGCTTGGGAGGGCAAAGGGAGCGGGGTGTTGGCAGGGGGTGGATTCAGGGGAGTCAGGGATGTCCAATGTGGGAGGAGCTGAGCTGTTATGGGGTATCTTAGGGGAGAAATACTCAGGGTGGTGGGTGGGAGCACAAGACGGGGGGTGGTCTGAGCCAGGAGGGTAAACGTGAGCAGATGTAGTACAGGAGTGATGGTGCCCATTGTTCTTTTCTTGTAGTAAATAATAAAGGTGCTAGCTGACCTTCAGTGAGGGTGACTGCCACTGTGGAGTAGTGGCAGTGCTACCAACATCGGTGCAGAAGGTATCGGGTTTGAATACCCAAGGGGGTGTCTTAGAGCCTTGTGGAGAGGTTATGAGAGCTAGCCAGGGGGCTGGGAAAGGCTGGATTTGGGGCTTGGAAGGGGTGAAATAGTGACTCCTAGTGGTCACACCGGCAATGGGCAGAGGCTAGGGGGTGAAATGAGCAGACAGGTAGAAAGGAGATGGGAGATAAGAGGTGCTGTGCAGGGCAAAGTAGGGTAGCAGAGGGATGAGTGAAAAGGTTTTCTAGACAAGGGGCTGGGCAGCTAAGTAGCAGAGCAGGCAAGAGTGTCCAGAAGTAGTAGAGAGTAGGGAGCTATGGAGTGAATTGACATACTAAGAGGGGAACTCCCTCTAGTGGGAGATGAATATAAGCTGCAAATGGAGAAGTGGGGACTTAGTCCCAAGTGGTGCCAGAAAGTCACGGACAGGAAAGGGCAATAAATTGAGGGTTGGGCTTGGGTGGGTGGGAGGGTGGATGGGGTGGGCTAACTCCCGAACAAAGAAGCAGGCAGGAGAAGGCTGCCTACCTATTAAGGTGTTCTTGCGGTGTCCCTTGCCCCTGTAGAAGTGTGGTGTGCTCCGGTGGCATTTCTGATGGTGATGGAGGATCCAGAGGCCTATAACAGGTAAGGGAGACAAAAGAAATTAATATGCAGTGGGAAGGTGTACAACTCAGACCTATACTGCACATGTGCCAACTATTAGGGACCAGTCCTGTTTTCGTATAATTAATTTTAATGGCTTTAGATTCCCTCTGGTGAGAATCCTACTATTGACAGTTTTTGCCAGGGGTTTATTGAATTTCTTTGACCAGAAGTACATGACCCAGGAGTGGTCACTTATAAAACTGGGAAGGCCTTCTGTATGAGAGATATGGTCTAGACGATTTGTGAGCACCCAGACCAGTCGGGTGCTTGTCCCAGTTCTGTAGTTGACCCTTATAGGTGAGGTTACGAGCTGGGTGAAATTTGCAGCAGACAAGGCATCCTTATAACTGTTTTTACTGGGGGAGAGCCAGTTCACATTGAAATCTCCAAGCATTATAACTTCAGTGTTGTGGTTTAAGCTATTGATACAATTAGGAGTGGGTCCAGGCTAGATGATGTCAATTTTGGTGGAATATAAACTGATGCTATTGTCAGGGCCTTATTGTGGGCTCCCAGCAGAGTCGTGATAGCTAGGACTAGTAGGTCATCACCAAAGTTGGGCAATGGCAGAGCATGCCCCTGCAAAGAGTCTTTTGGGTATAGGGCACAGCCTTCCCCTTTTGTAGATAGCCTATCCTGCCTGAAAACAGTATATCCTGGAATTGCAACAGTGGCAACAGGGATTGCTGGTGACAGCCATATCTCAGTCATTACAAGGACATCTGGACTGTGCTATATGGTCCAGGCAGTAAGGGCATCAAGTTTTTTGAGTAGACTGCAAATGTTAATACAGGGATGCCTTCCAAAAAGTTAATTTTAAAATAAAAATGTAGATACCTGGTGGTGATGTTTTGCAGATATTCAGTCCAGAAGACTTCCACAGATGTTGTGAGCAAGAATGGTGTAGTTACTCCAGGCAGAAAAACATGTAAATCCACAAAAACTAACCTACAGACACAGATAAACACAAACAGCCACCCACACAGACCCAGGAGGCGGAGCGTTGATAGCTATATCAATTTATTAAAGAAACCAACATGGAAGGTGGGCCCACTCTGTGACCATACTAATACAACAAATAACCCCAAAGAGATGGCCAATCTTCTAAATGATCATTTTTGTAAATCTTTCACTGATGATTCTGACTGAAATTGTATAACCATATCAAAAAAACAAAAAGCCCCAGGCCATCATGGATATTAATTTCACCTATGATGAAATTAGTATTAAGTTAAAAAATTTTAAATCAGGTTCATCTCCAAGTCCAGATGGGATCTCTCCAGACATGCTTAAAATCATGCATCAACATATTATTCTACCTTTACAGTTAATTTTTAACTTAAGTCAATTACCCACAGACTGGTGCATGGCCAATGTGATGCCACTTTACAAAAAGGGAGACAAGAGTAAAATGGACAATTACAGACAAATCAGTCTTACGACAGTTTTAGGTAAAATAATAGAAGGCATTCTTAAAGACAGACTTATATCTTCCTTAGGTAATTTTGATAAAAATCAACACAGATTTTCTAAAGGGCACTCTTGCATGACAAATTTGCTCTGCTTCTACGAGCATGTTAGTCAAAGCTTGGATAATTCTACACCATGTGATGTAATTTTTTTAAGACTTCAAAAAGGCCTTTGATTCAGTTCCACACTGGGCCCTTCTTAAAAACTAGCTGTTCTAGGCATCCATCCAAGTTACATCAATTGGATACATAGTTGGATAACAGGTCGTAAACAAAGGGTGGTCATTGATAGCCATACATCAGATTGGAAACATGTTAAGGTTAAGTGGTGCTCTGCAAGGATCAGTTTTGGCTACAGTAATATTTCAAATATTCATAGCTGACCTATCCTCAAACATTAGTAGCTGGATTATCAAGTACACCGATACTTGCAAAATCAGCAGAATATGTTCCACTAGGGAAGATTATAATAAAATACAATAAGATCTAGGTAACCTTACTAAATGGTCAACAAAATGGGGATTATTTTTCAATAACAACAAATGCAGTGTCATGCAATTTGGCACTCGTAACACCAAATACAACTGTATGCTAAATGAATTAGAATTAAAAGAATCTGATTCCGAGAGGGACTTAGGTATTACTATTGATAATAACTTCTTTTTTGACAATCATATTACCAAACTAATTAAAAAAGCAAATAGACACCGGCCCAGTGGCATAGAGGGTTGAGGCGCGGGCACCTTACCTGGACCCACACTGGTGACCCGGGTTTGGGAACGGACTCGGGACGCCAGGGGCTGGCAGGGGCAGGAGAGGATTGAGCATCCATAGGGACTGCTCTTCTCTCCCAGAGGTGGGTTAGGGAGTCGTCGGTCGGCAGCGGCCTCTGGTGGAGACCAGGAGCACTATGATGGCAGTTTTGTTCTTGATCGATCTGGCATTACAAAGTACCACCCAAGGGGGATGGGTCAAAGCTGTTGGCCTGACAGCTACATGCCTACTTGGTCCAGTAGTAGCCCTGGGTATGGGAGCCATATTGGTCATACCTCTCTCTTGTTCACATTTCACCATTGGGCATTTCCTGGCCCTCACCACCCCCAATGCCACTCTCCCCATTAGTACTTCTCACACCCCACCACCTACCACTTCACCTCCTCACGATGCCTACCTCCCTACAGTGTCTGTATGTCACTGCTAATGGGGGGATCATCAAAGGAGCTGAGACTCAGTAGCTGGGATGAATAGTAGCTAAGCCTTAGGGGTCTAGCACCCACACACATGATGAAACTGACTGTAACCACAGCATAATATGTAAATATAATATAACTTAAAAGACCACCTCCATGTCCTTCACTCACCCTAAATCCTGAAATCATACTCAGTCAGTCACAGTTACATGTAAAATAATAGCACTCCACACACACAACCTAATCTATCCAGTCACACAACTCCCACCCCACCCCGATAAAACACCAGACTACTCTCACACCCTAACTAAACCCTCCCAACTGCTTACCAATAAATGACTTAATTTGGGAGAACCCCAACTATGTAACAGTTTCACAATTAAATATTATTGTCTGTAGTGCAAATTATGTCTGAAATCAAAGTCCATTTGAAAAATACTATGACAAGTCCACAAAGATACTGTAAATCTGCAGTAATGATGTGTGTACTGTCCCTACTGTATGGTCCTGTTTCTTTCACCATTGATCTAATATGGTGGTCCACAAAAATTGCTCAGGGTTCTAACAATGATTTTATCCCTTGAACTATTGGTCTACCTGGTGGTTTGGTCAGTTTTTTCATGGATTTTAGTCAAAATGTAGAATATGGGAATAGATCGTGTTCTTTTGAATAATGCACCCTTTCCAAACTCAGTCAGCCATTTATTTTCACATGCTCTTTCTAGCATTTCCTTTATTAAGTCCTGGATCTGACTAGTAGGATCTTCTGGTATGCTCAAATAGTTAGCATTGTCAGATAAAAGTACCTAGCATTGCTCCCTGTGTTGACTTTTCACCCTTGTGTTTCACACTGAGAATATGCCCACATTATGGAATGCTTACTTTTTCACATTGCTGCTTCAAAGTTTGCCAAAGAAGTTTAGTGTTTGCAGTGTGGGTTTGTACAAAGAATTAAAAGTAAGCAAACTTTCTTGTACTTACAAGTATCCTCAATTTTGGCATTAGAGTTAAAAGTTTCCTTACCAAGTTTATGTGGCTCCATTGTATGGCCCCCTGTGGTCTCACTCTAGGAAGACAGTGTGCCTCAATGTGGTTGACCCCATATACTGTGAAACACACTGAAATCAGGCACACGTGATGCGCCCACCCGTTCCAATGTAATTGATGGTGTCAAACACTGGTGACCTGTGCTCGAGTACACACATGCTTGGGGTTGTGCCTGATCCACTGAATATCTGAACATGATGTTCACAATGTGAACTACATCAGGAGCTCACCTTGTAAGGGAGTGTGATACCGAAGAGCTTTCTGTACATATATGAACATAGAAACATAGAATTTGACAGCAGATAAAGACTGCTTGGCCAATCTAGTCTGCCCATTTTCCCTACCTACTGCAGTAACACAGACCCTAACTGATCTGTGGGTTACCATTGCTTCCCTATCGCTAAGGTACCCTTATGTCTATCCAATGCATTCATGAATTCCCCCTCCATTTTAGCCCCCACCACTTCTGCAGGGAGGCTGTTCCATGCATCCACTACTCTTTCTGTGAAAAACTATTTCCTCACTTTGCCCCTGAGTCTAACCCCTCTAGCCTCATATCATGACCTCTTGTTCTTGCACATCTTCTTTTCTGAAAGATGCTACCCTCTTGTGCATATGTGACAGCCAGGATGCAACACAGAAATGCTGCAGAATATCACAGAATGCTGAAATGTACTGCAGGGGCCAGGCAATTACGCCCATATGTCATGCAGGATTTTGTGACATGCTATTACTGCAAGTTACTGCACTTCATCGTGACTGACTCCACTGTACCTTGTTTATACCTTTGAGGCACTTGAAAGTCTCTATTACAGTATATCCCCCCCTCCTCACTTCCAGGGAGAACATATTGAGGTCCTTTAGTCTCACCTCATATGACTTCTGGTACATTCCTTGCACCATTTTAGTTGCCGTTCTCTAAACTGCCTCTACTCTGTCTATATCCTTCTGGAGGTGTGGCCTCCAAAACTTGTTGCAGTTCTCCATCTTTTCACTACTTTACTATTCAGTGTCATAATATCGAAATGTGTTTAGTGTGATAATAGATCATTATAGCTTAATATGTTGAACAGCACTGAACTGAATCATAAGGAATCCTACAAGGAAACCAAATTGTTGAATATAAGCCTCGGAATATAAAATCCTAACTAGAGTCTGGTTTATTCAAACAGGCAAAAAGGGTAAAAATGTTGTATCCGCCCTATGATGGGCTAATATCACATAGGCAGCATATCAGATCTCCCCACTAATATCTAAATGGGTATTCAAATAAGCATTCTTGGATTGTTTGGAAAAGATGTGTGTAACATACAAATAATGTAGAGGGAACAAGTGCAAAAAATCTGTAGGGAAGGGATTACTCTTATTACCAAGGAATTCATGATGACAGCCTATATGTAGGGAGAGATGGGGGTATTGTCCAGGGTAGAGTGGATACAAAGATGTTCCCCTTCTGCTGATTTGAATGAACAGAACTCTTGTTTGGATTTGTACACTTATTTGTCCTCTGCTCTTCATGCCCTCCATCCTTTCTCTCCTCCTCCTCCTCTTCGGTTTGACACCTATTTACAGTGCAGGGCACTGGGTATTGCATGTAGGAGTTGGAGAGGGGTGGGGGGGTACGAACAGTGGAGGATGAGTGAGGGATGTCATCACATCAGGGTAGTAGGATCCAGGAGATGCCCTGGGGTGAAATGGAGCCCAGAGCGTGGGGCTCCATGTTTGGTTTCCATACCCAATTGCACGATTGAATATGGTAGGCAGGTGGTTCGGGCGGCCCAAGAGGTTTGCCCAACTCTGGCAGTGCTATGCAATGCCAGGTCCATTAAAAACAAGACCGCAATTATTGCAGATCTTGTTGAAATGGCAGACCTGGCTTGCATCACCGAGACCTGGCTGGATGAAAATTCTGACCCCATTTTGGAGGCTTTAACTCCAGTCGGGTATTCAGTGATATACTGCCCAAGATTGGACCACGGGGGGGGGGAGTTGCAGTTTGTTTCAAGACCGAACTAAACTTCTCGAGTGTACTAGTTGAGGAGGCAGAGTCATTCGAGTGCATCATTGTGGCAGGTGGAGGTAGTCGGATTGCCCTCATCTATCATCCACCTGGTGATGAGAAGCATTTCCTTCAGGAAGTGGCAGACTTCGTCATCGATGTGATGTTGGAGTCACCCAGACTGATGGTTCTGGGTGATTTAATGTCTTAGTCAACGATGAGCGTTTGCAATTAGGACAGCACTTCCTCTAGCTAATGACATCTCTGGGCCTCACACAGGTGGTTACCACTGCCACTCACAAACACGGTCACTCCCTTGATCTGGTTTTCCTTCTATGGATTGAGGCCTCCAATTTGGGGTGGAACCTGTTGTGTGGTCTGATCACTACACTGTGGGGTTTAGTTTTAGCACCCCCCCAGTAGGCCTCCCCCTGTGGAGATGGTCAGGTACCACCCTTTACGAGATGTAAGTTCTCAGAGCCTATCTGTGGCACTTGACCTATCGTCCCACTCTGTGGCAAGCAGTGACCCAGAGACCCTCGTGTTGGCTTATAATAAGGCCATCTCGGGGGCTCTGGATGTGATTGCTCCAGTCTGCATTCATCCTCTTTCCCTTCGCCCTTGATCCCCATGGTTTGATGGGGTTTTGAGGGAGATGCGGCAACAAGGACGAAGGTTAGAACATCGCTGGCGGAAATATGCCCTTGATGCTGACTGCCTTAGATTGATAGACCATTACCAAACCTATCAATCTACAATTACCCGTAAGAAGGCAGAGTTCCTGCCCAGGGAGATTGTGGCAGCTCAGAACTGACCAGCTCAGCTATTCCATACTGTGTACAGACTGTGCAACCCAGCCTGTCTCCAGGGTAGGAAAGTTTTTTCGCAAATGGAGTGCAATGACCTTGCTCGTTTCTTTGCTGATAAGGTGTTCGACATCAGGGCAGGGCTCCAACCAGTGCATTCTCTGGGTGTTGCTTGTGATCAGCATGAGATCACTGTCCCTCAGTTTTTCTGGAGTACCTTCAGCCACCCTGACTTTATGGATGCCACATGGATTATCCAAGATGTGCGCCCTACATGCTGTAGTTTGGATCCTGGACCGACTTCCCTGATATTGGGATGTCTTGATGTTATCGGTCCGGTCCTAGCATGGATAGTTTGGTGCTCCTGGGAATCTGGGGAGTTTTCTAACTCTCTGAAAGAGGCGGTAGTGATACCTCTCTTGAAAAAAGCTACTTTGGACCCAAACTGCTACGCCAACCACAGGCCGATCTCGAACCTTCCTTTTTTAGGGAAGGTTATTGAGAAAGTAGTGGCAGCACAACTGGAGGACCATTTAACCATTCATGACATCTATGAGTCCCTCCAGTCCGGTTTTTGGAAGAGACATAGCACTGAGACAGCGCTGGTTTGGGTGTTCAGTGATCTCCTGATGCCGAGGGATCAGAAGAACCGCTCCATCTAGGTTCTTCTGGACCTATCATCATCATTTGACACCGTGGACCATGGGCTGTTACTTAGCCATCTGAGGTACATTTGTGGAATAACTGGATCTCTCCTCAGGTGGTTTACATCTTTCCTCACTGGAAGAACTCAGAAAGTGGTATCTGGAATGTTTTCTTCAGATCCCATGTCTCTGTCTTGTGGGGTTCCTCAGAATTCGGTTTTGTCACCCATGTTGTTTGCGGTGTACATGCTACCCCTCGGAGACATTGTAAGAAGGTATGGGCTGAGGTTTCATTGTTATGCCGATGATACACAGCTCTATCTGTCTTTTGCACCTGACCAGGGTAGTGCTTTCTCAGTCTTTAACAACTGTCTCAAAGAAATCCAGGAGTGGATGGATATGATCTGGCTGAAGTTGAACTTGAGTAACACTGAGGTGATGGTTGTGGAACCTGGTCGCTGGACAGGAGGTCTGGGTAGTGGGTCTCCCTCTGGACTTGTTCTCAAGGGAGTCCCTCTCCTGACCTCTAACCAGGTGTGTAACCTGGGGGTGATTTTTGATGAAAGGCTGACCCTGCAATTGTAGGTGACAGCTGTTGTCAAATCTTGCTTTTATCATCTTAGGAATATCTCTAGGATTAAACATCTGGTACCGTCCATCAACCTTCCTGTTTTGGTTCATGCCTTTGTGTCCTTTCACTTAGATTACTGCAATTCCCTATACCTTGAGCTTTCAGGGGTTGAAATCTGCTGCCTGCAGCTGGTGCAGAACTCAGCAGTCCGATTAAGTCATATTATGCCAGTGCTGTGCGATCTGCACTGGCTGCCTGTTCAGTGGCGAATCACCTTTAAAGTTGGCTTGCTGACTTTTAAGGCCCTACATGGACTGGGCCAAGACTATCTGAAAGAGCTCCTGGTCCCCTACTTCCCTGGGCAATCGCTTCGCTCAGCCAGCGAGGGGTTGCTAGAGATACCTAAGGTGCATTTGAAATCTTCGGGAGCCAGATCTTTTATGTTCATGGCTCCCACATTATGGAATTCTTTACCTCGTCGGTTATGGGAGTGTACGACTGTGGAAAGTTTTAAATCAGCTTTAAAGACTTATTTATGGTACCAGGCCTATGGAAGTGATTGATTAGCTGATTTGTACTAATATGTTGATGCAGTCTGGTTTTAAATGTTTTACTTGATTGTTTGATCTGATTTGTATGGCGCCTTGGTTATTGAAAGGCGCCTTAAAAATAAAGATATTATTATTATTGCACGTTTAATTTCTATTTTCATTTTCACCATATGCCTCCATCTCTGTCTCCTTACTCCACATTTGTCACCTTTCATCCTTCCTACTAGACCTTGTTAATTAGTCCCCGCCTGGGGACTTCTCTAGCTCATTCACTGCTATTATGCCTTTTCATTCCCATCATCACCTTTTTGTTTCCCAGATTCTCTCTTAATCTTGCCACTTATCACTTCTTCTCCGAGAGCCTTCCCTTTTTTTCTTTCCCCACATATATATATCCCTTATTTCCTTCCCCTGTACACTAACTATGCTTTTTTCTCTTTTAGATATTTCCTGAAGAACACCTAAGGTTGAAACGTAGATTTTAATTCTTATTTTCCATTTTCAGCGTGCATTTAATATAATCATTCTGTTTTGCTTTCAGACCACATGCTGATGCAGCACCTTGTTTTTGTTTTTAAATCTTGTTATGGTAGGATATACAGATATTAAAATGAATCCATTTGGGTATTATGGCACTGAACAGTAAAGTGGGAAGCTGTTAATATTTGTGTAGAAATCTCCTCAGTATAAAAATCCCTTACAAGCTCAACTTTTGATGTTGTTCACATTTTGAAAATCAGGTGTCACTATCCAACATCTGTGGTCAAGCGTGTGTCATCAACATTATAACTCTGAAGAAACCTAGTGAGGACTAGGCAAAATGTCAGTTCTGGTATGTCGGTTTCCTGGAGAGATGCTCTCCATGTAGGCTATTTGTGAACATCACTAATTTTCTCCTAAAGACGTGTGTATCATTTGGACCAACAATATACTGTATGAATACAATTTTTTTTCTACCACTTTTTTTAATGCAGTTAAATAAATGTGAAAATATTTATCTTTGAAATGTTTTTGTGCTGGTATATATTTTTCTTTGAAAGCAAGTATCCTGGGTGCATAGTACCCGGTAGCTCTGCGGGGCAGCTGGTGCTTCCTTTATGTCCTTTACCTGTAGAAATTGGAGAAAGAAATTAAAAATGTAGAAAAAGATGTGAAACAAATTGATGAGCTAATAGAGTTTCTTAGAAAAGTGAACACACAGCTGAAAGTATTTGAGGAGTAAATTAGGGCTACCAAACTCAGGAAATTTAAGAGGGACCCTGATGATTATAAGGACAACAAGGTCTACTCTTTGATGAAAGACAAAACAAACAAATAAAAACTCTATTAAAATGTAGACTCTGACTCCTCAAGCAATGACATAGAACAGGGGACAGTTAGAAGGAGAGATTTCAACTTTTTAGACTTTGTCAATATTGGGGGCAGTGACCTTACAGACCCAAATACAGGAAAGGGCACCAATATATAAAGGAGTTACAGGGTGGGAGAAAGTAGACCCAGGAGAAGGAGGTTCAGGTAGTGCAGAAATAGAAGAAAATATATGCACAAAAGGAAAAATTAAAAGAAAGTGCATGAGGCTCCACATGAGAAATTACGCTGTCATAAGCAACAGTGAACAAGAACAATTAATATTCAACCTAACTAAAACAACATTAACAGCAGAAGAGAACAATGCATTGTCAAAAGGTGCTTCTTTTGCCTATATACTGTTGTAAAATAAAGAAATATCAACTGAAACTTGAAATAAACTATTTTTTTTTAGAAAATTGCATCTTGTATTTTACTTTGACTCTCTACTAAAACAGACCAGACAAAATTTAGAAGAAAAGGAGAAAAGAATACTCAGTCAAAAATTGAAACTTAAATTGCAGTTTGTCCCAGCAGGGTCAGTGCCACATATTATTTACTTATTTATTAAAAATTGGCATCCAGGAAAGGCATACTGAGCTGAGACTCATTTCCAAGTGTGACCAATACAATGGTTCACATCGGTGAGCAATTCCATGACACTTTAGATTGCAGGCACATTAACAAGGTACCATCAACCAGAGGAAGTACAACAGGCAACAAGTATCAATTGGTCATGAAAAGGGCATAGTAAATACCATATGGTTTATCTAAGCAACAACAGTGTTGTTGAGGTTTGTCATAGCATGATCCTCAATGTACAGGCAAAATTTTGCCTGTCAGACATCAAGTGTATTTCTATAGGGGGGCTGTGCCCCCCGCCCCCCCTTCTAAGGATTGTTAACTCAAAGTCAGAGTTAACATGAAGGGGTGGGCAAAAGTCTGTGTAAAGGTGGAATTTCACCCACAGGTCCCCCACAGCAATAATTTTGACTCTTGTCAGAATTATCACTGTGGGGGATTTCTTGTAGGGGTTTTGCTGTCTGATCAGCATACCATGCCATACAATCATACAAATATTGAGTAGAGTATTGTGTGCCTGACAAAGTGATTATAGTGCAGTAGCCTGACAGAAGTCTGCCTCCTTCACAATTAAGTATAGGGTAGAGATTGCACAGGGTGGATAGGAAAAGCCCTAGTATACAGGGACATCAAAGACTTATTAGTATGGGAAAGAAATATGGACAGGAGATCAAGAAATAATTTTTCAGCATCAGTTTTGAGAAATTTAGAAAATGATCTGAGGATTGTAATCAAACCTGTGGACAAGGGCCGGGGCATAGTGGTTATGGATTATGATCAATACAGGGAGCAATGGCAGGTGCTTTTATTTGACAATGCTAAATGTTTCAGCATACCATCAGATTCTATGAATCAGATCCAGGACTTAATCGAAGAAGTTTTAGAAACAGTGTATGATAAATAGCTCAATGAGTGGGAAAAGGATTTATAATTCAGAAAAACACTATCTAGTCCCATATTATACACATTTCCTAAAATCAATAAAAATCTGACCAGACCACAGGGTAGACCAGTAATTTCCAGAATAAACTCATTGTTACAACCTGTATCAATTTTTCTGGACCACCATATTAGACCACTGTTAGAAGACACAGAATCATACATTAGGGATAGCACATATATCATTACTATCCTAGAAGAGTTAAATGGAACAGATAGAAATATGGAGAACTGCACTCTGGCAATGTGGGATCTAAAGGATTTATATGCATCCATCCACATAAAAAGGGAGGAAAGGCTTTACAAGAAGCTTTAAAGAGAGAAAGACATGAAACTAGTCCAGATAATTATCTGCTTTTTAGGAAGGTGGAACTAGTGTTGTCTCAAAATTATTTTAGATTTCAGAGATAATACTATCTACAAGTACATGGCAAGGCAAGACAATTTTATTTATAAGGCACCCAATCCCATGGGATCTGGGCACCAAACATCAATAAAATATACAGCAATAAATTAAAACATATAATAAAACCTCATTAAAAACATAATGAAATTAATTTCTGCAACAATAAAAGGTTCCCAGAAGTCATACTTCAAGGGACTGTACAGAACTAAGGATGACATTAGCAGTCAAAGGTCAGACTATAGAGGTGGACCTTTAGCCTCCCCTAAGACACCTCTATCAAGGGGGCCTCCTGGACTACAGATGGAAGCTAGTTCCACAGGGTCAGCTCAGAGACACTAAAAGCATGATCTCCCGAGGTTGTGAGCTGGACCCTTGGAAAATCCAAGGCCCTTTGAAGAGGAGTGGAGGGAGTGAGGAGAGGACACTGGTGTCAGGAGCTCAGACAGGTAACCAGGATCCAGCCCATATAGGGCCTTAAAGGTGAGAAGACCCACCTTGAAAAGGACCCTCCACCTGGGCAGCAGCCAGTGCAGAGCACGCAGGACTGGAGTCACATGACTGGACCTCAAAAGGCCCTTCAGCTACCTGGCCACTGTGTTCTGCATTAGCTGCATTCTGTGGAGGGTCCCTCTCATGACCCCAAAGTACAGAGCATTGCAGTAGTCGAGCCTGAAAATCACAAAGGCATGCACTAGTGTCATCAGGTCCTTGGGCAAAATGAGGGGCTTAATCCGGGCAATGTTCTGCAAGTGGTAAAAACCACTGCTGACTATAGATGACACCTGAACTTCAAAGGTCAATCTACAGTCAAGGATCATGCCAAGTTTTCACACCCTTGGAGAAATCACCAGCGGCACAGACCTAGAACAAGTCCAAAGTCCACCACAAGTGGCAACTCATCACGCCTGCAACCAGGCTCGATCACCAGCACCTCAGTCTTAGCCAGGTTGAGTCTCAGCCAGCTGAAAGCTATCTAGTTATTGATTTTATCCAGACAACTGTTGGACATGTTGACAGCTCCTAATGTTCTGGATGCAAAGGACAAATGCAGCTGGGTGTCATCTTCATAGCAGTGAAACTCCACACTGTATTGTCAAATGATCTCACCCAGGGGCAGCATATACACTGTGAACAACATTGGTGACAAGATCTAACCCTGAGGCACAACCTCAGGACAGAGGCATTGGGGAAGAGGAGAAATTCCCCATCATCACCCGCTGCACTGAATCTGACAGATAGGAATCACACCATTTGTTGATGGTACCAGCGAGTCCACAAAACTCAAAGAGCTGATCAAGAAGCATGACGTGATCCACAGTGTCAAAAGCTGAGGAAAGATTGAGAAGCACAAGAACTGACCTGCCTCCTCTATCTATAACCCTGAGCAGATCATTATGCACTCTCACTAGAGCAGTTTCAGTGCTATGTCTGGACTAAAAACCTGACTGGAAAGGCTCATAGATATCCAAGGACACCAGGTGATCTTGAGCTGTGAAATGGCATGGCTATGGATTTGAGTATGTCCCTGTCATATGCAAACTTGTATATGGATGCATTTGAATGAGGACACATTCAAGGAGAGAATAATCCATTTACCAACAAAATCCTTACATGGAAAAGATTTATAGATGACATTGTTGTTCTTTGGGATGGAACACAGGAGGAATTGGATGATTGCTATCATTATCTGAATTCCAGAATGGATCATTTGATCTTTCTTAAAATACAATGTTATAGAGGCAAGGTCAGGAAGCATAGACAGACCAGGAGCAGGAATACAATTCACAAATATAACTTTATTATTATAAAAATAATAAAAAATTAAATTTTCACAGGAATGCTTTTAACACAGGCAGTCCAAGCAAAAGTCCTTCTTAGTGCATCTCCTAATTTAAAACTGAAACTGAAAATCCCAAACCATTGCTGTCTTTATAGTTTCTGACTGCATCCTGTTTTTCACAAAATGTAACAAATTTAACATAGAAACATTGAAACATAGAAACTGATGGCAGATAAGGACAGCAAGGCCCATCCAATCTGCCCATTTCTTTTTCTACCTTATAAATGTGCCATCGGCCTTTGCTCTGTCAATTGCCTATCTATTCATACTCATCTGTATTGCTCCCTTATGTCTATCCCATGCCTGTCTGAAGCCCTGCACTGTATTCATATCCACCACTTCCTGAAGTAGGCTGTTTCATGCATCCATCCCCCTTTCTGTGAAAAAGAACTTCCTCACATTACACCTTAATCGGCCTCCCTCTAATCTCATGCTGTGTCCTCTTGTCCTGCTATTTTTCTTATATTGAAACATGTTAGACTCTTTCACCTTGTTAATGCCCTTGAGGTGTTTGAATGATTTGATCATATCACCTGCCTCCCTCCTTTCCTCTAGGGTATACATATTGAGCTCCGTTAATCTGTCCTCATATGTTTTCTGATGCAGTACCTGCACCATTTTGGTTGCCCTTCTCTGGACTCCCTCAGTTTGGTTAATGTCCTTGTGAAGGTGTGGCCTCCAGTACTGCACGCAGTACACCAGATGGGGCCTAACCAGCATCTTGTAAAGAGGGATTATTATTATTATTTGTCAGTTTCCTTCCTGATCAAGTACATCCAGGCTCCACATGTGTATCAAAATAGTATAAGACATCTGGAAGTGCTTCTCAGCTTGTAGCTTGAAAAGCTCAAAAGGTTTCTCCAGGTCAAATCTTTGAGTTACAGCTTGCTATCTGTTATAATTCCCAAATAGCCCTCTGCAATACTTTAAAAAAAAACATAATTACAGTTTGTACATTTACAAACCAAGGATCCCAGCTTCACACAAATCATACTAACATACTAAAAGCCAGCATAATAGTCCTAATGGTCTGTCATGTCTGCTCTGTAGCCAGCCACCTAGTGGGTGCTTGCCTTCCTGCCCCCAGCCCCCTGAGAGGGTCTTATTTGGCTTCTGGTTCCCCTTGTACCTATCCCACCCCTTCTTGAAGTCCTCCACTGTGCCCTCCTCCACCAGCCTCCCAGGCAGCGAATTCCACAGCTCCACCACCCTTTCAGAGAAATAATGTCTCATATGTTCCCCCCTGTAATTTTCCCCCTTCAGCTTCCACTCATGCCCCCTGGTTGTTCCCCCCTTCTTTCACCTGAACAGCTCCTTGGATCTGCTCTTGGTTATTCCTTTTATATACTTGAAGACCCCTATCCTGTCTCCCCTGTCTCTCCTCTCCTCTCCTCCAGTGTGTACAGCCCAAGCTCTTCCAGTCTCTACTCATAGGGCCTCCCCCCATGCCCTGAATCATCCTGGTCGCTCTCCTCTGGACCCTCTTCAGCAGTGATATGTCCTTCTTCAGATGAGGTCTCCAGAACTGTACATAGTACTCGAGCTGTAGCCTGACCAAGGCATTATATAGAGGGAGGATCACCTCCCTCCTCCTGGATGTAATTCCCCCTGGCTATGCAGCCCAGTATCCTGTTTGCTTTGGCTGTGGTTCTTCTACAATTTTCAGAGTTATTCATTTTGATGTCTACCACCACCCCTAGATCCCTCTCACCCAATGTGGCTTGCAGTGTGACCCCCCCTGGGTGTATACATGGCCCGGGTTTCTGACCCCCAAATGAAGCACCTTACATTTCACAGCATTAAACTTAAATCCCCACCTCCTTGACCACCCCTCCAGGGTATCCAGGTCCCCCTGTACTGCCTCTCTCACTTCTTCGCTATCCACCAGTGCTCCCAGTTTGGAGTCATCTACAAAGAGACCCAGCCTACTCCTAACCCCCCTCCCTATATCTGAGACATAAGCATCGAACAGGAGTGGCCCCAATACTGAACCTTGAGGGACCCACTGATTACCTTCCTGAGGGAGGAGACTATCCCACTGACCATTACCCTCTGTATTCACACCAAAAGTCAATTTTCTACCCACTTGAGCACCTGTCTTCCAACCCCCATCTCCCCCAGCTTTGCTATCAGATCATTATGGGGTACTGAATCAAAAGCCTTGCTGAAATCCAGGTATAGGATGTCCACCAGCCTATGTCTGTCCAGGGCCCCCATCACCCAGTCATAAAACTCTACAAGGTTGGTCTGATATGATCTCCCTAGGACGAAGCCATACTGTTTATCATCCTGGTGCCCTAACCTTTCCAGCTGCCTCCCAAGCCTCTCCTTGATAATGCCCTCCATTACTTTGCCTACCACAGACATTAGGCTGACAGGCCTATAATTCTCCATCTCCTCTCTAGATCCCCCTTTGTGGATAGGCACTACAGTAGTAGTCACAGACATGGCCGGATATTTCCAGATATTTTGCAAAATTTCCAAAGAGTTTCTCTCTGCTGCCCCTACTGTGTAAATGGAGAAAGCAGAAGATGACTCTAGAACAGGGGTTCTCAAATGGTGAGGCCAGACTCCCTAGGGAGGCCCAAACTTGTTCCGGGGGAGGTTCAAGCAAGTCTTGAAAAAGTACTGTATTTAAATTTTGAACTTTATAGATTTTGTGTGAAGAGATAAGGCAAACTGAAAGAGGATAATAGTAGGTGAATGTATGTATTTATTCACAAGTCGGTGACCAGGGAAGGTACTGTATACTGAGCCATGGCTTATTTCAGGTGTACCCAGGGAAGGGTAGTGAGAGAATACAGTTCAAAATGTAACTGCAAAACACTCAAGCAATACAAAAGAAATAAAAATGCAAACAAATTAAGAACAATAAACTAACAATGCGAGGAGCAATTGATTAATTAGGCTAGCAGCAGAACTGTCCAAATACAAGAGTTAATCATACAGTCACTAGGAATAAGAGCAGGAGGGAGCAAATGATCCCTGAGACATTGATTAAGAGCAGGGTGAGAGGGAGCGAGGCAGAGGTTGGCAGGAAGGTTATTCCAGTTAAGAGGGGAAACAGAAAAAGCAGTCTGACCCACAAAGGTATGGCAGTAAGGAGAAACAATGGCTCGAGAGTCAAAATATTGGAGCAAGTAGGTTGTCCTATTGGGGGAGGGGGGTTACAATAAGCTTAATAACATGAGAGCCAACTATGCAAAGAGGTTTCAATTTATTCTTGATGTACTGTGAAAAGTAGGCTATTTTTCTATGGGGAGGCCCAGAAATATTTCTGTATTTTGGGGGAGGCTCAAGATCTTTTCCATGGCTTAGGGGGAGGCTCACTATGACAAAATTTGAGAACTGTTGCTCTAGAAATATCACAGAAATGTCAAGAAATATCTGGCCATGCCTTTGGCTGTAACTGTACATGAGTCACCCTCCAGTCTTGGGGCACCCATCCTGTCTGCAGAGAGGTGTTGAAGAGTGCAGCCAGTGGAGCTGCCAGCTCCTCTGCCAGTTCCTTCATACCCCTCGGATGTAGACCATCCATCCCCAGTGCCTTATCAGTTTTTAGCTTCTGAAGGGCCTCCCTCACCCTATCCACTGTGATTTCTCCCCAAGTCCTCCCCCTCATGCAACCGCCTCACCCCTTCTTGGTCTGGCCCAGCCTGTACCCTAGCCTCGTTCAGTCCTCTGGTCTCAGACTGACCTCTCAGTTTTGTTGGCTCCTCTTCCCTCCCATCAGGCTGTAGGGATCCCCTGTCTCCCTCTGTAAAGATCGAGGCAAAGTACTCATTTAGCACCTCTGCCTGTTCCCCTGCTTCCTGAGCCCATGCCCCCACTCTTAATCCTGCTGATCTTTGTCCTCGCTTTTCTCTTCTCTTCTCTCTTTATGTATATATGAAATCCCCCCCCCCCGGATTTCCCTAGCCAGGTTTTGCTCCATCCCTTTCTTGGCTCCCCTCACCACTCTAGTGACCCTCCTGGCCATCAGTTCATACTCTCCTCACTCCTTATCCCCCCTTGAGTGCTTAAAACATGTGTAGGCAGCCTTTGGTTCCTTCACCACCTCCTGCATCTCCCTGGTCCACCAGCATGGCTTGCTGGTTCTACCATGCTTTCACCTTACTTTTATACAAGACCTAGTAGCCTCTTACACCCCTTTCTTAATGGTCTCCCACAAGCTTCCAGCATCCATATCCAGCCTAATCTTGTCCAACCTCTCCCATAGAATTCTACCCATGCCCAAGAAGTCCACTCCCCTGAAATCTACCACTACCATGTCAGTGCAGTTTTGCTCCCCCCTAGATACAGCAGAAATCAGATTTTGGTGTGGTCACCACCTGCCAGTGGTCTGCACACCTCCAGGCCCCTTATCTGGTTACTGTCAGCTATGACAATGTCCAATATCCACCCCTCTCTAGTAGGTTCCCCCACCTGTTGGACCAGGAAGGCAACCTGAAAGATGTCCATCAGTCTCTGTTCCCTGGCCATAGAGGATGTCATAGTGTCCCAGTCAATCCCCGGCATATTAAGGTCACCCATGACCACCACCCTACCCTTTCCAAGGTCACAGTGACCCTTAATGTTCTCAACAAGTTTATCTTCCAGAGACTCCTCTATTGCGGGGAGCCTGTACACCACCCCATTTTCAAATTTTTTCTTCCCTCAATTGCAGATTACCCAAATTGCCTCCACACCTCCTCCAGCCTTCTCCACTCCACTAACCACTATGTCATTTCTGACTGTCAGCGCAACACCTCCCTCTCTTCCCATTCCTCTATCTTTCTTGAATATCTTGTAGCCCTCCAAGTTTAGGTCCCAATCATTTCTCTGGGTGGCCCATATCTCCGTAATTGCCACCTCATCTGCTGCTCCCTCAACCAGCATAGCCAGGAATTCAGGCATTTTATTGCTCATGCTCCTGGCATTGATCAGTACTATCCTGCACCCTGACCACTCCCCTCTCTCCAGTCTCCCCAGCCCTGCGCAGTCCCTTTTCTGCCCAATTTTCCATAGATTTGCAATGCAGTCCCTCGCACTCTTTTTGTGCCCTAGACCTGGACCCTCAAGCAGCCTTCCTGGGTCCTTTCATTTATGGTCCTTTCTTTTATTTAACCCTCCCCTTTACAAGTTTAAACCCCCTCTCTCGCCTATAAATCCAGCAAGCTTTAGTTTCAAGATTTCCCTCCCCTCCTCTCCAAATTGAGGTGTAACCTGTTCCTGGCATATAGCCCTTCATCCACCCAAGTATCCCCCCCAGCCTCCACCAGCCCATGCCCCTCTGCCTTGTACCAGTCCCTGAGCCACTGGTTCACCCTTCTAAGTTTTTGCTTGTTCTCCCCGGTTGCCCTTGGTACTGGCAGGATCTCAGAGAAGGAAATTGTGCTTCTTGTAGAGTGGCAAACCCTGGCCAGTTCCCAGAATCTAGCCTGTATTTCTAGTTCATTGTTCCCTTCCAAGTCATTTGTCCCCAGATGTACTAGGAAGTCCGGGGATCCCCCGCATTCCAGTGCTATTGCATATAGCTGGAATTTGGCCTTGTGTATGGATAGTCCTGGGATACATTTAGCCTTGACTGGGCTGCTTTTACTCTCCCCAACCCCTCCCACTGGATACCCCTGGTCATGGAGTCCCCCAGCAGAATCACCTTCATCCCACCCCCCACTTTATTAGCCCATTTTTGTTCCTTCCAGGCTCCTCCTTCTGTCATTGATCCCCTGCTATCTCCTCCCACCCCGTCAGCCTGGAGGTCACCCACCTGTGTGTGCCCTACAGTACTCTTTCTTCTGCCTGCAACTGCCAGTTTGCTCCTCACCCCCCAATCTCCTGGATGGCCCAAGTTTGCCCCCCAGTTCTACCCCGTCTCCCTTCTTGAGCTGCAATCCTCAGATCCCCCACCCAAACATCCTCTCACTGCTTCCCTCCCCACTCTGGACCTAAACTTTTCACCCTTTCTGCTGTGTCTCTCCCTCCCCTCCCCTCCTCCTCTCCCCTACTCTCCACCTCTTCTGGTTTTTCCTGTCTCAAAGCTGGCCTGTCTACAGAACTCTCTACAGCCCCCTTCCTTGGTTGGCTTCCCCAGTCTAGACATTGGACAGACCCCAGTCCTGCCCCCTTCCACCCTGGCCTTTCTCAGTGCTCCCCCATCTACCATACCTCCCTCAAACCTAGGCTCATGTCCCTTCCCCCTCTGTCCTTTCCTTTGGTTCTGGCTCCCTCCTCTGTCCCTCTCCCCCCTCAGCTTACTGACCAAACCCTCTCTGTCCACATGCTCCTCCCTCCCACCATTCTCCTCCACTTCATCTCCTGGATATAGCAGGGTGAATCAATTTGTAAGTGTGATGCTTGCCAACAATTTGCTCTCTCCTACCTCCACCCTCCTCTGCTCCCTCTAGGCAGCCCCCTCCCTATGAAGTGATCCCTGTACATCGCTTGTTTCATGTCCCACCCTTCCTGATTGACCATATGGTTCACCTGTGCCCTGGGGTATACCCTTTTGGCCTTGTCCACTTGTCCCCTGGGGTATGCCATTTTGGATGCATCTAACCTCATATGGTCCATAGCCCACCTTACCTCCCCAACCCTCCCCCTCCCACCTTCCAGCTGCCTTCTGATCCCCCTGATCTCTTCCCTAAGACCCACCAGTTGAAATCACACTTGGCAGCCTCTGAACCTCCATGCCCAATTTAATATTATGGCTGCCCTGCACCCTGTACACCGAATCACCTTACCGAAGATACCTGCTCTGGCAACCCCCAAGTCCACCCTCATTTTTGGTGTGAGCAATATGGTCCCCTACCAGCAATAATACACTGTCAAACTTACACAGTCCTCCACCAGCAATTATTATACACTCAATACCCAGCAGTAGTCAGTTCACATCAATGTGCCCTCTTTTTACACAAGCAATGCCCAGCAGTAGTCAGTACATAACAATTTGCCCTCATTCCCAGAAGTAGCTTTCAAGCCTCAGCAGTCCCCAACTAGCAGTCACAATGCACCTAAGGTTTTCAAACCTTAGCAATCCCCAGCAGTGATTACAATGTTCAAGCCAGCACAGTATATGTGAATCTTTTGCCCGCCCCCACTAGCCAGCAACAAGTCTGAGTTTTCTATTGCTCCAGCTCAGCCAATCTCAACTCACCTTCCCCCAAGGCTCCACCCTCACAGACCATTTAATAGAGGTCGGGGCCAGGGTGGGTGGTGTGGGACACATTTACAGATCCTTTCCTGCCAGGTGTAGTTAGGTGATTGGGCCCATTTTTTATAGCAGAGCCGTGATTCAAACTTGGCGCCCTGTCCTCTGATTGGTCCTCTGCCCTCCTGGCAAAAATGCAGCTCCTATCCTTCCAGCCCTGGCCCGCTGCCAACTTCAGTCACCGGGAAGTCTACTCCGGTGCCCGTCCTGCCACCAGTGCACTCTCCAGATGCCGATGCAGCTCCAGCTCCTCTTTCCACCAATGCAGCCCAATGTACTCTCTGCCACCGATGCAGATCCAGCTTGTCCCACCATCTGTGTGGCCCCAGTAGATTCTCTGCCACTGATGCAGCCAGTAACCTCCTCAGCTTCTCCCCAGTGCTCCCCGTTGCCACTTCAGGCTGAAATTACAGCTCCTTTTCTGCCAGGTGTAGTGAGGCGACTGGGTCCATCTTATATAGCCCAGCCATGATTCAAACTTGGTGTCCTGTCCTCTGATTGGTCCTCTGCCCTCCTGGCAAAAGTGCAGCTCCTATCCCTCCAGCCCTGGCCTGCATATCCACATATACATTCTCAACCACAGAGAAGCAAGGGGGAAAGAAAAGACAGAAACAGCAAGAGAAGAAAAGGAGATGGCAGGTGGAAGTGCAGGTCCTTTTGGATTAACCAAATCCTCAGGGTGCCCAGGAAAAGCTGTGATTGTGCAATCAGACAAAGGATGACAAGGGAAAGAAAAGAAAAGGACAGAATAGATCCTTGCTCTTATCTCTCCATGGATAACAAATGGAACAGGGTCTTATCCAGTCCTGTCACACACAAGTATGTTAAGAAGATAGCATTCCAAGGCTTAAGTAACCATAACAAGGATGGGAAACTTGTTAACAAAGTTATATAGGAAGCCAACTGATAGAACCTCTAACATGCAGGGCTTGTGAAAACCATAGAGCCTGCCTCTGGGGAGAGGTTACCAGGATATAAATGAAATATACTGTTTACAACTATAATTTATTTTGTTGATTGACTTGGGCTGTTTAGCGCTGGGAGAGAGTGAGCTGGTTGAGACTAGCACTTTGTCCTAACAACTCAGTAGCACAGGAAGGCATTGTGGGACTGTGGAGGTGTATCCCAGCCTTCCTTTTTATAAAACAAGTTTGCAACTTGAAAATCAGGCAAGAGAGCAGCCTGTCAGCAAGGCTATATAAATATGCTAGCCCTATACATACTGTTTATAAAGGCATTTTACTGCATTTTGCGATTTTAAATTGCATTTTTTGAACAGCCAGAAAAAGGAAGCAGGAAGTGATCTACTTCCAGTCCAGGCACCTTATAAGTCTCCTCACAGTGAACAGGGCATTGTTAGGGCTTATGAAAGCCATATAGTCTGCCTCTGGGGAGAGGTTACCAGAATATAAATGAAACATACTGTTTACAATTGCAATTTTTTGTGTTGATTTACTTGGGCTATTTAGCATTGGGAGAGTGAGCTGGTTGAGACTAGCACTTTGTCCTAACAACTCAGTAGCACAAGAAGGCATTGTGGGACTGTGGAGGTGTATCCCAGCCTTTGTTTTTATAAAACACTTGTGCAACTTGAAAATCAGGCAAGAGAGCAACCTGTCAGTAAGACTTTCTAAATATGCTAGCGCTTTACTAATATAACGGCATTTTACTGTGTTTTGCAATTTTAAATTGTGTTTTTTTTGCACAGCACAAAAAAGGAAGCAGGAAATGACCTACTTCCAGTCTGGGCACCATAAAAGTCCCCTCACAGTGAATGGGGTGAGTGTGTGTGGGACCGTGCAAGGAGACAGGGGCAGAGACACACACATCCTGTGTGTTTCAGCTGTGTCCACTGAGGATGACTGGGGATCAGGGCAGATTATACTACAGACCATTAAAACAATATAAGAAAAGTGAGCCAAATACCTGTTTCCAAAAAGATTGGTCTATAGTGTAAAAATTATCCATAACAATCAAAATGGAAAGTAATAAAAAATGTATGCATCCAATGCCTAATGTATACACAAGAGGATCAGTTACAAGATTTCATATGCAACAAATGTTTACTGATTGCATCTTTAAGACAGGAAATAGAAATACTATCCAGAAGGGCTTCAGTACACACTGAAATAGAAATATTGGACCAATTCATTAATAACATGACAAGTGAAGTAAACAAACAACATAAGCAAGCAAACCAGCTACAGATAACAGATCAGAGAAATCAGGAAGTCCTTGAGAAGGAAACTATCCATGTGGAACCAAAGTTAGAGGAATGGTGTCTAGTACAGGCCAACACAAAATGGAGGAGGGGGACAGATATATAACAGCTCCCCAGTTGAAACAAGAAACATACTACTAGAACAACACACACATGATGAGCTCCAAACAGACCACCAGATTCAAAATAATAGAAAGATCCTTCCAAAAAAGGAAAGCATTCATACAAATAGGAGAAACAATATAAACCCAGAAGGAAAAGAAAAAAAAAATACACACACAATCAATGGAGACAAAAGAAAAGGAAAGTCTAAATTATCCACCAAAACTGGACTTAGGTAGAAATAGTGCAATATGAAATGCACAGAAAGATATCCCAATAATGGTGATTCAATATTGAGAGGCCAGACATGCAAATTTGTAAGGGTAGGAAACCTTGCACTACTATAAGTGTGTTACCAGGACAAAAACCAGGGACATCAAAAAGCTTCTTGATGGTCTAATGGAACATAATGAACCCCCCTTATTATCTTACATGTCGGGTAAACAACATAAGAAAAAGACAACTCCTAGACATCTATAATGACTATGTAGATATAACAATGAGAATAAAATAAAAGAAGGGGGATATTGTGATATCAGGGATTTTGTCCATTCATGGCAGACAAGCATACAAAATCAGAGAAATTAACATATTAAACCATTGGTTATGAGATTTGCGTATAAAGGAGAACTACAAGTTTATAGACAATAGTGATTTGTTTAGGGATGAAAGGCTGTTTAAAATGGACAGGTTACACTTAAACAGTGCAGGCACTAGAATTCTTGCCAGACAAATAAATGAAACTATAGCAGGACATTTAAACTGGATAGCAGAGGGAGGAGAAAAACTTGGGTGCCGTGGTACTAAATAAAGAAAATGTAAAGTCAGCAAACTTAGAAATCAGTGGCTGGAAGGGACTGTTCAGCAATGCCAGAAGCCTTGGAAAAAAGTTTGATGAATTAAAATACATTATGAAAACTCAAGATGTTAAAATTTGTGCAGTTACGGAAACATGGTGGGACAGAAGTGATGACTGGGATCAGAACATTGAGGGTTATAAATCACAAGTCTAGACAGTACAGAAAAAGGGGAGGGCTGGTGGTGTATGTGGCAGATGACATACATTCAGAAGAGGCTAGTATGGGTTCATCTGACCTTGAACAGATCTAGGTCAAACTTATTCCTCAAAAGGCCCCCCCAAATTACCCTTGGAGTCATATACAGACCACCGTCCATTAACCAGCAAGATGATATGGCCAAGCAAAACATTCTTTTGACCCTTAACCCCTTTAATAGACTGATTATTATGGGAGATTTCAACCTCCCTGGTACTGATTGGATGAAATCACAAGGAACAAATAAAGTGGAAAATAGTTACATGGTGGCATTTGATCAATTAGGACTAGACCAACTGGTTCAGGAAACAACTAGAGGGACAAACATATAGGACTTAGTCTTAACAAACATGGGGGACACAGTAAAAAATGGTTATATATTAGCTCCTTTAGAGGTCAGTGATCACATCATGGTATCATTTGAAATAAATGAACAATTTAGAAAACAACCAAATGAGACCACAGTGTTTCATAGAAACATAGAAACATAGATTTTGACGGCAGATAAGGACCGCTTGGCCCACCCAGTCTGCCCATTTCCCTACCTATTGGATAAGCTGCAGATCCTAGTTAACCAGCAGTCTACTTCTTCCTACCCCAACCCCCTAGAATTGCCTTATGACTGTCCCATGCATGCTTGAATTCCACCACTGTTTTTGACTCCACAACCTCCTCCGGAAGGCCATTCCATGCATCCACAACCCTCTCTGTGAAAAAATACTTCCTTAAATTACCTCTGAGCCGCCCCCCTTCTATCTTCAAATTGTGTCCCCTTGTTCTTGCACACATCTGTTTTTGAAAGATGCTACCCTCTTGGACTTTGTTGATTCCCTTGAGATACTTGAAAGTTTCTATCATGTCCCCCCTCTCTCTCTCCTTTCCTCGAGGCTATACATATTCAGCTCCTTAAGTCTCTCTTCATATGTCTTCTGGTGCAGACCCTGCACCATTTTAGTTGCCCTCCTCTGGACAGCCTCCATCCTGTCTATGTCCTTGCAGAGATTGGGTCTCCAGAACTGCACGCAGTACTCCAAATGGGGTCTCACCAACTGTCTGTACAGAGGGATAATAACTTCCTGTTTTCTGCTGGTGATGCCTCTCCCTATGCATCCCAGTATCCCCCCAGCCCTCCTTGCTGCCCTCTCACATTGCTTGCCCACCTTTAGGTCATCTGATATGACTACCCCCAGGTCCCTTTCCATTTTTGTTGTTGTTAGTATCTCCCCCCCATTGTGTACTCTTCCCTTGGGTTTTTGTTTCCCAGGTGCATTACCTTGCACTTCTTAGCATTGAATCTAAGCTGCCATACATTTGACCATTCCTCTAACCTTGCCAAGTCCCTTCTCATCCTTTCCACCCCACCTTGTGCATCAACTCTGTTGCAGATCTTTGTGTCATCTGCAAAGAGACATACTTTTCCTTCCAGTCCCTCTGCAATATCGCTTATAAAGACATTGAAGAGGACCGGTCCTAATACTGAACCCTGCAGTACCCCACTAGTAACCCCCCTTTCTTCAGAGTGGACTCCATTTACTATTACTCTCTATGTCCTATTCTCCAGCCAATTCTTTACCCAGGCTGTCATCTTGGGACCCACTCCCAGGCTGGCTAACTTGTATATTAATCTTTTGTGTGGGACTGTGTCAAATGCCTTGCTAAAGTCTAGGTAGGCCATGTCCACAGCCCCTCCTGATCTACTACTTTGCACCCAGTCAAAAAATCTATCAGATTTGTCTGGCATGACCTTCCCGCTGTGAATCCATGCTGCCTTGGGTCCTGAGCCCCTCTGGCCTCTAGATACTCAACAATTCTTTCCTTCAGAAGTGATTCCATCATTTTCCATACCACTGAGGTTAAACTAACAGGTCTGTAGTTTTCTGCTTCTGCCTTGCTCCCACTTTTGTGAAGGGGAATCACATCTGCCCTTCTCCAGTCCTCGAGTACCACCCCATCCTCCCATGATTTGTTAAAGAGGGTAGTCAGTGGTGTCACTAGTTCTACAATTAGTTCTTTTAGAATTCTGGGATGAATCCCATCAGGCCCCATTGCTTTGTCCACCTTCAGTTTTAAGAGTTCTTTCAGAACCCTTTCTTCTGCAAATGGGCTGGTATCAACTTCTGTATCCAGAGTGTTTCTACTGTTTGTTTTAGGTACCTCCCACTTCCTTTGTAAATACTGAGCAAAAATATTTGTTTAGTATCTCTGCCTTTCACAGTCACCCTCTGCCCACCCTCCCTCCTCTTTATTAGCCTCACTAGCCCTCCCTTGGTCTTCCTTCACTCCCTGATGTACCTATAAAAGGTTTTATGCCCCTTCTTAACAGAGTTGGCTATCTTTTCCTCGGTTTGGGCCTTTGCTGTTCTGACTGCCTTCCCAGCTTCCTTTTGCTTTAACTGATACAGTTCCCTGTCCTGCTCCTTCTGTGATCCCTTGTACTTCCTGAATGCTTTCTTTTTCTCTTGAACCTTCACTGCCACTTCGTTTGAGAACCATAGTGGTTTCTTACATCGTTTCATTTTGTTAATTTGCTTCACACAAAGGCTTGTTACCTCTGTTATGGCAGTTTTTATTATTCCCCATTGTTCTTCCACCCCTCCTTCCTGACCATTTGCTAGTGCATTCCTTAGGCACTCACCCATTTTGGCAAAGTCAGCCCTCCTAAAGTCCAGTACTTTTGCCTTTGTATGGCTTGACTCTATTGCTGTGTTTATTGTGAACCATACTGTTCGAGGGTCACTAGTTCCCAGATGACTACCCACCTCTACATCTGTGATTCTCTCTTTATCTCCATTTGAGAGAACCAGATCTAAGATTGCTCCCTCTCGAGTGGGCTCCAATACTAGTTGCCTAAGGCATGCCCCTTGTAGGGCATCTAGAATAACCCCACTCTTTGAAGTGGCTGCTGCAACTGCATTCCAGTTAACATCTGGCATATTCAGATCACCCATCAGCAATATCTCCCTTTTCTGCCATTCTAAGTATTCTTTCTATCATTTTCTTGTCCATTTCCTCCCCTGAAGGAGGTCTGTATCTAACCCCTGTGGATTGTGGTGCCATTGCCGGTCTCCAAATTTACCCACAGTGCTTCTTCTCCTCCCTGTTTTCCCTTTTGTTCTGTTGCCTTGATTCCTTCCCTTATGTAAAGAGCTACTCCTCCTCCTTTTTTACCCTCCCTGTCCCTCCTGTAGATAGTGTATCCTGGAATGTTTATGTCCCAGTCATGGTTTTGTGTGTGCCATGTTTCTGTGACTGCCACGATATCCAGATGTTCCTCCTCCATAAAGGCCACTAATTCAGGAAGCTTGTTACTCAGACTACGGGCATTGGTACTCATTGCTTTCCATTTTTTGACGGCTTTACCTTCTTTTGCAGCATTCTCCACTGACCTGTCTACCTCGGTCTTTTTCTCATTTAGTACCCTGTTTTGTAGGGAGAGGCTGGGATTTTCCTGCTGCTTATCAGTGCCTCCCCCCTTGACTAGTTTAAAAGGTCGCGAGGGCTGCACTAGAAGTGCCCTCCCTGGATCCTGCAACCACCACCAGGATACCCCAACCCCCCGAGGAGGCGGGCCGTTGGTCACGAGGGCAAGCTGGAAACTGCCCTCCCTGCAGACTCTACCTGCCGCCAGGACACCCCCCGAGGAGCCGTTGGTCGCGCAAGGGGTCCGCGAAGATCTATTCCCCCCCCGAGGAGCTGGAAGGTCGCGAGGGCTGCACTAGAAGTGCCCTCCCTGGATCCTGCAACCACCACCAGGATACCCCCACCCCCGAGGAGCGGAGCCGTTGGTCGCGAGGGCAAAGCTGGAACTGCCCTCCCTGCAGACTCTACCTGCCGCCAGGACACACCCCACCCCCGAGGAGCCGTTGGTCACGCAAAGGGGTCCACGAAGATCTATTCCTCCCGAGGGCTGGAAGGTTACAGGCTGCACCAGAAGTGCCCTCCCTGGATCCTGCAACCACCACCAGGATACCCCCACCCCCAAGGAGTGGAGCCGCTGTCGTGAGGGCAAAGCTGGAACTGCCCTCCTGCAGACTCTACCTGCCGCCAGGACACCCCACCCCCAAGGACCCGTTGGTCGTGCAAAGGGGTCTCGAAGATCTATTCCCCCCTCCCGAGGCTGGAAGGTCGCAAGGACTGCACTAGAAGTGCCCTCCTGGATCCTGCAACCACCACCAGAATACCCCACCCCCGAGGAGCGGAGCCATTGGTCGCGAGGGCAAAACTGAACTGCCCTCCTGCAGAGTCTACCTGCCGCCAGGACACCCCACCCCCGAGGAGCCGTTGGTCGCAAAGGGGTCCGCAAGATCTATTCCCTCCCCGAGGAGCTGGAAGGTCGCGAGGGCTGCACTAAGTGCCCTCCTGGATCCTGCAACCACCACCAGGATACCCCCACCCCCGAGGAGTGGAGCCATTGGTCGCGAGGCAAAGCTGGAACTGCCCTCCTGCAGACTCTACCTGCCGAGGACACCCCCACCCCGAGCCGTTGGTCGGCATAGGGGTCATGAAGATCTATTCCCCCCTCCCGAGGAGGCTGGAAGGTCGCGAGGCTGCACTAAAGTGCCTCCTGGATCCTGCAACCACCACCAGGAGTCCCCCCACCCCGAGGAGCGGAGCTGTTGATCGCGAGGGCAAGCTGGAACTGCCTCCCCTGCAGACTCTACCTGCCGCCAGGACACCCCACCCCGAGGCCGTTGGTCATGCAAAGGGGTCCATGAATACTCTTGCCTGGGAACTCTTGCCTGGGGAAACAAACTAAAAAAAATAAAATAAATCGCGACAGTCAGTGAGCCAGCCGCATGCCTACCTGTGGACTTCTGCTCTGCATTTTGAATGTGGCTTTGGACGCCTTTTTTCCACTAGGCTCACGTCACCCTCTGTTCCTTTGCAGTCGTGCACTGGAAAAACCCCATGAACTGTGTCACCATATGCATTTCTGGGACTGTATGAATTTATTGAGGATGTTCCTGTTTTTTGCACTGTTTTGCTTGCTTTGTTAGTACCTAGTTTCTGAGCCTCAAGTACTGCTTTGTGAGAACAGTTTTTTCTCTCATCTGCCCGTATTATTGCCAGCCCGCTCTTTTCTCTCCTTCCTGAACCTCTGTAGTCCACATAAATTAATTTATTTTACTCACTACAGCATTTTCCCTACCTTATCCTCTCACGCGCATCTCAGCTGCAAAACTCCCCCGCCTGCACTGCCCGCCCCCTAATCGCTACTCCCCCTTGCCTGCCTACCTAACCTCTGCCTCTTTTCTCCACAGATCTATTCCCCCCTCCCCCGAGGAGCTGGAAGGTCGAGGGCTGCACTAGAAGTGCCCTCCTGGATCCTGCAACCACCACCAGGATACCCCCACCCCCGAGGAGCAGAGCCGTTGGTCGTGAGGGCAAGCTGGAACTGCCCTCCTGCAGACTCTACTCTGCCGCCAGGACACCCCCACCCCCGAGAGCCGTTGGTCATGCAAAGGGGTCCGCGAAGGTAAACTCTTGCCTGGGGAAACAAACTAAAAAAAAAATAAAATAAATCGCGACAGTCAGTGAGCCAGCCGCCAGCCTACCTGTGGACTTCTGCTCTGCATTTTGAATCGCGGCTTACGCCTCTTTTTTCCACTAGGCTCAAGGCCACCCTCTGTTCCTCTGCAGTCTGTGCACTGAAAACCCCGCCGCCCCACCACCACCCTTGCTCGGCTCTCCTTATATAGTGTATTTTTCTCTGTCACATGAGGCAAAAACCAATCAGCCTACTTTCCCATTTGCTGGTTATATCGTTCCAGCACTAGAGAAGCCTGCCCTCACTTCTTGCTCTATATTGAGAATGTCTCACCCAAGCATAGTCCTTGCCATGCTGGCCCTCCTCCTGCTACAGCACCCTATGCTCTCTCTGCCCCTCTATATCCCCCATAAACCAGCCCCACCCAAAGCACACTGCCCCCACTGCAATCCCCTGCTTCACCACCGGATTACCCCACATCTACCCCTCTATTCATCCCCCAAATCCCTCCCATACCCTGGACTACCATGCCACCACCACCAATCACTTATGTGGTACTCTCAGTATTGTGTTACGTTTCACAAGTGGATCCTCCCCGCGCTAGCGCCCTCAGTTGTTCTCTCCCTTCCTATCCCCTGCTCCTCCCAGGCGAGGTCCCGTCGGCCACATATGCACCCCACCACCGGCTACAAACATCATGCTAGGCGCCTAATTCTCCTGCTGCTCCTGCTCTCTGGCAATGTGAACCCAAACCCCGGGCCGGTCGTCCCAGCCATGCCTCTGCCCACAGATGGCAAAGGCCTTCGAATCGCCTTCATTAATATATGCAGTCTCCCTAAGAAACTGCAGCCCTTCTATGTTGGGTCACCCAACACTCCCGGATATTCTCCTGCTTGCTGAAACCTGGCTCCTCCCTGCACGCCTGACTCTGCCATCTCCCTTCCTGGCTTTACCATTTTCAGGGCCGATAGGGATGGGCAGGCGTGGTGGGGGTGTGCTATCTACTAGCAACTCGGTCTCGGCCTCGCACTTCCCAATCCTGAGCTAAACCATGGGGCGCAAGCTATCACCTTAAAAGTCACACCCTACCCTGGACGTGGTCCGCTCTATCTAACTGCGGCTTATCTACCCCCGGGGTCTCACAAAGACTCTGCGGCCACCTCTCTCCTTGACTACCTGGCTACCTTACCCCCGAAAGCCGAACAGTTAATTATGGGTGACTTAAATTCCAATTGGCTCAGCCCGTCGGCTGATAATTTGAAGAATGAGCTTGCAGCCCTTGACCTGTCCCAAATGGTCACTCAGCCCACTAGACTTAACAAAGTCACAGGAACTAGCTCCCTCCTGGATGTCATCCTCTCTAACCGGCCTCATAAAATAGTCTCCATTGAAGTCCTTGCGGACTCACTCAGTGACCACTCCCCTGTCATCTGCTTCTGGTCCTCCCCCACCCTCTGCCCTGGGTACAACAGGACCCTCACTGTTTTCTCCCGGAGGTCTCGCCAACCTCAAGCGTCCACCTCGCCCATATCGACTGGTCCCCATTGGCCAGCGCTCCTGACGTTAACTCTGCCTAATCTACCTCTCACGGCCTTCAACCATGCCTGTGACCTGTATGCACCCCTCAACTCTCCTAGGATAAAAAAACGGACTGCTGCATGGATAACTCCTGCACTGATCCAACAACAAAAAAAGAGAGATAACCTCTGGCACTTAGCTAATGACTCTGGTAGGCTTGCTGACAGACTAACCTACAGGACAGCCCGCAATCAATGCACCTCGTCAATCAAGCAGGCTAAAGCTAAATTCTACCAGGCTGCATTGACATCCTCCTGGGGCTCGTCCAGAGCCTTCTGGGACAACATTAAAGATTTAAATGGTAAGACCCGCTCTCCCCCTCCATCCCAGATTGTCATAAATGGGACTGTCTCGACTGACCCCACCTGTATCGCTGACTGCCTTAACAAAACCTTCACTGACTTAAGTGCCGTCCTCCCGGCCCACTTTTCAGACCCGGTTGCAAAACCCACCCACTCCCATTTCAGGCCACAATTCCTTCCGTATGATCTCACCCCACAATGCCAAACCTTTCTTAATAAAATCCCTCGCCTCTCAGAACCCTATCAATGACCCTCTTGACTTCAGGATACTTCACCTCGTGCTGGATGTCATGCTTACCCTGCTGACGCTTATCATTAACAAATCCCTATGCCTCGGCCAATTCCCTAAGGCCTGGAAGCAAGCTGAAGTAACCCCCATCCACAAGTCTGGGGACCGCACTCTGCCTAATAACTACAGGCCCATCTCCATCCTTCCCCCATCCAAAGCTTTAGAAAAATAGTGAACACACAGCTCTCGAATATCTTACTAACTACAACCTTCTTTGTCCAGAGCAACATGGTTTCCGCCCTGGCCTGCTGCGTCCACTGCCCTTCTGGAATTCTCCCACCACATTCACTCAGCACTTGACAAGGTCATCTCGCAGAGGCGGTCTTTATAGACCTGTCCAAGGCCTTCGACATGGTGTGCCACCCTGCTACTAAACTCCTTAGCGTACTGGGTCTCGCAGCCGACCCCTGAAGTGGTTCACAAGCTACCTACACAACAGGTCCCAAAGAGTCAAGCTAAATGGGACCCTCTCCCCCTACCTTCCTGTACACTCGGGGGTCCCCCAAGGCTCCATCCTTGGCCTGACCCTTTTCAGCCTATTCCTGAACACCCTCCCCAGCTCCTGTTCCAGTAAAATTTTACTCTATGCTGATGATGCTGTTATCCTTGCATCACACCCTGACCCACTCCCACTCCAAGTCATGCTGCAAAGCGCCTTCCTCCAAACCGAAAAGTGGTTCAATAATCACCGCTTAGTCCTGAACCTAAAGAAAACTAAGTCCATGCTATTCTCTCATTGGCAAAACAATGCCAGGGACTTTCCCCTCCACATCACCACCAGCATGCCCCTCCCTCTGGAGCAGGTCTTGTCCTACAAGTACCTGGGCATCACCTTTGACTCCGGCCTTACTTTCCATGCCCACCTTAAAGCTTTGGCATCTGCAATGAACTCCAGGATCGGTCTTCTCTACCGCCACAAAGACTGTCTCCCCGAACCCGCCTTAAAACTTGCCATCACCTCATCGGTATTATCACTGGCTGACTACGGACTCCCGGTTTATGCAGCTGCTGATGCCTCTGCCTTATCCAAAGTCCAGACCTCCATCAACAAAGCCTGTAGGCTCCTTACCGGTGCCCACAGCAGAACCCACACCTGCCTGCTATACTCCGCCACAAAAATACTCAATCTTGAGGAAAGACTGAAATATCAAACCTGCCTACTGGCCAAAAAATCCATGTCAGGTCTCTGCCCTGCTGGGGTCTCTGGACCTTTGCAGCGGGCTGCTAGATCCTGAACAACCCGATCTGCCATGCAGCCACCTTCAACATTCCCAGAACAAGGACCTCCCATTGCCAAAGATCTTTCCATCACCTAGCCCCGTCCTCGTTTAACTCCCTTCCTGAAACCATCTCCAAGATCCCAGGCATTGGCCGCTTCAAAATTGCCCTCTGCCAGCATATTATTGACAACCGATGCTGTAAATGTTTGTAGCTGCCCTGTGCCGGTCCTTTCTAACCTTTTCAAGCCCCTAGCCGTCCGGTCCTTTTAACTTTACATATTAGTTGTGACATGTTGTTAATTGAATAACGTATCTCCTGTTGTTTTACCAATGTTAGCACCTTACACGAGTTTTCTCCAGTACAGCTTCGCTGTCTGCACTCTCCAAATGTATATTTTATGTATCTAACCTGTCTGTCATCCCTGTCCTAACACCACTCTATTTGTCGTCTCCCCCACCTTTCTTGACGAGGTACCTTTGTAAACGAGTCTTTGACTCAAAGGTTGTAAAACTGATCTTACAATAAAATAAAAAAATAAAAAAAAAAGCTTGCCAATGAAGCATTTAAACCGATTGCTCAAAAGACTTGTTCCCTTCCTGGACAGATGCAGACCATCCTGCCAGTATAGGCTGGTGTCCCCCCAGGTGGAACCCCAGTCCTCAATGAAGCCAAACCCCTGTGCTCCACACCATTTTTTCAACCATTCATTAAACTGCATGGTGCAAAGTACCCTCACCTCACTCATGCCATTGACAGGCAGCACCTCAGAGAAGGATATTGTGTGTGCTACTTGTCTTAGGCCCCTCCCCAGTTCTACAAAGTCCTTCTGCACTGCTCTAATCTCATGATTAGCCAAGTCATTTGTCCCTAGGTGGACAATGACGTCCAGCTCAGATTCCGTGCAGTTGTTCTTGTGATCCTGAGGATGCGCTTCCTGTCTCTCAAGCCATGGCACCAGGCAGGCACCTTACTTCAGTTTTCCCTGCTCCCCCCAGTTCTATCCCCCTAATAATTGAGTCCCCCACCAGGAGCTGCTTCCTTTCCTTGCTGTGTCCTCTGCTTCCTTCCTGTGGGCCTCCCTTGTGACAGTTGTCTTCAGCCTCCTTAATCTCCTCTGTGGGTGCATCCATAGGGGAGCCATGCTCCCCCAGAATGGTGTATGGATTGTGGTGTGGAACAACTGACTGGGTGTGCCTCTATTCCACCATCCTCACCCTCCCTGAGCCCACTGTGGTCCAACTGCTGTGCTTTCTTCGCAGCCTCTGAGGTAGTGGTGGTGGCTCTGGTGCTCCCTGGATGGGGGAGGTTCCCTTCCTACTGTCCAGTGTGGCCTGGGGGAAGGTCCCTTACTACTGTCCAGTGTGGCCTGAAGACGGGCAACTTCCTCCCTCAGGGCAGAGAGTTGTCTGCAACTAGGGCAGCATCTCAGCCTCCAGAAAGACTCCCGGAAGACTGCTGCCCCACAGCCATTACATTGCACTACTTCCCACATTTTTGTGTGTGTGTGTTATTGGTTTGTAATATAAAAATATATATATATATATATATAATATAGATATATATATATATATATATTTATATTATACAATGTGTATGCTTATATTGTCAGTGCAGTGTGCTAGAGAGATATGACAGTGATATGCACCTTGCACTCTTTGAGGAAATGATGTCAGAACCCCAGGTATAAAGGAACTATTTCCAGGGGTGGGTGGAGTGAGGGTGGGAAGGGGTTGGGCCTAAACTGTGCCCTCACAAAACAATCAGCTAAAAGCTCTGACCCACTCCTGCAATGAGTGCCTTCCTGTCAGCAAGATGCCCTACACAACAATTTGACAGAGAAAATACCCTGCTAATCAAACAGAAAAATCCACACATCCAAGTCAGACACAGGTAAACCTCCCCAGCCCCAAAACAGGCCTGGTGGTTTGTGCTCTGAAAGCTGTCAGCCCCAAAACAAGTCAGCTGTGCTTTAAACTCTTCCTGCACTGAAAATGTTAAGAATTGTAACAAACAAATGTAAACCTAGATCCACCTCCCTCTGTTGCTTGAAAGACTATCTTTTCCTGTTTCACACTGCAGGTTTTTCTATGACCACTCCTTAACCACAGTAACTTTGTTAAAAATAGTTTATCACAAACTCCTACGCACCAGTAAATTATTTAAAAATAGTTTGTCCCAAAATCCTAGTAGTCAATCCAGCTACCCCCAAGGGACAACCAAAACACAGTATTCAAACACTTATGAAGTTACTTCCAAGATAAGCAGAGTTTGCAAGTTTCTTTTTCAACTCCTCAGCCACCTGTAATTCATTTAAAAATAGTTTAACTGTCAGAAAATCCTAGTAGACAATCTAGCTACCTCCAAGGACCTACCTAAATGCAGTATTTAAATCCTTCTGAAGTTACTAACAAGATAAACAGAGTTTGCAAGCCCCTTCTTGGTTAAACACTAAATAAATATGTGAATAAAAAGCAATTACCAAGGGTAGTTAGTTTCACCTCCCACACATTTGTTGCAGATATCAAGTGCAATATAGAATTTCTCACACAGCTCGCAGTTGAATAAAGAAGTAGTGTCCTTCCAGCTCCAGAAAATGTGCTTTGTGTTACAATTCAGAAAAGCAAACTTTGAAGAGATGAGATGCAGCTTGTCCAAATGGAACTGTAAATTGGAATTTAAGAACAGATTCCTACAAGAAAAATGGGAAATCTTGGTTAATAAGTTAACAAAAGAAACAAGCAAAAATATCCCCCTCAAATCAAAGCAAGGAAGAAACAGTAGATCACCATGTTGGCTAACCCCTAACCTAAAGAGATTAATTAACAAGAAAAATAAAGCTTACAAAATTACTAGACATAATGTCAATATTAGAAGTTGGAATAAATATAAATATTTTGCTAAGAGGGTTAAGAAAGAAATAAAGAAGGCTAAATCGAGATATGAGTTTAATTTAGCAACAAAAGCAAAGGACAACTACAAATCCTTTTATACATTCATAAATAAATAATAAAAAAACAGACTCAGACCACAATTGGACCACTTATGAACAAAGAGGGAAAATTAGAACAAGATATAAAGGAAATGGCAAATATTCAAAACACATGCTTCTCATCAGTCTTTAACAAAAAAACAAAATATAACATTACCAAATGATCATGGGGAACAAACAAAGAGCCACATTAAAATAGAACAAGATAAGGTAATAACTAGATTAAAAAAAATTAACCCAAACAAATCCACCGGACCTGACGGACTCCTTCCTAAAGTTATTTTGGAGGTAGCAGAAGAAATTGCTTCCACCTTATAACACATCTTTCAGTCATCTATTAATGACAGTACAGTATTGGATGTGTGGAGAGATGCGACAGTGATTCCACTGTATAAAAAAGGCCATAAATCAGACCCGGCCAACTATCGACCAGTCAGTTTAACATCAATACTATGTAAAATACTAGAGGGCATCTTGAAAGACTACATTCTCAGCCATATAGAAAGAGAGAACATGGGGGACCAAACAAAGCATGGGTTCACAAAAGGAAGATCTTGCAGACCAACATGCTCAGTTTCTATGAGAGAGCTAGCAAGGAACTGGTTGGGGAGAATCAGTGGATGTGGTGTTTTTTTGATTTTTCAAATGCATTCAATAAACTTCCACATTTACAACTAGTAGAAATCCTCACAAAGATGAGGCTAGAGAAAAATATAGTCAGCTGGATACATTCATGGATATCAAATAGGAAACAGAGAGTATGTATAAAAGGGGTGTGTTCAAAATGGGCAGATGTGATGAGTGGGTTCCCTCAAGGATCAGTTTTAGGGCCTAGTCTCTTTAATATATATGTTACAGCTATAGAGTACGAACACAAAAATATATGGCTCACCAAATTTGCTGATGATTGTAGGATGGGAGCAATAATAAAAGACACCGAGGGTGTGCATCAGCTCCAAACTACCCTTGATTACATACATAAATGGACAGTTAAAAATAAATTGCATCTCAATAAAGACAAATGCGCCATAATGCACATGGGGAGAAAAAATCCTAAAAATGCATACAATCTAAATAATACTTTCCTAAAAGACGTAATGGAGGAAAAAGATTTGGGAATCATAATTACACAAGATTTATAATTTAAGACACATTATATTAAGATAATAAAGAAAGCAAATGGAGTGCTCAACTGCATATTAAGGCACATATCAAGTAGAGAAAGGCAGGTGTTGTTGCCATTGTATAACACCCTCTTGAGACCGAACTTGGAGTATTGTGCCCAGCTATGGTCTCCATACAAGAAGGGAGAAACAGATAAAATAACGAGAGTTACAAGGAGAGCTACTAAATCCATCAGAGGGCTCAAACATAAAACGTATGGCATCAGAATGGAGGAACTAAACTTATTTTCATTAGAATATTAGATAACTTAGGGGATCTGTGTTTGCTGTTTAAAGCTCTCACAGATAGTAGCTTATGGGAAAATCTGGGCCTAGAGTTTAGAGAGCAGAATTACAACACCTGAGTACATCCGCTCCAGTTAAAAGCAAATAGGTGCAATACAAAAAACAGACAAAACTGGTATAGTCAAAGGGCGGTACCAATTTGGAATGGACTTCCCCTAAAGGTGGTTGGAAGCACATCAATGAATATGTTCAAGACCAAATTGGACAAACATTTTAGAGGGAAATAAACATTGGGAAACTAAAAGAGCATTATAGATGCAAGTCTCATGGCTCTGAAATTACCTATGATACCCATGATGCAGAGCTACCACTCTAGAAATCTTATTGCTCAATCCCATAAAGCCAGTTCATCGTAGCCAAGAGAAATTGTATGAGTAAAAAGTATTAGCAGGAAGCAGCAGCAGATGTGACATCTAGATTTAGGAATAGAGGATACTCTGAACAAACCATTTGTAATGCAAAACCCAGAAGAGATTTGAAAGGCAAGTAACAAGTAGGAAGGGGTGATGAAAAAGGGAGGAGAAGAAGGGTAAAATACTATTCAGTACAGCTTATAGTGATACAAACTGCTAGAACAGTTTTTGCACAACCCCCAGTAGTGGTACCTAAGATAAACAGGTCCACGGGGGACAAAGTTATGCAGACAGGACATAAGATTCTGGAAAGGAGAAAAGGCAATCATTTTCCAGCTGACGTAAAGATAAATGGTAACTATCATGTGGTCATTGCACACATTGCCATAACACTTTTAGGATGAAAAGGGTAACAAATTTATCAAGAAATGAGGATGTTGCCAGTCCAGTGGCACTGAGGGTTGAGGCACTGGATACCACACCTTGCGCCATGCTGGTGACCAGGGTTCAGTAATGGATTCTGGTCATTTAGGGGTTGACTGGGGAGGCAAGGATTGAGCATCCAGAGGACTGCACTCCTTCCTCGGGAAGGGGGTTCATGCTGTGTGCGTCACACAAGAGGGGTTCAGCCCATGCCCAGGGTGCTTGGCTGCATCAGAAGAGGTGGATACAGCTGCTGCACCCATTGCACTGGAGTGGACATGGGGGAGAAAACGAAGGAAAAATACTGGCACCCGGCAGGACCCATGATGGCCCTGATGGGCCAGAGGACGTACCCCTGCGGGGGGAGGAGGTTGTAGCCCCTGCCAAGTCTGCGGCAGTGGTGACAAATAATTTTGAGATAAAAAAAAAATGAGGACGTTGCAATAAGAGACTATATTAACTGTCAAACATCAGAGGTTATTTATATGTTAACATGCCCTAGTGACAATGTTAATAAAGAGAAGACTGCTACAGCTTTAGAACCATACATTGAAGATCATAAAAGTTATATTTAATGCCGTGATGTTACCTCTCACCTTCTAGACACTGTACTGCACAAAATCATAAATTGCTGGCACTGAGATTTATGGGGCTAGAAAGAGCGATAAGAAATAAGAGAGGGGGATACTTTGAATGAAGACTTCTTAACAGGCCTATTATACTGACACGTTTCAGGCTACAGATCCTAGTATGGGTTAAACAACACTATACTCTGGTTACTGATCATTTAAGGAGAAGGTTTCCTCATGCCTTTATTCTGCTTACTTGTGTAGTTGGTTGGCATGAACACTGATTGCCTCTATTGCATCTTCTGGATTTCATCAGGATTTAAATGTAAGTGAAGGTACTTAAGTCTGGTGTGAAAACTTGCTTTACTCTATTGCAAAGGTCATAACCTAACTCATGTAAGAAATCCTGGAACTGTATGATATTTTGGTGCTAAAGCCTGGAGTAGTTATATTGAATTAGTCAGTGCTGTTGCTGTCATCTGCAGTCCCTATGTTTATATCTTATGCTGGCCAAGGAACTTTTCAAGGCACAGTAAATACCCTGCTGTTTTCTATAGTTTAAAGTGTATCTCAGAAAAAAATGCTTTTAGAGAATATGGGGACTTTATAAGACCTGTAACAGAACAGAATGCAAGTATAACTTCTTCTGGCTTGTGGAGGTATGCATCAACTCCCATGATGCCTTGCATGAGTGGGGTCATGACCTTTGCAATAGAGACAAACAGGTAAAACAGAGTGGAACAACCTCATTTATATTTAAATTAGAAATAAATTAGGGGGATGCAAGAGTAGGAAACATTGTTCATGCCTAGAAACTCCATAGGTATACAGAAAATAGGTAGACTTTCCCTTTAATGTTTTTTTTTTAGATAGATACTTGTAGGACAGTTACCACATAACCTCCCTAACCCACCCTTTCTTATCATTTACCACAATCTGCCTTTTCACCCCCCCCCCCAACATGGGCTTTCATTATGAGTTCCTTAGCAATAACAGGAATCTCTTCCTTACAGATTTCCTGCATCTTTTCCTCTGCATTACCTGTACATTACCAACATCCTTTCCAAATGGGGTTCCTTTGGGTATGTATAGGGAAATGTGAAAATGCATTTTGTAATGTTTTTTTAGTTGCCAATGCATTGATTTAATAAGTAAATCATATATCCTCTTTAGGACTGGAGAGTGCCCAGCAAAAATAAATAGTAGGGATCACCAACTACACATAACAAGCATTTGTCAATGCCGAACGTTCGCTTGCAGGTATTTGCAGTGGTGTTTTGCATGTATGGTGCTTTACCCTAATGCCCTGTGCGATTGCTGGTATTTGCACAATAAATTTTCAGCATGACCTTTTTGTTACCCCCATTGTGCGCTACATAGGCAGAAACACGTTTTGGGTAGGATGTGAAAAATGACAGCTGTACTGCTCATAAGGAACTGTGATAAAATGGCAATGTTGAAAATCTGGAGTGGAAATATTGAAAATTCGCAAACCTACGAGCGTGCATGAGAACTGTGCAATGCACGCTCATAAAACAGTCATTGTCAGGAATTTTTTCACCAGATTGTCAACATTGGCATTTTAAAACCTCTGCTAATGAACAGTGTCACTGTGATTGTCTTACTGTGTGCCATACATTGATTTACCACCGACTGCTCCATTGTGTGCACTACATGGGCGGAAACATGTTTTGGGCAGGATGTGAAAAATTACAGCTGTACAGTACTCATAAGGAGGTGTGGTAAAATGGCAATGTTGAAAATCTGGAATGAAAATATTGAAAATTTGCAAACTTACAAGCATGCGTAGGAACTGCACTAGCGTCGCTATAAAACAGTTATTTTAGGAATTTGTTCACAGATTTTCAACATAGCCATTTTAAGATCTCTGCTCATGAACAGTGACACTGTGATTTTCTTAATATGTCCCATACACTGAGTTCACACAGCTGACTGTGCCATTAATGCGCTACATGGGCAGAAACATGTTTTGGGCAAGATGTGAAAAATGACAGCTGCACTGCTCATAAGGGAGTGTGGTAAAATGGCAATGTTGAAAATGTGGGTGAAAATATAGAAAATTCGCAAACTTACGAGCCTGCATAGGAACTGCGCAATGAACACTCGTAAAACAGTCATTTTTAGGAATTTTGTCACCAAATTTTCAACACAGCCATTTTAAGACCTCTGCTCATGAACGGTGTCACTGTGATTTTCTTAATGTGTCCTATACATTGAGTTTGCACGGACTGCGTCATTGTGCGCTACATGGGTGGAAACATGTTTTGGGCAGGATGTGAAAAATGACAGCTGTACTGCTCATGAGAAGGTGTGGTAAAATGGCAATGTTGAAAATCTGGAGTGAAAATATTGAAAATTCGCAAACTTACAAGCGTGCATAGGAACTGCGCAACGCAGACTCGCAAAACAGTCATTTTTAGGAATTTTTTCACAAAATTTTAACACAGCCATTTTAAGACCTCTGCCCATGATCAGTGTCACTGTGATTTTCTTAATGTGTCCCATACATTGATTTTGCACCGACTGCGCCATTATGCGCTACATGGTCGGAAACACATTTTGGGTGAGATGTGAAAAATGACAGCTGTACTACTCATAAGAAGGTGTGGTAAAATGGCAATGTTGAAAATCTGGAGTGGAAATATTGAAAATTCGCAAACCTATGAGCGTGCGTAGGAACTGCGCAACACATGCTCGTAAAACAGTCATTTTTAGGAATTTTTTCACCAAATTTTCAACATAGCCATTTTAAGACCTCTGCTCATGAACAGTGTCACTGTGATTTTCTTAATGTGTCCCATACATTGATTTCACACCGACTGCACCATAGTGCGCTACATGGCGGAAACACGTTTTGGGCAGGATGTGAAAAATGACAGCTATACTGCTCATAAGGAGGTGTGGTAAAATGGCAATGTTGAAAATCTGGAGTGAAAATATTGAAAATTCACGAACTTACGAGCCTGAGTAGGAACTGTGCAGCACACGCTCGTAAAACAGTCATTTTTTGGAATTTTTGCACCAAATTTTCAACATGGGGTTTTGGGACCTTCTCATGAATGATGTCACTATCATGCGTGGTATTTGGGCCCAAAGGGTGATTTCATGCAGTGACTGCGCGGTGACTGTGAATCACCCTTCAGGCCAATATCTCCAATGCAGTGACATCATTCATGAAAAAGTCTAAAAAACCATATTAGTGGTGCAAAATCAGAATATACCTGAGATATACAATAAAGTTGAAAACCCCCTATCTAGCACACATTATACAGCTTACAGGATTTCCTCAGTTAGTGGTGGCTTTGAAGAGCGCAGATGTGTTCCCGGTCCACTGAAGATCGTCGCACCAAGCCCGAGGTAAGTATGGGGTGAGGGTGTGGGAGGCTGGGTGCACAGTGGGTGGGTGTGGGTTGTGGGGGGACTGGGAGACTAAGTGGGACCGTTTTTTCTTTACAGGTTTAAAAAAAAAAAAGGACTACGTGGGACATTTGCCACACTGGGGTGGGCTCCCAGCATGGCAGAAGATGGCTGGGGGGCGAGGAGCCAATGGAGGATTGGGCACCCGTCAGCAAAAAAAAAATGGACATTGCCATGCTGGGTGGCTCCCAGCGAGGCAGAAGGATGGCTGGGGGGCCGTGGAGCCGACAGGGATTGGGCACCCGTCAGCAAACAATGTTTGCCACACTGGGTGGGATCCCAGCATGGCACCAAAGCTTTGGGGGTGGTGTGATGCGGGGAGCACGTGACATGAGGGGGTGGTGGAGCGGTGCTGGTTATGACAGCGGTGGTTTCTTTGAAGCAGAAGACCACTGCTGTCATACAGAGCTCCTGCACCCATTGGTGCAGGACCGCCACGCCTGCTCAACAGAGCACTGGATTGCAAGGGAGAGGCACACCTCCAAAGTGTACTACCCTCCCAAAACATTCCTTGCGCATGCGCGCAAGCGAACGTAAAAAGTGGACATATACAAAATTGTGGTGCAATTTTTGGCACTATCAGGCTTTAGCTTGCAAGCCGCTAATGTCATCTTCATGCATGTTATTCTCTGCCTTTAGTAAATTGGAAGGTTACATTCAGTCTGAGTGATTCTGCTGCATGAAGTCAATGATAACATCAGTCTTAGGGCTTTTAGTCTTGGCACAGTGTTTGAGACATACAAAAATCTGGCTTTGATTCCCAGTGTCGATTTATTTACTTTCTCACCATTATTTATGCACTGTTGAATGAGACAAATGTTAGATGTCATTTCTAATATTAATGGCAGAGTTTCAGCAAGGTTTAAAGATATTTTTAGAACATTAAACTTTTACTTATATGTTGCAGTAAACTTAATTAATTCTGGCTGAGACTTTGATGCTTGTCTAGGTTTCAGTGCAACTTGGTGGGAAGCATTACTTCAAGTCAGAAAGGGGAGATTTGAGGAGTTTAATGATTGGCTAAGAAACTGGTGCAAAGTGGAAGGGTTCAGTTGTATTGGAGGTTGGGGTGAAAAGAGCTTGGACAAGAGCTATATTCAACAGATAGGCTACACCTTAATTATGAGAGATCAAAAGTACTCAGAGACAAGCTGAGTGAATATATGGAAAAAGAGCTGAGTTTAAACTGCTGAGTGTGAAGAAGTAGGCCAGAAGGCACAGAAATCTCGAGACAGGGAGGTCTGTCGACATCTTCCCACACAGGAAGTATCAGTCAGGAGGGAGGGAGTAAGGACAAGGGAGAGCATCTATGTACAAGGGGTGATGGGGGAGTATAGAGGATAGACAGATGAAGAAAGATACAGGAACTAAGTAGTGGGACACAAAGTCAAGGTGTAGGGTGGTGTCACTCAGTGCTCACAGTCTTGGTAACAGGACAGCGGACATGCAGACCCTCTTAGTGGAAGGTAAAGTAGACACAGCAGCAGTTACTGAGACCTGGGCTACAGCACACTATGACTGGGACCTCTCAATCCCAGGGTACAAGCTGTATAGAAGAGACAGAGTGTTAGGCAAAGGGGCAAGGTGGTGGCATGCAGCAGGGAAGGAATAATATGCACTAGGGAAGAGGATGATGAGAGGAAAGTGGAATCACAATGTAACCAGGTCCAGACCAACAGAGGGATGAAGGTCAGGTTGGAGGTAGCCTAAAGACTGCCCAACCAGGAGGAAGATTTTGTCAAGGAACTACTGTATGTAAGAAATTACTAGAAACAGCAGGAAAAGAGGAGTTGGTAGTAGTGGGAGAGTTTAATCTGCCTAAGGTGGACTGAAACATGACAGCCATGTCCCATGCCAGGAGTTAAGTGATCCTGGATACGATACAAGGATGGTTCATGACCCAGTGAGTTACAGGGCTTACCAGGAGGGGCTATCCTTGATCTGGTGTTCAGAATGGGTGGTGGTCAGAATGGTGGTCAGAATGGCAATCATGTACATGAGATAATGGTCAAGTAACCCCTGAGATGTAATGACCACAGCATAGTATCATTCAGCTTGGACATAGGAAGGGAACATTTTTCCACCAAGACCAAAACCCTAGATTTCAAGAGATCAGATTTCTGGAAAATGTAGTAGGTGCTAAGGGAGAAACTAGAAGGCATTATTATGCACATGGGTGGGCAAACAGTGGGCCATCATCAGGGATGCAATGCTTGCAGCCACAGCAGAGTTTACCAAGATAAGTAGGAAGAAATCAATGGCCAAAGCACCCATCTGGTTCAACTCTGAGGTTGCCAGGGTGGTAATATACAAGAGAGTGGCCTACAAGAGATGCAAGAGGACTGGAAGTGCAGTGGATATGGAAGAATACCTGAGGTTATCTAAAGTGGCTGGCAAGGAGGTGCAGTAGACAAAGGTACAGAAGGAACTGCAAAAAGTGGAAGGAATTAAGAACGGGGAAAAAGTCTCCTTTTTCTACATAAGTGAGAAGAGGGACAGGAAAGACCGGATAGTCAAGCTGAGGAAGGAAGATGGATGGTTCGAGGAAGAAGTGAACAAGGTGGAGGTACTACATGAGTACTTCTACTCTGTCTTTACTATGAAAAATATGGGCCTGTACCACCTGTGGTGAGAAGGGAGGAGGGGCAAGAGAAGTGGTAATCGAGGTGGATAAAATGAGGGAGATGCTACTAACACTGAAAACAGACAAGTCCCCAGGACTGAACGGCATACACCTAATGGTACTGAATGAACTAGCAGAGGAGCTTGTGGGGCCACTGGTGAACCTCTACACTCGACCCCTGGAGTCTGGAGTGGTGCCACAGGACTGAAAATTGGCACATATGGTGCCTATCCACAAGAGCAGAGCCAGGGATGATCCAGGGAACTATAGGCTGATCAGTCTGATATCAATCATGTGCAAACACATTGAGACCAGACTCAAGGAGAGGTTGGTAAGGTACATAGAGGTGAATGGTCTCCAGGACAAGAGAAAACATGAGTTTGTGGAAGGAAGGAAGGTCTTGTCAGATGAACTTCATTGACATTTTCAACTGGGTCACCAGGGCGGTGGATGGGGACAAAGTGGTGAACATCATTTACCTGGACTTTAGCAAAGCCTTTGATTCTGTACCGCATGGGATGCTAATCAGCAAGCTGAAGGATCTTGGAGTCGGGGACAAAATGACAAGGTGGGTAGAAAGCTGGCTAAGGGACAGAACCCAGAAGCTGGTGGTGGGGAGTGAGTTGTCCAGTGCCAAGAAGGTTACCAGTGGGGTCCCACAGGGATTGGTGTTGGGGCCAGTGTTATTCAATGTCTTCATAAATGACATTGGGGAAGTCATTAAGGGCAAGATGTGCCTGTTTGTGGAATGACATCAAACTCTGTGGAAGGGTGGACACAGCTGAAGGGATACAGAACCCATGGGAATACCTCAGGAAACTAGAGAGATGGTCAGGGATCTGGCAGTTTGGCTTCAATGCTAAGAAATGTAAAGTGATGCAGATTGGGACCAGAAATCCTTGGACTGAGTATTACCTTGGGGAGGGGGATCAATATATCAGCTATGAAGGAAGAAAAATATGTGAGGGTGGTGATTACCAGTGACCTGAAACACTCCTTGCAATACAAAAAGGCAGCAGCGAAGGCAAACATGATGTTGGGGTGTATACCCAGGGGCTTCAGCAGCAGGCTGAGAGAGGTCAAACTGCCCTTGTACAGGTCACTGGTGAGACCTCATTTAGAGTATTGTGTAAGGTACTGGAGCCCATATCATAAAAAGGACATCAGCTTGATAGACAGGGTCTAAAGAAGGACAACCAAGATGATTAATGAACAGCAAAGGAAGTCTTACGAACAGAGGCTGGGAGTACTGAGATAGTACTCCCTAGAAAAGAGAAGAGAGAGAAGGGACATGATAGAGACCTTTAAATACCTGAAGGGAATAAATAGGGTAGATAAAGGAGGTCTCCAAGAGCTAAGAGAGAATAGAACCATGAGGGGGAACAGCTTGAAATTGGTGGGCGGTGGGGGTTAGGAGGGATGTCAGGAAACATTATTTCACAGAGAGGGTGGTGGACATATGGAATGCACTGCCAGAAGAGGTGATCTCAGAGAAGATGGTGGGTGGCTTTAGGAGGGCCTGGGAAAGGTGTAAACCTAGGGGAACCCAGGGGCCCATGGGGGGTTATAATGTGAAGGTTGATGGGGGCGGATTCAGAATCAATGTTGTAAGCCAGGGACACTGCAGTACTAATGAGCAGACTCGTTAGACCAATGTGGCTTTCTTCTGCTGGCTTGTTCATATGTTTGTATGTTCATAAGTAGGCAGAGACCGCATTACTAAACTCTACTTCAGCTGTGTAAGGGGAGAGTTCAGCACTCTACGCAGGATGTTATTTTTCATGGCATGCATTTATTTTCTAGAAACTCTCTGTCTCACCGTGTAGAACAATGGCACAGTAGCAGAGCACCAGGATACTATTTGGGAGGGGGCATGGGTTTAATTAACAATTGGAACATTGTTTATTCTCAGTACAATGTATGTTGTTACCATAAACCTCTCTCTAAAAACCTTCTGGATCTCCATGTGGAATTATAGCACAGTGGTAGACACCAGGACAGTATTTGGGATAGGGCCTTCGTTCAAGTTTCCCATCAATAATATTTATTTTTCTTCTTTGCTATACTTTATGTGGATAACATGCATTTCTCTCTAGAATCATTTTGTTTCACCATGTGGGATAATATCACACTGGCACAGCAACAGGACTATATTTGGGAGAGGGCTTTTTTTTGACTCCCAACTGTGAATACTTTTTCTTTCTCACAACAGTTTATGTTATTAACATGCACCTCTCTTTCGAAACCTTCTGTCTCACCATGTGGAATGAGATCACAGTGACACAGTGGCAAAGCACCAGAACACTAGCTGGGATGGGGATTGGATTTGATTCCCAGTTCTGAACATTTTTGTTCTCACTAACACTGATGAAGCACCCAGATATATGCACACCTTGTTGGTGAAAGTGGGGAGGCTGCTGCAATTTACACCATTTCCAAACATTACAATAAAGGTATTTATGCACTTTATCATGTGCTATGCCTCTTTTACTGTGTGCTATTCTGGAGTGCTGCATTTTCTAGAAAGGACTTCTCTCCAGACTCTTTGGGCCTGATTCTCAAAGGCATGGAAAAGTCACGCTATAGGTGACTTGTGCACTGGGGACCCTGCACCTGATTCTCTATTGGACAGGGTCCCAGTGGCTACATCCTCTGACTTTTGCAAAACAAGTGGTGTGCCAAAGGCAGGACACATCTGAAAAGGGTGCCTCTAGCATGCCACAATGCCCATGAACAGGGTACAAGCACAACCCCCAGCTCTGAACCTGCAATTATTCATAACCCCCCCACACCAGCCCCGATCACCAAATGTAAGAACTAGGCCCATCTGGGTTATGGCCCCCCCAGCCCCTGTCCCTAATCCCCAATCCCTGAATCTGTTTTTCCCTTTTGTTCTGCTAATATAGACATAGTCATTTATTTATGTTATTTACAGTAGCCCTGGTGGTCTAGTGGCCCCCAACCCCCCATCTGGCAGTGCCAGACCACCCCTCTCCCTCTGACCCATACCCAGCCGGTGACTGGCAAAGCCCATCTCTCACCACCATGGCCAGCCACCAACTGAGGCCTGTATGTATGTGTACTATATATAGTACACGCCCGGTGACTGACAGCAGCTGTCACTCACTGACCACATACTAGTTACAGTACGCACTCATACAGAGCTCAGTTGGTGTCTGGCTGCAGTTGTAAGAGGTGGGCAGTGCCAGACACTGTATGGATATAGGTTGGGGGAGTGGGGTGGTCTGGCACTGCCAGGTAGGGGGGCAGAGGCCACTAGACCAGCAGAGCAGCTGTAAATAACATACTTAAACAAATATGTCTATATTAGCAGGACAGATGGGAGACAGATTCAGGGATCAGGGACCGGGGCTGGGGGTGGGGTGATAGCCCAGAGGAGCTTAAGTCTTACATTTGGAGATCAGGGCAGGGGGTGTATATGAATAATTGCAGGAGAAGAGGGTTGTGGGGTGTTTATGAATAACTGCAGGGACTGGGGCTTGGTGGGGAGTCTGCTAGCCCACAAGGGCTTAATTATGGCATATATTGGGAATCAGTAATGGGGGGTTGTGTGTCATGGTGAGGGGGCTGTATGGCTGGCATTTAATTGCAGCACATTGGCACAGCCCCAGTGGACAGCAAAATGTACTTACACCAGCTCATAGCTGGTGTAACTGTACTTTGACAGGTACTCCGGAGGTTGTTTGGTAATGCCAAATCAGTGGTTCTGGCAGCCATCCTTTGGGAATAGGACACTGCTGCTGCTGTAATCTCCCCTTGTGCCATGTCACAGCCAAGCCAAGTTAGCCCCTTTTGGCACTTGCAGCCTGCGCTTGCTGCAGGCTGTCTTTTGGAATAGCATTTGACATATCTTTCTACACCAGGTGCCACTTGCATCAGTAATGTTTGGCGCATGCACATTGTGTACCTCTAAGGATTTTGAGAATCAGGCCCTTTTTGTCTCACATGTGGAACAATAGTATACTAGCAGAGCACCAGAATAGTAACTGGGAGGGGGCTTGGGTTTAATACCCAGTCTGATTTTTTTTTTCTTTCTTTCTCACTACAATTTATGTTGCAGTATGCACCTGTTTCAAGAAACCTTTCTCACCATGTGGAATGAGAGCACAGTGGCAGAGCACCAGGGCAATAGTTGGGGGGGGTTGGATTTGATTCCCAGTTAACATTTTTTCTTTGTTATTACCGTGTATGCTGTTAGCATACATCTTTCTCTAGAAATCTTCTGTCTCACCATGTGGAATGATATCACAGTGGCAGAGCACCAGGACAGTAGCTGGGAATGGACCTGGGTTCAAATCCCAGTCTGTAACATTTTTGTTTTTCTTTTTCACTACCATTTTTGTTGCTAGCATGCATCTCTGTATTTAAAGCTTTTGTCTTACCATGTGGTATGGACAGTCATTTTGAGGGGGTCTTGGTTTTATTCACAATGGCAAACATTGTTTCTTTTCTCACCAGAATTTATATTTTAGCTTGCATCTTTCTCTGGAAACCTTCTGCCACTCCATCTGGAATGATAGCACAGTGGCAGAGCGCCAAGACAATTTGGGAAGGGGGAGGGCTTGTTTCTGGTCCCAGTTGTAAAAAACATTTTCTTTCTACACTACAATTTATGCTGTTAGCATGTACCTCTTCATAAAAACCTGTTTCACTAAGTGGAATGACAGAAGAGTGGCAGAGCACCATGACAGTAGTTGGGAGGGCTCCTGGGTTGGATTCCCAGTGGTTATTTCACTACAATTTGTGTTGTTTGCATGCATTGATTGTATGAGAGAAATTGTTGAATGTCATCACTGATTTCACTGATAGGTCTTTCAGGGCTTGGGGTAGGATTTAAGAACATGGACTAGTTACTTACCCAGGAGTGATCAGCATGGAAAATGTTACTGTCACACTTCATTGAGATTAATCAATCACAAGAAGGAGTAGTGGAGACTCATCAGTCACAGCTCATAATATTTTTTTTTTTTCACAAAGGAAACTGCTGATCAGGCTACAAGTTCAGAGTTTGTGTATTGTGTGCAGTATTGAATGCTTGTTAAGTTTTTAGACATATACATGTGTTTGTGTGCTTGTATGTGTCTTTATAGTGCAGCATCTGTGTGTACATTGTTTAGCATGCATATATATCTTTTACTGTGTAAAAATTATATGTGCATGCCCTGATACCACTCAGTACCAGTGATGTTTTGATTAAGATATATATTTTTTTAAGTCTGGTAACTTTTTTTTTTTTTTGGCACTTTGTAAGCTCTTGAACTTTTTTGCCACTAGACGATTGCAGTGATTACTGTTTCCTATTTGGTTTCCAAGCAGTATGAAGTGGGGTCTGGTAACCAGTGGTACAGTCCTCTGACAAAGTGTATTTGTGAGAAATGTTAGGTTAGCTTCCTGTGTGGCATTATTCATCTTCAGCATTATTAGATATTTCATACCTGCTGTGTTTCCACAAATAAAGAAGACATGGAATTATACATTCAGTTTCAGAATGCTTATTTGCCTTGGATGACATGAGTGCCAATTCTCTTCCAGTTCAAAATGTCAGGTATGAATGTGCTATTTCATATAATATACAATGTTGCTTTATAACTGCAGGATAAATGTAGCATGTATCTGCTTGTCAAAAAAATAATAATACCCAATTATTCACAGTTTGTGTTTTTTTTTTTTTCCATTTTAACAGCTTGTTTCTGCAGAGGCCATATTTTGGATGTCCACTATAATGGGGAAGGTACTTGAGGACATACGTTAGCCTAACATCTATTGTGGACAAGGTAATTAAGGCCATACCAAGGGAAATACTCATAGAGCTTCTCAAAATGGATTGCAGGGTAATAGGCAGCATGTGTTCACCAGGAGGTAGCCTTATCAGATGAACCTGATAGAGATCTTCAATGGAGTGACTAGAGTGGCTGGCAATGGGCAGGCAGCTGACATACTGTAGCTGGACATTAGTAAAGCTTTTTACTCAGTCCCTAACTGGCGACTGGTCAGAAATTTAGGGACCAGTGCATGGAAAATAGTATAATTTAATAGAATGGTGGCCGAGGTGGTAGAGGACACATAGGATAAGGATAAATTGATCATTCTCAGATGTTAAAGAGATAATGAGTGAGGTGCAGTAGGGCAAGCCACTTTGATATATTCATATGTTACACAGTTGGGGACATACAGGGCAAGATCTTCAGCTTTGTGGATGATACCAAGATCAGCATAAAATGGGGCACCAAGGATGGAATTAGGGCACTAAGGGAAGACCTGGGCAGGCATGTAAAATGTTAAAGATCTAGTATCAGAGTTTAACACAAACATCAAAGTGATGCACATTGGGAAAAAGAAGACAACAAAGTATGCAATGGAAAGAGTGGAATTCTGAAACACAGCTGAAAAAAATGATTAAGGGGTAATAATATCAGAGAATCTGAATCCCACAGTGCAGTTCAGCAAGCAAGTAGGAAAGCATGCATGATGCTGTGGTGTATAGATGGGAACCAGCAGCATAAGCCATAAGGCAATCCTTCCACTATACAGATCACTGGTGCACCCACAGCTGGAGTACTGTGCAAGGTTCTGGAGTCCATATCTACATAAGAATCATGACAGGATTGAGGTGGTGCAGTGAGAAGAGATCAAAATGACCCAGGGTATGATGAAAAAGATGCATGAGGAGAGACTTCATGACATCTACATGTACACACTGGAAGTTGGGGCATGAGAGAAACATACAGAAACACCTGCACAGGTTCAACAGGGTGGCATTCAAAGACATATTCATCCTTACTATGGCTACAGGCACACAAGGGAATTCACTAAAAGTGGTGGGGGAAGATTCAGAAAGGATGTCCACAAGCATTGTGTTTTTACCAAAAAGGGTGCTGGACAAGTGGGACAGACTGCCAGAGGTTGTGGTGATTGCCAAACAGTGTGGAGGTTTCAAAGTAAGGTGGATAATTTTTGCCATAGTAAGAGACCAGTCAGAAAATGTAAGGGGGGGGGAGAGGGCCACTTGGGCCTTTATAAGGCTGTTAGGTAGGGTGGGCAGTCTGGATTAGCCACTGGGCCTTTATTTGCCAAAATGTTCTATGTTTCTATGGAGCATTTTAAATATGTAGATCTCCAAAATGGCACAAACATCACATGTTTCTAACTTGTCAGCAATCAGAACTGCACACAGAAATTTAACAAGTTTAACTGATGGTCATCATTGTGATTATCACTTGAGACATCAAACCATTTTGATTGCATAACTAATATAATCTCAGTTGATTAACAAGCTATAATACCTAAAAGGGTGGGCAGTATTGGGCTATATCAAACCATCTAGAGGTGTAATGAGGCCTGAAGGAACAGATGGAGGGCCTCATAACCCTTGGAAGGTCTGGTATAGCACATTACACCCACCCTGGAGGGTGTTCATGTGCTTAGAAAATGGGTTACAGGTGACAGGTTTTAAAAACAACAAAAAAAGTAAAAAAACTAAATTAAAAATAAATTGTGAATCATTTTTCTTTTTTTTATTGTAAAGTATTTCCTCCACTTTTATATGTGCCAGTAAGGGGCATGTCTGTGGGATCTGCTGTATCTATAACTGTCACTGATCATGAAGCACAGGGCCTATGCACACTACCCATTTCTCAACACTAATTGTTAGGTGTGAAAAATAAACATGAATTGCATGAGCTCCACCTAAGAGGTCAATTTTATAGAACCAAAAAAAAGAGCAGGATGTTTCATGCAGAGGATGGTGGACATATGGAATAGGCTGCCATTGGGGCTGGTGGGCAGTGCTAATATGACACCATTTAAAAAAGGTATTGACACTTTCTATGCTTCACAGGCTATAGGTGGATATTCCCTTTCACTTAAGGACGCGCTGTAGATGGGCAATTGCCTGCTTTGGCTCGTATGCTACTATGAATCCAATATGAAAATTAAGAATATCTTGGCCTCTCTGTATATTAATCCTAACAGAAAATACCTGGGACAATCAGACTGAACTCTACCACTATTTGCCATACTTGAGGTGTTGCTTGTCCAGGGCTTGTGGTATGTTACTTTGGCTGGGTAAAAGTCATGCCTTAACCATGACCCTGAAACAACATTGGCCAGATCTGCACATACTCTGCACACCGTAATACAAGAATAACCAACTCAATACACATGTGAAACTTTCATCCTTGTACCATGCACAAGGTATAGTTCAATCTTATTACCTAGCTGATGGTTCAAAGTACAGACTTCTATGCTTTTTACACTCCTTTCATGGTTTAAAACATATTCTAGCTGCTCATTTTTGTTTCAATTGTTAAATCAAGATTCTGTCTCTTTAACATCTTGAAAAAACAGTTTGCAGCTTTGACTAGTACCTTATTCTCACCCTCCTTCTTTGTCTGGATAGAAACATAGACTTTGACAGCAGATAAGGACAGCTTGGCCCACCTAGTCTGCCCATTTCCTTACCATTGGATAAGCTGCAGATCTTAGTTAACCAACAGCTTACTTCTTCCTACCTCACCAGAATTGCCTTATGTCTGTCTGTGGCAGAGTTAGGCTACACCCTCAGCTGTGACTGATGGACTACTTTTCTATCTCCTTATTTCCTAGCTACCAAAACTTCTGTTACACAACAGTTAATGCTTTTCTCTTTGCTTTTCTTCTTTTTTCCACCTACCCTAGGTTGGCCACTTAACGTAGCTCTTTACTGGCCCTACTAAACTTCCTACTAGTTCTCTCCTTTCATTCTTTTTCTATTTCCATCCATCCAGTCCCTGGATTGGTGTCATACACCCAGAGAGGTGTTCTGTAAAGTGCATAAACGCATTGTGTACAAAAAAGCATGAAGGCTATTTGAGATAGCAGGAATGAATACAATTAAACCCTTTTTAAAGAAAAAAGGACTCAGAAGCCATATAAAACAATAATAATTTCATGATTAATACAGTTATAAGAAATCCTTAAGGTATTTTTACAAATCCACACTATAAACCTGTTACTGTATAAGGTTCTATGTATAAAAGAGCTTAGTCACTGTGGATCAGAGATATAGAAAGTCAATATCTGTGGATATATACACTACCTTTAACTGAACCAGGAAATCCCCTGACACAATCCTCTCCCCCCTTGGTTTTGAAACATGTCCAGACATGTAAGGGCTCAGTCAGGTGACCCTACCAAAAAGATATAAAAACCTTTGCAGAGAGTTTACTTCAATTCAATCTAGTAGAGTTCAGTCTTGAAAGTGAAGGAGAGAGGTGCTACTGCAGACAAGCTGTTGAATGCAGATGAGAAGGGTCTAAGGAGCTCTAAGATTCAGGACTGTATTATGGGAAAAACTACTAATGTTAAGTATTGATTTTCTTTGCATTTTTTTTGTTTTCATTTATTATTTTTCAACTTTTGAAAAATAAATATCACACCACAGTGTGTTTTAAACCTGTAAATTTGCCTCATCTGATGTTTATTCCCATATGCTGTGACAAACTTGGTGTCAGAAGTGGGATAGTACTGGTTGTCCAGAGAAACAAGGGGGAGACCAGTACCCAGATACCAACCCTGGTATCCAGATATAGGGGCCAAAAAGAAGGATGGCAGATCTACAGAACTCACTGGATACCAAATGTCTGAAAGAGGAGGAAGGCCTGCCAGGCATGCATACCAGAGCCCAGGTGTGGAGGACTGGAGAGGACCTTCTACCTGGCCTGAATTTTAGAGGGATGAAGAAGAAGACGGTGACAGAGATGACTATGGGTGCAGGAACTGGAGAGGACGAGGAGGAGGAACCACCGTAAGAGGACTCACCACCTGAAGACATCAGTAACTTGTTGAAATGAGGGGTGGTTAAGCAACTGGGTGTGGAGAGACAAAGAGAGTAGGACCAGGACCAGAGGTGGGCAGACACCTTACAAGCTCTCCAACTGACTGGACAAGGACCACAGGAGGTAGGACCACCAGGTAATAATCCAAAATACATTAAATTGACTAAAATGGCAGCAACCGATGATGTAGAAACATATTTAACTGTGTTTGAGAAGGTTGCCTGAGCCTGTGGGTGGGATCAGAGACATTGGGTAGTACGCCTTGCTCCATACCTTACTGGGCAGGCACAGTTAGTGTACAGCGATATGAACGTCAAGCATGCTGAAAATTATGACCTGGTAAAAAAGGAGATTCTGAAAAGATATGATATAAATGCAGAGACGTACAGTCAGAAGTTTCATTCCCTTAAACACTAGCAGAACAATTCCCCTAGGGAAACCTTTACCAGGCTAAGGGAACTATGTTTAAAATGTCTACAGCCTGTGGGGAAATCTGTCATAGACATTGTTGAGACTTTAGTAGTTGAACAATATCTCCAAATATTGCCCACTGAAGTACAAATATGGGTGAGGGAACATCATCCAGAGACAGCCAAGTTAGCCATCACTTTGGCGGAAGACTTTTTATCTGCACGGCAGCCCCTGAGAAAATGTTATAGAACTGACCCCATTGTACCTGGCCTCCAAACAGCGAAAGCCCCTGTTGTTAATCAAGCCCCCAATGAATATATTCATAGAGCAGATGGGAGACCAAATCACAACAGTTAATGCTTTTTCTCTTTGCTTTTCTTCTTTTTCCCCACTACCCTAGGTTGGCCATTTAGCATAGCTCTTTACTGTCCCTACTAAACTTCCTACTAGTTCTCTCCTTTCATTCTTTTTCCATTTCCATCCATCCAGTCCCTGGAATGGTGCCAAATACCTGGAGAGGTGTTGTGTAAAGTGCATATGTGCATTTTGTGTACAAAAAAGCATGAAGGCTATTTGAGATAGCAGGAATGAATACAATTAAAACCTTTTTTAAAGAAAATGGACTCAGAGGCCATATAAAACAATAATAAATCCATGATTAATACAGTTATAAGAAATCCTTGAGGTATTTTCACAAATTCACGCTATAAACCTGTTACTGTATAAGGTTCTATGTATAAAAGAGCTTAGTCACTGTGGATCAGAGATACAGAAAGTCATTATCTGTGGATATATACACTGTACCTTTAACTGAACCAGGAAATCCCCTGACACAATCCTCTCCCCCCTTGGTTTTGAAACATGTCCAGACATGTAAGGGCTCAGTCAGGTGACCCTACCAAAATGATATAAAAAGCTTTGCACAGAGTTTACTTCAGTTCAGTCTAGTAGAGTTCAGTTTTGAGAGTGAAGGAGAGAGGTGCTACTGCAGACAAGCTGTTGAATGCAGATGAGAAGGGTATTAGGAGCTCTAAAATACAGGACTGTATTATGGGAGAAACTACTGATGTTAAGTAGTGATTTTCTTTGCAAATTTTTTGTTTTCCTTTATTATTTTTCAAACTCTTGAAAAATAAATATCACCCCATGGTATGTTTTAAACCTGTAAATTTGACTCGTCTGATGTTTTATTCCCACACACTGTGACACTGTCCCATGCTTTCTTGAATTCCCCCACTGTTTTTGACCCCATAACCTCCTCAGGAAGGCTGTTCCATGTGTCCACCACCCTCTCTGTGAAATAATACTTCCTCACAATGCCCCTGAGCAGTACCCCCTGTATCTTCAAATTGTGTCCCCTTGTTCTTGCACATCTCTTTTTCTGAAAGATGCTAACCTCTTGGACTTTGTTGATTCCCTTGAGGTACTTAAAAGCTTCTATCATGTCCCCCCTCTCCACCCTTTCCTCAAGGGTATATATACTAAAGGAAACATAAACAAACATTTTTAAGCAAAGCACATCGGCAACAAAGAAGGTAAAATAACTCTGAGACAGTGTTATTCTATGAAAATAAGCCTGTCAAAGTGCTACAGGCTGATATTATTTGGCCACATAAGAACTTTGTAAATAAGCACTGAACATAACTATGCCAAAGTGTGTCTCTGAACACATTTATAAAACATCCTTTTGCAGCCTGTATTAGCGATGTAGAGCACTCTTGCTAATGTGACATCAAGATGTCCAGGACATAACATCCATTTTAGAGACCCACGGAGCGCTCAGTTTGAATTTGGCCATAAGGATTGTTTACATTCATCAGGACCTTTATGGAATAAAAAAAATGTATCTTTACTTGTTTTGGGAGGCAAAATACTGACATAATTCTGCAGGTAAGCATCTTATCTACCTGCTCTGTTGCCAATGTGCTTTGCTTAAAAATGCTTGTTGATGTTCCCTTTAAGCTCCTTTAGACGATCTTTGTATGGCTTCTGTTGCAGACCCTACAGCATTTTAGTTGCCCTCCTCTGAACTGCCTCCATCCTCTCCATGTCCTTCTGGAGATGGGGTCTCCAGAATTGCATGCAGTACTCCAGATGGGGTCTCACCAACTGTCTGTCAAGAGGGATAACAACTTCCTGTTTTCCACTGGTGATGCTTCTCCCTATACATCCCAGTACCCCCCCCCCAGCCATCCTTACTGCCTTCTCACATTGCTTGCTTACCTTTAGGTCATCTGATATGACTACCTCCAGATCCCTTTCCATTTTGTTATTGTTAATACCCCCATTCGTGCTCTTCCACTGGGTTTTGTTTCCAGGTGCATTACTTTGCACTTCTTTGCACTGAATCTAAGCTGCCATATTTTTGACCATTCCTCCAACCTTGCCAAGTCCCTTCTCATCCTTTCCACCCCCACCGTGTATCAACCCTGTTGTAGATCTTTGTGTCAGCTGCAAAGAGGCATACTTTTCCTTCCAGTCCCTCTGCAATGTCGCTTATAAAGACATTCAAAAGGACCTGACCCAGTACTGAACCCTGCAGTACCCCATTAGTAACCCCCCTTTCTTCAGAGTGGACTCAGTTTACTATTACCCTCTACGTCCTGTTGTCCATCCAAATTTTTACCCGGGAACCACCCTGGCACCCACTCCCAGGCTGGATAATTTGTTTATTAATCTTCGATGTGGAACTTTCTCAAATGCCTTGCTAATGTCTAAGTAGGCCATGTCCACAGCCCCTCCCTGGTCTACTACTTTGGTTACCCAGTCAAAGAAATCTATTAGATTCATCTGACATGACCTTCCTGCTGTGAATCCATGCTACCTTGGCTCCTGTGTACCGCTGGCCTCTAGGTACTCAACAATTCTTTCTTTCAGAACTGATTCCATCATTTTCCCTACCACTGAGGTCAAACTAACAGGTCTGTAGTTTCCTGCCTCTGCTTTGCTCCCACTTTTGTGAAGGGGAATCACATCTGCCCTCCTTCAGTCCTTAGGTACCACACCATCCTCCCATGATTTGTTAAAAAATATTGTCAGTGTTGTCACTAGTTTTCCCCTTAGTTCTTTTAGAATTCTAGGTCGAATCCCGTCAGGCCCATTGGTTTGTCCACCTTGAGTTTTAGGAGTTCTTTCAGAGTCCTTTTCTTCTGTGAAAGGACTGGTATTGACCCCCCTATCCAGAGTGCTTTTATTAATTGGATTAGGTACCTGCCCCTCCTCTTCTTTTGTGAATACTGAGCAGAAGTATGCATTCAGTATCCCTGCTTTTTCACTGTCCCTCTCTGCCCATCCACCCTCCCCTTTATTAAGCCTCACTATCCCTCCCTTGGTCTTTCGTTTCTTGTTTATGTACCTATAAAATTTTTTATTCCCCTTTTTAACTGAGTAGGCTATCTTTTTCTAATTGGGGCCTTTGCTATTCTAACTGCCTTTTCCACTTCCTTCTGCTTTAACTGGTACAGTTCTCTTTCCTGCTCCTTCTGTTTCCTTATACCTCCTAAATGCTATCATTTTCTCTCTAATTTTCCCCACTACCTCTTTTGAGAATCATAGTGCTTTTTTCTCTCATTTTGATTTATTTATTTGCTTCACACAAAGGCTTGTTTTCTCATTGATAGCAGTTCTGATGTTTCCCCATTGCTCCCCCACCCCTCCTTCTTGCCTGTTTGCTAGTGCATTTCTGAGGCACTCTCCCATTTTGACAAAGTCTGTCCTCCTAAAATCCAGTACCCTCACTTTTGTATGGCTTGATTCTGCGGCTGTGTTTATCATGAACCACACTGTTTAGTGGTCACTTGTTCCCAGATGGCTACCCACTTCTAGATCTGAGATCCTCTCTCCATCCCAATTTGAGAGTACCAGGTCTAAGATTGCTCACTCCTGAGTGGATTCCAACACTAGCTGTATGAGGCATTCCCCCTGTAGGGCATTGAGCATGACCCAGCTCTTGGATGTGGCTGCAGCAAAGGTGCTGTAGTTAACATCAGGCATATTCAGATCCCCATCAACAATATCTCCCCTTTTTCTGCCATTCTAAGGATGCCTTCTATCATTTTCTTGTGCATTTCCTCCCCCTGAGATGGGGGTTTGTATACAACCCCCGTGCGGATTGAGTTGCCATTTCCATTCTCCAGGGTGACCCACAGTGCCTCTTCTCCTCCCTGTTTACTCTTTAGTTCCATTGCTTTGATCCCTTTCCTTATCTAGAGAGCTACTCCTCCTCCTCTTCTACCCACTCTGTACCTCCTGTAGATCGTGTACCCTGGTATGTTGAAATCCCAGTCATGGACCTCTGTGTACCATGTTTCTGTGACTGCCACATTATCCAGTTGTCCCTCTTCCATCAAGGCCACCAGTTCAGGGAGCTTGTTACCTAGACTATGGATATTGGTACTCATTACCCTCCTTTTTTTGATGGCCTTGCCACTTTTTGCCCCATTTCTGTCCTTACTGTCTTTGTCTTTTTCTCCATTTACCCCCGCCCTTCTCCCTATTGACTTCTCTATCTTGATGTTTACCTCACTAACTACCCTAATATTATTTTGGGGGAGGCTAGGATTTCCCTGCTCCTTTCCAGTGCCTCCCCCCATGGCTAGTTTAAATGCTTGCCAATGAAGCATTTAAACCTTTCACCTAGGATCCTGGTTCCTCTTCTGGAAAGATGCAGACCATAGCACCAGTATAGGCCTGCATCCCTCCAGGTGGACTCCCAGTTCCCAATGAAGCCAAAACCCTGAGCTCTGCACCATTTTTTCAACCATTGATTGAATCCCATGATTCAGAGCTCCCTAGCCTCACCCATGCCATAGACAGGCAGCACCTCCAAGAAGGTTACCGGGTGTGCTAGTTGTCTATAGCCCCTCCCCCACTCCACAAACTTCTCCTGCACTGTTCTGATCCCTTTCTCAGCAAGGTCATTTGTCCCTTTGTGGACAATGACATCAAGCTCCCTCCCACGTGCAACTGCTCCTGCAATTCTGAGGATTCACTCCATGTCCCTCCAAGCTTTGGCGCCAGGCAGGCACCTTACCTACCCGCCCTCCCCCAGTTCTACTATCCTAACAATGAAGTCCCCCACCAGGAGTTGTTTCCTTCCCCTATGGGGTCCCATGCCACACTCCTGTGGGTCTCCCTTTTGGAGGTTCCCAACATCCTCCTTGGTCTCCACTGCAGGTGCCTCCATACAAGAACCACACACTGCCAGAACAGTGCATGAACTGTGGAGAGGTACAACTAGAGGGATGTACCTCTGTTCCACCACCTTCACCCTCCCTGAGCCCACTGTGGTCCAACCACTCCTCTTTCTTGGCAACCTCTGAGGCAGTGGCGGCAGCCTTGTTGGTCCCTGAGTCAGAGAGGAGGCCCCCCAAATCCTGGCCAACTCAGCCTGGAGACGAGCAACCTCCTCTCTCAGCCCAGAGAGGTGCCTGCTGATGGGACAACACCGCATCCTCCAGAACGTCTCCCGGAAGCCTGCTGATCTACAGCCACTGCATTGCACCACTCCCATCATGTCTTATTTGTGGCCCCTCAACTGATGTTTTGTATGCTTACGGTTTCCTCGCTCTATTTACTTATTTATTTTTTACTCCCTACTTTCCTACTGCCTCCATGCTTTTAAAGTTCCTGCTCTTCCTGTTCTGGGACAGAAAGATCCTGTATTCCTCAGTAGTCTCCAGACAATGGACTGTTGCTTTATAGGCATCTCAGTTTCACAGTCCTCTATATGGACAGGATACTCAATGGTCAAGGTCTCCATTTCTGAAACAAAATGTGATTCTTAGGAAGCAGAGTTAATGCATTCTTTTATGAAGAAAGCTGACCCTCATGCATCAATCTCTGATTTTCTGAAACCCTTTTTGGATAAACAAACCACATGGACCTTTTCCATGCTCTATTTAAAATTTTCAGAATTACACAATGCAGACAAAACAGGTACACCAGAATGTCTAAAATTCTGCTTGAACATTGAATCATCGCTTTCAATATAACATGGCTCTGTTTGTTTGGAACCTTTGAAACACTTCCATATGGAATAAGCCTCTTTCTCTGTACCACAAGATGTCACGGAAGTAACCAGTTATAGATGTAAACTTTTTTAGAATGCAATTTTCAATTAATAAATCATCATTTGTCTTTCTACTAACATCCACTTGGTGTAGATCATTAATTTTGCAAAACTTAAATTTCATTAAACCATTATTGATACTTTTTTTTTTAACTTTCTCACCATAATCCACAAATATTATGTCATCTGGGCATAGAAATGTGGTAGTTGTGTTAGTCCCATTGATGATGTAGAAAAAAATATGTTGGAGGTAATATTTTGTTAGTACAATAAAAGTTGTCACCTGCAACACTTTGGGGCCCAATCTAAAAAGGGTTGGTGCAAGAGGCACCAAAGGTGACTTGAGCTGATTGCAGATGTGCCAGGGACCCAGCACCCGATTCTTAATCTGGCAGGGTCCCAGCGGCTAAGTCCCAAGGCTTACAGCAACCCCAGCAGTTCACCAAACTGATGGCACATCTGGACAGGTTGCCCCAAGCCAGTGGCACCACACAGTGACAGGGTACAAGTGCCCCCTGCCCCATTCCCCATGAATAATAATGACATAGCTCTGCTGGGTTAACAGCCACCCCAGAGCCTGATCCTTGATAATATTAATTATTAAGCCCTTGTGGGCTAGTGCCCCCCCGTCCCAATCATCAAACCAAATAATAATTAAGCCCTGCTGGGCTATAGCCCTCCAAGCCCTGATCCCCAACCTTATTCATAAAGAAGCCATGGTGGGCTACCTCCCCCCAAGTCCTGATTCCAGATCCCAGAAATATCTTCATCACAGTTTTGCACATATATTTTGTTTACTGTATGTACTGTAGCTCTGGTGGACTAGTGGCCCCCCACTCAGCAGCACCAGACCACCCCACTCCCTCTGACCTGTACCCAGTTGGTGACTGGCACAGCACACCTCTCAACACTGCAGCCAGCCACCAAATGAGCTCTGTATGAGCACGTACTGTAAATAGTACTCGCTCAGTGAATGACAGCAGCTGTCATTCACTGAGCACATACTATTTACTGTACATGCTCATGCAGTAACTAGCCACAGTGGTGAGAGGTGGGCTGTGCCAGTTGCTAGCTGGTTATGTGTCAGGGGGAGTGGGTTGGTCTGTCACTGCCGGATGGGGGCCACTAGTCCACCAGGACTACAGTACATACAGTAAACAAAATATATGTGCAGAACTGTGATGAAAATATTATGGGGATCAGGGATCAGGCATCAGGACTGGAGTGTGCTAGCCCACCAGAACTTTGCTATTAATAAGGTCAGGGACCAGGGCTTGGGTGGGATAGCCCGGGGGGGGGTATGTCAGTATTATTACTAGGGACTGGATGGGCTTCAAAATTACTGATCAGGAATGGAGGACTATGTGTGATCATTGGAGGGGGCTGCATGGTTCATTTGCAGCACATTGGTGCAACCCCCGGTGGATATCAAAGTACACTTACACCAATTAAAAGCTGGTGTAAATGTACTTTGATGGATGTTCTCCTGGGGTTGTTTGAGAATGCCACATTAGGGGATGTGGCAGCAGCCCTTTGAGAATAGGGCACTGCTGCTGCCGTGAACCCTCTTGCCCCATGTCACATCTGAATTTATAGTAAAATGATGGCGCAAGTCCACTTTGGTACAAGCAGCCTGTGTGTTGTTGCAGGCTGCTTTTGAGAATCCTGCATGGCACAACTATTGGCACAAAGTGCTACTTGCATCATTCCTGTTGGATGCAATCACTTTGTGCCATGTGTATACTTTTGAGAAAAGGCCCCCCTTTTTGATTTTATATTCTCCATAAATCATCTCAAGGAAAAACTTCAGGGAGTTTGCTTCCTCTACAGCAATGGCAAATTTGTCAAACACATTTTTAGACATCAGAGTCACTTCTGCACATGAGTCTTGCAAAGCTTCACTGTCCAGTTTGTTTTTAATTTTCACCCAAAAACAACATCTGTCTGCTCTTCTAAGTTGAAATAAAAGTTCCCAGTTAGAATTTGCATTTCTTTAAATCTAGCAACTTAGTAGTTTCAGTCTGGCATTTTAAAATATCTGTACTAGACTATTAACTCTGAACATCTCTTGAGAAAGACAGGACAGAGACAGTATTTTCAGTTGCCACATATTGATTTTCAGTTCTTTGCCCAGACTCTGCTACTTTTTAAAATTCATAGTTTTTCAACCTGGATTGCAACAGAGGGAACAGAAAGTACTATTCAATTATTTGAACTACTGGCCCACCTGTAGAATGGACTTGCTTGCACAGTATAAAAGACATGGGTACATGTATCTTTATGATAAGTGGACTTTCAGAAGTGTTTTTGTGTCTCCCACTTATTTGTCTGTGTTTCCCATTTATGTGTCCATTTATTCTTTCATTTAATTTTCCATTTCACTTTGAGATTCTTATCCTTTCTTCTCAGCTTGAGGAATGAGGCTTGGATTTGTTTTGAGCCCTTTGTACACATCACTGTCATCTATACCAGGTTTCGGGATGGACCCCACTCTCAACTAGAAGAAAAGGGATTGCTCTCCTCTGGTTTTTTAGAGCATTATCTGATAACCTCCCTGCATACATCTCGAACATCTTCAAATGGGCTAAAGGTTCCTATGGTATGAGGCGCTTCTTCTTAATCTGCTTCCAGATTCCTAGAGTGAAAACTACCCTTGGTTCAGCAGCAATCAACTTCTCACTTCCATCACTTTGGAAAACTATGCAAGACTCATTAAAATTATCCTCACTTCCAAGCATTTTCATATTCAAAGCTCTATTAATGGATTATCTGAAGGAATCATGCAACTGTTTCAGATGCCGATGACACCTAAGCCTCAGGTGCCACTCTCAAATCCTACGCCTAAGTATCTCATCCACCCCACATTCCTAACAACAGAAACCTAGGACCCACAAGCCTAGTTCCCTTAATCCAAGATGATCATGCCTATTCGCTACCTTTTACCTATTCTGGCCTCCCTTTTGGCTGCCTACTCTTTCACCCCAATTTCTCCCCTATTCCTTAATACCTCCTTATTTTTTATCATTTAGGTATGAGCTCTTACTCAGCAGAGACTATATGGGATTGTTGTCTCTTCTCACTTCAGTAAAGCTTATCATTGTGTACCTTTGCATGTTAATTATGTTGACCGGTATGTATAGGCCCATATTGACCGGCACCTTCACAATGTTTTTTTTTTTTGCACCGTTGTCCACCATAATTGTGATCTTATGAAGTGTACTCTGTTGTATTTATGCCCAGGACCACCTTGAAAATGAGTTTGCTCAATGGTGCTTATGCCTGGTTAAATAAAGTGATTGATTGATTGATTGATTGTAGTCTTGTTGACCATTACTATGGTACTGATGACCCTGGAAATTATCTCTGTGGCCTTCTAAACTACAATATTTCTTTCTGTACCAAATTCCTCCAGGGTTGAATCTACCACAGGCAAAACCATGGATCTGTTAAGGCTTTTTGAATATAACAAGTTCTTTAAAAGAGATGGGATGATCCATCAACTGCTCCTTGAAGTACTCTTACCAAATTCCCTTGTCATTACATTACACAAACTCTCTACTCAGTGTTTTGTCTTTGTAGTTCAGTAACTAATTCATTTATTTATTTATGCTGGTCCCATACAATACCTTTGATCCAAAATGCTCATTTACAGAGGTTCCTCCTCAGTTGGAGAGTACAGCATAACAAACAGATACAGATAACAAAGTGCAATCTTGTTATACAGAGGCATGTCACAGCAGCACATCATGTTGCATTGTCTGAATACAAGATAAGCAAGGTATAGAGAGTATAAGAACAGTGCAAATAGCAGCTAATAGTGCTTTACCAAATGCTGGGGCGGTGGCCCAGGAGAGGTGAGACGAAGATCAGTCTCTCTCACTCGTTGCCTCTAGCTCATGTGACTGCTTCCACTCGCTGACACCATGAATATTTCTCTAACCTTATGCAGTCCTCTATCTCATTAGCACTTGGTTACCCCTTAGCATGCACTTCCCCGTGTTATGTCTATGACAATGCCTCTGGCTGCGCTCCTCCTCTATAGCTCTCTGCCCCCTCTACTCTTCCTCTCTCTTGTCCTCTATCCTCTCTGCACCTTATCCATTACTCCTTGTAACCTAGCCTCCAAAACTTGTTTTGTTTCTCAGATGCTTTGTAACTCTGTTTATCTTACACTTTTGTAACCTTGTCCTATGTACTAACTCTGAGTTTGCAATCTTACATGTCTTATGTTCTGAATTGTAACCTGATGTGGAACCTTTGTAAAAGAGCCCTGTATCAAAGGTATTGTAATCCTAGACCTAATAAATAAATAAATAAAAATAAATAAAAGACACAAGTGGCTGGAGGGGTAAGGGCTTTCCTTATACCCTTCTTGAATTGGCCAATTTTGGAGAGGTTAATGAGGGATTCCTATAGTTTGTTAAGCCACTGTGGGGTCCTGACAGAAAAGAAGCACATGGCTAGGGTAGTTCTGTGGAATGGAATAGTAAGAGCATTCTTGACCATGCTCCTAGTGGAGTAAAGGTTAAGGACAGGATATATGAGGTTCAGAATTGCTGGAGGTGTGAGACCCAGTAGAGCTTTCTTGCCAAGAATGCAGATTTGAAATGTGATCCTATCCTGTAGTCAGAGCCAGCTGGTCTAGGAGTACAGAGCACAAGTGTGGGTGTATCTGTCTGCTCCAAGAATGAATCAACAGGCCTTATTCAGTGCTAGTTTGACCCTGCTGAGGACAGTATCATAGGTCACACTATAGATTATTTTATAATCTCATTTGTTTAACTGTAAAGGCCCACTTAATTATGTCATTTGTTCCATTTCACAGAGATACTTTTAAAATGCAAAACTTTTTTTTCAAATTACATGCTGGATGTGCTAATGCTGATTAATATTTTGGCTAGACTCTTCAGCATCATACTGTCTGGCAAGTAATTTCTACAGCTCTTCTCAGCATTTTTAGCCCATTCACCTGTCAGTTTGCTTACTGGAACTTCTATTTTTCTATTCTAGACCTTTTGGATAGTTCATTCTCAGATTCAGAATCATCTTCATCTGTGAAAGAAACAGATGCAGTGGTTAGAAGCTCGGTCTGAGTTTGAGATTCCAAAGATACTCTGCTTGTTTCTACTTTTAATTACATTCTCCATATTTTGCCTTTGTTCCTCAAACTGTTCTTTTAATCATTCACTTTGCTCTTGTATCTTTTCAAGTCTTTCATTTTGTTTGGTATAGTTTCTTTAAGTTAATCATATTGCTTTTGTAACAATTCCTCTATCTTTCTTACCAGTTCACATGTTTTCTTGTCTGAGGACATATTATCTTTCACTATTTCCTTTTCCTCAGTGTGTTCCTTCTGTTCATAACCAGAATGAATAGGAGTCAAAGTTTTTGGGGAAATTAAGTTTCTCTTTGAGGTTCTACAGAGAAAGGCAGCTGCAAAAATAAACCAACAAGCCCACTTTCCCTTTCTTCTTGTTTATTTTTAAGTTTTGTATTCTGTGTGGTTACCACCTGCTGCAGTTAAAACTATAATGCTTTGTGCTGGCCTGGTGGTGCTGAGGTTTGAGGCGGGGGAACGAGCATGGGTCGCTGGGGGATCGGCCAGGAAGGGAGCAGATCGAGTGCCTGTGGACTGCTCTCTGCTTCCTGGGAAGGGTTTGGGGCTTGTGTCATGCTGCTGAGACACCCAGTGGAGATCAGGGGGTAAGCAGGTTGTTGTGCAACTAGTGAGGGAGGGCTGTGGCAGACATCTGCACACTGTGCACTCAACATCATTGTACGTCCATAGTCCTGGAAGGTAAATCACAGTGGAAAACTTGCGGTCGGTCATGGCAGCTTGATAGCTGCACCTCTGCGCTCCTTTAGGCATGTGCTGAGTCATGTCTAGGTATTAGATCCAGGTCCGGTGGCCAGGGATTGGGGGAACCCCCATCATGGGCCCTGTACATGCTAGCCCTGTACGAGCTTGAGTGGCTGGGTCATTGGAGCACAGGGGATGGTGGCTGGATGATTGCAGACCGAGCTGCAGGAAGGGATAAAGCAAGCAAGCAAACTTTATTTATATAGCACCTTTCAAAATCAAGGCGCTGTACATGATACAAATTACAATATTAAAACAGCTAACATAATAAATTAGTTAAAATCAATCAATCAAGGAAGGCCAGAGAGAATAAATATGTTTTCAGCATAGATTTAAAACTGCCATCGGTAAGGCACTCTCTTAACCGATGAGGTAGAGAATTCCACAGGGTTGGTGCTGCAAATGAAAAAGAATGAGCTCCAGATGTTTTAAGACAAACTCTGGGAATCTGTAGCAATCCCTCATCGGTGGATCAGAAATGGCGATTGGGGGAGTAGGGAGTCAGGAGATCTTTCAGGTAATTGGGTCCCTGTTCATGTAGGGCTTTAAAGGTAAGGAAGCCTACCTTATAGGTGATCCGCTAATGAACTGGCAGCCAGTGCAGTTCGCAGAGAACAGGCATAATGTGACTGGTGCTGGAAGTACCAGTCAGCAGCCTGGCCACTGCATTGTGCACTAGCGGCAAGCAGCAGATATCAACCCCAGACAGTCCTAGGTAGAGGGCATTGCAGTAGTCAAGATGGGTGGTAATGAAGGCATGGACCAATGTTGGAAGGTCACCCAGTGGAATCAGGTGCTTCACCTGGGCGATATTTCTCAGATGGTAAAATGAAGATTTAACCACAGCTGACACCTAAGACTTCAGGGTCAAGCCATCATCAAAAACAATGCCCAGGTTACACACCCGATCTGAGGTAATGAGCTGGAAACATGCCCAGCACCAGAACCCACCTCCAGGCAGCCTGGATTCACAACCAGCACCTCAGTATTATCTGGATTCAGTCTCAACCAACTCAAACTCTTCCAGTGTTTGATCTCAGAGAGGCAGCTGTTTAGCATCAAGATCACATCAACCAGTCTGGGCACAAAGGACATATACAGCTGAGTATCATCTGCATAGCAGTGAAAACTCAAGCCATATCACCTGATGATATCTCCCAAAGGCAGCATATACACTGCAAACAATATGAGTGCCAATATGGAGCCCTGCGGCACCCCGCAGGACAGGAGAAGGGTGTCAGATGAATAAATTCCAGTGACCACCCTCTGAGACCTGCCAACGAGGAATGATCTAAACCATTTGAGGACTGTACCTGACAGTCCACAAAGGGACCGCAGGGTCTCCAAAAGCACCTCATGGTCCACAGTGTCAAAAGCTGCTGAGAGATCAAGAAGGACAAGATGGTATGAGCCTTTCAATCTCTCACCATTAGGAGATCATTTAGTACCCAGACAAGGACAGTCTCCATGCTATGCCTCTTTCTGAAACCAGATTGGAGAGCTTCATAGACATTATGAGTTACAAGGTGATCGTCCATTTGCAACACAACCACCTTCTCAATAACCTTCCCCACAAAGGGAAGGTTAGAGACACGTTGACAGTTAGCTAGATCAATGGGATCCAAGGAGGGTTTTTTAAGGTGTGGTTGAATGACCACCTCCTTTAGGGGGTCTGGAAAGATTCCCCTCTCCAAGGATCTCCATACAATTTCAGCTAGGATCGGACAGATAACATCTACACATCCCACTAAAAGGGAGGTTGTGCCCGTATCCAAACTACAACAGGTTGGGCGCAAAGTCTGGACAAACTTCACAATGTCCATGAATTCCAGTCAGCTGAAATCCATCCAGACAGACAGGGCGCTTACTACCTCCCATCGACCTCCACAATCCCTCATGGAGAGAGCAGGGCCAATTCCAGACCTGATGCTGGCAACCTTATCTGCAAAAAAACGAGCTAGTTCATTACACCCAATTTGTGAAAGAACTCTTCCAGAGTGGAGACAGACTGGATTGCACAATCTGTCAATGGTTTGAAAAAGTTGAGCCGGTCGGTTCTGCATTGCAGAGATCTCCCTGGACAGGAACTCTGCCTTCTAACAGGAGATTTCTGATTGATAGCTCTTATAATGTTCCATCAATCTAAGCCTGTCAGCATCCAGGCCGGACTTCTGCCATGCTCTTTCCAGCCTTTGACCGACCCACCTCAACTCCTTCAAGGACCCATCATACCAAGGGGATCTTGGGTGAAGAGTGAGTGGTCGAAAATGAACAGGAGCAATCAAGTCCAAGGCATATCCCACTGCCTTATTATAGGCTAGTACAAGGTCCCCTGGACTTGCGCTTTCACCCAGAAATCCCGATAAGCCCAGCACTGCCAATAGACCATCTGGGGTAACTCCCCTTAAAAGGTGATACCGGACCATCTACAAAGGGTTAGGTCTACTTGGGGGCCCCCAAAACTGAACCCTATGACGTGATGATCAGATAAACTGACTGATTCCACCCCCAAGTTAGTGATCTCCATCCCCAGGAGGAACAGTAGATCCAATGAGTGACCTCCTATATGGGTAGAGGAGGTAACTACCTGTGTGAGGCCCAGCATTGTCATTAGCTGGAGGAGATTTTGACCAAACTGTGAAAGTTCATTGTCGACCCAGGCATTGAAGTCCCCCAGAATTATCCATCTGGGCGAGTCCAACACCATGTCGATGACAATGTCTGCAATCTCCTGCAGGAATAAGCCCCCATCACCTGCTGGACAGTAAATGTGGAGTATCCGGCAACCTACACCCTCACCCATGATACTTTCAAAGGAGCTGGTGGTCCCCACTGGAACCTCTATACTGCTCAGTTCAGTCTTAAAAAAAAGATGGCTACACCCCCACCCCTATGATCCAACCTCTGGTGGTGAATCACAGAGAACTCAACTGGAACTGCAGAAGCCAATACTGCGCCTGCACTTTTGTCCAGTCAGGTCTCTGTGATGCATGCCAGATCCATTGCTTCAACAAGATCAGCTATAATAGCTGTCTTGTTTTTGATGGACCTAGCATTACATAACACTGCCCAGGTTGGATGAGATGCTGGGGAAGACCTCAGCTCCTGTCCAGCATCAGTTGCTGGGCCCTTGGGTATGGGAACAAGACAGGGATTGCCCCGGTCCTGGCACCATTTCGCCACAGGGCGTCGCCTGGTCGCTACCACCCCAATACGTCCCCGCCATTCCATTCCCACACCAGGCCCAGTTCTATCCCTTTACTTGCACCTTCTGTCAATCTTGAGGAATTGTCAGCATTTATACATCTCCATTGATAAAAAGGGGCAGCCAAACGGACACAGTTCCTTGAGCCTAGTGGGGGAATACTGCCTGGGTGTCTTTGGATCTTCCTAACACATGCTAAACAATAACAACACACAAATAATCACAAATTTCACAATACAATCCAATGCAAATACCCCAATTAATTAAAATTATTAAATCACAACTAAATAATAATAACTCTGCCCCAAAACAAAAATCGTAACACAAACAATCTGCTAAATGGGTACAGCGTAGTAAGTCTTTGACTTATTATCCAGTACATAACATTGAACATTCAATATCTTCTTTAAATAATGTTAGCTGCAAAAATGTATCAAATCAAAGTAAGTAGTGTTAAAAAAAACTATAATGTTTCCAACTAGTTAGTAAAGTCAGCTGTAGAGATGTGAATTTTTAATTCACCAGCAATGTTGGTGTAAATCTGCATTATTTGCATTTGCGAAAAAGTTGAAATTCTGCAGCTGATTTGTCCAACTTTACTGGAGGATTTTTTTTTAACTTTAAAGTACCTCCCCCACCCACTGTGCTGTGAAACTACCCCCTCACACTACCCAAGAAAATAAAAATTAATCAAAATAACCCTCTGCTGGCACCCTCACCCTCTCCTGCCCCAGAAATCACAATGCCTGCTACAGCACAGGCTGATTCCACTGAAATAGAATAGGTAATACCTTCCCACTACCCATGTACCAAATGCACTCCCATCACCTTCTGCTCCCTAATCCCACAGTCTTTCATTCTTACTCCCAGTCCCCCATCCAACCCCCTCTGCTCCTCACAGCCCTCTTCCCCCATGAGCACCCATAACATTTAGGCAGCAAATAAAGAAAATGGTCTTCCTCTGCAGACCGTCTGCTCTGTTTGGTGCTGACTCATCGCAGTCTCAGCTCATAAAATGGCATGAATGAATGAATGCTAATGTCTTTGCTTATAGTAAAACCAGATTGGTTGAATTTTCAATTCAATTCAATTCAATTTTTATTTTACCAGGAAAAAAAATACAATTGAGCAGGCTCATTTACAAGGTGGTCCTGGGAGGATGCAAATAGAGAATAATACAATACAGGGTTATGAATACAAATACCATTAAGCAGGTTCATTTACAACCACTCATTTTATTTTTAACCAATCAGGTTTTACAAGGAGTCAAGACTTCACCAGTCATTCATTAAAACCATTATTATGAGATAGGAGTCTGCAGCAAATGGAGCAGATGCTCTGCACCAGGGGAACTTTTTCTTTATTTGCAGCCTATATTTTGTGAATGCTCATAGGGGAAAGTGGGTGGTGGAGACCAGAGGGTAGTTGCATGGAGGACGGGGTGTAAAAATGAAAAACTGTGGGATGTGAGTGTGAGGGGGTGGAGTATATTCATCATGCAGGTGAGGGGAATGGATTACCTATTCTTGTACTGATGTGGCAGCAAGCATGATGTTTGCTGGGGGGGAGGGGGTGCCAGTGGATTGGGGGTGTTTGAGGGAGGTAATGTTTAGCAACACTAGATTTGCCTTTTTATCCACCAGTGAACTGGTCACTCATCAAGCAAATTTTGACCAATCTACCTGAAAATATCAAGGCAAATTGCAGTCCCCATGTCCATGAATTTTCTGACATTTGTGCATTTTTTCATGGATTAAATTATGGCAATTCACATAGCTCAAATTATCTGTATAAGGTACCTTAACTGTTTTTTCCATTTCTTTTTTTCATTTTTCTATAAGCCTTTGGTGAACATTCTGTGTTTCTGCTAAATCTACCCTAATTCAGTGCAGCATATGTTTAACTTCTTTTTTTACCTTTCTGCAACATTATGCAATTCTCTCAAGTAGATTTTTTTTTACAAACCTCTTTATCTCCTTCAGCAGTCTGACCAGCCCCCATCTGGAACAATCTTCCTGACCCCATCATTCAATTTCTCTGGAATTTACCTTCTTCAGTGGTCCTGCCTCAGGACCCTGGATTGGAGGCACCCAGTCCTAGGTGCAGGGCCTGTGAGAGATGCAGCGATCACTGTGCTATGGTCTGAGGTTTTTTTAATCTCCTATTTTCTCCCCTACTGGGCCTGTGCATGTGCAATGAAGCATGTCCATACTCTGTGGAGGCACCCCCACCACCTGGGCATGGGGTTCCCTCCAGTGCTATCCCCTGGTGCTGCCACCTAGATTCTTCTAGGTGGCTGTCAAGCTGCGGGATATGCAGTTCCACCCCCCCCAAAGGAGAAGAGCTGCCCTATGAATGCTCAATCCACCCTCCACAACCAGCTCCCAAGTGACTCAGGTTTGTTCCCTAGCTCGGGTTACCATCATGGCAGGATGTATGGCGTTCAGTGCCTCAGCTCTCCATTTACTGAGCTGGTCTCTCTCCAACAGTCTTAAGGTGAGATTTAATATTTAGGTTTTAGTCTCCCTACTCTTTAGTCCATTCAGTTCTTTAGTTTAGATTGTTCAGTTTAAATCTCAGAAGAAGTCACTGGTATTTGTTTCAAAGTCTTCTACTGATATGGGGCAACAGGCCTTATTATTTTCTCTCACTTATTGAAATTCCCTTTCTCGGATGTTGCACAATGTCTGTTCTCATGTGCCGTTCTCATGTGCTCTTTGGGAATGAACTAAGAAAATATCTACATACTGTACATTTTTGCACATACTTTTATAATTTACACTTTTTGTAAGGTTTATAAGTTGCTGTTATCTATAACTGCTGTATCTATAATGCTTTTTCTGTAATTTGTTCTGTATGTGCTCTGTTTTATGCTCCTGTATGTTTTGTGTAGTCCATACTCTTCTGGATCATGCCTGAAAATAGGCATTGTAAAAATGTTTATTTTGGGTTTCCTCCTCTAACTCTTTGGCCAAATAAATATTCATTGTTTTATTGTACAATATATTCTATATATTTTTTTCATATTGTTCAGTGGACATACAGTACTTTTGCAACATTTTAAAAGATGTGTGAAGTTGTGAAACTTCCTGGTGAAGTGCTCACCTTCACTTGAGAGAACTAAGCATAGTAGCACTTTCCAAACAAATGTGCCAGTGAAGTGTCACAATGAATAGTCTTCGCCCCTCGAGCTAAATTTACGTAACACTTTTATTTTTTAAATGGTGTAACCCACCCCTATCCACTATGAGGAAAACACCCCCACTACCCTTTATAATTGATGCACCCCAACCCTGTGGCCCTGTAGCACCAACCCCCTACATTTCCAATGAAATTTACAATAGTAAAAATCAAAGGCACATCCAGTCATGTAGAATGCACTGATTCCCTTTATACTCATCCATGCAACACCTAAACAAACATGACTCCCCAACTCTGTGTCTGTCTACACACAACTCCCTCAACCTGTGCCTGTCCACAAGCCATGAGTAAGATCATACAAAATGCCCCTACCCACCCTCTAGCACCTAACCTCACTCCATCCAGCCCCAAATAAAAGGATTTAAGTAGCACCTTGACAATAGAAAACCATCTAGCACTGGAGAGTGATCTGAGAGACAACTTCTTCACACCAAGTTATTTTATTTTATTTAGAAGTTGCATAACATACAGGATGAGTTCTGTGAGAAACAAGTCTCAACTACAGAACATCCCAAGTCATAATGATAACAAAACAACAACAAACCCTGGTCAGAGCCGATAGGGCTGTGAAATGCTACCAAGTGATGAAAGTTACACATGTGCATAGAAATTATTCAATGCCCAGGTGTAACTTGGCCATATGTTGTAGGTGTAGCACCAAATTTTCAACATGGCCTTGTTTGGACCACTCCTCATGAACAGTCACAGTGTCCTTTTGTTCAATTGTCCCGAATGGTGATTGTGCAGACCAAATGTAATATTCTGCACCACAGGTGTAAAAACACAGTTTGGGCAAGTTGTGGATAATGACAGCAGTACAGTTGTAAGGAGGTATACAAAAATGGCTATGTTAAAAATGTGAAGTGAAAATATTAAAAATTAGCGACGTTAGGAGTGTGCATAGAAACTGCGAAGCACATGCTCGTAATGCAGTCATTTGTTGGAATTTTTTCACAAAATTTTCAACATGGCCTTTTTTGGATCCCTCCTCATGAACAGTCCCAATGTCATTTTGTTTAATTTTTCCAAAAGGTGATTGTGCAGAGCAAACACGCTATTCTGCATCACAGGTGTGAAAACAAATTTTGATCAGGTTGTGGAACATGACATCTGCACTGTTGTGAAGGAGGTGTTCAAAAATGGCAATGTTAAAAATGTGGAGTGAAAATATTAAAAATTAGTGATGTTAGGAGCATGCATAGAAACTGTGCAATGCCGCTCTCACTGATCATTTGAAATGTTTTCGAAATTTGCAACGTGGGCATTTTGGGACCCCACCTCATGAACAGTGGCACTGTCATTTCATGAATCAGTCCCCAAAGGTGATTCCATGCAGTTACTGTGAAATCACCTTTTGGGACTGAGTAACAAAATGACAGTGACAGTTTTCATGAGGTGGGGTTCCAAGAACCCCATGTTGAAAATTTGGGGCAAAAATTCAAAACAATGGCTGAGATATCAGCATAAGTTGAAAACCCCATTGAATGGTTGTATAGCACGCTTACCTTTAATTCTTCAATTCGCGGTTGGGCTTTGAAGAGTGCAGATGTGTCGGTCCAGAAGATGACAGCGCCAACCTCTGAAGGTAAGTATGGGGTAAGGGGGTGTGGGAAAGTGGTGTGCAGTGGGAGGCGGAGGGAGAGGAGACCACAGCGATGATGAGGACAGTTTAGTTTCACAGGAAAACAAAACCGACAATGAAGGACAATTTTCAAATTTACAGCAAAAGGACAAAAAAATTAATAAATCAGCACACTAGGGTGGACACTTAGTGTGCTACAGGAATGCCAACATAAGGATTGGGCACCCCAATGTCGGGCATGAGGTGGGCAGGGGGCACCACAGGAGAAAAAAAACTTGAGAAGGGAACGTTTTCTAATTTACAGAAACAAAAGAAATTCTGCATACTGGGGTGGGCTCCCAGTGTGCAACATGAGATGGGATGACTTCGGGGGGGGGCACAAAACAGTGAATGGCATAGTGCCATACACAACATGGTGGTACTGCAGCACTGTGCATGTGCACAACTCCACGCATGCATGGGATTTGTGCGCATGCACAGTGCATGCATCAGAATGCAGAAGTAACAGCCAAAACAGTGTGGCTGTTATTCCGTATGCCGATCATGGTGGAGGGCTTTCAGCTCCATTGGGCTTTTGGAAGGATACTTCCAAAAGTCCAATGGAAGAGGTAGTGAGATCGGCTGTTTTCAGGGCTAAAAAACTCTTGCAAAATGGCTGTAGGCTCCGCCCACAGCCTTAAAAACTAATACACAAAAATAAGTTAATAGCAATTACAAATTGATTGTTCCTGCAGCAGCAATCTTTTCAAACCATGTTTAAAAACATCACAGGATAATTAAAGCTGGCCTCCTCCCCAACTCCCTGAATGATCATCATATGGCATACATGGTCCGGAAAGTGCACAGACCTGCTGAATCCCCCTCTAGGATGCTCCTCATAAGATCCTTTAAATCCTTATGTCTACCTTCCCTCCTGCATGACCTTGCCCATCTTGATTGGTCCTTCATACAGGAGGCACCCTCCATCGACATTGCTTTCGACTGTTTCAAGAGCAACTTTCTTGCTGTATGGGACTATCACGCCCCCCCTAAGAAGCACAAGAGTAAAGGGATCCCATCTCCCCTGGGTCAGTGCCGATATCATTAGCAGGTGCCGTTCCAGGGACCAGGCCTGGAAAAAACACAAGCTATCCAGCTCCCAAGAATCACTACAAAGATACCTTACCCTCAGCAAATCCTGTAACAAATCTATACGGCAGGCCGAAAAGAACTATTTCAAGTTGACTCTATATTCCAACCTTAGCCACCCCACAAACTTCTGGAAAACCATTAAATCCCTGCTCTCCCCACCAGCCCAACCTCCAACACCAACACTATCCATCCATGGCAACACCATCTTAAACCCTATCGAAGTTGCCACTGCCTTCAATACCTTCTTTTCCAGCAGCACTACGTCTCTCCTACACAACCTCCCACACATCCCACCCACACCTTGCTCATCACCAATATCCCAGAACTCCCCCCTGCCACCACATTCTCCTTCCATCCAGTCACCCCGACCAAAATCCTGCATGCTCTGCATGCTCTCGATCCCAACAAAGGCAAATGCTCCTCAGGCCTGGATCCTAAATTACTCCATGTATCAGCCCATGCCATTGCTGCCCCACTAGCCAGCCTCCTCAACCTCTCTTTTTCCTTGGCTAAAATCCCAGCCGCTTGGAAACAGGTGGTTGTTATCCCCCTCCCAAAGGGTGGTGATCCCTCTTCACCTGGTAATTACTGCCCCATCTCCTTCCTCCCAATACTGGCCAAACTTCAGGAACACCTTGCCCTTGTCCAACTCTCCCAATACCTTGACTCTACCTCTTTCTTCACCCCATATCAGTCTGGCTTCAGCAAGTCTCACTCCACTATCACTGCCCTACTAAGACTCACTGATGTCATCTCCTCGGGTATGGATAAGGGGTTTATCACCTTGGCAATTTTCATAGACCTGGCCAAGGCTTTCAACACCATCTTCCACCCCAAGCTACTAGCAAAACTTAATTATGGAGGCCTCTCCAGCCTTGCCACTTGCTGGTTTCAGGCCTATCTGACTGGTAGACTACAATCAGTGAGAATTGGCTCTCATTTATCTCCCCCCTCCCAGTCACCACGGGGGTCCTCCAAGGTTTCATCCTGGGCCTGTTACTATTTTCTGTCTTCTTGAATGACCCCGTGCTGGCCTGTACAAACTCAGTCATACAAATGTACGTGGATGATACCGTAATGTTCACCTCTGGCCTCACCACAGGAGCCATGTCTGATGTACTACAACAGGACTTCAATGCTGTACAGCAATGGTTCAGGTCCAACCAGCTATTCCTAAATGCAAAGAAAACCTTAACCCTAACCTTCGGCTCACAACCGCGTCTTTCCCGTCAAGCTGATCCTCCCGCCTTCCATACCCTGAACTGGTTCCTTCTGGAGTCTTGCACCTCTTTCAGATACCTGGGAGTTTGGCTTTACCAACACCTAGATTTCTCCATACACATAGAATCCCTACACAAAAAAATGCACCCTAAACTGGATGCTCTATATCGCAACAAGGGGTGTATGCCCACTACGGTCCGGAGGGAAATTGTGCATAAAATGATTCTCCCTATACTCGACTATGACGATGTGGTTTATGGCGCTGCATCCTCATCCCATCTGGCCAGCCTAGACCCCCTTTTTCACTCCTTCTGTCGCTTCATCCTGGACTGCCCCACAATGACCCATCACTGTGACCTATACAGCTCTCTAGCCCTTCACTTGCTCATGTCCCACAGATCAATCCACTGCTCCAGAGTCATAGCTAAATTCTGGTCACAATCCCTCCCTTCCTACCTCAGCTCAGCCTTATCGGCCCAACCTTCCCTGGCCTATTCACTCAGAAGCTCCAACTCCAGGCTTCTCCAAGTCCCATTCATGCATACTTCCAAGGGACAATCCGCCTTTAAATATCGATTACCCAAACTATGGAATGATACAGACATAAGGCTTACCACTAACCCAAGACTCCTCAACCCACTTCTCTACACATACTTCTCTGACACTTGCAACTGCTACTAGGTTTCATGAGCTATAAGCCCCATGTGCCCCTGCTTTGTGTCGCATCATGTATTCTCACCTGATGCCTCTTAGGGTTGGATTAAGTTCTAAATATTGTTTCAGCTCCACTTCAGAATGCCTAGTTGAAGTTTCGCTCACACTTCCTGTGTACCTAAATGGCCTCTGTCATGTTTTATAATCTGTATCTATGTAAAAACAGTGTCTGTATATAAAACAATGTAAATATCTGTTCTGATGTACCCCTTGTAATTCCCCTAGGTCGCATCTGGAAACGAGCAGTCCCCACTCAGTATGCCTGCCTGGTTAATCTCTTAAATACATAAATAAATAAATAAAAAATACCAAGGGTGGGCAAAGTTCTAAGATGAGGAGTCAAGTTATTCCAAGAAAATGGGGCTGCATATGAAAAACATTCTTTGTCAAAGTGTGCATGGATCTTCAGCAAAGAAGGGTCATGGTGAGGCACATCTCTGAGGCTGTATTTGTGGACAGAAACAACTTGCCTTTTAGATAAATAAGTACGCATCTGTTTATTTGCAGTTTTAAAAATAAATAACAACCAGTGGAAAGTACACCTGGAAGAAGGAGTCAGACAGTTTAGTTCATGCAATAAAGTGCAATGATGCTCATCCCATTTTGGTTTCAAAATAAATCAAAGCAACTGATAATAAACAGGATTTAAAGGAAGAAAATGTGAAGTGGGGGTGTGATAATAGTGTCACCTTAATCCAAGATAGGGAAAAGGCCTTGCCAACAATATGTTTACAGTCTGAGCTTGACAAGCGGTGCCTGGAGCATTTTAGGTGACCCAGGTACTGACAAACGTTTGAGACAGTTTTGTCAATGTGTGTTTTGAAGGTCATGGAGGAATCAAAAGTTAGACCTAGATAATTAAATTCATTTACAAGCTCAAGTGGATGGTTGTTTAAGCAGACTGAAAAGGTAGAATTTTCAGATGACAAAGCAGGCTGGGACCCAAACTGCATTAGAGTCGTTTTACTCTTCTGAAGAAATAGACTATCAGAAAACCATTTCACAGTTTTGTCAAAGTTGCAATGAGGAGTTAGAGTGAGGAAGGATGGACTTTTGTGAGTGTAGAAGAGTACCATGTAGCCAGCATAAAGTCTGACTGGACAATGATCCACATCTGAGAGTATGGTGTCTATAAAAAGACTACATAAAATAGGACCAAGAATAGATCCATGAGGGACCCCCGTGGAAATGGGACGAGGAGAAGAAAGACACCATTGCAGGAAACAGATCAAGTTCTCCCGTGTAAATAGGATGAAAACCAAGTAATAACATTTGTGGAAAAGCTATAGGAAGACAGGCAAATTAAAAGCAAGGAATGATTGATCACATCAAAGGCTTTAGATAGATCTATAACAACAGAACCTACAAGATACCCTTTATCCAGAGCCCTAGAGGAAGTATCATGGAAATCAATCAGTGTTGTCTGGGTGGAAAATTTGGGCCTGAAACCTAACTGAAAATTAAAAAGAAAATGATAATTAGCCAGGTATTCGATGATCGGGTCTTGTACTAGAATGAATAAATGAATGCATGAATGAATGAATGAATGATGATGTCTTTGCTTATGGTAACATCTGATTGACAGACCAATGGGGTTGCCACTTAAAGGCAACCTGAATTGTCAGGAGTTGCCAACAGGAATGTGTAGGGGGAAGGTGGGGGGGGACAGATAGAACTGAAAGTGGGAGGAGTCTCAGCAGCAGGTGAGGTCACAGAGGGGAGGCAACATGAAGGGCACAGCAAGGGATTTGATTGGGGTAGGGGTGGGGCTAGAATGGGTCCTGTTTGGGGTCCTTAAGGGGTATTTAAGAAGGGTGCAGGCATCAATTCCCCCTTCTTCTTTGCTGAGACTCATTTGTTTGGCTCAGCACATCTTGAGGCTTGTGGATTGATGCAGTAAGGTAAGGTAAATGATCCACAAGGGGATGGCCTGTATGCAGTAGGCCCCACGGGTGGGCAGCAGGGACCCTGCTGGCATCTCCCCTGTAGTTCATTCATCAGAGCTGCAGGGCACCAGTAAGTCCTTTTGTTTTTATATATAGTTTGGCAATTTAGCTGTTTAAAAAAAAAAGAAAAGTGGGAAAAGATGAAGTTGGGGCCACTGGCAGTAAGACAGGTTAGGGAGCTGGGGCTTAGGTAGATTAGTGGCACATTGTTTTAAAGGGATTTTATTGATCTGTGAGCCACCCACAAATTTTGCAGGAGTCAAAGTGCAATCCGGGGCCACCAAAATTCAAACTTGCTAGCAGCTGGGCAACCACGACTGGAACACACTTGTGCAGCAGGAGAATTTTTAAAAATAGTTTATTCAGTACATGATGGGTTCTTGACAGGGGAATCCACTGGCCGGTTGGGCCATGAGGCAAGGGAAAACTAACAGTAGGCCACACCATGGGGGGAGGGACTGCATGTCTACGAGAGAGTGAATCTGTTCTGGCAGACTAAAGGGAGACAACTCTGCTGAATGAGTTATTCCAGGCTTAAAACATGTTGTTTCTAGTTTAATAAAAGGTAACTTTACCTGGAAGTGTTGAGCAGAGCTGTAGCAGGGAAGATTGGGCCAAAATCAGGGCAGCCTGGTGGATGGCATGTGACATCAGCATGCGTATCACCGTGTCTCAGGCTAGATCCACCAAGGTTGTTTTCTGTTTTGTGGGGCAAGGCTGGAGACCTGGAGAAGCTGGAAAGAGGACTAGTAGGCATCAGCTAATAGGCTTTTGACAAAAAAAAAGCTTAAATTAGCACAGCAGTTTGATCCAAAGGGGATGCTACGAGTCTAGATGGAGGTCACATGGGGGAGGGCTTAAGAAATGGGATCACATGGAATGGCATGGCTGGGAGGCCACAATGCAAGGTATGGTCCACTGCTATACAGCACCCAATGAAAGGTGGCAGGGCGATGGTGGGAAAAGGGGGTATCAATTAAGAAGCCACCCTAATTTTAGCAAGCATTTTCTGGTTGTCCTGGTTGGGGGGGCTACACAGAGATAGAGCTTTGGGGACTGGCCCCCAGCTGCTAATAGCACTGGGTGTGAGACCATGTCACCCAGGAGAAGAAGGGACAAGAGGGGCTTATTTCAGTGGTGACACAAGAGTGGGTGGTGGGTTGGACAAGGGATGGGGGCAAGGGTAAGCCTGGGGGTGGTGGGGGAGTGGTTTGAACATGGGCCCAAGGGTGACATATGGATGTAGAGGCAAGGAGCAGGGAATAAACAATGGGCAGTATGGCCTACAGGTTAGATGGTGAATGTTAAGTGAGGATTGGTTGCATTACAACAGGCAGACCGGGGTTTGATCCCCAAAACACCCTACTGGCACATATTGGCACTATAAAAACATATATATATATATATATATATATATATATATAGATATATTACAGGGTGCAGTCGCACCCCTATAATGAGGGTCAAGTAGGCACTTCAATGTTAAACTCAAAATTTTGCACTTCAATACTTTGCAACCGTTCAACAGATTTGCCTGAAATTTGGTATGTGACGTCCTGTTGTGAAATCTCTTAATATGGCAAGTTTTGTTCTGGTCAGATGTGCGGTCTCTGAGTTACGGAGAGGTGAGAAAACATGTTTTTACCCATTGACTTTATTGGGATTTATTTTTGAACTTGCCTACAGCCCTAAGGGTTTGTTTGTTTGTTTGATATGAAATTTTCAGGACAGAAAGGGGCAACCCCACAGATGTGCCTTTTACTAGTCTGGTGAAAAAAACAAGCCATTTTTAAGTTATTGCAATTTAAACATTTGAAAAAATCATTTCTGAGCATGCTCAGTAGGCACTTCAGTATAGCTAGTTGATACGAAAGAGGAATCCTGCATTTTATGAGAAAATTCCTCTTTCATATGGCCACCATCTTGTTTCCAGTTTGCCTGAAATTCACATTTGGAAACCTCCCAAAATAATATTCTGGGAAGGAACGAGGAACCAACACATGTAGCTTGCTTATTCTGACCCCCTAGGTGCATTCTGCACTTCACCATTCAGAAAATGCCATTAAAATGTCTATTATTTAACATTTAAATTCTTTGTTCATATCAGCGTCATATGACGTAGGATCTTAGTTCTTATGACGATACAAACTAGGATCCTACGTCATATGACTCTGATATAAACAAAGAATTTAAATGTGGATAAATCAGCCATTTTGGGGTATTTTCTCACCAAACTTTCAACATGGGCATTTTGGGACCCCTCCTCATGAACATTGGCACAGTCATCATGTTATTCCATCCCAAAAGGTGATTTCACGGTCACTGCATGGAATCACCTTTTGGGATGGGAAATCACCTTTCTGGACTGATTCATGAAATGACAGTCCCAGTGTTCATGAGGGTAGGTCCCAGAAAAAAAACATGTTGAAAATTAGGTATAAAAATGCAAAAAATGGCCTTAGTACAAGCGTGCATTCCGCATTTTTTCGCACACTTGTACTTTCGCCAGTTTTTAATATTTTCTCTCCAAATTTTTAACATTGCCATTTTTTTCACACCTCCTCATGAACAGTACAGCTGTCATTTCTCACATCCTGCCTGAAATGTGTTTTTGCAAATCTGCCACAGAATGGAGCATCGCTGTGAGAAATCAACTTTCAGGATGGAATAACAAAATCAGAGTGCCAGTGTTCATGAGATTTCCCAAAAAGCTCATGTTGAAAACTTTGTTAAAACATTTCCAAAAATAGCCATGTTACAAGCGTGTGTTGTGCAGTTTCTACACATACTTGTAACTTTGCCAATTTTTCATATTTTCCCACCTGGTTTTCAACATTACCCTTTTCCACACCTCCTCATGAACAGTATACAGCTGTCATTTTTCGCATCCTGCACAAAACATGATTTTGCACATGTGGTGCAGAATGGCACATCTGCTTTTCAAACTCAACTTTTGGGACAGATTCACAAAATGAAAGTGACATTGTTCATGAGGTGGGCTCCCCAAAATGCCATGTTGAAAATTGGGTGGAAAAAATCCTAAAAATGCCCAAGTTACATACGCCCATTGAATTGTGGTGCCCATGGCACATTTCTGCACCTGTATCTCGAAAATGATGTGATATATAGAAACATAGAAACATAGAATTTGATGGCAGATAAGGACCGCTTGGCCAACCCAGTCTGCCCATTTCCCTACCTGATGGATAAGCTGCAGATCCTAGTTAAACAGCAGCCTACTTCTTCCTACCCCAACCCCCTAGAATTGCCTTATGACTGTCCCATGCATGCTTGAATTCCACCACTGTTTGTGACTCCACAACCTCCTCTGGAAGGCCGTTCCATACATCCACCACCCTCTCTGTGAAAAAATACTTCCTTAAATTACCTCTGAGCCGCCCCTCTTCTATCTTCAAATTGTGCCCCCTTGTTCTTGCACACCTCTTTTTTTGAAAGATGCTACCCTCTTGGACTTTGTTGATTCCCTTCAGGTACTTGAAAGTTTCTATCATGTCCCCCCTCTCCCTCCTTTCCTCGAGGCTATACATATTAAGCTTCTTTAGTCTCCATATAGATTTTATCAGCTTTTTCTCATGGAGGTCTCGCTGTCATAATTAGAACGACACTGGAATTTTTTTCATAGCTGCTCTGGTTATTGAGATATTGGCAAATTAGTGTTACAAGTGTTCCTTGCCTTATAGGGCTGAAGTATGGCTCCATATTTAATGTGTAAGTGGGAGCGCAGCACCCATGCGCCCACAAATGCATATCACTATGCACAAATGGGCAGCTTGGTGGGAGCTCTGGGACCTTTTACTAGTTATATTACACTTTCAAAAAAAAAAACGTGTTAATGCATCAGTTAGGGTTAAAGTGACAAAAGTGGGGAAATTAGATGTTAGGATTGAGCTCCTAACCCCTCCCACCCCTCCACCCCCTAATATTCCACAGATCAACAGACACCGGGGTGTGCCATGGGGTCATCAAGCTTAACTCGCACCCCATTCTCCTTTACTGTAACATGTCAACCTGTTTAAACATGTAATGGAGTGAGAGTTGGGCCTGACAACCCCATGGCACACCCTGGCGTCTGTCAGTCTGTGGAGGATGGGGGGGTAGGGGCTCAACCCTAATATCTCATTTTCCCACTTTTGTTGCTTTAACACCAACTGTTTTTTGTAATGAAGATATATATATATGCTGTATATATATATATCTATATGAGATATGACATGGCCTGACTGGAGATGTAATATTTCTCTTCATGAGGGGTCGATGATATGATATCTCACGGGTGGAGAAGCCACGCGTGAGATATCTTGATGTCATTAGCCTCGAGTGAAGACAAATATGATATCTTCAGACAGGCCATGTCATGTTCTGTTTATACAATATGTGTTTTGGGATATAAAAAATATATGTTTAATAATGTAGGGTGACAGAGCATTAGTACTGGTTAGCGAGCTGCTGGCATACATTTAAAATCAACAGAAAATACGCAAATAGTGAGAAAATGTGTTTTTTTTCATATACTGAAAGTTATCTGGTTGATCCTGACATATTCATTCTGCTCCATTCATTGTCCTGAGTTCAGTCATTGTGCCCCAAAACTAAAAATTCCATTACTATAGCTACTGTAGTGTGACCGAGCACTGTGACAGTGCTGATATCCTGACACAAATTCAAAATAAAATACAGCATGTCAGGTTTATATAGTGTAAAAGGTCTCTCTCTTATCTTTTTAGCATATCCTTAGTTTGCTTGTATTAAATGAACATAGTGCACACTGTGTAGAGAGAGATAGAGAGAGAGAGAGAGAGAGAGAGAGAGAGAGTGAGCAGTTTCTGAAGTAGAAGCCAGCCGGCTTATGCTTGAGTCGTGAGATGAAACTGCTCACTCGCTCTGTCTGGACGTGGATTCTGTTCTTTTCATACAAGGAAGCTAATGATACTCTAAAAAGATCAGAGAGAGACTTTTTATACTATATAAATGTGATGTGCTGTATTTTGCTTTGAATTTGTGTCAGGATGTCAGCGCTCAGTCACGCTACAGTAGATATAGTAATGGAACTTTTGGGGCACAATGACTGAATTCAGGACAATGAATGGGGGCAGAATGAAAATGGCAGGATCAACCTGATATGTTTTAACATTCACAATAAATGTTGCTATTATGTACACAGATTGTACATTGTTTTAAATGAGTTGCAGCACATTACTAGTATTGATTGCGCTCGGTCACGCTGCGTTGGAGAATAAAAGTGAAAGTTGCCAGTGTGAGACTGGCAGAATCAGTTTCAGTATATGATGTATAGGAGTGTGAAGATATCAAAATGATGTATAGTAACATGGAGATATCAATGAAATATTCATTGGCTGATTGAGATTTCACTTTTTATTGTTGTGTTTATCCCAAAACACATGGGGTGGGATATTCAGACTGCACCAAAAAGATGCGCAATAGTGAGAGCAGGCGCAAGAGCAGTGTGCCATTGCGCAATGTGCACGATATTCAAAACAAGTGCAGGCCAAGGTGCACCTGCGCAGCACAGCTGAATATCACACCCCATGTGCCATGGCGCAACCAGGGATGCGCAGTGGAGCAGGGCTGATGTGCAGTAGCACATCCAGTGATGCGCAGGGACAAGGACAGGAAGCAGTGGTGCACTAGCCATGGAAGCACCATGGGCGGAAGAGCATGCAGCAGGCCAGAGAGACCAACTCCACCAAGGCCCCCCATGAACTGCACAACCAGAGGCGAGCTGGATAGACCACCAGCCCATGAACCCCAGCACTGATTCAACAGCAGAGGCATGGTGCCCAAGCACAATCCCTTGGCAAACAGTGACTGCAACACAAGGAGGGACGGACCCTCCCATGCCACTGCACCCCACCAATGCTGACCACCCCCTGTACAGCAATCCCAAGACACCCAGCCCAGAAGCATCACCAAACAGTGCATGGCACCGAAGGCATGCCACCACCACCACTGTGAAAATGCAACTCTGTGCCCCATGGCCCCATGCATGACAGCCCCATCATGATCCCCACGCAGCAGGTGACACCAGCCACTGACGCAATGCAGCATACACAATGCCCCCGTGTGGCCCCCACCGTGGCATAGCAGAGAGGTCGACCCTTCGTCAGTACCCGTGGGACCCCACATGTGACAAGTCCCACCCTGGACGCCACCACCGGCAGGACAGCACCCTGCACACCCACCCATGCACACACCCTATCCCAGCACTGGCTGACCAGACAGGACAGCTGCCCACTATGGTGCATGGAGGCATGCACCACACAGGATGCAACACGGGGCATGAACAAATCCCCCACCCTATCCCAAGGGTACCCCGTCACAGATCCACACAAAGTGGGGCAACAGATGCCGCTCTCACATGTCCAATGAAGCCATGTACCCACGGCCTGTACACCACCATGGCACTGGTGAGCTAGCCATGTGGTGCATGCACAATGAACCTGTCCGCTACCAGCATGCAGCTGGACCACATGTGACAGACAGCAGACCACAAGCACCACCACAGACACCAGTGAAAGCATTGAGGGGGACAACAACAGCACCGCCCACGGTGTCACCTGAGGCAGACATGCAATAGACCTGGAGACAGGATGCCAGCTGCCATGGCGCTGTGCCCAGAGGGTGGCTGGCATGGACAGCCACCAATGTCATGCCAGCAGACATGCATGCATTGGGGGGGTCGGCATGACCATGCGTACCACAGACATGCAAGGGGCTCAGTCGCACGGGCCAGGCACACACTGACAGGGGCAACTGGGACACAGCGCATGCACCTCTGACCACTGCACACAGGCATCCAGTACACAGGGCACAACACACATACCACAGACAGGGACCATGGCCCCCACCCACACCAGTGGAGGGGCCTGCCAGACACACACACGACCAGGCCTGCACCACCCCCAGACCCCAGATGCCATGCACACCACTGAAGCAAGGCACCAGTCGCCTGCTGCAAATCAGAGACCACAGTTGTTGTATGAAACATGTATATAATTCGAAAGGTAACAATATCAAGAAAAACTATTTACATAACTATATCAAAATAGGGAAGGGGTACAAGGCTAAAACTCGGTGGTGGGCATGGGGCAAGGGGGAACAGCAAGGAGTAGGACAAAGGCATGTGAGGGACTGTCTGGGGGGAAGGAACAGCGTGGGCACCGTAGGCCCTACTGGTGGCCCCTCTCTTCCTTACACTCTCTGTGGCACCTTCTGTGCCACTGCCGGTCTCTCTGCTCCATGCCCTGCAGCAGTTCCAGTGTGGCCCGGGTCACCTGCAGTATTTCCTGGATGTGATGCTCCAGGGTCATCCAGCGTTGTCCACCTAGGACAAGGGAGCAGAGTCTGTACATGTGACTGGCCAGACCCCCGCAGTCCACCCAATGTGCATGGCATAAAGCTGTGGGCCTCACTCCTGTGATGGCATGCAACCACTCACAGTGGGTGCGCCCACAAGACCCATCTACCCAGGCACCCATAGCCATGCAAACTGCTGCACACCCCCACAGCCCATGCACTGCACAGCACCAACATGGCTGTACAGTGTCAAGGCTATGCAGTGTGATGGCAGTGGTACAGACAGGTGCCCAGTGCATGCACAGCCCACCTGCGACACCCACCCATGCAGTGCCACAGGACAGTGCGGAGTGCACCATGTGGTGTGCATGGCAGTGGGGCCATGCCCCGCCACCACTCCTGCAACCCACCATGAACAGATGTAAGGGGAAATACAGCACTCACCTGCGTCCTGGTCAGCAGGGTGCTGCTGACCCATGGTACCACCACTGTGCCCCGGCTGCAAGGCCACACCACCTGTTCTGGGCTGCCATCTCTGCTCATGGGCCAACCAGGCCCTATGGCAATCCTCTGGGCCTAGGGTGCAAACATGGAGAGGGTAACATCAGAATAGGTCAGTAACATAGCCACCCCTTGCTGTGTGCGTGCCCGCACAGCTCAGCCTTGACACGGTGGCGCCGGGTGTACATGATGCACCCCCAACACCGGCAACACAGGTAGGCGTCCCCCATGGCATGGCCTGATGGCCACCGCGATACCGGGACAGACAGATCCTACCAGTGATGTGATGGATCACCTACCTGGCCATGGCATGGCACCCTGCCGGGCACGTGCCTGAAGTTGCCCTAGGCAGTCGGGGTCCTGCCACTGGAGGTCACCATATCGGTGGTGACACTGCTCTGCTGTCCTACTGCACCCTGTGGCCTCCTCCAGGCCCTCTGCCACCTCCTGCCACACTGCTGCCTGTGGCCTCAGGAGGGGTACCTGGCCAAAGAGGGCACCAGCATGGGGCTCTGCCAAGGCCACTAGGTTTGCTAGCTCAATTGCTGTCCAGATGGGTGCTTTGGTGAGCATGCAGTGGCAATCAGCAACAAAATGGCACCCTGTAGCACACGTGCCCCATGTGTGGAGGCAGCGTGGTTCTGCGCTGCCAGTCACTATCACACTGTCACCGGACTGTGCAATATGGGTGCAGCCATATGTACGCATAGTGACTAGGGGGCAAAGGTCAGCTGCAGGATCAAGGGTCTGTCCACGCATGGAGCTCCACAGCGCAATTGGGATGCCTTGTTTGTAGCGCAGTAGGGTGCATGTGTGTGACACCTTGCAGTGGCTTACCACACTGTGGCACCATGGTGCCCATGGCACACCATGGCATGAGCACCCCCTGAGCATACAGTGCACTTGCACCACAGACAAAGTGGTGGTCATGCCCTGTGCCACCTCCCATGCACAGCACGTCAGCAATGCCGCTAGCATTGGTGTCAGCACCCGGGCATGAGTGGTGTGGTGCCGATTGTGCACATCACAGTGGTGCGCCATAGCCTGAGCATGCTCAACACCATTGCGCAAGGTACAACAGCGCGATATTCAGCCAGGATATGCAAATCAGCTCATGATCCATTCCATGGCACATCCACTGCATTAGCATCCAATTACAGATGCATCTGCTCTCATTTGCATGTGTTGCACTATAAATACGTGACCTGAGGCTGCGTAGGCCATGGATCGGTATTGCAGTCCTTTGAGGTAGGTTGCATGCTGTTGGGATGTGGGGACAGTGGTCTGGCAGGGCTGTATGGGACTGCACAGTCCAAGGTAACACCTGTCTATCCCCCAGGCACAAGCATGACTGAGTGAGAGGAAGAAGAGGAGCAGGGAAGGGTGTGAAGGAGGAGGCCCAACTTTACCAGGGCTGAATCTGATGCCCTGTTCGAGGCATACCTCGACAGGGAACTGCTGCTTAGCTGACAGCGGGGAACGCCACAGGCCCGTGCTGTGGCATGAGGTGAGGTGAGGTGGCACGTGCCATCAATCAGCAGGGCAGCCACCAGCAGTCCATGCAGAAGTGCAAGAAGAAGGTTGGCAAGGACAGGAGGTGGATTAAGGACAAGATGGCAGCCATCAGGGTGGCACGTGCTGCCACCGGTGGGGGCCAGCCATACCCCGTCTGATGCCACGGGAGGAACGGGTGGCCAGCAGCATGCAGCATAGTGCCATTGAAGGTGTTCCTGGTGGTGGCTTCCAGATGGGTGGCAGCCCATCACTACATGGTAGGTCTGGTGCTGGCAGTGTGCGCATGGTAGGAGGACATGCAACAGGGCCAGGCAGAGCCACTAACAGTACTGTGTTCCTTTACAGCTCCTGAGCATCTACATGGGGCAGAGGTGGTGGGTGTGTCCACCAAGGGGGTGGCCCCGGACACAGAGGAAGGCCCATCCACCTCCACAGGTGTCTGAGGGACCATCCAACTGCATACCTGCACATCTGTCTGGACTGATGCTGGTGGTGCGGGTGCAGACATGGCCCTGCCTTTGTCCCAGCGTGACACCACCCTCGGTGTCCAGTGTGCTGGGACATGGATTGGGGCCTGATCTAGCAGTGATGATGACGTGACACACATCCCGGACAGTGATGCATGTGGGACACAGGATAGTCCCACAGAAGGCAACTGCTCGGGTGGTTCCGCAGGTGATGATGTCGTGGCTGCCTGCGCAACAGCCCATTCCCAGCCTGTGTTTGCATGCTCCAGTGGGGCAACACTGGTGTACGTCCAGGGTGGTGGGGCTGTTGCGGCTGCTGCAGCCGCGCCGATGTCCCCTGGCGATCAGCAGCTGGAGGGGCAGTGCCAGCGGATGGCCAATGTCAATGGGGAGAAAAGGGAGGGGGGTGGTGTCAGTGCACCACGTGTGGACATACCCCAGAATGGCAGTGCTGTGCAATGCCCATTGTCAAGGGGTGCTGGGCAGCAGGGCCAGGAACACCATGGGGGACAGCATGCTGGACATGCAGATGACCCCTTGGACTACCACAGCCATCTTTTTCAGGCCTCAGTAGATCAGCAGATGCGGTTTGTGGTGGTGGTGGATGTGCTCAGTGCAGTTCTGCGCCAGGTAGAGGAGCAGCACAGCAGGAACCATGGCTTGCTCCTGGCAGAGTTGGCCCAGAAGTGGGTGGATGTGACAGCTGCCATTGACAGGCAGACCACTGCGATGGCGACTGTCATGGCTTCATTGGTCACCCAGTTTGGTGCCCAGCCTCTGCACACCCCGCAGGGTGCTATGTCCACCTCCCATTCCCGGTTCGGCTATGGGCACACCAAGCACGCCTGGTGTAGGCATGTTTGGTGGCCTGCAGACCCCTGCACGGACATGATCGCGTTCATGCAGCGTCACCCCTGGTGGCCCTTTGGTGCCACCCCATGAGGCCACTGGTCAGCCTGGCATGGCTGGCAGGTCTTGGCGGGGCCACCAATGCATCCGTGGTGGCCATGGTACTGTGCCGCATGACTGACCCATATTCCACCATGGCCACTGTCTGCCACTGCCCTGTGTGCACTGTGGTGTTCTTTGTGTGATGCATGGGTGAGGTTCCCTGCCCTGCACACACATGGTCCCTGTGCACACACTTCCAGCTGCTGGCCACTGTGGCATGTGCATGATGATGCCTGTGTAGTGCTGTCCACCACCGTGCAATGGTGCTCAGTGTCTGAGGCACGCACATTGCCAGCCACTGGGCATGGTTGTGTGTGGTCCTGTGGGGGTGTTGGGGTGCCTGTTGGGTTGGGCGTGCCTGTTGCCCTTTGGGCATGTGTTGTGGTGTGTGTGTGAGTGTGTGTGTGTGTGTGTGTGTGAGTGTGAAGTGTTCAGCCCTGCCCATCCCTGCCACTGTGTGTGGTCCCTCACCCATTCCCATTCCCTTTATGTTCTCCGCCCCTGGTGTCCACCACTGCCTGTCTGTGGGCTGTGCCCTTGCCCTTAGTGGGTGCACATGGCCCCGTTGTCTACCTGTGTTGTCCAAAGTGCTCCTCTGCGATGGTGTCCCAGTGCTGCTGTGCCATCTGGGCCAGCAGGGGGTCCCGTTGCCCAGGGGGTGGCTGCCCTACACCAGCTGGACTGGCATCCTCATCGTCTCCACCGCTGTCCCACTCCTTGACCTCAACGGCTATCCCACAGTCAGTGGCCATGTTGTGCAGGATACAGCAGGCCAAGAATAGCCCACAGTCCTTCGAGATGATGTACTATAGGGCACCGCCTGACATGTGCAGGCAACAGAACCATGGCTTCAGCAGCCCGAACACCCGCTCGATGACATTCTGTGTTGTGGCATGTGCCTCATTGTACTGTTGCTGCACTGTGGTCATGGGGTGCTGGTATGGTATGAGCAGCCAGGACCATACCGGGTAACCACTGTCACCTGTGTGTAGAGGGGAGTCATTAGCATGGTGGTCTGTGTCACTATGCCATGGGCCATTATGGTCATTACCCATGGCACCCCTGACAATGCCCCACACCCCTCCACATCTGCACACATTGTCTAGCGTGCAATGCATACTCACCTACCAGATGGCCAGTGCGGATGTACCCACTCTCAAACCTGTGGCACAGTGCAGACTGGTGCCAGATGAAGGCATCATGTGCTCCCCCAGGGTGCGTGGCACAGACATTGATTATGCGCCCCCTGGCTTCACACACCACCTGGCAGTTGACACTCGGGTAGCCCTTGCAGTTGATACACGCCACCCCCTCTGGGCCAGGTGGCATGCAGATGCCTACTTGGGTGCAGTCTATGGCCCAGAGCATGCCAGACAACCGTGCTACCCTGTGGAACTCCTGTATGTGTGCTGTGTGCTCCACCTGTGTGCTGTTGGGAAACAGATGTACTCCGCAGCATGTGGCAGCAGTGCGCTGAGGAATTGTGTGAGTAGGCGTGAGCGGCTGACTGGGTTATGCCTGTCAAGTCCCCTGTTGGTCTCTGGAAGGTGCCCGTGATGAGCAGGCACATGATGGCTGTGACCTTAATCTCCACTGACAGCACATGGCTCCATCATGTGGGTGCCTGCATCTCAGCACTGCACAGTTCAAAGAGCTGCCTCAGAATTGTCCGGTTCAGGTGGTACCGGCACACAATCTCAGTGTCACTGTACTGTTTGAAGGTGGTGCAGACTCGGTACTGCCTGTTCTGGGCATACTGCCAATGGGCCCTTCCATGGCCGCACCTCCCTGCTGCCTGCCTTCTCACACCCCTCATTACCGCATCCATCTGGAAGGTGGCACTGGCCATGTCCCTGGCTGGTGTTCCCCCTGGGTGGCTGTCTTCCTGTTCCCCCCGCTGTGTGTTGCTGGTGCTGCCCCTGCACCGGGTTCACCTCCGGCTGTTCATCTCTGGGTGCCCTGCCTCTTGCCACTGCCTTCCATCCACTGTGGCACTCTCAGGCCCTCTCATACACACTGGTACGGGCACACCCACTCCTTCTCTCACTCAGGCACACCTCCAGTGGGCCCTGTCCAACTCCTGGCAACACCTGCCCCCTGCTTCCTGTCTTGTCTCTCTGTCACTCTGTCTCACGCTCCCACCTATGGCTCCTCTGTGGCGTATTCTTCCTCCCCTCTCATGCTCCCTTTAATTTTGGCTCATTTCCACTGTCGCGCAACTTCAGCTTTATCTGCTACTGTGCACGTCGCATACTGATGAATATCGCACTGCACATGTTATTCCTGGTTCTGCCCCCTGCAGTTGCACATGCATTAATTACTGTTGCGCTATGGTGCATTGCATGTTGTGCTGCTCTGCCGTTCCCACTGAATATCTCACCATGGCACATTTCCACACTTGTATGGGTGCATCCCTGTTGTGCATGGCACATCCACTCTGACTATCCCACCCATGTTGTATAAATATATATATATATATATATATATATATATATATATATATATATATATGTATATTATGGTATCACGATAGTGCTACCATAGTTAGGGTTGAGGAGCCATTTCTATGTTAAACCCAAAATTTTGCACCTTAATAACTTTGCAACCATTTGACGGATTTACCTGAAATTTGGAATGCCTGATCAAGAACTATAGGCCTTGGGATCTGCCAAGTTTCGTACCAGTCGGATATACAGCTGTGGAGTTATTAAGCGTGATCTGCACAATGGTTTAAGCTTTTTCTGGAATTCTGCTGTTGCGCCTACAGGTTGCACAGTTTGCGCGACCTACCCAGAATCTTCAGGGAACATGCAGCTGGGGTCCCCAATGTGTCTTTCAAAGATTTCATGAAAAAATATTAAACGGTTCAAAAGTTATTCAAAAAACAATTTACCATTATAAATCAATGGGAAAAGTTAACAAAAAGTTCGACAGTGTCGCAAATGCACTTTTTACTGTTGCAAATGGCCCTGTTACTGTCACAAATCCGCCATCTTGTTTTCAGTTAGTGATCAGAAAAATGCTTGGCATTTAAAATTGAGACCCTCTAGTAACCTAATTCTTTTTGTATTCACCTAGTCGGACCCTGAGGATGCTAGCCATGTCTTTATTTTGGGGTAAAACACCCCAGAAATATGTTCTTTCAGATTTCCGGAAAAAGTACTTTCGCAAAGTAGTGTTGCACTCACAAAAGTGTCACAAATTTTTGCGAAAGCTTTTGCAAGTGCGACACTGCTTGCGACACTATGCCCAAAATAACATATATATATATATATATCTATGTGAGAGGACCGACGGCGTGAGGGGAGATGTTCATGTAAAACAAGGAAAGTCCTGCAGAATGAGGGGAAATATTAAAAAAGAGGGGGCCTGCAGTATGAGAGAGACTTACTGTCTGAATGTGCAAAGACAGGAAGGTCCTGTAAAATAAAATATTGTATACAGTTTACAGAGGGTTGCACAAAGAGTGGGGGCTTGCAGAATAAGGGAATTTGGAGCTATATATGCAAAGAGATGGAGAATGAGGGGAGATGTTTCTGTTAAGACAGGGAAGATTGGTAGAATGACTGGAGATGTACAGTATTTGTAACGAGTGGGAAAACCTTCAGAACTAGGCGACAGATATGCAGAGGTGAGACCATGAGGTATGATGGCACATAGTCATGTAAAATGAGGAAAAATCTATGGAGAGAATATATGTAGAGGGGGATACTAGGGAGAGAGGAGAGCTGATAAAAAAAAAGGATGGCGCTAGAATACCTGGGGCTCCTCGCTGTGGAGGGGAACATTGCCCCCTTGCCATAGGAAGAGCCGACATTACTACACTACATTTACATTTACTCTTTCTCCGCCAAGATATACTAACACTCCATAAAATATTGGTGCTGCTTCTGGGCATTTAACCAATTTAATAATCACATTAAGTATAGAGAAACATGTTTTTTAAGACTAAATTAATGATACCCTGCATTCATATTCTTGTTGTTTATTTAAACTTGCTACACACTGGGGTCATATACTTTGTGTTATAAAAGTCAGTGATACACATTTTAATACTGACCAGTTGAGAGGCGTCTTATCCAGAGGAAGCTGCACTTTCACTGCTGCTTTCTCTGTTCAGCTATTCTCAGTGGCACCATTACTTATAACTTTCTCTGCTCACAGCAACCAGCCTAAGCCAGAATAGCTCTTCTCCATCCCAGCTCTCCAAACTGTGGATGACTGGAGCGGCTTTGCTTTCTTCACATCAGCTGGGCTAGGGAAACGCCAAACAAGTATTATTTGCCTTCGGCCTGGATCGATCCTGAAAATGGACTTTATAGTCAAGTGTTCTTGCCAGGTCATCAGATAAATGAAGTTAAATTAAATATATTGCAGGAGTCAGTTTTAAATTCATACAGTCTTGGTGCAGGCAGATCTGAACAGATTAACAAATGCCAGTATGCTTTGGCAATAGTTTACTTAACACTGCATCAGACGAAATCCATCCATACATCCACCCACACACTATTTGGAAATCCCGTTGTTGTTTATGTTTCCCCAAATTAAAATGTATTGGTAAAGTTACCTCTTGAGAATTGCTTTCTTTCCCGATTTTATTAATTGTATGTATGCATACATCATGTATTTAGTCTTCGTGAAACTAGCTTTGTTAACCTAGTGCATCATCAGGAGTTATCCAGTCTTTTAATCCTTTGAAACCTGCTATGAGAAAGCCGAGCACTGCACGCCAAACTAAAACGAGACTTGTAGTATATCCATCATCCCCACCCTAGAACTTCGTTTACTGTTTTCTAGAGGCACATTACAATAAATAGCCTTTATGAAATCGAACAGTATATGGATTTAGTTTTGCCTGGACTCCGAAAATAATTAGTTTCACATTTGCTGTTTTCTTCATGTGCAGAAAGACACCCACTTGTTGGATTTATCTCAATCTCTGTCTCTATCTGTATCTCTGTCTCTATATATCAATCAAGCTACCGACCAGTCTTTATTTATACAGGGTAACAACAGTGGCAGAGAGACTGGATATCAATGATTACATATACATGAATAATAAAACATGATTTACAACTCAGATAATAAAATGATGGTGGAAACTGTCATCATGTATTCAGTTCTATACTTGCTCATGATATCAAATGTGGACAGTTCAGCTAAATACATTCAGATACATGCATATAATACATAGTGCAAAACGTTTCAATTAATAAAATGACCACGACTGAAAAGTTTCTGAGAATGACCATGTATAGCCCCATATCATATTTTAGCAGATTGTTCAGAACTTAATTTGCTCTGAAACGATGTAGACAGACGGGACAGAAAACAAATCATCCGCTAAAGCAAGTTCCTTAATGGTTACCCATCAAAGTGACATAAAAGAGCATCTGTTTGATTTTTGTACAGCTCAGATATAGCCTCTGCCTCAAATGCTATGTTTATTTATTTATTTATTTATTTTGGGGTGGGGGTAACCTCTACCAATGTGAGATAATTTATATTCTGCTTACATTTTGTTTTTAGAGCAATTGAAACGAGACGGAGAGAACATTATTAGGCAATGTACACAGTAGTCTAGTGGTATAGACTTGGGAACTGGGAGCCAGGGTCAGATCTCACCAGAGCCCTTACTGTGCGACTTTGAGCAGCTCCTTTGACCTCTCAGTGCTTCAGAGCACCTAGCTGTACACTGGACCTCAGGAGGAGATGCTGCAGCAGCAGACATATCCCGAGTAAATAAACTGAAAACATAACATTAAATGTTGACGCTTGTTTTGTTCAAGAAAGCTACCTATACCTACATAAGAAGGATGTGAGAACTGTTGTTTTGACAATGCGAAGCACCCCAGCTCTATAGATTTAACAAAAACCAGATCAATACCAACTATGTAGGGTTTAGGTTCTGTAGCTAGTCCACTGCTCGTATTTTTATTACACTGACCTCTTTTCAGCCTTCTCCTCAAAATCTGTATGACTTCTCTTACTGATGCGCCCCTGGGTGCAGAGATTTCAGCTTCTTACCTGCAAGTTTTGTGATGATGCTGTATTCGCTCTTTATTGCTACAGTATATGCTTCGGCAGCAGAATCAGGGGTTCAGCAGATCCTCACTTTTATAAGTAGAGGCGCAGCCAATGTATTTAGCTCCACATCCATAATATCCACATTTTGTAATCAGTGAAGAGTGGGCATTCATTTAAGGATCCACAAAGTTCGGATTTGGTCTCCCAATGTAATGGAAAACAATCAGCAGCCTCAAGATCATGAATCTGGGTCCCGATTATAAGATGAAGTCCCTCCTTACTCTATATAAGAAAAAACTATTTTATTTTCTATAACGTTTTACATACAAACTGTACCACATAGCCCTTAACGGGATTAGCAAAAATAACAACCGGCAGCATCATTAATTCTGAGAGGGGTCTCAGGGAAAACAGTGGAACCATACAGTAATTTTAAACACGCTCAGCTTTGATCTCCTGTCTGTATTTAATTCCCATTTTCATAATAATTACAGCAATAACAGTAACCTGAATCCTGCCCCCCACACACACACACACATGGACTTCCTCTGATCTGGCTGCTTGTCTACACCTGACAACATCATTTACTGTTCATGGCATCTTAATAGTTTCCATAAGAACTCTTTCCCACTCTTCTCACCCTCACTCATCTCCTCTATATACCTATCAATACCTTCCCCAGTCCTTCCACCATTCCCAAGCATGTAAGAACTTTGAGCACCTGTCATCTTGGAAATTTTGGAGAAAATATATGATTCAGACTCTTTTCAGCTTATATTTTTATTTAGTCCCCCCCCCTTTTCATAACTACTATGTATATTTACACTAAAACAGGATCACATGCCACTGAACATCATCTGAACTGACTGCTTGTCCACACTTACTCATGCTGTTTGTGACATCAGTTCAGTTTCAGTTAAGTTTATTTATTTTACTGAAATGGCATATGAGCAAAGATTGTCCATTTTCACAAGCATTCAGTTTTAGACAACAAATCATAACAGCAACAGTGAAAAAACACAAGTACAATACAGAAGGACAGTCAACATAAAGCCATTGGTTATAAAAACAAATACAATAGTAAAAACAAATATAAAAAGTAAAACCATAACCATAAACGATACTACGACTTGTCAAATGATCAGAGACAAGTGCTAGGGTTCAATAAGGTGCTTATTAAGTGCCAAAGTAAGCAAAATATTCACAGACCAGATAAACCTGCTACTGGTGAGTGTCAGCACTATACTGCCGGATTAGCAAGAGAGATGGAGAAGTACTACAGGTGGGACAATCAGGGCTGGAGACACCTGCATGTGGAGGCCAGGGACAGGTGCTTCCTTAGGTTATACTTAAAGGAAGAGGTGGGGGGACACTAGATGAGAACGGGGTAGATTATCTTAACAATCAGTTAAGAGACATCTTAATAGTTTAAAGACACAGGAAATGTGATTTAACCATAGCCACCCCCTTGCCCCCAGTGTCAAGATTCAATTTTATTCTAATATCTCACACCTGAATTCATATTCTAGTGGGTTTCCTCACTGAAATGATGATCTGTTACCACACAGAGATGTTATCTCCTGTCTGATAGTTCAGTTTCTTGTTATGCTATAAATTTGTTCTGTATGCAAAAATTATTTAACTGTCAAAATGATAGCTCTCAAGTGGGTTCATTGTCACCTGGTGACATGCCTACAAGCTACTTTTTTCACAGTTAAACAAATTGTTACAAACTGAACAAATGTACTACATATCACAGAATTGAACTATAACATGGGATGGCCTGTCTGTGTTGTAACAGATCACCATTCCCCCAAGCAAACTTACTATAGTGAAACATCAGATGTTAGGTGGCTAATAGAGAATATACAAATAAAACTGAATTCTGACAGCATTGGTGAGTCAGTAGCTGATTTATATTTTTCTTGCTTGATACTACTGCTCGCCCCTGAACCAGCCCCAGGCCCCACCATTATTTCTTTCTCTTACAGGAAAAGAGGGGCAACCTGGAAATCTGTTTTATCTTAATAGTGTTCACAGCAACAGATTGGGATGTCACAAGAAAAGGAATGGGATGTCATGTATAAACTGACTGCACATTCTGATAATGTCTGGGGGCAGTGATACAGTTATTAGGTTAATGTGGGATGCTATAAAGAAAAACAGGGTGCTAATGTAAACATTGTGGTTTAGTGGTTACAGCAGCAGCTTGGAAACCGCAAGATTTCAGGTTCAAACTCCATTACAGTAAAATACTCAGTGTGTGACATTCTGCAAGTTATTTAATCTCCCAATGCTTCAGTCCCTCAGCTATGGAAATGGAAAGAAGAAGGACACCAGTGGAAAGGACTCAAGATACTTCATCTCAGTTGGGCTATTAAGATAGAAACACAGAATCTGACAGATCAAATAAATTGTAAAAAAAAAAATGCAGAACATATACAAAATACAAGCTGAAAAGAGGTTCTATGCCATAATGGCAATTACCGAAAGGCGACCGTCATTATGGTGAGAGAACATCGCTGAAATTCTGTTTCGGCGATGTGCATCCCCAGCGCACAAGAAAATGGCACTGGGGACTTCGAATTTAAATGTTAATGCAGGGGGCTGTGCTTCCCACACCCCCCTACTTAAGGATTCTTAATTCCAGGGGGGTTCACATTGTGGAGGGAAGGGTGCAAATTCTGGCAAAAATGTAAAATTCAGGCCAGGTGCACAAAAATGTAGGCATGCCTGGACCCGAACCTGGAACTCTTACAGCTTCAGGCTGCCACCCACCACACTATGGGGCCAACTCGGCAGCCCCATACCAACCACACCAGGCCAACCTTTGCTCCCTTGCATCATGCTTGCCCCACCTTACGTGCGTATACATATAGCAACATCCTGTCACTATATGCTTGAACAACCCCCATCCTGTCCCCTTCCTCACACCCTCACCCTGCCTTTTCTGCACCACAAGTGGGTCACCATTTTAGTAGGTGCCCACTTGTGGATAGCCCACCTCACAGGATACCACTGAAAAGTGTACAACATGTGTGTTTTTTATGATCTGTCATTGCCCCTTCTGTCTCATCTCTGGCATGGCCCCCTTTTACTAGTCCCACCACTTGCCTTCTTTTGGTACCTACACCACCATCTTGTTCCCCATGATGGAATTTTCAAGATTCCTCAAGCCCCTTTGGAGACATGAAAGGTGGAGGTGGGTGCCACTATTTGTGATGTGGGGCCTACAGGATGAACCAGCAACATTCTTCGGCAGCCAAAGCATTTTAAGTTTTTTCTTCTTCCAAGACCTCTGGGATGACTCAGTAGCAAAGCATTGCTTGACATATGCACAACATGCATGTGCTAATTTCAGGTGATGTCCCTAACCACCCAGAGTGGATCCTACCTGCATCACCACCTGTGGTCACCGAGGTGGCAGTAGTACAGCTGAGTGTGATACCCTCCCTTAGAAGGAAAGCATCAGAATGGACACTCAGTCTTCTTCCCTGGCCAGCCTTTGATGTCACTGGCTCATTTCTAAACCCTGGCTCTGGGTATGGCAAGCTGTAGTCCTACTATTGTGCTGATGTGCCAGTCCTAATAATTATGTGTTTAACATTGCCCCAGGGATGTGAGAGTCTGTATATGGAAGCAGCAGATAAAACTAAGAGAATATGGACATTTCTGTTTTTTGTTAAGCTGATAGCTCCCTCATTTGATTTATTCCAAATTAATCACAAGCATAAAAACATTAAGAATGCCACAATGAAACTGTGTTTTCTTCACAAATTTGTTTGACACTATACTGAACACTACTGCAGCTATGAGACATGCACATAATGTTGCTAGCATTCGTAAGAAATTTGTTAGAAGATATTTCTGGTGAGATGCCTGGTGGGGCAAGATGGCGGCGGTGCTGTGCCGCGATCTCCGAGTGTAGAAACGCTGCCCCGGGGAAAACCCATTGTAATTCTTTTAGTTTTATCTAGTTTATAATTCTATTAGTTTATCAGTTATTTTTCATTTATTTTTGTTCGGGGTTTTGTGTTTTTTTCAATTTGTTTATTTGCGGTTTTCCGCCCCCCCTCTCCGTCACTGCAGTTGCGGAAAGCCTTTCGGCATTACCTGTAAGACTGTTCGAGTTCCTGCTTGTGGGACTGAGGGTTCAATTTCTTGGACTGCTGAGGGAAGTATATGTACTGGTGTCAAGGATTTGGACTAATCCCTCTTGGCATCTGAGTGGAGGAGATCGCGGTGTTTTCATGCCACTGGAGCTGTGAAAGGGGGTCTGTTTTGCTGTTGTGGTGCCGTTTTTTTCCCTGTGCTATCCAGAGGTAAAGGGAGAATCTAGGTGGTGAGTCTTTGGCCCCTGAGATGCTCTTTGTCAGATTTGGTGGGCCGCCGTGTTGATTATTCACCCCGAGAAGGTGGTGGCTGGATGGTTGCTGCTATTTGGTGGCAGCATTTCTGGCTCTTCTGACCCGCTCCAGTTCGGCTGGAGAGCCGACCTGGGAGCGGTAAGGTCCGTTTTGTGGGCGGTGTTCACATGGTGATTACCTGAATCTGCCTGTGGCTTGTTATCTCCCCTTTTTATGATACGAATGTTGGAATGCCTTAGACTCATTTCCCGACCCTGAATTTGATCCAGAGGAGGAAGTATTGTGAAGTGTCTCCTACAGCAGGAACAGTTGGATCCGTTATTTCATACAGGTGGTGAGAGCCCATGTGGGACTATGGACTTTACTGCTTGAACTATTCTTTCTGAGATTTGCTGACTTTGTCCTACTCTCGGAATCTTTTCTGCCTACACTGACCCTTCCAGTGTGGTGAGAGCTCCTTGGAGGGGTTTGAACTGGGGGTGGGGTTTTTCTTTTTCTTTTTGTATTTTGGTTTTATTTTTTGGATGCATGGCGTGAGAGTTCATGCCTCTATATTGTTATCCCTACAGTGGATGGTGGGAGCTCCACTGTGTTAAAGACTGATTTTATATATTTAATTGAATTATTATTGTATGCCTTTTGGATATTTGACTGTTTAATTTATTTAGTTAAGTTATGTGTTTTTAAGTTTACAATTTTATTTTTCAGTGGGATTTCTCGGGAGTAGTGAGATCCCTGGCCCTGGCCCGCTGCTTATGAACGACGATATTTATTTTCGTCGTACTCCCCCCCGTCATGCACTATTCATCTGCCCCTCTGCATGCCCTCTGCCCTTTTTTTTGCCTCCCCTTTGTCCTTCCCAGTATACCAACGTTGTAGGCATTGGGGATTGTGCGTGGTAGGATTCGGAGGGTGGGGAGATGTGAACAGCGGGAGATGAAGGAGGTAGTTGTGCATATTCGGCTGGTTAAGTCCAGAAGACACCCTGGGGTGAAATGGAGTGATGACCGGGGTCCTTCCTGGTTGGTCCCCATACCCAAGGGCACCACCCTTTTTGTTAATGGTGGGTAGATGGTTGGGGTTTCCCAGGAATCCTATCCAACTCGGGTGGTGTTGTGCAATGCCAGGTCCGTTGTGAACAAGACTGCCATCATTGCGGACTTGGTAGGTACAGCGGACCTGACTTGCATTACCGAAACCTGGCTGGATAGTAATGCAGGCCCAGTTTTTGAGGCTGCTATTCCAGACGGGTATTCGGTGATTCACCGCCCGAGATTGGATCGCAGGGGTGGGGGTGTTGCGGTCTGTTTTAAGACCGAATTGGACCTCACAAGTGTTTCAGTGGAGGAGACCAGATTTTTTGAGAGTATCGTGGTGGCAGGTGGAGGTTATAGAATGGTTCTTATCTATCGTCCACCCGGTGATGAGAAAACTTTCTTAAAGGAAGTGGCGGACTTCATCGTCTACCAGGTATTTGAGTCGCCCAGGTTGATGGTGCTGGGTGATTTCAATGCCTGGATCGATGATGAACTCTCGCCGTTTGGTCAGCACTTCCTCCAATTGATGTGTTCATTGGGTCTCTCACTGGTAGTTACCTCTGCCACTCATAAATGTGGCCACTCATTCGATCTGGTCTTCCTGCTGGGGTTGGAGGCCTCCAAGGTGGGGGTGGAACCAGTCGGTTGGTCCGACCACTACACAGTGAGATTCAATTTTGGCACCCCCTCGCATAGACCTACCCCAGTGGAGATGGTCAAGTACCGCCCTTTACGGGATGTTACGCCCACTGGTCTAACTGTGGTTCTTGACCTATCAGAGTTTCCTGGGTTGAGCATGAATCCGGAAGCAATGGTGCAGGCCTATAATAAGGCTGTCACCTCTGCTCTGGATTTAATTGCTCCCACCCGTGTGCGACCTCTCTCCCTTCACCCTTGATCCCCATGGTTTGACCAGGATCTGAGGGAGTTGTGAAGACTTGGTCGCAGGTTGGAGAGAGGTTGGCGGAAGTCCGGCTCTGATGCCGACCATATTAGACTTCTAGAGCATTATAAACTCTACCAGTCAGCAATTACTCATAAGAAGGCAGTGTTCCTGTCTGGAGAAATTGCTGCCGCTCAGAATTGACCAGCCCAACTCTTCCGAACTGTGGACAGACTGTGCAACCCAGCCTGTCTTCAGATCCTTCGAGCTTTTTCACAGTTACAGTGTGAGGAGCTTGCTCGATTCTTTGCTGATAAGTTGGCCGACATCAGGGCAGAGATTTGCGCCACCTCCTCTATGGGAGTTGCAGTGGTCCAGCCTATGGTTGCAAGCACCTTGTCCACCTGGAGTTCCTTCACAAGGCTGGAAATCGAGGATATTATGAGGATTGCCCTAGGTATACGCACCACTAGCTGTAGTTTAGACCCAGGTCCTACAGGCCTGATTGTGGGCTGTAGGGATGTCATCATTCCGATTCTTACCAGGATAGTCGGGTGTTCCCTGGACACTGGTGAATATCCCCACTCCTTGAAGGAGGCAGTAGTGACACCAGTGCTGAAAAAGACATCTTTGGACCCCGACTCCCTGGTAAACTACAGACCCATCTCGAACCTCCCCTTTGTTGGGAAGGTTATCGAGAAAGTGGTGGCTGCCCAGTTAGACAACCATCTTACCATCCATAATATCTACGATCCTCTTCAATTAGGTTTTCATAAGAGACACAGCATGGAGACTGCGCTGGTTTGGGTCCTCAATGATCTCTTGATGGCGAGAGAACAGAAAAAATGGTCTATTTTGGTCCATTAGTCCCTGTCAGCAGCTTTTGACACCGTAGACCATGGTGTGTTGCTTGAGCACCTGAGATACATCTGCAGGCTGTGAGGTTTGGTCCTCAGATGGTTTACTTCCTTCCTCACAGGTAGAACTCAGAGGGTGGTATCGGGGATTTTTTCCTCTGAGCCTACTGCTCTGACCTGTGGGGTGCCTCAGGGCTCTGTGCTTTCTCCCATGTTGTTTGCGGTGTACATGCTTCCCCTCGGAGACATTGTAAGAAGATATGGGCTGGAGTTTCATTGTGATGCCGATGACACCCAACTCTATCTATCTTTTGTACCTGACCAGAATAGAGCTCTCTCAGTGTTTAACAGCTGTCTCAGGGAGATCCAGGATTGGATGAGGTCCAGCTGGCTGAAGTTGAACTCTGGGAAGACTAAGGTATTGGTTGTGGATCCCAATCACCGGATTAAGGGGTCGGGGTGGTTGCTTAGCCTCTGGTTTATTCTTGGGAGGTGTGGAGCTCCCGACCTCTGAAAGGGTGCGAGATCTGGGGGTGATTCTGGACGATCAGCTGACTCTGTGTGCCCAGGTGTCAGCAGTCATTAAGATATCCTTCTACCATCTTAGGAACATCGCCAGGATCAAGCACCTTATTCCATCCGGCGACCTACCTACGCTGATCCACGCCTTTGTGACCTCTTGTCTGGACTACTGCAATTCCCTTTACTTTGGGCTTTCTGGGGTAGATATCCGCCACCTCCAGCTAGTGCAGAACTCAGCAGCCCGGTTGTTAATGGGGACTTCTCGCTCCTCGCATATCACACCGGTGCTTTGAGATCTGCACTGGCTGCCGATTCAGTGGCGGATCACCTTTAAAGTAGGTCTTCTGACTTACAAAGCCCTACATGGGTTGGGCCCCTGACTATCTGAAAGAACTTCTGGTGCCTTACCGACCGACACGTCCACTCCGCTCCACCAACGAGGGGTTGCTAGAGATCCCGACGGTTAGTTTAAAATCTTCTGGTGCCCGAGCTTTTATGTTTGTGGCACCCACCCTCTGGAATTCTCTACCACGTTGGATTCGAGAGTGCATGACGTAGAGGGTTTTAAAAAGGGCTTAAAGTCCTTTCTATGGAATAAAGCATTTTCAGATAAGGCTGATGTATTTTAATTGCCCCCCTGTTAATTTTAGTTTTATGAAGTATTGTATAGTTTTAGAATGTTTTTATCTGTAATTTATTGTAATGCTCCTTGGTTTCAAAAAAGGCGCAGACAAATAAAGTTTATTATTATTATTATTATTATTATTATTTACATTTTTATGCTGTCTCTGGAAATTGTTGGCTAGCAGCTTGCTGCCCCCCTCCCCCCAAAAAGTGTAGTAACATTTGCTAGATTAATCAACTTGAAAGTATAAATGTTTTGCACCTCTGACTGATGGACTTGTGAAAGCCACCTCTAATGTATGTGCAGTACTATACAGCCCTACAAAAAACAATGTCTCAGGATACTGGGTCCGGGTGGTAAATTGTGCCCAACCTTTGTTTTTCCTATTTTTTTTACAGCAGAATGAAACAATTTAAAGCCTAAAACAGAAACAGATGCTTAACCAAAGAACAAGATTGAAAATTTGCTAAGAACCAAAATCTTTCTACAGGCATTTATTAAAATGGCCTTAACTATGTTTACCTTGCAACACTTTCCTAAAGTGTTTACAGGCAAAACTTTGATGCTTCACGAAGAGCTATTGTTTCCATGAAAACTATGAAAACCAAACCTTTTTTGACACAATTCAGTTTATAGTGCCTGTATTTGTTCAGTGTGTCTCTACTCTATATTTTTCATTGCTGAGCACATATGCATTCCATTAAAATTGTTTTTGCTCAAAATTCATTTGCTTGCTTATGTTAATTTCCATTGCCAAAGCCCATGTGATATATATATACAGTATATATATATATTATGGTAGCACGGTAGTGCTACCATAGTTAGGGTTGAGGAGCCATTTACATGTTAAACCCAAAATTTTGCACTTTAATAACTTTACAACAGTTAGATGGATTTACATGAAATTTGTAATACATGATCAAGAACCATAGGCCTTGGGATCTGCTAAGTTTCGTACCAGTCAGATATACAGCTGCGGAGTTATTAAGCATGATATGCACGTGCGTTTACGCTTTTTCTGGAATTCTACGGTTGCACCTACAGGTCGCATGGTTTGCGTGACCAGCCTGAAATCTTCAGGGAACGTGTGGCCAGGGTCCCTGATGTGCCTTTTGAAGATTTCATGAAAAAATATTAAACGGTTCAAAAGTTATTCAAAAAACAATTTCCCATTATAAGTCAATGGGAAAAGTTAAAAAGTTTGACAGTGTCGCAAATGCATTTTTACTTTCGTAAATGGCCCACTTACTTTCGCAAATACACCATCTTGTTTTCAGTTAGTGATCATAAAAATGCTTGGCATTTAAATTTGGGACCCTCTAGCAACCTAATTTATTTTGTATTCACCTAGTCGGACCCTGAGGATGCTAGCCATGTCTTTATTTTGGGATAAAACACCCCAGAAATATGTTTTTCAAATTTCTGGAAAAAGTACTTTCGCAAAGTACTTTCGTGCTCACGAAAGTGTCGCAAATTTTTGCAAAAGCTTTTGCAAATTGCGATAGTACTTTTCTAGTTTGTGGAAAAATGACAGCAATTCTTTGGCACTCTGCTGCAAAAGAATGGTTTGGAGTTTTGGGCTGAAATTTGGCGGGAATGCAGCCGACATCTCACAGATGTGCTTTTCAGTGTTTCATTGAAAAAATATTACATGGCGGCAAAGTTATGGTACTCCAAAGTTGACACTTTTTCCCATAGGATAACATTACGACGTACGATGCATTGCAGCAATCATTTGGCGCCCTGCTGCAAAATAACGGTTTGGTCTTTTGGGCTGAAATTTGCAGGGAACACAGCCAACATCCCACAGATGTGCCTTTCCATGGTTTGGTAAAAAAATATTACAAGTAGGCAAAGTTATGGCAGTCCGAACTTCTGTTTTTTTCCCATAGGATAACATTACGGCGTTCTCCGCGCCTTTCCGGGCCCATATCTCGAAAACGGTGCGAGATACGGACTTTTTGTCGAAAAATTTCTTAGCCCCCTAATTGGGGCTAAGTATGAAACTAGCCAGGAAAGTGATAATTCATATGACCTTCAAATTTTTTTTTCTCTGTCATACGGTTACTGAGATATAAGCAATTTACTATTCCAAGTCCTCATTTTTGTGTTCCGAGAGTCATTATTTTCCATACATTCTTTGTACTCACTGTCTTTCTCTATACAGCTTTTGGGTAAAACCAGCCTGTGCGCTTACATTACTGTTACCATTACCGTTTCTGCTTGCGGTTCCGTACCCGTTTCAGTTACCGTTCACGTTTACGCCACCATGTGCGTTACCCTTTGCGTTTTCATTTGCGGTTGCATTTGCGATGTTTTTCACATTTCTGTCTACAGTACTTTTCTCTTTCTGCTTCGCTTTGCAACACCATGCGCATTACGATTTGCGTTTGAGGGCACAATGTTACTATGTGACAAGACATCACATGGCGGGGCTTGAGCCCATTGCCCAGCGCTCCGCCACCTGACCATTCACTATTTCTCATTATCATTCTCAAAAGAAGAAATTAGAGGCAAAAACTCAGTTTAATGCATCAGTTAGGGTTTTCCACAGCGACAAAGTGAGGAAATTCGATGTTGGGTTGAAACCCCTTTGCACCCTCAGCCCACCCCTAAATGGAATCGGGGTGTGCATTTGAGTCATCGGTCCTAACTGTCTCCCCATTCTCCTATTCACAGCTTCTTTCCACACGTGATGGGGTGACGCCCAGGGCGATGACTAATGCACCCGATTCGAGTGGGCTGGAGAAGATGCAAAAGTTCAACCCTAATCGATGCCTATCTCATGTTGAACTAACGATACATTAAATAGAGTTTTAATATATATATATATATATATATATATATGAATGTCTCATTAATAGGGTGTTATTAAGCTTAATGAGCAGTTCATCAATATTAATGAGCAGGCCATTGATATTCATAAGTAGTTCATTAATATTCTTAAGCAGCTTTTTCTGTTGTATATATTCAGTCCCAGAGCAGTCTTTGGTGTTCTTTAAACAAATAGTTTTGTGGCTTGAGCTTTGATGCTTATATTTCAACTAAGTGATTTTGGGGCTCAGGAGAGCTGGGATAGCTCCAGAGGCACACCTATCATGTCAAATAAATGGGTGCACACCACCACACATGCAGAGACCATCATCTCACACATTCTTGGTTTGCTTGCTAGTGGTTCTGCATCTCATCTCCAGTCCCTCTTTACAAGGAGAAATGGGATGCGTGGCCAGACAGAGACTGAAAGACCTTCAGGGATTTGAGCCAATGCGGCAATGAGGAAACAGTGCAAACCGGCTTGCAGCCACACTGACAATGTGCGAGCTGGCAGTCTGCACATCTGTGTTGGTTTGCATCCTTTTTCCTGCTGGAATAGAGGTACATCTATAGCTCCCCTGTAGCTCCCAGACTCCAAGATTACTAAGATAGCATCTGTAGACACAAGGCTAGTGGTGCAGAAGTAGCAAAATGATTTCTTTAAACAGCACCAATGACCGGTCTGAGACTGAATATACTGTATATATATATATATTATATATATATATATATATGTATATATATATATATATATACTGTGTTCGTATATATATATATATATATATATATATATATATATAGATATATATATATAGATATATATCTACATATACATAGATATATATCTATATATAGATACATATATATATATATATATATATATATATTATATAGAGGCGACCAAGGGTTGTAAAGCCACTTTAATGTTAAACTTGAAATTTTACAACTAATAACTTTGGACCTGTTGAACAGATTTGCATGAAATGTGGTGTGTGTGGTTGGGCATAGCGGTTTTCTTGATTTGCCAGATTGTGTTTTGGTCGGACTTACGGTTTTTGTGTAGTGAATTGCTGAAAAATGCACTTTTCACCAGTTTTGTGGGCAGTTTTTTTGATTTTGTCCGTCATGCTGCACAGCTGCCGTGTGGTGTGCTGATCTGAACCCTGGCATTTTGAAAGAACTTGGGTCATGGAATACTCCACTTTTTGTTTGGTGAAAAAATATTAATCCATTCAAAACTTATTACACTTTTAGCTCCCATTATAAGTTTATGGGAAAGTTTATATGGTTATTTTTCGAAGGAAGAATGGGGTTTTGGCCATCTGGTCATTCCTCATGATCAAAGAATTTGCAGGCTCACGATCAAAGAATCTTTGATCATGAGAAATTTATTGATCACGATGGCTGTCATCTTGTTTTCAGTTTTGGGATTGGAAAGAAACAAATATCTCAGCCAAGGGGTGACTTCTGAAGTAAAACTTGGATGGGTTTTGCTTAAGGAGCTTCCCTCTATCGAGCCATGCCTGTGGTTTAATGAACTTCTGTCAAAAAACAGAGTGTTAAATTTAAAATTCTTTGATCGTGACTCGCTAACGATCATTGATTGCTAGCCTGCAAATTCTTTGATCGTGAGATTCTATGATCATGATCTTCAATTGTGAGGGAGGGACGAGATGGCCAGATTTAAAAATCTAATATCTCAGCCCAGGGGTGACTTGTGAAGTCAAACCAGGATGGGTTTAGCTCAGGAAGCTTCCCTCTATTGAGCCATTCCTTTGGTTTAATGTAATTGTGTCAAAAAATAAAGTTTTAACGTTTTTAGTTCTTTGATCATGAGTCTGCAAATTCTTTGATCGCGAGCCTTCAGATACTTTGATCATGAGATTTCTTTGACCGTGATCTTCGTTGGTGAGGATGGGATGAGATGGCCAGATTTTTGCTGGACGAGATGTCTCAGGGAGGGACCAGATAGCCCAAATTTCATGATCAGATGTCCTCTCATAATCAAAGATGGTCTTTGATCATGAATTCGCAATTGATTCTCGTGATCAAAGAATTTTAAAGGTGCAAAAACTTTTAAATTAAATGTCTAGGAAAAGGTTTGGTCTTTTAACTTGAAATTTGGAGGGTGTTGCGGGGATATCCTGTAGATGTGAATTATGGTCTTTAGATGTCAGAAAATTAATATGCTGCAGAGATATTGTGTGACACCGTTTACATTTTGTGGATAGCATTCTGCATTGTGCTAGTGGCTTGAAATTTATAGGGTAGCTAGCCTTACTGCCACAGAGGTAATTTTCAGTGGTTAGGTGTGTGAAATGTAAACAGGTGTGAAAATGTACAAGTTGGTGGGAGCGTGGGGCCTAAAGGGCCCCATACTCCCACCACTATATATGATAATTAGTAGTTGCAGTTTGATACTAGGCGGAAGTGTACAAGTTGATGGGAACATGGGTCTGAAGGGCCCCATGCTCCTACCAATATGTGCTCTCACCAATACGTATGATTTTCAGTAGTTGCTGTGTGATGTTAATGAGAAGTGTGCAAGTTGGTGTGAGAATGGGGCTCGAAGGTCCCCACTCTCCCAGCAATATGTGTTCCCACCAATACAATTGAGATTTACTACTTGTACTGTAATGTTAGACAGAAATGGACAAGTTGGTCCTGTGCTTCCACCAATATGTGCTCCCACCAATATGTATAATAATCAGTAGTTGCAGTGTGATGTTAGGCAAAAGTGGACAAGTTAGTGGGAGAGTGGGGCTCGAAGGGTCCCACATTTCCAGCACTATGCGCTCTCAGCAATACATATGATATTTAGTACTTGTACTGTGATGTTAGGGATAAATGAACAAGTTAGTGGGAGTGTGGGGCCCAAAGGGCCCCGCACTACCAGCAATTTGTGCTCCCACCAATACATATGATATCGAGTACTTGTACTGTGATGTTGGGCAGAATCATCCATTTTATGCCTCTCTGATAGTAGTTGATGATAAGTTAGGACAGTGAGTATTTGCATGCTGTCAGCCGGAAAGTGCCCCACAGTCCTCAACACCAGATGCAGGATTGTGAGTGCAGAGGTACATCCAAAGTAATGCTCTTAACATTAACATTATACCCCTGTCATCAGCTGAAAACAAGTTAGGACACTGAGGAGCTGCACGGCCTTAGCCTGGCAATGCCCCAACCCCCCCAGAGCAGGTTTTGGATCCCGAGTGCAGAGCCACAGCCCAACTAAAGCCATGGACATCAATGGTATACCTCCCTGATAACAACTGCACACAAGTTAGGACACTGAGGAGTTTCACGGTCTCAGCTAGGCAATGCCCCCACCCCAGACCAGGAAATGGATACTGAGTGCAGAACCACAGCTCACAGCCCAACTAAAGCTGTGGACATAAATGGTATGCCTCCCTGATACCAGCTGCTTACATGATAAGACACTGAGGAGCTGCACGGCCTCAGACAGACAATGCCCCTACCCCCCACAGATCAGGTACTGGATCCTGAGTGCAGAGCCACAGACAAACTAAAGCCATGGACATGAATGGTATACCTCCCTGATACCAGCTACACACAAGTTCGGACACTGAGGAGTTGCACAGTCTCAGCCAGGCAATGTCCTCAACCCCCAGATAAGATACTGGATTCTGAGCGCAGAGACACAGCCTAACTAAAGCCATGGACATCAATGGTATACCTCCCTGATACCAACTGCACACAAGTTAGGACACTGAGGAGTTTCACGGTCTCAGCTAGACTATGCCCCCACCCCCGGGACCAGGTACTGGATACTGAGTGCAGAGCCAAAGCCCAACTAAAGCTGTGGACATCAATGGTATGCCTCCCAGATACCAGCTGCTTACATGTTAGGACACTGAGGAGTTGCATGGCCTCAGCCAGGCATTGCCCCCACCCCACACAGATCAGGCACTGGATACTGAGTGCAGAGCCACAGTCCAACTAAAGCTATGGACATCAACAGTATACCTCCCTGTTACCAGCTGCACACAAGTTAGGACACTGAGGAGTTGCACACCCTTAGCCAGGGAATGCCTCCACCCCCACCAGACCAGGTACTGGATCCTGAGTACAGAGCCACAGCCCAGTTAAAGCTGTGGATATCAACAGTATACCTCCCTGATAGCAGCTGCTTACATGATAGGATATTGAGGAGCTGCATGGCCTCAGAGAGGCAATGCCCCTACCCCCCACAGATCAGGCACTGGATCCTGATTGCAGAGCCACAATGTAACTAAAGGCATGGATATCAATGGTATACCTCTCTGATAGCAGCTGCACACAAGTTAGGACACTGAGGAGTTGCACAGCCTCAGCCAGGCAATGCCCCAACCCCACAGACCAGGTATTGGATCCTGAGTGCAGAGCCACAGCCCAAGTAGGGGACATCAATGGTATACCTCCCTGATACCAGCTGCACACATGTTAAGACACTGAGGAGTTGCATGGTCTCAGCCAGACAATGCCCCCATCCCCCCAGACCAGGTACTGGATCCTGAGTGCAGAGCCATAGCTCAACTAAAGCCATGTACATCAATGGTATACCTCCCTGATACTAGCTGCACACAAGCTAGGACTATGAAGAGTTGCACGGCCACAGCCAGGCAATGCCCCCACCCCCCAGACCAGGTAGTGGATCCTGAGTGCAGAGCCACAGCCCAACTAAAGCCATGGACATCAATGGTATACCTCCCTGATACCAGCTGCACACATGTTAGGACACTGAGGAGTTCGACAGCCTCAGCCAGGCAATGCCCCTTCCCCCCATACCAGGTAGTGGATCCTGAGTGCAGAGCCACAGTGCAACTAAAGCCATGGATATCAATGGTATACCTCCCTGATACTAGCTGCACACAAGTTAGGACACTGAGGAGTTGCACGGCCTTAGGCAGGCAATGCCCCCATCCCCCCAGACCAGGTACTGGATCCTGAGTGCAGAACTAAAGCCATGTGTATCAATTGTATATCTCTCTGATACTAGCAGCACACAAGTTAGGACACTGAGGAGTTGCACAGCCTTAGCCAGGAAATGCCCCAACCCCCGCTGACATGGTACTGTATCCTGATGCAGAGTCACAGCCCAAGTAAAGCTGTGGACATCAGCAGTATACCTCCCTGATACCAGCTGCATACATGTTAGGACACTGAGGAGTTTCAAGGCCTCAACCAAGCAATACCTCCACCCTTCCAGACCAGGTACTGGATCCTGAGTGCAGAGCCACAGCCCAACTAAAGCCATGGACATGAACAGTATACCTCTCTGATACCAGCTGCACACAAGTTAGAACATTGAGGAGTTGCATGGCCTTAGCCAGGCAATGCCCCCAGCACCCAGACCAGATACTGGATCCTGAGTGCAAAGCCACAGACCAGCTAAAGCTGTGGACATCAGTGGTATACCTCCCTGATACCAGCTGCACACATGTTATGACACTGAGGAGTTTCATGGCCTCAGCCAGGCAATGCCCCAACCCCCCCATACCAGGTACTGGATCCTGAGTGCAGAGCCTCAGCCCAACTAAAGCCTTGGACGTCAACAGTACACCTCCCTGATACCAGCTGTGCACATGTTAGGACACTGAGGAGTTGCACAGTCTCAGCCAGGCAATGTCACAAACTCCCCCCAGACCAGGTGCTGGATCCTGAGTGCAGAACCATAGCCCAACTAAAGTCATGGACATCAACAGTATACCTCTATGATACCTACTGTATATAAATAATATATAAGACACATAGGATAAGGTTTAAGATTACTTTTATTTGTTAAGGATTTAAATATTTTTAGGCCTAATTGTTTGGTTGCTCCTGGTATGGGCAAAAAAAAAACAGTTCCTTATAAATAATCATTATTATTTGTTCTCTTTTTATGTCTTGCAAAATCTACACTGTCACATTATGTTCCTTATTTGATATTTAACTTTTCAGTTATATAGACTGACTAAGTAATTACCAATGTGACTTTATGTAACAGAAGATGTATCTTAGGATTTCAGATTTCACTTACATCTATTGCTAAGTAGTATTAATAACATCTCCACCAACACTATTACACAAATTCCATAGGCTACCTAGTTACACATTTAGATAATCAACACTAACAATCGATAACTGTTCATATGAATATCAGTATTTGGCACCTATTTAAACCTAGTGATTAGAAGAAAAATATTTGTTTCAGTGAACAATTTAACAACATTTAGTTTTTTTACTACATAGGTACATGACACAATAGCAAACATTTTGTAGTTCACATGACCACAGAAAGGTATTGTTTTAAAGATATTCCACATGTTTGGCTGACGTTAACAGTGCTATAAGAAGTATTAATATTCTTCATATAATTAGAAAGGCAAACTCTGAGGCCAACCAGAAATATAAAGATATAGCATATGTGTTAATTTATGAATTCAGTATCAATAATTTAGATGTAATTGTTAAATATCTTATTTGGCAATTATAATACTTTTAAAGAAATCTGTCAACATCTTTTCAGACTCTTACTAGTTAATTATTGGTTATTTATTTGAAACTGAAGCAACCAATAGCAAGAAATCAAAAGAAAAAAAAGAGAAATAAATAGCACACTGTGTAAGTGGCACAAACATTGTATGCTACACATCAATGTGTTCTGGTTTTCAAATGTGAAGAAGCATCCATTACATTACCAGTAGTTAGTTAGTAGTTAGTAAGTTAGCATTTAGCAGAAACAGCAAGTAAAAGTAATAGCCTACAATGGTAGACACACACATAGCCATTGCTGTATTGTAACTAGTTCAGTAATAAAATAAAATAATGTGAAAAATTCTTGATGATATCATGCTGTGGTAAACATATTACATAGGACAGCCATGTCGTGACCCATGCTTGCAAAGGTTGGTTCATGTCCAAATTCACGCATTTTATTTATTTTTTAACATTACTTGAACTGGGAAAAATTCCTCATCCGACCTCCAAAATATGGACGATCCTATAAAAGCAGGAGCATACCAATAGTTTGCATTGTGGTGCAGAAGTACACAATCATCATTGTCATAACCTGTCAAACAATGAGTTGCAGACATCTACACAGACATACAGAAATGCATACATACACTGAATATGGGACAGATTTGCACATGTATACATCTCTGTGTTCAATGATCACCAACATCAGCTGCAGCACTTAATGCAATAACATTAAATGCACTAATAGAAAAGTCTTCAAACAGTAAACTTAATAATGCATGCAAAAGTTTTTTTTTTGCTTTGTTTTCTCAACAAACAAAAATGGCTAAGAAGCAATATAAGCAACACAGCATAAATCTGCAGTTCAGCATTATTATAGGGGCAGGTCGCACCCCTATATTTAGGGTTGAGTAGGCACTTCCTTGTTAAACTCAAAATTGTGTGCATTAATAACTTTGGACCCATTCAATGGATTTGCATGAAATGTGGCATGTGCGGTGGGGCATGGGTTCTCTCTTGATCTGCCAAATTTCATTTCAGTCAGACTTACAGTTTTTGTGCATCAAAATGCTGAAAAATGCACTTTTCACCAGTTATGTGGGCAGTTTTTTTGATTTTGTCTGTGGCGCTGTGTAGCCTTTGTGTGGTGTGCCACTCTGTGACTTGGCTCATCTGAAAGAGCTTGTGTGAATTAACATGCTGCTTTTTGTTTGGTGAAAAAATATTAATCTATTCAAAAGATATTAAACTTTTAAATTCCCATTATAAGTCAATGGTAAAATTTATATGGTTATTTTGTGAAAGAAGAATGGGGTTTTGGCCATCTAGTCCCTCCTTAAGATCAAAGAATTTGCAGGCTCACGATCAAAGAATCTTTGATGACGAGGAATTCTTTGATCGCGTTGGCCGCCATCTTGTTTTCAGTTTGTGGTCAGAAAAACTCAAATATCTCAGCTCAGGGGTGACTCTTGAAATAATACTTGGATGGATTTTACTCAGGGAGCTTCGCTCTATCGAGCCATGGCTGTGGTTTCTTCTAATTTGGTAAAAAAATAGAGTTTTGAACTTTTAAAATCTTTGATCGTGGCTCACTAACGGTCTTTGATCTCAAGCCTGCAAATTCTTTGATCACGAGATTCTTTGATCATGAGCTTTGATCGTGAAGGAGGGACTAGATGGCCAGATTTGGAGGGACCAGATACCCCAGTTTTAACAATTTTTAAGATTAAATATTTTGGAAACGGTTTGTCTTTTCACTTGAAATTTGGAGGGTGTTGATGAGCTGTCCTGTACATGTGAATAGTGGTGTTTATGTGTCAAACAATACATTTTTGGTGGAGGTATTGTGTGGGGTAGTTTACATTTTGCGGATAGCGTTTTCCATTCTGGTACTGGCTTGAAATTATTATATGGTAGCTAGCCTTACTGCCATGGATGTACTTTTTACTTGTTAGGTGTCTAAAATGTAAACAGGTGAGGAATTTTGCCACTCCAATGAATAGAAATTTCAAACCTTCGCATGTCATATCTCAGAAATGATTTGGTCTTTTCAACTGAAATTTGGAGGGTGTTTAGGGGATGTGATGTACATGTGAATTATGGTGTTTAGATGTTGGACTTTTTTGGCTGTTCAGATATTGCATGCTGCACTTTATGTTTTGTGCATAGTGTTCTCCATTGTGGTAGTAGGTTCGCATTTATATGGTACCTAGTCTTGCTGCCATGGAGGTAATTTTCAGTGCTTAGGTGTCTGACATGTAAATAGGTGCTGAATTATGCCAGTCAGATGACTGACATTTTGTTTTGTTTCAAGGTGGTGGGCCCCATGCTCCCACCCATATGTGTTGTCAGCAATACCTATGGTATTCAGTACTTGTACTCTTATCTTAGGCATACATTTTCAAGTTGCGGGGCCCGAGCTCCCACCAACTTGCACAACTTTCTACTTTTCTATTCTTTCTCAAAAAGTAAGGAAATTCTACGCAAAAAAACTTTGTTAATGCATCATTTAGAGTTAAAACACAAAAAGTCAGGAAATGAGACCTTTAGGGTTGCCTCCCCCTCGTGGACCTGCCCATCATCCCAAGATTGACAGCTGATGGAGTGTGTCATTGGGGTTGTGAGGCCTAAATGTCACCCCATTCTTCTTAATTGTGGCTTGTGAATATGATTACACATGGAATAGGGTGACATTTAGGCCTCACAACCCCAATGACACACCCTGTCACCTGTCAATCTCTGGATGATGAGCGGGTTGACGAGGGGGGAAGGGGCAACGCTAAAGGTCTAATTTCATGACTTTTTGTGTTTTAATCCTAAATGATGCATTAATGAAGTTTTTTGCATACAATACACATATGTACAAAACTGAGTCGCATTGTATTGGTAGAAGATGTCATATCAAGTCTTAACACCGTACTCGTAGAACAGCGACAGATAATGCAGTCACATACACTTTTACAAATGCAGCCCAGTGCAAACAGATGATATTATCATATAAAAAGTAATTCTGTAAATGTGAGTCACAGAACTACATCTGCCAAGACATAACTTACTAAGTGACGTGTGTAATATCCAGCATCCTCGAGTCTGCTTGGATTCGGGAGAAGTTAATTCAGTAAGTATTATAGTCACAGTCAACAATGTAGACAACAACAGGAAAAGAAGTCGCAACTTATCCTGATGCGGATGTTGAAAGAAGCACAACTTCTCACACAATATGTAGAGAAGAGTATTTAAAGGTATCGTAATCAGAAGACAATATTACTGATTCTGTCATTACCATGTAACACAATACTGTGAAACAACTGAATATATAGTGACATGTGCAAAATGTACAAGATTAACAGAAACACCTGCAAAAAGATATCACTCACTGACTGTCAAATGATAACTGCTCAATACACTCAAGTCTGCTTGAGCAGTAACATGGCAGTCATGCTAGTAAGTACATCAAAGTTGCAAATGCTTCATATAACAATACAAATGTTTCTAGAAATTGTATTGTTATAAATCAATAAAACTAGACTGATTTGCATACAGCATATCAGCATAACACTGAGATCAATGATTCTGTGTCTACAACACTCGGTTAAGTAGGTGCATTATTGTGGCTGTGTCCAGTAATGACAGGCAAATCAGAATAATACACATGGGCTCTATCAATACAGCAGAACATCTGAAAGAGTTTGGTCACCATCACTGATATTGTATAGTGGTTGTTTCACATAAAAAGTCTCAGCTCTTCTATCAAATCAAAATAAATATTTAAAAAAGGGGAAAAAGACATGTACCGTAATATACAGAGGCAACGATATATCTGCAAATATACTGGTTAAATAAGCTGCTGTGTTCAGATACCATCACTCCTCCACATTTTGTGCAACATTTGTGCAATGGAGAATGATAGCGTATGCATCTTTAGATTCCTTGATAATCATTCTCTCATAGTGCATACTGTATCATTACACTCCACCCATCCCTTTCTGAACCTTTGCCATCTGACACAGTGTCCAGAGTGAATAGATAGGCCATGATGGAAAATAATAGCACGTGTGTCAAACTGACTTCCTGAGAACATAATCCTTCCAGCAATGAAGTCAGAAATCAGTGTTGTGACTTTTATGCCTTGAGAGTTAAAATGTTGTAATACAATCATAATGTATGAACTGAAAGATGTAACTCCCAAAGAGCAAACACAAGACTGACCACATCTTCGACATAGCCCACTAGTTTCTGCATTTGCAAACAACCTACAAAACTTCACAGATCTCTGTTCAGGAACGTAGACAGACAACTACAGCATGTCATGAGTTGCTTGTGATTCTTTGTGTCCACATGACAAACATGTACTTGCACACATAATCAACTTGGAAGTGTTGGCGAAGATCAGTACCATCATCTGCCAAACTGTTTATGATTCCCATGATGAACTCTATTGCATTTTGTTGTGCATTGTCAGCAAACATTGCTTGCCTTGCATACTTTGTGAGAGTTAATCGTAGAGGATTCAAATTTTGCAAACTGTGCAACTCTTTTTGACAGGCTCTAATTACTCTCTTCAATGCTTCAGACAGAGCTGTTGACTGACCTGAGTTCAAAACATCAACAAACTCAGGCATATGCAAAAGTATCTGCATTGTAGCATTAGCATAGCAGTTTACTCCTGTGTTGTTGTCAAATATTGGCAGTGTCTGAACCCCAATGCATTTCTTAACAGGTGGAGATTTGATCTGTTGACGTAGAGATGGATTACCAATAGAATGGTGTGGTGACGATTGTGGAGTCTTAGTGTGCTTCCTCTTCAGTTTGCATCCTGCATCCATTGGAACATCTGTTGCTGATGCATATCTGGGAACTTGGAGCAAAGGAACATTTGGTTGGTACAACATACGTAATCTGTTGTACTCAACAATGCATTTACTATCAGCACGTATCTTACTTTCTGCAAGATTCACTATGTGCAGTCCAGACAACCATCTCATATGAGACAAAGCAACATAAGACATACCATCCTTGAATATACCAGTGCCTATAACTAAAATGGCACTATCAAGGCTAAGCCCTTGTGACTTGTGTACAGAGACTGCATAAGCAGCACACAATGGAAACTGTTTCTGTGTCACATATATGTCTTGGACAATCTCAAACTTGACTGTCACTCTGTCTATTAGTAGAGCAGTATCACAGTTGTCAAACTTAACACCCACAAACTCCACAGTTGTCTTCTGCACATTATACTGGAACTCATGAATGTACCCCATGGTTCCATTGACAAGACCATGGTCAACATCAATGTTTCTATGAAGCATGACCCATGCATTCCTACACAGTGGTAACATAGCTTCCAAACCAGCATTTCATGACACATCACTTGTGAGGTCTCTGAGACACTCAACCATTTTAATACCATTGTGCATGTTAGACTAACATCATCAATGGTATCTAATGATGTAAAAGTCACAATAGGTTCATGTTCTCTCAACATCATGATGTCATTAAACTCTGCACACTGCTTAAGTATTTGAAATAGACATACAACATGTCCCCCAGATTTCTGCACGTGTGTAAAGACATCACAAGCATCCTGAATAGGAGTGTTATTTCTAGAGATCATGTGCTGCCTTAGCATTTCAAGATGAATGGGTAACAATGCACCAGTCTGAGCCTGATCAAGCAATGCTTTGTAAGACATGTCACCTTGCTGCATCATATTCTGTAACAGTTCAACATATGAGAACTCCCACAGATTGACACCTCCTATGCATCCAATAGTTCTCTTAGCCTCTTCAACAGAAAGAGTACAGAAAACATGCTTGCCATTTACAGGAGCCAGCTGTAGAAGGTCCCAAAAAGCAAGAATATTCTTGCCACCAAATGGTATGTCATCATCAGTACCAAGTATCTCCTGTAGGCGTAGGTGAACATATGTAAGGAGAACATTTGAAACCATGCTGATCTCATCTATTATCAGCACTTGCATCTTGTCAAACATTGACCTCAGTTCAGAGGCAACCTCAAAAGACAATTTTCTATAATCACCACTTTTGCCATGTTCAACTGGCAACATAAACAACCTATGAAGTGTGACACCACCTATGTTATAAGCTGCCAGACCTGTAGGAGCAACCACAATAACAGAAGTTGCAGAATTAGTAAGGACATGCACACCCCCTTCTAATAGCCTCAATTAAGAAACTTTTTCCAGTCCCAGCAGCACCACTGACAAACATCTTGACTGGGTTCTGTTTGTCACAAACAGTCTCTGCTACCGTGCTGAATAGCATGTCAAATACCATGTATCACAGAGTGATACACAATTTTCTGATGCAAATTAAGTTCTTCAACAATGTTTTTAGCTGCCTCTGACAACTGAATGTTTTGTTGCATTGCACCCTCTACCTCCGACATCAGCACACCTGGGTCATTAGGAGGAAGAAGGACACCACGTGTCCCTTCTCCCTCAACATCAAGCATATCTTGTGATGTTACTGGTGTATCATCATCCAAAACCTGCCTTTCTTTCTCCAGCTGATTTTTTTTCATTTTGAGTCTCAATATAAGTGTCAGACACCTCACTCTTAAAGGAATCATAAGTTAGCATGAACTCTTGTTCATATGTGTCAGATGATCCTTTCAGTTCAGTTTCTGATCTCCAAGGCTTGAAGAGAAATAGCAGAGCAAAACAATAATTCTCCTTGCTTTCTGTTGTATTCAAGCTGAGTTTGCAGGGGTCAATTAGCCATGGCTTTTGCTTCTTCATAAGTGAACCATCAAAACCAGTAGCTTATGTTCTTCTCTGGGTCAGACGAAATGTCTCACTTATAATCATACCATTGAGCAATTTGATACAGACACAGATCTTCCATTGCACTGTGGCACTGTGGATAGTAGTTGTCAATTAAGTTGCTCTTCAGCATCTGTTCTGCTTTTAGTTCACATTCAAATAACAAATGGACTCTGACTTTCCATACAGACATATCCCTGTAAGATGGTCACTTGCTTCTTAAGCTCCACACTCATGGTGTGAAAGAGTCCTAAGCCTGAGTGACCACAGTCTAAAAGAGACCATCCTATTGCAGTTTGACAGCTCTTCCCATATTTCTTGCAGTCATGTCTGTTCATGCTTAGCGATGTATGATATCACATACCTCACCAAAGTCATTGAATTGTCAGCGACATACTGAACATCAATATTTGCCGGCCACATCAACAGAAGAGAAGGGCTATAGTCGTTGATATAGACTTCTGATTCCCTGTGAGGCAATTCATACACTCGCTTTGTTGATTTTGCCTTTAAGAGGTGTCACATAGCAGAAAAGACATCATTCAAACAAGCATCCATACACGCTCTTCTTGGAAAACTAAAATGGCAGAGTGTGTAACACTGTCCCCTGTTCTTCACTTTTCTATGACAGTACTTTCCACACAAGTGTTGTTGGAATTTCTGAACCAACTCCCAAAGTGTTGCACTGTCATACTTGTCTGGAATCTGGCATGCAATATATTTCAAAATGAAGTCCAGAATTTCACTTGTCTCACTATCACCAATGTGGGGGCATCTTTAATCCATAGCAACATGTGAATGTGTGGAGCTCCCCAAGCTTGGTACTCAGCCCTCCAGAAGTAGTGTTCAACAACCCCAAGAGGAGGTTTCATTTTAGACAGTATGAACTTCAAAAGAGCCTGAAATCAATGGTGGAAGCAACGTGAGACAGACACTGGGTCAAGTGAGCACACCTCACTGAGAGTCATAATCTGTATGTTATCAACATCAGAGTTTGCCCATCTGAGAAAATCAAGTAGATCAACACAACTCAGTGTCACAAACCATGCTGCTGGTCCAAACTCCCTCAGCATGCACTTCACCTCAGAGTGTTGTCTGTACCAATATTCTTTAGTACCACGCATGCTGGACAAAACAGAAGAAAAACTGACTTGCAGTGTCTCATCTTTTTTCTGTAACTTATGTAGTAACTGTGCAGTTGTCATATTACTGAACTCTATGCCAAGTCTCAATGTATGAACAATACTAGCAGACAAGACACCAAGTTCACTTTCCAAAAGAAAATGGAACAGATATGCATTGTTTCTATGAAATTTGCCATCCTTATGCAGAACTCTTGAGGTTCAATACTCAACTCCTGGAACACAAACTTCTCACTTATCTAATCGCCCACCTGTACCAAGTGGAAACAGATCTGGAAAACAACATGCCTCAAGTTTAGCCTCCCATATGGTAACAGAATTGCCCTCCACTTGCTTCATCTGATACAATTCAATGTTGTCCACCACTGGATCCTTCCATGCAATGGGTGTATGGTGAATTGTTCATAAACATTGCCTGCTGATGCAATGTCAACCTTCTCCAGAATTGCTTTGTCAGAGTCTTCCACAGCAGTCCCTGTAGAAAGACCAGCAAATGTGTCAATATAAATGTCAGCATAAATAACATTATGCTCCTTTAGGTACCTCAAAGCATGCTTCACTTTCTCAACATTGACTATCTCTTGCCATATAGTTTTTGCCTTAGTTGGGACACCATTCACCAAAATCACAGCACTGTTAACGTGAGAAATAGTGTTCACATTTTCTTGCAAAGGCATAGGCAAATACACAACAGAGCCTTTCAGAGACCATACCAGTTCTTTCTTTGGTAGGTCTTGCATTCTTGTATTAAGCCTGACAATTGTTTGAAATGGATTCATTGTCTGAATTACAATTCATTAAAACAAGTTCAAGACTGCAATCTCAGCAGGAGTTGCTTCAACATCCATTTTATTCAGAACAGAGCAAGGAGGTAAAGTGTCACTCTTAATCTTGTTACAACAGTAAGTACACAGTGACACAGTTTCAACTTAGCAAAATCTGTCTTTAAAAGCAGATATGCAAGAAGACGCCCCCACATAACATTCCAGCGTGTAATGTTCTGTAGGTCTGTGTTGACACACTGCTCTTTATAGAAGAGGTGCTCACATTATACATAAACAACATCAAATTTTTGTGTCTTGCTAATTTTGAATTTAGCAAACTCAGTGCCAAATTTTCTCAGAAGCCGAGCTTCTTGCACTACTGATGTGTGCAGCATATTTGCATGTTCATCAACAGCAGCATTTGACCTCAACTTATGGCTTGTTTGCAACTCTTTGATGAACTCTATAAGTGTGTCTACATCTCCACCATCCAGCAATGATTGAAAGTGCATAAAGTCTCAAACAACAGATCTGATCTGATATAATCTTTGTACAAATCTGTATATGCCAGAGAGATGCACTGCTACCATGAGAAAATGATGACACACAGCCACAGTTGCTGCTATCCAAGCATGCAAGAGAATGGCCCATTAGGCCTGTATGAGATCGAATCTCACACTTGTCAATATTACCAATCAACCTATGTCACATTTACCTCTTTGTGCCAGAAAACATCAACAGGAAAGTTTCAATTGGCATGATTGATTCTTCCCTGACACTGCACATACTGTCACATGGCCACTTCTTAGTAGATGACTTTTGGTTGCTTTCAACCTGTGAAATTTCAGTTTCATCATCAAACTCAAGGTTCTCATCTGAGACAACTGAAATAGTCTGCACTTTACCATGTACATCTATTGTCAAAGTAACATTCATATTGTGTATATGGTATGTCTCTTCCCAGAAAAATGCTTCTGAATGCTCAGACTGCAATCAACCTCCTTGAAACACCGCAGATGCATTTTCTCTGTTCAAGTGTTCAAAAGACAGGAGTTTGTTCCTCATCTCCTCAATCTCTGAACTTAATTTATCAATGGCTGACATCATTACAGCCCACAATTGAGAACAAATTGCAACAGCCACATTAACAAAACGTCTTACTCTAATTAATGCAACCTTATGTCACAGTTTCTTGCCTTTGCATCTCATGATTCCTGAGATGAGATGATCAATTTTAGCATGATGGACAAGTCATCTAAAATAATCTGCTTTACTGTGCTGTACAGTAGCAGAAGTCACACATCCAAGATTTTTTTCCATCTTACAGACGTATGAGTCACTGTTGACAGTGCTGGACATTGTTTGTCCAGAGCATCTTTACAAAGTCTATTCATTTTCAAATGACTAGAAGAGCTCATGTGTTTGTTCACATGTGCATGTCTCTTGATATGTACATATGAAACAGAAGAAATTTTGTTTTTCTTCTGTGTACATTTTACAACTTTACTCTTTACATGGTATGACAGTGAACCACCACTACATCTACTACTTCTTGTGTGTCCCTTGACTTTATGGGAAATGGTCATGATGCAAACACTCAATCACATGTTCAATTTGTTCTCTGTAGCACTCTCCAAAGAAACAGAAAAGAAAAAAAAAAGACTATTAGTGCTAATGAACCATGAAAACATGTACAAAACTACTCTAGCATAAGTCCATAACACAGCTATACTCCGTTAATCATTAACAACATGCAAGATAACACAATGTCATAATATTACAATTAAGCAATGTCACAAACACCTTAGAAACACTTAAAACTATTCTGACTACTATTCTGTCATCTCTACATTGTACTGTAACATGCAACTGAACTCTATGGAAAATATCACAAAAGCCATACAAATCATTTCCAGCCCGGCCCACCTACAAATCCCAACTCCCATCCAACAACATAAAGCCTAATTTTCCCTGGTAGTCTAGTGGTACCCCCACCCCCAACAGAAATCCAAACCTGCATTTCACAGAATTAAACATATTTTGCCCTGTTACTGTAGTCTAGTGCCACACCCCATATCACAAATTCTGACCATTCTACATTATTAAAACATTATTTTGTCTCTTAGTCTATACTCGCACACCCCAGACCAAATTTTTTGAGATGTGCCATCTTAAAAAACATAATTTTCTATAGTGGTCCAGTGGTCCCTCCTACCCCTGCACATCCAAAAAACATCCACGATTAGAGCTGGCAACCTACTCAACCATCCTTTCAGCACCATAGCCGGCCAGCAACTGAGACAAAAATAAGAACAACTGCAATGAATGAGCCCATCACATGTTAACTATACACCATATACAAGACTGTCCCCAAAAAAGTTATTTTTCAGAAACTAAACAACCTCTAGAATGAAAGTCTCACCGTATTCTCATTATGAAAATAATTTTTTAAGTCGCGGATGATCCTCACAATGAATGTGACTCACAATCAAAGAAATTCCATGCTCATAATCATAGATCAAAAAAACAAGGAAATCCTAAACCACGTGCAAAAAGAAATATATTTGGGCACAATCCACTTGCCATGGCAAATAAAAGTACATCTTAACACAAAATCCATGAAGAACTCTTTCAAATATCTATTTTTCCAAAAGTAAACACATTCTGCATTCAAAATCTCATGTTATTTTCATGATCAAAGATTTTGCTACCTCTCAAACGATCCACACGATCAATGCAAGTCACGATCAAAGAAATTGCAGGCTCGCGATCAAAGATCAAAAAAACAAGAAAAAAATAAATAAGATTTGCAAGCCACAATATTTTTGCCCAATCCACATCTGATAACCAATAAAACCACATTCAACCACAAACTACATGCAAAAATACACATTTTTTTCAAAGGTAGACAACTTCTACATGGAAAATCTTGTGCTATTCTCATGACCAAAGATTATGTAACCTTGTGAACGATGTTTGCGATCAAAGCACGTCGCAATCAATAAATTTGTGCGCTCGTGATCAAAGATTGCAAAACATGATAAAATGGAAGAAAACTTTCAAAAATCATTATCACTGTAAAATCCAGGTCTCATAAGCAATAAAAACACATACAGCTACATACTCTGCTTAAAACTGTTAAGAAAATTTTATTTTTTTAAACTACACGTTCCACAATCAAAATCTCATGTTATTCTCATGATCAAAGAATTTGCAAGCTCACGAACGAGCCTCGCAATCAATGTGAGTTGAAATCAAAGATTTTGCATCCTCGCAAAAGAAGAAATGGCAAACTTCACCATGTGACTTCTCTTAACCAATCGAATCATATAATAACACTTGTGTGGCTATTTTGAGACTGTTAAACTAGCAGCACTCGCTCCAGGATGGATAAGTAAGTAAAAATCCATCTACTATCTAAACTCTGGCCCCTAGCTATGCAAATTTATTTTTGGGAAAGTGGGAATTGGATCATCTGTACTGCGCCACCACAAATCCACACTTTGATAGTTTGGATTTGTGGTGGCGCTTTATTGATGACATACTTATTATTTGGAAGAGTACAGTAGAAGATTTTGAAAGGTTAATTCAGTGGATGGAATTTACCAGTAGTAGTCTGACATATAAATATGAACTTCATCAGACTAATGTTACATTCCTTGATTTAAAAATCTACAAAGATGGTGAAGGTGAAGTTTGCACTACCTTATTTCAAAAAAATACTGATGGGGGGTGGAGCCTAACGGCATGATAGTGGCAGCATAAGTCTTTACCGCTCTCTCAGGGGTAGTTGTTTTTCCCGAATCCATTTAATCGTGGCTATGAAAGAGATCAGGAATTGGCAAGAGCGAATGTGGAGAGCCTGAGCTTTCATCCGGTGTGACTTTTATTCCGTTCGGCGCTGCCTAAAGTAAAGACGACTCTAAAGAGTCTGCCTATTTCTAAAAGACAGGGCCCGGTACATCCAGCTTTGGGAGTAGCCTCCCCTCGGGGAAAGCAATCAAGGAGGCGGTGTTGGTCTTGCCAGACGGCCCAAGAGTGCCAAATAAAAAAGGAAAAAACACCCAACATTGACAGACTGGCTGATATCGGGGAGTTAAAGCGACAGTGTCTACAGGAGCATTGCTAAACTATAAAGAAGCTGCGTATCCCGAAAGGGCAGGCCTTGTGAATCTTGCAGTGGCAGTAGCACATTTCAGGGGAATTGTGGCCATAGAAGGCGCTGGAAGAGTGTAGGGTGAATGGAACTGATGATCAATGCAGACATTAATATGGCCGTGGTAATGGCCAAGCTCAATCAAATATTATTAGACACGGCAGATCTGAAGCAAGCTGCAATTGAAACCCGCCAAGATCTATCCGACTTAGCTACTCGGGTGGCCCACACAGAACATAAGTATCAACATTTGCACAATATAGTACAGGACCAGGAGAAAACTGTGCAGGTCCATCATAAAAAGCTCGAATATTTATTGAACAAAGTAGATGACTTAGAAAACAGGGCTAGAAGGAAGAATTTAAGGATTGTGGGGGTACCGGAGGGGACTGAAGGTAAATATATGGGCATGTTTCTCAGAGTATTCCTTCCAGAGCTCATTCAAGATAACAACTGCAGCCCTCCGGAGATTGAACAGGCACATTGTTCACTGGCCCCTCACCCCAAACAAGGGGAAAGACCCAGGCCTATACTGTGCAAGTTTTTAAGGTTTCCTGATAAAGAGTACTATTTACGAAGGGCAAGGGAGCAAGGTTCCTTTTTGTGGCATGGCTTGTGCATTCAGCTATACCAGAACTTTTCCCAAGATCTTTCCAATTGAAGAAGGGCTTAAGGAGGGGTGAAGCATCAGCTATATAAGATGAACATACCAACTTCTCTGCGCTATCCTGCAATGCTACGGATTTTCTATAAAAGTGAATACATGTCATTTGAAAGCCCTACTGCAGTGGAGCAGTTCCTAAAAGATATACAAGGCACTCAGGAGCCCACTGTTCAATATACCTCTTTATCGGTAGGGGACCGTCCATCCAAGATGGAAGTGAGCCAGGCAGGTAAAAAACAGGACAATAAGCCAAATTCCCCGAACAAGAACAGCAACCAGTCCTGCTACCAGATATCGAGGGCCAGATCAAAGAAGAAGCCAACAACAGTTGAGAAGTCTTCTGCATTGAGAGATCGGTTGAGGAGCCGGCAGAGTAGATATTTACAGTCAGACATGAACAGCTGCTCTCCGGGGGACACTCCAATTAAATTAAGTAACAGGTATGAGCCATTAGCTGATCTCCTTCCTTCTGAGGTGGACATTTCTGAGGTGCCCCAACAATCTGGAGAGACACGAGACGACTCCGAGGATTAGTCCCCAATGTCAGGTGACTGGGCTGATTGCACTCCTATTGTGGAGACCGAGGAGGATGAAAATTTGGACAAAAGCCTGGAGGCCCTGTTTGCAACCTCAGATGACTCTACTGGTACTGTAGCACCCTCTTAGATTTCTGAACTGTGAAGAGTAAAACTAATCTTGATTGGATACCAGCAGGGGCATTTGGAGATGGGGCTGACCTCTCTGTCATAGCAGGTGTGCTATAGGCACCTGAGGAGGTTTATCAGGGCAGCTTTGCACATTTCATAGATTAATGCTACCTATGACTATAAAATGTATAATTTGGCAGGGTACCCACCTGGGTTCCCGCTCGTAGTCACTATCCAGAATTATAAACAAAGCTCAATGAATGGTTATAGATATTGCTCCTAAGTTCAAGCTGGATGGTTAATGTTCACTATATACACTTCTTTCTTAATGTTTAAATGTTGTAGACAATGTTTAGAATCTACTTGTATGCAATTATGTATCAGGCCTCTATACAGGGGTAAGCCTGTTCTGACTGTTGATGTTGTTGTTAAGTAGGATCTCTTATGTTTCTGAAGTTGGGGAAGAGTAGTTGAAATCCTGATGAAAAGGGACCCCCCACCCGAGGGGGACTGAAACACAATAGAAGGCTTTTTCTTCCCTTTATTTTCTTTTTTTCTTTCTACTGTACATAAGTCTGTTATGGTGCTGTTTTTGGCATTGCCTCCAGAAGAGTGCTCTGGGAACTTGGGACACTTGATGTCTTCCTGCTCCAAATACAGTGCACCACCTACATTACAGGTTTCAAATGGCACAAACGTGCCTTGGGAGGTTCCCCATCACAATTTATTGATGGATGTCAGTACACTGTTCAGGAATGATGGGGGTCTGCGGAGGGGCATAAGAATAGGGCAGGGCCTCTCTGTAGTTAAGAGGGCAAAACAAATAAGTGACAACAAGCAGCAGCAGGGATGTGATTCTGTAAAGGCACACACAGAAGGGAAGGCTCTATATGGAAGGGGTGGGGTGTTTTTGAGGTTAGTCAGTATGGTGGGCTATTTGGAGACCAGGAATTTCAGTATCATGGAAAAATATAAGGACAATGGATAGTTTAGTGGATATTACCCTGACCTCTTAGAATGTTAGGGGACTAAATTCCCCAATTAAAAGAATTAAGATATTGACAAGACTTCGGAAACTTGAGAGCCATATAGTGTTTCTTCAGGAGACCAAACTAAGTCACAAAGAATCCAAGAAACTAGTTAGAGAATGGGTGGGAAGGGAAGTTCATAGTACCTCAGGGAAGGCTAAAAGAGGGGTTTCTATCCTATTTCACAAACAACTGAAATGGGAAACAACACTCCAGAAATCGGACAAAGAAGGCAGATGGGTCCTGGTTAAGATGAAAACACCAGTGGGTCCCGTCTTACTAGTTAATATTTATGGCCCCAATGAAGATGCCCCAGAGTTTTTCAACATGATATCCCAACAAATATTGGATTTGACTATGCATAATCCGGGGATAATAATTGGCAGGACTTTAAATTAACAATGGATTATCTCCTAGATCGTTCAAACCATAAACAAGAAACCCACATTAGATAGCATAAAGCCCTTCAAGACATGCTTTCATTACATAGTCTTGCCAATATCTGGAGGTTACAGAACCCAACAGGTAGAGACTACACTTACTTCTCGGCAGCTAAAGCCATGGCTAGTAGACTGGGTTATTGGTTCACGTCTGAAACTATGTCAGCATGGACTATTGACACTCATATAGAACCCTTATATTTGTCTGACCATGTGCCACTGCTTTTAAAGGTAAATATGTCCCCAGCCACCTCAACCAAATCTGCAACTTGGCGGTTGGATCCCCTCTTCTTGGCGAATGCAGATTTTCAAATTTTAGCCCATGAGGAAACAAAGAAGTTCTTTCAGCCAAATCCGCCAGGGTCCTCCTTGGCAGCAATGGTATGGGAGGTATATAAAGTCACCATGAGGGGTCAAATTATAAGTTATGCCAGTTATTGCAGGAAACAAAGGGAAAGCGAGATGGTACAACTTGAGGGGAAGTTGAAGTAATTAGAGGCAGAATATAAGAGAAACCTGGGGAGACTCAAGAGTAACTGCTTAAGGGCAGAACTGACTAGGGTTAGGTTACAACTTAACACGCTAATGTCCAGAAGGGCTGAATTGAATATAAGATGGGATCAGCACAAATATCATGTGGAGGGAGAGAAAGGAGGCAAGCTTCTTGCCTATAGACTCAAGAGAAGGCAGGCAGATAGGCATATTTTGGGTCTTCATAACTCAGGGGGTCAATGGTATACTCTCAAAAAGAAATTAATGAATCCATGGTTCTATTCTATCAAAATTTATATACATCCCATGTGAAATGGGATCAGGGAAAATATAATAAATTCATGGATCGCTTGGCTCTGCCCACCCTGACAGAGTCCCATAAACTAGACCTAGATGCCCACGCTGTCTAAGGAGGAGATGAGCAGGGCTATTCTGAGCATGGCCCTCCACAAGGCCTCGGGTGGTGATGGATACCCGGCTGATTATTATAAAATAGTACATCACGATATAATAACCCCTTTCATGGATATGTTAAATGAAGCCCAAGAGAAAGGTGAACTCCCCCAATCCATGAGACAGGTGGTGATTACTGTCCTCCCAAAAGAGGGAAAGGACCTTTCATTTCCCAGTAATTATAGACCAATCTCATTAATTAATGCTGATGCAAAAATGTTGACCAAGGCATTGGCAGCAAGACTGGAGAAGGTACTACCGGAAATTGTACACCCTTCTCAAGTGGGATTTATTAAAGTCCTGGCTCGGACCATGTCAGGAGCCCTGGTTACACTGATTCAAGCTGCATCGAAACTCCCACCCCAGCTGCATTAATCACGATTGACTTTGAAAAAGCCTTCGACTCGGTGGAGTGGGAATTTTTGCATGCGGTCTTGAAACAGTTTAACATAGGGCCATATTTCTCCTCCTGGATACGTACCTTATATCAAGCACCAGTAGGCAAAATACTTACTAATTCTACCTTGTCCGCCCCTTTTTGGCTTTATAGGGGCACCAGACAGGGTTGTCCCCTCTTGCTTCTACTCTTTGTTTTGGGGATGGAACCCCTGTCAGCTGCTTTATGTACTCACCCTAAAATTCACGGCATTAAAATGTAAACCAGGAGTATTACACAAGGGATATGCGGACAATTGTTTGATTCTAACAGGAGATGCCCATGAGACTATGCCAGTTATTATGGACACTCTTGTGGAATTTGGCAACATATCGGATCTCCAGATCAACAAATCAAAGTCGGAGGTGTTACCGCTTAACTCCCTCACATCTAGCGAAAAAATTAAAAACCTAGTTTTAAAGTGGGCTGATCAAGATATTAAATATTTAGGGGTTATTTTATCAGCCGATGTTTCCTCCATGATACATAAAAACTTCATGCCAATATGGATGAATCTGTCCAGCAGTATCATACGGTGGGAGCAGTTACATTTATCGATGGCAGGGAAGATTGCAGCCCTAAAAATGCTGTTCACCACCAAAATGTTTTATCTGCTAGCCCACCGCCCCATAAATATCCCCAAAATTTGAATACAGAAGCTTCATACACTTATGAGTCATTTTCTATGGGGGACCAAAAAACCTCGGTACAGCAAAGCTAAGCTGGGTGCTCATTGGAATAGAGGGGGATGGAATTTTCCTGATTTTAATAGATACTCACAGGCTTTCCAGAAAGCCAAAGTCTGTAAGTGTCTAAATAGGTTCCCCCAGGCCCATCCTGAATGGGTAGAAATAGAAAGGGCTGCCTTGGGAAATATCTCCCCCCTCTGCTTTCTGGATCCCTCTTGTCCCAGTGCTGCTCAGGAATGGTTAACTATTAAATCCAGCCTACAAGCTTGGCAGACCTTAGGGAAAAGCAGTCACAGGTGCTTAAGTATCGGGCTACATACCCCATTGTGGAACAATCCCTATCTAAAAATAGATCAGAAACCCTTTGACTGACCAGTTTGGAGAAACTGTCAGATATTCACATTTCATGACCTACTTCTGGATGACGAGAAGACGTTTGTGTCCTTTCAACAATTGAGAGACTCCCACTCTCTGCCACGTGATTGCTTTTGGCAGTACTTGCAACTTCATAGTTTATACAATACTTGGATAAGGTCTAAGTGTTCATGTGTGATGTGTGGGACAAGGGTTGGGCCCCTCAAGGAAAAGCTTCTGGTATCCCTGTGGTCACATCAAAATAAGGGGTTAGCAGGCAGGATCCAAAGTTGGATCAGGGATGTTCTACCAGACCCTTCCTTAGAGGCCAAGATAAGATGGGAAAATATGTTGAATATTACAATTACTCTACATGACTGGTCCAACTGTTGGAAGATTGCCCATAAGGCCTGTATAGATCAGAGAAGTCTCCTTATAAAAAATAAAACTATTCATCTGTGGTATAGAACCCCTATACAACTATACAAAATGGGATTGACACCTCACGATTTTTGCTGGAGATGCCAGTCACCTGCAGCAGATTTACTTCACATTTTGTGGAGATGTAAACCCCTTCAACCCTTATGGGGAAAAGTAATACATTTTTGCTCGAATACCTTAGCCATACAATTACCTCACTCACCTTCATCCTGGCTACTTGGTTTAACATCGGAGGTAAGGTCAGTGTCCCAAGTGCAAATGTTATGGCTTATCCAAGCATCAGTCGAGCTTTTTTGGCTTATTCTTAAAAAATGGAGAACATCATACCTCCCATCATTCCAAGATTGGCTAGCCACTATGGATTCATTAGTTGCCCACACTCGCTTAATTCATTATGCAAAAAAGACGAGTGCAGTGTTTATGGAAATATGGGAGCCATATACAGGTCAGGTTATACAATCCAAATTTGTACCACTGATACCAAATGCAAAAGAGTTATTAAAGCCCCCCTGAAGTAAATAGCTTATCATTTATGGTCTGAAATATTGTGGTGCCTGAATATATATATTGGATAACATCAGTCTATTAGTTATTGTTTGTAACACTGTATTAGTTTACTGTTATTGCATGGTGTATGACCTGCTGTGACAGGTGTGCTGAACCATTAATAAAAAGATTAACTGCAAAAAAAAAATACTGATAGGAACACCTTGCTAAGATTCGACAGTTGTCATCCCCTCAACACTAAGTTCAATAATCCTAAGGGACAGTTAATAAGAACTCTAAGAAACTGTACTGAATGTACAGAATATGACACAAAACAATGTGAACAGGTGCAACGATTCCTAAATAAGGGTTATAGTAACAAAAATATTGTATTAGCTATCAAAAAAGTTGACCAATTGGATAGGAGTGAAACATTGTTGTACAAACAACAAAATAATAAACAAAAAATAGAGTGCCCATTTGTCACCAGTTTTTCTAGCCAGGCCTATGAAGTTAAACAGATTATTGTAAATAATTAGCCCATTTTAGAGCTTAAACCTGAATTAAAAGAAGTGACCAAAAATGGACCCAAAGTTATTTTTAGAAAATGTAAAAGTGTAAGAGACTATGTAGTGTCCAACACAGTAGCCATTAATAGAAAGGAAAAACAAATGCTGTTAACATCTAGACCCAAAGGTACTCATAGGTGTGGTAATTGTATGTACTGCAAATATTTTTACTGTTGCAAATATTTTAAACATCCAGTTACAGGGAGTAACATAGATCTGAATGATTTTATTACATGTAACAATTCTGGTATAGTATATTTGTTGAATTGTGATTGTGGGGCATACTATGTTGGACGTACTACATGAAAATTTAAAGTAAGGATAGGAGAACATGTAAGGGCAGTAGAAAGAGGAGATATTACATACGCTATTGCCAAACATATTTTGAAACATAGTTACAAAAAACACACCTTTAAATTTTTGGGTCTGGAATTGGTCACCATGGGCCCCAGAGGAGGTGACTTAAATAAAAAGATTGTACAGAGAGAAAGTTACTGGATTTACATCCTAGAAGCCTGTTCACACATGGGTCTGAACGAAAATATTGAGCTTGCAGCCTTTTTGAAAAAGTACAAATTACAATATATTGCTTGTATATTGTATTCTCCCCCGTTGCTATGAAAAAAGACAGTGCCTGGTTACCTCATTTAACATGTCATCTTTAACTTTATATTAAACCTATATCCTAAATAGGTTAATTGCATGGACCACAATTTATGTTGGGATTGATATGTAATATAATCATAATTTGGAATTCATTCCTTCCCGCATAATAAAGGTATAATAGAATATTATATAGCAATAGATGACATGTATTATTTGAGGCCACCAAGTTATTTTATTTGTGCTATTATACAGAAATATGGAACCAAAGGGTAATTATATTGTATTGGAGATCTAATTTAGGTCCCTATGGTTCCATTAATTGATTATTATTCACTTAATGGGAGTATAGCATGTATTGGTGAACTTGTGTCACATGATTGATTGCACTGTGTATTTATTGAGGCATTTGTATGCTGATTTTTCACTCTGATGAAGCCTGGTAGTGTACCATGTGAAGCGTTAGTACTCTTTTAAGCCACTCTTTTGTACTTGTGCTGGTCTGCATATTTATAAACTTTGGAGTTACATTACGTCTGCTGCCATTTTATTGCTGTATGGGTGCTTGTATGCTCACTCTTCTTAAGCACGTAATAAGTATAGCACCATACAAGTCCTGGTGCTCCTCGATCCTTCTTTCTTTTTGTATGATTTTATGTGAGGAGAACAGGTTGGCATCTTTTGTTTCAAAAGAGCCGTAAAAGCTTTATGGTACAGACTTTATGCAGTACAAAAGTAAGTTGATTTGTTATATTTCATCAACATCAGCACTTTGCCACTTTATTTTTCGCATGGATTCACAAAGGACAGATTGATACCTTAATTACAGAGCGTGGCACTATATGGGCGAGTGGGAAGATTTCCAGGGGAATCATTAGAGAACTGGACAGTACCACATGATGGCTTATCCACAGGAAGAAGTTCAGTGAGCACAACAGGCCTCTGAGAAAGGCGTGCGAAGTGGCGTACACACTACTGGCTTTGCAAGCTTCATCTTCTCTGCACAGGAGGGAGAAAACCCATCATTGGGAGTGACTGAACAAGCAATGCATGAGAGCAGTGAGTTACATCCTAAGGCTCTATTTCGTAAACTTGAAAAACTGGTGTTAAAGGGGAGATGCATGTTTTGGCATGAAACGACTTTGGAGGCATATCTCCAAGTGCTTTGAGTACTTAGGGGGTTACATATTATTCAAAAACCATCGTATGGGACAGAAAATCATGATTTCATGGCACGGTGGTGTAATAATATGTAGGAAGCATCTGTTAAGAACAACAAACTCATTTTGGAGTTTGCGAAACCCATTAGAGATGAACTGTCCCAAGAAATCAATGATATTGAAACTAAATTGAGGGAAGCTGTGGACATAATTGAATGGGAAAAATTTAATAAATTACTGTTGGAAAAAGTAACCAGATATGATGCCAGAATTAAAAAACAGAAGCAAAAGAAATTTGGAAGAGATGAAAATGACTATCTTAATAACAGGGTTTTTGATTGGAATGACATCAAAGAAACTGAACCCAGGTCCATTTTGAAAAAAAAGTGGTGTTGTTCCTGTTATTAATAATACTGTCCTCAAATATACAACAGGACCGTCAGATACAGATGATTCTAGTTCCCACCCAGATAGTCTAATGGGGGAATCCCCACCAGGACAGTTCCCCCCATGCAAACAGGGGACCAGACGCAGCCAGTGGCAACGCCGTGCTCGTTTCCAAAATGTACATTTCCAACAAAGAGAATGGGGGGGGGGGGCAGCGTGGCAGAAAAACAGGGCCAATTATTAATTAAGAAAATCCTGAATGATTTATATCATGAAGTTAGTGCATATAATCAAATGTGTAATGTACAATCTTCTTTGGTTGCTCCTGTTTCTTGTAAACATCATAATGTAATGCTTAAACCCACATTTATATCCACAGCTGATATAGTTCTAACTCCTGAGATATCTGAGGATACATCAGGTCTAAAAGAAGGTGTTAACTATAATTCTATTGATATTCAATCAAATGTCTTTGTGGATGCTAGTATAAGTGAGGCCTCTGGGAGTTCTCAAGATGGTTTATTTAAACATTATAATAATCTTGGTGCTCAGAATAGTAGTCAGTTATCACATTATGAGTTTGGTTTTGACTCTTTCTCAGAAGGTGAATCTTTGTCAGGTGGTAAACAATTAGATCCTTTAGAACCAGTCATTAATCTATCTAGCCATGTTCTGACACAACATGAACTCTCAATTTTAAGTAAGGGTTTGTCTTTTTGTCCTATGACAGGTGTGGATCATTTCAACACATTTGTGGATTTACATAAGCTGGGTAGAAATTTAACCTTTAAGTGCATAATAAATAAATCTGAGGATGATTGTGACGTTGGTAGTGATATTTCAATATTACAACCAAGATCTGAATACTACCCAGCTATAAATTCCACGGCTGCAGTTTTTATAAAAAAAATGTGAGATGGATTTGAAGCATTTGCAAGAGAAAAAAGAAATACAATATTTTTATAATTGTACTAGGGAAGAAAGGGAGGCTTTAAAAAACTTGAATTTAAATCAGCACCTAACCATTAAGCCAGCAGATAAGTGGGTGGCACTCAATTTTGGTACTCAATACCGGAGATTATATCAAGGAGGTAACTAGACTTGTTAGTGATGAGACTATTTATGTTAAGATTACACATAAAACTGTGGACCTTTTCAAAAAAGAGGTAGACAGATGTCTAAATGAAGGTTTTTTAAAAGGATACATTTCTGAAGTTGAATATAGAACCCTTACAGTTGTATATCCAGTTATTCCAACTATTTATGCTTTACCTAAAATTCACAAAAGTCTAATTCAGCCCCCGGAAGACCTATTGTCTCGGGAAGCGGCTGGCTTACCAAACCTATTTCAATGTATCTTGACAGCTTCTTGCAGCCTAGTGTACAGAATTTAAGATCATATCTGAGAGATTCCACTCAAGTAGTACAAATTATTGAGGAGCTGTCTGTTGAACAGCATTGGTATTTTCTGTGGTTGATGTTAACTCTTTATACAGTGTAATACCACATGATGAGGGATTGAGATCGTTGTCTTTCTTTTCGGATACAAGATCAGAGGAAGACAGAGTAAAAATACCAACACACTTTTTGTACAGTTAGTGAAATTGGTTTTGACCATGAATATATTTTTATTTGATGGTCAATTATACCATCAATTACGAGGTACAGCAATGGGCACTACAATGGCCCCTAGCTATGCAAATTTATTTGTGGGAAAGTGGGAGTTGGATCATCTGTACAGCGCTGCCACAAACCCACACTTTGATAGTTTGGATTTGTGGTGGCTGTTTATTGATGACATACTTATTATTTGGAAGAGTACAATAGAAGACTTTGAAAGGTTCATTCAGTGGATGGAATTTACCAGTAGTAGTCTGACATATAAGTATGAACTTCATCAGACTAATGTTACATTCCTTGATTTAAAAATCTACAAAGATGGTGAAGGTGGAGTTTGCACTACCTTATTTCAAAAAAATACTGATAGGAACACCTTGTTAAGATTTGACAGTTGTAATCCCTTCAACACTAAGTTCAATATTCCTAAGGGACAGTTAATAAGAACTCTAAGAAACTGTTCTGAACGTACAGAATGTGATGCAAAATGATGTGAACAGGTGCAACAATTCCTAAATAGGGGTTATAGTAACAAAAGTATCAGATATCAAAAAAGTTGGCCAATTGGATAGGAGTGAAACATTGTTGTACAAACAACAAAATAATAAACAAAAAATAGAGTGCCCATTTGTCACCAGTTTTTCTAGCCAGGCCTATGAAGTTAAACAGATTATTGTAAATAATTAGCCCTGTTTAGAGCTTAAACCTGAATTAAAAGAAGTGACCAAAAATGGACCCAAAGTTATTTTTAGAAAATGTAAAAGTGTAAGAGACTATGTAGTGTCCAACACAGTAACCATTAATAGAAAGGAAAAACAAATGCTTTTAACATCTAGACCCAAAGGTACTCATAGGTGTGGTAATTGTATGTACTGCAAATATGTTTTCTGTTGCAAATATTTTAAACATCCAGTTACAGGGAGTAACATAGAACTGAATGATTTTATTACATGTAACAGTTCTGGTGTAGTATATTTGTTGAATTGTGATTGTTGGGCATACTATGTTGGACGTGCTACATGAAAATTTAAAGTAAGGATAGGAGAACATGTAAGGGCAGTAGAAAGAGGAGATATTACATATGCTATTGCCAAACATATTTTGAAACATAGTTACAAAAAACACACCTTTAAATTTTTGTGTCGGAAGGGTCACCATGGGCCCCAGAGGAGGTGACTTAAATAAAAAGATTGTACAGAGAGAAAGTTACTGGAGTTACACCCTAGGAGCCTGTTCATACATGGGTCTGAATGAAAATATTGAGCTTGCAGCCTTTTTGAAAAAGTACAAGTGACAATATATTGCTTGTATATTGTAATCTCCCCTTGTTGCTATGAAAAAAGACAATGCCTTTTTACCTCATTTAACATGTCATCTTTAACTTTATATTAAACCTATATCCTAAATAAGTTAATTGCATGGACCACAATTTATGTTGGGATTGATATGTAATATAATCATAATTTGGAATTCATTCCTTCACACATACTAAAGGTATAATAGAATATTATGTAACAATAGATGACATGTATTATTTGAGGCCACTAAGTTATTTTATTTGTGCTATTATACAGAAATATGGAACCAAAGGGTAATTATATTGTATTGGGGATCTAATTAAGGTCGCTATGGTTCTATTAATTGATTATTATTCACTTAATGGGAGTATAGCATGTATTGGTGAACTTGTCACATGATTAATTGCACTGTGTATTTATTGAGGCATTTGTATGCTGATTTTTCACTCTGATGAAGCCTGGCAGTATACCAGTTGAAACGTCAGTACTCTTTTAAGCCACTCTTTTGTACTTGCGCTGGTCTGCATATTTATAAACTTTGGAGTTGCATTCCGTCTGCTGCCATTTTATTGCTGTATGGGTGCTTGTATGCTCACTCTTCTTAACCACGTAATAAGTATAGCACAATACAAGTCCTGGTGCTCCTCGATCCTTCTTTCTTTTTGTATCTAAAAATTACCTATTTATCTAAAAAACATGCTGAAAACAATTACCGTATCTGAAAATTGGATTTTATGCACTTTTGCATGATCTATGCAGTATATTGACAGTATGTGCCTATCTCTTAGAACAAAAGGATTTATTTAAACTGTGACAGACAATCTGTGTGGCAGATTCTGTTCCTTATATATCCACACTGCTCAGGACAAATATCTATTGTCCCAGATTCCCCCTTACCCCACAAATGACTAACTATTAATATGTTGTTGTGCTCAGATTGGCAATTAATTTATTATATATAATGCTTTCATTTACAATTCCAATCATCATTTATTATTATCTCTTCCATAATTGTTTCTTTGTTGTATCTATATATATATATATATATATATATATATATATATATATATACATATATATCAATCTCTGATTATCCCTCTTTCTTCCTCTTCTCTCTCCCCCAGGTGAAAACCTGGGTGCCTTCTTCTTCTCTTTTCTGGTAGGTAATGGTGAGAACTGAGACCTCTTTTTCTCCTTCAGTTCCTTCTTCTTTTCATCATATTCTTTTTTCCTTCCCCTCCTCCCCTCTTCCCCCCCTCTTTTTCCCCAAACCCAGTCTCCAGCATGTGTTGGATGACTGGCCTTCCCCTCCTTTTTTGGATAACTCCTCCCTTCTCCCTTTTTATTTTATGTATATATATGTATATATATATATATATATATATATATATATATATATATATATTATTATCTTTCCCTCTTGCCTCCTCCATACCTTATAAATCCCATCATTTCGTATGTAAAATATGTCTATTACTAAATCTGACAAGTGTACCCCATCTCATCTGTAGAAATCCTCTACCAATTCTTCCACCCTTCGCAGTATTACATGCCCACCCATGTTTCTCACCATAGTCCCTACCCTTTTGTTTGTCTTTATCCTGGCTCTGTCTACTGCTACATGGCTGTGCTCATGTCTCCATACCCTCCTTGGTATCATGTCAGTCCAGCCTATTGCCACCCATGGCCACTACAGTCATATTCTTTCAAAGTCCTTTTTTACTTGCATATATATGTCTACCCATGGTTTTCCCCCGATGTCATTCCCCCCCAAATATATAATAATTAAATTTGGAGTGGTTCTCCATTCTTTCATTTCCTTCAGGGTAGGAAGAAACTGTCCCCATCTCATCCCTCATATGCCACACCAGAACAACCAACATTTTCGTATGTCCGGGTATAGTTGTTTTCCCCCAGCCTTTCTCTCAGCTCTCTTTTCCACCCAATATATGTAGGAATGCCCACAGACCCATACTTCTGCAATCCTTCCTCTACCTATGGGATTTAAGCAAAAATATACATTGTAACAACTTTTGGCCCCTTTGTTTGTATTGCCCCCTTACTTTAAACCCCCCCAGGATCCCTCTTCTCTCCCCCATCTGGTTCCATCCTGCAAAACAAAACACATCTGGCATGTTAATCTCCAAATTGCAGGGCCCGAATATACCCTTTGTAGCTAGCAGACCGCCATTGCCCTTTTTCCAACAAGTTAGCCACTGTTTCCCCTGTCATCACCCATTGTGAGGCAGCCCCTATTTGAAAAGAATGAGATTAATAACTGTCTGGGTTCTCACCCAGAAACTGCATGCCTTTTTTGAGTATGGCCATTACCTGGTAGCTTGTCACTTTTTTCCCATCCCCATGCACAAATAATCGACATCTTTTAAAGCCACGCTCTGTGGGGTAAGCCCTCAAAGCCTTTTACTGGGCACACTGTGCCATCAATGAGTAGCCTGACGGTAATGGTACAGCTGTTCCCTTATTGATCTGTTTTCGACCTCTTAATTCTCATCTGTATTTCTTCCTTCCCCCAGCTTATGTCTTCCCATTCCAACCTCCCTTCTTCATCCTTTCTTCCATGCCATACCACCTCGCTCACTCTCAGGGCCCCTGCAAACATTACTAATTAGATCATGTGAAATAACTGCACCTCATCCTTAGATCTGCAGATTGCTGGTAATACCACTTTAAGTTTTGTTAGCCAATGTTCTGCTATTAGTCCCCTACAATCTTTTGGTCTTTGTTTCAGCCTACTCCATCCATGCATCATTCTCCTAATCAACAATGTCTTGGTCAGGTCCTTTCATCTCTTTAGGGTGCAAACGAAGATAATCCCCGCTAGGCATACCCCCATAGTGGTGTGAGCCATTCCTTTCTGCCATAGGTCCACCTTGAACTTCCCTGACTGTTCCTCTGTAAGTGGCCCACTTATCTCCATGTGATGTGTTGCCCTGCATGTTTGTAACACCTGCCAAGCCCCTTCATAGACCCTCAAGGTCCTTGGTGCCCATGAGCTGTGAAACAGCATTTCAGCTCCCGCTTGCCAATGTCCCAGATGTTCATTGGTATGGGTGTTTTCCGCTCCTCCACTGATGGGGACAGCATCCAGCAATGATCCAGCTGCAGACAGGAAAGGCTGTCAGCTAGGGTGTTTTCCACCCCTTCTATGTGCTTAGCCCTGAATGACATATTCAATTGCCGTGCTGTCAATACCAGCAGTCTTAACACCCCCATGACTGTCTCGGACCTGGCTCTCCTGTTGTTTAAAACCTCTACCACTGCTTTATTATCGCACCAAAATGTAACCTTCTGGTTTCTCAATTCCTCACCCCATACAAATGTGCATGCCCAGATGGGCATAATTTCTAGCAGTGTGATGTCCTTCACCTCTCCTTCTTTTACCCAGCTTTCTGGCCATGGCTCCGAGAACCATTTTCCTCTTAGACAGCCACCCAGGTCCATATTGTAAACCCAATCATCTTGCCAAAACGAACTGCCATTATAGCTGTTAAGGAATTCTTCCCATACCTTAAAGTCCTCCTTTACTCATTTTGTTATGGCCACCCAGTGATGTGGCCTGATTATTCCTGCCATGGCCCTTCCTCGTCGCTTAGTGAAGGGCCTACCTGGTCCAATTGCCCTGCAAGCAAAGTTGAGATGACCTATAACCTGTTGCACCTGTCTCAATTGCACCCGCCTCCTCCTCATGTGTAACTGAATGAGTTCTCTCAGCTTGCTCACTTTGTTGTCTGGCAATCTAAACAACTCTCTGTGTGTCTATTTCAATACCTAAGAACTCTATCCTTTCCCAGGGCCTTCTGTTTTTTTCTGGTGCCAATGGTACCCCCATTCTACACACAGCTCCTGGAAGCTGGCCAGCATCCCCTCTGTCTCCTTCCTACCACTGTCAATTAACAAAAAGTTATAAAAATAATGTATGACCATCCTGTGACCTGCTTTTTCCAGAAATATCCACTGTAAACAGGTGCTGAAGGTTTCAAATATAGCACAGGTTATGGAACAGCCCATGGGCATAGCTTTGTCAAAATAGTGTTAGTCCCCCACCTTGAAACGTAATAGGTCCCAATACTCTCTCCTAACAGGAAGCAATCGGAAAGCGGACTCTATATCCATCTTGGCAATCCAAGCATCTGGGGTTGCTATTATAATCTGTACTGCTTCCTCCAATGTGGCACAAGAAACCCTGCTGTGTTCCTCCCTTATAAAATCATTCACTGAGTCTCCCTCTGGAAATGAAAGATGGTGATTCACCCTGTATTCCCCTTTCTGTTTCTTGGGAACCAGGTCCAACAGGGAAATTCTCATGTTCTGCAGTGGGGGTGTTGAAAATGGACCCTCTATCCTCCCCACTGCCTTTTCTTTCTCTATCTTTTCCCTCAAAATGTCCTCCTTTCCTTTTACTGACCCTAAATTGTTAGCCTCTCTTGCCTTTCTTAGGCCGTCGCAGTGCAACAGAAAACCTGTTCTAAAACCCTTGTCCAATGCTTCTGCCCCTTTTTTGTCTAGATTCTTCTTTAACCATTTTTCCAATGTCTCTAGCTGTATGGGGTTCTCACACCTTGGAATTGCTCCACTACCCACTCCCCCTCCCTTTTCCCACCCCATTTCTTACCTCCCTCATCTTGTCCCTTTGTTCAGTAAACCTGTCCCCTCCGGCTGCCATAACCTCTTCCTCTATAGCCTCTATGCCAGGATTGCCCTCTATACCCCTGTCCATCCTGAAAGGGCTGCTGTCCTGTCCCTTGATTGCCTCCTACTTGAGCCCCCTGTGCCTATGTTGCCCTGCATCTGCTTGCCGGGTGGGCTCCCCCCCTCATTTTGAGCATGCATGCCGGAATCGGCATTGGGACCATGAACAAAATGATCTATTGTATCCCCAGCAACACTTCTGAGGTACCCCGCTTCTCTTTTCTATTTCTCCCTCTTGTGTGAATTGATCAGTTACATAGTCTGTCCATAAATCCAGCTGCTTGGTATCCCATCTCACATCCCCATACATCACCATTCTTTGCCAAAAAAATTTGTCATAGTATATCCATCCCACTCCCCCTTTTGCTTTGGCCCTGCCTATTAACAATGAGTATGTAATGAGTGGGATGCCCAATTCTGGTTTTCATTCTAGCACTGTTGCTGAGCATGTGGTGAAATCCACAAACCACCCATCCCATGTTTTTACCTTCGAAAATTTGTCCTCCTCCTTCTTCCCCAACAAAACTACAGCTGCCGCCATCTCACTGTTCCCAATACTCTCTGTTTCTTCATATTTCATGGCAGCCTCTCTACTCACTACGGCAAATATGTCTACATACTCCCCTTTCCAAATTTTTTCCTTCGTAGCTAGCGGTATATGTTCCCCTATCCTCATCCCAGGGCTCCTATATCTCTTGTTCCTTTTCCTATACTGTCAGTCACCTTCTCTGCTTCACCCATTGTTCATTTTTCTGACCTGATCTCAGCTAAGGCCACTTCCATCTGCCCCAAACCCCCTTCCCGAGGGCCACAATGATTTGGCCTATGTAGTCTTTGATGCTTTCGTCCACTGCACCTAATACTTTACCTGTGGCCTAGCCCCTTCCTTGTGTCCTGTTGTCCTTGGGATGCCCCGGTCTGTCTTCTCCTGGTTGGGTGACTGGTTGAGATGGAGGAACTATTGTACATGGGGAAACCAGTCTGGGTTCCAGTATCGGGACTACCCCAGTGCCTGAGGAGGTACTAATGGTGCCAGTACTTGTGGCAATGGTGGTACTGGGCTGACTACTCAGGGAGGCACCACCTGTGGTGGCGGCACCCTTCCTGGACTGCGTGGTCTCCCCACCGGTGTTTCCCCCCCTTTCCTGCTTTCCTTTTTTCCCCGGATCTCCCCAGTTCCTCCTCTTCTACCATCTGCCACATCTTATTGGCCATCTCAACTAGTTCCATGATCACCTTGTATATGCTTCCTCTTTTGTGGGCTGTTCTTCTTTGGTGCCATCTCTCCTTTGAGACCTGTATAACTGCTGTGGAAAGAACTGAACAAGAACATTTTCATTAATGTCTACTGCTGTGTTTATGACCTTGCTTTGTCTTGTCACCAAAACGGCCTTTCATCCACTCTCTTCTAGCATTTTTTTTTTAGCCATCCCTACTTGCAACCCCTTGTCCATACCACCTGCCCCCCCCTTCATCTGGGTCTTGTGTTCCCTTGTGTTAAGACCCCTTCCTTGTATTGCTCTCTATCCCAAACCTTTCCTTCATTCCCATTCCTCCATTGTGTGTCCCCACTTCCCCTTGGGAAGGCCTCTTCATGCCTGTCCACGTTGCATTGACTTGTATTGGCTAGGCCATCCCTTTTGGCCTTTGTTTCTGATTTCACTGATCTCCCAAATTTCTTAACCCTTTATCCTGTGTTATTAGGCCTCTATAGGCCGTCATCCCTTTTGCATGGACTCGCTAAGGCCTACCCCATGTCCCTTTTCTGCTCCTTCCTTCCCACCATGCAGTCCTTGTCCCTCATAGAATCTGCTTCCATTCTGTTCCTGGGTTGCCCCAATTTTATTTCCCTTTTCTGCCCACCCACAACCCCCGTGCCTCAGGTGGCTTTTGTGCCCCCATGAGCAAACCATTGTCTTCTCCCCTATGGCATCTGATGTCACCAGTAGGCTTGTGCTTCTCTTTTCTGCAGGCCCGGTGTCCCGCTCTCCTCATGTGCACTCAGATCCTTTTCTGGCCTGCACTTCCATAATCAATTGAATTGGTGCTTTTCTTGCTCCCTCTTTCCTTTAACTGCAGGCCCGATGTCCTGTTCCTTCTACGTGTGCTCCTAGCATCTCCCGGCCTACGCTACTAAACCAGTGCACTGGGACTCTTCCTGCCCCTTTTCCATTGAAATTGCAGGCCCGGCGTCCTGTCTTTACTTTACTTTACTTCTGATTCATGAATCCCCACAAAACCTTCTTGGCAAAAACCTTCTTGGTCTCTATCCCCAAAAACAAGTATCTTCTAAATTACTGTGAGGCCTTACTGAGGCATCTGACATCATGCCGCGTGGCCTCAACCTGCTCACTCGAACAACAACCATTCCAGCAGGCCTGCATCACCACCTTCATTCTTTCTCTTTCTCTGCACTGGAAAAACCCTTACAACACTCCTGCTCCTCCTAACAAAAACCACTGTCAAGCCTCATCACCTAGCTCGGTTATTTCATTTTTTGCCCTGATCTCTCGCTCTCTGCACTTCTTTGCTTCAAGCTGCCTCTCCTTAGCCCCAAAACCTATCCTTGTTCTCTCTTTCCCCTACCGCATGGCCTCCTGCATGCAATTCACTCAATTGCCCCATACTGGGCCCAAACACTCAGCAAACAACTTTACAGCATTACAGTCCTCTCTTTTTTATCAGTTACATACTAATTGTATCACACCCAGCAAGTCACCACTAACAGCAAAAACCATGTATTTAAAACACCTTTTTTTATTAAATATCCCCATATTGCTGGCTTACCTCTTAATGATGTCCCAACACAAACCTCAGCCACTGATCTCGTAATTCAAAAATGCCAATCTGAAGTGCTGTAGTTTCTCTGTAAATAGCTCAATAAAAAACTTCAGCAAAAAGTCGCTGAGCCACTACTGTGCTGACCATTATGTACCCCTTTTAGCCCCTCCCTTCCCCTTTCTGTCTACCTACCTATTGTTCTGTGTCCCATGTTCCTCCCCTTATCTCCTCCCTTCCCCTCCCTCTGAGCACACCATCTTACCTTACAGGGGAGGGGTGCACCAGGACAACTTGGTTTGCCCCTCGAAGGGCAAACTCTATTAGGAAATAAGCATCACACCAAACAGATTGCACCCCACTAACTGTTTTTTGTGCAAATATTTTCCATGCATACACCAGATTTGGCAACATTTTTGTCTTATTGCACACACACACCAGATCTACTGTATGATCTGTCAGCTATCCACTGTCCCATTAAGTAAATAGTAATCTGAAAGTATACCACCACATAACTTATTTTTGTTTAACCTCTTTACTTCCTTCTACATACAATATGAATTACCACTTAGATTTTCTGCTTACTATGTAAATCTTGTTAACAAAAACTTGACAATTAAGCCTGAAATGTTAACATGTTAACTCTGTAGCTGCAATCACAGATTGTTATAAACTTAGCAGTTTTAAAAACATAATAAATGTGTAATTGTCAGAATACACATACTAACCAGTAAATAATTACAACTGAAACATTCCTACTGTAACAGAAAAAAAAAATTAGAACCCTTGAACTATTTAAAACTTTTTCAGTAAGATAAATAGCTCTACTTGCCCTCACCACTCAAGCTGCTAGCTGAGAAAGAGAGGGAACCCAGCTTTACTGACCAAAATGACTACTACCTCTATTCAATGGAAATGGTTATTCTTGTCAAACTACTTAGTCTGACCATTGGACAGACAGTATTCTCCCGCCAAAACAAAAATAATGTTTAATAAACAAAACACCAATAGAAACAGCCTTAGCAGACAAACCAATTACTTTTTGCCTGCATTAGCCAATCTTAAATCAGATTCTTAGTTGTGATTGTTTCTCACTGCATTTATTTTAGACATGCAAGTCAGCACTAGTCATTCTGCTGATTAGCCTTGGTAGTGCTCAGAGAGAGAGAGAGACACACACACACATTTCTGATATTTCTTCATCTGAGTTATTAGAGCTTTACACTCAGTATGGCAGAAAGATCCAGAGTAAGTGTATGGATTGTAGGGTCAAGCCTGGTGAGAAGGCAGCAGTTTTCAGTAGAGCTAGTCATTTTGGCAATGACTTGCACCAATCTCACTGCTCAGTGTCTTGGTTTGGGAAGGATGGCATGAGATGGGAGCAGCTCATGCCAACCATGTACCACTTGCCGGAGATATACCCAGAACCTGACATACTCATTATCCATCTCGGAGGTAATAATTTATTGAACAAAAGGGCAATTGATTTAATAGAAGCCGCACAGTCTGACTTGCAGCATCTTATCAGTATGTTGCCTGCTTGTAAAATTCTGTATTCAGATATTACACAGCGAATTATCTGGAAAGGTGAGGATTACTATCCTGCAGTTGAAAGGTCACGTAGAAAGATGAACATACAAATATCTGGATTCCTTCATGCTATGGGAATGTACACCACACTTCACCCCCAAATTATATATTGCAAACATTGGCTGTATCTAAAAGATGGTGTGCACCTCTCAAGCACAGGTAACAATAATTTTGTTGGGAATCTTTGGAATGGCATCCTTGCACTTCTGCAATTGTGTACCTCTATAATAATATCTCTCAAGTACATTCTATAGACTGTGAAAAAATGGCTCTTTTAAGAGCCAATCATACTGGTCAAAAAATAGAACAAAATACGCACTACGTACAGATACCTTGTGTGCACCTAGTATCAGGGAGGTATACCATTTATGTCCATGGCTTTAGTTGAGCTGTGGCTCTCCACTCAGGATCCAGTAACTGGTCTGGGGGTGGGGGCATTGCCTGTCTGATGCTGTGCAACTCCTCAATTTCCTAAGTTGTATGCAGTTGGTATCAAGTTAGTTATACCATTTATGTCCATGGCTTTAGTTGCGCTGTGGTTCAGCACTCAGGATCAAAAACCTGGTCTGGGGAAGTAGTACATTGCCTTGCCATGGCTGTGCAACTCCTCAGTGTCCTAACTTCTGCACACCTAGTATCAGGGAGGTATACCACTGATGTCCATGGCTTTACTTGGGCTGTGGCTCTCAACTCAGGATACAGTACCTGGTCTGGGGTGGGGGCATTGCCTGCCTGAGGCCATGCAGCTTCTTACTGTACTAATTTGTGTGCAGCTAGTATCAGGGAGGTATACTGTAAATGTTCATGGCTGTAGTTGATCTGTGGCTCTCCACTCAGGATCCAGTACCTGTTCTGGGAGGAGGGCATTGCCTGGCTGAGACTGTACAACTCCTCAGTGTCCTAATTTGTGTCCACCTAGTATCATGGAGGTATAACATTGATGTCCATGGCTTTAGCTGGGCTGTGGCTCTCAACACAGGATACAGTACCTCGTCTGGGGGAGTTGTGGGCATTGCCTGCCTGAGGCCGTCCAGCTCCTCAGTGTCCTAACTTGTGTGCAGCTAGTATCTTAATGCTGTATCCTCCCACATATTCACCCAGTCCTTACCTGCTTAGCAATACATGACCACAACAACCATGGTTACCATGTACTTTGTAGTTCCGTATTAGTGGTACTTGTCATTGTAAAAGTGGTATACATGTAAATAAGACACAAAATCTGAAAAATATCAGTCTTTTTAACACAATAGTATAACAGCTCAGTTTTTTCTCATAGTCAATGTCTATTTTTTTCAACAGATCACCAAACAGCAAAAACAGTTCCATTCATTTTCAAACAAAAAAGTAAGTAATCAAATATTCATTTTTGTTTTAATTTTCTATAGCTCAGAATGCAAGGATGCTAAATAAAATTATAATGTGAGGAGCAATAAAACTGTCTATGTAGCATCCTAATTTTATGAGGGTGGTGCTGCCACAGCGGAGGTGGGGGGGAAAACTGTACTCAAACTGTGATGTGTTAAATATTTTCGGGCTGGAGCTTCAACAGGTGGCAGGGGGTACCACTATCGCACCACAGCTTTGTTTTCTACTCTGTTTGTAGTGAGGCAGATACTGGCAAAACAGAACCACTATACCAACTGGAGCCAGAGTGGGTGACAGGTGTTATAGTGCTGTGGGCTGCCTGGGGGTGGTGCATGGACTAGCAGGGTGTGCAAGCCATCATCCTGCTGTCTACAGTATGGCAGCCTGCCTGTGAGTGGCCACCTAGATAAGTCTAGTGGAACTACACTTATCTTTTGGAGGCACATCCCCAGACTAGTCCTGGTAATGCACCTTTGACTTGGGCTGTGAATGGGGCTGCAGCAGATATGCATAGGCACACCCCCTTCACTGCCACTCCAGATGCACCACATATCATTACTGGGCCTGAGTGGTGCATCTACAATGCATGGCACATCAAGGTTGTGCTGCTGCATGACTGCCCTTCCTAGAGTGCTTTCAACACATGCAAGGAATGTGGCAACACATCTCAGATGCACTGGGTGCATATCCTTTGTGAGTACTGCCCCAACAGTTAAAGTACAATAAATCTTATGTTCCATGGTTCTAAACAAAAAAAAATAATTTTCACAGAATTGAAACATGACAAAATCCTGGAGTGACAAGGAACTGATAGTCCTAGTTCAGGCTGTGTGCCACCATGCCAACCCCAGGTTTGTAATGAGGACCACAAACCTCACTCTGGCACAGACCTGGGGGAAAGGTAAGTCACATTTTAAATTTACAATATGAAAGTATTTTTTTTTACCTATTAAGTATGGTGGGATAATAATATCTGTGGAGCAACACTGTAGTAGTACACAGTGGCCCAGATATTCAGACTACACATGGCAGTGGTGCAAGCCTGGGCATAGCACAACTGGGATGCGCTGGGGCCAGAACCAGGTGATATGCAACAGTGATGCACCATGGTACAGCACCGTTGAATATGGCATGGACTGCACATCGCACAGTGGCCTTGCACCAGTGCAAGCCACAGATAGGGAGCACGGGGATGCGCCAGTGCAATTGCAGTTGTGTTAGGTGCATCACCCACGATATTCAGCAGGGGGCATGCAAATGAAGACATAATATATGCAAAGCGCAAATGGGTCCATTTGCATGTCATTATGGCCCTATTTGCATGCTTTGTGCATGGCACCCCGGAGACTTGCTCCTGGAGCCCTGCACAGCATGACATGTACACAGTAGGAGTCCTGGGGCATCCCCTGCCCCGTAGCTGTGATCGCAGTAAACTCCATAGCACACACAACTCCCTGGTGGTCTAGTGGTACCCCCTCCCTCCTGATCACCACCAATTGCTGGTAAATGTAGAAATATTAATTCCCTGGTAGTCCAGTGGACCCCCCCGCCCAATCGTCCAACCACCGGTAAATGTCGGAATATTCATTCCCTTGTAGTCTAGTGGACTCCTCCTCCCGCTCGATTCCCCAATTGCCGGTAGAGTGCCGTAACATCAGATCCTGGTGTTCCAGTGGAACTCCCACCCCTCCTACCCATACAGGACCCCTTGCCCACCCCGGTCCCCCCACATTATCGTCGGGCAGCTGCAACCCACCCGCATACCTCCCGGCTGCCCGCGGACTGACAGGTACAGTATGGGCTTGCAGGCTACACTGTACTATAGAATCCCATATCTGTGAGTGACTTCATTCACATATTTGGGAGTGTCTAGTATAGTATGCCTTGTGAGCACATGCTGTGCCTGTCAGTTGGCGGGTGGCCTGGTGGTATGTGGGTGGGTTGCAGCCACCCGATGATGACAGGGGAAGAGGAGGGCAAGGGGTCTTTTGTGGGTGGGAGGGTGGGGTGCCACTGGAACACCAGGATCTGATGTTACGGTGCTGTACTGGCAATCGGGGAATCAGGTGTGAGGGGTCCACTGGACTACCAGGGAATGAATATTTCTACATTTACCAGTGACTGGGCGATCAGGAGGGAGGTGGGTCCACTAGACTACCAGGGAATGGCTATTTTTACATTTACCAGTGATCAGGAGGATGGGGTACCACTCGGCCACCAGGGATATGTGGGTGCTTATGGACGGTGTTCTGGGAGGGTGGGTGGCCACCCATGACTGATGGCTGCTGTGTTGTGCCCTGCAATATGGCAGCCCTTCTGTGAGTGGCCAGGAGTTGTTCCAACATTTCATGGGCTCAACTTTGAGCCCCCCTATGTGGTGCAATGCAGGGTTGTGCCAGCATATGCACAGCACATCCTGGGCTGAATATCGGGATGTGCCACATATGCATTGGCATGCCACCTGAATCTGCACTGCATACATTATCATTGCACCACGGTGCATCAGGATTTGTGCTGCACCAGGCAGCGTTCTCTATATCCCACCAGGGTGCAATGCGGGATTACGCTGGCGCAACTCTGCTGCGCCATGAGCAACCCCTTTGAATACCCTGGCTAGTACTGGCAAATAGCAGACTGCTTAGAGGTGTAATAATTTCAAGAACTACAAGCAGAAGGCGTTATAGACTAGGGCAATGTTTCAGTTGAGCTGCGGTAAAAAAAAAGTATGAGGTGTTCCCGAGGGTTCTGAGTGGCAACGGCTGCATGTTTCAGTTCACCCAGTGAAGGCTGCTACTGGTGAGAGGGCTAAGTGTGGAACAGTCATGAATTTCCAATAGCACAGATTTGTGCCCACTCAGAAGGTATTCAACATGGCTGTTTCTTGCCACTAACGTTCAGTGTTGAATTTATTTTAAAAAGGTGGCAGATAGGCACCTTTTTGAGTTGATAATGCTAGAATTTACAACGTTTGAAAGGTACCAGTTAGCCAATAAGAGAGTCCGTTTGTTGAAGCCATTGTATAATACTGCATAATAAACTGTTGTTTTTTGTGAAATAGACAATACATGAGCCAGGCCCTCTCATTATATACATTTACATACAATGTAGTAGTACAAGATAAGTAAAAAAAAAAGTCTCGTCTCTCAGAGTAACGCTTACTACAGTACCTGATGTCTTAGCACTAACACTTAAAATTTAATATTTTAACATTTTTCAATGAAAGAAATTAAATAATTTGCAAAGAGAGTGCACTAGATGAGAGGAGAGGTGCCACAGAGCTCCAACTCCTCTCTTGCTAACCATAAAATATCTGTCAAAATACCAAACCAGTACACATAAAGTTCCCTTGTAATACATTAATGTTTAAATTCACTACATTCAAAACCATTATTAAATCATGAATTGTTTGTTTTTTTGTATCTTTTTATACAGGTGAGCCATGCCTTGGGGAGGAAAGAAATAGAAAAGTTGGCAGAAGACTGTAGGAGGAAGTTGAAGCTCACCCACCAGACCTTGTATAGAGCGAAGGCGGCGGTGGTTAGATGCACAGGAGTACCCGAGAGTGGTACTACATAATGTTTGCAATGTGGGAGAAAGCAGGAAAGCCAGATTTTGGTAAACACCATCATGGTTGTAAGTACATCTTTTTAATGGTGTTCAATGTTTAAAATGTTATATCTTCAACAAATCTGTCAAAACAGTTAAATGAATCCAATGACAACCTCAGTATCTCAGTAAGCTGGTGTCAGAATCTTATTAACTGATGTCATATATGACACATAACCTCATTAATAGACTCTAATTGTACTCCAATAAAGTATTCCATAAAACAAGAAGTGTGATTGTCGCCTAACACGATAGTAATATTAGAACGTTTCAGCATTAGGACACTTTTATTTACTCTGCCAATCTCTATGTCCAATACATACATACATTTTTCTCACATTTTGAAACATTTTGAAACAACTTGTTAATCCTGTTGAATTGCTTAGTCAATAACATAAACCCCCAAACTGCTATTCAAGCAATATACCTCGGGAAGGTGTGGCTGATGTTAGGATTTACCCATGGCTGATGTGTTGTTCGGTCCCGAGGCACAGCCTCGGGACCAGCAACACACCAGCAGTGGATAAATCTGGCATCACCCACACCCTCGAGTGGGATATTGCTATTATACAATTAGGATTTTTTTAAATTAAATGTTGGTATTAGAGATGTTATTAATCGTTAGCAGAAAGTGATTGATATAGTGATTTATTGCTGTGAAGGAAAAAAAATAGTTAATCATAGAACTGTAGCTATTGGTGCTGGCTCTGAAACACTGGCAGAGGCTGGCTGGTCGAATGCTCAAACTGTGGTGTGAGGTAAGTGCTAACCAGAGTTGCGAGACAATGTTTTGCTAGATAGGTTTTCAGAATGTTAGAAAAAAATTGCGTCAAGCTCAGTCTGGTTTATCAGTTTGAAGGAACATTCCATGTTTTTTGTTCGCTAGCGACGGTATGCAAGATGGCAGCAGAGGGCTTTGATGTTGTGTGTCGGAGGGATTCTAATAGGGTATAGGTCAAGGATGTGCAGCTGGCACTTTTTCCCATTGGGTATTAGCAGGATTTACATGTTGTTAATCCTGTTCAGTAACCAATCAGGAGCCAGCTTTTGTGTTACCTAATGTATTATTAAGCGTATAATACTATAAAACCAATAAGACATGATAGTAAATGTGTCATGGTGAAAAAACAAAATATCTTACATATGTTCTGCCAGAAACCACAGTACCTCACAGACAGTGTTATCCCACGATGATGCACCATCTGAACTGCCTTCTCTCAATTATGATATATCTAATCTTTACCCGGTGTAACTGCCTTTTCCAATTTGTGTAACTTCTAAGTGTCCCAATCAGCTAAGATGACTGGTGACATAAAACATACTGTTCCTAGACTATAGGCTAACAGTCTAAAAGCAATCAATGATATATAGTACCATATGTAAAAGTGTGTGTTAGTTATTGCTGTGTTACATCGACATGTAACACATGCTAATATAGTGTAACAGAATATTTCAGTAATAATGCAAAAACACCATTGAGTACTACTAAAGTGAAATCGCATAGTATTCACACATAAAAAGCTTAAAATACTTGTTTCTTTCTCCCTCAGGCACCAAAGCCAGCATCCCTGCTTTCTCCCATGCATGCAGCTCATACCACTCCCTGAAGGTGAGGACCGAGGGGCTCCAGTCGAGCAGCTACTAGTACTCGACTCTGCTGGTGAGTCACAATGATATAGGGGGATCTATCTTTCCTCTCAAGGTCCAATACCTGCTCTTGCCTGCTGGCAGCATTGACTGGCAGAGGCCGTGCAGCTACTCATGTCCTAGCTTCTCTCACCTGGAATCAGAGAGAAATAACGTCAATGTTTACAGCTTTATTTGGGATGTGGATCTGCACTCAGGATCTTATACCTGGTCTTGGAGGGTTGGGGGCCACTGTCTGCTGAGCTCATCCAACTACTCAGTGTCCTAACTTGAGTTCAGCTGGTATGAAGGAGATTTAATATAAACATTTATGGCTTTCGTTGCCATGTGGCTCTGCACTCAGGCTCCAGTACCTGGTCTGGGGAGGTTGGGGACATTGTCTTGCTGAGGCCATGCAAATCCTCAGTGTCCTAACTAGTGTGCACCTGGTATCAGGGGAGTATAATGTTCATGTTCATGGCTTTACTTAGGCTGTGACTGTGCACTCAGGATCCAGTACCTGGTCTAGGGGAGGTGGTGGCATTGCCTGGCTGAGGCTGTGCAACTCTTCAGTGTCCTAACTGGTGTGCAGCTCATATCAGGGAGGTATAATGTTAATGATCATAGCATTAGTTAGGCTGTGGCTGTGCATTCAGGATCCAGTACTTGGTTTGGGGGGTGGGGACATTGCCTGACTGAGGCCATGCCACTCATCAGTGTCCTAACTTGTGTGCAGCTGGTATCAGGGAGCTATACCATTGATGTCCATGGCTTTAGTTGGGCTGTGGCTCTGCACTCCAGATCTAGTACCTGGTCGGGGGGGGGACATTGCCTGGCTGAGGCCATGCAACTCCTCAGTGTCCTAGCTTGTGTTCAGCTGATATCAGGGAGGTATACCATTGATGTCCATGCCTTTAGTTAGGCTGTGGGCCTGCACTCAGCATCCAGTACCTTGTCTGGAGGAGGCGGGGGCATTGCCTGGCTGAGGCCATGAGACTCCTCAGTATCCTAAATTGTGTGCAGCTGGTATCAGGGAGGTATACCATTGATGTCTATGGCTTTAGTTGGCTGTGACTCTGCACTCAGTATCCAGTACCTGGTCTGGGGGGGTTGGGGTATTGCCTGGCTGAGGCTGTGCAACTCCTCAGTGTCCTAACATGTGTGCAGCTGTTATCAGGGAGGTACACCATTGATGTCCATGGCTCTAGTTGGCTTGTGGCTCAGCACTCAGGAGCCAGTGCCTGGTCTGGGGGGGTGGGGGCATTGCCTGGCTGAGGCCATGCCACTCCCCAGTGTCCTAACTTGTGTTCACCTGGTATCAGGGAGGTATAATGTAATTGTTAACACCTTTACTTTGCATGTGCCTCTGCACTCAGGTCCCTGTATGTGGTATTTGTGGGGTGGGGACTATTAACCACTCCAGGCATTTAAGGACTCAGTGTCCTAACTTCTGTTTACCTGCTATTATAGAGGAATAACATAATTGTTTATGGATTTAGTGGGGTTGTGGTTCTGTGCTGATAATGCAATACCTGTTCTTGTGTAGTGGTGCCATTGCCTGTCTGAAGCCATGCAGCTGCTCAGTGTCCTAATTTGCATTCAGCTGGTATCAGAGAGCTGTAACATTAATGTTAACAGCATTACTTTGCATGTGCCTCTGCACTCAGCATCATCTAACTGGTCTTGGGGGATGAGGTAAGACCCATTCCAAGCATACAAGTACTCAGTGTCCTAACTTGTGTCAACCTGGTATCAGGGAGGTATTACGTTAATGTTTACAGCCTCAGTTGGGATATCGCTATGCACTCAGAATCCTCTACCTGGTCTTGCAAGGTGGGAGGCACTGCCCACTAAGGGCATGCAACTACTCAGAGTCCTAAGTTCTGTACAGCTGATATCAGGGAGGTCTAACATTACTGTTTATGCCTTCAGTGGGCATGTGGCTGTGCACTCACGGTCTAATATCTTGTCATGGGTGAAGCAGATATTGTGTACAGGTCATGCCAGAGAGCTATAACATTTAACTATATAGGTTCAGCTGAGATGTGGTTCTCCACTCACATTTGTTACTTGATCTGGGCAGCTATGGCCATTGCCTGACTGAGGCAATGCAACTCCTCAGTCTTTTAAATTCACTACAGCTTGTATCACAGAGGTACACATACACATAAACTCTACAGACAAATAATGTTTTCCCTTTTTCTGTTTTTCACTGAGTACGAACCATCAATGGAGGGAGCTGCTGGAGTAGAGCAGCCCACAAAGGAGGTCAAAATGGTAACCATTGACCCCTCTGTGGAGGAAACAACACCATTTCCAGCAGCGGATCATCCAACAGCTGCTGCAGGTCTGTCTGGACCACCAGCTGAGGAAAGTAAGTAACTTCAATTACACCATGGACATAATTGAATAGCCAATGAAAAAATCAGACTGACAGTTTCCACTATTGTAAATTATCTGATATCTGATGATATGAGAGACACTGGAGTATATTGTGTCAATCTGAAAATAGCATTGAAGCATTTGTGACTGGTAAACACTGCTTAAGTGTGGTTTGTTACAGACCATACAAGGAATGGGTAAATGTACAATGACACAGAATGTATTGTTTCTTGTGCCTTATTGCTTAATTAACATACTGATTAGAAAGAGTATTCATCTGTTTAACACTTAAACAACAGAGCACAAGAAGCTGTGACCTATAGAAAGAATCCAAAACAACACATTCTGCTTACTTGGACATTTACCCATTCCTTGTATGTTCTGTAAAAAATCACACTCAAGTAAAATGTCCATTCACAAACACTTCAATGCCATTTTAAAATTAACACAATGTATTCCACCATCTCTTACACCATCAGATATCATTACTTCTTCACTGTATGAGGCACTTGACCTATTACATTCCACCTAAGGACAGTGGTCACACATTACAGATTTAAATACTAACCTCAGATGCTATCTTGTAACAGCAACAGATACCCAGTTAATGCTATGATGCCAGCTGTATAGCATTTCTTGAATCACCCACTTGGCATAATGGTATGCTACAGAGTGTAAACATCAAAACTGTTTTTCCAGGTTTACATATCTATAACAAGTTGTTTAACAATAACATTTTTTTCTTCCCAATAATTCGACATCATCATGTCAGTACCTGATTTCAACAGTTACTGACCAACAGTTACAACCATTTCTAAGGTAGAAAAATAAATGGGCAGACTGGATGGGCCTTGCGGTCCTTATCTGCCATCAACTTCTATGTTTCTATGTTTCTATAGTACTGTTCATTTTCTAAAATGAAAAATTTTAAGTCAAAGCAGTCTTTCTCTGTATATATAAGGGATGTGCGTGCTGCACCTGTGGGATAACCAACTTATTTCAACAGTAGCCTGTGACCCTGAGTCACCTCATAAGTGGCGAAGCCACAAGGGAGGCTTACAAGAGGTCACAGGCTACTGTACAAATAACTTTGTTATCCCACATGAGCTCCACACATATTTAATGTATGCAACAGGACTTTTTGAGTTCAGTTTTTTTTATGTATTACTTTTTTCTTAAGTTCCTGTTCTTGTTTTTTTCTCTGTGCTTAGTTCTTGTCTTTGGTTTGTAGGGTTGTTGTACTGAGAACGAGGTTAAAATGTATTATTTTTCTGTTAAGAGTATTTGAATTAAAAATGTGTTTCTGGTTTGGCAGGGAGTTGGTTAGGTTGTGCATTTTGTGACTCTTTTGGACTGTGATTGCTTTGCTTATAAACAGCACTTTGAGAAGGTGAAACTGAAACTGTGAGGCAGTACTACTGAGCAAGCAGCACACGTGGTGTTGCCTACTGATGAACTCACTGTGTAGATAAATGGGTGATGATGTGGTCACTATGTAGATATCTTGAAGTTATTCACATAGTGATTATATCACCACCCGTTATTCAAACAGTCACTCACATAACTGAAGTAATGTGTCAGTTGCTATCCTCACATCTGTTGCATGAATACTAATACCATAGAATGCAACATCAGGATCTTCTTATGAAAACTACAGAAAGCTGTACTAGAATCCTCAGACAAGCAACACTGCAAATCCCCCACCATGACCATACGTGCAATAGGACATTACCAATATATTTAGAGAAACACACACAAATCAAAGCATCATTTACACAGTGTAAAATGTTCAGAATTTCAATGACATAATGCCCCATATACATGGCAATAACAAAACAAACCATGAACTGTGCCTCATTGAATGCACTACATCTGCTATACATAGACCTCCCATGACTCCTCCAGGATGTCAGAATCTTCACAAACAGCAATATTTAATTGCTTCTACTGTTCTCTTATCATTATAACTTACTGCACCTTTTGAATAGCAAACCAGGTCCCATTGCACAGTTGCACCCATCTCTCTTGATCATCCGAAACACGATCAATTAGAATATCTACCACCATGTGAACTATGTAAATCACTACGCTAACTGAATATATTAACTTCTAAGAATTGTTCATGCATTTCAGTAATGTGTTATTTCAGTTCTTTATCCACCAACATCAAACCATCTGAAAAAAAAAATTATTACAGTAAGGAGCCTTCCATCTTTGTAACTATGAATAGCTTTTGCTTGTAGTTTACCATTATCATTACCTGCATGTCTTTGTAGAGCACACATGCTATAGCTACCTACAAGATTCCACCTCCTCCATGGCAATGCATGTTAAATGTACTAAAATGTGCTTATATGATATCCTGCATGGTAATCAAAATGTTCAATAGAAAGAAATGAAAATACAGCCTTGTAATCAGCAACCCCCTATTATGGAAAATGGATATGCGATGGTTAGTTATGTGATAGCTGAATATCAGAACTCTTGGCAAGTGAGCTCAGGGTTCAATCACTACTGGCTCTGCCACTCATGATAACCCCTGAGCTCACTTGCCACTCGTGCTGATATATCAGCCATCACGTAAGTAACTATCATGTATCCCCTTATAATCACATCAATTCTAACAGCAATGTACTTTGTTAATGACACTAGTATGAAATCAAGACAGCTATATTAATCAAGCAGAGATGCAAATACAGTGGCTCTATTCATAAATTACAAATATACTCCACTACAGTACATTAATTTAACAGTGCAGAACAGTTCAGTTTACTAATATGTCTCTTGTTCTTATTTTCTCTCCACAGTCACTTGCTGCTCTACAAGCCATCAACAACAATCTCAGCCAGCTGCTCGAGGCAGTGGAGAGTGGCAACAGGGTTGCAGCCCAGCACGCCCATGTCACTGCAGCAAAATTAGATAATTGAAGAAAACAGTGACATAGTTGATTTGCTGCAGCGACATGGGCATGTGGAGCATGCAGCCATAATTGACACTTGTGGTCTCGAGAGTAGCAATAGAGGCCTCACCAAAGCCATCACCAGCTTCCGGGAAATGGAGGAAGCCTCTGTTGTGTATCTTGAGACCACTCACAGTCTCATGGTGCAGCTGGCTGAGGACCAGCTAGAGGCCACAGAGGCGATTCACCACCTTCTCTGCCAAAACCTGCAGCACCTAAAGCATGACCCACCCTCCAGAGCTCCTCAGCAGCAAGAGCCCCTTGAAGGTGCCCCTCCCACAACACCACCAACAACAACAGACTGGGGGGCACCAAGTCCCACCACCAGCTCCTGCACAGTCTTCCTCTTCCTTCTCATCACCTACTCCCCAAGGCACAATAGCCTGAATGGGTAGCAATTCCCTGCCACTCCTAGCCATATAAATATATATTTTTAAACTTCTTTGTTATTTAACATATGTTTTATTTATTATACCTTATATCCCCAACCCTGTATGAATAAATACTTTTAGTTATTTCATGCTTTAATTTAATATATGTTATATTCATTATCCCTTTCATCCCCTCACCCTGTGTGAATAAACACTTTCATTTATTTTACAAGTTTTTATGCAACCCTGAATAAAAAATATTTTTTGTATTAAACTGTAAATTAAAACAATATTTTAAGTAAAAAATTATTCTTTTACAATCATGTATTTGTCTCCTTGTTATAAATACTATTACTTGTGTTCAGCTGCTATCACAACTGTATATCATTTATGTTTACAGCTTTAGTTGGAATGTGCCTCTGCACTCAGGATACTGTACCTAGTTTTTGGGAGGTGGGTGGGCACTGACTCCATACAAATATCAGTATCCTAACTTGTGTGCAGTTGGTATTAGAGAGGTATACTGTTAATGTCCATGGCTTTAGTTGAGCTGTGGCTTTGCACTCAGGATCCAGTACCTGGTCTGGGGGTGGGGGTGGCCTGGCTAAGTCCATGCAACTTCTCAGTGTCCTAACATACGTGCAACTGTTATCAGGAAGTATACCATTGATATCCACAGCATTGGTTGGGCTGTGTCATTGCACTCAGGACCCAGTACCTGGTCTGGGGGGGTGGGGGCGTTGCCTGACTGAGGCCGTGGAACTCCTCAGTGTCCTAACTTGTATGCAGCTAGTATCAGGGAGGTATACTGTTGATGCACATGGCTTTAGTTGAGCTGTGGCTCTGCTCTCATGATCCAGTACCTGATTGGGGAAGGGGGGTATTGCTTGTCTGAGTCAGTGCAACTCCTCAGTGTCCTAACTTGTGTGCAGCTGGTATGACTGAGGTATAAGGTTGATGTCCATGTCTTTAGTTTGGCTGTGGCTCTGCACTAAGGATCCAGTACCTGGTCTTGGGGGGGATTGCCTGTCTGAGGCCATGCAGCTCCTCTGTGTACTAATTAGTGTGCATCTGGTATCAGGGAGGTATACCATTGATGTCCATGGATTTAGTTGGGCTGTGGCTCTGCACTCAGGATATAGTACCTGGTCTGCAGGGGTGGGGGCATTGCCTGGCTGAGGCATTGCTAGAAATCTGTCTTTTATAAAGGTTTCATAATCTTGTTTACATGTACAGTAGTAAGAGAACATACTCATTTCTATTTATTTCTCAAAAAGTAAGGATATTCTTTGCAAAAAACTGCGTTAATGCAACAGTTAGGGTTTTCCACAGTGACAAAAGTGAAGAAATTTGGTGTTAGGGTTTTCAACCATAACTCTGACTTCCCCCCTTCTGCCACACATACATACACAGAGAGATACACACAGCCACACACATAGACACACACACACACACACACACACACACACTCAAAACTATGGGGGGGAAGTACAAGGCAAGACAACCAATCACAGACACACACCATAACGCAACAGAAATAACATATAACTACTTAAACATACCACAATAGGCATCCATCATTGTATTTCACCAACTGTATCACTTCTGGTGCCATCCCAGTCTGTTGAGTGTGTACACTCTTCTACATAACAGCATACTGTATGTAGTAAAACACATGTACTTGTGGTAGTGCGGGGCTCTTTGGGCTCTGCAATCTCACCAACTTGGCCATTTCTGCATAACAGCATAGCCCCAAGCTCCCACCAACTTGAACATTTCTGCATAACACCATAATATAGCCAGTAAAATACATGTTTTGGTAGGAGTGCAACACCCAGCCCCCACCAACTTGCAAATTTCTGCATGAGAGCATACTCCCATGCTACCACCAATGTGGCCTTTTCTGCATAACAGCATAGTCCCATGCCCCCACCAACTAGCCCATTTCTGCATAACACCATAACATAACTAGTAAAACACATGTATTGGTGGGAGCACGGGGCCCAGCCCCCACCAACTTGCGCATTTCTGTATAAAAGCATAGCCCCATGTTCCCACCAAGTTGTTTGATTCTGCATAACACCATAATATAAGTAGCACAACACATGTGTTGGTGAGACCCCGGGACCCTTCGGCCCCCTGCACTTCCACCAACCTTTCCAAAATTACCCATTTCTGCATAACAGCATAATATAAGAAGTAAAACACATGTGTTGGTGAGAGTACAGGGCCCTTTGGTTCCTGTGCCCCACCAACTTGCCCATTTCTGCATAACAGCATAGCCCCATATTCCCACCAACTTGCCTGTTTCTGCATAACACCATAATATAAGTAGCAAAACACATGTATTCCCAACAACTTGCCCGTTTCTGCATAACAACATAGCCCCATGTTCCCACCAACTTGAACATTTCTATATTACAGCATAATATGAGTGATAAAATGCATTTATTGGTAGCAGCATCTCAGATGCTTCTACCAGATGTCGGGTGTACACACCCAAGAGACTGGGATGGCAACAGAAGTGATACAGTTGGTGAAACATGATGATGGCTGCCTGTTGTGGTATGTTTAAGAAGTTGTATGTTATTTCTGTTGCGTTATGGTGTGTGTCTGTGATTGGTTGTCTTGCCTTGTACTTCCCCCATAGTTGTGTGTTCTGTGTGTGCGTGTGTCTATGTGTGTGTGTCTCTGTGTGTGCGTATGTGTGGAGTCAGAGTTAGGGTTCAAAACCCTAATGCTAAATTTCCTCGCTTTTGTCACTGTGGAAATCCCTAGCTGCTGCATTAATGCAGTTTTTTGGAAAGAATATATATATATATATTCTAGAGGTCCAGTCTCACCCCTACAGTTAGGGTTGAGTAGGCACTTCAATGTTAAATTCAGATTTTGCACTTTAATAACTTTGCAATGACTGAACAGATTTCCCTGAAATTTGGTAAGTGCCTTCCTGTTGTGTAAATCTCTTGATCTGGTAAGTGTCACTCTTGTCAGATGTGTGGTCTCTGAATTATGGAGAGGTGAAAAAACATGTTTTTACCCATTGACTTTAATGGAATTTTTTTTAGAACTTGCCTACAGCTCTAAGGGTTTTTTTATTTGGTATGAAATTTTCAGGACAGAAAGGGACAGATGTGCCTTTTGCTAGTCTGGTGAAAAAACAATAGGCCATTTTTAAGTTATTGAAATTTAAAAATGTGAAAAAGTATTTTCTGAGCATGCTCAGTAGGCATTTTATTATAGCTGGTTCATACAAAAGGAGGAATCCTGCATTGTATGAGAAAATTACTTCTTTGTATGGCCATCATCCTGTTTCCAGTTTGCCTGAAATTCAGATTTGGAAACCTCCTAAAATGATATTCTGGGGAGGAACCAACACACGTGACTTGTTTACTGTGACCCCCAGATGCATTCTGCAGTTTACTGTTCAGAAAATGCCCTTAAAATGTGTTTTACTTAACATTTAAATTCTTTGTTCGTATCAGTATCATACGATCTAGGATCTTAGTTCTTATGATAATGTGAACTAGGATCCTTCATCATATGACGCTGATACAAACAAGGAATTTAAATGTGGATATCTCAGCCATTTTGGGGTATTTTCTCACCAAGTTTTCAACATCGTCATGTCAGGTGGGACCCCACCTTATAAACACTGGCACTATCATCTCATTACTCTTCCTGAAAGATTATTTCACGGTCACTGCATGGAATCACCTTTTGGGATGGGAAGTCACCTTCCTGGACTGATTAATAAAATGACAGTCCTGGTGTTCATGAGGAGAGGTCCAAAAAAGCCCATGTTGAAAATTTGGTGAGAAAAAATGCAAAAAATGGCCGTGTTACCAGCGTGCATTCCACAGTTTCTATGCACACTCATAACTTTTCCAATTTGCAATATTTTCACTCCATATTTTCATCATTGTCATTTTTTTCACACTTCCTCATGAATAGTACAGCTGTCATTTTTCACATCCTGCCTGAAATGTGTTTTTGCATCTCTGTCACAGAATGACGTATCACTGTGTGAAATCAACTTTCAGGAAAGAATAACAAAATAACAGTGTCAGTTTTCACAAAAGAATTTCCCAAAAAGCTCATGATGAAAATTTGGTAAAAGAATTCTCAAAAATGACCACGTTACGAGCATGCATTGTGCAGTTTCTAAGTGCACTCATAACTTCATCAATTTTTCATATTTTCTCTCCTGGTTTTCAACATTACCCTTTTCCACACCTCCTCATGAACATTATACCCCTGTCATTTTTCACATTCTGCATAAAACATGATGTTGCACCTGTGACGCAGAATTGCGAATTTGCTCTGCAAACTGAACTTTTGGGACAGACTAATGAAATGAAAGTGACATAGTTCATGAAGTGGAGTCCACAAAATGAAATGCTAAATATTGTCTGGAAAAAATACTAAAAATGTCTGAATTATGTGCGTCCATTGAGTTGTGGGGCTACGGCACCTTTCGGTGCCCGTATCTCAAAAACAATGTAGATATAGATTTTGTCATGCAATCTTGCATAGAGGTCAAGCTGTCATGATAACAACGACACTGACATTTTTTTCATAGCTGCTGTGGTTACTGAGATATTGGCAGATTAGTGTTATAAGTGTTCCTTGCCCTATAGGGCTGCTGTATGGCTTCATATTTAATGTGTAAGTGGGAGTGCAGGGCCTGTGTTCCCACAGATGCATAACACTATGCAGAAATGGGCAGCTTGCTGGGAGTGCTGGGCCTTTTTACTAGTTATATTACACTTTTTTGAAAAGTAAGGAAATTCAATGCAAAAAACTTTGTTGATGCATCAGTTAGGGTTAAAGTGACAAAAGTGGGGAAATGAGATGTTAGGGTTGAGCCACTAACCTCACCCACCCCTCAACTCTCCCATCCTTCACAGATCGGCAGACACCAGGCTGTGCCATGGGGTCATCAGGCCTAACTCTCACCCTATTCAACCTTTACTGTAGCATGTAAACCTGTTTACACATGGAATTGGGTGAGAGTTGGGCCTGACAACCCCATGGCACACCCTGGCATCTGTTGGTCTGCGGAGGATGAGGGGTTGGGGTTTTAGGGCTTAACCTAACATCTCATTTTCCCACTTTTGTCACTTTAATCTCAACTGATGCATTAACAAAGTGTGTTGTAATGCATATATATATATATATATATATATATATATATATATATATATATATATATTATGGTAGCACGTAGTGCTACCATAGTTAGGGTTGAGGAGCCATTTCTATGTTAAACCCCAAAACTTTGCACCTTAATAACTTTGCAACTGTTTGACAGATTTTGCTGAAATTTGGAATATACAATCAAGAACCATAGGCCTTGGCATCTGCCAAGTTTCTTACCGGTCGGAAACAAGGCTGTGGAGTTATTAAGTGTGATTTGCGCATGCGTTTACGCTTTTTCTGGAATTCTACGGTTGCACGTACAGGCCGCACGGTTTACTCGACCGGCCCAAAATCTTCAGGGAACATTCGGCTGGGGTCCCCAATGTGCCTTTTGAAGATTTGGTGAAAAAATATTAAACGGTTCAAAAGTTATACAAAAAACAGTTTCCCATTATAAGTCAATGGGAAAAGTTAACAAAAAGTTCAACACTTTCGCAAATGCATTTTTACTTTCGCAAATGGGCCTGTTACTTTGGCAAATCGGCCATTTTGTTTTCAGTTGGTGATTAGAAAAATGCTTAGCATTTAAATTTGGGACCCTCTAGCAACCTAATTCTTTTGTATTCACCTAGTCGGACCCTGAGGATGCTAGCCATGTCTTTATTTTGGGTAAACACCCCAGAAATATGTTTTCAGATTTCTGGAAAAAGTACTTTCACAAAGTACTTTCATGCTCACAAAGTGTTGCAAATGTTTGTAAAGCTGCAAATTGCAACAGTAATTTTCTAGTCTGTGGAAAAAATGACAGCAATTCTTGGCACTGCACTGCAAAAGAACGGTTGGGAGTTTTGGGCTGAACTTTGAAGGGAAAGCAGCTGACATCTCACAGATGTGCCTTTCAGTGTTGTATTGAAAAAATATTACATGGCAGAAAAGTTACGGCACTCCAAAGTTGATGTTTTTTCTCATAGGATAACATTACAGCGCTCGACGCATTACAGGAATCCTTTGGCACCCTGCTGCAAAATAACGGTTTGGTCTTTTTCCTAAATTTTGAGGGAAGACAGCCAACAGCCCACAGATGTGCCTTTCAGTGGTTTGGTGAAAAAATATTACAGGAGACAAAGTTATGGTGCTCTGAACTTCTCTTTTTTCCCATAGGATAACATTACAGTTCGGCTGCTTTCAGGGCCCGTATCTCAGAAACGGCGAGATACGGACTTTTCGCCGGGTTAAGGACAAATCAGCCAGGACAGTCATAAATCATATGACTTTTTAAATTTTTTTCACGTCAGACGGTGCCTGAGATATAACCTATTTAGTATTCCAAGTCCTCATTTTCTGCTCGATACCCATTATTATGCATACATTCTTTGTACTCAAAGTCTTTCTCTATTCAGCTTTTGGGGAAAACCAGCCTGTGCGCTTACATTACTGTTACCATTGCCCTTTCCGCTTGCAGTTCCATGCCCATTTCACTTACCGTTGATGTCTACGCCACCACGTGCGTCATCCTTTGCGTTTTCATTTGCGCTTGCATTTCTGTTATTTTTTGCCATTTGTGTCTACCATACTGTTTCTCTTTCTGTTTCACTTTGCGTCACCATGCCCATTGACATTTCCATTTGCAGGCACCATGTTACTATGAGACAAGACATCACGTGGCACCGTTTCCGTCACGCCACCGTGTTAGTTACCTTTTCTGTTCTCATTCGCGCTTGCGTTACCTTGTGTGCCACTGTTAGCTCTTCTGTTTGAGTTGCTGTTCCTGTTACTATGCCACAAGACATCATGTGGTGGGAGTGCGGAACCCTTTGGGTCTCACGCTCCCGCTGCTGCATTACGTGCCGGGAGCACGGGTCCCTATGTGCGTTATCCTTTGTGTTTTCATTTGCGCTTGCGTTTCTGTTATTTTTTGCCATTTGTGTCTACAGTACTGTTTCTCTTTCTGTTTCACTTTGCGTCACCATGCCCATTGACATTTCTGTTTGCAGGCACTATGTTACTATGTGACAACACAACACGTGGCAGACCGTTCCCGTCTATGCCACCGTATGCGTAGCCCTTTCTGTTGTCATTTGCGCTTGCGTTACCTTGTGCACCACTGTTAGCACTTCTGTTTGCATTGCTCTTCCTGTTAGTATGCCACAAGACATCATGTGGCGGGAATGCGGGGCCCAAAGGGCCCTGCACTCCAGCCACTGCATTACATTCACTATTTCTCGTTATCATTCTCAAAAAGAAGGGAAATTAGAGGCAAAAAAATCCATTTAATGCATTAGTTAGGGTTGTTATTCAGTGACAAAAGTGAGGAAATGCGCTGTTAGGGTTGAAACCCTAACTCCGAATTCCCCACCCAGCACCACACACACACAGACACACACACACACACACACACATATGCAAATATAGGGGAGGACCAAGTCAACACAACCAATGACAGACATCCAGCAGCAGGTGACAGAAATAACAAACAATTGTCTAAATGTACTACGAGACATCCCCACCCACCTGACCAGGTACTGCATGCTCAGTGGAGATCAACAGCAAAACTGAGGCCATGTACACCAAACGTACACATCCCTGATTGCAGCTGCACACAACGTACCACACTTAGTAGTTGCATGGCCTTACCTACCGATGCCCCACATCACACCACAACTGGTACTGTGCCGTTAGTCAATATAAATGTTGAAGGTGCATGATGACAGTTGTAGAAAGGTTTTAACACTAGTGAGTATACATTAATTAAGAGAAGTACATAAATTAACTACAAGACACTAGCATACTCAAGATAAAAGTAGTGTTACATTTAGTATGTGATTTACATAGTAGTACATTTACTGCAACGGTTTACTCAAGATAGAGAGGCTGATGTAAACATATGGAAAAGCATTGCCTGTTCAATGCTGTGAAATTCGTACTGCCAGTATCAGATGCATTGTTACTGATGAAGGTGTACTGCTTATGTACATACACAGACCTTCAATGTGTTTCAATACTAAAGATGCAGTAAGTATTCTTTGTAAGAAACAGTGTAATTGCATGGATCAGGCCAAGCAACTTCTAAATATCATAGCACTACTGAGCCAACAATGACGTACCTGTATCGGAGATGTATATAGGATAGATTTTCCTGTAGGCACTTACTGAGTATGTTGTACCTGATAAAGACAATCTCATTGCATCTGTGATGGCTAACTTATTCAATAGTAATACATTTTCTGTTGTTGCAACGAGTGTTCTATGCCACTTATGGACACAGTGTCATTTTTTTTAACAGTTGTTTCATACTGAGGCTGTATGCCTAGTGTTTGGATTTGCCACACTTCTGTCACTGATGCCATATAGATACATAGACAGTGTCGGCAGATAAGGGCCTATGGCCCACCCAGTCTGCCCATTTGAGCTTGTAAGTTCAGTTTGTTTTCCTAGAAGTCTGTTGCCCCTTACCCCTGACCTCCAGAATTCCTTTATGTCTATCCCATGCATTCTTAAATCCCGTGATTGTTTCAGCCCCCACCACTATCAAATATATGCTATCAAAGTGATAACTATGTTAATTGTGGTACAACAGGAATCAAGTAGGTATAGTGTAGATATAAACAGAATGTCTTTTAGTATTGATTTAACTCACAATGGGGTAAGTGTACTAGGACAGCAGGGGTTATTCTCTATCACTGACTCTGTCAGTTATAATCACACTAAGGTTTCGATGACTGTAATGATCAAGTTACACTGTTCATCTTCATGAGTTCATATTCACAGCCATTCTCCAGTAACTAGACAGTGTATGGTGTAACTGGGTGGTACACTGTGTTGCAAAGCTGCTGCAGTGCCTAGCACAGGGAGAGTATCTACTCATAAAGGCAATTAAGCAATAAGGCATGACCAACAGTTATGTTAAATGGTCTGTTAATCACCCTATAGGGGTTTAATTTTGAATGAGGCATAGCCAAGTGCCACATGTCGCTAGACAGTGATGAACTGACCATTAACATAATACCTGGGACTGGCTTATTGCTATCATAATAAAACTGTTTTTTAAACAACATTAAACCATGTTCATCATATGGTTAGGCTCTACATGTATGTTAATAAAAACTAAACATAAGGCTGTTACAATGTTTACAGTCAATTAGAAAGCTGCATTTCTCAAACCCTTGCTATAATTAGAGATATTATACCTGTACAGCTCCTTGGTTTTGCTGAACTCTATTGCTCAGGTGGCCCACCACATGTGGTGTGGTCTGGTGTGGGGCATTGGTAGGTAAGGCCATGCAACTACTAAGTGTGGTACGTTGTGTGCAGCTGCAATCAGGGATGTGTACGTTTGGTGTACATGGCCTCAGTTTTGTTGTTGATCTCCACTGAGCATGCAGTACCTGGTCAGGTGGGTGGGGATGTCTCGTAGTACATTTAGACAATTGTTTGTTATTTCTGTCACCTGCTGCTGGATGTCTGTCGTTGGTTGTGTTGACTTGGTCCTCCCCATACTTGCATATGTGTGTGTGTGTGTGTGTGTGGTGCTGGGGGTGAATGGAGTTAGGGTTTTCAACCCTAACAGCCGATTCCTCACTTTGTCGCTGGGGAACAACCCCAACTAATGCATTAAATGGAGTTTTTGCCTCTTAATATATATATATATATATATATATATAAATAACAACACATGCCCCACAATGCAAAGCATCATGGGCTGCATATGCAAATCACTACAGAATGTTATGCTGGTCCAACTTTAAGCAGAATTGTATGGTGCCAAAAGGCCTCTCACACAGTTGCAGATAGGGTACAATAAAAAGACACGAAACACGTGCTATGTCTTCTGTTAGCACCCTTTGCAAACTGTGTGAGGGCCTTCGCACCATGCAATTCTGCTTAAAGTTGACCAGCATAACATTCTGTGGTGATTTGCATATGCAGCCCATGATGCTTTGCATTGTGGGGGTGTGATTTTGTATTTTCTTGAAACTTGGCTTCCCAGCCAAATGCCCTTTTGGGTAACTTTGCCTCAGTGTTTACACACAGAGGTTCTTTGTCTTTAAATAGTTTTTTGTTTTAATGGGTTCACTACAATATATCCCAGGCACACTGCCTTAGGGGTAGCTGGTCCATTCCACTGGGGTGTCAAACAGATGAGGCATACTGATGAGTCCTGGTAGGACGTAAACACGTCTATGTCTTCTGTTAGCATCCTTTGCAAACTGTGTGAGAGGCCTTCGGCACCATGCAATTCTGCTTAAAGTTGGACCAGCATAACATTCTGTGGTGATTTGCATATGCAGCCCATGATGCTTTGCATTGTGGGGCATGTGTGATTTTGTATTTTCTTGAAACTTGGCTTCCCAGCCAAATGCCCTTTGGGTAACCCTTGCCTCAGTGTTTACGCACAGAGGTTCTTTGTCTATATATATATATATATATATATATATATATATATATATATATCATATATTTATTATGGTAGCATGGTAGTGCTACCATAGTTAGGTTGAGGAGCCCTTTTAAGGTTAAAGGGTCAAACTTTGCAGCTTTATAACTTTGGCACTGTTTAATGGATTTGCCTGAAATTTGGAATTCACAATCAAGAACCATACACCATGGGATCTGCTAAGATTTGTACCAGTCAGCTATACGGCTGTGGAGTTATTAAGCATGATCTGCGCTCACATTTACGCTATTTAGTGAATTCTTTGCTCATGCCTACAGGTCACATGGTTTTCGTGACTGGTCTGAAAACTTCAGGGAACGTGCAGCCAGGATCCCCAATGTGCCTTTTGAAGACTTCATGAAAAAATATTGAGCGGTTCAAAAGTTATTCAAAAAACAAATTTCCATTATAAGTCAATGGGAAAAGTTAAAAAATTTGACACTTTCACAAATGCACTTTTTACTGTCACAAATGCCCCTACTACTTTTGCAAATCCACCATTTTGTTTTCAGTTAGTGATCAAAAAAATTCTTGCCATTAAAAATTGGGACCATCTAGGGACACAATTTTTTTTGTGTTCACCTAGTCAGATCCTGGGGATGCTAACCATGTCTTTATTTTGTGGTTAAACACTCCAGAAACATGTTTTTCAAATTTCTGGAAAAAGTACTTTCACAAAGTACCACGACACTTTCACAAATCTGTGAGAAAAGTTTTGCAAATCACTAAAGTACTTTGCAACACTATTGCCAAAATGACAGGAGTTGTTTGCCACCTTGCTGCAAAAGAACGGTTAGGTCTTTTGGCCTGAAATTTAGAGGGAAGGCAGCTGACATATCACAGATTTTCATTTTGGTAGTTTGGTGAAAAAATATTATATGGCTCCAAAGTTACAGTACTCCGAAGTTTATGCTTTTTTACATAGACTAACATGGTGGCGTATGCCATGCCTTCCGGGGCTCCTATCTCGAAAATGGTGCTAGATACAGATTTTTCATCATTAGTTACATAACCCTGTGGGCTATGTAATACACAATGGTAGCGAGGAAAATAATGATTTTTGTGACATTTAAATTTTTTTTGTACGTTGTGTGGTTGCTGAGATATTAGCAATTAAGTGCTTCCAATGCTGCTCTTAAGCTTCCATTGCCATTACAATGCATACATTCTTTGCACACACTGTTTGTCTATGCAGTTGCCCAGCAAAACCAAAGTATGCACTTCTATTACTGTTACAGTTACTGTTTCCACTTGCGTTTATGTATCTGTTTGCGTTACCGTACCCATGTGTGCCACCATGTGTGTTACCATTTGCGTTCTCATTTGCGATTGTGTTTGCATTACTGTTAACATTTACGTTTCCGCTACTGTTTGTGTTTGTGTTTCGGTTAACATCACCATGTGTATTGCCATTTGCATTTCCAGCAGGCCTTTTGTTTAAAATATTGCTGCTGTCACTGTGTACGTTACCAGTTGCATTGTCGTATACGCTTCAATGTTCATTTGCATCACTCCTCGCTCCCTTGTCAGTTTCTGCTTGTGTTTCTATCAACGTTTACTTAACCATTTATGTTTGCGTTACCATGTATGTCACTGTTCGTGCTTGGGTTTGCGATGCTGTTCCTCTTGCTATTTCACAAGACATCACATGGCTGGAGCGTGCCAATGCATTACATTCACAATTTCTCATCCTCATTCTATAAAAGAAGGTAAATTAGAGGCAAAACACTCCATTTAATGTATCACTTAGGGTTGTTCCGCAGCGGCAAAAGCAAGGAAATTCAGTGTTAGGGCTGAAAGTCCCCCTTGAACCCCTCCAGCCTATCCCCCACCAACCGGCAATGGGATTTGTGTTGGGGTTGTTAGTCTTAAGTCTCACCCCATTCTCTGTAGGACTAGAAGGGACTGCATCACCACCATTGCATCCATATATCATGCAGTGGGAACACAGGGCCTGAAGGGCCCATGCTCCCAACACTGCATCCATGTATGTTATGATCTTGTGGGAGTGCAGGGTTGTGAGCTGTCAGCACTTAATCAGTATTGGGAGTGCAGGGCCCTAAGGGCCCACACCTCCACCATTGCATTAATATATCATGCAGTGGGAGCGCATGTTCTGAAGGGACTGTGCTTCTACCACTGTGTGCATACATGATGCATTGGGAGTGCAGGGTCTGAATTACTTGCACTACTACCACTGCATACATATATCATCCAGTGGGAGTGCAGTTCTTGAAGGGGAGTGTGGTGCCACTTGTGCATACATATTTCATGTTTTGGGATGACTGGTCCTGACCACCACTGCATCCATATATCATGCAGTGGGAGCACAGGGCCCGAAGGGCCGGTGCTCCCACCACTGCATCCATGTATGTTATGGTCTGCTTGCATTTCTGTCAATGTTTGCTTAACCATTTACATTTGTGCTACAATGTATGCCACTGTTAGTGCTTGTGTTTGCATTGCTGTTCCTCTTGCTATTTCACAAGACATCACATGCCTGGAGCATGGGGCCCCTGCCAGTGCATTACATTCAAGATTTCTCATCCTCATTCTGTAAAAGTAGGTTAAAGGGACACTGTCAACCCCCTTAGGTCTCAAAGTGTCCCTAGTTTAAAAAACATATTTTATGATTGCCAAAATTCTGTAAAGATTGTTAATGTAGCTGGAAGTTTGAGTCTGACTCTTATTTTCTTTAAAAAAGTAAAAAAAACAGACTGCCCAACACACTGGTGTTATCACACCAAAACAAGTTTGTTTACATTCCTTAATCAACTCCAAATGCATCTTTTATGGCCTTGGGAACACCCACAAAACAGTCTAGCCCCTCATAATATAGTGGGAGTTCAGGAGGCTACTGCTTTATGAGTGACTGCACTGTTTGGGTGTGTTTCTTATGCTCAGAAAGTAAGCTGTAAGAACAGAAACAGGATGGTAAACAAAAAAAGTTTGTTTATAAATATACATTGCCATGCATTTCAGTTCTACTAAGCAAGGCAACAGACAAAACAAACAGCAGCATCAGAGAATTTTAGAGAGGGTAAGCAATCATAAAATTTGGGGTTTGAACTAGAAATAATATGATGAAAAACAGGTTGACAGTGTCCCTTTAATTAGAGACAAAACACTCCAGTTAATGCATCACTTAGGGTTGTTCCACAGTGACAAAAGCAAGGAGATTTGGTGTTAGGGTTGAAAGTCCCCCTTGTACCCCTCCAGCCTATCCCCCACCAACCGGCATTGGGGTTTGCATTGGGGTTGTTGGTCTTAAGTCTTACCCCATTCTCTGTAGGGCTAGAAGGGACTACGTCACCACCACTGCGTCCATATATCGTGCAGTGGGAGTGTAGGGCCCGAGGGGCCTGCTCTCCCAACACTGCATCCATGTATGTTATGATCTTGTGGGAGTGCAGGGTTGTGAGCTGCCAGCACTTAATTAGTATTAGAAGCACAGCACCCGAAAGACCCTCGCTCCCACCATTGCATTAATATATCACACGGTAGGAGTACATGTTCTGAAGGGACTGTGCTTCTACCACTGTGTGCATACATGATGCATTGGGAGCACAGGGTCCAAATTACTTACACTCTTACCACTGCATACATATATCGTCCAGTGGGAGTGCAGTGCTTGAAGGGGAGTGTGGTGCCACTTGTGCATACATATTTCATGTTTTGGGATGACAGGTCCTGAATGGCCTGTGGTTCTATCAGTTAATACATATGTCACGTACTGGGAGTGCAGGTCCCGAAGGCCCTGCGCTACCACTACCAATCAATTACTCCCAGCACTGTATTAATATATTATGCAGTGGGAGCACAGGGCATGAAGGGCCAGTGCTTCCACCACTTCATGCATGCATCATGTATTGGCGGTGAAGGGTTTGGATGGCCTGTGCTAGCACCTCTGCATCCATATGTCATCCATTGGGAGTGCCAAAGGGCCTGCACTACCACTACTTCAGAATTAAAATACTTTGTTAGTGTGACTTTTTTCTATGCATATACTCCATTTTATTGGTGGAAAAAGACACTTCAGGGTTGTGGTTATGTGATAATTGCACACCTAGGTGCAGAAGGGTAGTCAACCTTCATCCTCATGAATCACCATGTACCTAGGTGTGTGGTTATCACATTACTATAAACACCCTGTTGTTTCTTATTGCTTACATATTGTGCAGTGTGATTGTAGTCCTTGATGGTAGTGTGGTAGTACCTGTGCATACATATATCATATTATGGGAGGGCAGGTCCTGAAGAGCTAGTGGTTGTAGCACTAGATCATACAGTGGTAGTGCAGGGCCTGAAATACTAGGAGTGCATCAACATGTAGAGTCTTGTTACTGCTTTTCTTTGTGATACACTTACATTTGTTATGCAGCATGTTGTTGTAGTAATTCATGTTTTATACACTGGAACATTTTCTGTGAGTGTGCTTATTCAGACCTGTTCTGGGAAGATGTGATTCTTGTGTAATTGGGAGTCTGCTGTTATGTACACACTTGCTAGTGTTTTCACTTATGTTTTAGTTTCTATTATTATGTGTGGCACAGTTTATCACAGTTGATCTGCATGCTTATAAACAACAAGAGTTATATTCAAACATTCTGATTTGATGGTAAAGTAAAGACTCGACACAGGTGGCTAGGTTTAAAAAAAATTATTGCTAATTGGAAAAAGTGAAAAAGGACCAATAAAGATTCCAATTTTGCACAAAATCAGTCTCACAATACAATCGTTGTATGTGTGTGATCATTGCTTGGAACATATTTAAATGTATGTCTTCCATAGTAGATAGATGAAATGTCTTGGAATAAATACCTGCATTCAGGAAGGCATGCCAGGAGTCTGTGAAAAGTGATCACACACATGGAACAGTTATGATTTGTTGTTATTGTGTGACTGATAATGTGTGTGTTCCTGGGGTGGAAGAAAAACCAAATGCTGAGTGTTTAAGTAATAGCAATATATAGATATCATGGTTTCAGTGACATTACATTACTGGTATATCCAGTTAAATATTTAACTATATATCACTGAGTAGGTGCATATGGAAAATTCCCACCGACCCCTTAATAGAGATGATCATAAATATAGTCAGGAACAGGTATGACATGAGTTGTCATCAGCAGAAGTGTCTGACTTACAATTCTGAGTATTATTAACATACATTACATTTACCTGCATGCAAAGTATAACACGTTTAATACCATTACAAGTACAATATACATTTCTTTCATGTTTACATTAGCTACTACATGAGGTGTGAATCAGTAAAGAAAAAAATGTGTGTTGCATTTTTTTATCAAACATGAAGTTCGTAGAATTTTGTTACTATTGCATTCTATTATATGTCAAGGAAAAAGTCTTAGTTGACTATTGCAGTAACACTTTTTCAACACCAATTAAAAATAATCACCAAAGATGGCGAGACAAAATAACACTGAATATATCACTAAATGTGTCATCACATAGCTAGTCATTTGTCATTGATGTGTTATTGGAATATTTTAATAGCAAAACAGTATTTGCACATTTATATTCATTTTGTTTCTCTACAGATATATACATTTGATAATAAGTTGCAACATTTCAGTATTTACACTTGCTTTATTATTCATAAAGAGTTTTATATTTACATACATACAGTTAAACTGTAACAAATATATCAAGCACAGTACAACACTGTTGCATGGTGAAAAAATTATGATGTAGTCAAGATGTTAACAAATAGACAAAAAAAGCTGGTGATACAAAACTTGTGACAGAGTGTTCTCTATGGTGAATGAGACATGTGTTATACACTTATTTAAAATGATAAGGGACAAGTTTTGTGTCTCTGTAGAGGCAAAGAGTTAACAACTGGCAACTACTTCTTGTTATGTATGGATACGACACACCTACAAGAAAAGATATGTACAGAACAGGAGAGCCAGAAAGGACTCTCTTTTGACATGTACAATCTTTGTTAGACATGTAAGCATGGTTTCTCTAGTGACTGTAAAGTCAGTTGATGCCGATTGAAGACCACTACAACAATTTCCACGTTGTCACTGATCCACACAACATCTTATATGTCATAGTGCATAAAATGTCCTTGGGCAGCATATCATTTTGTAGATATGTAACCATTTATTGACAGTCGTAGATTAGAAACAATCCTAGTACCCTACGACTGACTCTGTCACAAAGTAGACAGCAAAGAATGCCACATGGTGTGTGCTATTCTTCTGAGATAAGAAGGTCATCATAATTCTTCAGTATCAGAAGATATGCATTTCACAAGTGTTGTGGTAGTCTCTGTTTAAAACTGCTTGTAGAGTCATCACACTCTATCCGTCCAATTCTGTACCTTAGTAAACAGGTGTAATGGCCAGAATGCATAGATTGACCATGGTGATAGACCACACTGTGACTGTCAAACACTGATTTGTTAAAAACTATTCTACCAGCTGTGTAATCTGTGATGGGAGTGTCAACTCTGAGCCTGTTGGAGTCAAATATGTGCAATATAAGCAACAGATAGTGAGATGAAGTCCTGAGACGTATGGACTGAATACATGTGCCTCCACACCTTTCACAGGAGTGAGCACATTGAGCATTGGTAAATAGCTGGTGAAAGTTGACACTTTTGGCCTCAGAGACAAACAGAGTAATCCACAGCATGTCTTCTGTGGTTTGATGCTCTGAATGACCACATGATACACATACATATTTGGTAACATATGACAGTGAAGTACTGACGCATTGGGATGCTGTCTTCAGCCAAGGTGTTTATGATTGCCATCATAAACTCACTGGCATCTTACTGTATGTTTGCAGCAAATGTTCTGCACCCATCATATGTACCTAACACCTGGCATATAGGTGTTAGTGACTGAACATTTTTAGTGTTATTAGAAGTCATGTTCACAATCTGCTTCAACTCCATCGATAGGGCAGTGTTTTGTGAAGCAGATATTGCCTGCACGAAGTGTGGCATGTGGAGAAAAACTTGCATAGCTGAATTAGCATAGCAGTTCACTCTAGTGCTGTTGTCGAACACTGGCACAGTAACTACGCCAATTGATCTCTGACAACAGCTGGTTCCGAATGTGTAGTTGAGATTGTGACCTTTGTTGAACTCTTTAGAGTTGAATCACTTGTGGAAGCTCGTGCCTGTTTGTTGACAGTTGTAGATATCACTGAACGAAGTGAGACAGCAAGACATGTAGGCAGTGGTATTAAAGACATGTGTGGCTGATACAGAGTATGTAACCTGTTGTACTCAATGATACATCGCTTGGCAGCATGTATCTTCTGAGGTGCAAGAGTTACTATGTGCAACTCAGAAAGACTGCGGACACGTGAAAGTGCCACGTAGCTCATGCTATCTTTGAAAATGCCTGTACCTATGTCCACCATTGCTGAATCCAAACTCAAGCCCTGAGATCTGTGAATAGAAACAGCATATGCAACACATAATGGGAACTGTTTCCTGTTTACGTAGATATCTTTGAATACCTGAAATTTTATGCTGGTACGTTCTATCTGTACAGGCTGTTCCATGTTGTCAAAGTGAACTACAAGTGTCTCAATAAATGTCTTCTGGACATTGTAAACAAAGTCAGTGATGTTACCCATGGCACCATTTACCATCCCACGTTCAACATTGAGATTACACTGCAGCATGACACGTTCATTCTTACAAAGTGTAAGAACAGCTTCTAGGCCAGCTGTGCATGAAACATCTGACTTCAGTTCAGTGAATCATTCAGTCATCTTTGCTACCAGCTTACGACTGAGAATGACACCATCAACTGTGTCAACAGCATGCAGAACAAGAATGTCTTGGTTTTCTCTCTGCAACATTACACTGTTGAACTCAGAGCATTTCTGCAGTCATGGCATAAGACACACGATGTGTGTGCCTGTGGAGTACACATCACTGAAAACATTACATGCTGTTTCTATGGATGTAGTATCTATTCTGATTCTCTGGTCATTCAACACAGCAACATGTTCTGGTGATAGAGAACCTGTACAAGCTTCATCTAAAAGTAATCTGTAAGCCAGATCACCACTTTGTCGCATGTTCTCATACAACTCGACATGGGTGAATAACTCCCAAAGGTTACAACCTCCAATGCAGCCTAGTGTGTTCTTAGCCTGCTTGGCAGTCAGAGTTGCAAGACATGTTCTTCATTGACTGGTACAAGCTGTAAAAGGTCTTCCAATACAGCCATACTTTTGCCACCAAATGGTACTCCATAGTCAGTGCCCAAGATCTCCTGTAGGCATACGTGTATACAGGCAAGCATTACATTGTAGACCATGCTGATTTCATCGATGATGAGTAACTTCATCTTTGTGAACATGGAATGGAGCTGAGATGCAACCTCAAATGACAGTTTACGATATTCTCCTGTTTTGCCATGTTCCACTGTCAACATAAAGAGACGGTGTAATGTTGCTATACCAATGTTGTATGTGGCTAGTCCTGTGGGAGCAGTAACAGCTACAGACATTGGTGACCCTGTGTGGCTCTGTATTTCAGCAGTGATGGCTTCAATAAGGAAACTCTTTCCTGTGCCAGCTGAACGACTAACAAAGATCAGTAGGGATTCATTGGCAAGACAGTCACATTTTTTTTGCTTCATGTAATAGTCCATGTCAAACAGCATCAATGACTTGAGAGTGAACCACATGCTGCTGCTGATTTAGTCTTTCTTTCAAGTCAGCTGTGTTGATACTGCAGTGTGTTCCATGTTCCATGGCACTCTCAACTTCTGAGATTAACACTTCTGGGGCATTTAAAGGCAGAGGCTCACCTAAAACACCTTGTCCTTCTGGATCAAGATCATCTTGTGAGCTGACAGGAGTGTCCTCTTGAAGTTGTTTCTCTGCCTTCTCAAGCTGTTCTTTCTCAGCCTTTATCATCTGTATGTATGTCTCTGAGCATTCAGTTTTGAAACTTTAGTAATTGAGATTGACTTTGTCCTAGAATGTGTTGCAGTTACTTTTAATTCAGACTCATTCCTCCAGGGCCTAAATAGGAATAAGAGAGCAAAGTAGTAATGCTCTCTGCTCTCTGATGTGCCTAGGTGCAATTTACAGTGGTCTATGAGCCACGTCTTGTGTCTCTTTATGAGACAGCCATCCACTCCTCACACCTTGTAAATGTGCCATGTTGAGTCAGGTGATATATCTGCCTTGTAGTCATACCACTTAGCCACCTGAAATAGACACATATTATCCACGTCATCATGCCAATGGGGGTAGTATGTGTCAATCAGATTATTCTGCAAGATATGTTTTGAAGAAGGTCTATTGGCAGTGAGTTCCTCAATTTCAGAATGAGGAATGAGTACATGTTTGCTTTTTTCTTTGTAGTTCACATTGAGAAAGCAGACAGCATCAGACTTCCCATACAGATGTGTACCCATTAATCAGTCACTAGCTTAATAGGCACCACATTCTCTGTGTGAGAGGGTCTTCAAGCCCAGTAACCACAGCTGAGATGTCAGGCTTTTGCTTGAACTGGCAATATCCTCCCAAAGATCTTGCAAGCTTGTCTGCTCATGTTTGGTAATGTACGGAGTGATGTACCGCACCAAGGCCAATGAGTTATCACCCACAAACTGAACATCTATGTTTGCTTGCCACATTCGGAGAAGAGTCAGGTTGTAGTCATTGATCTAGATCTCTTTTTCATCTCTGGGTAACCCATATACCCTCTTGGTTGATTTTGCCTTCAAGTGGTGTCGCATTGCTGAAAAAAGTTAATTCATGGAACCATCCTGACAAACTCATCTAGGGAATCTGAAGCAACATCATGTGTACCAATCAGATTTGTTCTTTACTACTTGCTGGCAGTATTTTGCACAAATATGCCACTGGAATTTTTGTACCAACTTCGCTAGTGTGGGGCTGTCATACTTGTCCAGAATGCGGCAAGTGATGTATTGCTTGATGAATGCTAGCACTTGTGCTACTTCATGCTCACCTATGAGTGGTGCATCCTTGATCTACAATAGCATGTGAATATGAGGAGCACCCCGTACTTGATATTCCGTCCTCCAAAAGTAATGTTCCACATAACCAAGAGGTGGATTGTCCTTTGACAAAATGAAAGTCAGAATGTCATGGAACTGCTTGTGAAAACGTCTAGTGACAGACACATGGTCAAGTGAGCACATTTCTCTGACAGTCATTGAGGAAATGCCATCTACATCAGAATTTGCCCACTTCAGCAGTTCAATTACTTCATCCCAGGCATATTCAGCACAACTCAGTGTGACAAACCATGTGGCTGGACCATACTCTTGCAACATTGTCATCACCTCAGAGTGTCTACGATACCAATATTCTTTGGTTCCACGTAGACTTGAGAGAATGGAAGGCAGATTTACTTGCACATTTTCATCTTTCTGCTTTAATTTCTCTAGAAATTGAGCAGCCGTTATTCCATCTAGTGGAGTTGTGAGATGAATAGTATGTGCAATAGACTCAGACAGAATGCTAAGTTCGCTCTCCCAGAGGAGATAAAATAGGTACTGTATGTTATGCCTGAATTTTCCATCCTTACCTAAGACATGGCTAGTACGGTACTCAGCACCCTGTACACACTCTTCCCTTTCATATAGGCATCCAACTGACCCTTTTGGGAATAAGTCTGGGAAACAGCGTGATTCTAGAGTTGCCTCCCATATGCTGACAGGTTCACCTTCCACCTGTTTCATTTGATACAGATCAATGTTGTCACCTACTGGATCTCTGCTATGCAGAGGGTGAATTGTGTACTGTTCATACACATTATAATTTGTCTGTACATTGACCTTTTCTATCATTGGTTTTGTTGTCTCCAACACATTATGTTGAACCGATAGACTACTCATGTGCTCAGTATCAAGATCTGCATAAAAGGGATTGTTGCTCTTCAGATAACTAAGAGTAAGCTACATCATCTCTACATTGGCAACGTCTTGCCAGATGACCTTGGACTTTGTTGGGACACCGTTTACAAGAATCACCAAACTATTTTCTGTGGAGATTGCCTCCACATTTTTCTGTAGAGGAGATACATGACAGAACTCTTGAGAGATCTAATGAGTTCTTTCTGTGGAATGTTCTGGGTCTTTGTGTTTAGATATAAACTGATCTGAAATGGTATCATTGTCTGAATTAGAATGTGCTCAAACATATTCAATGTGGCATTGGTGTGGCATGTGGCTCCATATTATTGAACACTGACCTTGGTGGCAGAATGTTGCACTTTAGTTTGGAGAAACAGTGTTTGCACAGCACAGTTTTGGGCTGTAACTGGAAGTCAGATTTCAACATCAAAAATGCTGAGAGTTGGGACCACATGTCATTGTATGGTGACAAAGTTTCAAGGTTTAGTGTGATTGTTTATTGTAGCACAGACGATCACTTGACACACATACAGAGTCAAACTTCTGAGCCTTTGCCAGTTCAAATTTCACAATTCTTTTCCAAAGTGTTTCAGAATGTCACTTTCTAGCACTGAAACAGATGTTTCATCAGAAGTTGTTGACTGATAAATGCTTTATCTGGTACAGAAGTTACACATTGCAGTTGTTTGAGAAATGTTGTGGCACCCAGCATGTCACCAGACTGCAATGTCATTTAAGCAAGTGTACTGGTTGACAACTCGTTGAACTTCATATACCCTGTATACAAAGTTCCACATGCCTGTTTGATGCATTCCCAGGATCCTCATGTTGTGAAATACACTGCCACAAACACAGCTATCCAGCCATGCTAGTGAGTGGCCCATAAGTCCAGTATGTGGATGGACCTCACAAAAGTCAATCTTGTTAAACAGTTTATATCTGTCTTTCCAATCTGCTATCACAAATAGGTTGAAAAACTGCTCAACTTTGTCAAATAACAATTTCCTTTGGTTGCAAGTTTCATCACATGGCCATGAGAGGCAGTGACATTTACAAGTCACAGTGTTTGCCTCAGAGTTGTCATCTGACTCCATTGCTATGTCATCAGAGACACTGAGCACATTGACCAGCTTACCGGACTCATCAATGGTGAACATGCTGTCTTTTTTCTGTGAATAATATGATTCTTCCCAGAAATATGCCTCTGAGTGCTGTGTGTGCATCCAGTGACCTGTGAAAACATCACAGAAATCGTGGACAGTCAAGACAGGATACTGTTGTAGCCATTTTTTGATGTCATACACAACTTTCCTGAATATTTCAAGCACATGAGACATCTTATGCTATAAACGTTGAAGAACAAATAATGCTCTGTTCACAAATGTATGTACTTTGAGACGCAGTTTCACCAAAGACAGGTGACTATTTGTCTTTTTGCACTTATGTCTCATTACAGCAGCAATACGCCTGTCGATCTTAGCTTTAGATGCTAGTGATTGAAAATACTTTTGCTTTCTCAGATGCAAATCACCAGGTGTACCTTTTCTGATGCTGTTTAAAACATACAGTTATGCTTGCTGTGGCAATAGTTGTGTTGCATCACACAGGCCTGAACAACTGCTATTCAGGTGAACATTTTTTCCTTGCTGATGAGCCAGTTTGTAACTTTGTTGTGGAGTGAGTTGATGTTGAGCTCATTATTCCAGTAGAAGTCTGAATTGTTTTATGTCTTGAACTGACATCACTGGTCTTTTTATCACTCTTAAGTAACAGTGAAGTACTACGATACCTGCTTCATCTTTCTATTGATGTACGTCTGTATTTACTCAGCATCTTAGCAATGTGTAACTTCACAGTAGCAGTAACCAATCATACAGAAGTATCAGACACCTGTATAATAGACGCAGAAAAAGAACATATTACTATCCATTTGTGATGCTCACTTCTAATATTCTATATTGATGCACATTAGTTATGTATTGCACATTATAAAAAAGATCTCAGAAATGCTGTGATCAGATTGACTGCTACAGTTCCAGTAGCATTATATCAATCAATTTTACAGTGTTTTGTATAGTATTATCACTGTGGCACATATGATTGTTTCTGTCAACTTCTCATGCTCTATGGTCCGTAAATGACTCAATGATGCCTTCTGATTTTGAGTTGGGACTCTTAAACTATTGCTGGAAGGACTATTTTATTTACAATCTGTGTATTGATGATAACACATTCAAAAACATAGTTGTAACACTTTTTTTTCTAAATATATATTTTCATGGTAGAAATACTGCATTCACAGGAGTAACACTGATAATCAATAAGTGATGTGCTTGGGGTAATAATGCAGTTTGCTGCACCATGTGCAACATTTCAGGCTTGGGGGTGTGATTAAGGTACTGTTAAGGTTAACTCTGGTGAAGCATTATTGTGTAAGGAATTTTCTCAGTAATGTAAGCAATAATACCTGACACGGTAGGCATTATTGGGAAATACCACAATGACCAGGGGTGTGATGAGACCCGATGACACAGGCAGAAGGCCTTAAACCCCCTGGAAGGGCCATTGTTTCCCAACAATGCCCACCCTGGAGGGCATTTTTGTGCTTAGACAATGGCCCGTTGTAGAATGTTAGTCTGTGAATAGGTACTTGTAATGTCTCTTATTTTTAGCTGGTCATCTACTGGAAATTAAGTGCCCATCTTGGAGACTGTGTCAGCCAATCAAGTTCGACAATTCATTGCTGTCATTTTCAAATGTGTATGAATGACTATACTGGTCAGTGCTTAAGCAACTGAATACAATCAAATCAGCAAATGATGCTGTAGAAATGAGATAGTTATTTAGTCAATTGGATATTTCACAATAACAATCAATAATTCTGTGCACTTGTGTATTTGTGCATAATAAGGAAGCAGGAAACTTCTCCCTTCAGGAATCATCATTTTCTGGAAAAAAAACAGATGAAATAGTGTTGTGCATTCGAAAGTGTCACAAAAAATAGTGTCAATCGCATGAAAGTGTCTCAAAATGTAATGTCATGCATTCGAAAATATCGAAAGTAGTGTCAAATAAGTAGTGTCAAACATGCAAAAGTGTCAAAAAAAGTGGTTTCATACTTCAAAACTATCACAAATGTAATGTTGTACATTCAAAAGTATCGTAAAAATAGTGTCAGTCATTCGATAGTGTTGAAAAAGTAGTGCCGTGCATTCGAAAGTATCACAAATTTGAACTTATAGGGAGAAACTATGTGCATTAGCAAATCATATCTTGACTGGTATTTGACCGACAGGTAGTTCTGCCAATGCTGTGCTAGATTTATCAGGCCATGTAAGACAACCAATCAGAGACAGAGAAGACTGAAGAAAAAGGACACAGCAGCCATCTTAGAGTATACTGAGACACAGCACATTTTTCACTGTAAGTACATCATATTTTACAAATTATTTTTCTACTATGATAAAAAGTGTTAGAAACAGGTAAATAGTATTAATCAAAACATTTTTTACTGCTCTATTTGACTATGTTGATAGAAAATATCCTATGATGTTGCATTATTTAGGTACAACTGTTTAAAGTCAGACAGTTATTTGGTACTTACTTGCACAGATACAGCTGCAAATGGAGGGATAAAGCAAGGTGCACGTGTACCATAACAGAAGAGGGAACCAATCAGACATGTCTCTGCACCTGGAATTGTTTGAAACTGCCTATCAAAAGGATGCATTTTTGCCACCTAGAAATGTTTCCACATTTTAGTTGGAGCAGAACTGAAGTAATAGTCAAGGCACACACTACATTGGTAAAGGAAGGCAGAGTATTAGCCAAAGATTTGTTTTATTTGTGTGTCATGGATCAGCCCACTGAAACAGTGTTGAACTAAGGAGGGAAATTGCAGTTTTACTTTCACTACTGCTTAGGTACTGCAGGGTGAACACTGACTTTTTTGGTAGCTCTCAGTCCACTTCTAAGTTGAAAAGCTGAGAATGGCAGAAAACAGCAAAAGGACTTTGTGGATTGTTAGCAGTGGTATAGTGAGGTGAGCATCTGAGTATGCTCAGAACAATGATTTTGGGAAAAACCTGCAGCTCCAAATTGCTGTGTGAAGTGGTGTGGCAGGGGTGGAATGAGGTGGAAGCACCTCATGCCAACAATGCACAGACTTCTGAGTACTCAAGCTCACCCAGACATACTGGTGATACATCTTGGAGGGAATGATTTAGGCACCAAACATTGGGTAAATTTAGTGGCAGAAGCAAAACTGGACCTTGCTTCTATTATCAGTATGTTATCTGCCTGTAAAATATTTTTTTCAGATATTACAGAGTGTAGGGTCTGGCAAGCAGAACACCACATGTATTTGCTTGACAGAGCATGGAGAAAGGTGAACATACAAATATCTGCATATCTACGCATGTCTGGAATGCACTCTATATATCACCCTGAAATTAAGTATTGTTATGATTGGTTATACCTACCAGATGGTGTGCACTTCTCACATGCTGGCAATTGCCTTTTCCTGGGAGACCTTCGAGATGGAATCCTCAAAGTCCTCTAAGAATGTTAGACTGTTTGCACACATATTGAACTGTAAAAAAAGGTTCTTTTCAGAACCAGAAATGTTGGTCAAAAAATAGAGTGGGTATATACGTCATTCACACAGGAGTAACACATACTTAGGGATATTCACAATGGGATGCAAGCCTGGTAACATTTGAGCTTGGATACACTAGAGTGTTATCAGGCTGATATTTAATGGTGCCGTGCCATGCCTCAGATGTGTTGAATATGTCACTGTGGCACCTGCATTCTGCATGGTTCTGTGTCATTGTGCCACTGCAAGTGCCCACAGAGGAGGAGCAGCATGCACCAGTGAGACTGTGATTGTACTACCTGTGACTACTGTGATGTTCAGTCATGGATATGCAAATAGACCATAATGCATGACAACCATTTAGAGGCTTCTAAGTACTCAGACTCTTCCAGACACATTGCTGAAACTCCTTGTACACAGTAATTTGGGCAGGAAACAATGTGTTTATTTAGTCGCAGAAGCAAAGTTAGACCTCGCTTCTATCATGAGTATGTTGCCTGCCTGTGAAAGTATTTTTTTTTTTACATATTACGCAGTGTAGGGTCTGCCAAGCAGAACACCATATGTATCTGATTGACACAGCTCAAAGAAAGTCTAACATACAAATATGTGCATTTCTATGCATGCCTGGAATGTACAACATACTTCACCCTGAAATTAAGTATTCTTATTATTGGGTATACTTATTAGATGATGTACACTTCTTGCATGATGGGAATTGATGTTTCTGTAGGAGACATTTAAGATGCATTTCTGAAAGTGCTGTACAAATGTCAGAATGTGTAAACAGATATTGGAGTTAAAATATCTATTTTCAGAACCAAAAACAGTTGCTCAAAAAATAGAATAACTTCTCATATCACACACACAGGTGTGACTGAAAGGGAGAGTGTGGTCAGGGTCTGACTGGGAAGGTGGAGAGTGTGCCAGTGGTACAGATCCTTGGTGCTGTTCCCACCATGTGAACTGAGATCATGCTGAGCACACATTGGCACCACCAGAGATGATATGTGACCGTGATGGAATGGTGATTGCCCAGTCTATAGTCTATATAGATGATAGACTAATTTGTGTACCCAATGCTGAATATTGTGTTTCCTCTGAGTTATGTAAGTGCACTTCTGCTGATGCATGCTGCTCTTCTTCATGTACTCTTGTCCTGTGACAGTCCCACCGGAGCACACAGAATGCAGGTGAATATCTGAGTATTTTAGATACTGTTGAACCATGCTGCGGGACGGTTCAGTAATGCCTGGACTGTGCATTGGCTTGCACCAGGCATGCTGTAGGCAGGATTGCACCTACACTTTGGCAATGTATGAATATGTTGAAGTGAATATCAGTTTTCTGTGATGTACTATGTTTAATACATTAACATGTGCGGATTTCTGTGAATGCTAAATGCATAGTAAAGAGCATGGTTTTATAATATTTTATTATGTGCGATATCCTGACATACAATAAACATAATGAGATGGGTAGAAAGAGAGAGGTAGGTAATAATTGCTCACCTATGCCTTGCAACTGGGCAGTTATTGTTCCGCTAACAAGGTCAGCAGAAAGCAAGATGCTTAACAGTGCAATGAAAAGTAGTGTGAAGTGTACTATTCATACTGTTGTTCTGAGCAACTAAAGGGGACATGCTATCAAGTTAGAAGACTAACTGCTAAAGTAATAAATCACATTTGTTCTATGTTTACAATGTTAGCCAGAGATAACACTCACAAGTAGTCATAAATAAAGTATTTTTATTATACTCACAGCCAAGCAGAATAAATCACTGATAAGAGTGATTTGCCAGTCTATTTTGTACATATTAAGCTTCTAGAGAGTGAGAAACTGGCAAGACAGTGTTTTATACACTAAGATAAGAACTAGCTTACTTATACCCAAAACCATATACATTGGTTCTGAACTATAAACAGTGTTACACAATACGTACTCTACTGGATAATCACTTAGGAGACAGAATACTAATGAGTATAAGAAATAATGCTTCTAAAGCATAAACCTTAGACAAAGAGAAATGCTGACACTTCCAATCTACATGTGCTTAGATGATAGACTAAACAAAGATTCTGTCTCTTGTTAGTAGAAATAGAGAATTGCTTACAAAGCTATATTACACATGGCATATGTGCCTGAGTGTACATACATATAATTATATGAGAGTATAAGTACGTAATAATCACTGATGATCCTTCAAAGACATCTAAGCAGTGATTACAAACAGAATCTAGATAAATGTAATATAATGAAGTATAAATGAACCATGCATAGTATATTAGCATATATTAGCAGCAAAGCACTTTCCTAGCACTCATGCTTATACGATGTGTGCTAAATCTATAATGTTAGTGCAAAATAGCAATATCACAGTATAATAGACCAGAGATACAGTGTAAGACATATATGGGATAATAAGGGCATAACCCAGGTGCAACAGTCCCCTCATGTTGCCCTAATTGCAAAAGTGGCAACACAATAAAAAGACAACGGTTAGGCACCATTCATCTACAGGCCCAAGGCACAAGCCTGCTACAGGAATTTTAACTGGTCATGATGATGTTTCAGGGTTTTCCTTAAACAACAAAATGTAATTATAAGCACTAATGTTAGTAGAAACTGAATCACCACAAATATTTGAAAAGTAAACTTCACATTTGGGTTTTCCAATATCATAGCAATATCATCACTAATTAGATCATCAAGTGCTTTCCGAGCCTTGGTAACATTATTACTGATATAAATCAGGTGGGTATCTGTTCTATTGAGAAGAGATTGGAGAGACAAACTTAAGTTGCCAACATGAATTTTAAAACGTCATCTAATACTGAAAGAAACTGGATTTCCTCCTGGAGCTGTCGGTGGATTATGGTTTGTGGACATTGATATCTCCTGTCCTGTTCGACTTACCAACTGGAAACTGCCATTGTCTTAAGTGGTATATTCTGCTGATGGAGAATACTGTGTGGTGACCAATTACAAATTCTATTGGTATGGACAAATGTGTAAAATTGACTTTTCTAACTTCTGTTTTTTCCCTAAACAGCGTGTTGTCATAGGTCATACCATAATTACACCTGTTCCCATATCCTGGATTTTTGAAGCTTAGAAACATAGAAACATAGAATGTGATGGCAGATAAGGACCACTTAGCACACCTAGTCTGCCCATTTTCCTACCTAAAAGATAAGTTGCAGATCCTAGTTAACCAACAGCTTACTTCCTCCTACCCCCACTAGGACTGCCTTATGTCTGTTCCATGCATTCTTGAATTCTCCCACTGTTCTTGACACCACAACCTCCTCAGGGAGGCTGTTCCATGCATCCACAGCCCTCTCTGTGAAAAAATACTTCCTCACATTACCTCTGAGCCGTCCCCCCTCTATCTTCAAATTGTGCCCCCTTTTTCTTGCACATCTCTTTTTCTGAAAGATGTTACCCTCTTGGACTATAGAAACATAGACGCTTATGTGGTTGTTAAAAAACATTAAAATGCTTGATCTTCAAGAGACACCAAGGTGCACTATTGATGTACCTGTATTCAAACTGTGGTATGTCTTAATAGTGGAACACAGCATGGCACAACACAGAGTTGTGTATGTTATGAATGTATTGCAATGCAACAATTGCCGTACCTGAATTGGGATATTTGTAATAATAAGAACTGAGTTTTCAAAATACTGTTCTTGACTCATTCTAAGTACTATAGTTCACAGAATACATAGAGATAGATAGGTTCTCAGACATGAGAGTAATGCAATGTTTATTTGTGTTTTTACTGCAGAACACAAGCTTGAAGAATGAGGCAGTGGAGCCTGAGAGAGGTGTTTTAGCTGCTTGAGGCAGTTCAGGCAAGAGGTAGTGCTCACATTTTAATGTGGAGCACTAACCGTAAGTTGGACACAATGTGGAGGTGGATAAATAGTTTTCTGCACATGGTCCTAAAAGTGAAGAGCAAGACCGTGGTGCAGCTAAAGAAGAAGTGGAAGCTGTTGCTCCAGCGCTTCTACATCTGAAGGAGAGAGAGGAGATATCAGAGAATGACAAGTGCTGGTACTACCTTGCATATGAACTGTGGGAGGCTGCAGGCAAGCCAGCTGTGGGGGAACACCTCAAAGTAAGTTATTAAAAAAAATTCCACTCATTCAATCTTATAATAGTACTGGCACAAAAGTGGAACAAAAAAGTCTTTCTGTGATTGAACCCTTTGTTGCTATAGCCATGTTATTATCACAACATGATGCCACAAATCAAGTCTCAGCATTGTGAAACAACTGAATATTGCCAAGGTCATGAGGGACATCATTGTTTGTGTCTTTTGTTTTGCTTTTTGTCTTAAGGAGAAAAGTATTTTTCAACTGTTATTACATAATGATATACATTTTCTTGTTATTAATATATATATATATATATATAATATATATATATATATATATATATATATATATATATATATATACATATATGTTTATACAATAGAGATGAACTGATATTGAGCTAGATAAACACACGTATTGCTTACCCCCAGTTGAATAAACAGCCCAATGACGTATGCAGGATGTGCATAAATGTAAAATCTTACATTTATACATACACTCTCTATGTCTTTAGTTGATATTACCACTGTGCATATGTCAGAGCTCCATAGCAACACAAACCTTGAACTCCTGCACCACTTTCACCTGACATAAAAGATAATTACACACAGCTGTTGGAAGCATGAGAAACATACATTTTCTCCAAGCATCAGGTGCATTTGAACAGCTCATTTGCAGGACATGTATCAGAACAAAACTGAGGAAGGAAATACTAATCTCTACTGTGCTATTACAGGTTCCCAGCATGACCCCCCCCCACACACACACAAAGAAAAAGACTCTGTGTAACACCACAAAACCATGAAATACACAGTATGAAACCAGAAAAAATGAACCCTATTGTATTAGTCACACACATGATGCCCAGATCATGTGCTATGGCAAATATTCAGCACTCGTGAGTATCTAGATCTCACTCTGCAGGAGTGAGAATATTTTCCATATCGCACTTCTGGGTATCATGTATCACCTATAGATATATATAAATTATATCATGACAATTATGCAACAAATGATGTGTTGACTGATGACATGCTGCGACCTTGGCTTTAGCTGTTTTTGTACATGTTTGGTGGAGGGAGGGCAAATGGTGTAACATACAAATCACATTCTTCAATGTGTTCTCAAGACTTCAAGTGTTATTATGTACTTCTACTATTATATATGTATTGCTGTTGTGACATAATAGTGGGGAGTTACTATGCAGTATCAATTTCATTCAAGCACAGTTGTATTTCATATCTCATACTATATAAGTACTAAGTATTACGTACTGAGTCAGTTTCTTACCTTCTACTTATCAAATATTTATTTGCACTAATTCTGATTTAATATGCATCTGCAATGACTGTGCAATAGTTGAGTAAGGAGAAAGTCAGATACCTGAAACATGTAGATTGCTTAGAGAAAGTGCTGTGAAATGAGTGAATATTGAAATGAAATACTTAGTGAATCTACTTATCATCTTTTTTCACAGATCGGTGCAGGCAGCCCCCATGCCCACCTGAGGTAGTACCAGTACAGGCAGAAGCTGTGGAGTATAACAACTCTGACACTGACAGTGTCATTATTGTCGAATCAGATGGTAAGATGCTGATAGATACAATTACATTGGATAATTGGGGTGGTATTAGGGCATCAGATAAGTTGTGTATTGGACTATTTTACTCACCTCTTTTTAGGAAATACTCATCAGAAATTTTCCATGAGTACCAGTACCCACCCAATATTTGTAAATATTCCAAACGACAAGGAATAGTACTTCATAACATAACTGGTGATTCAAAAGGAACTGTTTTTATTGCCAGATGTACAGCACTTGCATGTATCCCACTTTTGTTTTACTATGTTCTAAAACTGGTGAGTAAATTTCTAGCCACCAACATTATTTGGAGCATTGTTAGCATATGAAATTCTTATCTAGAAAAAAAATACATTTTTTGTAAATAAATGTAATCTTCATTGCACTCTAAGAAGACATTTGTACACATCTGAATTTCATTTTTTGTCATCTCACTTTCAAAATGAGGAGTACAGGTACTCATCCCAATATATCTTATCTAGATCCCTGGGTGGTATATTCAAAGAGTTTTTTTCATGTTGATATAGTGTCCAGTTATGTGAGACCTACTGATGTGACCAGACACAATATACAAAAGAGAATGTTCTACTGGTCAAATAATGATGTGAGAGGGGGAAAAATAGTAATATATGCTACTCAAGTGTGGGGGGACAACCCATGTATAGCTAGCAGATTGTGATATTCAGCCTGTTATGACCTGAACATATGTTGCCAGAATCTCAAGATCAACTGTATACTGCTGCAACTCGAGCACAAAAAAAATGAAATGAAAAAAATGAATGTATGCCAACCCACAGTAGAGTAACTGTATTTCAGGACATTGTGCAATAGGCATGACCTATGGGTGCCAAGGAAGCTGCATTGTGATGCTCCATCAGTATCATGCCCCAGTGCCTGTTTTCAGGTTTTGTTACAGTAAATATATGACTAATGCTCCAATGAAGTTGCTACCAATGTTGATTGTGTGCATTGTAACAATAACTGTATGTAAGGTGGGCCAGTGGGACAAATGCAGCACAATAATGGTGTTTGTGAAGTATTGTATATTTCTGGTGCTGTGCTGAAGCCACTTGCAGACCTTATTATGTGTTTTGTAAACTTAGCAGCAGCTTTTGGCACTGTGGTGCACCCTTTACTAACCAACTACTCATTCATACCAATGTAATCCTTCTACCTGTTTAGTGGTGGGTACCAGGTCTTAACAGGACTTTTACAGTGTTGGCAATTTGAATGGCATTTCTTTACACTTGTAGTATGCAGCCACATTAAGAAATGTGGTACATGACCCGGCCCGGTGGTGCTGAGGGTTGAGGTGCTGGATGCCACAACTCGCTCCACGCCAGAGACCCGGGTTCGAGAATGAGTCCAGGACATCAGGGGTTGGCAGCAGAGGACTAGGATTCAGCATCCCGTGACTGCTCTCCTACTCCTGGTGAATGGGGTGGTCTTATGTTGCACTCTAGCAGCCCCCTTGGTACACCTGGTGGCACTGCTGATGCACGCATGACCAAGTGGAGGTAGTATGGCAGATGTCTGCACATTTCTGCATGGATGTCATTGTACACCTATGCTTCCACTGGGAGAATAAGTGAAAATGGGGTGGCATGACTGAGCAGCTGGATGGCCGCTCCCTGAACTGCAGGGAGGACTGTTGCGGAATTGCGATGGGGGAGTACAGCGCTGGTCTGGCTGGTAAGGGATGGGAAGCTCTCCAGCAGATCAGCTGCGGCTGTGCTGGGCTCCCTTCATGTGAGTGAGTCTGCTGCTCTCCCCATGGGCAGGGCCGGTGACTGGACGTCCCTGCCAGTAAGCACTACAGCAGGCACCAAATCACAGAGATGTGATAAAAAAAGACAACTGTGGTACATGGTTGAATAACACCATGAGACAATACGAAAAAATGTTTTTCACAATAAAAGCTTTGTGATAGATTTACCTATTGAGGTATATGGTATAATATTCTTTACTTATATATTTTATAGTGGCCAGGGAAGCAGTGCCGGTACCAGCTGTGCAGGTGAAGCAGGAGCCTGGCACCAGTTCTGAGCGTAAGTATCATAATAGAAGATATTCACACAAGATGTACTGTCACAACCCCCCCACACAACCCCACAACCTCCCTTCGACAGTATGCAGGACCTTGTGACCCCTAAGCCAGCCATACAACTGCTGATTGCTAGGTAGTGTTACAGCTGTGTGGCTATTTGTGAAAGGGACGAGTAAGTTGGGATGCAAACAGTACTGCAGTACACAGTCTCAATATGTGGGTGAACCATTTATATATTGAGATTCTGTTACACAATCTGTTATGCATGTTCAGTGCCTCACATTTTGCAATAATATGCTTACAGCTGTACTGTATGGTGTCACTTCATGGATGATTGGAAGATATCTCTCTGTAGAGTGTGACCTGTTCCTGACGATGCTACAGTGAGGATTACAGTGTTGGTTCTCAGTGGGTGGGTGGTCAAGGTGGTACTACTGCACGAAAGGGGAATCTATGATTTGCCAAGACTAGTATGACTCATGGGAGCAGGTGTACTAAAACAACTCTTTCTAGCTTAACATAATTATCCCAATGGGTGTGCAAGGGTGACAGACTGTACTGGACTGCTGTGGCATGCATGTATGTCATCATAACTGTAACTGTACAAGGGGGTGGAGTGTACTGGACCAAGAACTGTATTTATAGATAGAAAGCTCATGATAACCAAAATGTTAGGGCCCACTGGCCCACCATGGATAGTCAACAAATTCAAAATGAGTTATCAGTTGAATGGGTAGAGCCCAGTGTACCAATAGAGCTAGTCACCATATAGTAAGAGTGTTATCAATTGTGGTGCGGAGGGTACATTGGTTATGAAACATGGTGTAGTTGCCATCCATGGATGATGGGTGCAGTGTCACACTCTGCAATGTGTCGAGTCACCTGTAACTGATTACATATTGTTGCTGTTTTCTTATGTTGGATGTTCACACCCCTCCCCCTCAACACACTGTGGAAGGTAAGTGTGCAGCTCTATGAATAATGGAAAGTCATGAATATGCATGTTTATGTGCCACTTATTTTTGTTGCATAGATTACTGCTGTAGCCTGCTTCATTATTACAAAATGCAGAGTGAGTTGTCACTTTGAATATCACACTGGGATGCATTATTTGGGCTTTGCATGACGTAAAACTGTTGCAACATGCACAACTCATTAACATAGTCCAATGTAGGTGTTCCAAAAATAAATTAAATGCTGCTGCATTGATTATAGTGAGGCGGGATTCAACAGTTTAACAATGCTGACTCTATACATTGATGTTCACATGGTTTAAGTAGAATTACTGTAAGCAATAAGGCATGAGCAAAGGTTATGTCATGGTCTGTTAATCATTGCCTAGGGGTGTAATGTGGCACAACGTGTGGCTGAATGCTACATGCCACTAGAGGGCGATTAGCTGGCTATTTTACATAAGTCCTGAGTGTACCTTATTGCTATTATAATAATAATGTTTTTTTTTAAAAATAGTGTTAAAGCTTATTCAGCATATGGTGAAGCTCTACATGTATGTTTATAGAAATTTTACATAGGCAAGTTAGAATGTTCACAGGCATTCAAAAAGCTGTATTTCTCAGAACTATTGTATTATGTACAATATTGAGATACAAAGAACTTGTTAATTAAAACACATTCATGTAATAGTAAGTATTTAATATTTGGACATTGTGTTTCTTTACATGATGTGTGGAGATAATATTTAATTAAGCAGTTGATGATACCAATCAGATGTTGGTTTCTAAATGGTTAACATTATTTCAAACATTCATGTAACAGCAGCAAAACATGATTTACTTTTCTGAAAATATGCACACAAAATGAAAGAGTATATGACATGTGTGTCGCTTCCCCAGCAATTATTAAAAAGTAGATTGTCTGAACATCACATAACTGAAATAGTAGTGTTGGACTACAGTACACACTATTATTCTCATGCACATGGGAACAAATAATATAGATGTGGATGTGCCACTTCACTTATTCTTAGACAATTGAACAACTAGTATTATTGTATACATCACTGTGTTGCTGATCATAACAAACCATTTAATTAGTGAGGACTGTCAAAGACTAACTGATATACAACACCAGTGTAGGACTTGTACTGTTCTTATAGATCCACCAAACTTATCTACAAAGAATATAGCACAGTAGAAAAAATATAATAATGGGACTGACAAGAGAGGAGTTCTTATTAGCAACACATTCCTCTATGGTCTTGACAGTGGCCAGCAACATGCATTTAATAATTTATAGGATAAAAATCATTTAAGATTCAAGACAGGCAGACAATCACCATTCTGAGGGTCATATATTTATACATGTTTTTTGTCACTTTACAGGACAGCCTCGCTTAAGACGGTGCACTGGCCACGACCGCTGTTACCTCAGGCTTGAGCACAAGGTTGACAGTCTAAAGAAAGACAACGTTGCACTGCGTGAGGGACAGGAGAAATTACTGTCCCTCATGACAGCACAGCAAGCTACTGTCAGCCTTGTGGTGGGGCCTGTGGGGACAGCAGCAAGTGACACTGGCCAGTTCCACTACTTCACCTGCACCAGTGGTATCTAGCCTCTCTGAGCCAGAATGAACAGCCTCCACAGCTGCTCTGGTGTCTCCTCTCTAAGGCGCAACATCTTCCACTTCTACTGCACCTCCACATTGTGTCCAGCTTCTGGGCTAAGCTGCCTCAAGCAGCAACACACCTCTCTTGCAGAGCTGTATATATATTGTATATAGTTTTTTTTTACTGCTTTTGTAAAATGGCTTTATTTTTCTAAATTTATTTTTATTCAAGAGATATATTTTTTCAAAAGCATTTAGTTTATAAATGAATGAGTCACTACAAATCAATATGTTTTATATTTTTTCTTTCAATCAACAAATATTTGTATTTATTTAACACATTTTGTCAGCACTGACTTGGTTTAATTTGGAGAGTTAAGAACTATTTTTGAAAAATTTTGTATATCTAGAAATAAGTATTTTTGGTTAAGAACACTTTGTCTTGCAGTATTCTTAACTTGTGGGGATATTTGTTATCAATACATACTGAATAGCAGAAGACAGCACCCCTTTTACTTACTTTGGTAAGGAAGGGCATTGTGCACGCAGTTTCAGGTTTAAAGGGATAACACGTCACCATTGTTGATGTGTTACACACCTTGCAGTGTTATAACAACATTTTTGGAGGTACATTAATATGTATGCAGTCATGTTCAGAATTTGTGTCTAGTGAAGGTACAGAAGAAGAGCATGTGAAATATGTAGATATTTAAGAGTGGTGCTGAAAAAGACAGTGCCACATTTTATGTACTAGAAGAATAGTAGCACTAACTGCAAAATGATATTGTGTGAAACAGAACAACTAGATAAATTAGTACGTGGCATGCCAATGTTAAGCACAATAAAATAGATAAATATTAAGAAGCATATACATGTCAGTAGTACCATAGATGCACTTGGATAATATGTTCTGAATGGTACTCTTTCAACTGGGTTGCACTGACAGACATTTTCCCTCTATGACATACCTATGATAAGTGAAAGAGGAACAAGAACAATAACAGCAATGTACTTTCTGACACACTATTAAATGCAGATTGCTGAGATGGTGGAAGTTTGATTCTTGTAGAACCATGCTCCCTTAACATGATTGTATGTTTCATGTAATAACATGGTAAATGTGAGGTTATAGTTACATAAACAGTTACCCACAGGTTGATAGTGTGTCAACACACATATATGATCTGATGTGAGTACAAGTGTGTCACAGCCACAGTTGTACCACATACTTTCCTTGTGTTTCTTGACACTCTTAAGTGTGGCAAATTTGACACTTCAATACCAGTGTACAAGTTCATAGAGATCCAAATGCATATGTATCACCTTATAGTACCACTGGCCCATTCTGTACAGAATTATACCAAATAATTGTTTGTTTACAATATCAATGCTAACTGCACCACAAGAAAAAGCAGTGATACTTTTGTAGACGTTTCACAGTGCAACAGACAAACATTATGTTTTCGCAGCACATGATGTTTGTATAGCTAATAGAACAACATTTTTGGTGTGTCATAGCAATTGCTACTGCAAAACAACTCAATGTAATAACAGGTTTCCATAACTTCATACCATTTTTTATGCATGTGAGTGAAACAAGGCGCCATACTGCTAAACTGTAAAGTTGGAACATTTGTAGTGTTTATCTTAAGTACTATGACAAAACTACATAGTTATCAAGGCCCCTAGAATTCTGCGGCTGCAGAATTTTGCGCAGCACTTGCAATCTACCGCAGAACTTCTGCGGTGCCGCAGAATTCACTCTTCTTGTTGATTTTATATTAATATTTCTGTTTTTCTATAGATACTGGTTCTCTTCCCCTCTATTTATATCCTAAATCCCCCTATATGCTCAGAATGTGATGTTATCATTGCTATAACATCATACATTAGCTAATGAAATGGCTGCAATCTGCAACAGAAATGAACAGTCACTTATCTACCACAGTTCCCACTGCCAGAGATGGTGGCACAGCACATCAGGCATGGTGATCTTTGCTCAACCTGCACTACAGTCGAATATAATTTTCAGTCTTACATTACTGCACTACGGCCAACTTAAACAAAACCTTGTCAATAGCACAGACCTGTTAAGTCCACACCTCACTTTCTACAGACCTATTTGTGCCTTTAAGGTATAGAGATGCCATCTGAAATGAATATCTGGTAAAATGAATGTAACAGTCATTTTTAAGAAAAATAAAGTAATTATGTGCAGAAAAGTGGAATATAATAATGTATAGACATGTTGAAAGAATAGACCTGTTAAATAAATAATTGCACTGTACGCATTTTTGCCAGGGTTATTGATTACATATTGTCATTGGTTGATAGAATCACCTAAAAGTTATGGAGAAATGTTGTGTGCAGGGACAGCTGTTGGGCCAGAGGGTAGCATGCTGTGTTTTCGTGCTGGCAACTCAGGTTCAGAGATTAGCTCTGGGAGCTGGCTGGGCAGCACAAGGATTGATGGAACACATCATTGCTCAGAGCCTGGGAAGGTATGGTGCAGTGTTCTATCATATGGTGGACACATTGTGCTGGTCTGGAGAGCTCTATCTCACAATCGGTTCACATGAATGTCATGGTCTGATGGTGTTATGCAGTGTGTCAGGGAAAGCAGGTTGACATCAAAAATGAGTTTTGCAATAACTCCTCTATTCCATTTCTAATGTGACCTGTATGAATGAGGATGCAAATTAATGGGAATTAAAAAATATACATACACACACACACACACACACACACATACGGTATCTCTGTCTCTCTCACCACACACACACACACACACACACACCCACACACACATTTGTATGTATGTTACAGATTGCATATAAATATATAAGTGATACACAGTGGGAACCTGATGAGTGGTGCAGAAAGCACATACAAATGTATAAGTGATAGACAGTAGAAACCTCATTAGTGGGATAGATAGCATGCATACAGAAATACCTTATTTATCACATAAGATCCCCTCTGCATATGTCATTTATTTAACAGGCTAGGATCTTAAGGGAGAGACATTTGTTTTGCTTTTTTAGGCATAAAATTATTTTTATAATTCTGTAATTTTTTGAACTAGTGTTACTGTGCATTCCACCATCCTGATTGCTATAACTACTGCCATGAAAGTGAAGTCAGGATGACAGTCTGTCACTGTGATGTGGCAGTTTGTTAGTGCCGCAGAACTTCCACAGAAATTACAAACCACTGCCTCAGAAGTTCTGCGGCAAATTGTAGTCTTGCCACAGAATTTGGTCCCACTGTGCCGCAGAAAAGTAGGGGCCCTGATAGTTATCCATTGAGTCTGTTTAACTATGTCTGTCTGCTAATCTTACAGAAAAGACCATGAAAGGAATGAACAGTCACATTTGTATATTTTCAGAAACACATTAGCAGAATTCAATGTTATCTCGCAATGTTAGCATGTTCATCATAATACTTTTGCGAGCAGGACCAGGTTATAATCTGTCATGTGGCATAGGTATGGTAAATGTAGCACAACAAAAAGCAGGAACACATTTTTCATGTTAATAGAATGTTGACCATGCATGATACTCTTGCTCACGGTGTGTTCAGCTTCATAATGTCCTGTCAAGAGATGATTTAAAGATGAAGATACAACTTCTAACTACTACACAAAGTAACACACAGCTCATATCAGCACTTCTTGAAAACTCAAATGCATATGCTTGAGGTGGATGTTATCTCACTCATTATAACAGACAATTCTGCTAGATGACTTACTGTATTCTTGCATATGTGTGTATTTGGCTATGCGTGTCTGATGCTGCCACTACAACATTGCAGGTACTATTATTACTTCTCATTCTAAAAAGCAAAGGAAATTCATGGTAAAAATTCTGTTTAATGCATCATTTAGGGTTGCTCCACAGTGACAAAAGTAAGGAAATTCGGTGTTAGGGTTGAAAACCCTAACTCCACAATCACCCCCCCAGCACCACAACACACACACAGACACACACACATAAATGCAAGTAGGGGGGAGGACCAAGGCAACACGACCAATCACAGACAACCAGCAGCAGGTGATAGAAATAAAATGCAACTGTCTAAATGTAGTACAGCACATCCCCACCCAACTGACCAGGTACTGCATGCTCAGTGGAGATCCATAGCAAAACTAAGGCCATGTACACCAAAAGTACACATCATTGATTGTGGGTGCACACAACGTACCACACTTACGTATGGCGCAAAACCGGTGTGTGCCTGCATATGTGCCGCACATCCTTGGCTGAATATCAGGATGTGCCGAATATGCATGGGCACGCCCCAACACCTGCACCGCATACATTATTGGTGTGCCCCAGTGCATCAGGATTTGCATGGTGCAAATTCCCTTTTGAATATTGCCCTGGGGCACATCAGTGGGTTGCGCATAGTGCAACACTGTTGCCCCATATGCAACCCCTTTGAATATCCTGGACATTGACTTTTCTGGGATTTTTCTTTGAATTTGCCTACAGCCCTGATTGTTTTTTGTTAGGTATGAAATTTTCATGACAGAAAGGGACTACCCCACAGATGTGCCTTTTGCTAGTCTGGTGAAAAAACAATAAGCAGTTGTTAAGTTACTGCAATTTAAAAATTTGAAAATATCATTTCTGAGCATGCTTAGTAGACACTTTAGCATAGCTGGTTGATACGAAAGAGGAATCCTGCAATATGTGATAAAAAAATTCCTTCTTTGAACGTCCACCATCTTGTATCCAGTTTGCCTGAAATTTAAATTTGGAAACCTCCTAAAATGATATTCTGGGGAGGAACCAACACATGCAGCTTGCTTATTGTGACCCCCAGGTGCATTCTGCACTTTACTGTTCATAAAATGCCCTTAAAATGTGTGTTATTTAAAACTTAAACCTTTATTCATATCGCGTATCATACCTATTATAGGATTTTAGTTTAAATGATGATACGAACTAGGATCCTACGTCGTATGACTCTGATACAAACAAAGAATTTAAATGTGGATATCTCAGCCATTTTTGGATATTTTCTCACCAAATTTTCTGCATAGGAATTTTGGGATCCCACCTCATGAACACTGGCACTGACATCTTGTTAATCAGTCTGGAAAGGTGATTTCATGGTCACTGCATGGAATAACCTTGTTGGATATGAAATCCCCGTTCTGGACTGATCAACAAAATGACAGTCCCAGTGTTCATGATGGGAAGTCCCAAAAAGCCTATGTTGAAACTTTGGTGCAAAAAATGTCTGTTTTACGCACACCTGTACCTTCACCAATTTTTTATATTTTCACTCCAGATTTTCAACATTGCCATTTTTTCACACGTCTTCATTAACAGTACAGCTGTCATTTCTCACATCCTGTCTGAAATGTATTTTTGCACCTCTGCCACAGAATGGTATGTCGCTGTGCAAAATCAATGTTTGGCATGGAAAAACAAAATAACAGTGCCAGTATTCATGAGGGGATTTCCCAAAAAGCTTGTGTTGAACATTTGGTTAAATTATTCCCAAAAATGGGCATGTTACAAGCATGCATTGTGCAGTTTCTATGCAAACTCATAACTTTGCCAATTTTTCATATTTTCCCTCCTATGATTCAGCATTACCCTTTCCCACACCTCCTCATGAACAGTATACAGCTGTCATTTTTCACATCCTGCACAAAACATGAGTTTGCACCTGTGGCACACAATGGCACATTTGCTGTGCGAACTGAACTTTTGGGACAGATTATTGATAAGAAAGTGAATTGTTCATGAGCTGGGGTCCCCAAAATGTCATGTTGAAAACTGGGTGGAACAAATCATAAAAATGCCTGAGTTATATGCTCCCATCGAATTGTGGCACCTGCGGCACCTTTCGGCACCCATATCTCAAAAAAATGATGTGAGAGATAGGTTTTATTGGCTGATCTCACATGGAAGACTCGCTGGCATGATTATAATGACACTGGGATTTCTTTCATATCTGCTACGGTTTCTGAGATATTGTCAAATTAGTGTTAGAAGTGTTCCTTGCCCTAGAGAGCTGCTGTATGGCTCTGTATTTAATGTGTAAGTGGGAGTGCAGCACTCGTGTGTCTACAGAAGCATATCACTATGCACAAATGGGATGCTTGGTGGGAGCGCTGGTCCCTTTTACTAGTTATAGTACACTTTTTCAAAAAATAAGGAAATTCATTGAAAAAACTTTGTTAATGCATCAGATAGGGTTAAAGTGACAATAGTGGGAAAATGAACTGTTAGGGTTGAGCTCCTAATTCCACCCACTCCTCCACCCCCCAATATTCCACAGACCAACAGACACCGGCGTGTGCCATGGGGTCATCAGGTCTAACTCACACCCCATTCTCCTTTACTGTAACATGTCAACCTGTTTAAACATAGAATGGAGTGAGAGTTGGGTCTAACAGTCCCATGGCACACCACAGTGTCTGTGTAGGCTGTGGGTTAGGGGGCTTGACCTTAACATCTCATTTCCCCACTTTTGTTGTTTTAACCTCAACTGATGCATTAACACAGTTCCTTGCAATGAATGTATATATATATATATATATACTGTATATATATGGCAAAAAAATCCATTTAATGCATCAGTTAAGGTTGTTCCACAGTGACAAAAGTGAGGAAATTTGATGTTAGGGTTGAAACCCCCCTTGCACCCCTCCAGCCCACCCCCCAATCAGGCATCAGGGTGTGCATTGGGGTCATCAGAACTAACTCTCACCCCATCACATGTGGAAAGAAGCTGAGGAATAGAAGAATGGGTGAGAGTTAGGACTGATGACCCCAATGCACACCCCGATGCTGGTTGGGGGTGGGCTGGAGGGGTGCAAGGGGGGGTTTCAACCCTAACATCAAATTTCCTCGCTTTTGTTGCTGTGGAATAACCCTAACTGATGCATTAAACAGAGTATTTTTGCCTCTAATTTTCCTGCCTTTTGAGAATAATATTGAGAAATAGTGAATGTAATGCGGCGGAGGCAGCGCAGGGCCCGAACCCACCATGTGATGTCTTGTCACATAGTAACACAGTGCCTGCAAATGCAAATGGTAATGCGCATGGTGATGCAAAGTGAAACAGAAAGAGAAACAGTACTGTAGACATAAATGGTAAAAATAACACAAACGCAAGTGCAAATGAAAATGCTAAGGGTAATGCACATGGTGGTGTAGATGGGGACGGTAAGTGAAATGGGTATGGAACCGCAAATGGAAGCGGTAAGGGTAACAGTAATGTAAGTGCACAGGCTGGTTTTCCCCAAAAGCTGCATAGAGAAAGACAGTGAGTACAAAGAATGTATGCATAATAATGGGTCTCGGAGCAGAAAGTGAGGAGTTGGAATACTAAATTGCTTATATCTCAGGAACTGTACGACGTAGAAAAAAAATTTAAAAGTCATATGATTTATGACTTTCCTGGCTAGTTTTGTACTTAGCCCCCCTTAGCATTTTTCTGACAAAAAGTCCATATCTCACACTGTTTCCGAGATACGGACCCTGAAAGGCACGGCGAACGCTGTAATGTTATCCTATGGGAAAAAAAGAGAAGTTTGGAATGCCATAACTTTGCCTCCCTGTAATATTTTTTCACCAAACCACCAAAAGGCACATCTGTGGGGTGTTGGCTTTCTTCCTTCCAAATTTCAGTCTAAGAGACCAAACCGTTATTTTGCAGCAGGGTGGCAAAGAATTCCTGTCATGCAGCGGACGCCGCGATGTTAGTCTAATGGAAAAAGTGTCAACTTCGGAGTACTGTCATCATGCAATATTTTGTCATCAAACCACCAAAAGCACATTGGTGAGATGTTTTCTGCCTTTCCTCCAAATTTCAGCCCGAAAGACCAAACCATTCATTTGCAGCAGGGTGGCAAAGAATTCCTGTTATTTTGGGCATAGTGTCGCAAACTAGTGTCGTGATTTACGAAAGCTTTCACACAGATTTGTGAAAGTGTCATGAGTGCGACACTACTTTGAAACACTATTTTTTCCAAAAATTTTAAAAACATATTTCTGGGGTGTTTAACCCAAAGTAAGGACATGCCTAGCATCCTCAGGGCTCGACTAGGTAAACACAAAAAGAATTGTGTCCCTAGAGGATCCCAATTTTAAATGCCAAGCATTTTTCTGATCACCAACTGAAAACACAATGGTGGATTTGAGACACTACTAGGGCCATTTGCGACACTAAAAAGTGCATTTGCGAAAGTGTCGAATTTTTTGTTAACTTTTCCCATTGACTTATAATGGGAAATTGTTTTTTGAATAACTTTTAAACCATTTAATATTTTTTCATGAAATCTTCAAAAGTTGCATTGGGGACACCGGTCACATGTTCCCTGAAGTTTTTGGACCTGTCACACAAACTGTGCAACCTGTTGGGATGAGCAAAGAATTCAAAAATGCGTAAATGTGCATGCAGATCATGCCTAATAACTCTGCAGCTGTATACTCAAACAGTATGAAAGTTTGCAGATCCCAAGATGTATGGTTCTTGATCATGTATTCCAAATTTCAGGAAAATCCATTGAATGGTTGCAAAGTTATTAAGGTGCAAAATTTGAGGTTTAACATGTAAATTGCTCCTCAACCCTAACTGTGGTAGCACAATTTTTTAAATATATATATATATATATATATATATATATATATATATATATATATGAACTTCTCATTAATAGGGATCATTAATCTTAATGAGCAGCTCATCAATATTAATGAGCAGTTAATTGATAGTCATAAGCAGCTCATAAATATTCTTGAGCAGCTTTTTCTGATGTATATATAGCCCTAGAGCAATAGTTTTGCGGCTTTAGCTCTGCTGCTCATATTTCAAGTAAGTGATTTTCAGTCCCAGGAGAGCTGGGATAGCTCCAGAGGCATACCTATCATGGCAGGTAGATGGATACGCACCAACACGCATACACAGACTGTCATCTCACACATTTTTGGTTTGCCTGTAAGTGGTTCTGCGTATCACCTCCAGTCCTTCTTTACAAGGAGAAGTGGTAACTGTGGCCAGATAGAAAATGAAACATTTTCAGGGATTCGAGGCAACGAGGAAACAGTGCAAACTGGCTTGCAGCCACAATGAGAATGTGCAAGCTGGTAGTCTGCACATGTATGTTGGTTTACATCCTTCTTCCTATAGGAATAGAGGGAGGTGCATTTGGAGCTCCCCTGTAGCTCCCAGACTCCAAGATTACTAATACAGGGTCCATAGACACAAGACCAGTGGTGCAGAAGTGGCAAAAGTATTTCTTTAAACAGCACCAATGACCACCATATATATCTTATAGGGGTGCGGTCTCGCCCCTAAAGTTAGGGTTGAGTATGCACTTCAATGTTAAACTCAAAATTTTGCGTTTAATAACTTTGCAATGATTGAACGGATTTGCCCAAAATTTGGTAAGAACCTTCCTGTGGTGTAATTCTCTTGATGTGGTAAGTGTCATTCTTGTTAGATGTGCAGTCTCTGAATTACAGAGAGGTGAATAAACATGTTTTTACCCTTTGACTTTACTTGGATTTTTCTTAGAACTTGCCTACAGTCCTGAGGGTTTTCTTATTTGGTGTGAAATTTTCAGGACTGAAAGGGACTACTCCACAGATGTGCCTTTTGCTAGTCTGGTGAAAAAACAGTAGGCCATTTTTAAGTTATTGCAATTTAAAAATGTGAAAAAAATAATTTCTGAGCCTGCTCAGTAGGCACTTTAGTATGGCTGGTTGATATGAAAAAGGAATCCTTCATTGTATGAGAAAATTCCTTTTTTGTATGGCCTCCATCTTGTTTCTAGTTTGCCTGAAATTAAAATTTGGAAACCTCCTAATATGATATTCAGGGGAGGAACCAACATGTGTAGGCTGCTTATTGTGACCCCCTAGATGCATTCTGCACTTTACTGTTCAGAAAATGGCCTTAAAATGTGTGTTACCATGACATTAGAATTTTTTCCATAGCTGCTACGGTTACTAAGATATTGTCAAATTAGTGTTAGAAGTGTTCCTTGCCCTATAGGGCTGCTATACGGCTCTGTATTTAACGTGTAAGTGGAAGTGCACGGCCCGTGTTCCCACTGATTCATACCACTATGCACAAATGGGCAGCTTGTTGGAAGTTCTGGGCCCTTTTACAAGTCATATTACAGTATGTCAAAAAGTAAGGAAATTCATTGCAAAAAAACTTCATTAATGCCTCAGTTAGGGTTAAAGCGACAAAAGTGGGGAAATGAGATTTTAGGGTTGAGCCCCTATCACCACCCATTCTCCACAGACCGACAGACGCTGGAGTGTGCCATGGGGTCATCAGGTCTAACTTTCTGCAGGAATAAAGGTGCATCAGGAGCTCCCCTATAGCTCCCAGATTCCAAGATTACTAAATAGGGTCCATAGACACAAGGGTAGTGGTGGAGAAGCGGCAAAAGGGTTTCTTAAAAGATCACCAATGACTGCTCTGAGACTGAGTAGGCACTTCAATGTTAAATTCAAAATTTTGCACTTCAATAATTTTGCAACTGTGTGAACCAATTTGCCCAAAATTTGGTATGCTCCTTCCTGTGGTGTATATCTCTTGATCTGGCAAGTGTTTCGATCAGATGTGTGGTCTCTGAGTTACGGAGAGGTGAAAAAAGATGTTTTTACCCTTTGACTTTATTGGAATTTTTCTTTGACCTGGCCTGCAGCCTTGAGGGTTTGTTTGTTTAGTATGAATTTTTCAGGACAGAAAGGGACTACTCCACTGATGTACCTTTTGCTAGTCTGGTGAAAAAACAATATGCAGTTTTTAAGTTATTGCAATTTGAAAATTAGAAAATATCATTTCTGAACATGTTCATTAGGCACTTCAGTATAGCTGGTTGATACAAAAGAGGAATCCTGCATTGTATGAGAAAATTCCTGTTTCGTATGGCCTCCATGTTGTTTCCAGCCTGCTTGAAATTCAGATTTGGAAACCTCCCAAAATTATATTCTGGGGAGAAACTAAGACATGCAGCGTGCTTATTATGACCCCCTAGGTGCATTCTGCACTTTACTGTTCAAAAAATGCCCTAAAAATGAGTGTTATTTAACATTTAAATTATTTGCTCGTATCGGCATCATATGACATATGATCTTAGTTTGTAAGACAATATGAGCTAGGATCCTACGTCGTATGACTCTGATACAAACAAAGAATTTAAATGTGGATATCTCAGTCATTTTGTGGTATTTTCTCACCAAATTTTCAGCATAGGCATTTTGGAACTCCATCTCATGAAGACTGGCACTGTCATCTCATTAATCAGTCCTAAAAGGTGATTTCACAGTCAATGCATGGAATCACCTTTTGGGATGGGAAATCACCTTTCTGGACTGATTCACAAAATGACAATCCCAGTGCTCATGAGTTGAGAACCCAAAAAGCCCATGTTGAAAATTTGCAAAAAAAAAAATGAAAAAAAATAAAAACATTTGGATTACAAGTGCATGTTCCGCAGTTTTTATGCACACTCATAACTTCGCCAATTTTTAATATTTTCACTCCAGATTATCAACATTGCCATTTTTTTTTGTGGTTAATAAGTTTTATTGATTTGACTTATTAAGATGACACAAACATTAAAACAGTCGGATGCATTGCAAAGATCTTACAGACTGTTACATATGTCTGCAGAAGCAGAGAATGTTACATGCTCACCAATTAGCAATAAACTGAATATACTAGCCAGGTAAGCAGTAGGATAATACTCTGTGCCTGGATGTACAACACCTATCCAGCTGGAGATTAACTTGGAAAGTATTAGCAGTTGGTGCATTGCATTATGACTAACTCATACAAACATATCTTATCTGGCCCCACCCTAATAATTTCTGCAGTATTTGACAAAGCATCAGAAATTATGAGAGGTCCAGGGCCACTGTCCTGTACTTTTAGACTACAAAATACAAAAGATCACACACAGAAAGCACATAAGTCTTCATTGTCAGTGAAGATACTATCCTTTACTGATATTATACCATGTCATCCATAGAGCAGGGTCCCCTATAGCTCAGTAACAAACTCTCCATCACTTGCCCCTAAATGCACCAGGAGAGGAGACCATTATAGTAGCATAGTTGTGCCTATTCAGCTAATTCTCTTGCTAGGTTTCAAAAACAGAAGGAAGGGAGTCCAGAGGGCAGTATATTTAAAGAGGGTATTGGTCACAGTATGTGATATTCTGGCCCAGTTGGCAACATGAGCCATGGAGGCAAGTGCCTCCCCCAGGGATGAGATTATTTGGGACCACCATTTACACAGTAGGAGTCTTTTAATTTGCATACTGAGTGCCAGAAGTATTTCCAACTCATAGAGATGAAGGTGAGGGTCCGGGATCCGGTGTCCTAATAACAGCAACTCAGGTTACTGAGGCACAGGCTTCCTAAGTATTTTGGACCCCATCTCACAGATAGCCTGCCATTGGGGCTGGATCAGCCTGCAGGACCAAAGTATAAGGAACAGGTCACCAGGCAGTTTCTGACAACTCCAACACAGGTCAGACTGAGCCAGCTTTGCCTTGACTAGGACTACAGGAGTCCTGTACCAGGAGCGAATGATCTTGTTCTGTATTAATTGACTACTGGTGTCAGGATATGCCCTGTGAGCTAGTTTTAGGCAAGACTTCCACTCCAGATTCGTAATAGGGGCATGCAGTGCTTTCTCCCATTTATGCTTGGATTCCTCTGCTTGGGATGGGATGGTGCTCTGAATGGCTGCATATACCCAGCTTGACTGTTCTCTTTCTAGGGCCATCTATGACTCTACCTGGGAGATTTGTTGCTCTTTGTGCTGCTTATGCCTGTATGTAAGGATGTCACTTCTTATTTGAAGGAATCATCAGAAGTCTTTGGGAAAGATCCCATAAGAGCTCCTCAGGCCATCAAATGAATTAAGGGTATCTGTACCAGGAATGAGCATATCTCAAAGCAATGAGATACCACCATATTCCCATGAGGGCCATGCAATTGGTTGTTTATTGATGGTAATCGCATTATTGCCCTTTAGTGGGGTAAGTCTTAGGGGATATGCGGAGTCACCCAACTTCTTATGCACCTTAGCCCAATATTCCAGAGAGGGACCTATAGTAGGATGAGAGTGAGTGCCCTTAGGGGGATGGTTAAATAACAATAGTACCAAGTGAGTACACTGACATACCTCTCTCTCCATGTCAAGCCACTGGGGAGCATTGTGTTCAGGGAAAAGGAACCATTTTAACATCCGAGCCAGCTGAAAGGCCCATTAATACCTCTCTAACCACGGAAGACCTCAGCCCCCTTCTGACCAATGAGCTCTGAGCTTATTTCTGCTGTACCTAGGTTTCTTACCCTACCACAAAAAGGATCCCAGCAGGGAGTCTAACTTAGTAAACCAATAACAAGGTATTTTCAAAGGAATGTAGGAGAAAAGCTACATAATATTTGGTGCTGTGACCATTCTAATTCCGGACATTTTACCTACAAGCGACAGTTGAAGAGATTTCCATCTGTCCAGTTCTGTATGAATGAACACAAAAAGTGGTTTCATATTCGGGTCCCAGATATTATGAAAATTAGGAGAGGAACGCAACGGACTGGGGGCGGGAGGGCGACTTGCTCAATGGGGCCCCCCCCACAAACCAACTCCACGATTCGACTCCCGGGGTTGAGGCGCCGGCAGCTCTCCTAGCCGGACGGACCTCCCTTGGACCATCTGCCTGCAGATTCCCGATCCAGAGAATCGCCGCACCAACCAGCGGAGAGCTACAGGGGTCCGTACTCGCTCTTGCCTTACTTTTAGAATTTCACGCGCTTGCAGGAGGGACTTGACCAATTGGCTGCAGGAGCTTGCCGGCGATTCAGCTGAGCCTTATAAGGCTTCCTCCACACAGCGGACACAGAGAGAACGTAACGGACTGGGGCGGGGAGGCGACTTGCTCAATCGGGCCCCCACAAACCAACTCCACGATTCGACTCGGGGTTGGGCGCGGCAGCTCTCCTAGCCGGACGGACCTCCCTCGGACCATCTGCCTGCAGATTCCCGATCAGAGAATCGCCCGTGCCAACCAGCGGAGAGCTACAGGGGTCCGTACTCGCTCTTGCCTTACTTTTTGAATTTCGCGCGCTTGCAGGAGGGACTTGACCGATTGGCTGCAGGAGCTTGCCGGCGATTCAGCTGAGCCTTATAAGGCTTCCCCTCCCACACAGCGGACACAGAGGAATGCAATGGACTGGGGGCGGGAGGGCGACTTGCTCAATCGGGCCCCCCCCACAAACCAACTCCACGATTCGACTCCCGGGGTTGAGGCGCCGGCAGCTCTCCTAGCCGGACGGACCTCCCTCGGACCATCTGCCTGCAGATTCCCGATCCAGAGAATCACCGCGCCAACCAGCGGAGAGCTACAGGGGTCCGTATCGCTTCTGCTTTTGAAACTCCCTCCCACCCGCCCTGGGTCAGGAGGGATGTTAAATAGGACGCCGCTGTAGCCCTTCCCATCTTACTTTATCCTCCAATTAAGGTCCCGAGGCTTACCATCCCAGGAGGAGCTCCCTGGTGAAGCCTGCAGTCCGTTTGCCCCTAAGCTATGACCTGCAGTACTAAGATCCTGCCATAGGGGTACCTGACTTCTCTCCAACTGCAGCTGCCGGTCTCACCACAGTGCGCCCTCTCTTACCAAGGGCAGATTTCTACAAACATAACTGCTAGCCTGATCTTGAGGCAGCTGGCCACTCTGGGCAACTGCCTTTGACTCTGACACTTATCGAATCTCTGCTTCTACCTAGCTGATCTCGTCACTCCTGCCAACTACAGCCTCATAGCAACTGCTTCTAAGTACTATTACCCCACTGTAAGGTTGGAAAAAAAAAAAAAAACCTGTGATTGTGAAGCTTAATCATATAGCCAAACTGGATTGCCGCTTACTCTTAACTAATAATAGGAAATGTGATTGCAAAGTTTAAATCCCACCTACCCATGCTGATAGTTAAGTCTGGTCATAGTGGTACCAATACTAAAGTTAATTAATAAGTATGCTAACAGATCTTTGGTACTAATATTTGTCTCATTGGGATACTCCAGCTGCACCCCTGCCGTTGACTTGATCTCGGTGTCTCCCCTCCAAAGATAACTGTCCTAAATAACAGTAGATTTGACAGGGAACTGTTAGCCCAAAGGTTGTGAACCGGGCTTGCCTAACACATCTAGACTGGAGGTTGAACCTCCTCTGGTATCCACAGCTGACGCTGCTGCTTGCGCCTGCTACCGCAGGGATTGACCCCAGTTCCTGGTCCCTCAACCCACTAGGTCAGGGACCTGAGATCCATGCGGGTGGCCCTGAAAAGCTTCAAGATGAACCCTGGGAACTGGAACAAGGGCTTCCTCTTGGCTTTGATATATATTCTGGCCCAACTAGGGATGGATTGGCTCAATAGTAAGGCCAACTGCCCCTTATGCCCGTGGGGGGCGGGAACGATACTGTAAGACACTACAGGTGCCCCTCCTCCAGGTGCAACATCCTCTCCTTGTGGCATATGAATTTCTAGGAAGGGATCCTCTATCTATCCCTTCTCCTCATGAGAGCCTCACCCCATGCCCATCTACACTGGTTCTATCATCACTAACCCTCACTCTTCGGCGCTTTAGCAGCGCTGCTGCTACTGGCGGGAGACATCCAGCCTAATCCAGGCCCAGGGACACCAAACGTAACTATTTCTTCCCATCAGATAAGGCCTGGATGGAGCCAAGGGTCTGCGGTTGGTATATGAACATCCGCAGCCTGAGACCCAAGATTCAATGGTTCAAGCATGGCTAGCTGTCTACAAACCAGACATACTAGCAGTCTCAGAGACCTGGCTAAAGCCCCATTCTGGATCAGGAGGTAACTGCCTCTGGATATGCCTTTTACAGAAAGGACAGACCCTCGAGAGAGGGTTGGGGTTCTGGTATATATAAGGAACACAATTACTTCCTCCCTTGTTAGTATGCCTCAAAACATGACCCCGGACATTGAAGCAATCCTTATAATGGATCACTCTAGGTGGGGCTAAGCACTACATAGGCTGCGATATAGCCCCCCACCAAGGCGCCGGTTTTCTTGATGCGCTTGAAGAACCCAGCAGTAGAATCTGCTTCTGAGCTTATCTTAATGGGCGACCTCAACCCAAACTGGGTCCTAGGGAGAAGTCTGCCATCAATGGTATTTAAATGACTCCTCCTCACCCAAGTCATCTCCCTACCGACCAGAATGAACCACGATCAGGAAAGCATACCATAATCGACTGGGTCCTGGCTTCTGCCCCTAGCAATGTAAAAATGGCAGGGACCTTGGCCGATGCCCCAGCGACCACTCGCCGGTATTTGCCATCTGGAAGAACTGTGTGAATAAAGTCCCACCTAGGATTATTACTACTAGGACTCTCTAACTTCCTCCCTGACCAATTCATTGAGTACCTAAATGGGATCGACTGGAGCAATATAAGACACCTTCCTAACCTGGAGGATGCCGTTGAATTTTCCTGACATCCCTCACTAGAATTATTGACCTCTTAGCTCCTATGAAAACCCACAGAGTAAAGGGAAGCTGCTACAAGTGGATATTGCCCTCTAAAAGCTCTGATGTCCACCCGGACAAGGCCTGGAAAAGTACAGGAAATAAATGCTACTAGGACTTGGCCAGTTATAGGGCCCTCAGAAACCAATGTAAAAGGCCATAAAGTTAGCAAAAGATTATATCACCAACCTCCAAAAAACTAACCTAGGCAATCCCAGGTTTTTCTGGTCGCACATTAATGAACTCCTCAAAGGGAGCAAAAAGACTACACCCAGCCCAATCTTGGCTAATGGGCAATTAATCGATGGGGGATCTCTCATTGCTGAGTCCCTTAACAGTTACTTCATGAACCTGGATGCTTACAAGATGGGACCCCCGGACAGGAGGAGTGAGCTGAACGCTCAACAGCCCCTAGACCTTGACTGCCCTTTGTTTCACCTGAGGCTAGTCAGGGAAAAGGAGGTTTTGATTATCCTTAAATCCCTACACTCGAGAGGATCTGGGGGCCCCGACGGGATCCAAACCAGAATACTCAAGGAGGGGGGTCCAGCCTTAGCTAAGCCCATAACCTGGCTGATAAACCGGTCTATCAAGGAGGGGTCTGTACCAAGCTTTGGAAACAGGCCTAGTGATTCCTATACACAAGGGAGGGCCAACTGAGCCCATTGAGAACTACAGGCCCATCTCTTTGCTATGTGCCATTGCAAAAGTACAGGAGAAGCTAGTCTCATCCCAACCCGAGAATACCTAGAAATCCACCAGGCAATCTCACCTCACAGCATGGCTTTAGAGCCAAGCATGGGACGATACTGCGCTAACTAAACTCTCAGCAGAAGTACTGAGCAATAACGACGCAGGGGTCAGCACAGGCGGTCTTTATTGACCTATCTAAAGCATTCGACTTGGTAAACCACAACCTCCTACTACAAAAATAGCGCCACTTGGCCTTGACACCCATTCACTGGGTTGGTTCAAGAGCTATCTCTCTGGACGCACCCAGAGGGTCAAGTGGGAGGATAAAGTCTCCAAGCTAGCTTCACTCAAAGAAGGGGTACCTCAAGGGTCAATCCTCGGCCCCCTTCTCTTTACACTGCTCATAAATGATCTGCATACACACTGCAGGAGCAGTAGCATTATCCAGTATGCAGATGATGCGGTCATTTACAGAGCTTCCCCTAATATACCTGAGTTGAAGACTGCCCTCCAAGAAGACATCCTTCAGATGGAGGACTGGCTCACTCTTAACAAAATGGTTTTAAACACCAACAAAACAAAGGTTATGCTCTTTGGTCCTAGATCCCTGGGATCTGAGAGGTCACATCTTCTACAACTCCAGTCCAGGGGAGGGGCAAAACTTGAGGTGGTCACCTCCACCAAATACCTTGGCCTAACCCTGGACCAAGGCTTCACACTAAAAAAATCACGTAGACCAAATCACCAAAGCCATCCACGGGAAACTTGGAATCCTTTATAGACTAAAGGACCAGATTATCCCGGAAGCTAGGGTAGCCATTGCCGCTAGCGTACTCCTCCCAAAGCTCACATACGCGGCCCCGATTCTCCAGGGCGTGGCCGTGACGGAGTTAGGGAGGCTGCAGACCTTGTACAACAAGATAGTCCGCTTTGCCACTATGTCACATCCGAGGACTCACCACTGCGAGGCCCAATCTAGGCTCAGGTGGCCGTCTCTGGAAGCTCGCCTCTCCTACCCAACCCTCTGCCTTACATTCAAGCTACTGGGTCCCACACCTCCCCCCAGCCTGAATGGTCTCGTCAGGGTGAAACCCAACCCACAGTGCCTGCGCTCATCAGGCCAAACTCTCCTTGTGGTTCCCAAGACTAGGACTAAAGCAGGGTCCAGGTCCTTTGCATACACCGCCCCTTCCACCTGGAATAACCTCCCCTTGGAGGTACGGGAGGCTGTGTCCATCTCCAGCTTCCGGACAAAGCTCAAGGGACACCTGCTCGACAGGAGCACATGTCTTTGTATCAGGACCTGACCATGAACCGCCATCCTGGTAGCTTATTAGACCCTACCTCCCCCTGATGATGGGGTGCACTTATGTCCCTCTTATCCCCCCTTCCAACATGCCCACTAAGAAGTTAACCCTAGGTCTTTAGCTACTGCTTGCCTACCAGAGCACTCTCAACCTAATCACTAACTTGGGATGCAAACGGTCTCATTATGGTGGCCTCTATGTCCTTACTGTCTGTATGTCTTACACTCCTGCCGCCTGTAAAACTTTGTATTCTTACTGATAAATAACCATACAAATACATAACTGTACTGATCTGTTACCTGTAATTTGTTGTTCACCCGGGTCGCCCCTGAAAAAGGGACCTCCGGGGCCCAGTGGGCCTACCCGGTCATCAAAATTCAATAAATAAATAAATAATAAATAGGAGAGATAGTAATGCCCAACTAGGTAATCCCCTCCGGGGCCCATCGGAGCCCATGCTGATTAACCATTTGAGAGGTACACTTAGAGTTTAAAGGTAGGACCTTCGTCTTGGCCTGGCTAATCTTGAGCCCTGAAAATGTAGAGAAATCTGACAAGGTGAACAGTAGGAGAGGGAGGGAGGTGACGATATTGGCTATAGGGAGCAACAGGTCGTCTGCATACAAAACAGTAGGATATGCCCTTGTTCCCACCTGGACCCTGTAAATAAGAGGATTTTGCCTAATAGCAGGCACCAGGGGTTCTACTGCCAATACAAAAAGTAGTGGGGAAAGTGGGCAGCCCTGATGGGTACCCCTACCCAGTATGAATGGGGGAGACATCATCGTATTGGTGAGTATCCATGCAGCTGGGGATGAATATATTGCCCCAATCCAGGCTCGAAATCCTGCCCCCAAACCCATAGTGCAAAGTACTTGTTGGACATAGTCCCACTCCAGGGAATCAAAGGCCTTTTCAAAATCTATTGCAATGGCAGCAGCAAGGGAAGATAATATTTGGGCCTTATGGATTAAATTTACCAGTGATCTAATATGGTCCACTCTAAAGCGGACCTTAACAAAGCCTACTTGGGATGGGTGGATCAAACTGAGAAGGAGAGGATTAAGTCTATTAGCTAGTATCTTAGCTAGCACCTTGCTATCAGCATTCAATAGCGAAATAGGGTGGTAGCTGAACTCTTTAAGAGGGTCTTTACCTTTTTTTGGTAGGATAGTAATAGTCGCCATCTTAAGGGATGAATGGAGAGACCCTGTTTGCAATGACTCAGTAAATACTTGTTGCAATACTGGAGAGATTATGAGATGCAACAGCTGCCACACTTCAATAGGGAAACTGTCCCCTCCTGGGGCCTTTCCCTTTTTAAGGGGGAGGATGGTGTCTGCCACCTGTTGAGATTGGAGCATCTAGGGCATTAGCCTGGGCTTCTGAGATTTTGGGAAGATATAGGGACTCTAGAAATGGGCGGACCTCTGGGGGTCTGGGGCTTTGGAGGATTTATATAATGAGGAGTAAAAATCCATCATTATTTGATTAATACCTTGTGCCGAGATCTGGGTCCTACCCCGCTGCGTCCTCTAAAGCTGCTATATGCCTTGCGGCTTGCTGCTTTTTGAGACAGTATGCCAGCAGCTTACCTCCCTTTCTCCCCTTCCCAATATTTATGCTTGAGTCTAATGATAAAAATCTCTGCCTTTCTAGAGACCAGCTTGTTCACTTGCATCTTCAGAGAGGTGACCTTGTAACCTGCCTCTGACCTAAGGGAAGGGACACGAAGGGCCTTAAAAGCAAGCTCCACTTCTCAGAGTTGTCGTTCAAGCCCCCTCAAATGTTGTTCGCTCCTCTTTCATCGCTGGCTTGCATACCCCATTATAGCCCCTCTTAGAGTAGCTTTTAATGCCTCTCATGTGTTACCCGCAGAGGTACCTGCTATGAGATTATGTTGAAAAAATTCCATTGCTTCCTTTTGAAGTCAAGGGGGAAAGTCTGGGTCATGAAGTAGCAATGAGTCCAGCCTCCAAGCCAGAGACTTAGGGAGAGGGGGGGCCCCATGTAAAGGCAAGATGCACAGGGGCATGATCATAGATAATTAAGGGGTAAATAAGGGTATTAACAGTGTTACTAGTAATAGTAGGAGAGGTAAACCAGAGTCTATTCTACTAAAAGAACTATGTACTGAGGAATGAAAGGTGCAGTCCCACTGGGAGTGGTGAAATATTCTCCAGATGTCCGTAAGGGCTAACTCTTGCTGTAATTGAGCCACTGCCATTACAGCCCTGGAGTGGGGCTCAGTATTGGAAGGGGATCTATCCAGGAAAGGGTCCAGAGTAAGATTAAAATCACCCCCTAATAAAATGGGGGTGTCTTCCGGAGCTATGGATCCCAGCACCTGGGCTAACTTGTAAAAGAAGGAGGGTGAGTCCTCATTCAGAGAGTATACATTACCGGATCAGAGGGCCCTCCCCAGTATCCATGAGTACCACCACCCATCTACCCTAAGGGTCTCACACTTGTCTCTGCAATTTCCATTGTAGTTGCTTGTGAAGCAGAATCACCTCCCCTCTCTTTCTAGAGAAGGCCGAGGCATATATGACCTGACCTACCCACTCCTTCTTCAGTCCCTCAGGATCTCCTCCGGTAAGTTTGGTCTCCTGCAGGAAGGTCGACCCTTGCTCCCAGTCACTTAAGGTGGCCCAAAACTTGCTTCCTCTTGTTTGGGGTGTTAAGCCCTCTGACGTTCCATGTCAGACAAGTAATATCACCTGTTAGTAATAGGGAGCAAATATTTAATTAAGAGATATATCAAGAACAACCAGCAGATAGGGGGCAAGGGCAGCCCAACCAGAAGAGGCAAATTTCTATAGCGCGCCACCAGGTATGGAGAGAGTGGATAAAGCCCATATACCCTGCCCCTACCAGATGACCTTATACTAACAAATAACAAAACATCTGTTTGTGTCTCTTGTGAAACAAACATACATAAACACAAAAGCAAACTGAATATATTGTGCACAGCGTATCATGCAATTTGGGGATATAGAGGCGTCTCTTCAGCCACAGAGCCCTGCTGTAGGTCAGCCCCTATTCCCAGGGTGTTATTAAGTGGTATCCATCCTTCCTTAGCACTACGGTGAGTGGAGGGGGGGAGGTTCCCCCAGAGAGAATTGAGCGACCCAATAAGAAGGTTGGACCACATGGCTCATTGCAACCCCAGAGGGTTGAAAGAGCTGCTCCAGTGCTGTAGTTCAGAAGTTGGGGTAGTTAAAGTGGGACTGCACAATGCCTCTATCGAGGTGGGGGTTTGCAGGAAAGAAAGTGGGAGAGAATTGCTCACTATTTCGGTGAGCTTAGGGTTATTGCTGATGGGTGCCAATGTATTCTCACAACAAAGTTCTTGGTGAGATCAGGCTCATCACACCTATGAAGAGTGTACTGTAAGCCACCCAATGCGGGGGATGGGAGACCTTCCCTTGATAGAAAGCAATAATAAAATAAAAAAAAAACATACCAGAGGGGCCTGTGACATTCACCACTTAGCGCCTCACATAAAACACATCCTGGCTACCCATTCAGCGCAATAGTTTACGCATGCTGACAGATACTTTCATATTATATGACACAGCTTCCCAGTGGACCTCACCCCCCCACAAGTCCACTGAGAGCTTGTTGGTAGGCCTCATTGAACCCCTTCCAGTATAGGAGTGAGGCATTTTCTCTGCCATATGGCAGTGCAAGTCAGGGGTCAAGGTTGGGGTGAAGAGGGGCTCAAAAGTGCCCTTACACAGGTAACACAGAGAAGGGGTAGCAGATGGGTCAGCCAAGGAGATTGTCCACTGACGACCAGTTCAGACACCCCAAACTCACCCCATACCCACAGCTCCCAAGGGGATTAACAGAACAGGAACAGGAAGAAAATAGAAGGATGACTACTTATCTGACCAAGCAGGTGGGTTTTCTCTGATTGATTTCCCTGAAGATGCAGAGCACTCAGGACAGTCCACACAGAAGATGAGATCTCCTCTGGTAGAGGTGGCCTCCCTTGTAGCCTTTGGTGGGCGCTGCCCTCCACTATCTGTAACTCTGTTCTGTGGCTGGTGAGGAGTTGATGATGGGGACAGGTAGCTGGGCTGCAACATAGGAGTAGGCCTGCCTTCCACGGTTGAATCCATGATGCCTGGGTGTTGATCTGGAGAACTGAGGTGTATAGCTTCATATCTATTAGCGGTGTGGTAGGCCTGTAATGGATCTGGAGCTACAGTGTCCATGCTTGGGGTCTCCTCTGTGTCATCATGCCATCTCTCCGAAGGATGCTCCCGGTGGCCGTGTTTCTTTGAGGATTGCATCTTTCAGTGTGCTTTTGGGGGGAGTTCCCAGTGCTGCTCGCTGAGGTCTTGCCAAACTGCAGGCCTGCTCACTGATGGAGAGGAGCGGCAATCCAACCAGTCACTAGCAGTTTTTGCCAAAGGGGCTCCCAGGGTAGTGGTGTTAATTTTTGTGGCCAGTTGCACCGTAAAAAATCCATGAGTGCATCAGGAGATACAAAACTGTTCAGGACCCCATTATGCATAACCTGCATTGTGGCTGGGTAATGCAAGGAGAAGGACAGTCCAATACTGTGCATTTTATGCCTTGCCTCAGAGTAAGCTTGGCGTTTGTCTGACAGATCCTTAGAGAAGTTCTGAAAGATGTGGATCCTATTTGATCTCCACACTGCATGCTGTAACTCACGAGCTCTAGCTAGGACCTTCTCTTTGTCCCTAAAATCAATAAATCAGGCAAAGATAGGTCATGGTCTGTCCTGGGCCAGAGACATGGGGGCTAACATACGGTGTGCACATTCCACCTGGAACGGTATCAGTGGGTCCAACTGCAGCATTTCAGTGATGGCTAATTGAAGAAAACCCTTGGTATCTTTGCCTTCTACACACTCTGGGAAGCCCAGGAAGCAATGATTATTACGGTGACCTCAATTCTCGAGGTCATCCATCTTACTGCGCAACATCTGTATGGTCCGTTGTCGATCTCCTAATTCTGCCCTTAAGTCCTGAACATGTCCCTCCATCGCCGAGACCTGCTGTTCGGTATGCAGCATCCTGGATTCTAAATTTTGAACCACTTAGGTGTTTTGATTAGTTGCCACAGCGTCTTGTGCCATCTGGGCCATAAGTTGGCCGAACATCGCCTCAACTGACGGTTCCTCCCAGGTTTGTGGCAAGCTGCCTTCAGCCATATTTTCAGGCCTATCTAGTCCAGGAGGCTCTTCAGTAAAATAGCAATTTCCACAAAGCAAATGCAGGCTTTTTGTATCAATGAAGCTAAATTAGTGTAGCTTGAGTATTACCCCGTAAGTTACAGTATAATGAGGATATAATACCAGCTGATAGAAAAATAATTTTAAAGGATATTTCCCTCTGGGTTGTGGAGCTGATCTTTAAGCTGCCATCTTATTTAGTGCCCCTCAACATTGCCATTTTGTAACACCTCTTCATGAAAAGTATAGCTGGCATTTCTCACATCCTGCTTGAATTGTGTTTTAGCACCTGTGCCGCAGAATGGCACGTCACTGTGCAAAATCAACTTTCGGGATGGAATAACAAAATCAGAGTGCCAGTGTTCATGAGGGAATTTCACAAAAAGCTCATCTTGAAAATTTGGTTACAAAATTTCCCAAAATGGCCATGTTATGAGATGTGTTTTGCAGTTTCTACACCCACTCGTAACTTTGCCAGTTTTTCAAATTTTCCCTCCTGGTTTTCAACATTACCCTTTTCCATGCCTCCTCATGAACAGTAAACAGCTGTCATTTTTCATATCCTTCACAAAACTTGATTTTGCACCTGTGGCACAGAATGGCACATTTGCTGTAGTAGTAGACCAGGGAGGGGCTGTGGACATGGCCTACCTAGACTTCAGCAAGACATTTGACACAGTCCCACACAAAATATCAATAAACAAATTAGCCAGCCTGGGATTGGGTCCCAGGGTGGTTGCCTGGGTAAAACATTGGCTGGACAACAGGATGCAGAGAGAAATAGTAAAGAGAGTCTACAGTGAAGAAAGGGGGGTTACTAGTGGGATACTGCAGGGTTCAATACTGGGTCTGGTCCTTTTCAATGTCTTTATAAGTGACATTACAAAGGGACTGGAAGGAAAAGTATGTCTCTTTGCAGATGACACATAGATCAGCAACAGGGTTGATACACAAGGTGGGGTTGAAAGGATGAGAAGGGACTTGGCAAGGTTGGAGGAATGGTCAAATGTATGGTAGCTTAGATTCGGTGCAAAAAAGTACAAATTAATGCACCTGGGAAACAAAAACCCAGGGGAAGAGTACACAATTGGGGGGTGAGATACTGACAACAACAAAAATGGAAAGGGACCTGGGGGTAATTATATCAGATGACCTAAAGTTGGGCAAGCAATGTGAGAAGGCAGTAAGGAGGGCTGGGTGATGCTGGGATGCACAGGGAGAGGCATCACCAGTAGAAAACAAGAAATTGTTATCCCTCTGTACAGACAGTTGGTGAGACCCCATCTGGAGTACTGTGTGCAATGGTGGAGACCCCATGTCTGCAAAGACATAGACAGGGTAGAGGCTGTCCAGAGGAGGACAACAAAAATTGTGTAGGGTCTGCACCGGAAGACGTATGAAGAGACAATAAAAGAGCTTAATATGTGTATCCTCGAGTAAAGGAGGGAGAGGGAGGACATGAGAGAAACATTCAAGTACCTCAAGGGAATCAACAAAGTCCAAGATGGTAGCATCTTTCAGAAAAGAGATGTGCAAGAACAAGGGGGCACAATTTGAGGATAGAGTGAGGATGGCTCAGAGGTAATGTGAGGAAGTATTTTTTCATGGAGTGGGTTGTGGATGCATGGAACCACATTCCTGAGGAGGTTGTGGAGTCAAAACAGCTGGGGAATTTCAAGAATGCATGGGACAGACATAAGGCAATTCTAGTGGGGGTAGGAGGAAGTAGGCTGTTGGTTGACTGGGCTCTGCAGCTTATCCATTAGGTAGGGAAATGGACAGACTAGGTGGGCCAAGCAGCCCTTATCTGCTATCAAATTCTATGTTTCTATGTTTCTTTGTTTTGGTGCAAATTCAACTTTCAGGACAGATTAATGAAATGAAAGTGACATTGTCTGTGATGTGGGGTCCCCAAAACGACATGTTGAAAATTGATTGGAAAAAATGCTAAAAATGCCCCAGTTATGTGCATCCATTGAACTGTAGTGCCTGCGACACCTTTTGGCACCCGTATCTCAAAAACGATGTGAGATATAGATTTTGTCGGCTTGTCTTGCATGGAGGGCTCACTGACATGATTACAATGACATTGGCATTTTCTTCATAGCTGTTGTTACTGAGATATGGGCAAATTAGTGTTACAAGTGTTCCTTGCCCTATAGGGCTGCTGTATGGCTCTGTATTTAATGTGTAAGTGGGAGTGCAAAGCCCATGTTCCCACAGATGCATATCACTATGTACAAGTGGGCAGCATGGTGGAAGCACTAGGCCCTTTTACTAGCTATATTACACCTTTTCAAAAAGTAACGAAATTCATTGCAAAAACTTTATTAATGTGTCAGTTAAGGTTGCAGTGACAAACATGAGGAAATGAGATGTTAGGGACGGATGAGCTCCTAACCCCTTCCACCCCCACATCCCCCCATCCTCCACAGACTGACAGACATTGAGGTGTGCCAAGGGGTCATCGGGCCTAACTCTCACCCCATTCTCCTTTACTGTAGAATGTCAACCAGTTTACCCATGGAATGGGGTGAGAGTTGGTCCTGACAACCCCATGGCACACCTCGGCGTCTGTCGGTCTGTGGAGGATGGGGGGTTGGGGGTTAGGAACACAACCCTAACATCTCATTTCCCCACTTTTGTCACTTTAACCTGAACTGATGCTTTAACAAAGTTTTTTGCAAAGTATATATATATATATATATATATATATCTATATATCTATATATCTATATATATACAGTATATATACACATATATATGTGTATATATATATATATATATATATATATATATATATCATGGTAGCACAGTAGTGCTACCATAGTTAGGTTGAGGAGCCATTTACATGTTAAACCTAAAATTTTGCACCTTAATAACTTTGCAACTGTTCAATGGATTTGCTTGAAACTTGGAATACATGATCAAGAACCATACATCTTGGGATCTGCCAACATTTGTACTGTTCAGATACATGGCAATGGAGTTATTAAGCGTGATCTGCACGCGCATTTAAGCTTTTTTGGAATTCTTTGCTCGTCCCTACAGGTCGCACGGTTTAAGTGACTGGTCCAAAATCTTCAGGGAACATGCGGCAGAGGTCCCTGATGTGCCTTTTGAAGATTTTGTGAAAGTTATTCAAAAAACTATTTCCCATAATAAGTCAATGGGAAAAGTTAACAAAAAGTTCGACAGTGTCACAAATGCAGTTTTTACTTTCGCAAGTGGCCCTTTTACTGTCACAAATCCACCATTTTGTTTTCAGTTGGTCATCAGAAAAATGCTTGGCATTTAAATTTGGGACCCTCTATCAACCTAATTATTTTTGTATTCACCTAGTCGGACCCTGAGGATGCTAGGCATGACTTTATTTTGGGGTAAAACACCCAAGAAATATGTTTTTCAAATTTCTGGAAAATGTACTTTTGCAAAGTACTTTCGCATTTGTGACACTGTCGCATGAATTTGTGAAAGCTTTCTCAAAGTTCGACAGTACTTTTCCAGGCTGTGGGAAAATGACAGCAATTCTTTGCCACCCTGCTGCAAAAGAACAGTTTGGTCTTTTGGGCTGAAATTTGGCAGAAATGCAGCCAACATCCCACAGATGTGCCTTTCAGTATTTCCGTGAAAAAATATTACAGGGTGGAAAAGTTACAGCACTCCAAAGTTTATGCTTTTTCCCATAGGATAACATTACGGCGTCTGCCACATTACAGGAATCCTTTGCCGCTCTGCTGCAAAATAACAGTTTGGTCTTTTGGGCTGAAATTTGGAGGGAAGAAAGCCAACATCCCACAGATGTGCCTTTTAGTGGTTTGGTGAAAAAATATTACAGGGAGCCAAAGTTATGGCACTCCGAACTTCTTTTTTTCCCCATAGGATAACATTACCGCGTTCGCCGCTCCTTTCAGGGCCTGTATCGTGGAAACGGTGCGAGATACAGACTTTTCGTCAGAAAAATGCTTAGCCCCCTAATGAGGTCAGAGTACAAAACTAACCAGGAAAGTAATAAATCATATGACTTTTAAATTTTTTTTCTATGTCGTACGGTTCCTGAGATATAAGCAATTGAGTATTCCAACTCCTCATTTTCTGTTCTGAGACCCATTATTATGCATAAATTCTTTGAACTCACTGTCTTTCTGTATGCAGCTTTTGGGGAAAACCAGGTTCTGTGCTTACATTACTGTTACCCTTACCGCTTCTGCTTGCGGTTCCTTACCCGTTTCACTGAGTGTTCCCATCTACGGCACCATGTGTGTTACGTTTGCGTTTTCATTTGCGCTTGTGTTTGCATTATTTTAACCATTTGTGTCTACAGTACTGTTTATCTTTCTGTTTCACTTTGCATCACCATGCGCATTACCATTTGCATTTGCGGGCACCGTGTTACTATGTGACAAGACATCACATGGCGGCCCCGCGCTCCCGCCGCCGCATTATTTTCACTATTTCTCATTATCATTCTCAAAAAGAAGGGAAATTAGAGGCAAAAAACTCCATTTAATGCATTAGTTAGGTTTGTTCCACAGCGACAAAAGTGAGGAAGTTCGGTGTTCAGGTTGAAAGCCCTCCTTGGACCCCCCCAGCCACACCCCCAACCAGCATCGGGGTGCGCGTTAGGGTTGTTGGTCCTAACTCTCACCCCATTCTCCTATTCCTCTGCTTCTTCACACATCTGATGGGGTGAGAGTTAGGGACGGCAACCCCAGTGCACATCCTGATGCCAGTGGGGGGGTGTGGGTGGTCCAAGGGTGGCTTTCAACCCTAACACCAAATTTCCTCGCTTTTGTTGCTGTGGAACAACCTCTAACTAATGCATTAAACAGAGTTTTTGCCATATATATATATATATATATATATATATATATATATATATACTACTGTATAAATATATATTATGGTAGCACAGTAGTACTACCATAGTTAGGGTTGAGTAGCACTTTTAAAGTTCAAGGGTCAAATTCTTCACCTTAATAACTTTGACACCATTCAATGGATTTAAATTTGGCAAGCACAATTGGGCATGATAGATCTTAGGAGCTGCCAAGTTTCATACTGGTCAGATATACGGCTGTGGAGTTATTAAGTGACAACCAATTGCGCAATTACTCTTTTTTGTGATTTCTTTGCTCTCTCCTACAGGTCGCATGGTTTGCACGACCAGTTCGAAAACTTCAGGGAACATGCAGCCAGGGTCCCTGATGTGCCTTTTGAAGATTTTGTGAAAAAATATTGAACAGTTCAAAAGTTATTCAAACAACAAGTTCCCATTATAAGTCAAAGGGAAAAGTTAACAAAAAGTTTGAAAGTGTCGCAAATGCAGTTTTTACTTTTGCAAATGGCCCTTTTACTTTTCCAAATCCTTCATTTTTTTTCAGTTGGTGATCAGAAAAATGTTTGCCATTTAAATGTGGGACCCTCAAGCAACCTAATTCTTTTTGTATTCACCTAGTCGGAGCCTGAGGATGCTATCCATGTCTTTATTTTGGGGTAAAACACCCTGGAAATATGTATTTCAAATTTCAGGAAAAAGTACTTTTGCAAAGTACTTTCGAACCTGGGACACATTCGAATGAATTTGCGAAAGCTTTCATAAAATTCGACAGTACTTTTCCAGACTATGGCCAAAATGACAGGAGTTCTTTGTCACCGTGCTGCAAAAGAACCATTTGGTCTTTTGGACTGAAATTTGGAGGGAAGGTAGCCAACATCTCCATATGTGCCTTTCACTGGTTTGGTGAAAAAATATTGCATGTCTGCAAAGATACGGTACTACAAAGTTGGCATTTTTTTCCATAGACTAACATGGTAGCATACACAGCGCCTTTTGGGGCTCGTATCTCGAAAATGGTGCGAGATACAGATTTTTTGTCTCAAGTTCTATAGCTATGTGGGCTATTTAATACAAAACAGTAGCCAGAAAAATAATGATTTCTGTGAAATTTAATTTTTTTTTCTACGGCGTGCGGTTGCTGAGATATTACCAATGAAGTACTTCCAGTGCTCGTTTTATGCTTCGATCCCCATTACAATGCATACATTCTTTGTACACACTGTGTTTTTGTATGCACCTGTTTGGAAAACACAGGGTATGCGCTTACGTTACTCTTATAGTTACTGTTTCCACTTGCTTTTATATTCCCCTTTGCATTACCATTCCCGTCTATGCAGCCATGTGCATTACCCTTTGTGTTCTCATTCATGCTTGAGTTACCATGTGCACCACTGTTTGTGCTTCTGTTTGCGTTGCTGTTCCTGTTACTGTGTTAGGGCCCCATGCTCCCACTGCCACATTACATTCATTATTTCTCATCATCATTCTCAAAAAAGAAGGGACATTAGGCAAAAACTCTGTTTAATGCATTAGTTAGGTTGTTCACAGCAACAAAGTGAGAGAAGTCAGTGTTAGGGTTAAAAGCCCCCTTGGACCTCCAAGCCCACACCCCAACTGGCATCAGGGTGCACATTGGGGTTGTTGGTCCTAACTCTCACCCTATTCTCTTTATACCTCTGCTTCTTCACACATGTGATGGGGTGAGAGTTAGCGGCGGTGACCCTAACACGCACTCCTGATGCCGTTGGGGTGTGGGGTAGGGGTCCAAGGGGCTTTCAACCCTAACACTGAATTTCCTCACTTTGTCGCTGTGGAACAACCTTAACTAATGCATTAAACTGAGTTTTTTGCCTCTATATATATATATATATATATATATATATATACAGTATGTGTCTGTATATATATATATTCACGAAAAAACTTTGTTTAATGCATCAATTAGGATTAAAGCTACAAAAGTGGGAAATGACATGTTATGGTTGAGCCCATAACCCACCCTCCCACCCACCCCAATCCTCCACAGGCTGACAGACGCTGGGGTGCCATGGGGTTCTGAGGCCCAACTCTCATCCCATTCCATGTGTAAACAGGCTGACATGCTACAGTAAAGGAGAATGGGGTGAGAGTTAGGCCTCATGACCCCATGGCACACCCCAGCATCTGTCGGTCTGGGAAGGATGAGGGGGTGGGTGGGATAGGGGCTCAACCCAAATGTATCATTTCCCCTCTTTTGTAACTTTAACCATAAATAATGCATTAAACAAAGTTTTTTGCCATGAATTTCCTTACTTTTTGAAAAAGTGTAATATAAGTAGTAAGTAGCATGTGTTGGTCCCACCAAGCTGCCCATTTCTGCATAACGATATGCATCTGTAGGAGCATGGGCCCTCTGGGCCCTGCACTCCCTCTTACACATAGCTACAGAGCCATGCAGCAGCCCTATAGAGCAAGGAACACTTGTAACACTAATGTGCCCATATCTCGTTAACTGTAGCTGCTGGGGAAAAAATTCAAGTGTCATTGTAATCATGACAGTGAGTGCTGCACAAAGAAATAATGATCTAACTTGTATCTTGCATCTCTTATGAGATATGGCTACCGAAAAGTGCTTGAACTCTACTCCTGGAACCCTTGTGACTAAATTTTTGCCAATATCTCTGTAACCTTGGCATGTAGGAAAAACAATTCACTGCTGGTGTAATGTATGATTTCTATACTTGAAGGTGAACTAAGCTGCAGATAGTGAAAAATCCATATCTCTCTTCATTTTCAAGATACGGGTGCCAAAAGGCATCATGGGCATTGCAATGTTATCCTATGGGAAATGTCTAAATTTTGGAATGTCATAACTATGTAACCAATGCAATTGTTTACATGTGACCAGCATACATCACATCTGTGGGACACCCCCTTTAAGCCCTGCAAATTTCAAGCCAAAAGTCCTTATCATTTCTTTGTAGTGAACTGGCAAATTTTTACACATCCTTGTTCAAGAGCTGTCAAAATCCCTGTTCGTGAGCTGAATCCCCATTCGCGAGATATAGCCATCTGATCCTCCTCTCATGAATGGGGATTTTGCTACTTCACAAATGGGGATTTCTGTTCATGAGACATGGCCATCTGGTCACATTCTCATGAACGGGAATTTCGAATCCCCATTCATGAGTCAAATCCCCATTCGTGAACTTTCAGAATCCCCGTTCATGAGAATGTGACCAGATAGCCCTGTCTCGCGAACAGGCAGCCCAGTTAATGAGCTAACAAAATCCCCGTTTGCGAGCCAATCCACATTTGTGAGATATAGTCATCTGGTCTTCCTCTCATGAATGGGGATTTTGCTAGCTCACAAATGGGGATCGGCTCATGAACGGGGATTTGGTAGTCTCACGAATGAGTACTGGAAGCGAGTCACGAAAGGGTATTTTCAAATATAAAGAAAGGCATTTTTTTTAATTATCTGATAGAAGTCAAACACACAGTTTTGTAGAGGGCATCACCCTGAACAAACCCCATGCATTTGTTTTTTTCAAAATGCATCTGTGGGGCAAGTTACAACATTTATTACAACATTTTATTTTGGGCTAATAGTGAAAACAAGATGGCAGCTCACAAATGGGAATTTTTTTTCTCATGAACGGGGATCCCCATTCATGAGAAAAAAATCCCCATCCATGAGCCCAATTCCTTGTTCGCAGCTGTGCATCTAACCAAAGACTGAACTGAGCATGCTCAGAACCTGAATTTTCAAAATTAAATAGCTTTGGATCAGAATAATATTTTTTCACTAAACCAATGCTGATCTGTTCCTTAGTGTAAGCTCTTTCTACCCTGAACATTTCAGGCTAAAATTCTAAATGGTGTGGGTGTGGGGCAATGAGGAAAATTCAGGAAAAATTGACAAAAAAAAAGCAAAAAACACACTTTTTTCCATATGCGCTGTGTAAATTCACTCATCCAATCAAAATAAAATGTGGCAAGTCAAGAGAGCTATCCCACAGGACAGAACATACCAAATTTCATGCACAACCATTGAACAGTTGCAAAGTTATTAAGGTGCAAAATTTGGGGGTTGACATTAAACTGCTCACTCAACCCTAACTATAGAGGCACGACCGCACCTCTATTATATATACACTGTGTGCCTATATATATATATATATATATATATATAAATATATCATAGCAGCACAGTCGTGCCCCTATAGTAAGGGTTATGAAGGCACATTAATGTTAAACTTGAAATTTTGCACGTTAATAACTTTGGACCTATTCAATGGATTTGCATGAAATTTGGCATGTGCGGTGGGACATGGTAGATCTCTTGATATGTCAAATTACATTTCAGTCAGACTTATTTTTTTTGTGCAGTGAATCACTGTAAAATGCACTTTTCACCAGTTTTGATGGCAGTTTTTTAATTTTGTCTGTGGCACTACACAGCCACCATGTGATGCGCTGGTCTGAAACTTGGCACACAGAAAGAGCTTGGGTCAAGCAACATGCCACTTTTTGTTTGGTGAAAAAATATTTGTCCATTCAAAAGTTATTAAACTTTTTAACTTCCATTATAAGTCTATAGAAAAATGTATATGGTTGTTTTGTGAAAGAAGAATCTGGTTTTGGCCATTTGGTCACTCCTCACTATCAAAGAATTTGCAGGCTCATGATCAAAGATTCTTTGATCACAAGAAATGTATTGATTGTGATGGCCGCCATCTTGTTTTCAGTTTGAGGTTGGAAAAAAAACAAATATCTCAGCCAAGGGGTGACTTCTGAAGTAAAACTTGGATGGGTTTTGCTCAGGGGGCTTCTCTCTATCGAGCCATGCCTGTGGTTTAATGTAGTTGTGTCAAAAAATGGAGTTTTAAACTTTTAAATTCTTTGATCATGGTTTGCTATCGATCTTTAATCATGAGCCTGCAAATTCTTTGATCGCGAGATTCTTTGATCGCGATCTTCGTTTGTGAGGGAGGGGCAAGATGGCCAGATTTTTGGGTTGGAAAAAAACAAATATCTCAGCCCAGGGGTGACTTGTGAAGTAAAACTAGGATGGAGTTTGCTCAGGGGGCTTCCTTCTATCGAGCCATGTCTGTGGTTTAATGTAGTTGTGTCAAAAAATGGAGTTTTAATGTATTTATATTCTTTGATCATGAGCCTGCAAAGTCTTTGGTTGTGAGATTTCTTTGACCGCGAGCTTCATTTGTGAGGGTGGGATGAGATGGCCAGATTTTTGCTGGACCAGATGTCTCTGGGAGGGACCAGATAGCCCAAGTTTCATGACCAGATGTCACCTCATGATCAAAGATGATCTTTGATCATGAGGTCATGGCCGATTCTGCGATCAAAGAATTTTTAAATGTGCAAAAACTTTAAAATTAAATATCTTGGAAGTGGCTTGGTCTTTTAACTTGAAATTTGGGGGGTGTAGAGGCGATGTCCTGTAGATGTGAATCATTGTGGTTAGGTATCAGAAAATGTATTTACTGTGGAGATAGTGCATGATGCAGTTTACATTTTTCAGATAGTGTTCTGCATTGTGGCAGTGGCTTGACATTTAAAGGGTAGCTAGCCTTACTGTCAAGGAGGTCATTTTCAGTGGTTAGGTGTGTACAATGTAAACAGGTGCAGGATTATGATACTCCAGCGAATGAAAATGTGGTCCATTTTAAGTTGGTGGGAGCATGGGGCCCAATCTACTTCTTCATTTTGACTAAATTTCAGGTCTAGAGAGTTCAATTTAACAATCCACTTAGCGTCCTTTAATAAAATTGCTTTTTACCAATCTCCAACCCTTTTGAGTCTTGAAACTCTTTCAATGCTCCAAAGCCATAGTTGAGCTTTGGTATAGTATGATACTTCTGTTTAAAATGATGAGCTACTGGGGAGGAAACATCCCCTACAACTTATACAACTTTTGTGTTCTGAAACTCATTTGGAAAGTGCTCTAGTTATCATATAAAAAATGGATAATATTAAGAAGATAGACCTCCTATTTAAAAGGTAGTACAACCAAGACTTTATAGCACAGTTTGGAAAAGTTTTGCTTTTTGTTTTAATTATGAGATAAGTGTACTTTAGGAAGAAAAGTGGGAAAATGAGAAATTAAGTGTACAAAGTGATATATATATATATGGGATACATGATGGGCATGAGTGTGATATGGCAAATATTGTCACTCCTGCAGAGTGAGATATCCAAGCTCACGATGCAGGAGTGACAATATTTGCCATAGCACACGATCTGCCCATCATATATTCGATATATACAATAGGGCCAAGAGTTTCAGAAGTTTTGTTATGCTGTCTTGTGTTCTGTTCCTGTTAATGTGTTTGCTCATTCTGTGTGTGAACTTTTCTAAATGGGCTGGCAGTGCTATAAACTCTGAGAGACACATGAGTGTGTTTTGCAATGCCAAATGAGTTAGTTTTAGATAGGAATGAGAAACATACTTTTGCGAAGCTGTATTGTTTAGCAGTCTGGCTGCAGTGAAGTTAAAAACATCACAGTAATTGTAATGAACTGAGAGGCAGAGTGTCAGAACAGCTGATATTGTTTTCAGTGGTAATTAAGTTAGCTGCAGGCAGAGTGCAGAGTGTTCTGTGAAATTGTACTCTTTAGGATTCTGGCTGCAGTGAAGTTGAAATTGTCACAGTAATTGTAATGGGTGAGAATCAGAGTTTGAGGAACAAGTGAGAGTGTGTTTCAGTGGTAGTTGAGTTAGCTGCAGGCAGTAGTTTAGACTGTTCTGTGAAGCTGTGCTGTTTGGAATTCTGGCTGCATCAAGTTGAGAGCATCACAGTAATGAGCTGGAAGTTGGGGGATAGGTGTGTTTTGTAATGCTTACTGAGTTAGCTGTAGGCAGCAGTGAGACCTCTCAGGTAGTTCTGCATTTGTGTCTATGGTAACAGCACAGGTGTTTCTTTCATGCTGAGGGGAAAGCTGCCTAGGGTGATGATATCAGTGACCTGTTGTGACCTGTGTGTGCAAATGTCTCATATCATCACAGTAGAGCAGAGGGTAAAAATATCACACTGCAGTTGATGATACACTGTTTTATCTCACTCATTTACCACTCACCCTATTGTTATATATATATATATATATATATATATATATATATATATATATATATATATATATATATATATATAAATAGATTCCTGTCATTAGTGGTATTGTTTAATGATTACATTGTTTTATTTTTTTTAATTTTTTGTATTACTAAGAGACAGATAAATGACAGAAGGGTAAATGTTTATTCTTTACATCAGTCATCCAGAAGTATTTAATGAGCATTGTGCAAAAAAAAAAGGTATTGATATGACTATCATAAGATCAATATTTATCCATGTATATCTATAGATGTCATTTCTTAAGATAATAATTTAGGACTAACATTTCTATAGTACATATATGAACGTTATTGTACATACTGTACATTAACAACACAGGTGTAACTAGATTTTTCCTGATGAAGTTGTGGGATTGCACAGTGAAACATTTAAGTACTTTTTTGATCTTATGAAATAATAAAAAGAGTTTGAAATACATTATAACAATGATGAACAGTGTTTATATCAATACTACACTACATATCCTATTTAACAGCTCATTGGAACCAGGAGTGGCCCCAGAGGAATGAAGAAAGGCAGATGTAGCTCTATTTCACAAAAGTGGTAGCAGGGAAGAGTTTGACATTTATAGGCCAGTCAGTCTAACTTTGGTGGAGGGAAAGTTAATGGAATCACTGCTAGAAGAAAGGATTGTGGAACATTTTGCATTCAATGGGTTAAAAGACCCAAGGCAGCATGGATTCTTGGGGGGGGGGGGGTTATGTCAAACAAATCTGATAGATTTATTTGACTGGGTGACTAAGGAACTAGATTAGGGTAGAGTTGTGGACATAGCCTACTTAGATTTTAGAAAGACATTCAATACCATTCCACATAGGAGAGTAATAAGCAAGCTGGGTAGCTTAGAAGTGGGCCCAAATGTGGTAAAATTGGTTACCGGATAGATGACAGAGGGTGGTTGTAAACAGAGTTTGCCGCAGGAAGGGAGGGTGATTAGTAGGGTGTCTCAGGGATCAGTGCTGGGACCAGTCCTCTTTAATGACTTTATAAGTCATATTGCAGAGGAGCTGAAATGGAAGGTCTTCCTTTTTAAGCTTTTTTATTAAACAGAAAATCTTTAAATCACTTGTTACTCATACGATAGGGGTAAATGCAAGTTTCAAAAGTACAGTGCAATAATTGAAGTTATGTACAAAGCCAATGGGCTAGTCCTTTTTACCAAATAACAAGAAAAAGAGTGGTCTCACCAGTTTGCAGATCTCCAGTGGGTGGCTCAGCAAGCAGCACTCTAGATTCTTCACACCTATTTGTCCTTTCTGCCATGCTTCCTAAAGGTGGAAATAATAGTTCTGGGGATTGGTGTAAGGTCAGAACAGCATGGCCTGAAGTGTACAGTCTAAACTGTGCTGTCAGGACTGCACAATGCCTGAATAGCAACATGGGCAGAATAGCGTATTTCAACTACAGCTAACCTTGTAGCTATTCAGGCAATGTAAAGATGCACAAGTAACAGAAAAGTGCGGTTGCTGGCCGAAGTGCTCCCATGATGGAGAGGGTTAAGGCCGCATCAGCTTGGCCAGCACAGAACGGCAGAACAGGGTTCTGTTCCTGGCCTCCTGATACAGCACAGTTTCTCTTTTCCCCCAGCCAGAAGTGTAATTTTTTTTTTAACTAACAACTGCAACAGTAATTCCACCACCCACCAAGTGTCTCCTTTTCCCCAATATCTGCCCCCCTCAAAGTTGGATATTTAATTTAGGGAGGTGCGGGGGAAGGAGCCCCCTCAAAACAAAAGTGCACAATCTAGTTGGTAGCAATGGCATTGGTCATTGATATGGTGTGCGACAGCTACCATTGACGTTGTTTTGCTCAACAGTGTTATGTCCTGCCACTGTTGTTGACAGCAATGTTTGTACTATTCTGTCCTTGCTGGTGTGGTTGTTACTGACACTCTTCTAACCTAGTGCCCTGGGGATCTGGCTTAGGGCAGAGACATCCAAACTAGTCTGTGGTTTCCTCACTGTACCTTATGCATGCTCTATCCAAATCATGGATCAAAGCAAAATATTTCATGGGATCAGTTCCTCATAAGCACTGCTATCACAAATCCCCTTTGCAAATCCCTGAGTTTCCTGCAATGCCAAAGTGGAGCTGTAGGTATTCAGGTCATGCTTCTGGTAGATCTTCTACAGTATGGCCCTATACATCCATTCCTTCCTCTTCAGCTCTATGACATCCCAGACCCACTCTGGCAGGTATGGATATTTGTACTGAAGGTAGTCCTACTTCACTTGTCTCTGGAGTATTCTTTCTGACTGGGATCATTCTAGTATCCTCTGTACAGTTGTCCAGGGTGCTTTCCCAGGAGGCAGCCACCCCGATATTGTCATTTTGGCCTCCCCCTCCTCCTCTCTTCTATGGGTTCCAGCCTGAGGTCTAGTTTTGGGGGGCACATCTGCTGGAGGGTCCCCAGGCAGTGAAAAGACCTCTGAGCAGCAGTCCAGTTATAGCATTATTCCAAAAATCCTTGGTGACTGGACAGGTCATTGAGGCCTGGAAGCAGGCTATAATGAAACCTATACATAAGAGGGGATCTAACCAGGAGGTGGCCAATTATAGACTGATCAGCTTGACCTCAGTCCTCGGGAAGATTCTCAAGGGCATAATAAATGATTTGATTATGAATATGGTCATCTCTGATGGGGTTATTAATGAGACTCAGCATGGTTTTACAAAGGGACGATCATGCCAGACTAATTTATTGGAGTTCTATGGGACGGTCAGTGAAGTACTTGACGAAGGTGGTCCTGTCTATGTCATATTCTTGGACTTCACTAAGGCTTTTGACAAAGTTCCCCATGACCAGCTGATTAAAACCCTCTCTGAGATAGGGGTTCAGCTAAAATTGATGCATAGGATTGGGGCCTGGCTGTCTGAGAGAAAACAAAGGGTTAGTGTGTTGGAAGAACTATCAAATTGGACCATGTTTGTTTAATTTATATATCTTGACTATGAAATCAAAAACTGATATCTGGCTCTCATAATTTGCAGATAATACACGTGTAGGTTTTCCGGTACATAGCAAATCTGAGGCCTTCAAAATTTAGGAAGCACTGAGTGAATTAGAGTCCTGGGCCTGGGAAAATGGGGCTACATTCAATGTAGATAAGTGCACAGTAATACACATGGGTAGGAATAATCTTGAAGTGGAGTACACCCTGGCAGGGCAGGTGTTAAGGGTGGTGTTGGAAGAGCAAGATTTAGGAGTTAGAATTAGTAATAACCTTAAATTTAATTTACATTGTAATCAGGTGGTTAAAAAAGCAGGGGGTATTCTGAGTTGTATTTTTAGGCATGTTAAGAGTAGAAACAGAGAGGTCCTGCTCCCCCTTTATACTTCCCTGGTGTGGCCACATATGGAGTATTGTGTGCAGTTTTTGGGCTGCAGGGAACAAGGTTGATATAAATACAATTGAAAGGATACAGAGAAGGGCAGCAAGAAAAATAAAGGATGTCCAGGGCTTGAAATATGAAGATAGGTTAAAAAAATGAGATATTTTTTCCTTGGAGTATTGTAGATTAAGAGGAGACATGTACCTGGTATATCGGGCTTTGTCGGATTATCAACTGTGGGAATTATTGGGGCTTGATCTTAGAGATCAGATTTATAACACAAGATCCCACCCGCTACAGCTAAAATGTGATAGATTTAATAAGCTAAATAGAAAGTGTTGGCTTTCATTAAGGGTGGTGAAACTATTGAATGAACTACCTACTGATGTGGTAGGTTGCCAAACAATGCTAGCTTTTAAACACTCCCTTGACTCTTACCTACTTAGCAAAAATTTAACGGGGTATTAGCCGATGGCATGGCGAGCCAAATGGACTTCGGTCTTCCAAGTACTCAGATCTACCTATGAAACCTATGAAATCTTTGGAGGATCCCTCCTCCCATACTGTTTCCAGTTCTATGATGTGTTTAACCTCTTCATGCACTGGTTCCTGGCAGCTTGCTGAATTAAGCTGTTTCACCACAGGTGAAGGGCTTGGCAGGATACTGGCTGGATGGGCTGCAGACATACCACTGGAGGGGGCAGACTGGTGGGTGGTAGGGGTTTCAGGCTGCAGAGACTATTCCAGCTTACCCTCAGATGACTGACTGCTAAAGTCCTTATGGGTGAACAGTCTGGGAGATGGAACCACCCTGAGGACAGGGGAAATACTCCCATAACCAACAAATGGTTTCTTTTCCAGTGCCACACTAGCTTGCAGGTTAGGCTCAATCTTTTCAACTGATGCAGTACTCTCCACTTCTGACCCTTGAAGTGCAGGCCCCAGGAACCTCTCCCATCCTTTTGCAAAGGCCTCCTCTGATAAAACAGTATGAGAAGATGGGGTCTCCACCTCTGGAGACCAAGGGGAGGTAACAGGCCATGGGCTCACCATTCCACATCATGGCACCATGCACACACTGGGATGGGCTCCACCTCTAGTCCCCTATATTTGCATAATGTGCACTCTTGAGAGGGAACTTATTTTTCTACAGTCTCACACAGTCACTTAAACAGCTTCATGGGCACCTTAATGTCCATTTCAGAAGGGTTCTCCGCAATGTTGGGAGTGGGCCTTAACATGTTCACCCCTAAAACAACGGTAAAGAGAAAAATGATCACTTTCCATTCCCAACTCACCTACTCTACTTTTCCTTCCCTCACTCATAGTACAGTATACCCTATAAGATCTCGGAGCAACAAAAATCAATTAAGCTTAACCTTGCACTAAGCCGCCTCACTTCCAACCAGCAGAATGAGTAAAAGTACTCACTAGAGACAGTCCAGTGGAAGTCCAGGTGCACAGACACAGATTACCTGAGTGGACACAATGACAACAGGAGGAACACTTTATTTTTAACAACAGAAAATAAGAAATCTTGAACTGGGAACAGATGCTCTCTCAACGGACACATAGCTCCTGTGAATAGGCACACCCCAGTAAAAAGGTGAGCAGTCTTCAGACATGCCCTCTTCTGGTGTGATGGCCCAATCACCCACATGGGTTACAGCTGAACTTCCACCTTTTGCATAGTCCTCATATTTTCAAAACTCAGGTCCCCTTCTGCACATCCAACAAGATGTGAAATTCTCAACTCTCCAATGCCATTTTTGCATTCAAACTTTCAACAACAACAGTCCAAAACAGTTCATATCTTCACCCAGCCACCACTGTGGGGTTATTTGATTACATAGTGCACCTCAAATCATTGAGAAGTCTCCACGTGTGTCCCCCCCTCCGGTGTCTTGGGGTATGCAGGTGGAATGTCAGTGGGGAGGGGAAACACAACAAAACCTTTAAAACTGACTTACATTTTTTCTTTCTTCAGGACTGGGGCACAGGCTTTCTCCATGGGCTCTGGGCTTGGAGTCAAACTGGGTTAGAGTCACAGCATAAGAAGGCAGGAATTAATGGTCCAAAAATATTTGAAAACAGCAAAGGATCCTTTAGTAATAACTTTATTACTCCATGGAGTACTTTTCAACTAATGATGCAATATCCCATGGGAAACAGTTAGGGCAATGGACCGGGAGGTCCACTATGTTAATATCCATGCATTGTCCATGAGTCCGTACATTTCATTGTCCATATTCCACACTCTTGGCCTTCTAACTACCCATAATAATAGGGTAGCATGCAGTGACCATTTCTAAGCATTTGAACAGGACACTCCAAGCAGCATTGACTCTCCTATTACAGGTCCAGTCCTGACTTCCCACAGCTGGCTATATTCAATCCAGCAGGATTCCACTGTGTTTCAGTTCTGCTGCCATCACATTACAGAATTGCAGTCTCAAATCTCAAGTTGACCACCATTTCCTATGGTCACTTGAGAGCAAAATGCTCCTTTCCATTTGGGAGGCAAATATACTCAGGGACTCAACCTGCCCAACACTCCCAAATGCCTTCAGCTGAATCATGTTCTAGGCCTCCAGTCCCCCAGATGCTTAATAGCTAGTGCTGGTTTCCACTGTGGATGTGAAGTCCCTGCCTTCTCTCCTCCAATTTTATTCCCATGTTGGCTAGAGGCAGACAAGCTCCCCCTCCTTCCAAATGGTCAGCACCCCCCCAAAGAGGTCTCATAAACAATTGCTTCAACTACATTCTCGATCGGTCTCCTTCAAGCTTCCATACAGAGAAAACAGACTGACCCTCAGAAGTGGGCAATAGGCCCTGCTCTTGCCTTCAGACTGGTTCCTTCAGTCCGCACTCCTTTACATGGGCAAAACGAGTCCCACATCCAGGGATGCCCCCAACCAATGGCAGATCAACTCTCCCAGAAGATGGGCCCTTAAAAGGGACACAAGCTTCCAAATAACCCACTACAGGTTCGCTTCCTACTGGGGATTACACCCATTTAGCTCACACCTCAGAAAGGAGGGTCCCTTTTAGATACGTACTGTATTTCAGGTTCTTATATTGTTAAAAATGCTATATAATTTCATAACATTGGCAGTATATTCTCACATGAAAAAGAAACACTGCTCCTTAGTAGGTAATATTAGTGAAACTATTAGAACTGCATCTGATGAATGTAGGATTGAACATAACAGAGAAATACATTTTCTTCAATGGCTTTTTTTATCTCACATTTTTAAAAATAATCAGGTTACTACTGTGACTTTTTTATGCAAGATAAAATCAATCAATCAATCAAGTTTTTATTTAAGCAGGAGATCACCATTGAGGCAAGCTCATTTTCCAGACAGACCTGGGCAGCATAGTAGAGATTACATAACAAATACATTTGAACAAAATGCAAAACAAGGTTGAACTAATACAAAATACAACAAGCAATGTACAATGTTGAGGCATAAAGTAAGCATTAATAATGTAACTGTAATAGTTATTAAAAAAAAAACTATTTAAAATTGAAGTTTTTACACAAAAGACCTTAGCTATTGACATTCTTAGGAAGGTTGCAGGTTGTAGTCTGGAGATGGATGAAGTAGGGGGAATTGCTTGATGAAGTACTTTATATAATTCTACCAACTTCTCTTCACTGGGGGCACACTCTGGGTATATTTTGCCTGGGAAAAGCTTACCTCCATTCAATGAAACTTTGCATAGTGGCATTTTGCTGGCAAAAGTGCTGGTGAAGTGCCTTTACACATAGGTTTTACTGGGTGAAGAAGCACATTACTAGTAAAAATTACACAAAGTGTATACTGTGTTTTAAAAAGCCCTTTTTAAAGATGTACCCATTGTCCCATCCATTGTGCAACCATCTGCTTCATGTTACACACCTGCCAGACATGTAAATTTAGTTCCACCCATCCTGCCACCCAATAGCACCTCCCCCCATCCAAACACAGCCCTGGCAAAGTTACTTAAAATTAAAGTGTGTGCTGCCTCACCACAATATCCCTTCCCCCACCCATAACAAATCAAGTAACCACCCACTCTCTCCAACCTGTCATCCTCCTATACTCCCTAATTCAGGTGAAACCCCCATCCCTACCCCCTGTATCACCCAACTTCCTCCTATGCAAGCCCCCAAAGTTAAAGGATACAGTGGCAACTTGAAATACAAACTCTGGTCAGAGCCAATACAGCTGTAAAATAATTCTACTGATGGTGTTGAGAGGTGTGTAGAGAAGAGGCAGTAGAGGAAGGATGGATGAATCATTTAAGGGTTGTTGTGGTTTACTTGAAATAATATTGCATCTTGTGTAGATCCTTATAATATGACCCTAAGTTCATGGAAATGTCCTGTAATTATAAATGTCCAGATTTCAAAGCAGGGTAATAAATTCATGCAAATGTCCATAATAATACACTGCAGAAGTGATTGAGAGATCAATGTAGCTAAAGCATGTATGAAGTAATGTTTCTATTTGGTGGGGAACATCAGTAATGGCACCCCATGGTTTATGATTTAAGCACTACCATTATTAATACATAATTATTTTAAACTATAATTTCAATTAAGTGCAGTGCAGTGATAGAGGGGAGAAAACAAAGACAGTGAATGCAGGGGAAGACAGAGGGATATAAGCATACTGACAGTAAAACATATTGACATTATTTACATGCTATCATGGACATTTGCACACATTTTGCATCCTGCTGTACATTTTGATCATTCTTTATAGTTGCTGAATATTTGCATACATTTAGGACATGCAAGATATCATTATGGACATTTTCATGAATTTAGGATCCTGATTTGAAATCTGGATATTTAAAATTGTGATACATTTGAATATCTTTACAGTTCTATTTTGAACATGAGTGTATTCTTGGGCTTTCTAAATGGATATTACTTTTTGGGACACTAATTTATCAACATTTTAACCCTTGCTGTGCAGTGGACTGATATATCAGTCCAGAATTCCTATACGTTCTAATTCTGTTGGCAGCCTAAGTGTTAATGTGGGTTCTTTTTTTACTCCTTGTTGCTACTTATGTCATTTTGCTATCCTGCTTATTTACCTGTCCTGATATGTATCTGTGTATCCTGCATCTTACAGAGACCCTTTGAATAGGATCCTAAATATGTGAACATGTCCTGCAATTATAAATGTCCAGATTTCAACGCAGGATCCAAAAATCATGCAAATGTCCATAATAATACACTGCACAGCAACAGTGACTGAGAGATCACTGTAGTTAAAGCATGTAAGAAGTAATATTTCCATTTGGTAGGCATCAGTAATGCTGCACCATGGTTTACGATGTAAGCAATGACTCCTTCAGTTAAATATTCCTTTGATGCTGGCTGGTTCCTGCATTTGAACACTCTAGAGTCACCATACTATCAGGCTTCTGATGACTTGCCTCATTATAGTTGGCATGTGTCTCACAGTTATTTCCCTTTGCTGTGGATCTGGTATGTAATAAAATATTACATATTGTACTGCAGGTATTGACAAGTCAAAGAGTGATCCCCACTGCCTTACTAAAAATTCAGTAACCAGAAATAAGAGAAAGTCTCACATGTTTTCACAGCAATATTTTCCTAACTCCTCATGTGTAAGTGTTGTTGCCCCCTCTGGTTGTCAACAGTCTTATATCTGTCCAGATCTAGTTTGTAAATAAAAAAATGACATCCCCCAGAAGTTGTCATTGTGTTTCTCCTCCATTTTTCCATCAAAGTTGCTGGAGAATGATGTCATCAGAGCAACAAAGATAGTGGTGTTACACAAAAAATGCAGTTCCACCAGTAAACTGCTGCCAATAAGGATCTCACAGACATAACTTCTGTAAATATGTATATTTGCAACATTTATAATTATGCTCCTTTGATCTACTGTGTTGCTGTATATGACTATTATTTTTTGTAATGCTGTTAATTACTGTTTAATTTTTTCCTATTGTAATATTCACCATACCCCTCCCCAGGACACATCTGGAAGCAAGCTGCTTGTGTGCCCTGCATGCCCTGGAAATAGCACACCATGGTTCTTTCACAGTGCACAATTATAAGTGCAGTTATTCTGCAAGCCTTATATCATGTTTGTGTGATTGGCCTCTGGTACATGCCCACCTTGGTTACATTAACACACTTGGCTCTGCTTCATGCCTCAGTGCATACCCAGGGAAATGCATACCATGGCTTGTTCAGTGTGTACAAATGAGACTGCACTTATTCTACAAACCTGAGTCTCACTTTGCATGATCAGCCACTGATATATGCTAACCTGTGTTAATGAAAACTTGCCTCTGCCTTGTGCTTCAGTGTCTATCCATTTAACTGCATAACTTTGTTTGATCACTTTGTACAATTGTGAGTGTAGTCATTCTGAAAACTCTTCTGTCACTTTATCTGATTGGCCTGTCATGTACGCCCACCTGGGTAACATAAAGATACTTGGCTCTCCTTCATGCCTCACTGCATACCATGGCAAGTGCTTACCATGGCTGCATCCTAAGGTACAATTGGCTCTACAGTTATTATGTAAACCTTGTGTCACTCTTCTGTGATTGGCCTCTGCTATATGCATACCTAGGGTATTTGAAGACACTTGGCTCTGCCTAATGCCTCAGTGCATGGACAGGAAAGCACATAACATGGTTCCATCACTATGTACAAATGTGGCTGCAATTATTTTGCAAATCTTGTCTCACTTTGTGTGATCAGTCTCAGATATACTATCACCTAGGTTACATGAGCACACTTGTCTCTGCTTCATGCCTCAGTGTACACCCAGGAAAGTGCATGCCATGGCTCTAGCACTCTGTACAAATATGACTGCACTTATTCTGCAAAACCTGTCTCTTTTTGTGTGATTGGACTCTGACATACTTTACCCTGTGTTCATTGAGTAGACTTGGCTCTACCTTGTGCCTCAATATCTACCAAGGTATCTTGTCTTCATCACAGTATACAATTGTCTGCAGTTCTTCTGAAAATCATCTCTTTATTTCTGTGATCGGCCTGTGATATATGCCTACCTGGGTTACAGGAACTCACTTGTCTTTGTCTCGTGCCTCACTTGATATACTGGTAAGTGCATGCCATGGCTCCATCACAGTGTACAGTTGATAGTGCAGTTATTCTACAAATCTTGTGTCACTTTTGTGTGATCAGTCTATGCTATATGCTACTTCAGTTACATGAAGACACTTGGCTCTATCTAATGCCTCAGTGCATACCAGGGAACGAGCATACCATGATTCCATCACTATGTAAAAATGCAAGTACACTTATTGTTCAAACTTTGTCTCATCTTCTGTGAATGGCCTCAAATATAGGTTGCATGAACACATTTGGCTCTGGATCATGCTTCACTGCATACCCAGGAAAGTGAATACCATGGCTCCATCACTATGTACAAATGTGATTGCACTTATTCTACAAACTGAATAGACTACAGATCCAAGGAGTGGGTACAACGTGGCTTACGCATAGATAAACGGTCCACAGGAGGTGTTGAAAATGATTATCAACAACACTGGGAAAAAGCATTGACAACATGCTCAAATGAGATTGTTAGTATCCTGGTTGATCAGGATGAGGAAACTTACAGTGAAATGGTGCAGGATCTAAATGCAACCCAAGGGGAACTGTTACAACAGAATAGTCACACCTACTTTAAAAACTTTAAAGTGAACCTGCAAAACAAAGTTGGCTAACCATGAAAAAGATGTAATAGCCAGAAAAAAGACAACATTTTTGCCAGTCTGCCCGAAGGCCTACAGATAGACTGGATGGGCCTTGGGGTCCTTATCTGCAGACAATGCCTATGTTTCTATGTAACATTGACTTGGGATTCTAATGACTATGAATTAGGCCAAGTGTTTACTTAGCAAAGACCAACATAGCCTAACAATAGGGGGCAGTCAAGATCACACTTTAATTGAAAGAGATAAAACAACAGATCAAAAAGTAGATCAAAGTCACACAAAAGACCAACTAATTGACAAGATACTGTACTCAAGGAACAAGCAAATGCTATTAATAAGCAAGTGTCTCTTTCCAACAACAGACAGATGGCACCACAACAGCCCCCCTCCACCTCAAAAAGAAATACAACACAAGGTGTGGTAAATGTGGAGAAAGCAAGTACAAGGAAAACCCTAGTGGGCAACGTGAGAAGCAGGGCACTGAGATAATTAATGCATCTGACTATTAACTCACAGATCCCAAGAAAAATGGCATCAGTAGGGGTCTATCTTTTGTACCAAACCCTAAAGTTAATCAATTTGAGCTATTTGTGGATATTAAAAAAAAATTTCAGGAAGCTCAACCTAAAGAACTATTTCTTCAAAAAGTGTACAATGGGGCATGGCAACTTACGTAATGTGTCCACTTTTGAGGATGATGTTCAATTGCTCTTGGATCTGGCCTCAGAAACAGATGAAATACCAAATGAGTTGGAGAACATTGGACAGGAATTTATTTCCCCCTCCCAGGACAATCTGGAAGCTATGTCACGACAAACCAATTTTAGAGCATCTCCAAAACTTAATCCACCACCACCACTCAATAATGCAGAGCTCATTAATTTCCAGAACTTGCTGCAAAGAGACATCAACACTTTGTTCACCCAGAAGTGGAGCTATCACAGCTATAACATCACAGAAGAGGAGTATTCTGCCTAGGAGGAACTCAGGAACAATGACTCAATAATAATAATTAAAAGGCAGTTAAAGGTGGTAAGGCTGTGATTATGAAGAAACAGGAACATGAGCATGAAATTCGAAGACAACTAGATGACATTGCAAGTTATGCTAGACTATCAAGTGATCCTACTAAGACATTTAAACTTAAATCAGATTTTGTTTTTACAGGATTCTTTATTCACATGTTTGATCACTAAGATAGAATTTGATTTTATGCAGACCGAGTTCCCAATTACATCCACAATTTGTGTATTACCCAAAATTCACAAAGACATGACAAACCCACCCAGGAGACCCTTCATTTCTGCATGCGGTTCTCTTACAAAAAAAATCAATTTGTATTGATCATTTTATAAAACAGTTGATACAGAAACAGCCCTTCTATATCAGGGATAGTATGGATGTATTGTCAAAACTGAGTGGGTTTGTCTGGTCCAGTGAATTCAGATGGATAACTGTTTATATGAAAAGTCTGTATACATCAGTTCAACGTGATCTGGGTTTACAAGCCTTGGACTTTCATCTTCACCATACTGATTTGGCACATAACTTTCCAAGTTAGTGAATTTTGGGGGCAATGGAGATAATATTGACATCAAACTATTTTTTGTTTGATCAGAAATATTATCTCCAAACCCAGGGTATGGCCATGGGTACCACGGTGGCCCCCTCCTATGCCAGTTTATTTATGGCATGGTGGGAGGGGACCACCATGCTAAACTATGAACATAATCCTTTTCTCCCCACATAACAATGTGGGGAAGATTTATTGATAATGTAATTGTTGTTTGGCAAAGGGCTGACAATTCAATCAATTTATTCATGGATTTCCTTAGTCTGAATGATGTAGGACTTAAATTTACACACAACACTAATCCCTCTGTCATTTCATTTTTGGACCTGACACTCGAGGATATAGAGGGGAAACCTTTACAGAGCTTAACTTATAGGAAACCAGCTTCTGGGAATATGATGTTGCATGCATCGTGTGCACATCCACAACACTTAAAAAGATCCATCCCAACTGGACAATTTACATAAATTAAATGCAACTGTCCAGACTTCAGGAATTTTTAATCCCAAGCGCTGGATCTTAAAAAACAGTTTTTGGACAGAGCGTAGTTTGAGAAAGATTTAGAACAAGGAACATGGATAGGGATTTGTTGCTGACACCAAAAGATAAACCAATCCAGGAACAACAGCCAGTGACTCTGGTAACTACATACAATCATTTATCTAAGGAAGTTTCAGCTATTATTAATAAACACTGTCAGATCTTAAGAGGGGCTACAGCACTGAACCAGGCAGTGTGCAAGTCACCAGGGATTACATACTGTATCAAAGAGGAAAAAATCCAAAAGATAAATTGACAAACAGTTTTTATCCAGGATAAACCAAATATTCAACCACAATGGATGCCTCCCCCACCACTTGGTTTCTTTAAATGTGGCAAATGCAATGTCTGCCATTTTTGTGAACAAACAAAACTATATACACATCCCTTCTTGAATAAGACAATTTCTATTCAGCAATTTAATATTTGTGTAACACCCTTTGTGGTATATGCCTTAACATTCCCTTGTCCAAAAATGTATGTGGGCTGTACAATCTGGACCATAAAAGAACAAAATCAACAGCATGTTTGTTCAATACTTAATGTGGATCCCAATAGCCCAATAGGGCTACATTTTTGCTGAACAGCCCAATAGCAGTGTAGAGGGGTTTAGATTCCTGGGGATTGAATATATTCAAATCCAAAGGGTGGGGTGTGGGGGGACAGACAAGAAAAACTATTGCAACATGAAGTGAAATAGATTTTCATTCTGAGGGCTAATTCCACTTTGGGCTTAAACATCAGAAATATGATATCTCTTGCTATCTATAGTTACATTTTTGCAGATATGGAGTGGTCTAGGGTTGGTATTTCTGGTATGAATTTGGTCTGATATATGGTATGTATTTGGATTTGCATATGCTTATTTTGTGAATTAACTATTTTTGTATGAATGCTGATATATAAGTTAGAAATTATATAGCTGTGATTATCCACTGATTCTCACAAAATGGTTCTGTAAATTGCAGGTGTTCATCAACTTCAGTAAAAGTGCATATTAGTTGTGTTTTTTAAGTCTTATGTATAAACAAGAATGATGCTTCTTCAGCAGCCTTCTGGTGATTTAAGATTTTCTTGGATGGGCTTCAATACACATACAACTGCCCCCTATACTACCCCACCCTGGAACACCACCACATGCACCAGGGGGCATTGGGGAGGCCAGCTAGGTGGCACTGGCATTGGGGGGGCACCACAAGTTACAGACCCTGGGGGTCCCCATCATTTGGTGGGGTGGGGGGTATGGCTGTGTCAGGGGGATGGGTAGTTGGGCCACATGCATGCCACAGCACAGAGGAGTGGCCATCCATCGAATGGCATGGACGGATGCCTCTTAGACCATCTCCCTGCTGGTCTAACTCCACTGCACCAATGCAGCTCTTGGAATGGTGTTAATGGGTTACGGCAGCCACCCTTTTGGAATAGGGCACAGTTGCCGCCATAACCCACCCTTGCACCATGCTGCTGCGGGTTGCGGGCATAGTGGATGTCATAAATACATGCCTGGCACAACCCACATTTGGCATGGTGCAAGGTGCCTTTTTGAATACCAACTGGTGTTATGCCTGGTGTAAGTTGTGAGTTTTGCCTTCAGGTTCAGCACAACTCTCCTTATCAGCATGTCTTTCTCGAATGGGCCCTTGTGTCACTTTTATCATCGGCCTGATATATGCTCACCTTTGTTACATTAACACACTTGCCTTTGCCTCATGTCTCACTGCATACCCCAGTAAGTGCATAATATAGCTCGATCCATGCGCAACACCGTATACCCAGGAATGTGCATATCACATCACCACTACACTATGTTACTCTTGGATTACGTACTTCTTTCCACTGAAAGACACAAAAATCATTTACTGCAATAGAACAAAAGTAACACATTCTTTCTAAAGTTAAGCTCTAGCCACACCAGTGGCTTCAGTTCGGATTTATCAACAAGAATATGCTGCACATGCAGGGCCAGTTCAACACATTTTTAATTCTTCTTAGAAATCATCACAACATGATAGGGAAATCAGGAGGGTGGAGATTTTCCCAGCCAGAAAATGCTAGCAGGCTTTTATTTTGTCACAGGCTTTAATTTTAACATGGGCATAATAAGTTACTGTTCACTGGGTATTCCTGTGTGAAGGACAGGCCTTTTGTTGGGAATCTCACCTCCACCATGGAGAACGCACACACACACAAACACACATGCACATATTAATCATGATGACAGAAATCTTCTGCAGCCTTACACTATGTTAGGAGGTGCTTGAGTGCCCACTAGTGATGAACATTATATACATATTCTGTAGGTTACAGTCAGTGATTTCAGAAATACATATTTTTTTATCCAAGCCATCAGCCTCCATGCAGTGTGCATATATAAAATAATGCAATATTGAAGTGTGTAGAATGAGGATTTTATGCACACCTGAGGTGTGCAATGCCCCATAAACCCAGGGGACAAAGCTCAATGGGCTTACTAAGGCATCACATACTGAGGGTGTGCATGAAATCTGAATTTAAACACACTTCTCATGTTTTATTTTTTACATTTAATGGTTCTTAATAAAACAAAAAAAAAGCTTTATTTCTTTCTTTAAAAAGTTCCAGCCACAGAGAACTTTTCCTGTACTGCTGCAGATTCACTGCCCTGACTTGGGGTGACTGAGACTGTTTTGGGAGGTGGAAGGTGCTGGCAGAGGCAGTGGACATGCAGGCAAGGGACAGGATGGCAAAATGAGCATTAGAATGCCCGACGCTCAGGCACACTCACAGATGCGGTTCTTCATCACAGAGTGAAAACTTAAAATTTTTAAAAAACAAGCAGGAAAATTTTATTTATTTATTTATTTAGCTTTTGTTTACCAGGTAAGTACACTAGACAAGTATTATGCCTATTTTCAGGAACGACCTGGGAGAGTACAACAAGAGGAACAACAGTCAAGGAGACATGGCAAAGAGAGTACAGTTTTTTGTCACAGTAAACAAACATGTGGGAAATACATCATTTGACGCTAGGGGAAACATACAGTAGTAAGCACATTTCAGATTATACACTCTAGACTAGCTAGTTCAACTGACAGATATATAAGGAAATGGGCTGAAGACAGCCCACACCGCAGCACCAGAGGAAGCAGGAACAGCTGCACCACTTTCAGACTGCCATACTGAACATGACCCAATGTCAGCACTGAGGGACAAGAGGTGGGCCACAGGTGAGCTATTAAACTACTCCTACTGACTTATGTCCTCTCTCTCCCACACACCACTGGATGAACAGTCTCCTCTCTGTCTTCAGGGGTGCTGGAGAGCACTCCCATGGGCTCTTAACAGTCAGCACTAGATAAGTGTTGGGAGAACATTTGAGAAAGGTGCTTGGGCAAACGCCATTCAGAGTTTGCTAGCCATTGCCAGCAGTTGATAAATAACACCAACCAGTAAATACAGTAAGATTTATTTGTAAAAGGCAGGGAATACATCAGTCCTGAAAGGGTTAAAAGACCAAACAAACAGCACAGACAGCAGTAAATCATTGTACACTGCCAGACACAGACACACACACACACACACACACACACACAAAAGAAATGTAATTTGAATATCTGCTGGAGCAATGCAGTCTCATTACAAACTCAATTTTGACCAACAGGGCATTGTTTAGATAATAATGTGTAAAATGAAGGTTTAGGTGTTCTTTAAGACTAAAGACAACAGAGAATAATGACTAAAGACAGCAGAGAGGAATTTTTTCCTTGATGCTTGCCTGTGCTATTTACACTAAATGTATCCACTGATAGTAATTTGAGCTGGCACGAGTATGTTGCATGTTGGTATAAAAAGAAGGTTTAGGTGTCCTTTAAGACTAAAGACAGCAGAGAGGAATCTCTCCAGTGACACTTGCTTGTGTTGTTTACACTAAGCGTATTCACTGATAGTACTTTGAGCTGGCATGAGTATGCTGCATTTTGGAAAGGAACTCTCCCCCCCCCCCCGCATAGTGATTTCAGATAGCGGAGGGATGGTACTTCAACTCCAAAATTGTGCTTTGGTGGTAGTCTGAAGTGCCCTTTTTTCCCAAGTGATAGCAAGGCATGTGCAGGGCTCCACCCCTTGCAGCCATAAAAAATCATGACCCAGACTGCAGTCCCCCAAATGAGAAGTCTACTTTCTTCAGTATTCAATTCAGGAATGAATTATGATGCCTTTAATAATAGCACCTAACTTATTGAATTGTCCAGCTGCCTGTATCACTGTCTCCAGTGCAACATTTCTAACTCCCCCAGCTGCTGGTGCCCCAACCCGAGTATTAAAGCCTCTAACACCCTCCAGATGTTAGTGTTTCATGCCCCAGTATGACAGCCCAAAACTCTATCTGCCTTCCCCGTTCCCAGTATCAAATTAGCTAACTTCTTTCAACTATTAGTGCAACTGGCCCCAGTTTGATAGCCCCCCCCAGCTGTCAATGCCATTTTCCCAGTATCACAGCTACTAAGCCCCTCCTCCCAAGAGTTATCACCTCTGGTCACAGCATGAAAGTCCCAGACTCTGCACAACTATCAATATTCTCAGCCACAGTCAATAGTCTCAAACTCCTACAACTCTTAGGTCCCTGTCTTCAGTAACACAACCTCTGACTCCATCCACTAGCCAGCAACCCCAGCCATAGAATAGCTACACAAACTCCTCCCAACTTTCTGCCCTAATATTTAGTATCACAGTACCTTACTCCTCCTGCTGCCAACAACACTGTCCCCAGTATGACAGCTGCAAACTACTACAACCAGTCAGAACCCCCAGCTCCAGTATCACAACCCTTAATCCCAGCTGCCAGTGATCCAGGCACAGTATGACAACCCCAGTCTCCCTGATGCTGTCAGAAGATGCAGCCCCAGTATTACAGTCCCTAGCCCCCACCCAGCTGCCAGAGACCCAAGTATGACATCCCCAAAGTCGACCATGCTGTCATGACTCAAGACCATAGTATGAAAAAAACAACAATATAGAAACATAGAATTTGGCAGCAGAAAAGGACTTCTTGGCCCACCCTGTCTGACCACATGATCCCTACCTAGTGTGTCTCTGCAGACCCTAACTGGTCTCTAGGGACTCTCCCTCCTCCTTTTCTGTTTACTAACATCTCTCTATGTCTATCCCATGCATGCTTGAAACCTCTTACTGTTTTCACCTCCATCACTTCTGTGGCAGCATGTTACAGGCATACACTACTCCTTCAGTGAAGTAGTACTTCCTTATGTACCTCTTTAACTTACCCTTTCCAGCTTCATTACATGCCCTCTGGTCCTGGTACATTTTGACATTTGAAAGATACTGTAGAAGTACTCACCTCCTGCACCCACATCCCCTCTCACTCTCCTTTCTTCTAGGAGGTACATATAGAGATCCCTGTGCCCCTCCTGCTGCACAGTCCCCATCCTCAGTATCACAACATCAATCTCCCACAAGTTGTTTGCACCCTATCCCCAAAAGTACAGCCCCGAACACCCCAGCAGTCAGTGCTGGGAGGAACACACTGACATCTCCAAATTATCACAGTTGTCAGACCCCTGGCCTGCAGTATCACAGCATCTAATCCATTTCATTGTCAGAGTCAATGACCCAGCATGATGTCCCAAACTCCACCAAACTGCCATTGCCCATTACCCAAGTATGTTAGCACCTAACTTCCACTGCCTCCTGTCATCTTTCAGGACCTGTGGCACAGCTCATAACTCCCCTCACTTGCCAGTGCCCCATCCCACAATTAACAGCTCTGAACTCCCCCAGCTGTTAGCAACCCCAGCTAGAGTCAACACCCCTCAAATCCCCAACTGTCAATGTTACTGTCTCTTGTAGGAAAGCCCCTAACCCCCAACCTCAAGATGCTGCTTAAACCCCAAGCCCCTTCATGAAAGTCCCAAATTCCTCCAACAGTCAGTGCCACTGACCCAAGTATAATAGCCCTAAACTCACCTATTTGTCAGAGTTGCCAGCCTCAGAATGTCACTACTAACCTCACCTACCAACAATCATCTTCATAGTCTCATTAGGACAGTTCAATAAAGATGTTATAAACCACTCCTGCAGCCACACCCCTCACCACAGTAAGACTGTCCCTGCAGATATCACCACTGTGTTCCAACTATCAAAGCACCTAACAGCCTCTGGCTGCTAACACCCCTGGCAGCAGTATGACAGACTGAAACTCCTCTCAGCTGTCAGCTCCCTAACCACTGCCAACTGTCCTAAACTCCTCTAGTTGTCAGTGTCCCTGCCCCTTGTATGACAGACTCTAACCCCCAAACTGAAATACTAGTACCCCTGGTCCCAGTATCACAGCCCAGATTCCCAACAATAGTGTCCTGGCTATAATTTGATAGCCCAAATACCCACCAGTTTCAGCTCCTCCAGCAACAGTGTGACAGCCCTCAGCCCCCCACTCTCGCTGTCAGCTCCCCAGTCTCAGTAGGACAGCCCAGCAACTATGTCATCACCCCATCCCAGCAGCTAGACCACTTAATTCGAGTTTGACAGCACCAAACTGTCCCATCATTACCTCTTGCCACATTATCAAAGACCATAATTTCCTCCAGCTGTCAGTCCCCTGACCTCAGTAAGATAGCCTCAAACTCTTCACAGCAGTCAGCACCCCTGGATTTGATATCAAAGTCCCTAAACAACCCAAACTGCAAGTTCCCCAGCCATCAGTATGGTAGCCCAAAATCCACCCATCTCTCAGTACCCTTATCCAAAGTAACAAAATATCCATAACCTCCACCTGTTAGCACCCCTACCCACAGTACAACAATATCAAACTCTAAGCAACTTTCAGCACCGCAGCCCCATTGAATATCTCCAAATTTCCACCAGCTGTCAGGATCCCTGTCCACAGTATCACATCTTCTAGCATCCCAGCAATCAGTGACCTTGACCTAAGCATGATAGCCCCAACTCTCCTCAGCTGCCAGTATACCCAACACCGGTATCATAGCTCCTAAACCCAACTGACTCCTGTCAGCTCTCCACCACAAGCATTACAGCCCCTAACCCCCCTGCCAGTTCTTGGTGCAACAGTCTCCGTACAACAGTCAGACTCACCCCCATCACTGCTTCTGTCCTCAATTTAAAACTATTAACTATACCAGCTGTCAGCATCCATGGCCACAGTATGAGAGCCCCAAAATCCCCATAGCTGTCTCTGCCCCAGACCTTATATTTTAGCCACTGGCACCCCATCTGTAAGCACCCCGGTCCTCATCCGGGACATTGGGGAGCAAAATCCCAAGGGCAATATATCACATGGGCGGGGAGGTGGTGACAACCACAAAACAAGAAAGGGATCTGGAGGTCATAATAACTGTTGATCTGAAGGTAGCAAAGCAGTGTGATAAGGCAGTGGGAAAGGCTAGTAGAATGCTAGGATGCAAACAGAGGAGCATCACTTGAAGTAAGAGGGAGTAGTGTTACCTTGTATAGCTCGATGGTGAGGCCCCATTTGGAGTATTGTATCCAGTACTGGAGGCTCCATCTCTGGAAAGACATAGATCAGGTGGAGACAGTACAGACGAGGGCAACAAAATGGTGCATGGCCTGTAAATGAAGCCCTATGAGGAAAGACTCAAGGAATTAAATATGGACTCTCTGGAGGAAAGGAGAAAAAGGAAAGAAAAGGGAGACATGACAGAAACATTCAAATACCTCAAAGGTGATAATAAGGTACAGGATGGTAGCATTTTCTTAAATAAAGATACTCAAGGACAAGGAGGCATGACATGAAGCTGGGGGCGGAGGCTCAGATAGGATGTGAGGAAGTACTTCTTCACGGAAAGGGTGATGGATGAACAGCTTCCCCTCAGAGGTGGGTGGTGGTTACTAAAATGGTAGCAGGATTCAAGTATGCATGGGATAGACACAAAGGGACCATAGTAACAGGGCTTGGGGTGGAGGTAAGGCCAGAGATCGAGTAGGTTCTGCAGTAGCACAGTAGGTGGGGAATTTATGGCAGACTGGTTGGGCCAAGAGGTTCTTTTCTGCTGACAACTTCTATGTTTCTATTAAGATAGTGCCCCTAACCACAACTACCACTTGTCAGCATCCCAGGCCCACTGGTGCAGTTCAACAAAGATTCATCAAGCCTTCCAAGCTACCACAGCCCTTACCTGCAGTAAAACTGCTTAAACTCCCCACAGCTGTATCGTCGCTGTTTCCTGAGTATTAAAGTACCAAGCATACCAGCTGACAGCACCTGTGGCAACAGTATGGCAGACCCAAACTCCCACAAGTTGTCAGTCCTGCCAGTTATAGCCAACAGCCCTAAACTCCTCCAGCTGTTAGTGTCCATGTTTCCTTTATGATAGCTTCTAACTCCCCCTAACACAGCTGCTAGTGCCTCTGACCTTAGAATTTCCCAAACTCTGAACAGCAGTCAGCACCCCTGGCTCCAGTATCACAGCCCCATAGCCTCCCTACCATCTCTCAGTGACACTATCCCTAGTCTGATAATTCATACTCCCACCAGCTAACAGCTCCCCAGCCCTGAATATGACAGCCCCAAAGCCTATGATACTAACTAGCTCCCCATCACTGTATGAGAATCCAACAAAGATGTCATCAACCCACCAGCTGCTAACACCCCTGACCCCAGTTTGACAGCTTCAAACTACACACCAGCTCTTGTTATCCCTGACCCCAGCATCAAAGCCCCTAACACCCCTCAGCTAATAGCAATCTGGCTACAGTGTAAAATTCTTCAGAGCTGTCAGCACTTTTTGATCTAGGAACACAGACCCTAAAGTGCCCCAGCTGCAACAACTGCAAGTGCCACTTGTACCAGTATGACAGCACCAAACTCTCCCCTGTTGTTAGCTCCCCTGGATTTATTATCACAGATTGAACTGTATTTTTTTTTATTTATTTAAATCTAGGAATTACAAACCTTTGAGTCAGACTCTTTTACAAAGGCTCCACGTCAGAGAGTTCACCAAATTGTTCAACAGTTACAATACATACGAGAAAGACTGTGAGGAAAAAAATTAAGATAAAGAATACAAGATGCTAGACTGGTAAGTGCAAGAGAACAGTACAAATTCAGTAAAATGAGGAATGGTAAAATATGTAACAAGAGATGATATGACAACGGGTACAATAGGGCTAGAATGTCCAAATAGGACATTGTCAAGCAGTTTCCTGATAGGAGTTACAATATCAGAGCTTGAAAATTAAACAGTGAGAAATTGTAGCAGTCAAAGAGTGACATAGTCATGTCAGGTTGCTCATAGGGAGAATAAGATGTTGGATGTTAGGACAATAACCAGCCTAGTCTAGGTCTAGTAACATTCACACTGGTTTAGGGCAGGGAGGTGGTTCCTGAGATTGGTTCTGAATGGGCCAAGTTTGTGCTTCTCCAAGACGGTGGTAGGAAGGACATTTAACCAGACTGGCACCCTGAAACAGTTGTTAGTGCCTCAGCCCCAGTAGAAAAACACCATGTTCCCCTCACCTTTTAGTGCCCTATCCATAATATAACAGATGCTAACTCTCCCCATCTGTCAGTGTCCCAGACACAGTATAACAGCGTAAACCCCTCAGCTGTCAGTGTTCTCAGGCCTAGTATTACAGCCCCTAAGCCCCCATCTGTTAGTGCCAATGTCCCAGCATGACAGCCTCTACATCCACCTGTCACCTTTCTGCTCAGCAGCCCCTCAAGGAAAGTTCAATAAGGATGTCATCCCCCGATGCCAGTACCTCAAGCCACATTATACAATGGCAGGAGACTTCTTGTTTCCTGATTGGTCAATCTAAATGCTCACTGACCCTGAGCAGTCCTACAGAAAGGGACTTGAAAGGAGGTCTTGGGCACTCCTTATGTCACGGGAAGTGACAGCACGTGAGAGGATATTCTGAACTGATGGAGGGAGGCCAAGTGTGATCTCTTGGCCAGCAGACAGGAGTGGTGGGTAAGATGGACCTTAAAGTTTAGTCATTGTGTTTGGGTGTAAAGTTCAATAAGACTTTATTGAGGGTCTATGTAATAATGGCGAAGCATCCAAAGGTGATCACCGTTATCACACAGTCAGAGTGCCAAAAGATTTTCAGCACTCTGACAACCCTAGCCTGGGACAATGGCACAGGAGAGTTTTTAATGCTTTCTGTGGGGGCTGCATCCCCCACACACACTGCAATTATACTCCCGCACCTCACCAAGGATTCTCAGCTCGGGGGTGCATGTTGGGGAGGGGTTAAAGCACTAAAAATAAAGGTTTGGGCAGGAGCAATAAAATCGCACCAGTGCCTGGACTCGAACCTGGTACCTCACCCACCCCAACCACTAACCAACCGCCAATGCAGCGACAAAGCTTGTCCATCCACCACAGTGCCACCCCTACAGTCCTCCGCCCCTCCCAGCCCAAGCTCGCTGTGCTCGTTCCCCTCCCAAGCATACACATACCCATATTCTGTCACCAGTTCGCTCACCCCTTATCCTGTTGCCCTACCCTCCATTGCTGTGAGAGATTGCACCAGGAAGAGTCGCCGTTACGGACGGTGCCCTTCCTCATTTGCCCACCTCACTGGTTACCCTTTATTGAGTGTGAGTCTGAGTCTGCTGACTACTGTTTCAGTCTTTGAGCCATAAATAATGATCCTGTAATCAACAATGGAAAGGACTGAGCTGGTTACTGGAGGGCATCTTGGGTCAGGCAGTGCCTGTATCTGTAGAGTAACCCTATGCAAGTGTTTACCGCTTTACAGACTAGGTTGACATGCTTGTGGTAGGAAAGTGAGCAGTCCAGGGTTATGCTGAGATATTTGATGGTGGTGACCTGTCTAAAAGGCAGGCAGTGGCTATTGTGGGTGGTTAGGCAAGTTGTTTTATGCCTAATTTGAGGACTGGCAAATAGCATCACTTTTTTTTGTGTAATTATTTATGAGTTTATGGGCCCAGAACCAAGCCTCAAGCCTGTATGAATTGCAAGTGCCCCCAGAACCAGCATGGAAGCCTCAGACTCTCTTAGCTAGCACCCATACCTCCAGTACCTAAGCCCCAAATCCCCCATATGTCTGCACTATCGGCCACAGCATCAAAACCACAAACTCTTTGTAGCTTTTGGCACCATTGGTCACATTCAGTAATCTGAATTTCCCACCATCTGTCAGTTTTCCTGGCCACAGTATCAGATCACAGTGCCTGACCCAAGCGAGTCATTAGTGCACCCAGCCATAGTATGCAACACGCAAACTGAAATGTGAGCCACAGGACAAATATCACAGCCTGTAGCCCCACCAGCTGCCAGTTCCCTTGACCCCAGCATGATAGCCCAAACTATCCCCCAGCAACCAGTACCCCCAATATCACAACCCCAAACCCCTACTCCCTCCTGTTAACCATGCTGCCCTATCATACCAGCTCCTAAACTCAGAAACAGTTGTTAGTGCCTCAGCCCCAGTAGGAAAACACCATGTTCCCCTCACCTTGTAGTGTCCTATCCATAATATAACAGATGCTAACTCTCCCCATCTGTCAGTGCCCTAGACACAGTATAACAGCGACAAAGCACCTAATCTGTCAGTGTTCCCAGGCCTAGTATTACAGCCCCTAAGCCCCCATCTGTTAGCGCCAATGTCCTAGCAAGACAGCCTCTACATCCACCTGTCACCTTTCTGCTCAGCAGCCCCTCTAGGAAAGTTCAATAAGGGTGTCATCCCCCCCCACCCCCAGATGGCAGTACCTCAAGCCACATCATACAATGGCAGGAGACTTCTTGTTTCCTGATTGGTCAACGTGTGCCTGTGAAAATGATGTTATTGAACAACAACATCACTGGATTAAGTACAGGCACACAGGTGACCACAGAACAGGAAACAAATCCCTCCCTCCCCACAAGAAACATGAGTCCCACACTGCTCTAACAGCTGCCTGACAGATAATTTTCTCTCTCACTCACTCCCGATTCTCTTCACCACCTCCGGAACACCAACAGCTGAGGAAAAGCAGCCACATCACAACCAATATTGTCACAAACTGAATTTATACTGTTTTCTCCCAAAGCGAGTGTCTTCACTGAACTGCCAAAGCGTCACTGCCGGATTCGGGCACCTAAAGTGATACCGCCCGATTCGGCCAGAAAAAAGCGGGCATAAGCGCATGGTGTAATCAAGCGCTCTTGTACTCACTGGCACAATAACTGTTAAGCCATCTCAGGGAAGTCTTTTTCCTGCTCCTCCTCACATTCCAAATAAAACGTCCTGCACAGTCTTTGATCGGATCGCAAATCACAACCCCCCGCCACCAATAACGTTAATCAAAGGAAGGGAGCAGGACTAAAACTTAAAATCCCTCTTCAACTGTCAGTGAAAACGCCACTGGGGGGCTGAAAATGCTGTAAATTATCACTACAGCAAGCTTACAGGCTTCAAGATTACTCTTGGGAAACCAGCATCATTTACTGAGCAGCTCCACCTACTGGCGGAAATATATAGTGAACTTCTTTTTTAAAACATGTACCTCCACTCACAAATCATGGGGAAAAACTATTTTTTTACATTTTTTTTCCTTTTTTTAAAAAATAACGAGCCATTGTATAATAGCAATAAGGCACTCCAGCGATGTGTCTTATTGTGTAATAACATCACTCCTGGGGTAGTGGAAGTACCGGCTTCACCGATGTATTACCCAGGGTGGCGATGTACAACAACACAAATTCTTGTCATGCCTTATTGCTTAGTAATGATTACCACCCTCCGCACAGGTGCCCTCACCTTGTCCTTAGTATCAAAGCACCTAACACCCTCAGCTGTCAATGCAGCTGACAATATATATTTCTGAAGGAAACATGCAATTGTTTTAGATGACTCTGACCCATTAGCCTCTGGTCCCTCTCATGAATCCCATGTCCAGAACCTCTCACCTCACTTCCCCAGTAAGGGATAACCAGCACTTACTAGCCTATCCCTCTAATCCTGGCCCTCTTCATCCTATACTCTCCACTCATTCCTTTCCCCACCTTCCTCTCTCCTACTTACTACCAATAAACTGGTGACAGTCTAGGATTGTTGGCTCCTCACTCTTTCATGTAAACTTTTCTTTATGAATTATAAATGTTCACATCTATGTCAGACCAGTATGTATAGACCTACATTGATCTTGATTCTTACAATGTTTTCGCATTATTGATTTATCTGTGACTATGTATTGTTTTGTATTAATGTCCAGGACCACTTTGAAAATGAGCTTGCTCAATGGTGTTTATGCCTGGTTAAATAAAGTTGATTGATTGATTGATTGATTGATATGACAGCACTATACTCCCCCAGCTGTCAGCATTCCCTGCCAGAGTCGACAGACCTAAACTGCCCTAGTGTTCAGTGTCTTTGTCCCACCAACCCAGTTGCTAGTGCCTACATCTCCAGTATGACAATCCCAAACTCACAACAGTAGTATGTGCCCCTTGCCACCAGTAAAACACCCTAACCCTCCATCACAACTATCAGTACCCCTAGTCCCAGGGTAACAGCCACAAACTCTCTCCATCTGTTTGTGCTTCCAGACCCAGTATGATAGCACTTAACCCCATGTTTCACCTGTCAGCTTTCCATCCCAACAAGAAGAGTTCAACAAAGATAGCATCACCCCCAGCTGCTGGGGCCCTAGCAAAGTATGACTACCAACTATCATAACTCTGTTCCTAATATCAAAGTAAAAACAAGTAACACCCTTATCTGATAATGCCGCTGGCAACAGTAAGATAGATTAAAACTCACAACTGTTAGCTTCTCCAGTCACAATTGACAGCCCTAACTCCCCCAGTTGTCAGTGTCCCTGCCCCCTGTATGATAGGCCCTAGTCCCACCTAACTGAGCTGCAAGTGCACTTGGCCCCAGTATGACAGACACAAACATCCACCAGCAGTAAGTGCACCTAGCCCAATATTACAGCCCCTAACTCTCCTTCCTATCTGTTAGTGCCCCTGGCCCCAATTTGATCACTCAAACTCCTGATGTGGAACCTTTGTAAAAGAGCCTTGGCTGAAAGGTAATTGTAATCCTAGATCAAAATAAACAAAACAATAAACAATAATAGTCAGTAACAAACCCTACCCTCTGCCACCTGTCAGCTCATAATACCAAGCAGAACAACACAACAAAATGTCATCACCCCATCCCAGCTGACAGCACCCCTGACCCCAGTTTGACAAACCACAACCTCCCATCTGTTATCACCCCTGCTCCACTATCAAAACTCCCTAACTCTGTCCAACTGTCAGTTCCCTCACCTAGTATGACAGCCCCATTCCCCTTCAGCTGTCAGCACCCAGGTCCCAAGTTTTAATGCCCCTAATTTGTTCATTTATAAGCACTCTTGGCCACAGTATAACAATCACAACCTCACTACAGTTTCAGCATCAACAGCCACAATTGCTAGCCAGAAATTTTCACTAGCTGCAAGTGTCCCTGTTCATAGAATCACAGCCCCTAACTCCAGCCAGCTGTTTATTTTTTCATTTATTGTTTATGCCTCCTTCCTTGTCTCTGGTGTCTGCTTCCTGCAGAACCCTCTAGCACCATCCTGCTGGCCCCCACCTACATCATGCACCATTCTCCACAGAGCTTTGGTTTACCCCTGCGCAAGTTACAGGCAGAAGTGGATATACCCTTGTTCACAGCAGTCATTAGGAGGCACTACAAGCCGGGGGGGGGGTGGGCTGACCCAGATATACTGGTGTCTCATCAGGCTGGCACAGAGGCCACTTTTTGTAAGTTCACCCAGATTCCCTGGAGGACACTGGTGCTTGCAGGGGAACAATGCACATGACCACACAGTGCATGTACAGCACAGATACCTGATTGATGTCCTATTCCTCCCTCATGGAGCCTTGCTGTACTGTCCCCTTTTGTTGCCCAGGTGGCAGTATTGTAGCAAAGACTGTTTACATCCCTCCTTAGAGGATAAAAGTGTCCACTAGGATGCGCATCTTCCTCTTCCCTGCCAGCAGCCAGTACTCTGGGCTCATTTCTGAACACAGATTGCTGGTGCCATGAGCAGAAGCCCTACTACTGTGCCAATGAACTGAGCCCCCACGCTGCTGTTAGTGCCCATGGTTACAGTACAATAGCCATACTCTCCACCATCTGTAAGCTCTTGGACCAAATATCATAGCCAATGAACCCCCCAGATGCAAGTGTCCCTGATCCCCAGTAGGACAGCCTCAAACTACTACCAGGTGTCTGTTCCCAAACCCCAGTATCACAGTTCCTCATCCCCCATCTGTCAGTAGCCCGATCGCATAAGGTTAGCTACAGAATCCCCAGCTGCAAGTACCCCAACCCCAGTATCACAGCCCCTAATCTCACCTGTATCCTGCCACTCCCCCAGCCCTAGCATGACAGCCACTAACCCTCATGCCACTTGTCAGGGCTGCAGCCCCAGTAGAACAAACCCAATCTCCCACCACCTTTCAGTTCCCCTACCCCAGTATAATACCCTTTTACTCTCTCCAGTTCTCAGTGCTCCCCTCTGCAGTATGATGGCCACAAACTCAACCCAGCTGTAAATGTCCCAGTCCAAGAATTATAGCCCCAGCTGCATGCATGCCTGTTCTCACGATGACAGCACCTAGCTCCACCTTCCACCAGTCAGCTCCCCAGAGCTACTTAGATAGTTCATCAAAGACATGGCTACAGTATGACCACACAAACTCTCACAGCTGTCATCATCCTGTCCCTTAGAATCAAAGTACATAACACTCCAGCTGTCAGTGCTCCTGGCAACAGTATGACAGTCCCAACATACTTTTTCAAGAAACAAGGACAACACTTAGTCACTGAAATCTCTTTTTTCCATAGATCCTTTGTTCTGTGGTGGATGGGGTGGCTAATCAACCCTGTCCCTGCCACCCCAGACCAGTATCAACCTCCCCAAGACCTACTTGGTTTTTTATTTTTCCATGGATTACTCTCCATAGTAGAAGCAGAGTGGGGCAGCCCCCCCCCCCCGTACACTCATCTGGATAGTCCAGGTGGCCCAGATGGTAGCGCAGGCCGGGGGTGGCAGGTAGGGCATCACAAAGCCCTATCTAACATTTTTTATGTTTTCTCCAGTCCCCAACTCCTGCTATGACCCTATCTCAGTGTGTGCTGTGTGGAAGCACACACGCACCATGTAGTCACAGCTCCTCCTTTCAGACACCCATGCCTCCAGTACCACCATGCTCCACCAGATGGCAGTCATAGATTGAAATAAGCTGATGCACACACACACCAATAATATTCAGGATCCAGAGCTTCTTTTAATTACTTATTTCACCAACAGCACACCACACCTGATGCGTTTCGGACAATAAGTCCTTTATCAAAGGCTAAAAGACATCATTACCCACGAACCATTTTATAACAAATCACTCATGACATCATAAAGACGAAATATAAACTCATTGGTTCTCATCTTAAATTAATTTAAAAACACCATCACCCTTAAAATATCGCAAGATTACAGTGTTTAAATAACATCTCATATTAAAACAGAACCATGTTTTAAATTCTAGAATATTGTTAAATAAATAACAGTTACAAAATATTCTCTTCATCAAAAATCTATTGCCATACATTATAAATCATCTTAGATGTTTTAGCATTATCAAATATTAGAACTAAGCCCAAATCATAATATGCATAACTTTATTATCTATATTCTAAATAAGGTTTAAGTTCTAAGTGTGCATTAATGCCTGACTGTTTATAAGCATTAAGTCTAAGGATCCATTCATTTTCTTTCCTTAAGGTTTTATTTTGATAATTGCCACCTCTTGGACCATGCAAAACTTTTTCAATCCCCACAAATTTGAAATCATGCCTTTCTGACTTTTTTCTGTTTTCAAAGACATGTGTAGCTGTTGCATAATTTAGATCTTGTTTGCTTATGGCTCTCACATGTTCCAGCACTCTAACTTTAAAAGCCCTCTCAGTTTTCCCAACATAGAAATCTCCACAGCTGCATATGGCCAAATAAATAACCCCTTGCGTATTACAGGTTATCAATTGCCTAATCATGAAATTTTTATTTTGCCGGTTAACTACACTAAACTTCTTTTCTTTTACTATGTAGTCACAAGCATTACAATTCTTACACTGTGTGCAACCTATACAGTTTCCTAGCCAATTGCTGATGTGTCTCACTGCATCTGTAAAATGGCTCCTCACCAAACTATCTTTCAGTATTGGAGCATGCCTATAGGTTAAAATCGGGAACTGTGATGAAACCTCTCATAGTCCTAGCTCAACAGCTAACACATGCCAATGTTTTTTTAATAATTTGCCCTACTTGCCAACTTTGGGCACTATATGAAGTGACAAAATGAAACCTATTAGTATTCTCGGACACCACTTTTTTATCCAATAACAATTCACTTCTCTCTGCTATTATGGCAGCTTGATATCCCTTATCTATTATCTTATTTGTGTATCCCCTACTATTAAGATGATTTTTAAACCTTTTGCCTCTATTTCAAAATCTGATGGCTTGCTACAGTTCCTTTTTAATCTCAAGAACTGACCTTTCGGTATGTTCTCTACTGTGTGTGCAGTATGACAACTCGTGGCATAAAGTAAAGTGTTTCCATCAGTGGCTTTCCTAAAAACATTAGTACTGAAACCACCTTCCTTCTCACGGGTGATTTTCAAATCCAAATAATTTACCGTATTTTCACTCACACAATATGAAAATCTAAAATTTTCATTTGTACTGTTAAATAATCAATGAATTCTTGCAACATTTTTCATCTCCTTCCAGCTAGTATAATATCGTCTATAAAATGTTTCCACAATAAAACATTATAAAAATATGGATTCCTTTGATTGCTAAACACAACATCATATTCCCAATAGCCTACATATAGACTAGCCACACTAATGAGCACGGGTATTCCATTGCAGTCCCTTTATTTGTCTAAAATACTACCATCAAAACAAAAATGTTCTTTGTTAATACATGTTCAAACAACCTTAGAATCAATTATATTTCCTCACTTGTTTTATCACCAGAATGGTTTAAAAATATGCAGCTGTATCTAAAGCCCCTTCATGGGGCACATTAGTATAAAGTGCTTCAATATCAAGTGTAACCAACAAACAATGCTCTCCAATAGATATTTCATCCAGTAATCTTAAAACATCCTTAGTGTCCTTAACATATGATTCTAACTTTTTCACATAAATATTAAGTACTGAGTCCACATATTGTGAAAGGGGTTCAGTTAAACTTCCTAATCCACTGATGATTGAACGACCTGGGGAGTTCTGACTATCTTTATATACTTTTGGTAATATGTAGAAAGTGGACGCACGGATGTTCAACTTTCAAAGCATGCTTACTTGGGCAGTTATGGCAGCTTGTTTCAATGCCTCTTCTATTGTTTCATCGATACAGGTTTTGTATTCCCAAGTTGGGTCATAATTCAATTTTTCATAAAACTCTGTATTATTTAACTGCCTCATCACTTCCTGCTTGTATTTACATACATCCCATAACACTATGCATCCCCTTTATCTGCTTGTTTAATAACAATATCAGAGTCACAATTTAAAAGTCTCAAAGCCTCACGTTCCACTTTAGTCAAATTATTATATTTCAACCGTGATGGTGTTTCAAACAGCTTCTCAAGGTCTCGTTCACACAGATCTCGAAATACACTTACTGCAGTGCAGAGGGGTGGATTAAACACCAAGTTAGGTTTAAAAGGTGTTGAAGCAGCCGATTGTTCAAGAACATGTTCTCTATCATTACGTTTGTTAAAGAATTCTTATTGTCCGAAATGCGTCAGGTGTGGTGTGCTGTTGGTGAAATAAATAATTAAAAGAAGCTCTGGATCCTGAATATTATTGGGGTGTGTGTGTGCATCAGCTTTTACCAGAAGGAATCATTGTTCAGCTGAATGCACCACAGTTACCTAGTGCATGGTTCGTTTGTGAAGATAGATTGGGATAACTTGCCACCCATCCACAGGAGAGGAGAGTCCATTGAATACTCAATCAACTTCCACCCAACTGACCCCAGGAAACACATGCTTGTTCATGACGTAGGTCACTGGAATAGTAGGAGTAAGGTGATCAGCACCTGGGTGCCACCAGGCTGGCACTGGAATCTCTTTTGACTTTTTATTCTTATTTCATTGGCTATCAAAATACCCTTGACATTTCACTCATCATGAGAGGTGGTCCTACCTTTGTAGTTGTGTTTATTAATACTGCTGTTTGTTTTAAATCTGGTGCCATGTTTGCCCTGCTCCTTTTGTTTTTTACATTGGCATTGCAGCGGTATGGCTGACAACTGCAGCTGCTTGCTGTGAATAATGGTGTTACACTATAACCAACAGTAGGATTAATGAGTGAGCATCTTGCAAAACATCAAGGTAACTTGGTAGGCCAATGAAAAAGAATAAAAGTCAAGTGAGAGTTCAGTGATTGAGTTTTGTTCTTGTTTTTGAAAATGGACTTTACCATTTCCTGAACTGGCTCCCCACTGAGGATATGGAAACATTAAACCCCATGAGGAACTTGAATAAGTCTGGTATGTTTGCAAGCCTCAAACTCCCCCTAGATGTTGGCATCTCCAGTCAAAGTCAACAGCCTTAAAGTCTACCAACTGTCAGTGTCCCTGTCTCCTGTATGATAGCCCTTAATCCCCACCAACCCAGATGCTAGTGCCCTAGCCCCAGTATGACAGCCTAAAACTCCCAGCAGCAGTTAATGCCCCTGAGACTAGTATCACAACCCTTAACCCATCCTCCCATCAGTCAGTGCCCCTGGCCCCAGGTCAATGCCTACAAACTCCCTCATCTGTCACACCTGGTAAAGGCAATATGACAGCCCTTAACCCAACCTGTCATCTGTCAGCTCCCCATCCCCTCTTGGAGAGTATAACAATGAGATCAGATCATCTAACTACATGGTCCCTGGACAGTGTATGAGTTTTCAGTCTCCCTGTAGAATTTCACATCACTCCATCCCTAATATCAAAGCATCCAACAACCACAGCTGTCAGTGCATTTGGCAGCTGTATGACAGACCTAAATGCTCCATAACTATCAGCTCCCTAGTCACAATTAATTGCCCAAAAGTCCCCAGTTGTCAGTGTTCCTGTCCCATGATATACAGTCCTTAAGCCCCCAACCAGTTGCTTGTACCCCAGCCCCAGTATGATAGCCCCACCCTGTCACCAGTAGTCAGAAACACTGTCTCTATGTTGAATTTGGCTGCTGGAGTGGACTTCCCAATCCAAGGCCCCAATATGATGAGTAATCCATGGAAACTCATGGACAGAAAGCAAACCCTGAAATGATGCAATAAAATAATTAAAAAAACTACATCAAGTTAAAGAGGAATATGCACACTGGGACAATCTTATAAAACATGTAGTCCTGAGGTTCAAGTTATGTTATGGGCAACATGTTAATAAAGACCAAGCCTTACTCTCAAACACATTATAAAAACATGTAGGCAATTTGCTGGCCAGATAGTGCAGATGGTTGAGGTGCTGTGAGCCTCTTACCTCTCACATACCAGCAACCTGAGTTTGGGAACAAGCTTGTGTCACTGGGGTTGGCAGGGGCAGGGTTGAGAGAGGATTGAGCAGTCACCTGGCAATTCTTTCTTGGACTGGGTGGTGGGTCTTCTCTGATCTTGGCTGCCACCAGGTGGAGGCCTGGTGGTAATATCAATGCATGAAAGGCAAGACATAGGTATGTGTGGTGAAAGAAGCCACAGTTCCAGGGTATGTCTTTGGTGTGATGGCAGCTCTGTGATATAAGGCAAGAAAATAGGAGGAAAAAAGAGCAGGTCAGGAATTCATGAGGTGTACCCAGCACACCTTGACTAACTTTTCCACTTTGGCTGTCAGGCATTCTGGATGAGAGTACTTCAAGGGGTCAGCCCTTCCGTCCAGGCGCCACTGCAGAGGAGAATCCATGAGGGAACTACTCCTCCCAGTATGGATGGAGGAATTGAACAGTCAGGATGCCAGAAGATGTGACTGAACAGCTGCATGGTCTGTCTTGGAGGATAAAACCTTTCTAGAAAAAATGTAGGCAATTTCTGAGTTTAGAAACAACTCCTGGGCACTTATAAAAATATTGTAAGCTACTAGCAGGTGTGCACCACTATGCAACTGGAACAGCAGCCCCCTCCCCAGTTAATAACTCACTGAACATTCAGGCCCCGATGAAAACATGTACTATGGGTTTTTAGTACTTTTTCAATATAGTGTCAGTCAAGCTGAATATCAAGAATAAGATGTTTGATCCCAAACTCATTCATTGTGTTTTTGTATTTTCCTTACCAATACTGATTATTGAAACATTTGTGTTTAAAACAGAGCTTTCTCCATTACACTAAACCCTATCCACAATATCCTAATACTTGGACATATAATGCAGTCACTGTCCTGCATTTCTGACATTGCAAACATTTTCATGACAAGAGATTGGGATAGTGGACTGAATTCTTAAGCACTAAATTTATTGTAAGTGGGTTATGAGGAGAATGCTTGGGTTGAAACTCATACAGTGCATCTTCTATAATTTTCATGATAGTAACTGAGAGGTAAATGCAACAAGATTTGAATATTTACATATTGTGGTTAGTGCTCAAATACAATCATCCTTACAGAAATAATTATATGAAATGTTTCCATGCTGCACACATAAAACTACTGAAGTGATATGAGTGCTGCAAGTATGATTTAAATGTTAAATTGGAACCGATTGCATGCATATGGCATGTGTGCAGCAATCAAGTGTGGAAACCATGATTTTTATGTTAAAATGGGAAAGATTGCATGCATGTGGCATGCATGCAAAAAGCAAGTGGTCACTGATAACTGCACACATAAAAGTTAAGTGATTTGCTCAGAATCACACCATACACAAGTGGGGGTTGATGAGATTCAAACCCAGATCTTCATGCCTCTAAGTTTTCTGTCTTGTAGTTCAGTGTCTTTAACCACTAAGCCATATTGTCTGCACGCATATAGCTCAGTTGTACTTCAATACATACTGTATCTGACTACATCTGCACTCATGTGGCATGCTTGAAGCCACTGTTATGCTTTTCTGTTTTCCTTTTCTTCTCTTACTCGGCTCAGTTTCACAGGTGAACTCTAGCACACATACCAATCAAAACACATGTGTTTTTCCCCACCCCAATACACAAATTTACCCACAAAACAACTGAATTACTTCTATCTGGCCTGTACTCCTACTATTTTCTCTCCATAGTTTTGAATGCTTCCATGCAAAAATATTTTAAGGTGCAAACACAAAAGTAGTAATAACTTGACACCCCACCCACATGGCCAGTCCCCCCCCCAAAAAAAAATGCACACACACTGTAGTGGATATGGCCATGCTGCTACAGACAGCCCACCAAGCATAGATACTGTCTAAGTAAAAAGTCTCTACCTTGAGTACTAGGGAGCCAGAGGCAGGACTATTTCAGAGATGATGTCCATAGGTCAGAGTGCTGGGGTGTACCCCCTTGAAATTCATGGTGTTATTTTGTTATCACTATTTTATACATTATGATAGTGAGATGGAGAATAATAACGGCCACTGTTCTACTAACAAGGCCCTTGTTAGTTGAGTGGCGGCCTTCATAAATTTCCAACTCTCACCGGCTCAGTGACGTGGATGGCTGAGGCATCATGCCTTACTTCCTGCCATGCCGGTGACCCATGTTCATAGTGTGAGTATGCCACTGGGGGGTCAGCTGGGGAAGGAGAGGATCAAGCATCTGAAAGACAGCTCTCCTCTCCCAGGGAGGGGTGGGAACAGAGTCTAATGCCTGCCTGACTCCTAGCGATGGCTGGAGGCTGGCACAGGGGAACCCACACATAGGGGCAGATGCCCAATATGCCGTGTGGGAAAGCATCGTGTCTCAGCCATTGGCATCATTGCACACTGCCGTGCACTGTTCTGGGAATGGGAAGAAAACAGATGAAGAAAATCGCTGGCTGGCAGGATGAAGGCAGCCCCTGACAGGCTCTGCACATGGCTAGATGGCACCTTGCTAGCATGAGAGGTAAGACCAATGAACAACTGGGTGACTGGGCTGGGGGGTCCAGATGGAAGGGAGTTGGGCATACAGGAGCGTAAAGAAAGTAGGGAAAAAAAATTGATCTCCAACTCTCCATCAATAATGTATAAAATAGTAATAAAAAAATACTCCCCTTCATTTCAATGGTGCACACCCCTGTGGTCCCCTTTGCCCTTTGTCATAATGTGCCTGAGTGTGGGGATGCGGAGGTCAGCTTCGCTGGAGGAGGCATAAGCCTGACTATAGTGGGGCTCCAATAGTCTGTGCATACCATGCCACTCAACTGTCTGTGAATGCAAGGGACAATTCTAGAATGTCTGTAACATCTCTAAAAGTACAACTTATTTGTTTTGACTGAAGAGTGATATGCAAATCAGGAAAAATCTAATGTATAAGATTCATCTGTATATAACATGGAGTCTGTTGGTTAACAAGGATCTGCAGCTTATCCATTAGGTAGGGAAATGGGCAGACTAGGTGGACCAAGCAGTCCTTATCTGCCATCAGATTCTATGTTTCTATGTTGCAGTGCATCAGACATGGGCTTAAACCCACCCAGTTACTAATCAATTTTTTTCCTGGCTGAAGTTCTACCCCCCCCCCCAAAATAAAAGAACTTTGTCCTGATTTTTCTCCTCGACTGCATTCCATTCAGTACCCATCCACTATGGTCATGAAGCCACCCAAAGGTGAAGAAACTTGAAAAACACATCAATATTTCATCATTCTTCCTTCCCAATCCCCGTGTAAAAAAAAAAAAAATGATTTACTTTTGGCCAGAATCTGCAGCCTGGCACTATGTGCCACCAGCCCAGTTTTCAGACTTTAGGAAAACAAGGGTGGCTGAAAGATGTTAGTAGAAAATTAGTCCATCATTGAAACTGGAGGGCTGCTGGAGCCAAGGTGGATGATCAGCTTGGTTTCCATGTTTTTCTATGTCTGGATGCAGTCTGTTTGCATCTGTACACATAGAATTTGAAACATAGAAACACAGAATTTGATGGCAGATAAGGGCCGCTTGGCCCACCCAGTCTTCCCATTTCCCTACCTAATGGATAAGCTGCAGATTCTAGTTAACCAACAGCCTACTTCCTCCTACCCCCATCCTCTAGAATTGCCTTATGTCTGTCCCATGCATTCTTGAATTCCCCCCCTGTTTTTGACTCCACAACCTCCTCAGGAAGGCCATTCCATGCATCCACAAGCCTCCCCATGAAAAAATACTTCCTCACATTATCTATGAGCCATCCCCCTTCTATCTTCAAATTGTACCCCCTTGTTCTTGCACACCTCTTTTTCTGAAAGATGCTACCCTCTTGGACTTTGTTGATTCCCTTGAAGTACTTGAAAGTTTCTATCATGTGCCCCCTCTTCCTCTTTTCCTTGAGGCTATACATATTAAGCTCCTTTAGTCTCTCCTCATATGTCTTCTGGTGCAGACCCTGCACAATTTTAGTTGCCCTACTCTAGACTGCCTCCATCCTGTCTATGTCCTTGCGGAGATTGGATCTCCAGAACGGCACGCAGTACTCTAGATGGGGTCTCACCAGCTGTCTGTACAGGGGGATAACAACTTCTTATTTTCTACTGGTGATGCCTCTCCCTATACATCCCAGTGTCCCCCCAGCCCTCCTTACTGCCCTCTCACATTGCTTGCTCACCTTTAGGTCATCTGATATGACTACCCCCAGGTCCCTTTCCATTGTTGTAGTTGTTAGTATCTCATCACCCCCACTGTGTACTCTTCCCTGGGTTTTGTTTCCAGGTGCATTACTTGCACTTCTTAGCATTGAATATAAGCTGCCATACATTTGACCATTCCTCCAACCTTGTCAAGTCCCATATTTTCCTTTTCACCTCACCTTGTGTATCAAACCTGTTGCAGATCTTTGTGTCACCTACAAAGAGACATACTTTTCCTTCCAGTCCCTCTGCAATGTCACTTATAAAGACATTGAGGAGGACTGGTCCTAAAACTGAACCCTGTGGTACCCCACTAGTAATCCCCAGATCTTCAGAGTGGATTCTGTTTACTATTACCCTCTGTGTCCTGTTCTCCAGCCAGTTTTTTACCCAGGCTACTGTCTTGGGACCCACTCCCAGGCTGGCTAACTTGTATATTAATCTTTTGTTTGGGACTGTGTCAAATGCCTTGCTAAAGTCTAGGTAGGCCATGTCCACAGACCCTCACTGATCTACATCTATTTTCATTTTCACCTAATGTCTCCATCTCTGTCTCTTTCCCCCACATTTGTCACCTTTCATCCTTCTTACCATTCCCTGTTAATTAATCCCCACCTGGGGACTTCTCTGGTTCATTCACTGATATTATGCCTTGCCATTCCCATCATCACCTTTTTTGTTGTCCAGATTCTCTCTTTTTCTTGCCATTTATCACTTCTTCTCCCAGAGCCTCCCCCTTTTTTCTTTCCCCACATATATAACCCTTATTTTACCGCCCCTGTACGCTAACTTTGCTTTTTTCTCTTTCAGATATTTCCTGAAGAAGACCTAAGGTTGAAAAGTTGACTTTTAACTCTATTTTCAGCATGCAGTTAATATTACCATTTTGTTTTGCTTTCAGACCACATGCTGACTCAGCACCTTGTTTTTGATCTTATTTTATTTTTATTTATTTTATTTATTTAGATCTAGGATTACAAATACCTTTGAGCCAAAGCTCTTTTACAAAGGTTCCATGTCAGAGAAATACAAATGGGCAACAAAACATTTCAAGCGAAAACAAAATATTTCACAGAGTGATAACATTGCAATGGTTATAGACAGTATAGGTATTAGGACTTTTAGTATGACCAACAGTGGCATGGTGAAGAGTGAGACAATGCAGCAGCCAGAGGCATTTGTCAGGTGAGATTTGCCAGTAAGTGCCATTTCAAGGGGGGGGGTTAAGAAGAGGAGGGAGAATGTAGCAGATAGGGAGGAGGGGTAGGAAGGAGGAGGAAGAAGAGGCAGGGATGGGAAAAGGAAGAAAGAGCATTGGGGTACAAGATTTTGAGGTGTGGCAGTTTGTTGGCAGGTGTAAACAAAGTGCGATTCCTTAAGAAGAAAGATTACTACAGCGTATAGTTTCTTCTAACCCAAAGAATAACTCAGTAGCAGTACCGTGAGAGGCTGGGTCCAGAACAGAGCTAGGAAAAGGTTCTGCAAAACAGCATTTCCAAGCTGGCATCCCTTCTGCAAAACAACAGTTCCAAGCTGACATCCCTTCTATACTGTCAAAAAGAGTAGTACTTTGTGAAGGTGTGTACCGTTTTATAGGCACCTGCTTTATAAATGTCTAACAACGGTATGCCCCTTGAGGAAGGCACAGGCACCCCTTGTGGAATGCACCCTCAAGCCCCTTGGTGGCATTTTTTCCAACTTTCACAGCAGAACAGACTGCAAGACACTATCCAATGAGATCACTCTCTGTGTAGCTGGTTTGCCTTCAACCTTACCATAGGCAACCACCATCTGGGTGATCCAGGACCGGATATCCTTTATCTGGTTCATGTAGATTGGACCGTCCTGGCTATGCAACTTTTCATCTGGACTGAAGTGCTCTGGATAAAGTACAGGAACAGTCACTGACAGATTCAGGTGAACTCAGATACAATAGGCAGGCATTTTTCTGCTGGTTACAAGAACTTCTATTATGCCAGGGTGGGGTTGGGATTATGCACTTTGGCTCTGAGCAGAGGGCTTGCAATTCACTTACCTACCTAGCAGAGGTCACTGCAACCAGGAATATGGTTCTTCACAATATATTCTTCAGGTCAACAGTTTCCACAGGCTCAAAGGGAGCCTTCATAAGCTAGGCGGGGCATACAGAGGTTGGAAGATGCTTCCTTCCTGTACTCTATTTATACCGGTGGTATATTTGTATTTCTCAGTCATGTCCCCCCCCCTCTTTCCTCCAGGGAATACATATTTAACTCCTTTAATCTTTACTCATAGGTCTTATCCTGCAGGCCCTGCACCATTTTAGTTGACCTTCACTAAACCCCCTACAACCTGTCTATGTTCTTTCTCAGATGGGTTCTACAGCACTGCATGCAGTATTCCAGGTGTGGGCAAGATGATCTCCCTCTTTATACTTTTGATACCCCTCCCTGTGCTTCCAAGCATCTGGCTAGCCTTTCCAGTCACCTTATCACACTAGATAGTTTCAATTTGGTCCTCAGAGATGATAACTCCCAGGTCCCTTTGCTGCTTTGTGACAGTCAGTATCTCCACACCTGGTTCATAATTTGACCCTGGGCTATTCTGCCCTATGTGTATGATCCTGCACTTCTCTGTATTTTTATTTTTTTATTTATTGAAATGTTTCAGCAGGAAGGCACAATAAGCAACAAGTTGCTCATCTCCCGGTGCAACCTGGGGGAAGGGTGTACAATGACGATGGAACAGTAATACATACATACAAGTTGCAAAAGTCATCATTAACATACATTAGCAAAAGACAGATGTTGCATATATTATTCTGTACAATAAGGGACAATTGAGAGAATATCCATTTGCATACGACAGCTGTTTCACACATTCATTTGCATAAGTCAGGTGTTACATACAGTGTACTGTACAATAAGGTTAGTTGGGGGAACAAATAATAAGTGCAAGGGGAATGGAGTAAGGGGATACACAGGTATGGACAGATGTAGAAAGAGGTAAAACAAGTGCTAGAGGGTCAGGTGGATCTCAATGTGCGTGGGCAAACAAAATATGGTAATTGGGTAAAATGTAAGTAATCAAGTGCATGTGTATAGAGGTAAGGTGAATGGAGGAGGAGGGAGGGAGGGAGGAGAAGCCTAGCCTAGGAAAGACCCCCCTCAGGATGCTAAGAACCCTGCAAGGGGACAGTGAGGGCTAGAGTGAAGGGTGAAGGATGGCAGTAGGACTTTAGAGAGTTTGAGGGGAGGGAGGGAGGAAGTGTGATTTGCCACCTAAGAGACGGATAGGACATAACCCAAAAGGAACCCTTCAGGATGCTGAGAACCCTGCAAGAGGGGAAGGGAAAGGCCAGTAGAGGTGGGTAAAGAAGAAGAGAGATGAAGAATGCAGAGGACAGAAAGACCACTTCAGGATACAGAGAACCCTGCAAGGGGTTGGGAAGGTTAGTGAGATAGTGGGGAGAGTTGGTTGTAGGAATAAAGAGAGGGGTAAGGGAGAGAGAGGGAGGGAAGAAGGATGAAACTGGATGAATATCAGGAGTCAAAGGGTTGTGGTAAACGGAGTTTACCACAACCCTCTGAATCCCAGCTGCCAATCTTCAAACCATTTCTCCAGTTTTTCAATGTCTTCCCACATTCTTTCAACACCCCCTGATGTATCCATCCTATTGCATACCTTTCTATCATCTGTGAAGAGGCATACCTTCCCCTCCAGTCCCTCTGTAATGTCCCCAATAAAGACATTGAAGAGGACCTTCCCCAATGCCAACCTCTCTGGCACCCTATTCATCACTTTTTCCTCTCCAGAGTAATCTCTGTTTACCACAACCCTCTGACTCCTGTCACTCAGTCAGTTCTCCACCCACAGAACTCTTTTAGGATTCACCCCAAGACTGCTCAGTTTGTTAATCAACCTTCTATGGAGGATAGTCTCAAAGGCCTTTCTGAAGTCCAGATAGGCCACATCCACCACACCTTCCTGGTCCACTACTTTAGTTACCCAGTCATGCTGTAGATTAGTACAACAAGTTAGTGCAAAACACACTGCTTATCCTAAATACAGTAAATGGGTAAGATGTATAAGTAGATAAATGTCATATAAGGCATTGTATGTTTGTTAGTATGCACGTGTCAATGCTCTATGTGTGTAGACAGTGCATGGCTATGTTATACTGCAGTATACAGTATATGCATATATGTGTATATATATTAGTCAATGTGTTTGTATCACAACAATTTGAAAGTGCAGTTAGGGGGCTCAGTGGTAAGTGCAAAAATTGCTAGTCTACATTTCCCCACTGCCTAGACCAGTTTCAGCCTTTTACATGTCATTAGTGATTTAAATGAGGGATGTGCTTCTGTTCCACCATCCTCACTCTTCTGAAAAGAAGAAAATGGTCCCTTGATAACTTTTTTACTATATATTAAAATGTGTGTAGACAGTGCACTGATATGTTATACTGGAATATATATGCATATATATGTATTTGTCTGTGTGTGTGTGTGTGTGTGTGTGTGCATAGCACAACAATTAGAAAGTGCAGTTAGGTGGCTCAGGGACTAGTGCAAAAATTTCTAGTCTACATTCCCTGCTATCTAGATCAGTTTCAGCTTTATGCATGTCATTGCTGATTTAAATGAGGTGTCTAGTGGCAACCCTCCACCCTCTGATGTCCTTGGAGCCTAAAAAGAAGAAAGCGATCCCTCGATGTCTTTTTGTTTTTAATCTGTAAAAATGTGTGTAGACAGTGCACTGCTATGTTACACTGGTATATATATATATATATATATATATATATATATATATATATCATATACATGTATATGTATTAGTCAGTGTGTGTGTGTGTGTGTGTGTGTGTGTGTGTGTGTGTGTGTATCACAACAATTAGAAGGTGCAGTTAGGTGGCTCAGTGGTTAGTGCAAAAATTGCTAGTTTACACATTTCTCACTGCACACAGTACCGCTATTTTGCAGCTATAGTGGTGCTTGCTAGAGTTTATTTGTCCTTGCCACCCCATCCAACCATGCTCAACAGGGTCGCAAAAGTCTGCTGAGTAATTTGTGAGTGCTCAAGAAAGGGATTGGGCATAATGTTAATTGTTTCAAACCAGATCAGAGGCAGCAAAGCCAGGTGGTCAGTAGACCTTTCACATTTTAGTTTTGAGGTGGTCAGCCAAAGCAACTTGACCACATATTTCAATCAGAGGGGCATCACTTTTGTAAAGAGTTGAGGTTGCTTGAAATTCTCTGAACAACAGCCAGGCTGTGTTCATACTTGTACTTGATATGCAGTGAGAATCAAGCAACAGAATAAACACTGAAAACAGTCTTTATTACATTTTGTTTTACTGTTGAAGGGTTGCATTCTATACTTATTTGGGCTTCCTTGCAACTCTGAAAGCACTTTACAAGTTACACTTCCAGACCCTGTTCTGCTTTGATATTAACAGATACATGTAAATAAGCCATTGATTGTTCAAGAAAATGTGTAGATTATCCATGATTATAAAACACTGGATAGGTTGACTTGAAGTACTGAATATTGAAATAGGTAATTATTTTCCCAGAAACCTGAGGTGAGGTATTGCATAGCTCTGCCTCCATATAATAATTCTGATCCAGTTTTTGTAAGATTCACTGCCACTAGATTACAGACTGGAGTGGACTAAATGAGTACTAAATACAAGCATTAACACATTTCACAGCTCATAGCTGTGTGAGTTGTGAGAAGCTAGTGTACAACAGATGGGTAGAGGTCTCAGAATGTGAGAGTTAACATAAGCTGGGGAACAGAATGTGGAAGATAGCTTTAGCAGAATGTGGCATTGGGACTGCATCAGATGTATTGGAGGACCTGCATCACATTTATGTGTGGATCCTGCATCAGATTTATGGAGGAACATGCAAAAGAAGTTAGATGGGGTGACCTGCAGTGAACATCTGATGGATGTGAGGGACCTGCACTGGAGTGAAGTTGGGAGACTACATCTGACACTGGTGCTTGTGGGAGGAGATTGCATTAGCTCCCAAGGTACACATACAAACAGAAGAGAGAGAAAGGAGAACTACCTCAATTGGGAGCTGAACCAAGGCCACCTAGGATACCATTCCTAGTTGCATTACCAGCTGTGTCTCTAACACAACTGGGAACTTGGCCTTCCTGAAGCACATTACTCTTTTTCCAATGCACAACTTGGTGCTGCATAGATAATTACATTTTCAATCACAAGAGTGCCATGTGTACATTTATGAAACACATACAAACATAAGAGATAGAAAGAAATTAGTGCCTTAGCTGTGACTTGAACCCAGACCACCTGGAATACCATTGCACTAACAGCTGTGCTACCAAGGCAACTTGAAAATGGGCTGTCCTGAAGCACATTATTCTTTCTCTGGTGAACAACCTGGTTTTTATGTGTATTTCATTCTCTCTCTTCTGTTTGTATGTTACTGTTAAGAGATAGCTTAGACTGTGGGCTGTGAAGATATGCTTAGGTATCAGGCCATTTAGACTAAGCTACTCGGCATCCCAGCTGTTGGACCTTAGTACTTTTGTTGACCTCCCCTTGTCATCCACAGCACTTAGGCATTATTGGGAGGCTGGCATTGTAAGGAAGCAGGATGTAGACAGTGGTGAGCTAAGATGGTTGATGGGAGAGCCATATTAGAGTGGTGAGGACCAGGAGACACCCCAGGGCCAAATTTGGACTTGGGAGAGGCCAAAAGTGTTTAGTCCCCATACCAATTGTTTCCACAGGTCCAAGTGGACAGGTAGCCACAGGGCCAGCAGTTGCCTCTAGTCCCCTTTGGGTGGTGATGTGTAATGTGAGATCAATCAATAGTCAGACTGCTATTATAGAGGACTTTGTTTTCTCAGTTAATCTTGACTGCATCATGGAAACCTGGCTGGGAGATGATGCAAATCCAATTCTGGTGGCATCCATACCAGCTGTTTTCTATATATTCCACTGCCTGAGGAGGGACTGCAGGGGTGGGGTTGTGGACATCTGTTTTAGAGCAAAACTGAATTTCACTGTGCACCAAGTGGGTTCTACTTCATTGATTGAATGTATGGCCATATGGGGTGGTCCAGTTACAGGTTGCAGAATCCTTCTGGTGTACTCACCTCTGAGGTTGAGAGGAAATTTCTGTGGAAAGTCAAGGACTTCGTCACTGAAAGGGTGTTGGAATTCCCCAGGTGGTTGTTCCTGAGTGATTTCAATTCCTGGATAGATGATGAACTATCATAATTTGGACAAGATTTCCTCCAGACGATGAACTCGCTAGGCCTCACACAAAAATTTGCTATTGTGACTTACAAGTGTCTGCATTTAGATTTCCCTTTAGTTAGTTTCTGGCCAGAGAGCCATCTTTCTATCAGAGCACGCCATGGAGTCAGCTAACTAAGGCAGCTGGAACTTTATGCTATCACACGCCTGGCTGGGGTAAGAAGACAGATGCTGTACTTGATTAGAAGTGTAGGGTCTGCAAGGTAAATTAGGATCTTCAATTAGGGTGAAAAAAAACACAAGAGTTAGTGTGCTAGTCTGAGTTGGAGGAAAGGAACTGTTATCATCCTTGCAGGTAGCTGGGTGAGGAGGAGATCTGTAAATTGGGGGGTGGCTTAGGTAGAAGTAAACCAGATGTCTGCATTTAGACTTCCCTGTAGTTAGCTTTTGGCCAGAGTGAGCAATCTAGCTATCAGAGCAAGGCAAAGGAGGCAGCTGACTAAGGCAGCTAGAACATTGCTGCTAAGACACTTCTGACTAGTGGGTAAGCAGTCAGATATTTGATTAGAAGTGTAGGGTCTGCAAGGTAAATTGGATCCTTCAGTTACTAGTGACAAAGCGAGGGAGTCATGGCCTGTTACACAATGGTATTGCTCTCCCACTCCCCCTCCATCCTCCCACCTGTCCCTCCATCCTCCCACACCTATTCAGTTCCACTTTTATAGGCACTGTATTTGAATGACAACAGGAACTTCCTGTTTTGGAGCAGAAAGGAAGGGATCACCAAGACAAATAAGAATCTCACCATCCTTGAAGGAAAAGAGTAGCTGTCCAACCTCCAGTAGCCGCTAGAGGTCTGACTGAGCAAGGAAGGAGACTACCAAGGTGCATAAACACTTGACTCAGAGAAAGGAGGAAGGACACTATCGAGGCACGCTAACATCAAGGCAAAGACTTCTCAAGAGTCAAGATAGGGACCTCTGTGTGAAGGACTACAGAATGGGGACAACATAAAATAATTAACCAGAGTGGACTATGTAGGCAGGAAGGTGGGACATTGAGAACTGATTCTTTCTACAGGGTTTTCTTGGCATGAAGCTATGAAGCTTGGATTGTACTGAATCTTGCTACAAGGTTATTTGAATATTTTTGGAGGGATTACTTGGGAAGCTGTGTTTGTGTTCAGATCTTTTACAGGGTTATTTGTGAAGTGATATATTGAATAACTTATGTGATTAATATTGAATCTCTCTGTGGAGGGGGTCTAGCATAGCATAACAAAAAAAGGTGTAAGATAGCAAAGCAAAAAACAGAAAGGGGGTGTAAGCTAGCAAAGCTAAAACAGGAAGGCCAGAAATAGACATGATGGGAGTTGTACAGTGCAGTGGGTGTGTGAGGTGGTAGTCTTCAGGTGACTTTCTGTAGGCTGTGGTGCTGCCCCATCTGTGGCATCTCTCTGGACTGAGGGTGGAGGTTGCTCCTCTCCAGGTTGAGCTGGCTGGTATTTTAGGAGCCTTCTCCCTACCCAGGGACCATCAAGTCCACCACTGCTGTCTCAAAGGATGCCAAGAAGGAGGGTGGCTGGACCACAGTAGACCTGGAAGGAGTGAGGATGATGGGACAGAAGCACATCCCTCCTCACGTTCCACTCCACAACTCCTATGCAACTTGGCAGGATGGGACTATCCCAAGGAGGCACCCTCAGTGGAGACCAAGGAGGATGTAGGGGTCCTCAGAGTGGAGACCGGGGAGGCAGAGGACCCCAGAGGTGTTGGAAGCAACTCCTGGTGGGGGATTCTCTCATTAGGGGAGTAAACTTGTGGGCAGGAGGAGAGTAAGCGAGGGAGATCAAGTGCCTACCCAGCATCACAGCTCATAGGGATGGAAAGCACATCCTAAGGATTGCTGGGGCAGCAGGATGGGCGAGTGAGCTAGATGTCATTGTCCACCTGGGGATAAATGACCTGGCTAATGATGAGGTTACAGTAATGCAGGAGGAGTTCAGGGAGTTGGTGAGGGGTCTTTGGTGGCAAACTCCATAAATGTTTTCAGAGATGTTACCTGTCTAAGACAAAGGGAGGAGAGGGTACTCAGTATCAGGAGTTTCAATGCATGGCTGAAGTACTGGTACAGAGCAACTGGATTTGGCTTTATTAGGGACTGGGGTCCCACCTGGAGGGATGGAGGCCTATACAGGAGAGGTGGCCTGCATCTATCCGGAGGGGGGCAGGATTCTCAGTGAAAGGTGTAAATGCTTCATTGGCAAGGATTTAATTTACTCAGCTGGGGAGGTGGAAGAAAGAAGGGAGAATCAATAATATTTTTTTTTTATTTCAGTCTTTGGTAACTGGATAAGGCCCACTAAGCACAAGTGCCTATTTTCAGGAGTGACCTGGGAGCACTGGGCAGTTAAGTGACTTGCTCAGAGTCACACAGTATGCAAGTGGAGTTTGTGAGAATCAAACCCAGGTCTGGTCTGCTGAATGTACCAAGCTCATTCACAGCTCGTTACTCTAACCTCTAGGCTATACTGACAGCCTGCAGGAGGAAGCAGTCAGTAAGGAGGACCCTAAGGACAGGAAATCACCAAAGACACCTAGAACCGGAAAAGGTAGAATGGCTGAGAAAAGTAAAAATTGGAATAAAGACAGGAGGGGTAAAGAGGGAAGGCATGAGGATAAAAGGGGAGCTGTCAAAAGGGGCAATAACATGACATACAAGGCCATGTGCATGAATGCTTGCAGCCTGGGAAATAAAATTCTGGACCTAGTGGCCTTGATGGCAGAGGCCAACCTGGACATTGTCACCATTACTGAGACATGGTATATTGAGAACCATGACTGGGACATGGCCATACCAGGTTATACTCTATTAAGGAAAGACAGGGTGAGTAAAAAGGGAGGAGGAGTGACTCCTTATGTCAAGGAGGATGTAAAATCAACTGTGGTACAAGGAATGCAGGGATTGAAAGAGGTACTGTGGGTCACCCTGGAGATAGTTAATGGCACCATTATTTGCACTGGAGTGATCTACAGACCTCCAGCACAAGGGGAAGAGTTGGACAGGAGTCTAGTGGAAGAAATCCATAAGATTGCAAGTAAAGGGGAGATGCTGCTGGTGGGAGACTTCAGTTTGTTGGATGTTGATTAGAGCTTCCCAGCTGCAGCCTCAGCCAGAAGCAGGGACATCCTGGATGCCTTGCAGGGGGTATGCCTCAGGCACTAATGGTAGAGCCCACCAGGGAGTGAGTGATACTGGATCTAGTGCTCACCAATGGGGACAGAGTTGCAGATGTCCCTAAGATGTCCCTGGTCAGACTGGATACACTTTTCAACTCCTTCTGTTGTTTCACACTTGAATCTCCTCCTCTCACTCATCACTGCTCTCTCTATCACTCCTTGGCTGTCCTGTCTCTTGCAAACAGACATCTTCATCAATATGCAAAATTTGTCTCCAAATTCCAGTTTGACTCACTTCCCTCCTACCTCTCTGCTCTTTTCTCTGTCGCCCTTATCAATCATCGCTCCCTCAGATCTAATGACTCTCATTCCCTGGTTATCCCCTGCTGGTCTACCTCGGCTGGTCAAACAGCCTTCTCATACCACTTCCCAAAACTCTGGAATGCACTCCCCCCTCAGATCCACCACTCCTCCTCCACATACTCCTTATCCTCTGCCCTACACAAATTTTTGTCTGTGAATTGCTCATGCACCTAATACTTTCCACTCACCCCGCAGCCTGCAACTACCACTTCTAATCCCCCACTACTTCCCTAGCCAAATCACAGCCTCCTCTCAGTCAAAACTCCAGTACCCAGTATAAACCCCCCACCCCAAAACCAATAACCTCTTCCCCCCCCTTTTTAAGCCCTCCTGCTACCATCTCTGCCAATCTTTCCCCCACTCTCACTTTAGCCATCTTAGTCCCCTGGCAGGGTTCTCAACATCCTGAAGGGGTCCTCAGGGTGTTGACTACCCCCACCTCATACCTCAGTGGTTCATCCTGGATCTGCTTTGTCAGTACTTACTCCATTACCCATATTAACACTTGACTAGTCAGCACTTACTCTGTCCACCTGTCCCTCTTAATCTGTTTTGTACCCCTTTTACTTTTACTTTTCCTCTTTCTAGTTGATCTCATATTTATTAACTCCTTCTGTTCTGACTTTCCTTCCTACCATTGCAGCTGTCTCCCCTTTGTTTCCTTTCTACTTCTGTACATTATGCATGCCCTCTCTCCTTGCACTTATGATTGTTTCCTCATATTGCCTTGTTGTATGGTACACTGTTGGTATCACCTGTCTAATATAATGTCTGCCATGTCAGAGCACCTTATTGTACTGTATGATGGCACTAAATGTAAATGTCATATGCATTTGTCTCCTCTATCAGAGCACCTTACTGTACTGTATGATGCAACAAAATATAATGTAATTGTTGACCTATGCAAATGATAACTGAATGATCATTGTACGCTACATTGTTGTGGATCACCTTACTTATGTTTTGTCTGCTCTGTCTTTGCACCTTATTGTACCGTATGATGATTATGTATGTAATTGTTGACTTAAGAAACTTAAATGCCCATATTACAGCTCCATCCTCACTTGTACCCCGTCCCCCCGGGTCACACTGGTAGATGAGCAACTTGTTGCTCAATATGCCTTCCTGGTGAAACATTTCAATAAATAAACAAATACATGTCATGTTGGGTAGCCACCTGGGGTCCAGTGATTATCATAAGGTGTGATTCAATGTGAGAACATCAGCAAAGTCAAACCACATGAAAGAAAAGGTCCTGGACTTCAGAAGTGACAAATTTGCAAAGATGGGAAAATGTCTCAGGAAGAACCTGGCAGGGTGGGGGAGGCTGGGGGGTGTAGAGGAACAGTAGGTGAATCTAAAAGGACCCATAGAGGAGGCAACAAATCTTTGTATTAGGCAATTAAGCAAAAGCAAAAGGAAACAAAAACCACTATGGTTCTCAAAGGAAGTGGCCAGAAAAGTAAGAGCAGAAAGGTTGGAATTCAGAAGGTACAAGGAGACACAGATGGAGGAGGACATGGAAGTGTGTCTAGAAAAACAGAAGGAGGCAGGGAAAGCAATCAGGAGCACAAAGGCACAAAGGGAGGAAAAATAGGTCAGGCAGTTTTGAAAAGGGAAAAGACATTCTTCAGGTACATTGGTGAAAGAAAAAAGATCGAGGTGGGATTGTTAAGCTAAAAGGGAAGGAGGGAGTGTGCAGAGGGGACCATGGGGAAAGCAGCATTCCTGAACAGATATTTTTGTTCAGTATTCACAGATGAAGGGGAAGGTGTGGGATCTCAGTTAAGTGATAGGAGCATCAATGGAAGGGAGTTGGAGACCAGTCCATTAACAGAGGAGAGAGTCCTAAAGGAACTCACAAAACTGAGAGTGGAAAGGCAATGGGGCTGATGGGATACATCCAAGCATATTAAAAGAGCTTATTTATTTATGTATTTTATTTATTTAAAATTTGGTGACCGGGTAGGCCCACTGAGCCCCGAAAGTCCCTTTTTCAGGGGTGGCCCGGGATAACAATACATATTTTCATACAGAGAAAGATTTGGGTTACAGAGTAGTTTCAGGTGTGTGAGCAGGTTACATCCATGGTTATCATCATGATTTTGATGGTTATCAGCTTAAAGGGTGCTCATAGCACCACTGACGAACCTCTTCAACAAATTGCTAGAAACAGGAGTGGTTCCATAGGACTGGAAGACAGATGTAGTCCTCTCCACAAAGTGGAATCAGGAAGGTGGCTGGCAATTACAGGTCAGTCAGCATGAACTCAGTGGTGGGGAAATTAATGGAATCACTGCTAAAGGAAAGGGCAATGTGTGGCAGGATGAGAATGTCAACATAAAATTAAAATAAAACATTTATTCTTTTCACTCTGTCCTATTCTCTTAAACTTTTCTGTCTATCCTTAATTTCTTGTCAGGGTGGCCAACCTGACAATTCTGTTCTATCTGTGCTGTACCTTTAATCTGTTGTCATTCTAACTATCAAAACTGTCACATGAAGTTAAAAGCAGATCCCTTTAAAGCCTCCAGCTATGTAGATTCTGTGGAAGATTTTGAATCCCCAAGAATCAAGAGTGTTTCCAACACCAGAGCAGATTGCCAGACAGCCCCATTTTAAAGCAAGTCTCTGCAAGACTGGAAAGATGAGCAAACAAAAAGCTGTTGCAGGAAAAACTCTCCCTGCAGCTGCTTGCTGTAGATCTCACTTTGCTGCCTAAAAAAACAAAGAGTAAATAAAAAGTTAAAATAAGGACTGCAGCATTAGTGCAGACTGTTCCTGTGTATAAAGTCATGATAAGGGTGTTTGACTTGTTATTGTGTTGTTCAAAGCTATCAAGAAGTGAAGTACAGTATGGGGAGTGAAATAGTGCAATGTTTGCTGACTGCTGAAATGGCAGAGCTGCCATGGGGTGGAGAAATGTAAAACATAAAATGTGTTTAAATACAGTCCTCTATAAACAAGTTTGCTTTTCTTGGTTACTTTACCTGAAATGGTGGCAGGTAGCAAAAGATGGCTTCTATAGAGCTGGTAGCCTAGAAAATGGCTGCTAATATAGAAGTGGTGTGATGATGTCATTAAAAGGAGGGGCTAAAAGGTCCTTGATGATGCTTTCACCACCAATTAAGGTTCCTCTAAGTTAAAATGAGTACCTACAGAGTATTGCTAATATTATGTTGAAAAAAAGACACCATAAGCTTTAGATTTAGAGAAACTGAAGCCTATCTTAAGTTCCAGAGAAGAGAAATAAGGTTTTGGGTATAATTGATAGTCACATGTCAATGATGTCATGATATTTGTGCTATATTAACCTCCCACCAGGAGGCTAATTCAGGTGTGCTGGTCAGTTTCTTCTGACCAAGCAAGGGAGAGGAGGTGTGAGTGCCTACACATCAGAGTGGGAAGAAATACTGAATATACAGAAACGAGCAGGGAGTCTGAGGAAAGACTAGCCTGATTATTTTGTTTTGTTTTATTTGTTGTTGTTTTGGTGTGAAAGTTTAAACACCCATTTATTTACTGTAAATATTTTTTTGAACAGTTAATTTTTATCATTTTTTGGAAAATAAAATGATAAATGCTACCCAAGCATTTTTTATGCACTTGATTTAAGGACTGGTGTCTGTTATTGAACCCACACGCTTACAATGGTATATCTTGAATCCAGCAGATCACAGGATTCTAGGCAGCATGGATTCACAGATTCTGTCCTGTTGAGATGGAGGCTGTGTGTCATTTGTGCTTGGCTGTTGAGGAGTAACAGTCAGATGCAGGACCGCTAAGCTAGATTTATATGAAATAAAAGGTAAGCCACTATTGCCTGTATTATGTGGTCTTATCAGTAAACCTTAAGTCTGCTACATCCATAGTGTGGTCTGCTCCCATCTGTTTTCTGTAACACCTTAGGAGGAAAAAAGCCAAAGGAATACTAAAAACACCAAAAGAAGCTGCCTTCAGTGGGGTCTACTGGATTGCTGAGATGGAAGACGTCCCTTCCGAAGGATTGAGACGAGGATGCAGACTAAGCCATTACCTACTCCAGTTAATTATAATGTAATTATTAACTCAACTACTGTACAGATGAAGAGACAGCAGGAGTGAGTGAAGTAAAGCAAAGTGCAGTGAAGTACTGCTGCTACAAATCTCAAATTGCGAGTTGAGTTAGTCATTTTTACTACCTATTACTGTCTATGTCCTTTCATTTTTTCACTTTTGTGAATTGAGTGAAGTTTGCAGTCTATAATTTGTAGTTTTAGTATCTGGTACATAGCTAAGTTTTAAAGTGTTAAGTTTCAAATTTTGAGCATAGTTGGTCACGTTGGTCAAGTGGTCATGTAGGGTAAGTCTGCTAGGAGTTAAAGAGCATGTGCAAGCTTGGTGTCTTCAGTCATTTCTCTGAGCTGAATGAACATTAAAGGATGATGTCTGTAGCGTGTATTTTTAATATGTTGCTGTTATTTAGCTTTTAGCTTTCTAAAGGATAAGTCATTTTAGTTAACATTTTAGTTAACTTTAGTTTTTAACAAAGTTTTCTTGCTGTAACTTCTCTGAACTGAGTGTTTAAGTGTTTACAAACATTTTCTAAAACGTTCCTGTCAGTCCCTATCTGATCCTGCCTGATCCTACCTAACCAGGCGAATATTTACACCTGGCCTATAAATCTTTACTAATACAGTACAGCCTACAGTTCAGTTTACAGTTTGGGCCTGGAATGTTTGGCTAACACCAGGACAGCCATTATTTTTCTTACCAAGCGTAAGTGCAGATGTTCATTGGAGTGTTTGCACACACAGATTTGCTTTTCACCAGAAGCCTCAATTATGGTTGAGTTGCAAGGTGCTGAGTCAACTGTGTTCAGTTGAAAATCGCATATGTTTAGAATCTGTATAAAACAAGAAAGTACAGTAAGTGCTTTAAAGTGTTCTAAAATGTTCTAGAGTGTTCTAAAGTGTGTTAAGCTGCGTATTAAGCTTTGCAATGTTGGTGTAATGCTCTGTGGAAAGATATATATTTGATAAATATCTGAATGTTACATGTCTCAGAAGTTAAATAAATAGTTAAATATATAGATAGATGAGTATAAACGTAGGCTATAAACAGTGACCCAGAGGACCTCGTGATGGCTTATAATTTGGCCATTGTGGCAGCCCTGGATGTCATTGATCCTGTCCACATTTGTCCTCTCTCCCTTTCTCCATGATCCCCATGGTTTGATGGGACTCTGAGGGAGATGCAACAACTTGGATGGAGGTTAGAGCATTGCTGGAAGAAATCTGCCCTAGATGCCGACCACCTTAGATTGATGGACCATTATCATCTCTATCAATCCGCAATCACCCATAAGAAGGCAGAGTTCCTGTCCAGGGAGAGTGCAGCTGCTCAAAATCGACCAGCTCAGCTGTTCCGAACTGTGGACAGACTATGCAACCCAGCCTGCCTACAAGCTCAGAAAGCCTTTTCGCAAGAAGAGTGCGATTAACTTGCTCGATTTTTTGCAAATAGGGTGGCCGACATCAGGTCGGCACTCCATCCAGCACACTCTGTGTGTATTGCCGTGGATCAATGTGGGGTTGCTTACCCTTGGCCATTTTGGAGTATCTTTGTCTGACCGGCTTTCATGGATGTCATGCAGATCTTCCAGAGTGTGCACCCTACATACTACAGTTTGGATCCAGGACCTACTTCCCTGATTTTGGGTTATATCAATTCTATTGGTCCAGTCCTAGCTCGGAATGTCTGGTGCTCCTTGGAGACAGGTGAGTTCCAAGCTCACTAAGAAAGGCAGTGGTGGCACCACTCTTGAAGAAAGCTTCTTTGGACCCAGACTGCCTTGAAAACTACAGACCTATCTCTAACCTTCCCTTTTTAGAGAAGCTGATTGAGAAAGTATTGGCCACTTAGCTGGAGGACCACTTGACCATCCATGACATCTATGAACCCCTCCAATCTGGTTTTTGAAAGAGGCATAATACTGAGACAGTGCTGGTTCAGATGCTCGATGATCACCTGATGGCTAGAGATAAGAGGAGCCATTCCATTCTGGTCCTCCTAGATCTCTCATCAGCATTTGACACTGTGGACCATGGGGTCCTGCTTGATCATCTTAGGTTCAGCTGGGGACTGTTGGGTACAGTCATCTGGTGGTTTACATCATTCCTCACTGGAAGATCTCAGAGGGTGGTGTCAGAGATTTATTTCTCTGACCCAGTTTCTCTATCTTGTGGGGTTCCTCATGGTTCAGTGCTGTCCCCCATGTTGTTTGCAGTGTTTCTGCTGCTCCTTGGGGACATTGTAAGAAGGTATGGGCTAAGGTTTCACTGCTATGCTGATGATACCCAGGTCTACCTCTCTTTTGCACCTGACCAGGATGGAGCTGTCTCAGTCTTTAATAGCTGCCTCATTGAAATCCAGGAGTGCATGAATGCCAGTTGGCTGAAGTTGAACTCTGACAAGGCTGAGGTATTGGTTGTGGATCTGGGTCACTGGATGGGGGCTCGTGGGGTTCACCCTTTGGACTTTTCTTGGGGTGTCCACTCCTGTCCTCTGAATGGGTGTAGAACCTGGGGTAATTTTGATGAGGGGCTGACCCTGCATTCACAGGTGTCAGCTGTCATCAAATCCTCATTCTACCATCTGAAGAATATCTCCAGGACTAAGCACCTTGTTCCATCAAGCAACCTTCCTACTCTGATCACACGCTTGGTGACCTCATGTTTGGACTACTGCAACTCCCTGTACCTAGGGCTACCAGGGGTGGAAATCCATCACTTACAGCTGGTGCAGAACATGGCGGCCCGGCTTTCACAGGATCATCACAGTCCTGTCATATTATGCCGGTGCTGCATTGTCAGCACTGGCTGCCAGTCCAGTGGCAGATCACCTTTAAAGTCAGTCTTCTGACTTTTAAAGCCCTACATGGACTGGGCCTGGACTATCTGAAAGAGCTCCTGGTTCCTCACTGCCCTGGGTGAGTGCTCCGCTCAGCCAATGAGGGTTGCTAGAGATTCCAAGAGTGTGCTTGAAATCTTCTTGAGCGAGCCCATTCATGTATGCTGCCCTGCCCTTTGGAATACTCTACCCTCTCAGTTATGTGAGTGCATGACCATGGAGGGTTTAAGCAAGTATTAAAAACTTATTTGTGGAACCAAGCTTTTGGTGATGAACTATAGATGCTATCAGTGTGATTTTATTGCTTGTTATTGAGATGTTTGTCTGTTGACATCATGATTTTAATTATGTTAAGGTGCCTTGCTTTTTGAAAGGCGCCATTCAAATAAAGGTTATTATTATTATTATTATTATTATTATTATTATAAATTATTAGGGAAGGTATTTGCATAAAATTAACTTGATCATTTAAAGTTTTATTTTTAAACTTTAAGGAACTCTATAGAACATTATAGAGCTACTCATTTAGTTAATTTTCTGTTAAATGTATCCTTCTGCTGATCTGTTTTAACAATATCTGAGCCCCTCTTGCTCTTTTCTCTTACCTTATTGCCTGACTAATGTACCCAAAGAGGGTGGAACTAACAGTCGATTTAATAAAGAGTGCCACCAGAGAGAACAGCACTGAATATAACTCTGAGGACTGTAGAAAGGTGAGGATAGAATATGAAGGATTGAAGGATCAAAGGATTAAAGGCAATTGAATCACCTGAGAGAAGATATAGTTATACGGGCTCAAACTTTATATGATGTGCTGCTATAGCCTTATTACAAACATGTTACATAAGAGGGTGACTGTAAAACTGCAATATATAAGGCTCTATCTAGCCCATCAGTGCAGCGGTAATGCTACCACTTGTGATGCTGGTGATCCGGGATTGGTAGTGAGCCTAGTTTGCTGGAGGACCAGCTGGGGGAAGAAGGACTGAGCACCCAATGGGCTGCTGTCCTTCTCCAGGGAGGGGTGGGCTGCAGTCCTCACTGCTATACTACCACCTGGGTGACCATGGGTGGTGGTGCAGTGGAGGGTGCAGACTGGCAGGGTGGGGTGGATGTCAGCTGAGGACCAGAGCGAGGCACATCTCCACATGCCTCTATCTCTTTGGTCCTCCTCAAGTGCTGACATCCACAGGAGGAAGGAACCAGAACACAGGAAAAAAAACACATCCGGACCAGAAGTCAGGCTCCTGCACCAGTAACCAAGAGGAACCAGTGGTACAGCTCCAGGTGCACACTACCCTGAGGTTTTGGAAGGGGAAAGAGGATCCCTTATCCCCACCCGGAGGTTATCTGGGATGCCTGGAATACTGGAGTGGGGCATTAACAGAGCAAGTTCCTCTAGTCCTCAAGGTGCAGCCTGTGTAGTGCATTGGGAGAACATGAGGGAAGGACCAGATGTGTTGATGAGGGGGCATAAAACAGAAAGTAGAAAAAAAAGAAGACTCTACAAGATCCCAAAGACTTGAATGTTTTTGAAAATTTGGAAGATCAGAAGTCTGTTGTGTCATAGTTTACCCCAAGAAGATTACAAGATCATATAAATGCTAAGGAAACTATAAGGAGTGGTAATATACATAGTGGAACTATTAACTTTGCCTTTAATTTATTTTATTTTGCAAGTGTTGGCTTATAAAGTTTGCACATATTCTCCAATTGTAATACTGTTGCTACATTATTGCAATACTGATTAGTTCCACTAACACTGTAGTCATTTATCCTACCAGTTATACATAAGAAAAGTATCTTACCTATTGATGGAAAATGTCTAATAATATACAAAAAAAGCTCCAAAGACATATAGTTTAAAAGTAAAAAAAAAAAAACAAGACAAAATGGATATTAAGGGGGGCAGAACAGAATGACCTTACAAAAATAACACAATTTCTATGCCCAGTTGTTAACCATATTGAATTAAGAGGAAATAAAAAGGTGTTAAAAATTGTAATCCCAAATTAACTTCATCACCTGTTAGAAAAAGTTGCAATGTTGGGAATCATTGTCTCCACATCCTCTATTAAAAGAAATTAGAAATGTGGAGGAAGCAATTTCTGTACCTTGTAAAAAAGCACTAGAAATAAATCATCAAGTAATTTAACCAATATTACAGGGCCAGAATTGTGCATGTCAGATTTGGTTGCAACTAAGCACTCAAGAGAAAATGCCAATGATCATTTGGATGAGTAATGTGGGAGAAAAGGAAGCTATTTACAATGAAGAAAGAGGAAAAGACCATGGGCCTAATTTTTAAAAGGTTTTAGAGGGACGCACAGGACTTGTGACCGGGAGCAGGATGCAATTTGTAAATTGCATCCTACATTGGGGTTCGGGGAGATTTTCAAACTGTGGTGCTGTAGCATCATGGACACAGGTCCCCTGCTTCCCAACAACACACTTGCAACACTCATTGGCGATCACGGCATACAGCTGTCTCCTAGTGGAGATGGACCCCAGCACACCTACAGACCTCTAAGGTGTGCTGGGCAGATAGCCCTTGTGTGTCCATGGTCCTTCTCCACCACTGTGGAGGACCTGGTTCTTGTTATGACAGTTTCCCTGTGCTATAACTTTGTGGTAGGGAAATGGGGCTTGCGCCACAACCTCAGGTGCAAGCTGCCATAAAGTGTGGCATGTGTTGCAATTTGCATCTTGCTTTCAAAATCAGGAGCAAATTGCATCACAGCCTTGGACATAGCTGTGGCAATGATTTTGGGGATGCAGGGCCTGTGACCCGCTATGAAAATCTGGCCCCATGTGTGTATTGATTTGGTTAACAATGAGAATCAAGAATGTATAATATATAAAAATGTAAAGCCAATACTAGAAGCTATGGATACTCCTAGTGGCATAAATTTAGAAGTACAGCAAGGGAAACAGACAAGTAAAAATGGATCTTATCTTAGAGAGTTTAAGTCATTTTTGGAACCATATATTAACTATAGTTTGGATCCTACATCTAAACTTAAACCATTGGATAAAATTCCTTACCTCTGGTCCAATAATGAAGTGGTCACAGATCCAAAGTTGAGGTCAATTGTAGACCAAGAACCTTCTCCAGCTAAGAAAGACTGACAGAAAATGATAACCTAATAAGTGAAATCAATGAGTTAAAAAAGGAAATACACTTTGGAAATTCTCAGCTTCTGGATTTTGTAGTACTTTTTCAAGTCTTTATTGATTTTTATGAAAAAAATCTGAATAATGTGAGAACAATGTATTATGTGAAAACAATGATGTAGAGCAAAATAGTACAGTGAAAGAGGTAATTGCAAAGAATATGAGTAGTGTACAGCCAGAGAGAAAAAATAAAAATACAGATGAAGTAGAAAAAATCAATAAGGACTATAACAGAAGAGGTGGCCAATAAAGAAATCAAAGAATTAGAATTACTAATCACTGAGTTAAACCAGAGGAAGAACCAAATTAGAGCAACTAAGTATAATAACAAAAAAATAAGAACAACTAAGGGTGATAAATTAAAACCTAAAAGTGAGCCAGAAGGAAGTAAGCTGACAGATAAACAAAGAAAGGAAAAAAGTGACAGAAACAAACTTGATAAAGGAGATAACAACAAAAAAGTAAAATTTAATGAAACATCAAAAAATGATGTAAATACACATGGGAAAAGATCAGATACTGTAGAAGAGAAAAATAAATTTCTAACAGCAGTAGATGACATGTCTATGTAAAAGGTTTGCCAAAATCAAAAAATGAAAACATCTATATATTAAAATTAGCAACCTATAGTTTGATTAAAGGGGTAATGGGGAACAAAACTGGATGGCATGACATCAGATCTTTTTATAGGTAAAAGGCAAGTCCTTATAAAGGTTGGATATGCACCATTTAAAAAAAAAACTGGACAAAAGAAAACATGTATTATCAGACAGAGATAGATTCCTAGATATTGAAATACCACTAGTTGCAACAATAAGAGTAGGGCAAGAAATGTACCCCAATAGAAAACAAGGGGACAAGGCTACTAGTATTACAACCAAAGAGAAAGAGGGAATACACACTACTAAACAACTCCATATTACAGCCTATATGAAAGCTGTAGAAACAGAAGATAGCCTGGAAGGAGATAACTTAGAACAGGTGCAAAGAGAGGAAGAAAATAACTGAGAATTCAAATTAATTGCAGTGATATTTTAGAAATGAAAGACTTATCCATATCGGATACGACCACCTCAGGAGAAGATTCAGTGATTAACAATGTTGACTCAAATAGCACAATCAGCATACCCGATAAAACTAATTGACTGAGAATTAGTAACAAAGCAGAAAACATGATAAATTTGATTCGCTGGAACATAGCAGGGTTAAAGGTAAAACTTGAGGATAAAAATGTCTGGGATGAAGAAGAAATTTCAGTATACAGCTATAGCAGGAAACTTGGATGGGAGGGGTAGATGAACAGTTAATGGATGGGTATAAAACATGGATCTCCCAGCATACAGGAATATTAAATCTGGTAGATTTAAAGGTGGACTCCATTTTATCTATCCTACTCTTTGATTTTAAAAGTATAGATATATGTGTGTATAATGAGTTTTATATGTATTTGATAACAGTTTGTACTAAGGTTAGGGTAATATTTAATATTTACACCCCCAGTCTCAAACAAAAGGAATTTCAAAACATTATGAAAATTATTAGTAATAATCTTGAGTCAATAAAAAACAGATTCCCAGAAGTTATGTTCTTTATAGCAGATGTCTTCAATGCACATATAGGTAATAAGATCAAAGAACAAACCAATGAATGGTGTGTTGATGATACCATAAATAAACCAATAAGACAGTACAATGACAAAATACTAATCTAAAATGGTAGAGTACTCCTACAATTCCTGCAAAAAATATGGATTATGGGTTTTAAATGGTCATACTAAAGAAGACTGGAAAGAGTGAATTACATTTCCAACAGCAAAGAGTGGTGGTGTTTTGTACTATATGATTCATAAAGTCTGGGATAGTAATCAGTTTCTCACTGAGTGCAATCTCGATTCAAATTAAAAAAAAAAGAAGAAGAAATAAAGTATAGGAAAAGGAAGTGAGTCATAATGTGCACTAAATATGGGAACAAAATAAAATGGAATGAATATACTAAAGAAGTAATTGATAATATAATTAATAATGACTCAATAGGAGTGGCAATTGTCTTCTTTTGTTGGTGCTTTTTTCCCTAGCATCCAGCCTGCCTTATCTGTCCCACATCCAAGCATCCTCTCTCAGGCTCTGGCCGCCATCCCAAGGATCTCTGCTCCACATTCAGGCCCACAGCATTTACCCCCGCGGCTTGCCTCCCACAGTGGGGTGGTGGAGAGCCCCCCGATACTCAGCCACCAGACCAGGATCCAGTATTGTTGCAGGCCCTCACAACCAGCAAATCCTCCATGGAGATGCAGATGGCCATCATGCCACCATGACTGGTGCCCTATTTTCTATGTCCTTTCCCCTTGGCATTGGAGGCTTGTGGCATGTGAATGGACAGAGTCTATATACTACACGCACCCTTCCTGGCATTGCCCCAGCACACACCCCGTCAGGATCACCTGTGCACTGTGATGCCTCCAGCCACCGCCAGAGGCCACTCAGTGCACCGATGGTAGTGCACCCACCACCCCGGAGAAGGAGAGCAGTCCTCTGGATGCTCAATTCTTCCCCACTCCTGCCAACCCCCGATGACTGAAGCTCATTCCCAAATCCGGGTCACTGGTGTGGAGCAAGGTGTGGCATCAGCACCTCAACCCTCAGTGCCACTGGGCTGGCTTGAGTGGCAATAGTTAAAATAAATAATACTGATATGAGTAAGTTTAATAATATACTGAGATAATTTAATGGCCTTATGAGTGTATTTGAAACTCAATTATGTACAAAAAAGAGATGCAAACCAAAAACAAACGTAGGTGCTAATAAACTATAGTTCAATAAAGAATGTGGTGTACTAAGAAAAGAGATTAGGAAGGTTGGGAAACTTAGAGCAAAGCTAGCTACATGTCCAGTTCTACTCGCACTGAAAAATCTCAAACCAGAATACAAAAATGTATTACAATATAATAAAAGGTATACAAGAACAAACTGTGGGACAATCTCCAGAAATCAATTTGGAAAAAAAATATGCAAACGTGTTGGTCACTTGTAGCCTATGGCTGCAATGAAATAAATATTCACTATAATAATCTTGAGATGATCACTGAAGATATGTGGACTGCACACTTTAGTAGAATATATGGTGCTTATATTCAAACAGAATTGGACAATCAGGCTGTAGATCAATTACCAGCAGATTGTTCTGACCTATTTACATTCTCAGTTGCTGAGGTCAGGATTGCAATTCTGGCACAAAAGAGAAATAAGGCAGCAGGTGCGGATGGTTTACCTGCCAAGGTATTTCTACACAATCCTGACTTCTGGGTGAACTTATTGGCCCTTATAGTCTAACTAATAAGTTATCATCTAATTTAGCTTCATAACTGGAATAAAGGTATTATTATCCATTTATATAAAAAGAGAAATAAACAAGATCCAAAATGCTACAGGCCTATTACTTTACTTCTAGTACCACAAAAATGTACACATGGTTAATTTTATAGAAACTCTTAATATGGGCTGAAGACAATGAATGAGGATTCAAAAAACAACATAGCACTTTGGATCTGATTTCTACTTTAAACTATCTGATAGATAAATATGTGCATGAGAAGAAGGGGATCCTGTATGCTTGTTTTGCCACTATTAAGGCCACATTTGACTTGATAAATAGAAGTAAACATTGGGATATTTTAGAAAGTTTGAAAATAGATCCAAAATTATTAGCAATATTAAAAATGCTACATTCCAATACATCATCTCAAATAAGGTACACGATGGATGGTGCATTGACTAAGGACATTTTTGTGACCAGGGGAGTTAAGCAGGGCTGTTTGCTTCCTCCACTTTTATTTAATTTATATATTGAATTATTATTTAAAACATTAAGAACATTAATACATTTGCCCCTTCCATAAATAGTAAAAAAATACAGTTATTATTGTATACTGATGATGCTATTGTTATCTTCCATGTTGGAATGTTCAATATTATGAATTCTTTAGAAACCTTGGACCTTGAATTAAATGTAGATAAATCTTAAATACTGATCTTGGGAAATAGTAATAATACTAATAAATCATGGTTAATTAATGGAAAAGAATTTGAAGTTGTAAAAGAATAAAAATATCTTGGTATAATCCTCAATAAGAAGGTCTCTTGGAAAACACACACAACTGAAATAAATAAATCCTATAAAAAGACTGGTGCAATAAGATCTTTTGCTAATAAGTTTGCTAACAATTCATTTACAGCCTTAAAATAAAGCATTTGAAGCCAAAACAATGAGTCAATCTTTATATGGTTGTGTAATTTGGTGACTTTATTCCAACAAATTTATTACAGAAACTATAGAAAATTCATTTATTAGGAATACATTGAACCTTCCCTGAGATTGTTCAACATGCTTCTTAAGACTTGAAAACTGGAATGTTATCAACTAAGACAAGAATAATAATAAAAGCTGTCAAGTTTTGGAGCAGGATAGTGAAAATGGACAATGAAATGTTACCAAAAATGTGTTGGCAGGAGTTTATAAATATGCTTCCAAATGCTTGAAATAGGGAAAACTGGTTCTATAAGTTAAACAATATGGGCTGGATATTCAAACTGTGCTATTTTGTGGCTCAAGCCTTTGTGCTGCACAAAATAGTTGCGCAGGGGTGTGTCCAGAACGATATTCAAAGGAGTTGCGCCCTTGAGCAACTCCTTTGAATAGCACCTATTACAACCACTGTGCATGGCACAGTGGAACTCCTTGCTACAAGTTGTCAGAGTGGAGCATTCAACATGTGGTGGCACAAGTACCATTGTGCCATGCTCAAAATCCCATATTCAAAGGTGACATGCAAATGGGGCCATAATTCATGCAAGGTGCAGGGGTGCCATTTGCATCTGATTGAACCCCATTTTCATGCCATTAGCATGCAGGTGCGCCAATCCCTGAGGACTTGCCCTGTCACCCTGTCAGGCAGCAGCCATCAGGGACCGACGCCCCTGCAGCCCGATCGTGGGTGAAACAGTGTACAATCACCACCACCACCCCACTAGCCCGATCATGGACATAGTTTAATCCCCCCACCAGCCCGATCGTGGGCAGCAATGTAGCTCCCCAGCGTATCCCTGGTGGTCCAGTGGACCGAAAAGCACATCGCTGGCAGTAGTTGTTTAAGAAAGCCCCTCCTCACATTCATCCCTGGTGGTCCAGTGGACCGAAAAGCCCGATTGCAGGCAGTGGTTGTTTAATAAACCCCCTCCAGCCAAATTCATCCCTGGTGGTCAGTGGCACATCCTGATTGGGATATTATGTTGAACAAACCCCCAAAACATAGCCCTGGTGGCTAGTGTCCCCCACCCACCTACCCATGAAGCCCCACCACCATCCTCCCGGCAGCGGCGGGCAGCAGCATCCACCGTCTGCTGCCCTGCCACCCCACCGACTGACTGCCGGTAGGGCTGCATGCCCATTGGTGCAGAGCAAGAGCCAATGGGTGTGCAGCCCATTCTTACCAGACAGTCCAGTTTTGTGAATGAAGATGAATGAATGTATTCATTCACAAATCTGGACTGTCATGTATGAGTATGGGCTGCGCCCATTGGCTCTTGCTCTGCACCAATGGCTGCGGCTGACCATCAGTCGGCGGGCGGCGGGTGGCAGGCGGGTGGATGCTGCCACCCACCGCTGTCGGGGGAGCAGGGTGGTGGGCTTCATGGTGGGTGGGTGGGGAACACTAGCCACCAGGGCTATGTTCGGGGGTTTGTTCAACATATACATCCCATGATCGGGATGTGTCACTGGACCACCAGGGATGAATTCGGCAGGAGGGGGGGTTATTAAACAACCACTGTCCACGATCGGGCTTTTCGGTCCACTGGACCACCAGGGATGAATGCAGGAGGAGGGGGGGTTTCTTAATCAACTACTGCCCGCGATCAGGCTTTTCAGTCCACTGGACCACCAGGGACACGCTCGGGGAGCCCATTGCTGCCTGCGATCGGGCTGGTGGGGGATTAAACTATGCCCGCGATCGGGCCAGTGGGGGTGGTGGGGTGATTTACAGTCAGCTGCCCCGATCGGGCTGCAGGGGGGACAGGGACTGGGTTGGGGGCCAGCCACAGGTGGCAGCTGCTGTGTTACGCCCTGCAATGCAGCAGCTCACCTTGGGTGGCCCTCAACTTAAACCTTTTTTTTTGGCTCAAAGTTGTGCAGGCGCAGGTTGGGGGGGCAGGTTGGGGGTTGCGCCTGCACAACTCTGCACAGCCCTGCTGAATATCGGGCTGTGCAGTTTATGCATGGTTCATCCCCCTCCAGTTCAGCATGCATTCATTTGCATTGCACTGTTGCTCAGCATGTTTTCTGTGGCGCAACTGCCTCCTGCTGAATATGGCAGAATGGAGCAAGTTTGGACTTGCGCAGGCGCAACCCTATTACGCATGACGCAACCCTTTTTAATATCTGGGCCAATATTTAAAAAATCTGGCCTTGAGGACCTTTGGTCCAGAAAAGTATTCAATAATCAAGATGGGTTTGTGGACAAAGTAATAATGAAGTTGCAGCATAATGCAATATATGAAGATATGGGAAAAATTAATGATATGGATACATATTGACTATATTCAAGTGTCAGGATTTTTGGAGCTTGCAGAAATACCTATCACAGTGTGCGAATGGCTGGCATATAAATATTCTATGCACACTAAGATTGGTCATCCTAGGTATCCTGTATTACAACACAAATAGATATTTTGGGAAAAAAAATATTGGGAAATGTAACTGTACTAATATAACATCACCAGGTCTGCTCCATGTTATATTTGATGGTAAGGTGTGGGAAAAGGAAAGGAAATGATGGATTGTCCCTCTATTGCCAAAGTACTATGAGAATAAGGGTGTAGATACTAAGGTATATTTATTAAGGTTAGATAAAATAAAAATAATCTATGGAATGGCAACATTTTTTAAGTTCATTCAGAATTAGTTATCCCTTTTCAAGTGTATGTGAAGTTCATATTCATGTTGATGTATAACTTATTGTGTACTTTATTCTCATAGGACTGTGTAGTTGTTAATTTTATAATGCACTTATTTAATACATGAAATGTAGTAAATTGTGTGTGATGTTATACAATTGTCAAATAAAAAAACTTGAAAGAAACATAACTTGATTCACAGTGAGAAGGTCATGGATAGATTTCTTTGACTGGGTGACCAGGAAATTAGATCAGGGAGGGTCGGTGGATGTGGCCTTCCTAGATTTCAACAAGGCTTTGACACTGTTCCACATTGGAGGCTTGTAAACAAGCTGGGCAGCCTGGCAGTGGGTCCAAGGTGGTAAACTAGGTCAGAAATTGGTGAAGGGATAGAACACAGATGGTGTTGGTAAACTGAGGTCATTCTGAGCAGAGGAGGTGACCAGCAGGTTCCACAAGGATCAGTTCTGGGGCTAATCCTCTTTAATGTCTTCATAAGTGACATTGAAAGGGCTGGAAAAGAAAAGTATACCTCTTTGCAGATAACACTAAGATCTGAAACAGGGTTGGCACTCTGTGTGGGGTGGAAAAAATGAGGAGGAACCTAAGCAGGCTAGAGGAGTGGTCACGAGTGTGGCAGCTAATATTCAATACAAAGAAGTATAAAATCATGCATTTGGGTCACAGAAACCCAGGGAGGAGTACATGATGGGGGGAGGTACTGATGACTACCAAACAGGAAATGGACCAGGGGATAATCATATCTGATAGCTTAAAGGTTATCAAGCATTATGAAAGTGCTGTGGGAGAGCCAGTGGGATGCTGGGTGCATAGGAGAGGTATTATCAGCAGAAAAAGGAGGTAGTGATACCACTGTACAAATCATTGGTGAGACCTCATCTGGAGTGCTGTGTCCAGTTCTGGAGGCCATATCACTGGAAGGACATAGACAGCGTAGAGGCAGTTCAGAAAAGGGCAACATAAATGTTGCATGGTCTGCACAAAAAGTCATATAAGGAGAGAATAAAGGACCTCAATATGTATACTCTTGAAGAGAGGGGACAGAGAGGGGGGATACAAGGTAGAGACCTTTAAATACCTCAAGGGTATAAATAAGGTACAAGATGGTAACATCTTTCACAAAAAAAGATGTTCAAGAACAAGGGCTCATGTTATGAGGCTTGAGGGGGTAGACTCAGGGGTAATGTGAGGAAATATTTTTTTCACAGAAAGGGTGGAGGATACATGGAACATTTTCTCAGAGGAAGTGGGGAGACAGAAACGGTAGGGGAATTCAAGAATGCATGGCATAGGCACAAGTGAACCCTAGCAATATGAAAGAGAGGGTAAATGCTGGAGATTAAGTTGGATCTACAGTATTGCAGTACATAGGGAAAATGAGAAGTCTAGGTGGGTCAAGCAATTCTTATCTGCCATCAGTTTCTATGTTTCTATATTTCACAGCCGCAGACACACCTTGGACCTAGTATTCTCACTGGAGTTTGAGATCACTGATCTGAAAATTGATCCAGTCATTTGGTAGGATCATTGCACAATGGAGTTCTCATTTGAGGCCCCTCTCAGTATACCTTCACCTGTGGAGATGGTCCGCTATTGCCCTTTAATGATGTTGTCCCCAGAAGGGCTGTCAGCAATAATGGGCCTCTCAGGGTTGAGTACAGCTTGTTCAGCAGGTGCAAATGAGAAGGTGGCAGACTATAATAGGGCTTTGGCCTCAGCACATGACTCTGTCACACTGGTCTGTATACAACCCAGGTCCTCTCAACTGAGTTCTCAAAGGTTTGACAGGGGTCTTAAGGAGAGCAAGACCAATGGTCAGAGGTTGGAGTGTTGTTGGTGGAAGTCTGGGTCAAAGGAAGATAGAGTGGCTTTGAAAACTCACTATGATGAGTATCAAAGGTCAGTTTCCCTTAAGAAGGCAGTATTCCTGTCTAGGGAGATTGCTTCAGGGAGGAACAGGCTGGCTCACTTCTTTAGAGCTGCAGACAGGCTACTTCATCCAATCTGCCTACAGCCGAAAGTTGCAATTTCAGTAGCTAAGTGGCAAGAGTTCACTCTGTTCTTCTCTGCCAGAGTGTCTTCCATCAGGTCTGGGATCTATCCAATCGGACATTTACAGCCCCCCCAGTGGTTGTTCAGATGCCACAATTTGCATTCCAATTGTCTGAAGTGAGTTCAGGCCAGTGGAGGTAAAGGAAATCTGTGAGGTAATCTAGATCTCGCCATGTCTCCTTATAGAGATGTGGAGTCTGTTAGCCCAGTGTTTGCTGAGATTGTCCAATGCTCACTTTCTGAGTTGCTGTTCCCCAATGTTTGAAAGAGGCACTGATGAAGCCTCTCCTGAAAAAACGATCTCTCAACCAAGACATCTTGGTAAATAATAGACCTATCTCTAACCTTCTCTTTTTGGGTAGAGGTATCAAGAAAATTGTGGCTCTGCAGCTTGAAGCCCACCTCATTGCTTTTGACATCTTTGAGCCCCTCCAGTTAGGATTCAGGTCTAGGCACAGTACTGAAACTGCACTAGACAGGGTGCATAATGATCTCCTCAGGGCTAGAGGTAGAAGATAATGGTCAGTTCTCGGCTTCCAATATCTCTCTTCAGCTTTTGACACTGTAGACCATGGTATGCTGTAGGATCACATAAGGGAGCTCTGTGGACTCATCAGTACCATCGTCAACTGGTTTAAGTCTGTTTTCACTGGTAGTATGCAAAAGATGTTAAAGGAGGGTTCTACTCTCACTCTAGGCCCAAACCATGTGGAGTTTCCCCAGGGCTCCATCCTCTCACCTGTGTTGTTTGCAAGAGTACATGCTGATCCTGGGTAAGATCATTAGTTGTTACAGCATGGTTTTCATTGCTAGGCAGATGATACCCAGTTGTATGTGTCTTTGCGCCCAGGACCTGTGGTGCCATGGAGGTACTAAATGCGTGTCTAGTCAATATCCAAGACTGGATGTCCTCTAACTGGTTGAGGCTTAACCTGGACAAAATGGAGGTACTTGTGATAGAGTCTGGTCTTCTGTGGGTGGTGGAGACTGCTGGAGTGGGTTCTGGTTTAATGCTGGGTCCTACCCTTTGGCAATCTCCAACAAAGAGAAAAACTGGGCATTATCCACAATGATAGACTGACACTTGAGGCCTAGGTGTCGTCTGTTGTCTGAAGTGTTTTACCACTTCAGGAATATTGTCCGATTAAAACCTTTATCCCACTGGATGAGCTGCCTTCACTGGTGCATGCATTTCTGACATCCAGACTTGACTATTGTAACACTGTCTATTTCAGGGTTTGTGGAGGGGTCCTGTGCCACCTGCAGCCAGTGCAGAATGCCACAAACAGGTTGCTGATAGGCCTCTTGAGGTCATGTCATGTGATCCCAGTCCTGTGTGATCTGCACTGGCTACCTGTGAGGTGGAGGCTGGTCTTCTCACCTACAAAGCCCTATATGATCTGGGTTATGGCTATCTGAGTGGTCTGTCTCCTCACCACTCTCAGTGCTGTCTCTGCACCTCTGAGGAGGGCCTTCTAGCAATTCCTAGTGCTTAGCTAAAAACATCTGGTGATCGTGCATTTGCAGTGGTTGCACCAGCCCTGTGGAATTTGCTACTAAGGTCCTTGAGGGAGGTCCTCTTGTTGGAGGCCTTCAAGCAGGTACTGAAAGTGCATCTTTTTAGGGAAGCCTGTGGGGCTTAGTATTAATATCAGTGTATATCTGGATCACTTAACTGCTGTCTTGTTTCTTCTGAATATGATGTTCTTAATTTTTTTTAAGTCTTTTTGCTTTTTGGGTGTGTATTTATTTTAACTTATTGCCATTGCCTGTATATTGTACAGTGCCTTGGGCCTCAGGGATCAGGTACTTTGTAAATGAAATCTTTCTTACATGTGACTGAAAATGTAATTATCTGTAGAGATATTGCAAAATAAAATTTGCCAACAAAATTGGAAATTTTGCCATGTAAATATTCACAAAATTCAGCCATTCCATGAAATATTTCACAGGGGTGTGAACTTGCGAAATTTCACCGCGAAATGTGAAATTTCACCCGAAAAGGGCAAAATTTCACCTGTGAACTGTGATTTGTGCTGTTCCATGAACAAAATTTCACCAATTTCAGGCAAAATGTTATATTTCACACCCTGCAAAATATTTCACAGAACGGCAGAATTTTACAAAATATTTCACATAATGAAATTTCTAAATTTTGCACAACTCTAATTATCTGTGCCACACCAGACTGTGCACTGGAGAAAGAGTAATGTACTCCAGGACAGGTCCGTTTCCAGTTGCCTTGGTGGCACAACTGGTAGTGCAACTGTAATGGTACTGTGGTCAGCCTGGGTTCAAGACCCAGCTGAGGCACCTATTTCATTCTCTCTCCTGTTTGTATGTGTTCCATAAATGTGCACATATCACTCTTGTGATTGAAAATGTAATTACCTGTGCAGCACCAGATTGTGCATTGTAGAAAGAGTAATGTGGTCTGGGATGGTCCAGTTTGCAGTTACCTTGATGGCGTAGCTGGTAGTGCATCCAGAACAGTATTAAGGGTGGTCCGTGTTCAAGTCTCAGCTGAAGCATTTATTTCATTCCCTCCCTCTCTCCTGTTTCTATGTGTTCCATAAATGTACACATCACACTCTTGTGTTTGAAAAAGCTCTCAAGGTATGTAGAGAGACTGCATTTGCTATCAGGGAGTGGAGAGACTGCAACAGATGCTGGAGCTAGTGTAAGGATATTGTGTTGTATGTCAAGGGCTCACTGGAAACCAGAGGGAAGGCCACCTGAATACATCTAAGAGTACAAACGGTGCCAGGGAAGTGTGCTGATTGATGAGGTTCTGTGGTGGTGGACAGGATGCTGCCAGGTCAGAGAGTGGAGGGTACCACTGAACACCAATGATTCTTGGAATGGAGATTGGGAAAAGGTACTGTACAAATGGGCACCAGAGACATTGCTAGAACAGAGTATTGCCTATGCCACATGTATGGTGCTAATGTACTCAACATGCACTGGACCCATGTTACAAAACAATATACTGTATCTTCACACCTGCAACCACTCATCAAGATATTAATAGACACTATATTCAACAGAGCTTGGTAACATTCCTATCAGCATGTCATATTGTCCTGTACTCGTAGGAGGGACTCATCATACCCTGAAGTGCAAACATACCTTTAAGTATACTGAGGCACTCTTCTCTGGAAGATCCAGTGAAAACAAATGGTCAGCACTCCAAACATACCATAGATTTTTAATAGTGCAAATGCAAAATTGGTGATAGCAGCAAATACAGCTGCTAGCACTGGGTAGAATAAACAGTCAGCTTGGATGTCTATAATAACCTAAAGGTGGTGAAAATACAGACTTTGTGCAAAATATAATCTATTCAAACCCATGGACTCAACAAATCAAGGCCCAAACACTAGCATCACATAATCTGTTTACGTTTCAGTGTAACAAACTACACCTTCGTCAGAAGATGTTCTGATGAAGGCGTAGTTTGTTATGCTGAAACATAAACAGATTTGTCAAGTCTGCGGGTTCTAATAGATTATATTTTGTACAAAGTCTGTATTTTCACCACTTTAAGGAATTAATGAACATCCAAGTTGACTGTTTTTTCTACCCGATGCTAGAAGCTGTATTTGCTGCTGTCACCAGTTTTGCATTTGCACTATTAAAAGGAAATATATGCTATGTTTAGAGTGCTGACTGTTTGTTTTCACTGGATCTTCCAGAGAAGAGTGCCTCAGTATACAGTCTGTCCTGGTAAGGTGCACCCAATTTTTTGCTAGAAAATTTAAATCAAACACCTCTGAGCACTGCAACCTTTGTGACTTTGGTACCTCTAAGTATGTATGTTTTGGGTTGTTAGCAGGTCTACGTCTCTGAATGCAACTCTAAATCAGTTCCTGTGAAGTGTTTAAAGGTTTTGTCTGTATGAAGGTCCATCTATAAATCAGAACATAAATAGTTTGAAAATCATTAGCTTTCTGTTAATGGATGACAGTAACAGTCAGTTATTGTTGATAAATCTGGATATATAACCATGGCAGTTAAGGCCTTATTCTAATAATATTATTTTTAGTTCACTGGTAAAGATCATGGATAGTTTGGAAAGCATTGCATAAGCAAGGAGGAGGCAATACAAAGATGAATAAGCAGACAGATCTTAGGGTGGATTGCAGCATAACTGAATGCAGAGGACAGTCCAAGGACAACACAAGTGATATGTCTGTTCTCAAACTTCTGTTTTCATTAGGGATTTTCACACCCACACAATTCCACAGTAAAGTGCTAACATCAGGTTTAAAAGCCATTTCACTAGAACTTCTCTAACTTAGATGACAAATGCATATCTGAGAAAAATGTTGATTTCTTAAAAAAAATTATATGTTGAGGATCTCTAGAAAAGAATTTTGACTAAGGAAGTCAGAAGAGTGACGGCAGGAAAACTTTTCAGAAATAAATGAAACAGGAAACTTTGTTAATGACTTTTAATGAAGCAAGAGCACACGAAAGGGTGTGGGTGAGCTTTAACAATAGCAAACTAATGTAGAAGGAACTTCACTTAATTCTGAAGAGTTATGCTAGTCCATTTTTTTATTTCCAGATGAGTTCCACTGTGTTACATTTTAAATTACAATGTTATCAGCGAAACTCTCTAATTAAATAATTAACATAGAAACATAGAATTTGACGCAGATAAGGACCGCTTAGCCCTTAGTCTGCCCTTTTCCTGCCTAATGGATAAGCTGCAGATCCTAGTTAACCAGCAGCCTACTTCTTTCTACCCCCACCCCCTAGAATTGCCTTATGGCTGTCCCATGCATGCTTGAATTCAATCACTGTTTTTGACTCCACAACCTCCTCTGGAAGGCTGTTCCATGCATCCACAACCCCCTCTGTGAAAAAATACTTCCTTACATTACCTCTGAGCTCCCCCTCTGTCTTCAAATTGTGCCCCCTTGTTCTTGCACACCTCTTATTTTGAAAGATGCTACCCTCTTGGACCATGTTGATTCCCTTGAGGTACTTGAACGTTTCTATCATGTCACCCCTCTCCCTCCTTTTCTTGAGGCTATACATATTAAGCTCCTTAAGTCTCTCTTCATATGTCTTCCGGTGCAGACCCTGCACCATTTTAGTTGCCCTCCTGTGGACAGCTTCCATCTTGTCTATGCCCCTGTGGAGATTGGGTCTCCAGAACTGCATACAGTACTCCAGATGGGTTCTCACCAGCAGTCTGTACACAGGGATAACAACTTCCTGTGTTCTACTAGTGATGCCTGTCCCTATGCATCCCAGTATCCCCCCAGCCCTCCTTACTGCCCTCTCACATTGCTTGCCCACCTTTAAGTCATCTGATATGACTACCCCCAGGTCCCTTTCCATTTTTGTTGTTGTTAGTATCTCACCCCCCCATTGTGTACTCTTCCCCTGGGTTTTTGTTTCCCAGGTACATTACCTTGCACTTCTTAGCATTAAATCTAAGCTGCCATACATTTGACCATTCCTCTAACATTGCCAAGTTCCTTCTCATCCATTCCACCCCACCTTGTGCATCAACTCTGTTGCAGATCTTTGTGTCTTCTGCAAAGAGACATACTTTTCCTTCCAGCCACTCTGCAATGTCACTTACAAAGACATTGAAGAGGACTGGTCCTAATACTGAACTCTGCAGGCACCCCACTAGTAACCCCCCTTTCTTCAGAGTGGACTGCATTTACTATTACCCTCTGTGTACTATTCTCCAGCCAATTCTTTACCCAGGCTATCATCTTGGGACCCACTCCCAGGCTGGCTAACTTGTATATTAATCTTTGTGTGGACTTGTCAAATGCCTTGCTAAAGTCTAGGTAGGCCATGTCCACAGCTCCTCCTGATCTACTACTCTGGTCACCAGTCAAAGAAATCTATTAGATTCGTCTGGCATGACCATCCTGCTGTGAATCCATGCTGCCTTGGGTCCTGTGCCCCTCTGGCCTCTAGGTAATAGACAATTATTTCCTTCAGAAGTGATTCCATCATTTTCCCTATCACTGAGGTTAAACTAACCTGTCTGTAGTTTCCGCCTGCCCTGCTCACTTTGTGAAGGGGAATCACATTGGCCCTCATCCAGTCCTCAGGTACCACCCCATCCTCCCATGATTTGTTAAAGAGGGTAGTCAGCGGTGTCACTAGTTCTGCCCTTAGTTCTTTTAGAATTCTGGGATGAATCCCATCAGGCCCCATTGCTTTGTTCACTTTCAGTTTTAAGAGTTCCTTCAGAATCCTTTCTTCTGTAAATGGGCTGTATCAACTTCTGTATCCAGAGTGTTTCATTTGTAAATACTGAGCAAAAATATGTGTTTAGTATCTCTGCCTTAAATAAAAATCTTTACCATAATTCAGTGGACTAGTGTGAATTAGGAGACAGAAAGTACAAATGAAGAAAAAGTGTAATATGTAATACACTGTTCTACCTGAGAAATCAGTATAGTTCTACATCGATTTTATATTTTCTTCATAAGCATCATATTCTAGGATGTTATCCAATCAACATACTGTATAATCAAGTAAAAAAAATATATTTTCATAGTATATGTAGAAGTCACACAGTTAATACCAAAATAAAATGAAAAAAATAACAGTGTATATGATGTATTGATATAAAGCCAGAGTTTTGCTTATTGATATCCTATAAAGGGATACATGAAACTCACTAAATTATTTGTGTTTTTACAGGCATCTCTGTTTTTCTTCTCTAGATGTTTGCAAACTATATTTCAGTTTGTAAAAGTTTAGAAACAGTTGTTAGATTCCATATTTAAAGTTGCAGTATTTTTCAGTTGGTAAAAACATTTATCATATAGTTCTGTGGTAACAATTGTATTTCTGACATCTTAGATTTATGCTCAGCTATTTTTTAGGTTTCTCAGATATTGTTAAAACAGCTTTTACAACTAAATTTGTAATGAATGACTCACATCATTAACGTGATCACCTTGTGGTGACACCCGACAGTGAAACACAGAAAAAGACCATTACGGTGACATTGTGTAATGGTCCTTTTCTGTGTTAGCCTTCCCCAGTGTTTCCACCCCTCCACGGACCAACTCTGACCTGGAGTCATAATCCTAGAGTCTGAGATGAGATATCTTGGTGCTTCCTATCATTAAAGGTAGCCACTAATGGCAGTTTTAAAATCTCCTTTATTGAGGTTAGCAGTTCAATATATATGCTTGACTGATAATGGGGATGTATTCAAGCAGTGTTATCACATGCATTTGATGGTAAGCAGCACAACACTGTACCAAGATATTAATTTTTTTCATGGTAGGTATGGCACAGGAATGGCAACTTTTAAAAAGTTCAAAATCCCATATCTTGGTTCAGGAATGAAAGAAAACAAAAAGAAAATTGGATATTGTGATATTTTTTGCCAGACAAACATGACTGCTGAAAAAAAAAACGATGTGGTCATTAACAAATACCACTTCTTTAAAATCATTACATCATAGAAACATAGACTTTGATGGCAGATAAGGACCGCTGGGCCCACCTAGTCTGCCCATTTTCCTACCTAATGGATAAGCTGCAGACCCTAGTTAACTAATGGCCTATTTCTTCCTACCCCCAAAAGAATTGCCTTATGTCTGTCCCATGCATCCTTGAATTATCCCACAGTTTTAGACCCCACAACCTCATCAGGAAAGCTGTTCTATGTGTCCACCACCATCTCTGCAAAAAAAATACTTCCTCATATTGCCCCTGAGCCTTCCCCATCTATCTTCAAATTGTGTCCCCTTGTTCTTGCACATCTCTTTTTCTGAAAGATGCTACTGTACCTTCTTGGAGTTTGTGGATTCCACTGAGGTACTTAAGAGTTTCTATCATATCTCCCCCCTCCCTTCTTTCCTCAAGGGTAAACACGTTAAGCTCCTTTAGTCTCTCCTCATATGGCTTCACTTGCAGACCAGGCACCATTTTAGTTGCTCTCCTCTGGACTGCCTCCATCCTGTCTATGTCCTTGCAAAGATGGGGTCTCCAGAACTGGATGCAGTACTCCAGATGGGGTCTCACCAGCTGTCTGTACAGAGGGATAACAACTTCCTGTTTTCTGCTGGTGATGCCTCTCCCTATACATCCCAGTATCTCTCCAGCCCTCCCTACTGCTTTCTCACATTGATTGCCAACCTTAAGGTCATCTGATGAACAATGTGTGACTGTCATTCTTGTGAAGCTGTTTTACTCCACATGATAATCTTCAATTGTATCTAACCTGCCTGTGAATCATACAACATGTCCTGATTGTAATGTCTGTATTACTCCATTTGCCTTAAGTTGATCCTGCTGTTTATTCTCCTGTAGCCTGTAATTAATCCTGGGTCTCCTTGAAAAAGGGACTGTAATGGTCTCAGTGGGCCTACCCAGTCACCAAAATTTTAAATAAATAAAATAAATCTGATATGATTACCCCCAGGTCCCATTCCATTTTTGTTGTTGTTACTACTTCCCCCTCCACTGTGTAATCTACCCCTGGGTTTTTGTTTCTCAGGTGCATTATTTTGTACTTCTTTGCATTGAATCCAAGCTGCCATTCTTCTGACCATTTCTCCAACCTTGCCAAGTCCCTTATCATCCTTTCCACACCTCCTTGTGTATCAACCATATTGCAGATCTTTGTGTTATCTGCAAAGAAGCATACTTTTCCTTCCAGTCCCTCTGCAATGTCACTAATAAAGATATTAAAAAGGATTGGACCAAGTACTGCACCCTGTGGTACCCCACTAGTAACCCCCCTTTCTTCAGAGTGGACTCCATTTACAATTACCTTCTGTGTCCTGTTGTCCAGCCAATGTTTTACCCAGGCTACCACCCTGGGACCCACTCCCAGGCTGGTTAATTTGTTTATTAATCTTTTGTGTGGGACTGTGTCAAATGCCTTGCTAATGTCTAGGTAGGCCATGTCCATTATTAAGAGTACATACTTATATTCACTTTACCTTCTGTAGCTGGGTAGTTAAGGAAGCTCTTTGAGCTCAACAAACCCCATGAAACAGGTACATAGAACCGTAGTGAAGGCAGTTAATGGTTTCTTCCACCTATAAGGGGTTTTATTGGAGATAGCCCCAACCCATTGAGTATGTTATAGTGATTATACAATGGGTTTATTTGGACTTAAATTTTGTTGTTTTCAATCATAAAGAGGTTAAGGTAAGAAAAAGTTCCTCAAGTTAAGAAAAAATCCCTCACAGTGAGTTTTGCTTTATTGGTTTCACTGCATGTGACCTCTTTGACCAATCATAGTGCAAGATACCTGGCTCACATTTAATGAATAATATTATTTCCATTACTGAATGTTTTACAGCCTTTGCAGATCTTTTGTTTCATACAACGTGCCTGAAAGTGAATTATAAATCACTTTAGTGACTGCTCAATTTTTTAAGCTTATGCACTAAATTTGCAGTTTAGAAACATTATTAGCTAAACAATATAAATATTAACTAAAGGTAAGATGAGGCGGCTACTTGAAAAGCATCAACCAGTGCCACAATGTGTTGATTCAATTATGGTAAAGCAAAGAGTCTGGCCACACAGTGTACCAACAACAAATCTGACTTCAAATTCACTAGGTCAAGTTAGAAATCAGTTTATTTGAAGTGCATAAATGAAAAATGACAGAATCTTTGCTTTAGCGCAATAGAAATATTAGCATCTCCAAAATTTAGAATTTCAGTCAGTTGTGTTGGTCAGTCTTTGGTACAGATGATAGACTTAAGTAGCCAATGCAGATAGTTATTATCATTCTGATAAGAGTAGCATTCTTGAGTTGTTCATACAACATGGGTTTCTGTGGCACATAATGCTATGTAAATTGGTAAAAGAAGCAGATTTTTTAAAATAATCATCTATTAATGTCTTTCCTTTTTAATTTTTTTATGTTATTCTTTTGGTTAAGAGGTAAGGCCCACTAGGCACAAGTGCTTGTTTTCAGTGGTGACCTGGGAGCACTGGGGAGGTTAAGTGACTTGCTCAGAGTCACACAGTATGCAATTGGAGTTTGTGGAAATCAAACCCAGGTCTGTTGGATAGATGTACCAAGCTCATTCGCAGCTCGTTACTCTAACCCCTAGGCTATGCTGCCAGCCCCAACTTAAAAAATAGACTAAACCATAGTAGCTAACTTATGGATCCTTTAGTTCATACACACACACACACACACACACACACACACACACACACACACACACACACATATATATTTCTGTCTGTCTGTCTATCTATCGATCTGTCTATCTATTTATTTACTGTATCTTCATCTGGAAAACTCTGCCTTGGGAGCACTGACATAAACAACATGTTTAGAGTATGGGGCCCATTTTCTGTAGTCAGTTTGAGATTCAGGAGTCTGCAGATTGGGTTTCGAGCTTTTCTGGTCATTCGCATGACAACAAACACCAGCTTAGGAAAGTTAAAGAGGCCACTGATCAAGGCTCCTTGATGGGTGTCTTGTGACCAGTAGGAGAGTGTTACCTTCAGGCAGAGGCATGATAAATCCACAAACAGATGAGGTAATGGGATTCCTGTAGAGAGCTTCAGAGAGAAGTCTGTAAGAGTGGTGCCAGAGTTCTGTATGGCTGTATGAATCATGCCTGTAAGCTTGGGAAAGTTCCCAGCAGGAGTGTAGCCAGAAATTTCCATTTTGTACACAATCTCCAACAGTTACACCCCCCCAATTAAAAAATGTACACATCCCTTCCAAATGGCACCCCCTTCCAAACAAGTAACATTGTTGTCAGATGATTCCTCTACTCTCTAAAGAGGTTATACATGTATTGAACCTCCTCAGTGGCCTACACTAACCCAAATACTATGATTAGAATGATATTGACAGAGTGGCTTTTGGTTTGTGACAGGCACTCAACAAACTGTACACAAATGTGTACAGTGAGTATCTCTATCTACACCCTTGGTTCCCAGCCTATGGGCTAGCAGACCAAGGCCAGTAAAAATGATAAGAAGAAATAAGTACTAAGGGTTTTGTAAGGCATAGTTGGGGTTTGCCACAATTAGTTGTAGAGGTAAGCACAACTGATAATAGAGAGGAAGCAACCACTGATTTCCTGTACTAAGAGGCTAGGCATTACCTGGGCTCCTGATCATGGAAGTCATCTGTGAAATCAGCACTTGTTACAAAGGAGACCATTTCAGAATCAATGGACTGCAGTTTCATGTTTAGAGATAGAAATCTGGGTATCATGCTTGAAAGGGTGAGACCACATCTTCTCTTCATAACAGCAGATTTATGTTTGATGTCTCACTGTTGTGTGTGCAAACTACTAGAACTAACTGTGAATTCTGTAGGTGAGATTGCAGGGATTGTGACTGGACTCCAGTGACTGTCTCAGTGTACTGTGCATCTGTTGTAAAATAATTATTTTAAAAAGGATGTAATTCATTTAAAAAAAAACTGCATTTGGGCATTAGTAAGGGCTGAGTCACAAAGCATTGTAAACTACGGACATTTAAAGTTATAGTTTAAATGTTCCCGGGCTCTGAGGTTTGGTGAATGTATGGTGTGATTTTATTCAGGGTTAAATTTTTGCTCAAAGCAGCATTGATGTTACCCTAACTTTGGTGCTATCTGAAAATACTGGACTGGAAGTAAATATCCATACCTGAAAAACAATGCTGGAGTTAGAGTAACACCAATGCTGATTCCAGTAGTTTTGCAAACCCATAGGTACATATCACCACATGCTGACCAAGATTCAGGATACTTTTTATCTGTCCGTCTGTCTGTCTGTCTGTCGATCTATCTATCTATCTATCTATTCTATCTAATATTTTTTTTTCTAGCCTGATATCCAGTAATTTGAAAATAAATAACTAAAATGCCATACATAGTTGGTGATGGTGTAATTGAGTTAAAGTGCTTGAAACTGCTACTCAGCACGGGTGTTCAGTAGAGTGGGATGCAGGAGTCAGTTTACTAATTGGTTTCACAACTGGTAAGGCAAACCAGGATGACACATATAGAATAGTGGATGGGTGAACATCCATAACAAGGCTGAGTTTCCATCGAGGGAGCTGATGACATCACAGAGACCTCGAGAGCGAAGCTCGAGAGGTCTCATTGATGTCATCAACAGCCCGAGATGGGAACGCAGACTTAGTTGTGGATGTTCACCCATCCACTGTTTTATATAGTATATGGTTTTTGTTTTGTTTTTCATTATTTTTTTTTTCCATTACTTGCTGTAGGTGCTGCTCCCGTTCCATCTGATGCTCCTGCTCACATCTGTTCCCACTAATGCTCCATCCAGCTTCTCAGTTTCTCTTCTGCACATCGTTAGTTTTAAAATCAGGAAGAAAAAAAAAAGAAATTGTGTTTTCAGAAAGGGAGCCATGTATGGCTCTCCATGTCCCGATTCCTGACTTCAAGGTCGGTGGCTCCACTGCTCGGCACTCGCTAAATCGTGCCACCATGTTTTTTTTTTCTAGAGAGCCTCGTCTGAGCGAATCAGGTGGTAGGTCAAGGGTAAAAAGTTGTACTATTGATGTGCCATCAGAACGATAGTACAACAACTTTTTTGACCTTTGAACTGTACTACAACAAGATTTCAGCAGTTGCTGAAATCCATTCTCAATAGACAGCACCCATATACTATAGTAGTGTTGTACACCTATATGTGATAAGTGTTACTTGAACAGCAGCTGTAATAAAGAGATTTATGGTGCCTGCCACTCTCATCAACTGTGTCTTCAACTTCACTCTCTGAATAATCACATTGTTGAAATATGTCACCATGGTGTCCCATGAGAAAGGGCGAATGGTATTGAGTGCTCACAAGGGCAACTCAACAGCTGGCACCTGTTCTCAGGAGCTAGTGGATGGGGGTGAATGTGGGTAAAGTGACATCCTGTCGCTATATGTATACGCTGCATGGGGGCTAGCATGTCATGCAATGGGCGGAAAGGGAGGGAGGGTTTGTGAGGTGTAGGGCAATGGTGGGTTGTTGAGTTGTCTTCATGGTATGGTGGGTTCATGGCAGGCTATGGTTGGGAGAGTGCCTGGTTCAGTTTGGTGCATTGGGGGTTTTGCACCATTCTGAGAAATTAACTTTTTTAATTTTTCACCCCTGCCTTACATGCACCCCCCCCGGAGTTGAGAATCTTTAGTAGGGTAGGGGGTGCAACCCCCTGCATAAACAAAAAACATCAAGTTCCTGGTGCCCTTTTGGCATGCACCAGGAGTGTAACATCAGTAAAAATGGATTTTTGCCAATGTACAGTCACCCTAACGGCGATCGCCTCTCCACAATTGCTGTTATCACATAGAACCTATAGCCACATATCTCTGGTAGAATGCAAAGCATGAATCATCAATTGCTGGAATATTGTTATGGCCCTGTGTAATCTTAGACATGATAGTTAATAGATAATGGCCTAAGAGTGTAGCAAAGCAATAATTTCGTAGATAGTAAGGAATGAAGTACGGTAGGTGTGTGTAGTGATAACACCTGAAAAAACTTCACGCTTTGTGAAGTTAGCACTTTGTGCACACATGGAGTGTGAAGTTGGCACTTTCAGGAAGTACATTTTGTAAACTGAAATGTAGCATGAAGTGATCACCTCGTGTACTCTATGTAAACACTGAAGTGGGCCAGTAGCAGATCTAACCATCCTGCAGGTCATGTGGGGGCAGGACCCTTCTTGGCCAACCACAGAAAAAAATTTTAACATGCACTGCTGCTGTAATTTAACCTCTCATACATAAGAAAGAGCCACTTTTGAAGATCACTTTGTACTAAGATTCATTCTAAGATTGTTCAGGAGCTGGGGAGCTATGAAGCCCATGAATGCTCCTGTAATTAGAATAACAAATTTTAATGCCAGCGAACATGAATTTGTCCAATCTGGACTTAAATATAGATTTAGGGCTACTGGTAATTACCTCCAGTGGTAATGCTTTCCAGGGACTAACAGCCTGTAAGGTATAAAAATATTTACGTGGCATTATATTCAATTTTCTGCTTTGTAACTGTAGAGAATGACCTCTAATGTTGTAGATATTATTTTTAAACTCAAAACCCAATGAAGTCAGCAATAAAGGATCTTGGATTATATCTTACATGAGAAGGAGGTCACCCCTCAGACGTCGATGTGATAAGGACATTAAATTAAAAGAAGTAAGTCTGTTTTCATAGGGGGGTATCATGCAGACCTTTGACTAGTTTGGTGACTTGCCTTTGAACTTTTTTGAGCTGTATATATCGTATCTCCTAAATGGGCACCATAATTGGGAGGAAAAGTCCAGATGGGGTGAACATACATTCTGTACAAGGGCATTAATACTTTACTATCCCTTGATTTAATGTTTCTCTTGATGGACCAAATTACCCTATTTGCTTTAAGAATGGTTCAATTTATCTGTGAATGGGGAAGGAAGTCATTTGATACTTGAACCCCTAAATCTTTTTCTGTACAAGTACTAGTCAACACCCTGTCATCGAATATGTATATGTAGTTTGTATTATTGGTTCTCAAATGCATGACCCTGCATTTATTGTGATTCAATTTCATCCCCATTTCCCAACCCGGTGGGAGATATCATCTAAATCATTCTGAATAGATGCAATCTGTTCAGGATTAAACACTGATCACCAATTTTTATGTCATCTGTATATTTAATGGTGTTAGAACAGTAACTATATGTTAAATCAGCTATAAAGGCCTGAAACAAACAAGGCCCAAAACAGAGCCATGTGGAACCCCGCAAGTGACAGAACCGACGTTTGAAAGCTGACCGTTTATCAAAACTCACTGTGTTCTGCCAACCAGTTTGCTATCCATCTCACAATGCTGTGGTTAATGTTTAGTGAATATAATTTTTGTAACAAAGCCCAATGTGAAAAAGAATCAAAAGCCTTACTGAACTCTATATAAATAACATCGTAAGGAGATCTGTTGTCAAGTTGTAGGCTTACATCTTCATAGAAGCAAGTTCTGCACAAGGGCATTAATACTTTTCTATCCCATGATTTAATGTTTCTCTTGATAAACCAAATCACCCTATTTGCTTTAAGAATGGTTCCATGTATCTGTGAATGGGGAAGGAAGTCATTTGGTACTTGAACTTGAAAGCTCTTGAGTGTATAGTGGCTGACCAACTGGTTGAATACTTAGAAAAATATCAGCTACAATACCCACAACAACATGGGTTCAGAAATGGTCATCGTACCACTACCGCCCTTCTGGAGTTCACAGGCTTTATGCACCACTCCTTAGATCAAGGACACCTGGTCGGTGCTGCTTTCATTGATTTAACCAAAGCTTTCAACACAGTGAATCATGCCCTCCTGGTCAAAAAGCTTACCACCACTGGCCTAGCTCATGACAGCATAGCCTGGTTTGAAAGTTACCTGCACAACCGTACTCAGCAGGTGAAGATTGGTAAAACCATCTCAGATAGAAGACCTGTCCTATCTGGAGTTCCTCATTGGTCCATCTTGGGCCCTGTTTTATTTAGCATTTTCCTCAACAACCTTCTTTACTCCTGTCAGGGTCACATCCTTTTATATGCTAATGATTTTGTCCTGTTTACCAGTGATCCAGACCATGAGGTTCTTGAATCTAGGCTACAGAGTGATTTTGTAGTCATAGAAAGATGGTCCCATAAGCACAAGTTAGTTATGAATTACAACAAGACTAAAACTATGCTGTTCTCCCGCTCCCAAAATAGGCACAGAACTTGCACTCTTTCTATCACCAACGAAGAGGGCTCTCCCCTGGAGCTAGTTCAGCTGTTTAAATATCTCTAGGGATTACTATTGACAGTATGATGACCTTTGCCTATCACATTGACAACATTGCTAAGGCTGTTAACACCTGCATTGGGCTACTTTATAGGCATAAGCAATGTTTGGCCCCAGATGCTCTTAACCTGGACATTTAAAAGCTTTCTTGTTTTGCTTATTGATTATGGCTTACCAATCTATAGATCAGCTACTGAAACAACTCTTCGCTGCATCATAGTTGCACTCAACAAAGCATGCCAGCTCCTTACCGGCTCAGCTCATCTGTCCCATACCTGCAACATGTACACTCAGGCTAACTGACTCCAATTCAAAGGTAGACTCATGTACCAAACATGTTTACTGTCCAAAAAAGTAAGCTTAGGCAAAATGCCCCCAGGAGTGCAAAAGCTTATTACCCCCATTATCAACCATTGTTGCACCAGAAGTTCTACTAGCCAGATTTTTAATATATCCTGCTGTTGCATTACTCTGGGAAAAAGGTCCTTTGCCTACCGTGCCCCACAATGGATTAACTCTTTGCACCATGACATCACTTCAGCATCCACCCTGGGCTCCTTCAAGTTAAACTTACAACAGCTAGTTGCTGATGCCACTTGTGACTGCTTCCAATCGCCTTCCTTCTTGAGACCTGTACTTATTCTAACATTATGCTATCCTCTCCTTATACATTACTGTTCTCAGCGTGTAAACAACTGTTCTAAGTTGCTAATCATTCTCCTTCACATTTTCTGTTGATCCCTTCCACTCTTTTCCCTCACCCCTCTATGGCTTTCCCCTTCCCCCCTCCCCCTGTTATATCTTCTGAGCTCTCTTTCTCACTTTAAAATGCTTTGTCCCATAGCTTCTCACCTCCGATGAGGCCCCTGGGCTGATGCCATCCCTTACCTTGTTGATTATTAGATATTAGCCTGATTCTGTTCTCATTTTCCTGTAAAGGGTCATTTCATAAGACCCCACCCCCTCTAATATGACCCTTCGAATTCCAGGTTTTAATCAAATATGCACCATGTCATATATTGTACAATGCCACATGTATTGGAACTTCTCTAGTTATGCACTCTTGTAATGCCTTGTACAATAATTCCTTGTTTTGTTTGTTCTCCATCTCATACTTTCGCCATATGTATTGTTCGTCTGACGTGGAGCCTATGAAATGAGCTTGTTCTCAAAGGTGTAATCCAAAATTTCAATAAATAAAAAGAAAGTTGGTTAGGCAACTATGGCCCTTTTTAAAGCCATGTTGCTCATCATCCAGTGTAGTCAGAATAGATGAGGCTAGATCTTTAATTATGCTTTCCATGACTTTTCACATTGGCAAGGTTAAGCTGATTGGTCTGTAGTTTTCCCAGTTGTTCCGTGGTCCTTTCTTAAAAATGGGGACTACATATGCTGTTTTCCAAAGTTCAGGGGCAAAATGATAATTGATACATTGTTTGTATAGTAATTTAAGGGTTACTGACAAGCTATCTGCCAACAGATACAGAAGATGACCAGATATATTATCCGGAGATGTACTGGTTTTACCTTTAAGTGTTGTTAATTTAACATGGATCTTTTCTTCGGGGAGAGTAATATAATTACCTGTGGAATCTGAAACTGTACTTACTTTCTGACTGGTTTTAAATATATCACAAAAGTTAGTATTAAATATGTTAGCCATATCATAGGGGTCATGAATATAATGTCATTCCTTGAAGGGGCCTACCTGACATACACTTTTTAGGAGTTAATATAGGAGAAAAAGGACTTGCTGTTATACTTCTTGGTTCAGATGCTAATTTATATTCACATGTTTTCCCCTTTGGATGTTATTTTGCATTTTTTTTGAGTTTGCAAGTATAAACACCAGTTAGTATTAGCTGGGATTTTAGATAACCAAAGTAAAGTTTTTTTTCTTTATCAGTTTTTTATAGATTTACTCATCCATTTTGGATAGTATTTTCCCCGTTGATGCTATTTTTTGCATTTTTTAAGTTTGCAAGTATAAACACCAGTTAGCATGAGTTGGGTATTTTAGATAACCAGAGTGAAGTTTTGTTTTTTCTTTATAAGTTTTTTATAGATTTACTCATCCATCTTGGGTAGTATTGTTTGATGAGTTTTTAATTTGGTAGAATATAAGTGTTCCTTAAGTCACAGGTTGTACTATGTAACTTGTTAAAGTACTCCTTAGCTCCTCAGGTTGCCAGGATAGATAACCAATCAAACTATTGAATTTACTAGTAGTACTAGTAATATCAACTTTAATATATATAGGGGATATGACATGGCCTGACTGAACATATCATGTTTATCTTCATGAGAGGCCAATGATATGATATCTCACGAGTGGCGAAGTCATGGGTGAGCTATCTTGATGTCATTGGCCTCGAGTGAAGATAAATATGATATCTTCAGTCAGGCCATGTCATGTTCTGTTTATACAACATATGTGCTGGCCCCCCAACATGACCCCCAGATATGTTTTGCCCCCACTCCCACAGAACTGACCACATCGGACACTTACAACAGTACTGCAAATAAATTATAAGGCAGGAATAGGAAGCCTACCCTCCCTGCACTGGTCCTGTTATAATTAGTAAATATATGATTATTAAAATCAGTTATTTGGTTGATTGTTATTCCCCAGTCTCACTGAGGAGTTGTAGTATAAATGTGTAGCTTGACCAAAGGGTTTTCAGTGAGAGCGGGCAGACATTTAAAGAAAAACTCTCTTTGTAAATTAACAAAAAGCTCTGTGGCTTTTAGAAATTTATTAAGTTGTTGAAAACATTATCTGGTTGATCCTGTCATTTCTCCCTGTGCCACGAAAACAGTTTAATTCCAGGCGTCCTTTATTTGTAGTGTGACCAAAGCGGCTTCAATCGTTACTGTAGTACCTCACCCATCTAAAACAAACCACTGTGGCTTTAAAATCATGAAAATAGAGTCCTTTTCATTAATTTTCTTGGGCTTGCAAAGTAAAGAATAGGCTGCAGTTAAAACCAAACAGAGAGCAAGCAACTCAGCATGTCGGCGGCTTCAGAGAAGTGAAAGTAAGTACAAGCGAGTGTTGCTGTAGCAACACTTTCACTTGACTTGCTACTTCTCTGAAGCTATAATCACTAGCTCTCTCTGTTTGGTTTAACTAAAGCTCAGCTCTTTACTTACAAGCAAGAAAGTAATAAGGACTTCATTTCTATGATTTTAGCTTGACAATGGTTTATTTTAGATGGGTGAGGTACTCAAGTAAAATACTGAGCAGCCAGTCACACTACAAATAATGGACATCGGGAAATAAACTGTTTTGATGAGACTAGGGAGAAACAGCAGGATCAACCAGATAAGTTTTTTTTTATCAATCATGGTTTTAAACTGATGGCAGGGTCAACCAGATGTAAGAGTCACGTTGGTAGGGGGACAGGGGTCAGGTAATTAAGAGGCAGAGCCTTATAACAGGTGAGTTTCTTGAGGGGCCAATAGGATGTCTTACAAATTATGTATAGGAATTCAAAAAATAACAGGATGATGTACAGGAGTGTAAAGATATCATGATGATTATAGGAACATGAAGATAACAGTGTTATCTTCAATGGCTTCTACAGATATTACTTTTATACTGGAATGTATCCCATCACATAAGTTGTATACATATATATATATATATATATATATATATATTAGTTTTATTATTTACTACGGTTATCATATGTTCTAAGGTCAAGCCAATAGCACAGTGGTCATTGTTACCTATAGGTGAATAAATAGTGATGTTTTTAAGAGCTAAGTTTTTATTATGAATAACAAGGTCTAGAATGCTGTTCCCTCTAGTGGGATGATCTATACTCTGGATAAGATGACATTGTTGGCATGTATTTAGTAGTTGTTGTTTTTTTTCCCGAACAGGATGAAGCTGCTTGATCTTTCCAATTTACATCACTAAGGTTAAAGTCTCCTGTCAATATTATGTCCCCTAATGAACTTGTTGTTTCTATTTCTTTAATGATTGTATCAAAATAGTCTGAAGATGCACTAGGGGGATGGTAACAGACACTTAAAATAATATGTTTATTCTTACTTAAGATTAATTTGATCCAAATGGATTCAGAGGAATTTTTTGAAGTTTTGATTTTATTGGAGATTTCAGCTTTTTGTTGTATATCTTTAAGTAAAATGGCAACCCCCACCCTTTTTATTAGTTCTGTTAAGGCTGTATATGATATACCCTGGTAATAAATTATCCCAACTGGATTTCTCATCTCCCCATGTTTCGGTGACCAATGCAGCATCTGTTTTTTCAGTTGCTGTTATGACCTTTAACTCATCAATTTTGCTCTGAAGGCTACTAGCATTGACAACATGTATGTGCTGAAACTGTTATGTTCTGAGGGGGGAGGGAAAAGTCTCTCCCCCAAGTCAGGAATTTTAAATGCTTATCAATGTACTTGAGTACGTTTTCACCCAATAAGCAATTCCCCTTGCTACTCAAGTGAAAGCCATCTTTACAAAACAGTTCTGGCCTACAAAAAATTCCTCCCAGTATGTAAGACATACTTGATTTTGCTTAAGGCATCTTAGCCTAAGCCAGTTATTGAATTTATGGATGTCTTGATTAAACTCATAGGATGCTTTGGGGACAGGTAGAATTTCTGAAAATGCTATTTCACAACCAATGTCTATCAATCTGTTAGATAGGGCAACTACATCTTTTTTTTATTTCGACTACATCCTCGTGCATGAAGTTGTTCATTCCCACATGAAGGATCACCAGTGGGTTAGTCCCACAACTGGGCAGAAAGTTATTAATCATATTAGTAATGTCTGCTGTCTTAGTGCCTTTAAAGCTGAAGCATGTTTGGTTGGTTTTATATGGTTCACATATGTTTCTATCTAGGTGTTTAATGATAGAGTCTCCTAAGATGAAGACTTGTCTGTGTTGATCATGATAATCTGAAGTGATTTCCATAGAAACAGGATTACCTATCATAGTAAACCCTGCATCTGCTAGTAGGCTGAGAGGTGGAACAACAACTGGTACCAGTGGCACATTAGAGGGGACAATGAATTGATGGAGCAGAATAGATACTGGGCCCACCTATGAAGTTATAATTAAGTACTGCATCTGATAAATTAACGCAAGTTACATCCTTAGATGCTACTTCCCCAATGGTGTTGTGTTCAACCTCTAGAGGATTAAATCTATGACTGGTATCAATGGAAAAATATGTAGCCTTGTGCCCTCTTTTATACGATCTTTTTTTCTGGACTTAGTACCATTGCTTATTCGGATTATCAAAATTGTCATTTTTCTTTGATCGTTTTCTTTGACCAAAATTGTGTGCCTCAACTGTGTTATTGGTACAGTCAGTCACATTTATTAGATCAGATGTGTGTGGTGGGGGGGGGGTATTCCATTGGAACCTAAGTTCTTAACCACAGTAGATGGGGTATTATGGCCTAAAGCCTGGAATCTGGAGTGCATTTGAGTCTGGCTAGCTTTAAGCTCTGTCAATATGGAATTAACCATAGCAACTGTCTGCTTTAGGGATGCATTCTTGAGACATTTAGGACAGACATACCTAGGTGTTGTTGTTAGTATTTCAGTAAAAATGCACATATTACATTCAATGCATTTTATACCCCCTGTGATATTTGCTGCCGTAATAGTCCCAGGCATAATTGAGCTTTATAAAGGTCACACAAAATGCTAGGAATATGAAAGCAAGTTACCTTACTGTGGTTTGTTATTTTATTCTTGTCCAACAACTTCCTTCTATATCCTCTGCTCACTCTGAACATGCCTAACATGCGCAGACACGCGTGTCTCAGCACACGCCTCCATGGGCTGGATCACACTTGCCCTGCTCTCCAAGAGGTTGGCTAAATGCAGGTATGGTGACCCGAAAGTACTATTCCAGGGTCACTGCTCCTGACTGACTATTATATCGCAGTTATATTTTATTTAGTTTTTGTTTACCGGGTAAGTACACTAGCCAACACAATGACTATTTTCAGGTATGACCCAGGAGAGTACAACAAAAATAAGACAGGTACAAAACATTTCCATTTTTAATATGGGGAGAAAGCAAACAGAAAGTTTTAGGCAAATGGTACATAATGTAAAAACATTTTAACATAACAGAGTTAATAGGAAGCATTTCAGGTTCACACATGGTGAGGAAACAGATACCAGGGCTTAAATAGGAGGTAAACAAAACATCCGTAGGCCACGGTGGGCAAAGTAAGTAGCAATTGTTGGGGCAAACAAGGATAGGTCAAGCAAAATTACAGTTCAGCAGAGATTTTGTGTAAAAGGTCAAACTAAAAGGTATAGAGGATTGAGAGATTGGAAAACAATGAGGAAGGGCAAGTCTTTAGGGCTAAGGAAAAAGTATGGGGCACCAGATTAAATCTGAGAGGAAAAGGAAAGGAAAGAGAGAGAAATCAGGGGCACCTCACCTTAACAAGGCCATCAGGTAGGATCGAAGCAAGTGCAGGGGCCAGTGCGCAATAGATAGCAGTGAAGTTCTGTTTTAAATTTCTGATGAGTCTCAGCTGATTTGAGCTGAGAGGGAAGGGTATTCCAGAACATGGGAGCCACACATTTGAAAGCCCCAGTACCTTTGTGGTAGAGCATCTAGGAACTTGGAGTAGACAGTTTTCTGCAGATCTCAGACCCATGAGGATGGAGTGTGGAATTAAAAGTTCTGCCAGAGATTTGGGGATTTGGGCCTTACAACAGAGTCAGTAAGGAGCCAAGATAATATTTTCTTGTGCCATAGGGAGAGCCATCCTAAGTCAACATAAAGCTGACAGCGGTGCTTTTGTCTTGAGGATGAGGATGCATATCGACATATGTTATTGTAGGTGACATCCCATTTCTGGAGGGTAGTTTTGTGAGCACTAGAGAGGATGGGGGCACTGTAGGTTAGGGAAGGTAGGAGTACACCTCTGGCAATGGCTTTTTTGCAGATGGTAAGCAAGTATCCAGATTTGTGAAGCAGCACGAGTTTCAGTTTACAGTCTTGCAGATGGATTGAATGTGCAGGCTCAGATCTAGGGATTGGTCAAGCATGACACCAAGATAGTTAAAGGATGAGACAGTTTCTAGTGTTGTATCATCTGAGTCATAGACTGTAAGGGAGACAGGTCTCCTACGAGTTTAGGGCAGAGCCAAAATCATGGCCTTGGTTTTCTTTATGTTTAGGACCAACTTGTGCTCATACAGCCAATTTTGTATATTTGTGAAATCAGTTAGAAGTGCTGAGTTCAGATTCTCCACCTTTTATCACAGGCATAAATGACCAGAACATCAGCATACAAAGAGATGAGCAATTTTGAAGGGCATAGGGGACATTATTTATAAAGAGTGAGAAAAGGAGAGGACCAAGGATGGAGCCTTGAGGAACCTCACATTTACTGAGGCTGAGTCAGAAAGGGCTGAGTTAAATTTAACTGCTTGAGACCTATCGGATAGGTAGCTACTAAACCAACGTACAACTGGAGAGGAGAAACCTAGGCTATGCAAGCAGGATAGGAGTAGGGGGTGGTCCACGAGGTCGAAAGCCTTTGTAAGGTCTATGAATACAGCACCTGTGAGTCTACCTCCGTCCATGTTAGAGATTATGTCAGAGGTGAGTTTCGATAGCGCAGTGAACGTACTATGGTTTTTACGGAAACCATGTTGGGCATCAGATAGGATATCCCACTTGTTTAGAAAGTCACGTGTTTGGATAGCAACCGCCTTTTCTAGCAGTTTTGACAAAACAGAGAGAATAGCAATAGGTCTGTAGTTGTTTATGTCCTTTTTATCACCTTTTTTAAATACAGGAGTTATTCGAGCAAACTTCCACAGGACTGGGACAGTGCTAGTGATCAGGGATAGTGAAAATATTTTGGCCGATGGTGAGGCTATGTGGGCAGCAACAAGTCTTAGTAGGCGTGGTTCAAGGAGGTCCAACCCCATGCTGGTGTTTGCAGATATGGATAAGAGAAGTTTAAAGACCTCTAATGTGGTAATTTCTTTAAAGTAAAAGGAGGTGTATGCTGAGATATTTGGAGAGTAGTAGAGGAGCCAGGTAGTCTTTGAGGTTCACTACCCGGAGAGAGAGGTCTGTGGCATGAAAGCAGAGGTATACAAAGACAGGTCTGAGAATTTCTGTATTAGAGCATCTGCAATGGTCTTAGGATCATTGCAGTGTACCCCATTTAATATCATATCCTTGGGGGTATGGGCCTGTGGAGATCCCAGAAAGGTTTTAATATGGGCCCAAAATTTCCTTGAGCCAGATGCTGCGCTCACAAGCAGATCCTGGCAGTATTTACTTTTTGCTAATCTTATTTTCTTTTTGCATAGATTTCTACTAGCCCTATAGGAGTTAAAATCATCCATACGCCTGGTTTGTTTGAAACACTTCCATAGTTTATCTCTCCGGCGTAGATCAGAAAGGAGATCCTTGTGTAGCCACTTGGTTTGTTTGCCTGTAACTCTCCTGGTGATCTAGAGGACATGCCTTGATTGGATAGCAGTGAACTTATTGAGAAATATGTGCAGGGCCTCATCAACACTGTTTGTGCGGTAGATGTCAGCCCAATCTACACAAGAAATGTCCTGGAGGAACGCCTTTTCATTAAGCTGTGCAAAGTTCGAAAAGGTGACCTAGCTGTGGGGAGGTGGTGGGGCACCAGAGGCCCACATGCAGAAAATCAGGGAATGGTCTGTGATCGGCCAGCAAGGATCCCTGTGGAGATCAAATGTTCAGTCGTGTTGTGAGTAGCCAGTCAATGAGGGTGCCAGTTTTGGTAGGATTTGGGGACCTAGTTGGTTCAGTAATCATCTGATGTAGGTTAAAGGTGCTGGTGACTGATACCAGGGAACTATGAGCAGGACCCAGCCAGTTTAGGTTAAGATCACCAAGAATTATTGCCTCATTTTGGTTTATGTTTGGAAAAGTCTTCTTGAGTAGGTCTTGTAATCCTGTGAGGCCACCAGAGGGAGGATTACAGGCACATATGACATGGAGCTTTTGCCCTAATGTAACTGTGATGTGTAGATGTTCACATACCTCAGCAGGGGTCAGGTTAAGAACAGTATTTAGGTTGAGGTGAGATCTGTAATAGATGGCTACACCACCCCTGTGCTTAGTTTTTAATCTATCACTTCGTATCAGGGAGTAGTTGGCAATCTTGCATAGGGTGTCAGGTATGCTAGGTTTTAGTCATGTTTCAGAGAGGCAGAGAATGTCAGGGTTGTAACCTTTTATCCACGCCTCCAGTTCATCCTTATGGCATGTTAGACTCCTGATGTTCATGTGGGCAATAAGGAGCCCTTTCCTTGGCAGGTCAGTTGAGGTATGAGCAGTGGGGTGAGAGAGAGGGCCAGGATTCACCTCAATGTCTCCTGCTAGGAGGATTAATAACAGTGCCATGAGGCAGGACCTTTCCTGGAAAAAGATTTGGATCTGATCAAACCTTCTGCACCACTTATGGTGGCCAAGAAGCATATAATAGGTACAGCCTTTAGGGTAAAGGATAAAAAGACAAGCAGGTGCCAGCCTATGTTTGGTTACAAGTGAGTTGGAGAAGGTAAAATCCCGGGTATCAGACCCTATACTAAGATGGTCACTGGGAAATAGGAGTGACAATATGTTCATATAGAAAAGAGCAAAAATGACAAGGAGAATAACCCCCGGATGGCGAAAATCCTTATTTAATTGCATAAGGTACTCTATGGGATTAGGGACAGTGTTATTATCAAGTATAGTATGTGGCATTTTGGAGTAGTGTGGATAGATCGTAAGCTGTGGTAGGCAGTAGTCGAGAGAGGACTATGACTGATAATGGCAGTATAAGAGGATACTAATAGAGCAGAAGGAGTATAATCCACAAGGAAAGCAGCAATCCTCTTTGTAAGGCACAATTTGGAGGGAAATATGGTGAAACTAGTAAGTGAGGGACCAGCGGAGGATTTATAGCTAGTGCAAGCTTTTTAGGAAGCCTAGTTGTTTTCTGCAATTTACTGTTTAAAACAAGCCCAGTTATTTTCTGCAAATTACCGTTTAAGACAATCCCTAGTGGTAGTGCAGTATAAGGAGCAAATGGGATTTTAGGGACTTAGTCATATGACAGGCCGAGAGCTATATAAGTAAGTGCCCACCCAGGGAGGGCGAGGTGGGGGGTTGGTGGGGAGCCGGCGCGAAACGCTGGCGGGAAGTGTCTCCTGTACGCTCTAGCAAGAGTCAGGGCCCTGAGGGAAGTGCTCACCAGGATATCAAGTAATAACAGCTTTTTCAGTGAAACTATTTAGAAGGCAGTAGGTTCAGAAAATACTTTTACTGCTCCTCGACCGCAGCAAATAACCTAGGGGCACTCCAGACCTTTGAGTAGAGCTAAGATTGAAGGTGCACCAATTGGCAGACAGTATGAAGGAGGCGACCAATCAGCAGTCCAGCAGCAAGTGCAACAGCCAATCAGTTAAGCCGCCCCTTTTTTCGAGCAAACTCAACAGTCCACAGAGGAACGTACCTGTGATTTCAGTTTACGGCTTTTCCGCCTGCCCCAGCAAGTTTCAGCCGGGCTCGTGGTTCCAGTGGCGGGGATGACTCCGGCGGTCGTCGCGCTCCTGCCCTGTGAGAAGGGGAAGCTGTAGTGAGGCGAAGGAAGGGTGAAGGTGGCCGGTCCTGGTACTGCCGCTCCCAGGGCGGTCACGAAAGCTCCGAAGCCCCGGTGGGCTATGAGTATTCACAGCTGGAAAATAGAGTGGGGAAACTGGTTAAGTAGTGCCAGGTAGTGGTAGTTATAGTTTAAAATAGCCCCAAACTGCTCATATGCAGTATAAACGCTACAGTAGTGTATAGATAAAGCGCTCAGAACAAAAAAGCACTGTATCTAACAGTCTGCAGTTTATTTGCTGATACTAATGAACTACAGGCACTCTTCCTAGGTCCTGTGTGAACAGGGAACTAGGGCTAAACATGCTAAATTAAAAATCGTACACAAAACACAAAATTTGCATCAAGTTTCATGCAGGTTTCATTCAGCTCTACACAGGAGCAAATAGCAATGTGTTAAACAGAGTGGAAAAGAGCCAAGAGTGACTTTATTTAATTCAGGTGTGAATGGGTTCAACTGAACAAAACAGATACAGCCTGCTTGAACAATTAATCAGTAAGGAATATGTTTTGTGACAGTGGGGGATGATCTCCACTCAGATTTACAGCCAACCTTGACATGAGTCAGCAGCTGCTTAAAAGAGTCTGCATTTCCTTTAACATAGAAACATAGAAACATAGATTTTGATGGCAGATAAGGACCACTTGGCCCACCCAGTCTGCCCATTTCCCTACCTATTGGATAAGCTGCAGATCCTAGTTAACCAGCAGCCTACTTCTTCCTACCCCAACCCCCTAGAATTGCCTTATGACTGTCCCATACGTGCTTGAATTCCACCACTGTTTTTGACTCCACAACCTCCTCCGGAAGGTCGTTCCATGCATCCACAACCCTCTCTGTGAAAAAATACTTCCTTAAATTACCTCTGAGCTGCTCCTTCTATCTTCAAATTGTGTCCTTTGTTCTTGCACACCTCTTTTTTTGAAAAGATGCTTTCACCTTCTTGGACTTTGTTGATTCCCTTGAGATACTTGAAAGTTCTACTCATATCCCCCTCTCCCTCCTTTCCTCGAGGCTATACATATTCAGCTCCTTAAGTCTCTCTCTCTCATAGTCTTCCTGTGCAGACCCCTGCACCATTTTAGTTGCCCTCCTCTGACAGCCTCCATCCTGTCTATGTCCTTGCGGAGATTGGGTCTCCAGAACTGCACGCAGTACTCAGATGGGGTCTCACCAACTGTCTGTACAGAGGGATAATAACTTCCTGTTTTCTACTGGTGATGCCCTCCATGCATCCCAGTATCCCCCAACCCTCCTTGCTGCCCTCTCACATTGCTTGCCCACCTTTAGGTCATCTGATATGACTACCCCCAGGTCCCTTTCCATTTTTGTTGTTGTTAGTATCTCACCCCCCATTGTGTACTCTTCCCCTGGGTTTTTGTTTCCTAGGTGCATTACCTTGCACTTCTTAGCATTGAATCTAAGCTGCCATACATTTGACCATTTCTCTAACCTTGTCAAGTCCCTTCTCATCCTTTCCACCCCACCTTATGCATCAACTCTATTGCAGATCTTTGTGTCATCTGCAAAGAGACATACTTTTCCTTCCAGTCCCGCTGCAATGTCACTTATAAAGACATTGAAGAGGACCGGTCCTAATACTGAACCCTGCGGTACCCCACTAGTAACCCCTTTCTTCAGAGTAGACTCCATTTACTATTATTCTCTGTCCTATTCTCCAGCCAATTCTTTACCCAGGCTGTCATCTTGGGACCCAGTCCCAGGCTGGCTAACTTGTATATTAATCTTTTGTGTGGGACTGTGTCAAATGCCTTGCTAAAGTCTAGGTAGGCCATGTCCACAGCCCCTCCCTGATCTACTACTTTGGTCACCCAGTCAAAGAAATCTATCAGATTTGTCTGGCATGACCTTCCCGCTGTGAATCCATGCTGCCTTGGGTCCTGAGCCCTCTGGCCTCTAGATACTCAACAATTCTTTCCTTCAGAAGTGATTCCATAATTTTCCCTACCACTGAGGTTAAACTAACAGGTCTGTAGTTTTCTGCTTCTGCCTTGCTCACACTTTTGTGAAGGGGAATCACATCTGCTCTTCTCCAGTCCTCCGTACCACCCCATCCCTCCCATGATTTGTTAAAGAGGGTAGTCAGTGGTGTCACTAGTTCTACCCTTAGTTCTTTAGAATTCTGGGATGAATACCATCAGGCCCCATTGCTTTGTCCACCTTCAGTTTTAAGAGTTCTTTCAGAACCTTTTCTTCTGTAAATGGGCTGGTATCAACTTCTGTATCCAGAGTGTTCCTACTGTTTGTTTTAAGTACCTCCCCCACTTCCTTTGTAAATACTGAGCAAAAGTATTAGTTTAGTATCTCTGCCTTTTCACAGTCACCCTCTGCCCACCCTCCCTCCTCCTTATTAAGCCTTACTAGCCCTCCCTTGGTCTTCCTTCGCTCCCTGATGTACCTATAAAAGGTTTTATCCCCCTTCTTAACTGAGTTGGCTATCTTTTGCTCGGTTTGGGCCTTTGCTGTTCTGACTGCCTTCCCAGCTTCCTTTGCTTTAACTGATACAGTTCCCTGTCCTGCTCCTTCTGTGATTCCTTGTACTTCCTGAATGCTTTCTTTTTCTCTTGAACCTTCACTGCCACTTCCTTTGAGAACCATAGTGGTTTCTTACATCGTTCGTTTGTTAATTTGCTTCACACAAAGGCTTGTTACCTCTGTGATGGCAGTTTTTATTATTCCCCATTGTTCTTCCACCCCTCCTTCCTGCACATTTGCTAGTGCATTCCTTAGGCACTCACCCATTTTGGCAAAGTCAGCCCTCCTAAAGCCCAGTACTTTTGCCTTTGTATGGCTTGACTCTATTGCTGTGTTTATTAGAACCATATCTGCTGATGGTCGTTAGTTCCCAGATGGCTACCCACTTCCACATCTGTGACCTCTCTTCATCTCCATTTGAGAGAACCAGGTCTAAGATTGCTCCTCTCGAGTGGGCTCCATACTAGTTGTCAAGGCATGCCCTTGTAGGGCATCTAGAATAACCCCACTCTTTGAAGTGGCTGCTGCAACTGCACTCCAGTTAACATCTGGCATATTCAGATCACCCATCAGCAATATCTCCCCTTTTTCTGCCATTCTAAGTATTCTTTCTATCATTTCCTTGTACATTTCCTCCCCCTGAGAAGGGGATCTGTATACAACCCCTGTGCGGATTGTGGTGCCATTGCCGATCTCCAAATTTACCCACAGTGCTTCTTCTCCTCCCTGTTTTCTGTTTTGTTCTGTTGCTTTGATTCCTTCCCTTAGGTAAACAGCTACTCCTCCTCCTCTTTTACCCTCCCTGTCCCTCCTGTAGATAATGTGTCCTGGTATGTTTATGTCCCAGTCATGGTTTTGTGTGTACCATGTTTCTAAGCTGCCACGATATCCAGATGTTCCTCCTCCATCAAGGCCACTAATTCAGGAAGCTTGTTACTCAGACTACGGGCATTGGTACTCATTGCTCTCCATTTATTGATGGCTTTACCTTCTTAACAATTCTGCTTTCTTTCCTCCCTTTCTTCTGATTTCTAATCTGGTTTCTTGATATCAGATGTCAGCTGAGATGTTAAAGTGGATGCAGCTCAGCTGTATTATTTAGGTAATTATATGTTCTAGTGATGTGCTGCTGTATAGTGCATTTCACTCCAGTTTGTAACTGAATTTTCTTTGTTTTATCTTGACATAATTTATCATATCAAACGTTGCTGACTATCACCTCTAGCCATGGCTCTCTCTTGCCCAGCATTTGCACTATATAATACCCCCAATCCACCATCACCAATTTACAGTATTGTTCCTACTCTGTACTTGTATTGCTTTTGTATGTAGATTTGCAAATTTATTCAACTTCATGCACAGTATTGTACTGTATTTCTCTGCATCTGGTATGTGCTTTTTGCACAATTTATTATTTGCATTTATTGCACATTGCTGGATTATACTGTCTCCCACCTCTCTACTCCCAAATAAATCAATAAATACATGAATAAGAAAGTGTGCCTTGTTGCTTTTTCCATACTTTGAACCCTCTTGTTTCCCTCTCACAGATGGCACCTAGAAATGAGCTTTTGCTCAGTGTGCCATTCCCAGATACCAGTAGTTTACAAATAAATGTCAAACCATGCTCAAATATTCAGTTTTATGTTGCTTGCGCATGTGCAAAAACATAGTGCCATCATCGGAGATTTGGAGGTGTCACCTCCTCCTCAATTCAGTCAGTGTGTTGGTCAGGCAGCTTTCTGAAGTTACTGCATTCTGGAGCTGTCTATGACAAGCTCCAAATGCAGTGGCATACAGTTGAAAGGGGAGCTACGCCAGTGAGACGACCGATAAGATACATGGCTGCTTACACGCAGCCCCCCCACAGACACCCATGCAGGCGCAGCACGCCCCCCTCAGAGACGCACTGTATAGCCGACGGGTGCCCAATCCCCATCGGCTGAGCGCGCCCCAGTAGTAAGTGCCACGCTGGGAGCCCACCCCAGCATGGCAAGTGGTCTTGGCTGATGGGTGCCCAATCCCTGTCGGATGAATGCCCCCCATTCTGTGCCACGCTGGGAGCCCACCCCAGCTGCAGCAACAAAGTTACAAGCCGACGGGTGCCTAATCCTCGTCGGGCTGAACGCCCCCAACATCCTTGTGCCACGCCTGGGAGCCCACCCCAGTGTGGCAAACATCCCACAATGTCTTTTTTAAAAAACTGTAAAACAAAACTGTCCCTGCGGGCGAACCTCCCAACCCCTCCACAACCCGCACTCCACCCACCGCGCACCCAGCCTCCCCACACCCCCTTCACCCCATACTTACCTCCAGACCCGGCGATGATCTTGATTGGAACAGGAACACATCTGCACTCTTCAAAGCCGACCGCGAGCTGAGGAAATGCCGTAAGCTGTACAATGGGCTAAATAGGGTGGTTTCAACTTTGTTGCATATCTCAGGCATTTTTGGGAATTTTTGCACCAAATTTTCAACATGGGGTTTTTGGGACCCCTTCTCATGAATGATGTCACTGTCATGGTGTTATTTGGGCCTGAAGGGTGATTTCGCAGTCACTGCGCGCAGTCACTGTGCAAAATCACCTTCGGGCCTGAATAATGCCATGATAGTGACATCATTCATGAGAAGGGTATCAAACCCATGTTGAAAATTTGGTGCCAAATTCCAAAAATTATTGTTTTACTTAGTGTGCTATGATTTTCAACGTGACGTCAGAAGGTCGCTAATTTCAATATTTTCACCCAGATTTTCAACATTGCATTTTACCACACCTTCTTATGAGTAGTACAGCTGTCATTTTTCACATTTCACCCAAAATATGTTTCCGCCCATGTAGCGCACAATGGCGCAGTCGGTGTGCGAAATCAATGTATGGGACAAATTAAGAAAATCACAGTGACACTGTTCATGAGCTCCGGTGTTAAAATGGTGATGTTGAAAATTTGGTGAAAAAATTCCTAAAAATGACTGTTTTACGAGCGTGCATTGCGCAGTTCCTACGCACGCTAGTAAGGTCGTGAATTTTCAATATTTTCACTCCAGATTTCCAACATTGCCATTTTATCACACCTTCTTATGAGTAGTACAGCTGCCATTTTTCACGTCTCACCCAAAACGTGTTTCTGCCCATGTAGCACACAATGGCGCAGTTGGTGTGCGAGATCAATGTACGGGACAAATTAAGAAAATCACAGTGACACTGTTCATGAGCTCAGGTGTTAAAATGGCGATGTTGAAATTGAAAAAATTCTCAAAATGACTGGTTTTATTTAGCCGCATGCTAGGCCAGTTCCTATGCACGTCAGAAGTTCGCGAATATTCAATATTTTCACTCCAGATTTCCAACATTGCCATTTTGCCACACCTTCTTATAAACAGTACAGCTGTCATTTTTCACATCTCACCCAAAATATGTTTCCGCCCATGTAGCGCACAATGGCGCAGTCGGTGTGCGAAATCAATGTACGGGATAAATTAAGAAAATCACAGTGACACTGTTCATGAGCAAAGGTCTTAAAATGACTATGTTGAAAATTTGGTGAAAAAATTCCAAGAAATGACTGTTTTATGAGCGTGCATTGTACAGTTCCTACGCATGCTCGTAAGGTCATGAATTTTCAATATTTTCACTCCAGATTTTCAACATTGCCATTTTAACACACCTTCTTATGAGTAGTACAGCTGACATTTTTCACATCTCACCCAAAATGTGTTGCCGTCCATGTAGTGCACAATGGCGCAGTCGGTGTGCGAGATCAATGTACGGGACAAATTAAGAAAATCACAGTGACACTGTTCATGAGCAGAGGTCTTAAAATGGCTATGTTGAAAATTTGGTGAAAAATTTCTTCAGATGTTCTGCAATATTTCTAATGAAGACATTGAACAGAACTGGCCCCAGGACCGATCCCTGCAGCACCCCACTGGTCGCCCCCTCTCCCTAGACTGCATACCATTTACCACTACTCTCTGCCTCCTGTCTGTTAGCCAGTTTCTAACCCAGTTTACCACCCTTTACCCCATGTCCAGCCTACCCAGCTAGTTTATCAGCCTCCTATATGGGATGGTGTCAAAGGCTTTGCTGAAATCAAGGTAAGCGTTGTCCACTGCCCCACCCTGATTCACTTCTTTGTCACCCAGTCAAATAAATCAACTAGATTTATCTGACATGATGTCCCCACTGTGAATCCATCTTGTCTATGGTCCTGGTTCCGATGGCATCTAGATGCCCACTGTCCTTTCTTTAAGCAATGTCTCCATGATCTTCCCCACTACCGAGGTGAGGCTGAATGGCCTATTGTTCCTGCCTCCTCCCTGCTGCGGACTTGTGTAGAGGGACCACATGTACCCTCCTCCAATTCATTCATGTTGAATGACTCCGTGAAACGGCTGCCAGAGTACTGCTATCTCCTTTCGCAGTTCTATTAATATCCTTGGCGTATGCCATCTGGTTCCATCGCTTGTCTACCTTCAATTTAGTGAGCTCCTGCAGGACTCTTTTGCCTTTGAATGGACTATTGTCCACCTCTTCACCCCCTTGGCAACTGCTGTACTGCTGTGGCCCTTGCCCCTCCCACTCTTCTGTGAATACTGAATGGAAAGACACAGTGGATGTCTTGGGAGGAAGGCATGAAGCTGTCACTTCCAAATACCTAAACAGCACATACAAGCAAGCAACATTCGGCATTGACAAATGCTTGTTAGAAACTGCATTAAAAGCCATGTAACATAAGGCTCTGCATTGTATGCTTATGTATGATTAGTTTTACTAAGAAACAATGAGCTACACACACCAATGAGTACTGTTCAGTGCAGTGTGCCTTTTATCTGACCCATTGGTATATGTTACACAATGATGAAGATAGAGGGAGGCATGGCTCAAGGGCAGCATGAGGAAATATTTTTTCACAGAGAGGGTAGTGGACACATGGAACAGCCTGCCTAAGGAGGTCTTGGGGTCAAAAGCAGTGGAAGAATTCAAGAATGCATGGGACAGACATAAAGCAATTATAGTGGGGGGGGGTAGGAGGAAGTAGGCTGTTGGATAACTAGGATCTGCAGCTTATTCAATAGGTAGGGAAATGGGTGGACTGGGTGGACCAATTGCTGTTTGTCCATGGATCCATTCTGGGAATGAAACTCTCGACATCTGCTCTTTTGGATGATCATTGGCAACAATTTATTTACACCAATTATATTTACATATCAATTAGACAGTTGTCATTTACAGTTCCAGTTCAAATATATTCTTAAATAGTTCATTCTTTTTATTCTCTGATCTCCCTTCTTGGTGCTCCTCTTTCTTTTACTTCTTTTCTTCAGGGTTTGGACACCAAAATCTGACCCCCATACCATCACCAGTACCAGGTACCAACTTACCAGGATCTCCTTCCTCCTAGGTCTGGACACTAAGATCTAACCCCTTGTCTCTACTTACCTCCCTGCCCCTCTAAAATCCACACTGGGGTGCCTGACCCCAGTCCATGCTGTCCTGCCCCCCTCGCCCCTTCTGTTTTGCTACCCTCTTCTTCCACTGACCCATCTCCAGCTTGCCATTGGAAGATGGGGCTCTCCCCTTGCAGGCTAGTATTTGGGACCCCTCCTCTCCATCTCACTCACTAAATCTATTAAAGGATTTAGGAACAAAAACCTGTTGAATTCTAATAGGTGGACCCCATCTGACCTGTAAACTTTGGGAACCTAAAAATAAATGTCCCTGTGTCGTATATGCACCCTTCCCATTTCACTACCCTGGCCACCTTCCTGTTGAGCTATTTCCTTCCCCTCCCTTCCCTTCTCTTCTACACTGATCTAATCTCCCTGACTTGCCTCCACACCCTCTGGGAAGTGATTTCAGACCAGCTGATCACCGCTCCTGGCCACCGCCCTTTTAACTTTTCTAAATCCGCTGATATGACCTGCACCAATGCCCCCTATGGGGTCTCGTCCAGATCACCCCTCCCCCAGGTATATGATTATCATGTCTGTCCTGCTCCACCAGACACTGAGTTCTTCCAACAGCAGCATCAGCCAGTCTCACCCATTTCCTGAAGCCCTTTCCAATGCATTCTTGTATGTGCCAACTCAGTCCATAGCTGCATCCCCTGACTCTTGAAGTCAGCAAACTTCTTAGTCCAATAAATAAAGGAGTGCCCACAATCCAGATGTGCCTCTGCATCCCTCCTGCAGGGAAAAAAAGGGAAACACAATAACCATTAGCAACATTATCTCACATACTTCTTTGTAGCAGTTGGACTGCCACCGTCCCACCTGCTTCATCACTTCGCACATTCACACTTCTCTGCAGCCTCCAAGACAGCTCCTATCTGGAAAGAATAGGGGTGAAACTGTCTCGGTCCTCCCTGACAAACCTTAGTGCTCTTCTTCAAGACCCCATCACCCGAAACCTGTCACTGGGCTCCCATCCCATACCAAAACCAAGCACCCCACCCTCCCGTGTGTTTTCTTATACTCCTCCAACTAATTGATGGTGTACACTTCCCCTGCTGCCTGCCTCTGCAGCACCAACCACACCCCTTTTCCCAGCTGATTGTTTTTTGACCTGCCCAAATGCACTATTCCTCTGTCATGCCCAAAATTGATAGCCCCCCATATGAAGGCCCCCTTTCTTATTGGACCTTCTCCTGGCTACCACCTCACTGACCCTGAATGCCCCACTGGCCATGACAGCAAAAACTGCCTGGAACAGCTTAGCCTCCTTTGCTAATGTGCATACATGCCATAAGGCTCCTAATACCCTCACCAGGAGCTGACCTGAAATGGGCCTCCTCCTGTCATACCTCCCCCCTTCTCCCTTATGCCAGCCAAGCAGCATTTGTCTGATGGGCCTCCCTCTGGTTGCATCTGGACACCCGTTATCTTTGCAGACCCAGCTGATCCCCACCAGCTGTACCCCATTGTGGTGTGGGTCATCCCTTCCCTCCATCTCCTTACCATATAATGTCTCACCTGGTCCTCCGTATCTGGCTTATCCCTGTCTACACCCTCACTGTCCCAGAACGCTAGAGAAGCCCCCCCACACCCCTTAATATGCCCTCATCATGTTGACTGACCAAGAGTTCTGGTACAGCCATCTGGCTTGCTGTTCCTAATCTTCCACAGCTGGTCTGGAATCTTGGTCCTGTGTCTGCTGCTCATGAGCCAACTCCCGAAACCTGTTGAACTGTAAGAGGAAAGACTGTCAGCAATGTCATTCTGAATGCCCTCAATGTGTTGTGCTTCAAATGATAAGTTCAGTTGTAGGCCCAACAACACCAACTTACCTCATCACCCTGCCCAATGTGGCCGTAACCCTGTCTGTTAATCACCTCCACCACCCCATATTATCACACAAAACAATATGCACTTTTCCTTCCTTCATCCTGTCACGCCAAACCTTCAATGCCATGAAGATGGGAAAGATCTCTAAAACGTGATATCCTTTAGCAAACCCACCTCACCCCATGTGCTAGGCCAGGCTTCCGAGATCCATTCTCCTTTGAAATATGCTCCCATCACAAGAACCCCTGATGCATCAGTGTACAGTTCCAGGTCTGTGTAATACACCGATTCCTCCTGCCAGAATGTGACCCTCTGTACTGCAAGAATTCAATCCATACCCCAAATCCTCCTGCACCCCACCCTAGAGATGTCCATCTAGTGGTGTGGCATCTTTGCCTTCCCATTTTCCCTTGCTAGCCTCCTGGTGAAAGCTCAACCTGGACTTATGGCCATACAGGCAAAGTGAAGATGCCCAGCAGCTGTTGAACCCATACTAGCGGCACCCTCCTCCTCCCACTCACCAGTTCCAGCAGATCCCTGAGCCAGGCCACTTTGTCCCCTGAAGGCAGAAACACTTGTGCACCAAATCGATTTCTATTCCTAGAAGTTCCAACTTGCATGCCTGGCCCTCTGTCTTCCCTTCCACCAAAGGGATACCTATGGCTCCACACATTTCTTTGAAATTTGCCATCATCCTGTCTGCCTCTACCCTGTCACTCCCAATGATCATGAAATCATCTAAGTAGTGTGTCACCCGTGTGTGTCCTTATCTCTTCCCAAACACCCATTGAACCCATGTGCTGAATGTTTCAAATGTCAAGCATGCCACTGAACAACCTGTTGGCATAGCCTTGTCAAAGTATATCTCCCCATTGAACTGGAATCCCAAGAGATCCCAATCCTCAGGTCTCAACGGCAATAGTCAAAAGGCGGACTCAATGTCCGTCTTTGTCAACCATGTCCCCCAGACTGCCTTGATCATCAGAACTGCCTGGTCCAATGAGGTGTATGATGCCACCCGTAAATCATCCTGGATACCATTGTTCACCAAGGTTCCATCTGGGTACGATAGGTTGTGGATGAGCAGAAACTCCCCAGGGCTCTTCTTTGGCACCACACCCATTGGTGATATCCAGAATGCGGGGCAGGGTGGGCCGCTTAAAGGGCCCTCTACCCTCCCCATCTGCATTTCCTTCTGAATCTTCTTCTGAACTATTTCCTTCCTCCCCTTTATTGATCCCACTTTTGCCTCAATGCTCTCCATATCCCCGGAAGCCTAATGGGAAACCATGCCTAAAACCTTGTTGCAGGAAAATGGCCTTCCTTGCATCCAAGTACCCAGATCCAATCCTGTATCACTTCCAGGACTATCGGGTGCATGCAGGGTGAAGCCCCAACACCCTTCCCCTTGCCCTCTTCAGTTCCACCCATAGTTGGAATTGTATCCGCCTCCTAGGCCTTCCCTCCCTCCATTTCCCCCTTGTCCACCCCCCAAAGGGCTTGTCCTGAAATTACCTCCGTCTGGGTACCTTGTCCCCCTGTCCTGCAATTCACTGCCAGATGTTAGCCTGCACACCGTAGAGCACACATGCTAGAATTTACAATTAATCCAGATGCAGGAGGCCCTGTTAAAGCCCCAACAGGTCCTAACTGCCATAGGCAGCATGCCCTTCCTGTTCTGTTCCCCCATGGGCTCATTTGCAGGACCCAACAGGGTTCTCACCCACAACTCTGAGTGGGGTGCAATCCCATCTGAGGTCCCCTATAGCGGCCATATGCTTCCTGAATGCCTCATTGTATTGAAACCAACCATTTCCCAATTTTGCCTTATAGGCATCTCTAATGATGACTGTGTACATCAAAAGGGGGATCACCCACTCTGATTGTTTCTCCAGCACCAATGCGCTGTATATCAAGAAACCCACCTGCCACATATCTAGGGTTTTTCCTTTGTACTTGGCCTCCTCTGCCTTATGACCCACTACCGCCAGTGCCACCATCATCTTCAACTTCCCCACTGACTCTTTCTGTTCATAGTTCTTAACCATGTCCTCATCTAACAAACCAAAGACGTCTACGTATTCCCCCTTCCAGATCTTCCCCTTAATAGAAGAGGGGATGTGGTCCCCAGAGTAAAACCTGGTGGTCCTTCATACAAGTTTCTTCTCCCCTTTTGGCCCTTCTCAGACCCCGTGCCATCTTTCCCCCTGCTTTGATTGTCCGTATACCTTCTCCATCTTCTCAACCCCTTATCTCCCCATATCTACCAACAGCCCTTCCAGGTACTCCTGTAAATCTCCTTCATTTCCCAAATCCATGTTACCCTTACCCCCTGTGTGACTTGGTCCTGATGGTGCTGGCTCTGTTGGGGGGGGGGCCCCGGGATAGGCACGACTCTGTGTGGCCTCTTTCCTCCTTTGCCCTGCCATCTACCCTTCCCGTTCCTTCCTCTTCCTTGTCACCTCCTCCTTCTCCTCCCACTGGTGAGCAGTCTCGATGAGTTCCATCATTTTTCCATCAATTTGAGGTCTCCCACATCAATTTTGCACTGGAGACCGGGTTTCTTTCAGTGCCATCTTCCCTGCTGCAAACACATAATGGCCTAAATGAGTCCTTTGTCCCTTTACTGGGTTCCCCCACATGTCCACCAGCTGCTGCTTTGACCTCTTTGTGATACCCCTGCTCTCTGCCCACCTCGGCTGCCAGCCCTGGGTGCTAGGGACCATGTCTGACCCAGCCCCAGGACCCCGACCTCCCAAGGATTCCCAAGCATCACCCCGTTCCAGTGCATGCTGTGGTGCCTGCTCCCAGGCCCCTTTAGCCCAGATGTTCCTGCCTTATGCACCACCTTGGGCCTTGTGACCAGTTGTGGTGCCAACCATTGTAGATTGTCCCCACTTTATTAATCCCTTTCTTTATTTATTCCTTCTTTTGTTCCTTTCTCTCTCTGAAACTTTTGCACCTGCACGTAACTACTCTGCCCATCGCCTCTGAGCCTGTTCGCCGTACTCACCCTGGCCCTACTCTGCCAATGGAGTCCCAGGAACCAGTCTCCCTTTTGCCCACTCCGCATGGCTGCCCCCACCTCCAGTGGTGTCCTTCTCGGCCTCCTCAGCCCATTCCAGGGTGGGTAAACAGGGTCTGGTGCAAACCCTGTCTGTCTCCCGGGCCATGTGCTTCCTTTGCCCTCTCACCTGTGGAAATGTAGTCCTCCTTCCTGAATACACATTCTCCAGACATGGGATAACAATAGGACAGTATCCTTCACTCAGTGCCCTGGTCCCCCATCCCCACCCTATTAGCCAACCTCTCCACTATATGGCCCTGCCGATAGGCCATTGTCCAACCCCCACATTACCACATGGACTCTGCTAATTCTGTCCCTGCCCCTTTGGGCAGGCTATCACTTTCCTCAGCTCACCTCATGCGATATATATATATATATATATTATATGTAGTTCTTTTTTTCTAAAAAACAGGATGCTGCATGTACCAAGCTCATTCCCAGCTCATAACTCAAGCCTCTAGGCCTTACCACCAACCTCCACCAGACTCCAAAGAACAAAAATGCTCCAGAGCTCTACAGGCCACCATCTATCCATAATCCCCAAGTACCATGACAACCTCACAGCCTCTCTGCTGCCACACCGCCTGCCACTACCTCTGCCTCCCATTAAGAGCTGCTGCCCTTCTCATCATACCAGCACTACTGAACACCTCCTACATTGCTCCCCCACCATCAGCACTGGTCCCCGCGGTCCTGAGGGTGGCTCTCTTCTAAACTACCTCACCGCAGCTAACATCCACCATTCACAAGCCGCTCTCCTACCACAAACAGGACAACTTTACACCAACTCTCATGACCCTGTTATCGGATGCCTGCAAGAGACATTTTATATCTCCCACAGCAGCACACAAATGCCGGGTGCTACCACCCCCATCTTGTGCCCTATCGGGATGCAGTACCACATAACTGCCCTATACTTCTAAATAAATAAATGAATGAATGACCACCACTGCAACACCACTCCCCTAGCACAATCTAGCCCAACTTTACCCAAACTCTCCTGACTCTGGTAGCGGGCACCTGTAGGAGGCGCCGCGCATCTCCCTCAGCCATCCCCGAATGCTGGACGCTACCACCAACCACCATCTCACACCCTATTGGGCCACAGTACCACACAATTTGCCCAGTGCTTTCAATAAATAAATTAATGAAAGACTGCCACTACTTGCACATGTTGCCCACTCACTGCTTGGAAAGCCTCTTCCTTAAAAAGCAACTTTTTTGCCCGCAAGGGCCACAGGCCCCATGTCTACCTGTGAGTTCTTCTCTTACCTTAGAAGTGTCTGAGCAAACCTTGCCAATGAAGTGCTGAAAGGTTAAAATTTCCCAGCAAAAGAGGCTGCCCAACAGGCAGCACTACATTTTAAACCTACAGGCTCCCCCCTGTGCCAGTACCCCCTTCCAAACCCCTCCCACCTGTCAACCAATCCCATTGTCCCCACACCTCTGTCATATGACACCTGTGTTACCTCCCCTAAGTATCTCTAATCGCCACCATTCCTCCTTTCCTCCCCTTCCTCCCTCATTCCCATCAGGGTCCCCTGACAATTCAGGTTACCCATTAGTGGCAAACCTATTTATCTGCTGTCAAAGTCTATATTTCTATGCTTATGTTTCTATGATTTAAAGCAGTCACAGATGGTTCCTGATCAAATATTTTTAGGAACCCTCTGGAGGTATAATTACAACACCGGTTTCAGCTGATGCTTGAAGGAGCCTGCAATGGTGGCTTGATGGAGGGATAAGGGGAGCTGGTTCAAGAAACAATAAAAAAAGGTAGATTGGCTGGCAGAGGAGTGAGGATGAGGAGTGGATAAAGTTCACTGGTCCCTGAAAGGAAGAGAGCATGGTGCAGACATGACTGGAGAGAGAGGTAATGAGAGGTAGGAGGGAAGGGAACCAGACCAGTATTTGGAAGTAAAGGAGGAACAGTGTGGCTGAGAGTGAAGTGCTGAGGGAAATGGAGAATGAGGATTAAAGGGAGCAATGATGTGTATGAAGAGGTGAGTTTGTGAAACCTACAAGGCATTGCAGAGGATGTTGAGTCTGGTAAGGGAAGTGGAGCAGGTAGAACCAAACAATATATCTATATATTCCAAAACCAGTAGCACAATTGTGATAAGCTCACGGAGGACCAACAGCGGGAGGCAGTCTCTAGTACTGCAAATCTTTGCAACAATCCCAATGTCAACTGCTGGTGGAGAAAGATCCTTTTCCACCGTGCAATTTCTGAAGAGATATCTTTGATCAGCTATGACAGAAAAACAGATTCACGGGCCTTGCTTTGCTTTACATTCCATAAGAATTCATAGAAGACACAGAAAAACTATTGATATACTGATTACGTGCTACGTCTTGCAATCATGCAAAATTAAACTGATTTTGTGATTTTCAGTTGATTGTGTTGTGGCTGTGGAAGGAAGTGATAGACAAGAAAAGGCTAACTGTGAAAAGTAGCAGCAAAGTTTACATGTAGTTGGCTATTTCTTATGTCTTTAAATATTTTCACAATTAAAATGTTTTAAAAAGATGTTGCATGTAAGCAAAGAAACTGACTAATGTGCTTTGGTGTTTATGCTGGTATTGTGTACACACTACATATATGTGGGTGTACCAAAGACAAGAAACAGTGCTGAAGTATTTTGGTAGTAGATAATCTCAGTGACTGCTAAATTATATTTGGAATTCTCTGGCATAAGAAAAATGTATTTTGCCAGTTCATCCTGTAGAGTACATCATGCCAGAAGAGCTCAGTCTGTGGCCGACCATGGTGGTGAGTGGAAGTCTATGCGGTCACTGGCTCTGGAAGTTGAGATGGGGGAAGTGGGATGGTGGAGCGCTCTGTGCTGGGTGGGGGTCCACTAAACCACCAGTGTCTTGTATATGTCTGATGCAGGAAAGTTGAGGTTAGGGAAAGAGAACACTAGACCACCAGGGCTTTTTTTATTATATATACAGAGGGGATCGGAGCATGGGAGAGACTACTAGACTACCACAGCTTACTGTTTCTGCCAACTCTGGGGGATTGGGGGCTGGGAGGAGACTGCTAGACTACCAGGGATTGCAGTTTTGTGTCAAGTCTGGCAGATTAGGGTTGGGGAGGGACTGCTAGACTAGCAGGGATTTAATTTTTGTACACAGTCAGGGATCAGGATAAGGGAAGTACTGCTGGATGACCAGGGATTTATTTCCTTTTTACATAGTCAGGGATCAGGCTTGGGAGGGGGGGTCCTGCGCAAGCGCACATGATGGAAGCATGCAAATAAACCCTAATGGACATGCAAATAGCCCACTAGTGCTGAGCATGCCAAATGTGCTCTTCTGCACATCTGGGCAGAATATAACCCATAGAGATCACAGTACTAACCAGAGTGTTCTTCTCTTACCCTATGGGTGATCTTTGCTCGGCACTCTGGTAGCATGGCACATAGCATGGCAGCTACTGGCTCTGCATCTTGTTACCATGGTCCAATATTCAGTCAGATAGCATGATCAGTTTGGTTCATGCTATCTGCTTGAATATGGCACCAGAGCCTGCCAGCCATATTTTTTCACATGGCACCCCAGTGTGTGCATGCAATCAGCTGGTTCTGAATATGGGACCCTTTGTCATTCCACTGTAACAGTATTACTTTTTCTCCTATTAGAATAACCAAATTCAGCAACATTATGTTTTGAATATTAGTCTACTGGTTTTCAGTTATGTCAATGTAGCAATTCCAGGATCAAAAGGAAAATCCCTCCCTATAACTGTTGAAAGAAGATCAAAAAGTGTTGAACAGAAAAAAAGATAAGCGAGGACTAGTAGCTAGCATATGAGATATAGATCTCTTATTAACCTCACATCTCTGACATTTACAAGAGATACTATTGTCACATTTAAGAAGCTTTGAGGGTGTAAAATATGTTCTGTCTATAAAATTAACCTGTATATGTTTTAAGCAATTGTTTTTTTATGTGAATTCTGTTAGACTAATTATTGTATTCATTTATCCATATCTATCTCTTTTTATATGTCTCCTTCAAGGCTGATTTTGTATTCACCAAATTAATTTCTGATGTCTCTCTGAATAATTTATATACTTTTGATCTTAATTTCTTTTAAGAGTCTGCATCTAAAATACTGTATGTTTTCCAAGTTCAGATTGTTGTGATAAATCAAAATATCCATTTTTTTAAAGATACCATTTTTTATTTCTAAATGTTTTCTTTCATTTGAAATTTAGTTTGAGCTCTTTTAAATATGATAAATTTGTCATTTTCATCTAAATTATCCATTTCTACTAAACCATTTGTATTCCACTTTGTAAAGGTATTATCTAACATAGAAGGTCTAAAATCAAATTGCACTGTATTGGGGGCAAACACAGAGATACAGTTTGTCTTTTAAATATGTTTCTGCCATGGGCCAAACCATACTTGATGTCTTGGTGGGCTGAAGGGCATTTTGGTATTCCTTAAATAAGGATACACAATAGAAGTCTACTTAGGAGAAAAACAAGAGGAACTAGCCAGAGGTTCATGAAACTATATACATAATTGTTTAGTCTGTACTGCTAGATAACAGGCAATGAAGTTTGGAAACTGAAGTCCACCTCTTTTCTCTTCAAGAAACAATTGTTCCAATGCAATACAAGGTTTGCATGATTTCCAAAGGTTCTATTTTTTTTAATTCATATGAAAAAATGTTTTTTTTCAATATGACTGTAAGTGGCTGAAAAGAAATAGGACCCTAGAAATTGCATTGATTTTCCTATAAGAGCTAATGGTAAGAACTGCCATCTATCCAGATCTGCTGAATTTTTGCCTAGAACTGTTTTACAATTATAATTTACAAGAAGATTTAAATCTCTAGAAATGTTAATCCCTAAATAGTAAATATCAAAGGCCCAATATTCAAAACCTAGCCGCAGGACAAAATTAGCACTGCCCGGCATGCAAAAATATCCCAGAACCATTTGTACACTATATTCAAAGGAACAGCCCAGTGCTAAATCAGTTGAATATTGCATGCAAACAGGACTGAGAGTGCAGTGCAAAAATAGCCCAGCAAATAAGATCACTCTGAATATAGCAAAAGGGCAGCGCAAACTGCCACAGCAGCCCATTGCACACAAAGGTAGAGTAAGACAGAGTTGCAGTAGGTGGCCAATGTGAGTGATAGAAACATAGAAACATAGACTTTGACGGCAGATAAGGACCGCTTGGCCCATCTAGTCTGCCCATTTCCCTACCTACAGGATAGGCCGCAGATCCTAGTTAACCAACAGCCTATTTCTTCCTACCCCCCACAAGAATTGCCTTATGTCTGTCCCATGCATTCTTGAATTCTCCCACAGTTTTAGACCCCACAACCTCCTCAGGAAGGCTGTTCCATGCATCCACTACCCTCTCTGTGAAATAATACTTCCTCACATTGCCCTGAACCACCCTCCTTCTATCTTTAAATTGTGTCCCCTTGTTCTTGCACGTCTCTTTTCTGAAAGATCCTACCCTCTTGGACTTTGTTGATTCCAATGAGGTACTTAAAGTTTCTATCATGTCCCCCTCCCATCTTTCCTCAAGGGTAGTATATTAAGCTCCTTTAGTCTCTCCTCATACGATTTTCTTGCAGAGCCTGCACCATTTTAGTTGCCCTCCTCTGGACTACCTCTATCCTGTCTATGTCCTTGCGGAGATGGGGTCTCCAGAACTGGACACAGTACTCCAGATGAGGTCTCACCAACTGTCTGTACAGAGGGATAACAACCTCCTGTTTTCTGCTGCTGATGCCTCTCCCTATACATCCCAGTATACCCCCAGCCCTTCCTACTGCCTTCTCACATTGCTTGCTAACCTTAAGGTCATCTGATATGATTACCCCCAGGTCCCTTTCCTTTTTGTTTTTATTACTACCTCCCCACCCATTGTGTATTCTTTCCCTGGGTTCTTGTTTCCCAGGTGCATTATTTTGCACTTCTTTGCATTGAATCATAGCTGCCATACTTCTGAACATTCCTCCTACCTAGCCAAGTCCCTTTTCATCCTTTCCATGCCTCCTTGTGTATCAACCCTGTTGCAGATCTTTGTGTCATCTGCAAAAAGGCATACTTTTCCTTCCAGTCCCTCTGCAATGTCACTGATGAAGACATTAAAAAGGACTGGACCCAATACTGAACCCTGCAGTACCCACTAGTAACCCTCTTTCTTCAGAGTGGGCTCCATTTACAATTACCTTCTGTGTCCTGTTGTGCAGCCAATGTTTTACCAGGCTACCACCCTGGGACCCACTCCCAGGCTGGTTAATTTGACTATTAATCTTTTGTGTGGGACTGTGTCAAATACCTTGCTAAAGTCTAGGTAGGTCACGTCCACAGCCCCTCCCTGGTCTACTACTTTGTCACCCAGTCAAAGAAATCTATTAGATTCTGTCTGACATGACCTTCCTGCTGTGAACCCATGCTGCCTTGGGTCCTGTGCTCCACTGGCCTCTAGGTACTCAACTATTCTTTCCTTCAGAAGTGACTCCATCACTTTCCCTACCACAGAGGTCAGACTGACAGGTCTGTAGTTTCCTGCCTCTGTCTTGGTCTCACTTTTGTGAAGGGGAATCACATCCGCCTTCCTCCAGTCCTCGGGTACCACACCATCCTCCCATCAGAACAACTGCAAACAACATTGCAGGCCAAATACATCAAAACTGCGCTATGGTTTTGACAGGTTTTCCCAGTGCTAACATGTTTGTCCTGTGCTAACACATTATCCCATCTCTAAATTTTGCTAAATTCACAGCTCCTATGCAAATGAGCCTACTTTGGAAATTCATGGGACAACAGCGACATTAGCATCTCATTATGGTTAAGAATGGGAGAACTTGGTGGTGTTCTGACCCTTATTAAATAAGAACTGGAACATGGTGAAGTCCTGATTTATCCTGATTAGTTCTGATTTATTGACCAATATTTGAAAAAATTTGAAAAAATGCATTAAAGTGGCCAAAGTCACACACATTTGACACAGAGGCCCAAAGGAAATAATTTAATGGATTTTTTGTATAAAAATTAAAGTTAAACTGCTAAATAAAAATGCAATCTGTCACTATACTAGCCTCTTCATGGCTGACCTATAAATGTGGCATATCATGCTTGGGCCCATGACATGAGTATGCTGGGAAAGACGGAGAGAGAGAATGACAGACAGACAGATGCAAATACCTACAGTATATCATAGCACCACCAAGTACTGCAGGCACTGCCAGGCGGCTAAGATTTCTTTTTTTATTGATGGTGTTGTGTGGGTATTATTTTGATGGATGTTCCAGTCAGAGCTGAACAAGCCAATGAAATGGATATGAATGATCAAATGAGCAGTAGTAAGAGAGCCACCACCCTACCCATGTGAATGATACAACTGCTTTGCATGACCCAGTGTACTGTGGTATATGGTACACTACCAGGTCCAAAAGGTGGTAATGTTTTCTAGTACTGCAACTACTTCTAATGAATCTGGTCAACATGCTGAGGAATGGATGCTGAATCCTTAAAGAAGAAAAATGAAAGACATATTAATCACCATACAGACAGGCAGCCAGGCACACATTGCATTGGCCAAGTGCAGTGCAGTCATAGTTTACTACTGCCACCTGAAGACCTGATGACACACAACACAACACAATGACATTCTTCCTAGTTCACCAATTGCTTGCGGCCAGCCACTGCAAAATAATTGAAGTGTCACAAATACAATATAGTAATATAATAATCTCAGCCCAGTTACTGTAAGTGAGATGTAACCAGGCTAGTATGCCATGCATACACACACACACACACACACACACACACACACACAAACAATAAAGAGATTATATGAATTTTCTATTTAGTTGCATTTTTTTCTGTGAAGTATTTGCAGCCATATATTAGAGATATGAGAAATATACAGAGTATTCAGTTTCTGAATTTTCAGGCATCTGCTAAGCCATGCATGCACTGTATGAAAATTAAAACAGTGCAGTCAGGATCACTTTGTGGGCAAAAAAAGTGACACGTCATAGTAGTAATAAGGAGAACTGGGGTAAGAACAAAAAGTGACAAGTAGTTGTCATGACTCGTGATGACAAAATGTGATAGTAGTAGTAGTAGAAGCAGTAGTAATAGTAGTAGTAGACAGTAGTGCCCTACCTTACAGATCAGATAGTGGTGCCTGTTACCAGCTAGTAAATTTGTGACATGAAATGCAGTTGCTTGCTGTATTTGGACTCCGAACCAACTGATGTTATTATTTTCTTTTTTCTATTCTGTGCTGCTCATGTGATCATAGTGGCCTGTCCTGACCTGACTTGTTGCAATTAATTGTAGCCCCATGTAATAGACCCTATTCACAAAAGATTTTCACGACGGGCACACATTCTTGCAAGTGTTTTGTACATAGGACCTGCTCAGAGCAGTTACTGTATGTTTTATTCCGGTATATTTGAAATTAAAGTGAGGAATGTTGACTTTGAGAAACATGAGGTGCATTTTCTGGTGTCAAATGGGATCATGTGTCAGTAATGACGTTACCAGCTGAACTGAACAATCGTTCTGAATAGACACTAGTAGGAGGGCAATTCATGTACTTCATTGCAATGTTTACTAAAGCAAGCCACATACTTTGTTTGGATTTATAGTATTTCAATGGATCAGCATTCCAGCTGGCATTGGGCTCTGCCAGGTACATTTCAGCAATAGTCTGTGCTGAAGCTGTGTTACAAGAAGCAGATGAAGATGTTACAATAACATCTTCTAAGTGATTCCAGAGACATGAAGCTGAACCAAGTGACTATGGGACAGTGCTATTATGATTGGCTGGTTGTGAAGAAGAAGATTTGGCTTCAGTGGCTGAAGAGGAAGAGGGAGAAAATGCCACGACAGTAGAGGATGGGCCACCTGATGCTGTGCTGCTGTTTCTTGAAAAGGATTCTGTATGTGGTGCCTCTCTTGTACTCTGTTCCATGACAGGACGCACCTCATCAATTATTTTATTGTTTCTTTCTCTCAAAACAAGTGTCATCATTATCACTCAATAGTTGCTTCGGTTTGTATTGTAGATCCAAAATTATTGCTTTAATGTAGTAATTAGAATGAAGCATTTTACATAGTTTGTCATCTTCTTCAACTTTTTTGATCATGCGTCTCATTAGATCTAGTTGTATTCTGGAGGGCAACCTACATGTGTCAGCTCCGCTGGCAGCCTGTGTGATAATTGAACTGTCTTGTTTCTTTAACTTTTCCCTAATCAGATTCAATCTCAATTTTAAAATTTTTATTAGGGGATATCACCTGGCTCAGGGTTGCTGTGTTTGCACTAACCTCCCTGGTGATTTCTTCAAATGGCTGGAGCAATACAATGAGACATTCCAGCATGGCCCACTGTGGTGGAGTGATATAGACATCTGCATCACCAGTTTTATTTTCTAAGGTGTACTGCCTGACAGCTTTTTTTTGTTCCATCAGCCTTTGGAACATATAAAAGGTCGAATTCCATCGAGTAGAAATGTCTGGGATCAGTCTGTGCAAAGGTAAACTGTGCTCCTGCTGTATTTTTTCAAACAAGTGATGGGCTTTGCTTGAGTGATTGAAATGAGTTCATATTATTTTACCAGTGCTAACGAAAGCCTTACTCTCACTGTCATTATTGAGAAAACCATGAACTATTAAATTTAAGCAATGTGCAAAGAAGTGGATGTGAACAAAGCCCCCCTCCTCCAAGGCCTTCCTTATGTTGGATCCATTATCTGCAACTATAAGGCCAACTGACAGTCCCTGTGAAGTGAACCATTACTGTATTGGTTTTGGGAGCTGTTCATTGATGTTGTATTAGGTATGTTCAGATAAAAAAATAAAACATTCTTGGAACAGCAAACTGCGATGCATCACTGCCCCCACTCCCACGTGAATCATCTAAACATGCCCAATGGGCCATGACAGACATGAAGGGTTCAGACTGACAGCTTGTCCAGATATCTGTTGTGAGATGCACCTCCTACCCAAAAGCACTGCACAAGACACGTCTTAATTTTTTACATACAACATCGTAAAGATCAGGAATCCTTGTTGCTGAGAAGTATTTCTGCCATGATATACTATATCGAGGTTCTAGGTACTCAAGCAGCCGCCTGAATCCTATATGTTCAACCACTTTATATGGTAGCAAATCAACAGCTATCATTTTGGAAATGTGTTGGGTCATTGTAACAGCAACAGGGTGAGTCGAGACATATGTGGCCTTACACTCACATGTTTCTGAAATGGTAAGCTGTCTCCTTGAAGGAGGAGGGCTTTTGAACACATTTTCACTTTCGGTAAAAGTCGGAGGAGTCCTTCGAATGGCAACAAGTGGTGGTTGAGGTGTAGTGCTTCAGGGGCTGCCACTGCTTTCATCTATGGACATTATCCCTGAGTGTAGTGAGCTATCACTTTCACCTTCTCTTCAAGACTCACAACTCACCTTCTCACTAATGTTATGACTTCTGTCTAGGTGCTTTTCAGTGCTGAAGTTCCCAATGCTCCTTTCTTTTTACCCCTGCTGATTGGACATTTACAAATAGTGCATGTTGCTGTCATCTCATTGGAAGCACTAATAGAGAAGTATGACCAAACAAAAGATTTTTTTTTCCAGGAAGGCATAGCACCTCGGTCATCTTTTTAGCCTCCCCCCCCCAGATTTGTCCTGGGCCTTTTCCTGTTCTGGTTTATTCTCACTGCTCCCCTCCTCCACAACCAAAACATTTCTGCCTGTTCCTTCCTCATCAGCAACTCCCATCCCCTCCAGTAAACCTTCTGCTGCCTGAGCATTCTCTTCGTTTTCTTTATTATCATCAGTATTACCCTCGTCAGGTTCAACCTCAGAAGAATTGGATGAGGGACTGGCAGTAGCATAGTATGCAATTGTTCCATACTGTTAGGTGCCTCTGTGGGTGTTACCCACTATGTCTTTAGTTTTTTAACTACATTTTTAGTTTTTTTAACTATATAACTTTTTTTTTTTTACTTGGGACTGATGATCTGAGACATTCACCTTTTTTGGATTCAAGCATTCGCTTGGAAGACGAAACCTTATTAGATGTGAAAAAATACCTTTTTGGGGTTTGATTTTGTTTTTCCCTTTTCAGGCTGATTCCTGTCTTTTGCAGTGCCACTGCCTACCTGAGAACTAGAAAGTGCCTCATCAGCACTTTGATCCATTTTGGAAGAAAAGATCCCACTAAAGTGAAACGTGATGTCCTTCTGATGATTCCCACCCACACAGACCAGGGACAAATTTGCTGTTGTGACTCATGACTGTACACAGCACACCAACAGCACAGCAGTCCACCGCCACTTCCTTCCAAGATTGCTGGACTGGCTCCTATAATACTTACTATTAAGTGAAAGTGACCAAATTCAGCAACAGTTCAGTTTGCCTCAGAATTTGAATTGGAGATACAGACACATCTGGTGTATTAGCCACATGCAGCACAGTCCCACACTAGGGGTTTGTTAATGCTTATACGTATTGTAAGTTTGTAATGTGATATACTATGAAACTAATGATAATAAGGAATAATAGGGAATGAGTGATGGTGATGACACTTGTGTGTAGTGCTTGTGCTTTACTTGTGCTGTACTGTAAACACTCAGCCTACTGCAGCTCACAGTCAGATTATCCCCTGGGTCATCCACAGCCAGCAGCACAGGGCAGGCACATTAACTTGTATGTTGTTTGAACAGTATTTTTTTTAAATATATGAAATTGTGATTGAACATAGGTGATGATGATCGTTATTCATGATTGGATTGTACACACAGCTGCACTGAAGCCAGGAAAAAAAAAATATTTGAGATTTCTGGGACTGTCACATTTACTGTGGGCCACCCTGCATTCTCTTTCTGTATCTCCTCTTTATGTCACAAAGATTTATTGTGTCACCCTACTGCCCCTGCTCTGTACACACAGCTGCACTGAAGCCAGGAAAAAAAAATTACTTAGGATTTCTGGGATGTCACATTTATTGTGGGCCACTCTGCAGTCTCTTTCCCTCTCCCCTATTTAAGTCTCAAAGATTTATTTTGCCACCCTACTGACAAGAAAAAAAAACTTTCATTTGGGAATATCTGTAACTGTAATCTCTGGGCCACCAGTACTCTCTCCTCTGGATCTGAAATGGAACAAGTAAGACTTTGCCAGCCTGCACTTTTTGTACACACAGCTACTGTCTGAGGCCAAGAAAAAAGTTTCATTTGGGATTTTCTGTAACTGTAATCTCTAGGATCCACCCCTCCCAGTACTCTGGATCTGGAATGGCACAAGTCAGATTTTGCCAGCCTGCCCTTGTTTTATACACAGCTACACTGTCTGAGGCCAAGAAAAAAAAACTTAATTTGGACTTTCTGTAACTGTAATCCCTGGGTCACCACCACCAGTACTCTCTACTCTCTGGATCTGGAATAGTACAAGTCAGATGTTGCCAGTGGCCAGCCTGTCCTTTTTGTACATACAGCTACTACTGTATTAGGCTGAGAAAAAGTTTCATTTGGGATTTTCTGTAACTATAATCATTCATGGTCCCCCCACCCTGTACTCCTGACGCTCTCTCCCATCATCAACTGACCAACTTCATGCACCCCACATCCTCCATGATCAGGAATCTCTCCCCGTCCCTCCCCTAACTTTAGTGCTTTTGCTTTTTTGTTTTGACTCTTCGCCTTCTACTGTCTCTCTCTCTTCGGCTGTGATTCTTCTTCTTCTTGGCCATGTGGCACACTCACCAGCCTTATATACAGGTGAGGGCATCACGTGACCTTCTCTTGCCTGATTGGATGCTGCCAGCTGCCTATATGTCCCAACGGCATCCACCAGGCAACAGAAAAAAAAATGCAGAAACGGCATCTCCATGGACCCGGAACTGGACTTCTGCCATGAAGTCCATATTTATCCAGGTCTGTGGATTGCGGGTTTGATCCAGGGTTCCAGATCCCCTGTGGAACAGTGCACCCACCCCGAATTATGGCCTGCTTTGCATGCATTACCATGAAGATTGCCCAGCATTATTTCATGGTGCACACGGCTCCACCTGTATGTCAGACTGGAACTACAGGTTGGTAGCTCCAGGCTGTGTGTGCTCAGAGTTCCACCTGTCCATCAGATATGATCAACAGTTCAGTAGCTGCAGGCTGGGTTTGGATACAGATGCACAGACTATTGTGACGCAGGGGACTAGCACCAAAGGAATTGGTGATTGTGCTGCATGCCATAGATATATTGTTTTTCCTGCTACAGTGTGTGTCATATGGTAGAGTACCATAGTAGCCAGTATTGTGAGGGACATAACAATGCCTATGGTGTGTCAGGCAACAATGACTGCTGCTATTCACACAGTGACATGCACAGCTGGAAGGTGTGTTCTGACAGTGGACACCACAGTCATACTGTACTGTGACCCACATATGCTGCACCAGTTGCATGGGCTTCCCACATCTACATACAAATGGCTGGCCATGTGTGATGGGGAATGTGGAGAGGTGTGCGGTATGTGCCCCAGGGGGCACACACATACCATCATACAGGCACACTGATGTGCGGTGCATTCCTGTCACTGGCACATGTGCACTTTGTGGATGGCCCCAGTATTGTGGCAACACCTGCTATGTGGTGCAGCCTGGCCACCTGCACACCCTCCCCTCAGTAACCTCCATTCTGCCAATGCTGCATGCGTGTGCTGGATTATGGTGGTGTACCCCTATAGGGGGACTGGACATGTGTGCTGCATGGACCCACTGACAAGGTATCCAATGGGTTCAGGCACACCCAAAAATGCCTGGCAGGGTTGGGACTGGTGCTTGATGATAGAAACATGGGCAATGCCATATATGTGCAGCATGTCTCTTCCACGGCATATGGAGTGACCCAGGGTGGCCATCTGTCCTCTCTGCCTCCTCATTGGCTGCAGTCATCAGATGCCACATGATACTGTTGTTGCTTATGGCCATGTTGCTTGTTGCTGCTGTGTTCACACCCCTATCCTTGTTTTGCCCAGGGTTGAGACTACTTTTTTCTGGGAGGTAAATTGCACTGTGCAAAGTGTTTCACAAAGTTGCTCAAATACACTTTGCACATCACTAACACTGAATATAGCATAGCACCTGTATTCATGTACACAACCCTTCTCTTTGCACAGTGCATAGATTATAATTTTGCCCGGTGGTAATGCAGTTTGCCCATGCTGTTTGGTCTTTTGAATATAGGGCACCCACACAAACATGGCACAAACGGTTTGCGCCCAGCACAAAGTTTTGAATATCTGTCTGCAAATTGGTAATGGATCTTCATCTACAGAAAGATTTTGAATGGGACTAAGAAACATCAACTCACTTTTTCCCCCTGTTCACATTGTATCCAGAAAGTTCCCCATATATATGCATTACCTCTATAATCAGTTTACATGAGTTACTGTATGAATATCTTAAATACATAAAACATAATCTGTAAAAGTGATTTTGTGTGTGTGTGTGTGTGTGTGTGTGTGTGTATTGATTTTTTTATTTCTTTAATTTTCGCATGAGATCCAATAGTAATTGCTAAAGGCTCAATACAGACAGAAAACAGTAGGGGAGAGAGTGGACACCCCTGTCTGGTCCATCTTAATAGGAGAAATGTGTCTGCAATGTCTTGATTAGTTTATAACTTAGTTATGGGATTCTTATAAATTGCCCTAATCCATTTTAAGAAACGGTTACCAAGGTCAAATTTCCAAACAACCATTAACAAGAAAGGTCAGTATAACCAGCCAAAAGCCTTTTTGACATCTAATAAAAGGATTGACAGACCTGCCTTGACACAAGTCTCCACTATGTTTATTATCCATTGTATATTTTGTTGCATTCTCCTTTCTCCAGTGCAGCCAGTCTGATCCACTTGTATTATAAAATATATCACTTTCCCTAATCTTTTATCTATGATTTTAATAAATAACTTCTAATCAGCATTCAACAAGGATATTAGTCTATAAATATTTCATTAATGTTGCTTTTTTATCCTTCTTAAAGGGAAACACTGGAAAAGGCACAACTTTACCCAGGAGATACAAAAATGCCTGATTAGTGCTTTCAGACAGTACATTTTTTTTAAAAAGATTACCTCTAATTGCTTTTTTAGTGATTTAAACCACAGCCTTCAATTCCTTTCATTAAGTTGAGAAGTCACCATCTCATGAGCAGCAGAGCTCCTTAAGCTCACTTGAGGCTATATGTCCTTCTAACCAATAGCAGAGGTCAAGCAGACATATTAGCATACAGTGAGCTCAGGAATCTCATTGTGGCTCATGAGATGGTGGCTGCCAGCAACATAAAGTAGAAGTTGTGAATAGTCATTTTAAATCATTAAAAAAAGTTGTTACTGTCTGAAAGCACTAATTGAGAGTATGTAATGTCTGAGGAAAGCTGTGTCTTTTCCAATGTTTTCCTTTAAGCATCAGGTAGATGACTACTTCATCGGGGGAAGGAGGAAGCACACCTTTTTCATCTGTTTACAAGAACAACTGCATCAGAAGCAGGACAATACTGATTTTAGATTTTTGTAGAACTCTAATGGAACTGCATCAGGATCTAGCATTTTCCATCAACAAAGAATCAATAACTTCTTTCACTTCCAATATTGTAATAGCCTCATTGAGTTTATTTTTATTCTCTATTGAAATCCTCAAAATATTTATTGAATTCAAGAAGTTATTGATTTCCTGCATGTCTGGAATAATTTCTGGGATGTATAAAGTGCTATAAAAGGTCTCAAAAGCTTGATTAATATCAAGACCGTCTGCAATTACTGAACCATTATTTATATCTATAATATTGCTTGCCCCCTGGCTCTGCTCACAACAAAGCCAAGAGCATATCAGGAAGGTCAGAAAAATAGTGATATTTTGCTTTAGATCTCAGCATATTCTTTTCTGCTTCCATATTAATAAATGTGTTATATTTTTCTCTAATGGAAAGAACTTTTCTCTAATCTGACTGTAGTTCTGTCATCTGATGTTGTGTTTCAGCAAATAACAATGCCTGCTCAAAGGAATTAATCAGTCTGGAATTCTATGTTTTCTTATCTTTAAAGATTCCCACAGGATAACGTGAGAAAATTGGGTTGATAGATTCCATTGTGTAAAAATTAAATCTCATATTTCCTTGTCTAAGGCTGTTTTGAATGTTTTATCAAGTCATAAACTATTATCAAGTTTCCATATACCCCTCTTTTGAAATTAGGATTCTGGAGATAAGGATAGAAATAAAGGACTATGGACAGAATTTTTATTGTCCCACACTTAACATCGAATACCATATATAAAACAGATTTAGAAATCAGAAAAAAAATCAGTCCTTGAGTAGGATTTGTGTATTTGAAAAATAAAAAAAGAATATGAAAAACAGAAATGTAAACCTAAAAGGATGTATTAAATTACATTTTTCAATAAAGCTCTTTAGGGCTCTCATTGACCTTGATTAATGCTCAAGAGAAGTTTGAGATCTATTTTCTAATGTAAGTGTAACCGTAAAATCTCCATCTGAGATGTATGAGGCCTGGAAAGATGCTAGTTTAAAAAAAAAGAGAGTGAAAGTCAAGATGTGCCTCATTAGGAACATATAAGCTGGCAAGGGTAGATACAGATTGAGAAATTAAAACTCTTGCAATGGCATATCTACTGTACCTTCTATATCAAGAAAGGACTCAAGAAATTCAAGCTTTAAGTATTTTTTGATAAAATAACTTACCCTTAGTGTTTCCAGGAAAATGTGCTTTTCTTATTTTATTTATTTATTATTGAGATCAGAATTACAACCATTTGAGTCAGAGACTCATTTACAAAGGCTCCACATCCATGTTACAATAAAACAAAGTGGTATAACAAACATACTAACAATGGTAGAGCTTAGTAAACAGTGGTAGTGCAAGGGTAACAGAGCAGGCAATACTGTGAAAACATAGCATGCTGGTTACAGAGGAGTAGTTGCAATGGGCAAGTTGCCTTGAGTCAAAAAATAATAATTAGTGGTTACAGAGGAGAAATTATGAAGGGCAATTTGCCCAGAGTCAAAATAAATAAGTAGTGGTACAGTTAATAGGCAGGCACAACCAAGGCAGTGAGTAATTTTGATGGACATATTGAATCAAAGGATGAGGGTGGTTGATCGGATGCAGTCACAGTTACTGGAGGAAATGATCGCTTCTTTGAGTGAAGACTTGAAATGGCTGATCCTCGGCAAAGTTGTAATTTCAGAGGGTAGCTCATTTAGCCAAAGGGGCTCTCTATGGTAGAAAGCGCATTGACCCAGTGAGGTCCTACACCAGGGGACTGCCAATAAGGCTCGGGATGAAAGACGGGTGGTCCTTGAGGGGGTGCAGATTGGAGCAGTGTATGAAGGACAGGTGCAGCAAGCCCAAGAAGGATTTTTTTTGTGAGAAGGCAGGTGTGGTAGTGAAGTCTCCCTTCAACTTTAGCCAGTTGGCAGTCCAGTAGAGGCAAGGCACATTTTATTTAAGAGATGCCCATCCCGGAGGCTCTGGGCACTGAACATTTAAAAGATAAATACTATACATTATAAAACAAAATACATAACAATATCTCAAACACAACACACAACATCAACAAAAAACTAAATTTATAGAAACATTAGCTTAAGCAGTAACAGCAAATACCTGAAGAGCCAGGGCTAACCTAGACATAGATTCTAAAAAAGCAAGGACTATAAAGCACAGTCTGGGAAGGCCTGATTATACAAGAAGGCCTTGAGGTGGGCTTTAAAAACCTCCACAGAAGGGGCCTCCCTAACAGCTGGAGTAAGTGAATTCCACAGGATGGGAGTGGCGACACTAAATGCTCCGTCACCTGCTGTTTTTAACCTCATCCTGGGAATCGCAAGAAGGCCCCTACAGGAGGAGCAGAGGGAGCGGGGTGAGACAGCAGGAATGAGAAGGTCCTTCAGATAACCAGGGCCCAGGCTGTATAGGGCCTTAAAGGTGAGTAAACCCACCTTAAAGAGGACCCTCCACCTAACTTGTAGCCAGTGCAGTTGATGCAGCACTGCAGTGATATGACACCACTTAGACTGTCCTGTCAACAGCCTCACTGCTGCATTCTGTACCAGCTGCAGTCAGCGCAGGGTACTCCCAGAGACCCCGAGATACAGTGCACTACAGTAGTCCAGCCTGGACGTCATGAAGGCATGTACCAAGGTGGGGAGGTCCTGAGGCAGAACTAGGGGCTTTATCCTGGAAATATTCCTCAGATGATAAAAACTAGTATGGGCAGTGGAAGACACCTGAAACTCAAGTGTCAATCCACTGTCCAGAATAACGCCCAGATCCTGCACCCTAGAGGAGGCCTTCAATGGTATGTAGAGCCAAGAAAAAACCCTGTCTCTGCACCAGAGGCCAATCTATCATGCCCTCTGTTCAACTCCACCACCAGTACCTCCATATTATCGGGGTTCAGTCACAACCAGCTGGAGGCCATCCAGTCATTGATTTCAGTGAGGCATCTGTTAAGCACTTCCACTGCACGAGATGTTCCAGGGGAAAAGGAAAAATACAGCTTGGTATCATCGGCATAACAATGAAACTCCAGACTGTACTTGCATCAGGTCACATGTATTTGTCATTCTGTTACACCCGGTCCCCAAACTGCAGGCTTTGTTAAGGGCAATCTTGACCCTGCTAAGGGCAGCGTTGTTGGCGGTGCCATAGAGGGCAATGCTGTAATCTATAAGGGAGAGCACCGAGGAGTCTACCACCAGGTGGAGTGCTTCAGAGGTGAGGCACCTCTTATGTCTAAACAGAAGGCCAATTCTGGTGTTTATGGATGAACAGAGGGTGTGAAGTGATTACTGTAAGTGAGCGTGGGATCAAGTGTGATACCTAGGTACTTAAAAGAGGAAACTTGCTTGAGGACAGTGCCGAGGGAGTTTAGGATAGTTGGGGGGGGTGTGCTTATTCTGATGATGTACAAAGACCATTACCTTGTTTTTTTGTAATTTAGCACCAGCTTGTGCTCTGAAAACCAGGCTTCAGATTCTGTGAAGCATTTCTGGAGCTCAAGTTGTAGGCAGGCAGAGTCAGGGTGGGAACAAAAAAGAACAGCATCATCAGCACAGAGTATTATTTTCCCAGGGCAGGAATTGGGAAGGGCATTTAGGAAGCAACTAAACAGTAGCAGTCCCAAGATAGAGCCTTGCGGGACCCCTGAGCAAACTGAGAGACAGGATGAGAGTGTGGACCCAACCTTAACTCTCTGAGAGCAATCACTGAGATAGTTGGAGAACCATGAGGTGGAGTCAGTGGCCAGGCCCAGTGAGTGCAGGGTATTAATTAGAAGGGGATGGCTGATGGTATCAAAGGCTTTGGCCAGATCAGTGTATACAGATCCGACCAAGTGGCCATGATCCAGGGCTTGGTGGATGAAGCTAGAGTACTCGAGCAGCACAGTTGTGGTACTATGTCCTGCTAAGAATCCATTCTGCTCAGGGCATAGGAGATTATATTTGGTTAGGTAGTTGGTTAACTGATAAAATACAATTTTTTCTAGTACCTTGGATTGGGGAAGGATGGAGATTGTGTGGTAGTTAGACAGGAGAGATACTATCACCACCCTTCAGGATGGGGGTAATGACTGCCAGCTTACAGGGGGAAGGGAATTGGCCCTGGCAGAAGGAGAGGTTTATGATTTTTCTGAAGGGGATAAGCACTACTTCCATGGAGAGTAGGAGAAGTTTTAGGTCCAGAGTGTCAACACTGTGTTTGGATTTTCCCAGAAATTTGGTGAGGTATGGTTTCACTTCTCTAGATGAGACTGTTTTGAGGCAAAAAGGGGGGGTACTATCAAGGATTTGAGGCCAACAGTGGCAGGTTTTGTAGGGAGTCGAAGAAATTAGGTGGGAGGACACTACTAAGGTCAGAGAATGTAGAGTTGAGGGTTTCAGCGATGAGTGTGGGGTCATGGGTGATGTTCCCATTTAAGCTGATTTGGGAGGGGGAGGAGACAAAGTTTTGCCATTGAGTTCTTTTATGTTGTTCCAGAACTTGTAGCCATTTCCCTAGGAGGAGGACAGTGATTCCTGGTAGCAGGCAGCCTTTGTCTTGCGGACTTCCCAGGTGCATTTATTCCTTGCTGCTCTGTACAGCTGCCTATCAGTGGGCTTGCCCAAGTCAAGGGCATTGTGACATATGTTGTTCCTATGTCGCATGAGCTCAAGGAGGGTTTGTGATATCCATGGGGTCTCCGGGCCTTTGATGAACTACTGGGAAATAGGGGTGAAGCAGTCACTTGCATCATTGAATGTGGTAATGAAGTGGGGAGATGGCTACACCCATGGACTGGGAGGAGTCAGTTGGTAACCAGTCACAGGACTTGAGATAGTTCTTGAAATGTCCTAGTGTTCCCTTTTTTACGCGGTGCTGGAAGGTGAATTTGGGTGGTGGTTTAATAGCCCTGAATGACCTAGTACAGATAGTGGGCAAATGGTCACTAAGGGCTCGGGGCAGTACAGAGGTGTTCAAAAGTTGATCTGGTCTATTAATTGGTATGACATCGATCAGAGTGGACATTCCTGTGTTAGCATTCATACACATGGGGGCATTGACATTTTGAGTAAGGTTCAATGCTGCAATGGCATCTTTCTATGTGGTGGCCTTTTGGGACTGCCAGTTGATATTAGTCACCCATAGTAATGATTCCAGAGTTGGCTGGGAGCTGGAAGATGCAGTTGGTGATTGAGTTGAAAGCCAGCTTTTGGTTTCTAGGTGGGATGTAAACTGCCATGATATACAGTGGCTTTCAGGTGGTACCTAGGCAGACTTTGACAGTGAGAGCCTGAGTACCACAGCTGGGTGGATTAAAGAGGATGATTTGACCCTGTAGGGTGTCATGGAGCTTACTCAAAATGCTTGAGAAAAGTATGACTGATATCTCACATATTTTTCTTTGAAATAGGTTTCTTGCAAAAATAATTGATTTATATTTGTTGCATAGGCATATTAAATAATCTTATGAATTCTGATTCTACTCTTTGCTCCACTGATGTTCTATGATCCATCATTTAAGATTTGGAAAGATCCAGCATGTATGCAAAACACATTTCATTAACTACATTGAATTCATAACTAAATAATATTAAACTAGGAACTGCATAATATATCTTGTACATAAACAGCTTCCCTAACATATCTAAACATATGGGAGTACAAGCAAGCTATTTACTGTACATGAAGTTACCACCCATCTCAAGAAAAGAAAACTCATTATCCCCTCTCTTTCTCTTCCTCCCTCCACCCTTGAAAACATTATAAAGGCTATCTTGTGAAAAAAAAAATCCTCCCTCCATAAACTCTTGTATTGAAAGCCAACTAAAGACCTTTAAAATTGTATCTCTTCCCCCAAATCTATTAACCCTTCCTCTTCCTGCCATTGTACCTCAGTTGGCCATGCAGAACACTGTCTACAAGGTATACAGAACTGTTTTGCAAGGGGAGTTATTAATGTATAAGATCCTGCTTATATATTTTCATACCTCCTTATCAAGTTTTACTATTAACTATTTTAACATGATAAACATTCCCTTTTATCATATTAATAAAGATTATCTTTATAATCATCCTTTCTCCTTGTCTTTCTTCCTATCTTTTTGGCATGAATCACAGATTTATTTCTTCGGTTCCATTTATTTCTTCTTTTTCTTCACAAATATCCAGCATAAGTTCAGGCACATTTTAGGTTGTCTTTATACTGTATAGTGTGCTGACTCACCAGGTAGTTGCTAATCTATCTGACTTGTTTGTCCAGCATCTAACAGCAATCTAATTGAGTTGCTAGTGGTTGCCACACTCATATTCACTGAGTTCTCAGACTTGTTATTGTTGGTGGCATCGGAATTATCCCTCTCATATTTTTCCACCTCTCTTTTTTGCAAAGCTGCTTCCGTCTCTTGAAGTGTTTTGAAAAAGAAGAATTTGCCATCAAAATTATCCTTCAGTCTTGCTGGATGTAATAAAGAGAAGCGTATACCTAGACCTTAGTTTATCTCTTACTGAATCAAATGGCTTCCTTTTGGCAAGAACTGAAGGGGGTAGATCTACAAATACTTGAAGGTTAATACCTCTAAAGTACAGTCCTCTCCCCACTCTTGCTTTCTGGAGATTTTTTTCTCTATCTTGATAGTGATGTGGCTTAATAAACATAAATCTGGGTCAGAAATGTTGTCTGGAAGAAGCAAATGCCCAATGGGTCCTATCAAACTCAATCATTCATTCAGGATAATTAAGTTCAAGAATGTCCAGGATCATTTGCTCACAAAAAGACAGTGATTTAGAACATTCCATTCCCTCTGGTATATTCCCAGTCTTTAGATTATTCCTGCTGGATCTTGTCTCCATATCTTCCAATTTAATTTCAGCTCTGCAAGTTCCTTTACAGAGTTATCTGTCTATATTTTTATATTGGGTATTTCATCTTCCAGAACACTTACCTTCTGATCTTCTTCTGTAATTTGACATGTCAGCATAGACAACCTTTCAGTATTTTCTGTGTAAATCTGTTTCATAGACAGAAATGTGTTAACTGACTCAAAACCTGGCTTCATCTGTATTAATAAAGTCTGATGTCCTTCTCCTCTTTTATATCCTCAGGTTCCATAAAATTCTGACCTTTCCTCAACTATCTCAGTGGTATTAAGGCCTTTTTGTGAAATGCTCTCTACTTGTTGTACATTAGGGATTGATGCAGTCATAACTGCAAAATAGTCATGATTTTTTAAAGACAGCACCAGCGTATTCATTTTCTCTGTGTTACTTGTCTGTTCTGGATACATTTCTATATACAACATTTTCTTTGTTGCCTTTGTGCTTTTCTTTATGGATTTTATTCTCCATTTATTAAGCGTCTCTTTACTTGTTTTAGGTTTTGCAGCCACCACCACCATTTTCAAACTAACCTGGTTCTGGGCTATACAAAAAAGAGATTCTATATTCCTAAAATGAGCTGAAGTGTGAGTGAACTGTAGAGTGTGGGAGATGTAAACAAGTAACAATGAGACTTGCCCCTTAAAAGGCAGGCCAGGTTCTCCTGGGAACCAGCCAGAAAAGATAATAGAAAGGGGGATGGGGTGTGTGTTCAGCAGTGGCCAGGAGTGTGAAGGGAAGGGGAGATGACCTCAGAAGTGGGTCATACAACAGGAAAGGGAGCTCGCTGGCTACTGGCCAAGGGGAGGGGCCAGTAGGAGCCCTAATTTGGGGTCCTTAGGGACTATTTAAGGGCATGTAATGCTCATGTAGCCCTCTTTCTTGCTGTAATTTTACATTTTGGGATAGCAGCACATCACTGGTGACTTAAGGTAAGGCACTGATGGCTGGGTCTTGCTATCTAAGGCAATAGACAGAGGTTTTTTGGTTTAGCTCAAGGATATTTGCTTGTTAGTAGTTGTTGCATTGCTGAGTAGCGAGGGTGCAAAAGAAGCTGGATGTATTTGTAAAAAAAAAAAAAGAAAGAGAGTTCCCCACAGTGCTAGCAAGTGTAGCATTATAGCAGGCTGCTTTACAGTGATTGAGGTATTTGGCACGGTGGTGATGGTTTGGTGGGGCCTGGTGCTAGAGCAGGTGATTGTTGGGCCCAAAAGAAAAGGACAGGTTTTTCAATGGGAAATAAGGAGGTGAGGCAGCAGTTTGTGAAGCAGGGCTGTGAGCCTGTTGGCAGGCCATACGGCTATAGGTGCAGTTTTGGGTTCTGAGAAGGCTGCTGCATTGGGAAAATGCTGGCACAAGAGGAAAAGAGATATAGGGAGCTAGGGATGGGCCACGTGGCCCAGTTTTTTGTATGATGCACGAGGGCTGGCTCAGTAGTGGGCCAGGAGAGCAGTGAGTGGATCACAACACCACGTGGTGGGGGTCAGCCAGCAAGGTGGCCCAGGCATCTGTTGTGCTAGATGGTATGGCATGGTAACCCATGGCCAGATGGTGCAGGGGAGCAGCGTGGCCAAGAATCTGCCAAATGCAGTGGATTGGGCCTGGTGGACATATTAGAGTGAGTGGCACAATGTAGCAGGAGAAGGACAATGGGGGAGTGGGGCGGTCTGGCATTTTAAACTCAAAAACCTGAGGGATGAATAAACGTTCATTTAATTCAGATTTAGGGTCTGCTCTACTGTACTCGTGTTGTAGCTCAGTTGGCTAGATGTTTGTTTCCACATCTTCAGGTTAAGAGTGCATTCAGTTGTTTTGTTTTCCATCTCTTGGTTGTCAGATGGGTCAGTAGGCCTGGTGACGGTGGTTTCTAAGACAGCTAGCAAGCTGGCCACAGAAAGGCCTTTGAGGCCTATGCACATCCAGCTGGAAGTGCTTAACGGGCAGCTGCAAGGCGCGGGTCGCTAGGCCACGTGACCTAGAAGAGACAAGTGGCATGGGCAACCCAAGGGGGATGGTGCAGGCAAGCAGCGCAGCCAGATTTCATTCATTTTGTGTGGCAGGACCTGGTGGTCCGAGCAGTGTGGGTGACACCACATGGCAAGAGGGGGGGTACAGGGAATCCAGGATGGGGGAAGGGAGGTAGAGGGCTGGGGCGTGAGGCTTGGTGACGTTGGGGAGGATGCAGCCGGTGAGCTGGGGATGGGTGTGGGCCATTCATGGACTGGGACTGGGAGTCCACAGGCTGCATATCCTGCTTGGGGGGCTCCACATGGACAAGGAATCCAGGAAGCCGTGCAACAGGTTGGGGGCCACCGAGGCCCAGTAGCATGTTCAGTCTCTATTTTAGCAATGAGGTGGCTCTGAAGAGGCCCTCCCTGTCCCCCCGAGCAACGTGAAGGACTACGATGGGGGTGAGAGGCCAGGACAAAAAGCTATACACAAGGCCTAGGCAGGGGGGCAAGGTTCTTATTCATTGGGCTGAAAGGCTGTCCAAGGCTTTGAGGGGGGTGGGGACATGGGAGCAGGGGTCCTGCTTGGCCCAAGGTGGAAGGGTGAATGTGGGGTGCACCGACGGAAAAGGGCAGGTGGTGGCACCTTCCAACAAGCAAGCAACAGGGCCAGGAGGCAACCAGAGAGCCCCTGTGGCTCACAGGCCAGAGTGAAGCCCAGAGCCAGGGGGTGTAGATGCAGGTGAGGGGAAGCAAGTCCAAAGGAGGGGTCAAGGGTATGGCATGGGAACCCCGCTGGAGGTGCAAGGTCAAGGTGTGCAGGCTATGCCTGTTGATGGAGGCTAGCCTCAAAACTGAGAGATGGCCCACTAGAGCTCCGGAGTCCAGTGCTGCAAGGTGCGTGGAGGCAGACAGGCAACCGTGACCAGGGGACTGCTGAATGAGAGAGGAAGGGGAGGAATGGTGATCTAATCATTTGATTTTGTCATGCAGCCCAGGCCCACCAGACAGAATGGCACCTAAGAGAGACCCAGCATCAAGCGCGACCATGATGGCAGAGGAGGCAAAGCTAATGGCACAGATGACAGAGTTGGTGGAGGCTGCAAAGAGGAGAGAGGTGGAGTAGGAAGCCCAGAAAAAAAGGAAGGAGTGGGAAGAGAGGCCTGGCACTGGGAGGGGGAGCAAGAGACAGAAGCAGGCAGGGCCCAGCCCACCCATAGAGCACAGGGCAGGCCTCGAGCCCTCACTGGGCCCAGCATGGCTGCTTCCGGATGGGGGTAAGGACAATGTGGATATGAATAATGAGGCATACCTGAAAAAGTATGTTAAAGGATTGTTGGGTGACATGGGGGATGATGGGGTTTTGAAGTAGGAGCGGGCATTAAAAGCCATGAAGGATGGAAGTAAGCTGGGGAAACATGTCGCAGGCACCACAGGCAGTGCACAGAAGCGGTATAAGGTGCCAAACGTTCTTACGCTGGGGGACCATGTCCCAGGCTCGATAAAAGAAAAGATATGGAAGGGGGAGTATGTAGATATCTTTGGTCTGCCAGATGAAGAGACTGCCAAGAAATATGAACAGAAGGAGTCAGTCGGCAAGTCAGAAATAGCGGTGGCATTGGCAGTGGTAGGGCAGAATTCAGAGGAGGCCAGGTTTAAGGGGAAGAGCATAGACACCTGGCAAGCAGGGTTTAAAATTTTTAGCACACTGGTTCTACAGATGCAGCTGGATCTGGCGATCCCACTACTGACAGACATGGCCATTATCAGGGATGCATATTGGGCTAAGCTTGGTTTTGGGTGGCTCAGCTACGACGAGGCATTCCGGAGGAGAATGGCGGTGAAAGGTGACCTGAGATGGGATTGTACCCATGCCGAGTTGTGGGTCAGGATGCTTTCAGGTGCAACGGGGGGGGGAACATTTTGGAGCAGGTCAAAAGTGTAGCCCCGGCACAGGAGATCAAGGCATGTTGGGCCTTTAACAGGGTTTCGTGCTCATGGCCTAGTTGCAAGTTTCGGCATGCCTGTTCGTGGTGCGGGGATGGGCACATGGCAATGACATGCAGGCAAGGGGGTGAGAAAGGTGGTCAGACCATGGGACAGCAGCCAGATCAGCCCTTTCAGGATGGCCAGGGTGGGACCGGAAGAGGATGGGGGGTCCCAGCAGGGGGGATATGCTTCCGGCTATGGTTGGAGCTAAGACTGGAGGAGATGGCAGGTGGCACGGCTACACCCTTGCCTGCACTCCAATTAAGCTGGGGGTGGTGGAGGCATGGATGGAGGGATACCCAGTCAAGAAAAGTGAGGAATTACTAAGAGCGGGGTTTAAAGAGGGTTTTCCATTGGGGTTCAAGAGGGCGCGGGTAAGTATGCGGGTGATGTACCTGGACTCAGTGAGGTGGGGGAGACAGAATCTGGGGCAAAATTGGGAAAGAAGTTAGGGTCGGAAGGGTAGAGGGGCCGCTGAATGAGCCCTCTGCAGGCAGCTCAGGGTGCCACCCCTGGGGTGGTGCCAAAGAAGCAAGCAGGGGAGTTACGGCTTATACATCACCTGTTATACCTGGTAGGGGAGTTGGTAAATGCAGGCATCACAGAGAAGCTGAGCATGGCCTCTTACACATCCCTGAATCAAGCGGTGGAATTGATACGGGCAGCCGAAGAGGCCTGGCTGGCAAAGACAGACATCGAGTCTGCATTCCGGCTGTTACCGGTCCGTCCAGTGGACTGGGACCTGCTAGGTTTCCAATTCAAGAGCGGGCTGTATTTTGACAAGGCTATGCCCATGGGGTGCTCTGTAGCATGCTCAACATTCGAGACATTCAGTTTGTGGGTGCAGTGGGTTTTTGGATCCCAGTAGAGGCACAGGAGGGTGGTCCACTATTTGGATGATTTCCTTTTGATAGGGGATAGCCAGAAAGAAGCTCAGGAGATGCTGAAGGACTTTCAGGACATGTGCAGGTTTATAGGGATCCCTTTGGTGGTGGGCAAGATGGAAGGCCCGGCCTGCAAGCTGGAGTTCCTGGGGATCGAGGTAGATACTGAGAAGGCGTGTTTTCACCTGCCAGAGGACAAGGTGTCTTGCTCGAGGAGGCTGCTGGCGCTGGTCGGGTGAGGAGGAGGGTGCCGCCGGTACAGGTACAACAACTGCTGGGGAACCTTAATTTCACCTGCAAGGCCATAAGCCCAGGCAGAGCTTTCACACGGCGGTTGGGGAGGGTCACAGGCAAGGCCAAGCAGCCCCATCACTCAGTGGACATCAATAAAGGGGTGAGGGAGGACCTCCAAGTGTGGGGGACTTTCCTGGAATCATACAATGGAGTGACGTTATGGCAGGAGGAGTGGGCCAATAATGTGGACCTCAAGCTGTACACAGGTGCAGCTGGGGGGTTGAGTTTGGGGGCCTATTTTCAAGGGGAATGGGTATCGGAGGAATGGCCAGACCAATGGAGAGAATGGGGATGGACCAAGGATATCACATTTCTCAAGATCTTCCCCATATGGGTGGCTCTAGAAATTTGGGGAGGACAAATGGCAGGGCAGCGGATTTCCTTCTGATGTGATAACAAAGGGGTAGTGGAAGTTATCAACAGGCAGAGTGGCCACACAGACTCAGTGGGCCGGGTGCTGAGGAGTTTGGTGTTGTTGGGGTTGCGCTTGAACTTGTCCTTCAAGGCACAACACATCGAGGGGGCATGGAATGAGGTGGCTGAATGTCTTTCTCATTTACAGAGAGATCAATTCCGGGAGTTGGCTCCCCAGGCCGCACCTACCCAGACTGGGGTCCCGGCCTGGATGTGGGAGCTTGGAAGAGAAAAGCCAGGGCACTGTATAGGGGTTTGTGGATGGACAATACCTTGAAGGCCTACAAGAGAGCATGGGAGAGCTTCCAGGCATTCCGAGCCAGGTCGATTTGGGGGACTGGGGGGCTAGTAAGTAAGGAACAAGTCATGAGTTATGTAGTATAAAAATGGGAGGAAGGATTGGCCCACACCACCATGGTGGTACAGCTAGCAGGGATCAGCTGGATTTGCCAGGACCGGTGGTGGGTGGACATATCAGGCAGTCGGGTCATCAAGCGGATGGTCAGGGGATGGAAGAGGAAGCAGGGCAAGGGGCAGGATGGGAGGAGACCCCTCCAGGGGCCCCCCTACTCATGAGGGTGATGGGGTGCTGGACCAGGTCTGTCATTCCACAAAGGAGGCATGTTTGTTCTGGGCCATATTTGCTGTCATGGCATGAGGTGCATTTCAGGTTGGTGAGATGGTGGCGCCCCTAAGAGGGGCAGACACAATGGGCCTGCAAGAGCACAATGTGCCGGTGGAGGTGGACAGGGTGGTCATTCAACTCCCAAGGTCCAAAACGGACCAGAGGGGAGGGGGCGCCAATGTGGAGATGCACAGGCAAACAAATGGGGGGGGCATGCATGTTCCAGACCATAACTGAGTATAGTAGAATGCAGGGGAACTTGAGTGGAGCCTGGTTCATGCATGGGGACAGGTCCCTGGTGACGGGGTACCAGGTGTGGGTGGTGCTGAGAAAGGTGGTGGCATTTGTAGGTGAGAACCCCACCGAGTTTGCCCCCCACTCTTTCTGGATTGGAGTGACAAGAGAGCTGGTGGCTGCTGGGGCAGGGGAAGCTGAAGTCAAGTGGGTAGGAGGTGGAAGTCGAACTGCTAGAAGAGGTATGTGAGGTGGTGACAATGGCTAATAGGTGTCCCTTTCTCTCCCCACAGCAGGTTCCAAGAGGTGAGTGTGGATCATGGGGCACTCGTTCATATACCGGGTAGAGAGATTCACAGCCACCATGAGGATAGGGATGCAGCTGCTCCAGGGAGCGGAACAGACCAGAGTGCAATGGAGGGGCTTGAGAGGCATGAGGTGACCGCAGTTGCTCCCCCTGCTGGGAGAACTGCGGGGCCAGTGGTGCTGACCGGACTGTGTGATAGTGCATGTGGGGGGCAATGATTTGGGGACATGGCCCTGGGGGTCCTTGATGATGGACATAATTGAGGATTTTGAAAAGGTGAAGAGCTGGTGGCCCTGGGTGGTCATCAGTTGGTCAGAGATCACCTCCAGGAGGGTATGGAGGGGAATGAAGGGGCCAAAAGAGATAGAGGTGGTACAAAAGTGGCTGAACAAGAAGGTAGCTAGGGCAGTGATTGAGATGGGGGGGGTCCACATTCACCATAGGGACATCTCATATGATCAGGAAGCAGAGTACAGAGGGGATGGGGTCCATCTGTCTGAGTTCGGCATGGGCCTGTTCCTTCGCCCTTTCAGGGAGTTAGTGGGGGAGATTAACAAGAAAGGTCTGAGGGTAGCCCACAGGGGAGCCCATCTTCCATCACAAGCTGGAGATGGGTCAGTGGAAAGGGCAGGAGCAAGAAGGAAGGGGGCAGGAAGAGGGGAGGGGGTAGGTACCACAGGTGGGGACAAAAGAATCCAGGCATGGGAGTAATGGGGGAGGGGAGGGAATAGAGCTAGGGGTGGATCAGCTGTGTCCACACCTAGTGGGGGGGAGTGGTCCGGGTAAGTTTGGAACCTGGTTATGATGTTGGAAAGGGGGGGCTGGATCACAGTGTTTGGACCCCAAGAAGCAGTGGCAAAAGAGGAAAAGACCAAGAAGAACCACATGAGAAGGAGGACAGGACTGTTATGTCCTGGAAGAAATTTGGGACTGTTATGTCCAAGATGTAAATATGGATTGTTAGACATTAAAATGGAATGTAAAGTATGAATATAACTGTGCCTTTTATAAAGAAATAATTTATGCCAGCAAGCATCCAAAAGTTTAACAAAGAGTGGCCTGAGTCATTTCTGGGTGGGGATCCAGGGACAATGAGGTTTGCCCTTTAAAAGGCAGGCCAGGTTGTCCTGGGAACCAGCCAGAAAGGATAATAGAAAGGGGAAGGGGGTCGGGGTCCTCAGTGGCAAGGGGAGGGGCGATGACCTCAGAAGTGGATCATATGACAGGAAAGGAGAGCTCGCCGGCTATTGGCCAAGTGGAGGGGCCAGTAGGGGTCCTGATTTGGGGTCCTTAGTGACTATTTAAGGGCATGTAATGCTCATGTAGCCCTCTTTTTTGCTGTAATTTCCCACCGACCCCCCCACCCCCAACAAGAAAGAGGAGAAAAGAGAGGAGTGGCACAGATAAGGCAGAGGTACAGGTGAAGTGCCTCTAAGGGGGCCTGGTACAGGCCAGGTGGGGGCTGTGGATTGGCGGTTGGGGGTCGAGTGTCTAGGTGGAGACCCACCGGTGGTCTCGTGGAGACAAGGGAGAAGAGTATCAGGGGCAAGGGTGGGAGCAAGAAGAAAAAGGGGGCAGAGAGGGAGAGGGGAGGGGCTAGGCTCCATGGGCTGGGACAAAACCCAGGCATGGGAGTAATAGGCAGAGGGGGAGGGTTATAAAGCTAGGGGGTGAATCAGCCGTGTCCACACCTAGTGGGGGGGGAGTGGTCTGGGTAAATGTGGTACCCAGTTATGGTGATGGAAAAGGGGAGGGGACAGATCACAATGTCTGGACCCCAAGAAGCAGTGGCAAAAGAGGAACAGACCAAGAAGATGAACCACACGAGAAGGAGGATGGGACTGTTATGTCCTAGAAGAGATTTGGGACTGTTATGTCCAAGATGTAAATATGGATTGTTAGACATTAAAATGGGATGTAAAGTATGAATATAACTGTGCCTTTTATAAATAAATAATTAATGTCAGCGAGCATCCAAAAGTTTAACAAAGAGTGGCCTGAGTTATTTCTGGGTGGGGGTCCAGGGACAATGAGCTTTAATTGCTGCTGCTCCCACTGTACCTTCTTGTTCTATTATTCCCAGTCAGCAGAAAGAGAAGAAGAAGAATGGCTAGTGATATATGACTTTACTGTACAAGTCGGGCTTCAAAGTTATTCCCCCTTCCTTATCTAGCTACAGCCTGAGTTCAAGCAGGGTTCTCAATAACAACTGATTCAATGTTCATGCTGAGAGCATTGTTTTTGTAACCTGGTCCTTTACATCAATAAAACCAGTAGCACTGATTGGATTTGTGGCACTTGTAGCACCTAACAGATTTGCAGCTCTCCTTTGATCAACCTTTGCAAAACCTGCTTTTATTCTTGAGCTGCATGCCCCCCTCAGTGGCTATCACTGGAGAGACATGCTCAGTAACTTTTGAAACAAGCTTAACTTGTCTTCTCCTACAAGATTGAAATCTAGTCAGACTTGACATTTTTCTGCTTACAGCTAGTAAATTCACCTCTCTCATAACAAGGGAAGTGTTGGCAGGGTTAGCAGCTTTTCAACTCTTGTCCAGCACCAGATAATTGCTGACTTCCCATACATCAGGAGCTGACTTCAATCATTTGGGAATTCCAGGTAAGAGCTCTCAAAAAGAACATAACAGTATAGATGCACTAACAAAGTTCAAAATCTTTAAATCAGTTTAATGTGTGTTATATTATAATAGTTTTTAGACAGTTTTAAGCAGCAGTATTATATGCAGCAACCTATTTTTTTACACAAAATCAAGCTCTCCCCTCTGCACCTCAGGCACACAACATCTAGTTCAGCCAGTCATCTTGTTTCCTCCACTGAAACTATATTTCTCTAAGTAACAGTACTGTATATCCTTAAATTAATATAATTTCATTTCGCAGTATGTAGATAGCAGAAAGAAAGAAAGTGACACACAAGGCAACTATTATGAATAAAGAAAAATGTTGAGCTTTTAGAAGTAGCAGATTTGGGAGAGGAACAGGGGAAGCAGCTACAGCTTCCCTTCCCCCCATCACTTTACTGCTAACTGAGACAGCTAACTGGGAGGTGCCTGTGACCTTTGAAAGCAGAGTCAGTTGTTCCCCAGCTCCATGTTAAACTTTTATTTAGAAGCAGTAGATTTAGAAGAGGAACAGAGGCAGGAGTGTAGCCAGACAGCATACCTCTCAACTGTCCCTGATGTTGCTTCAGAATTTTCCTCTGTCCCTCGTAAAATCTGCATTTTTGTGACAGAACAGTGGGGATTACAATCACAAAATAATGTCAAACATTAAAGTTATAGACTTGTTCTTCTTCTTCTTCAGAAAATGCATCTTAACACACATCCCTTGATTCTATCAGCTTTCTGACTGTACAGTACCAGTTTTTAAAATGTGTCCCTGATGTTGGGTCTTTGTCCCAGATTTTTTTAAGCCTTGTCCCTGATTCATGAGGCAAGAGGTTGAGAGGTATGCTAGACAGTATAAATACAGTATGTACACCAGGTCCATGTTTGTTGCCCCATTTGGCGCAATAAATACAACCGTTTTATCCCATGACACTGGTTGTCCCCCCCCCCATGCACAGGTAATTACAGATGCCATACATTGCTCCCTCAGACACCACATTCAACCCCAGAACCTGCAAAGCTGTACAGCTGTATACCTTGGGATGCAAATACAGTATCAGTGATCAATCCAACCAATCCTTCTAGTTTGGACACCCATGAATAAATTTACAGAAAGGTTTTGCTGGTTCTGTGTTATGTCTTCATGGACAAAGGAAGCAGTTCAGAGCCTATTTGCTGCCCCCCTTAAATAAAATTGTACACCATGGAGTACATGGAGTATGGCTGCCCACACCCTTAAACAGTGGGGTCAGAGTCTGAGGAGCGGCAGTAAATGATTACAGCACACAAACACAGAGACAAATTGCCCTTCCACCCACCCACACTCTTGTCTATACCTAAATGTATAGGCAATACAGTTTGACTGACACCTGAACTTCCTGTCATGAACAGGAAGGGTGGGAACAACAACTAATGTTGATCTGATTTGCTTGTAATCCCCTTCCACTCTATTAGGAATAAGGGAAATAGGACTAACCAAAGCCCGGTATCACAGATAAGTAAAGTGATAGGAGGAGAGAAGGAGAAAGAAAGAAAGAAAGAAAGAAAGAAAGAAAGAAAGAAAGAAAGAAAGAAAGAAAGAAAGAAAGAAAGAAAGAAAGAAAGAAAGAAGATGATGGGAGTGGTGCAATGCAGTGACTGTGGGGACAGCTGTCTTCAGGAGGACCTTCTGGATGCTACCATGTTGCTCCTTCTGCAGGCACCTCACTGGGTTAAGGGACTAGGTTGCTAGTCTCAGAGCCAAGTTGGGTCAGATTCAAGAAGCCTTTTCCCCCATCCAGGGACCATGAAGTCTGCCGCCACTTCCTCGGAGGTTGTCAGGTGGGAGAAGCAGATGGACTAAGGTGGGTTCAGTGAGGGGGGAGAGAAGTGGTGCAGAGGCACATTCCACAGCAGGTGCAACTGCAGAACTCCTATGCAGTCTTGGAGGAGAGATAAGGTCCCACAGTGGCACCTAATGGAGTGACCGAGGAGGATGAGTGGGTCATCCACAAGGGAGCCCTGAGTATGGGTGGCAGGACCCTAGAGGAGGAGGAAGCAAATCTTGGTGGGGGATTCCATCATCAGTGGATTGATATGAGGTCAGGAAGCAAGAATGAGAGGGAGGTAAAGTCCCTACCCTGAGGCATAGCTCGGAGGGATGGAGAGTGAATCCTGAGGATCACCAGGCGAGTAGCAACAAGGGGGGAGCAAGATGTCATTGTAAATATAGGGACAAATGACCTGGCAAGGGGTGAGACCAGGTTAGAGGTGTAGCAGAAGGAGTTTATGGAGTTGGGGAGGAGTCTTGGGCTGGTAGCATGCTCAGTGACCTTCTCAGAAGTGCTGCCTGTCCTTTGCAAGGGGGAGGCTAGGAAATGAAGCATCAGGGACTTCAATGCATGGCTGTAGAAATGGTGTGGTGAGCAGGGGTTCAGCTTCATTAGGGACTGGGGTCCCACCTGGAGGGATGAGGGCCTGTACAAAAGCAATGGCGTGCATCCAGTCAGAGGGGGAAATGTGGACCATAGTGAGTGGTTTAAGTGCTTCATTGGCAAGCACTTAAACTAGCCAAGGAGGGAGGCAGAAGGAGGCAGAAGAACAAACATTTCCTTCCCCCACAAGCTTAAGAGACAAACAAACAATACAAGGAGGGAAAGAATACCTAACAAGGGGCAAACAACAATGATGACCAGGAGATACAAGGCAAGAATAAAACTAACAGTCATAATGGACAGGAAAAGGGAGGGCAAAAGGGAAAAGGGAAAGAGGGTGGCAGCATAGCCTGAAAAACCATGTGTGCAAATGTGAGGCATCTGAACAACAGGGTTGCTGACCTGGAGGCCACCATGGCAGAAGCAGATCTGGACTTGGTCACCATCACGGAGACCTGGTGCAATGTAAACTAGGACTGGGAAGTAGCCATTCCATGATATACACTGTTCAGAAGGGACAAAGTTGGTAGAATGGGGGGGAGTGGCTCTACAGTATATGTAACGGATAACATAAAAGCCATGGCAATACAGGGGGAGAAGGGAGGTGAAGTGACACTGTGGGTCACTCTGGAAAGAAGGAAAGGGTCCGCTATTAGAACAGGAGTGATCTACAGACCTCCAACACAAAGGAAAGAGGTTGATAAGGAAATGGTGGAAACAATCCAGAAGATAACTTGCAAGGGGGAGGTACTTACTGAAAGTGGGAGACTTCAATCTACTAGATGTGGATTTGAGTCTCCCTGCTGCAGCTAAATCCTGGACTCCATGCAAAGGGATTTCCTCAGGCAATTAGTGTTGGAACCACTCATGAGGGGGCATTTCTGGACTTAGTACTGTCAAATGGGGACGGCGTGACTGACGACAGTAGGGAACCACCTTGGAAACAGTGACCACCGTACAGTGTGGTTTGAGGTAAGAACCAGGTCAGAATCAAATCACACAAGGGTGTGGTGCTGGACTTCAAGAGAGGAGATTTTAAGAAAATGGGAAAATTCCTGAGGAAAGCCCTAACCTGATAGGAAAACGGGGAAGTCAAGGAAAAGTGAGCAAAAATAAAAGAAAAAATGATGCAAGCTACAAACATATGTGTAAGGCAGGTGAGTAAGAGCAAGAGAAAAAGGAGACCACTATGGTTCTCTAAGGAAGTAGCAGAAAAGGTAAGAGAAAAAAAAAATGGGGCATTTATAACACATTTATAACATATTAAAAAAACGCAGAAGGAGGGGGATTGGGAGGCTTGCCAAGAGAAACAAAGGGAGGCAGAGGGGGTAGATAGAAGCACAAACACACAGACAGTGGAAATAATTGCCAAGTCAGTGACAAAGGGAGATAAAACATTTTTGAGATACATAAGTGAAAAAAGATGCACGGGGGCAATAGTAAGACTGAAAGGGGAAGGAGGGTGCATTGTGGAAGAGGACCACTAAAAAGCGGGTTTATTAAACAACTATTTCTGTTCAGTATTTATGGAGGAGGGGGAAGGAAATGGGCCAAGAGCAAAGGCAGGGATATAAATGGCCAGGAAGTGGACACAAAACAATTTACAGATGAAAGAGTGCTTAGAGAACTATCAAAGATAAAAGTAGACAAAGCAATAAGGCCAGACAGGGTGCACCCCAGGATACTGAGGGAACTGAAAAAGGAGCTAGCTACACTTCTGACAGTCCCTTTTAGCATGTCATTAAATCCAGGGGAGGTACCAGGGGACTGGAGGAGGACAGATGTAGTCCCACACCACAAAAGTGGAAATAGGGAGAAGGCAGGAAATTACAGGCCAGTCAGCCTGATGTCAGTGGTAGACAAGGTAATGGAAACACTATTAAAGGAAAGAATTGGGAGACACCTATTTACCAATAAAACTTGCAGCATCAGATGCAGCATGGGTTCACAGCGGGGAGGTCTTGCCAGACAAACCTGATCAAGTTCTTTGATTGGGTGACCAGGGAAGTGGATCAAAGGGAAGCGGTGGACTTGGCCTACCTGGATTTCAGCAGGACCTTTGACCAGGCTTTTTAACAAGCTGGGAAGCCTAGGAGTAGGTCCTAAGGTAGTAAAATGAATGGAAAATTGGCTGGGCAACAGGAGTCAGAGGGTGGTGGTAAATGGCAGTCACTCAGGAATAGGCAAAGTGACAAGTGAAATACCACAGGGATCAGTACTATGGCCAGTCCTCTTCAATGTCTTTATCAGTGACATTGCAGAAGGGTTGGAAGGGAAAGTATGTCTGTTCCCACATGACACGAAACTCTACAATGGAGTAGACACACCAGAAGGAATGGAAAACAATGAGACGTGATCTAGAAAAGTTGGAAGGATGGTCAAGGGCTTGGCAGATGGGTTTTTACACAAAGTGCAAAATAATGCAGTTGGGGCATAGGAACTAGGGGGCAACATATCAACTGGGAGGAGAGGTAATAACAGTTATAAAGCAGGATAGGGACCTGAGGGTGATAAGTTCTGATGACATGAAGGTAGTAAAGCAGTGTGACAAAGTAGTGGGGAAGGCTGGAAGGATGCTGGGTTGCATAGGAAGGAGAATCACCAACAGAAGGAGGGAGGTAATAATACCCCTATACAGATCACTAGTTAGACCACACCTCAAGTACAGTTCTGGATGCCCCACTTCCATAAAAACATAGAGAGGGTGGAGGCAGTACAAAGGAGGGCAACCAAAATGGTGCATAACCGGCATCAAAAGCCCTATGGGGTGAGGTTCAAGGAACTTAACATGTACTTCCAGGAGGAAAGGAGAGAAAGGGGGGATATGATAGAGACATTCAAATACCTCACAGGCAAAAACAAGGTACAGCAGGGAAGCATTTTCCACAGAAAAAGATGCTCAAGGACAAGGGGTCATGCTATGAAGTTAGAAGGAAGGAAGCTCAGAGGAAATGCTCATTTATTTAATTTTATTTATTTATTTGTACATCAGTTTACAACCTTTGAGCCAGAGGCTCATTTCCAAAGGTACCTCATCACATTGAGGACAAATACATTACAGACTCTTTGTTACATCATACAGTTACAACTTTTAACAATAAAAAAAACATGTAGTTACAGTCATTTGTACAGTGAAAAACCAGCTTAGTTACAGTAGCACATTCTTGCACGAGTGAACATGTAGTTACAATAATTTGTACAGAGAGAAACCAGCTTAGATACAGTGGCACATTCTTGCACGAGGGAACATGCAGAAGCAGCATGGTGATAATAGTTCAATGGGCAAACGGGCAGGTTAAGAGGGGTGAGGTGAGGTGCCGCTCAAGCGAGCTTTGTCAGTGCATGATGGGCTATGCCTCAACTAGAGACAGGAGCAGCTATTTGTATTAAATAGCTGGTTCCAGAGTGCAGTTTTGAAGGTGGAGATTGTGGGGGTGTCAGAGACGGGGGTAGGGAGCACGTTATACCAGGATGGACCTCTATAGCAGAAGGACCTCTGTCCATGGGTGGTCCTGGATCTTGGGATCAGAAGGGTGGCCTTGCAAGAGGTTCGAGTACAAACCAAGGGTTGGGCTTGGTGGATGGAGGCAGTCAGCCCAGGAGGGGATAGCCCGAGAAGAGTATTTTTTTGTTATGAGGCAGGTTTGGTATTATAGCCGTTCATCTAGATTAAGCAGCTTTGCCTTGTCATAGAGCTGGCATGTGTGGGTGAGTCTGAGGGCCTCCGTAATAAGCCTACATGCCTTATTCAGGGTGAGGCGGATTTTACTGAGGGCAGTCGAGTCAGCATCACTGTATACAGGTAGGCCATAGTCCACCAGGGACAGTATCGAGGATGTAACTGCTAGTCGGAGGGCAACGGGGGGGAGACAATTTTTAAAGCGGTAGAGGATACCTAACTGCACATTAGTAGCAGAAGCAAATGCATCAATATGAGTGTGGTAGGTGAGGGCTGAGTCGAAGGAAACCCCAAGGTACTTGTAAGATCAGACTTGTTCAAGGGGTTGTTTGGAGCTGGGGATGATGTGGAGTGAGAAGTTGCTGGCTTTGTTTTAGGGGTGGGCAAAGAGCATTGTTTTTGTATTTTTGGTATTGATGATAAGTCTGTGCTCTTTAAACCAGGTTTTGGCTTCATTAAAGGATAGTTGCAAGGTGTCCTGAAGGGAGATGGGGTTGCAATGGGTGGCAAAGAGAACGGCATCATCTGCATACAGCAGAATTCTACCAGTGCATGTACTGGGCAGTGTTTTAAGGTAGAGCGAGAAGAGTAGTGGTCCCAGGATGGAGCCCTGGGGAACACCTGAGTGGATGGGACAGGTTTTGGAAAGTGTCCCATTGATTTTGACACATTGGGAGTGGTCAGTTAGGTAGCTAGTGCACCAGTAGAGTGGCCCAGTAGAGAAGCCAGTGTGGCAGGGGGCATCCAGCAGGAGGGGGTGTGAGACAGTGTTGAAGGACTTTGAAAGGTCAACAAACACTGCCCCGGCTAGGGAGCCAGCATCCAGGGAGGAGGGTATGAAGTTTGAAAACTCAATTAGTGGCAGTGCCGGTACTGTGCCCTGCATGGAAGCTGTGCTGTTCTGGGCAGATGATGTTGTATTTGGTTAGGTACTCAGTGATTTGTGTGGCCACCAGTTTTTCTAGGGCTTTGGAGAGGGGTGGGAGGATGGAGATAGTTCGGTAGTTCCCGGCAGAGGACCTGTCATCTCCTTTGTGTATGGGCATAACTATGGCAGTTTTCCATGCAGATGGAAATTGCCCCAGGCAGAGGGATTTGTTGAGAAGGGTGGTGGGCGGAGCAAGGACCTGATCTAGCACCCGAAGAAGAATGCTGGGGTCCAGGGAGTCGCTGCAGGAACTATTGCTCTTTAATGCTTTGAGCAGGTGTGGTCTGGCTTCCTGGTCAGTTACCTTGCATAGGTGGAAACTAGGGCGCTGGATGACTGGGGCCAGTAGGAAGGGGGCTGGGTCAAAGAAATTGCTGGGGAGGACCGAGCTAAGGTCCGTGAAGGATGTGTTTAGGAAATTGGCTATGCAGGCAGGGTCGGTAGAGGTAGAGCAGAATATTTAAACTAGCAAATGGGGAGAGGGGTGCAGCACCCCCATACGTCGAATGGGAAGAACACCCTTCCCCCCTCAGCTAGTGGTCAAACAGGAATTCAGCGTGTTTGCCGTTCATTTGCATCACCAAGTAAGAAAAAAGGTTTGTCTCCCATACGATGCACAGGGTAATGCCAAACTTCACCCAACAACTAACACACCAAAATCTGGCCAATGGAAAATCATGTACACAATGCTCACAGCCTGGGAAATAAGATCCCAGACCTGCAGGCAATAATGTCAGAGGCTAAACTGGACATAGTAGCAATTAGTGAGACGTGGTTTACCAGTAACCACACTTGGCAGACTTCAGTACCTGGCTATGTATTGTTCAGAAGAGACCGAGGTGCAAAAGGGGGAGGAGTGGCCCTGTATGTTAATGAAAATATCAAAGCTACAGAAATTCAGAATACACATAAGGAGCCAGAAGAACTGTGGGTCACCCTGGAAACAGGAAATGGGACAGCCATAAGAACTGGGGTTGTCTACAGGCCCCCAGACCAGAGGGAGGACATAGACACATTACTGTTAGAAGATATACAAAACATGACAGCTAAAGGGAGGTTCTGATAATGGGAGACTTCAACATGCCAGATACAGATTGGTCAATACCAGCAGGAACATCTGCCAGAACTAGACTCATAGTGGATTCCTGCAGGGGAGGGCCTCAAACAACTGGTACAGCAACCCACAAGAGACAGGGCTATCCTAGATCTAGTACTGACTAACATAGAAGGGATCACAGATCTCCAGGTAGAAGGTCACCCGGGGCCAGTGACCATCACATGGTATGGTTCAATTTGGCTACTACATCTAAATCATCCCATTCCAAGGCAAAATATGGGACTTCAGAGGAGCTGACTTTGATAAGATGGCCAACAGAGTTAAGCTAGCCCTGGCAAAAAGAAACACAGGTGAGGAGGTACAGGCAAAGTGGGCAAGCATTAAGGATACAATACTTGAAGCAACATCCCATTGTGTTAGACAGAAAAGGAAGTGCAAAGAAGAAGGAAACCACTTTGGTTCTCAAATACAGTAGCAGAAAAGGACAGAGCCAAAAGGCTTGCCTTCAGGAAATATAAGGGAACACAGCGGATGAAGATAGGAGGCATACCAAACTGCCCTAAGGGAAGCAGGAAGGCAGTAAGGCAGGCAAAGTCCCAAACTGAGGAAACACTAGCACGAACAGTAAAAGAAGGTGACAAGACTTTCTATAGATACATTAGTGAAAGGAGAAAGTCCAGAGGGGTATTGCTAAGCTTAATGGAGAAAAGGAGCATGTGAGGAGGAGGACCCTGTAAAGGCATCTATCCTAAATAGATACTTTGCTCAGTATTTACTGAAGAGAAGGTAGGGCAGGGCCCACAGCTCAGCATCATGGACACAGGGGGAGGGAGGTGAGCACTACCCCTTCACAAAAGAAAGGGTCCTACAAGAGCTTGCTAAGCTCAGGTGGATAAGGCAATGGGACCTGATGGCATACATCCCAGGGTACTTAAGGAGCTAAAGGAGGAACTAGCAGAGCCATTAGCAGAATTGTTTAGTGAGTCTCTGAGCACAGGAGAGGTCCCAGAAGACTGGAGAAGGGCTCATGTGATCCCGCTCCACAAGAGTGGTAGCAGGGAGGAGGCGAGGAACTACAGACCAGTCAGTCTTACCTCAGTAGTGGGCAAGACTATGGAGGCACTCCTTAAGGAAAGGATAGTGCAACACCTGGAATCCATAGGGGCACAGGATCCAAGACAGCATGGGTTTACAAAAGGAAGGTCCTGTCAAACTAATCTCATAGATTTCTTTGACTGGGTAACCAGAGTGGTGGACCAAGGGGAGCAGTTGATGTCGCCACCTTGACTTCAGCAAAGCTTTTGACACTGTTCCACATAGAAGATTGATAAATAAGCTAGGTAGGCTCGGGGTGGGTCAGAAGTTGGTCAACTGGGTGGCAAACTGGTTGACTGGCAGAAAACAGAGAGTGGTGGTAAATGGTATACAGTCAGAAGAGATGCAAGTCACAAGTGGGGTACCTCAAGGATCAGTCCTGGGGCCAGTCCTATTCAACATCTTCATTAGTGACCTCGCAGATGGACTAGAGGGTAAGGATTGTCTGTTTGCAGATGACACCAAGATCTGCAACAGAGTAGATGATCCAGATGGGGTGGGCAGAATGAGAAGAGATCTGGATAAACTAGCAAAATGGTCAGAAGAGTGGCAACTGGGATTTAATGCAAAGAAGTGCAAAATCATGCACATAGGGAAGAGAAACCCTGAAGCCACTTATAGGCTGGGAGGGAGCTGCTAGCAGTCACAAAGGAAGAAAGAGACTTGGGCATCATCATCACTGATGACCTAAAATCATCCAAGCAGACCTCTAAAGCAGTAGGTAAGGCTAGGGGGTGTTAGGTGTATTAGTAGGGGTATCACAAGTCGTAAGAGGGAGGTAATAATCCCTCTGTACAAGACATTGGTTAGGCCCCATCTGGAGTACTGTGCAGTATTGGAGGCCACACCTTCACAAGGACATTAACCTAAATTGAGGCAGTCCAGAGAAGGGCAACCAAAATGGTGCAGGGACTGCATCAGAAGACATATGAGGACAGATTAACGGAGCTCAATATGTATACCCTTGAGCAAAGGAGGGAGAGAGGTGATATGATCGAGACATTTAAACACCTTAAGGGCATAAAACAAGGTGAAAGAGTCTAACATGTTTAAATATAAGAAAAATAGCAGGACAAGAGGACACAGCATGAGATTAGAAGGAGGCCGATTAAGGGGAATGGAGGAAATTTTTTCACAGAAAGGGTGGTAGATGCATGGAATGGCTTACCACAAGAAGTGGTGGCTATGAATACAGTGCAGGGCTTCAAACAGGCATGGGACAGGCATAAGGGAGCAATACAAATGACTATGAATAGATAGGTCACTGACAGAGCAAAGGCCGATGGCACATTTATAAGGTAGAAAAAAAAAATGGGCAGACTGGATGGGCCTTGCGGTCCTTATCTGCCGTCAACTTCTATGTTTCTATGTTTCTATGAGCCGTCAGTGGTGATCTAGGATGGGAGGGGGAGTGCGCGCTCCCATTTAATTGTTTAACATTGTCCCAGAATGTTTGTGCACACCCCCAGGAGGAGGTGAGCGTGGCCTGCTAGTGGTCGGCCTTTGCTTTATGGATAGCCCAGGTGCACTTGTTTCGTGCAGCGTTGTATGCCTGTCTGTTAGCCATCTGGCCTGTTTCTGTGGCAAGGTGCCATAGGTTATCCCTGTGCTTCAGCAGTTGTAGTAGGGCAGGGGTAGCCCAGGGCGCATTATGCTTTTTGGTTCGGGCGCCCGTGAGGGGTGCGAAGAGGTCACAGGCTTTGTTAAAGGTTTGGGAAAAGAAGGTAAGGGCAGTATCTATGTCAGGAGCATGGTATATGGGTGACCAATTTATCTGGGTGAGAAATTGTTTGAGGCTTTTTAGCCCACCTGGTTTGAGGCACCTGTGGTGTGTGGATTGGGCTTTGAGTTGGAGCGTGGGGTAACCTAGCGGAATAGGATACGGGAGTGGTCACTAAGTGAGTCAGGAAGGACCTGGATAACCTGGAATTTTTGGGGGCAGTTTGTGACGATTACATCTAGAAGGGTGCTGGTACCTCTCTTAGTGTTTATTCTAGTGGGTTGGGAAATGAGTTGTTTCAGATCAATAGCCGCGAAGGTGTCCCGGGTGGTGGAGGAGGAGGCACTGAGCCAGTTCTCATTCAGGTCCCCCACAAGGATTTGATCAGCCTTGTGATGGAGGGTTGCAAGATAATCTGTTAAAGATAACAGCGCCGGATTTTGGGTCTTTGGAGGAATGTATGCAGCAGTGAGATATAGGGGGCCCCTGGAGGGGTCCGGAGTAAGTTTGAGGGTGAGGGCCAGCTACTCGTTTACAAGAGCCGGGGCAGGGAGTGCTTGTCCAGTAAGTGAGTACCTGGTATAGATAGTACAGCCACTCCCATGTTTGCCTACATGATCCTCCCGGTAAAGGGTGTAACCTGGGAGTGAGACAAAGTAGTCGGGGGGTGGATTTTGATAGCCAGGTTTCCACCAGTGCTTTGACATCTGGTTTATGCAGCATGACCCAGCATTGAAGGGAATCACATTTTTTCAGTATGCTGCATATATTCATGGAAGCTATGCGGAGACCGGGGGACCCAGTTGGTGGGCAAGTATGGGTGGGGCCTGGGTTGGGATGTATATTGCCTGTTAAGAGTAATAGGAGAATCATGGCTGTAGCCAGGGGGCAGTGATGAGCGAGCTTTCAGTGACTATGTAGGGATGGGGAGGAGGCCTTCAGGGAACAGGGGATGGGCAGGGTTTGCAAGGTCAGGATGGCTTGAGTGATTAGCCTCCAAAGGGAGCCAGGGTAGGCAGCAGGGAGGTATCCTGGGGATGGGTGCTGTGGGCAAGGGCACATGATCATAGTAGGGTGGGACCATATTATGTCTGGGAGAATTGTGGGTGCTATAGCCAGTGTTCCTGGGGGGCTGCCTGGTTTCTGGGATGTGGGTACCAGAGTATAGATGAGAGGGAGGCATTTTAGGAAGAGGTGGACTAACATAGTGCTTGCAGTAGCAGCAGGGCAGAAGGGTAGAAGTATTTTGGGGGTGGGCGGGGCAGTCGACCCATGCAGTGCGTCGACGGGCTAACCTCCCTCACAAGGGTGCAGCTTAGAGGTACTTTAATTACCTCTTCTAGGCACCCGCGATGTCCCTACTCCTGGAGGGAGCGCTGTTAGCTGGAAGGCAGGCGGCGTGACTCTGTGAGGAAGTATTTCTTTACGGAGAGTGGTGGACATAAGGAACAGCTTAAAAGCGGAGGTGGTGAGGGTGGAAATGGTGACAGGGTTTAAGAATGCATGGGATAGACACAGAGGGATCTTAGTGTTGGGGAGAGGGACCGGAGACTGAGTAGGGTCTGTGGTGACACTATAGGTAGGGAAAATAGGGCAGACTAGGTGGGCCATCAGGTCCTTATCTGACAACAAATTCTATGTTTCTAAGTTTATTGGCCTCCATGTGAAATATCTATGTAAGCAATAATACCCAACAGGGTGGGTGGTATTGGGCAATACCAGACCGCCCAGGGCCGTAATGCGGTGTGACACCACAGGCGGATGGCCTTATAGCCCCTGGAAGGTCTGGTATTGCTCATACCACTCACCCTGGAGGGTATTACTGTGCTTAGAAAATGGGCCATTGTATTATATGTGTATTAAAAAAAAATTCAAATTAAAATGTTAAAAGTCTTAAGTGTTTATTTATTTTGTAAAAAAAAATAAAATTGTTCTCCACCAGTACTGCAGTGCTGTATATTTTTCGGAACTAGGGATTTTTGTCCTGTATGAGTCTTTTGTAGTGGTATCTTTTGACATTTGTTGTCATGACCACCTCCCCTTCCCCCCACTATGTGGCTCAGAGCAAGGAAAAAGCCATTTTCTTGTCAGTTTAAAATCTAACCATCATTGTAGGCTGCTGTCTTTACCCGTTTACTTTATTTTTAATTTAAAGGAATTATTCATGGATTTTTTTGCAGAGTGATCAGGCAGGGAGATAGACGAGTAGAGCAGTGGGAATGGGCAAAGCATCCAGGAGAAAATTTGGATGCAACAGTCCTGTTACTGCTGACGCTTACATTTGGCATTTTTCGTAAAATTTTGGTACTTTTGTGCAGCGAGTGGGGAAGTAGGGCAAGCCAGGGAGAGAGTGTGATAATAGCGGTGAGCACACGGTTGTGCTGTCGCTATTCATTTGGCTTCTGCTTCTTACATTTTGCACCTTTAGCTGAATGGCTGAACATCAGACCAGTATGATACGTAAATACCTTAATACAGTAAAGTTTGCACCTTGTTGCCACATCCACACACTGCCCTGACCCCGTGGCTTGCCAGCACAGTGTCTGATCATATTTTTGTTCATCTAAGGAAGGGAACGTGGTATGGGAGATAAGTGATGCAAGGGAGGGATGTAAATAGGGAGGCAGCATGGTGAGGAATAGTGACTTCCTTTGCCAGTGTGGATTTAAACCAAGAAACACAAAAATATGGAATGGAGAAACAGAGATGCTGCTTGATGATGTGTGTGTGTGTGTGTGTGTGTGTGTGTGTGTGTGTGTGTGTGGTGGAGGGGTTGGTACAGCTAGTTGCATGACAGGAGAGCAGACTGAGGGGAGGAGGCAGCACTTTGTTAGATTTGGCTGCCCAGACCTGCAGACTTGATGCTGGCTAGGTCCCACTACTACAGCATCTGGTTTTGGAGAACCGGGAACTGCGAGTAATTTTCTGTGAACGTGTGCTGTGCTTTGGTGACATTTTTTTCCTCACACAGTAAAAACACAAATAGAGAAGAGGATTCTTTCAGTGAGTGGCGGTAGAGCTGGATCATGTCGAGGGAAAAAGATTACTGTAGTCAGTTGGGTCCAGATTTGGTGATCAGCTCCCTGTTTTGTAAACTTCATAAATTTTTACTGAGCCAGATACTTTAAACTGTTACTAGAAATCAGAGGAGTACGAGAGATTGGGAGAAAGGCTGGAGGACTGGATTGGGGTCTCAGCTCTCGCTAAGTGAGACAAAAAAATGGTGGGCATTTTAAATTGAGAATTCCATTGGCAGCTTGATATCGGTGATGAGGTCAGTGGGGACTGGCACTTTTAATGCCCAGACTCTGTTGTTTGATAGACACCCACCTTGCCATAGCTATCAGCCAGTCAAAGCCAGGGAATTTCTTACCCCTTTTTCTAAATACCTCACAGCATTGTGAAAACTCATGACTTTTGAATACTCAGCTACACACAGTAAAACCAGGCCAAAATCCGAAACATTTCACATCACAACCAGTTCATTCATAAGAGGCGTGGCAAGGGACTATGCTCTTATGTACTATTGCCTCAATGAGACAACTGAGTTTCTCCCATAACTTACACATTAAGCAAAAATGTTTTTTTTTTAACATAAAAGATTTTATTGATTTTCAGTTGTACAATACACGTCAGTAAAAAACAACATGGACCCACCTAGTGTGGAGTCACTAAACCCAAACAGACATTATGCAGTACCACAGAATATTATTCCCATATACAGATGCACACAAAACAGTATTATACTATATTAATATCCATATAGCAGGTTATTTTCTATAGCAGCTACTTAGTGCCATCAATATCATCATGTCTCCCTTTTTCATTCTGAACGTAGTTATATCTAACCTTCCCATACCATATACCCAGCACAAATTTAAAACAGAAAGTATAAGGTCAGTACTTATCTCTTGTGATCTGCCTGTCAGGCAAGTCTAAGTCTCTTCATAGGCCATTGGACAGAAAAGCAGAATAGGTGTTAGAACATTCAGGTAGAGGGGTTGCGAGGCAAAGTGGGGGGAACCGAGCAGAGGCGTGAATATAGATAGGCATCACTTTTCTTGTAGTACTTAGTCAATTGATTTAAGTTGCTGTAAGAAAGTACCTCAAAGATAATCAGTTTGGCAATAGCTGCATGCCATGTTACTATGCATGGGGGCTGTGATTTTCTCCATTTCATAAGGATGACCCTTTTAGCTTCCATCAAAGCCACCATCATTCAGCTTTTGAGTGGCATTGGAAGAGGGTCTAGTGAGGAGGCATCTCCCAGTAGGAAAAGTGGAGTTACTTGTTTAATCTCAATGCCCACTACCTTGGAACAGTCCTCCAGTGCTGCAGACCAGAAAGGTGTCAGCACTGGACATTGCCATAGTACATGCAATAAGTGTGCAGGATTGTGCTGACATCTCCAGCATTGGGCATGGTGCAGTAGCCCCATGGATTGCAACTGAGCAGGTGTCCTGTACCACTGCAGCAGGATTTTCAATTGCAGCAGTTGGCTATGGGAGTACCTATACTCCAAATGGGCATCCTGTCATAGTGTGCAACAGGATCCCCTTTATGGGCCCTCTTTCTCTCTTTAAGTCTGCTGCAGCAGTCTCTGATAATTCTTCTCCCTTAGCATCTGATACTTTCCCCCACTTTTTCAGTAAGGCCACCTGAAAAAGATTCTAGCTATGCTGTGTGTCTTTTCTCGTTTCTTTTTCCTGGGCCAATATTGGGAGTATTGCCTGTACACCCCACCCCCTTGCTCATAGGAATCCTCCATATGGAGGGACTTTATGCATATAGTTAGTGTAAAACTTATTATCCACTGATGGTAGAATCAATAGGGAAAGTATAGTACTGTTTGTATTTTATTCTTAAAATATTATGCTCGAAAGAGAGAGACAGGTACTGTTATAGTAATGTTAATATGTTACTGTACCAAGGAACCTGGGAAAACAAAAGGAGAAAGCTAGGTATCTCTGTTAGGCAACATAGGGATTTCTTACCTGTTTCTTGGCATTTGTCCTGCTAGAATCGTCTAAAAGAAATAATCCCTGGAAACGCCATATTGCAGATACTGCTCGGTGATGCACATGTTCGAACAGTACAAAGCTCTTTATGTTGGAATTACTTCTCGGCAATGCACACGTTTGAGCAGTGCCAAAATGAATGGAGTTGTTGTGTACTGTTGTTGTTTTATTCACTTAGCGATACTTCGGCCAGTCTCCTAATAGGAAAATACCGGGTACAGGTATCCAGGGGACGAAGTAAAAAGAAATAAAAAGGGACACAACTGAATGAAAAAGCTGCAGAGTAGACACTTGAAAGGTATTTGTTCTTTTGTTTAAGTACAGATTCATAATTATCAGCAGGCTGAAACATTAAAAAGTCAGAATTTTATTTTGGTTTTCTCTCTACGTTCTGCCTTTGTACCAGAGCCTTTATTAGGAAAAGAAAAGGAGTCTCAAACTTCAGTATTAAAGCAGGCAGGAAACACTGTAGTAAAATTAGAATTAGAAGCATTAGGCCCTTTCTTTCCTTTAGTTATACTGGCCTAATCTGGGGAAGGAGCCTGCAGCTGCAGTTGGAAAGTAAAACTATGATAGCATTATTTCTTTCCTCTATATTGAACTGCCATATTATGTTTTCAATGAAGATAAATCATTCTTATTGTTTGATGTATTAAAAGACAGTCCTTTAGCAATCATAAATGTTTCTGAAGAATAGTAGGTGGGGTTTCAGGTAATCACCTGACCTCTGATAGTATAAAAGAAGCATTTCACCTGCACTATGTCAGATGAGTGGTAGGGTCAGAATAGTTCTGACCTACTGGTGTTGTTCTTTAGCTGCTACTAGAATTCATATAGACATCTTGACACATGATTTGGTTGTTTTGTTATTTTTCCATATCAAGTCCATTTTTATTTGAAATGTTTGCTGCAATAAATCATCTGCTTGCCTTTTGCATTGCTTTATACCTGCATCCTGTTTCTGAGTCCATCATTTCACACTAATTCATGACACTCCCTTAAGGCACTGCGACCAAAGCAAGGGGGAAATTATGTTTTGTGACTCCTGTTCTCACTTCATCCTACATTTATCTATTCCCTCCAGCTGACAGTCCCACAACATCCATTAGATTTTGCCTGCTAGCCTTTTCTGCCTTCCAGGTTTGTGAAGGTTATTCAGCCAGTCCCATTTCACATCACTGGCTCACATCGCCGTACCCACACATGTGACCTTTATTCCCAATCTGGATGGCATCAACTGGACAAACACTTAAAATACCAAACCTGCATCACGGCCAAGAAAATTATAATGGGTCTGGCCCCACCTGGTGTCTGTGCCCTCCTTAAGCCTAGACATAGGAATGTCACCACAAGGAGATCCAATTCCCATTTACTAAATATCCCACAATGTCGCACGACCCAAGGACAAAGATCATTCGCCTATCGGGCATCCAACTGGCTCAACTCTCTTGCCAGTGACATAGCGACCGCTCCAGCACTCGGCCTCTTTAAGTCCAAGCTGCACCTCTCACTGCTTGTATCCTGCGGTTGCCCATCTTAACATTTCCACCGTTCCACCTACAAATGTCCCAGCACCCAGCACTTATAATCAGTCTTTGCACCCCTAGCATCTTACCTGTCATATTCCCTTGACAAGGCCCCTGGCTGCACTGTCTCCCACCATTGCCCACCTCCCCATATCTCACTCCTGCCCCGCCCCAACCACCTCCGTGCTCCCCTTACCCCTGCCTCCTCCTCCCCCCTCGATCTCCTACCCTCACTTCCCCACCACCCACCCACCCCTCCCTTGTCTTGCTCATAGCTCAAATCTTTGTACTGGTTATTACATGTCTGTAAGTCAAAGACTATATGTTTGTAACTAAAAATGATGACTGTTACACACGCTGACGTGGAACCTTTGTAAAAGAGCCTTGGCTCAAAGGTATTGTAATCCTAGATTGAAATAAATAAATAAATAAACCCCGGTTGGTCTAAAAAGCCCGGATTTCACTCTGTATCTGGAGAAACCTCCAGAAGTCCTGGTTCGGAATCACATATTTTTCTAGTATCTGCTCAATGGACATCAGCACCTCTGAGTCGGGCAAGCACAGGTCACCTATTAGATATATACGTTTGTTAACCCACGATGGCCAGTGTAGGGTTCTCTTCCCTACTATGATCCTCTGATTATCCCAAAGTGGGGTAAGCTCAGAGGCGGGATACCATGCTGTTTTGGGGGTTTGTGTTAATGACATGCAAGTGTGCCAGGCCCTCCAGATTTCTTCCAAGATAAGCAGGTTGAGTGTCTTAGGACTCTTTCCCACCTGTAGCAAATAGATGAGCCACCTACCTCCTTACAGGTCTGTCTCTAGTGAAACCCACATATGTGTATTAGCAAGGATAGGTAAAAAACATTTTGTGGCCTGTGCCATCCTGTAAGCCAGGCAATACCCTTGGAGCCAGGGGAGGCCTAGGCCACCCTTGGACCAGTGTGCTCTCAATCTGGTTTTTCCAAACTGTGAGGCCTTCCAATCCCAAAGGAGAGTAGCCACTAACCTGTCCAATGTTTGGAATATCTTAGGGGGGATTATAACTGGTAAGTTATAAAACAGGTAAGATATCCTGGGGAGTGCAAACATTCTCACCACCTCAACTTTTCCCTTCAAGGATAATTTTAGCCTTAGCCAGCAGTGTAACTCAGCCATCAGGGAGTCAATTAAAGGATTAAAGTTTGCGTCTACCAAATCCCTCCAATTTGTGGTTATGACTCCCAGGTATGAGAACCACTGTGGGCCCACCCTATAGCTGTGCCTTTAAGGCACTCCTTGGAGCAGGCTATATTGAGAGAGGAAAGTATAGTCTTTTTTTGATTGACTTGAAGTCCTGAGAATTTTGCAAACTCTTGTAGGGTCACCAGAACCAGTAGCAGTGACGGTATTGGATTGGTGAGCATCAGGAGCAGGTCATCCGAGTATAAGTTAACTAGATATTCTTTCCCCTTTATCAGGATGCCCTGTATCTCTAGGGAGGCCAGCAGCTTCCTTGCGAAAAGCAAGGGGAGGGAGGGCAGTCCTGGCAGGTTCCTTTCTTTAACTCAGATGCTGAGGAGATATTCTTATTGGTGAGGATCTTGGCAGTTGCGCCATTGTAAAGAGTGGTTATCCACGTGCAGAACTAGGGACTGAAGCCACATGCTTCTAGAGTCCTGTGTAGGAAGTCCCATTTCACAGAGTCAAAAGCCTTAGAGAAACTGACTGCCAAGGCTGCCATGTGGATGTGGGACTGAAGGGCTCGCCATTTCAGATTAATCTCCACCTTTAAATTGTCCACCTAGGTCTCACCTTTACTGAACCCCTGCCTGTGAAGAGTATATCAAGGAAGGCAATATATCCTTCAGCCTGTTAGCCAGGACATTCACCACAATCTTTGTGTCAACTGAAATCAGAGAGATTGGGTGGAAATTGGTGCAGTCAAGTGGGTCTGGGGATTTTTTCAGTAACAAGGTAACTATTGCCTCCTTCATAGTTGGAGGAAGTGTTCCTCTGCCGTGGGCTTCCTGTAGTGCCTTCAGCAGGGGGTGAGGATATCTCTTTCCCCAACATTTGTTAAAGCTCAGCTGTCATGCCATCCACCCTGGTGCTTTCCATTTGTACAGCTGAGAAAGAGCTGCTTGTAGTTCTATGAGAAACAGGAGTGCATCGAGTCACTGAGCCTTGTCCGCAGAGAGAGATGTAGCAGAGGGGTGGAGCCTAGAAATTCTTCCATTTTCTTGAGCAGGTCCACAGCCCCAGTGGAGATTTTGGATTCATATAGGTCCTGATAGAACTGCCTCATTGTTTCAAATATGCACTCAGGGTCAGTGACTGTCATCCCGGTATGGTCCCTAAGTGCATGTATTTGAGATAAGACCTGCTGTTTCCGCAAATGGTCAGCTAGAAGTTTGCCCCCTTATCTCCCCCTTCCCAGAACTTAAGTTTTGCTCTGAGGAGCTGCTGGTCTTCTTTATGCTGTAAAAAAGTGTTGATCTTATATTTCAGCCCCAGGATAGCGGCAAGGAGGGTACTATCAGTGGGCTATGAAGCCTTAAATCTCTCCTCTAGTCCCATCAGTTCCTGTTGTAGCCTGGTTGCCTCTTCCCATCATTTCTTATTCTGAGAAGCTGTGTAAGCTATGGTACATCCCCTTAATACTGCTTTGAAGGCTTCCCAGACTGTGCCAGCCCCCATTTCACCTTTGGAGTTGATCTGAAAGTAAGAGTTGTCCTCCTCCAGCATCTGTGAGCAAAATTCTTTGTCCTGTAGCAGTAAAGGATTACACCTCCACCTGGGTGAGGAAGGCCATCTCCCTTGGGGGAGAAAACAGCAGGCAGTGGAAGCATGATCTGATATAGGTATACTTCAATAATAATGCTGTGAATACCTTGAGCAGTCACCCTATTAGTCAGCCAAAAGTCAATGCAACTATGTGTGCTGTGTACTGGGGAGAAGAAGTTGTAGTCCCTCCCTGAGGAGTTGACCCTGCACCAAGGGTCTATCAGTCCCCACTCATCTTGCAGCTCCTGTAGTGCTGCTTTGAGCTTGGGATGCAACTCGTGGGTGGGTTGTGATGTATCCAGCAATATGTCATCAACTAGACTGAAGTCCCCTTCCATGACTACTGGAATATCTAGTTCATCACTTGTGAGCTGTGTCAGAGCCTGGCTAATCTGAGGGAAAAATTCTGCAGAGTCTGAGTTTGGCACATATACATTCACCACGACTACCTTGCCCTCTGGGTATGAGAATCAGGAGATCACCCAACGGCCATGCTTGTCTGCCTTTCCATATTCTTCCACCCATGGGCATACTTTGTGGACCATTATAGCTACCCCCATGAGGCCAAGTTATGCACTACCTGGCCCACCCATTGCTTTTTAAGTCAAAGTACCATCCTGGCAATGAGGTGTGTCTCTTGGAGCAATGCAACCTCCATATGGAGAAATTTTAGGTGTTGCAACACCTTGGTTCTCTTCACAGGGTGAGACCTTTTATGTTCCAGGAGACACACCTTCACCCCTGTTGTATGTTGTTGGTCACATCCACTCAACGCTTAACACCCATTTCCACTTACCTTCAGAGTTCCCAACCTTAGTTTGAGCTGAAACAGCAGCACAAAGGAGCAGATGTCCATTGGGGGTGCTTACCAGTGAATTTTAGGCAGAAGAGGTAGGATGTTCTCTGGGTTCAGCAGGGGTAAACTTAGTTAAATAGCTACAACAGAGAAAGAAAAAGCAAAAGTATACTGTGAGAGCAATGCACTCTGATATTTAACAAACCTAACAATCAACCACTCAAACTGCAACTGCAACTTTCCTAGGAAACTAGGTTGGGGTTGCCCCCATGCTGCTACTCAAGCAGCCTATATCACCCTACAAAGTAACCCCTGTACCCACAAACGTCTCTCCACCCCTGAGTGATTTACCCTGGGGCAGGTGGAATGGTCCAATAACCTGTGGTTAATTCGTGAGGGAGCATGATGCACTAGCCTGCTAGCTACTGCCCTGCTGGTAACCTGTAGTACTGCGCACTCTAACTGTGAGAAAACAGAAGAAGCCGAAGCTGGGCTCAAACGGGAACCGAGGTAATGACCTACCGGTTTCAGCTGCGCTAGCTTGGCATCAAAAGGGGTGGTTAAGTACCTGCAAAAGGTTTGGTACCTTCCCTACCCTGGACCATCTTCACCACTATTGGGTGATCCAGAAGGAAATAGTTCAGAAACCAAGAGAAGGGGTACTGGTCCCCCCCAAAAACCATACATTAGTTATTCACATTTTAGAAGAATGCCACTAAACATATATACATGCAACTCATCTTATAGGTATTTTTACTCTTAATGTCACTCAGGGTTGCCCCTCTGCAGGCCCCCCAGCAACTTGGGCCCTCCTTTGACCCCCAACAAAATGGGGGGGAAGGGGACAGGTGCAAACCTATCCACCGGGAGACTACCAGGGAGGGGTGTGTGACATACCGGGAGAGGAACCGAGAAAAGGTATCATGCCTCTGGTTATTGACGTTGGGGTATTTGACTCCTGAGTAAGGGAGATTTTCCTCTCACTACCCCCTAGCCTGTGTTGTGTAAGGGTGTTTCCGATCTGCAGAGCAGTGTCTGAAAGCGATCTTAATGGGAAGGGTTCCTACCAGCTATAGTCCCAGCCAGTCAGGTGGTGGGAGGAGGGAAACACAAGTGTACTACAAGTTCTTTGCATGGTACGCCTCAATCTGTTCATGCCTACCCTCTTTGCAATGTCAAGTCCCTGCCCTGCTGTTTTGTGGTGGCCCATATCTAAATTTGGACAGGAGGCAATTAGTTGCAGCCATGGACCCCAGCAGGCCTTGGATAAATGGGGAAGGAAAATAACAGCTCCTGGGAGGTGGTGGGGGGGTTGCCCTCCTGTTGTCATGTTTTTGCCTTTTCTCCTCCATGGTCCCCCACTCCCAACCTCATTCCCCTCTAATCCACAAGAAGATGGGGTATTTCAGGAATTGATTGTGCAGCCCTGTAGCCTCTTATACTGAACAGAGAGGGAGAGAGGGTCCAGTGTAAGAAGAAGAAGAAGGGGGCATAACACCCCAGTATACATTAGGGGGAGCTACCTAGCTACCTAGCATCTATGAGAAGGTGGGAAACAAGAGCAAATCCACAGCTATTTCCTTTCTAGAGCTGGTTGCCCTCTACCCCCCACCCTTAGTGTTGATTACAACCAGTTAAACCCTCTTCTAAACACAATGGGTGTGGACAAACAACAAAAGTAACATATGATAACATAGAACAATTAGTGCTTAGCCTTTTTGAGCAATTGTATATCCATTGATCACCATCATGCAGTAACCACAGTCAGTATCAGCCCTCTGTGACTGTTAGAGCAGTTGGAGCAGTGCTCTCCTCATTGCTGGAGAGTTACAATTTCCCAGCTGCTACCTCCACAAAGGACCGCATTCCTGGTCTGACAGGCCCCAGCTGCCATTCCTTGTAGTCAGATGTTTCAGGGACCTCTGCCAGCTCCTGTGTGGCATCAGCCCAGTAGATCATAGAAGCAGTGTCCATCGGAATGATGTGTGTGTCTGTTAGATCCTTTTCTTGCTCCTCATCGCTTGATGAGTCTTCTCTAGGCAGTTTGGCAGGTGAGGAGGATGGCAAGAACTGATCATGGACATCTTTGCGGGGTCGGCTTCTAGAGCTATGCCTGGAGCACTGTTCCAGAGGTGGTCTCCCCTCATCTGGTCTTTTCCTTTCTGTTGGCTGCTGTAAGTTGGGTGTTTTGACCAGGCCAGTTTCATGGATGTCAGAAGCCTGAGGGCTTGTCGCATGAAAGCTGTGGGACTTGGTGGTCAGACATGTCTGCCATTGATTGCATTCCCTAAAGTGCTGATTTACTTTTTCACTGTTACCTCTAATGGATGCAGGCCCTCCTGGAGTCCAAAGGCTTCTGAGGGATGTAGTCGTTATAGTTATTGCTGGTCAATACTGTTTGAGCCACAGTGCAATGTCCTAAGGTGAATCTGCAAACAGTTCCTTGCCGTCTTTGGAGACCTGTAATGGGGCCAGCCCTCTGAAGCGATATTAAAAACCATTTTCGCTCAGAGTTCTTTTAATCTGAATAAAGGCCTTGTGTTTGGTTGCCACCTCCTCTGAAAAGCATCTATGAAACGATATGTGGGCCCCTCTCCAGATAATGTTCCCTTGCTCCCTAGCCACTCTTAGCACCTGGTCTTTGACTGAATATTTGAGCAAGTATGCAATTAGGGGGTGCAGTGGGGAATCAGTGGGTCCAGCACACCCTCTGCTCTTGTGTGCACGCTCCACCTTGACTGGTGCCCACCATCTTTCCCTCAGCAGCCTGGGTATGAAGTCATTGAGGAACCATTCCATGTTAGGATCCTCCAGCCCCTCAGGGATGCATAGGATTTGAATATTGTTATGGCGTCCCTGGTTCTCCTGGTCTTCCTCCATCTTCCAGAGTTTTTGTAATTTGGTCTCATGCTCTTAGAGCCTCTGCATTACTTTGTGTTGCTGCCTCTCTATCTCCTCCTTTCTTTTTTCGGCCACATGAAACTGATCCTCTAGCTGATGAATATCTGCTACATTTCCATTAAGGGCTGTGCTAATACTGTACACCCACACCAGTAAAGCCTCCATCATTTTTGTAATGTAGGATAATGTGTCAGTTACTTGGGTAGGTGCCTCCACCGGTCCTGGCATTTTCTCCATGAAGGGCTGTGGGAGGTTGTTGCTGGGAAGAGGCCATTCCACCCAGTCCAGTCACTTGATTGAAAAAGTCCACTTGCAAAGTCAAGGATGGATTCTGGCAAGCACTCCGATGCACTGGGAGATCTTGGATGCTCACGGCAGACAGAAACACCCTGCTGCTTCAGGTAACACCGACTTTTTTATTTGGTGCAGTCCAGTGCAGTAGTCAGAGCTCCCAGCCGCTGTGCAAAATTCAGGCCTGTTATAAGTATAGTGCAGTGCACTGCATCTAGCAGGTCAAGGTTGGCCTGATTTGATGATCACCTCTCCCTCATTATGACACCTCTCCCAGTGACTCAAGATGTCATTTCAGTGGCATTTAGTGATCACGGGATATGTTCACCCGCACCCCATGCAGAAATGAGTGATTTTGCTCCAGATCACAGTGTTTATCCAGCCATTAGGTTCTGGGAAGGATGGAGCAAAAATCTAAGCTGCCATCTTTTTGGCAGTTAAGCCACACCCCCAGCAAAAATGTTTCTTAAAGTACATTTGGTATGCAGTTAGAAGGAAATACAGCTGGCAGCAGAGTATGAAAGCCACAAAATAAATGTACTGTATCAATACCGTTGATACTCATGGGTTGAGCTCCCCTCCCCACACACACACATTATTTTAAACTGCTATATGGCCTGCATTAGGTAAAAAAAGAAACACTGTATCATTCTTAAATTAATTACAAAGACCCAGGGGAAGGAATGGATGGAAAAATAAGAGAAATGAGAAGCAGCAGAAGAAGGGATTTGGATATACTGTAGAAAAGTCCGAATGAGAGAATATGTAGGACTGGGGAGAAAAACTGAGGAAAAATATTATTTATTTATCTATTTCAGTTTGGGATTAAATACCTTTGAGCCATAGACTTGTTTACAAAGGTTCCAGGTCAGACATCATACAAAACAGATAAGACAGACAACAGGAGTAGTACAGTGGTAAAACAGAATCAGGTAAAAGACAACAATTAGCTACTTCATAGGTAAAAATCACTATGAGGAAGATAATAATTATAGATTCCCAGATATCTTAGAATTCTTCAAGGAGATTTCAGTGTCGTTACATCTAGAACGGGGGTAGGGTGTGCCCACTGGCTGCAGAAGGCAGCAGCAGTGTTATACAGGTGGGCAGAGGGTGGTTAACAGGCCCCAGCAACAATGGGGGAGGTGCAGCCCGCACGGGGCTAGGGGTTGGAGTGAGAAGAGCAGCCAGGGTATGCATTGTCAGGGGAGGCAGGGAAAGAGAAGGGGAGGGGTTAGAAGAGAATGAAAGGTAAGATAGCTAAAGGGGTAGGAAGCAAGGAGATGGAAGGTGGGGAGAGGAAGAAGGGTGGAGGGTGGGTGAGGTGGAGGAAGTGAATAAGGCAGGGGCAGGGTAGGGGGAAGTAGGGGGCATGGGAGAAAAGAGAAGAGGGAGAAAGAAAAGGCAATAAAAAACAGGGGGATGGGAGGAGGGGCAAGAGCTAGTCAATTAAGGGTGGGGGAGGAGATACAAGGTCAGAGGTTTCAGGAGCAGAAGAGTGTTGAGAATGTGTCAGGGTGTGCAGGGGCAGTCACATGTACTTGAAGGGGTAAGATGTGCACAGAGACCAGCTTTGAATTTTCCAATCTTATTGCATCTGTGGAGATCAGGGTGTGGGTCGTTTATCCACCTGGGACCCCTGTAGAACAGGGATCTTTGAGCTGTTGAGATACGCTTGAAGGGTACTAGGAGTACACCCTTGGAGGTTCTCCTAGTGCTGATAGGAAGTTGGGCCTTTTTAAATAGACATGTGGTAGAGTCAGGGGCAAACACAAGGATGGTTTTCATTCCCATAAGGCAGCTTTGGTACAGGGCTCTGAGGTGGAGGGGTAGCCAACCAGTTGCTTCATAGAGGTCACAGGTATGGGTCAGGCGATCTGCACCAAGGACTAGCCTACACGCTTTGTTGAGGAGGGTTCTTACCCTATTCAGGACCGTGTCAGTGACTGTGCTGTAGATTGCAAGGCCATAGTCAATGGATGATACCACAGAACTGTAAGTGATAAGCTTTAGTTCCTCAGGCGGCATGTATTGACGGTGTTTATATAGAACACTTAGTTTTACTTTAGCAGATTTGACTAACTGATCAACATGTGTTGAGAAAGAAAGGGAGTTGTCCAAATGAATACCAAGATTTTTGAAGGCATCAGCTTCCTCCAATAAGTCCCCTTTGAAGCTCAGTATCTGAAGTTTTCCAAAAATGGTTCTTCCTCTGTGGCAGGGAGAAGAGCATGCTCTTGGTTTTCTTGTAGTTGAGCAACAGTTTGTTATCACCAAACCATTCCTCAAGTCTGTGGAAGTTTGCTTCGAGTTCAAGGGAGATTTCAGGTAAGTTTAACCCACTTACAGAGATGACTGAATCATCTGCATAAAGCACAATGTGTGCTTGGCAGGCTGTATGCAGTTTGTTGATGAATATGCTGAACAGGAGCGGCCCCAGGATAGATCCTTGTGGGACTCCAAGAGTCACATCCATGGGTTCTGATAGTATGCCACTATCTTTGACTTGGTGTGTCTTGCTGGATAGGTAGCTCTTGAAACATGTGACTGTGTCTGAGGACATGCCCATTGAGTGAAGGTTATGTAGGAGGAGTTGATGGTTGACTGTGTTGAACACCTTGGTAAGGTCGACGAAGATAGACCCCACTGCTAAACCATCATCAAATGCCTCATATATCTGGGAGGTATAGTCAATCAGGGCGATTATGGTTGAGTGATGTTTCCAGAACCCATATTGTTGCCTACAGAGTAGGTTGTACTTCGTTAGGTACTCAGTAAGCTGGTCGGAGACCACTCGTTCCAGTGCCTTGGACAGAGGGGGGAGAATTGAGATGGGCCTGTAGTTGGTTAGGTGTGTGGCATCACCTGCTTTGTGAACAGGGGTGACAACCGCCTTCTTCCACTTATCAGAGAACACACCTGACCTTAGTGAGGCATTGAAGACTTTGGTAAGGGGATCCACCAGCTCATTAATGGTGAGTGCCACCAGTTTCATGTCTACAAGGTCACTCCCTTGTCTAGTCTTCTTTAGAATAGCTTTAACATATTTAATGGTATCCTGTCAGTTCAACTGTTTGAAGTAGAAGTGGGGCATTGAACTTTGGTACTGAGGGTGGGGCATTATGGTGGGGTGGGTTGAGAGTAGAGTGGGATAGGTATTCCTTGGGAAGAACAGAACTTAGGTCAGAGAAGGCTTGGTCAAAATATAATGAATTAGTGCTGATAATAAATGTACAGTACAAACACTTGTATCGTATCTGTTCAATGGTTCACTGAAAGGAAGGAAAATGGTAATAGAAAGCTGAAAATGAAGAAAAATGAATAAAAGAGGTAGAAATGAAGAAAACAAAGAAATAAGAAAAATATTTATTGCAAAAAAACCCTGTTAAATAACTATCAAAAATTATTTTATACCCATCTTCACTACTTCAAAATAAACTCTGTTTCAGCATTATATAATTAGTTTCTATATCAAACTGCTACTTTTTGTATTCAGACTGAAGCTGTATATGGAGCCACATATTCAGAAGGTTAATGTGTCACTAAACATATTAGCAATGCTTTAACTGGGCTTTGTGCAATTGGGCAGTGATGGGACCATATTTAGCAGCCCCTGGTGTTCATAGTGTACAGTTTGCAAGTGTAGAATATACCACTGTGCCTTTTCAGTTGAGGAATCCCTCTCACCTACAGAGCATGATATTTTTATTCAGAGGTTCTGAAAGTCCCAAACAGCTGCAGTTGCAGTGATGTTTAATGCTTTCAAAACCTTACTCTCCTCACAGCCTCTCCCACCCCACTCAATGCTAGTTTGTGCAGGAAAAAGCTTTTCCCACTCCTTGGTTGTCTAGTGGCTCCCACTGCCTGGTCACTGTGGAACCTCCTTCCCAGCTCACCGACTCTACATCCACCTCTCTTCCCCCCCCCCCACTGATGTCCAGCTCAGCTTTCATGATGTATACAATTGTCCTCCACCTGCCAACCAGAGATAGAACCTGGCACAGTCCTCCTCTCACCACCATAATCAGCTGCCATTTGAGTAACAGGGAAAGTGTGGGTACATGTGTGGTCATTCCCCTTCACTCAGATGGTGAACGGCTGAAGTGGTGAATGGAGGGGATATGCCAATTGCTGTCTCTGGCTGGCAAGCCGAGAATGATTTTATGCTTCATAAGGCATATGTCAGGTTTTATCAGGCTGATGGGAAGTGGGTGCTGAATGGATGGATCAGGAGGGGTTCTATAATGATCAGGCAGGGCTTTTGGAGCCACTAGACCACTAGACCACCAGAGAGTGGGAATACTGTTTACACTGTTCAGACTGATGCTCGTGGTGGAGGGGCCCTAGACTACCAGGGAGTGGGAATACCTTTTACACTGTTATGACTGGTGATCAGGCTGGGGAGCAGCCATGGCTCTGCACAATGCCTTTTCACATTCGTGCATGACAGAATTTTGTGGAGCTGCTAATGGGCACATAATGGTATGCTTATAACCACTTAGCACTTTGCTCGCCATATGCACTCATGTGCATGTGAATTGCTGAATATTGCTCACAAGAGAACTGGTGTCATCCCATTTGGATTTGCTCATGCGGGTCTTATTCTTGCAGGGGTTAGCACCTTGCTGGTGTCTTCTTGTAAACTGGTAGTTGCACATTAATCGGGCTATCTAGGTGTGGCAAAGTTGAAATACATAAATAAAACAAATGTAGAGGTTAAGGCAATACAACTAATGAATGATGATATAGGAATCACAACTACCACCCTGAGCTTATTAAATCAGTGGTGAGTAATGTTGATGATCCCTCCACACTTGTTTTCTAATAAAAAAAAAAAAATAAAATCATGAATGCGGAGTGGTCCTAGGAACAGCATCAATTGTCACGGAATTCACATTCTTATCATCCCTATCATCATCAGCTCCACCCCATTACTATTGCCACCCCCTAAAATTCAATCATATTTGGAGGACTGGAACATAGGGTAACTGTCCTATCTGGCCATAGGTCAGTAGGGAATAGGTATGGATTTTGAGCAAACTGGATGGACCTTGTATCTTTGTCTGCCATTATGTTTCTATGTTACTATATTTATTTTTAATTTTTTATTTTTTTTTTATTGAATTTTTGGAATTAATACTTTTGAGCCAGAGTTCTGTAGATATGTTCCACGTCAACAGATTACATAGTCAGGTGATGGACAAAGTGTCACCAGGAATTAAGCAATTACAGTATTACAATGTCAAGAGGTACAAAGCGACAAGCTCAAGAACTGTTATGACAAAAGGACATAAATGCAGGTAGCAGAGGCCATAGTTTATTAGATGCCTGAGTCCTGGTGTTAACTAACATACTGAAGGGAAATAGCTAGTACAGTAGTATATAAGACTGGTGCAGCCTGTGAGGCCTTGTTCCAAATGAAGAGATGGAAGGTGGGGAGGGAGGGAAGGAGGATAAGGGGAATGATTGAGAAGATAAGAGGGGAGGTAGAGGAGTGTAAGCAATAGAGTAGATAAGGGGGGAGAGTTTGTGGATGGGGTAGAAGGCCTAGGTGGGGGAAGAGAAAGAATGTAAGGCAGTCAAGAATAAGTGCTAGTAGTTGACTGAGTGCACCATAGAGGAGGCAATGGGATTTTGTTTATTGTGGGTGCTGGTACAGAACCAGAAACTAAGAGGGGCCAAGATGGAAGCAGTCACAGGTTACGCTTACTACAAGATGTTGGTGAATCTTGTGTTTAAAAGAACCAAGCATGGCTGAGGAGGTTATGACAGAATGCAGAGAGCCCAATCAGAGTGGAGCTCTGTGGGTGAAAGCACATTGACCAAGGATATACCTGCAGCATGGAGTTTTGAACATCAGGTTTTTGGAATTTCTGGTACTTCTTGCATTCAGGTCTGGGTTAAGAAGGTTCTAAACCCCAGTGGGCATCATTTTTGCACTGATTATTTTTTCCAGCCAGGCAGGTTTGATATTTGAGTCTGTCAATAAGCTGTAGCCAACTGGCTTGGGAGTACAGATCACAGGTGTGCATAAGGTGCAAAGCCCAGTGGGTAGCTGACAAGCTTTGTTTAAAGCCATTTTGATACGGTGAAAGGCAGTGACAGTGGCAGATCCATAAATGACTAGGTCATATTCTACGAGTGAGACAATGGAGCCGGTAATGACCAGATTCAGAGCTTCCAGGGTCAATTTATTTTTATGTCTATAGAGCAACCCCATATGCATATTAATTGCCTTGGCAATGTTGTCTGTATGAAGTGCATAGGACAGGGTGGAGTCAATTGTAAATCCCAGATATCTGAAGTGTTGTACCAGTTCCAGAGAAGAGCACTTCTTGTTATTGTTGGTGAGGGGGAATGACTTATGCTTACTTTGAAAACTAGAGGACAACATCGTCTTCATCTTTTTGTAATTCATGATGAGCTTATTTTTCGCAAACCATTTCTCAGTGGATGAGGATCCTATTTGTAGTTGGTCCTGTAGGTGCTGGGGGTTGCTTGTAAAGATAACCGCATCATCAGCATATAGGAGAATATTGGATGTGTCATTGTCATTAGGTACACCGTCTGAAGTTCCCTATCCTTCTGCCTGAGCTGTACTAACAGCCTGGAAATTATGCATGATACTGTTTATGTCTTCTACTTTGAGTCCCTATTTATGATTTCATAGTTATTTCAGCAGTCAGTGATGGACCACCAACAGTGACTAACCCAACTAGCACTGCACTACCTGCCTCAGGAGGTGCAACAGCCTATACAGTACAAAGCTGATATTGTAATCTGGGTAAGAATATTTTAAGCTGAGGGGTGATATTTACAGGTACTACCACTAAGCTGTGTGTTGTTGTGGTGGTGGTGGTGGGGTTCCACTGTATTCTATAGCCTTCTTCTTCCCAAATGACCTAGTATACTGTAGACTGTAGTAATTCACAATAAACTGTCACACAAATAAGTTTGTTTTGCATAATTGTTTTTTTTTAAGTTGACAATGAATGGTACATTCATGTTGTGTTGTTTTAAACATGGCTTCCCAACAGATAGCATTCTATAAATGTTTCTTTGAATTACAGCCAGAGACAAGTTAATTTGCCTAGCATCATCTAACGTTTCATTAGTTCCATTCTACTTTACATGATTTTTTGGTTCTTAAGGAAAAAAAAAAGATAAAGATTGGCTTCTATCAATACTGTGTTTGAAAATTGTTTAGATCATGTAATGTTTTTTTGCTACAGTATTAAAGAGGGACTCAGGCCAAAATTTCTAGTATCAATAAATTCAGAATTTGGATCAGCATATCCCCAATCAGCCTCATGCCAAAAAATGAGATCTCTGTTACTTTCTTCTAAAGTTACAAGTCATTTTGTAACACTTAATTTACTGCCAGATCAAAAAAGCCAGTTTGAGAAAAGCTACTGGTGATGTCATAACCTGAACTTGCAACATAGTCCTACCTGCAAGCTACCTGATATGACTTATTTCTCCTATGTTACTTAACACTACAGTTGAGGTAAACATCTGCAAAAAGGAAAACTGACATTAGGTGGGTCAGAACATGCACTTCCACAATGTGTAGATGGAAGGTGCAGTACTTCAGAATGCAATGGGTGGCTGGAATGTAGGAGCAAACATGGCTTTAGAATGACAAAGTTGTGTGCAACATTTAGAATACTGCAGGTACTGTGTAAGATTTTGAAATGCCACCAGGTTGTAATTGTGGAATGCAACAAGGACACAATCTCAGAACGTAGCAGGGATGCACAATTTTGGAATGTGGCCATGACACACAATTTCAGAATCTGGCAGTGACTCAGAATTTCAGAATGCAGCAATGATGCATAATTTTGGAATGTGGCAGTGACACACAGGTTCCAAATGTGGGAACGTGGTGGTGTCGCACAGGTTTGGAATGTGGCGATGAGACACAGGTAGTTTTGTGTGAAATTGAAAAATTTCACCAGGTGAAATATTTCAGGCAATTTCACAATTACGCAAAATATTTCACCCCGACAAAACATGATTTCACCAGGGATTTCAATTTCATGTAATTTGTGAAATTTTCCTTAAACAGCTTTGACCGACCAATTTTGCCCATCTATGTTTGTGGCAAAAATTTTGCAAGTGTAACTTTTAATTTTGCAAGCGGAATTATGCTCCAAAGGAAAACTCTGCAATGCACTGTGGGTAAATAGTTCAAATACCACAAGCAGGTTATTTACAGCACAGTCCATTGCCTGTTGAGACAGAGAGCAGTCCGTTGTGGTGCATCACAGCCAATAAACCCTTTTAAAATCTCTTTAAAATTGTTTTTGTGAGCTAATTGCTCCCAGATATGCAGTTTGTTCCTAGTGCTCCTAGAAAACATTTTCTAATTTTGTAGATTTTTGCATAATACTTAGTTTAATTAGTTTTCAGTTTTGTCTGTGTCTGTTAAGGAATTGAGTGGGGTAGGGTAGCTGCGTAAAACCAGTGCAGGCTATTTCTAGCCTTTTACAAACAGATTTCTCACAAATTGTGAGTGATTTACTGTTATTTCGTTTAAGTCTTTATATTTTTGTTGGTGTTCTACTTATTTGTATTAATGTTCTTATATCTTGAAAAGTATTTTTTTCTTTCTCTGAAAAGTTACTCCTGTCTGAAAGTTCCTGCTCCTGTTAGCCTGTGTTATATATCATTCTTCTGCTTTTAGTTATGAATTCTAAAGTTTTGAGCACACAGTGCTGATCCCTTTTTTTTTGGGGGGGTGTGGTCAGTTCTGTTTGCTGTTAACTTGTGTCACTTAAACTGTGAAAAACAACAGTTCTATATTTTTGGTACGGAAACTTAAGTTCTTTTAGTTGATCACCTGAACACGTCCATATACAGTTTCACTGCTTTGGTGAATTGCTCCCCGTACTTTATTGCTGGAGCTTTCACCTGCATTGTGGTGTTCCTCTTTTACTTGACTCTGGTACCCTTTCTCTGTTACAGTATAGTTTATTATCTGACCCGCACAATATAAAAAAAAATATATTAATACAGTAGTTGTCAAGAGTTTGCTGATCCCCTCCATATTGTTGTAGGAGCCTTTGTTTATTGATGTTATATTATTGTCTCTGCCCTTATAAAAAAAATTGTAGTAGTATGTACTATCACATTACAGTACTTAAGTTGTCCTGACACAGGCGATCTGTATTTAAATTAGGTTATCTTTTCCCTTTTTCCCTGTGTTGCTTTATTCCTGTTTGGTGAAAGAATAAAATATACCTTTTTGGTTTTACTAGAATAGGCTACCATATACTCTATTAGTTGTACAGAGTGCTGCTACCTGTCCTGATTGCGTTTGGACTTAGAAGGAAGCCAGTACTGCATATGTAAGGTGTTATTGACACAGTAATGCATCCTTTCTTGATATACTCTCTGAGAAAGACAAAGATTTGAAGTAGCAGCATATAAAATGCCTGCTAAGAGACAGTTCAGCACAGGGCGGAAATGTGCCAGGGGGGATGAGGCAGCTAAGAAGTCTGTTGAGGAGAGTACAGCTTCAGTTCCAGTTCTCCAGGTCAGTGAAAGCACACCTATGTCTGCATCAGTTTCTTCTGTGGACTCTGGTGGTGTGGCAGGTATCAACAAAGGAGTTGTTTGAAGTACTGGCATACCTGTGTCTCAGTATTTTAAGGCCACAACTGTCACATCCATGTTGGTGGGGGATGATGATAGTGAGAAGAAGGGAGACACTGACACCAGCACAAGAAGAGGGGTCCAAGAGGAGGGTGATAAGTCTGTCGGTGTGACTGTCTCTGTTTCTTGCAGCAGTTGGTGATGATAGTGTTCAACCAGAGTCTGATAATCCTGGAGAGAGGGATAGTCAGCCCCCTGATGGGAGGGTTGTAGAGAAAGAAAAAGGTGCCATGCAAGAAGACAGTGAAAGGGGGGAGGAGGAGGAGGACAAGGACATCATCAGCATCGGTGCTGATGACGATTACTAGGATGATCACTCATGGGATCCTGAGTTTAAAAAGGTGAAGGGTGGTGTAGACCAAGGACATTTATCTGCACAGCCTGTGGATCAGGCTGTCACCAAGCCTATCAGCAATCCCCCAAGAAGTCCAGTCACCCCCCCCTTACAATTCCACACCTGTTTCTCAGCTCTACCAGTCCCACCTGCAGCATGTTAAGTCCATAGGTCAAAAGTCCTTGTTTGGGACTTTTATGTGCTTGATCCAGCTGATGATACCATAGCAATATGCCAACTGTGTCAAGCACTTGTTAGAGAGAAAAAAGGGAAGCCACATAGGCACCGGTGGCCAACACACCCACCTGAAAAACAGACACCCGCTGTAATGGCAGCAACACCAGAAGGATGCCAGAGCTGTTGGTGGGAATCACCCTAGGCAAGTTAAATGTAACTGAGAGCAATTCAATGAAGCAGGAGATGGGAGGGCAGAGTGGTTCAATGGAGGAGGAGGATGAGCAACACTTCGCTCTCTCGAGTAGTGGGCATAGCAGTGGAGGCACCACTCCCAGTCCCTTGACTCAGAAAACTACACCAAAACTCCCCAAATCAATGAAAATAACTAGTTTCATGCAGTCTTCATAGCCCCAAGAGTCAACTGTTACCCCTAAAAGAGCAACATTTGTGCGACATGTGGCATGTTCTGGTTGAACAGCCCCAAAGATGCAGCTCACTCTGAAGAACATCCTTGAGTGGCACACAAAGTACCCCTCAATCATGCTGCTGCATGCAAGTTAAATGCTAACAACAGCTGAAATGTTGGCCATTGATCTGCTGTCATTATCATTCATGGAGAATGCTGGGATCTGCAGGTTGATGGCCCGTGTCTGTCCCAAATGTCAGGTTCCAATGTGAACCTATTTCTCCAAGCATAAAATGGCAGAACTGTACAGTAGATTTGCTGATTACATAAGACAAGCAATGAAGCATTGTGCATCAGAATCTATCCATCTTAGCATGGATATGTGGACCAGTGGACAAACAGCAGTAAGCTCGTATCCATGCATAACAGCACACTGGGTACAGGTACCTGAGGTGGTAGTTGATTTTTGGCCTTGCAAAACCTGCCTGAAACAAAATTGTGGTGGTAGCAACACCCTTGGAATGTGGCAGCATGCAACCCTGAGTATGCGAAGTGTTACTGGTTCTCACAAGGGTGAGAAAATGCTTAATGTTCTGCTGGACGAGATCCATGAGTGGCTACACACACAGTCACTTACAGCAGGATCATCACAAGCGATAATGGCTCCAGTGTAGTGAAGTGTATTAGCAATGGTGCTTTTTTCAAGATGCCCTGCCTGGTACACTGCCTTAATATTGTTGTGCAGCAGTTTCTAAACCATGCAGGCATTAAGGAAACTATGACTATTGCCCGTCACATCTGTGTACACCTTGCCCATTCTGCAAAGGCCTGTGACCATCTGCATGAGCTACAGCACAATAACCATCTGCCTCAGCACCGTATGAAGCTTGATGTTGTGACCAGGTGGAACTCCATGCTGTACATGATTGACCAGCTGTATGAACAGTATAAGGCTGTTTCAGAATATCTGGTGGTGCACACCACCCACGACAGTGCTGGAGTGTCCATCGCTCTAACAACAGAGCAGTTGCGCCAAATGGATGGACTAATATGCATTCTCCATCCATTCGAGCATGCTACCTAGGCAGTGAGTGGGGACACTGCTTATATAAGTCAATCCACACCCCTCAAACATGTGCTGAGGCAGACACTGGTTAATATCTGACACCAGATAGAGGCAAGTGGGGATCATAGCAGTTGTACTCTAATGGATCACATGCTTCAGGTGCTGAACATGAATGCCCATATATCCAGCATTGCACAGTCAGATGAATTTACAATCGCTACTATGCTTGATCCACGCTACAATTGTGGCCTGCCTTCAATAATTGAAGGAGATCGTCAGAGAGTGCAAAAGTTGACAGAGAACTTCATTAGATGGGTATCTGCTGCACAGATGAAAAAGGCACATAAGCCACACACTTCATAGAAAACAGGTGGTGTTACCACCACCAGTAGCTCACAGGCAGCCCAGTCTGACAAAATTGGCAAGGTACAGCAGAAAATGGCAAGCAATCCCATTTCGGATATTCTCTATCAGGTGGGAGTGGAAGATATGGAAGAAATTGAGGAGGAGATAGATGAGGCAGCTGGACTCAGGGCAGCAGAATGAATGGTGGAGGCCTACATGGGGGACACAAAGCACCTTGCCATTACTTACGAACCACTGCATTACTAGAGCAGCAAAGTGACTGACTGGCCAGCACTAACATCAGTTGCTTTGAAATACCTGAGCTGCCCACCATCCAGTGTCAGTGCGGATTGAGTGTTTAGTTTGGCTGGGTTCATTGTGCATGACTGTAGGACCAATTTGTCACCCAAGAATGTGTCCATGCTAACATTCATCAAAATGAATGAAAGACATATTCCACATAACACAGTGATGTCAATGGTGTTGCCATAGGAACTGTCTGTCAGTGATGAAGATGACGACAGTCCCTCTACTAAGGCATCCACCAGCAGCAAGGTGGATGAAGCAGCAATGCTGAGAGAATTTCCATCTGGTGACAACTCCAGTCTTGAAGACTGTGAGGGCTGCTTCTATGAAGATGTGACAGTGGAACTGGAACAAGGCTGAAGTTACTTAAAGGACCCCTCCCCCGCCAAAACAATTTCAGCTCAGTATAGTGTTATAAATTATTTTTATCTATCTATCTATCATTGTATTTGTGATGGTTGTGTTATCTGCTGCAGTGGTAATCAGTTTCATTTGATTACCCTTTGCCCTTAATTGTTGTTTGGTCCTCATCCTGTATAAAGCAGCAGCAGTCAAATTACCATAACTCATAAACATTTTGCATGATTATACAGTTATAATGTTTCGATGCCAAACATATCAAGTTACACACTTTACTTTTCATTTCGACTAACCCCATCTTAAAGAAAGATATGTTGTCTTGACATCTTTGAAAGTGCCCTTGCTGGAACATGGTACATGTAACACTTGGCCCTCCCCTCCTGCCACCTGACACGCCCATGCACTCCATGTGAAAAATAAATATTTCTGCCACTTACTATCCACAACATATTGAAGAACCCTCCTAGTACAAGTAGAGTATGAATATAACACGGTCATTCAACCATTAACACTAGTTGAACAGATTTTACAAAATGGTGAATGGCAGCCAACTTTAAAGATGCAAGTCATTAATTAAAAAGTAATCATCATAAAAAAGGCGTAACAACATCCAGTTCCCCCAAAAAGGTTAATTATAAGTAGTATGATAGTGCCTGTACAGAAACTGTGATGATCCCTACTGGGATGAGGTGTTTGTTGCCCGCAGTTTGGCTTCTAAATTTTCCTAATTACTGCATCTCTGCCACCTCAAATGATTAGACAAGACATTAGCCCCCTCCACCTAATTATTAAACACCATCTTCACCATCCATTTCCACATATACTTCCTCCCTGGATGTGCTGCTTACTCGTTAATGAAACCAGTGGCCTACATGGCAGTTCAAGCAACCTTCTCTGTCTTCCACACACCAGCTCCTGCAGGGCCTGGATGTAGTCATCACACAGACATGGGATGAAAAGTCACCAGAGGAAAATGACCTAAGCAGGAACAATGACAGGAAACATGATGAATACTCATTCATCTGCATACCTGGTGTTAGCAAGCAAATTAGAAGCAGAGAAAAAAAAATGCATACTTACCATACCCCATGAATGTAATTAAACTGTGGAAATTGCCTCCAGAGGGAACATGTGGGGCGGGGCACATGAAGTACAGCAGCAGGCATCCGGATTCCACATTGCCCTTCCCCATCTGCATACCTGGAAATAAGATAAAAAGAAATAAAAATTTTGAGGATTGTTAAAAGTTCCACCCTTCCCCACCTCAGGTCCCCATCCACCCCATCACCACCCCTGAAACCTCCCTCCCCCCACAAAAGACCATAAACAATAAAGAAATACTTACCTCAGCGATGGTCTGTGAAACTGGAACAATTGCACAAGTAAATGAATCACCCATGTCTTGGGCAGCAGGAATGGGAGGTAACATCACCGGAATTCCTGAATGTTGACAAAGGCAAAAAGAACACAATTGCTATCAAACTCAGATATCCAGACTGCAGTAACCTAGCCCAGTAATGAAAAAATAAATACTTACCATCTCAGTTGGGAAATGTGGTGCATTCCAACATCCCAGATCTAAACCCAGCCTGGCATGATGATGTAATCCTCAGCAAACTGAAATATAATAGAAAAGCAGTACAAACATATTAAAACTCAAGATGACACCAACCCACCCACACCCTTCTCTTGCACAGAAAAAAAATACAGACACTTACATGTGCAGCAGCTGCAGTATGGACTCTGTGACGATGGTCCATCAAGCAGCCAGAACATTACTTCTCATGGCAAGGAGTTGGCAACTAGTCAAAGCAGCAGGCAGCAAGCTACAGCACCCCAAAATCTTATTCCCTCCACACCATGCAAGTTACAACCACAGAGTCAACACAGCCAAACTGGACAGCAGCATTGGTAAATGATAATTCTACATTTCTCAGTCAATTGAGAAACCAGCAGCAGGAGGAAGCAAGTGCAAGTAACAGAGCCATTTTGCAGGAGGAATTAATTTTCTCAGTGGGGCACCCCTTTTGGCGATTTCAAAATTCCCACAGTAATTGTATCTCCCTTCTCTCACACTTTTGCCATGTGTTTTTTTCTGGACTTACTATATAAGACCTGTTCTGCATGCCACATCAGCTAGAGAAAACAAGATTAATCCTGAAATCATTTGTGAACGGTGGAAAAAAAACAGCATTTTATTTGTCCAGGTGGTGGCAGGGCACTATATAACATCATGACTGAGACCAGATTTCTGTCTCACTTTTATGCAACATTTTTCATGTAATATTTCTGGACATGTGCAGCCTGTTCTGCACTAACAGCCACAAGATTCATCCTGAAATCATTTGTAAACAGTGGCCCAAACAGCAACTTTTAGTCTGGGAGGTGGGGGGCACCATATAACATCAAGACTGAGGCCAGATTTCTGTCTCATTTTTATGTAACATTTTTCATGTAACATTTCTGGACTTTTTGGCCTGGTCTGCATTAGTGGCAACAAGATTCAGCCTGAAATCATGTGTAAACAGTTGACAAAAGAGCATTTGTTTTGTCTGGGTGGTGGCAGGGCATTATATAACATCATGGCTGACAGCAGATTCATGTCTCAGTTTCATCCTACTTTTTTCTGGTCATATTTCTCATCTTATCATGCCTGCTGTGTACACCATGGCGGCAAGAGGCGGTGTTAAACTGTAGCCCAAGTGCACATTTTGGACTGGGTGGTGGATGGTGGTGATGGGGTGGAGCACTATAAAACATCATCATGACTGGAAGGGAGGGACACCAAGTTAACATTTGTGGCATGCCCAGGGGTCACTTGTTGTTAAGCACAAAAAACATATTTAAATTATGTTCAAAATCACAGTAAAAGTGTTTATGTTCCTATGATTGTTGTGTACGTATTCAGACTGATGCTGCACACAGCTAAACAACTGCCACAGCATCATACAGCTTTGGGAAAAAAAATTGTTCATAGGAATACTTGACATTTGTGAACAGGAGGAGGAAATATATACAGAAGGACTGACATAAAACAAGAAGAAATGTACAGTGTTTATGGGTACAGACTAAGTCACTGACAGTAACACACAACAGGGGGGACATGCAGGGTCAGGGCAAGGGTTTTCATATGGGAGGGGAAGGGAGGGAGCATAAACATTACATAGCACACAAAACACTGGACTAGAAAAAGAAATAATATAGAAGAGGAAGAGGGCAGAAAGGATTTTTTTTTTACTTTTTTTTTGTTAGTTTTAGGGGGTGCGTATGAGGGAAAAGTGACAGTAAGAAAGCAAGGACAGGAAAAAGAAAAGAAAAATAGCTACCAGTGCTGCACTGTCTAAGTAGTAAATTATAATTTCTGGACCATAATTACATGGCGCCAGGCCCCAATTCTGAACTGGCACCACCACCATCCCTACAACGCATGAGTTCCAACACTTTCTGTTGGTCCTCAAGGAGTTTCCTGAGGTCCCCCCAGCCTCCTGATGCAACTTGTCCAACTTACAGCAGAGAGCTCCCACCTCTCTAAGCACAGGCACCAGGTCTTCTTGGCTAACTGGAAAAACATGAGCAGTTGGGGTTGCTGCAGGCTGTGTGGGTTCACCAGCATGAACACAACACTGCTGGTGGCTGTGGGGTGAGGATGATGGGGATGCTGCTGCTGTCTCCTGCTGCTGTTACCATCTTCTCATGTGGTTCCTTCACTGATGCTGACCCCCAGCCCCTTCCTCCTGCTGGCCCCCTTCCCTTCTGAGTGATCATCCTGAGCCCAACTACCTGCTGCTGCTGCCACCTCTTGTTGTTTTTGAAGCCACTCTGCAGGGTGGTGATGCTGCAGATGGCTTCTTTGCCCACCAGTATCAAAATGCCCCCCTTTCTTGCCCCTTCTCACAGATCTGCCACACAGGTTGCAGATCATGACACTATTGTTGTCGGTGTTTCTGGTGAAAACACACCACACAGCTGACACTTTGTGGGGGGGATCACTACCAGCTGATGTTCCGGGGGACACATCATGCTCCAGCCTGAGGAAGGTGGGGTGCATTTGGTGGTGTTGCACAGTTTCAGAATGTGGTGATGGTGGTGCACAGGTTTGGAAGGTGGCAGTGATGCACTGTTTATTTACTGAAAATGTTTCACCAGGAGAGGCACACTGAGCAACAAGATGCTCGTCTCACGGTGTGACCTGGGGGGGGGTGGTACAAGGGAGGAGGGTATATATATAAAACAATCAATAGGTTGAACTTGAAGTCAAGCAATTCAAACAATTGCTACATAGTCAATGTGGTGGTGATGCACAATTTCAGAATATAGCAGTGATGCACGATTTCAGAATGTGACGATGATGGACAATTTCAGAAGATGGCGGTGATGCACAAATTTTGATTATGGTGGTGATGAACAGTTTTGGAATATGACAGTGATGCACAGTTTTGGAATGTGGCAGCGACACTCAATTTCAGAATGTGGCAGTGACACACAATTTGGGAATGCGGCAGTGATGCACAATTTGGGAATGTGGCAGTGACAGTTTTGGAATGTGGCATCTAAACACAACTTCAGAATGTGGCAGGAATGTGCAATTTTGGAATTTGTCAGGGATGTGCCATTTCAGAATGTGGCAGGGATATACAGTTTGGGAATGTGGCAGAGATACGCAATTTTGGAATATGGCAGGGATATATAATTTTAGAATGTGGCTTGGATGCACAATGTTGGAATATGATGGGGATGGGATGCACAATTTTGAAATATGGTGCGTGAGTACAATTCTAGGATGTGACAGGGACAAGCAGTTTTGGGATGATATGGTGTGTCCTGTCAGTTTCAGACAGCATGCATCCCCACTGTATTCTGAAATTGCCATTCTCCAGAAAATTCATCAATGTGTATCTCAGTCTCATCTCAAAACTGAGTGTCCCACCACCGTTTTGTGATGGCACATCCCTGCCACATTCTGAGACATCATGCCCCCCATTTTAAAAGTGTGCACCTCCTTGACATTCTATACCTTGGTTCAGTGCTGCATTCCAAAACCAGATCCTGATATGTTCTAAAGTATAGTACCATGCATCTGAACATTCAGGAAATGCAAGCACTGCAGCCAGCACTATGTCAGTTTTTTTTTTTAATGATTACTATAGCTACAGTTTCTTAAACTTTTCAGAAATAGGTCCAATAAGATTGCTAACAGGAAGGGCTAGACTGTGAGTTCAGGACATGACATCATCAGTGGTTCTTCACTGAAACTGGCTATTTTGAATAGGTAGTGAAATCAGGGTTACAAAACAGACTATAACTTTAAAATGAAGTAATGGTGACACCCGATTTTTGGTATGAGATTTATTGGGGTATGCATATTCTAATTCTGCAGTGTAACACTTTTGGCTGGAGTCCCTCTTTACAGACAGAATGCAGAGAATTGTGAAAAAAAAAATGGGCTTGTAAGTTCAGTTCATGCTGCTTGTTTGTTTATCAAAAAACAGGTTTTAAAAGATGCATTTGAATACTCTGTTATACAACATGTAGAACAGCACATGGGCAACCATATGTAATAAGGTTGCGTTTTCTTTGAGGGATTGAGATAACAGCATATTAACTTCAAAAGTGAAGCTTGAGAGGTCCATGCTGTCATCTTAACCATGAGATGGAAACATATACCAGGTTGTGTGGTTACCCATATTTTTGATTTTGTATTTGGTTTCTTACACAGGAGTCACAAAAAAGCACCCCCCTCCTCCAAGTATAAAAAAAAACAGCCATTTCTTTATGGGCAAAAAAACTCATCATACACCCATTTGCTTACTACTGACCACATGCCCAGCATTTTACAAAAGGGAGGTCATAATTCCGCTATACAAGACACTAGTGAGGCCCCACCTGGAGTACAGTGTACAGTTCTGGAGACCATACCTACATAAGGACATAGACAGGGTAGAGAAGGTTCAGAGGAGGGCAACAAAGATGGTGCATGGATTGCATCACAAGTCCTATGAAGACAGGTTGAAGGAACTGAACATGTACTCCCTGGAGGAGAGGAGGGAGAGAGGAGGGGATATGATAGAGACATATAAGTATCTTACAGGGAGGAACAGGGTGCAGGAAAACACTATTTTTAAGTGAAAAAGATGTTCCAGGACTAGAGGGCATGGGATGAAGTTGGAGGGAGGACGATTCAGAGGAAACATGAGAAAGAATTTCTTCACAGAACGGTGGTGGACAAGTGGAACACCCTGCCAGAGGAAGGTGGGGCTAAAACAATCAGGGATTTAAGAATGCATGATGATAGACATAAAGGAATTCTGGAGGTCAGGGGTAAGGGGCAACAGACTTCTAAGAAAACAAACTGAACTTACAAGCTCAAATGGGCAGACTGGGTGGACCATAGGCCCTTATCTGCCGACACTGTCTATGTATCTATGTAACTTGTAGAAGTTTGTGAATTTTACTTAATAAAAAACATAGTCACAGGCTTGACATGTACAAGGGGACGGGTCTGTTTGAGTGCTGCTGCTGCTTGTTGACTTTTTTTTTGCAATTTAATACACTTTATTGTATTTCAGGAAATCAGAAAAAAAAAAAAAACAATATATATACAGTTGTTGTTCCATCAAGTAGTTAACCTTACATTGCCATGTCCTTATAAGATAATAAATGAAAAAGGAGAAAATACAATATTATGACTAAACAATTAAATAATACAGTTAAGACAATATACAAGACAAATAATAAAATTAATAATACCCTTTCCCCTCTCTTCCTAACTCTAACACCTCCCTCCCTACCCCCGTCCCGTGCATCACTACATCATAGGATACCCAGATGTTGAATCTAAGTAAAATCAATGACATAAATAGATTACCACAATTAAATTACCTTAGTTCCACCTGGGGTGGATCATAAAGTCTGCAAATCATAGTGTAAGGGAGGCTTGTAGAAGTTCACACTTGTTGGAGCATGGTGTAGAATAAAGACCAACATTTTTGGAATTTTACCCAGGTTCCTGTAGCCCATGCTACCGCTCTTTCTGCTGCTAGGGCTGTTAGAATTTCTTGATACCATTCTGGAAAAGAAAGGCACCAGGGATCTTTCCAGTGATGCAAGATTTGTAGTTTGGTAACTGATGCCACTAAGGCCATGTAATACCTATGATGGGATACAGAAATTTGAGAATAGTCCCCCAGCAGACATACTTGAGGTGTAAAATATGTCGCAAGGGGGAGAATACCCTGCAATTTGGTTTTGACAATTTGCTATAGGTCTTTAGCACTGAAGCAGGTCCATAACTTGTGAAGTAATGAACCAAGTGCAGCTCCATATGTATCACAACTTGGTGACGGCATTTTGCCCATTCTAAATAGTTAATTGGAGTACAATAGAGATTGTGCAAGGTACTATACTGGAGGAGACGTAATCTGTCCTGTTTAAGATAGTAAGTCACATTTTCCCATATTCGCTGCCAAAACTGCAGAGGTTTATCTATCTTAAATTCAGACTTCCGGTAGAAGGCTGCAGGGAGAACAGTTTTTTGAAGTTGAAGGATTAAGTCCTTATATACGCCTGAGAGCAGTTTTGGTTTTAGGGCTAATGTTGATAGGTGGTGAAACCACATCCCTGCCTGAGAAAGCCATGGGGCAGGGCCAAAATGCTTGGCAACCAAAGATCTTATTTGGATTAGTTTAAAGATTTCTTTTGAGGGCAGGTTAAAAGTAGTTTGAAGTTTTGCTAGAGACAGGAGTACTGAGTCTGAGACTAGGTTGCGGAGAATTTTGCCTGGCGGTAATGAGCAGAAACAGTCTACAATTGGTTTAACAGCTATAGTAATATTTGGATTACCAATTAATGGCTGCATAAGATCTCGGATTTGGTTTAACCTAAACTTGCTGCAAAGTTGCTTATGCGCCTGCAAATCCCAGCACAGTGGCGTTTCTTTGAGTTCATTAGTGAGACGAGCATGAGTGAGATAGGGTAAGGCTGCTGAAGAAATTCTTTTCCAGAATGGTATCTCCGAAGTAATGTCTGCTCTATTTTCTGCCAACCTGCTAGAAATTCCAAGTTTGAGCTAGAGTGCGATCTTTTAAAAAATTTAGAGGTATGGAGCAATAGGTAGTATAAGTAAAAATCCGGGAGTTGCAGTCTTCCCACCTGTTTAGATTTCGTCAGCTTTGCATATGCCCTTCTTGGAGGCTTCCCCAACCATAAGAATCTGGAACATAGGGAATGCAGCCCTGTAAACAATTTTTTTCGAAGTGGCAAATTGAGCATAGAGAGAGGATATAGCAGCTGGGGAAGGACCATCATCTTGACAACATTTGCTCTCCCCCACAAAGAGAAGGGCATGTTTTGCCATCGGAGTAGGTCCTCTGTCAGGGTCTTGATTAAGGGATCCAAATTAAGGACTTTTAGCTTTGAGAGATCATGAGTTATCTTAATACCTAAATAGTTTAGGGCATTAGTTTCTCACTTTAGCCCCATTTCCTTGATTTCTATGTGAGTACAAAGTGGTAAGAGAGCATAGACCATCATTTTGTTCTTATTTGGCCTATAACCAGAGAAGGAACTAAATTGACCAATGATCTCAAGGGCTTCCATCAGGGAGGGGTGCCAGTTTTCTATATGCAATAATATGTCATCTGCAAAAGCAGAGATCTTAAATTTCTGGTTGGTTATCGAGATTCCTCTTACCCCTTCAGCCATGTTTAGTCTACGTATCAAGGGTTCTATATAAAGGTTAAAGAGGTAAGTGGATAAGGGGCATCCTTGCCTCATTCCTCTAGCTAGCCAAAATAATTCAGATACTCGTTAACGCACGATACCCTAGCTGAAGGAAATTGGTATAGCACCTGTACTATCTGGATAAAGTCTGCCGGGAAACCATACTTTTTTAAGACCAGAAATAAATACAGCCATGACACTCTATCGAAGGCTTTCTCTGCATCTAGGGATACCAGAGCAGCTTCTTTCTCTGGATCCCCAGACACAGAGATTAAGGAGAAAAGCTGCCTAAAGTGGTCACTAGCATTTCGTCATGCAACAAATCCAGCTTGTTCAGGTCCTATTAAACTATGCCATACAGCAGCTAACCGATTTGCCAAGATTTTTCCATATATTATCATTATTTATAAGTGAGATCGGACAATAATTTTCTGGTTGCATTGGGTCATTGGTTTGGGAATTAAGATGATTCAGGCCTCAAAAAGTGACTTCTCCTTCACCGGGGATGCTGTCCAGTAATTAAATAGGGAAGTTAGCAGTGGAGTTAGTAGTGAAGAGTATGTTTTATAAAATAGTACCATATAACTGTCCAGTCCAGGAGACTTGTCTAAGGGTAGAGATGTTACAGACTGGCTTACCTCCTGCTCTGTAATAGGGTTGGCCAACTGAACTTGGAAGTCTGGCTGGATTGTAGGCAGATTGAATTTTTGTAAAAATGGGGTCATTTGGGAATCCTCTAGTGTCCATTGAGATGTAGGGGAGTAAAGAGCTTGGTAATATTGTCAGAATATCTCCAATATGTCTTTTGGGTTACTACTGACTTGTCCTGACTCAGGATGCGTCAGAGCAGAGACCCACCTAAAGGAACTCTGCTGCTTTAGCTGTAGTGCTAAAGGTTTACCAGCTTTATTGCCTTGGCCCAGCTAGGTAACTTTCAGCCAGGAGTCAGCTTTGTCTACTTTATCCAATAAGTAGTTAGAATATTGGGTACGAAGCTTTGCTAGATTGAGGCGCTCCTCCTCTGATAAGGAAGGGGAAAGAGATTGCTCTATGGAGTGAATTTTTCTAAGCCAGGTGTCTGCCTGGGTTTGGGCTGTTCATTTTCTTAGGGTTGCTGACCAAATTAATTCTCCCCTCCACTTAGCTTTCAATGCTGCCCAGAGGATGCCTAAGGCTGGAAGAGTAGCCCAGTTCATCTGTATGGTTTGTTGCATATAACTCCTGAAGTTGTCTACTTAGGTTGTCTCTTTCAGTAGTAGATTATTCAGTGACCAAGTACATGGACAGATATTTATGAGGGGGAGGTCTAATGTGATTTGGACAGGAAAGTGGTCGGAGACCACTCTAGAATGTATTGTACAGCCAAGTACATTTGCCAGCAGCGGTTTACTGATGAGAAAGTAATCCAACCTGGAAAAGACTTTGTGTGGAGTAGAATAAAAAGTGTAGTCTAAGGTTTTCTGATGTAGTATCCTCCAGACATCTACCAAACCTAAGGTGTCTACTAAGTCTGCCAGGGCTCTTTGCACAGGTGATAACCCAGCCAATGTCTTATATGATCTATCTATATTGTTAGCAAAAAACAAATTATAATCTCCTCCCAACAAACAGGGTAAATGAGAGAATGGTGCCAGGGTCACTGATAACTTGGAAAAAAAGGATTGGGAATCAACATTCGGGCCATAAACAGTACTAACCACTATCTCTATATTACCTAATATTCCTCTGAGAATCAACCCTCAGGGTCCTTAATCTTCTCTTCGCATCTAAAAGGTAGAGATTTGACCATTAAAATGGCTACCTCACCTTTCCTGGAACTCTTCTCTGCCCCAAAAACTTGCCAAACCCATAACTTCTTGAACAGTGAGACCTGTGACTCGGGGAGATGGGTTTCTTGTAGGAATACTATCTGTGGGGAGAATTGGTCCATATGTCTCAGAACCATATATTTTTTCTTGTTATCTCTGCCTCCTTTGATATTCCAGGTAATACACTTAATACCTAGAGTCATAGGTATAATAGATTATTATTTTTTTCCACTTTGTCCTTATTGGTGATGCCCTATACCCCTTCAAATACCCTACCCTCCCACTACCATCTCCACCCCAATCAGAAAAAATTCCCAACTAAACAATAATACAAGATCCCAAATTAAATTTAATACATCCACCAGTCTCCAGGCCGAAAGCCCTCTCCTTACCCACAGGTCCATATGCAGACCTCGTGGGCTCCATGACAATGGTAATTAATTAATAGGAAGTATACAAGATTCACAGAACTTTCTGTTAGTATTAATTAGCATTACGCCTAAGGTAACATTGGCTAAAGTAACTACTGTAAGGTAAGAATACTGAAGAACATCCAAAGCAGAAACTTTTTCAATTATGTGAGCCTGTAGTGCAGCTCTGCAAGGGCAAACACTAATCTTATTAAACCATTATCTTTCGGTATACCGTGTTGTTTGTATATTGTGGTGTTTGTATTTGTATGTATTTAACATGGAACGTATTTGTATGTGACTAGTTAGGAATTTATACAGGTCTGTCTTGTAAACTGGATTATGTCCAAATGACATGTATTACCTGTATAAAAATAAATGTTACCTACCTACCTATGAAGTCAGTTACTATAATTTGTAATTAAGGGGAGAATACCCCCCATACTCCAAGTATGAGCCCATGGTTTAGGGCTAGTTGAGTTGAGCTTAGTGCAATAGTATACAAGCTTCTTTTTGTATTGTCTGGTGTATTATGCAGTAAATCCTGCATTCTTTAACATTTTCCCAAATAAGAATGATTAACAGCTCTTTTACATTAAAAGGAAAAAGAAAATAAGTTAATAATGCCACTTTATCAGCCAAATCTAAAAGGCTAGCCTGTACTGCAAAAAATATTTTCTATTCTGCTAGCAATCAGGAATCGAGGACCATGTACAAAATATTCTGGCAAAAGAAAAAAGTCATCTTATGTTATCCACAGTCAGCCAGATCTGCACATCTTCAGCCATATAGTCTAAGTTTACAACAGTTTTAAAACCTAAACAAAAAAAATTAACTCAGAACTAAAGGTGTCTGTCTTTGTAGAGATAGTATTGCCAAAACAGTTCCAGTACTTATCCTTAATGGTCGCTGCTTGATCTTAACTATCTGGACAACATACAATATTATTCATGAAGCTCCTTGAAGATGAGCATATTCGCGGAGGAGAGACTAGAAAGACAAGGATGTCATTTCGGTACTCAGCCACTAGAGGGTACTGCTTACTGATTTATAATGGAACTTAACATTAATAAGCAAGAAACAGTCTAAAAGTGCACAAAATAGCTGGAATCAGTTGAACTCAAAAATTGGTGGCAACATCCTATGTCCCCAGGAATCAGAGATAGCTGCAGAAGTGAAACATCTATGGGCATAACCATAGAACTCAGGAGAACTAGGTCAGTCACTTCCACGATGTTGATAGCTCTGACTCGTTGCCAAACCGTAAACTTGAAAGAAAGCCTATTAGTCATTCGTAGTCTGCTAGGTCATGCCAGCAGTTAATTTGTCTAGTAGCAAACCAACAACCACTTTCAGGTTTTAAACAGATCGGGGTGTTGCTTAGCGAGATCCCTCTGGGCCATTTCAGCAGATTCAGATTTGACTGTACCACTCTGCAAATGTACTTCTAGTTTGGCTGGATGTAATAGCCTGTGCTTAATTTGTGCTGCCCACAGTTTTGAAAGGATAGGTCAGTAAACTTGCCGTGCTTGGTGGACTTTGTAGGTAAGGTCTGGAACCACACTTATTTCCCTCCCATTGCACGGCATCCAGTTGGCGAACTTTACGAAGGATGTGATCTCTATCCAGATAATTAAGTCATTTTAAAATTATTGGTCTTGGAGGTTCGGATAGGGAAGGTTTGACCCAGAGCGCTCTGTGTCCTCTTTCTGTAATGTATGCTGGACCTTTGGGGCTCTGTCCCGCCACCTTTTTACAACATTTTTGTAAAATTCTGTAGTGTTCAGGCCCTCCTGGCACTCCGGTAAACCAAGTAGCACCAGATTGTTTCTCCTATTGCGACCTTCTAGGTCATCTAGCTTGTCCTCCAGTTTCCCCAGTCTACGGTTTAGACAGTAATGGCTGGCTTCATCTTTGTCTGTTTGTCCTCTATTGAGGATATTCTAACTTCTGCATCATCTACTCTTCGAGCTATTTCTTTCATCACAGGCTTCAATTCCTTAAGGTCTTTGAGTATTGTACAGACTGCCGTTTTAATGGTAGTAAGCTCTAGGACTATGTGCATGGTTGCTGACACATTTTGGCTGGAGCCTGGGGGTTGCGTTGGTGAGTTATCCCGTTGGGGCCTCTTAGCATCCAGGGAAGGCAGTGGATCCTCACCCGGCTCCTCCATCATGGATGAATTGTTGAAATCCCTCTGCACTATGTCAGCTTGGGAGGCTTTCTGCATCATCTTGCCTTTGTTAGAAGCTTTGGTAAGTAGCTGGAGCAAGAGATCAGTACAAAGTTCTGCTTTTTTAAAGTAGTTATTTGTACCGTTGATACGGAGCGCTAAATAGTCTACCCCGAAGCCTGCATCACACGACACCCACTTGTTGACATTTTTAACCTACAGTTCTCTGGGAAAAAAAAACATTTTTTTTGTGTTGCAGATGACTGTACCCTGCCCCTTCTTCAAGACTGATGATCTGGTACCAAGCTTGTGAGAATGTTTTTGTTTTATTGTGCTTTATGACTGTGTGAACAGAATGACTTGGGAACTGCTTTCTTCACTGTGAGTGCAAATTTAAGTTCTATCATAGAAAACATCAGTGCTGGGCAATAATCATGCGATATTATGTGCTTCCATTTCAATAAGTGGACTGAAAATAAAGCATTTACTATGGCAAAACCATCACCCAACATGAACTGTTCAACAATCAAAATGAAATTTATAGACTTTTACAAGTTAAAAGGTACAACTTTAGACACTTGTTAACTAGTAAGCAGCTGGATGTGGAGTGAATGAGAAATTTACAATGTTATAACCTTTAAACTGTGTACAGCAGCTGTTTGTAATGCATACAAAATCACTTTTGAATGCACACGGCTGTTTGGAATGATCACAAGGATTGTGAGCAGTCTGATTTTAATAACAAGTGTAACCCCACTGTTACCTGGGGTTACTAGAATCCCAGTAAGACCTAGTGGTAGGCAGGGAAGGCAGCTTGTGAAACTCCAGTTAAATGGATTTCACACTGTCTCACTCTGTTCTCAGTCTCAGCTGAGACTGAGGAATGACATCACCATAGAACTATCTCAGCTGCATGAGCCACATTGGAATCTGCAGAAGGGAGCTAGAGTAGAATGTTGGGAGGTTTGAACAGTCAGTGTGTTCAGTCTGCAGTTGGAGATTGTTGTGAGAGGAGCACAGCAGCTCTGTGCTCAGGCTCTTGGAGCCTCAGCCCTGAAATAGGGCTACATTTAGGGAAAGGTGTGTGTTTCCACCTAAAGAGAGGCACAGTAAGCTGTTTTATTTAGTGATGGAGACTGCTGATATGGGTCTCTGTGCCCCATCCCTCAGGGGATGGGGCAGGAAGGTTTACCTGCTATTCCAGGAGCAACCCCCTGGCTACTGCTAGTGAAGAAGCTGCCTTATTTTGTCCACGTGTGTTGGGTACAAGAAGATTTTGTGATTCGCCTGTGGGGCACCTGCAACCGAAGGGTGAGTTCTGCTCTTACTAAAGGGCCCATGTTTCATTCTGAACTGTGTTAAAGTGGGGATTGGACTACTGAAGTAGTGGAGGCCTAGAGTAATAGGCTTAGCCAAAAGTAAAAGTATGTTCAAGTCCAGCACATAGGGGAAGTCAAGACATGTAGAGGAGATGTGACATACGTCTACCCAGTAATCTACATTGCCAAGCTTTCAAAAGAGTTGTTTAGTTTCCAGAGAAATGGCCGGGTATGGATTGTGGGAGCTGGAGGTGGGAGACCTCCCATCTTTAGTAACCAGGTCCACCTCTACGGATTTGCTCTGTGGATTTCTACTTTGCCTCATGCACTTGGCCAGTGATGAGGGAAGTACCCAGACGTGGATGGAAGAAAATTTCCTCTAGGAGTCGAAGGCTCTAAGGTGGTTTGGGGAGCCACCAATAGGAAAACTGGTTCATTCCCATATGGACCGCGGATCAAGTGGCCGCCGGGGGAGCCGGGCCATGGGGAAAACCCAAGTAGTGTACAAGTTGGGCTGTGTACCCAAAGCTGCGTGCAAGTCTGGGCTGTGTGTCTGGTGGGTTCAGAGCCTGAGGGCTGAAATGTGAAGAAGTGTTCTGTTGTCTCTAATCTGCATTACCATGAATGTAGTCCCGTGGGGGTCTGTCTATGCTTTGTTTGTTCAGTTTGGATGTGAATAAAAGCCACACTGTAGAATCCCATTACTGGTTTTGGACATTACAGTTATTGCTTCCTGTGTTCAGATTTACTTGGGTGCCCCTGTGCAGAGTAGCCAAACCTAGGCCCCCTGTGCCAAGTAACCTAGTCCTCCCCGAACCCAGTCCACACCAGGTACTGCTGTCAGCTTCAACAGCATGCCGCCTGTCATTTTGCAAAAAGGTAGGGGTGAGGGCCTTACACAAGCATTTGTCAATGGCAAAAGTTTGCCATTGGTATTGGTATTGCAATTATCACTGCCACCACACTGACTCTGTCAACATGACTGCCAGAGGCTGAAACATAGAAATTGTTGGCAGATAAGGCCCAATTGGCCAATCCAGTCTGACCGTAAGCCGTGTACTTGACTATGGCTTCTGACCCTCCCTCAACTCTACCTCTATAGTATTCCCATACCTGTCCCATGCATGTTTAACTCCAGCCACAGTACTCACTCTCACCACCTCCTAAGGCAGACCATTTCATTTGTCCTCCATCCTCTCTGTGAAGAAAAGCGTCCTCATATTCCCTCTTAGCCTACCACCTTCCAGTTTCATGTCCTGCCTCCTCATTCTTGTACTCCTCCTGTATTGGAAGATGTCTTCCTCCTGCACCTTGTTTATACCCTTGAGGTACTTGAATGTCTCTATCATGTCTCCTGCCTACCTCCTCTGCGTCAGCGAGTATGTATTGTGGTCCCTTAATCTCTGCTCATTTGTTTTGTGGTGCAAGCCCTGTACCATCTTAGTCACCCTTCTCCAGACCATCTCCAGCCTGTTTATACCCTTTCAAAGGTGCGGCTTCCAAAACTTCACACAGTACTCTATGTGAGGCCTGACCAGGGTTTTACATAAGGTCATGACTAACTCCCTCCTTCTGCTGGTGATACCTCTACTTATGCACCCCAGCATGCAACTGGCCCTCCCTGCTGCCTTTGTAGTCAACTTTGACATTTTCAAGTCATGTGAAATTATATCACCCAGGTCCCTTTGTTCCTTGGTGACTGTCAGCAACTGCCCCCCCATCCCGTAGCTCTCCCCATGGGTTCTATGCCCCAGGTGTATAACTTTGCACTTCCTTGACTTAAACCTCAGTTACCACTCCTCAGACCATTTCTCAAGACTGCATAGGTCCTTTCTCATTTTCTCCACCCCTTCTGGAGTATCCACCTTGTTGCAGATCTTGGTGTCATCTGCAAACAGGCAGATCTTTCCTTCCAGGCCCTCTACAATGTCACTAATGAAGACATTGAACAGGACTGTCCCAAGGACTGATTCCTGTGGTACCCCACTGATCAACCCCCTCCCCAGATTGTACCCTATTTACCAACTCCTTCTGTCTCCTGTCTGTTAGCCAGTTCTTAACCCCATTCACCACCTTGTCTGCCATGCCCAGACTACCAATCTTGTTAAGAAGCCCCTTTTGTGAGACAGTGTCGAAGACGTTGCTGAAATTGAGGTAGGTGATGTCCATGCCCCCCCAATTAACTTCCTTTGTCACCCAGTTAAAGAAATCTTTCAGATTCGTCTGAGATGGCCAACCCACTTTTAGGCCTGACCAGGGTTTTATATATTGGCATCACTACCTCCCTGCTTCTGCTGGTGACACATTTTGACTCCAAATTTTCAACATAGTATTCTTATCACCGTACCTCATAAACCCCATAGGTGAAAATTTCTTAATTTGTGGCAAAATTCCATTCCACACCAGAGGTGCTGAAACTTGCTTTGGACAGGATGTGTGAAATGACAGCTGCACTGTTCATGAGGTTGTGTGAAGAAATGGCTAGGTTGAAAATCTGGAGTCAAAATGTAAAAAAATTGACAAAGTTGTGCACGTGTATAGGAAAATTTCAACGAGTGTGCGTAACTCTGTCTTTTATTGGCATTTTTCCTCCAGATTTTCAACCTGGTCTGTTTGGGACACCACCTCATCAACAGTGGTGGTATCATTTTCTTACTCAATCCTGAAAAGTGGTTTTTCACAGTGACTGCACCATTCCAGACCCCAGGTGTGAGAATATGTTTTGGGCAGGATGTGAGAAATTACAGCTGTACTGTTCATGAGACAGTGTGGAAAAATGGTTATGTTGAACGTTTTGGGTGATAATATTATAAATTGACAAATTAAGCTCAAGCATAAGAAAATTTAAATGAGCGTACATAACTTGGGTGTTGGCTGGTATTTTTGTTCCAAATTTTCAACATGGGCTTTTTGGGACTCCACCTCATGAACAGTGGCACTATCATTTCAGTACACTATTTTAAAAGGTTATTCTGTGTAGTGACTGTGTCATTCCAAGTCACAGGCATGAAAATACTTTTCAGACAGGATGTGAAAAATGACATCTTTACTGTTCATGAGATGGTGTGAAACATTGGCTATGCTGAAAATTTGGAGTCAAAATATTAAAAATTGCCAAAATTATGTGTGTGTATATAAAAATTTCAATATGACCATGTAACTCGGCCATTTTGTGGTATTTTTACACCAAATGTTCAACATGGGCTTTTTGTGATTGTACCTTATGAACAGTGGCACTGTCCTTTCATTAATCAGTCTCAAAAGGTGATTCCATGCAACAACTGTGAAATCACCTTTTGGGACTAAGTAATGAAATGAGAGTGACAGTATTCATGAGGTGGGTTCCCAAGCACCCCATGTTGAAAAAGTTGTGCAAACATCTCAAAAAATGGCTGAGATATCAACATAGGTTGAAACCACCATTGACTGCCATTATATGGTGCTTACCTTGATTGTTCAGTTTGTGGTTGGGCTTTGAGGAGTGCAGATGTGTCCCAGTCCAGAGAAGATGACAGTGTTTGATCTCTGGTAATAAGTATGGGGTAAGGGGTGGATGCAGGGAGGTGGGTGCACAGAGAGAGAGTCAGGAGGGGAAGGGGGCTGGGGAGATGACAAGGCATCATTTTCTTTTTACATGGTTAAAAAAATAATAAAGATGTTGAGAGATGATTTTATTTTTTTAGGGACAGGAATGTTTCAGCTTCACTGTTACACTCTGCCAGACCCCCATTCAAGGCCAACAGATAACGGGGTTGGCAGGAGCACTCAGTGGCCACACTTGCGAGGATCACATGGGGCAGGAATGGCACAACAGGCAACAATGGATATTTTTCTTTATTTCAGGGAGAGTTTGCTGTACAATTGAGGACACTGGGGGATTGGGCACCCCCAGTGTTGGTATCTTATGTTTTGGGGGAGGTGTAGGGTGGTGCGTGCTTAGAGGGAGGGTTGTGTGGAAGGGGAATAACATAAAATAATGAAGGGCAGTTTTCAGCAATGTGAGAGGGACAGAGAGGATGTGAGGAGCCAAGCACAGCAGCTCGCACTGTGAGCTGTGCAGTGATCAGCAACCCGGGTGCAGTATGTGGCTTTACTCTTAAGCTTTGCCAGACCCCTAATCAAGGCCAACAGATAACGGGGCAGGCAGAAGCACTCAGTGGCCACCCAGGACAGGGGTGCAAGGTGACACACAAATTGCTGCATGTCTTGGTGCACCAGTGAAGGAAGAGACAGATGGTATGGGAGGGAGACATCACATCAGGCAGGCTGATCGTGACACATAACTGCTGTTTGCTGGGTAGTGTCCTGCAGATGACAAGAAAAAGCCACTTTATGATTGATGCTGCTTATTCTTTTCAAGTACAGACTGTTTTAGGCAAAATAGTGTTATGATCAGCCTGGCTGATGACTGGTGTAGAACCGTCCTGCTCCTTGCAGACCATTTTGCATTGGACAGACAGTGACACACCTCTCAAAAGTCACTCTACCGCAAGAACTTCCTGTGCGTGGGCGCATGGCAAACTTAAAAAAAAAGTAACTAACATTAACAATATACATTAGGCTTTGCTTCAATGTTCTGTTTACAATTCTGTGTTTCCATGTTCTTTTATTATCTGTTAATGTGTCTGTGTGAGGATGAATGCCTATATTTAAATAACTATCTCTGAAAGATTCATTACAATGTTCTATGACACAATAAGCTACATATTAATGTTCTTTTTTAAAGTAAACTGCAAATCAATGTTCTCCTCTAAAATGGTGTGAAACTTTAGGGCAGGATTTTCAAAAGCATCAGAAACAAACACAAATGCATGATGCATCTGTATCTGCATCTGCCCAAGTGCAGCAAAGTAACCCTGTTGCTATTAAAAAAATTGCATCTATTTTTTGACAAAAAGTCATGCTGTAATTTTACCTTTTTTGCCACAAGAATCAGTTGCTAGTAAACAATAGTTCAGATGGATTTGACATTTATAAAATAGCTGTGGGCAGAATTCAGATTATCAATTTGAAAAGCTTTTCCTTAGAGATACAGTAAGAATGTGTGTCAGGGAATGCCAGGTATTTGTAATCATTGTAAATGTGAGCTCAGGCTGAGCTGGGGGGGGGGGGATAACAAATCTGCTGTAATAACTTTTTATTGAAGCGTAGCTTTGAACTTTAACATAGGAAATTTTAAAAAGCTGCTTATTGATGATGTCATAATTGTGTAATTAATAATGGTCATGGATTTAGTAAGGAGACTGATATTGAGTCATAACATAACAGATTTATTAGTAGTGATAATGATTAATTAGGATTTACCTGTAATATTGGCTGGAAAATATGGATCATACATATGGGGAAAAGGGTACATATTATAGTGGTGCAGAAGTGCCACTGTATTTAGGCTTAAGTAGGCACTTTTAATGTTAAACCCCAATTGTTAGCCATTTATAATTCAGTTGATCAGAGTTAAGGTCCTAAAAACTGCAGTGCCTATCCTTTGCAACATGATCAATAAACATGTCAGATTTGAAAAACAGATGATATAGTAGATTTTGAGATACTAACTCCTACAATTAAGGATACCTATGGGTTAAATCAAGTACTGTGAATGCAAGATGGGTCAGCTTCAATAGTTTGCTTGTGAGTAGAATTTGAACTATTTTATATGCGTTGTCATAGTTTTACAATGTTGCTATTGTTTATTTTTATCTATTATACCCCAGCTGAGATGCAACATCTGATTTTCATCAGAATCCTTCTTGCTGCATATTTCTCAGCTGGATGGACTGCAGTATCAGGAGCTCAAATGAGTTGCAAAAAGTCAAACAGTGAGCACTGGGTGGGAAGCTAAAAATGAATAATTGGGTATAATTAAAATTTATCAACCTTTAAGTCAATGTATTTATTAGGGTGCTTTTTAATTCACAATGTCAGAATTTTGTTATTGTGATAAGTCTACAGTTTTCCTATTGGGAAAAGGGCTAGTCATGTGCATTTTTTGATTAAATACTACTGTGCATGTAATTAGTTTTATACCCATATCCCTTAAAATGGAACGATGGTAAGAAATGGGGTAAATGCTCTTAAAATTAAGAATCCACTGGTAGCCATATACTTATTATATGTCTAGTTGCCAATTTTTTTTTGTAAGGGGAGATACAGTATGAATGCAATCCTTCCCCTCACAAATTAAAATTTAATTACTCATCTATTGTTTGGAGTTTAAAGTAAGTGTTATTTTCTAAATAGTTTTTCTTTGTTTGTATACATATATGTATTTTTCTCACCTCCATGTGCCACACATTGCAAGCTATTTTTTTTTTGTATTTGAGGTTACTCTGGGAATTCAAATGCTTAACTAAAATGTTAATGTTTAATTAGACTTGAAGGAAGAGCCATTTATTTGGACTATGGCTGTGCATGGTTAAGAACATTATGGAAGCATATTAATCTGCTCCCAGTTGGCATTTTAAAATGTTACAATGATAAATGTTTTTGCAGGCTTTAAGATGTTTGTGTGTTGAGTTATTATTTTTTTTTATTTTGTGTATTGTGTTAATTCAGGGCAAATTGTTGTTTCATAATATGACAGATAATTGTTTTAAATTTTTATGAAAGGCATAGTTTATTATTATCTGATTTTTGTATGTCTGGTCTATCATGAAAAGATATGTTGTTGATGGGCACACAAGGTTAATACATTATAAATAAAATAAATAGGCAAGTCAAATAAAAATATAATACTAAATATAAAGCAACAAATTTTTCTGTGATTGTGGTCATCAGATCTTGTTGAAATTACTGCACATAATACATTTCAGCAAGCATGCAGTATTATGCTTCTTAAAGTATAGACATTTAAAGTTATTACAGAAAAAATCAATACAGTTTCATTTTTATTTAAAATAATGTAATTATGTTCATGTTGCAGACTTAGCAATTGAAAAATATGTTTGTTAAATTACTGAACTAGAAACTTCTCATATCAACCACAAGGAATGTACATTTTAAAGTGTACCTAGCAGGAACCACTGACTAGCTGGTACTAAATTTGCCATTCAACTGAAATATGAGTTGAATTGCATTGTTTTATGACATCAGGGAAAAAGTATCTCAGAACAGTTAATTTACCTTCACTAAAAAATAAATGAGCATGAAGCCTGGAAAAGAATTTGCATACTTGATTTTATGTTCTTGGCTAACACAAATGCTACACAGTTATAAATTCTGCTATTGTGTTCAGTTCCATATTTATGCTACCATAATGATATGGGGTTGTTAAATGCCTTTCACTGTATCTATGACAACAGTGATGTTGTATGCACTCCACAATTATCATTAGCAGAACAGAGAATTAAGAACATTTCCTTGCCTGTAAACAGGTGGAAACGATTCCATGATTGTCATTAATTTCTAGCAGTTTTGAATGAAAAGGCATTTCATAACAGAAAAAAATATGGAAAGTAAACAAATGAGACGGTTGACAGAGAAGATGAACTGGAAATGCTCATTTTAGAATTACATGGGTGAAAAATGCTCCTTACTTCTAAAACAGTACTTAATAAAGCTGCCTAAAAAGATTTGCATTAAGCTTCAATTGAAGTGGATTTTGATGTTTTGTCTGAGGTGGTTGGAAGAGAACTTTACATTGGGGAAACATATCTGGGTTAATATTGTGCCTAGTAGGATATGAGTTCAGCTTTGCTGGTAGATCACAAAATCTGCATACCTCCTTCTTATAATACAACTATGGCATGGCACTTCTGATAAACTAAGTGTAATCACTCCTTTATCAGTAACACTAAGCAGTATGCATTTTAGCTCTGTTAAAGCAAATTAAATGATTGCCACTCTGCTATATTTGTCATTTAATGAACATTTAGCCAGGAAAATCAATAAGGTTCTGATTCCATGTTTCCATTTCCAACATTCAGAGCAAAATTCTCAGTAACAATCGCTGGTGCAAAGTGGCATCTGTAAAGCACTTCTTGTTAGCTACAGTATGACTTCCAACCCCATAATATATTTACAAAAATAGCCCTTCCCTGCCTGGTTGCTAAACACAGTGCAACTGAACAGGGAAGGGGGATGGGGCCATCAATATTCCCAAAGTATGGCAACCCCTACTAACACAATTGTGGACATTTGCCTCCCAGCCTGTTTACATACTGTAGTGTGCCAGCAAAAGGATGGCCAAACAGCTACAACATGTAGTAAGTCTGCTGTGGAGATACCTTACGTTTGGGAATGCAGTCAGTTAGACCACAATACAACATGACATGAGACAGGGAGGGAGGCTCCACAGGACACCACAGTCGATATTGAAAATGTGGAGTGGGTGGGGGTCATTGACTACATATGATGTTCTCAACAGACCCAAAAGGATCAAAAACCACTATGCTCAGAAGGAGTCCTTAATTTAAGTTAAGTTGGGTGGGTGCCAGTTACCACAGAGTTGAAGAATGACATAGGTGACTGACATTATGCCATGCTATGATTAAGGTGAAATCATAAGCCAGTATGTTTGCTGATGCAAACCCCATTTGCACTCACTAACATCTGACTATCTAGTTTTTCTTGTGCCTATGGAGGTATAGAGCCACTTGACTATGGAGGTGTAGAGCCATGGGAGTTTCAAATGTGCAAAGTGCTCCTTCAAAGATGCAGCACACCCTGCAACATTCAATGCTCACCCCCCAATAAACTTTTTTTTATTTTGTAAAATGTGTTTATTTAATAGGGCTACACCGAACATAAAATCACAGACACTTAATACTGTATATGGATGGTATGGAAATTAATTGACAGGTTTGATGCATCAGCACAGTGTTTTCAAGTCAGTAGATATTACCCCCCCCCCCATCTGCTAGCATGAGGATTTTATGAGGCACCCCTACAGTGTGTAAATTTGTGTAATTTCTGTACCAACCTCTTATCATGGATTTGTTCTTAGCGGATAATGACATTTCAGAGTCAGTTACAGCATAAGCATTTTATTAACAGCTATGGCAAAATACTGGAGAAGTATACATGCCACCTTGGGAGCAAGGGCAGCCCCTCCCCCCCCATCTGCAGTCTGGGCTCTACTCAATTGAGACCTCAGAATGATCCTGTATTTATATAGTATTTCATGACTAGGGCTATTGTTTCAGCTTCCCTTATCTTCATACAGAATAAGCACTTTCCCAGTACAGAGTAGCAGTAGCTTCAGCTCACCATGCCCAACTGCTTCATACCAAACTAGTGAACACTGGGTTTTCTTTCAGTAATAGAGAGCAACACTTTCTTGTCTCTGCATGTGCACATCTCCTGACAGTTCTTGTCCACACTCAACATGGCCAGTAAAATTAAATCTCAGTAAACTAATCATAGCAGCATGTACACAAATGGTTACTCAGGAATTGTAAAACATACTTAGCACTTTCTAAACTTATAAATCTAATAATGGATTTCTCTAAAACCTAACCTATAGCAAGCAGTAAATACAATCCTACCATTAGTAATACACATATAGGGAATGCATTTATGACAATGTCTCTATATGACAGATCACAAGCGTATGCTATGATAACAAATTCCTGGTCAGACCTGCGTGCTAACAAAGTTATTTTACCAATACTGGTAAGGAGTTATGTTCTATAGCTATAGCCACGGGGCTCAAAATGGAATCAAAATTTTTTACCTCTATCTGTGTATAAGTTATATTATTAACAGTAGTGATTTCTACTTCTCAGCAGGTACAGGCAGGTGCCACATGAGTTTAGACAGTTAAGTGATGAAGAAGAAGCCAGGAACACAAAAACAGCACCAGGCCAGAGCATAGGGCAGCCAGTCAGAACAAGACAGTCAGCCAGCTACCACTTCAAGACTGCAGTCTGCTACTACCCCACCTACTACAATCAGGGGAAAACCAGAAGTAGTCTACCAGCACTGAAATCAGTATGGTTAAGGAACATTTACCAACAAGCATTTGTCAATGCCGAATGTTGTCTTGCTGGCATTGGCTTTGGCTTTGGTAGAGTTAGAGATGCATAATAGGAATGGTAGTAAAGTATTGAAGTGACGACAACCCCACCACCACCCTGTAGAGACTGACAGGCATTGGGGTGTGCCTCCGGGTTTTTAGCTATAACTCTCATGCCATTGTACCTCACCGTATTCTGAGGACACTGACAAGTGTTGTGGTGTGCTTTGGGGTCTTTGGGCATTATACTTTCCCCATTACATAAGGAAATATGCAGAGATGGGTACAGTATAGGAGAATGGGATAAACTTTGTGGTCGAACACTGCAAGGCACACCACGATGCCTGTCACTGGCTGCAGGGTGGGGGTGGGGTGGAATGGAGTGAGCATTACAGCCGATGATCCCAAGTCACACCCCTGATGCCTGTCCATCTCTAAGGGGGGGGGGTGCTACAGTTGGAAACCCTAACACCGTAGTCGTGTGTTGGTATTTTAACTCCAAATTTTCAACATGGGCTTTTTGTGACCCCGCCTCATGAAGAGCGGCACAATCAGTTTATAAGCTGAAAGGTGGTTTTGCACAGCAGCTATGCCATTTGGCGACACAGGGATGAAAACACATTTTGGGCAGGAATGTGGAACATTACAACTGTATTATTCATGAGGAGGCATACAAAAATGACTACATTGAGAATCTGGATGAAAAATTGATGGAATCATTAGCATGCATAGGAACTGCATAACACACGTCCGTAACCCAATTATTTGAGTTTTTTAGCCACATTTTCAACATAGGTATTTTGGGACCTCCCCTCATGAACAGTGGCGCTGTGATTTTGTTAATGTGTCCCAAAAAGTGATTTCTCACAGCGACCACGCCATTGTGCGCCACAGCTGCAGAAATGCATTTTGGGCAGGCTGTGAAAAATGACAGCTGTACTGTTGATAAGGAGGTGTGAAAAAATGGTAGTGTTGAAAATCTGGCATGAAAATTTGTGAAGTTACAAAGGTGCGTGGAAACTGTGCAATGCACACTGCAACACAGTCATTTAATGGACTTTTGCCACCAAATTTTCAACATAGGCATTTTAAGACCTCTGCTCATGAACAGTGTCACCGTCATTTCCTCAAACTGTCCCAAAAACTGATTTTGCACAGCAACCGTGCAATTCTGCCCAGACATGTGAAAACACATTTCAGCCAGGATATGTAAAATAACAGCTGTACTGTTAATAAGGAGGTGTGGAAAAATGCCAATTTTGAAAATCTGGAGTGAAAATATTACAAATGCACGTAGTTACGAGGGCGCATGGAAACTGGACAATGTATGCTCGTAAAACACTCATTTTATGGACTTTCCTCACCACATTTTCAACATAGGCATTTTAGGACCTCTGCTAATGAAAAGTGTCACTGTCATTTTCATAATGTGTCTCGAACATGGATTTCCCACAGTGACCACACTATTCTGCGCCGGAACTGCGAAAACACATTTTGGCCAGGATGTGAAAATGACAGCTGTACTGTTCATAAGGAGGTGCAGAACAATGGCAATGTTGAAAATCTGGAGTGAAAATATTATAAATTGGAGAACTTACGAGCGTGCATGCAAACTGTGCAATGCACGCTTGTAACACAGTCATTTTATGGAGTATCATCACCAAATTTCAACATAGGCATTTTAGGACCTCTGCTCATGAACAGTGTCACTGTAATTTTTGTAATATGTCCTGAACACTGATTTCCCACAGTGACAGCGATATTCTGCGCTGGAAGTGCGAAAACACATTTTGGCCAGAATGTGAAAAATGACAGCTGTACTGTTTACAAGGAGGTGTGTAAATCAAATCAAATCAAATCAAAATTTATTTGTGATGCACTTTTCAAAATATCAAAGCGCAAATACATACCAAAATAACATCCATCACAATAAATATAAATATAAAAACAACTAAAAGGCAACAGGGTGACCTATTCAAAGACTTGTTCAAATAAATAACTCTTCAGAGATGCCGTGAATGACTCTGTGGACAGGCACTCTCTAATCTGATGAGGTAGAGAATTCCACAGGGATGGGACCACAAAGGAAAAAGCTCTGGCCCCAGATTGCTGAAGAAGAACCCTGGGAATCTCTAGCAATCCCTTGTCGGTGGAGTAGAGTGGGTGGAGATGGCGGTAAGATCAAAGGAGATCTTGCAAAAAAAATTGGTAAAAATGCCAATGTTAAAAATCTGGCATGAAAATATTGCCAATTCACAAAGTTACAAACGTGTGTAGCAACTGCACAAGACAAGCTCATGAAACAGTAATTTTTGAGATTTTTTCCACCAAATTTTTAACATAGGCTTTTTGAGAGCACATCTCATGAACACTGGCACTGTCGTTACATTAATCAGTCCCGAAAGGTGATTCCGCACAGTGACCGCAAAATCACATTTTGGGGCTGAATAACACCATGACAGTGACAGAATTCATGAGGAGGGGTCCCAAAAACCCCATGTTGAAAATGTGGTGCCAAAATTCAAAAAAATGCCTGAGATATGCATCAAAGTTGAAAAAACCCTATTCATTCCATTATACAGCTTACCAACATTTCCTCAGTTCGCGGTCGGCTTTGAAGAGTGCAGACGAGTTCCCAGTCCACTGAAGATTGTCATGCCAGACTCCAGAGGTAAGTATGGGGTGAGGGGATGTGGGGAGGAGGGCGAGAGGGTGGTGCCGTTGGAGGGAGCAGGGAGACGGTGAGGGACCATTTTTGTTCATGATGGTAAAAAAAAAAATCGCTGGAGAGTTTTTTTTACAGGGTGGGCTCCCAGCATGCCGCCCAAGTGTTTTTTTTGAGGGGGATGCAGTAACCGACAGGAGATTGGGCACCCCATCAGCACATATGAAACGGGAGTGGGGGACACGAACCAAAGGGGATTGGGCACTCCCCTTGGCACAGAAGAAAGGGGGGGACGGGACTTCCGGTTGCGATGGCTGCTGACTGAGGCACGAGTCTTCCAGCTCCGCAAACCTCCCCACTCGAATTCATTAACGAAAGTTTAAATTTGTGTGCTAACACTGAAAAAGCTTGCCGATTAAGGAATGGATAGTAATACCTGTTCCGATTGTGAATCCCACCGCCCGGAAATAGCGCTCGACGCCTAACTTGTGCATTAGAATCCGGGACTGGTGGCTGCATATGAGGAGAGCTGCAGTTAGAGGTCTGATCACGAATCCCCCCATTTGAAATCAATACCAAAAGTGGAATTTGTGCATTATTAGAGGGGAAAGGCTGCTGCATAAAGAAGGAGCTATACTATCTACACGGGTGCAATCCCTGGGTATATGGAAGTGGACATGAAGACCCAACACTCTAAACACACGCCGCCCATGTCCCCAGATAAAGCAAAGCTGGCCAAGAGAAATAAAATGGAGGAAGGGCTTGAAATGGATCCACCGGCTTCTCAGGCCTTGCTAACGGAGGCCACCTTTTTTGAGGGCCTGGCCCCACTAGAGGAAGCGCTGCAAGTGGTTGTGGGGGACCTGCAAGAAGTGAAAAATTCCCTGAGACAATTAAGCATCATGACAGGGGATAATGAAATCAGGATTTCATCCTTGGATGATTGGAGGGCACAAACTGAACCTGAGATGGCTACCTTAAGAAGGCGGCTGAAGAAAGCAGAGGAAAAGTTAGAAGACTTGGAGGGCCGATCACATAGAAATAACCTAGTAATCCTAGGGCTGCTGGAGGGAGAAGAAGGGGTGAATCTGGTGGCATTTATACAGAAGCTGTGCAGCAAAATAGCTGGACCATCACCGAATGGCCCTGTCTATATAATAGAGCATGCCCATCGATCTTTTCGACCCACACCACCGCAGGGGTCTCCTCCACGTCTGCTAATTTTTCATTTCCTGAATTTTCTTGATAAGCAGTATATACTAGACAAGGTCAGAGAAACGAAAGACATCCAGTGGGAAAATAAAAAGATTCGGATCACACAGGATCTACCAAGGTTGGTGAGGCTGAGGCGCACGGAGCTACACCCGGTGGTCATGAAGTTAATCGCAACCGATATAAGATTCCATATGCGGTATCCTGCTATACTCCAAGTGCAGCATGAGGGCTAATGGATACCATATGAATCTTTGTCAGAAGCTATGGCAGACCTAAAGAAGAGGTTCCCGGACTTGTTTAAGTGATGTGGCCTGTAGAAGTGCGCTGTCTCTACCAGGGACTGTGAGTCTCAACAAATTCAATGTGGGACGTTAATGTTGCAGGGGGGGACACTTTATTAATAACAGTGGGGATCGCTTAAACTGTGTTTAAACTGTAAGAGTATTTTCCTCCACTTATGATATAATGCAAGTTAGGTCGATTAATCTGGTCCCTTATAGTTGTACATTGTGAGGTAGTTAAGGAGATTCATGAGGATTTCTTAATTAATATTGTTAAAGTCAGGGATGGCTAGACGGAAAGGAAAGTGAACTCTGTTCCTAGGATATTCTAATAGTACTTTGTAAGGGGGATAAGAGATAGCATAGTTTTCCTTTTCTTTGAATTAATGCTATGGTGGGGGGGAAGAGGAGTGAGAGAAGGGAGCGGGATATCTGGTAGCAAAGTTGGATCGTAACCGATACTTGGGAAGGAGGACAGTCTGTAGGACTGGGGAATGGTGGTTTATTAGTTTTGGGATAACGGTGAGGAAGGGGAGGTATAAGTGGTGTTAGATTTTTTGGTTTTTGCAGAGAGGGTGGGAGGGGAGGGAATATCCACCATTCTAAGGGACGAATGAGGGGGAAAAAAAGAGTACAAGTTCAGGGAAAGTGCTGCACTATGATGAAGTCCGGTTCAAAGGATACAGCAGGGAGATAAGATGCAATCATTCTGTCTTAAGCAGATTCCCGACTGATTTCCTCTGGTCTATAGTTAGGGCAGAATGATGAGGTTTATATCCTGGAATGTGAGGGGAGCCAGGAATAGGGTTAAACGTTACCAAATTCTGAGGCATCTTGCATCGTTAGGCAGTAAGGTAATCTTTCTCCAGGAGACGCACTTACTGGAGAAAGAAAAACTCCTGTTTAGGAGATGTCAAATTGGACAAATCCATGCTGCAGGTAATACCATGTCCCAGAGAGGGGTAGCTATAGCTTTTACTTGAGATACAGTCTTTCAGTTGCAGCGAGCGCATATAGATCCACAAGGTAGGGTTATACTGTTACTGGGAATATTGAATCATGTAGAGATGTTATTGGGCTCAATTTATGGGCCTAATAAGGACTCCCCCAAATTTTTTACTGACCTCTCACAAACTTTGGGATCCTTTCCGAAGATGCCAATAGTGCTGGCAGGGGACTGGAACACGGTGCAATCTCTAGAATTAGGTAGCTCAAGCAGTCAGAATAAAAAATGTCCAACTCCTGCACAGCTAGCGTTTAAAGAATTTATGGCAGACCACGAACTTATTGATCCGTGGCACTTATTAAATCCCAACCTCAAGCAGTTTACATGTTATTCTGCTGTACACAGATCCCTGTCAAGCATAGACTTTTTCCTTGTTAATAATCCAATACTGAATGAGATAGCTGGTAGCGGGATTATCCCTAGAACTATCTCGGACCATGCGCCTATCTGGTTGGAGGGAACCTTGCCTAAGTCCACAGTGAAAGATAGTAGTTAGAGATTGAATGTACAGATGCTTCAAGAGCCAAAAGTAATGGACAGCCTTAAAAAGAGTATAGAACGCTACATAGTAGAGAATTCTGGTTCCATACAACGTATAGACATGCTATGGAGCTGCTTAAAATGTAGTTATTAGGGAAGAATGCATCACGGTTAATACAATTGGAAAAACAAAAGAGAGGCCCTTTTTTCTTCCTTGTTAGGCCAAATACAAAATCTGGAAAATAGGGCAAATCAAAATCCAAATGAAGAGACCTTGACCCAATTAGCTTTGCTAAGAAATCAATTCTTAGAAATTTTAAGGGAAAAGGTGCAATTTGTGCTGTTTAGGTCTCACACAAAATACATAGAACAGGGTAACAGAGCGGGCCGTCTTCTGGCACTGCAACTTAAAAAGCAGGAGGAGTCTAGAATGGTGGTGGTGGTGAATTCCTGTAATGATGGTACACTGCTTACGAAACCTAGGAAGATTGTTCAAGAGTTTGAGAAATATTATAAAGTTTTATATTCCCCCTTAACCTGCCCTCCAACACTGTTTGAAATGAAGAGTTACCTACAGCATGCCCATCTCCCCTCGCTCTCCCCATCGGATAGAGAGTTTCTGGTTAGGAGGATAGGAAAGCAGGAACTGTCAGAGGCCATACTTGCCCTTCCTGATGATAAAGCCCCCGGACCGGAATGCTTCCCACCTCATTTTTATAAAATATTTGAGGAGCTGCTTTCTCCTTTGCTATTGCAGGTATTTAACTTTTTTTGTGAGTCAGGGATAACTGGCCCAACCCTGCTGGAAGCACTTATTATGGTGATACCAAAGTCGGGTAGAGACCAAACCAAGGTAAGCAATTACCGGCCTATATCCTTAATGAACTATGATATTAAGCTGTTTTCTAAAATTCTGGCAACAAGATTAGCACAGGGCTGGAAACCCCTGCTCAGCTCAGAACAGGTGGGATTTGTGGCAGGGAAGTCATCTACAGACCACCTAAGGAAGCTCTTTCATATCTTCTCTGCATCCAGGCTAAGCCCGTCTCCAATGGTTCTGGTATCCCTGGACGAAGAGAAGGCCTTTGACTGGGTCAGTTGGCCCTTCTTGTTTTCAGTTTTAGAGAAATTCGGTATCCCAGAGGAATTTATTCAATGTATTAAAACACTGTACATAAACCCTATGGCAAAAATTCTTTGTAATGGGGTCTGTTCCAACTAATTTCCATTGCATAAGGGCACCCGTCAGGGATGCCTGCTGTGGCCAATGTTATTTAATTTATATATTGAGCCTTTACTGTATTTCCTGCAGCATTCTCCCTTGGTGCAAGGTATTCAGATAGGTCATCTGCGTCTCTGTTTGTCAGCCTATGTGGATGACATTCTGTTACACTTGATGAACTCAGAGACTTTGATCCCGGCAGCCTTGAGTATTATAGAAGCTTTTGGGAAGTTAGCAAACTATAAATTAAACATTGAGATATCCACGGTGATGCTGCTGAATTGTTACACCCATCGTGCACATATAAATAATAAAATTTGAGCTGGGCTCCCCAAATTAAATATCTAGGACTTATTATCTCCATGTATATGAGGCAGATTAAGAAACTTAACCTAGACTCTTTATTAGGAATTATTAAGTTGGACCTGGATAGATGGGCCCCTTTACATCGTTCGATAAAGGGGAGAGTTAGTGTGATAAAGATGAATATTCTCCCATGGTTATTTTACTTTAAATATGCTTAATTTCCACCTTCCATATTCTTGGTTTCAGAAACTACATCATGCTATTTCCCGGTTTTTGTGCAAAGGAAAACCGCCAAGAAGGTTGTACATGAGGTTAGGGGAAGCGAAGCTATGTGGAGGCCTTAAACTTCCCAACTTTTATCATTATTAATTAGCAAGCCACATGGCTAAATATTTACATTGGATCCATCCTGCCTTCCAGATCCAGGGAAACACCCAGGACCCAGTGTGGGTACAATTAGAGCGACACTGGATCAAGCAGAGTGGTATAGATCCCTCTGCCCTATTATATACCACAGTTAAGGAGTGTCACCCTTTCCTTAGGGATGAGTTCATTTTAATGTCCATTAAGGTCCACAAGCAGTTATGCAAGGCTATTAAATATAATAACCTTAAAGACATTTCCCAGCCTCTATACTCAAATCCCAATTTTAAAATTAGTGAGCAGTGCCTAAAGCCATATACATCATCTCAAAATTCCAATGTAACTATCTCGGCCCTCTTGGAAGAAGGCAAACTTAAAGCTACTAAAGATCTTATGTAAACGTTAAACATTCGTGAGAGGCAGGTTTTTTATGGATACCAGGTCAGGAACCTGTTAATTACCAAACTGGGGAATGATAAATGGGATGAAGATCAATCAGGGCTCATAGAAGCACTATGAGCCTTGGCTTGGCAACCGCACATGGTCTCTCAAATTAATTCAACCCTACATCCCCTTATCTGTCCTGGGGTATCTGGCAGGTCAGCATACTGGACAGAGCAATTTCCCACTAAGGATCTAAACTGGGAAAAGATATGGCAGGCAGCATTCTCTTATACTTCCAATGATAATCTTCGGATAATGCAATTCTATATATTGCATAATATGTACCTAACTCCCTCCAAGTTAGCAGTCAGGGTAAACTAAGTGACAATATATGTACCAGATGTGGTAAGGCAGAGGGTACTCGGCTCCACATACTATGGGATTGCCCGAGGGTGAAAGCCTTATGGAAAGAGATACAAGAGAAAATAGACCCCTTACTAGGTCTGAAAGAGGGTTTTATACCTGAGATTTGTATAGTGGGGGACTATGCCACCGTGCTTGTTAAAGAGAGATGATTCAACTTAGCCCTTATATCCCACACGGTTAAAAAACTGGTGCTTAAGCACTGGAAGGATTCCTTAAAAATTACTTACAATGAATGGTTGAACAAACTACTTTACAACCTTAGGGTTGAAAAAACGATTGCTTCTTTAAGGCATAATCTTAGGGGTTTTGATAAGAAATGGGGGAGGCTTTATGCGCTGTACTTATCCAACAATGATACAGCTACCTAGGTGCATAGATGACTTTTAAGTAGCCAGTATTATAATGATACGTTAACTCCTGGCCCTGAACTGTTTTTTTTTTTTTTTTTTTAATAAAATACCGGAGTTTGTCTTCCGGTCAAGCAGTCCTTCCCTTGGCCCTGTTTTGTTGCAGCTTGTACATTAGGTTAGTCTTGAATGGTGGTCATATGGGGGGGAGGGGGGTCTGGGGCCTAGTTGAGCCGAGGTAACCGATATATATATGTATATTTACATACATAAGTGGTTGAGTGTATTTCCTACAGTATAAGGTTACGGAATTCTGTATGGTTTTATGTGTTTAATTGTTTTTGATTCTTTTTTGTTATTCAAAATTTTAATAAAGCATATTAATTTAAAAAAAAAAAGAAAGGGGGAACATCATGCCAACGGGGAGTGGGCTCCCCCGTCAGCAGATCTAACTTGTGCTGTGCTGTGTGTGTGTCTTGAAAGTGATATACAGTACATAGAGAACTGCCATTTTCTGAAATGTGATGGTTTTTTTTGAGCTCTGAGAGATAATAGTGATAATAGTAGTAGTAGTAGTAGTACTGGTTGAAGTGGTAGCAGACAGACTAGTAGTACGTGAGGATGATGATGAGTTGCTTGCAAAAGTGATCCAGTGTGCAGTAAGAGAAAGATAGACAATGATTTGGCTGCTTGTCCACATATCAGTAGTGAAGTGAACAACCTTGTTCTCAGCTTCTCGGAGAGCATGCCTTACCTGAACAACTAAGCTGTCATGGATTCTGGGCACAGTGGTTACTGAGAAGTATTTTCTAATTGGCATTAAATATCTTGGCTCTAGGTATCCCATAAGCATTCTGAAACCCATATCTTCCACAATAGAGTATGGCTGCAAATCGAGTACAATCATTTCTGCTATTTTACAATTTATTGCCAGTACTATGGGATGGTTTCGTGAATATTTAGACTTTCTTACAAAAACTTCTTTTAACTTCAACTGCCTCTTATCAGAGATGGCAAAGTTACATTTGGCTGGGAGTGTTGTATGACTACATGCTGTGCCTGGTAAAATGGAAGACGTCACAGAATTATCATGACTGTGACCATAAGGTGAAAGTGGACTTTTGGATCTTGCCTGGTGCTCCTCTCCCACTGTTTCAGCTGCTCACTGAAAGCCCTGCTAGATTTACAGCCACCAATGTTAGACTGTTTTTTTTACCCATATACAACAACAGGGTGAATTTGTAAAAGTTGTTGCATCATTGCTGTGGTTCCAAGATGCTGTTTATTTTTCCCCTACTAACACATATGTTACAATGCACACATATAACTTGGCAAGCATTCTTGGGGTTTACATAAAAATGATTCAAACAGTAGAGGTGGACAGTCTATGTCTAGTAATGACCTAGGAGTTGAGTGGCTGGGCTTACTTGGGGAAGACATATCAGTGGAGGATTCAGGTTTATCCGGTGAGATAATCATAGAATCCTCTGCAGCACCATTGCCATCATCATCATCATCACCACTACTGTCAGACTTTGTTTCACTTTGTGTGGCTTGTGACTTTGACTTTTTCTTTTTCCCTTTTGACACTCTACTACTGTCATTATTTTTATCCACATTGTCACTGTCAGAACCAGAATGAGACACAGCTAAAGGTAAAGTCACAAGCTCATCATCATCAGTCTCACCATGACCATGGTCTTCACCATCATCATTATCAGACTCAGTAGAGCTAGCATTTGCAGTCACAGGTTGAGTTATTCGATATGCATGTGTTGCAAATTGAGCAACTCTACTGCGAGTTGTATCTGTATAAGTGCTTTAGCTTTATGTACAATTGGAATACTCTTTGTTTTTGCACTTGGAAGACTAGGTTTGCTGGCCAAGGCACCTAGCTTCACCTGAGCTCTTTTGTTCTAGGTTGCTTGAAAGGAAAGAGCAAAGAACCTTACCAGAGCAAGGATAGGGATTAAGGTTTCTTTTGGCTAGGAAGATTTACTGTGTGTTGTTGTTTTTATTTTGTACTCACAGGGATTGTTAGTGTTTGTTGCTACCATTTTATTGCTTTATTTTTCTCTGATTCAAATTGTTGTTGCTGGGTATACTTTCTGCTGCATTATTACAAGGTGTGCCTACAGGTGTGTGCTTACAGATTACTGCTATAATTTTCTGATTCAAATTGTCTTTTGCAAGGTATATCTTCTGTTGCTGCTTTATTTTTCTCTGTAGCAAAGTGTTTCTTACAGGGTATATCTTCTGTGAAATTATTACATGTGGTGCTTTACAGGTTTTACAGTTTTATCTATCACTAGGATAAGCTTTCAGGGCTACTGCATTTGTTGATGGCTGATTGTTTCTGCTCTTACCTCCTTGTTTCTTTTGTCCACGGTTGTTTTTTTTTCAGCAGGGGAAGGGCCCAGCCACCCACCACTATCCCCAACCACCCCACACTGCACTCCTTTTATAGGGTAGCACAGTCATGACATTTCCTGTAGCAAAGCAGGAAGGGGTGGATCAGAGGGATATCCACACAGTGACCTCATTTTTCAGGGGCACTAGTAATTTAACTTGTTATAACAAGTTATACAAAAATAAACAAACAAAACACAAAATCAAACTTTTGCATTCATTTTCTTCCTTCTAATTACTCTGACCAGGTTATAAACCCAGCAACTTATATAGAATGGATATCATTAACTGCAAGTACTGCAGAACACTTTTCAGAAGGGCAGTTTTACAGGATTTAGGACACTGTTCTACATGCTGGGCCATTGGAGATCAAAGGGCTCAGCTCTAGGCAGCAAGGACAGAGATTGTGCACCTCAAATTGCATATTCAAGAGAAAATACATTATAAGAACCACCCACCATTTCCCCAACATCCAACAGAAGCATCTCAACTGCAGAGGGTAGTTGGTCTGGGAGGTTGGCAGGTGGTTAGGAGGGCCAAATTGGGTGCCCCATCACTCAGTGCTCTCCAACATATCACCTCCACAAACCAGACAAAAACTACAAACAGGTATCTACCTCTATCTCTGAAATCAAACAATGGGGCAAAGGACACTGCAGAGTAGGGCACTGCAGCACAGGAGCTAGCACAAGAAAAATCACCTAAAACAAAAAAGCAAAAAGGAAATCCAAAAAACTTCTGATCATAGGAGACTCCATGATTCGGGGACTTGATACATATCTCCAGCCAGGGGTAATAGTCAGATGTCTTCAAAGGTACATCAGCGTGGAGAGACACTGACTGCATTGCTAAAATTGTTCAGGAAGCAGAAGAAAATGTTGATGTCCTGGTATACATAGGGACTAACGATTTCACCAGCCGGTCAGTTGTGGAGACCAAGGAACACCTGACCAGGCTGGGTGACAAACTATCATCCATTTCATCCAGCATCTCCTTCTCTGAGATCCTGCCAGTCTGGGAGAGGTGGACAGATGAACGGAAGGTCAGAGAAGGGGAGATAGGGGAGCTAAATATGTGGCTCAAGGGCTGGTGCCAGGAAAAAGGACACAAATTTGTAGGGAACTGGCAACAGTTTTGGGAGCGAAAGTTCTTTAAATTTGATGGACTGCTTCTGACTAAGGAGGGAGTCAGTGCATTGGGGGCAGAATTTTATGTCTTTGCAGAATATTTAAATTAGCAAATGGGGAGAGGGGTGCAGCACCCCATACGTTGAATGGGAAGAACACCCTTCCCCCCTCAGCAAATGGTCAAACAGGAGTTCAGCATGTTTGTAGTTCATTTGCATCACCAGGTAAAGAAAAAGGTCCGGCTCCCCATACAATGCTCAGGGGAAATGCCGGACCTCACCCAACAACTAACACACAGAAATCTGGCCAATGGAAAATCATGTACACAAATGCTCGCAGTCTGGGAAACAAGATCCCAGACCTGCAGGCAATAATGACAGAGGCTAAACTGGAAATAATAGCCATTAGCTAGACATGGTTTACCAGTAACTACACTTGGGAGACTTCAGTACCTGGCTATGTACTGTTCAGAAGAGTCCGAGGTGCAAAAAGGGGGGGGGGGGAAGTGGAGTGGCCCTTTATGTCAATGAAAATATCAAAGCTACAGAAATTAAGAATACACATAAGAAGCTAGAAGAACTGTGTGTCACCCTGGAAGCAGGAAATTGGACAGCCATATGAACTGGGGTTGTGTACAGGCCTCCAGACCAGGGGGAGGACATAGGCATGTTACTGTTAGAAGATATACAAAACATGACAGCTAAAGGGGAGGTTCTGATAATGGGAGACTTCAACATGCCAGATAAAGATTGGTCAATACCAGCAGGGACATCTGCCAGAACTAGACACATGGTGGATTATCTGCAGGGGGAGGGTCTCAAACAACTGGTACAACAACCCACAAGAGACAGGGCTATCCTAGATCTAGTACTCACTAACAGGGAAAGAATCACAAATCTCTAGGTAGAAGGTCGCCTGGGTGCCAGTGACCATCACATGGTATGGTTCAATTTGGCCACTAGAACTAAATCATCCCATTCCAAGGCAAAAATATGGGACTTCAGAGGAGCTGACTTTGATAAGATGGCCAACATAGTTAAGCCATCCCTGGCAAAAGGAAATACAGGTGAGGGGGTGCAGGCAAAGTGGGCAAGCATTAAAGATGCAATACTTGAAGCAACATCTCATTGTGTTATTGAGAAAGGGAAGTGGAGAAGAAGAAGGAAACCACTTTGGTTCTCAAACACAGTAGCAGAAAAGGTCAGCTACAAAATGCTGGCCTTCAGGAAATATAAGGGAATGCAGCAGAATGAAGATAGGAAGGCATTCTAAACTTCCCTAAGGGAAGCAGGGAAGGCGTAAGGCAGGCAAAGGCCCAAACTGAGGAAACACTAGCATGAACAGTAAAAGAAGGTTACAAGACTTTCTATAGATACATTAGTGAAAGGAGAAAGTCCAGAGGTGGCATTGGTAAGATCAAAGGGGATAAGGCTGCATGTGAGGAGGAGGAGGACCAAGTAAAAACATCTATCCTAAATAGATACTTCTGCTCAGTATTTACTGCAGAGAAGGTAGAGCAGGGCCCTCAGCACAGCTCCATGGACACAGGGGGAGGAAGGTGTGCACTAGTCCCTTCACAAAATAAAGGGTCCTACAAGAGCTCGATAAGCTCAGGGTGGACAAGGCAATGGGACCTGATGGCATACATCCCAGGGTACTACAGGAGCTAAAGGTGGAACTAGCAGAGACATTATCAGAACTGTTTAGTAAGTCTCTGAGCACAGGAGAGGTCCCAGAAGAATGAAAAAGGGCTCATGTGATCTTACTCCACAAGAGTGGTAGCAGGGAGGAGGCAGGGAACTACAGACCATTCAGTCTTACCTCAGTAGTGGGCAAGATTATGGAGACACTCCTTAATTAAAGGATAGCGCAACACCTGGAATCCATAGGAGCACAGGATCCAAGACGGCATGGATTTACAACAGGAAGGTCCTTTCAAACTAATCTCATAGATTTCTTTGACTGGGTAACTAGAGTGGTGGACCAAGGGGGAGCTGTTGATGTTGCCTACCTTGACTTCAGCAAAGCTTTCGATAATGTTCCACATAGAAGATTGATTAATAAGTTGGGTAGGCTCAGGGTGGGTCAGACATTGGTCAACTGGGTGGCAAACTGGTTGACGGGCAGAAAACAGAGAGTGGTGGTAAATGGTATACAGTCAGAAGAGATGCAAGTCACAAGTGGGGTACCTCAGGGATCAGTCCTGGGGCCAGTACTCTTCAATATCTTCATCAGTGACATTGTAGATGGACTGGAGGGTAAGGTTTGTCTGTTTGCAGATGACACCAAGATCTGCAACAGAGTAGATGATCCAGATGGGGTGAGCAGAATGATACGAGAGCAGGATAAACTATCAAAATGGTTGGAAGAGTGGCAACTGGGGTTTAATGCAAAGAAGTGCAAGATCATGAACATAGGGAAGAGAAAACCTGAAGCCACCTATAGGCTGCGAGGGGAGTTGCTGGCAGTCACAATGGAAGAAAGAAACTTGTGCATCATCATCACCGATGACCTGAAATCATCCAAGCAGACCACTAAAGCAGTAGGTAAGGCTAGAGGGATGTTGGGGTGTATTAGTAGGGGTATCACAAGTCGGAAGAGGGAGGTAATAATCCCTCTTTACAAGACACTGGTTAGGCCCCATCTGGAGTACTGCGTGCAGTACTGGAGGCCATACCTTCACAAGGACATTAATCAAACTGAGGCAGTCCAGAGAAGGGCAACCAAAATGGTGCAGGGACTGTATCAGAAAACATATGAGGACAAATTAACTGAGCTCAATATGTATACCCTAGAGCAAAGGAGGGAAAGAGGTGATATGATTTAAACATTCAAACACCTTAAGGGCATTAACAAGGTGAAAGAGTCTAACATGTTTCAATATAAGAAAAATAGCAGAATAGGAGGACACAGCATGAGATTAGAGGGAGGACGATTAAGGGGTAACGTGAGGCAGTTCTTTTTCACAGAAAGGGTAGTGGATGCATGGAACGGCCTACCTCAGGAAGTGGTGGATATGAATACAGTGCAGGGCTTCAAACAGGCATGGGATAGGCATAAGGGAGCAATACAGACGAGTATGAATAGATAGGCCATTGACAGAGCAAATGCCAATGGCACATTCCTAAGGTAGAAAAAGAAATGGACAGACTGAATGGGCCTTGCAGTCCTTATCTGCCATCAACCTCTATGTTTCTATGTTTCTGTGTTTTTTTTCTCAGATGATTTGCTAATGCCACTCTCTTTTGACACTTTGTTTTATGTACTACTGAGCCCTTCTGACATAGACAGTCCACCAACCCTTTGCTGGGTTTTCAGTATTTTGAGAGAGTTAGACCGCACATGGATAGTAGTAGCATTTAGTTTAGTCACTTCAACAGACTGTGGTGCTTGTTGTTGTTGTTGTTGTACTTTACTTTTTGGGGCCACTTCTTTTGGGACTCTTGAAGAAACTTTTTAATGTTTATTACTTCCTGTGCCCCTAACTTTTGCTTTACTGTTTTCTGGAGTACTCATAATGCCAGTCTGTCACTTGTTCAGGGTAAAAAAAGTGGTTATTATTTTTTTGTATTTATTCCACGTAATATGACCGAGTGCCCTGCCCACTGATCTAAAGCTTATACTCCACTGAGCTAGCACATGGAGGAATATGACAGATGACTGGCTTCTTGGGGGGGGGGGGCACACAATACGCAACAAGTGGCACTGGTGCTCTGGTGACTATCTAGCAGATTTTATCACACACATACACACACACAATTATTTCACACACCACCTAAGCTAAGGGTGATGATGCAGGCACTGCTGCTACCCACACAGATTCAAGGACCTTGTCTGGCCTAAACCTCTCTGATACAGTACTTTTTACCTTTAAGAATTTTTTTTAATTATGCCACAAGATGTGACAGAATGCCCTGCCCACTGAACCAAATCTTGTACCCCACTGACCAAGCACAGGGAGGAAGATGACAGATGACTGACTTCTTGGTGGGGGGGGGGGTCACACAGTATGCAACAAGTGGCACTGGTGCATGGATGACTGTCTGGCAGATTTTATTTCACACACACAAAATTATTTCACACACCACCTATGCCAAGGGTAATGCTGCAAGCGCTGCTGCTACCAACACAGATTCAGGGACCTGCCTGGCCTAACCCTCTCTGACTCAGTACTTTTTCCCTTCAAGGATTTTTTTTTTTAATTTATTGCATGTGATGTGACGGAATGCCATGCCCACTAAGCCAATGCTTATACTCCACTGTGTGAGCATAGAGAGGAAAATAACAGATGACTTACTTCTTGTTAGTGGCTGGGGGTCACACAGTACGCAAGTGGTACTGGTGCACTGATGACTATCTGGCAGATTTTATTTCACACACAAACACAGAATTATTTCACACACCACCTATGCTAAGGGCAATGCTGCAGGAACTCCTGCTACCCACACAGATTCAGGGACCCTGCCTGGCCTAACCCTCTTCTGCAGTACTTTTTCCCTTCAAGGATTTTGTTTTATTTATTCCACGTGATGTGACAGAACGCCCTGTCCACTGAGCCAAAGCTTATACTCCACTGAGCGAGCACAGGGAGGAAGATGACAGATGACTTACTTCCTGGGGAGGGGTCACACAGTATGCAAAAAGTGGCACTGGTGCACTGATGACTGGCTGGCCTTGCAGATTGTTTATTTCACACACAGTCACACATACAGACAGACAGACACGTGCACACACACACACACACACACACTGTATTAAAAAAAGTAGAAATCTCCACTGAAGTGACTGAGTGAGCACAGGCAGGAGAACTGAAAGAGCTGACTTGTTGTAGCTGGGCGGCAATTGGGCAAACAGCAAGAAGGCTAACTTGGAGTGGTATGGCTGTGGGTGGTATACTGGCACAGTTCAACAGACTTCAACCCCTCTGCAAGACTGCTACCCCCCAAAAAACTGCAAGTCTGGCTCTGGCACTTAATTGTGAAGTCTCTCTTCAATCTCTTGTTCTCTTCTTTCTTGTCTGCACTCTAATCTGTTTTCAAGATCTTTCTCACAACAAGTTGCCCCTCATCTCCTCCAAGTTCCTCCTCACCTCCCCAAGTCTCCTCAATAATATAACTACTCCCCATCCCAATCCCCGACTCCCAGACCCAGTCCTCAGCTCAGTCCACTCCCGGGTCCCTGACTCCCAGTCCCTTACTCCCCACACCCAACTTCCTCAAGTTTACTTCACTTGTTTTGTTTTAGTACATATATATATATATATATATATATATATATATATATATATATATACAAATTCTTCTTTCAGTTTTTTAGTCGAGTTCTTCCTCTGTTGCCCAAGGGGCCAAAAAGTCTAAGAAGTAATTAAAATGCAAGCTGCATAAGCACACAGAATCTGCAGCATGGAGCAGTCTACAGAAGCTGCTACTCCTTCTCTGTCCCATTTCCTCTGTGTAGGCCTAAGGTGGACCACGTGTGCTGCTATAGCAGCAACCCAATAAGGTGCCTCAAGTTTACTTCACTTGTTTTGTTTTAGTACTTTTATATATATATATGTGTGTGTATATGTATATGTATATGTATATATATATATATATATATATATATATAAAACAATTAAATTCTACTTTCAGTTTTTTAGTCGACTTCTTCCTCTGTTGCCCAAGGGGGAAAAAAGTCTAAAAAGTAATTAAAATGCAAGTTGCACAAGCACACAGAATCTGCAGCATGGAGCAGCCTACAGAAGCTGCTGCTCCTTCTCTGTCCCATTTCTTCTGCATAGGCCTAAGGTGGACCACGTGTGCTGCTACAGCAGCAACCCAATCAGGTGCCACCTTAGAGAGATGGACAGCTTGGCCATCCAGTGAGGAACCAGTGTCTTATCTCTGGTCCCTCCTATGGGTTACTCCTGCTCTGGTGCTTCTACTGCTAAATTTCCTACGATACAATGGCCATCCGAACCAATCCAAACAGCCAAAAGTGTTTAGAAGCCATCCGTTTCCGAACACTTCGGCTTGTTGGGGTCAGTTTGTCTTTTGGCTGAACTGGTTCGCCCATCCTTATTTTAACCCCCCCTCCCTCATATAGCAACTCTATTAAGTCTATTCCCAGTTGACAGCACTGTAGGAGTGCTTGATGTATAAATATACTGTATGCTGATCAGGTTTTAAAAATTGCTAAAAGTTTAGCATTTGGGAACAAGGTGTTGAGATGGTTGATATATTTAAGGACCGATAGCCACATTTGTAGCAGGTTGGATGTAAAGGGGTTTGCTACTTCATTACTTACATAGTTGCCTAGAGCATATGACAATACCCTCTTGCATAATTCCATCCCATGGTCATCTTCCTCCAGATCCAGCCAGGCTGGCTAAAGTTGGCCCTGGCATGCAGGAAGAAAGACTAGCTGCATGGCCCAAAAATAGACTTTAAAATTTGGGTGCATCCACAAGCAGTGTAACAGGATGGTAGCCTGAGTCATCTGCTCAGTGCAACCCAGCTAAACATTCATTTCAAACTCAAAAATTCCAGATAAACATCCGAAGTTACACTCTTCAGAGAGATAAAAATCTGCGCTAATGAATTCTTAATCCTCACCTCGAAATGTGATGCCTGATGGAGTAATAAAAAAATAATTGATCGCTTGCAGTATGAAAGGTGGGAAAATGGTAAAGGGAGTAGTGGCTCTGATTACTGATTCAGTGTCTGACACTCAAGAAATAAAGCGGATGCTGCACCAAGTCCTCTGGGAAATAGACATCTTTAAGATCTATGTTGTGGTCCTGGAAGAGAAAATGCAGGAGTTACAGCCTAAGGCTAGAGACACAGAAACTTTCTTGCCATACTGTATGTCAGTGACAAGGACACTATACACGGGGTGTACATTCAAGAGCTGGAGCACCTCATTGGTATACTCTGGGAGAGGAATTGATTTTTGATTTGTCAGATTCCAGTAAGCACTGAAAATAAAGATGTGGCAGGATTCCTTCAACCAGAAATCCTGCATCTTGTTAGACATACCTGGAAACTGGACCTGGAAATTGAAAGGGCCCACAGAACTCTTGGCCTGCCTGTGAAACCTATAGACAGACCATGTCCCATACTGGCCAGGTGTTTCAGGTTCCCAGATAAGGAAGGGTTCTGTCCTTGGCAAGTGATAGAGGACCCCTCACCAGGCATGGTCAGTGCAAATACATCTTTAGAGATTATTTGTCTGAGCAGGCACAGTGAAGAAGGGGATATGAAAGGGACAAGAAAGTGCTGCAGGACTTGGGAATCCTATACAAGCTTCAGTATCCTGCTAAACTGTGTATCAGTTGTAAATGGATTCCCCACAGCTTCACTACTCCTGACGAGGTTGCCCACTACATTTCTAAGAAGTGGTTAAACAAAATGTTAGCTCTACAGAACCTGGTGTGCACAGAACAAAGCAGAATAAGGGCTACCCTGCTGTGTCCTGGAACCTACATCACCTTTCCCCTGCCAGGAACAAAGACAATAGGGATCAGGTGGTGTGGCACACTACCAAGGCAAAGTGATCCAACCACGGGGGAGAATACTGACAGAGATCTGGATGGCAAGGTAGTGATCCTCAGAGTAGGGAAGGAAGCACAGACTCCAATTCCACTAAGGAGCTGGCTCATAAATGGTCTGGTAAGGTGGATGCCCTGCAACACACTACTCCACTACCAGAATCACTGGTGAAGCCATCTTCACAGAGGCGAAATAGTAATGAAGCCAAACAGCGGGCAGAGAGAGCAGCTATGAATGGAAATACCAATTTACAGGGAAGAGTACCATGCCAGACCAGGAAAGGAATGAGAGAGGAGCCAAACCAAGACCTGAAAAATGACAATGCTTCATGAACATTTGCTTAAGCAGCACTTTATGCCTGTATCCTTTGTTGTAAATGTTTCTTTTGGCTACCTATTACTGCTACATTTGCTCTTTTAAAATACAGAATAACAGATCTGGGCTATCCCACAACTATCCTTTGGTTCCCTCACCCATTTATACCTGGTTCTAATACCAAGGCTTCACCCCCTCTCTTCATCGCCCCCCCCCATAATTCTCCAAATTGCGTACCAACACTGTCATTACAATGCATGTCAGTAACCACCAATTGCTGAAGATGTGCTGTTTTACCACAGCAGTTGTCATATAGGGAGGTGCAGGGGCCAGGGGACTAGGTCATATCAATCTCTGAACTCCCCTTTGATGTGTAGCCACTGCACATTGTGAATCTTCTAGATGACTGGTGTACCTAAATGATGATTGCCTGTGATCCTCCCCTGAAATACCATGGGGTCCCCAGTTCCAAACTGCAGTGCCAGTGGCACAGACACAATTTGTCAGTTCTGTCTATGAGTGGAAGATGTGCATTTTAGGTGTGATATCTGGGAAATCTGGGGACAAACTGACACAGGGAAAGGGCTGCTTTCCTATCTGGGCAGACTTGCAGCTGCATGGACTGACTATCCCCTGCCTCCCACCATCTGATCCTCACACTACTCACATCAGCATGCTGTGTAGTGATGTGACTTCATGACTGCCAAGGGCAGAGTCAGATTGACATGTGAATAGGGGAGCAGGATGGAGTTAGGGGGTCTGTGAGTGGTTGTTCCCAGCACCAGTTGCACAAAACAAACTGAGTACATTGCTTGCATGGGGAGTGGTAAGCTCCATCCCTTGGAGGCCCAGCTAGCATGCCTGCTGTGTACATCTTATCAGCTGTACTTTCTGGCATTCTAAGAAGTGTTGCCTCTCATCCCTGGGGGACTTTGTGAAGAATGTTTGTGCTGCATGCACTTGCACAGAAATGCCCTAAACAGACTGCTCAAACATGTGAGAGGTGTCCTGTTGTGTTGGGGACCACTCATCTACAACTGCGAGACAGACTGTACACAGATTCTTCTAGTACTCCGCAATGGGTGCATGTACTACACACCATGGGACCACATTAGGGCTATGACACACATTGTTTGATCTGATGCACCCAACTAACTACCATGCACTTACTTTACATCTCTCTTGGATCTGCAGACCCCGGGGGATTGACCAATCATGTAGATGCTTCCCTCACACCACATCCCCTCTCCAAAGCCTCAGACATAGTCCAGTTGCTGGACTCTGGAAGATGAACATGACTGGGCAATCCCCACTGACATGCACCTAAATGGTAAAGCACTACAAGGCTGCCCTCTCTCTCCCAGACACACAATTTGCTGAACCTGTACTGGGCTATCACTGTGCTGGGTGGCACCACCAGCACCAGCAAGGCTATGCATGTAAATCCACATCATGTGTTGATGCACCAGATGTGATAGGTGGTCAATTCGGTAGCCTTTACACAAACTCAGGCACAGCCCATGTAGCCAAAGAATTTCCTGTTTGCCTTATGCTGCTCAGTTGGTGACTGGGGCCTTACATTGCCCAATTGGTGGCAGGGTTATGTTGTTATTGGCTTTTAACATAATGGTACTGTACTGACTGTATGTTCTTGTATGTTGGATTTGTTACACAGGGACACGTGTTCTTAGGTTGTTCAAGGGTAGAAATGTACCAAATGGCACTTTTAGTCTATCTCCTTAACACATTGGTATTAAAGAATCCCACCTAGCTGTTCATCTGGCTACCAAGTATTTTCTTAAAAGACTCAACACTAGTAGCATCTACTAAGCATTGTGGCAGGTTATTCCATAAATTGTCCATCCTCTGAGAAAAAAAAGGCCCCTCTCTTATTGGTTTTGTATGTTATTCTAATAATCTGTTTGTTATGCCTCCTAGTATTCTGTTCATCTTCCCTCATATCAAATCCAGTTTCTGCTAATAAATAATTATCATTTATTATAATGAATATTAAAAGCAGGTCACCTTTCATGTGACTCTTTTCTAGACTATGTAGTCCTATTAGTTTCACTTCTGTTTCATAATATTTGTCTTCTAGACCATGAATTGGCTTTGTGAACTTTCTCTGCACTGTTTCCATGTGTTTAGTTTCCACATTTTGATAATGCAATCAGAAATGAGCACAACCGTCAAGGTGGAGTCTAGCTAATGATTGATACAGAGGGATTATAACCTCCCTTTGTCCACTTACAAGGTTTTTCTTCATGCAACCCAGTATTCTTGATGCCTTAGCCACTGCTAAATTCTTATTGCTTCTGAATGACAACTTAGAATGTACAATGACCCCCCGAGTCCTTTCTTCAGTGACTGTATTCCTCCCAGCTTGTACTTTGCACAAGCATTGTTTTCCCTACATGCAAAATGACACATTTCTCAGGGTTAAACAACATTACCCACTGTACAGCCCATTGATTCATTTTGTCTAAATTTGACTATAAACTTCTTGTATCATCTGTAGTTAAGGCTGGTCGCCAGACTTTATGCTGTCCTTAAATTTACTTATTCACCCCTTAACTCCGTCATGCATATCCTTTAGGCAAACAGTGAGAAGCATTGGCTCTAGTGCCTATCCCTGAGACACCCCACTATTCACTATGATTTCACTTGTGAGCTCACCCTTCACTCTTACCCCTCTGCCTTTTATTTCCAATCAGTGTTTAACACAGGCTACCACCCTGTGTTCAAGACCTATGTTACACAACCTGTATATTAGCCTTCCATGAGGAATCTTGTCAAAAGCCTTGTTAAGATTCATATAAATTGTATCAATGGGTATATTATAGTCAAGAAGTTCACTAACTAGATTTCAAAAATATGTTAGGTGTGTCACACATGAGCACCCTTTAGTTAAATCATGCTGAAGTTTAATTCCTCTGATTTAAACTTCAGTTATGGTTTAAATGAGTATTTTAAACCAATGAGAATTATTTTGTTTTATTAAGTATGATCTGGGTGTTAATAGTATGTGATTTTCTAAACAACTGACATAAGCTTCGAGGAAGGACTTGGTTGGTCTGAAAGCTTATGCACTTTGTTCATTTTGTAACATCTATATTGGTCCAATAAAAGATATCAAACCATTTGTTTCTGGACCTGTCAATACTGTTAATTCTAATAAGATAAGTCTTTCACAATTTTCTCTAGGATATTTCATCTAATTGATGATAAACTAACTGATCTGTAGATTGAGATTGTGGCCCAGATATTCAAAAGAGTTGCGCATGTCTCAACAGTGTTGCACCATGAACAACTCAATGATGTGCCCCGGCATGATATTCAAATGGGAATTGCGCCTGGCACAAATCCCGATGCGTCGGAGCACATCCGTAATGTATGCAGGCACAGGTAGGGGGGGCATGCCCATGCATACTCTGCACAGCCCGATATTCAGCCCGGGATGTGCAGAGCCATGTATGTGCAACCTCTACCTGCACCAGCACAAAGCTGATCCATAAAAGAAAGGAACAACGGATGGCCACCCACAGGTGAGCTGCCACATTGCAGGGTGCAACATGGCAGCTGCCACCTGTTGGTGGTCACCTGAGCTCTGGCTGCACCTCCTGGTGGTGCCCACCCATGCCCGATCACGGGCATTAGTATAATAAAGAAAACCTCCCAAATCCCTGGTGGTCCAGTGGACCGCTGCCCACCCATTCATGGGCTTAAGTGTTAAAAAAGATAACTTCTAAATCCCTGGTGATCCAGTGGACTGCTGCCCACCTGATTGCAGGCTTAAGTGTTAAAAAAGATAACTATAAATCCCTGGTGGTCCAGTGGACCGAAGTCTGCCCGATCACGGGCTTAAGTGTTAGAAAAGATAACTTCTAAATCCCTGGTGGTCCAGTAGACTGAAGTCTGCCCGATTGCGGGCGCAAGTGTGAAAAGAATATTACACCTATATCCCTGGTGGTCCAGTGATCTCCCCACCCGCCACTGATCCTCACCGCCCGCTCCCCAGTCAGCGGCAGGTGGCAGCACTCCACCTGCCTGCCTCCCCACCGCCCGCAGACTAACACCGTCGGTAGAGCTGTCACCCATTGGTCCACAGCGTGAGCCAATAGCGCAGCCCATACTGTGCTACATTCCAGATATGTGAATGGATCCATTCACATATCTGGAATCATGTAATGCTCAATATGGGCTGCGCCCGCCTGGCTCACGCTGTGGACCAGCACGCTTCACCGTGAATGACCAAGTCGGCGGGTGGCAGGCGGGTGAGGTGCTGCCGCACACTGCCCCGGCCGGGGAGCAGGCGGTGGGGATCAATGGTAAGGTGGGAGGGCCCACTGGACCACCAGGATAGAGTGTAATGTCTTTCACACCAAGCCTGCGATCAACAGACTTCGGTCCACTGCACCACCAGGGATTTAGAAGTCATCTTTTCTTCACACTTAAGCCTGTCATCAGGTGGGCAGCGGTCCACTGGACCACCAGGGATTTAGAAGTTATCTTTTTTTAACACTTAAGCCCACGATCAGGCAGGCAGCGGTCCACTGGACCACCAGGGATATAGGATAAACTTTTATTTACTGAAGCCCATGATCGGGCAGGCAGCAGTCCACTGGACCACCAGGCATATTGGGATCTTTTTTATTTTACAAATGCCCACGATCGGGCTGTGGGGCACATTGTCATGCTGTAGAGGGCGTCGGTCTCTGATGGCTGCTGCCTGGCAGGGCGCCAGGTGCAAGTCATCGGGGATCAGTGCACCTGCATGCAAATGTGACCATAATGACATGCAAATGGCCCCATTTGTGCCTTGCATACATTATGGCCCCATTTGCATGTCGACTTTTGAATATCGCGGTTGTTGTGCCTAGCGCAATGGAACTTGCACTAGTGCATCCCCATTCTCCACTCTGGCCACTGGTGCTGGCGCAGTGCCACTGTGCCATGCACACTGCAGCTGGCCAGGGTGTGATATTCAACAATGCTGAGCCACGGCACAGCTCTGTTGAATATCGCCCAGTCCACGCCCCTGCGCAGCCATATTGAGCTGTGCCTAGGCTTGCACCACAGCCTGGCGCAGTTTGAATATCTGGGCCTACATGTGTTTTTGTTTATTTATTTATTTATTTTGTAGATTGGGACAATAATGGCTTCCTTCCATTCTTGCAGCACTTGTACTGTAAGTACTGAGGATTTAAATATGTCATGTATGGGGGCTGTTACATATTGGGCCAGATTGCTCATGAAATGTGAACTTATATTTTCTGCACCTGGGTATTTATGAGGGTCCAATTTACATAGTTCTCTGAGCACCCTTTCTATGGTAAATATATTTTCCAGATCTGCAGTTGTGTAATCATTCATTGAAGCAGCATGTCCCTTGGTATTGTCCTTGTTAAATGCTGAGGCAAAATACTTATTAAATTCTCCTGCCATAATCATTGATTATTCAATGGTTTTACCATTTATTTCTATTGGGCATATGACTGTTTCTTTGCTCTTCAGAGAATTAAAAGACCTTGGAATTTGTGCTTGTATTATTAGCTAGCCTGGTTCCAAATTTTATTTTGCTTGTTTTGATTTTGCATCTGGACATTCTTAGATCAATTTTAAATATTTCTTTATTACTACTGCTGTAATCATTTTTCCAATTTCTATTGATTTTTTTTTTCAGTTTAATTTCCTTTTAAGGTTATTTGTCATCCATTTGGATCTTATTTTTGTGATTATGTATTGTTTTCCTTTTTTGGATCCCACTCATCTCTTAATGATGTCATTTTGTCAGTTTATCCTAAATGTGATCATATTTCTCATTGGCAGCCTTTTGTTTACAAAAAGCATTTCCCCTTTCCAAGTTCCCAGATCCCTGGCCATAGCCTCATAATTGGCTTCCTCAGAATTGTAAAACTCAGTTCTATTTTGTTCCTGAATATTGTTTCAAAGGTTATCTTAGTTATGCAATGACTATTGCTTCCCAGTGGTTCTATCACAGTACAAGTCAAGCTATGATCTTTAATGCTGGTTAGGACCAGGTCCAGTAAATTATCTCTCTTAGTTTGCTTGGTCACCATTTGATTTAACTCACACTCATCCTTAACGTCCATATGAGTTATGTACATGTTACTATTGTTGTTCTATTTTCTGAATTTATATTGGAAATATTAAAATCTGGCAGTATCATCATGTCTTTATTTGTGCAATGTTTGCCTCTAGTAGTGTCAAATAATGTGCCTGAATATGCCCAAATACTGTCAGAGGTATCCACAAGGATTGGATAGTTTTGGCTATTATTTCAATCCATAAATTTTCAGTGTGTAGCTCACTTGTTTCTTCATTAGTTTTTATAATTTGCTTACTAGTTAGATTATTTCTAGCATATATTGCAAGAGTGTATTCATCCATGTTATGGCCCCAATCACAAGAATCATTCAACCAGGTCTCTGTAACAGAGATTATAGTATCATGGTGTTTATTGAGTTTTAATTGTAAAGCATCAATTTTATTATTCAGGCTCTTAGCATTCAAAGCTAATATACTTAATTACTTGACCTGCTTTTTTTGTTAACATACATATTGTTATCAAATTTGTTTCCACCCCAAGTGTTATCTGATGTGTTAGAACTGTCACTGAGATGTTTATAATACCCCCATCTAAGGTTTAAATTATGCTTAATGGCTGTACGGATTCTGTTGCCCAGTGCGATCACCCCCTGCCTATTTAAATGCAAACCATCTCTGGCATAATAATCATTCCTTCCACAGAAGCTTGCCCAATGTTGTAATAAATTTGAATCCTTCTTTAGCTGTCCAAGTACTGAGCCAATGATTATGCCTACAAATATCCACTTGTCTTATGTTACTGGCCTTTGGTATCGACAGTATCTCCGAAAAGATTGAAATACATTTCTGTGTCTTGAAGATTGCACCAACCTCTTTGATTACATTTACTATTTGGTGCTCTGATGTCCTTCAGGTATCATTCATGCCTGCATGAACAACAATCAAGTGGGGTTCGGTTTGATTTTTGATTAGTTTTCAAGATTTTTTTTTACATCCCTAAATTTAGCTCATGGTAGGCACATAACCTAGGTATTTAACTTGTCTTCCCTACAGATTGTAAAATCTGTGCATCTCAGAATTAAATCACCCACCACTACTGTCTGCCTTGATTCTGCCTTTTTTGTTTTGTATAGTAGGATCTCTATTTGTGCATAGGGTCCTGGCATTGTATGATGGCGATACTGTCAGTTTTAAAATTTAACAAGTTCCCTGTATCCTGAGTGCCTACAGCCACACCAGCGACCCTGCTTCTTTTTGGATTCAGTCTCTGTTTCATGAAAAAAATGAGTATCTATTTGTAATTTCTAGACTAATAAGGTAGCCAACTGGGTGTCTCTCTCATTTCTTCTCCTATTGCCCTGTACAGTGCACCATTGTCTTGTTCCTCCTCATCGAATACTCCCTGTCTTTTTCCATTTAATGTTGAGTTATCTGGTTCACTGTTTAGTTCATCACCCTGACTGTTTCAAATCCCTTCTTTCACCACAAAAAAACAATTATTTTTGTTCTCCCTTCTAGCTTGTATCTCCATTTCCCTTTTCTCCAAACTTTGTTCTAAGTTGTCCAGCCTCTCACACATTTTAGTAAATTCAGCCATTAATTCTTTATTGGTGATACATTTTCACAACCCCCCCCCAACAATCCTTACAGTCTTGATTATTAGTACATATTACAGCTTATACATTTGAAGCTTACCTCCCCATCAAAAGTAATTATATCAGCCATATTCAGGTATACCTTTTGTTTAAAACTATCCTAAGTATTTCTTATGATGTTAATAGCTTCCTAATTCCCCTGGCTTACCCAGCTGATACTGGCAGATATACATTGACATGTTCTTGCCACTGCATGTATCAACTCTTCCTGCACACACAGCCACTAGCTAGGACTGTGGGCTACAGTATATTGGGTTGAGACTCTAAGTGGCATGGCTACCCTTTTCCAATTTCGGTGCTAATGCTAATACACTGCTCAGTTTTGAAGTGTCTTTTTAAGGCTATCCAGACACTTGCCAGTGCCTCAAACATTTCCAAACACACAAAAATTGCTAAAATGAGCAAATCTAGGTGCCTTTTTACCAGAGCTCAAACAGACTTGCCCTTCCTGGTGTCTAGTCCACCATAATTCCAAGTACCCGTTCTACAACAGATAGAGCTCAGAGGGGGCTAGAGGGTATTATTTTGGAGCTTTTTGTTCCATTTTTTAACAGTAAGGGGGGGGAGAGAGTTTGAGTGCAGATATGGGGGACTCTATTCTGGGGATGACATTTAGTGACAAAATGTTTTGATCACCCTACACAGCTGCCACTCACTACAGTGGTGAGCTATATAGGGCCAAGACTGGAAGTGGCATGGCTACTCAATTCCAGTTTTGGCACTAATGTTAATACATTGCTGACTTTTAAAACATGACTTTTTATGGCTACTCAGACACTTTACTGTGCCTGAGACTTTTCCAAACACACACAAATTGCTAAAATGTGAAAATCTAGGTGCCCCTTTTACTGGAGCTCAAACAGACTTGCCCTTCCTTGCACCCAGTCCACCACTATCCCAGGCACCCCTTCTGCAACAGATAGAGCTCAGAGGCAGCCAGACAATATTTTTTGAGCTTTATTTCATTCTCAACTGCCAGCGAGAGAGACAGAATTTGAGTGCAGATATAAGGGACTCCATTCTGGGGGTCAGATTACTGTTCAAGTGACAAAATGTGGTTTCAATCAATCTACACAGAAGAGAATATAAAAAGGACAACCCACTGCCACTGCTTATTTAAGAATATATGCCCCGATTAGTAACTCAGGATGCAAAGAATCAATTCTGCAGCTGATGTTTACATACATAAAGTTCATAGCTCTTTAGAACACATTTTCTTTTCTGGAGAAAATCACAAAGACTGTGGGATATTGGTTATGACAGCAGTTTGTTAACTACTGCTCAATTTAATACAGGAAAAAAACAACACCACCAACAATAATTTAGGAAGCTTCTTGAATGAAATTATTTTATTTATATATTTTATTAATTGGTATTGTATGTTGTGGTTTTGATATGTTCAGTGCCTTTATATATTGAAAGGCGCTTTAAAAATAAAGTTATTCTTATTATTATTATTAAAAGGCATCCTAATAACTATAAGGAAAAATGTATGGAGACAGTGAAGCTACTCAGGAGGCAGTATAGCGCAGTGGTTTAAGGCTCTGAGCTGCAAACCTGGAGACCTGGGTTTGAATCCCACAGCCCCCACTTGCATACTGTGTGACCCTGAGCAAGTCACTTAACTTCCTTGTGCTCCCAGGTCGCACCTGTAAGCAAGCTTCAGCTTAGTGTGCCTCTCCTGGTAATAAATAAATAAATAAATACTCACAGTTCTGCAACTCAATTGTGCCCAACTCTGAGAGAGAAATGGAGAATAATGGATAGGTAAGTGTGTATTATGGAATTTTTTCACACACCTGAGGTGTGTGATGACCCATAAACTTCGCGAGTGAAGCTCAAGAGTTTTATGTGGTCATCACATGCTGAGGGTGTGTGAAAAAATCTATAACATCGAACTTAACTATCCATTATTTTTTATAATTGCTGGTGTGGAGGTTTAGAATGAACTTCTAGCAGTTTGAAAGAAATATAATTTTTTTAGCTAGAGTGCAGTTTTATTTTTGAAGAAATTGAACTGTACATGAATAAAACACAGTTGAAAATACTGCAGTTGAAATACTTTTTGTGAAACAATGGAGTGCAACAGTTTCTTTGGGAAATGTCATATCAAATGGATTCCGAGTTATTATGAAGTGTCACATCAACCAGATTTTGGGTTATTATTGCCTTTGGAGCCTAGTAACCTGAAATCCAGTTGATATGCATTTTTAACAAAACAGTAATCCAGTGGATATTTATGGTCACCAGTAATTATTAAAGCATAATGAAGTGCCTGCAAGTTTAAGATCCAAAAACCGAGCAATGAAGTGACTATCACATATAGTAGCAAATGGCTACTTTTGAATCAAAGAAAAAGATCATGTAACCACAATTCCTGTGAAAATCACAGAGGAAACATGAATTGTTTAAAAAACAAATACATCACCCAATCAAATCCAAGTGTGAAAAGTCACATTTTTAATGTGTTAAAGTATTAATAAGAGTCAAAATGAAAAACTTAAACAAACAAAACCCAACAAAACGAAACAAAAAAAAAGATACTCAAATCTTAAAACAATGCTAAGAGGTACAAAATAAGACAGTAGTTCAAATCAGTATCCCTAAAATACCTAATCACTTCTATTTTAAGTCACAACATTTTGTATTTAAAATACAAGAAACTGTTCTGTGGATTATAGACTGGAAATATGTTTACAGTTAAAAAGCATTTGGCCAGATATTAAAAACCTAGCCCCAGGGCAACATTAGCACTGTACAGTGTGTTAAATTATTCCAGAACCATTTGCATGCTATTTTCAAAGGAATAGCCCCGGGGCTAAAGCAGCTGAATGTAGCATGAAAATGAGGTCATGCAAACAGGGCTGGAAGTGTAGTGCAATAATAGCCCGGAGAATAAGACCGCTCTGAATATAGCATCTGGGAAGTGCAAACCAAAACAGCAGCCCAGTGCACACAGATGTGGAGGAAGGTAAAGGTGAACTACATGATCAATGTATGTGCTAGTAAAGGAGTGGATGCACTAAACCTGCAGACAACAGTGCAGACCAAATACTGCAGAACTGTGTTATGGTTCAGACAGATTTGTGCGGCGCAAAGACATCTGCCCAGGGCAAAAATTTGCTGTATTCAAAAGTGACATGCAAATGAGCCTACTTAGGCAGTCTGCGAGCAAACATCCATATTAGCATCTCATTATGGCCTGATTTGCATGTAGATTGCCCAGCGCTATTACAGGGTCCCACAGCTCCACCTGTAGGTCAGTCTTAAAGTACAAGGGAAGACTGGATCTGCTCATGGCTCCAACTGTAGGTCAGTCTGGAAGTACAGAGGCAAGCTGGGTCTGCTCATGGATCCAACTGTAGGTCAGTCTGGAAGTATAGGGGCAGGATGGGTCTGCTCATAGCTCCACCTGTAGGTCAGTCTGGAAGAGCATGGTGCTAGCTGCAGGCTACATTTGTACACAACTGCATAGACTATTGTTCCCCAGGAGACTACACAACACAGGCACAGGTGGTGGTGCTGCATGCAATAGTCATAATGTAGTTCCTGCTACAGCGCATAACAGATGCTATAGTAACAAGGTGGCTGGCAGTGTGAGGGACACACCAGTGCCTATGGTGTGTAGGGCAGCAATGACTGCTGCACTCCACACAATAACAGGCCCATCTGGCAGGTGTGTTATGACAGTGGATATCACTGTCATGCTGTTGTGTGACCCACAGATGCTGCACCACTGGCATGGGATACTCACAGTGACATACACATGGCTGGCTATGTGTGCTGTGGTGTCTGTACAGATGTGCGGTACTTGGCATGGGGGAGGCACGTACCATCAGACAGGCATAGTCATGTCAGGGTATTCCCTACACTGGACCATTTGCACTGCGTGGATGGTCCCAGCCTTGTGGCAGCACCCAGTATGTGGTGCAGCCTGGCCACCTGTACACGCTCCCCTCAACACCCTCCATGCCCCTAGTACTTTTATTTATTTATTTGAACAGCATGAGTGTGCTGGATTCTGTTGGTGTACCCCAATGGGGGACTGGAAGTGTGTGCTTTATGGACACACCACTATGGTGTCCATTGGGTGCTGGGGCACCCAATAATGCCTGACATTGCTGGGACCGGTGCTAGATGAGGGCAACATAGGAGGTGCCGTCCATGTGCAGCATGTTTCTTCCATGTCTGGTTTCTTTCTATGTTTAATATTTACTGGTTTAGGTCAATAAACTACCACTGGCAGACCTTTGCAAATTGCATAGTTCACACTTGTGAATTATGGAGTTCCATAAACCATGGTTCTATGTCACACAACATCCTAGAAAGATGTAAAGTCATGCAAACTCACTTTTGAGCACTGCTAACCACCAGTAAATATAAAAAGTAAAACATGGGGAAGTCTGGGGACTCAGATTTTATGCAGACTCTTGGTGTGTGTGTGATGCCCAGAGATACATCTCACGGGCTTCACCTTCAGGGTTTTTGGGGCTTCACACACCTTGGGTGTGCATAAAATCCTCGTTAACCACACTTCCCCATGCATTATTTTATAATTGTATCACCTTGTTGTCCAGGTAAGCTCACTGGTCCAAGGCACATTGTCAGTAACCACCCAGAGCCAATACATGTGTGGCTGAGATGATACAGAGTACTGTACACCAAATACATACCATTAACAACAACACACAATTCACAATGTGCAACATATTGTCACATTATGAACCATTTCTGCTGCATGTGCTGTTTCAACTCAGTTCTATCAATGACAGGATGGTTGGCTTCTAAGCAATATTACTGCACTGTATTCCACAGTTTGGCTGCCTGTGCACATGGAGTGGCCCAGGGTGGCCAACCGCCCACACTGCCTCATCAATGGCTGCAAACAGCCTTGTTCCATGTTTCTGCTTTGTCCACACCCCCCATCCTTGGTTTGCCCAGAGTGAAGACTCCTTTTTCCTGTGTGGTAATTTGCACCACACAAAGTGTCGTGCAAAGTCGCGCAAACGTACTATGCTCAGAGGTAATGCACTGAATATAGCATAGCACCTGTATTCATGTACACACACCCTCTCTTTGCACATTGCATACATTATACCTTTGCCCAGTGCTGATGCAGTTTGCCCATGCTATTTAGCCTTTTGAATATAGGTGACCCGCGCAACCCCGGCACAAATCTGGAGCAAACTGTTTGTGCCCAGGGCAAAGTTTTGATTATCTGGCCCATTATGTATTATGCATAATACTCTACAGTATTTTATTTGTCAGGGCAGTTCCCCAAACCACTTACATAGCAGCAGAACTCTAAACAGACTGCAAACTCTGGCCAAAAGGCAGAGCCGTCCACAGTCTCTCTCCCCACTCTTTTAGGGACCAAATATACTACTAGATTCCAGGGCCAACGGGCAACACTGGATCATCTCAGCCTCAGGCTCCACCCCAAGCCTCAAACTTCAAACAATAAGCAAGCTCAAATTCATTTCCAGCCTCAGCCAACTCTGTTCCAACTCTGGCCTCTGCAAATCTTCTCTCTTCATGCTTCTCTCTCTGGAAAACACCCAACTGTAGCTCCCAAACTCCTTACTGTCCAATGTCCACTGTTTCACCAGTTCTAAGTGACCACTTCTTAGTACCCAGCTACTAGATCTTCCTCAACCACTCTTTTCTCTTCCTGGACATGGCAGGGTAACTGATCCAGTGAATCTATCAGATTCTCTAAACCTGAGGACCTTACTGTCTGTTATTGTTGAGCTCCTAGAAAAATACTTACCACAAACCCCTTAGGGTATGGGGCATTGTGCCTGGAAAAGATAGCCTGATGGATCTTTCTTACACAGTATCCCTTCACCGAGAAGCAGACTAAAATAATTTGTTTCTTAAAATGTATTAGCTTTTTCAATCAATTTGAAATTGATAAAAGATTGCATGAAATCATGTCCATACTGCTTAAATAAAGAATTAAAAATAGATACAGTACGTCCCCAATCTAACGAATCCTGATCTACCGGAACTCCCTATCTAGCAAACCCAGCCTTTGTTGCCTGATACTGATTGTGTTGTACTGTGCTATCTCTAAAATTCCAACATTCCACATTTTTAACCCTAAACATTTGCAAATAACTTGCTGTTGTTACATGTGGTGCAGAAAGAGCAATGCAATGCTCTGAATGTTTTAGAGAGAGAGACTGTTTCTTTTATCTTGTGACAAGTTTCTACTGCCTAGCTCACTATGAAAATGAATAAAGGAAACATTTAACTTGGAAAAAAATGGGTTACTTTTTAAAAAAATAAAACAGTTAATGCAGCTGTGGGCACAGGAAAAAGAGATGGCACAGCCTTAGTTTTAACACGCTACACTGCCCTTCTTCTGGTTTCAGCAGAGTGACGTTTTTGACCTGGACTTCTACACTGGAGGTGAGATTATGGAATAGATTCAGAAACACTCCAAATCATGATGAGAAGTATTGGGAAACAGCATTTCACATCAGCAAGCTGTTCTCTGTGTGACGCTAACTCACTAAAACACCTAGAAGAAGAGTTTGTTTTGGTACCGCGTGGTTGTGATCTGGAGTTTCTGGTTCAGAAATGGAGATTAGAGAGGAAGTGTGTGTAGGGAAGATTAACAAAAGACTTTGCAGTATATATGTGAGATTTCTGCCAGAGGGTGGCAAGGGAGCTCAGTCTAACATTAAAATCAGTGTCCCATTGCAATCAACGTAATTCCAATTCTTCCGAATTCTCAATAATCTGAACTGATATGACTTCACCCAGGAAGTTCAGATAATCAAAGTTGTACTGTACATTCAATTGAATGAAAACTTTAGTTGTACAACATGTACACACTATAGGCTAATTCCTATAGTGATGGTGGAGGCATGTCAAAGATATGAACAAAACAGACAATAAAAAAATTTATACTGCAGGGAGCTATCAATTTCATGATTACTGTACCTCTACTAATAAGTATAATACTTCATGAAACAGCCTTACTAATATTTCAGGTAGCTATAAGTAGAAGTTAATTACCTTTTACCCACAAGAAAATAATGGAAATCATAAAGATCCTTCATTCTAGACTAATTCTCTACCTTAACATCCATCAAAAATCATACTGATAAAATGTTTGGCTGTATACTTAACATTCTGAGGAACTGTTAACATTGTAATACATATGTTACCTTCCTTTTTGAGTGAGACTTGATTAAGTTATATTCTTGTTTGGTTTGTCATGAACAGACATCACTTATGACACTACCTGACTGCACTTTGCACCACCTTTAAAATGGCTAATCAGTCAACAAACTGAATATCATGTAATGTTAAGGAATTCACTCACTGGTTAAACACAGAAAACATTTGGACCAACTGAGAAGAGAGAGAAAGGGATTGCATTTCTAGTAGTAACAGTAGTAGTAGAGTTTATTTACATGGTGCACCTGTCCCCGTAGGCTCAGGGTACACTTACAACAGGAGTACAAACATACAAAAACAGTACAGAACAGTCAACATAAAATACTGAAGGAGATCCATCTCAGTCAGGCTGAAACTGCCAAACTAAAAACTAGATGGGTCTCCCGGGTGTTTGGAAGCACTTAATTCAAAGAGCAGAGGGGCAGCTATCCTCATCCATAAAGACACACTATTTGTGGAAGAAGAAGTTAAAACACCCCCAAAGGGTCACTATGTTATTGTCCAAGGGGACCTAGGTAAACAAGTTGTCACTCCATGCAACATTTATGGGCCAAATCAAACTGATGCAAAGTTCTTTAATACATTGGCTAAAACTTGGATGTTGCACCAAAAGGGCAGCTTAATTATTGGTGGGGATGCCAATGCAATCTTTGATGGCTTTATCCTTCCACTGAACCCCACACCACACATACTCCAGAACTGATATCTGGCTTGTACCCAAACATTGGGTGCCAGATGTAGTAGAAGCCCAGATCTGCACTATGGTCATTTCTGTCCATGCTCAGGTGTCTTTCACATGATGACCAGCAGACAGTGAACCACCACCAAGGAGACAGTGACACTTCAACACCACCTTCCTCGAGGACTCTTAAGTTCTGCAATTCCTTAGAGGCCAACTTGCAGTCCTCTTTGGAAATAAGTAAAGTGGGAAGAACCTACGCGGTGATTAGGTGGGATGCTCGAAAAACTTTTATACATAGCAGATTCATCAGCAATGCCTCACATGTGAAAAGAGCTACAGTAAGTTCAAGGAACTTGAGAAGCAGCTTAAAAGTCTTGAGGATCTCTGGGAGAAATACAGGGGTGACCCACAGCAACCTCAGAACTCCTGGCTAAAATCACAGGAATACAGTACAAAGTGAATATGCACCTGTGCAAGTGGGCTGAATACTCTGGTTTGCCTCAGACAAACCTTCTGGGAAGATGGGAAAAGGCCAAGCTACCTCTTGACATATCAGCTGAAGATGTAGCAAGAGAGGTCTAAGATCCTAAGTGTCAAAAACAATGATCAGGTGCTAAGTCATTGCACCAGACATATTAAAATCCCTGGTAGTCTAGTGGTACCCCCCTCCCTCCCTGTAGCAGCAATCACCGGTAAATATATGTGTACCCCCTCCCTGGCAGTCCAGTGGCACTCCCCTCCCTCCCAATGCTCCCATTGCTGTTAAAATATCTGTAATCTCTCCCTGGTAGTCTAGTGGCACGCCCACCATGCCTGTAGCTGCAACAGCTGTAAAATAAATGTACTATTCCCTGGTAGTCTATTGGTGACCCCCACTCCACTCGTTACCCCAATCACCACTGTGCACTCTAACCAGTTCTCCAGTGGTCCAGTGACACCCCCCACTCCCCCACCCACACAGGACCCCTTGTCCACCCAGCACCCCCCCATCATTGGTGGGCAGCTGCAATCCCACCTGCTTACCTGCCAAATGACAGGTAACAGTAGCAGCTGGAAGCCCATCGGTACGCACTGTGGACCGATGGGCTTGCAGTGCATACTGTATTAGACATCCACAAATATGTGAATGAAGTCATCCATTCACATATTAGTGCATGACCATTACGGTATGCAATGCATGCCCCTTGGTCCACAGTGTGGACCAATGGGCTTACAGCTGCTATTGTTACCTGTCATTCGGCAGGCAGCCGGGCAGTAAGCGGGTGGGATTGCAGCTGCCCACTGATGACAGGGGGGATGCTGGGTGGGCAGGGGTCCTGTGTGGGTGGGGGGTGCCACTGGACCACCGGGGAAATATTTACAGTGCACATAGTGGCGATTGGGGTTTCAGGCAGGGTGGGGGTCACCACTAGATTACTAGGGAATAGTACATTTATTTTACATCTGTCAGAGCTATGGGTGGGGTAGGGATGCCACTAGACTACCAGGGAGGGATTACAGATATTGTAACAGCAATGGGAGCATCGGGAGGGAGAGGAGTGCCACTGGACTGCCAAGGAGGGAGAACATATATTTACTGGTGATCGCTGCCATGGGGAGGGAGAGGGGTACCACTAGACTACTAGAGATGTCATGGGAGCTTGTGAACAGTGTGCTGGAGGGATGGGTGACCACCCATGGCTGGCGGCTGCTGTGTTGTGCCTTGCAGTACAGCAGCTCACCTGCTGGTAGCCACCATTTGAGCCTTTTTTTGCAGGCTCAACTGTGCCCAGTGGTATGCGGTGCATCTCAGGTTTGCACCAGCATATGCACCTCACATCACTGGCTGAAGATCATGATGTGCCGCATATGCATGGGCACGCCCCCTGGAGTTTCGCCACATGCATTAACTTTGCACCCCAGCGCATAGGGACTTGCACTACACAAGTCCCTCTTTTGAATATTGCCCTGAGGTGCATTTCTGGGGTCGTGCTGGTGCAACTCAGTTGAGCCTGGTGCAATCCCTTTGAATATCTGGGCCTAAATATTAAATGCATAGTCGCATGGCTAAGGAATTACAAATTTTACACTGGAATGTGAAGGGGGTGAGTGACAGACTAAACTGCAAAAATATTTAACTATGCAAATAAGAGTTCAAGTTACCTGTTTAATAATTCAAGAGTCACACTTAATACAAGCAGAATTTGATTTCCAGAATGAAAAATTAGGTTCTGATGTTAATGCCCCATATAAAACAAATACAAGAGATGTGACTGTGTTTTTCAAGAAAAACTCAGAAATTTCTTATGATATCCAAATCCTAATCCAATGACATTGTACTTGGATCACATGTTAGATTTGGGTACATATTATTCAAACATTCAACTCTTCTAACTCGGATTGGGTTTTGATCTGAGCAACCCTAACCTGCAGCCTTTCTGTAGGTCTGGGGCATTCTCAGAGACCACATTTTGGTAAGTCAAGTTTCCAGTATCTCTGTAGTATTATTCTAGACTAGTGATGTGGACTCCTTTCAGTTGTTCATATTCTCCACAGTGTGTGTAGGCCTCACCAAGTATTGTGTAATCAGTTTTATCTTTCTCTGCTTCCTGTGTCCAATGAATGTGCGACTGAGGAGAAAGGGAGCTTGCTGACTACCCCCTCCCACACCATACTGTGCATAATATCAGCCACTGCTTGTTGTGATTCACTACTCTGTATCTGTGTTCAGGAATTCATCACAGGGTATCTGCTTTGTTGAGATGTTTGTGTGATCTTGTTTTGTTAATGTAAACTGTTCTATTCGTGAAGCCAGACCATGACATCTTGTCATTCCAGAGAAGGGAATGGACATTTTCCTCTTGTTTTGTGCTTTGCAGTGTGAGACACAAGTCACGGGCAATTATGGCTTAAAAACATTGTACAGAGATTAAATAGTGAATTCTACATGCTAGTAATGTGTATTCTATATATACATGTATGTTCTACATGGGGGACTCAGTCATTGGGGGGTGGTTTGGGGAACACCAGAGGAGAGAAGGAGGGAGGTGAAGTGCCTACCTGGCTCCTCTGCCTGGAGGGCTGAAAAGCAGATCCTTAGGATCGCTAGGGCAGTGAGACAGGAAGGGGAGTTGGATGTCATTGTTCATCTGCAGACCAATGACCTGGACGTGGAAGCAGAAGGATGGTGCAGGATAAAGTTAGGGAGATTGGGAGAGGACTGAAGCAGGTAGCATGAACAGTGGCCTGTACTGAGGTGGTACCCATGCAAGGCTGGGGGAAGTGCAGAGACACCACACCATAGTCTTCAACAACTGGTTGAAAGCATGGTGCAAGGGAGGAAGGGTTTGAATTCATCAGAGACTGGGGTCCAACCTGGAGGGATGAAGGCATGTGAAATGGAATGGCCTCCATCCTCCAGGAGGTGACTGGCAGTCCTGGGTGGAAATTTGAAAAGCTACTTCGATGGCCATTTAAACTAGCCAAGGGGGTAGGCAGAAATAAGGAGAGAGGCAGTGAATGTTCCCTCCACGTATAATGGAGCAGTAGTGAAGGAAAAACCAAAGGGAAATACATTTCCCAGGGGTAGGGGAGTGTGGGCAAGGTGGGGAAGGGACAGGAGGTTCACAAAGTTGAACTGAGGCTCAGAAAAATACTAGGGAGGGTGGGCAGAGAGAAGATGAAAAGGAGGACAGCACTACTGAAAAAAGAGTAGGGTGAATGATGGACTCTGGAACGGATGGTGAAGCAGGAGCAGGATGGGATGAAAGGAGTGGAGAGCCATGTGCCCCAATGCATGAAGCCTTGGTAACAAAGTTCCTAACCCTGAGGCTAACATTGCATAGGCAGATCCAGATCTGGTGGCCATAGCAGAATTAAGGTGCACTGACAACCACAGCTGGGAGGTGGCCATACCAGGTTATAACATGTTTCATAAGGAGACAGCAGGGAGGAAAGGATCAATTATTATATATATAGGGAAAGTATAAGGCCATGGAAATTCAAGGACAATACAGGGAAAGGGAGGCGCTGAAAGTTCTTTGGGTTGGCTGAGAAATGAGGTCTGTGGCCTGTACACATGTGTGATGGTGTACAGGCCACCAACATGGGGAGGAACTTGACCGAGTATGGGGGGAAGTCATAGGCAAAATGCCGAACAATAGGGAAGTAGTAATCAGGGTGACTTTAATCTGCCAGATGTGGATTGGAATATCCTGGCCTCAGCTACAACCAGGAGCTGGATCATCCTAGGCTCCCAGATTATTACACATCCCACTACAGATGGAGCAGTGCTGGGTCTGGTACTTACAAACAAGGACAACATAGCAATCATCACAGTCAGTTGTCCCTGGGTTCAAGCGAACATAGTACAATGTGGTTTATCATACAGATTGGGCAGGAAAAACCACACTAGCAATGGTCCTGGACTTGAGGAGAGCAGATTTTAGAGAAATGGGAGACTGCCTTAGGAACTACCTTGAGGAGGGCATAGCCGGGGTGGAGGCACAATAGAATAGAATTAAGAAGGGAATAACTGAGGTATCAACAAGCTGTTTAAAGGTAACAAGCAAGAAACAAAGAAACATAGAATGTGATGGCAGATAAGGGCTGCTGGGTTCCACAGTCTGCCCATCTTTTTTTTTCAGCCTTTAGTTTTAGTTGCAGATCTGCTGCTGATCTACTGCACTATTACTTCTCCTCCCTTACTTACTTCTACAATTCCCTTGTGTCAATACCAGGCAGTTTTGAACCCCACCACTGTTTTTTGCCTCCACTACCTCCACTACAAGGCTTTTCTGAGCATCCACCACCGTTTCTGTGAAGAGGTACTTTCTCACATCCCTCCTGAACTTACCTCCCTCCAGCTTCATACCATGCTCCCTTGTTCTAGAACAACTTCTTCTCTGAAAAATACCCACTCCTGTACCTTATTAACTCCTGTGAGGTATTTAAAGGTCTCTATCATAACCCCACCTCCCACCTCTACTCCAGGGTGTATATAGTAAGCCCCTTAAGCCTCTCCTCATAAAGTTTTTGATGCAGACCCTGAACCATTTTGGTAACCCTCCTCTGGATCATCTTCACTCTGTCTATGTCATTCCTGAGATGTGGTCTCTAAAACTGGACACAGTACTCAAGTGGAGGTCTTACCAGTGATCTTTATAGGGGCAGCGCCACCTCCATCTTCCTGCTGGTGATACCCCTTCCTTTGCACCCCAGCATTACACTAGCCCTTCTGACTGCCCTGTCACACTGCTTAGCCACTTTTAGGTCATCCGATATGATTACCCCTGGTCTCTTTCCTGCCTGGTCTTTGTCAGTATCACTCTACCCATTGTGTACTCCACTCTCAGGTTTCTGTGGCCCAAGTGCATTATTTTTCACTTTTTGAGATTAAAACCCTATTCCAGTCTTTTTTGATCCCTTCCCATCCTTTCCAGACCTCCGGCATGTCCACTCTGTTGCAGATCTTGGTGTTATCCTCAAAGAGGCAGACCTTGCCTTCCAGTTCCTCTGTTATGTCACTTATAAAGAAATTGAAGAAGACCTGTCCTAGCACTGTCCCCTGATGTATCCCACTGGTCAACCTCCATGCATCGGAACAAACTCCATTTACCACTACCCTCTGTGTCCTATCCCCTAACCATTTTTTTTACCCAAGTTACCAACTTATTACCCACCCCCAAGTTCCCCAATTTGTTTACCAGTCTCCTATGTGGAACAGTGTCGAAAGACTTGCTGAAATCCAGGTAGGCCATATCCACCACTCCTCCCTGATCCAAATCTTTGGTTACTCAGTCAAAGAAATCTATTAGATTTCTTTGGCATGACCTTCTCCTGAATCTAGAGAAACAAAGGGAGACAGGAAGGAGGGTAAGGACAGCAAAGACTCAAAGTGAGGAAATGATCACCCAGGAGGTCAAGAATGGAGATAACGCTTTCTTCGGGTATGTGAGTGGCAAGAGGAAGACATGGGGTGGTATAGTGAAAATTAGAAGAACAGGGCTCCAGGGGACTGTGCAGAGGAAGACCAAGAAACAGCTAAAATTTAAAACAGATACTTCTGCTCGGTATTCACAGTGGAAGCAAGGGGGTGGACTGACATGCAGAAACAGGCAGCGGGGTGGGGGGGACACATGCCCCTTTACAGAAGACAGAGTTATCCTTAGACTGGAGACCCTAAAGGAAATCATGGTGATGGAGCCCGACTGTATCCACCCAATGGTAGTTAAGGAGCTGAACACAGTGTTAGCCACCCCTCTGGCAATGCTATTTAGCATCTCATTGGAGATAGTGGTGGTACCACAGGAACAGAGGAGCAATGATGTGGTCCCTCTGCATAAGAGCTTCAGGGAGGAGGATGCCAGCAATTACAGACATGCTAGTCTCACATTACTAGTGGGGAAGTTAATAGAGTTCCTACAGAAGGAAAGACAGATGGAGTACCTGGAGATATATGGGCTTTGTGACCTACAGCAGCACAGCTTCACAGTAGTGAAGGCCATGTCAATCAAATCTGAGAGATTTCTTTGACTGGATAAGGGAAGTGGATCATGAGAGGGCCAGGATGTGGCCAATCTAAGCTTCCATAAGGCCTTTGACACTGTACCACACAGGTAGCTGATAAAGAAACTTAGCAGCCTCGGAGTCGGGGAATAATTGATAAACTGAATCTCCAACTGGTTGACAGATGGGAGGCAAAGGGTAGAGGTAAATAGCAGTTACTCAGAGGATGGGAGAGTAACCATTGAAGTACCACAAGAACTGGTACTTGGAACTGTCACCTTCAGTGTCTTCATAAGTGACATTGCTGAGGAACTGGATGGGAAAGGTGTGTCTCTTTTCAGACGACACAAAAGTCTGCAACAGGATGGACACCCAAGAGGGAGTGAAGAGAATGCAAAGGGATCTGAAAAGACTAGATGAGTGGTCTAGGGATTAGCAGCTGTATTTCAATGACAGAAAGTACAAAGTAGATGCAACTGGGGAAGGGTAACAAGTTCTGACTGCGTATAAGATGAGGGAGGGAGGTATTTACAGTTACCAAGCAAGAAAGGGACCTTGGGGTGATCATATCTGATCTCAAAGTTGCAGAGCAGTGCGACAGGACAGTAGGCATGGTGAATCAGATGTTGGGATGGATAGTACAGTGGGATCTCTATCTGGAGAAGGGTGCTGGCATTGACTCTGTGTTGTTCACTGGTGAGAAGCCACCTTGAGTACTGTGGTCAGTTCTGGAAGCTGCACCTTTGCAAGAATATTGAGAGGGTGGAGGCTGTCCAGAGGAGGGCTATGAAAATGGTCCAGGGTTTGCATGAGAATCCATTTAAGGAGAGACTGCTGGAGCTGGGTGTCGTGGTTTGTGGGTATACTGATGGACACTGACACAGAGATGTAAGGTGTTGGAAAGGCAATTGCCAGACCAGAAATTTATTGCAGACAAAAAAGAAACTTAAAAAGCCATCAAAATCAACTGCATTTCGGCAAATAAAATACAAAATGAACAAAAACAACATCAAATAGTATTCAACTCCTGCTTTCTTGAGGTACAGGCAGCAATAGTCACCTCACCAGCACATAGAGTTGGCTACAGGTCTGGAAAGGAGGAGACCTAAACAGAGAGGTCAGTAACCGGCTGATCCCAAGATGAATCTGAGGTCTTCCTGAAAGGATACCTCATTTATAGTTAAGTATAAACATGTGACTATTGCTGACTCCTCCCTCAAACCAACTATTACAGCAAAAAGCCCACAGTCATTTTATTATTTTGATACCGTGAGCTCAACTGAATGAATTACCTTTATACATGTTTGCTAATGTTAAAGTTCATAAAACAAAACAATATAACAGATAAACAGCTTTGCTGCAGGAACAGGGGGCTCCTCCCCTTCCCCCAACTATAACTAAGTGAAGGAAAGGGCTGGTTGCCTCCTAAGGAGACAGCAGAAACAACAGCCTCAGTGTGAGCACCACACCCAGTCCCTGTGTTTTCAGGTAGAAGTGAACTTCAGGTTCTAATAGTGTGAAAGGCTGTTTGTTTTACAATGAGAGCAACCCTAAAATAAAAAAGGCTAAACTATCTTATGCTAACGTAACCAAAACCACAGACAGCATGAACTTTGGGAATAACATTGCAGACTGCCACAAACAGTGTCTCAGAGTGTGTAATATTTAACAGTCTCACAGCACTGAGCACACAGCTTCTTAATTCTGACTGCCCAGTAAGGTGCTTCATGCTGTAAACTTCATGCTCTAAACTCTAAAAAGTGTGCTTTATTTAACAGTCTGGGAGCAGGGCTTTCTAAACAAATACAACATATTAAGACCAGCAGCTACACCCACGGTCTCATGCGTAGGTTCGAGTAGCTCCAGCCCAGGTTCCTGTGTTTAAGTTATGATTTTGAAACACATTATACCTCAGTAAATGAGACAAGGGAAGGCTGGTATTTGTTCCTATGCAGAGCAGAAAGGAAAAAATAAAAGCACTAGACCGCTAGAAAAAGAATACAGTAAAGAAGCACCCATTTTGTGCTCAGGTGGCCAACCTGAAAAATGGGGCACTACAGAAAGAGAAAAAAGCAGAGAAAAGACAGATATGCTACTGCAGTAGACTTTTTAGAAAACACTGAGCATATGAACACAAATACCAGGCACCCTTCCACACTGGGCATGTACTTACTGGAAGAGAGGAGAGTAAGATGGGATGGGACATGAATGAGACCTATAACTATAACTACCTTACGAGAGTGAACAAAGATACAGTGGGGAAGCCTCTTTCAAAGAAGGAGGACACCAGTACAAGGGTGCATTCTATGAAGCTTGAGGGGGGTTTAAAAGGGATGCAAGGAAATTTTATTTTTCTGGCATCCAATCCTAGAGGCTCTGAACACCAGATAATCACATACATAAAATTAAAAAGAACAACATACAATAACACTTAATAAAATTTAAACAATATCAATACGGATTACGGTCAACATATAAAGTAACCACCATTAAAAATAAAAGGGCTGATACTCCATACTGTCATCCTGTGTCCGAGAATGCCTGACTAAACAGATGGTATTTAAGGCGGGCTTTAAATACCTCCACAGAAGGGGCCTCCCTTAACGACGAAGGGAGTGGATTCCACAGGACAGGGCCAGTGACACTAAAAGCTCTGTTGTTAGCAGTTTTCAACCTTGTCCTGGGAATAGCCAGGAGGCCTCTCATGGAGGAACGAAGGGAGCGGAATGGGACAGTGGGTGTAACAAGGTCCAACAGGTAGCTACCACCAGTAGACACAGCAATCCAGGATCTGGAGTGATCTTAGGTTACTGGGGATCATTTTGGTGGAGAGGATCAAGTGTGCAATGAGCTACTGTCCTCTCCCAGGTAGGGCAGGTTGCTATTACCACCAAACAACAGCCACCAGGTGAAGACCTGGTAGCAGTGCAGGACTGGAATGACCCAGATGGACAGGAGTTGCGTGACTCAACAGGGCACGCATGCCCTCACACAAACATGCTGACATGCATTTCCCAGCACCAGGAATGGAGAAAAAAAGTTGATGAGGCAGACATACATGATGCCCTTCATGCCAATCCCCTATCAGTTACACTGCCAGGACCCTGCCAGCTGGATTGATGGATATGTTTCTAGGGGGTGGGAGGATGGCCCTCCGCTCTTGACCCTACCATGGGGTGAAATCCATGGAGGTTTCTTGGACTGTGCAAGTAAGCCTGGAGAGGTGGTAGATGGTGGTGAAAAGTGGGGACTGGGTTGAAGGGATCCCAGCCTGCCTCAGCCAGGGGAGCATAAGCACTTCATAATAAAAAAAAACCTGAACAGCATATTGTTTCATCTGTAGTTATGAAGAAAACAAAAAAGTCAGCTACTGCTAAGTCTGCTGATCTTGCAAACAGTGAGTGCATCAGTACTCTTCCAGAATAGGAGATACAGGCATTATTTACAGTGACATTAGTGGGGGACTGGGTAGTAACATTAAGGAAATTGACAGTGTAACATTTCCCACCTCAACACCATTGGGTGCAGATCTGGTACAGCTGCAGCATACTCAACGTAGTGATTCTACCAGGTGTATGCATGTGATGCTGCCCCCACCCCCACCTCCTAACAAGCAGCCCTAATATGGATCCCCTATATCTATGCCCATTGGTGACTTTCAGGCAAAAAACTCCATGACACCACCCATTGAGCTACTCAGAAAAGTATTCACCTGATTAATAATGTGATGGTGTTGGATCATTCTAGTCCTTCTCTGGTGTGGATAAGTTGACTAACCATAAAAAGATAAATGGTGATATCCCAAATCAAACATCATACAAAATTTCATGGAGGCAAAAAGTGGAGAAGAATTTGAGAAATGGTAAAAATTAAAGAGACAGAGCCCTGATGCTTATTATTAAGAATGATTTTAAACAAGGAAGCAAAGTGTGAACAATTGGCCAGCATACACTCTCTATTGTGCATCAGACATCTTGATAAGCACAAATTCTGTTCATGCCTCTCTCATTTTGTTTGAACCCAAGTGTGTGGAGTAGTAGTGACCTATGGACGTTATGAGAGAATTCATTACTTTGACTACACCATAAAGCTTGCAGTCAAAATTGCCACACTTCATAATGTTGAGCCAAGCAAAACTATGACAAAAATTCATGCCATCTACACCTCTCCAATGCTTTAAGGCCACTAAACAACTGTCCAGCATAGGATAATGTAGCAAATAGAGATGAAACCACTTATATTTATTTATTTAAAAGTTTAACTAGGAAAGACATACTGAGCTGAGACAGCTCATTTCCAGATTCATTCTAGAGAAAGGGGAGAAGGAAATAGCTAAACAATAAACAGGTGAAAATAATAAGTCAATTACAGTAATATAGTAATACATGAAGCATAAATATAAACAATTAGAGGCAGATTAATAAATGAATACAAGTAGAAAAAACACAAACTCCAGTATGCATAGAGAAGAGGAGAGGGTCATGGACAGTTGCAGGTAGGGGAACAAAACTCATAAAGAAGAGAATTTAGGGAGGAAGGAGAAGAGGCAGAATGAGTAGAAAGGGGAATGGAGGAACAAAGTGTAGGAAATTCGTAAGAAAAAGCAGATTGTCCAACAGTAGATTTTCTAGAAGGAATAGAAAGAGGAGAATTAGTGTTGCGAAGAAGGTAGGAAGAAGGCAGAGAGGATAGAAGGGATTGAAGATGGGAGGAAAGACAGCTGAATAAGAATTTGGATATAAAAGATGCACAATGGGAAAGGCGCCTAGCATCAATGGAGGGAGAGAAAGTGATGAGTAAAGAGATCAGTGGTGAGTACGAGGGGGGCAATCTAAAGCAAAATGACAGAAAGAATGGAAAAGGGTGTCCAGTATGGCAAGGGAAGATTTAGGGGCACCACTGTAGATTAAGTTACCATAGTCAAAGATAGGGAGAATCATGTTTACTACAATTTCTCAGTGGGCAGAAAGTGGAATACTCACTTATTTCATGTACAATGCTTCAAGCTTAGGGTGCAGCTTATAGTGAATTGCATCAATATGCACTAAGAAATTAAAATGCTGGTCAAGACAGATCCCGAGGTACTTAAAGGGGGAAACATCTTTTTAGAACCATCAAAGGTATTAAATAATGGGAGAGAAGCAAGTCTGACAAGCTTCTGATGGGTTCCAAAAGTCAAGGAGACTGGGTTTTTTTTGGTATTGAGGGACAACTGGTTAGACTTGAACCAGCACTGAATGTTGTCAAAATCCAACTGCAGCCAGGAGTTAAGGTCATGGGAAGAGGAGCCAGTAGCCAACAAACTGTGTCATCAGTGTACATATGAATAGACACAGATGAACAAACAGTGGGGAGATCACTTAAGAAAATGGAAAAGAGAATAAAACCCAGGACAGACCTTGAGGGACACCTGAGCTAATGGGAAGTAGAGATGTAATGGATTTTCCTATCCAGACAGCTTGAGACTTCCCACCAATGTAAGTGTCACAGGTACGTGGGTATGAAAGGACAACACAGGACACAGTTAATAGGGTACAACAGACCTGCAGTGTGTTTTATTTTATACAAAAGTTAAAATGATAAATAAGTATAAATAAACAGTTCAAACAGAACTAGAAAATAAACATTAACACAATGCTCTTTTACCTTATTTCAGGTACCTCAGAATTCAATCATCAACTTTCCTATTGCTCGAGATAAATTTCCTGTTTCAGAAACAGGTCCTTCTCTTACCTTAACCTTAAATAGTTGAGACTGGCTTGTTCAGCTAATCTGACTCTTGTTGTTTGAGGAGGGCTTATATAGCCCTCCCACTTATGGGAAAGTCCATCCCATAACAGTCAATTAGTTCTAGAATGGCCCCTAAATAGGGAAACTCCTCCTCCTCCTCTATTACATAATGAGATTTCGCATATGGGAAGTCCATCTATAGGAAACCCCCTTCCTCCGATTGTACTTATGGGAAGTCCCTATATAGGAAATCCCCTTCCTGAGGTCTTGCTAACAGGTCAGCACCTTTTTTTCTATATAATCAAACAGTGCAAACATTTATTTCATTTATAGGCAAGGCAAGGCAAATTTATTTAAAAGATGCCCAATCCCGGAGGCTCTGGGCGCCATACAAATGTTTAAAACATTATGCATAAACAGTCAAATACAATAAAAATAATAAATCACAAATTATATACTAAATCATACTCTAAACATCAAATGCTTGAGAGAATAAAAATGTATTCAAGCGAACCTTGAAGACATCTATCGTGGGGGCCTCTCTGTCTATAGCTGGTAAAAAGTTCCATAGAACAGGAGCCATAACACTAAAGGCTCTATCACCGGCTGATTTAAGCCTCGTTCTAGGAATGGTCAGGAGGCCACCACTGGAGGATCAAAGAGGGCGGACAGAGGGAGTAGGTGTCAGAAGGACTGACAGGTAACCAGGGCCCTGTCCGTGTAGGGCCTTATAGGTGAGAAGACCCACCTTAAAGAGGATTCTCCACCTGACTGGCAGCCAGTGCAATTCACACAAAACTGGTGTAATATGACAGAACTTCTTCTGCCCAGTCAATAACCGGGCAGCTGCGTTTTGCACCAGCTGCAATCTGTGGAGAAGTCCTCCTGTGACCCCGAGATAGAGCGCATTTACAGTAGTCCAGCCTAGATGTGACCAAGGCATGTATCAAGGTAGGGAGGTCCAGAGGCAGAACAAGGGACTTAATCCTGGCAATGTTTCTGAGATGGAAAAAACAGGTATGAACCACAGAAGATATTTGGGCCTCCATGGTCAGATTCCTGTCCACAATCACTCCAAGACTACGCACCCAAGAGGAGGCCTTCAATGACACAGCCCCCCAGAACAAGTCCAGTTTCTGAGTAAGAAGCCATCCTATCACGCACTCTGTTCGACTCCACTACCAATACCTCCATCTTGTTAGGGTTCAGTCGCAACCAGCTGGAGGCCATCCAGTCATTTATCTCGGTCAGACAGATGTTTACCACTTATACTGCGTTGGATGTTCCTGGGGCAAAGGACAAATATAGCTGAGTATTATCAGCATAGCAATGAAAACTCAAGCCATATTTCCTAATGATCCCCCACAGGGGCAGCATATACACTGCGAACAGCATTGGGGCCAGTACCGAGCCCTGAGGAACTCCACAGGGAAGGAGACAGGGTATAAATGAGAAATTACCCATCATAATCTGTTGCCTCCTATTGGTAAGAAAGGACTCAAACCAGTTGAAGACAATACCGGTGAGTCCACACAGCTCCCTGAGATGGACAAGAAACACACAATGGTCCACAGTGTCAAATGCTGAAGAGAGATCGAGGAGAACAAGAATTGTCCTGTCCCCCCGATCTCTAGCCCTGAGGAGGTCATTCTGCACCCGAACAAGCGCAGTTTTTGTGCTATGTCTAGCCCAAAAAGCTGACTGGAAGGGATCATACATCTCGTGAGTCATGAGGTGCTCCTCCAATTGAAGCGCTACCACCTTCTCCACCACTTTCCCCAAAAATGGAAACATGTGCCATATTGTTATAATATATGGACACTAGCCCTTTAATTCATATCTCATGGCTCTATACATAATGGGGCTCCTTTAGAGGCCTGTAGTTTCTCTTTATTCTTATTTTTTTATTTCTTTATTATGTTTAGTTTATCTTATAGTCCTCTCCTTATTATGAGGTCTACTCTAATTGTATAGTATTTCTACATACATAGGGATGTTCCTGTCCCTTTAAATCATCTGTTTTCTATGTTGTAGCAGAGCGGCAGACTGCTAGACAATCATTATGTAGCCGCTCTGCTTTGGGGCTCTGTATAGCTTTGGTAAGACCCTTTTTATTTCTCTTTATACTGGGCTGTAGCCTTTATGTCCAGGGACAGCATAGTCCCTTTGTATTTTCAAACACTCGCTTTTTAGAATGTACAGATTACTGAGGGAAGTCTGTCTCTCTAGCAGCCTGGATTGGCTGTACACATGCCATGGTTAGCTGGCACAAACCTACAGCATATTTTCAACAAAGCTAGTAGCTGAGAGTCCTAAGTATAAAGCAGCATCAATAATTATTTACATAGATACCAAGCGGCAGCAAAAGCAAAAGTTAAAGGTTGCCTCTCTCTTCAAACAATTCCTGCTTTGATGCAGGATTTCTTTGGCATAACATTCTACATAACAATCGAGCGACAGCAAAATAATTCATACAACATAAGCATAATGCCGCTTCGTTTGTATCCATAATACGCCTACCATAGTGAACATTATTTGGTATTTAACTGCCATTTTAAACATTTCTAAACATTCCTGCTCCATATACATAACAATGGCATAAGCACTAACTTAATTAAGCACTGCAGCACTTTAAACAAATAATATGGCACATAATGTACTGTATGCACTTTATTTAACCAGAACCTTATATCATTCCTGCCAGCTAGCTTTATCCTGGTGCATGATTTTGGGGAGTTCTTGGTGAGGGATGGAAATATGGAAATTAGAAATAAAAGTAGTAGGGAAAAAGTTTACTGAGAGATAGAAAAGACGTAGGTGGCCAACCTATGCAATGAATGCAAGGGTCTGAGAAAGGTAAATTATAGCAGTATGCCATTGGCATAGTGAATGCACAATGGTGAAATCCCTCACAGCAACAATCTGGACAGGTTTCGAGATTGTCACTGTGAGGGACCCAAGAGTAAAATTATACCCTTTAGCTGTCTTTCGCCCCCCCTTAGAAAAAACTTTGACTCGGAGTTAGATATCCTAATAAGGGAAGGGGGGGTGAGGGGGTGCAGCCCCCTGATAAAAAACACACAATGCCTGACAGGAAAAATTTCACCTGTCGACATTGGGGATCTCACCATGCCAAACTTTGACAACACTGTTGTTATTTCAGCATGGTAGAATCAAGTATAGCATAGGAAGATACTGTTGTGCAACAGATTTCAGTAGGATAAGGAAGAAGATAGGAAAGGCATCCTTCCACCTGTGTTATCAGACTGGAAGAATGCAGTTCTGCCACAGTAAGAACAAAACCAATTGACTGTAGAGTCAGAGAGGCCTGCTGCTTTAAGTTTGTCTAGAAAGGGGGATGTGCCACAATGTCAAAAGCTTAGCAAGCTCAACAAAAATGGCAGAAGTAATCAGTCCTTGATCTATACCCATGAGTATGGAGTCAGCGAGACGAAGGAGGGAGGTAGAAGTAGATTTGGATTTCCTAAAGCCAGACTTTAGAGGTCTGAAAAAGGAGGAACTGTCAAGAAAGGAATTGAGCTGTGAAAGAACAATGTGTTCCTGTAACTTAGTCAAAGTGAGAAGACGAGATATAGAATGGAAGTTACTAGGTTATATATTATGCTGCCATGTCTCCTGGAAAAAAAAGGATCATGAAAGACTCCGAGATGTAAATAGAGTTGAACATTAGGGGAGTGCAGCCACAAGGCCACTATGATTAGTTTATTCTGGTCTTACAGTCCATAGGGAATGTCTTTTCTCCATTTGAAAATAACTCTACTTCAGTGCTGTTTCATGTTTAATTCATCGGAATCATAGGAAAGAATACAAGCAGTTATGGACTACACATCCTATTAGCTTGTTCAATCCCATATTTGTTGATTAAAATACATAAACCCTGTCTCTAAACTCAACATCCAATCTTGCTTTGAAAGTATTCATATTAGGACCCTTCACTGTTAATACAGGTAGATTATTCCAAGATGACACAACCCTTTGGCTAAACCAATGCTTTCTTAATTTCAAATTCCATCTTGACTGAAAAAGTTGTTTATGATGCTTTCTAGAGCTGACACAATCCACATTAAATTTAATTCCCAATTCGTCTCGCAATAAAGGATCAACCAGAGCTTTAAAAAGCATACATATATCACCTCTAAATCTACGATAGGACAATGAATATATGCCCAATGTTTCCATCCTTTCCCTGTAAGATCTATTAGCCCAACCTTTTATAGCTTTGGTCATTCTTCTCTGGACCTCCTCCAGCCTAACAATATCTTCTCGCTTATATGGAGACCACACCTGAGCACAATACTCCAGGTGGGGTCTAACCAGGGAACTGTGCAATGGGATCAAGACTTTGGCATCTCTGCTTGATATATGTATAAGTATGCTGTTTAAATTCTGATTTGCCTTCCTCATCTGTAATGAACAGTGGTGACTAAATTTAAAATCAGGTGTATTTGTTATACCCAAATCCCTTTCTTGTATGGTTTATTTTAATATATCCTGAACAATTTTGTAAATCACTTTGCCACTGTTTTTTTCCCAAATACATAATTTTACACTTAGCAGAGTTTAATTCTAATTTGTTTAACTCAGTCCATAATGCTATAATACTAATAGCTGTTTGCAAGGCTAGTACATCCGTTGAATTATTTACAATAGCTCCTAGTCTGTAATCATCAGCAAATTTAAACAGCCAAACATTGGGGGTATGTATTTTCAAAGTGGAGATGTATACATTAAACAAACAGGGTCCCAACACCAACTCCTGGGGAGCACCGCTAGTCACCGGGGCCCAATCAGAATAGTTTCCCTTAACCACCCTCTGTCGCCTATCACTCAACCAATCGGTAATCCAATTTATTACATTACTCTCAGGTTTAATTTTCTTAAGAACAGCTATCAGTTCTCTATGTGGTAGTTTATCAAAAGCTTTCGCGAAGCCCATAAAGACAACATCGACCGAGTTACCCAAATCCAATTCGAGATTAACATTCTTGGAAAAGGTCAGTAGATTGGTTTGACAAGATCTGGACCTTGTAAACCCATGCTGAGAAAGGTCCTTTAGTCCATTACTCTCCAAAGAAACTAATATTCTGTCCTTTAATATACTCTCTAACACTTTGCCCTATAATGAAGTCAAGCTGACTGGTCTGAAGTTAGAAGGCACTGTTTCTCAAAAATTAAAAACATCAGTGACACTATTTTGGACCATCTTTCAAGTACTGTACCACACTAGCTATAGACAGCCATAGGGAGAATTATTTTAGGCAACAGCTACATGTGTAGAGATCAGCAATACATTGAATTTCAGGGACTGGTGATACTACTCACAGGATAAGATGAAAACCAGAATATGACATCTAGTAGGTTTGCCAGTGTGGTGGGGTAAAATGTACAGTGATGGGACAGACACATCAGGCAGCACTGAGCAGGGTGACTGGGACAGAGTGACCGGGACAGAGCTCAGCTTGTGACTTCTTGACTGTAAAATGCAAGAGGACACAGGCATGTGCATCCTCCACCTGCTAGCTTCTACTGAACTGATAATTTGCAGGGGCTCTCGCACCTGTTTTAGTAGACCCACTGGGCTTTGTGTCTCAGATTCATTCATCACCTCATGTTAATGTAACTGGCAATTTAGTACAACAGTTGCCCCCTACCCACTCCAAGAAGGCTGTTTAGCATGTCTGGTAATGTGTGGTCCCATCTTTAAACTCTGTTAAAGAACATGTGCAACAACTATTATTTATACTGCTCAATTTACCAGTCATCAGGATCTCACAATATGATTTCCCAATAGAAATATTTTTGGATCTGCATATCTAATATATATCCTGACATTTGTTTTAGAACATGGTAAAAGAAAATATTTTAGCATACCATTATGATGTGCTGGATATAGGAGTGAAATTCTTTGTCATACAAAATGCCAAGTGCATATTTCAATTACATGAACATATTTTTATATACTTTGAATGAATCCAGATGGCTGCATTTCTTAGGGAATGGCAGGCTGCCTACTCATCATGCAGTGAACAAGAATCTACCTGCTTTACCAGCTCTACTCCAGCTAATCAGTAAATTGCCCTTCCCAAAAGTTTTTTCTATCTTAAATGCTGTCCTGGAAACAACAACAAAAGAAGTGAAGAAATACTGAAATTAAAAAAAAAAAGTATTTATTACAATCAGCCTAACTTGCTCTAACCTGATGATTTTGAGTTGATAATTGACAAAATATTTTAAATAGGAAAACCAACAGCAATTGTCATGATCTGCACTGTACTTCATAAAGTTACAATGGAATAGATATGATGCTTCTGTTTGAAATACTGAAAAGAATTATGCAGCATTTGGACATAGAGATTTACCTATTTGGCAGAATATTTATTTTAGACTCTGTCTATGATATATGTGTGTTTAACCTCCTACAGTGACTTCTAATTGGGAGGACACAATTTTGTTTTCCATTACCCCACTGCTGGCCTGCATTCATTTTAATTGTCATACAGTATATTAGTGTAATTATATAACACAAGGGTTGATAATTTTCATTTATTTATATTTGACAATAAGAACTTTTGGTTTTCTATTAACTGATGTACAAAACAATGTATTGGTTTACTATATATTGTGTGTTTTATCTTATAATATTTAACTACAGTTTGTAACATAATTTTGTAACCCCTTCCTTGGAATGGAGCTTACCTTACTTTACTGCTGTCCTCCCAAGGCACTGCATTGCTGCCACTGATGCTGCCAGATCCCTCCCACTTGACTGTGTATGGTGGTGGGAGAGACAGCGTGGCAGCATGGATGTTTTCAGTGCCTCCTGCACCATTTTCATTAGCAGCTATGGCTTCATTCTTCAGTGATAGCCTCAACCATGGCAAAGGGGACTGGGAACACCAAGGATGCTACTCTTCTTCAGCACCTCAATGCCACAGGTGCAGGGGTTCACTCACCCTTACACTCAACCCTGGCAAGTGACTGGGACTTGCCACACCCATGACCACAATCCGCTCCATCAGAAGATTGCCCAGGAGAGAGCTGCTACACACTCAGGGAACCACCACATGTTTTGGGAACCAAAAAAATACAGATGGGTTATTTTGGAGTACAAGGCTCTTTTCAAACATGTGCACAATCATATAGCTACCCTCAAATCTCTCTGGGCAGTCTGTTGGTTCTGGGTCATAATGGCACAAGACATTATGCCGCCACATCCATGCTGCCACGCTGCCAATACAGTGCAATATATTGTGGCAGCACATATCTTTGTATCGAGGGGGGCTACACCACACGCACCCCCTATTTTGGGGGGCTGCACCCCTGAATCCCCCTACTAAAATATCTAACTCTGGGGGGGTTATCACTTAATATCTCATGATGTGCAAAAAAAATAACATTTCTTTAGTCTGGGACCAGGAATCAAAACCCAGTCACAAACACACTGCTGGCATCCCTTGCTGCTCATGGCTTATCCCATTGAGCCATGGCAGCATCTTGCAGGCCCTGTCCCAGTAAAGATCTTATTCTCTGAATGGGAGCAGCGAGAGGGTGCACTACTGTGCATACTTTCTTTAGAAGTATTGCACCCTCTCGATGTTCCCTACTGCTCTGTTTCTGTTGCATGGGTATGTCTTATGCTGTTCAGTTTGTGACACATTGACCAGGTAGGCAGCCAGTCAATGGGATAAAAATCTTACTTGCAGCTCCAGAAAGATTGGGGAGAACAGTTACAGAAGAGGCCCTCCCAAACAGACTGGCAGGTTGCAGAGGCCAGTCAGAATGATGTACAGGGCAAAGCTACAGGCAGACTGCTCTGACTGCCAAATCAAACACTGTAGCTAAGAAGTAAGTTTCTGGGCTTATTAGGTGCTTGTGGTTGTTGGAGAGAGACTCAGAGGTGAGCAGACCAGCTGCTTGTGAGAACTGGAGGCCTAGCCAGGCCCAAATCTTGTGAGTCCTATCCAGGGCTCATCCTCCAAATTACTGTGAGCCTTATCCTGGGCTCATATAGTAAGTAAGTAAGTAAGTAAAAATTTATTTATAAAGCACCCCATCCTGGAGGCTCTGGGCGCAGTACAGGTAAATAAAATAACATACATCAGTACAATAAGATATATCAAAACAACAACAATAAGCAACACTTGAAGGGTACCTAAACAAGCAGTTTTTTTAAAACTGCAGACTCTAAAAACTGGTGTTATAGCGAGGTAAAGTAAAGGATGCTGTTTACAGTCATGCTAAAACTGCATTTATGTAAATAACAAATTCAGTTTCATAGCTTTTGAAAAATGTAAACATCAGCCTTTCACTTTCAAAAAAACAGCCTTGATTTCTCCCTAAGATGTCTGCCAAGTGTGTTAAGTGATGAGTCATGATACATCATCAGAGCCAGAGCCAGAGACCAACATATATTCCTATATAGTGCTAACTACAGTAGTTCTTCTTTCCCTCTTTGTTTTGAATTGCTGTTTCAGAATGAGCAACACCATGTATTAACTTGTGGATTATGTTGATCAGTACACATGTTAGGCTATGATTTTGTTCATTTTGTTTACTTTAACTTGTGAAAAATGTTTTGCAATCCAGCTGACTTTTTCTTTGGCAAACTGCAGTACAGTATAACACCTCAAATACCTGATGTTCTAGTGGTTATGTGATGCACCAAATTTAATTTTTTTGTTAACCAGGAGAGACACACTAAGCTAAAAGCTTGTTTACAGGTGTGGCCTGGGAACACAAGGAAGTTTAGTGACTTGCTCAGGGTCACACAGCAAAGTACCGGTTTGGTTCATTTCCAACGCTCATGCTGTCTTGTTAATCCACAAATAAGGCTTTCTTTTTCCACGTGACCCCCCTGCACCTAACCTGCCTTCTGTTGAACACCCCACCATCCATATCCTGTTGTTAGTATTGCCTGGGGCTGCATATGTACTTACAGTCTCCTGAAGAAAATTATCACACCTCAAATAGTAATCTTGTACCTCAAAGAGTTGTGCACACATGTACTGATATGCATCTTCAGCTGGCACCGTTAAAAAATGCCTCCCAAATCACCATCCAGTCCACATTCTCAATGTTTGACTTCTGCTCTTACAGTAAACACTGAGTGGATCACCACCTTCCCGCACAGTGAAGGTAGCAAGTACTGTTCTCCTGTTGTATTTTTTCCCACCTCATTATCCAAAAACTAGGTCTTCCTGGAAGGCCAAGCAATAAGCTTTATGACCGACCAGAAAAACTGCTGTTCATGCCCTCATAAGGGCTACACTTACAATGGATAACAATATTATTAGCAGGAGAGTCATACTAATACATTGAGCAAATCCACCTGACTTCCAGTGTCAGTCTACTCCGTTACCTATGATCTGCAGAACCCCCCAGGACAGTTTCCAGCAATTCTTCTCCAGTGCTTTTCTGTGCTCTACTCCACAATTTAAGTTGGCTGGCTACCACCCTTCCAAATCTTGAATGAGCTACTGTATACACAACTTTCTCAATACTGTTCCAATAAATGACAACACCCTCCCCCCCCACCTGAGGGTAATCTCCCTACACTGAATACAAGGACCAGTTTAGGTACAGCCCTTCCTCTATGAGTATTTGTCATTGCTGGCTACTCTCATCCATAGTCAGGTAATGATCACGATGCTGGCAGCCCCACATTTCAGATCTCACAGTGATCTGCTCAACATGTTCCTTCATGTCTTCATCTAACCTGAATATAGCTGCACCCTGCTAGAATGGCCTCTTCAGTCCCTCTCTGGCATTCATTCATTCTTCTCACCTGCTCCCCACACCAAAAACTGGTGTGTTCACTACTGTTCTGCATCATGAATGTGGTTAGTACAGTCTGCCATGTTATTTTTACATAATAATAAACATGATCTTCTGGTAAGCCAGGCTGATAGCAGCATTGCACAAGTGGAAAAAATAGGCTTTCCTACCATATAAGATCTAAGCCACCTATGATTATTGACTATAAAGTGATGTGCATAATGATGTGGACACCTATCATTTAATAGTGCCTAATCAAAGGTAGCCTAGATCTTTTAAGGATAGGAAAGCCCATCAGTCCCCTTGTTCCCTGATGCTATCAGCCTGACTTACTGGAAATATATGCTTATATTTGATATGTCAAAATAAAACGGGACTGTACTACTTGCATTCATGAAGCAGAAGGGTGATGAGCTTACCAATTTTCGGTGTGAGGAGGAATTGTGAAGAATGAATACCAGAGGGGGACTGAGAAGGCCACTCTTGCAAGTTACTGCTATATTCAAGGAAGGGGGAGGACAGAAGGAGAGAAATATGAGCAGATTACTGTGAGAATTAAAATGTGGGGCTGCCAGCACCTTGATCACTACCTGACCCCGTTGTCCTGGCCAGCATTCCCCTTCCCATAAAACCAGTTCATGCATTGTCCTAGGCTGTGTGTGCATAATAATGTATGAAATGGCTGCCACTACATGTTAAGTCATTTCACTACCAGTCTAGTATTGCTTGTAAAGCACTTTGGGACACAGTGTGCATGAAAACCACTATATAAATGCTGATTCTGATTATTATTATTATTATTCCCCATGGTAAAAAAAAAAAAAAAAAGATAAGACAAGCATATATTTGATTTTCAAGAAGGTATGAACTCTAACATTAGACTGTACAAGAACTTTGGTATAAAAGAGTGGTGGCTCTAGGGGGTGGAGAAGGGTGTGGCTGCACCCCCCACACATAGTAATGTACTTGCTTGCTGCTGCTGCATTTCACTTTGTTGAAGAAGTCCGATTTATTGATTGTACAAATGTTTACATTCAAACTATGAATTACATTTGAAGATTCTGTCAAAAACACACTAGAAAAGAATAATAGCAGAAAATATAAAGGTTTAATAAAAATGTTAAAAAGTGCATATTAAGCATGCACACCACCCAGCACCCCCATTGTAGCATCCTGGATCCACCATAACCACTAGACCACCAGGTTATTCAAGATTTGTACTGCTCTGTGGTTTGCCACAGAGAAAGTCAGTTGGATTAAAACACAATTTCAGCATGTTAAAGTAAACAAAATGAACAGAACCATAGCCTACCATGTGTATTATACAAAATAATGCACATGCTTTTGACCATTTGTGTGAAACAATTCTACACAAAGGAGAAAAAAGAATTAGTTAACACTCTAGAGAGCCATATAGCTCTCTGACTTTGACTCCTATGATGTCATCACAGAACATATTTGTCGGCCATTTTAGGAAGCAGGTAAGACAGTTTTTTTGAAATTGGAAGGCTGATTTTACAATTTTGAAATGCTCTGGAACCACATTTAGGTAAATTATATAAATGTAGTTTTAGCATTAATGAATACAGCAACCTTTCCTTTTGTCACCCAAGGAGTCAGATTTCTGAATAGTTTGTTGTTAAAATGTTGTTTAGGTATCCTTTAACACCTAAATAAAATCATTATTTAAAATAAACAGTTCAGCAGTCTACCTTTTACTAAAACTCATAGAAAGTTCACAAACACCTCTCTGAAAAGATGTGCCTTCAGACCCCACATAAACACCTCCATTGAATGGGCCTCCCTTAAGGATTTTGGACAATCTGTGCAGCAGTGCCAAACTGGGCAACTACAGAACAAAACTGCTGTGAGACAATCTGAAAGGTCCAAATTCTGAGACTGCTGTTGAGCTGAGGTATTGGTTACAGAAACCTGCACCCCTGTTGAACTGCTAGCTGCAGTGGAGATAGGTAGGGAGCGTGCTAGCCCTTATTGAGTGGGGTAAACCAGGAAATGGGGAGATACAGGGTGAATTCTCTGAGTACATGGGTAAACTCAATCCAGAGGGGATTTAAATGGTGAGGGTCACTCCTATGGCTTTGAGTTCCTTGAGAACAATAAAGCTGCAGTGTTGGGCTCCTGTGGGTGCTGTGATAATTGAGCCAGCAGGGCTGTGTTGTGAGAGCTGATCCAAAAGGGCTGTTTTGGGAGAGCTGAGTCAGAAGGGCTGCACTGTGTGAGTTAAGCAATAAGGGCTGTGCTGCTCCCAAGCATCTGAGAGAGTCTGAAGTAATTCACATCCAGGCTGCTGGGGCCTAATGCTGAATTCTGCTCAGCCTGCTGCTGTTTGCTCATTCCGTCCTTGACTGAGCTGCTGCATCTGTGGGTCAAATGAGTGCTGGTGTTGCTGGCTGGGCACTTTTGAACTTTTTCCTTTTGGAGTATAATTACTTTGTTGGGATTACAAAGTTGGTTTTCAAACATGTTCCTTTTTGAGTTTCAAGTTCCAAATTGTGCTATCACACCATCTTGTTGGGGGTTTAACTGAAGACTTACAAATTGTTTTAACACGTGCACCACCAATGGAACCCGGGCAATGTAGCTACCAGGCCTGTAATGGGACTTAGTATCTTTCCTTTGTACCCAGAGTCATTGATTACTGTTTCATATTTGAGATTATAGTTGCACTTCTGGTAGCATCTTAAAGTATGCACCTTGCATACAGTAAGTCATCCTATTGAGCCCCTTGTTTCAGTGGGTGCATCAGTCATTTTGTGTGGTTTAAGAGGGTGGAAGTGGCCCACAGTACAGTGGCTCCCAGAGTACATTGTTACTGGCAGGGAGTGCTTAAATATACTTGCAATGGTTTAACCCCATCTTCATTTACAAATTCCAGGCCTGTGCTAAAAAATAAAAGCATTGTTAATTTGTTGAATTCTACTCCTGTGTGTGTGCCTCCTTTGGTGTAACCTAATTGTCTGTTGGTAAAGGTAATAACTGTCTTATTGGTTCCCAGGGGACAGTCCAGTCCAAGTGTAGGGAGGTGGGTAGGTAATGCATCCAAGGGGGTGGTACTGCACATAACATCTGGCCCACTTATTCTCTCTGGGAGGAGGAACTGTGCTATTTCTTATGTATTCTGTGATAAAAATCTCTAACACTGAAGAAAGAATGAACCCAATCCCTCAGACAGGTGGACCCTATACAGTTACCATGCAGGGGTATGAACCTGGACAGGGTGACTTGGGGGTAACACTTATCATTAAATATTATGCCATGCAATGTCTTCTGTAACTTAGAAAAAGACAAAAAAAAGTTAAAAAGGAATGTTGTGGGTTATGCCGTATACTCTTTCCATCTAGCAACATATATTTTTTCTTTGCTTTTTAAACCCTGATTTATTATGAACAGAAATGGTAACTAACCTCTACCAGCACTACAGTAAGGCTTTTGGACAAATGAAAGCCATCTGCTTTTCTTGCAACCTACAGAATAATTTAGTCATCTTAATTCTGGAAGGTAAACTACACCCAGTTTGACCCCTCTCCCAGTGAACAACTATAATCCTTGAACTACTGTAGGCAGCCACAGTATCTTTGATCCCCATGAAATAGCTTTTTTTTTTAACTTGTTCATCACCACTTGCACTCTTTGTTGGTTCCCTCCTTCCGCTCCCACTACCAACTCAACCATCTACTCCAGTCCAAGTGTAGTGTTACTGAGGAAGAGGAGGGTAATGGGCCTGAAAGGAGTACAAGGGGTGGAAATGGTGTAGAAATGGACACAAGTATCTTTACATGGGAAAGGGTCCTAAAGGAACTGGAAGGAATAAGAGTCAGTAAAGCAATGGGGCCAGATGGGGTGCACCCCAGGGTCTGAAAGGAACTAAGAGAGGTGGTGGCTGCATCTCTGGCAATCCTGTTTAGCCAATCACTAAAAACAGGGGAGGTACCCAAAGACTGGAGGACAGCACATGTAGTCCCCTTCTACAAAAGTGGGAACAAAGAGGAAGCAGAGAACTACAGACCAATCAGCCTGACCTCAGTAGTGGGGAAGATCATGTAAGCACTACTGATGGAGAGATTGGTGAAATATCTGGTTGTCAATGGAATACTGGATCCAAGCAGCATGGTTTCACTGGAGGGAGGTCATGCCAGAGCAGCCTCATTGAATTTTTTGACTGGGTGACAAGGGAGGTAGATTGGGGAGGGCAGTGAACATGGCCTATCTGGACTTCAGCAAGGCCTTTGACACTGTACCACAAAGTAGGCTATTAAACAAACTTGGGAATATGGGAGTGGGTAAGACAGTAGTGCAGCGGGCGGGTAACTGGCTGGGTGGCAGGATACAGAGGGTGGTGGTAAATGGCTGTCTCTCCACAGAGGGAAGAGTGACCAGTGGGGTATCAGAGAGATCAGTGCTGGGACTGGTCCTATTTAACATCTTCATCAGTGACATTGTGCAGGACCTAGAAGGCAGAATTTCTCTGTGCACTGATGACACAAAGCTCTGTAATAGAGTGGACATGCCAGAGGGTGTAAACAGAATGAGGAGCGACCTGCAGAAGCTTAAGAATGGTTAAGGGTTTGGCAGTTGAAATTCAATGCAAAGAAGTGCAAGATAATGCAAACATGGCACAGAAACCCTTAGAACAACATATCAGTTGTGGGTGAGGATATAGCATGAACCAAGTAGGAAAGGGACCTTAGGGTAATCATCTTTGATGAGCTCAAGGTAGGGAAACAGTGTGACAAGGCTGCAGGTAAAGGAAATAGGATGCTGGGATGCATTGGCAGGGGCATCAAAGCAGGAAACAGGAGGTCATAATTCCAGTATACAAGACACTAGTGAGGCCCCACCTGGAATACAGTGTACTGTTCTGGAGACCTTACCTGTGTAAGGACATAGACAGTGTAGAGAAGGTTCAGAGGAGGGCAACCAAGATGGTACAGGTATTGCATCACAAGTCCTATGAGGACAGGCTTAAGGACTTGAATATGTACCTTCTGGAGGAGAGAAGGGAAAGAGGGGATATGATAGAGACATACAAGTACCTTACAGGGAGGAACAGGGTACAGGAATAAACTATTTTCCAGTGAAAAAGATGTTCAAGAACTAGAGGGCATGGGATGAAGCTGGAGGGAGGGCAATTCAGAGGAAATGTGAGGAAGAATTTCTTAACAGAAAGGGTGGTGAACAAGTGGAACACCCTGCCAGATTAAGTGGTGGGGGCTGAAACAATCATGTGATTTAAGACTGCATGGGATAGACACAAGGGAATTCTGGAGGTTAGGGGTAAGAGGCAACAGACTTCTAGAAAAATGTAAAGGGAACCTACAAGCTCAAATGGGCAGACTGGGTGGGCCATAGGCCCTTATCTGCTGACAGTGTCTATGTATATATGTATCTATGTAGGGAGATGGGTAGAAACTGCATACCAGTGAGTGGTACTGCGCACAACATCCAGCCCACTTATTCTGTCGGGGTGGAGGCACTGTGTTATTTCTTATTTGTTCTGGGATAAACCACCCCAACTGCAGGAGAAAGAACTAAACATGTATCCTATATAGTCAACAGGCAGAAGTGTGAACCTAGACACAATGACCGAGGGGTCACACTTATCATTAAATATTATACCATCCACTATCTTCTGTAACTTTAAAAAAAAAGAATAAAATGAAAGCTAAAAAGGACAGGCAGTTTCACTATCTTTGATCCCCATGAAATTGCCTCTTTATTTACGTCTTCTTCACCACTTGCACTCTTTGTCTGTTCCATCCTTCTCCTCCCACTTCCTGCTCAGCTGCTCACCTATTATCCCCTGCTACTATTCAGTGGATCAGCAGGTTGCACACTTTCCCCAAAGCCAGAAAATCAGAAGGTCTTTCTGAAGGTTGCGCTGAGGTGTCAGCATGCCTCAGTTGGTAGCACATCATCTTTGAGACAGAAGGTTGTGGGCTCTTATCTCACTCTGGGATTGGGCTCATACCATAAATGTTGGTACATGAGTGCAATACTAGGGAAGTGCTGTACTGTCGGGATGTGCCATCCTTTAGATGAGATGTTAAACCGAGTTCCCGTTTGTGACAGAAATAGGAATGAAGGAGTTAATGGCTTGGATTTTTCTGTCCTCCTGATAAAACACAGTGGGATTCCACTGGCTAGCATCACCTAGATAAGGTGGTGGTCTGAGTAATAAGTCTTAGCCAAAATGGTGAAGAGGTGGAATGGGCGCACACACACACACACACGCGCACACACAGAGTTTGAAAAGAGTGGACCGCTCAAATACTGTATAAACTGGATGTTAAATTGATCTAAGTGGATATCTATAGGGCTGTTGAAACTGATTGGAAGAATTAAACAGACACATGGTAAATGGTTGGTGCATTCAAAGGGCACAAGAATTACCTATTCAAAGGGGGACTATAAGATGCTGCAAAACAGTTACATCAAGGCAGTGTTCTGCAAGAGTTACCATCTGAGAGGGTCTTAAGCTGTGAGTCTACTCCTCTAGCTCCCATGTTCATGGGAGCTTTGCAGATAAGCCTTGGAATTCATCTATCTGCAAGCATAGCAGAGGGGTAAGACAAAATAGCACTGCTTAATTAATAACCTTTTTCTTTTGTCATCTGTTATATAAAACCATTTTAGTTTTCCTGTAAAAGTGTTCTTCTCTTGTGTTTTTTATATATATATATAGATATATATATATATATATATATATATCTATATATATATATATATAAAATATGTTAGTGGCACGGTAGAGCCACTAAAGTTAGGGCTGAGTACCCCATTTAAAGTTAAAGTGTGAAATTTTGCATCTTAATACTTTGCCACCATATGATGGATTTGCCTGAAATATGGCAGGCACAGAGCAGTGCCATAGATCACTGGATCTGCTAAGTTTTGTAATGGCTGGATATACAGTTGCAGAGTTATAAAGCGACAGTCCGTAGCCCATTTACACTTTCTTACGCATTCTTTGCTCGCACCTACAAATCGCACGGTTTGCGCGACTGGTCCAAAAACTTCAGGAAACATGTGGCCAGGGTCCCTGATGTGCCTTTTGAAGATTTTGTGAAAAAATATTAAACGGTTCAAAAGTTATTCAAAAGACAAGTTTCCCATTATAGTTAATGGGAAAAGTTAACGAAAAGTTCAACAGTGTTGCAAATGCAGTTTTTAGTGTCACAAATGACCCCTGTAGTGTCATGAATCAGCCATTTTTATTTTAAGTTAGTGGTCACAGAAATGCTTGACATTTAAATTTGGGACCCTCTAGGGACACAATTCTTTTTGTGTTCATCTAGTTGGACCCTGAGGATGCTAATCATGTCTTGGGGGTTAAACACCCCAGAAATATGTTTTTGAAATTTTTGTAAAAAGTAGTGTCACACTCACGACACTTTCGTGATTTCATTTGAGAAAGTGTCATGATTTGTGACACTATTTTGCAACACTATGCGCTAAATAACATGAATTCTTTGCCACCCTGCTGCAAAACAACGGTTTTATCTTTTGGGCTGAAATTTGAAGGGAAGAAAGCCAACATCCCATATATGTGCCTTTTCATTGCTTGGTGACAAAATATTGCATGGATGGAAAGTTACGGTGCTCAGAAGTTGACACTTTTTCCCATATACTAACATTTCGGTGTCTGCTGCCTCTTTTAGGGCCCGTATCTCAAAAATGCTTTGAGATATGGACTTTTTGTCAGGAAAATGCTGACCCCTGCTAGGGGGGTAAGTGCAAAACTAGCCAGGAAAGTCATAATTTATATGACATTTTAACTTTTTTTCTACGTCATGCGTTTCCTGAGATATAAGCAATTTAGTATTTCAAGTGCTCATTTTCTGCTCCGAGGCCCATTATTAGGCATACATTCTCTGTATTCACTGTGTTTCTCTATGCAGCTGTTGGTGACAAAAAGGGTGTGCGCTTTCATTACTGTCATAGTTAGCATTCCCACTTGCGTTTCTGTAACCGTTTGCGTTAGCATTCCCGTCTACACCACAGTGTTACCCTTTGCCTTTTTGTTTGCGCTTGCATTACTGTTACCATTTTTGTTTCCATTACTGTTTCTGTTTGCGTTTCATTTTGCATCACCATGTGCGTTACCATTTGCGTTTGTGTATGCACTTCCATTTGCGTTTCTTTTGGCATCATCGTTGCTGTTACCGTTAGCATTTGCATTTCCTATTGCAGTACCATGACCATGCGCATTACCCTTTGCATTTTTGCTTGTCCTTGCATTTGCATAAGTGTTAACATTTGCGTTTCCATTACTGTTTTTGATTGCACTTCCTTTTGTATCACCTTGTGCATTTCCATTTGCGTTTGCGTTTCTGTTTCCTTTGGTGTCATCGTTGCTGTTACCGTAACTGTCTGTGTTTCCAATTACGTTACCATGCCCAAGTGCATTACAGTTTATGTTTCTGTACACACTTGCAATTGAATTTCTATTTTCATTAACATTGTGCTTGTGTTTGTATTACCATTTGCGTTATCGTTTATGTTTGCATCACCATGTGCATTAGCGTTTGCTCTTGCAGTTGCGTTGCCGTTGCTTCACTATTTGTAGTGCACATACTCAAAAAGAAGGGAAATTCATGGCAAAAAACTCTGTTTAATGCCTCAGTTGAGGTTGTTCCAAAGTGTTAAAAGCAAAAGAATTGATGTTGGTTCCCACCCCTCGGACCCCACACCACCCCACCAACAGGCATCAAGGGTGTGTGTTTGGCTGCTCCTCTCACCCCATTCTCCTATACTGCACCACTCAGCTTGTTTGCACATGGGATGGGGTGAGAGTTACGACCAATGACCCCAACACACACTCTGATGCCTGTTGGTGGGGGCGGGGTGCAAGGGTGGTGGGAACCCTAAAATCAAATTTCTTTGCTATTTTCACTGTGGAACAACCCTAACTAATGCAGTAAACTGAGTTTTTTTGCCATGAATATATATATATATATAAATACACACACACACATTTTACTGGCACGGTAGTGCCAGTATAGTTAGAGTTGTAGAGCCACTTCTATGTTAAACCCAGATTTTGCACTTTAATAACTTTGCCACCATATGATGGATGTTCCTGAAATTTTGCATGCACAGTTTGGTATCACATATCTCTGGATCTGGCAAGTTGCATTATGGGTGGATAAGTGGTTGCAGAACTGTGGAGCAGCCAAAAATGCAAAAAAAGGGGGTTTTGTGCATTTATTTTCTCGTGGCTACAGCCAGCACAATTTGTCTGTTTGGTCTGAAATCTTCGTGGAAGAAGCAGTCTGGGTCACTGATGTGCCATTTGAAGATTTGGTGAAAAAAATATTAAACTGTTAAAATGTTATTCAAAAAACAATTTTCCCATTATACTCAAACGGAAAAAATACATGTGTCTCTTGAACGCTGCCGCCACTACATTTTACTGTCACAAATGGCCCTTTTACTTTCATGTGGTGGCCATCTTGTGTTCAGTTAGTGAGAGAGAAAAATGCATTGCTTTTAAATTTGGGACCCCCTAGGTAAACACTGACTGTTGTGTTTACCTCGTCGGGTCCTGAATATCACAGCCCTATCTTTTTTTTTGGGACCCCCCAGAAATACCTTTTTAAAAATTGGATCCCCAAAAGTGTCACAAATTGTGACAGAAATGACTGTGCCATTTTCACAAATCCAAAAGTGTTGTGTCTTTTTTTGCAGAGCTGTCGCAATTTACGACAGTACTTTTCCCCAAAACAGCAAATCTTTGTCATCCCACGGCAGCAAAATGGTTGGGGCTTTTGGTATGAAATTTGCAGAGTGGCAAGCCCTGGTACCACAGATGTGCCTTTTGGTGGTTTGGTCCAAAAACATTCAGTGGTCTCATAGTCACAGGGCTCTGAATTTGAGAAAGTTCCCTTAGGCTAACATTGCAGTGCCTGCGATAACTTTCAGCGCTCGTATCTCGAAAACTATTCAAGATACAGATTTTTCACTACTTGTAGCTTTGCCCGTGAGGAAATTTCTGAGTCATAGATTACACCTGTAGTGCAATTTTTTCCTACTTGCTACGCTTACGGAGATATTGCCAAAAACTTGTCACAAGGGTTCCTTTGGTGTACTATGGCACTCCTGTATGGCTCCATACTTATGTGTAAGTGGGAGTGCACAGCCAAGAGGGCCCACACTCCCACATACACCTACCATTATGAAAATATGGGCAATGTGAAGGGAGCGCAGGGCCCAGAGGACCTGTGTTCCCACTAACACATACCAGTTAGCAGTTACATTATACTTTGTCAAAAAGAAGGGACATTAGTTGCAAAATAGTCTGTTAATGCATCAGTTAGGGTTGATAGCACAGAAACAAAAGTATGGAAAGGTAATGTTAGAGTTACACCCCTACCACCCCACCCCCATCCCCCACCTTCCACTTACCAACAGATGTCGGCATGTGCCATGGGGTTGTCAAGCCTAACTCTCACCCCATTCTCCAATGTTGTGGCATGTCAGCTTGTTTACAAATGGAATGGGATAAGAGTTTGGCCTGATGACCCCATGGCACACCCCAATATCTGTTGGTGAGTAAAGGGTGGAGGGGTGGGGGTGGGGTGGTAGGGGTGTAACCCTAACATCACATTTCCATACTTTTGCTGCTGTGCTATCAATCCTAACTGATGCATTAATGGAGTTGTTTGCAATTAATATATATACACACACACACACACAAACACACATGCCTATATATATATATATATATATATATATATATATTTATTTATTTAGAGGATACATGATGGGCAGGGTGTGGCATGGAAATATTCTCACTCCTGCAGAGTGAGCTCTGGACACTCACAAGTGCCAAAAGCATGAGTGAGAGTATCCAGAGCTCACTCTGCAGGAGTGATAATATTTTCCATAGCACATGATCTGCACATCATGTGTGCTATTTATACAATGGGGTTGGGAGCTCCAGAAATATTGTTATGTTTTCCTGTGTTCTTTTCCTGTTTTTGTGTGCTTTCTGCTCTTTCTGCATGTTGTCTGAGTGTGTGTGAGTTTTTCTGAATGAGCTATGAGTCTCAGAAACACTATGGGACACAGGTGAGAGTACTTTGCAATGCTAATTCAGTAAGCTGTAGTTAGCAGTAAGAAACAAACTTTTTTGTGAAGCAGATTCATTTAGTATGCAGGCTGTAGTGAAACTGAGATCAAAGTAGTAATGGTCTGGGAGTCTCAGAAACACTATGGGACATAGGTGAGTGTCCTTTGCAATGCTGATTGAGTAAGTTGCAGGTAGCAGAGAGAAACATAAACTTTTTTTTCAAGCAATTTAATTTAGAATTCAGGCTGTAGTGAAGCTGAGATCAGCATAATAATGGGTGGGAGTCTCAGAAATACTATGGGACACAGGTGAGTGTCTCTTGCAGTGCTAATTGAGTTTGTTGCAGGTAGCAGTGAGAAAAAGAAACTGTTTTGTGAAGCACTTCCATTTAGAATGCAGGCTGTAGTGAGTGAGTGGTGACATCAGCAGAGTAGGCATAAACAGCATTTTTTTTAACTCTGCTGATGTCATCACCATTTATCACACTGTAGTGAAAATAACAGGATTTATCATCAGCTTGGAGCACCCACCCCACTGCATAAATATATTCTTGGCAAAAAAATCCATTTAATGCATCAGTTAGGGTTGTTCCACAGCGACAAAAGCAAGGAAATTCAATGTTAGGGTTTCCACCCCCTTGCACCCCACCCCCATCCAGCCCCCACCAACAGGCATCGGGGTGTGTGTTGGGGTCATCAGTCCTAACTCTCACCCCATCCCATGTGCAAACAAGCTGAGGTGGTGAAGTATAGAAGAATGGGTGAGAGTTGGGACTGATGACCCCAATGCACAACTGCCTGTTGGTGGGGTAGTGGTCGTGAACCTACCATTTAATTTCCTTGCTTTTGTCACTTTGAACAACCCTAACTGATGCATTAAATGGATTTTTTTGCCATAAAAAATATATATATACAGTATATATATTTTTTATGGCAAAAAACTCTGTTTAATGCATCAGTTAGTGTTGTTTCACAGTGACAAAATCATGGAAATTTGATGTTAGGGTTACCACCCCTTGCACCCCACACCCATCACACCTGCACCAACAGGCATCGAGGTGTGCGTTGGGGTTGTCAGCCTAACCCTCACCCCATTCCATGTGTAAAGAAGCTGAGGTGGTGCAGTATAGGAGAATGGGGTGAGAGTTAGCCCACCCAATGCACACCCCGATGCCTGTTGGTGGGGTGGTGAGGGGTGCAAGGGTGATAACCCTAACATCGAATCTCCTTGCTTTTATTGCTGTGAAACAACCCTAACTGATGCATTAATGGAGTTTTTTGCCATGAATTTCCCTTCTTTTTGAAAATGTACAATATAAATAGTGAATGGTATGTGGTGGTTTGAGCACCACCATGCTGCCCATTTGTGCACATTAACCCTAACAGTAATGATAACACTAACAGTAATGGTGATGCAAATGCAAATGATAATGGTAACAGTAACACCAATGCAAATGTGAACGCATACGCAAACATGATCACAGATGCAAACACTGATGTTTACAGTAACGCAAACACAAATGGAAACAGAAGCACAGGTGCAAACAGAAACAGAAATGGTAACAATAACGGTGATGCAAACATAAAAGCAAAGGCAACACATGTGCAGATGCAAATGGTAACATAAAAAGAAATGCTAACTATAACAGTAACGGTGATGGAAACATAAAAGCAAATGCAAATGTTAATGCAAACGCTAATAGTAACAGCGATGGAAATGCAAATGGTGATGTTAACGGTAACACCAAAGCGAATGCGAACAGAAACGCAAATGCTAAAGGTTACAGGAATGAAAATGCAAATGGTAACACAAACACAAGGTGAATGCAAACCCAAATGGTAATGATAACGTAAACACAAACACTAACAGTAATGCTAACGGTGATGTAAACATAAATGCAAATACAAATTGTAACGCAAATATAAGTGCAAACGCAAATGGTAATGCTAACGGTAACAGTAATGCAAACAGCAATGGTAACTTAAATGCAATTGCTAACACAAACTTTAATGTAAACACAAATGCTAATGGTAATGCTAACGGTGACACAAACGTTAACGTAAAGGCAAATGCAACCAGTAACGGTAACTGTAATGCAAACACAGACGCAAATGGTAACGCAAATGCAAACAGTAACAGTAACACAAATGCAAATGCTAATGATAACATTAGCAGTGACACAAATACAAATCTATACAGAAACACAAACGCTAATGCAAACACAAGCATAAAGACAAATGCAAATCGTAATGGTAGTGCTATTGGTAAGGGTAATGCAAACGCAAACTATAAAGCAAGTGCAAACATTAATGGGAAAGCAAATGGTAACAGTAACAGTAAACCAAATGTAAATGGAACTCAAACGGTGATACAAATGCAAATGGTAATGCTAACAGTGATACAAACAGAAACGCTAACACAAACGGTAATGGAAATGCAAGCACAAACATGAATGCAAACACAAATGGTAACAGTAGATTACCAGGACATGGAAAATACAAATTGATTTTATTATGATGGGGGGTGGACGCTAGATTACCAAGGATATGAATAATAATAATAATGAAGTACAGATCGGGGGGGCACTAGACTACTAGGGATATGAAAAAAATATATAAATAAACACACGTGGGGTGTCACTAGACTACCACTGATAATAATAAAAAAAAATATTAATAAGATACTCATTCGGGAGGGCCACTAGACTACCAGGGATACAGGGATCACTATGTACATCATTATGATGGGGAAGGGGCCGCTAGACTACCAGGGATAATGAAAAGTAATCTTTTTTTATTCAGATGGGGAAGAATGAAGCCCCCTGAGCAAAACCTGCCCTTACATAACTTTGTAGGACACTCCTTGGCTACAAAAATGTGATTTAAAATCTGGACATCTCGTTCCTCGATCGCAATGCACGATTGTGATCAAAGAATCTCACGATCAAAGAATTTGTAGGCTCGTGATCAAAGATTGTTAGCGAGCCACGAACAAAGATTTTAAAAGCTAATAACTCTATTTTTAGACTGATTTGGATGGAACCAAAGGCATGACTCAATAGAACGGGGCCCCCGAGTAAAACCTATCCAAGTTTTACTTCAGAAGTGACCCCTGAGCCAAGATATTTGTGTTTTTCCGATCGGAAAACTGAAAGCAAAATGGTGGACATCACGATCAAAGAATTTGAAAAATCCTTTGGGCAAAGATTCTTGAACCGTGAGGCTGCAAATTCTTTGACCACCAGGAGGGACCAGATGGTCAGAACCCCATTCTTTGTTCGCAAAACATACATATAAATTTCCCCATTGTTTTATACTGGGAATTTAAAAGTGGCATAACTTTTGAATGCCTTAATATTTTTTCACCAAACAAAAAGCGGCATGTTTGGCCACCAAAGCTCCTTCAAGCAAGCCATCTTGCACAGCAGCACACCACACAACAGCCATGCAGGGCATGTCCAAAATCCCCAAAGCTGCCTCCAAAAACAGATAATTTTGCATTTTTCAGCGCTTTCATACGCAAAGACCATAAGTCCAACCAAAATGCAATTTGGCAGATCAAGAGATCTACCATGCCCCATCGTGTGTACCAACTTCAGGCAAATCCGTTAAATGGGTGAAAAGTTATTAATGCCCAAACCTTTGACTTTAGTATGTAACTGACTCCTGAACCCTAACTATAGTGGTGAGACTGCACCTATAATATATATATATATATATATATATATATATATATATATACATATATGTATATTTATGGCAAAAACTGTGTTAATGCATCAGTTGGGTTGTTTCACAGGGACAAAAGCATGGAAATTCTATGTTAGGGTTACCACCCCTTGCACCCCACACCCACCCAACCCCCACCAACAGGCATCAGGGTGTGTGTTGGGGTCATTAGCCTACCTCTCACCCCTTTTCCAAGTGTGAAGAAGCTGAGGTGGTGCAGTATAGGAGAATGGGGTGAGAGTTAAGCCCAATGACCCCAGCACACACCACAGTGCCTTTTGGTGGGGGTGGGGTAATAACCCTAACATCAAATTTCCTTGCTTTTGTCACTGTGGAACAACCCTAACTGATGCATTAACAGAGTTATTTGCCATGAATTTCCCTTCTTCTTGAGAATGTGCAATATAAATAGTGAATGGTGTGTGGTGGTGGGAGCGCCACCATGCTGCCCATTTGTGCATATTAACCCGAACAGTAATGATAAGACTAACAGTAATGGTGATGCAAATGCAAACAATAATGGTAATTTTAATGCCAATGCAAACGTGAACACAGATGCAAATGATAACGGTTACAGTAATGCAAATGGTAATGGAAACGCAAGGGCAAACAAAAACGGTAACAGTAACAGTGTTGCAAACATAAAAGCAAATGGCAATGCAAGCACAGATGGTAACGGTAATGTAAAATGAAATGCTAATGGTAACAGTAATGGTAATGGAAACATAAACGTAAACACAAATGTTAACACAAATGCTAAGGGAAATGGCGATGGAAATGCAAACGATGATGTTAACAGTAATGCCAATGCAAATGTGAATAGAAACGCAAATGCTAACAGTTATGAGAACACAAATGAAAATGCAAATGGTAACGCAAATGCAAACAGTAATGATAATGTAAATGCAAACACTAACGGTAATGCAAACGTAAGTGCAAATGGTAATGCTAACAGTAACAGTAGCACAAACGCAAATGCAAATTATAATACAAGTGTAAACGGTAACGTAAACGCAAATGGCAATGGTAACATAAATGTAAGTGCAAACGCAAACTGTAACATAAATGCAAAAGCTAATGGTAACACTAACGGTGATGCAAACGGTAATGTAAACACAAACGGTAATGTAAACGCAAGCACACACAAATGGTAATGGTAATGGCAATGCAAATGCAAATGGTAATTGTAACATAAACGCAAATGCTAATGGTAATGCTGACTGTGACACAGACGCAAATGTAAACAGTAACGTAGCACTAATGGTAAGGATAACGCAAACACAAATGCTAACACAAGCGCAAACTGTAATGAGAACAGAAACGCAAATGGTAATGGGAACAGTAATGGTAAACCAAATGTAAATGGAACTCAAATGGTGACAAAAACACAAACGGTAATGCTAACAGTGATGCAAACAGAAACTCTAATGCAAACGGTAATGGTAACGCAAGCGCAAATGCAAATGATAACTGAAATGCAAGTGCAAATGTCTACGCAAATGCTAACAGTAATGGCAATGGTAATGCACATGCTTTGTGTCTGAAAAAGGTGCATCCAGAAGCAAAATGAATACAACAAATGAAAGCATAATAGTATCCCTCGGATAGGAAAATGACCACTTGGAATACTAAATTGCTTATATTTCAGGAACCATACAATGTAGCAATACAATTCAAATTTCATATTATTTATGACTTTCCAGGCTAGTTTTGTACGTAGCCCCGTAATGCAACTTGCCATATCCAGAGATCTGTGGTACCAGACCGTGCATTCCAAATTTCAGGCAAATCTGTTGTACGGTTGCAAAGTTATTAAGGTGTAAAATTTGAGTTTTAACCTTAAATGGGGTACTCATCCCTAACCATAGTGACACTACCATGTCACTATAGTATATCTATATATATATATAAAAAAATATATATATATATATAATAGTGGCATGGTAGTGCCACTATAGTTAGGGCTGAGTACCCCATTTAAGGTTAAAGTGTGAAATTTGGCAGCTTAATAACTTTGCCACTGTTGTGGAGCTACATACAATATAAAATCACATTAGATTAGTAAAGCGCAGCAGCTCAAAAGAAATCACACACATTCCCCAAAACATAGGGATAAACAGAAAATATTTTCTCAACCCCACATAAATACCCTACATCCTTTCAAAATCAGACTTGCTCATTCCCTCTATAACATGTCAAAATCACTTTAAACCAACTCTATATAAATACAAGACCCTGCATACAGAATCAAGTACATGTAGTGGTATTTTGCAGTCATGTGACTGTGTTCTGTAATGCTGAAAACTGATCTCCCAGCAGATGCTCCTGTTCCACTGTTTTGATATCTTTCAGAGCATTTTCAACCATCACTGCAAAAGATAAATTAGTAGGCTGAATCTGTTGCACAACATGGCTACAACAGATACAAGTTTAACCAGAGAAAAATTACATTTAATCTGTTACTGTTATAGCATTTCCAGTTCATAGGTTCATAGGTATCTACAAGTTCGAGGGCGAACCATGTTGAACTCGCCACCATTAAACCTAATAGCAAAAAAGGAATTTTCTATTATTCATATACTGATCTAGTCTGGTTTTGAATTGTTCCAAATTATCACTAGCTACTACAGACATGGGTAGGGAATTCCATATAGGTGGTAATCTTTGGGTTATAAAATTACTTATTTTAACTGTTTATTAATTTGACTTTTAATTTTAGTTTGTGTGACCTTGTGTTGCTGTTGGGTACATGCCTCCCAGGGCAGATAGTTTCAAACAGGTCAGGATCTTGGGAGGCCCTGTATGCCAGACAAAGGTCACCTCTCAGTGATCTGTATTCAAGAGAATATAGCCTCAAAGTCTTTAGTCTCTCTTCATATTCAATATTTTTTAAGTTATTTATATTTCTGGTAATTCTTCTCTGTACTTTTTTAACTATGACTTTACCTCCCAATGGGGTTGGCATGCAAAATGGAGCACAGGATTTGATATGAGATCTGACCAAACTGGTGTGTAAAGGAACAAGGACCTCAGGTTCTTGACTTTTAATATGTTTCAGAATACATGCTATTGTACCATGACACTTTTTAACCATTTTATTTATGTGGGTATTACATTTTAAATTATTTGTAATGGTGATACCTAGGTCTCTTTCTGAGATAACAACCTGTAGTTGAATATTTTTTTTTTGTGTAATTAGCCAACCTATTGTTTTTGCCAAGGTGCATTATCTTGCATTTGACAGTACTAAATATCATTTTATTGTCTGTGGCCCAGCATGCCAAATGGTCCAAGTTTGTTTGTAGTGATTTTATGGAATGTATATCCTTCACAATACAGCCAAGCTTACTGTCGTCTACATATTTGTTGATCCATACCCCATTTGTAGTTTGCACACTGGAAATCAATATAATAAATAATATGCTGCCCAATACAAAGCCCTGAGGCTGGTAACATTGCCCAATTCAGACATTTGCCCTTTGATGTTAACCCATTGCTTTATATCTCTTAGCCATGAATCAATCCATTTGATAATATTTGGATGGAGCTTAATTCTGACTAGCTGCTCAATCAACACTCTATGGGAGACATTATTAAAGGCTTTTTCATAATCCAAAAAGATAAAGTCAACAGGTAGTCCGTTATCCAAGGCCTTACTTGCAGGTTCAAAAAAATGTATCAAATTACTTTGGTAACATCTCTCTTGAGTAAAGTAGTATTGTGATAAGTCAATAATTCCCATATCTTGGATATGCATAATTTTCTGCTGCAGTAGTCTTTCCATTAATTTCCCTATACAAGAGGTAAGGCTAATTGGTGTATAGTTAGCTACATTTTGTTTTCTACCTCCTTTATGAATAGTTATAATGGAGGTTGTCTTCCAATCAGATATTACAGTCCATTCTTTAATAGAGGTATTGAATAAAAGAGTAAGTAAGCCTGATAGTTCATTTGAAAGTTTTTAAATATGTTTTAATGGAATGTCATCAGGTCCAGCTGATGAGTTTGTTTTTGTAGATTGAATATCAGCCATGATGTCTTCCTTGGTAAAAAGCAATGGTTCTTCTTGATTTTTTAAGTTATCAAGACATTCTGTTTCTTTAGGTTTGTACACACTGAGAAAACAGGAATTAAGTTCTTTAGCTATTTTTTGCTCATCCGTAATGAGGAATTGATCCTTGACTAGAGGCCCAACTTTAGGGGCATTACCTTTTAGAGATCCTACATAATTAAATTACTTTTTTTGTTATCTTTGATTAAAGTTGCCAAATTAAGTTCAAAACTCTTTTTAGCAGATCTTATTGCTTTTTTAGTCTTGTTTGCGTTTGCTTTAAACTTTAGCCATCTTTCCTCTGATGTGTTTTTCTTGTATTTATTGAAAGCCCTTTTTTATTATTAATTATTCTCTTAATGTTTGTGTTCAACCACAAGGGAAATCTTTTTTTGTTATTATTGTATTTAATACAACTCCAGTGTGGAAGATATTCTCCCAACACCACATTTTTATGAGATAACCTCTGGATCTAGGGCAAGCACCATCTGCTACAGTAGCTAAAAAGGCTCAATACTTACCTGTGACAACACAATCAAGTAAAAAATGATCCTGTGTTTTAATGACCTGGACACATTCAGGCCATGGGCATATACTCTTTTCTAAGCTCTTGTGTTTATGTTATCTGAGTACCCAACCACCCATGACAGCATAGCCACAGTATGTCCCACATATGTTGGGGGACCCTGACGTCCACCAGCTATGCAGTGATCAAAGAAGTTTTTGTAATTGAACAAAATGGAAATTCTGGTATGTGAATATGATTATGACCCATAGCTCTCTGATACAGCTGTTTCTATTACTCTTTGGAGAAACTTGTTTCAACAGTTTCAAGTGAGCTAGCTGCCCAAAATTAGATTTCACATATTGCAGAATATCCAGTGATTGCATCAGCTTAGGAGGGTACTTGTGCCATTTGGTCAGGTATTTACCCAGTGTACCCTGCAGCCACTCATACCATGGTAATGTGCACTGATCCAGGCCCAGCTTAACAGTAGCAGCCATAAATAATGTATGAAAAAAGACCAAATGATTACCAATATTAACACCCCCATTTTATACTAACAAGTAGGTAACATCCCTCTTAATGAGGTTGATCTTCCTACCCCACAGCATTGGGGAAAAAGTTTAAATATACGTTCTTCAAATTCTTGGTTTTTTATTATTTAAATACTTTATTAATATTTCAGCACCAAGTAAGATACATCAAGCAATCCAGTACAAGTGAAACATCAGGTTCAGACCTTTTAACAAAAACAAAAAACCCTTCTCCCACCACCCCTCCCCCCAGACTACACACAGTTACTGTCAATTGAGTTGCAGACTTAATGAAGTCCCATTTTCATTAGGATTTCCATGTTGTCAGGATGGCCTCTAAGCTTCCCCATAATGAAGTAAAAGTTTTGACTCTATTTTGTATAAGTGCAATATGTCTTTCCAGTTGTAATGCCAGGACACTCTCCCTGAACCATTCCAAGATTGTAGGTGGCTTTTCGTCCGTCCAATGTCTCATTATTGTTAACTTGGCAGTTGCTGTGATAAGAGTCATATGCGCTTTCCTACCTTTTGGAGTGTCAATTGGGAAATAATTTATGAGACAAACTTCAGGCATAAATAAGTCTCTCAAGCCAAGGATAGGGTCCAAAGAATTATTAATAGATTGCCAAAATGTCTTTCTATGTGGGCACAGCCATAACATGTGATGGAGTGAACCAGCGTCATTCTTACATCTGTTGCATGTTGATGCATGTAAGGATCCATATCTTAAGAGTTTGACTGATGTCAAATAAATATTATGCATGATATTGTAATGGACTAATCTGAGTCTATCTTGTTTAATAAATTTATGCATTGATATCCAAAGTTTCCTCCATATATTAACATCTTCAGGAATACCTAATTATCTTACCCAGTAAGGGCAAATTCCAGATGGTAATCTATGGTCCCAATCCTGAAGAATTTTATATAGATTCGAAACTTTATGTGGTTGGGAGGCAACCTGCAGGAGTGCGATTGGATCCCTTTCCCCTATGTCTATTAATGGGGAAAACCGGGAGAACGAGGTTAGGGCCTTACTAACTTGGAGGTATTTAAAAATGTCATTACCTACAGCACTAACAGAGTCTTGTAATTGAGCAAGGGAAATCACTTTTCCACCCCTCCACATCTCTGAGACTTTACATTGACTCAGTCAAGACCAAAAGGTACGGGGTATTGGTGTACCGCCAATTTTGAAATGCGGGTTTTCGACAATTGGCTGGTCAGAAGACTGACACCATTTAACTGCGAAGTATATTTGGGCCTGGTGAGAGGCTTTCATCGACCAACCCATCGGATTATTTTTGAGAGGCTTGGGGATATAGGATGGAGAGACATATAGAAGGGCTCGCAAGGAGCATTTATCATGGGATGGCAGGTATTTTTCGATGGGTAACCACAAAGGAGAGTAAGCTATATGATCTGTCTCTTTCTGCTAGAAGAACAGTTTACTCAAATGTTGTGCAATATAGTATACAAAGAAAGAAGGAGCTGCAAGGCCCCCCCTTAATTTCGGAGCTGTCAGTTTGAAATAAGACCTGCAAACATTCTTTTTGTTCCACAAGAAGGAGCTTAGCATAACTTGCAACCTGAAAAACCATACTTTGGGGAGGTACATGCCCAACATTCCTAAGGGATATAATATCCTAGGCAATAGATTCATTTTAATTATACTTAGTCTACCCCATAACGAGATAGGAAGTAGCCGCCATCTCTCCAGGTCCTTAGTTATTGTTTTAATTAGGTTATCAATATTGTTTTGCAATATAGTTCCAGGATCCCTAAAGATCTTGATTCCTAAGTAAACTATGGACTTCGTTTCCCAGGTAAGGCCTAGAGGGGCTAATTCCGCTTTATTCACTCTATGGTTCAGGGGAATCACCATTGTTTTATCTCGATTAAGTTTATAATAGGATACTGTACTCCTCAATTTCCTCTAGGACAGCAGGGATTGAGGTACCTGGGCTCTCTAAATGTAATAAAATATTATCCGCATAAACTGAGAATGCGTACCTTACTCCTTCCACTTGAATTCCCCTAATATTAGCATTACCCGCCATCCTGAGAAGCAAGGGCTCTAGATATATGTTGAATAATAGTGGGGAGAGGGGACATCCCTGCCTAGTACCCCGAGCTAAATTGAACGGGGAAGATAACAAGCCATTACATTTTACTCTGGCCGAGGGACAGGAATATAATTCTTTAATCCATTTAATAAAATCTTCCAGGAAACCAAAAGATGTTAAGGTAGTGAACAAAAATTCCCAGGAGACTTTGTCAAATGCCTTTTCAGCATCAAGTGAGATCAGCACCATAGGTAAGTTGGAATCTCTAGCAGCTACAATGAGATGTAATAACTTTCTCACATGATCTTGGGATGACCTTCCGACCATAAATCCAACCTGCTCGTGACTTATTAAATTATCCATAATTTTAGTGAGTCTATTTGCCATTACTTTGGCCAATATTTTTATGTCGGTGTTTAATAAAGATATAGGACGGTAACTGCTGAGATTTTGAGGATCCGTCCCAGGCTTTAAAATTAGGGATATCACAGCCTCTAGAAAACTGGACTCTAATATCCTGTTATTAAACCAGTAAGTGAAGAGATCCTTTAACACAGGTGCTATAGTAGCTTGACAGGTTTTGTAAAAGTTACTGGACAGTCCATCCGGTCCGATGGATTTGTCCAAAGGTAACTGTTGGATGGCCTCCTGGATTTCTCCTAAAGTGACTGGGGCACTCAGAAGGGCAGCATCAGCAGCTGAGACCTTAGGCAGAGTCACGGATCTAAGATAGGAATTTATATCTAATTCAGCGGACGACGAGGATGGGGGCACTGAATATAGGTCTTGGTAATAAGAACTAAACATTTCCACCCCTTCTTGGGGGTCGGTACAGACCTTGCCATTTCTCCCAGAATAGATTCCGGCAATAAATTGCGAGGCCTCTGCTTGGTGAATATGCATCGCAAGCAGCTTGCTTGCTTTCTCTCCCACATCCAAATATTTTAATTTGGTTCTGTGTAGAGACAGCTCAGCCCTCTGCGATTGTAGACCTGCATATTGGCCCTGCAATTGGTATAATCTGGTCCATGTCTCTGCTGGGGAGGTACGGGAGAGGCTGTATTCTATATTTTTAATAGTTGTTAATAACGCTTCCAACTGAACCCTTTGATGCTTGGCCCTTTTAGAAGCCATTTTAATGAATTCACCTCTCAAGGAGCATTTTAAAGCTGCCCAGATTAAGTCGTATTTATCTACAGTCCCCAGGTTGCAATTAAGGAAAAAGGCGATGTGCTCCATAATATGCTCGAGAGAGGCTGAGTCTTTTAATAATTGGTTATTCAAACGCCACTTCAGGGAGCGTTTGCCCCCAGCCCCTAACCAGAATTCCATGTCGACCGGAGCATGGTCAGATAAAAGCCGTAGCTGAGATTCCTGCTTGCGTGACCCCTGGGATTGCATAGGAGCTTATGAGTAAATAATCAGTTCGGGAATATGTTTTATGTACTGCTGAAAAAAAGGTGTATTGTCTTTCGGAGGGATTGAGAACTCTTCACACATCAACTAGTGCAGTGCTACACATAAGTTCTTTCAAAGCTCTCTGAGCTGGGGATAGAACTCGTCGCGTATGATCAGACCTGTCAATATCCGTCTGGGGAACTAAATTCCAATCCCCACCCAGTATGGTAAGTTTAGGTGGGTTCGTTACTATGGTGTTTAATAAATTCACAAAAATTGGGGGGAATCACTATTTGGACCATATATAGATCCAAGGAGGACTGGACAGGATTCCAGAGATCCATGTATTATTATGTACCTACCCCCTGGGTCCCATGTTTCCTGAGGCAGTTTAAATGGAACATTCCTAGCCAATAGAATCACTACCCCTCCTTTACTTGTGGACACTCCTGTCCCAAATACCTGACCGACCCATAGTTTTTTGAAAAGAAGTGCATCCTCCCTTTTAAGGTGTGTTTCCTGTAAAAAGACTATCTGTGCTCGCAGCAGCTGTAAGTGCTTTAATATAACCTGTCTTTTAACCCTATCCTTGGCTCCTTTAACATCCCAGCTCACAAAACGGTAGTTATTGCTAATTTCCTAAGGCAATAATTTAAGGATAAACGTAAATAAATGGGCGAATGTGCCCATTAGAAAGTATCATCTGAATTCTATACACCAGGCCATTGAAAGGAACATAGAAAGTGAAAATGCAACCTGGTAAATTATTAGAGCTTAAGCATAAACCATGTGTAGCCTTTTCCCCTCCCCACCTAAACCCACCAAAATCCTGCACTCTACATCTATTATACTTATAAACTATAACACATTGTGTATCATGACACCCCCAGTTCAAACACACTGCACTCCCAAACTTAGTACGCCACATGATTTTACACAAGCAGACCCAGATCTAACAACTTGGTTCCCCGGAGCCCCCCCTCCCACCCAACTATTAACAAGTGTTCCAAAAAGGAGGAAAGAAAAAAAAAAATAGAATTTATATTGCAAACAGGTGCTTGAATTCTTAATGTTTTTCTACATTTGGCATGCACCTATTATAAACTATAACCATTAATATTGGTTATCAAAGAATAACAATATCTAGAAACTAAATGCCATTCACATCCTTTCTGCTTGCTTCTAAAAGCTTAATACGTATGAAACCAGCTTTAGGTGATCAATGTAACTATAGTATCAAATTTCAAATAGCTATAAAAGCTCAATACCAAGAGAAGAAATACATTTAATAACTCTATTATTCCTATATACTAGGACATTGTGCTCTAAGTGGCATGCTAACATTAATGCCTTCTTAAAACTTGCAAAACAACTAGGTCAAACTCAGTACAGGCTTGTTCCATGTCTTAAGTTGTATGATCCAACTGCAGCCCATTGTTTGCCACAGGTCTCCTGGTACGAGCTTAGCCATAAGACATAGTTAAACATAGCAGCTATCTAATTAGAAGGAGCCATAATTTAACGAAACTCAGTCAAGCACTATCGCCTAATAACTTAGATCCGCATTGACAGTCGCATTGAGTTCTAAGTCCGTGCATTATGTTAAACAGTCAGATAGCGCTAGCCTTTACTATAATAAGGTAGTATAGCAAATTGCTGTAACGAAACGAAATACGAGTGAGGTAACAGCTGTTATACAGGCTGCAGTTCAAAATGGCATTTTGACTAGGCTCCTTCCGATTCATTAGGCATTCCATTTTTCAAGCTGCTAAACAAAAGGGATGCAAAAAATGACATGTATCTCATACTATGCAGTGGACATGAGCAGGCTATGCTAAGGCGGTATAAGTCACAAGTTTCTAAGCTTATCAGTAGTAACTCACAATGCCGATTCTTCTATAGGCAGCATTACTATAGTACCATTAGGGCGAGGGCGCAATCTCGGGAGGTTGCAAGAGTCACACTAGGACTCCCACGAACGATCATTGCTCGATTTGGATTGCACCCATTCAATATCGTAACGTAGCTGCTACTGCTTTTAAAGTACCGTTGGTGCAATTTCAATAATGGAAAGAAAGAACAAAAAAACTTGTGGTTAGCAGGCACATTGTATCAACGTCGCTACGTGCAAAATTACCTTTACTTAAATAAATCCGGGAAAAGTTCTTTTAAGCCTTGTAACGCTTGCATTGGAGAGTCGTAGGAGATCCACTTATCTTCATTTTTGACCAATAGAATTGTGGGGTATTTAACCCTAAACTGCTTTGTGGCAGCAATTAGTTTGGACACCAAAGGATGGAGTTCTTGCCTCCTCAGTCTCACTGAGTGGGGGAGATCCTGCACAATCCGCACTTTCTTGCCCTCCCAGGTTACTTCGCTGGTTTGTTTTACTTTGTTAAATATATGCTGCCTGTCGATGTAATTCAGTAACTTAATAATCATTTGCCTAGGAGGTTGACCAGGAGCCGGCAGAGGACGCAGGGCTTGATGAGCCCTCTCGATTATGTACTCTCCTCCATTTGGGGGGGGGGGGCGGCTATCTTGACACAGAACCTCTGCATAAATAAAATTGGTGCATTCCCTTCTTCTTTCTCAGGGATACCAATAGCTACCAAATTGTTCCGTCTACTGTGTCCCTCAAGATCCTCTATCTACTCCTCAATTTTCTTCAGTCTACATCCTATTACAGCTGAACCCAGATCCATCTTATCTTGTCTTTTTTCCAGCGACGTAAGTCTGGCTTCCGAGTCTCCAACTCTCCGTGTTAAAGAATCCACTGAATTTTTAATTTCATGCAGGTCTTCGGTGATAGTGGAAATTGCTACTTGAAGCGGCTGCATTATTTCAAGGAACTTTTCTTCCGAGAGTGCCGTGGTTGCTGCTGACATTTTCTGCAAATTCAGGGCTTGCTGTCTAGGCTGTTTTGTGGCCTTGTCTTTCTCCGGAGTAAGTGGCGGGGACCGTCTCGGCAACGATTTTTTCATATATACCTCCATTCAAAACTCAGTCTCCCGCTTCGGACCACGATTGCGTTGTTGTCTGGTTTCCTGATAAGATAAAATTCACCTCTAAATACTGTTATTAAGCTTAGACCAGGGAATAGAGAACAGAGCTCCCAAGGAACTGCTGCTTCAGACTAGGCTGCCATCACGTGACCACGTTCTTCAAATTCTAAGGGGGGGACAACATAAGTAAGTAAATAATGATAACAAATTATTGTTTTTCTCTTCCTTTTCAAAAGGGTCCAAGTTTTCCGGATGTTAACTTTCCCTTCACCTACTTCTATTGCATCCTTCCAGTTCTGAACTGCATTATCTGTGTCACCAAACCAAAGACCCAGACATTTTGTAGGCTCCTCCAAAATCACAACCCCTTCTCCACTCAACACCTGTGAGTCTAGATTAGTTTATGCCCCTTACTCTTACTTTTCTGTATCCATGTGCTCAATACAGTGGCATATGCTTTCAACATTTTGGATAATTTTTATTCCAGAGAGTTCATCTGAAACAAAAAGACAAATATCATTTAAATATGTAGCAAATTCCAGCTGGGAGATATAGCTGGGCGGGGATAGCTCCTTAATATCCTAGTTCTCTAGAATCCATCTTAGTTATGGATCCAAAGGAAAAAAAAACATGTAAGAGGGGACTCAGCTGGCACCCTTGTCTAACCCCTCTGTTTAGGTAACATAATTTTCCCAAGAACCTGTTCACACAACGAATAGTTACTACAGCTACATAAAATTTCTGAACCTATCCTACAAATGTATCTGGTAACCCGTATGCTGTAAGGACTCTGAACAGATATTCATGTGATATCCTGTAGAAAGCCTTCTCTTGGTCTAATGACAGGATATATCCAGAAAGGGTACCCCAGTACCAAGTTCACACACATCCCTTAAAAGAAATATATTCTTGGGGTAAAGCACATCTGAAAAGGTATTAAAAGAAGCTCAGCTTCTGATTTCAGATGTTTGCAGAGTACTTTAGACAGGATTTTATTGTCTAAATTAAGGAGGCTAATAAGCCTCTAGTTTGTAATATCAGCCGTGTCCACTTTTTATTTAAGAACACCAACAAAGCTATATCAAATGTTTTCAAAGCTGTATCTGAATTAAAAATGTGGTTAAAAACAGGCACAAGAAATTCACCAGTTTGTGCATGAGAAGTTTTATAAAACTCGTGAGGTATTCCATTCAGCCCAGGAGAAGAGCCACTACCTAAAGTTTTAACAATCTCCTCCACTCCTGTAGCGAGACAGAAGTCTGGAGTGATTTCTGCACATCATCTGCTAGAGGTGTGCAAATACCTTAATTTGAATATTCGGATGAATATTCACATTCGGGGCACCAGATATTTATTATTCAACCCCCTCCCCCAGATAAGTAGTTTTTTAAAAAATACATTGTAACACTGTTAAATTCCACCACTTCCTTCCCTTTTGAAGTACAGCAGGCAGTTCTGCCATGAACACTCCCCAGCAGCCTTTCAGGAACTCAGAAAGGCAACTAACTACTGCACTGGTCAGTGGTCAGATGACACATGGTCATCATAGATTGAGAAAAGGCTTCAGAAGAGGTGACGTTTTGTGTCTTGTCTAGGGCAATTAAAATGGCACTGGTGCAAGTGCATTATATGCCCACTTTGGAAGAGAGGAGAGCCAGCTGTGCCATGATAGAGATTTATACTCTACAAGTACCTCACGGGGTGAAGACAGGGCACATAAGGCAAGTCTCTTTCAAATGAGAAAGAGCACAAGTACCAGGGGCAATGGGGGCATGTGAAGAAGCTGAAGGGTGAGTTCAAGACAGATGTGAAGAAATATTCACAAAAGGCATGGTAGATGACTGACAGAGACTGCAGGCATAAGTGATGGCACCGAAAACAGTGTGGGGCTTCAAGCATTTGTGAGATAGGCATAGGGTTGGGGTATAGTTGAAAACAGACAGGGAGGCAGCAGGGTTTCTTTATGGTCTGCTGATGAGACTGATAAGGCAGGGATGGACAGTCTGGGCTGACTGTGTAGGCCAAGTGGTCTTTTTACAACAGATAAGTAGTAACCTAAAGTTCACAATAGTAAGGTCACTAATACATGATACATTATTTAAATGTTTCTAGTTTAACAGGGGCCTCATGGTGGTCCTGCAGTTAAATGTCAGGGAGTGGAGACTCAGTTACCCTTTTAAGTAAATATTGAACATGATATAAAAAAGAAAGGGTGAGCCAAAAAAGGTAACATTACACTTTCATAACATTAGGCAGATTGAGAGCTATACTGTACCACCAGTTTTATATGGGCAAATCATATTTGTAGCCAATTACTGGTAAGTTTAGCTTAAGGAACACTAGCTGTTCAACATGTTGAGGGTCCAGCTTGGAATGGTGTTGCTCAACAATGTCACTAGCAGTGCTGAACATACTCTTGGATGGCACACTTGTAGGAGGGTTGCTTAGGTATTTTAAAGCAAGTTGTGCCAGGTGAGGAGAGGAGTTCATTTCACAACCCAGTAGCCCAGTAGATCAACATCAAATGGCTCAGTTGAGTCTGCAAAGTAGCCATTAAATAAATTTTGTGCAGAAAGAGGCTAAGACTGTGAGTGTTTGTGTTGCTGTTGATGCAATGATGTGCTGAGTAATGCCCAGTTACTCTCCTCTACACTACCACTATATCTTCTTTCCCCATCTCCACCAGTATCATCCAATTCCAAACCAACACATGACTGTCTCTCTCTCCCTCAGGAACCTGAACTGGACCATGTTCTTCACCTTCCGAGCATCTCATTGCCTGCATTGCACTCTTTAACTCTTCACTCAGCTGTTGCCTAAAATGAGTCACCCTGTGGCTGTCCATGGCTATATGAAGGATCTTGCATTTGAACCTAGGGTCCAGCATGGTAGCAAACATGTGATGGCAGGTATCCATGACTGTGGCAAATCTTGCATCAGGTTCTGTATCAAGATGAATAACAAGCTCAGTGACCTCTTGTGTACTGAGTGTATTGTCAGCCAAAAACCATTGTAACAATCTTTTGAGAATATGCACAGCTGGGATAACCTGACTAAGTAAGACGGTGGCAGCACTTAGATCATGTGTACGCCTCTCAAATGGTGCAAGAACCTTCACCATACCCTCAAGAACTAACCAATCATGGTGTCCTAAGACCCCCTCCAATGTCTGCATCCTTAGAAATTTTGTGTAGTGCCTGCTTTTGCTTTATGAGTCATGAAAGCATCAGGTATGAAGAATTCCACCGAGTGCTAATATCTTGTATTACACAATGTTTTTTTCAGACCAAGGCATTCCTGAACTTCTTGTAATTTGTTAGTGGCTTTTACAGAGTGATGGAAATGACTGCAGATGGAATGGGCTGTGGATAATATATTTTTGGTCCTAGTACTGCTATGCAGTGCATAAGTCACCACTAGATTTAGTGTGTGCAAAGCAACGAATACTCACAAAATGACCATCAATGATGGCTTTCACCATGTATGTGCCATTATCGGTAACAAAAAAACCCAACTTTTAAAATGATATAAACACCAGTCCAATATCACAACATGTCTTTCAGGAACATGAGAATATTATGTGCTCTGTGGTTTTCCTCCATCAGTCTGACAATCAGCAAAGCTGACCTAATAAGACTACCAGATTTGGTGGGGGGGGGCAAAGGTGAGTCACAAGGTGAAACAGCAGCAGCAGGGTGTTGCACACACTAGTGTGCAGTTCTGGAGAGACAGGCATGAAGGTAGTTATCGCTAGTCTAGATATTTTATGTGCAGTAAAAAAACACCACCAATAGCCTCTACTAGCAGGGTAGCAACAGGAAATCAGACACCATCATCCATTCGTGGCAATACTCTTCGAGAAAATGTACTGTAGTACATGATGGGATCTGATAATATGAGCACAAATAGTTGAGAAGCTGTCGAAAGCCAGTATCCTCAACAACTGACATTGGCTGGAGATCCAGCACCATCATCTCAGCAATCAGTTGTGTGATTTGCTGTGCTGTTGGATGTGAGGCATGATACTTTGTTCATGCATGCAGAGAATCCATTATTGGAACTGCCACAGGAGACATCGATGTGGACCACTTCAACAACGGTGGTGTGCAAAGTGCTAAAGACTGTCTCTGCCTTGTAGTATTACTGGAGTCAGAAGTGACCACCAGAGAAGAGGATGGAATCTGTGTTGGTGAGGGGGAAGGAGTGATGTGATGACTAGATTTCTTGAAATCAGATGTGTCGGTATCACCACCATTGCCAACAGTGCATGCATGTCCACTGGAGGGGTTTAGTCTTGGTGAAACCAAGGGTCTGGATCCAGATCCAGATGACGTCCGATACACTTGATGGTGTATAAGCTTCAAGTGATTCTGTAATGATGTTATGGTTAACTTAGAGAGTGATATCCCTTAGCATATACTGGTGTTGCAAAAAGAACAGACTGCCTTCCTTGTGTCTTCCTTTAAAGTGAAATTCAGCCACATAGCACTTTTAACACAGTGGTTACCAGTGATTCTGCTAGCACTACATCCTTCAGTTCTGTTTTCAACAGACGTGCCTGTCTTGTCCTGATGTTCTTGCCCTGTGACCACCGCCACTGATGGTGCCATGCCAGTGCTACCATCACCTGGCTGTCCTTCAGGCTGTGACAGAGCCAGCCTGCAAAAGAAACATTAGTGTTGTTTGTTTGGTCATCTTAGAGGGAGGGAGACCCTTATCTTTACCCTTATTGCTACTTTTACTACCCTTGCTACTAGTGCAACACCTAGAGGCTGTTTTGCCAGCAATCTTTTTTTTCTGTCCTCAAGGTACATAGCGTACTCTGCCTCATCTTTAAAAGTCACTCACATGTGCTTCTGATGAAGAAGATGATGTGTTACTGGACAATTCATCATGTGGAGGGAAATACTCAGAACCAGATAATTGGTCATCCTCTACAACACTTTCAGGAGTACTGAGAAACTGAGAAGCAGGAGTCATAGCTGTATCCACTGTAGTGCTCATACTGGTAATATGCACTGTAGCAGAGATACCATACTGTGGTGATAGTGTCACAGTAGTGGCAGGGTTCATAGTGTCAGTAATGGCTGGAGTGACAGCCACAGTTGCAGGACTGGATGTAGTAGTCATGCTGTCAGTTGTGGAAGAGGAAGACAGGGTATCTATAGTGGTGGTGATGATAATGACAGATGTGATGGTACTGGTGAGAGATGGGGACACATTGGTGGTTGTGGTGGGAATCAAGAACAGTGTCCTTCTGTTTGTGCTTCTTGCATCACTTTGTCCTGTGCCAGCCATAGTACTACTGTTGCTGGAAGACATAGGCTTGGAAGGCTGGCCTGCTGGTGCAGAGGCATGGTGGCCATCTGTGGCACTGATGACCCGGGTTCGGGAATGGAATTGGGTGTTGGAGGGTCGGCTGGGGGAGTAGGATTGAGCATCCATAGGACTGCTCTCCTGCTGTGGGGAGAGGGGGGATTGAGTGCTCGGCTCAATGTGGACCTCCAGTGGAGGCCGGAGGTACCACAAGCACTCTGGCGCCTGCTGGAAGGGGGGGCGGTGCGGGTGCTGGCTGTCATTGCACATCCCCTGCCCCCAGAGAAAAACAACAGAAAAATTCCACGGCTCCCCTCTAATGAGCTGGCTTCAGTTCGCTGACCCTTTGGCCACCTAAATTCTGCTATGGTGGCCCCATTCAGGAAGGGTCAATCCTGAGCACGTGGGGTCGCTGGCTGGGGCATGGCAAACCCCGCTCGCAAGGTTAGGAGAAGCCAGGGCCAAAAAGAGAACAAAAAAAAAAGACATAGGCTTGGAAGGGGGGTAAAGAATAATTTGGGGCATCAAATACGGGTTGACCGTCACTCACATTTGGGTTCAGCATCACCAACCTGTTCCTCCATTGTAGATTTGCATGGGCTGGACCAAGCACAATTTTTCCACCTCTACCTGTCATTGTCTTTGTCTATGCCAATAAGTTCTAAACACTCTCAAGTACTTAATACTTTGTAAATGTATAAATGTTCTGCTTTATTGTAGCAATGACAAATTCTTGCAAGCAGCACCTGCTGCAGTACTGCTTTATTTCATCATCAAAACATTTGCAAGCAGCACCTGCTGCAGTACTGCTTTATTTTAGCACCAAAAGTTTCTTGCAAGCCCTCTGAGACTGCTGATGGCTACTGACTTTCCCAAAATCTAAGCCCAACCTCAGATTACACCACAAATATTATTTACACAGATATTTCTACAGCAGAACTACTGCAATTATTTATTTTTTATGTAAATGCACAAAAGTTCTGCTTTATTTCAGTACAAAAAATGTTTGCAAGCTGCAGAACTGCTTTATTTTCACACAGAAAAATTATTGCAATCAGCACACAGACAGGGCAAGCAAGGGTTTGCACACACTGCAAGCGTCACTATCTAGCCCTAAAACTTAGGGGTTGGGAGTGCAGTCAGCCAACTGCCCTCCTAGATTTCTGGCTAGACTACTTCTGGATTTTGTGAAACCTGAGTCCCCCCCACCAACAAATACTTGTGGTTTACACCACTGAATTAAAGGCGACTGGTTTAAATCAGTACAGTACAGCAGTCAAGGTATAAGTTAGAACTACTGTAATTAATATTAGATATTAAATAGTTTGTCAGTAACATTATCTTCTTCTCCTTCACTTCCAAGCACAGAGGCCTGTGAAAGTAAGGAGGTAAACTGCAACTTAAGTCTCTCTGCAGCACCTCCTGGCAAAACAAATTACTAGATTAGACAATTTCTCTGGGGAAAAAAAAAACAAAAAGCTGCACACCACTACCAGGCAAGCAGGCACTAAGAAAAGAAACACACTATTCCTTCACTTCCAGAGCACAGCACTGATGCCCCTGAAATGAAGATAGTTTCTCTCTACAGCTCCTGGTCAAAACAAAATCACTTGATTAGATGATTTCTCCACAAAAAAAACATTCTAGTGCTCCCTGTAGTACTAGGCATTAAGAAACACAGTCCAAAACAAAAAAGAAAATGTTTTGTGATGCAAACATTAGTTTTTTTCCAACTGCTAATCTCTCCTGAGTCAGAGCTCTCTCCACTCTCCACTACGATCTGTCCTCTACATATTAATGTCGAAGTGTCACATGATCTGGCTTGACAAACGCTCAGTGACTGGCCAGCAAGTCCTACGAGATCTTAAAATCATGCAGAATGCCGAGTACAGAATATCGCGAATAGCGCATTATTCGTGATATTCAGTATTTAATATTTGTTACTCACACACCCCTATCATCTGGCATTTCTGTAACTACACCAGGGGCCACTACAGGGACCCTAATTAATAGAAAGGAGTCTGTTTGCATATGCATCTGAGATATAATCTTCTACCACTTTTCTGACTTCCAGATCTGTCCTGGACATGTTACCCTGCCTATCTTCTGAAGACATTGTCTCAGTCTAGCCATTTTCCCTTTACAGGTTGTAAATGGATCACTAGAGGGAGTTTGCAGTGCCCCAGACCATTAAACAGCTGCTAAAGATTTATCATTCTGAAAGCTGACCATTTCCTGTTTTAAAATGGTAATCTGTGATTGGAAGCCCTGCTACCTTCTGTCACCTTTGTCATAACCTTGTATAGCTGATTTCATAAAGTTGAGTTATTTCATGTACCTCCACTACTGTAGACCTTTCCAATACTGAACAAATAGCCATTTGATATTTAAGCAATAAGGCACGACAGGGTGTGTGTTATCGTGTAATAACGTCACTCCTGGGTGGGTTGAAGCACGAGGCGAAGCCGAGTGCTTCCACCACCCCAGGAGTGACGTTATTACACGATAACACACACCCTGTCGTGCCTTATTGCTATTATACAATGGCTCTTTTTTTTTAAATGAGAAGAAAATGTGAAAAAACTATGTTTAAAATACTTTTTCAACAACATTTCTGTTAGGGCAGGTATACATATTGAAAAAAAAGTCCATACTTTAGTCCAGCAGTTGGCGCTGCCCCTACATGACTGCCCTGTTTTCACTTGGTTTGTGTCTTTCTGACCCCCTGTGCCCTATTGTTCTGTTTTCCTCTGCTGTTAGTCAGAGACAGTATTTTGCTCTCCCCGATGTAGTGAGGACCCGAAGAGTTGTGACCGAGAGTGCAGTTTGAATATTGAGAGTAGACTGCAGAAAAGGTGAGCACTTCTGGTAATGGGAATCAGAGTGAGGTTTGTGGCTAATCAACTGTATTATGCAACGCTGCAGAGTGCACGCGCTGTCAGTCGCGAAGGAATGGGGAACGAAAAGGCCGTTTGGAGCGACGGCTTTCTTGTGCTGTATGCCACACTTTTTTTTATTTTAGGTTTGTGGTTATGACTGGGAGGAGCAGAATATTGTGAGGAAGCATTGTGGGGTGGCAAATTTTACTCTCTCTCTGTGTCGCGTGAGCAGCAGATTCGGTGTAGTTCACTGGACCTCAGGAAAGCCGTCCGATTATGAAAAATAAAAATCTGCAACATGCAGCGCTGTGTTGTACAGAGCATGACAGTTACTGAATATGGAGGGAAAAAAGACTGTGTGGGTGCGGTGGAGGAGACACTGACTTGCTGGAACAGGAAAGGTACTGTGAATTCGTATTAGCGTAGCGGGGGCTTCACTGGGGAGGGAGTGATTTTATTACCAGTTCTGCGGTCATCTCTGTACCTGCCCTTGATGCAGTGATGTTATTGTCTAATAACATCACTGTGTCTAGGGGTCACCAACCAATCAGGGTAGTCTGATTTTTCTTGCCATTGTATAATTAGATTTGTGTCCTCCCACCACTGCAAAAGATGATCATAAAAACAAAACAAACCAAACAAACAGGGAGGCAGTATAGTGCAGTGGTTTAAGGCTCTGAGCTGCAAATCTGGTAGCATCCAGCAGACCAGACCTGGGTCTGAATCCCACAGCTTCCACTTGCATGCTGTGTGACCCTTAGCAAGTCACTTAACTTCCTTGTGCTCCCAGGTTGCTCCTTTAAAAAAGCGTTCAGCTTAGTGTGCTACTCCTGGTTAAACAAATAAATAAAATTAAAAAAAAAAACTACATCTTCCATGCAGTAATTGTCTGATTTGCTATAAGACTACCAGAGTGTCCAATAAAGATATGTTCATCCTCCATCTATCCCTGGCTTTGAGATCCTGCTTCAGTAGAAAAGGTATAATCTAGCACACAGTGGTTAAAAAATGTTTCTGGAGTAACTATTGGATCTGATGTCTCATTAGACACAAAAAAATGACAGTTTATTTCAGAAGTACATCTTAACCCCCCCCCCCCCATGGATGGAATTGTAAGCATCTACAAGGCCTGCAACAGCTAACACGTTTTTCAGATACACCACAGCATGATAATTTTTTTTCACCTACAGTCCTATTATATTAACATCTATACCACATTTACAATCACCCCATAATAGCACATGATGTGCTGTATGAACAGGTTCCACATCAGGATAGTGACTGAAAGATGAAGCCTACCACAAATGGCACATGCAATACAGGGAGCGAACAAACAGCGATCTCCATATTTTCAGGGTGCTTTGTCCCTGCACCCCCCATTGTGGGGTCAGTGCCCCCCACATCCCCCTTACTAAATATACCAACTCTGGGGGGAGCTCATCAGGGAGGGGGGAATTCCCCAGTTGCCATTTGTGCACTCACTGCATTTCTGTGCTGTTTTTGGTCGGTGACATTTTTCAGTCACTATTTCATGGGCTACCATATGAACATATTGGCAGATATTTTCAAAGAGGGAAATTCTTGCTGCCTTTGTTTTAGGTTCATAAACCTTAATAATCTGAACAGGGACATCCGCATATGTAAAGTCCAGCAATAATGCAGGTCCTGAACAAATGTTCACCAGTGTGGAGATTTTACAACCAGAACCTTATAACAAAATTGCAAGTCCATCTGCTCTTTCCATGCCACAGAGCCAATAGGAAGGCCCCCATACCAGGCTCCTGTGAAGCTGTGAAGCCTCATAGAGTAATGGCACTGTTATCTCCTGAAGAAAGATGAAGTCAAATGCTGAGTGCTGAAAATAGGATAAAGCCACTTCTCTTTTTTTAAAGTTCTTCATACTGGGTGTGTTCAGAGAAGCAACCCAGAGCTTACTAATTTCATTTGGGATGTAAATCATGTTACTCCTCCTTGAGAGGAGGAGGAGGAGGTGCACTTTTTCATCCTATTCCTACATTTAGGCATTTCTTTTTCATCTTCATTTTCAGAAGTTAGTTAACACTGCACTGAAGAGACATCTGACTCAAGTTCCAAGTCACTCCAGTCTTTGTACTGTTGAAAAATATAATATTTATTATGCAAGATTAAGGAGGACCTGTTTCTTAATGGCAGATGATCTTGGCACCCTTCTGTGTACCATTGTCCTGCCTTCCTGTGGTTGTGGCGTAATAACCCTCTGCTCCTGTGGGTTTCCTGGCTCCCTTGGTCTGCTAGAGCAAATGCATGATTGGGATGCATGATTGGGATACATGTACACCTGAGGTTACATCTTGTGCCAATATCAATGCTCTGTTCCACTGGGACCTCAATCAGGGCCTGTGATGATGAAGACCCTTGACCAGGAATATTCATTTGTTCACCAAATTCAGCACTTCAGGATTCCTAATGAGCCTCGACTGAATATCTTGGCTTGCTGGAAACTCAGGCATTACTAACCAAATGTTCCTGGTCAAATCCATCATCCCCTTTCTGTGCAGTACAGGGTCATTGATGATGGGTGTGGCCTTGTTCTTCACAAAGACTGCACCTTTGTTTCTTCTGGCAAGTGGACCTCATGTGTCCCACATATCCAGAGATCCTAGATCTAAATTGGTCACACACACTGCTCAGGTGCATCTGTGCACTGCATTTATAGGAGGGCTTTGATTGTCCTGAATAAAAAACAAACCCTCCTGTTGCAGCTGAGAACAAAAGCTATTTGTTAAATGCACAGTGCCAGGATTTTTTTGATTCAGTTTGACGTTGAAACACCCCCTGTCCCCCCTACCCTGTCATGTAGCCTTGGAACTGGGAATAGCTTCAGGTGGGCCCAATATGTCAAATGCTTTCTCCAATAAAAAATGCATGTCAGAAATGTTGACTCAGTTTGTTATGAAACATTACAGTCACAGATTTGATTAAAGGTTTTATTAGAGAGGCTGCCACAAATGCTATCCACAGGGGGTGTTGACTGCAATTTTTGATATTTGGCCAAGCATCTGTATAGGCCTTGCATTGTTTTGAAACTGCCATCACAAGTACTGTATTTTCACTTGACATATAGTAAGTAAGTACTGTAAGTAAGTAAAACTTTATTTCTTCAGTGCCCAATTCCAGAGGATCTGGGCACTGAACAAGCAGGTGAGGATAAAATAAATAACATGCGACAATACAAACATATGTTAATGGCAGCGAACATGAGCAACAATAATGCATAATAAAATCCTCAATAAAATCAATATTTCAGCAGTTTAATTCCTAAAGCTCATAGATAATTCTTAATTTCTTCTCTAAACAAATGTGCCTTCAGATCCTAATTAAATGCCTCCACCGATGAGGCCCCTCTCAAAGATAGTGTAAGAATGTTCAACAGGGCCAGGCCAGCCACCTTAAATGAACAATCTTCAAAGGTCATCAACCAGATCTTAGGTACCACAAGGAGGCTCTCGATGGAGCAGTGGAGCAGTGGAGCAAGTGCCAAGGGCAGACAGGGGTCAGGAGGTCACTCAGATAGCCATATCTGGATACTATGGATCAGCACATATATTTTGGAGGCAAAAAAAATGCATTGACTCCTTGATCAATTACTGTGCTACATAGATCTTATCTGGGTGAACAGGTAAGCCCCTCTGTATTTCAAATGCACTGAGTTTTGTCTTGGGTCAGGCTCAGATCATTGTTTGAAAAAAATCAGAGTACCTGGGCCCTGTATTATTTGTCCTTGCATTACTCTAAAGTGAAGACCCTGGTACCTCCTGCTCACCAGGTCATCTCCAGGGTGCAGTGCCCCTTCGATCTTCTTCATTAGTTGCCAGTGTAGAAATTATATTTTTAGGGAACACCTTCCCCATGTATTGGTCAGTTGGAGGGGTTTGCTCATCCTGCCACTCCCCTTCTTTTCCTGTACCCTTATGCACAGACTGTGCATTAAATTGTCCATGCCCTTAGATATTATCAGACAGGCATAAATCCATACCCTCCTGCCTCTATACCCCTATGACAACAGTCTCTGGATAAGGCATTGTGTTTTCTTCTCCAGGTACTACTAGTTCAGCTCTGCCCAAAGCAAGCATAACCCCCTGAAGATGAGCCAGAATTGGTCCATGAGTTCTCCTGTAAATTATTGGTTTGTTCTACCCCTGGACTTACCTGGATCCCAATGTTAGAAAAGAACATTGCATCCCATACTTGCAGTATCAGAGGTACTCACAGTTCTGACAATCCCAGCTGTTGCATTCTGTTTCCCCTGGTTATGCCATGAATGCTTTCCTGGTTTCTGCTCAGCACTCCGCTGCTGTGGATCCTCGCTCTCCAGTGCTGTGTTGTGTGCTGAGTGAGCCAGCCATCTCACACCTTGCTGTGTATGCCTCTGCCCATCCTGTAGGGAAACAAAACTCATCTCTCCCTCTCTTTCTGCTTGATCTTGGTGTCCAGAACCGCTATTTTCTGTGCCATTCACCTCTTCATTTCAGCCACTCCATCTTGAGGCTGCCGCCATTGCTACTGGTGGTAGCACCTTCTGCCCTAACCCAGATGCCCACTCCTTATCCCAGACTAGGTCAAGGATCCATTTTCCCAAGGTGTCCTGCATCCAACCAGCATTCCTCAGGCATGCTCCTCGGACCAAAGGGGATCTTGACTTGGGATGTCATAGAGGGGAGAATTGAATTGCAGTCTACACCAAGCTGTCAGCACACTCCTTTAATCCTCCCAGCACAGCTGTTTGTCAAGAGCAGCCACATCAGTCATCAGGTCACTCTCAACCAAAGCAGGTAAGCGAGGCTCAGCACCAGCAGCTGTAGAACCAGGTGGTTTCTCCTTCAGCGTTTTTAAAGAAAGTCATTTCAGGGAGACCCTTCATTTGCTATATCTCTCAATCTCTTCAGTCATCATCCTCAAAAGATGCTGCTTTGATTCTTGCATCTCTGCTTCTAGTTTTTTTTTTTTCAGCCAATGACACATCTTCTCCCTCAGTAAAGATTTGCATTGACTCTCCCTTGATTTCCTCCTGGGTATGTTTTTCAAATAACTTGTCTTCTAGGATAAAACAGATTGGAGCCAAGGATGAAACACCAGCCTGTTCCAGCTCATCAGCCACCTCCACACACCCAGTTTTCGCCAACAGCACCCCCTTCCAAGAGTAAGAATTTTTTATTGAACATCCCAAAAATACTTACAAAATGCAGCAAATTACAAACAAAGGAAATAAACAAATCAGAAAATATCACTGAAAGAAATGAAACAAAAAAAAAAACAGAAAATACTGTATGACAAAATTGAATTCATTTCAGCCATAGCAATGAACACCACCAATCCTGAAACACCTTTAGAGAGACATACTTGAATTCCCTGGCCTGAACACAGCAAATTGCAGAAATAATAGTGTGCAAGAGCTCACTAGATGTCATAAGTTGTTGCTGAAGCACTAATCTACAGCTAGTTTGCCATAGCCAATAATGACAACAAGCAAAAATCACCCTAAGGCTACTAGTATTATAGATATGCCAACACAAAGGGAACATTCCCCAAAAAGAATATCTGGGGATGAATTACAAAGCAGGGGATGCTTCCAGTGGTCAAGTACCAAAGGCCAAAAATCCTGAATGAATGGACAATGCAAATATAAATGCTCAGTTGACTTAACCACTACAGAACATGTAGATCTGGGACAATATGTTTCCAAGTTATCCTTGTGTTTCAAATTCCTTTTTATGTTCAATTTCTTATGAACACTAAGCCACACAACATCCCACATAGTAACAGAGAGTCTCCTATCAGTTAATAAATGATCAACTGAAGCTCTGTTGTGTAAAGGCAATGTCAAAAATATTGGATGATCATAAAACTTAGAACTCACCACCTAATCATAAAATGACTTATGGGGCAATGTACAAACAGAATGAGAACTCACCTTCTGTTGTTTCAACTTATCAAAACAAACTCCAAATAAAGGAGATAAATTATAACTATGTCTGTTTCTAAGAAAAAAGAAGGATTCCTCCATTCTCCCAGAATATCGGAGAGATGATGTTGCACCCAAAATGTCCAGACTTGGGAGGAAGAAAGCAAAAGAAGTTGCAGGTCTGCATAGATAAAAATGGTAAAAAAAAAAAAATCAGATTAATCTTCCATAAACCCCCAGAAGAAACATCCAAATAAGTAACTCCATGTTTCACTGGGTTAAGTCAGCTTTCCCATATATACTGAAAAAACAACTGTAAAGTTGCACCTTTAAATCCCTGGTGGGGGGATAAATGTAACTAAGATGTGAAAAAAAAAGAATCGAAAGGGTTTTAATTAAATAAACTCAAAATCCCTATATTCCAGGTCTTCCAATGCAAACCCTTAGCAATACCAACTTCCAGAAGTTTCTCCCATTTCAATTTTGCCATCTCCCCAGGACCAAAGTAGACACCCAAAATTTTACAAGGTTCACGTGTAACTTAAATCGCTGCTAAAGTAGAACAATTAGTACCCTGAAACCTAGTGTAAATACAGGTACTTTTCTGAAAGTTAAGCAAGGCCCCAGTGATGGCAGAAAAAAATTGGAAGATATGTCCTACTGCTGTGCCAGAGTTATCATCCACCAGGCAAACACAGAAATAGTCTGCATACACAATTAAAGTGACACACAGAGTTTGTGGAGAAAGGGATAGACCCCTAACCTGTGGGGAAAAATGCAGGCAGAGTAATAAGGGATCCAAAGACAAAACAAGAAAAGGGGGTGCTATGGGGACACCCTTTCAGCATACCATGCTGGATTTCGGATGCACTTCCAAGCCAACCATCAACATACGGGAAAACAGATGCAAAGGTGTAACAAATATAAATCCAATGGATACACTGAGGTGGAAACCATAAACAAATATATTTCCATAAGTAGGAGTGAGAAAGATGGTCAAATCTAAATGGCCAGTCGACTGCTGCTCCAACAATTCTCATCAAAGCAATAAAGCATCAGTACTAGATCTGCCAGAAACTGAGCACAAATGTGAGGGATGGATTAGCACAGCCCGTACTGACAGTAAACGTCTGCTCAATAACTTTGAAAAAATCTTAAAATCATTATTAAGAAGGGTGATCAGACACCAATTAGAAATCTGAGTCTTATCACCTCTCTTAAATAGAAAAATCATCAAACCTTGGTACATATCATCAGGCAATCTGGAAGTCTGATGAAGGTATTAAAACAATCAAACAAATCTGAAAAAAAATGAGGCCACAGCCATTTATAAAAATGAACATGGAGGCCATCAGATCCAGGAGCCATATCTACTGTTAAACTGTTAATGACCTGTCCCAATTCAACCTTAGTAACCGGGCCCACCAAGGTTAATCACTGAGCACGTGAGAGGGTGGGAACTTGACAGATCTCCAATAAAAGATCCAACCAGTTAGAACCTTCTGAGGGGCAGGAAAATGTATGAATAATGTGAGTTTCTAAGACTTTAAAAATGCCTGATTTATCAGTGAACACTGACCAAATGACCTGCTCCATCCTTTTTTTTAAATTAAATATACTTCATTAAAAAGTTTTCAAGAAATAACAGAATAACAACAAATAAACAATCCTAATCAGGGAACAGTAATATAACAACCAAATAAAACAAACAAACCACCAGCCCAATGCCCCCACAACCCAATCCCCTACCTCCTGCCCCCTCCCCCATGGAGATTTAACTGACCCTGGAATCAGGTCTGCTCAATAAAAGCTGAAACGCTATACAAAGGGGAAAGACAAAAGGATATATATATATATATATATATATATATATATATATATATATATATATTCTTGCCCAGGAAGTGAAGATCACATTAAAATCATAAGCCGGGCCCTGGGCATGACCTGCCCCATCCTGTAAGGCATGAATACATTTTTGGGACATTCGATTATGACAACTTTCAAATGGGTTAAATATGAGTCTTTTTACCCTGAGTGCCATACTTTTGCTCAAATTCCAATGAGCGCAACGTATTATATTGAAAGTCTGCCATATCTACTTTGACCTTAGAAATCTGAACTCAATAATCCTAAACTTTGTCATTATGTAAGAAAAATAATTTATGTAAAGTAGCTCTAAGATCAAGGTGTGTATTATATTTCAAATGTCTCAAATGACTTGCTATGGATTTAAAAAAGGAACACAAATCTTGCTTCAAGTTTGCCTACCAATGAACCGGGGAGTCATACATGCAGTGAACCAATTTCTTATCCTCCAGGATATGATAAAGTGCCAGTAATACATGTTGATCCTGAAATAAGCTACAGTTCAATCGCCACAGACCCCAACCCAGTGAGACCTGAGAAAAATCAGACAAGTGCATGCTAAGCAAGCAGTGTTCTGATGCCTCCACTGGGACCAGCACCACCTGTGAAATTGGCAGGACAGTCAAAAAAACTAAAAATCAATACAAGTGGATAGAGTAACCCTATGATGAGTGTGTTGTGGGGTAGGAGAAGTAGCCTTATGTGCATCTACTAAGTGTGCATGTAGAAGCATCATGATCAAAAAGGCAGTATCACAGAATGCCTTAGAGGTGCGCCCCTTTATCAGTAGTTGATAAGATGCAATTAAAATCACCACCAAGAAGGACTGGAGTGCTAATGCATAAGTAAGGCTGGGCCATCTTAAACAAAGCAATCTGGGAAGCCTTGGTCTGAAGTGCATAGATCATGATAAAATGTACAGAGTGATTAGATATGGACACATCATGCAATTATGCCCTACTGGGAGATATATCAATCAGGCTGAAAACAATAAAGACCAATGATTTAAAACATATGGACACCCCACTACAGGCATCCTCCCCAATCAACCAGATAGAGGGACCCCAAAACCAAGCAGATTGAGCCATCTAAATGTCTGCTGTAGTACGTAACCTGGTGTCCTGTAAAAAAATATATTTTGACAAGAACCTCAGCAAGAACAGCAAAAGTGGCAATGTGCTTCCTGTCAGATTTTATACTGTTCACATTTAAAAAAGCAAAGCTAAAGCTAGAAAAAGAAGGCATTCACAACAAAAAAAATTCATAACTTAAATGAACTCCTAGTTTTCAGATGGGCTCTAAGTCCAGTACTACAAGTAGTAGGACCAGAAGGACCAGAATCATCAACATCAGAAAGAAACTCCTTCTGAGAGGAAGCAACAGAGGAAACATCCGAATCAATGTCATATTCAGTACCTCCCCAGTTTTGCAAAGAGGAATATTTGTTACATATGAACATACAAACTTGTCAGCAGATAAAGGTCCTATGGTCTATTGAGTCTGCTCGATTATGCAGCTAGCAGCCCTTATTCTGCAGCTGCCCCTCCCTCCCTCCCTCTCCCTCTTCCTGTGACCCTCCCTCTTGCCCTATCCCAGACCCTTTTGAAGAAGCGCATTGTTCTACAGGATACCACTTCCACTGGCAACATGTTCCACCCAGCCACCACTCTCTCCATAAAAAAGTGTCTTCTCATCTCCCTCCTGAACCTCCCCCCCTTAATTTGAAAAGAACCCTCCGTGCCTGTCTTATTTATTCCCTTCATGTACTTGAAGGTTTTAATCATATGCCCCCATCCCTGCTCTCCTCTAGTGAGTACATGTTTAATTCCCTCAGCCTGCTCTCAGAGGGTAAGTCCCCCAGCCGATGGATCATCTTTACTGGCCTGTGCTGCACCCTCTCCAGTAACTTAATGTCCCTCTTTAGGTGAAAGTGCCCATACTGCAAGTGGTACTCCAGGTGTGACCTAACCAGTGAAATATATAATGGCAAAATCACCTCCCCACTCCTCAAGCATATACCCCTGGCAAAACAACCCAGCATTATGTTGGTCTTTGCAGCTGCCATCCTACATTGTGCTGAGTTGTTAATTGATCCCGTATTGAACATCCCCAGATCCTTCTCCTCCTCTTACTTGGCTGGCTACCCCCCCCCCAGCTGGTAACTCCTCCTTGGGTTTTTTGCACCTAAATGTAGCACCTTACACATTTTGGCATTGAACTACAGCTGCCAGGTCTTCAACCAGTTCTCCAACTTTGCCAGACCATCCTGCAAGCCCTGCCATCCTCCTAGGTCATCCACTACTGCTCCCATCTTGGTGTCATTAGCAAACAGACTGATCTTGCTCTTGATGCCCAAGATGTCTGCAATGAATATCCCAAATATCACTGGACCCAGCACAGAGCCCTGCGGTACCCTGATCATCACTGCCCTAAGGAGTGAGAGCTCTCCACCCACCACCACCCTCTGCTGCCTTCTATGCAGCCATTTCACTACCCACCCCACCATCTTTGCCCCCACCTCGTGCCCTCTAGCTGACTTCCTAGCCTGCCATGTGGCCCATGTTGCACCGAGTCAAACGCTTTGTTCACGAGTGGCCAAGACTCAAAAGGGGCCAACATCAGCTTCTTCAATTTAACTTTTCCTTTTAAGACCAGTTGAAAGTCATCACTCAGTGGGATGGGGGGGCATCTCAAAGAAAGTTACAGCATTCAGAGAGACTAACTAGGCAGAAGACTGTGGAACTAAGGAGTCCATTTAAGTATCTGGAACTAAATCTGTGGAGCCAGAGGACTGGATAGTAGGGGAGGGCAAGTTATTTGAAAGAGAGTCATTAGTCACTGAAGAAGTCACTGTTTGGGCATCTGGAGCTACTAGGGAGGTGGAGCTCTGGGGTTTAGTGGCTCAGTAAATGTAAAATTCATGTTCCGCAGAATCAGCCACATTTTGGGCCACCTAAGGACAAGAACAAAAATTATGTCCATCTCCATCACATAGATTACACTTTGGGGGAAACATACAATGGCGCTCCATATGATCAAAGTCCCTGCACAAAGTACATTTAATTACCACACAAAAGTTACTTAAATGATGTAAGGACCCACACTTTTAGCAGGACTTGGGCTGTCCCTGGTAGAACAAGATCCCCTGGTACCTCCCCCCCAAAAAACTGCTGGGAAGGTGTTGAATACCATCTTCCCTGTAGTGGAGCCGGACCTTAAATTCCCCCCCACCCCCGTCTAGAAGCCCTAACTGTCCAAAATAGGCTTAGAATCTCCCTGAAGTGTACAAGATTGTTGGAGCCAATAAGAAATGTCATTAATGTTCAGCCCCTCGATTTGAAACAAGACTGTAATAGAATGAAAAGAAGGCTTAATCAGGGGTATAGCCAGGAAAGGAGTCCAAAGGGGTGCATCCTTCATGTGATGATATTTAGTCCAGAAAAGCTCAAGGCGCTGCATTGTCCGAAAGCTCACATCAAAGCTGGCATCCCTTGAGGCATGCATCATTACAAAGACCTCAGATGGCAAAAAATGTTAGGAATCTTTCATTAATAATAATAATCTTTATTTGCATTAAGCACAATTCAGCTTGTATCAAAGTGCTTTAACAAAGTTTAAAACCGCAACATTTTAAAATTATAGTACCTTACCCACATAACCAGGATCTAGGGGGAATTCTGAACCTCTGTTATAATGCAGGCAGACCATGTTCCTACATTTTGCTGGCTCCACCGGATGATAAAACAAGCTGGCAAAACTTGCTGGCCAGGGCTGTTTAGGAACCAATGAAGGGAGAGAGGGAACAGCTGAGGAGCACATTTGAGTCAGTTTGTTCAGGGCTAAACAATTTGTACCAGAACCACAGGGACAGGATCTGTACATGAGGGTTCTAATCCTGAGGGTACCTCTATAGCTGGTTCAGAAGAAGAAGAAGCAGTCATACCTGGACTCAGAGGAGGGAAAGAAACAGCAGCACCACTACCTGGTAAAGGCATAGCATCCAGAAGAGATGACCCAGCAGTAGCCGACTGAAAAATAATTCCAGGAGCAGGGATCAGTTCCTCTCTGCAACCAAATCTATTCCCAAGCAAGGCCACCTGTGGATCCAGAATCAAGTGCCATCCAATTGTTGAAGTGATCTGGCCTACTGCAGGGCATGCCCCGGAGACCACCGAGCTTCCAGCATATCCCCCTGAGCAATGCCCAAAACACAATCTTGAGAGATAGAAACAGGAGGAATGCCAGGATTCTGAAATAAAGAGTTTCTCATTAGGTAATCCCAATGGACTAGCAGGCAACTTGTTTCTGTGCCGCTTCCAACTTAGGTTTCTCATGAAAGAATTCCATTTCAGCTCTAATCATCATAGCCACGAGGTGGGGTTTCTTCCATTCTATTTCATGCTACAGTGTTCCCTCGGTTGCCCGCACAGCATCATCTGTAGGCTTGGAAAGTTTAGAATTCAAATTCAAAAGCTGTGGGTCTTCTCCAGGAGACACTCCACCACCATTCTTCATCGCCATCAGGATTGCATCTTCCATCCTGCCCACAGGAAGCAGGAAATTCCCCCTGTAGCCAAGAGTAAGGGAATTTCCCCAGTGTCCTGGCAATCATTCCCTTTCCCATAAAACCAGTTCATGCAATTCTCCAAGGCTGTGTGTGGATACTGATGTAAAATATGGCTGCCACTACACATTAATTCATGTCACTACCAGTCTCTCATTGCTTGTATAACATTTTGGGAGACAATGTGCATGAAAAGTGCTGTATGAATGCTGATTCATCTTATTCTTCTAGTCTCACACCAATAACTTGGGGTAAAATCCATATACAGTACAGTACTGACACTGTAGTGTATCATAAGGGTCTTTCACTCCTGAGGTGCCATCTTTCGGATGTGAAATTAAACCAAGGTCCTGTCTGCCTGTCCTGGTGGTTGTTCTGGTGGATGTTAAAGATCTCATGGAACTTATTGTAAAGATTAATGGAATTTCCCAGCCCAAATTTCCCCCATTCACTAAAATATTACTAGCAACTGAACCTGATTCAGTATGTCAATTTTCATCAGTTTCTCCCCTTCCCCCTCCACAGGGATGACGCTGAAAATAAGCAGAATTGCCTAGCCCTCTTTTTCCCTGTCAACTAAAATGAATTAAATAAATAATTCTCTCTCCCTTTCCATCATTCAATCCAATCAACAGCAGCAGCTCTAATGATCTTAACCATAAACTCTTCCAGTTTTGTCACCAGTTACTGCTGCCCTTATCTGCACCCTTCTTAGCTTCTCCTTTTTTTTTATTTCCTATTTTTGACCCCTGCCCCTACAATCCTCCATTCGGAGGTCAGCCCCTCTGCCCCGCCTGCCATCCTCCCATGCCCAGGCTTGCCCCCCTGGGCAGTGCCGCTGGGGGGATCCCCCACGGACACTGTAGGCAAGTCCAGGCTTACCCCCCTGAGTCGTAGCCATGGGAACGGGACATCCCTGGTGGATGTCAGAGGCAGTGGAGATGGAGGCAGAGCAGGGGCGTCATACCCGGGGGCTGGCTTTTTCTGAGGGCTGGATCCCCAGGGGGTTGGGAACATGCAATGATGTCCAGCATCCGCCATATGCCCCTAGAGAACAGTGCTGGCCTCAGCAATACCCCCAGCCTCTGCTAGGGGTCTGTAAATTGCTGGACACTCTTTCACCCCTCTCTCCAGAGAAGGAGAGCAGTCCCTAGGGTACTCGGTCCTTCGCTCCCTGGCTGGCCCTCCAACTCCAGGGTCCGTTCTCGAACCAGATTCGTCATCATCGCAAGCAGAAATCCAACCGCTGCCTCAGCAGGCTGGCCCCTCTCCTTTCTTACTAATAAGGTCCCTCTGTCTAAAGGAGTGCCAGCATTCTTTCTCTCCTCAAAGTTGGTGACCCATAATCTCCTAAGAACTATTGTCCTATCTCCCTTTTCTATGATACAAGAACATCTCTATTGTTCTCTCTTACATACATAGATACATAGATACATAGACAGTGTCGGCAGATAAGGGCCTATGGCCCACCCAGTCTGCCCATTTGAGCTTATAAGTTCAGTTTGTTTTCCTAGAAGTCTGTTGCACCTTACCCCTGACCTCCAGAATTCCTTTATGTCTATCCCACATTCTTAAATCCCGTGATTGTTTCAGCCCCCACCACTTCCTCTGGCAGGGTGTTCCACTTGTCCACACCCGTTCTGTGAAGAAATTCTTTCTCATGTTTCCTCTGATCATCCTCCCTCCAACTTCATCCCATGCCCTCTAGTCCTGGAACATCTTTTAAGCTAAAATAGTGTTTTCCTGCACCCTGTTCCTCCCTGTAAGATACTTGTATGTCTCTATCATATCCCCTCTCCCTCCTCTTCCAGGGAGTACATGTTCAGTTCCTTCAACCTGTCTTCATAGAACTTGTGATGCAATCCATGTACCATCTTTGTTGCCCTCCTCTGAACCTTCTCTACCCTGTCTATGTCCTTACATAGGTATGGTCTCCAGAACTGTACACTGTACTCCAGGTGGGGCCTCACTAGTGTCTTGTATAGCGGAATTATGACCTCCCTTTTCCTGCTTGTAATGCCCCTGCCTATACATCCCAGCATCCTATTTATTATTTATATATTATATTTATATATATTTATATTATTTATTTATATAGATGGTGCATGGATTGCATCACAAGTCCTAAGAGGACAGGTTGAAGGCACTGAACATGTACTCCCTGGAGGAGAGGAGGGAGAGAGGGGATATGATAGAGACATACAAGTATCTTACAGGGAGGAACAGGGTGCAGGAATGCACTATTTTTAAGCGAAAAAGATGTTCCAGGACTAGAGGGCATGGGATGAAGTTGGAGGGAGGATGATTCAGAGGAAACGTGAGGAAGAATTTCTTCACAGAACGGGTGGTGGACAAGTGGAACACCCTGCCAGAGGAAGTGTGGTGGGGCTGAAACAATCACGGGATTTAAGAATGCATGGGATAGACATAAAGGAATTCTGGAGGTCAGGGGGAAGGGGCAACAGACTTCCTGGAAAACAAACTGAACTTACAAACTTAAATGGGCAGACTGGTTGGGCCATAGGCCCTTATCTGCCGACACTGTCAATGTATCTATGTATCTATGTATCTATTTGCTTTACCTGCTGCCTTGTCACACTGTTTCCCTACCTTGAGGTCATCAGAGATGATAACCCCAAGATCCCTTTCCTGCTTGGTGCATGCTATATCCTCACCCCCTGAACTGATATATTGTGCTAGGGTTTTTGTACCCCATATGCATTATCTTGCACTTCTTTGCATTGAATTTCAACTGCCAAACCCCTGACCATTCTTCAAGTTTCTGCAGGTCGCTTCTCATTCTGTCTACACCCTCTGGTGTGTCTACTCTGTTACAGAGCTTTGTGTCATCAGCAACAGTGAAATTCTGCCTTCTAGGTCCTGGCGCCATGTCACTGATGAAGATGTTGAATAGGACCGTCCCAGCACTGATCCCTGTGGTACCCACTGGTCACTCTTCCTCTGTGGAGTGACAGCCATTTACCACCACCCTCTGTGTCCTGCCACCCAGCCAGTTACCTACCCACCACACTACTGTCCTGCCCACACCCATATTCCCAGTTTGTGTAATAGTCTTCTATGTGGCACAGTGTCAAAGGCCTTGCTGAAGTCCAGATAGGCCATGTCCACTGCCTCCCTGATCCACCTCCCAGTCACTCAGTCAAAAATTCCAATGAGGTTGGTCTGACATGACCTCCCCTGGTGAAACCATGCTGCCTTGGGTCCTGTAGTCCATTGACAACCAGATGTTCCACCAATCTCTCCTTCAGTAGTGCTTCCATGATCTTCCCCACTACCGGTGAGGCTGACTGGTCTGTAGTTCCTGCTTCCTCTTTGTTCCCACTTTTGTATAAGGGACTACATCTGCTGTCCTCAGTTTTGGGTACCTCCCTGTTTCCAGTGATCAGCTAAACAGGATAGCCAGAGGTTCAGCCACCACCTCTCTTAGTTCTTTAAGGACCCTGGGGTGCACCCCATCTGGCCCCATTGCTTTATCAACTCTTATTACTTCCAGTTCCTTCAGGACCCTTTTTCGTGTAAAGGGAATTGTGTCCATTTCTGCACCATTCTCACCCCTTGTACTCCCTTCAGACCCATTACCCTCCTCTTCCTCAGTAAAGACTGAGCAGAAATACCTGTTCAGTATGTCAGCTTTACTGTTGTCATCCTCCACGCGGCCCCCATCCTCCCCCTTCAGTCTCACTATCCCTCCCTTTGTCTTTCTTTTTTCACTTATGTACCTGTAAAAGGTTTTGTCCCCTCTACCCACTGATTTTGCAGTGTGTTCTTCTGTCTGAGCTTTGGCTTTCCTTACTGACTTCCCTGCCTCCCTTTGCTTCTCCTGGTACTTCTCTCTATCCCCTTCTGCCTGTGTCTTTTTGTATTGCCTGAATGCAATCTTTTTGGCTTTCACTTTCTTTGCTACCTCTTTGGAAAACCATAATGGTCTCCTCTTCCTTTTCCTCTTGCTAACCTGCTTAATACATAATTCTGTTGTTCTTGTAATCCCCATTTTAAATACTGCCCACTGTTCCTCAAGCCCTGATTCCTGTTCCATTCCCCTTAAATCTCTTGACTCTTCATCTTTCCTTAATCACTTCTAGTAAAGGATCAGGAAGAGGCACACCATAATCTTCTGTCTCTTCAGGTTAGCTGAGTCTGTTCTAAAGAGCTGAATCAGAGTCTGTCCCCCTCTGCTACTATTGTTGACCTAGCCATTGGATCCCATGCCACACCATAGGGCTTAGATAGTGTTCTGTGCTGGTTTCAAGATAACCAACTTACTGAATACTGAATTAATGGCCTTGATAATCATTGGAATCTAGTCAGGGTCCACTCTTCTCCAGGTTTCATTACTATGGATATATTTCTACTGAAGGAAGTTCCTTCCCTTAAGTATTTTAGTGTCTGGCTATACAAACTCCTCAATAACTCTGACCACATTGATGTCATCCATAAAAAACTCTTGCCAAGCATGGCACATTGTATCGTAACAATGCCTACGTCTCCTGTATGCCCACTGTGAGACTATGGTCAAATTATCCTCCCAGAATTCAACAATGATAATGCTGTTTATAGTGCTGCCTCCTAGTTCTCCTTAGCCACGGTGGTCATTTTTTTCATGCATACAGTGATTTGCCTAAAACTGTCTTTCCAAAACCCACTACAGCTTCCCTCCTAGAAAGGTGGGTACCTCTCCCGCTGTGCTTCTTTGATATCTAAATTCTGGTTCTGTTCTGCCCCTTCCCACTGCATTTTCTTCATCCTCGTGCCGTTCCCTCTACTTTAGTACAGACTCTCATTCTAGTCTCTCCCCACTGTAAGACCTCAGTTCAGCATTCTGCCTTCTCCTTCTATCTCCTCCACCTTTTACAATACCTCAATCTCTGCTCTCCCTCTTCCCCTTTCTTTCTGCTAGTCCAGTTACATGACCTCATTACACGTTGCTCCTCTTGTGCTTAATTTTTAAACATTTTAGTGCATATTACTCCCTCCCCTCCCTCTTCAGCACTGACCTGCTGCAAAGAGTTGCTTCTGAATCCCTTCCCTTCTCTCACTTTTAAATTATCCCATAATGGACTGCATATTGATAGCTACATTTGTGGACATCTTATATTTTGTACTGTGATAACCCTATACCTATAACATTTCTTCCCCATCCCAATTCACAAAAGGAAACAATCTTTTGATCAGTGTTGTCAGACAGCACCACACATGCAAAAGGCACAACATGCCATACAGAAGTAACAGATCTATAAGCATCTCAAGCACAGTGAGCTGTGGGATGACAGAGTTATACAGAAATGCTCCATGGTCACTCATGAATTACCACGACCCAGGAAACTGACATTCCCCTAACAATTAACATTTGGAAAAGCTTTGCTTGGAGTTCAGTGCCAAGCAGCCAGCCACTCCCACTTCCTGAGCTATATAAGCAGTTCCTCTCAGCCTCATTGTGAAGCATTTTTTCTTTGCAGACGGAGGCTCTGTTGGTTTGTCCTCTGAGCTGGTTGGGGCCTACCCCCAACCCACTTGCTGTTTCTGTCTGTCTCTACTGGACTTCGGTGTTTGTTTTCCTGCTTTTGGTTTGTATCTTTCCTTCAGCTGTGTTTCCCTGTGTTTTGTATCTTTTGTTTTTGGCCTTGTTCCCTGTTTTCTGTTTTGCTGTGTTTTGATTTTGTCTTTTTTTTTTTGTGGGGGGGGTTGTTTCTATGCTCCTAGCATACTGCTATGCAGAGCTCATGCTAATGCTTTCAGTTACCTACAACTGCAGCCACTGCTAGTGTTTACTCCAATTACTATTGTACCAAGTGCTTGTGTTTTTCAACTGCTCACCATTCTCGAACTACTGCAATGCAACTGCAATCATTATCTGTGTGTTTCAGTTCAACCATAGCTGCTCCATGTTGCATACTCAATTCTTTTCACCTGACACAGTTTACTCTGACCCTAGCCGTGCTGCTCATTCCTGCTCTCATTCTACTTGCATCTTTATTGCACTGCCTGGCTACACCTGCTTTCAGAGCATTGTTTCCCGGTTTTATTGCAGTTACAACTCTGAGGTCAGCCTACTAAGCTCCTACTGAGGCTGTCAATATAACATTATTATTGAATCTTGCCTCACCTCCAAAAAATCCTCAGAGCATTTGTCACCTTGATTTGGCTATTCATGTCTGGCTGGCTTGCCCCCAATTTAGTGCTGTTTTATTGCTATACAGTATGTTATGTAGACTTCTGTGCAGGTCCACCAATCACTGCTACTGCTTATTGACCTACGTTCTGGTCCATGCTTGCTTACTCTATCATTGCTCATTGCAACCATTGCTCCTTGCTTACACAAACCATTGCTTCATGCCTACTGCCATCCCCTTGGCTTCAGCTTCTGGGATTCTGCTGCACTCAATTTGCATTTGACTTTGCAAGGTCTCAGCACTCACTGCTCATTATGATCTTAGCATGCCATCTCATTCAGCTCACCAGCTTTTCAGCTCCCAGTCAATTTCTGGGGTATGCCAGCCATTCTATTCTGGTGCAGGGTTCCTGCAGCAGACTGTCTCTCTCTGTATTCAGTCTGCCTCTCGAGTGTGTCCAATTTTGGGGCAGGATCCTTCTCACCTGGCCCACAGCTGGGAATGTCCTCACCCTGGGCTTGGCTTTAGCTGCCTGCTACACAACAGCAGCTCCTGGTGTAGAATTTAAGACTAGCGGTGAAGGGTGGTTATGACGCTCTCCTTTGGCTCTAGTGTTCCACTATAACAGTTAGCCATTGACTTTATTGGTTTCCCTAGCAAGGCACCTTCACCACATTCTCACTAAGACTGCCTCTGGTTCACCTGGTTTGATTTAGGGCAGATTGACCAAGTGAGTGCTTCAGCAGTTGTTGCTCTCCTCTTGTGCTTTGGATGCATGTATTACTGCAGAGTTTTCTCGCAACCTTCACTGGCGTTCCCGCTAGAGGGTTTGAGTGTGAGCCTTCCTCCAAATTGGAATATTTTCCATCTCCCTTTGCTTGGGTTTTCCAAACTGCAGCTGCAGAGCTGCCACTAAATAAACTATCCCAAGCCTAGAGGGAAGGTGACCTAGGCCATGGATTCCCAGAGATCCCCCCCCATAGGGTTTTTTTTCTCTCCTCCATTGCCTCAGGTCATAACACTTAGTTAGCATAATTGTATCCCCTAGTTTCTTTAGGTAGGTTCCGCTGTTGGATGGAGTTGGAGGATGTCCTGCCAATCCCTCTCTCCTTAGGGGATCCTCTAATCTCAACACAAACCATCAGTATCATGCTACACAAGCCTGGGCATTCATTACATTATCCAACTGAGCGTCTCATTACATTATCCAACTGCCTATGCTTCTACTACTACATTACAGTTACTGCTCCTATGTCACAGGTACTGCTTGCTCATATTCTTCATGTTGCCTCCTTCTTTGAAGATGATTATACTACATTTCTTTGGGGATTCCTAAGGCACCTTTAGTCATGGGAATTGTCCCCTGGCACCTCTAGGGGTGGAACTCTCTCCGAGGGTTCCTTGCCTTTTGTACCCCTACAGGGTGGTAATTCCTCTGGAATAGAGGGTGCAAATGGCCAAAACCAGACTAACACAGTTGCACAAGCATAATACTGTACTGGGTGCGTAGGTTTGTGAATTGGAAAGACTTTGCCTGGAGTTCAGTGTCCAAGCAGCCAGCCATTCCCACTTCCTGAGCTATATAAGCAGTTCCTCTCAGCCTCATTGTGAAGCATTTTTCCTTTGCCCCACCATCCTCCCCTCCTCCTCCTCCTCTAGTGGCAGTGCTCTCTCCTTAGGGGGATTCTTAAGATACCTTTAGTCACGGGAATCATCCCGTGGCACCTCTAGGGGTGGAACCCTCTCCGAGGGTTCCTTGCCTTTTGTACCCCTACAGGGTGTTAATTCCTCTGGAATGGAGAGTGCGAATGGCCAAAACCAAACTAACCTAGTTGCATGAGCATAGCACTATACTGGCTGCATAGTTCAGTGAACTCCTTTAGTCACAGCTGATTCTTGGAAAGGGATCAGTCAAATCACTATTTTAAAAACACTGTCACAAATTCTGTTATTGTATGAACTCTGAAATGCCTGCTATCCTACCAATCTTGTCACAGGTAATTTTCATAATATTACATTATTCATAAAACTGTACCCTAAAAAGCACACAGTACAAAAGTAAAAAGGAATCAGGGAAGTATTACTGAGAAATAACTAAGAAAAGACCCTATCACAGTATCAAAAATATACACTTCAATATGAAAAGTATCTGCACTAAATTTAACAAAAATAAATGGGCCCAATTTTAAGATGAATGTTGTAACTAGCAGGCATATGCGAGTTGTGACATTTGCCACTATGCTGGGGGCCCTGCACCCTATTCCATAACAGGTAGGGTCCTCGGCACTTGTGATCTGTGACATGCGGCAGCTGTAGGGCTGCGCCATGGGAAGGGTGCACCCAACATGGATGCCACAAGCTGCAGTCTGCAGGGTGCAAGTGGTGCAATGCATGGCTCCCATAGCCCTGCATCCCAACATGCTGGCACTGCCCCACAGGGATGGGGTGCCACAGGACCACCCTGGGGTGCCTGTCATGCAGGGGATGGGAACTGCCTAATGGGTACACTGCATGGGGTTGGGGCTGAGGGGGTACCCATGGGAGACCATGGGGGATCAGCTGCAGGGGCAGGAGGCTTGGTGGTGTGTTCCTGGTGGATGTAGGTATGGTTAGACCAGCTAGTAGCTGGTCTAACTGCACTTAAGCGATGATCTACCGGTTCCCACTTGGAATCGCGATTTATGATTCCACCAGCCACCCTCTTGGAAAACCAGCATAGTCATTGCCGGAATACACATTGCACCATGTTGCAGTGGGTTGTGGTCATAGTGGGTGGCATACCCACATTTGGCACAGGCGGCCTGCACCATGTCGCAGGCCACCTCTTGGAATTGTGTTGGGCGTAAAGCATGTCGCAAGGTGCAATTTGCACCAAAAGGTTTGGCACAAGTCACCTCATGACATGTGTAACCTGCTTTACAATTGGACCCCATGATTCAACAATATTTCTCCATGAGGCAGGTCACAGACTGCAAGCACACAGCAGCAATAAAAACTATCAGAAAATAGTCTCCCCCCACAAGCAAATGTCACAAAATCTAAAAATGTGTACTTTAATATGTACAAAGTGTGACTAAATAAGTATTTTCAACAATATTTTTAGCAGGTAGGTCTCTGATTGAAAGCACACAGCATCAAAAATGGATAGGATTGACATCTGACTAAAAAACCCTGTCATAAAATATATTCTTCTGCACTTTATAGAGTAAAATATCTGGATAAACTATTCCAAAATATTGTGTTTTAGACAACATTTAGCAGTAACTGGGGTGTCAGACTGCAGATAGCATGTGGCTCATCTGTCTATCTTCCCAATGCTTGAAAAAGTGCTGAAAAACATGGTTTGGTGTCAATAACTTTCAGAAATGGCCTCTGATTCATACAAAAAAGCATTAATTCCTAAACAGAAGTAGTATTCGTTAACTGATCCTCAGTACAGAATATATATCCATTGCATATTTAAAAATTAGTATTCATTCTCCACACAACATGTGAGAATAAAATAGTATATTACACTACCAGGACGAGCATTTAAAGAAACACATTTTTTAAAAGGACTCATTTTATACTGTAGTGGTTAAAAAGCAGATTTCCTCATATAGTAGATACAAACATAACTACTGTATATGCACTAAAACAAGCAGTAATTATATGTTTGCTGAAAGTAAAAAATTAAGATATACTTCGCTAGTAGGTGACTAAATACTGTATGTAGGAATGATACTTACACAAGATTGTAAGTGCTTTTGCAGCTACAAGTTAACAGGGTTTCTACTGGGTGCCCTATATGGTATAACATTTCTGGTTTGGTCTGTGACAGCTGGAGCAGGGAGCCAGTAGACCCTCCTACTGGGGATTTTCCAGTAATTCCTTGCTGGTTCTGTCTGAACCCTTGTGCCCCATCTTACTGTGGAGGTAGTAACTATGTTGGTGGGTGGGGCAGTCAGATTGGCGCTGCAGTGGTGGCTTCCAAATGAGCCACATTCAAACTGTCAGCAGTTCTGGTTTGGTCTGTGACAGCTGGAGCAGGGTGCTAGTCAGGCTATCCTACTGGGGATTTTTCAGTAATTCCTTGCTGGTTCTAACTGTGCCTTAGTGCCCCTATCCTCCAGTGGAGGTAGTGACTGTATTGGTGGGCAGGGCATCCTGACCTCTATTTCAGAGCCTTTTCCTAGTGGTCTTCTGCTGTGGTCTGATTGCTTAAGGGCTGTAGTGTAAGAGCAAATAGGAGTCTGCCTGGAGTCATCCATTTGGCTGGCCATGCTGCTCCCATAGGAGTCCATACAGACCTCCGGTGTACTTTCTGTGTAACTATGTACTGTATGTATGCATGCAATCTTTAAGGCTTACTCTGTTAGCTAGTTTGTAAGTGCCACCAGTTTTGTGTAGGTGTTCTCTCCCATCTCTACCTCGTCCTCCTTTTAATAACTCTTTCTCCGTCTCTTCTATCTCTACCTCTGCTGCCCTTAAGTCATTACTTGCCCTTAATCCTTACAAAGGTGGTCACCCTGATGGCCTTAAGCCTAAATTTCTTTTTCTCTCTGCCCCTGTTGTTGCTTTGCCTATTATCTTTCTCCTAAATCTTTCCTTTCCTTCTGCTACTGTACCTATTGTCTGGAAGCAGGCTACTATCATTTCTTTCCCTAAAGCAGGTGCTCTCTCTTCTCCTGGTATCCTATGTCTCTCCTTCCTGTACTAGCTAAGCTACAGGAACACCTTGTTCTGTCTCAGCTCTCTTCCTTCCTTGACTCCTCCTCTTTCTTTATCCCCTTTCATTCTGGTTTTAGGAAATTTTACTCCACCTCTACCTTCCTAATTCGGCTCTCTGACTCCATACGTTCTGGCATGGATCATGGTCTGATCACCTCTGCCATTTTTAGTGATCTTGCTAAAGTTTTTGATACAGTGACCCCCCTCCTTCTGGACAAGATTAAAGTAGCAGGTCTTTCTGACTCTGCAGTCAACTGGTTCCATTCTTACCTTGTGGGTAGATCTCAAGCTGACCAGATTGGTAGCTCAATTTCATCTTCACTCCCTATTTGCTAGTGTGTCCCTCAAAGATCTGTCCTGGGTTCTCTTCTGTTTTCTATATTCTTAAATGACTTTCCCACCATCTGTTCTTCTGTGCTCATTCATATGCAAACTGATGATACAATACTTTTTGCATCTGGCTTCTCTTCCCATGTTCTTACCTCACAATTGCAAATGGATTTTGACCACAATCAGCACTGGTTCCAGTCTAACCAGTTAACCTTCAAGGCCTAGAAAATTGCCTCTATGACCTTTGGCTTCTGTCAGAGGCTTTTTGGACTTACCCATTACCCTGTATTTAAAAGCTTTAACGGTGTTACAATTGATGAGGTTTCCTTTTTAAGTACCTTGGTGTTTGGCTTGACTGTCTTCTTGATTTTTTAGCTCATACAGATACCATTCACTAAAAGCTCCACCCAAAAGTTGATACTCTCTACAGGAACAAAGCTAGTATTCCATGTCCTGTTCACCAGAAAATTGTTTTAAAGATGATTCTCCTGGTCTTTGACCATGGTGCCTTGGTCTATAGTGGTGCACCTAAATCCTCCCTTGCCAGATTGGACCCTCTTTTTCATTCTTTTTGTCAATTTGCTTTAGATTGCTTCCCTCATACCCACCATTGTTCATTCAACTCTGCCCTTCCTCTTGCCTCTCTTGATGCTAGATGCTTTTCCTATTGTGTTTCCTTAATTTCTAAATTCTGGTTTAGTACTCTTCCTTCCTATCCTCTCCTCCCCTCCCATTTCCAGCTACCCTGTCTGCAATATTACATCTCATTCCCTTCTTATTCCTATTAAAAAACTACTGCAGGTCAATCTGCTTTCTCTTATTGTTTCCCTAAGCTCTGGTCCTCTCTTCCTCTATCAATCTGCTCAGGCTCTGCTTCTTCTGCCTTCTCCTTGAAGTCTTTTCTTTATGACCTTTTCTCCCTCTTGCAACTGTCATTGATCTTCTTCTCTATAGTGCACTTTTAACCCCCCCCAATAGTTTGGCTTTTCTATGTCACTGTTCATTACTTGTTATTTATTAACCTTGTCACCAAGCCTTAATCTTTATCTGTTGTGCATATCTTTTAACTATTGTTTTTGCCTCTGTTAGATTATATTGTTTATAATTCTTCCACTTCCCCTTTCCCACATCTGGAAACAAGCTGTTATCAGTTCAGTGTGTCTTTCCAGTGAAACTTTTGAAATAAAGAAACATTAGAAGACTCTGAGTGTTAGACTTGGGCAAGAGGACTACAAAGTGAAGCTGAGCAGTTCTCATGGCCGAAGCCTCACAAGACGAGTTTCTTATACCATAAGACACACCCAGCAGAGGCCTTATTAACTTGTTCTAAATCACCTGACTAAGCTAAAGTGATTTATAATAAGTTATTTCAAGTGTATTGTTTTGTATTTCAGATGTTAAAGTCTGTGTTCCTCATACTGTCCCTCTGAAGTGGAATGGGCCACTCGTAATGATCCTGCATGAGAGACTACTGTATACAGGACAAGAGGTACTCCAGCCTGTGTGCTGATTGACTGAAATCACATATGTGATTTTAAATGGATTATGTGAGGTTACTGAGGTTGGTAGTAGGTAAAAAATGGGATAAGTCTGTCCTTTAATGCTCTTCTGTTCTGGAAGTACTACCATCCTTTTTAAGGTATGGATTGCACAGAACCCTCTTGAACAGGGTTCCAACCTTAGAGGTGCTTCAGAAGCAAGATCCCTAAAGGCACCTTAGGAAGGACCCATAGAAAGAGAGAAATGATCCAAAAGGGATGACAAGGGTGGTTGGTGGGAGCAAAGAAATAAGCATCCAGTTGGGGGGGCATGGGGAATGTCTCCTACTAGCCTACCAAATCCACAGAAGATTCTGAGAGTTCACAGGTTCAGTGTCTGACTAAGTGTGTTAGAATGATGCTTTTGCAATATAGCACAGTTCTTCTGTTACTGGACTGAATGAGGTTACTGAGTACAGTAGGTGGAACAGAACTGTGGTATGTAGAAGGAAACACACTGGATAAGTGTGGTCTTTCATGATCTCTATTCTAAAGGAACTACCATCCTTTTCAGGGTAACAATGATGTGGAACCCTCTTAAGGAGGGGTCCACCCAAAGACATGTCTCAGGATCAAGGATCCTTGGCTAAAGGCACATTAGGTGACACACTCAAAGGCAAATGTAAATGTGTAGTAATATTGTTAGGACCCCTTCTTCAGCTAAGGAGCAAGGTAAGCCCCCAGCACTGAACTGAGTGGAAAAAAAAAAAACACCACCCGAGTTCCAACTCATCCAATGGACAGGAACAAACTAAGACAAATCACTACCTACTTTTATGATCTTCAGTGTGGAGGAGAGGAAAAACCCCTGCAGTAAAAACCTTAGGGGATCAAAGGCTTTATGTCCCCATCCCTCCAAACTACACATTACTAAGTGAAATCCCAGCATGAAATGGAACCTGCAATAAGTGATGCATTCTAAGGAATAATTGTTTTTTTCTTCTGTCTCAAGAGATGTCCATCCCCAGGAAGGTGCCATAGTTTGCCTTCTGAGATGCACTTGGAGAACCAAAGTGCCAAAGGACTGATGGAGTCACAGAAAAGCTCCAGGAAAAAGAAGACTAAATAAATGCTTTAGTCCTGGTAGTCCTAATACTCTCCTCTGTACAAGACTTGCAGATATAAGAAGAAGAAGCTGAGCCCTTGAGGAGCTAGGTAAGTTGCAGTGTGATGCCATGTATGCAATAATACCCAAAAGGGTGGGTGGCATTTGGCAATACCAGACCACCAAGGGGCATAATGAGGACTGACGCTCCAGGAAGACAGCCTTATAGCCCCTGGAAGGTTCAGTATTGCCCATAATACCCACCCTGGAGGGTATTATTGTGCTTAGAAAATGGGCTATGGGTGACATTTTTGATAAATACATAAAAATGAAAAAGCAATTAAAATAAACTTTTCTGGTAAAGTATTCCCGTTATTGATAGAATCACCAATGGAGGGTGTGGCAAGATAGCCCCATACATATTTGTACTGTTCAGATATGATATTATTTATATATATATATATATATATATATATATATATATATATATATATATATATATTTATACAACGTATGTTTTGGGATAAATAACAGTATAAAAAAATGATATCTGAGCTGGCCAGTGAAGATAACATTGTTATCTCCATGTTCCTATATGTCATGCATTTATCTTCACATTCCTATACATCAGCTTTAAAATGATTAGTTAATGGTAACACAGCTTTTCTACGGCACTTTCACTTTTCATTTATACCCATACACACCACTGCACCCTCCCATTATCACAAACGGCATACTAAGAATCCACTAGCCATGGCAACAGAAACACCATGATATAAAACACATTTGCACAGAACACAACTTCCTCTTATCACTGGTGCAAATAAGTGTACAGAAACACAAAGAAAGCCACAAATCAAGCCCATCAGTAACGCTTTCTTTGGCAGCATCTTAATATAAAGCCCCTTTCACTTCAAGGAATGTACCACAATTTTAAAAAACTCACCACATGCTGCACAGCTTCAAGATACAAATAAAATGTAAATCCATGAAAAGCAACTGAACGAATACACTCGAATGACCCTTGACACAGACACACTGTGCAGCATGGCAGAAAGAAAGAAATGTGTGCATTTACAGACAAATATTTTCAAACTCTAGAAAACACACTGCATTCCCACTGCTGCCTTTATATTGTAAAACTGTCAAAAAGCATGATTAATGGACACTGTCAGAAATTTTTTTTTACACGAAGACTGGATTCGCGCATGCTTCATTCGACATGGTTACCAAGGCAACAGACGTCTTCACACTCATGCACTGCAGAATTCTATAGCTCATCCACTTTCTGAGTTATCACAGCCCAAAACACAAATATCAATTTACAAAATACTGCCACTATCCCAGCTCTCCCCAAAACAAGGAAAGGACCACAAATAGCACATGTAAAACACTCACTCCATCCTCCCATCCTGCAGAATATCAAATAAATCTCAGTATTTATCACGGACCCTAAACAAAATTGTGCATCATCAGAATAACACGCAAATTGGTATATTTGTCAAAACAGCAGTTCCCTGGAATTAGTTAGCTTCAAGCAACTCTTTGAAATTTAAATAAAAAAAATCCACCATGCTACTGTGGGAGCACAGTGTGAGACAAACCTTCACCTGTGTACCATAACAACAACAAACTTCACCAATGGTCTTCGTCATCAAAGAGTTAAAACAGTAGAATCTTTATTAATATACTATTCTCTATATTATAACAGAGTTTTCACACTTCCAGTCTGTTCACAATTTATCAGCTTTCAACAATAAAACAACTTTTAAAATTAAAAACTATGCTGCTGTACTTTTCTCTATTTTACAATAATTAATTACTGTTATTCAAAGGCATAAGCTAAAAAACTACAAAAATCCCAAAACATACATTGTATAAACAGAACATGACATGGCCTGACTGAAGATATCATATTTATCTTCACTCAAGGCCAGTGAGATACCATGATATCACTGGCCTATCGTGAAGATAATATGATATCTTCAGTCAGACCATGTCATATCCTATATCTATATCTATATCTATATCTATATCTATATATTCATGGAAAAATCTCTGTTTAATGCATCACTTAGGGTTGTTTCACAGCAACAAAAGTGAGGAAATTCAGTGTTAGGGTTAGCACCACATACACACAGACACACGCACACGCACATATGCAAGTAGGAGGGAGGACCAAGGCAACACGACCAATCACAAACAACCAGTAGCAGGTGACAGAAGTAAAAAAAACAACTGTCTAAGTGTACTACAAGACATTCCTACCCACCTGACCAGGTACTGCATGCTCAGTGGAGATCCACAGCAAAACTGAGGCCATGTACATCAAACGTACACATCTCTGATTGCAGGTACACACAGCATACCACACTTAGGAAGTTGCATGACCTTACCTAGTGATACCCCACACCCCACCACACCTGGTACTGCACCCCGGCTATAAAGCCACAGCAAAAGTAAGTAGTTGGACAGGTATGGTATGTGTGGTTGATTTCAGGTATAGACAAACTCCCACTGTTAGGCAATGGAGGACCTTCGTGAGGCAATGCCCCACCCACTGAGAACAGGTACTGTATATTTACTTGATAACCCCAGTTAAAATGAACCCATGAACATCAACACTGTTACTCCATGATTGCAGCCATTGCAAAGGTTAGTACAATAATCAGTCACACAGTCTGTGGGAGAGAATGCCCCCCTCTCCTCCTACAACACTTGGTCCATTGTGACTGAAATATATAGTAAAAGTCTGTATATATGTATGGTACACCTACCTGATTGTTGGATTAGTACAATTAGCACAGTTATCACTTGTATGGTGTCAGCCACTTAATGGCCTGTCAAACCCAAAGACCAGGTACTACAACCTAAGTGGAGACCGACTGCAAAAAACTGAGGGTGTGTAGATAAATGCTGCACCTCACTCATTGCAAGGATACTCAACTTACCACAATTTGGATTTGTGTGGCGTTAGACAGGCAATGCCACTGTCTTCAGTGGGTACTACATCTTCAGTAGAGAGCAACAGCAAAACTGAGCCTATGGACATCTGTGATACACCTCCATAATTGTAGGTACACTCATGTTAGCATGTTTAGAAGTTGCTTGACCTCAGTGAGCTAATTCCACTCCCTGACAGACAGGCCAGTTACTCCATTCTGAGTATACAAACACAGTGAAACTAAGTTCATGAACATCAACAGTACACCTACATCACTGAAACTGTGTATCTGTTAGTGCCATTAGGAGTTGCACAGCCTTGTACAGGCAATAGCTCCCCCGTACCTCCAGATCAGGTTGTGTATCTCAAATGGACAAATGCAGTAAACCTGCTACTATGCACATCACATACTTGAATGCAACAGTTCTTGTTTCTTGATGATGGATGTGTCTTTTACTACATTTACACAGTTGTTTTCATTTGTTTTTACTCATAAGTGTACAAACCTTTGTACGCTGCAATCAGAGAGTTGCATTTTTAAAGTCCAGTCAGGGTGCAGTACCAGGTGTGGTGGGGTGTGGGGCATCACTAGGTAAGGCCATGCAACTCATAAGTGTGGTACGTTGTGTGCACCTGCAATAAGGGATGTGTATGTTTGGTGTACATGGCCTCAATTTTGCTGTGGATCTCCACTGAGCATGCAGTACCAGGTCAGGTGGGTGGGGATGTCTTGTAGTACATTTAGACAGTTTTTTTTATTTCTGTCACCTGCTGCTGGTTGTCTGTGATTGGTCATGTTGCCTTGGTCCTCCCCTCTACTTGCATGTGTGTATGTGTGTCTGTTTGTATGTGGTTCTGGGGGGGGGGGAATGTGGAGTTAGGGTTTTCAACCCTAACACTGAATTTCCTCACTTTTGTTGCTGTGGAACAACCCTAACTGATGCATTAAATGGAGTTATTGTCCCATGGATTTCCTGTCTTTTTGAGAAATAATTCTGTCATATTAATTTAAATATGTTGTTTAGACTGTGGCTCAATTTTTACACACGAGCTCACCAAGATGTAGATACATCTGTCTGAATATGTAGTTCTCTAATAGTATTTATACAGCAATAGCTCATGTTCTGAACCTGTGATGTGAAAATAATACACTCACTGTATGGAAGAGGCAATGAATCTGTTTACCACATTGGTCTATAGCTGGTGAACAGTACAAATTCCATTATCTTGCTCTGTTGAGCATGATACACTATGTGTAGATCCATCAATACACCAGCAGCAACATACATATTATGACTATTACTTTATGCTCGGGGAAGACACAGCACAGGTAGATAAGGCTTAAAAAGATTTATTGCCAATTAAAAGTTGTAAAAAAAGGCCGAATCAAAAATCCAAATTGGTGCACAAAATCAGTCTCACAAAACAAGCATTAAAATGTTTTCACCAATGTTTTACATAAATGTTAAACAGTCTCACAGTCAATGGCTATCATGTGACACTATCACACAATACATAAACACATGTAGCACAGTACTCTCTGCACACTGATTACACATATCAAACAGTTATGGTGTTGTTATCATTGTGTGACTGATAGTGTGAATGTCCCTGGGGTGGGCAAAAACACAGATGCAACTGTTAAAGTAATAGCAGGAAAATCAGACAATCTTGTGAACACAAATATACATATCAAACTTAGTGTTAAACATTTTAATTGCAATATATAGAATGTGTACACATATGCATATGTATACACATATAAATAGATGTTAAGCTATATCACTATGTTGCTGCATTTGGAAAATTCCCACCCGACCCCTCAATAGAGGCAATCAAAAAATATTATCAGGAACACAAAAAATCCATTTTCTCAGTGAAAGTGCCTGATGTACAATTTGTAACTATTATAAAATACATTTAATTAACTTACCACAGAACTAGATCAAATAACACATGGTAACATGGATTATGTACATCAGTAAAGAATAGCAAATCAGTAACAAACTACTTACGAACTAGTAAATCACGTAGATCTGTTACATCATCCACTTACATAAAAGAAATAGTTTACAGAATTAATAATGCAACATTTAATTATATTATTATCAGAGAATGTTAGCTGTACACAAGTAAGAATATATAGTCTAACACTTTACTTTGATATCTGTTATGGCTATATGGAATTACAATACAGTATATATCTGCAACTACATATCTACATCATACTAATAACTATATTAAGATAATATAAAAGGTTAATAAATGTAATACTTCTAAACAGTCATATTAGTTATTTGTGCAATACAGCAATTAATATGGCAAGTAACACAACTACTGTAAATGTCAAGCTGCAAACTATTAGTAAGTGATGTAGTAATGATTATATATACATAAATACAATGCAGATGTATGAGAACAAAACAGGGATAGTAATACACTGTTGCAACACAAAATGGTGGTATTCAGTAAAGATGCAAGCAGATAAAAAAAAGAAACACAGGGCACATCTGATGTTACTCAACATGTACAGAGTGACATACATTTTCTGAGTTCTGTACTCTTAAGTACATGTCATACGACCATGTAAAAAAAACAGAGCTGAATAATTCTGAGACCAAACTGGAACAAACACCAGGATATTTTTTAGTTATAAAATATCCTAATAATGTTAAGATAAAGAATATTGTAACAAACAGATATCTTACACTGTTATGTTAATGCACATGGAGAAGTATTGTGCCTTAGTTGAGGCACAGACTTGGCAAGTGTGCCAAGTAGTACTTGCTATGTCTGCATACAACATACTCATAAGAAAAAGACAATGACAGAAGAGAGCAACTCGATATGAATTTCTCTTTGAACATTAAAAAAGTCTTTCTTACACATATAAGTGTGGCTTTTCTAGTGACTGTGAAGACAGCTGGTGCCAATGAATGACTACTGCAACTATTTCCACTGTGTCACTGATCAACACAACAATCTTATACGTGACATTGAGTAAGCAATATGTTATTCAACCATGTGATATGTTACCAATGTGTTAATACATCTGCATCTGTTAAAAAGTATGCAAATTTTCCAGAAGTCACTCTGTAACAAAATGGACAGCAAAGTATGTCATGTGTAGTGTGACTATTCCTCTGACACATGAAGATTGTCGTAATTCTTCAAGATCAGAACATATGCATTTTTTAAGTGTCGCAGTAATCTCTGTTTGAAACAGCTCATTAAGTCATTGCAGTCAACCCAGCCAGTTGTGTACCTCAACAAACAAGTGTAATGTCCAGAATGTATAGACTGGCCATAGTGGTAGATCACAACATGAGTGTCAAACACTGCTTGGTTAAATACAATTCTACTAGCTGTGAAATCAGTGATAGGTGTCTCAACTCTGAGCCCATTAGAGTCAAATCTATGCAATACAAGCATAAGATATTGAGATGAAGTCCTCAAGCGTATGGACTGAGTACATGTATCTCTACACCTCACACACAAGTGACCACTTTCTGCATTAGTAAACAGCTGTCGGAACTTGACACTTTTAACCTGAGGCACAAATAGAGAAACCCAAAGCGTGTCTTCTGTGGTTTCTCACTCTGAATTACCACATAACACTCATACATATTTGGTCACATATGACACAGTAAAATACTTACGCATTGGAATCCCCTCTTCATCCAAGCTGTTTATGATTGTCATCATGAACTCACTAGCATCCTGCTGCATGTTAGCAGCAAATGTACTGCATCCATCATATGTCCCCAACACTTGATGCAGAGGTGAAAATGACTGTACGTTGTTAGCTTGATCAGAAGCCACATTGACAACCTCCTTCAATGCCTTTGATAAAGGAGTGTCTTGTGAAGCAGATATTGTCTGTACAAAGTGTGGCATGCGTAGAAACACTTGCATTGCTGAATTAGCATAGCAGTTAACTCTAGTACTGTTATCAAACACTGGGAAGACAGCCATACCAAGTGACTTCTGACCAAGAGCTGGTTCTGCATGTGTATTTGATATTGTGACCTTCTTACTACTCTGCACACTTGAATCAGTTAAAGAAGCATGTTTTCTTTTTATTGTCAGATGTAGCTGTGACTGCGGGATGTGACACAACCACACACAAAGGTAGTGGTATTAAAGACATCTGTGGCTGATATAAAGTACGTAATCTGTTGTACTCAACAATACATTGCTTGTCAGCGCTTATCTTCTGAAGTGTGAGTGTAATGATGTGCAACCCAGAAAGACTACGTACATGTGACAGTACAATGTAGCTCATGCTATCTTTGAAAATGTCTGTCCCCTATGCCCACCATTGCTGAATCCAAACTCAAGCCCTGAGACTTGTGAATTGAGATAGTATATGCAACACATATTGGGAACTGTTTCCTGTTAACATAGATATCCTTAAATACCTAGAATTTAACACAGGTATGATCAATCTGCACAGGAAGTTTCACGTTCTCAACATGGACAAGAAGTATCTTAATAAATGTTTTCTGAAGATTGTAAATAAAGTCAATGATATTACCCATGGCACTATTTACCATGCCATGCTCCACATTAAGATTGTGGTGCAGCATGACACGTGCATTCTTACAAACTGTGAGGACAGCTCCAAGCCCAGCTGTATGTGAAACATCTGACTTCAGTTCTGACAGTCGCTCAGTCATCTTTGCTACCATTTTTCAACTTAGAATGACACCATCAACTGTATCAACAGCATGCAGAGTGACAATCACTTGATTCTCTCTCTGCAACATGACACTGTTGAACTCAGCACATTTCTTCAGTCGTGGCATAAGACACACAATGCGTGTGCCACTGGAACACAAATCACTGAAAACATCATATGCTGTTTCTATGGATGTAATATCCATTTGGATTCTTCAGCCTTGTAACATTGAAAGATGTTCTGGTGACAGAGAACCTGTACGAGCCTGATCCAACAGTGCCTTGTAAGTGAGATCACCACTTTGTCGCATGTTCTGATACAGCTCAACATAAGTAAATAACTCCCACAGGTTAAAACCTCCAATGCAGCCTAGTGTATTCTTAGCCTGCTTGACAGTCAGAGCTACAAAGACATGTTCCGCATTAACTGGTGCAAGCTGTAAGAGGTCTCCAAATACAACAATGCTTTTACCACCAAATGCATCTCCATAGTTGGTCTCCAAGATCTTCTGTAGACATAGGTGTATACAGGCAAGCATCACATTGGAGACCATACTAATTTCATCAATGATGAGTAACCTCATTTTAGTAAACATAGAATGAAGCTGAGATGCAACATCAAATGACAGTTTCCGATACTCTCCTGATCTGCCATGCTCCACTGGCAACATGAAGAGACGGTGTAATGTAATTCCTACAATGTTGTATGCTACCAGTCCAGTGGGAGCACTAACAGCAACAGACATCGATTACCTTGTCAGGTTTCATATTTCTGTCATTATAGCATCTATAAGGAAACTCTTTCCTGTCCCGGCTGAGCCACTAACAAACATCAGTAGTGGCTTATATTCTATACAGTTACATTTCTTGAGTTCATGTTGTAATCCATGCCAGACAGCATCAGTGACCTCAGAGTGAACCACCTGTTGCTGCTCATTGAGTCTCTCTCTCAACTCAGCTGGGTCAATAGTGCAGTGTGTGCCATGTTCCATAGCACTCTCCACTTCCAACATGAGTACTTCTGGGGCATTCAGAGGTAGAGGTTCTCCAAGGATACCTTGTCCTTCTGGATCAAGATTCTCCTGTGAACTAACAAGAGTGTCCTCTTCAAGTAGCTTCTGTGCCTTCTCAACTTGCTCCTTTTCAGTGTTCAGCCTCTGAATATATGTGTCAGAGTACTTACTTTTGAATGACTTATAACTGTGACTGAATTCTTTCTCGAATGTATCACAGTCACCTTTTAATTCAGATTCATTCCTCCACAGTCTAAATAGAAATAGGACAGCAAAGTAGTGATGCTCTCTGCTCTCAGATGTGCCTAAATGTAAATTACAGTGGTCAATGAGACAAGGCTTATCTCTCTTAATGAGACAGCCATCCACTCCTTTGACCTTGTAAATGTCGTGTGTATAATCAGGTGAGACAACCGTCTTGTAGTCATACCACTTAGCAACCTCAAATAAACACATTCGATCTATGTCTTCATGCCTGTGGGGGTAGTACGTGTCAATGAGGTTGTTTTTCAAGATATGTCTTGAAGATGGTCAATTGAGAGCTAGTTCCTCAATCTCATCATGAGGAATAAGTACACTTTTATGCTTGTCTTTGTAGTTTACACTGAGGAAGCGCACAGCATCAGACTTGCCATATAAATGCGTACCAATCAGCCGATCACTGGCCTCATAAGTGCCACATTCTCTGTGTGATGGAGTCTTCAACCCCAGTGACCAGAACTGAGATGTCAGTGACTTGCTTGAACTGGCAATATCTTCCCAAAGATCTTGCAAGCTAATCTGTTCATGTTTAGTTATGTACGAAGTGACGTACTGAACCAGAGTCAATGTGTTGTCAGCCACAAACTGAACACCTATGTTTGCTTGCCACATTAGAAGAAGAGTAGGGTTGTAGTCATTGATGTACACCTCATCTCTTCTCTGGGTAATTCATAAACCCTCTTGGTTGATTTTGCCATCAAGTGGTGTTGCATAGCTGAGAAAAGTTCATTCATGCAACCATCCTGACAGACACGTCTAGAAAATCGGAAACGGCATCTTGTGTACCAGTCAGATTTGTTCTTCACTACCCGGTGGCAGTATTTCGCACAAATATGGCATTGAAACTTCTGCACCAACTTCCACAGTGTAGGACTGTCATACTTGTCCAGGATACAGCAAGTAATGTACTGTTTAATTAATGCTAGCACTTCTGCTGCTTCATGTTCACCTATGCATGGGGCATCCTTGATCCACAGTATCATGTGAATATGAGGAGTGTCATGTGCCTGATACTCTGTCCTCCAGAAGTAATGGTCCATGATACCAAGAAGAGGATTGTCCTTTGACAAAATGAAAGTCAGGATGTCATGGAATCGCTTGTGGAAATACCTTGTCACAGATACAGGGTCGAGTGAGCACATTTCGCCGAGTCATTGATGAAATGCCCTCTGCATCACTATTTGCCCACCTCAACAGTTCTATTGCCTCATCCTAGGCATACTCGGCACAACTGAGGGTCACAAACCATGTGGACCATACTCTTGCCGCATGGTCATCACCTCAGCGTGTCTGCAATACCAGTATTCTTTGGTGCCACGGAGACTTGACAGAATGGAAGACAAATTCACTTGCACATTGCCATCTTTCTGCTTCAGTTTCTGCAGAAACTATGCAGCTGTAATTCCATCAAGTGGAGTTGTAAGATGAATAGTATGAGCAATAGACGCAGACAGTATGCTAAGCTCACTCTCCCACAGGAGATGAAACAGGTACTGTACATTCCATCTGAATTTGCCATCCTTACTGAGCACATGACTAGTATGGTATTCAGTACCCTGTACACGCACTTCTCTTTCATCTAGGCATCCACCTGACCCTCTTGGGAATAAGTCTGGGAAACAGCATGCTTCCAGTGTTGCCTCCTAAATGCTGACAGGCTCACCTTCCACCAGTTTCATTTGATGGAGATCAATATTGTCCCCTACTGGATCTCTCCCATGTATTGGGTGAAATGTGTGCTGTTCATACACATTATTGTTTGTGTCCACATTGACCTTCTGAATCATAGGTTTAGTGCTTTCCAACAGATCATGATCAACAGACACAGTGGTCATTCGATCAATATCAAGGTCTGCATAAAAAGGATTGTTGCTCTTTAAATAAGTAAGACCAAGCTTCACCTTCTCCACATTGACAACATCCTGCCAAATGACCTTTGACTTTGTTGGAACTCCATTGACAAGAATCACCAAAGTATTCTCAGTTGAGATCACCTCAACATTTTCCTGTAGAGGAAGTGGAAGATACATTACAGAACCCTTAAGAGATCTAATGAGTTCTTTTTGTGGAATGTTCCGTGTCTTTGTATTTAGCCGTAGGATAGTTTGAAATGGTTTCATTGTCTGAATTAGAATCCATTCAAACATATTCAATGTGGCAATCTCAGTTGGAGTAACATATGCCTCCATGTTGTTTTAGACTGACCTTGGTGGCAGAATGTTACACTTCACTTTGGAAAAACAGTGCTTGCACATCACAATGATCGGGTCAAACTGAAAGTCACACTTTAACAGTAGAAATGCTGACAGTCGAAACCACATGTCATTGTATGATGACAAGGTTTCCAGGTTCACTGTGACCATTTGTTTTTTTGTAACAGAGTCGATCACATGAGACACCTACATAGTCAAATTTCTCTGTCTTTGCCAACTCAGATTTGGCAATTGATTTCCAAAACTGCTTCAGAATATCAGTTTCTAACACAGACACACAATTTCCATCAGCAAGTGATGACTGATCGATCACAGTACCTGTCACACTGCTGACACGCTGCAGCTGTTTCAGAAATGCAATGGCACCATGAATGTCACCAGACTGCAGTAACTCATTCAGATGACTATACTGAGCTACAACTCGATGAACGTCATAGACCCTGTACACAAAGTTTTGCATGCCTGATTGATGCACTCCCAGCATGTGGTGAAAGACACTGTCACAAACACCCCTATCTAGGCATGAAAGCGAGTGATCCATAAGTCTAGTATGTGGACAGATCTCACAAAGGTCTATAGTCTCAAATAGTTTATGTCTGTCTTTACGATCAGTAATGACAAACAGGTTGATAAAGTGCTCAACTTTGTCAAATGATGATTGTCTCCGGTTGCAAGTGTCATCACATGTCCATGAGAGACAGTGATGTTTACGGGGCTGAGTACTTCCCTCACATTCATCTTCTGTCTCCATTGTAGTTACATCACACACACTGAGCACATTACACACTTTACCGGACTCATCAATGCAGAAGTTGCTGTTCTTTTTTTGTGAATAATATGACTCCTTCCAGAAAAAAGCCTCTGAGTGCTGTGTATGCAGCCAGCACCCTGTGAAGACATTACAAAAATTGTATAGCTTCAAGACAGGATATCGTTGTAACCTCATCTTTATCTCATAGACAACTTTTCTGAACTGCTCAAGAACATGTGCCATCTTACTCCACAAGCATTGAAGAACAAACACTGTTCTATTTACAAATGTACATACTCTGAGATGCAATTTCATTAAAGAGACATGACTCTTTACACTTTTTCACTCATATCTCATCACAGCAGCAATAAGTCTGTCGATCTTAGCTTTAGAGGCTATTGATCGAAAAAACATTTACTTCCTCAGATGACCATTAACAGCCACGGCTTTACGCCGCCACTTAATGCACTTCGTTATGTTTGCCTTTGCAACATTGGTGTTCCGTCTCAAAGATTTCTGCAACTGTTGCTGGGCTCCACATTTTTTCCTTGCAGTTGAGAAAGTATGTACTTTTTCTGCAGAGGGTGCAACCTGTGAATTAATTGCTTTAGTTGAATTCTGAGTCAATTTATGTCTTGAACAACCATGTGTGTGTTTTTGACCACTCTTAATCAACAGTGAACTACTAAGATACCTGTTGTGTCTCTGCACAAAACTCCGTCTCTGTTTAGATGGGATCTTGTTCTCTGAAAATTCACAGTGGTGTAGGATAATGTTACAGAAGAATAAGACACCTGCATAAGAAATTGAGAAAAAACAGATTTTTAGTGGGGTTTTTTTCTGTCCTAACATAAGATGGTGACACAGTGTTCATGTCCTAAGTACAAAAAAATAAAGAGCAATTCTTAGAAAATATTGCACAGATAATTAGTGCTACAGCTGGACACCAGTGTATCCAATAAACAACGTCTTAAAGTTTTGCATAATACATGTTCAGTAATACCATGAAAATAAATAGGTAAACATGCACACAAAGTAATGTGACAATCCAATGCATTGCTACTATTTTTCTGTTGTAAAATTGTACTTTTAAAAATTTCTGAAAAGAGGTGTTGTATGTTTGAAAGTGTCACAAAACATCGTGTTGTGAGCATGAAAGTTTCACAAAATGTAATGCTGTGAGAACGACACTGTTGCATGTAGTGTCGCAAGATAATCTCATGAGAACGACACTTTTGCAAAATAGTGTCGTGAGCATGAAAGTGTCGAATAAGCACATTGAAAGATAACCCTCTTTAAGGTAATGCCAATCACAGACTGCTTCCTATTTAAGTGACAGACGCTGACACCAATTGAATGCTTAATTGATCAGGCCATGTCAGGCAACCAATCACAAGTGCTAGACAGTAGAGAAGAAGTACATAGCAGCCATCTTAAGGAAAACTAAGAGACCTTGCTTCAGATTGTGTAAGTAAAGCACATTTTTGTAAACAGTTATTCTACCATTATAAAAAGTGTCACCAGCAGAAAAATAGCATTAAACAAAACATTTTTTACTGCTCTATTTCACTATAGCCATCTAAGTAAGCTGTTATGTTGTAAAAAGAAGTTATTAGTGTTTAAAGTCAGAGTGTCAATCAGGACTTACTAGCACAGATAGAGCTGCAAATGGAGGCAGAAAGCAAGCAGCATGTGTATCATAACAGGATAGGCAACCAATCATAGAACTTTCTGTAGTTGTGATTGTATGAAGTAGCCTATGAAAATGTATTATTTTCCCACCTAGAAATGTTTTTTTACATTTCTGGTTGACAGGAGCTGCAGCCATTCATTGCAATCATAATCAGTGCATGCTTGGTATTGGTTACCCAAGAGAAAGCAGTAGCCAATGACCTTTAAAATAACTATGTTTTGGAACAGCCTACCAAAGTAATGTTGTAGGAGAGAGGGAAATTTCACTTTCATAGTCAGCTGTGTCTAGACACTGCAGGAGAAACACTGATTTTTTTGGTAGCTCTCTGTACACTTCATAGCTTTAAAACTCAGAATGGCAGAAAACAGCAAATGGACAGTGTGGGTAGTGGGCAGCAATATAGTAAGGTGTGCTTGCTTCAGAGTATGCTCAGAGGAGTGATTTTGGCAGATACCTGCAGCTTTCAGATTGCTCTGTTAAATGGTTTGGCAGGGGTGGCACGAGGTAGGAGCATCTGATGCCAACAATGCACTGACTTCTGAGAACTCAAGCTCAGCCAGACATACTGCTGATCCATCTCAGAGGCAATGATTTGGACACCAAAGATGGATAGATTTAGTGTCAGAAGCAAAACTGGACCTTGCTTCCATCATGGAAATGTTACCTGCCTATAAAATCATTTTTTTCTTATATTACAGAGCATAGGGTCTGGCAAGCAGAACACCACATGTACCTGCTTGACAGAGCTCATAGAAAGGTAAACATATGCATTTCTGGATATCTGTGCATGTCTGGGATGCACACTATATGCAACCCTGAAATTAAGTATTGTTATGATTGGCTATACTTACCAGATGGTGTGCACTTCTGTCATTCTGGCAATTGCCTCTTCCTGGGAGACCTTTGAGATGGGATTTTCACAGTCCTTTAAAGAAATCAGACTGTTGTACATTACACCTTTCAAAAAAGGGCTCTTTTAAGAGCCACAAAACCATGGTCAAAAAATAGAAAAGCTGCACACAGTACATATATAATGCTCATAGAAACATAGATTTTGATGGCAGATAAGGACTGCTTGACCCACCCAGTCTGCCCATTTCCCTACCTAATGGAGAAGCTGCAGATCCTAGTTAACCAGCAGCCTACTTCCTCCTATCCCCACCCCTAGAATTGCCTTATGACTGTCCCATGCATACTTGAATTCCACCACGGTGTTTGACTCCACAACCTCCTCCAGAAGGCCGTTCCATGCATCCACAACCCTCTCTGTGAAAAAATACTTCCTTAAGTTACCTCTGAGCTGCCCCTTCTATCTTCAAATTGTGCCCCTTGTTCTTGCACACCTCTTTTTGAAAGATGCTACCTCTTGGACTTTGTTGATTCCCTTGAGGTACTTGAAAGTTTCTATCATGTCCCCCCTCTCCCTCCTTTCCTCGAGGCTATACATATTTAGCTCCATTAGTCTCTCTTCATATGTCTTCTGGTGCAGACCCTGCACTATCTTAGTTGCCCTCCTCTGGACAGCTTCCATCCTGTCTATGTCTTTGCGGAGACTGAGTCTCCAGAACTGCACGCAGTACTCCAGATGGGGTCTCACCAACTGTCTGTAAAGAGGGATAATAACTTCCTATTTTCTACTGATGATGCCTCTCCCTATGCATTCCAGTATCCCCCCAGTCCTCCTTGCTGCCCTCTCACATTGCTTGCCCACCTTTAGGTCATCTGATATGACTACCCCAGGTCCCTTTTCATTTTGTTGTTGTTAGTATCTCACCCCCATTGTGTACTCTTCCACTGGGTTTTGTTTCCCAGGTGCATTACCTTGCACTTCTTAGCACTGAATCTAAGCTGCTGCATATTTGGCACCTCTAACCTTGCCAAGTCCCTTCTCATCCTTTCCACCCCACCTTGTGCATCAACTCTGTTGCAGATCTTGTGTCATCTGCAAAGAGACATACTTTTCCTTCCAGTCCCTCTGCAATGTCACTTATAAAGACATTGAAGAGGACCGTCTCATTACTGAACCCTCATGTACCCACTAGTAACCCCCTTTCTTCAGAGTGGACTCCATTTACTATTACCTCCGTGTCCTATTCTCCAGCCAATTCTTTACCCAGGCTGTCATCTTGGGACCCACTCCCAGGCTGGCTAACTTGTATATTAATCTTTTGTGGGACTGTGTCAAATGCTTGCTAAAGTCTAGGTAGGCCATGTCCACAGCCCCTCCATGATCTACTACTTTGGTCACCCAGTCAAAGAAATCTATCAGATTTGTCTGGCATAACATTCCCACTGTGAATCCATGCTGCCTTGGGTCCTGTACCCCTCTAGCCTCTAGATACTCAACAATTCTTTCCTTCAGAATTGATTCCATCATTTTCCCTACCACTGAGGTTAAACTAACAGGTCTGTAGTTTCCTGCTTCTGCCTTGCTCCCACTTTTGTGAAGGGGAATCACATCTGCCCTCCTCCAGTCCTCCCACCCCATCCTCCCATGATTTGTTAAAGAGGGTAGTTAGTGGTGTCACTAGTTCTACCCTTAGTTCTTTTTAGAATTATGGGATGAATTCCATCAGGCCCCATTGCTTTGTCCACCTTCAGTTTTAAGAGTTCTTTCAGAACCCTTTCTTCTGTAAATGGGCTGGTATCAACTTCTGTATCCAGAGTGTTTCTGCTGTTTGTTTTAGGTACCTCCCCCTCTTCCTTTGTAAATACTGAGCAAAAATATTTGTTTAATATCTCTGCCTTTTCACAGTCACCCTCTGCTCACCCTCCTCCCTTTATTAAGCCTCACTAACCCTCCCTTGGTCTTCCTTCGCTCCCTGATGTACCTATAAAGGTTTTATCCCCTTCTTAACTGAGTTGGCTATCTTTTCCTCGGTTTGGGCCTTTGCTGTTCTGACTGCCTTCCCAGCATCCTTTGCTTTAACTGATACAGTTCTCTATCCTGCTCCTTCTGTGATTCCTTGTACTTCCTGAATGCTTTCTTTTTCTCTTGAACCTTCACTGCCACTTCCTTTGAGAACCACAGTGGTTTCTTATATCATTTTGTTTTATTTATTTGCTTCACACAAAGGCTCGTTACCTCTGTGATGGCAGTTTTGATTATTCCCCATTGTTCTTCCACCCCTCCTTCCTGCCCATTTGCTAGTGCATTCCTTAGGCACTCACCCATTTTGGCAAAATCAGCCCTCCTAAAGTCCAGTACTTTTGCCTTTGTATGGCTTGACTCTATTGCTGTGTTTATTGTGAACCATACTGTTTGATGGTTGCTAGTTCCCAGATGGCTACCCACTTCTACATCTGTGATCCTCTCTTCATCTTCATTTGAGAGAACCAGTTCTAAGATTGCTTCCTCTCAAATGGGCTCCAGTACTCAGACATTTAATCTCTGGTGTATTACCATGAAAGCAAAGCAACAAATTTTGGCTTGGCTGGGGCAACCAAATGTAATTTATTTATGGATATGCCACTCACTGCTAGTGTGACAAAGTTGTATTAACACGGAGCCGGCCGTTGGCTACGTTGGATTTCGCTTACGGCGCTTGGCGACCGGGTTCGGGGAATGGACTCGAGGTCGTCGGAGGGCTGGCTGGGAGAAGGATCGGCGTCCTATGGACTGCTCTCCTTCTCTGGGGGGAGGGCTGGGGTGGCAGTCGGCGCAAAAGGGACCCCCAGCAGAGGTTAGGGATCACCCACGCGGCCGTGCCTATGTCAGGGGGGTGGGGAGTGAGGTGGGGCAGACGCTTAGCATCATTGCACGTCCCCGCCTCCCTCAGGGTGTGGGCTAATGGGGGTAAAAAGCCACGCCCAGTGTCTATATGACGCTTTACTCTGGGATGCCCTGATTGGCCACCAGGAGCTGTTCCCCAACCAGTTATTAGTTCTGCGGTCCGATATCGGGGGTCGGAACCGCGGCCCCACTCTCTGGGGGGCAAGCCAGGGATGACTGGGGAGTCGGCAATGTCCGGTGGCCGGGGATCCCGGAGTTCCGTGACCAAGCTGAGGACGGACGTGGCGCATGGAAATAAAGAGCAGAATTTAAAAAAAAAAAAAAAAAAAATAGTTGTATTAACACAATTAATAGGCAAATGTGAAATCGTTGCAATCATCTGTATACATACAAGCTCTGTAAGATGTCATTAGTCAACCCAGCTGTCCTCACAAGAGCACATATACATACACATAATAGATAACTATTCTCTATGTATTTTTATTTCAGCTGTTGAAAATCAACCCTTCCCCCAAAAAATGCATCTGTGGACACCTAGGGAGGTGTGTTGTCTGGTGAATGCAGCACATGCTAAAGGCAATAACAGGCTGCTCATGAGGAGCACAAATAGATAACTGGACCATATATACAGGCATATACACGCAAACCTTGCATACTGTTTCTGACTTAAAAGCAAGTCTTCCATTATGTGTAAAAGGAAGTGGAAACTTCTGCACCAGCGGTTCTACATCCTAAAGGAAAAACAAGAGATACCAGACAATGATGTTGGATGGTGCTACCTCACCCATGACATGTGGGAGTCAGCAGGAAGGCCTGTTGCTGGGAAGTGTGTACAACATCGTAAGTATTAGTGAAAGTGCATACTAGTAAAAAAAGTGTTGCTCAGATATTTCTATGCTAGACAAATACATCTTGTTGTAATGCTAGTAAGTGAATAGTTGTAGTTCAGCACCACTATAACATTCACAAAACATCACCTTGTCTTAGGAGGAGGCAAAGAACACTCATTGTATGTCTGAGGACGTTCAAGCCCTATCTGCCCCGATTCATATATACCTGAGTTAAGAACATGCACTGTTGATTTACATATGTGTACTTTTACCATAGCTATCCACTCAAGATGCAGTACATGGTGACTGTCTTTCTTTTTTTTGGTGGGGGGGACACATGTAAGGCTGCGTTGCCTAGCCCAGGTCATCCAACTCCCAACAATAGTAACTTCTTTACATCATAAATTGAAGAGTTCTAGCACTGATATCCATCGGCTAAATGTTGCTGTACCTCCACAGTCATGGTGCAGTACCAGTTTTGGGGGGAGAGTGCTCATTGTCTGCCTCAATACATGCAACTGCTAACTGTACTAAGCTGCATGCACCTCCAATGATACCGTCACAACATTCAAGTCCAACACATCACTTTAAATGTTGCTCACTACTCAGAATTAAGTGCCTCACCTGAGGTTTTTTTGGGGGGGGGTATTGGTTGATCGATGCCACTTGAACGCTGACTGTCTTAACTACTGTAGAACTGCAATCTTAAGCATGTACCATTTGTTATTTAAATACTCACTTTATCTGTGATTCAACACTCAGTGTGGACTACCTGTTCTGGTGCAGTCCTACTGCTAAGTGTCCTAACTATGCCTGCAACTATGAAGGAGCACCATCAATATCATTGTACTTCAAGTTACTGTCACTCTCCTCTCAGGATGCACAAGCACACCTGATGGGGGTGGGGATTTCCTGCCTAACACCATGCAACTCCTAACTCTTCAAAGTAGTATGCTACTACAACCATACTGTTGCATAATTTATTATCATAGCCTTTCTGTTCCTGGTATTCGGCATTCAGGATGCAGTACGTTACAGTGGGGGTTCATTGTCTGTCTGACAGTGCTGCAGGGGGTGGTGGGGGGTGAATACGTGCACAGCAGATAATTCTCTGAGTTCATGCAACTCCTAAGTATTCTAACTAGTACATGGCACAAATGAAGGACCTGTAGCATTCATATCAATGCCCTTAGTATCACTGTGTCAGTACACTCATGATGCACTAACAGCCATAGGGAGGGGGACCCATTGGCAGCCTCAAGCTGTGCAACTCCTAGGTCTACTAAGCTGCATGCAACCATAATGATAGAGTTGCACCATTCAAATGCAGCACATTACTGTAACTGTCACTCACTACTCTAAACTCAGTGCCTCAGGGGCTGGGGGAGATGCTTTCCATGGCCAAGGGTATGCAACTTCTCACTGCCCTAATCTGTGCAAAGCTGTAATCCTAAACATGAAGTGGTTTTAGTTCAGATCCTCACTCTAGCTGTCACTCCACACTTAGCATGTAGTTCCTGCTCTGAAAAGGAGGGGGTACAGCATTCATGTGTGATGCCATGGAAGTCCTAACTGTCCTAAGTTGTCTATCCCTGAACCACAAAACTGCACTGTCAATATCAGTGTACTTCATGTAACTGTCACTGTCCATTGAGGATGCACCACCTCGCTTTTGAGGGGCATTCCCTCCCTAACAGACAGAACTCCAAAGTCTCCCAAGTAGCATGCTACTGCAATCATACTGCTGCACTGTTTATAGCCGTTGTCCCTGTTTCCCTCTTACTCTCTACTTACTATGCAGTACCTGCTGGGAGGGTGCTACTGCCTTGGTAATGTCATTATCTGCTACTAAACCAAGTAGTGTGTTGCTGCAAGCACAGAGCTATGCCATTTATACCCCATAAATGTTTTTTTTCTGTGACTCACCACTCAGGATGCAGTAACTGACCGATATGGTTGGGGTGTGCATTGCCTGCCTGACACGGTGCAACTGCTAGGTATGCAAATTGGTACATGCTTACTACCATACAGGAGAACTATCAATCTCTATGTTATTTCTTTACCTCTCAGTCTCCACTCAGGATGCAATACCTGACTTGGGGTGGAGGGTATCACCTGGATGAGGGTGCACAAGTTCTCAGTATCCTAATTTGTCTCTGCCTGCAATCAGGCACATCTTCCATTGATCTGTATCTGCACATTTTAATGTACCTCTTCACTCTGTATACACTACCTTATCTGCCTGGGTGAGGGAGTCCCAATTGGCTGCAAAAGGTGTACAAAGATGTGCCTTCCATGTCCAAATCCTCAGTTTTGTTGTGACTGTCCACCCAGAAAGCAATACCTGTTCTGTATTGGCACAGGGGGCACCAGGGGACTCCATAGCTGAGGCTCTGCAACTGCTAGCTGCCCTGAGTTGTGCACACTTGGAATCAGTGACGTAGATCATAGATGCATATGACATTTCACTTAACTCTGGATATGTACTCATAATGAAACACCACATCAACATATACTGAGTTGTAGCTGGATGAAAACAGCAGTGTAAATATTGTTATGCATTCATTCACAGAACACCACAGGCGCTCCCCACATCAAGGCGAGGTAGTACCACCTGCAACACTAGCCATGGAGGGTGAAGACTCAGATGGCAGTGTTACTATTGTCGAATCTGAAGGTAAGACATACTCACCAGAACCACAACAAAAACAGATAATGACATACGTTTACAGTACTAATTAACCAATAATGTCCAACAGGATGTGTCTTATGCTGGGATAAGATGAAGCCTCAGATGGTTTTTGCACTAATCCACATGCCGACTGTGTCCAATACAAGAGGCATGATGTTATCCCAAACAACACACACCCTGCAGAGCATAATTCATATTATGCTATGGCTTGTTGTAATATAAATAAAAAAAGTTAACTCCTACCTATCACACGATAATATCGTAAATTATATAAACCATGAATGGTGCATGTCTCAACTGGAACACTGCCACGAAATACATTTATTGATGTGACGTGTGTGTTAGCACAACGCATGGTATTACTTTTTCTTGTTATGTTAACAGTTCCCACCATCAACCTATCTATCAGTTCCTCGACTCAGATGTCTACTTTACAGAGAGACTGTGGATCATTCTCTACACATAGTTTAACAATAGGCCATAAGCGGTTGCGAATCAACATGTGATTTATGGCACCCACAGCATTTAAACCACATTGCGAACCCTACTGTTACCTAACTCTAGTTGTGTAACATCCAATGTAAAGCCGCATCTTAGTAGTGTGTAATAGCAAAAAACACCAACAGTTACATTAGAATATTATTAAATAAAACTCCTAACACTTTTTATCTTTTGTTTCTTGTATATATTGTTGTGCTACAAATGACCTGTGCTACTATTTCTTCACCAGGAAGTGCCTAGCAGACTATTTACAACAGTGGGACACTGGCAATCTCAACACAAGATTTGATGTTCAGTCATCAATGACATAGTACTGCATGGGGATGTTAACACAATTAACTTCTCTTATTTCATTGTAACATAGGAATGTGAAATATTCTCAAGTGTGTAAACAGATCTTTTCACTTCTGTTATCAATTAAAGTAAAACGTGTTACAACTACTGCTGAGTTCCTACTGAAAAGCTTATGTTAACATCCAATGTTCAACTTTAGTTATATCTCACATCTAACAATGTAGTACATAGTTATGCAGTACAGTATGAAAAACCAATGGCAGTGTCAAGAAGTATACAGATAGTCATAAGCTCTGTATTGTTACATCTTTTTTTAGGTGCCAGGGAGACTGGGTCAGAACACACATTGCGGCCAGAGAAAACTGAACCAAGTGATGCCACTCAGCGAAAGTATTCCTAGATATTATGTACATGATCAAAATACATGACAAATAAAATTCCTACAATATACTCCTACTATCCAGCAGTATGGTTTAACATCATGTTAGTACTACTGCGAATCTGCAGTAATACCACAGTACCTGGCATCTGAATATGGAAGGGCAGGGCCATTGTGCAGCTGATGCCATGATACTCTTAACTATATAAACAGCAATCTGACGAGTTCCACATATGTACGAAAGTAATGCAACCACTGCCTGTCTAACTTTTCTGTGCCACTAGTAAGTTCCAACTACTATTGATCTTCATGGGTTCTTTTTTTTTTTTGTGGTGACAGCCCACTCAAGATACTGTACCTGTTCTCTGGACAGAAGTGTCATCTCTACTCCGATCACAGCGTAATTGTCTGTACCTAAAATCAGGGAGATATACCATTCATCTATATGGTTTATTGTTTTGTACATCCCCAGACAAAAAAAACAAACAGTACATTGTGTTGTAGAGAAGGAATCAGTTTAGTATGCACAATTCTTAAGTGTGCTGAGTTCTGTACACAAAATGATGTATGTGTACTGTACATATCCATGGTCTCACTGCTGATCTGAGACTGCACTCATGACACATGACCTGATGCCCTGCAAAGGAATGACAAATTGCCTGCCTGAGCACATTCAACACATAACCATTATCACATGAGTGTGTCCGCACTCACAGAGGTACACTGCTGATGTCCATCCCCTCAGTAACTCTGTAAGTCTAAACTCAGGATCAACTATATTGTTTCACATGGTATTGGGTGAGGGAGAGGGTGGACTCTGCATACAATACAATTACTCCTTGAAACTGTCCAATCACTGCCTGAGTTAACATGACTAAAACTACATCCATGCACATGTATCATTTTTTTTCCAGGTTCTCAGTTTTGACATGCCTCTTGAGTCATGAACCAAAACTTGAGCATCAGGTGGAGTGCTGATCATAATCTCCCTAACTCCATGCAACTTCTAGCTGGCCTAGGATGTGTTTGCCTACTATTAGCTAGCTGTTCCATAGATATACATCACTTCACTTTTGCTGAGGCTTAACATTTACAATACAGCCCCCCACGCATATGGGCGCAGACAAGGAAGGTGATTTCCTGGCTGAGATACTGCAAACCCTATCTCTAGCAAGTGATATCCAAGTGCAGCCAGATAGATGCACTCTTCATTTTGATCTGCATAGTATGACTCTGTGCACTTACAATGTTTAGCGTAGCCAATAATGTCTGACACAGGGTGTGTTTTGCTGCTTTAAGATGATGCCTCACATGATGGGCATCAAGCTGCAGGCCGAATGCATCCAGCAATTGAGGCATGACATTATCCCAACCAACATACAGGTGGAGGACAGCATTGCTATAATACAATGTCTAGCTGTTATGAGTAATAAAAAAAAAATGTTAAGATGTATTTGTGTGGAAAAATATTTCCTTAACTTCCTTTTAAAAAAACAAAATATGAAGACGCTCAAGATGATCAAGCTCATCTGCAGGTTCACAGTGAGGCTGACACTATACATGTGATGTTGTGCTGCAATAACATCACAGGTCTAGGCCAAGGCTGACCAATCAGAGTGCAGTATTTTCTTTCTTACCATTGTATAAGCAAGGAATAATGCCTGACAGGTTCAGCACCATTGGGATATAACATACCGCCTCGGGGCCTAATGGATGCCTGGCACCGCACATCGAGGTCTTCATAGTCCCTGGGAGATCCATAATATCCCAATAACACCCAAACATCCGTGTCTAACAATAGTTAAAAATGGGCCATGGTTCACTTTTTATAAATATATACAGAAATAAAAAACAAATATTTAGAAAATTAAAAGAAGAAATGTCAAAAGTAACAGGTGTTGTTAACTAGTCACTGTATTAGTATGATTACCTGTGGAGGACACAAATAGTTTGCTGTATGCATCTTCTTATGACATAAACAACAAACGCAATCTGTAAATCTACATACTCAATAGATTGTTCTCTCTTCACAGGACCGAAAAGAAGATGGCCAATGGGATTTTACTCTGCCCGCCTAGACAGGCTCGAGCAGAATGTTGACCGTCTCCAGGCAACTGTTGATGAAATATGCAAAATGCTAACAGCTCAACAGGTGACAGCCAGCTTTCTGCTTGAGCCTGTCGAGAAGGGCACCCAAGCCAGCAGCATCTCATAACATGAACCTGACTCCAGTCTCCCTGGACAAAGTTAAACCCTCCACGGCACCGGTATCTCACATTGGCGCAGCAGTTTCCACTCCCACTGCGCCTCCACATATGGTTAAACCAGCTAGCCTGTGCTGCCTCACCCAGAAGCACACCTTCCCATATAGAGAAGTTAAAAGTTTGAACAATATATCTTTATAAATACTACTCCTTTTTTGGTTTTTATAGCTGATAAGAATTGCATATATTAAAAAAATAGTTATATGTTGTATATGTTTTTACAGAAACATTTTTACATAAAAATTTTCAACTTCCAAAAGGTTTATAGTGGGTTTTTTTTCAAATGTTGAATGGTTACAATCATCTGTACACAGAAAAAGAATGTGCTTTAATGCCATGACTGACTTTGTGCCCTACTCTACAGTAACAGAGCAAGAACTCTTTTTAGAGTGGGGGGGGACAGTCCCTTGGAAATGATATAGAACTCCAAAGTACCCCAACTTGTGGCCACCCACAATCACAGTGGTGTACCATTGATGTCTATATCCTTTCTTTTCCTGTGACTCTTCACACACAGTGCAGTACCTGCTCTCTGGGTGGGGAAGGGGGGAACTCACCTGATTGTTGGCATGCAACTCCAAAGAGCACTAACCTGTGTGAGTGACTGCCACTACAAAGCTACACAGTTCATTCCTATGTAGCCTCTAATGCTGGCACTGTCCACCCAAGATGCAGTCTCTCACCTGTGGGGAGGGTGGACTGCCTGGCTCACACTGTGCAACTCTTAACTGTCACAAATAGCCCAGTACAACAACGATGGACCTGTACCACCTATATACATAAGCTTGTGTTCCTATGAGTCTCTACTCATGGTGCACCACATGTCCTCTGCAGAGCATGTGAACTGGGGTATTTCGTGTTTGACCACATGCAACTCCAAAGTATCCTAAGCTGTCAACCCCTACAATCAGAGTGGTATACCATTGATGCTATGTTTTTCTTCCTGCGACTCTCCACTCACAATGTAGTACCTGCTCTCTGGGGGGGCATTGCATGGCTGACAGCGTGCAAGTCCTAAGTACTCTCTTATGCTGTAACTGCCCACTCAAGATGCAGTCTCTTACCTGTTGAGGGGGGGCTCTGACTGGCTCACACTGTGCAAGTCCTAACTGTCACAAATAGTCTGCTACAACAACCATGGAGCTGTACCACTTATATGCATAAGCTTTCTTTTCCTCAGAGTGTGTGCTCTCTGCTGTGAAGGGGCATTAGCTGGCTGATGCCATGCAACTCCTACGTGTACTAGAGTTTTTTTTCCCTGCAACTCTCCACTCACAATGCAGTACCTGCTCTCTGGGACATGAGCGAGAGGCATTGCCTAGCTGATACCATGCAACTCCTAAGTGTACTAGCCTGTATGTGCCTGCAGCCACAAGGGTGTACCATCGATGGCTATGTACATTCTTATCCCGTGACTCTCCACTCAAGATGCAGTCCCTCACCTGGAGGGGGGGAATTTACTGGCTGACACCGTGCATCACCTAACTGGCACAACTAGTGTCTTACTATAATGTCCTGAGTGGGAGGACAGCATGGGAATTGCCTGTCTGATGAAAGACAAGCGTTAAACTGGTTATATCCATAACCTTTCTTTTCCATTGACTCCCTACTCAGCATGCAGTACATGCCATATCCTGAGCAGGGGGCAGTGGAGGGGGGGAAATTGGCTGGCTGACAATATATTACTCCAAAGAGCAGTAACCTGTGTATGTCTGCCACCACAAATCTACATGTTTCATTCCTGTGTAGTCTCTTATGCTGTCACTGTCCACCCAAGATGAAGTCTCTCACCAGTAGGGTGGGGGAACTGCCTGGCTCACACTGCGCAAGTCCTAACTGTCACCAAATAGTCTGTTACAACAACCATGGAGCAGTACCACTTATATGCATAAGCTTTGTTTTCCTGTGAGTCTCCACTCGTTGTGTACTACATGTCCTGTGCTGAGAGTGTGAACTGGGGTATTCCGTGATTGACTACATGCAACTCCAAAGTATCCCAAGTTGTCAACCCCTACAATCAGAGTAGCATGTCATTCATGCTATATGTGTTTTTTTTTCCCGCAACTCTTCACTCACAATGCAGAACCTGCTCTCTGGGGGGGGCGGGGACATGGGCTGGCTGATGCTGTGCAACTCCTAAGTGTACTAGAGTTTTTCTTACCTGCAACTGTCCAGTCATGATGCAGTACCTGCTCTCTGGGACAGGAGCACGAGGCATTGCCTAGCTAATACCATGTAACTCCTAAGTGTACTGGACTGTATGTGCCTGCAACTGCAAATGTGTACCATCGATGGCTATGTCGTTTCTTATCCTGTGACTTTCCACTCAAGATGCAGTCCCCCACCTGGGGGGGGCATTCCCTGGCTGACACCGTGCAACACCTAGCTAGCACAACTACTGTTTTACTGCAATGTCCTGAGCGGGGGGGGTGGAATTGCCTGACTGACAATAGACAAGAGTTGTACCGATTACATCCATAACGTTTCTTTTCCAGTGACTCCCCACTCAGCATGTAGTACATGCCCTGTCCTGAGCAGGGGGGTGGGGCAGTAACTTGTGTGTGTCTGCCACCACAAAGCTACATGATTCATCCCTATGTAGTCTCTTACACTTTAACTGTACACTCAAGATACTGTCCCTCACCTGTGTGGGTGGGTGGGTGGACTGCCTGGCTGAAACCAAGCAACTCCTAACTGTCAAACATACTCAGTTACAAAAACCATGGAGGTGTACCACTTATATGCATAATCTTTGTTTTCCTGGGAATCTCTAATCAGGGTGCACTATATGTCCTGTGCTGAGTGTGTGAACTAGGGCATTCCCTGGTTGACTACATGTGACTCGCTACTCAGCATGCACCACATGCCATCTCCTACAGGTGGGGGAGCATCCCATGGCTGATGATACGTAACTCAAAAGTGTGCCAACTTGTGTGCCTGCAGAGCCACAATAGCATGCCATTGATATCTATGTAGCTTCTTAGCATGTGACTGTCCACTCAACATGCAGTCCCTCATCTGGGGGGGCACTGCATGAGTAAAACCATACAACCCCCAACTGCCACAAATAGTCCGTTACTACAGTAATGGAGCTGTAACACTTATATAAATAACCTTTATCTTCCTGTGAGTTCCCACTCAGAATGCAGTATATGCCCTCTGCTGAGCAGGGAAGGTAGGACAAATCTCACGCTAATCCATTGAATGGTGACAAAGTTATAAAGGTGCAAAGTTTGACCCTTTAACATGAAAAAGGCTTCTCAACCCGAACCATGGTAACACTACCATGCTACCATACTATAAATATACACACTCAGGATGTGGTGAGAGTTAGCACCGATGACCCCAACTTGCACCGCAATGCCACTTGGGGAGCTGAGCTGTAGGGGTCCAATGGCGGGGTTTCAACTTTTACACCGAATTTCATCACGTACACAAGTGGAACCAGGAAGTGTAACAGTAACAGAAGTGGATACACTGTTTTTGCTGAACAGCTGCTTAGAGAAACACAAAGACTGTATGCATTGTAATGGGCATCAAAGGTTAAAACAAGCATTGGAAGTACTTAATTGCAAATATCTCAGCAACTGCACAACGAAGAAAAAAATGTAAGTTTCACAGAAATAATGATTTTCCTGGCTACTGTTTTGTATTGCGTAGCCCATTCGCACCAAAAAATCTGTATCATGCATTGTTTTTGAGATACGAGCCCTGAAAGACACAGTATACACCACCATGTTAGTCTATGGGAAAAAATGTCAACTTCAGGGTACCGTTACTTGCCATCCGTGCAATATTTTTTCACCAGACCAGCAAAAGGCACATCTGTGACATGTTGGCTGCCTTCCCTCCAAATTTGAACCCTAAAGACCAAACAGTTATTTTCCATCAGGTTGGCAAAGAACTCCTGTCATTTTGGCCATAGCCTGGAAAAGTAGTGTCCCAATATGCGACACTTTTCGCAACATTTTGCGAAAGTGTCACAGGTGCGACACTACTTTTTCCAGAAATTTTAAAAACATATTTCTGGGGTGTTTAACCCCCAAATAAAGACAGGGCTAGCATCCTCAGAGTCCAACTAGATGAACACAAAAAGAATTGTGTCCCTAGAGGGTCCCAATTTTAAATGACAAGCATTTTTCTGATCGCTAACCGAAAACAAGATGGCAGATTTGTGACACTGCTAGGGCCATTTGTGACACTAAAAAGGTAGCATATGCGACACTGTAAAAGTTTTTGTTAACTTTTCCCATTGACTTATAATGGGAACTTGTTTTTTGAATAACTTTTGAACCGTTTAATATTTGTTTCACGAAATCTTCAAAAGGCACTTTGGGCATCCCAGCCACACATTCCCTGATGTTTTTGGACCAGTCACACAAACCGTGCGACCTGTAGGTGCGAGCAAAGAATGCGCAAAAAACTGTAAATGTGCACACAGATGTCGCTTAATAACTCCACTGCCGTATATCTGAACAGTACAAAAGTTGGCAGACCCCAAGATCTATGGTTACACCCCATGCCTGTCAAATTTCAGGCAAATCCATTAAATGGCGACAAAGGTATTAAGGTGCAAAGTTTGACCCTTTAACATTAAGAGGGCTCCTCAATCCTAACTACGGTAGCACTACCATGCTACCATAATATATATATATATATATATATATATATATATATAAATAAATAAATAATAGATAACTCACTCTTAGGTGTGTGGTTACATTCTGATATACACAACCTTGGTGTGTGTTGTACGGCCGAGTGTGTAAACCACCCAAGGCATGCATATATCAGAGCACAACAGCACACTGCAGAGTGGTTTATCTATCTTATAAAATGGCAGTATTGTTTTGGAGGGAGGAAAAGTGCAGGTGTGTGGCTGTGCTCTGATATACGCACATTTGATGTATTTTATTGAATCATAACTTTAGATTTGGATATTGATTTGTCCCCATTTTACATATATATATATATATATATTTATACAATAGGGGTGGCTGAAAAACGCTGTAAATAAAAACCCATATTCTCACTGCAGTGAGATAAATCCTTGTGATGTAGCAACTGTGAGATTATTTATATTTACACACACAGTTGCTACGTCATCAGCCAATATTCTCACAGTGGCTACATCACTACAAACACTATGCTCAGCACAGTACCCTTCTACATAAAACAATTTGCAAATATCAACCTCTTTAAAGAAGATCTGCACAAAACATTGAGATCAATAAATTGCACCATATTTGAAACACACTCTCGTTCTATACAAAAGAAATGCATTGCTGATGATACCTTGGAGCTAAACCTATGCCAAAAATCAAATCCTCAAACTATTTCATATATCCCCACACTATATAACGGAGCACATTGCAGCTTTTTGTACAATCTTAACATTTTGTATCTTACCAGTACCTCAGTTCTTCTGTCGTCATGGTAAATTTTAAGAAAAGCACTCCATGAAAGCGAAACTCCTGCAACAACACCACTCCACTGCTGATAACAACATACAGTAACTCCGCAATAAAATAAGCACCCATCAGAGTATACAGCACACTGGATGACAAATAAGCATGACAGATGCAAAAAGGAACACCAAAGGAACAATAAACCATAAAAGAAAAATAAATATAAAAAAATAATCCACGAAGACAGGAATAAAACTCCTACCCACTCAAGGCATTAAGCCAATCACAGCACACACAGACACACATATCAATCAATCACAAACAACAACCCCAAATACCAACAAATAACAAAACACAACTACTTCCCATTTATACTTCCAATCAATCATATACCAACAGTCACCTCCATTCACACCACAAAGCAAAATCTCACAGTAAAAAGCATACTAAACTGAGTACAAACACAAATAAAACTAACATAAATGTGTCCCCTATTGCATAAATTGAACACATGATGGGCAGCAGTGAGATATGGACAATAATCCTCCCTGCATCATGAGGTATACATATCTCACTCGTGCCTTCAATTCATGAGATATCCATACCTCACTCGGCAAGGAGTGAGATTGTCCCATCTCACTACTGCCCATCATGTATTGCCTATATATATATAAATACATAGTGGTTGTTACAGAAAAGTTGACAGTACCTCGGTAATTCCAGTGGTTCCGCTGTAAGATTACCATGATTTACCACAGAACCACGGTAAAATCCCATTGAATAACATTGGGGGTTTGACTGTGACGCCACGGTAAATCACGGTAATTTTTACCACAGTAGCAGGAATTACTGTGGTACCGTCAACTTTTCTGTAACAACCACTGTGTGTGTGTATATATATATATATATATATGTGTACATTCATGGGCTGTGTTTCAGAATTAAGCCACTGGTTCTTTAAGCATTCTGTGAGAAAAAAAAACATGTGGAAAGATTTAAAAACTGAATGCTGGATCTATCTCTCAGACAGGTTTACATATCAAAGGACTGAAATCCAGAAGCTGGCTTAAATGAATAATTTAAAACTTCATTTGTGTTTGAATGTTCAGATCTCACAACCAGGAGACTGGTGATATGGAGTCTAGTGTCCTTTTGTACCCAAAAACAGTCAGGTCGCAAGGACCGTAAAGCCAGGAAGCCCTCCCTGAAGCCAGGCGCTGGTTGTGGAAGCACCCCCCAAAGCTCCGAAAACAGTCGGGTCGCGAGGGCTGTAAAGCCAGGAAGCCCTCCCTGAAGCCAGGCGCTGGTTGTGGAAGCGTCCCTCCTGAAGCCCTGAAAACAGTCGGGTCACAAGGGCTGTAAAGCCAGGAAGCCCTCCCTAAAGCCAGGTGCTGGTTGTGGAAGCGCCCCCCCTGAAGCCCCGAAAACAGGTAAAAGAGACTTGCTGCTCACTGCTCCCAGCATGGTGTTTTGGACAAAGGATCTTGGCTCCATTTTCATTTTGAAAAAAAAAACTTTTCAAACTAAAAGGACCCCTGCCAGAAGAAGTCAGCGTAGATGTTCAGATTGTTTTTTTAACTGCTTCTGAGTCTCAAATAGTGCTGTGTTTACTTCCTTTTTGACCTGGTGCCTTAATTTAAATGCTTTTTAAGTTAAAGTAGTGCAGCATTTACTTATTTTGATCTGATGCCTTAATTTAACTGCTTTCTGAGATATAACTAGTGCTGCATTGACTTCTTCTGACCTGGTGCCTTATTTAAATGCATTTTGACCCAAAACCTGCCACGCTCTGCACAGTATCTACCTCGCTCTGCACAGTAAACTTGTGCTGCCTTGTGTAACTGGCTCAGAGTGCAAACAGTGCAGCATTTACTTCCATTTGACCTGGTGCTTTAATCGGAATGATTTATGACCCATAACCCTGCCAAATTAACCTCACTTTACACAGCATCCTTAGCCTTAAACCCTGTGTAATTTTTCCCTAAATTGGCCACGTAAGTTTCAACCTGCATTGTCTGGGTCCTGCAAATTAAGTATACTTACCTGTCTGTCTGAGATGCTCCTCTCTCCCTCTCTCTTGTATTTAATCCCCCTCTTCTTCTCTCCTCCACAGTCGGGTTGCAAGGGCTGTAAAGCCAGGAAGCCCTCCCTGAAGCCAGGCACTGGTTGTGGAAGCTCCTCCCCCTGAAGCTCCAAAAACAGTCAGGTCGTGAGGGCTGTAAAGCCAGGAATCCCACCCTGAAGCCAAGCGCTGGTTGTGGAAGCACCCCCCAAGCCCCAAAAACAGGTAAAAGAGACTTGCTGCTCGCTGCTCCCAGCGTGGTGTTTGGCCCCGCCACCCTCACCACTGCCCTTGGTGAGCTCCCAGTCTTATAGGCTTTGTCACATGATGTAAAAAAACCTATCAGCCAATTCTCCCATTTGCAGCTTATCAGCTGCTAATACTAGTGGCCGCTCTATCTGACTCAGCCTTCCTTCCCTCTCCTGACCCTCCTCACAGTCACCTCATCACTGCAGTGCTGTTTGTTGAGGCTTCAGAGAGAGAGAGAAAAAAAAATACCTACACTGGTCCCTTCCTACCTCTAGTGCTTAATCCTGCAGCTAAATTTTTACGCTGCCCAGCGAGGCCCCGTTTGCAGCCTAAAGCACTATAATCTAACCAGGCCTGCTCACCAAGAACAGTTACCAGTAAGCAACAGGTAGTGAAGTCCTTCTCCCCAAACAGCCTACCTCCCCTCTCTCCCCAGGTCCTTACTACTCCACTAGTCCCAAGATTCCCATCAGATCTACACCATGGCTTACTTATCAACATGGGTAGCGCCTGCAAACTCATCACCCATACCCTGTACTGTCCTCCCCTTCCCCTGTGGTTGTCCCTCCTCTGAGCCGGCCTCCTACCCCATACACCCCCCTCAGGACCCCCTGCTTTGTGTGTGCGGGTCAAATAAACCTTACCAAGGCTCACACAGACCACTCCTGAAGGGGTTCAGCAATTACCTACCTTCCTACCACACCACATATGCCTGACTAAGGCTCCACCCAATTACATCAATTACCCCTGCTAGCCTCTTTCTGAAGGGATGCTACAACTATTTGTTACCCTTCCTCAGCGTCCATGGCAAATGGAGGCTTCTATTCATTCCCTCTAATGACATTGGCTTTTATGACAGGCTCAAGCTGGCACTGGGGGGGACATCAAACCAAACCCTGGTCCATACTCCCCTAATCTCACCCTTACCAACCCTACCAACCCCCTCTGGGCAAACACTAGGGGGCTCAAGTTGGTGCATATGAACATCAGCAGCCTAAGGCACAAAATTCACGACCTGGAGGCCTGGACAGCACTGTACAAACCTGTAATTCAGGAAGTACAAGGAATCACAGAAGGAACAGGACAGAGAACTGTATCAGTTAAAGCAAAAGGAAGCTGGAAAGGCAGTCAGAACATCAAAGGCCCAAACCGAGGAAAAGATAGCCAAATCAGTTAAGAAGGGGGATAAAACCTTTTATAGGTAGATCAGGGAGTGAAGGAAGACCAAGGGAGGATAGTGAGGCTTAATAAAGGGAGGAGGGGGTGGCAGAGGGTGACTGTGAAAGGCAGAGATACTAAACAAATATTTTTGCTCAGTATTTACAAAGGAAAAGGGAGGTACCTAAAACAAACAGTAGAAACACTCTGGATACAGAAGTTGATACCAGCCATTTACAGAAGAAAGGGTTCTGAAAGATCTCTTAAAACTGAAGGTGGACAAAGCAATGGGGCCTGATGGGATTCATCCCAGAATTCTAAAAGAACTAAGGGTAGAACTAGTGACACCACTGACTACCCTCTTTAACAAATCATGGGAGGATGGGGTGGTACCTGAGGACTGGAGGAGGGCAGATGTGATTCCCCTTCACAAAAGTGGGAGCAAGGCAGAAGCAGGAAACTACAGACCTGTTAGTTTAACCTCAGTGATAGGGAAAATGATGGAATCAATTCTGAAGGAAAGAATTGTTGAGTATCTAGAGGCCAGAGGGGCACAGGACCCAAGGCAGCATGGATTCATAGTGGGAAGGTCATGCCACACAAATCTGATAGATTTCTTTGACTGGGTGACCAAAGTAGTTGATCAGGAAGAGGCTGTGGACATGGCCTACCTAGACTTTAGCAAGGCATTTGACACAGTCCCACACAAAAGATTAATATACAAGTTAGCCAGCCTGGGAGTGGGTCCCAAGATGACAGCCTGGGTAAAGAATTGGCTGGAGAATAGGACACAGAGAGTAATAGTAAATGGAGTCCACTCTGAAAAAAGGGGTTAGTAGTGGGGTACCACAGGGTTCAGTATTAGGACCGGTCCTCTTCAATGTCTTTATAAGCAACATTGCAGAGGGACTGGAAGGAAAAGTATGTCTCTTTGCAGATGACACAAAGTTCTGCAACAGAGCTGATGCACAAGGTGGGGTGGAAAGGATGAGAAGGGACTTGGCAAGGTTAGAGGAATGGTCAAATGTATGGCAGCTTAGATTCAGTGCTAAGAAGTGCAAGGTAATGCACCTGGGAAACAAAACCCAGGGAAGAGTACACAATGGGGGGTGAGATACTAACAAAACAAAAATGAAAAGGGACCTGGGGGTAGTCATATCAGATGGCCTAAAGGTGGGCAAGCAATGTGAGAGGGCAGCAAGGAGGGCTGGGGGAATACTGGGATGCATAGGGAGAGGCATCACCAGTAGAAAACAAGAAGTTATTATCACTCTGTACAGACAGCTGGTGAGACCACATCTGGAGTACTGTGTGCAGTTCTGGAGACCCAATCTCCGCAAAGACATAGACAGGATGGAAGCTGCCCAGAGGAGGGCAACTAAAATGGTGCAGGGTCTGCACCGGAAGACATATGAAGAGAGACTTAAGGAGCTTAATATGTATAGCCTCGAGGAAGGAGGGAGAGGGGGGACATGATAGAAACTTTCAAGTACCTCAAGGGAATCAACAAAGTCCAAGAGGGTAGCATCTTTCAAAAAAAGAGGTGTGCAAGAACAAGAGGGCACAATTTGAAGATAGAAGGGGCGCTGCAGAGGTAATTTAAGGAAGTATTTTTTCACAGAGAGGGTTGTGGATGTATGGAACGGCCTTCCAGAGGAGGTTGTGGAGTCAAAAAAGGTGGTGGAATTCAAGCATGCATGGGACAGTCATAAGGCAATTCTAGGGGGTGGGGGTAGGAAGAAGTAGGCTGCTGGTTAACTAGGATCTGCAACTTATCCATCAGGTAGGGAAATGGGAAGACTGGGTGGGCCAAGCGGTCCTTATCTGCCGTCAAATTCTATGTTTCTATGTTTCTATGATATACTAGCTGTCACTGAAACATGGCTCAAACCCCAGATCCTCTCTCATGAAGTGGACCTAGCTGGCTACCAGGTTTTCAGAAAGGACAGAGTGGGTAAAAAAGAGGAGGTGGGGTTCTCATTTACCTTAGCTCCACCTTGAATGCCTCACAGATCGACCACCCCATCTCCCATGACTTGCACAGCAAGATCTTAATCCTTAAAGTGCTCCTTGGTGACACTAAGCCCCTTTACATAGGTTGCGCCTACCTCCCAGCTCATTCAGCTGTCGCTTCCCTAGAACCCCTAATCAACACCTTCATGGAGCATCCCTTGGGGAAGGTCATCCTTCTCAGGGACTTCAACCTAAATTGGCTGGCCCTATGGTCTCCCACGACCAAGAACCTAATACTCGATTCCTCTCTCACCCAAGTCATTGACCTCCCTACCAGGCATAATGCTAAAACTGGCAACCACTCCCTGATCGACTGGGCTCTAGTCTCCTGTCCCACCCGTATACTTACTGCCGGGATCATGTCTGACTCCCTGAGTGACCACTCTCCAACTTTATGTATCTGGTCCAATAAACCCCCTAAAACCCCTGCTCAAGTCATAGAAGCCAGGAATTTTAGCAGGTTTGTCCCTGCAGACTTCTGCTCAGCCCTGGGGACTGTTGATTGGAACCCCATCATCTCTCTCCCCTCACTTGATGAGGATCTCGACTACTTCACCAACTCATTCCTGTCCTTGGCTAACCTACACACTCCAAGAAAGAAACTAAGGGTTCAGGGAAAGTGCCACAAATGGCTGAGCCCTAACCTTAAGCAAACTATGATACTCCGAGACAGGGCCTGGGGACTCTACAAATCCTCTGGCAGCACACCTGAGTGGGGGAAGTATAAGGAACTGAGGAACCTTTGCAAGAAAACCTCTAAACAGGCAAAATCACAGTATCTAAGGGATCTCCAAAAAGGTCATCTCAGTAACCCTAAGAAATTCTGGGGTCACATTAACTCCCTCCTCACGGGTACCACAAACTCACTTAATGACACACTTCTGGTTAGTAACTCCCTGACCAGTGACCCTTCAGCAGTTGATAAAGCCTTCTCTGAATGCTTCTCTAATCCCTTAGGATCCCCCCCCCACAGCTTCCCCCAGGTCTCCTCCCTTCATCGCTTGGGACCGAATCCTCCCATGGCCCCAGTTCCACCTGAAACTAGTCGAACCGTCCACTGTACTCCCACTGCTCCTCAAAATAAAGCCCAACTCCTCCCCTGGGCATTACCTTCTGGAGCCTAGACTGCTGAGAGCAGCCACCATGGCTATTGCCTATCCTGTCACCCTATTGATCAACAGGTCACTCCTCGAAGGAACTATCCCAATCAAATGGAAGGTTTCGACTATTGTCCTAGTCCATAAAAAAGGTCCCCGGGACCTCGTGGGTAACTATAGGCCAATCTCCCTACTCAGCCCTCTTGGAAAAGTACAGGAGCGGCTCGTATATAATCAACTGCAGGACTACCTAGAACAGCATCTACTACTCTCCGATGTACAACATGGATTCAGGAAAGGCCATGACACTGACACTGCCCTAATCCGGCTCACATCTGACATCCCCAAGGCCATGGACCAAGGCTTCCCAACGGGCATCCTATTCATTGACTTATCCAAGGCCTTTGACATGGGCAGCCATGAACTCCTCCTCTCTAAGCTCTGGAAATGAGGTCTGGATGCACACGCCCTCTCCTGGTTCAAGATCTACCTGACCAACAGAACCCAGAAAGTCCATTAGAGGGGCTCACAATCTGGTGAAAGACCCATGGTCTCTGGGGTACCCCAGGGCTCAATCTTGGGCCCCCTACTATTCTCACTCTTCCTAAATGACATAGAGGGAGACTGCAAGCCTAGAAACCTCATTCTTTATGCAGATGACACTGTCGTCTACTTCAGTGACCCCCACCCTAATGTCATCTCTGCCAGGCTGTAGGCTTGTCTCTCTAACCTTGAGGCCTGGTTCTCTGCAAATTCTCTAAAACTAAATGATGACAAAACCAAGACTGTCCTGTTCAGGGACCAGACGGTTTGGCGCTGACAGAAGTGATCTACTCCAGCTCACCTCCTCCCTAGGGAGGAGGGTTGAGGTCTTGGATCAGTTCAAGTACCTAAGTGTCCTCCTCGACCAGAAACTGACCTATAAATCCCACATCATCTCCCTAACCCGAACCGTCCACCAGAAGATGGGCCTCCTCTATCATCTGGGAAACTCCCTCTCTGGTGAGGTGCGTCGTGCAATCGCCAACTGCAATCTCCTCCCTACAATCCTCTATGGAGCCCCATTACTGCAGTCTCGCTGAGAGACTGAGCTCAATAAGCTCTCCACACTCTACCATAATGTGGCTCACTTTGCTACTAACTCTTTCCCCAGGAGGCATCACTATGAGGCCTTAGCGGACCTAAACTGGACCTCCCTCCGGCACAAGCTGACCTACTCCTCTGCCTGCCTGGCTTTCAAATTCACCTCCCTTGGCCCTCCTCCTCACCTGCATGATCTACTCACCCCAAAGACCCAGCATCGTTCCCTTCGATCCTCAGCTAGATGTCCCCTTGCCACAGCCTGGGTTCACACTAACCAAGGCAAGCGCTCCTTCCATTATGCTGCCCCCCTCTTATGGAATGCTCTCCCTGAAAGTCTAGTCAACAAGCCTTCTCTCCTAGGTTTTAAATTGGGCCTCAAAGCATATCTCCTGGAGCTTAGTCTCTGTGGCTACAACTGTTAGCCCCTGATCATGATCACCCCTCTGTGATCTCCGGTGACAACTTCAACCGCTTTCCTTATAGCATCCCTACATAAACTGCTAAGGTACTTTGAAACTGTCTTAAACATCTATTAGCCTAGTGGCACCCTCTGTTCTCTGTGCCAAATGATGTTAGTCTATGTGTACCATGTATAAACCAAAAACTTATGCATGTTAATACCCATCTATGTACCCCCTGTGACTAATTAAGTACTCGGCTAATGCTGCTCTACTGTTGCTCTATGCATCACACTCCTTGTTATGTTTTTTATGTAATGTCATCCTATACTATTCTACTATGTATGTACACACTGAATCTTCAAAAGTATTTTTCTAAGACTACTGTTTAATGTTGCTAAGATATGTACTTTCTGTAACTAATCCAGGGGTGCCCCTGAAAAAGGGATCTCTGGTCTCAGTGGGCTTACCCGGTTACCAAAATCTAAATAAATAAATAAATATTGTGGGTTTCCTAAGATCAAAGGGCAGAAATATTTCTTACCAGAAACTGTTCAGCAGGGAGTCAACATGCTAAACTAAGCTTGTTATACCACAGCGGAGAGGAGGGGTGCTAGGATTGTGAACGTGGACCACATTTTGAAGGATTTTCTGATATTTTATACTCTGTAGGAACTAGGGTGGAGCTAGAGAGACACCTCCAGGATAAAGGGTGAACTGCTGAATCATATCAACCTGAAATAGCCAATCAATCAAAAGGGTAGGCTGGAATGACATCACTTGTGGTATAAAAAGGAAATACAGCTATAAAACAGTGCTTTTTGTTATGATTTTTCCAAGTGTAAGCTTTGGTTAATTTTACTATGGAAAGAACTACTGATATTAAGGAGACTTTGCCTTGCTAAAGAGAGAAAAAGTCTTGGGAAAAGCTCTGAAAAGCCTTGAATTTTGCTGAAGAAGAAAATTCAGAGACTGACTTATCATCTTGCTGAAACTTTCGACAACTCATCAGAAAACTTGAAGAAGTTTTCTGGCAGATGGGACTTGGACTCCAAACATCAATAAGGTAGGAAATGTTAGCATTCATAGTGTGTAGGATTATTGTTTAATTCAACATTTTCTTTAATATTGTTGTCTGCAACCCAATTCCCTATATTGTGTAAACTATTTTAATGTGTTTTCTTTCCTTTAAGTAAACTTTTGATGCTTTTTCTTATTAACTCTGCCTGGGTCTAATTTGTGTGGTATAACATATTAAGGGAAAAGGTTTTGTCAGATTGGTGCCTCATAGTAGAACCGCTTGCTACTAACTATTGCTATTAACTACTGAATATTAGAAAAAAGGGTTTCTTGCACAGAAGGAGAGGAAGCTCTCCATCTTGACAGTCAAAGTCACAGGGTTCATCAAGGGGGGTCCTGGGAGTAGGGGATCCTGCCATGCCTAGTGGTGAGCTCGTAACAGAGGATGCTGTTGTTTTTTATGAATAGTTTCTTTCCTATGAGCATCTCCTCCAGCTTATGCTTGCTTGCTGCTTTGTCTCTCCCTTCCCCCAACACACACACACGTGCGCACACACACAACAGTGGAGAACCATTTATTTTACTTGCTTTCATAAGCGGGGAGTTTGAATAGGATAATGTAGCATTCTGAGCTCCATGTGAACAGAGGTAACTTTCTTTTGTGATGGCTTTCAAATGTTGGGTGAGCTTCCAGCAGTAGTTTCAAAGTATGCAGTTACTTGAGACAGAGCACAATCGGGAATTTACTCTGCAGTTCAGGAAAGTGATTTTATTTTAAAAAAAGCCAAAGTTTCTGTTGTTTCTGTGTTATGCATGAGTTGCAGTGCTGTGTACAGCAGCTGGGCTGTGTCAGAGTAGCGCTGAGCACGCAACTTGCTAGCACTATTACTTTCAGTTATGAAAGCTGTTTTTTTATGTTAAAGGGGAAAACTTTGATAAAAGTCATTGACTCTGCAAGAAATTACTGTTAAGACTACTATTTTCTCTGGTACTTCATTTACTACTGTACTTCCTTGACAATGGTCACATTTGGAGGGGGGGGCACTCGCTAAGGAAGGAAAAAAGCATGGCTGCATTTTTGTTTTCATTTTCACATGAGCATTGTGATTTCATTTGGCTAGTATTTTTTATTTCCTGGGTGTCTATTAAAAGTTAATGTACCTCCTGGGTTGAGTACTAGTCAACCAATATTCAGGGAATAAAAAGCCCATTTTCTAAAGAAGACAATTTATACTGAGTCCTTGAAGGCCTGCTCACTTGTTATTGGGGTGTGTGTCTCATTGATTGTGGTGGGGCAGACACCCAATTGTTTTAAGGGCATGTCCATACTGCATGTCATTGATCAAGTACCTGAAAAGAAGGAATTTTCCTGAGTCAAAGCTTAAGTAGGAATGAAAGGTATAGTATGGTAAGGTAAGTAGTAGGAATCCAGTGGATCCCAGCAGAACAGACAACCACCTAGGTAAGCTGGTGTGCTTTAAGTAGTGACTCAAAGGCAATAAAACACAGGGAGCAGAGCATGACAATTCCACTACCAGGAGTATTAAAGAGGCAGACAGGTAAGCCATGGGCAGTCAGAGCTGGGGGGGTGGAATAGAGATGGAAGGTGAGAAAAGCTCCCAGCTGATACCCACAGGAAACAGAAGAAATGGAAGCCAGGAGGCAATTAAGCCCAACAGGGTAGAGACAGATGGTCCAGAGGAATGGGAACTGGGGGGAGAGGCAGACGCAGTGTTCTCCAACCTAGTGAGCAGGCTGAAGGACTCCAGAGTGGCAGGACAGAGCACCAGCCAAAAAACGCTATTGCAAATGGAAGTGATGAGCAAAGTGGTACAGGACACAGCAAGTGTACTAATGCACCAGGAGGATCCAGGCAGACATGTGAAAAACCTAATAACACAAAGCCATGGGAAAAGCAATGGCATGAAAGTGGAATATGGCAGACTGAAAATACAGAAGGGAGGAGGCAGTGGATCAGCAAAGCAAGTGAGAATCAAAACCTGAGCCAGGCAGTGGATGCACCAAGAAAATTATGCAGAGACCAGAACAAACAAACAAATAAAGAAGGGATATCCAGTGTCACAGCCATGCATAAGAAGTGAGTAGGTGGACAGCGAGGCTTTTGAAAAGAGTGCATTGCCAAATGTGCTTTTGCAGTTATCAAGAAATAAAACTAAACTTACAGGATCTTTTAAAATGATTGTCAAAATATAGCTTGAAGACTTTGCAAGACATGATGACAGTCACTAGTTTAATTTTTTTCCTCAGTTATCAGACAGTCTGCCAAGTTGGTCTGCTTCAGCATTTTAAGCCCTATTTAAAATAAGCAAATTAAATCAATGCCATTTGAATTGTTGTTATCTGCTGACTGAGAAGTACTTAGGACTATTTTCTTTATTAAATATTTATGTCCCTTTCAAAGCATGTAGTCAAATAGTCTGCTGAGGCTGAAATATTGAATATCAAGTAGAAATAAGTTGGGAACTAAGTATTAAGCTCTGCATTTCACTTGAAAATTGTATTGTTTGTAAAAGCAATGATAATGTAGAAAATTCACAAATGCAATTGCAAGTGACACTTCATTTAAAAAGTAACATAATTACAAGAAAATTGACATGCAAAATAATCTATAAACCAACTATAGCTCTCACGTGGGCAGTATATGTTTCTCTACTCCTTACGTGAACTCTAACTAGCCAGGAAGACATCTGTTACAGTAGTACTTGTTGGGGCTGATCACTACCCAAAACCAGTACCTGAAGTTTTATGTTACACACACTGTGCTACACATCAGTGTCTGAAATGAGAAAGTCCAGTCCTGCCAAGAATTACAGCAGGTGACCTTAGCTGTCAGCCCCACCACTTGAATGGGGGCTAGCTGAGGAGTGTGACTTCACCATTTCCCTAGACAAGCATGAAGTGGTACAGGGGCCAACTTTGAGGGATGAGAAACAGGCTCTAGGCCCACCTTGGGATAAGGGTGTTGGGCCAGAGAGGAGAAGAAAAAAAGAGAGACAGAGGTCAATAAGTGGCCATGGAGGCCCTGGGTCTCCCTCTTTCCTCTCTTTTCTCTCTCCTCCCTTATCAGAGAGCTATAGGTAATCGATTAGGGGTATTTTTCATGGTAGCATAACTGTGGCAGTGAGTGACTCAGGTAGGCATCTTATCTTAGGACATAGTGAACAGTTGCTTTCCATGAAGCAGTTGGGCTTAGTGATTTGAGCAACTTTGTGGTAGCATTTAAATAGAGAGTGGGCAAGAGAGAATCAGACTTTGTAGAGCAGTTATATATTATGAGCCAGTTGAGCAAAAGAGTATCTGTTGGTGAGAAGCACTGGCTTGGAGTGAGCTGGAGTGAGTTGCTTACCTTGTTGCAGACTCTTTCACCATGGTGTTATGTGTTGCAACCAGCATAAAGCAGTGCTGAGCATGTAGGGGCATGCTTATTTGACAAAAGGAATAGGAACTGAGGTTTGGGGTGATTGCAGGGACAGAGGACATCAAGGAACGGCATTCATTGACTGCCCAGAATGCAGTCATCCTTTTTGTTGCTGGAGTATGAGGTCATGTGGTTGCCCCTCCTCCTCTCACCACTGGTTATAATAGGAGTTGATGAGTTTGGAGCAGGTGTTGGTGGTTTGAGGTGCATTGTTTGAGAATGTCCAGTTCTGACTGAGGTCTTTCTTCGTTGCTGGTGTCTGGAACCGCAAGGTCAACTCCCCCACTCTCCTTGATGATAGACAAAGTTCCAGAGGCCATTGAATCACAGAACTTGGGCAGGTCAAGTAAAAAAAAAAAAACAAGGAAATGAAGAGACATGTAACAGAGAAGGACAGGTTAAAAAGTACAGCAGGCATACAGGGGTTAGTTGGGGATAAAGGCACAAAATAGGAGGGGATGCAGAGGTAGGAAGAGTTGAAATATGATTCTAGAGAGCAGAAGCAACTGGATGCAGACTTAGCTGAAAAGACCTGCATCAAAAAAATGAGTTATCTAAGGATTTATAATAAATACAGTTACAAATAGAGGGGCATCAAAAAGTAAAAAGCCACCTCAATATGGCCCTTCCAATTTGCTCAGAACAATGACTAGGTGGCTTGAGAGTGACTGAGGCTAGTCAGGTAGACAAAATGGGGGTAGATACTGATGCATGTCTGGTAAGAAGGATTAAAGAGCTAGTGTACTGCTTGGAATTAATAGTAATTTTCAGTTGCAGTCAGTTATCACTTCCAGTATCTGAAGTTTTTTTTTTTATTTTCTGTTTGCTAATTAGAAGATTTGCCACCTGGCAGTACTAGGGTGATGTGTAGAGCAGCACTCTGTCTAGAGGGAAAAAAGTCAGTCCTGTTCCTTTCACTACTGTACATCAGAAATGAGACCAAACACCTTGATGCACCGCAATCCTTGCAGTCTGAGCAGTGACTTTCACAAGCTACCAATCAAAATGCAGGAAATTGTGACATCACCTGTAACCAGGGAGATCCAGTCCTTGCAGCTTCATGTGAAAGTGAAACCTGGCAGTGAGAAATTGTTCTCACTGGTTACTAGTGATGTCATAGTCAGTGTGGTTTCAGTGCTGATGTAGTGGGAGGAACAAAACTGACTTTTTTCCCCTCCAATCAGAGTGCTGCTCCACACATCACCCCGGTACTGCCGGGTGGAAAATCTTCTAATTAGCAAACTGAAAAGTATAAATTCTTGAGATATAAGAAGTGATAGCTGACTACATCGGAAAGTTACAATTAATTGCAGGCAGTTTCCAGGTAGAACACTAGCTCATTAAGATACTGCATTCTGAAGAGTGGGCTATCAGGCACTGAGGAACTGGCTGCAAGCTATGGTAGCATGTAAAGAAAAGATGTGACAGAAAGTATGCCTGGCATGCTTCAGGAGGACCCAGAGCCTAGCCAGCCAGTGAAAAAAGCAGAAAGGAGAGCCAATCAGAGGAGAAGGCCAAACAGAAGATAAATTTAAAAGAAGGTCCAGTGAGGTCAAGTTGTCCAATAGATAAGGGACTGGTAAGTCCTCCACTGATATAAATAAAATACTGGATGGCATGTTATCGTAGTGCTGGCCGATTTCTTGAGGGGAGGAGAGGATGTAATGCCCCAGATATAACCTTCCAGCAGCTCTAAGGAGCAAGGAGAGATGGAGGCAGTGCAGCACGGATCCAACCAAGCTCCTAATACAGAGTAATGAGATCTGATCAAGTTCCAATGGCAACACCATCTCACACGGCACCTGAGGTGCCATCCCAGGTGGTACCACTGATGGTTCTGTTGCTCAGTACCCCTCCATTACCCCTAACAATCTCACTGAAAATGCTCCCAGCAGTTCACCAGCCACTCCTGCTGCTGACCTTGAAACCAAGGGAATCACAACCTTCTCCAGAGTTGGTGTTCTCACCCACAGTCTGTACTGACACCTCTCTGGCACAACTAGCAGTGGCACTAGATATGCATCTGGATCAGCTGTTGGAGACAGTGAACAGAATGATGCCAGCTATGGTATCTAAGCAGCAAGAGGATGTGGGAGCAGGGAAGAAATATTGGCAGCACCTCGGCTTTGCTGCACAAGTGAATGCTGCAGAACTAGTGGGGTCTCACCTCATGCAGAAGGTCAGGCAGCAGATCAGGAATAGGGTGTATGTGCACATAATCTCTGCTTCAACCTTCGAAAGAGAATGAGGTTAAGGAGGAGGAGAAAAAGGGGGTAAGAGAAGGAGACTAAGAATCCTAAGGTTGACCCTACATTTCAGAACTAGTCAGTGGGTTTTATTAAAACAGCCAAGACAATTTGCCTGGAGAAATAGTGTGGCATTGTTCTGTCACTGGTACAGTATAGGATGTTTTGTGCATACATAGATACTGTCAGCAGATAACAGCCACCTCTAGTCTGCCAGTTTATGCTACCTGACGAAGCAGCCAGTGACCCTACCTGGTCACTGGCTTTAGCTTTTTCTTCCCATCTCTAATATTCATTTTTACCTCTGCCATGCATGTTTGAAGCCTGCCACCATACCAGTGGCCACCACTTCCTAGGGCAGGCTATTCCATGCATCTACCACCCTCTCTGTAAAAAAGAACTTCCTGTATGTTACTCCTTATGCAGCCACCCATAATTCTCATATCGAGGAGGCAGTATAGCGCAGTGGTCTAAGGCTCTGAGCTGCAAATCTTGTGACACCCAGCAGACCAGACCTGGGTTTGAATCCCACAGCTTCCACCTGCATACTGTGTGACCCTGAGCAAGTCACTTGACCTCCTTGTGTTCCCAGATCGCTCCTGTAAAAAAGCTTTCAGCTTAGTGTGCTATACCTGGTTAAACAACTAAATAAAAATTAAAAAAAAATATCATGCCCTCTTGTTCTGGCACTACTTTTAAACTGGAATATGTTGTCCCCTTTCACCTTGTTCATGCACTTGAGGTATTTGAATGGTGGAAAGTGGAAAACGTGTGGCTAAATTATTATGAAGAGTTTTATAGGAGAATGCAATCTGACCAAGCAAGCTGTAACTGGTAAGTTATGTCTTTTGTGAATAGATATGATATGATATGATGGATATGATGCCAGGAACCAGGTCCAGAATGGTGGACTGTGGGCTTTTTCTGCAGTACATAGCAGAAAGTGGAGGTAAGCCTAAGCAGCACAAGAGGAAATACACATGCTATGACTTTAATTGGTGGAGTTGCAGTTACATTAGTTGTAGATTTTGCCATGATTGCTCCTCCTGTGGGAAACCCACCCGGCCTCACCATGCCCAATAGAACAGGTAACTCAAGGCAAGCAGTTCTCCTACCAACACTAGTGGCAGGGGAAGTCTGGCAACACCATTAATGGTGAAAAGCTTAGACTGTGGTTTGGCAGATATCTTGACAGATTCATGTGCAGACCTTATTGTCTGGTATATAGAAGATTTTAAGATCTCACATGAGGGCCACAAGTTCACTTTTGATGTGAAGAACCTCAATTTTCTGTATGGAGAGAGCAGAGGTGTCAGGGTGAAAAAGGTAAAGTAGGTCCACTTGTCAGATTCAGCAATGCAGAGGGCACATCAGGGTGTGCTGATCAGCATCTGAAGTACCCCTGTTTTGCACAACATACAAAGGACCCTACTGTGGGGACTTCCAGGTGGCTGGTGGCCAGCTTAAGAGGCCCAGAGAACAATGGCTGATTGGCAAAAGAAGATACAATTATCAACATGGATGGGGTTTTCATTCAGTTGACATCATGGACAGATCACTCACATAAGGTATTCTCATGCATAATTCTTCCACCTTATAGTTGATTGGGATTTGTAAATACTAATGCACTGCAGATTGAAGGGTATGAAGGGCCAGTACATCAAGCTAGGTGTGCTGTGCAAGGCCGTGGGTGCTAAGCAGACATGCACAAAAGACAGGTGGAGGTTGTGTATCCCAGTCATCCCTCACTCCAACTGAGGAACACATACTGTTATGCATTGACTCCCTATCTATCCATGGCAATGCACAGGGTGTGGATGCATCTGTCTGCAGCAAAGGTACAGGTGGATGTAAATGCCATACGAGGTATATGAACTTGTGCAGCATGTGTGTTTGAGGTTTCTGAGAGGGGGGAGTTTACAGCATGGGTGGCATTCGTCCCTGTAGGGATCACAGCATGACTGTCAGATGTCCCTATGTAGAAGTGCACAGCATGGGTGTCAGTAGCTGCTTAGGGGGACACTGTATGCATGTCATAAGTGACCATGAGGGGCACAGTATGGGTGTCCAACATCCCTGTGTGGGCAGAATTGATAGTCAGCAGTGCAATAATAAAAGGCTGTCATAAATAGAATACTTGCCATTGATCATGCCCCAAACCATGACCACTCATATGGATAACTTTAATAGTATGGTTGCTCATTAGGTAGCAATGCTATCACATTGTAGGACAACAAGGTCACTATGCTATGGGCACAACCACATTTAATGCTGTAATCCAGGTCACTGACTTCCATGACAGTCCTAAATCAGACACCCCTGCACATGTCACCCAGTGCCTCTACAACTGAGGGTGTGAGTCCCAGGAAATCCAAGGGTCACCTCCTTTAGGCCTTATGTCTGATTCCCCTACACACGTCACCCAGCACCTCTACATTCCAGGGGGTTAATTTCAGGAAAGTCAAGGGTCAGTCCCTTTGGGCCCTATGTAGTTTTAGCTGATTCCATACCCAGTGACATGTGCCCCCATATTCCATGAGTGTGAATGTATGTGTGTGTGTGTGTGTGTGTGTGTGTGTGTTGTTGCATATCTGTATTTGCCATATAGCAGACTGTACCTGGCATTTGTGCATTTCCATTTAAAAATACATAAGCAGCATACTGCATGTGTAGTCTATGTGAGGAACTCAGTGAAGTATCTGTCAACTAGTACATCCCAGAATGCCCTTCCCCCAGGTAGAGCATCATGGTATACCCGAGTCGATCCCATATCAGGTTCTGGTCCCTTTGTGGCCTAGGGATGTCCCACCTGTTAAGGTCATCTAGCAGTTGCTTGTGCACAGCAGTACTATGGAGCTTTGTGCATGCAGTAATAATTCAGCATGCAGCCTCTGGGGTATACGGTAAGGCTTCTCATGATTATCTAAACATCAGAAGCACATTTTCAGGATTCCCAGTGTTTTCTCTAACACAGCTTTTGCTCCTACATGTGTTGCATTCTACTACCTCTTCATCATAAATATAGGTCCTCTGATGGCAGTCATGATGTATACTCTCATGGGGTATGCTGACCATAGGTCAACTCCATGACTGCGAAGACCAGCACAGTGACAGATTTCACCTGAAATCATCAGGTTGCTGTGTTGGTCCATGCAGATACCAGCGGTGCATCTCCCAGGGTTGCACCCCCTCCCCAAGACAACTCCCACTCTGAGTTGGATATTTAGGAACTGGGGTGTGTGGGGGCAGAGCCCCCAACATAGGGGGTTTGGTGGGAGCCTCCTGCTGAAGAAAACAGAGATATTCTCAACAGAACAATGCCGACACTAAGCACTGTGTCTGTCGCTGTCGGGGATGTTGATGGGATGGATGTCACAGCGCTATAGTAAAATCCTCTGATGAGATACCTGGAGACACCTGTATGGTAGAGAAATACTGTTTAACTACGTATATGGTGCACTCTGCATGTGTCCTTAGGAGCTCCCCCTCAGTGGCACTGTTAAAAAAGGTGCTGAAACATAATTTATTTAAATAGCATTTAACTTGGACTGTTAATGCAGATCAATATCACAGTGATTTAGTATTATACTTATTGTTTACTAGTATGTGCAATTTATGTGGTATTTTGTTAAATGCTACTTTTTGTTTTTCATAGATGTCATAGGTATTATTAAGCTTAATAGACTTTCGTCCTTCAAGCTTACCATTTACTCAATATTTAGAACTTAGTTGTTCTATCCCTACAAAAGAGGTCTAATCTTGTTTTGAAGGTACCCATATTAGAGTTGTCAACCCCTGCAGATGGAAGTTTGTTCCATGAGGAAACTACTCTTTGGCTAAACCAATTCTTCCTTGTAAGCAGATTCCATTTTGGTAAGTAGAGTTGTTTGTTATGTCTCCTATCACTGCACCAACTAGTCTTTAGAATAAAACCTAAGTCTTCTTGCAGCTTAGTATCTCCCATTGCTTTGTCTAGCATAAACATGTCACCTCTAAACCTCCTGTAGTGAAGAGAATAAAGGTTCAAGGATGCCAGTCTTTCTTTTATTGTATAGTACCCTGAACCCATGAGGATAAGGTGCTATACAAATAAAATGCTTTGTCTTACCTTGTGCATCTTGCCTTCCAATAAGAAACCCATAGGGGCAAGGTTCCCCTCCACGATGTCATGCACTCCTAGAGGAAGTCTTCATGCATTCTGCTGGAGTCCATGGCCTTTGCATTAATAATGGCATGGTCCACAGCACAAAATGTTTGCATGTTTATGGAATAGTAAGCCTTCTTAATGTAAACTGTGATTGCATTGTTTTGGGGGCTTGTATGGGCAAATATCCACAGTCCATTGTACGTAGCACTCCCGGAATGCCCACATTGTCATAGAACTCCTGGTTGATCTTATTTAGGAGTTCCCTCTCCATCTGTACTATAATGTAATGCAGTGTAATGTACTGGGGTGCCCTTTTTATTAATACTCTCATGACCTGCACTATGATGCATGACATGGTTGGCTGACTGATACAATACATATAGGCTGTGGACCTTTGGAATGCACTTGGAGAGAGGAACAGCAGGGTTTCCATGAAGCAATCAACGAGTCTGGGTGGACAGCAGTGACCGGTATTTCTCCATGCCCTGCACTAGCAGAAACATAGTCCCCTTGTACAGACAGAACCATGCGGTGAAGCCATATTAATTCAGCTGTAGGAGAATAAGCCATTCCCTGACTGCCATGGCTGCTTGGGTCTCTGTGATCTGAGTACCCCAGGGCAAATGCCTTAGTTATCACCATCAGCAACAGCCACCAAGAGTAATGCATGCAGGTATGCCAGGGAAGTACATTAGTTAAAGAGGGCTTGTACAGGTTGCCTTGTGCTATTTTAGGGAAGGTGAATTCCTTTCTAAATAATGCACCTGTCTGTATGTACTGTTCTTGCAGGCAGCTTCCTGAATACTGTGCTGCCTGTTTTTTTTTTTGGGGGGGGGGGTGGTTGTCAAGTGTACTAATTGCTGCAATGAACATGTTGATTACATCCTTTAGGCACTGGCTAAAAACTGGTGGGTTTGTGTTTTTATTTATAGACAGCACCATAAGGATGGAAGGTACCTGTCAGATGTAGAAAACAAATGGTTCTGCTCACATTTGAACGAAGTAGTGGCAGAATGGCTGGCATGAGGTTCTTGGGAGAACAGAAACGAGGAGTCTGTTTTGTAGTGGCAAGAGGGTCTCTGATTAGATCTGTACATGGTAAACAAGTGAGGAGATCTGACACCTAGGCATGATAGATGTCCCGGGGTTGAAATGTAGCAACTTTAGATCAAAGGTTAGATACTATAGCTGGGTGAAAACAGTAACCCCCACCATTTGCAATTTAGAAGTATAGAAATATGTTATTCTTAAAAATTTAGCAAATGGTTACTACAGCATAACCACTTTCTTGTGCATTTGGCACCTGCGGAGACTTCCTTTTCCTCTATCTGACTCACAAAACTCACACAGCTCACTCCTTCACGGACAGTCATGCATGTGATAGTCCTTTTGGCAGAGTCCCTGAACCAACACCAAGTTATTTGTGGAAATATAGACCTTCCTGTTTCTTCTTAAAAAAAAAAAACATGTATCCCTCATGCAGAGTGTACACCTGTTGTAGGTGAACTTCTTTTTTACCTTCTGCATACTACATTCTGCATACTACATTCAACATACAGTACTGCTTCTCAGGTTGTACTTGAGTTTATCTGTAGTGTATGTTGAGGACCTCTTTGGCATTTTGTACTAAGTTCAAGACATGGAAAACTGTTGGCTCAATGATTAGTAACAAAATTAACTATATTTATACTTACTTCTTTGTATTTACAGGTATTCATTCATTGACTGTGAAAGGGGTTAAAAGCTTGCATGCATCAATTCTCTTCTCAGTCAGTACATTACACAAAGAAAGGTTGCAGCATCAACTGCTTCAGAAACTCCTGCCTCCAACTGATAACACATAGCTTAATGTCTACTGCTTATTCCTTACCGACCATTTATAATACCATATTTTGTTATGTATGTCTCACTAGCATTATACAGGTATTTTCTTCCCACCTGGTGAGGCACACATCCTTAGCTAACATGGTCAGCTGACCTGAATATTATTATGATATAAATGCTGTCATACAGTATGCAAGCTATGGAACTCTTGAAACATTTCACACAGTAAGGCTAACATTCTGTTCACTTATGCAAAATTAATGTTTAATCAACATTTTCCTTTATATGATATCCCACTCAAGGTTTTGGGGAGCAAAAGTGCTGGATTTTTAAGCTAGAATTCTTTATTGGTTATATGATTAATTGCATAATTACCAAAAAAATGCACATTTACATTCCAATGTCATAAATTATACAGTTGGTAATATATACATTAACATATTAAAGAAAAGTTAGTCATAGATAATTATAATATGTTCTCTAGGCACATCTGAGCTCATATGCTAAACTAAAATGAAAACTCTAGAAATGAAACTGTAACCCTCATGAAGAGGGAGATCAGTACTAAATGTACCTATTTATTGAAAAAAAAGTGAAAATGAAAAGGGATTATTAATGATCCAAATAATATAAGAAATGAAGAGCTGTATATCTCAATATCCAATTTTATACATTTACAAAGGAGTCCACCTTAAGCACTGGTGGATTCATCACAGAGGGAAAATTTATTTATTTATTTATTTATTGAATTTTGATGACCGGGTTGGCCCACTGGGCCCATGAAGCTCCCTTTTTCAGGGGCAACCCTGGGAACAGAAGCACTACACTACATACAATCAGGTGATCCAGAAGCAATACAATACATACTGTCAGGTGATACAGGGTTACTAGAAGTAGACAAGATGAGGAGGATAACAGTATAGGCAATTATTCAAATTGTAGACCGTAAGTGCAACACTTAAAAGATTTAAGGATTTAAGGCATGATTTAATGTAGGTTAAGATGAGAAAAGAGGGGGATGGGTGTTGTGATTAGGATCGGGGTGATCATCCTATACCCTCACAGTGACATGAGCTTGTCCTGAGCAAATGGGACTTAAGCCTAGTGCAAAAGATTGGTAGCGAGGGGTCTTCCTGTACTAGAGGTGGGAGAGTGTTCTACAGTTTTGGGGCTGTGAGAGTGAAGGAATTGCCTCTCTTGTGAGTCTTGATTCTGGGGATTGCCAGTAGGGACCGACCCGAGGTCCTGAGCATTCGAGGGTTAGGTTTAGCCATGATTATTCCTGTTAGGCTTGGTGGGGCTGCCAGGCTCTTCAATTTGTATGCATGGCATGGCAGAGCAGGGGATACTGTAGACAAGCCTCGGAAGAAGGCCATTGCAGTTGGGCTAGTGAGATGCAGGAGTGGCTTCTTGGTTGACACATTGTTGCAAACCTCACAACCTTGTTGTACAGGACATGAAGCCTGCTAACCTCGCTCTTTGCCATGTCTTGGATTACCAGGGCAGCATAGGTTAATGTGGGTAGGAGGACACTGGAGGCGATTGCTCATTTAGCCTCTGGAATAAGTTGTTTTTTTAGCCTGTACATGGTGCCAAGTTTGATGTGGATAGACCTTGTTACCTGATCAATGTGGGGCTTAAAGGTGAGACCCTGGTCAATAGTTAGCCCTAGGTATTTCATCTTGTCAACTACATCTATTCATTTATCCCCAAGGGTAGTAAGTTTTAGGGAAATTGGTCCAATCCTGGCCAAGGGATCTAGGACCAAACAGCATGGCTTTGGTTTTTGCTGCATTGAGGATCATTCTGTTTGATGTGAGCCAGGCCTCGAATGTGTTTAGGTCCCCTTGTAGGAGAGGGCCCAGATCATGTGGTGTGGACCTGGCTCAGAAGATGACATTATCATCTGCATATTGAACTACTGAGCTATCCTCACAGTGCCAGTTTAGGTCATTTGTGAAGAGAGAGAATAAAATGGTGTCAAGAATTGAGCCCTGAGGCACACCCTCCTTGATCGGTAAAGGGGCGGAAAGCTGTCCCTTCCAAATGACCCTCTGGGAGTGGCCTGAGAGGTAGCTCTTGAATCAGTATAGGGCCTGGCATCAAGCCCAATGCCTTGAAGCTTAGTAAGAAGACGTTTGTGGTCCACAAGGTCAAATGCCTTGTGGACCACAATGACACATTTATATAATCCTTTTGATTAATATATGTCTTAAGATGTCATACTTAAAATTAATAATGCTGTCCAGAAATATAACCGACATGGAATCACATGTACAGTATGTATACTGTTTTTTTTTTTTTTTTGGTTTTTGGTAACCGGGTAAGGCCCATAGCCACAAGTGCCTGTTTTCAGGGGTGATCTGGGAGCTCTGGGTGGTTAAGTGACTTGTTCAGAGTTACACAGTATGCAAGTGGAGGTTGTAAGAATCAAACTCAGGTCTGGTCTGCTGGATGTATCAAGCTTGTTCACACCTCATTCCTCTAACCTCTAGGCTATACTGCCAGCCAACCCTGTTCTAATTAAGTAGAATGGGTTATATTTCTCATCTAGGACAGTAGCTTGTGTATTATGAAAGTGTTCTACTATACTAGTTGCTACAGCCAAATGTAGCATCAGTCTCTGAATCTCTACTTGGAATTTATTCATTACACATTTCAAGGCTAAATGGCTACAAGCTGCATCACAGCATGTAACCACAACACTGGCATTCAGAAAAGACACTCTAAAATGAGCTGTTAATAGCAGTTGAACCTTTGATCTTATTAAAAACCAGCATTTAACACAGTATTACTGGGGCAGCCCAAGATGTAAAGATGAGAGGATGCTTGTTCAACATACTGACAATTTGATTTGCATGTTTGTGGCCTGTATAAGGTACCTAGGTATGCAAACCTGGGAAAAAGGGAAGACCCCCAATTTAAACCTAGGAAAGAGGAAAGACCTCCACCTCTCACTTCACTGTTTGGGAGATGTAGAGGAGGAGAAAGGGAGTCAGAAGGGCAATATGTTGTGGCCAGCCAGAGGGCTGATAAGGATGTTTTAAATAATGGTTTTGATGGGAAAACTCTCTCATGGGTTGCCCCACCTCACCACAGGGTATTCCTATACAAAAAAAATAATCTACTAATGCTTAACTGACTTACATCAATAATAATTCATAAATGTTCAACTATTCATTAGTTTTGCTTTGGTTGAAATGTTCACGTGCAAATTAATTAGTTGCTAACCCCTTGTATTGTAGAACAACCAAATGCTAACTAATTCTTAATCCTTTTGGCAGTTAGTCATTCATTAATCTGTCTCTACTTAATAATTGACTAATCCTTATTCATTGAGTATTAGTTTGACATTTATTTATTATAGATTGAGATTATGTAATAGCTCAGTTATTTTCAATCAACACTCAACTTGTTTAGCATTAGTTGATAATTACACCTATTCCACATGTGCAATACATAGTTTTTAGTTAAGAATAACTAATTCCTCACTGTTTTTTCAAAATGCATTCTGTGTTAGAATGACACAGAATGGTCACATAATGGTTGCCTGATCAGATGCTTCCTGACTGGCTCTCGCTCCCACGCACGTATAACCTGTCTTTTCTTTGCTACAAGAAGGCTTATTGCAGCAAAATTGGCACAGCTTTCTAAAAGCAAGGCATCCCTTTCCCTAAGTAAGAAACTTACTGCCATATAAGCCAAAATGAGGGAAAGTCTACCTCGGCACACGCCACCTATGACATCGTCAAGCGACAAAGCCACTAAGTGTGCCAAAGCCATCCCTGCTGGGGCACCAGTCAACTTAACCCTGCAGGCCGCACTTATGGAAGAAAAATTCTAGGAGGGTCTGAACCCTCTCAAAGCCATCTTGGGATTCCTTGGCTACCGACATTCAGACAAACACATCCTCCCTGGCTGCCCTTACTCAATGAACAGGAGATAACAAAGCCCGTATTTCATCTTTACATGACTAGAGGGCCAAGGCAGAACCAGAAATATCACAACTGCACCAGTGGTTGAAAGATATGGAGACTACGATGGAGGACCTGGAGGGCAGATCACAGAAAAACAACTTAGTTATCATGGGACTGCCACAAGGTGAAAAAGGGGCCTCAGTTATCACTTTTATTCAGAAGCTATGCTTGAAGATTGCAGGCCCTTCTCCTAATGACCCTGTGTACGTGGTGGAAAGGGCTCACAGATTTCTGCGCCCAACCCCTCCTCAGGGTGCGCCACCGTGACCACAGATATTTTGCCTCTTCAACTTCCTCAACAAGCAACATATCTTGGTGAAGACTAGAGATCTTCAAGAATTGCTGTGGGAAGGAAGATGAATCCAAATAGCTCAAGACCTGCCCAAAACAGTGCGACAAAAATATACTGAGCTACACCCTTAAGTGGTGAACTGATTGTCGCTGGTATTAAATATCATATGAAGTACCCTGTGAATTTCCAGGTCAACACTGGGATGTGTGGCACAGTTGTGATACAGCCAAACAAGCAGAGAAATTGATGAAATCTCTGTACCCCGATTTTTTCAAGTGAGTACAAGGCTGGCACACTTAGAGGTATATTGGCAGCGCCCTTTAATATTTCCAAGGCAAATGTTTGTTTACAACACACAGAGAACTGCACCTGTGAATGCATAACAGGGAACTTTGTAGTGCTACACCCAGACTTTTAGATGCATAGACCCCCTGACTGTCACATTGATTCTATCTAGCTTCAAAGGTACCTAAGCGTGGTTCATTGCCTTCACTCAGCATGGTGGACTACGGGGAAATCAGACAGATACATAAGCATAAGAAATTCCTAATTTTGATTCCCCTTGCTCTGCGCTTATGGCCTTAAAGCTGAATGATCTGATCTATAACCATGTTGTCTGGGTCACCTGGAACAATCAGGGGAGAACCTTCATTGTAGGGGGGTGAAGCACAGCGGAAAATAAGCTGTGAAGATATCTCAACCATGGGGTCCAATTGTATTTCTGGAATTGTTCTAATTTATGCACTTGCAGTATGCTCAGAACAGCCTACCAGCATGGGGCTGAGGCACCAGAAATAGCATAAGCCTATTAGATACTGTGAACCTCACCTGTGAATACACAGCAGGGCCTTTCTTTCTTTCTGACTAAACTCTGAAAATGAATATGTTTTTTGACTACAAGGGTTCCCAGACAACCTTTTATATACTACCTGACCTTAACTGTGCTATAATTTTATGTTATAAATTTGATCCTTCTAGTGGTCTATGAAGTAATTTTCTGCTATGTTCAAGTACATATGTATTTGTTTTTGTTTAGAGACCTCCCTTGTTTTGAGCATTTATTTTATTTTATTTATTTAGCTTTTGTTGACCGGGTAAGTGCACTAGACAAATCCTGCCTATTTTCAGGCACGACCCGGGGGAAGGGGATACAGATGAATGCCAGCTGACCTTGAACCAGATTAAGCTGTTGGTGATATTTTTTTTTAGTGAATGAGGGAAATTTGGCCAGGACACCGGAAAATTCCCCTACTCTTTTCGATAAGTGCCATGGGATCTTTAACATCCACCTGAACTACCACCAATCCAGGCAGATGGGACCTCGGTTTAACATCTCATCCGAAAAACGGCACCTCAGAAATGCAGCACCCCTCTCATGCTGCATTACAGTGTCAGTACTGGGATATTAACCCAAGTGCCAGATGTGGGAACTGAACCCACAGCCCTCTGATCTCCCGGCCTCAGAGGCGAGTGTGCTACCTACTGAGCCACTGACACTGACTAATGGCATGGTAGACCAATGCCCAAAGGATGGGGCAGGACTCAACCTAATTTGATCTCCTGGGGACTAGCCTGTGGAAAACCCATTAGGTGGATTCCTCAGGCATATCTAGGATACCAGCAGTACAAGAAGACTAACCACAGGGCATACCAGTATTTTAATTATGTTGGGCCTTACTGCACCAGACACACTTTCTGGTCAAACCCCATATCACTGCCCCATTGAGTCATCTGGGGGGGAATAGTGAACTTTCCTGTGTCTGAGGATTTTCGCTTTCTTAGTATGTGGATGATTATTTCTACAATCAGGCATGGGGAGGGGCTGGGGTGAAGTGGGAAATGTTTGGGAAGCTATTTGACATCTTGGCCCAGAAGAGATGGGCGGATCAGTTGTTAGGACTGGGACATTTTTTAAGTATTTTTTTTATATATATGTTATGGAGGTCTATGGGGAGTTCGTATTACGGGGGAAGGGGGCCTGGAGACATGGGAGGTAAAGCTGACTGGTGCAAATTCTGTTATACACAGCACAATCATTCTACTTTTTTGTACCCCTGGTATAGCATTTGTTGTACATGAGATACGTGTCATAGAACGTTAAAGGAGCAAGGGCAAGGGGAAACTATATTAAATTTTAAAACATCTGCAAACCCTTCAGTGCCAAATAGCATTCCTACAAGAGACCCACCTTCTGTCCATGGGCAACCTACTTTTACACCAGCAGAGGGTGAGCCAAGTGTTTGCAGCTGGAAACTTCCACTCAGCAATGAGGAGTAGTAGTGCTATTTTTCAAAAACACTAACTTCAGTTTAAAACATAATATTACAGAACCTACAGGAATATATATCTTGCTACATGGGCTATTAGATCATACAGAGATGTTGTTGGGTTGCATCAATGACCCCAACACACCATCTTCTTAGTTCTTTTCCCATCTGATTACCCTTCTAGCCCCTTACACACATCTGCCAATTCTCCTGGAGGCTGACTGGAATGTGACAATGACATCTGACTTAGACAGATCAGGCTGCCATCCTAAGCACCTCTCTCCTACACAGCTAGCACTCCATGAACTCATGGAAATGGGGTGGGGGGGGGCTTTGTGAACCTTGGAGAATCATGCATCCGGCTGAATGCCAATATACATTCTACTCCACAGTGCACAAGTCTTATTCCCGCCTAGATTATTTTCTAATCAGTACTAACTTCCTGCCAGGAGTAGTGGATATAGGAATTTCCTCAAGGGTCCTATCAGATAACTCCCCCTGTGTGGAAGGAACACACTTCTCTTCCAAACATCAGGAGGGATTATATCTGGAAACTGAATGTCCAAGTACCAAAGGACCCCCAGACTCTGACAGGCATTAAATCCTTTATTGGCCAATTCATGGAGCAGAATGTGGGGTGTATTCCAGATATAGATAAGATTTGGTGCTCACTTAAATGTGCCTTGAGAGGGTAATTTATTAGGATAGCGGCTACAAGGAAAAGTAAACAAGAAGCCCTCTTGCAATCCTTACTGGTTAAAATTAAGGCTCTTGAACAGGACCTACTGCTGGACTCCTCAGAAACAATCCAATCCACCCTTGCCAAATTGTGACACCAGTATGCAGACAGCCTGTGAGAAAGGACAGCGTATGCTATACTGAAGATCCACTCAACATATGTAGATCAAGATTACAAGGCAGGGCACCTGCTAGCCCTCCGGCTGAGACAGCAAGAAGCCTCCAGGTTGATCCAAGCTATCTTATCCCAAGAGGATGGATTCCTTAAAATATCATCGGTGGATATTGCCCAGGAGTTTGATAAATTCTATAGCCAATTGTATGGATCTTGGTCCAATTAGCCCCCTGAGGAGGAAGCCCAGGTCTACCTGAATTCAGTATCGCTACCAGTTTTGTCTCCAGAACAGAGGGTGTACTTGGAACTCCCCATCTCTAATTCAGAAATCCTTGCTGCCATAAAATCCCTGCCTTCTGATAAGGTCCCTGGCCCAGACGGCTTCCCCGCTAATCTTTATAAGGTGCTTGCCACAGAGCTAGTGCCCATTCTCCACCAACTGTTTTCCTTTCTTTGTCAGAAAGGGATTACAGACAATTCCCTGTTGGAGGCCTTAATTACTGTGTTGCCCAAACCAGATAAGCCCAGAGATAAGGTATCTAATTATCGTCCCATTTCCCCATATGAATTATGCCATGAAGATATTCCCCAAAATTCTCTCCACTAGAATTATGCAGGTCTGGGAGAACCTGATTGGACCTGAACAGACTGGTTTTATGCAAGGAAGATCCTCGGCTGACCACCTGAGGAGCTTGTTTTCTCTGCATCCAGGGAGGTCGAGCAAGCTATGGCTCTGGTCTCTCTGGATGCAGAGAAATCCTTTGACAAAGTACAATGTGAGTTTATGTTTCTAGTTTTGGGAAAATTTGGCTTTCCTACCTCCTTTATAAACTGGATATGAGTACTGTATTCTAAACCAAAGCAAGAGCATATTGTAATGGAGTACTCTCAAGAGGATTTTCTTTGCACTTGGGAACTCAACAGGGGTGCCCCCTATCCCCCTTAATTTTTAATTTATATTTGGAGCGGCTAATACATCACCTTAATACCTCCCCTCATATTTCTGGTGTACCGGTGGGAAGCTTTGACCTACGGACATCTGTATATGCAGATGATATCTTGCCACACTTGTCTCATTTGAACTTCTCTATACCTGAAATATTGTTCCTCATTAAGGAATTCAGAATGTATTCAGGGTATAAACTCAATCTAGACAAAACTATCATGATGCCACTAAACCCCAAGCCTACCCCTGCCGAGTATGACCATTTTGGGGTGACATGGGCAACATAGCTGAAATATCTGAGTATTTCTCTGTCTCACAGACAATCTTTAATGAGAATGCTCAATTTAGATAAAGTGGTGGAAGTCATAAAACGGGATCTTGACAGATGGAACTCCCTTTCTTTCTCTTTGCAGGCCCGTATTAGTGTGATAAAGATGAATGTACTCCCACTTATTTTCTATCCCATTAACATTTTAAACTTATTCTCCCATGTAGTTGGTTTCACCTGGTCCACTCAGCCATCTCCCAGTTCATATGGAAGCAAAAGGCTCCTAGAAAGGCCTATGTTAAATTGAGGCACCGAAACATTTAGGTGGACTCAACGTTCCCAACTTTTACTTCTATTATCTGGCTAGCCATCTTTCCCAGTATGCTCGGTGGCCCACAAGTCTTGATCAGGGGTCCTTCTACACCCCAATTTGTTTACAGATTGAAAGACAACAGTTTAATTCCCTAGGTATATCCCTTATTAGTCTTTTCTATACTTCCCCTAGTAAGCTACCAGCTGAGCTTAAAGGCACAGTAATAAATAATTCCATGCATGTACATGTCCAACTGTGCAGGTCTCTGTGATATAATAACCTACAAGAAATTTCTCAGCCACTCTTTGGCAATCTAAATTTTAAAATGGATGGCAAGATGTTATCTATTTTGAAATTTCCTGAGCTGCAAGACAAATTGATTTCTGACCTCTTGATGGAAGACCGGAGTCCCACTAGCAGAGATCTGCTGACCCAACTTAACTTCCCCACAAGGCATATCTTTTGTATCTTTCAAATACGACACATGTTTGTTGCCTGGTTCAGAATGTCAGAATGGACTACAGACTGTAGCATCTCTATTTCAATGATATTGTCTCTTGTCTGACAGCCTCATGCTGTATCCCAATTAGTGTCCCTACTATTTATGGAACCATTTCCTGATGCATTGGGTAAATCACGTTACTGGCAATCTGCCCTCCCCAACTTGAATCCCAGTTGGGGCAATCTCTGGAAGGACATGTATCATTTCATATCAAATGACAAGTTATGCCTTACACAGTTTCATATACTACACAATATTTATTTTACCTCCCTTTATCTTAATAGATGGGGAAACTGCCCACTACTCAATGCTACAGATGTAATACAGCAGAAGAAAACCTCTTGCATATCTTGTGGCAATGCCTAAGAGTAGCCCCTCTCTGGGAAAAATTTAAAACAGAGGATCCCTTAGTAGGGTTGCAAGACTGTTTCTCCCCCAAGATATGTACCTTGGGCAATGTGGCTAACATTCCGATTACTGAAAGGAAATTTCTTATATCATTAATTTCACTGTCTGTTAAAAGGGTTACCTTGTGCCACTGGCTCATCCAGAAGGACATCACCTACCCAGAATGATTAAATGAAGTTTTATTTAATCTACGGATAGAAAAAACAATTGCTAGTACACAGAATCGATTAGCAGCCTACACCAAAAAATGAAGTAAACTAGAAGCTCTATTGCTCGCCCATGCTTCCCCTTGACCTGCCTACATCAGACCTGATAACTCAGGTCCACACCTCATCCTCTGGATACCTATTTACTAGGAATGATATGAAGGGTACAAGTGTGCACTATATGATAATGGCACTTATTATTTTTAGTATGGCACCTGTATTAACTCTGAACTAATTTCTCCAGGAGATAGGAAGGGTGGTGGAGGAAGGGGGAAGGGGGAACTGGGATGTATTGTGTCTTGTTTTGTCTTGTACTGTATGTACTTTAGTGGCTCTTGTCAAAACCTATTCAGTTGGTATCTTAATACATTTTCATTAGTATTGTTAATTGATGTATTTTAGTTTATCTGTTCTAAGTGAAAACAATAAAGTACATTAAATAAAAAAAAAGAATGACACAGAATTGCACTACCCTATTTCTCCTGATTATGCAATCTATTGCAGTAGAAGGAACCCGTATTCCCATGAGCAATCTGGAGAGCTGGTAGTCACAATTTGGTCCTTGGCAAGAGCTGTATCTGGATTCAATGAATACATTTTGAATCTACAGGAGTTTGAGTGCTGTGGGTTCCCAAAACTTTCAATTAATTAAAATTGCTGATAAAAGGATATGTTTGTAGTGAATATTTGATTTTATACATATATATATATATATATATATATATATATATATATATATATACATATAAAATGGGTAAGAAAAAATGAATCCTCTGGTTGGTTGAAACACATCAGATTACCATGTGTATCAGAGCGCGACCACACACCTGCACTTTAACCCCCCCAAAACAATTTTGCCATGTTATAAGATGGATAACCCACTCTACTGAATGTTGTTGTGCTCTGATATACGCACGCCTTGGGTGGTTGATGCACTCATCCTGCAGCCTTGTGCATATATCAGAGTGTGACAACCACACCTAAAGTGGGTTATCTACTACATATATACTGTAAAGTACATTTTTGCTGACACTTTATTTTCGCTATATTCGCTATAGTCTTTTGTAAGCGAAAATAAAAAGTCAGTGAAAATTTAGAGATGGCATTAATATCCAATTAGAGGGGGTAGACTACTCAAACTATACTATACACTGTAGTCTACTCAAACTACACTATACGCTGTGTAACTACTGCTGTAAAAGTACAGTAAACGCACTGTACTATTGTACCTGTTACAGATCCTTTGCCATCTCTTCTCCTCCCCAGTTCAGTGGTCAGTACTCACGTCACAAGTTAATGAAGAAAGACAGTACATGATGCTAACATTCTTTTATTTGTGGTAATCCAATTTTAAATGAAGAAACCAACAAAAAACAGAAATAAATCCATTAGTGCTCCTCATAATACCCAGAGGTGTATTTTCCTTCTGCATTCTTGTCCACATGGTCCTCCTTTTCAGCATCTGGCGTCACAGTGTTTCCTGATGTTCAAGATGCCCCCAATGCTCCTGCTCTTGCTGCACACCATTCAGCCTGTAACAAGGGGATTGAATCACTAAAATAGACTAAAGCAGGTATTACACAAATTCGTACTGTATGTGTGAATTGTTAAACTTACCCACGATAAGCAGTTACTGTGTGCATCTTGAATGCCAGCTTCAGCAAAGCCATGAATGCAATCCGCTCACCTATCACAAAGCTCCACAAAGCTTTGCTCGAGCCAGGTTGAATGTCTTTCTTTGAGGTGGTGTAGTTTGAAGTCAATTTTGAACTCCTTAATGCCCTTAGTATTGTTTTCTGCCACCAGTCCTGCATACCAGTTAGTGAAACAATGCCTCAAACTGTCTTTCAGCAGTTTGTTTAAGGTAATGTCAAGAGGCTGTAACACATCAGTGCATGAAGCAGGGATAAAGATTGGCACAATGTTGGCTTGATCTAGCAGGGTCAGGACAGAGGTTGTTGTGTGTGCCCTGAACAAGTCCATCACTAGCAGGGCTTTTTGTTCTGATAGTAGAGGAAGCTTTGTTTTGATGTTTGAAAAGTAGGGGATTAAAACATTATTGATGTACATCATCATTGTATGCTCGTTTGCCTAGTGATTTGTGGAATGCTTGATTGAGCAACTGGCAGGAAATTTGATTGCTGGACGGCAGGCTACTGTTTTTCCCTTATAAATGACCTATGGTGGCAAAAAGTTTCCAGAAAGTGTACACTCCAATAGCATGGAGACCTGACACTTGTCTCCAAGTCCAGCTACTGAGATGCAATTGGAAATGCTAACACTTACGGTAACACCAAAGATGACACCAAAGGAAACAGAAACGCAAACAGAAGCATGTAGGCAAATGCAAAAGGTAATGCACAAGGAGATGCAAAAGGAAACACAAATAAAAACAATAATTGAAATGCAAATGGTAACAGTAACACAAACGCAAGCACAAACGCAAAATGCAAAAGGTAACTTACATGGTGACATAAACGGAAATGCTAACACAAACGGTAATGAAAACACAAGCAGAAATGCTGACTGTAACAGTAAGCAAAATGGACACCCTATTTTTCCCCAAAAGGTGCATTCAGAAGCACAGTGAATACAAAGAATGTATGCATAGTAATGGGCCTCGGAAAATGAATACTTGGAATACTAAATTGCTTATATCTCAGGTACCGTACGACTTAGAAAAAAAAGTAAAATGTCATATTATTTATGACTTCCTAGCTAGTTTTGCACTTAGCCCCCTAGTGGAGGGCTAAGCATTTTTCTGACAAAATGTCCTTATCTAGAAGCATTTTCGAGATACGGGCCCCGAAAGTCGTAGCAGACGCCGTAATGTTAGCCTATGGGAAAAATCATCAACTTTGGAGTGACATAACTTTGTAGCCCTCTAATAATTTGTCACCAAACCACCAAACTGCACATCTGTGTGATATTGGCTTTCTTCCTTCCAAATTTCAGCCCAAAAGACCAAACTGTTCTTTTGCAGCAGGGTGGCAAAGATTTCCTATTGTTTTGGGTATAGTGCCTCAAAGTAGTGTTGTGATTTGCAACACTTTTGCAAAAAAAAAAGAAAGTGTCGAATGTGCGACACTACTTTATGATACTACTGTTTACAAAAATTTCAAAAACATATTTCTGAGGTGTTTAACCCCCCAAAAAAGACATAGCTAGCATCCTCAGGACTCGACTAAGTGAATGCAGCAAGAATTGTATCTTTAAAGGGTCCCAAATTTAAATGCCAAGCATTTCTGTGACCACCAGCTGAAAACAAGATGGTGGATTTGCAACTCTACAGGTGTCATTTGCTACACTAAAAGCTGCATTTGCAACACTGTCGAACTTTTTGTTAAATTTTCCCATTGACTATAATGGGAAACTTGTTTTTTGAATAACTTTTGAACCGTTTAATATTTTTTTACAAAATCTTTGAAAAGCACATTGGGGACCCTGGCTGCATGTTCCCTGAAGGGTTTAGACCAGTCGCACAGATTGTGCAACCTGTAGGCGCGAGCAAAGAATGTGCAAACATGCATAATTATCACATTCTCCAGTGCTATGTAGCTCCACAACCATATATCTGACCATTACGAAACTTGGCAGATCCACAGATTTATAGTTCCACTTCTTACATGCAAAAGTTCAGACAAATCTGCCATATAGTGGCAAAGTTATTAAGCTGTCAAATCTCAGAGTTTAATCTTAAATGGGGTACTCAACCCTAACTATAGTGGCACTACCATTCCACTATAATATAATATAATATAATATCATATATATATATATAGATAGATAGATAGATAGATAGATAGATAGATAGATAGATATAGATATATATATATATTATAGTGGCACGGTAGTGCCACTATAGTTAGGGTTGAGGAGCAATTTCTATGTTAAACCCCAAAACTTTGCACCTTAATAACTTTGCAACCATTCCACAGATTTGGCTGAAATTTGGAATACATGATCAAGAAACATAGGCCTTGGGATATGCCAAGTTTTGTACTGGTTGGATATACAACTGTGGAGTTATTAAGCATGATCTGTGCGCACGTTTACGCTTTTTCTGGAATTCTACGGTCGCATCTACAGGTCGTACGGTTTGTGCGGCCAGCCTGAAATCTTCAGGGAACATGCAGCCAGGGTCCCCAATGTGCCCTTTGAAGATTTCATGAAAAAATATTAAACGGTTCAAAAGTTATTCAAAAAACAGTTTCCCATTATAAGTCAATGGGAAAAGTTAACAAAAAGTTCAACACTTTCGCAAATGCATTTTTACTTTTGCAAATGGGCCTGTTACTTTCACAATTCGGCCATTTTGTTTTCAGTTGGTGATCAGAAAAATGGTTGGCATTTAAATTTGGGACCCTGTAGCAACCTAATTATTTTTGTATTCACCTAGTCGGACCCTGAGGATGCTTGCCATGTCTTTATTTTGTGGTTAAAGACCCCAGAAATATGTTTTTCAAATTTCTGGAAAAAGTACTTTCTCAAATTACTTTCGTGCTCACAAAAGTGTCGAACTTTTTAGCGAAAGCTTTCGCAAATTGCGACAGTAGTTTTCCATCTGTGGGAAAGTAACAGCAATTCTTTGGCACTGCGCTGCAAAAGAACCGTTGGGAGTTTTGAGCTGAAATTTGGAGGGAACGGAGCCAACATCTCACAGATGTGCCTTTCAGTGTTGTATTGAAAAAATATTATATGGTAGCAAAGTTACTGCACTCCAAAGTTGACTTTTTTCCCATAGGATAACATTACGGCGCCGGACGCATTACAGAAATCCTTTGGATCCCTGCTGCAAAATAACAGTTTGGTCTTTTTTCCTGAAATTTGGAGGGAAGATAGCCAACAGCCCACGGATGTGCCTTTCAGTGGTTTTTTTAAAAAATATTACATGGCGGCAAAGTTACGGCACTCCAAAGTTGACGTTTTTTCCCATAGGATAACATTACGGCGCCCGACTCATTACAGAAATCCTTTGGATCCCTGCTGCAAAATAACGGTTTGGTCTTTTTTCCTGAAATTTGGAGGGAAGACAGCCAACAGCCCACAGATGTGCCTTTCAGTGGTTTGGTGAAAAAACATTACAGGGAGGGAAAGTTATGGTGCTCCAAACTTTTCTTTTTTTCCCATAGGATAACATTACGGCGTTCACCGCGCCTTTCAGGGCCCGTATCTCGGAAACGATGTGAGATATGGACTTTTCGTCGGAAAAATTCTTAGCCCCCTAATGGAGAATAAGAACCAAATTAGCCAGAACAGTTGTAAATAATATGACTTTTAAATTTTTTTTCTACGTTGTACGGTTCCTGAGATATAACGTATTTAGTATTTCAAGTTCTCATTTTCTGCGCCGATACTCATTATTATGCATACATTATTTGTACTCACTGTCTTTCTCTATGCAGGTTTTGGGGAAAACCAGGCTGTGCGCTTACATTACTGTTACTGTTGCCCTTTCCGCTTGCTGTTCCGTACCCGTTTCACTTACCGTTGACGTCTGCGCCACCATGTGCGTTATCCTTTGCATTTTCATTTGCGCTTGTGTTTCTGTTATTTTTTGCCATTTCTGTCTACAGTACTGTTTATCTTTCTGTTTCACTTTACATCACCATGCCCATTGACATTTCTGTTTGCAGGCACCATGTTACTATGTGACAACACATCATGTGGCAGACCGTTCCCGTCTACGCCACCATGTGCGTTACCCTTTCTGTTCTCATTCGCGCTTGTGTTACCATGTGCGCCACTGTTAGCATTTCTGTTTGCGTTGCTGTCCCTGTTAGTATGCCACAAGACATCATGTGGCGGGAGCACGAGGCCCAAAGGGCCCTGTTCTCCCGCCGCTGCATTACATTCACTATTTCTCGTTATCATTCCCAAAAAGAAGGGAAATTAGAAGCAAAAAACTCTGTTTAATGCATTAGTTAGGGTTGTTCCACAGCGACAAAAGTGAGGAAATTAAGCTGTTGAGGTTGAAAACCCCTTGGACCCCGCCCACCCCCAACCGGCATTGAGGTGTGCATTGGGATCATGGGTCCTAACTCTCACCCCATTCTCCTATACTTCTGCTGCTTTACACATGTCATGGGTGAGAGTTGGGGCTGATAGTGGCCACCTGTGGTTGAGGAAATGGGGGAGGTCCAAGGGGTTTTAAACCTAACAGTGAATTTCTCACTTTGTCACTGTGGAACAAACCTAACTAATGCATTAAATGGAGTTTTTTTGCCTCTAATATATATATATATATATATATATATATATATATATATAAACACTTTACTAATGTTCTAGATAGGGTTAAAGCCACAAATGTAGGGAAATTTGGTGTTAGGGTGTGCTCGGTGGGGGTGGGGTGTTAGGGTTGGAAACCCTAATCCTACATTTCCCTACTTTTGTGGCTTTGTGGCTTTAACCATAATTAGAGCATTAATGACATTTTTTGCAATTTATTTCCTTAATTTTTGAGCTAGTATAATTGTATCCTTATTTGCCTGTGGGAGCGTTCAGATGTGACAGCCCAGATGAAATGCAGAAATGCTGCAGAATATCACAGAATGCTGCAGTTTACTGCAGGGGCCATTGCAAGTCAATAGCAATTAAGCCCTTTTGTCATGCAGGATTTTGTAACATATCATTACTGCAAGTTACCGTGCTTCATCGTGGCTGACTCCACTGTATGGCTATTCGGGCCCTGCACTTCCATCCATCCATAGATGCTTATATCTATATAGCTGTGGAGGCCCTGCACTTCCATTTATAGGACAACAGTGGCCAAATTGTTGGCACAGCCATCATATTACCCAACCTTAAGTACCCAGTACAGAAAATGTTTGAATTCATGCCAAAACATTATTCTGTGCAACTGTAATGCCATTCCATGCTACCGGTGCAAAAACACATTTTGGCCAGGATTTGAAAAATGACAGATGTGACAGACCTGAGGTGGGATAATAAGAAGGTTATGTTGAAAATCTGGGGTCAAAATATTTAAAATTTCTAAAGTTACAAGTGTGCATAGCGAAATTGCAACAAATGGTCATAACTTGGGCAATTTTAATAATTCTGACCCCACAATTTCAACATATCCTTTTTATGACCCCGCCTCTTGAACAAGGTCAGGACAAATTGTCAAATCCTGCCTGAAAGGTGATTTCACCAACTGACCAAAAAAAATCACCATTTGGGTGGGAGGTGCATATTGAAAGTCATATTGTTCATGAGGTGGGGTCCCCAAAAGGCCATGTTGAAAATGTGAGGTCAAAATATAAAACAAATGGCTAAGTTATGCATAAACATTGAAACCCCCACTGAAATACATTGAATCACATTTACCTTAGTTTTTCATATTGCAGTCACCAGTTCCAGTAGCAAGAGGTGTTTTGGATCACAGAGTTGGTCTTGAACCTGGGACCTGTTCAGGTGAGTGAGGGTGTGTGAGTGTGGGAGTGTTCTGGTGGGTGCTGAGTGGGAAGTGGGGGTGGGAGGCTGATCGGAGAGGCACCTTTTTTTTACAGGTTTAAAAACAGAGGGAAGTATCATAACTCTGCTTCAACTAAAAGTGCCAAAGTAGCATTGCATGGATAACAGTGAAAACACAGTAACCAAACAACCCCAAACTGTTTATATTAGCTGATGATGCTTCTGAAACTACTTAAATCAATCAATCAACCAAAATCTTTATTTAATCAGGCGAACATCATTGAGCATAGCTCATTTACAAGATGGACCTGAGTGGTCAAGAAGTGCAAGTATTATTACATAGACAAGAATAACATAAACAGTAGTACAATGACATAAAGTGATAATATAAAACAATTTACATATATACAAGGCACATTAAAACCATTTAACATGTAAGAAAAGGAGGCAATGGGTATAGCAGGCATAATATATAAATTATAGGTCCTAGTTGGCTTTTATGACAGTATATCAGGTGACTGGAAAAAGAAGTAGAACTAGCATAGTGGAACACGGAAAAGGGGGTGGGGTAGGTAGGGTCGGGTATTAGGCCTTGTAAAGCAATTGCAGAGTTCTGGGAATAGGGTGGAGAATAATCTTTTGAAGGATGTTAAAGGTAAGAGGCTATTTAGCTTCATGGTTTTTTGGAGTGAGTTCCATGCAACTGCTAGTGAGTAGCTGATAGTGGCCCTCCCAAACCGGGTGCAGGCATTGGGGACCTTTAGAATGATAAGTTTGCTGAACCTTAAGTTGTATGGCCTAGAAGTAATTCGGGTAAAACAGTCTGTGATATAGGTGGGTAGTTTGCCTGATAAAGCTTTGAATATCCAGATTGCAGCATTCCTATTTCTTCTGTGTTGTAATGATGTCCAGTTAACTGCCTTATAAAGAGAGCAGTGATGGGTGCTGGAGGGAAGGTCAGTAATAAATCTGATGGACCTGTGATATGGGTGTCCAGCTTATTTAAGAGGGTGAACAATGGCCATAGAGAAAGTCAGCATAGTCAATGAGGATAGGAATGATGCCTGGATTAATCTTTTTGGAGTCTCTGTTGAGGTAGTGCTTTATTCTAAAAATAGACCAAGCCTTTGTCTCAGTTTTTTTAATAGCTCTTCAATATGGACAGTATAGTCAAGCTTGTTATCAATCCAGACTCCAAGGTATTTGAAGTTATCAACAAATTCCAGCTTCTCTCCAAGTAAGGTGGATAGTTGTAGGGTGGTGGGTGATGGGGTAGTGGCAGAGCAACTCTTTGTGGCAAAGAACATAGCTTTTGTTTTTTTGGCATTTAGAAGAAGCTTTTTATCCAGTAGATTGTGTTGCAGGATGGAGAATTCAGATTGTAACAGTTCACAGGCTTTAGGTAATGAAGGATTGCTGACATATAATACAGTATCATCAGCAAACAGATGAATGTTGGATTGAGTGAGGTTGGCATCAATATTATTAATATAAATGGCAAAGAGGATGGGGCCAAGAATAGAGCCTTGCGGTACACCTCTTAGCAGTGGTTTTAAGGTGGATAGGTAATTTCCATTTTTTACCAGTTGTGACCTATCTGATAGGTAGCACTTGAACCAGCTGAGTGAGGGAGAATCCAGCCCTAGAGAGCCAAGGGAGGTGATTAATGATTCATGATCCACTGTGTCAAATGCTTTACTCAAATCCAGGAACACAGCACAGATACTGTTCTTCTTATCCATGGCAATCTGCCAGTCGTTGGTTACTTTGGCTAGGGCCGAAATGGTGCTATGCCTTGATCTAAATCCTGATTGTGCTGAATTTAGGAGGTTATTGTTGTCCAGGTAGTCCCTTAATTGTGAGTTTACTAACTTTTCGAGCATCTTGGATAGTACTGATAGGATGGAAATGGGCCTGTAATTATTGAGGTCCATGGGATCACTAGATTTAAGTAATGGAACTACTTGAGCTGTTTTCCAAGTGGAGGGAATGGATCCAGTGGTGAGGGAAAGATTGAAGAGATGAGTGAGGGGGGCAGATAAGAGGTGTGATGCAATTTTAAGGAAGTAGGGATCCAGGGAGTCTGTACCTGCACTCTTAGAAATATCTAAATTAGAGAGGAGGTCTTCCACTTCTTTCAAGGATATTGGGTTGAAGGAAAAAGTTGATGTAGCCTTTTGTCCCACAGTGGATTGAAGGTTCAAGGAAGATCTCAGGAGATTTGCAGGTGATGATTTTGCAGGCTATACTCACTGCATAGGGGCTGAGAAATGGGAAAGAGGGAAGGGACATACCTCAAAACTTCACCCAGCCCCCTAATTGTGCGGGACATCTTTTGTAAAGTCATGAAATCCCAAAGCCAACTATACCCATTTGTCACACCAAGGACATCATCAGAAAACAAAGTGCCTCCTCCTGGTGAAATACCATACAAGATTAAAATTCTGTGGCTACCATTTTCAGCTTCCACATCTTTGAGCGGTGGGTTGTTTCTTGGAGTACTGTACCCCATTTTTTGCTGCTAACCACCGTAAGCATATTTTGAATTTGATTAACTATATGAAATGTGTACATCACCTTGAAGGCAATGCTGTACACCAAAACTCAAGGAAAAATTCATTTTTGCATCAAAACCATTAATATCAACTGATGTTTGAGAAACCGAACCACTGTTGTCTTTGCGATTAAGATTTGTACACATCAAAAATGTTAAAAGCCTTTTACCATGACAAAAAATCTATTAAACAGCATAGGTTTTTCATGTATTCTGGAAGACAGATGCAGGAGTGCTAATGAAACAAAATTAACTGTGAGATTGCCGGATAGTTATTAACATATGGTCTATTTAGATGAAGTAAAAAAAAAAAATACCTGGTAGTCTAGTAGTCCCTCCCACATCCCCAATCCCCCTCCCATGAAACCCAACTTAGATCCCTGTTTGTCTAGTGGACCACCCACCACCCCTCCCTCTGAGGTAGTCACCCACCACCCCTCTCCCCCATTCAAGTCTTAATCGGCGACCAGCACAGCCCTCCTCTCACCTACACAGCTGGCTATCTACTGAGCTATGAATGAGCACATACTGTATATCATTCATAGCTCAGTCAGCAGCCAGCCATGGAGGTGAGAGGAGGGCTGCACTTGTTGCCAACCAGAACTGGGATGGGGAAGTGGGTCACTACTTCAGAGGGTTGGGTGGTGGGGGATCCACTACACCACCAGGAATCTAAGTGGGTTTTCATGGGAGGGAGATCTGGGAGGGGCCACTAGACTACCAAGTCTTTTTTTTTTAAATATATACAGGATGCCGATCTGACATTAGGGAAAGGGGAAGGTACCACTAGACTACCAAAGAATTTATTTGAATATTGGGACAGTTATTGGACATAGTGGGAGAGGAGAGGGACCACTGGACTACCAGGGACATTTGTTTTTAACATGAAGGCAGTGATGGGACATCAGGGAGGGACTACTAGACTAACAGGCAATGTTTTTTTAATACTGGTACAGCGATCAGACATCAGGGAAGGGGGAGGGACAACTAGACTACCAAGGAATTTTTTTAATATGGAGACAGAGATCACAGGGCAACATCACACATTGCAGCAACAGCAATGAAGTGTTGTTGGGGGGCACCACCAAACACCAAGAAAACAGTGACTCCCAACTAACATTGCAGCTGGCAGCACAAGTTCAGCTGCAGCTGTAGAAGTCAAAAAATTCCCGCCGTTCTCATATAGAGAATGCAGGGGAAGCACTCCTCTTGCTAAGCTAGGCACCTGGGATTTTGGGTGCCCAGAAAATGTATTTGTGACCCTAATGTTCAGAAACAAACATCAGAGCTAACTTTAAATGTCCTGTTTAGCTAGGTTCTGATGTTTGCTTATTAACATCCGAGTATTTTTATGTATTTTCCACATTTGCTGGTTCGTGGAAAAAATTAACAAGATGGCAGTTTGCACGTCACATAAAATGTTGGGTGCCTTGATAATTAAGTGGTGCAAAATCAAAAACACACATTTGTGGCATCACATTTTTACTTCTGCTGCAGGAAGTTATCTGAAAAACCCTACTGTGCATGTGCAGGTCAGAAAACACTAAATTTTAAAGCCTTATAATTCGGGAACCCTTTAAAATCCTTTCATCGGACCTGTCAAAGGCACTACTTTGGGACATGACACATATCCCCTGCAAGTTTGGGGCAAAAATTCCTTCCCATGTAGGCTGTAGGCAAGAAAAAAAAACATGTTAGGTACAGGAAAAAAGTTAGTTTTATACAAAAAATGACACACACAGGTCTCAGAAACTGGAAAAGCTGCTGTCACAAAAATGTCCACACATCAAGACATTGTCTCCTAGACAACACTTACAAAATTTCATCTAATTTCCTCAGAGAGGCAAAGATATTAATGTACAAAATTTGAGTTTTAACATTAAACAGGCTACTTAACCCAAACTATATGGGTGCTACTGCACTCTTATAAAAAAAAACTCTAGCCAGAGCTGATAGGGCTGTGAAGAGCTACCAAATGACCAAAGTCATTTTCTTGTTGGTGCCATATAGTGCTGTTTACTCACAGTCATCACAGTGCTCCCAGATCCAAATAACCATTTTCCTGTAACAAGCCCTCATTTTCCCTGTATTTTCCCTGTAGAGGCAACATCAAATCCCTGTATAAATCCCTGTAGATTTTTTAATAAGCCACTAGTTCCTTATTTGTGACTTTGTTGTTTATTTAAATGTAATATATTGGCAGCCTTTTATCAGGAAAAGGGCTCTGATTTGCAGTTAGGTATTAAAATTATATGTCAAGATGGCCTTTAAATTATTCGGATTTATATGGAATCCATAAGGCATAATGGGGTAATTTATTTATTTGTTGAATTTTGTTGATGGGATAGACCCACTAAGACTAGAAGTCCCTTTTTCAGGGGTGACGGGGGGGGGGTACACATGGTAACCAATAGAAATTGTAACATGGCATAAATCCTTACTTGAACCATATTAAGCTGTTGGTTGTTGCTTTCAGTGAATGGGGGAAATTTGGCCAGGCCACCATGGAACTTCCCCTACTCTTTTTGAGAAGTGCCATAGGATCTTTAACATCCACCTGAACAAGCAGACAGAAAAGACAGGCACCCTCCCTCCCTTCCTATGCTGCACTACAGTGTCAAAATTGGGATTTAAAGAGCTAGTGGAGCCAAACCATGCAGAGAGGAAAATAATATAAATTTTAAGAAGTAGTCAGTTATAAAATTATACGTCTGAAGTACCTTTCTTTTACCTTTTTCCCATCAGAGTCTTCTATGTCATAATGTTGTGGTGGATGTGTGGAACAGTTCTTAGCATAGCAGCTGACTTATCTAACTCTATTGCCCCCCACTACATCATCAGCATTGTGATTTTGCTGACAGTGAAATCAACATGTGAATGACCTGGCAGTGACTGAATTGCTGTTCCTAAGTAGCAGTGATGTCACAGTCAGTGAGGTCATGATGCTGGTGATGTAGTGGGGGCAGTATAGCTTGCTATGTCAACTGCCACACAGAGTACTGTTCCACGCATCACACATATTAACATCAGGTAAACTATCTTCTAATTAAACAAATGGAATAGATAAAGTACCTCAAATATAAAAGGTAATGGCTGACTGCTTTTAAAATCTAATATTAGTTTTAGGCAGTACACACGCTCTTTAACCCAAATTCCTAGTGTGGGGCTAGAACCCATAACCTTCTGATCTTCCAGTCTCAGAGGCCAGTGTGCATGCTATTTTTTGCATCTTTCATTAGTTTTTACAAAAATTCTCTCAGACTTTGTTCTGACCACCCGATGGAATCGTGAATGAGTTACATAAATGTTATTTTCTTCAAGGCCCTGACCCTGCAATTAAACACACACTCAGTACATCATATTATAAAATGAGAAAAAAACAGTCTTCTGTTTCCAGTGTTTGCCTCTAATCTGTCATGCAGAAAGGAATGTCAGGCAGCTAACAATCTGCCTTCCACTGTTTGTAATCTGACACTGAGTCTGACTTTCCTTTTCACAAAAAACAAGAGGAAATGAGTCCCCTAATTTGATGAAAGAAATAGAACAAATCTGTTAGACTGAGCTGGACTGATGATAGAAACAGCACTTTAAAAAGTTTTGTTTTGTTAATATCCTGAGAAGTTCTGAGGTACAATACAGTAGCATCCCCCCCCCCTTCGGATACCTTTAAGATAGAGCAGTAAATAGCAAACATCAGAGGGGGAGTGCACTACTTTGCAGCTGTAGAGGAACACATACAAATTTCTAAAATGGAAGTTCCAAGAAAAGCCATTTTTAGAGCTACAGATGACAGAAGGGCTGTAGGCTCCTTCCAGAGCCCTACAAATATGTATGTATATATATATATATATATATATTGCAAAGAACTATGATAATGCATCAGCTAAGGTTGAAGATAACATGAAAAATGTAGGGAAATATGACATTATGGTTTCTAACCCTAAAACACCTGCCCCACCACTGAAGGTAGAGTCTTCCTTGGGGTTGTCAACCATAATGCACACTCCATTGCAGTAACAGAAAAGCTAAGATGTGATAGAGACAGGTGTGTATGTTTCATGAGGGCATACAATGGGGTGAATGTTAGGGTTGACAACCCCAAGGAAGACTCCACCTTTTATTTGCTTCAGGGGTGGGGCAGGTGTTTTAGGGTTGGAAACACTAACGTCATATTTCCCTACATTTGTTACTTTATCTTCAACCCTAACTGATGCATTAACATAGTTTTTTTGCAATTAATTTTCTTACTTTTTGAGATAGTGTAATCATAGCATTATTTGCCTGACTCCCACCTATCTATAGTTTATAAGATAGAGTAATTGTATCCTTATTTGCCTGAGGGGAGAGGAACCCTTAAGACCCTGCACTCCCATGCCTACATAGATGCATACTGTATGTGTATGCAACTGTGGAAGGGTCCTACACTTCCATTCATACGATAACAGTGACCAAATGGTCAGCATAAACATCTTATTAACCCATTTCATGTAGCCGGTGCTGAAAATTTTCAAATAAACACAAAAACCTAATCCCCAGCAACTGCAACACATTCCTTGCCTAAGGTGCAAAAAAGACATTTGGACAATGATTTAATAAATGACAGCTGTGACACACAAGTAGTGGGCTAATAAGAAGTCTATGTTTAAAATTTGGGGTCAAAATATTAAACAATTTCCAAAGTTAGGAGTGTACATTGTGAAACTGCAACAGATGGTCATATATCTGCCTTTTTTACATATTTTGACCAACATTTTCAATATAACCTACTTATGACCCCACCTCATGGATAAGGGCAGGAAAAACTGTCAAATCCCACCTGAAAGGTGAATTCACTAACTGACCATGAAATCACCATTTGGGGGGGGGTTGTATGTCAGTCATATTGCTCATGAGGTGGGTTTCCAAAAGGCCATGTTGAAAACTTGGGGTCCAAATGTCAAATAATGGCTGAGTTATGCATAGACGTTGAAAACCCCATTGAAATAAGTTGAACAGCATTTACCTTAGTTTCTCATATTGAAGTTGCTGGCTCCAGCAGCAAGATGTGTCTTCAATTGGAGAGTGGATCTCAAACCTGCGACCTGTTCAGGTGAGTGGGGGTGTACTGGGAGGTGTGGGATGGTGGGTGCTGAGTGGGGGGAAGAGGTGGGGGGATGATCAGTGAGTCCCATTTAGCTAGATTCTGATATTTGTTTTTTTGAAATCCCTTCATTTTTATGCATGTTTCACCTTTGTTAGTTCATGGAAAACAGTAACAAGATGGCGGCTGGTATGGTACAAAAAAATATTTGGTACCCTGCCAATTCAGTGGTGCGTAATCAAAAACGAGCATTTGAGGCATCAAATTGTTATTTTCGCTGAGCAATGTTATCTGAAAAATCCTACTGCCCATATGCAGTCAGAAAACAGTAACATTTAAGGCCTTATAACTCTTGAACCCTTTAATATTTTCTCACCAGCCCTTTCAAAGGCATGACCTCAGGACATGGCACTTTTCCCCTGCAACTTTGAGAGAAAAATTCCATTCCATGAAGGCTGTTGGGGACAGCAAAAAAACACCTATGTTAAGAACAGGAAAAAAGTTACGTTTTTACAAAATATTACACATATGGATCTCAAAAACCACATAAACTGCCATCATAAACATTTCTACACATGAAGATATTGCCTCCTAGAGAGCACGTACAAACTTTCAGTTCATTTCTTCAAAGGGAGCCAAAGATATTAATGTGTAAGTTAGGAGCTTAACATTAAACAGACTACTCAACCCTAACTATAGAGGTGCTACAGCGACACTATATGGTATATATAAATATATATATATACAGTAATTAGGGTTTCCAACACTAGCACTGCACCCCTACTTTGCACATACCAACAGGCATCATGGGAGTGCCTTGGGGATCATCAGCCCTAATGCTCACTCCATTCCATAAGTAAATAAGCTGAGATGGGTATAGTATAGTAGAATAGGGTGCGCGTTAGGGCTGACGACCCGAAGGCACACTCTCAATGCTTGATGGTGTGCAGGTTGTTGGTGTGGTGTTAGGGTTGGAAAACTCTAATGCCACACTTCCCTACTTTTGTCACTTTAACTCTATTGCATTAATTATGATTTTTTGCAATTTATTTCCTTACTTTTTGAGATAGTATAATCATTTCCTTATTTGCCTGTGGGACCTCATGGTCCTCTGGGCCCTGCGCTCCCATCCATCCATAGATGTTTCCATTTATAGGTCAATAGTGACCAAATAGTCAGCATACCCTTCTTTTTACCCCACCTCATGTACCTGGTACAGAAAAGTTTTGAATCCCTGAAAAAATGTAATTCTGTGCAATTGCAATTCCATTCCATGCCACAGGTGTGAAAACACATTTTGGCCAGGATTTGAAAAATGACAACTGTGGCATACATGAGGTTGGGGAATAAGAAGGCTTTGTTGAAAATCTGGGGTCAGAATATTTAAAATTTCCAAAGTTACTAGCATGCATAGCAAAATTGCAACAAACGGTCATAACTTTGCCACTTTTACATATTTTGACCCAAATTTTTCAACATAGCATTATGACCCTACCTCATGAACAAGGGCAGGAAAAATTTTCAAATCCTGCCCGAAAGGTGAATTCACCAAGCGACTGCAAAATCACCTTTCAGGTGGGAGTTGCATAATGACAGTCATATTGTTCAGGAGGTGGGATCCTCAAAAGGCCATGTTGAAAATTTGGGGCCAGAATGTCAAAAAAATGGCAAAGTTATGCATTAAAATTGAAACCCCCCATTGAAATACACTGAACCACATTTACCTTAGTTTCTCATATTGCAGTCGTCGGTTCCATCAGCAAGATGTGTTTTCTATTGGAGAGTGGATCTGGAACTTGGGACCTGTTCAGGTGAGTGAAGGTGTGTGTGGGTATACTGGGGTGTGAGGCTGTGGGTGCTGAGTGGGAGGTGGGAGTGGGGGGCGGACCAGCAAGGGACCATTTCTTTTTTTTTGTAAGTTTAACAGAAAACATCGAGGGACTGTTTTTCTTTTATTATAGGGACATCAAGGGCAGCATAGTGAGGGAGATCAGAGAACTGGGACTGGGGAGGGACCACTGGAGTACCAGTGAAAGGATCTAACATACAGGATGGCAATCAGAGAATGGGTGAGGGAAAGGGACCACTGGACTATCAGGGAATAAATATAATACAGGGAAATCAAGGGCAGTACAGGGAGGGTGATCGGAGGGCGGGTGACAAGGGAGAGACCACTGGACTGCCAATGAAATGATATAGCATACAGGCAGTGATCAGAGAATGGGGGAGGGACCACTGGACTACCAGGGAAATTATTGATAGCCACAGGAATGGCGATCATATATTGGGGACGGGGGAGGTACCACTGGACTACTAGGGAATAATTTACAACATCAGGAATGGTGATAGGAAAATGGGGGAGGTGGGAGGAACCACTGGACTACCTGGGAATAAATAACATCTAAGATGGTGATCGGAGAACAGGGAAGGGGGAGGAACCACTGGACTACCATGAAATAAATAAATATATATATATATATATATATATATATATATATATATATATATATATATTATAATATATTATATATGTGTGTGTGTGTATTGCTTACAGATAGGGTTGCCAGGATTCAATTTTTATTTTTGCCCCATTTTGAATGTTAAAATTGAGTTTTATTTTCAGTACCTGTTTCCTATTTTTATCGATTGAAATGAACACAGTTATGCAAAATCTTAATTTTTTTATGCTTTTATTTTGAGTAGTATCAACTAGCATCTGGCATATATTTACAACATATATTTACTATATTATTTAGAGGGAGTCTTCAACTGGTTGAGTTGTGTCAGGCAGAAGGGGACAACTCAAAGCCAATGAGATGCCGGGTTAGGGGTGAAACTTTGATTGTATGAGTTGTGTTGGGAAGGGCTTAAATTGCCCTAGTCAAATCAAGTACTAGGGAATACAACAATTCACAGCTGACAAGGTCAGGAGCCCCAGTGAGATGTTAGAGGTGGGGACATGGCTTTAATTGTGCTCTTTGTGGTGGCAAGAAGGGACAGGAAGGTTGCAGCATCCAATACTGCTTCCATTCCATTGTAATTTTTTTTAAATTACCTGACCAGTAGTCCAGTGACATGGCAGAGTTGGGGTGAAAGGCTTTAATTGCCTGAACTGTGGTGGACGGAGTCTGGGTCGTTGCAGCATCCAATACTGCAGTCAGTTTATTACGATCTATTTTTTTTTAATTACCTGACTAAGAAGCTTGATGAGATGCCAGAGTTGGAGATGAAACTTTGAAAAAAAAATAGGTCAGTATCTATTGATGTAATTTTTTTCTGTCAGTTTCATGAATTCTTCTAAAATTGACGTTTATTGATTTTTACTGATTTCAGTCTAATACTGGCAAGCCTACCAATAGAGGTTAGACTAACAAGTTGCAAACGAACTTTAACATTCAGCAGATCTGGGTTTGATTCCCACAACCTCTTCCTGCACACTATGTGCCCTGAGCAAGTCACTTATCCTCCCCATTGCCCCCGGGTGGCCCCTGAAAACAGGCTTTGTGCCTAGTAGGCCTTACCTAGTTACCAAAGAAAGAATAGATAGATAGATAGATAGATAGATAGATAGATAGATAGATAGATAGATAGATAGATAGACAGACAGACAGACAGACAGACAGACAGAAAGATAGACAGATGAATGCTAGGCCATGTGGTGCATGGGAAAAATACACCCATAGAGGGGAAAATCTGATTATAAAGACAACTTTAACTTTAGTGGTGTTAATTCTGTCCCTAGAGTGGTCACTGAGGCACAGAAGGTGGGAATCCCAGCTCCAAGGTATGCACTGAGGCACAGAAGATGGACATTATGGCTCTGTGGCAAATATTCTTGCTCAAAAGTGGACACAGAGGCATGTTATGTGGGCATGCCAGCCCCATGGTGGGCATTATGGCCCCAGAGTATGCACTGAGTCACAGAGAGCAGACATGCCAGCCACGTGATGGATATTCTGACCCCTGGGTGGTCATTCAGGCTCAAACAGCTGTCATTCCTGCCCTAAGGTTAGCATTCTGGCCAGAGGGTGGACAGTTTGACCCTAGATTTGGCACTAAAGTAAAGAATGTGGGCATTCTTGCTCTAGGGTGGGCATTGTAGTTGGCTGGGGATGACAGCCTGTTCTTGGGACTGGGAAGGTAGCCCAGGTGAAAGAGAGCTGGGTTAAGACGATGCTGGTCCTGGTCTCTTGGGGGTGGTCCAGGTGAAATAAGCCTGATCAGATGATCAGAAGGGGAAGAGAGTCTCGTCTGGGTTCTGGAAGAGTGGTCCAATTGCTGGGAAGAGGGTTGGTTAGGGGTAGAAAGCCAGTCCAGGTGATGGTTAGGTGGCCCTGTTGATGGAAAGAATGCTGGATTGGGCCCTGCAGGGGTGGTCCAGGTACAGGAAGGCTGGCCAAATGGTAGGCTGGTCCAAGGTGTGGGTGATTCAGCTGCTGACTGGAAGGTCACCTAGGGGTAGGAGGCTGGTTTCGAGACTGGAAGAGTGGTCCTCCTGTCAAGAGGCTGGTCAGCTGGCAAGGGGAGGCCATTCTGGATGTGGAATAATGGTCTAGGTGCAGTGAGGCTGGTTGGTTGGAGAAGAGATTGGCCAAGTGGAAGGAAGGGTGGTCCAGCTGCTGGGAGGAAAATCACTAGATCAAGAAGCTGGAAGAGTGGGTCTGCTGCTGGGAAGCTGGTCTGGGGTTTGGAAAGGTGGCCCAAGGAATGGTAGGCTGATTGGCTAGAATGGTGAGGCTGGTCCAGAGGCTGGAAGAGTGGTCCAGCTGCTGAGAGCAAAGTCACTAGGTCAGGGGGCTGAAAGAATGGGGCTGCTGATGGGAACCTTGTCTAGGGTTTAGAAATGTGCACCAGGTGATGGGACACTGGTTGGCTGGGGAGGAGAGGCTGGTCCAGGGACTAGAAGAGTAGTCAACTGGAGTCAGAAGCTGGTCCTTGGGATGAAAGGGTGATCCAGTTATTGGGAGAGTGGTCTTCTAGGGGGTGGAGGATGGTCTCAGGCTTAGAAGGGTGCTCCAACTGCTGGAAGGCAGATTTGTTTGGATGGGAAGCTAGTCTGGTGGCTGGAAGGATGGTCCCAATGCTAGGAGGCTGTTCAGCTGGGGAGGGGAAGCTGGTTTTGAGCCTGGAATGGTGGTCCAAGGGTAGGGAGGCTGGTCAGCTGAATAGCAATGGTAGGTTGGGGGGCTGTAAGAGTGGTCCAGTTGCTGGAAGGAAAATCAGCTAAGGGTGGGAGGATTGTTCAGGGGCTGGAAGGGCAGTCAGTTGGGGGCTGGTCCTGTGGCTGAAAGTTTGCCCCACCTGCTGGGAGAGTGATTTGCTAAGAATAGTATGCTAGTCCAGTAGTTGGAATGGTGATCCAGGTGCCTGGAAGGTGGTCTTCTGTGGGACAAAGGCTGTTGTATAAAATTTCACACACACGCACACACACACACACACACACACACACACACTTAATGTCAATTTATTTTATTGAAGCTTAATCTGGAGTACACACACACACACACACACACACCTTTCATATATCCCAGTAGCAGCATTAACAAAATTATATATTTAGGTTTGATGATCCAATTCACTAACCCACCCCCCAACTGAGACATGCATTCAGGATATCAGAGGGGCTTAGTTGGTAGCACATCCACCTCTGTGCCAGAAGATCATAGGTTCTAGTCCCTCCCAGGCTTTAGCATCATACCATAAATGCTGGCATCCAAATTCAATGTAAGTGGGAATATGTACTGTCGGGATGTGGTGTCCTTTGATACAGGTGTTAAACTCTGACCCCATCTTCCCACATCTGGGACTATTCTGGTGGGTGTCCTGAAGGAAGTAAAAGAAACAAAGGCACGGTTTGCAAGAGTAGGGGATTTTCTGCGGTGTCCTGTTCCATAAAACTGGCTCATGAAATTGTCCAAGACTATGTGTGGGTGTTGATGTGTGAACTGGTTGCCACTAAGCATTTACAGTCACTACACTTCCAGTCTCTCATCATTTGTAAAGTGCTTTGAAATAGAGGGCCCGATTCTTAAAGATTTCTTGAAGTGATGAAAGTTGCATTGTTCCAGGGATGCAGCAAACGTGGGGTGCACCAGGTAGCCTGCATCTGATTCTGTAAAAATCAGGGTCCCAGCGCCATAGTCCCAGGGTTTGCTACAAGTCACTCAATGTGCCAAACAGTTGGCACACCTGGGGAATTGCCACAGTGATCCCCCCCTGTGCCTGGTGCAACAGTAGTGAAGCTGTGATGGTGGGGGTTTAAACTGCTTACCAGGAGGGGGGAAGAGGGCATAAGGGGCGGGGGTGGCTAAGGCTGATCAGGGGTTAGAGCTGTGACTGCTTATGAGTGATGTGGCACTTAGTGGGGTGCGAGTACAGTGTAATACATATCTGTACTACAATATACAGTGAGTTGTATCCATACAATATGTACAGTGCCAGCTCTAATGGTAGATAATAAAGGAGGAGCCAGTGATACACCAGCAGAATGGAGCATCATATTACATCCCAACACAACAGACCACTCAATTGTACAGTGGTATCTGTATCACTGTACAGTCAGGAGGCTTGCTGTGTTACTGTGCAAAATAATGCCCCTTTCTGCTGCTGTATCACTGGTTCCTCCTTTATTATGTATCATTAGGGCTGGCACTATACCTACTGTATGGGTACAACTCACTGTATATTGTAGTACAGTACTTGGACATGCTGACATTTACGACATATATTAGGCTATATTCACAGCCCACCGGGTGCCACGTCACTCATAAGCAGTCACAGGTCCCCCCCATCAGCCTCTGCCACCACCCCCATCCCTTATGACTCTGGCAGACCATGGTCTACCCTGTCCATGTTGTGCATGCCACTTAGACCACCTCCTGGCTGCTATAAGTGGTGCCTTGTCCTCAGGCCATGGCAGGGCATGTAGAATCCTGAAAAAGGAGATGTTGCAGCCTCACCATGGTGCAAGCCCCCTTGGATCTCAGTGTACCCCGTGGTAGATTGCAAGGATGGAGCAGTGTCACTTCAGTACAACAGCTCCCCATTCTGACACAGACTGTGTTTCAGAATATGGAAAGCCTCATCTTTTGATGCAAGGTGCTATTTTCATCATTCATGTTTGATGCAGGCACCTAGCGTCAGTCCTAGGACTTTGAGAATCAGTCCCAGAATGTATATCAAAAGCAATTTATACAGTAAATGCTAATTCTTTACACATGCCTGCTGCAACATAAACAAAATTATGCCTCACACCCTTAGCACACCGGCAGCAACATTAATAAAATGATATATTCGAATTCAGCGATCCAGAGCACCCCCCTCCCTTTACACTTGCCGAACGTGACATAAATAAAATGACATATTCAAATGGGACACACCAACAACACTAATTACTTATTTAGGAGTATTCTCCACCTTTTCAAGCATGTGGCTATAAAGACAGCACATCTAAATATTGAAGATGCTGGTCAGCAATTACACATTCAGCACCCTTTTTCCAGCACACTGCCTGCAGTAGAGTGCAGTGGTTTAAGGCTGTGAGCTGCAAACCTGGAGACCTAGGTTTGAATCCCAAGACCCCCATTTGCATAGCGTGTGACCCTGAGCAAGTCACTTAACTTTCTTGTGCTCCCGGGTAGCACCTGTAAACAAGCTTCAGTTTAGAGTGTGTCTCCTCGTTAAAATATAAATAAAAATATTGGCAGAGTGGCGTGCCAGAACCCAACTGAATATTCCACCCCCACCCATTTTTGGGTTAACTGGCATCTGAGCAAAGCAATGTTGTGACATACTGGAATGAGCTCAAACCACTATAGCATCTTCAGCAGCCAGAGCATAAAGCATGTGATGTCCATGTGATGTCCAGATCATAGACACACTTGCACACCTGACCATAAGTGTGTGTGTGTGTGTGAGCGCGCGTGTGTATGTGTATGTGTACTATGCAGAACAAACCATCTTTTTTCACTGTATTTAAACTACATTTTCTTTCATTATGTTGCAATACACGTTGTGCATGGTGTTTCGTAGAACATGACATAACTTACATAGCGTTTTCTGCTACTTACAGTCTCGATCAAGCAGTGTTCAATATTTGTGTAAAGATGGAAAACACTTGAAAGATGTCCTTTCCTGGTGGCCACACCACAAATATTATTATGAAGCCGTATCTTCCCCATAGTTATATGGTGGCAAAATCAGATTTTTCCTTTGTTCCTATCTTGGAAAGGAAAGGGACATTTACTCCCTGGTGCTAAGCTGCTTATCATTTCCAACTTCCAGGTACTGCAATCTGTGCAGTTTTTGGATATCAGTACATGGAGAGTGCAGGGCGGCATTCCATAAACATGAATTGGGCCATTTATGAACTCCTTTTTACATATTTTAGATGGCCACCATGAACAAATCAAAGGCACTGCTGAACTAATAAGGACCTTGTTACTTGACCAGAGCCCTTGATTTCTTAGCACTAGCCATCAGAAATATGTAAAATGAATTTTAAAAAATGGTCCCACTTATATCTGTGGAGGGTGCCCCCATGCTCCCCATGTACTGACATCCAAAAACTGGGTTTTATTGAAGTGGAAAGGGATTGGTGGCTTGGCTGCAGAGGTCATAGATACATAGATGCATAGACAGTGTCGGCAGATAAGGGCCTATGGCCCACCCAGTCTGCCCATTTGAGCTTGTAAGTTCAGTTTGTTTTCCTAGAAGTCTGTTGCCCCTTACCCCTGACCTCTAGAATTCCTCTATGTCTATCCCATGCATTCTTAAATCCCGTGATTATTTCAGCCCCCACCACTTCCTCTGGCAGGGTGTTCCACTTGTCCACCACCCGTTCTGTGAAGAAATTCTTTCTCATGTTTCCTCTGAATCATCCTCCCTCCAACTTCATCCCATGCCCTCTAGTCCTGGAACATCTTTTCGCTTAAAATAGTGTTTTCCTGCACCTGTTACTCCCTGTAAGATACTTGTATGTCTCTATCATATCCCCTCTCCTCCTCTCCTCCAGGGAGTACATGTTCAGTTCCTTCAACCTGTCTTCATAGGACTTGTGATGCAATCCATGCACCATCTTTGTTGCCCTCCTCTGAACCTTCTCTACCCTGTCTATGTCCTTACGTAGGTATGGTCTCCAGAACTGTACACTGTACTCCAGGTGGGGCCTCACTAGTGTCTTGTAGCGGAATTATGACCTCCTTTTCCTGCTGGTGATGCCCCTGCCTATACATCCAGCGTCCTATTTGCTTTTACCTGCTGCCTTGTTACACTGTTTCCCTACCTTGAGGTCATCAGAGATGACAACCCCAAGATCCCTTTCTTGCTTGGTGCATGCTATATCCTCACCCCCCAACTGATATATTGTGCCAGGGTTTTTGTGCCCCATATGCATTATCTTGCACTTCTTTGCATTGAATTTCAACTGCCAAACCCCTGACCATTCTTCAAGTTTCTGCAGGTCGCTTCTCATTATGTCTACATCAACTGCCAAACCCCTGACCATTCTTCAAGTTTCTGCAGGTCGCTTCTCATTCTGTCTACAAAGGTCAAAAGTGTAATCCTTTTCCTTTCAAGGTAGGGACAAGGGAAAATCTAATTTTACTACCACATGACTTGGGAACAAGTAACGGTCCTTCATGGTTCTTGGGGGACAATGTTAAACTGAAAACAACTCATCACCAAACAGTGTAACAGGCACCTGGCCAACAATACATTTCAATGCAGAAAGAATTTGACAGTAGCACTACTGAAATATAACAATTGTTCATTATCAAAAATTTTCATAGAATGTAGTAAAGTAAAAAAAATGCACAACAAGCAAGCACTCCCATTTCCCATGTCATAAAGTCTGTCTCCATCATTGCTCCATTCATAAATCAAATAGCATGTAATTTTTAGTAATGGCAAGAAACATGCAACAGGAAACTTGTGTCTGGGAATAGTTCCAGTGCTATGTGTCAAGCCATGAATGTCTTAGTAGAATCTACTGCAAGGGTGGGTACCAAAATCCATTTTACTCCTCAGATGGGAAGACTTCCCGTATCCTTGTCACTGTACAGGATGGAAGCACAACATGCACATGACAGCCCCGCCATCCCCAGCACCAGTGAGCCCGCTGATGGTAGGCAATGTACCAGTATCTTCTGAAATAGGAGAAAAAAATGGAATTGTTAGCAATGTAGGCAGCGCAATTCAAACACGTACCAGAAGGAGCTCACACCCAGCATTGATGACAAGGGAAAAAGCATCAGTTGTGCAATGTTTACTTGGTACTCAGTTTCTTACTCATAAACATGACAGTAGTAGCGCCGAGTACGTCAAGCAATTTTGTGAAATTCCCTATTTATCCTTCGAAAAAAATTAGGGGAAAAAAATCCTCTGAAATTCTTTTTGTTATACCTACAGAAATATGTCAGTTACTATTACAGTAGTCAAATGCCATTTAATGGGTTTGCAACTAGTTTATCAGAAGGAAGCACTCTATTCTGGTAGCAGTATACACACTTCCAAACATAAAAAATCCCTAGCAAAATATTTCACAATTCTCAATAGGAATTTTCAAACATCCTTAAAAATCCCTTGACTAATTTGGTGCTACTACTGTGAGGTAATGTCACAACCAGTCCGTACCTTTCACAAACTTGATGTGTGGTCTGTCACATCCTTGTAAGCAAAGCATTTTTGTCATATGGAGGGACAGATAGAGTAATTGAATGCTACTGTATCAGCAGAGGTGCAGTTTTGTACTACCAGAATGTAATGTGTAACTGAAGTTTGTCAATGTTCTGCTGAAAACATACAGAGGCAGCACTGCTGGAATAATTATAGTTTGTAATCAGTGATGATGAGAAGTAGCACAAATATTATGATTTTGGAAAACCTATGTGAACAAAGTGTGATGTGATTTTGACCAATTGTGAATGTTGTCAATCTGTTGTGTAGTTCATTACTTACATAACATTTGAGTAGCATTGTCTGTAGCATTACAGAAATTTTCATGGATGTTAATGACACAATTGTAAATAATACAATAAATAATCATTAAAAATATTGGTCTGCATTTCCTTAATGCATGTAACCTACATTGGGGTAAGAGTTACATAGTTACAATATGGTGACACACCTTCAGAGTTCCACACAGACAGCTGGTATCAAAAGTATGACATGGCCTGCACGGGTAACAAAAGATATAATGGGAGCTGGAAGGTGTGATACAAAAACTGGTGAATGAAATGCTTGCTGTAAGGCAGCCTGAATTAACCCATATCTTCACCATCACAATACCTTACTACCATGAAGGGGAAACGGTGTTGTTCTGGGTAGGGGGTGGGTGGTCCATGTCAGTACTACAGACTATGCATGGTGCCATGCATGGTGCACTGTACCAGTACCTACATTTGGTGAAATAGAGCATGTGGTAGGGCAGCAGGGACAGGCATGACTGGTCAACTGCAGGAGTAAGACACAAAGAAAAACATCTTTGTAACAATGACATCTTGTAAGGTATGCACAGATAGGGTGGCACTGTATGTATGCCATCAATACAACAGTGCCATATGAAAGTTTGTGTACTGTTTGTTAAGAACCGGTTGGCCAGCAATGGTGCACTGCAGAATGAGGTATGCTAAATAGATACAAATTTTTTGCATAGCAGTCACTATTTATGAAAAATGTATGTAGCATCTTCTGACTGTTACATACACCGATCACAACATTGCATCCTATGGGACTACACTGTGTGTCAGGATTATGCAGTTACACTTACAACCGATATGCACATGGGCTTTACTGCTGCTGCAGTGTTACCATTACTGCTTGTAATGCACACTACCCTGGTTTTGACATGAGCTTGGGACATAGAAGTGTCAGGTCTGAGGCATCTTCAGTGTTCCATTTTGATGCTGTCCACCTCAGGAGAGGGAGGAAGGGGATGTGTATCCAGCGACATAACGACACCTTAGTGACCATAGGAGGCAATGAAAGCTGAAGACAGGCATAGGAAGGGACGACATCACAGTAAGGCACATCACAGCGGTCACCGATGTCATGTGGTTGCAAACTCAATTGAAAATATCCATGAGAACTCCAGAACAAATCCCTCCTGGCAGCAGTTGCCCTGCGACTCCAACCTTTGAGCTTTTCTGACACAGGCCTTTAATGGTGCTAGCGAACATGTGTACCTACCCTTGACTGTGCCATGGTGGACGATCCAAAGATGGTCAGAAGAGGTCAATCCTATGGAAGGAGAGTGCCAGACATGGGTGCAGTGTATGGCCAGTGGGATCAGCTCAATGTAGCAAGGGGTAAAATGTACAGTAAATAAAAAACAACTGTAAAGGAGCAACAATTATGAATATACTCACACACAAACTCTACATCAGGAGGGTCATGTTCCTGTCAGTATTCATAATAGGCAGTCTGCAAAACTGGAACATGAAGACAGACATCTTGAAAACCAAAATGGTCAGTAATGCAGGACTAATCCACGCCATGCTCTGCAAATTTGATCATGACTTGCTCTATCTCTCAACAACAGTGTCACTCTGTTTACATGGGCATCATTACACAGTTTCCATAGGTACAACTGAAACATATCAAAACAAGACAGGAATATTAATATTGGTTTAAAATCAAAAGTTGAAAGTGTCAACATGCAGAAATATCAATAAAGAGTAGTACATGCATGGTCAAGGTAAAGTGTGTTGTTGTGGTGACTTGCTGAAGGACAAGGTTGTGGACATGCAGGGTGATGGTAGCTAGATACAAGGCTGACATCCAGAACCTAGGGTCCGGCTGGCCATCAAGCTACATGTCTCCTTGATATAACATGAGGGTAAAGGGTATTTGGCAAAAAGAACAGAAGTGCAAAGTTATCTGACATGATAACGTGTCTTGAACATACCAGTCTGATAAAAGCAAAAAAGGGGGGAGTGGCCAGTCCAGTGGAATGGTGGGTTTAAGCATCAGTGCCTCTGCGCTACCATGCTGATGACATGGGTTTGGAAACAGACTTGAGTCACTCAAAGGCTCAGCTGGGAAGGGAAAATTGAACATTCATAGGACAGCTCTCTTCCCTCAATGAGGGGGGATCCTGTGACTCACCCTTGGACTGCTACCTGGAGGAATACAAATGGCAGCACATGATCATTCTAATAATTTGATGGTAAGGGTCAGTGTACAGAGTGCTGAGAGCACCTCTGCAAAAGTTGAGCATACACACCATGCTCATTGCATGTCCAGCCAGCCTGGGGAGAATATTAGGTGGAAAAATGTTGAGGATGGGCTTCATGAAGCCCGCTCAGCAGAAACTGGTTGCCCACCCAGTCTCAAGGGAGTGGAGGAGACTCATGACAGCCATGTGCACCAGGATGGGCTGACACAGCCACCTAGCCTGTCTAGAAGGGATAAAAAACCCTACAGATTTGACAGCCAGGATGCAATGCAGAAATGCTGCAGAATATCACAAAATGCTGTAGTTTACTGTAGTGGCCATTGTAAGTCAATGGCAATTAAGCCCTTTTGTCATGCAAGATTTCGTGACATGTCATTACTGTGCTTCATCATGGCTGACTCTAATGTATATGGAAAAAAAAAGGTGTGTGGTTAGTATACCTTACATGCCAGCACGCTGAAACAGATGTGGTGTACATTTCTCAATGCTGTTACTTGGAAAAACAGATAATGTTGACCAAGGAACTATGATGGTATCTGTAACCATACCTAGGGGATGGGTTGGCTAGAATGATGAATGTGCAGTCAGTGTATGACATCACGCAGGTAACTGCCTGTTACAGAGAATAAACTGGAGTTGGTAATGTGGCTGAATGGCTGCCACATGAACGAAGGCAGTAGCTGTGCAGGCAGATACATGCAAAGTCCAGAAGATGTGAGTGTGTGTGTGTGTGTGTGTCTGAGTGTGTGTTTCTGTGTGTGTGGGGGGGCTAGCCAGAACCAAAAGTACACAACTGCATAGGTGGTGGGAGCAGCTACATGTGTGATCATGGGTACATGTGGGTGGCTGTGGTTCTGATGGTACAGGCCTGTTAAAGACATCATTACGGTACTATAGCAGGTGGCAACATGCCTGTAGAACAGGATGTCTGTTTCCTTGGTATGGGAGCCTACATTACTGACCTGAATACATTGGGTATAGAAGAGTGAGACACTTTATGTCTCCATGAGGAGAAATTAACATATAGGGGACCTAGTACTTCAGAATTCAACAGAAATTAACACTTATGACAGGTGGTGGTGGTGAGCATGAATGTTGCTGAGTATGATGGGTGATGGTAGAGCACCTCCCTGAGTGCCACGGTCAGCATACAGTTGGTAAAGTGACGATAATACATTCACTAGTTCAGGGAGTGTGTGGTACCTGGGAGTGGGTGACTGCCTGGTAGGATGCACACAAGGGTTCTTGAGTATTCTGTGGTGATGATGCAGACACCATTACAAGGAGATATAGGGGTTCTTAGAGAACTTACCTGGATGGTTCATGGCACATAAGGATACGGGTGCAGGGGGGTGGTAGGTCCATACATGCAAATGCCAAAATGCCAATACCTGGCTCCAGACAGTGACTTGACTACATGGCTGAAAGTACATGATGGTCAAAATGATGCTGTGAAAGTGGGGGAAAATGTATTGATTGTGGGGCAGGATGTAGTTTATAAACAGGAAAGCAGGATAGTAAGAGGCTACATGACGGTGCCTTGTGGTGGGGTGCATATGTATGAACTGGCAGGAAATTTACATGGGGACATGGGGAAACAACATCAATGTGCACTGTGCACGCAGTATGGGGGCAGACTAAGTAGGCAACATAGTTTCTGACAAGGGTGATCCCAATAAAAAACAGTTAAACAACATAAACATTGGGCTGAACACATGGCAAACTTGTAGGGCATTACAAACAAAAGCACTGTTATGACACATGTTTGAATGACAATGGAAGTGTATACACTGATATTTATAAAAATATATCTACTGCACTACAGTACTAGGACTGCTGATCATCCTGCAGTCATCCCCCATCTGCAGCATTTGAGGCACTAGACTGGTCTCTGTCTGTGACAGATTCATTGCATTCCACTTCAGGCTCAAATTCATAGAACCATAGAATCATAGAAGCTTGATGGCAAAAAAGGACCATACCGTCCCATCTAGTCTGCCCTTTTTTCCCCTCTACACCTCCCCCTCCCTGCCAGCCCCTGCCCTTCCCCTATACTCAGCCCCATATGCTTGTCTCATGCCCTTTTGAATTCTTCAACTGATTTAGCCCCCACCGCTCCATCTGGTAGTCTGCTCCAGGCTCCACCACCCTCTCTGTGAAGAAACGCCCACTCACATTGCACCTGTATCTTTTTTGTTGTAGTCTGAGGGTGTTGTCTTTATTTTTGACCCCCTCCTTCCTCTTAAAGGAACACTGAACATTGCAGGGGTCACCGAAATTGTGAAAGGCCATGAAAAGATCTTTCAAATGAGGTACTGGGTTAACCTGTAGGGGACAGGAGTCTTGAGATATAAATAGCTAAGTAATATGTAAATCAACTCATAGCAACAGCCATTTCATGCAGTCTTAAAAACAGGAAGTGATGTCACTGAGGGGCTAGTTCTACCGGGCAGTCAGTCAGCGGGCGGCGGGGCAGCAGGTGGGTGGGACGCTGCCGCCCACCAGCTGCCGGGTGGAGTGGGATGGTGGGGCTTCATGGGTGGGTGGAGGGGACACTAGCCACCAGGGCTATGTTCGGTGGGGGTTTGTTCAACTTTTACATCCCACAATCAGGATTTGCCACTGGACCACCAGGGATGTGTCCGGGGGGGGTTGTTTTAAACCACTACTGCCCGCGATCAAGCTGGTGGGGAGGGATTAAACTATACCCGCGTTCGGGCCAGTGGGGGGTGGTGGGGGAGATTCTACACTGTTTTGCCCATGATCGGGCTGCAGGGGGCGTCGGTCCCCAACGGCTGCTGCCTGGCAGGGTGCCAGGCGCAAGTCCTCGGGGATCGGCACACCTGCATGCTATTGTCATGCAAATGGGGCCATAATCAGATGCAAATGGCACCCCTGTGCCTTGCATGAATTATGACCCCATTTGCATGTCACCTTTTGAATATGGGGATTTTGCTCATGGCGCAATGGTACTTGCGCCACCGCAAGTTGAATGCTCCACTCTGACAACTTGCGGTGGCACAAGTTCCACTGTGCATGTGGCTGGGGAGGTGATATTCAAAGGAGCTGCTCAAGGGCACAACTCCTTTGAATATTGCTCTGGACACACCCCAGTGCAACTATTTTGTGCAGTGCAAGGGCTTGCTACACAAAATAGCGCAGTTTGAATATCTGGCCCTATATTTTTAAAGTCATAAGACTGAATGGAGATGCAGGCCAGTGGTGTTGGAGTGATTGTCAAAACTGTTGAATAAAAGGACACTGCAAAAACAAGTGTTGCATTGTCTCTACTTCATTAAGACAGGTATCCCTCGGGCAATATCTCTCTGATAACTGTTTATGTTTGAGGTTCCCCCTCACATTCAAGGGACCATGCATGGCCAACCATGTTACATCCCACATAAATATAGGAAGGCGAGGAGAAACCAACATTTCACCAATTAATAATCAATCTGTCAAAGAACAAGAATTGAACTTTGCTGTCTCTTGAAAATATTTTAGTATAAGGGAATCATACATATTTTTATGAGTACAGCAAAGAAGATGTTCTTCAGAAATACCCCATTGCTTTATTTTAGCAAAACAAGTCCTCATAGCTTCTGGTAAATAAGAAATGGGAATTTGTCTAGGAAGAACAGCATACATAGGCCACATAGAAAAAAACAGGTCCTAAGGAATCTAAGACCCAATGGGTCCATCTATTAATTTTTTGGGCTACCAGAAGGAATAAGTTACCATATAGCTACACAGTAAAAAAAAAATACCATTGGTTGTATCCTTTTCAAACCTCCATTTTTCTTCTCTCTCAGCAACAAACCTCTTTTGATCGTGTTTAGACGACTTCCCTAAATACATGAAAAGAAACAACTAAACATTTTGGTTTCCAAAGTTGCCGGTAGACTAAATGCTGTACTTAAATATAAAAAAAAATGGGTAATAGAAAGGTTTTAATCATATAAATCCATTTTAATTAAGCTAATCGCCAGGTATTCCATAAGTTAACTTTATTTTGAGCATCCTTCAGTTTAAGCATCCAATTCTGGTAAGCTAAGTCCCCAGTACCAAATAAAATCCCCAAAGTAGGAGCAGTCCTTTTTATTACTACTACCCCAATTATTATATTATCTGTAACATCCTCAACATTAAAGGAAAGACAACAGGATTTCTCATAATTTATTAAAGCTCCAGTATGAGCCATAAAATCAGTTAATATCTTTTCCAAATTCTGTGCTTATGGTATATTTCCCACTATAAAACGAATATCATCTGCATAAGCAATGCTTTTTGTTTCAGGGTCAGCACAGGAGAAGGAGACACCCTGTATACCTCTTGTTTCATCCACAATTTTAAGTAATGGGTCAATGGTAAATAAATACAACAAAGCACTCAGAGGGCCTCCTTGCTGAACTCCCTTTAAGATGCCACTCCTACACCCTATCCAACCTTTACAAAAAGCTTTAGCTGTAGCAGATTTATAACAAGCTTTTATCCAATCAATAAAACCTCATAGGAATCCCATACATAGCTAAGCAACTCCATAAATACTCATGGTTTACATTGCTGAATGCTTTAGCTTGATCTAAACTAAAAATAAGAACCGTAAGCTCACCAGTGGAACCTCTATGAAATATTTCTCGAAGTAAAATTAAACCATCAGAAATCTTTCTACCTGGTATTGAACAGGTCTGAGAATTATGTAATAGAAAATCAGCATGCAGCATAAGTCTGTTATGTAATAGCTTTGTAAATATTTTAAAATCTGTGTTGAGCAAAGTAATTGGTCTCCAAGTTGACAAAATAGTTCTGTCACCTTTTTTATACATAAAAACCACTAGACCATCAGACATACTAGTAGGGAATATTCCTGTATTAAGAATCTCCTTTAAAACCTCCTCAAACTCTTGCAACAGTATTGTAAAGATAATTTTATAAATCCCATAAGGCAATCTAGGCGCAATATAACAGCCAAATAATTGCTGCAAATGGCTATCTAGAGCATTCATAATATCACTGTTAGTCGTACAACTTTCGCCTGTGGAGTCACGAACATCTGCCATATGTTTTTGGTATCTTTGTTCAGCACAAAACTGGTAAGGGTCCATAAAGGCTTTACTTCTCTGGGAACCAAATCTTCTTTCTATGTCTAAGGTCTTATATCAGTTATAATGTGATGAATTTAGTAATTTCTAGATTCTATCTAGTTCAGGTAAAACCGTATGATCGCCTTGTGCAGCTATGAAATGTAGCTCTAAAAACTGTTGTCTAATATTTAAATATGTGTCTTTGTTAAATTTCCCATTAATCTTACCAATTATTTAGAAATACTGTTTTATATCTAATTGTGTATCTTCCCACCACTCTCTATATACGTCATATAAACTAACCACCGATTTCCTTCTTGTAATAAAGCCAAAAATCCTTCTTCAACAGATGGAAGCTTAAGCAATTCTAGGTTAAATCTCCAATATCCTGGTCCCCTAGGCATTAATTCATGGCTGCCTATCATGATCTCGAGTATAACATGATCAGAAGGTGCAACTGGCACAGTTTGTGCTTTTTGTATTGTTAAAGTACCTAAAACAAACCAGAAATCTATCCGTGTTGCTTTAGTACCCTGGAAAAAGGTTTTTTGTGGTTTACCTATTAGGTCAAAGGCATCAACCAATCCAGTCTGTGGCAATAAATCATTAAGAGAATTAGTGTCACAGTATAATTTTGTGGACCGTAACCCTCTATCAGTACGGTAGCGACTACAGTTAAAGCCTCCTCCTAAAAACACAAATCTTGATGTAAATAAATATGGTAATAATGTCCGAAATAAAGCAATTCTAGCGGACTTAACTTGTGGGGCATAAACATTAATAAACCTACGATGTAAGTCATTAAGTATCATATCCAGCAACAGTATACAACCCGACTCAATATCCACAACTTGAACAAAATGTGCTGTGGGGTTATTGATTTCTATACCTACCCCTGTACATAAATCTTCACCTACTAACCAAAATATAATACCCCATTTCCACCTTTCAGTGTCTTGTTCTACCTCAAACCTAGTATGTAGGCGAGTACCTTGTAAAAATACTACATCCTGATTACTTCCATCAAAAAGAGAATACATCAACATCTGTTTCCTATTAGACTGAATGCTATTAACATTTAGGGATGCAAGTTTAATATTAAACAGCAAAGACAGTAGAAAAGAAAAGAAATAACATATAGCTGAAATCAGAAAGCCATATCTAGAAATCCAAAATTATTATTGATGTTATTTTTTAATTTTTTTTGTAGATTTTCTCTTCCCTAATTGGGCCTTCTTTTAATTTTTTACTGAATCCACAGAATCAGCAGGTAGTTCTGGGCCAGAGAACCCTTCAGGTTGTGAAGAATGTACCAAAGCTGAATCAGACTCAGTGCCGATATCCTCTTATAATACTGAAAAAGCATTCTGTAAAGGTATCAAGGCCTGCTCGGGTAGTGGTGCTTTACGAGTCCTAGATCTTAAGCTGCTACGCCTGGTAGCCACTACGTTTCCTCTTTCTGGGTCTAAAAATAACTGACTAGGGTAGAAGCCCTACCTGGAAGAAGATACAGGGACTGCAAGACTTGCCATTGCCCACCAGCGTGGCAACTCTTTGAAGGTCTCTAGGTATGGTGAATTAATCAAGAGATTTTATTTGTGATTTTGCTCAGAAAACTGCTCCTCTGTATGAGCTTCTGAAAAAGGACATCCCATGGACTTGAGGCCCTATACATACCCAGGCTGTGATGTCACTGAAGCAGGCCTTGGCATCCACCCAGCTCTGGTCAAACCCAATCCAGCACTACCATTCCATCTAGAATGTGCCACCTCTGACATTGCCATGTCAGCAGTGCTGGCTCAGAAGGTTCATGGCACCCTGAGACCTATTGCATATGTATCACATCTCCTGACCCCAGTGGAACAGAAATACAGCCTTTGTGAAAGGAACCTTCTGGCTACCTACTGGGCTGTCAAGCACTTTCTGTATATCATTGAGTACTCTCCACTGATTATCAACACCAACCACACTCCAACTACCTTTCTGCTCTCAGATAAAGTGAAGGATGGGTCAGTCTCCAACACCAGGCTGACACACTGGTCACTTCTTCTCCAGGATAGAGACATACAGGTACACCCAACAAAAATTCCATCTATGCTGGCTCATAGACTCCTTTTCCAAGGAGAACCCCATGACTGTACACTGCAATCACCTGATCTTCCAGATCCAGGTCATTTCCTCCCTGCCACTCCACAAATACTTGATAGCACTTCTTTGTGTTGCGTCTCTGCTGATGGTTCAGCATCCTACTATCAGGGAGTACAAATTGCAGGGATGGGTATTCTAGTGATTTACTCTTATGGGAACACCATTAAAATATCTAAGCATTGCAGTGTAGCATCATCACAGTATGCAGAGATGGCAGCGGTGGCATGTGCCCTCGAGTTCATCCAGCATGGGACCAATGATATCATCAGTTTTACAGACTCTAATTGGGTTTGTTTTTCTCTTACAGAATTCCTTCCTTTCTGGCAGAAGAACTCCTTCCTTTCCTCTGATGGCAGCCCAGTGAAGTACAAGGAATTGGTAATATACATACATTCACTGGCACAAAAATTTGCACACAAACTCTATGTACACAAAGTCAAAACTCATTCCCTTAATGTTCCCAATCATGCCTTCAATGACACAGCAGATACCCTTGCCAAGGAAGGGGCCCGAGGGCAGGGACACCTGGATGATGGACCATCCAAAGGCCAATGTGGGCGTACATATTGCAGCACTCAGGAAAAAACCTGAATCCTTTTCCCCCTTGGACCTCTCAGCAGCCCAACATGTTGATATTGAACTCAAAGAAGTGTTCAGATTCATTGACAAGAGTTCCAAAGAGAAACTTCCCACACATAACCCCTACCGGAGGCATGAAGGTAAGTTACACTTGTCACCAGATGACAAGTTCATCTGGTATCAACCAGATGATTCCACCATCAAGTTGTGGGTGGTCCCCAGACACCTCAGGTCTGAATTCTTGCACCAAGTGCATGACATACTCACTGGTGTACACCAGGGAGTGGAAAACACTCTTCAAAGGCTTAAGACCACTGACTGGTGGCCTGGTGTCACCAAAGATGTTGAACAGTACATAGACAACTGTCTTGTTTGTGCACAAAACAACCCCATCCCTAACAAGCGAAATGACAAGCTCTTACCACAATGACACTCTGGCCCTTGGCATGCCATACAGATTGATTTTATTGGCCCTCTGACCAATACCAGCAGAAGTAACAAGTATGCTCTTGTGGTAACTGACCTCTTCTGTAAGTGGGTTAAAGCTTTCCCCACTAAGCCATGTACTGCTAAAACCATTGCTAAAATCCTGGTGGAACAGATTTTCTCCTGGTGTGGCCTACCCCTTAAGGTAGACTCCAACAAAGGAATCAATTTTACAGGTGAGTTAATGAAAGAATCTCTTGAACTCCTTGGAGCTCAACAGAAGTTCCACATACCCTACCACCCCCAATCATCAGGTCAAGTAGAAAGAGCCAACAGATGGATTAAGCAAATGCTTTCCAAATTCATTGAGGACAATCCCAAAACCTGGGATTCTCTACAGCCATTACTCCTTATGGCAATTAGGAGCACACTCTCAGCCACCACCCAGCTCACTCTGTTTGTGGTAATAACTGGAAGTCAGATGACATTACCTGTTGTTTGACCGGCACACCCCCACTGCTGACCGTGTGTCTGTAGATCAATATGTGGAAAAATTCAGAAAAGACCTCATACACACACATTTGTATGCTGCCAACTGCATGGGCAAGGCCCAGCAACAATCCAAAATACAGTTTGACAAGCACGCACAAGAAGTGGATTGGCCGGTTGGAGATCAGGTAATGGTACTCCAATTTGCACATCCCACCCATTCCTTCTCCAATAAATGGGAAGGCCCATAGCCCATTGTTAACAAGCTCAGTCTGGCAGTCTATCAAGTTAGACTCCTGCATAGCAATAAACTGACTGACAAATGGTTACATGCAAACCAACTGAAACTGTATAAAGGAGCTTAATTACTTTTCCTTGCTCCATTGGGTGGAATAGTACTAACTTACTAATGTTTGATTTTGCTTTTCAGATACACTGACAAGATTGCTATCTTGTTCCATTATCTCCTCATCTCAGGAGTTATCCCGTGCATCCAAGGCACGGTACCGAACCTCCTATGACACCTTGATCATCCAGCATCTCCTTCAGAGGGAGTATCCATCAATATACCCGATAGTCTAATTACTGTCCAGAAAGGTTCCGATGTTTACCTCACTGCCTCGGTTGTTGCTCCTGATAAATCTACCCTACAAATTGAGTAGAAAACCACATCACAAGGACAAATTCTCCCTGTGGCTAAATTCTCGAAAGGAACTTTCCAGGGTTGGCTCAATGCTAAATTATCCCCAAACCATTCTCTGTCATTGTTACAGTTACAAACAGTTCTTTGATTACTACAAAATTGTATAATGTTATCTTGGACCGTGGAGCATCCTCTAATTTAGCCAATTGGGCTCATCTATGTAACTAGAAATGTTTCTGTCTTATAGTAGCCATAGTAATTATCATAGGTATATAATGTGATACACTAAGTCTTGTACCTTGGAGATCCCAAGAGACACAAAGAAACCTCGAGGTATAGGGAATGCTTAGCACTGGCTCCTGGTTCGTATTGGTAAGAACTGCTTAGGGCAACTGTGATTTTATCCTTTTTGGTAGTAATAAACAAGTTTATTACTCTTATGCAATGTGTCTGTGATTACTTGCATTCCCAATATTGTCAGGAACCTAAAAGTGAGGTTTAGACCCCCTGACACTTGCATCACAGAATGGGCTGTGGCATGGTGCTAGGGGGCTTGCAGTAGATGCAGGCTGCCATATCCACTAAGTTAGTGTTCTCAAAACCCTCAAACATGGCAATGGTCTAAGTCCTGTTAGACCAGCCAAAGGCAGGTCTAAGGGTACTTAGAAATCCTCTGGAAGGGTGAGCTGAGGTGCCACACCACCAGCCCCGATCCTTATATAAATAACATTACTAATGTCTATGGTAGTCTAGCAGCTTCCCCAGCCCTGATCTCTTTATAAATAACATTACTAATGTCCCTGTTAGTTTAGCACCCCCTTTCCTGATCCCAGTTAAGAAATTAAAAATAAAATTCCAGGTGGTCTGCCGGACCCCCCTATCAGCCCTGATCCCTTTATAAATTAAAGTAATTAATGCCTCTGGTGGTCTAGTGCCCCCCTAACCCCAGTCCCAGTTTAGATATTAAAAGTAAAATCCCTGGTGGTCCAGTGTACCCCCAATCAACCCCAATCCCAGTCGGTACTAATAAAACATAATCCCTGGTGATCTAGTGAGCCCCCTCAAGCCCTGCTCCCCTGAAATGTATACTCCAACAGCTCTGGTGATCTAGTGGCCTCCCACACCCCCCACCTTGCTTCTTATTGACAGCTCAGTTGGTGGCCAGACACAGTTGTGTAAGGAGATCTTTGCTGGTCCCGGGCTCTGTTTCAGTTTGGGAGGAGTGGGGTGGTGGGACACTGTCTGCTGGGGTTGGGGTGAGTTATGGGGGCCACTGTATCACCAGGGCTGTTGGAGAATACATATCGGGGGATCAGGCCTTGAGTGGTCCATTAGACCACCAGGGATTATGATTTATTAGGACCAACTGAGACTGGGGGTGTGAAAGACCACCAGGGGACTTTATTTTTAATATCATAACTGGGATTGGAATTTGGGGGGCCACTAGACCACCAGGGATTTTATCTTTAATATCTTAGCTGGGTTCAGGGCTGGGGGGCTGCTAGACTACCAGGGACATTAATTACTTTTACTTTTATATAGGGATTGGGGCTGATCAGGCTTCCGTTAGACCACCAGGGATTTTTTCTTTAATATCTTCACTAGGGTCAGGGCTGGGGGGGCATTGCCATCAGGGACTACTGTCTGTGGTGCTATTGCTACAAGACTGCCCTGCAGCTTGTAATACAGCTTCACTATGCACCATCTGTTTAGCGCATGGCCAAGATTGCCACAAGCCATGGAACTTAGAGCCTGATTCTCAATGCCCCAAGATTGAAGCAAGGTGCCTGCATCAAACATAATTAATGCAATTGGCACCTTGCATCTAAAATGCACCCTGAGCTATTCTCAAAAGCAGCCTACATCAAATCCAGGCTGCATGCAACAAAGGGGGCTTGCATCTGGCTTGTGCTACAAAATGGGCTGCAGCATTGTGCTAAGAGGCTTGTGGCAGATGCAGGCTCCCACCCTCCCCTTATTTGGTATTCTCAAAAACCCTCCCAAAGGAAATGGTCTAAGTACCATTAGACCAACCAAGGGCTGGTCTAACAATACTTAGAAATCCTCTGGTAGTGTGCAACCAATATACCAGCCCGCTCCAGCCCCAATCCCTTTTGTATACAATTAATAATATTCCTGATAGTCTAGCGGTCCCCCCAGCCCTGCTCTCCTGTGATAATAATTAGAATATCCCAGGTGGTCTAGAAGACTGTCCCATCCCTGTTCCCCCATTAAAAGAACTTCCAAAATTCCTGGTGGTCTAGTAGACCACCATAGCTCCAATCTCCCATTATAATAATTCAAATAACCCTGGTAGTTTAGCATTCCCCCAAGCCCTGATCTACCATTATTATAATTGTAATATCTCTGGTGGTGTAGCAGACCACCCCAGCCCTGATGCATAGTTAAAAAAAAATTCTGAAATTCCTGGTGGTCTAGTGGAACCCCCCACCCTGCAGTACTGTATCACCCACTCCCCCAACCCACAACCAAGCTGGCAACTGGCACAGCCTACCACTCACCACCATGGCCAGCCACTGAATGAGCACTGAATTAGAACATACTGTATATAGTACATGCTCAGTGACTGACAGCAGTTATTAGTCACTGAGTGCATACTGTATACAGTATGCACTCATTCAGAGCTCAGTCAGCAGCTGGCCATGGTCGGGAGTGGTGGGCTGTGCAGTCATTGACTTGGTTATGGGTTGGAGGAGTGGGCTGGTAGGGCACTGTGGGGGTCCACTAGACTACCAGGAATTTTGGAATTTCTTTTAATAGGGGATCAGGACTGGGGCAGTCTGCCTGACCACCAGGAATATTCTAATTATTATAATGGGAGATTGAGGCTTGGGATGAACACTAGATTACCAGGGATATTTTAATTATTATATCAGAAGAGTAGGGCTGGGGCCATCCACTAAACCACCAGAGTTATGAGCATTTATTTTAATAGGGTATCAGGGCTTTGACTGTTTGCTACACCACCAGGGACTGCTCAGGTATATTGCCTCATGGCCACCCATGGCTTCTGACAACCTGTCTAGGTGCACCCTCTGTTTGGCACACAGCTACAGTTGCCACAAGCCATTAGACTATGCTGCTGGGACCCTGCCTAATAGAAAATTGGGTGTAGGGTCTGTGGCACACCAGCAATTGGCAAAAGTCACCTTTGGCACAGCTTCTGCTGATTTTTAAGAATTGTGACTCTAGAGTCACCTCAAAGCTCATGAATAATCACAAGCTTATTTGCATGCCCCTTTTTTGAATTGAGGGAATTAGAAATATCATGTGAAAACTACAAGCTATCCCTCTTTGGGAAGCTTGGTCTGTTCAAAATCACTGCTTACAATAATTTATTTTTCTTTTCCACTGTTCACTTTGCAAGAACAGTTCCTTATGTGCCCTACATTTTCAAAAATGTCACTATAACAGTAGTCCATAAATAATCATGATCTCATTTGCATACCTGTTTTCTGTAAATTGAGGAAATTAGAAAAATCGGATGAAAAATATGTGCTATCCATCTTTGGGAAGTGAGAATTGTTTTGAAACATGAGCTACGCTTCAGTATGTTAAACATTAGGACTATAGAAAGAAAGTAGTAATTTTTACTGTTGCAGTGGGCATTGCCCCACAGTCATTTTGCTATTACAGTAGAAAAATGGAGCTCTTCTGATTCCTAATGGGCTACATAAAATTAGAGGTAAAAAAGGGAGCTCTTCTGATTCCTAATGGGCTACATAAAATTAGAGGTTTTGTGGTATTACTCAGCTTTCCTTCAGGTAAGCTGTGTTTCAAAGCACTGTTTTGTGTGCTTTGCTTCAATCTTGTTAGAACTGTCTTTCATGAAAGGTTCATAGCTCATAAACATGTCAGCAGCAGACAACCCTGAGACTATAATGTCAAATGTCACAGAATGAAATATTTAGGTAGTAAATCTGATGTTACAAGGCTCACAGAAGATAAGTTACAGGACCACTATACACACTTCATGTAAGTTACATTTTTTTTTACAGTGAAGGTTTGAAATTGACTGTTCATATGCACTTTTACCTGTTAAAATGTACCATGCTGTTGAAATTCTTTTGCTGAAGTACTGAAAATAGGTTTACTTGTCTGTGCAGATTATGTACCTTCTTTCTGAAAACTGAGACCAGCTAAGCTAGCTGTTTTACTGGTAGTGTGTTTTTTTAACTTTGGACTTCAATAATCTTTACTGTGCTTGTGCTCACTATTCATCATGTTAGAGTTAGAGGAATATAAAGATGTTGATGACATACATTTAAACTTTGATATTGGTAACCAACCTTACCCATTTGAGCCGACAGTATCCAGTGTTAATCTGTGTGAGGGAGCACAAACTGCATCTGATTCAGACATAGAGACTGACAGTTCTGATTCAGATGACACAAATAGGAGACTTACCTTGGATTGTTTAGTATTTTTAATTATTGCCGTAGCTGTAATCTAAGGGCCATTGTCATATCATCTGTGATAGACATCCAATGCGTGTTTGTGCATGTGCGTGTGTACTGTGAGGTTGATCCTGACTGTCTGTTCCTGTACTGTCACCCATGTGACCACATGTGGATGTCCATTGACGGGGTAGAAACTTGCACCAGTCCCACTAGCCAAATGCTGTTAGATATTGTTTTGGGATAGACAAAAATCTTTGTAAGAATACATAGTAGCATTGCAAGTCTTACTTTTACCACTTTGAAAAATGTGACTGTATTCCTGAACATGCGTGTGATGTTCCTGTGGATGTGGCACACATGTTCAGGATCACAGGCCTGTTTTTCAAAGTGATAAAAGTAAGACTTACAAAGCTCTTCATTATTCTTACAAAGATCCTCATGCTCAAAAAAGCATGTACTTTTAGCCCCAACTATCACTTACCCTTGTTCAAGAAATTCACACACGCACATTGCGTGTTCACAGTGAGAGGAGGCATCCAATGGTGGAAGATCCACCAAACAATAAGGCAATGTGCTTGCTCAGAGCTAAAGTATATTTTTGAAATTTAGGTAACAGATCTTACTGTTACTCATACCGGGGCACATGAATAGTTCATTTTGTCATAGATGTTATTACAGGCACACTGGTCACAAAAGTTCAGTATAATTGCAATAACTGCATTGATAAATGTTTCCAGAGAGCTGCAAAGTACAGTAAGCTGAAACTGAATAGCAGCTAGAAACAAACCATTAGGAAACATTAATTCATTCAGTGAGCATTGCACACAATAAACAACTCACTGAAAAATGTTAAACCAGTGAGCTGGAGGAACAGTTTAATGTTATACTGGAATATATATATATGTATATATGTGTATATGTATTAGTCAGTGTGTGTGTATATATCACAACAATTAGAAAGTGTAGTTAGGTGGCTCAGTGGTTAATGCAAAAATCACTAACTTACACATTTCTCACTGTTCACTATACCATTAATTTGCACCCATATTGGCTCTTGCTAGAGTTTGTTTAACATATTTTATTTATTTATTCATTTAGTTCTAGGATTACAAATACCTTTGAGCTAAGGCTCTTTTACAAAGGTTCCACGTCAGTTGAAGTACAAGTCGGAATACAACAGAAATAACAACATTGCAGGTAAACAGTACATTATGCAGTTATTGATTAAGGGAAGAGGCAACACATTAGAGAGCTCAGTACATAGAATGGCCCTGAGCAGCATCAACTAGGAGAGGGGTGAAGAACAATGGAGCAGGAACGGGATGGCAAGATGGGAGAAGTAGCAGCTGGAGGCATCGTCAGACATCACCGGGAGAAGTGCTGGAGAGAGGAGGTAGGTTGGGGGGAGGTGGGAAGGGGAGGGGTCATGGGAGCAGAGGTAAAATAAGAGATAAGTGCTATGAGCAGGTGGCAAGGCAAGGCTGTTGGTGGTGTCAAGTATTTCTGATTAGGTGAGGCAATCACAGGAGATGGAGTTAGAGCCTGACTTTAAACATACCAAGTTTGGGAACAGCAGAGATCATGGTGCTGAGTCCATTCAGCCATGAGGGAGCCCTATGGGAGAAAGATTATTGACCCTGGGTAGTGCGACAGTGGGGAACTTACAGGAGCTGCAATTCAGATCTCCTGGAGCTTCGCAGATTAGTGCTAGGGTGCAGTTAAGCTTGGACACCAGGAGGGGCGAGGCCCAGGATAATTTTTTTTGCCATGGTGCAGGTCAGATACTTAATATGGGTGGAGAGTTGGAGCCATCCAGATAGAGCCTAAAGATCACAGGTATGAGTGAGACAGTGGGGTCCAGTGATAAGCCGACAGGTCTTGTTGAGGGATGTTGATGTGCATCTGAGGGTAGTTGCCATGGCTGAGCCATAAATGATTAGGCCATAATCAATGATGGAGATCATGGAACTCTGGACAGCAATCTGCAAGGCTTCTTGGATGAGATGTTGCCGGTGTTTGAACAATAAGCTTAGTCATATATTAGCAGCTTTTGCTACTCTGTCAATGTGGGCCCCATAGGATAGGGTGAAGCCAAGCAGGATCCCTAGGTATTTTAAAGATTGGACCTGTTCAAGGGTATTCCCCTGGCTAGTGGAGATAGACAGGGGGTGTAGCCTGGCTGGTTTGAGAGCTGATAAAAAGCATAGACTTTGTTTTTTTGTGATTAAAGACACATTTATGATTAGTTAACTAATTCTCAACAGAGGTGAAACCGTGTTGTAGATTGAGTTGTAGTGGTGTAGGGTCTTTGTGTGAAGAGAGAACAACTGCATCGTCAGTGTACAGGATGATTTGTTCTGATCAGCATTGTGGAAGGGAATTTAGAAAAAGGCTAAAAAGAAGTGGACCCAATATGGATCCCTGGGAGACAACACAGTAAACTGATCAAGTATCAGAGAGTACATCAGCAATTTTTACTCTTTGCAAATTATTTTCAAGGTAGCTTTTAAACCACACTGTAGAGTCATGAGAGATCCCAGCATTCAGCAGCTGGTCTATTAGAAGCCGATGGTGGACAGTATCAAACGCCTTGGTCAAGTCGATAAAGACTGCCCCAGTTAGGTGGCCACTGTCCAGAGTACTGTGCAGTGCTCCAGTGAACTGCAGGAGGGCAGAGGTGGTGCTGTGACCTTTTCTGAAACTGTGTTGCTGTGCACACAGAATATTATATTTGTACAGGTAATCAGTGAGCTGGTCCACAACTGTACGCTCGAGGGTCTTAGAGAGTGGGGGCACTATGGAGATTGGCCAATAGTTTGTATGATTGGTCTTGTTACCACTTTTATGGATCGGGGTAACAGTGGCAGATTTCCATTTGTCAGGGAACTGACTGCAGCTAAGGGAGAGGTTAAGAATACTGGTTAATGGACGTAGCACCTCTTCAAGGGTTAGAGACAGCAGCTTAAGGTCCAAGGAGTCACCACTAGTTCTGGACATGGAGATTGCTTTGGTAATGTAATTGTGGGTTTCATTCAATTTGACCTCTTGTAAGTAGAAAGGAGGCTGTTTAGATGGGGTGGTGGGGTTTATGATTGAGGGAGAGTCATTTACTCCAAAAAAGTTAAGAGGACTGAATGGAACTGAGGTCTGTGAAGGCAGCATTGAAGGTATTGGCAATGACTGTAGGATCTAGAGTAGTGGTCCCATCAACATTTAGAATAGATGGGAAGGTTTTTGGCTGCTTCTCTGCTACTCTTTTAATATTGTCCCAGAAAGCTCTCCCATTTCCCCAGATATTGGTGAGAGCATCCCTGTAATATGTACTTTTCATTAGCCAGATAGATTTTGTGCAGCTGTTCTGGGCATGCTTGTATTTTTGCTTGTCGGATTGCCTGCCAGTAGCTTTTGCCAGTGTCCAAAGGTGGTCCCTTGATTTGAGCTGAGCAAGGAGCTCTGCAGTGAGCCATGGGTTAAAGAGAGCCTTGGCCTTGTGTTTTTTGAATGGAGCAAAGTAGTCACAGGCCACATTGAAAGTGATGATGAAGTAGTCAAGAGCCTCATCAACATCTGTCACCTTGTAAATGGGTAGCCAGTCTTACAGACTCAGGTAGTATTTAAGAAGGATTAGTTGCTGGTGATAGTTTTGGGGGGCTTGAAAAATGTGTTAGACCATTCACAGATGACAGGGGAGTGATCACTGAGTGAATCTGGGAGGACGGTGATGGGGGAGAGATGGGCAGGGTGGCTTGCAAGGACCCAGTGCAGGAGAGTACTAGTGCCTGTTTTGTAGTTTGTCTGTGTGGGGAGATGTTAGAGTATTAGACAATTCAATGGCTTAGAAATATTCAAAATAAAAAAAAAACATATTTTGGTAATACAGAGAAACAGGAAAGTATTATTGGCTGTTTTAGTTTGATTCTGTCTTGACTTAGGATAAGAGAACATTGACACATCTCAAAGAAGGCAATGTACTGTAGTGGCTAAGGCTCTGGGCTATAATTCATGGACACCTGTAATCGAATCCCACAGCCCTCAATCAATATGGTCAAAAGTTTGTTTTTATTTTATAGTAACACATGCCTTCATAAAAAATAATTATAGAAAAACACTCATGCATTTATAAAAACTAATTGCGGAAAAAGTACTATCTCAAATAGTAAGGAAATTCATTGCAAAAAAACTGTGTTAATGTACTAGTTAGGGTTAAAATGACAAAAGTAGGGAAATGCGGCATTAGGGTTTCAAAGCCTAACAACCCACTCCCACCCTACAGGCAGCAGGAGACAATGTGTGTCCCATGGGTATTTTCAACCCTAATGTTACACCCATTCCTTAAGTAAGCAAGCTGAGAATAGGGTGAGTGTTAGGACTGACAATACCAAGTCACACCCCATGTCTGTTGATGCCTGCAGGGTGGGGGTGATATATTAGGGTTGGACACCCTAATAACACATTTTCCTACTTTTGTCACTTTAACCCTAACTAGTGCATTGACAATGTTTTTACAATGTATATCTATATTATAGGGGCACGCTCATGCCCCTATACTTAGGGTTGGATCAACACTTCTATGTTATATTCAAAATTTTGCACCTTAAAAATGTTGTCATATTTTGACAAACTAGCCCAATATTTGGCATGCATGGTCAGTCTGCCAGAGTCTTAAAACATTAAAAGTTTTGTGATGGTATATTTTATGGTTTTTGAGATATGGAGTGGTAAAAAAAGTAAAAAGAAAATAAGCAAAACAAAAACCAACAACACATTTCATATACTTAACATGGGATTGTTTTCCCTCATCTACAGCCCAGATGAAAATTTTCAGGGATGATGGGGTCTTTGCCCAGGGTGTGCATTTGATGGTTTGGTAAAAGATATCTTACAATTTCTGAAATATAACAATTTTTGTGATAGCCACTAGACAGGCAGGTAAAACAAATTCATACCATAAATCATTGAAGATTTACTGTTGGTTCTCAGAGAAGTACTGCTCATGATATCAGCCATCTTGTTTTTTTTTCTCTTTTAAAAAATGGGTTTCTGAAGAAATATTGCTTGCTAAGGAATAAAAAAGATTTGTATTTAGTTATCCGTCACATAATGAAATCGATTTTTGACTTAAAATTTAGAAATTTACAGAGCAAATATGTGTTTTTGTGCTGAGAATCATTTTGCCCATCACTCACTAATGTAAGGATAGTTTGATCTGAAAATAACCATTCACAGCTTTTTAAAGTTTGAACTTTACTGTTCAATTGGGAAAAAAAAATTACAAACAGTAAAGGTCAGTAACAGATTGAACTGTAATAGCTCCCTGGTGTCTAGTGGCAATTCATATGGCATCCTAAGTAATTAATGAAAATGCATTCATTAAATAACCTGAACTTTTAAGGGGCTGACAAATTAAGAATTACTTTTAACTAGTAAGAAAAAAGTAAACTAAATCAGTTCCTGAGTCAGGTGAGACATACTGAGAGCTTGAGAGTTAAAAGTTAAAGCTTCCTCTGAAACGCTCACTCTCAAAGCTTTCTATGTCTGCCTCTCTTTTTTCAAGCTAGAGAGGTAAAAATTGGTAATCTGGGAGTTAGAATGATCTGAGGGTAAAAGGGGATATTAAAAATAAAAGATTTCCTTGTGGCTAAAATTAGGCTATATAATGGTACGAACAATGGAATCAGGAAATGGAGGTCCAGGGCTAAAATCAGGCTATAACAAGCTACTAACAGCAACATTGGGAGTTGGGGAGAACCCAGCCCCCAAGTCACTTGTGATCTATTGACTATATTGTATGTAACTTGTGTCAGATCCTCGATCTCCAGTTCATCCTTTCTCAACCCCTGTTATTTATAACCATGCAACTGGCAGCAAAACATCATATGGGATTTATAATAGGAAGCATCTGTATAAAAAGAAACACAAAATGGACAGAAAGGGGAGCAGGTCTGGGATAAGAGTGCTATTATTCAAACCATTTTACTAACACTTTGCTAAATGCACTCTCAAAGATTTAAGACTGAGTAATTCTTTAAGACAGTTTATTAGAATCTACCTGGTGGCTGATTGACCCCAGTATGGTTAAGGCATTAGTTTTATGTTTCTGTCCCACTCTCCTACCAAGCAGCAGAGCCACTTGGTGGAACTCCATCCAATATCCCCCTCAACCCCACTCCCATGAGAACCACTTGGTTGTACTCCATCCTGCTCCTTCTCTAAAAGTAGGAGTTCATTCAGCAAGCCAGTTGCCTGGGATCTGCTTGAGATTAATGATGCCTCTGTTAGACAACATGCTGAGGTTCATCTCAGAGTTTAGTTCTCAAATATCTCCCATTCACAGCAATTTCCCCACATAGTTTATAGAGTATAAATGCTCAACGTTTTAAGAACAGAACAAAAAATATCACAAAAATATAGAAGTTATGAATGACTGGCTATATTTGATTTGAATAATGCAACTTCCATTTTGGCTGCAGTTCCACAAGGATTCTTATAAATAGGAAAAAAATAAATACCAAGTAAACACATATGGCAAGAGTTTATGTAAGCATTAATGCCCGATGAAGGAGGTTACTACTGGGGAATTAATGCATGGTTGGGGAGGTTGTGGCACAAGACCTTGGCTGAGTGCCCACAACCACCAAACCATGCATTACTTTTCCTGTAGAAGCCGACTCCAGAGGGCATTAATGAGTTTGTAACTTGGGAATACTTTGCGTTGTTGTTTCCATTTTTACAGTTCTGTTCGGCTTTGTGTTGGCACATTGAGATCCTGCGTATTCGCCATGATGTTTGTTCTGTTTGCTGCTGTGACAGATAGTGGTGCTAGAGCTTGACCTGGTGACCCCGTGGTTAATAGTTGGAGCTGGCATTACCAGTGATTAATCACTGCTCCAACTTTGATCATGTGGTGTGTTTTGTCCAATGACTTTGCCTTATTTCAGGCTTCTCTTTTTTGCTGTGTTACAAATAGGGAATAGTGCTATTAGCGGAACGTAAGATAGTTACACATTAAACAAATTTTGTGACCTGTGCCAACCGTGCAGCAGAAATGGAGTGCCAATTTGATTTTACATACCTTGGGTTTCTAAAATGCTTTTCCTTCTTGCATGGTACAGTAGCCTGCACCACACTGTATAACTGGAAAGTTGTAACATACAGTAAAGATTATAATGCGTAAGATTAAATTCCAGTCACTCACTCCCTATACCTGCATACACAATCAAATACCCCATCTAACTACACCTCAGATCCTACAAGAAAGCAACCATCCCACCGAGATGATACTGGAGTTAAAGAACATAGAAAACTTAGGTGTACAGATTAGAAACCATCTGTTAAAGGTCAGCAGTTTGAAGATCAATTGTTGTCAAAATAGCAGTGTTGACCCATTTTCACTAAGACCCAACAGCATTGTTTTACAAATGGAGATGAATTTCTAATGAGGGAATCATTTAATGCACTTCTAACACACATCTGAGAATTCACCATAAATCTACAGAATCTTGAAATGTATAGGCAGAGCATGCACATGCAACCAGTGAAATAGCCATACAAGTGAATAAGTTGCCTGCAGTCTGTCCACAGTTTAATAAAATTAAAAATAAAATGTAAATTTTTTTTATCTTGCATTACAATTAGCATTATCCCATGAGGAGGGCACATGGGGAAGGGCACCATCCGTAATGGTGACTCATTTCCCACTGAATCCCTCATGGCAATGGGAGGGTAGGGCAACCAAATGGGGGTAGGCAAAATGGGTGACAGGATGTTGATATATGTACACGTGGGGGGGAGAGCACAGTGAGTGAGGACTGGGAGAGGGCAAAGGAACTGTATGGGGTGGCACTGTGGTGGGTTGCCGAGCTGCATTGTGGCATTGGGGTTTGCCTGTGGTTGGGGTGGGTGAGGTACCAGGTTCAGGTGCGGGCACTGGTGCGATTTTATTGCACCCAGCCCAAACCTTTAATTTTACATGTTTTCACACACCCCCTGACATGCACCCCCTGGAGTTGAGAATCCTTTAGTAGGGTTAAGCAGGAGGGGGGGCACAGCCCCCCCCCACAGAAAGCATTGAAATGTTTCTCCCCGGCACTGTTGTCCTCATCAATGTTTTCAGTACTCTGACTGCACAATAACAGCAATCGCCTTTAGGCTTTCGCCATTATCACATAGAACCCAACTGCCTTATATTTTTTCTCATGCAAGCAGTTTCTGTACATAGTTCTGAGATGAGGCTGAAAATGTGATTTCCTCTATTTCAACAAAAAAAAAGCAACCTACATTTTAGAAAAGGCTGATAAAATGTGGCTTACTACTTGGAATGCAATAAATTTCACTAGACCTTATAGCAAACTAGCACCTCTCATAGCAGTATCCATGCTAAAACTGGAATTAGGCAAATGTGAGATGTGATAAACCTGAAGCAGCTCCCAGTACTGTTGATTTAGATTTAAGCAGCAATTGTTTTGGAACAGATAAATTAATTTTATATATAATGACACTTCCCCACCCTGATTAAGTCAGATGCTGTTGTGCCTATCACAGAGCATTGCATTCAACACTGACCCAGCCCTCTCCATGGCTAATATTCATTTCGTCCAATTGAAGCATGATTCTGAACGAAAAATAAATGTTTTATTCACACAGGTGAATAGCCTAAAGAGAAGCCTCACATTTCTATGATCCTCCCAGTTCCAGTTTTTTCCCTGCTTAAGAAGCATTCCATTGGATGCATTGAGCATGTTGTGGGGTTGGCTTAAATAAGGGAGTTAGCCAGATATGCTGTGTTAGTGCTCTGTAGCTTTGCTTGTGGCTCCACTGCTCTCAGACACTTGTTAAATCACAGAATTCAAACCCAGATCATCTGAATAAATCAGGTATCACCAGCTCCACTGTATATCCTCCACACCAGCTCCAACCAACTCACTTGAGCTCATGTTGCATGCCACCAAGTATTGCATTCAGTACTGAGTCAGCCTCATAGAAGTTCATATTGCATATAATAGAGCAGTGTATTAAGCCCAGATCCAGTACTACTCCATTCTTATTGAATATCACAAAGTGCTGCATTCAGCACCCCCCTAACTCAACTTGGGCTTACATTACGCATCACAGAGCCTTACATTTGATACCCATCTGTCTAGCAGCCTATTTATCTATATATCTAGCTATTCATCCATCTAGGAACAAAATCTATGGTTGGATTTGTTACTTGTTTTTTTCAATAATCTACACAAGACTATGTACAAGTATCACAGCCATGACTTAGTATTTAACATGTATGTTACCTGTCTCTGCAGGAAAAACCTGCCTGACCCAATGCCAAAATTTCCAGGGTGTAAAAGGATTCATTCAGGAGCACGTCCATCTCACATGGAGGCATGATGGTATATATGTATTATTAGTATAAGACACCTCAGTAAACAGAGCAACCCAGTTAAACTGGATAGCTTGTTTACAGTCTGACACTCCCTGTCAAAAAGAACACAGTTTATTTCTGGTGTATGGCAATAGTCGGACTCCATTTAAAATTCAACATACATCCACATATTTTGTGTGATGTGGATTTATTAAGGGAAGGAACTACACTACTAATCTGCTAGTGTTTTATGAGCAGATTAGTAAACATTTGGATAATAATACCCCTTGTGACATATTTTATTTAGATTTTGCTAAAGCTTTCAATCTAACTCCATATTGGGATATTGTCGAAAAAAGGGATTGTTTAAAAATAGATAGAGTTCTAGTTAATTGGGTTGCAGATTGGCTTACTAATAGAAGACAGTGTGCCATGGTGAATGATCATGTGTCAGGGGAGGGATGAATCTTGAGCAGCATATTTCAGGGGTCTGTATTGGGTCCCGTCTTTTTCCACATTTTTATATCAGACATGACTTCACAGCTTCACTGTTGGTCACTTAAGTATGCAGACAATGCATAAATAGACAATCCCTGTAGAACTATGGCAGAGTCATTTAAATTACAGGATGATCTAAATAAAATTGCACAGTGGACTCAAAAATGGGACATGTTGAATCTTGACAAATGTAAGGTAATGCACTTGGGTAGATCAAATAAAAGGTTTAATTACCACATTAATCGCTACCAACTTGTGAAATCTGATTGTGAATAGTGGTGGGCAAAGTGGTCTCAATCCACTCCTCGAAGTGATTCATGGAGTAAAAGCAGATTCAAGGAGTACTCCACAACTGCAAAGTGGAATATTTCACATTATAATGGGTAATGTGAAGTCCATTGAAAACAATTATTTCGCATTACTCCGCCTTCCCAGACCACTACTCCACCAAATTTTAAGGCGAAGTGCATTAAAAACAATGGACTTTGCCTTGCTTCACCTTGTTTTTAAGCTCCAAAGGCAAATTTTGCAGTGATTCATGGGATTTCAGGTCACATGGGCTCTATATTGATCTGCACATCCTCAGTTTGTGGTAGTATGTGTGTGGGAAGCTTTAGGAGACTGTGTGCTCTGAGAGCTGTGTGTGATTCAAACCTTCTAAAAGCTGTTCAAAAAAGCATTTTTGAGTTTTTTTGAGGCTCAATCTTTAGTTCGATTGTAGAAATCCTCCTGTGCTCATATCATGGAGCGTTTTTGTTTGTGTGTGGATTTTGAATGTTAATGTACAACATTGAGTGTGTGTAGTAAAAGACAATGAAAGTGTGCTTTGGGGGAGGGGCGTATCTGTGGAGTAGATAGATTTAAGTTGGAGAAATAGGGATTTCTTTGTTTTTTTGGTTATATTTCTGTTATATAACTAAATGTGTTAATGTACACACAGTAATATTGTCAGTAATTGTTGAAATTTTCTTGCTGATTGTGTGTTGTACGGATCTGGTGCAGCAGCTCATAATTTCAGGTTGTTTACAGTATGTACATAAAGAAAAGGTGTCCAGGGAAATTGCCAATGTTCTGGGTGAATCCTTACTAGTAATCGGTGGAGCTTGCCAGTTTTCGGTAAATGCAAATGACAACAATGGTTGTCATGCTTGTAAGCAACAACGGCTAACACACCACTACTTCTTGAAACAAATTATTTATTTTGCTTAAATAGTCCCAACGTTTCACCTAACTAATTAGGCTTCTTCAGGGGAACTGTAAAAAAATTATGAAATATACATAATTACTTTTCTTATACATTTTAACACAAAACTATTCACATTCATTTGAACAGTTGCATTTTAATGCTGTTATACATTGTATAATGCATGTATATCTATTGATAAACAGTTATTTGACATTCTAGATTGTTGTAGATAAATAAATGATTAAATCATAACTTGTTACTACTTCTCCTATTATAAGGACCACCTAAATTTATTTGCAAACTGTTTTCCTTACTTTGTAACACTGCTGATCAGGGTCAAGACAATTGTCATGTCTCCTTGGGGTAACGCTATCTCAGGTAGTCACTGTAAACAAAAATAATATAAAAAGATACATTTGTAATTTCATAGTCTTTATAATTAATTCACTTAAATACTGATTTCAAATATTTTTGAAATATTTTCAGTATTTACCTCTTTTTTTATTTTTTATTCCTTTTAATCATACATATATTCATCTTCATATAATAATCAATCTATGAGGCATACAAGGAAAAGAAAAAGCAAAGAATGTAAAAGTCAAATTAGTTCTCATAAACTAATCATTACTTTGCATCTAGCGCACCATGTATTTCAATTGATTTTAATTTACAGCATGCTACTGGAGTCTAAATCATACTTGACTCATTATTATAGATATACTTTTTGCTAACAATACTCTCCAAATAGCCTTGTTTCAAAACATAACAAAGCGCTCCTGGCATCTAAGATACCACTTTTCACTCGTTACTATAGTGCAGTTCAGCTTAACTTACACTTGGCTCATTATTATAAATACGCTCTTTACTATGAATTCTCTCCATATAGCCATTTTTTTTAAAAACATAACAGAGCGCTCCTGGCGTCTAACATATCCCACTCCACTCATTACTATGGTATATTTCAGCTGATTTTAATTAGCTGAATACTCCTCAGCATCTATCGCAATGCACTTTACTCGTTATTATGGACATTTTACTATTATTTTTCGTTCAGTATACTTCTTTTCATACATTCTCTCTGTAGCCTTCTAAATAACTTAACATTTTTCAACTTGTTCTAAACAATCGAGTGGTTCTGGCATTTAGCACCCCACACTTCACTCATTACTACAATGCATATCTGCTTATTTTAATTTTAGAGCTTCTGACATTTAACACAGCACATTCTATCCATTAAAATGTTTTGCTTAAACTTCTCATTCAGTGCATTACTTTCTATGTGTGCTCTCCATAACCTTTTTCCTACCATAGCAACCGATGACTCCCCTCCTCAACATAATTCACATAAGTCTTGATAGACATCTAATTTTAACAATTTGTTTAAAATAGAGTGATGACAGAAATCAGATGGGGGGAGGAAAGAGCGGACAAAGGAACCAGCAAGTAATATGATGGGAAATGACTATCTTATACTAGTCATCATGTTTTTGATCGTTCCTAGTCCACTAGATATATTCGAAACACCATCCTATAAGTGACACAGTATTCTCTACCAGCAAACTTGCCAGTTCACATCTTCATTTAGGCTCCATTTTTCATAAATCAAGCCCATTTAGTACATCCAATATATCTCTTTCAAGATACTCTCTCTATTCTTAGAGATCAGGTGTAATAAAGCCTTACCAAAAGAAGAAATTTAATAAGAGGAGGGGACTCGTTGGTTGCTATGGTAACAACCTGGCTTTGGCTAGATATGATGACATGTTAATTTTGTCACAAGACTCCTCTCCTCGACATAAAGAGGTTGCCAAATGGGGAACCAGATGATGCCAGTCTTACCTTGGGAGGGGATTGAATGCATTATGTGTAGTGAAACCTTTACCTGTAGTAAGTGAAACCATTTTTATTGTAACGTGATGCACTGTTTGAATAGGAAAAAGGCCATGGAGAGCACACATAGAAAGTAATGCACTGAATGAGAAGTCTAAGCAAAACGTTTTAATGGATAGAATGTGCTGTGTTAAATGTCAGAAGCTCTAAAATTAAAATAAGCAGATATGCATTGTAGTAATGGGCGAAGCGTGGGGTGCTAAATGCCAGAACCACTCGATTGTTTAGAACAAGTTGAAAAATGTTAAGTTATTTAGAAGGCTACAGAGAGAATGTATAGAAAGAAGTATACTGAATGAAAAATAACAGTAAAATGTCAATAATAATGAGTAAAGTGTGTTGCAATAGACGCTGAGGAGTATTCATCTAATTAAAATCAGCTGAAATATACCATAGTAATGAGTGGAGCAGGATATGTTAGACACCAGGAGCGTTCTGTTATGTTTTAAAAAAAAATGGCTATATGGAGAGAATTCATAGTAAAGAGTGTATTTATAGTAATGAGCCAAGTATAAGTTATGCCGAACTGTACTACAGTAACGAGTGAAAAGTGGTATCTTAGATGCCAGGCGTGCTTTGTTATGTTTTGAAACAAGGCAAATATGGAGAGTATCATTAGCACAAAGCGTATCTATAATAATGAGTCAAGTATGATTTAGACTCCAGTAGCATGTTGTAAATTAAAATCAATTGAAATACATGGTACGCTAGACGCAAAGTAATGATTAGTTTATGAGAACTAGTTTGACTTTTACATTCTTTGCTTTTTCTTTTCCTTGTATGCCTCATAGATTGATAATTATATGAAGATGAATATATGAATGATTAAAAGGAATAAAAAATGAATAAAAAAGAGGTAAATACTGAAAATATTTCAAAAATATTTGAAATCAGTATTTAAGTGAATTAATTATAAAGACTATGAAATTACAAATTTTTTTTATATTATTTTTGTTTAAAGTGACTACCTGAGATAGCTTTACCCCAAGGAGACATGACAATCGTCTTGGCCCTGATCGGCAGTGTTACAAAGTAAGGAAAACAGCTTGCAAATAAATTTAGGTGGTCCTTATAATAGGTGAAGTAATAACAAATTTATGATTTAATCATTTATCTACAACAATCTAGAATGTCAAATAACTGTTTATCAATAGATATATATGCATTATACAATGTATAACAGCATTAAAATGCAACTGTTCAAATGAATGTAAATAGATTTGTGTTAAAATTTATAACAAAAGTAATTATGTATATTTTATAATTTTTTACAGTTCCCCCGAAGAAGCCTAATTAGGTGAAACGTTGGGACTATTTAAGCAAAATAAATAATTTGTTTCAAGAAGTAGTAGTGTGTTTGCCTTTGTTGCTTACGAGCATGCCAACCATTGTTGTTGTTTACAACATGTGGCATATTACTGAACTTTTCAATTTGCTACGCATTACTCATCCACCATTATAGACTAACTGTTTTGTGTGAGTGTGTGTGTGTGTGTGTGTGTGTGTGTGTGTGTTGCATGACACCAAAAATACACTTTTTTTGTGCCACAATGCAATTGCAGGTGCAGCAGTGTGAACCTGCTATCCACTGCAGCTGCCTGATTTTGTACTGCCATTGTGGTATCTGTTCTTTGTTTTGCTGCTTGTACTGCCTTAAAAATCTGCAGTCAGTGCTCCCATCTCCCCCACCCCCACTGGCAAAAGAAATTTTTTTCCAGATTGGATTGTTTGTGACCTCAGCACCACTGGTTACTGAAGGTGCTTTCACGTGTGAATTTGCGTAACTGTCTCTATCTGTTGCTGAAGCCACAGTTGTTTTTTTGGCTTCACATCCAGCGTCCCCCAAATCAGAGAGTGAATGTACCAAAATCTAAATTTGTTTACAATATTGTTGTTGATCCCCAAAAATGCCCACAAAGAGACGTGCAAGCAAAGCTGGTTTTCACCATGGCACTGCTGCCAGTAAGATTGTCTGTGGGCATGTTAGTACGCAGACACAGAAGTGCATTGCTGATGTGAGGTAGGTATTTCTCCTGCAATGTTTTTTACAGCCCAATCAGTAGCTTCACTCATAGTTGGAGGAGATGATGTTTTCCCAGCCGGTGGTGTTAGTGCAGTTGTTGTAGTAGTATGAGTATTGCTGCCTCAAGTTTGAATTTTGACCAGTGTACCATATCCAAAAATATGGTTGAGTGTGAGGCAGTGCAAGTGAATGGCAGTGTAGATGATGTCATACTTCCCAGTAACATCCCAATAACTGAACCTGAGGATTCTGATAATCATGTCAACGATAGAATAAAATGTGATATTTCGTCCACTGCGGTTCATGTCACGCGTTTTCCATGCAGTGTTTCACAGTGTGGTGAACAAATATCAGGTAATGGTGGTGTTGATGATGATGATGAATGTGATGATGACAATGATGTCGCTGTGGTTGCAACATGCAGTCCACATGCCAGCATCCAAGCAGAAGATATGGATGTCTGTGATGTTGATGAATATGATGATGATGTAACTGGCCCCAGTTGGGAATCAGAGAAAAAGAAATTCAAGGTGGCTGTGTCTGAGTCTGTTTTAAACATAGAAACATAGAAACATAGAATTTGATGGCAGATAAGGACTGCTTGGCCCACCTAGTCTGACCATTTCCCTACCTAATGGATAAGATGCAGATCCTAGTTAATGAACAGCCTACTTCCTCCTACCCCCTCAGTAGAATTGCCTTATGTCTGTCCCATGCATTCTTGAATTCCCCCACTGTTTTTAACTCTACAACCTCCTCAGGAAGGCTGTTCCATGTATCCACAACCCTCTTTGTGAAGAAATACTTCCTCACATTACCTCTGAGCCATCCCCCCTCTTTCTTCAAATTGTGACCCCTTGTTTTTGCACATCTATTTTTCTAAAATATGCTACCCTCTTGGACTTTGTTGATTCCCTTGAGGTATTTGAAAGTTTCTATCATGTCCCCCCTTCCCTCCTTTCCTCGAGGCTTGTTTGCAATAAATCCCCCCTTAAAAACTTGTGATTTACCAGTTTGAATTGAAGATGATGACCAAGTAATAATGACAGGTAGACGTGGTGGTCAGTTGCAGTCCAGGTGTGCATTGCCTGAAACATCACGTACCCCCCCGACTTCAGTGCCTAAAGGAATGGAGTTCAATATCAGCACCATGGACATGTTAAAAGTAGTGCATCACAATTCCTTGTTTGAGATTTTTTGTTCAAGATGCAAATGATGAGTCAGTTGCAATCTGCCAGGTTTGCCATGTGCGTGTGAGTCGAGATAAAAAGGTGAACCATCTGGGCACAGGTGGACAGCATACATATCTTAAGAATAGGCACATGGTCCTGTGGACCCAGCACAAGATGCCAGCTGATACCAAAGTGGGCCGTTCACCCTCATCAGCAACCATAACGAGCATGTTATCCCCTTCCATGAATGTTAAGTCCAGTAGGAAATTAAACGTGTGCAATAGTGAGGTAATAAAAGCAGAGGATTACTACAGGCATGATGAGTTGTAGGAGAATAATGATTTTGAAATGTTGTCCAGTGCTGGTGAGAGTAACAGTTTTGGTGGTGGTCATGGTGGTGAATGCAGTATGTCTAGTGCAAGTGGTACATCAGCCCCGGTTGGCAAATCTGGCAAAATAACTGCATTTCTGGGTTTGTCATCATCACCTGTGCAACGGTCTTCAGCAAACATCCACACTCCACCCCCTGCCAATGCCATTCATCACAGAGCAGAACCATTTGTCATCACACCCCATGTAAATCGTTTAAGTCAGCCCATGTTACAGAGTGTTTTTGTGAATAAGCTGAAGTCCCCTCTCAATCATAGTGTCACGTGAACTTAATCCTGCTGTAGCTGAAATGCTGGCAATTGATCTTTTAACCTTCTCCTTTGTGGAGAATTCTGGGTTCCGGTGGTTTGCTGCATGTGCCTGTTCAAAATGTAAGGTCCCATTCAGGACATACTTTTCGACCCATGCTGTCCCCGAGTTGTTCCCTACTGTATCCAACTCAGTAAAACAGGCCCTTCAACATTCCTCCTCTCCATTCATCCATTTAAGTATGGATATGAGGACAAGTGGCAAAACAGCAGGGAGTTCATATTTGTGTATAGCTGCACACTAGGCGCAGGTGCCTGGGGTTGTTTGCGGTGCTGGTAGTGTGAAAAATCAGTGCAGTAAGGTGGATTGTCATGGTAGCAATCTTCCAGGAATTCAACAGCATGCAACGATTGCTATGTGCAAGGTGACATGTTCACACACTGGTGAAAACATGTTGTGCGTGGTACTGACTGAAATTGACATGTGGCTGAACCCCCTGTCCCTGAGAGCTTGGTTCATAGCAAGCGACAATGGGTCAAATGTGGTGAAATGCATCACGAATGGTGTTTTTTTTTGTGTTCCATGCATGGCCCATTGTTTAAATCTTGTGGTGCAGGAGTTTCTGCAGCACCCTGATATAAAGGAAATGCTGACCATTGTACGCCGTATCTGCTCTCACTTTTCACGATCTGCAAAGGCCCGTGACCAGCTGTGGCAGTTGTAGATGCAAAAAAGCCTGTCTCACAACCACTTGAAGCTGGAAGTTGTCACCTGATGGAACTCCACTTTATACATGGCAGAGAGGTTGTATGAACAATACAAAGCTATCTGAAAATATCTTGTGATGCACACTAGCCATGACAGTTCTGGGTCTTCCATGTGTATGATGACTGAACAGTGGTGCCTCTTGGACTCTGTAATAACAACTTTGCAGCCTTTTGAACATGCCACACAGGCAGTGAGTGGCAAGTTTGCCTCCATTAGCCAATCAATTCCACTGCTGCTGGTGCTGATGCAGACATTGGTGAATGTATAGCATGACCTTGATGTTGCTGGAGACAGTGCTAGCAGTATGTTGCTGAAACACATGCTGTCAGTATTCAACCAGGACTGTCACATTTTGAACATTCAGCGTAGTGACAACTTTGCCATAGCAACAATTCTGAACCCACGATACAAACATGGAATTTCATCAGTATTGGAGGGAGGGCCTGAACAGGTAAAAATTATCAGTGGCCAACTGGTGTGCTTGGTTCATCTGGCACAGAAGTCACATGCCAAGGTCAGCAAACCTCAGCAGCATAATCCGGCTGAAGGTGTACCTGGAGGACCATCAAGCATATCCTGCAAGGGGAAGGGGACTGCAGTTCCAGGTAGTCTGTCATCCAAAGTGGCTGGCATTAACCCACTTTGGAAGGCTTTGTCCCAAGTGGGGATTTGTGAAATAAATGATTCCAGAGAACAGGATGATGCATCAACCACTGGACTTAGTGCAGCACAGAGAATGGTTGAGTCATATTTGTCTGAAAACAGGAATCTAACAATAACTGATGATTCTCTTTTGTACTGGAGTAGAAAGGTCAGTGAATAGCCAGAGCTGGCTGCAGTGGCATTGAAGTACTTCACATGCCCACCCTCCAGTGTAAGTGTTGAGAGGGTATTCAGCTAAGCAGGTGCAGTAGTCAGGGATCATCGGATAAACCTCTCTCCTGCAAATGTTAGTTTGCTAACATTCATAAAAATGAATGAGAGGCACATACCAGCACAGACTGCAACCTTGGTATTCGTACCCCGGCCTAGTCATGGTGGTTTTGGTGATGTGGAAATGGGCCATCCTGGTGGCACTGGCAGTGGCAGCAAGAAACAACCCACTACTGATGTAGATGATGACACAATTGAGAAAGAATTTCCCAGTGGTCAGATTTCTAACATAGATGACTGTGAGTGCAGTTTTCTTTATGAGGATGATGATGTGGTTAATGTTGGCAGGTTTAAAGTGAAGTTGTTAAAACACGGTGTGCCTTCCTGGACCACCACCACCACCACCACCAGGACTGATGTTAGCCACTGCCATAACTGAGCATGAGTTTGTCCGCCCCAGACCACCACCAACACCACCACCACCACCACCGGGACTGATATTAGCCACTGCCACCACTGAGCATGAGTTTATCCACCCCCTGGACCAGCACCACCACCACCAGGACTGATGTTAGCTACTGCCACCACTGAGCATGAGTTTGTCTGCCCCCCCGGACCACCACCACCACCACCACCGTGACTGATGTTAGCCACTGCCACCACTAGGCATGGGTTTGTCTGCTGCCCGAGACCACCACCACCACCACCGGGACTGATGTTATCCACTGCCATCACTGAGCATGAGTTTGTCCACCCCCCTGGACCACCACCACCACTTGGACTGATATTAGCCACTACCACCACTGAGCATGAGTTTGTCCCCCCCCCAGACCACCACCACTACCTGGACTGATGTTAGCCACTGGCACCACTGAGCATGAGTTTATCCACTCCCCCAGACCACCACCACCACTGGGACTGATCTTAGCCACAGCCACCACTGAGCATGACTTTGTCTGTCCCCTGGACCACCACCACCAGGACCTATGTTAGCCACTGCCACCACCACGAGATGCAGGAAGATATAACAGAGAATGTCATCATAGGCCGCAGCTATCACCACCAGCACCCACCCCCAGTGTCATTCAGACAATATTTCCCCATTATATTTACATTTACCATGCCAAGACAGAGGGAGTCGAACAGGAGACCACATCCATCAGTCACAGATGCAAAGCTTCTTAATATTTAAACTATAAAGTGAGGATGTGTACTAATGTTTTTTATGTTATTTAACTTCCTTTAGCTGTATGTTTTGTTTTCTGTAGCTTTTCTGAGCCGCAGTGGTCAAACACAAAGAGTAAACTTATTTTGTTTTTTTACAGGTTAACAAAAAAACTCTCCTTCACTGAAAGTCGATATGAATGGTACTGCAGCTGTACCGTACACAGGAACCTATGGAATATCCATTTGAATTCCATGGTAAGTATTAAGATTTTATTTCATTCGTTCAATTTGTTTTGAAAGACTGCAGCAAATGCCACTGAGTACAATTCATAAACTAGGTGACATGTGTACGTCACCAAAACTATTTCTGTAAGATATCATGCACTGTATTCTGAACTTGCAGCTGTGCAGCCATGACCACAACAGTGTTGAAAAAGTTGCACACAGGTTGTGTTACTTGATAAGATGTGGTTTTGAAATGTAACTTGACTTGACATTGAGAACCAGGGACAAATTACAGTCAAGTTGTAAGAAGTCATTCATTTCTTTTTTTAAGAAACTTCCAGATGCTTTGTTGTTGTGTCAAAGTGGCCTTATCCAAAGAAGTTCTTCAACATCAGGCCCCAACCGCGGCTGGAGCAGACATGCAACATGCAGAAGTCATTTCATTCGATGACCATGACCATCATTTACAACCAGACTCGAGAAGGATGCAGATGAAATCTGTGAAGAAGTAATCAAATAAGAAACCATTAGAGACAAACCTGCAAATATGCTTCCCCCACCCCCCCAAAAAAATACTTACCTTCAGTTGCTTGAGAGTTATCCATTTCAAATTTATATGCAAAAAGTTCTCATCGAGCTCCGGAATATGCACACCAACAGTATCTGTGACCTGTGATACAAAACAATACAATGAGTACATGTCCATGTCAACCCCCTATCTACAAAATACACAAATATATATCTATATATATCAACTCACCAAGGATACTATTAGTGCACAGACAAAGGGCACCCTTCCTTCTGGTTGAGATGATCACATTGCATTTGCTGGAATAGCAGCACACATTGAACCATCAACAATTCGCTTATGGCCATCATTTCTTTCTGTGGGACTTTGCATGTGGTGACATTCTCATATTTGAGTTCATCACCACTTGTCAATTTTCTTGACACAGATGCATTTTGGGCATGCAGAAAAAAATCTGTGGACTCTGTGTGAGTACTGCATGCATGACTGAGTCCACCATTAATTCTGGGGGGCTTTGCATGTGGTGTAATGCTCACATTTGACTTCGTCACCACTTGTCAATTTTCTGGACACAAGACAGATGCATTTTGGGCATGCAGAAAAAATCTGGGGACTGTGTGTGAGTACTGCATGCATGACTGAGTGTGCCATTAATTCTAGGGGACTTTGTATGTGCTGAAACGCTCCCATTTCAGTTTGTTGCCACTTGTCAATTTTCTGGGCACAAGACAGATGCATTTCATGTGTTGTGATTGTGAGCTCATGATGTCATGCTGAAATTATCGATTAAAGCAGCATTGCAAGAATGTGGTGACAATTCTGAACTGTACTTTTTTATGCTATTTTACATTGCCAGCCACTAGTTACCTCCAAGTCATGGCTTGAATGATACACTTCTTTTCACAATTTCTGTCTGCTTTACTACTTTTTGTCATGTATGAAAAAAAGGAGCACACCTTTCAATATTGTATTCTGACCAGGTTTGTAGCACTATTTCAGCTGCTTTTCAATAAATATTGTTCTGTGAGGTCATAAAACACTGCCTGCTCACGTAACTCTTAATTTACAGCAAGTGATATATGACAGCTGATGTGATGGAGAAAAGCAGTGGAAAATACTCGCAAAAACCTGGTCAGCACCATATTAAAAGGAGTGCTCCTTTTATTATTTCAGACATGAAAAAAAGTAGTACAGCAGACTCAAATACTGGAAATCATAGTGTCATACAAGTCAGGATGTAAGTAAAGTAAGTGGCAATGTAACATAGCATTAAAAAATATAGGTCAGAGTTCCCAACAGATTGTTGCACTGCTGCTTTACAGAGATTCACCACATTACATAGTTATTATGGTGTTGCACCTAATGTATGGGTGCCTTACTTCCAGGGGAATCTGTGTTGCTCCACATGTCCTTACATAGTGCAATCCATTTCTGTCAAAACCACCTGTAATTTCATTAAAGTGTGTCACATCACAAAGGAATTCCCATTCTGAAAAGCCACCCAAATTCTGCTCCCTTTCTCAGCAACATTAGGACGTGATGCCAGGGAGAGCTCGGGGGCGTGCTCCATTATAATGAATGTCCGTCAGCTTTCTGAATGTTTCTTTATGTTATAATGGTCAGTTTGTGGTGAAACGTATGGGCATTTTTCCAGTAACAAGAGCCTTGTTAAAAGAAAGGTGCCCATGTTTCACCACAAACTAACCATTATAACATAAAGAAACATTTGAAAGCTGCTGAACATTCAGTATAATGGAACACCGTCTCTCAATACCTCCTTGCTGAGAAAGGGGGGCAGAATTTGGGTGGCTTTTCAGAATGGTAATTCCTCCATGACATGACACACTTTAATGAAATTACAGGTGGTTTTGACAGAAATATGTTGCACTATGTAAGGACATGTGGAGCAGGAAAGATTCCCCTGGAAGTAAGGCACCCATATATTGGGTACAATGCTGTAAGCTGGTGAATCTCTTTCATGTCTGTTTCACAAACAAAATAGTTATAGAGCCTCAGTAATGTTTACTTTGTGTCGGGACTGATGAATCGGATTTGAAGTGTTTCGCAAACAGCATGAAGACTGAGCAATGCAAGTATGTTGTGCTAAACTGCATGTGTGCCGTCAGTGTTCTTTGCTGTGTGTGTATATACATTGTCCAGCTTCATGCAAACATATATATGGTAAGACTTGTTGCAGTATCAAGAATAAAGATAACAATGTATACCTGATGTATATTTTATTGGTACCATCAGCACCAGTGGAATAAGTGATAAGATATGTTTTCAGAGATATCGGGTCACTGTGCACCTCAGTCACTCACAGTGCACACATGACTTTGCGGAGATCATAGCACAAAAAACACATGCTCTCCTAAAAGTTATGTGTGCAATATGTGACTAAGGTGCACTCTGGCCAGACACCTCTGAAAAGTATTGTATCACTTAGTCCACCGATGATGATGGTGACAATTAAATATATGCTATTCTGCTCGCTATTCTTTATACCATATACACTGCAACAAGTCAGCAACATCAATATATGTTTGCAACACGCTGCACAATGTCCGATGTCTCACACACACACACACACACACACGAAACAATACTGACTGCACACATGCAATTTAGCACATAATACTTGCACTGCTCACACCAGCTTGTCCACAAGCACTCCACAACAGAAAGTCAACATTACTGAGGCACTGCAACAACAGAAGGGAAAATGTCTACTATTAAGCAACAAAAAAAACCACACAAAAACAGTACAGCAAAGTAGCGGGAGGAGGGGTCCAGAAAAAAATCCCTTAATGGGGGATTCCATGGTGTTCCAGCAGCAAGTGGAGTATTGTTAGTATTTGCAGTTGCTGTTGCTGGATTTGGTCCACCTGCTGCTGCACAGCACCCACCCTGTTGTTGCTTTCCTCAAGGGCTGCCCAAACCAGTGCAATGTATTCCTGCATTGCAGGCACTGTGGTGGGATCCACTGCAGCAGGAAAGCCAGGCAGTGGTGGTGGTGGTGGTGAGGGTGGTGGTGCTGCTGGCTGTGGTGGCAGTGGTGGTGGTGGAGCAGCTGCTGCAGTTGCCCTCCTCCTGCTGCGGTGGTGAGGCATAACACCCCCAGCACCCTCTTCCACTGCTACAGAAGGGCCAGCAGGTGGACGCCTGGCCTCTTCGGTGGCAGCCTGCCACTCCACCTTGTGGTCATTTGCCATGTGCATGCACTGGCCACCAGTCCCCAAATGTGTCCCCCGGGGGCCACGGTGCACCTGCACACCACACAGATGGCAAACCACAATGGTGCTGTCTCCCCCACACAGTAAAAAAACTGCCACACTGAGAAGCTGTGGGGAGGAACCAGATATACTGTCGGAACCACCTTCATTTACCTGGGGCTCCACCTGTGGCTGTGGAGGTGGTGAAGGGGGTGTTGCTGGAGCCCCTGCAGCTGATACTGGTGGTGGTGGTAGTGGTGGACTAGGTGGATGTGCTGCCACTGGTGGCACTGGTGGTGCTGCTGCTGCTGCTTCCACAGAGGAAGACGCAACACCCAAGAGTCAGGAGTGGTCCAATATCACCCGACCTCCCCCACGTGTGCGCACTTCTGTCCTTTGCCCATGCCCATGGGCCACAGACTCTCCTAGTCCCAGGTCCATTGCACACAAGTCCCCGACTCTGACCAATGTCTCAATACTCTGACCTTCACCTGCACTCACAGTCTCACATTGGGACACACACACACAGTCACATACAGACAAAACAAATTTTATAAAAAAAACATTCAGTAGCAAAAAAAAAATGAAAACACAGTACAAAAAAAAATCAAGATGTAGCTTTTAAAAAAGCTGTTTTTTGTGATCGAAATCACAAGATGCAATTGAAAAACAAACTGTCCTCTCTCTACACCAAAAAGTCTTCCTCCTTCTACAACTGCAAAGGAGAAAGTGAAACTAACTGCTTTTGTGACTCACTTCCTTCCTGCCTGGCTAAAGCATGTGACTTACAGTACTATAAGCCATGTGATGGGTGGGGGTCTGCCTATATTGTTGTCACTTTACCTTACTTCGCATTAAGGCAGAATGACAACGCAAAGTCATAATGAGAAGGCAAAGTGAGCACTTTACAGTGGCCACTTTGCATAGCATTCCGCCAACGCGATCTGGCCACTTCGCATGCACTTCACCAGTGGATTTTAAATTGGATGCATCTCTAATTGTGAAAGGGACTTGGGAATGTTCATAATGAATAATCTGAGCTTGTCGCTACAAATTAACAGATGCCACAAATAAGGCTAATAAAATAGAATGGTCAATCAGGAAAAATATAGGATCAAGAACAAATGAGGTCTTGATACCCTTGTACAGTACAGATCATATGTGCGGCCACATTTAGAGTATTCATCACAAATCTGGAATCCATACAATGTGGGGGAAAGATGTAGGTTGGAGACAGTGCAGCTTAGGTTTACCAAGATGGTAGAAGATCAGCAGGAAATATCTGATGAGAACAGGCTAAAATCATTACACCTTATGTCTCTCAAAACCTGCCAAGCTTGTGGAGACATTCTTTTTATGTATGACTTAATACAGAACCCAGAATTAATGTGTGAACTAGAAACAGATTACAAGGACATTAACACTGAAACAAGGGGGCACCCTTTACAGAGAAAGGGAAAACGATTTAAATCTAATGCCAGAAAATATTTCTACACAACCAAAGCTGTACATTTATGGAATTTGTTACCATACAATGTGATATTAGCAAAAAGTAAAGGCAAATTCAAAGCTAGATTGGACAAATATATACTAGCAGGAGGAGTCTTGAGTTATTACGCATAAGGATGGGGCATTTATTGGCTAATAGCCTTCTTGTTCCTTTTCTGTACCTTAGTATGAACCTTAGTATAAAACAAATTAGGGCACCATTTAAAAGGGCCTCAAACTTTATTTCTTATCCATATCTATTTAACCTTCATGCAGATACCATGTCTTGATTATTTACATAAAATACAAAATGGCTACAGGAGTCACTGCACCATATCAGCAATTATTGTAACCATGATCCCAAATCCTTTTGCCTAGAACATATGAACATTCAAGTTCAGTCTAAAACTTCACTGAGTCAGACATAATTCATTCTATAATGATGCAAGAGCTGTTCCCTCATCAAGAGCCACCATCCAGGGTCATTCAAAGCAATTTATAACTATGGGAAGGGAATGCCACTTTAACTACAAGTCATCTCAAAGGTGAAACCCTCCCATGGCTTCTCTGCTAAATTCTGTTTCTGAAACAAACACCAGCTGACACATATCAGATGAGTAACATGGTTGTACAGTTTCCTGATACTATCTGAATAAGATTCTGGATGTCAGTTTCAGGAAAATCTGATGTGTAATTGGTAGAAAACGTGAGTCTTGGCTGTAACACACACACACACACATTAGGTAAGTCAGAATAATTTCTGCCAAAAAATAGAAGTAATATTCAAAGTTTGTTTATCATTGGATAGTTATTTTCCCACTGAAATGACAAAATGATGATGGCAACCAATGGGACAGCAGTGCTCAGAATGAGTGATGACATCACATATGCCCACCTGAAAAAAAGCAACTGAATTCAAAGAGGCAGTTCCATTTCAGGTAAGTTAATTTAGATGGTATAATTTTTAAAATGCCAAAGAAAAAGAAATAATAATTAAATCTGTAGTGCAGTACTAATACTACTGGTGTGCAATGTATTTTCCTCTGGCAATGATGCCTACATAATAGGTGATGGAGACACCCCTTAATGACAAGCATACTCATTTTCTTTACTTTTTTACATACTGTAGGCTGAATGCAGCTGAAAATGGCTTACATAAAGGGCTACAGTGGGTCAACCATATTTATACTACACCAGTTGAGATAAAATGACAAGATAACAAGTGATATATAGGGGGTATGACATGACCTGAGGACGATATCATATTTATCTTCATGAGATGCCAGTGATTTTATGACAACTCAAAATGGTGAAGCCACAAATCAGGAATCTTAGTATCACTGCCTCCAATGAAGATAAACTTGATCAGCTCAATTCTCAAGGCTCCCAGCATGGCGCAAGGAGCTTGTGCCACAATGAATGGGGCAAATTGCTCATTGTGCAAAAAGATGCACTGGGAGTGATTCTCAATGGCAGCCTGCATAATCTGCAGGTTCCTTCCCCAAACAGGGCTTGCACCACCCATGTGCCCCAAAAATGGACTGCGGCATGGTGCTAGGGGGCTTAGGGCAGACACAGGCTGCCATATCCCCTAATGTGGGATTCTCAGAACACTCCCAGAGGAAGAAATTCTATGTACCCTTAGAAACTTCTCCTCAGGGAGATGACCCAGTTGCAGCAATGTGCCATTGTCCCCCCTACCCGATCTGATGTCCCCTGAAATTAATGTATAAAACAAACCTGGTGGTCTAGTGGCCCCCTTCCCAATCCCCGATGTCCCCCAAAAGTAATATGTTAAAAGAAACCATGGTGGTCTAGTGGACCACCCCCCACCAAGCAGTGCCTACCACTCCACTCCTCCATCCCCTAACAGGGCCAACAACTAGCACAGCCCACTGCTCACTACCATGGCCAGCCACAGACTGAGCTCTGAATGAGCACATACCATATAGAGTACACACTCAGTGAGCTGTCAATCACTGAGCGGGTACTATATACAGTGCATGCTCATTCAGAGCTCAGCCAACAGCTGGCCTTGGTGGTGAGAGGTTGGCTGTGCCATTCGCTAGCTCAATTACTGGATGGGTGGGAGTGGGGTTGTAGGGCACTGCTGGGTGAAGCTTCTGCTAGACCACCAGTTTTTTTTTTTAACATATTACTTACAAGGTACAATGGGGGTCAGGGAGGGGGCCACCAGACCACCAGGTTATTTCTGTACATTAATTTTGGGGGACATCGGGAATTGGGAAGGGGGCCACTAGACCTCCAGGTTTGTTTTATACATTACTTTTGGGGGACAATGAGAAGGGGGCCACCAGACCACCATGTTTGTTTCATACTTTGATTTCAGAGGACAACGGGAATCAGGGAGGGGGGCCACTAGTCACCAGGGATAGCTAGAGCAGCACATGGCCACCATACAGCTTGCAGCAGACCCTCAGGATATGCTGTCTGTTTGGCACATTGACAGAGTTACCAGAAGCCACAGGACTTTGCTACTGGGACCCTGCCCAATAGAGAATTTGGCACAGGGTCCCTGGCACACCAGGCATTGATGCAAGCTGCATTTGGTGACAGCTTGTGTCAGTCTGTGGGTTCTTTGGAATTCGAGCTGGATAAGTCAGTCAGGCCATGTCATGTTCTCTTTATACAGGCATATGTTTGGGATAAATTTGATTTGGAAGATGTAAAAGTACCTGTGACTTTGCAATGTTTAACTAACTTTCTGCTTGCTTTGCAGTTGATGCAAGGCTTGGAGTTGGGGAGTAGAATTCACAAGGTAGCCATGGCAGTGTTTTATTTGTGCTTGTTTGGGACTGGCTTATTCTGAGATCTACTACTAGTTCTATTTATGAATGCACCTTGACATAGTGCAACAAGGAAATATATCATGATGAAATAATGCATCATTAAAATACAGTAATATCATTTCATGATGCCTGAGATAACAGTTTTTTTTAGCCCAGTTATCTCAGAACTTATGTTGCATAAATGTGTAGATAAACTTAAGATATCAGGATATCTTATTTTAAGTGTTGTCACAGTTGCTTTCTTGAAGGTCAGTATCACAACGAAGTACTGAACCAATCAGAAAATAGCTTTAACAATGCAAATGACATCATGATTGCTATGAGCATTGCTGAACCAGCTGCTGATCTCAATGCAAAAAGTTAAATCTTTAAATAAGCAGATTTAAAAGTAATAATATAGTAAACTAATGTATACTGTAAATTGAATGTGAATTGGAGGCAGTATAGCACAGTAGGTTAAGGCTCTGAGCTGCAGATCTAGAGACTTGGGTTTCAATCCCACAGCCACCTAGTTGCATGCTTTGTGATCCTAAGCAAGTCACTTAACTTCCTTGTGCACCCATGTCCCATCTGGAAACAAGCTTGAGCTTAGTGTGCTGCTCCTGGTTAAACAATGTTCCCTTCCCTTCCTTTCCTAATGGTCTGACTGAAAAAAAATATTATTGATCATCACTTCTGAGGAGGCAGTACCTGCAAACCAGAATAGTTCAGATCTGGTCTTATGTTTCTGGAGCTCCCAACAAGGTTAGCATTTAGTAGCCCTTGAGTGTACCTTACCAAGTATTCTTATGGGATTATGATGCATATATGGGAGCATCTATGAGCCCAGTGATTTCACTTGTGTGATCTTTCACAGTACACAGGACATGAAATGCATAAATTAAAACAAACATGATATTTTAAAATAAACTGGTGTGTGTGTATGTGTGTCCACAGACTGGCACTCATTACCTAGCGTAATGATCAGAGAGTAAGTGTATCCCAACTTTGCTACTACAGAGTAAGCTGATGCCATGTAATATGATGCTGGATTAGCACTGGCTGCCTGTGCTTTTGACTTGCTAATAGCCAGTCAGCAGCAAGGGTAGCCAGGCTATTAGGGTATATGCTTCTGCATGTATCATCATGTCTGACAACTAGTACTGTGGATTGTGGAGGGTCATCTTTATATGCTGACATGATCATTAAAGCTTCACTGCAGTCTAATGCCCTTTTATCAGCAAATGTATTCATACTGCTGAAAGGGTGTGCACCAGACCGTGGGGTGACTTTGCCATACTGAAATACACTTTTGACCATCTACAACCAGCAGCACCGACTGTTAGACTCTGTTAATGATGTTGCATACTGAATAGCTAATAAAGTAGCAAACAAATAAAATAAATAAATAGCAATACATAATAATAGGAAATAAAGCAACTTAATAGCCTGGCTGTTTATGCTGTTGAATGGCTAATTGCCAATCTGCAGCATATGCAATCACTGCTGATCCTCATAGTATCCTATTAGGTGCTGTACCAGACAGACAGCATCACTCATTCCTGGACTGCAGTTAGTCTGTACTTTGAATTGATGCATGTTGTGCTTTTGCCGTTAACACACAGAAACATATTTTCAGAATGTATGAGTTGTGATATTGTCAGAGGAGTCCATCTAACTGAAGACTAGAGCATGTTCAACATTTAAAAATGCAGAGATGAAGCACTCAGCAGTGCTGTTCATTAATTTAACCAACTGTGTTGCAAAAACAAAAATATATGAAGATAAAAGACAAAAAAGAATCATTTATAGTATTCTAATTGTGATAAAAAATCTAACAAACAGTGGTTTAGCAAAAATAACTCCTTTCTCACCAGATTTTGTCATTTACACTCATCTGAATTTGGTTTTGCCCACCTTTCTTCAAAAGTACAATACTCACTGTGACAAATCTTATCTGGAGCACTGAAATTTATGTGGAAGCAGTTCTCTTTTTTTTTTTTTTATTCAAAAAAGGGTGCTGTTGCTTACAGTTAGGTGAGTGGGCTGGCAAGGATTACAGATAGCAGGGAGTGGATACTGATGGTCCAGTACTGTTGACTGGTAGGTGCTGAAGGTTCTAGAGGTCTTGTGGAGCAGGATGGATGGCAACCTTGCATGACAGCAGGGGTTGAAATTAAGTTTTGCAGCCACTAACTAGCAGGGCAGGTGACTGGGAAAATACACTAGCCCCACAGATATTTCCACTGACCCAGCTAGTGTACTTATTGAAATGTTACCTTCTTTATTACAAACCTGCAGGGCTACTTAAAGGAAAACTTTACTAGCCCAATACAAAAGCTACTAGTATTTGGTTAGTGAACCAGAGCCATTTTAAACCTGTGTGGGAGATATGCATGGAAAAAGCACTGGACTGGCTGTGGAGGGAGTCAAGACATGTAATGACAGTGGGGAGGATGAGAATGATCTTAGCTGGGGGGTTGGGGGGTAAGCCGTTGAGTGATAGTGGAATCCTAGCAGTCTTTTTTTCATTCACATGAAAAATAATCCCTTCATATGGAAAAAAAATTTAGACTTAGTTTTTTTTTTCCAGTTCTTTTTGCATTTGAAGGGATCCTTTTTTGCTCATACAAAAAAGGATCCCTTGATACAGAAAAAACAAGGGATCATTTTTCATATACTTTTTCCATTCAGTATGATTCATTATCTCAAAAAGAAAGGAAATTATTTGCAAAAACATTGTTAATGCACCAGTTAGGGTAACTTAACATCACAAAAATAGGGAAATGCAAGCACATCACACTGCATGAAGAAAGCTACAACAAATTGTGTTGGCAACATGTGGCAAGACATACTTCTTTACTGTACCTTTGAAGAGTGTATTACTATGAGGAAATGGCTTGAAACTGTACTTTGTGCTTCAGATAGGTGGCTATGGGCTGGGGGGAAGGGGAAGCATTAGGGCCGACAACCCAAAGGAAGACCCCACCACTGATTCCAGAGACCCAAAACTCTAAAGTTTTTTTTCCTTGTGCTTCTTGAGGGGTGGGGATGGGGAGTTGGGGATCTGCGTGAATAAGGATACCATTCATTGCAAAAAACTGCATTAATGCACCAGTTAGGGTTCAAGTTAACACCACAAAAGTAGGGAAATGTGGCATTAGGTTTTCCAACCCTCGCTCCACCCCCCCCCCCAAGCAGCAAAAGGGCAAGTCCACACAAGAAACCACATACAGCCATCATTAGGTTCAACAAATAACATACAACTGTTTCCAGATTACACAAATGCAGTAGCACACTTTAAGACATGCACACGCTTGATGGGCATACAGCTATTTTTCAGTGCTTACTGAGCATGCTTAGAATCAAGTATTAGAATCAAGTAATTAAATAACTTTGGAACAGATTATTATTTTTTCACCAAGCAAGCAAAAGGCACATCTGTGGGCCAGCCGCTTTCTACCCAGATAATGTCAGGCCAGAATAAACATCTGGGCACTAGGCAAGCTGACAGAAAACCCATCCAAACCAATGGGAAAAAAAGGCTAAAAAATTCACTTTTTGCATTATCTGTATCTCAGAATCTACACATTTGACTGGAACAAAACTTGGTACATAAAGAGATCTTCCCCAAAAGACTGTGCATGCAGTATTTCATACAAATCTGTTAAACAGTTGCAAAGGTATTAAAGTGCAAATTTTGGGATTTAACATTGAAGTGCTCATACAACCCTAAATATAGGGGCGCGACCCCACCTACAGGTGTGGTTGTGCCTGTATATTAGGGTTGCATAAGCACTTCTATGTTAAACCCACATGTTTGGAACTTAATAACTTTGCCACTGTTCCACTGATTTATATCAAATTTGGCAGGCACATCCTCTGTGCCAGGTCTCTTGATCCTGTAAATTTCATATAGATTGGTTTAGGTTAGGCAAAGTTACAGAGGTGCAAATAAACACAAAATTCTCATTTTTTTTAAATGTTAAGATTTTTTTTGCCAGCCGATAACTTAAAAATTGGAAGCATTTGAAGCCTGAAAATGTCCGGTTTGATAGAGGTTGGTTCAAGGTGTGTGATTTTGTGGCCTTTAGGTTCCTCAGTTAAGTAGTTTTTAAAATATTTAATAAAAATGTTCAATTTCTGAAAATGCACAGTTCAAAAATGAACATTCTATTCAGAACTGAATTTTTGCAAAAGCAGCAGTTTGCACTATATGACACAGCTGTCTTTAATAAATGAGAGCTGTGTCATATAGTGCAACCCCTGCTGCTGTTGCCACTCGTAGATCAGGTATGGGGTCTCATTGTAGCTCCACCTTCCTGACTGTGTTGTTGCCTGATACTGTATATCTGCACATGAGGGGCCCCAGTCCCTGGTGCCAGTGTATTTATTTATTTTATTTATTTGTATAATCCAGCACCAGGATGCCCACCCCCAGTGTTGAATGCCAAAGTGCCCTTGTTCCATGTAATCCCCCCCACCACACACACCCACACATATAGCTCAGTGTCCCGAGATAGATTAACTTTATAAGTATACCTGCAAAAAAGAAAACCATCCCCGATGTCTGTTTCTTTTATTTTAAACCTGAAAGAAAGAAAATGGTCCCTTGTTATCCCCGCTAACCCCCTCCCCCAATCCCAACTCTCCAACTGAGCACCCATCTCCCCGCACTCCCTCCCTTACTCTATGCTTACCTCCAAGGTAGTCTGATATTATTTTTTATGGACCGGGACACGTCTGCACTCTTCAAAGATGAACCTCAAACTGAGAAATAAAACTTAGTACCTTTGGCATAGGAGCTGGTTGCACTATGTGACACAGCTGTTGTTTATTAAAGACAGCTTTGCTGTATAATGCAGGCTGGTTCTCTCTGTGGTTGGCACAGTAGGTCAGAGATGGGGCTACTGTCATTGTAGCCCCACCACCAGCCTAACTGTGGCTAAATTAAATTATCTGCACACTCCAGGCCCCAGTCCCCAGTGGCAGTGTATTTTTTTTTTTTTTTTTATTGTCGGATGGCTACACCCCTGCATTCTTCTATGCCATTCCCGACATTGAGGGACCTAATCCCCGTGTCATCTTTTACACATACACCCAGCAATATGGGACATTGGGGAGTCCATCCCCAATGTCCTGAAATAATTAATTTATTTAATGCCCTTTAAAGAAAAAAAAATCTGATGACATTTTTTTTTAACCTGGAAAAAAGAAAACCATCCCTCAATGTCCCTACTGTCCCTCCCCATCCCAACCCCCCATTTAGCACCCACCACCCAACCCCCCTTAACCTATACTTATGTGCTGGGTTTGTATACTGTCATCTTCTGTGGACTGGGGCACGTCTGCATCTTCAAAGCAGAACTGCAAACTGAAGAATCAATGTAAGTGCTGAATAATGTCTTTCAGTGATGTTTTGAACTTATTTTGATATCTTCACCATTTTTTTGAACATTTTTGCCACATCTTCAACATGGGCTTTTTGGGACCACACCTTGTGAGCAATGTCACTGTCTTTTCATTAGAAACATAGAAACATAGACTTTGATGGCAGATAAGGACCGCTTGGCCCACCTAGTCTGCCCATTTCCCTACCTAGAGGATAAGCTGCAGATCCAATTAACCAACAGTCTATTTCTTCCTACCCCCCCACAAAAATTGCCTTATGTCTGTCCTATGCATTCTTGAATTCTCCCACAGTTTTAGACCACACAACCTCCTCAGGAAGGCTGTTCCATGCATCCACCACCCTCTCTGTGAAAAAATACTTCCTCATATTGCCCCTGAGCCATCCCCCCTCCATCTTTAAATTATGTCCCCTTGTTCTTGCACATCTCTTTTTCTGAAAGATGCTACCCTTTTGGACTTTGTTGATTCCACTGAGGTACTTCAACATTTCTATCATGTCCCCCCTCCCTCCTTTACTCAAGGGTATACATATTAAGCTTCTTTAGTCTCTCCTCGTATGGCTTCTCTTGCAGACCCTGCACCATTTTAGATGCTCTCCTCTGAACTGCCTCCATCCTGTCTATGTCCTTGCAGAGATGGGGTCTCCAGAACTGGAAGCAGTACTCCAGACAGGGTCTAACCAACTGTCTGTACAGGGGGGGTATCAACTTCCTGTTTTCTGCTGGTGATGCCTTTCCCTATACATTCCAATATCCACCCAACCCTCCCTACCGCCTTCTCACATTGCTTGCCAACCTTAAAGTCATCTGATATGATTACCTCTAAGTCCCTTTCCATTTTTGTTGTTGTTACTACCCCTCCATTGTGTAATCTTCCCCTGGGTTTTTGTTTCCCAGGTGCATTATTTTGTACTTCTTTGCATTAATCATTCTCAGAAGGTGATTTTGGGTCATTGCATGGAATCACCTTTCAGGACCAGTTAATGAATTGACAGTGCCAGTGTTCATGAGGTGGGGTCCCAAAAAGCCCATGTTGAAAATCTGGTGAAAAGAATAAAAAAAAAAAATGGCCTTGTTATGAGCGTGCATTGTGCAGTTTCTATGCAGGCACATAACTTTGGTAATTTACAATATTTTGACTCCAGATTTTCAATTTACCCATTTTGCCACACCACCTCAGGAACAGTACAGCTGTCTTTTTTCACATCCAGCCTAAAACTTGTTTTCACACCGGTGGCTCAGAATGGCACAGTCGCCATGCAGAATCATCAGGATGGAGTAACAAAGTAACAGTGGCAGTGTTCATGAGGTGGGGTCTCAAAAAGTTAATGCTAAAAATTTGGTGCCAAAATTCAAAATAATGGCTGAGTTGTGAGTGTGCATAGACATATTTCTTTTTTTTTATTAAATATATTTTATTAAGTTTTTCTCCACAGTGTTTACAGGCATCCGACATACATCGTATTCTGTTATCATAACAAGCATTTACACAGAAGAAGAATTTACCTCTTTTAAAATATTGCTAGCTGTATAAGGAACAACAAGATAAGCAGATGCCTGTATCCCACCCCCCAACCCACCCCGACTGCCAATAGGTAATTTTGCCATTTATACATTATATATTACACCTCAAGATCTCTTAAACTATCACAGGATACAAAGGGGCTCTAATGTTAAATTTTCCCTATTCAGGCTGGATCAACAACAAGCTTAGTAGGGGATCCCAAATTTGTTTGAATTTTTCCAGATTGTTAGACAACCCCGCTACAACTCGCTCTGCCTGTATAGCAAACACCATTTCTCAATACCATTCAGTGTAAGAAGGGGTAACTGCATCTTTCCAGTGCCAGAGTAATATTTTTTGGCACATGCTGAGATTAGTGCCATATGTGACCATTGAGATCGGCCCCGAAGAGTTGCATAATCTCCTAGAATACAAATCTCCAGAATAAATTTATCTGAGAGAGATAGTAATGGGTCCAAACAGGATTTTATGCTGTTCCAGAATGGAGAAACTCTCTCACATGTCCACAACATGTGTAGCAAGTCTCCCAGAAGCTTTAAGCACCTGGTACAGAGATCAGAGGTCAGGGCGCCTATCTGGTGACGTTTAACTGGGGTATAGAATAGAGTATGACTAATTTGAAACTGCATAAATCTACATCTGTCCCATTTAGTGTATCTATATAGATGTTTCCAGATTCTCAGCCAATATCTAGAATACATAGATGTTGGCAATGATTGGTCCCACCAATAACATCTATGATTTTCTAACTGAGCCAGTGTGGCATGCAAAAAGGTATATGCATATATTTTATTAAATTGGAGGTTGGGAGAGATTTAATGTGTGGATCTAGCATAGATGACAGAGTGTTAGACCAAAGCCCTGTACCAAAGTACTTCATTAGCATATGGGAGATCCACAGGTATTTAAATACATATACCGGGGACCACTTATAAAGAGTGCTGGCTTCCTGGAACAGCATCAATTTATGATTGATAACCAAGTCCTCAATCTTCTCAACTCCCATGTCAGGCCAAAATGAAGTAGTTTTAAGAAGTTTACCCAAGATTAAAAAGTTAGAGTTATTAAAAAGGGGTTATGTTAAGTCCTTATGGCCAACTGTCCTAAGAAGAGTATTAAGTTGCTGTTGTGTTTCAAGCATGGAGCCCAGCGGGGAGTCTTTTAGTTTATTGGGAAGGTTCTTCTTAGTGAGGAAAGGGAGGGCCCTGGGATTTACCTCTTGTTCTAAGCATAAGGCACGCTCTATATCTAACCAGAGGGGATGATAATGAGAGTTGGGAAAGGAGCTAGGGGAAATTAACCAATACCTCATCCTTGTTACATGTATCGCTAAATAATATAGATAACAATTTGGGGCCTATAAGCCACCATCCATTTTTTATGTGTAAGCTTAATATAACTATGTCTAGACTTTTTACCTGCCCATAAAAAGGAATTAACTATTTTCTGTAATTGTGAAAACCAAGAATTCGGCAAGGCCCAATTGTACATTTGTAATGGGTATATCATGTAGGGTAAAATATTTATTTTTATTATACTCATTCTGCCCCACAGGGACATGGGTAATTAGGACCAAAGTTTGATATCTTCCTTTAAAGTATTAACAAGGGTATCAAGATTGAGTCTTTTCATCACTCGGGAAGAAGAGTGGAGGTTAATTCCCAAGTATTTAAGTTTATCTGTTCGCCTTTGTAAACCCAGGTTTACAACCTCTACCTTCTGTGAATATTTATTAAAGGGAAAGACTTCTGTTTTCTCCAGATTCAATTTATAATTAGAGGAGGAGCCAAACAGAGAAATTATTGTGAATGCAGCCGGAAGAGATTGTTAAGGGGATGAAATATGTAATAGGATATCATCTGCATATGCGGAGAGTTTGTATTCTGTGTCACCTATCTTAATGCCAGAGATTAATGGGGAAGAGTTCAGTTTCCTTATAAGTGGCTCTAGGAAGAGATTAAATAAGTAAGGTGAAAGGGGGCAACCCTGCAGCATCCCTTCCTTTAAAAAAAAGGAGTGGAAAACACACTATTCCACTGGACTCTTGCAGAGGGGGAAGAACAGAGTATTTTAACCCAATTTAGAAAGTCCTGGGGGGTACAGTATTTAGGGAGTAGTTTAAAGAGATAATCCCATGACACCCTATCAAAGGCTTTTTCTGCATCCAAGGACACCAAAACAGTGGGTGTGAGGGTATCCTTGGACACAGAAAAGAGGTAGGTCACTTTCCAGAGATAATAAGAGGAAAGATGGCCTTTAACGAAGCCCACCTGTTCAGGACTAATCAATGAGTCCCAGACTCGGTTCAATCTTAACGCCATGATCTTGGCGAGGATTTTTAAGTCAACATTAATAAGAGAGATGGGTCTGTAATTAGAGATGAGCAGAGGGTCTTTACCTGGTTTGGGAAGGACTACTATAGTGGCCTGGGTAAGGGAGAAGTCAGATATGCCATTTACATAGAGGTATTGGAAGGTGTTCAGGAGAATAGGTGCTATTATGTTTTTAAATGTTTTATAAAAGTTTGAGGAGAAACCATCTGGGCCAGGTGCTTTATCTAAAGGGAGTGACTCAATGGCATCAAATACTTCTTTAATTGTTATAGGAGCCTTTAAAGTGAGAATTTGGGGTTCCGAGAGTGTTGGAAGATTAATCTCTCACAAAGGAATCCAGCACTTGCTGAGAAAAGGAAGAGGTGGGCAGTGTATATAAACAGTTATAATAGTCTCGAAAAGCTTTACCAATGTCCATGGGGGAGGTGAGGATATTACCTGTTGGAGAGTAAATGGAGGTAATGATTCTATCTGACATTTGAGACCAAAGCTGGAGGGCCAGGAACTTCCCAGCTCTCTCTTCTTGGTCAAAATAAGATATTTTATACCTAAGCATGTGAAATTTGGCTTTTTTGGCTAACAATAAAGTATATTGTGCCCACAAGGATTCTGCTTTTTCCCAATCATCTTCCGGGGATGAGGCTGATAAGTTGGCTTCAGCTATTGTGATCTGGTTAAATAAGGAGGAAAGGGTCTGATTTTGTTGTTTTTTTTTCCATTTCGATGCAATACATATCAGTTCTCCTCTTAAAGCACATTTTAAAGTTCACCATAAAACATCCATTTTAGACGTAGATGGGGAGTTATATTCCATGAAGTTTTAAATAAAAGATTGTAAGTGTCGGGTAGTATCTTCAGATTTTAGGAGTTGGTTATTAATTTTCCATAATTTATTCTTGTGGACGTTAGGTGCAACATTTAATAATAACTGTGCCACATGATGATCAGAAAAAAGCATTACAGGCGAAAAAAACTGATACCACCCCATGGAGATGTTCTATACTTATCAGGAAATAATCTAAACAAGAAAATGAATGATGTGGGTGGGAGAGGAATGAGAATTCCTTCTTCTCTGGGTAGGTTATTATCCAGGGATCTGTGAGGCCTGTGAATGCTTTAACTCATGTAGAGCTTTCTGCCCTAGTGACAGGGAAAGTCTAGGGTGACCTGATCTGTCTAATTTATTAGATAGGACTTGATTCCAGTCTCTCCCCAGGACTATTGGTAACATTGACCATGTGGCTAGTATTGTCATTAAGTTTATAAAAAAATCAGGGTCCTGTGAGTTAGGGCTGTAGATGGATCCTAGAATCATCTCTGATTGTCCTAAGACTGCCCTTATAATAATGTAACGACCCTCAGGATCAGACACCTCTTGTAATAGACAAAATGTTATCTTGCATGCAACAAGTATAGCAGTCCCCCTTTGTTGGGAGTAAAGACCTGAGCCAAAATCTTGTCCTACCCAACATCTATGAAAAAAAATTAGTTTTAGTAGGCAGGAGATGTGTCTCCTGTAGAAAAACTATATCTGCTTGAAGACTACGAAGGTGCAATAAAATTTTCGTTCTCTTAGCTGGTGTCTGAACCCCTTTGATGTTCCATGAACAGAAGTTGTATCCCATCATTTTAACTGAGTATCTGGAAAAATTATGTCCTTGTATACAGGAGTATAAGAAATTGAGAGGAGAGTGAACAAGATGACCCAATTACCTATGGCAGTCCCCATCCCTCCCAAGTCTTTTAAATCCTCCCCCTACTCAGTGTCACATTTCCCCTTGAAAAAAAAAAAAAAAGTAACAACCCCCTGAGCCCCCTGCAACCAAATTAAAGAAAGAGGAAATCTTGACCCCTAGCCAGGGAGTCGAGAGTGGGAGCTCCTTCCTCAGATATAAAGTCGTGTCTGCTTTCGCCCCGATACTGCAGCACGATTCTACACCCTCCCCAGCCCTCCCAGAAAAAAAACCAGCATCACAACATCATAACCCCCATTTAAACTCCAGGGGTAAACTCTATCAGGTAAAAGAGCATGAGAACGATCCACACGTCCATGCAGCATATAATAATATCCACTTAAAAGCTAACACATGCAACATTTCTATTCTTCAATTACATAACATTAACATTTCTAAGACAATTATATCTATGTAAAAAAAAGAGAAAAAAGGGGGAAGAGGGACTATTCAGGGAGGAAGGCGGGAAAGGGGAAAGTAATATATCTCAAAGTCTCTTATTAGAGTCATTAAGGATTTAGTAGTAAATTATATATCAGGACTTAGCATGCCCAATTTACTTGAAGATCTAAAAAAAAAAAAAAAAAAAAAGAGGAAACAGAGGGAAAAACTTGCATAGTCATAAGTCCAGACCTAGGACTGTATTTCAAAGTCAGTACTGTATGCAGAAACTGGTCAGCAGTTGCCTTCTAACTGAGTCTGATCTTCTATGGTGCACTTGCAACAATGTTCTCATAGCTACGGAGAGGTCTGCACGTACTGGCACACGTTCAAGCAGTCCAGCAGTCGTGCAGAAGAACACCATCCAATTTTCACTCCACAGCCACCACTTTGGATTAAATCCACCACGTTGAATGCCGAACAGGAGGACAAAAGTAGTGAACCATATAGGCAAGCTCGTTTGCGTAGGAGTCCAGCTGCCATGTAATTATTTCATTAAGGACTGAGACTAGGCAGTTTCTGCTTGCTAAAACAAATTCAACACAGGAGGGACAGACACATTGATCATCTCATCAGTTAGCCTCTCTAGCAAATTGAAAATACACCCAGACCTTAGCAGAACATCAGCAAATCTCCAGTTAAATTATTTTACTGTAACAAAGCTTTTTCATACCAGACTTTTTGAAGTTGCATGATCAACAGTGAGCAAATAAATCAGGGAACATAACAGCTAGGTTTTCTGCAGCTTGTTCTGCATTTTCAAATGATCTCCAGCTTCTCTGATATTGGACTGATAACTTGGCAGGGTATATCATTTTAAATTTAATTCCGGTGGTTATCAACATGGTTACTGATGGGTGGTATTCGGCTCATTTCTGCCTGGTGGCTACCGGTAGATCTTGAGAAATTCTCAAGGGGGAGGTCTCTTCCCCATTTTATTTCCTGTAATTCTTTGACTTTAAACAAAATATGCTGCCTGTCTATAAAGCTTAGCAGTCGGACAATAAATGGTCTGGGTTTGGCTCCAATGGGGGGTCTGGGCTTTAGCGATCTGTGAGCCCATTCCACATGATAGGTGGTGGAATGTGGCATAGGGCCAGCAATTATTAGCAAAAGCTTTTGTGTAAAAAGGACCGTAGAAGATTCTTCGGCTTCTTCGGGCAAACCAAATATAACTAAATTATTTCTCCTATTCTGACCCTCGAGGTCTTCGAGTTTTGCTTCCCCTTTGCTTGCTTTCTGTCTGAGTGCCACTATTTCAGGATTTAAATGAGACTGCCAGCCTTCCAATGAACTAGTTAATGCCACAACATCAGAGATCTTTGTATTTGTTTCTTTTAAATCTGTCTTCATGCTTTTAAGCTCTGATGCAAATTCCAGAAGGGCTTGTTTGAGCGGTTCCATTTCAGCAAGAAATCTGTCTTCTGTTAATGGTGCAGGGCTATTAGCTGGCATTGCATTTTTACTAGTAGACGCAGCCTGGGTTTTCGCATGCTTAGCCATTTTGTCCTGTATTTGAGGAGGTCTACGAGCAGGGAGGCCCTGGCGCATTTCCACTTCTATTGGAGCTTTGAAGATTTTTTCCCCAGGGTATATGACAGTCACAAGTATCTCCAAGCTGTAGAGTGCTAAGATGTTCAATCAGCAGAGTGTTTTGTTATAAAGGAGATACTAAATTAAGGATTTTTAGGAGTGTCGGAGAGGGAGCAGAGCAGCCACACATCCTCTCAGGGTGAGTGCATCATGTGATCTCCGTGGATACACATATTTCTATGCAGGTGCATAACTTTGGTAATTTACAATATTTTGACTCCAGATTTTCAACATACCCATTTTTCCACACCACCTCATGAACAGTACAGCTGTCATTTTTTCACATCCTGCCCAAAATGTGTTTTCGCACCTGTGGTGCAGAATGGCATTTCAGCATGGATATGAACATTTTTACCTATGGGGTTTATAAGGTGGGGTCATAAGAAGAATATGTTGAAAGTCTGAGGTCAAAATACTAAAAACAAAAAAATTATTAAGTAACATTATTTGCAGGGGTGTCCGTTGCACCTCTGGGGAACACACTGCCTTACCATGCAAGTGAGCTGAGTTCAGGTGTGAACTCAATGAGCCGATTTACTTAGACAAGGCTGATAGGGAAGGATCACACCCAGGGTAGGGATGGAGTAGTGTTTTGGTGCAGATGCCACACCCTGTGGTGGGTAAGGGAACCTCACCCACAAGGTGTCGACATGTGTGTTGGGGTCTGCTGGGCCCATGCACTGCATCAGGACTGTCTGGAGACCTGTGCAAATGAGCATACAATTCCAGGACTGTCTCCAATATTGTATTTATCTAATTTTGCACAGGTCCCAAAGGGACCTGCACAAATGAGGATACAGTTCCACTACCAGAAAAAGAAGGGAAATTAGTTGCAAACAACTATGTTAATGCAGAGATTAGGGTTGTAAAAACACAAAGCTTACAAAGATGGGAAATGAAAAAACATTAGGGATTTGGGTCTCTGGAGTATTAGCGAATCAGTGGTTGGGTCTTACTTGGGGTTGTCAACCATAATGCCCACCTCCAGGCCCTACCCTGGATCAGACAAGGTCAAATGTGATATCTTCACACAGGGGCCCATGAAGAGAGCTCTGATAGATTAAGTTGGCCATACTTTATTACTATTAGAGGAGGGTGAAGTGCTTCGGCTTTGCTACACGAAGCGCTTCACATATTGTTCCTCAATCCGTGTAGTGCTCCACAATGTGAAGCGTATTACTTTGCCTGCTAATTTTAACATGAAGTATGTGTTTTTAATGCACTACACTTTACTTTGCCTTGTAATACAGCCTTCCCGTTAATTTTAATGGGAAGTGCCATTGATTTGAATGGACTTCACCTTGCTTTGCCTGTTTATTGCTATTTGAGGTGGATTTTGCATTGATTCATGGGATGGTAGGTCACATGCACGCTATATTGTCTTGCATAGCCTCAGTTCTGCATAGAGTGTGTAGTGGAAAACTGGTGACAGTTTACTGTCAGAGCTCTGAGAATCAAACCATTGAAAAAGCTTTAAAAAGTCACTTTTGATCTAATTCTTTTGGTCCATGTTTAGTACATTGACTGTAGGAAACCCACCTGTGCTTAGATCATCGAGTGTTGATTGTTTTTCTGTGCATTTTGAATGTTAATTTACAACATTCAGCCTGTGTACTGACAGACACTGTTAAAGTGTGCTTCTGTTGAAGAGTGTAAGATTCTGGTGGAGTGACGTTCACATGAGAAATGCAGTCTTTCTAACTGTGTTGTACTAGTGTGTGTCAGTATTTCTGTGTTTATGTACTTACAGTAATACTTGAAGTAATGTTTTATAATTACTGTATTTTCTGTCTGTTGCAGTGCAGTGCATATTTTCATTCTGTTTAAAAGATTTGGTTATATAATGTACCGCACCATTAAATTTTCTGCACATTACTTGTAGTGTGTGAGTGTGTATGCATGCCATCAAGTCATACACATTTTATTGTGCCACAGAGTAATTGCCGCACTATGAATCAGTTATCCATCTGCAGTATTTGTTACTGCTTCCTTTTATCTAGATAGTGAACTGTTACTGCAGCACCCTCCCAAACATCAAAAAGGTATAATTTATTTTTCAAGTTTTTGATTTGTGTGACCACTGGTTACGGTGTTTTTGTGCTTGTGCAGCTGCATCTCTTTATAATGTGCAATCTGCCTCCATGTGTTTATTGCCAAATCAGTCAGTATGTGTAAGCCACAGTTGTTTTTTGGCTTCCCATCTGCCCAAAATTTCAGAAATCTCAATTTGTTGTGAATTTTCCTTGTAATCCCCAAAAATACCCGCAAAGAGATGTGCATGCAAAGATGCTTCTGGCCATGACACTGCTGCCAGTGGCAAGACTGGCAATGTGTGTGGTAGTAGTATGCAGCAGAAGCGCCTAGTTGAAGCCAGTAAAGGGATTTATCCAGCTATGTTTTTCATAGTACAATCAATAACTTCAATCATAGTCGGAGATGGTGTTGTCCCCGCTGGTGGTGGTGAAATTGCTGATGGCATGAGTATTGCCAACAACTTAAGCAGTTTCCCAAATATTGTGGCATCACACTCCCTGACATCCCCATCCACATCCCCAGCCCCACAATGGTTGAACATGATTCTGATGCTGATGAAGAGTCATCACAATCTCATGTTTCCAGTGCTGTTGATGAGGTCATGCCTGTGATATCCAACCCTTCAAATGTCAGAGAAAAGATATTGTATGATCATAATAATGCTGTGGTTGGTACTTGTTCTCCACAGGACAGCATCCAAGCTGACACTGTGGATGTGGAGGAGGAATATGATGATGATTTTAGTGACCCAAGTTGGGAACCAGAGAAAAAGAAATTAAAGCTGGCTGTGTACAAACAGACTCAGTCTATGAGTGTTAAATCACCCCCTTTTCAAAGTTGTGATGTGGTGGTTTCTGTTGTTGATGATGATGATGACCCAGTAGTAATCATCATAGATAGTGATAGGCCGGTAGACCTCAATTGCGGCCAACAACAGAAATCATGTAATACACCTCCTATGTCATTGTCTAAAAAAATGGTGTCCAATCTGCAGCATCAGGGACCTGTGAAAACTAAAAGTAGGGCATCTAAATCCCTCGTTTGGAATCTTTTTTGCACAAGATCCAAGTGATGAATCAGTGGCAATCTGCCAGCTTTGCCAAGCACATGTCAGGCATTGTAAAAAGGGTAGTCATCTGGTCACCAGGGGCCAGCATATGCATTTGAAGAACAGGCACTGTGGACTTGGCACCAGAGGGGAGCTAATGCTGCCATAGCAGGGTGTTCACCCTCCACCTTATTAAGCATGTTATTGCCTTCCATGACTATAAGTAGCCCAAGTAGCCATGTCTGTAGTAGTGGTGAAATAACAGCTGAGGATTACTACAGACATGAGGAGGAGGAGGATGATTTTGAACTGTCGTCAAGTGGTGATCAGAGTAGCAGCAATGGTGGTGGTCTATGCAGCAGCATTTGTAGTACAACATCACCCCCGGTGCTGAAAATGGGCAAAATAACATAGTTTGTGGACTTTTCAGTGTCACCTGTGCACCCCTCTTCATCACACAGCAAAAGTGCCACACCCATGGTCATTCACTGAGCAGAGCCATTTAGCACACCACATGCAAAACGAGTAACAACTCAGCCCATGTTGCATAGTCTTTTTGCCTGGAACATGAAATACCCACCCAATCATGCAGTGCCACATAAACTGAATGCTGCTAGCAGAAATGCTGGCAATTGACCTGCTTCCCTTCTCCTTTGTGGAGAATTCAGGATTCTGGCATTTTGTAGCATGCATCTGTCCTAAATGGAAAGTCCCATCCAGGACATACTTTTCCACCCGTGCTGTCCCAGAGTTTTACCATACTGTGACAGATTCTGTAAGACATGTCCTTCAACATTATTCCTCATCATTTATCGACTTAAATATGGATATGTGGACAAGTGGCAAAATGGCAGGCAGTTCATATTTGTGTATTACTGCACACTGGGTGCAGATACCGGGGGTTGTCTGTACTGATGGTATTGGAAACAGTGTAGTAAGGCAAACTATCAAGGTAGCAACCTTCCTAGAATTCGATGGCATGCAACACTTGCAATGCGTAGTGTGGCTGGTTTTCGCACTGGTAAACACATGCTTAACTTGCTACTGACTGAAATTGATGAGTGGCTGAACCCCTGTCCCTGAAAGCTAGCTTTATAGTTAGTGACAATGGCTCAAACATGGTGAAATGTACCATTGTACAGATCCTGGCCTATGGGAACTCTTGGGGTTGAATTTTAGGGAATTATCCTATACCACTAGGGCTCATCCACTACAACTAGTGGTAGCTTGTCCTAGAACAGAAAGAAGGAAATTCTGGCTTACTCTAAGAATAATTAATATTTGTAATACGCTCCCACTAGAGGTAGTAGCCAGTGATAGTATGAGCACTTTTAAGAGTAGATTAGATAGTTACCTCATTAAGCATAATATTTCCGGTTACCTTTGATATGGCGAGCAAAAGGACTTCTGTCTAATATAGCTCTGTTTTTACCTATGAGACCTATGAGATTGATAGTGGCTTTGCTCAGGTTCCATTCATGGTGCACTGTTTAAATCTCGTGGTCCAGGAGTTTCTGCAGCACTCTGACATCAAGGAAATATTGACAGTTTCACGCTGCATCTGTGTATACTTTTCACACTTTGGAAAGGCCTGTGATCAACTTTGGCAGCTGCAGATTCAAAACAGCTTCCCTCAAGCACTGCCTCATGCTGGAAGTTGTCACATGCTGGAACTCAACTCTTTACATGGTAAAGAGGTTGTATGAACAGTACAAAGTCGTCTTGGAATACCTAGTCATGCACACTAGCCATGACACTTTGGGGGCCTCAATGCCTATGACAATAGAACAGAGGTGCCTCATGGACTCAGTGATGTCAGTTTTGAGGCCCTTTGAACATGCCACAGAGGCAGTGAATGGTGACACTGCCCCCATAAGCGAAGCCATTTCACTGCTGTGGGTGCTGAGGCAGACTTTGTTAAATCTGCAGCACAGCCTTGATGTGTCCGTAGACTGTTCAAGCAATGTGTTACTTAAACACATGCTGACAGTATTGGACCGCAATCTCCACACCACAAGTATTCTGCAAAGTGCAGAATTCGGAATAGCAATAATGCTGGACCCATGATTCAAATGTGGAATTGCTCCTTTCTGAAATATGTATTGTGGGTGATTTCTCAGGCTCCTTTATTGGCAATCAAAAGGCTCACAAGGTCTTGATCTCAGCATGTGCAAAGAAGGTTATCCTTCATCATTGGCTAGATCAAGATTCCCCTCACATATTAGCATGGTACAAGGAAATTTTGTTTGCACTACAAGCACAGAGCCTTGTGGCAAGTCTTTCAGGCAACTCATCCAGATACGAATGCATCTGGGAATCATTACAAACATTGCTGACTATATAAAGGCCAGATATTGCTCTATTGGCTTCCCCCTTTTCTTTCCTTTTTTCTATTGGTGTCTCTTTTTCCTGCCTGATTTCATACATATTTGCAACTTCTTTCTCTTATTGCGTTTTTCTTGGGTCGAATTGGTGCGAGTATAGACAAGATAGCTATGATCTTTTGGAACCCATCACAAAAAGGGGCTGGCGGTACATCCCTGGGGGTGTGTCAGGTACAGCTCTGTTTTTACAGGGGTGCACATTCGGGGTGCTATAACTTTTTAATTGGAGGGAAGTGTATGAAATTTTTATTACACCACTCAATAGTGAAGCAGGTCAGCTATTATATATGTGTGAGGGGGGGCTGGGTACCTGACAGTGGGTACCTGCTCTTTAACAGAATGTGTGCTGTCATTAGCAAACACAGTCAGCCTTTTAAACAGAACTGTTCATTTGTAGTAGGCGGTAGCCACTTAAATCCTGCCGGTTAAAGATATCTTCCTCCTGAGTGACACTGAAAGACTGTACGTTCTGTAACACACCATATCCATCCACCTGGCCATCTGTATGAAAGTGAGAGAGAATGTGTTCCTGTGCCCGTGACCAGAAGTAACCCACAGCTAGCCAAAGCCACCAATCTGTCTAATAGGGAGAGAGAATATGTTCCTGTGCCCCTGACCAGAAGTAGCACACTGTTAGACAAAGCCACCAATCTGTCTAATAGGGAGAGAGAATGTGTTTCTGTGACCAGGACCTGTCGGAAGAAGCCTGCATCCAGCCACAGCCACCATGCTTCATATTATCTGTAGTTTACAGTGAGTATGTACTGATTTGTCATATTATGGAATTTCCTTGAACTGTGTGAATGCTTCCTTTAACATTTTAGAGATGCACTTGAGAAACTTATACAGTCAACTTTTTTCTTTTTTTTACAGGTTTCCAGTTTCAAATAGTGTAACAGACCGGGAGGACAGGAATACTGCAGTACTGTCTACAAGCACCTATAGGATATCAGTTTCAGGTAAGTATATCAATCTTATTTCATCACTTCTTTTAAGTATTTCATTTTTTTCAAGCCAGTGTAAATCATGCAAAGAAGGTGACATGTACTGCAGATAACATATGTTTCATGCACATCAGTCACTGGCTTACTTAAGCATGCCATGGGGTTGAAGAAAATTTTATCCAGGTCATGACAAGGCATATTGGAATGTTACTTAAGTTAATACACTGGGACAGTGCATGTCACATGTGCTAAAACTTGCTCTTGGTCTTGGTGGTTTACTAATAGCTTGGTATCCCTTAAGCCAAATATAATAGACAGTAACTGCCACACTTAGAACAGAATGTATTACTGCACTGAAGTAATAATTATTTCTTCTTTGTCTGTTGCAGGTAGCATTTTGGTGCTGTGTACTGCCATTGGTGATTTCTTCAAATAAGAAAGAACACGATACAACTGATATGAATGTGGAGGAAACACAGAAAACCTGTAAAGAAGTCAAAACAAAACCATTCATGAAACTTGCTTCCAAATGATCCCCCAAAAAAAATGTCTTACATTTCCTGGCTTGACAGTTTTCCTACAGCAAATTCCTTTGCCAGCCAAAAAATGTGCAACCAAAATTTGACTGGGTGACCTGTGAGAGAAAAAACAGCAATGATTACATGTATATATATATATATATATATATATATAGGATAGGTAACGGGCAGGAGTGTGATATGTATAATGTTCTCACTCCTGCAGAGTGAGCTCTGGATACTCACAAGTACCAAAGCCATGAGTGAGAGAATCTAGAGCTCATGATGAAGGAGTGAGAATATTTTCCATAGCATACAATCTGCCCATTATGTGTGCCATTTATACAATAGGGGTGAGAGATTCAGAAGTATAGTTATGTTTTCCTGTTTTTATTTTATTGTTTGGTAACTGTGTACATTTTTAGAGGTGACTTGGGAGCACTAAGCAGTTAAGTGACTTGTTCAGAGTTACACAGTGTGGAAGTGGAGGTTGTGAGAATAAAACCCAGATCTGCCGTGGTGGATGTGTTAAGTTTGTTCAAAACTCATTACTCTAACCTCTAGGTTATACTGAGACCACTGTTTGTGAGTGTTCTGAGTGTGCATAAGTGCTTCTGAATGGGCTGGGAGTGTTACAAACAGATGGGAAACAGGTGAATGTGTTTGGCAATGCTAACCTGAGTTAGTCTCAGCAAGCAGTGAGAAACAGAAACTGTGTGGCACTCTCATTTAGAATGCAGGTTTTCTTGAAAATGAGAGTAGCATAGTAATGGGCTGGGAGTTTTACAAACACTATGGGAACGAGCTGAATGTTCTTTGCAATGCTAATTGAGTTACTTGCAAGAAGCAGTGAAAAACAGAAAATGTGTGGCACTCTCATTTAGAATGCAGGCTTTCTTGAAAATGAAAGTAGCATAGGAATGAGTTGGGAGTTTTACAGACACTATGGGAAACAGCTGAATGTCCTTTGCAATGTTAATAGAGTTAATTGCAAGTAGCAATGAGAAACAGATTTCTGAAGAAGTTCAATTTAGAATGCAGGCTGGAGTGAGTGAGTGAGTGAGTGAGGGAGTGAGTAAGTGAGTGAGTGGTGACATCAGCAGAGTATGTATGTATATTTGTCAGCTATTTTAACTCCTGTGTTGTCATCATCAGATATCACACTCCAGTGGAAATAACCTAGCTCATCATACTGATATTGCTCTCACCCCCATTGTATAATATATATGTATGTATGTATATAAATTTAACATCTGGGTCTGTGTAAAAACATAAGTGTGCAAGATATAGTAATTTAAAAATGATAGTATGAGTACACACACACACACAAAGTGTATCATGTTAGTGTTAGCACAGCAGACTTTCTGACCGCCATTGCATCATCACATCATTTGTCACACAATGGTCATCTGTGGCTATCATCATTTGGCAAGACACTGTTCATCAGCAATGAGTCAGCGAAGGCAGCAGCAGTTAGAAGTACAGGAGCAGCAGCAGGTGCCATTGTTGTTGTGGGAGAGGGTGCATGCATACATCAGTGTGTCAGGAAGCAATTGAGAATTTTCTGAATATTTTATCATGTAATTTGTCTTCATCTGGACTCTGGCATTTTGGGGACACTGACAACAGCAATTTCTGGATCCACACTTATGCAGACTGGGTGCACGCATACATCAGTACATCAGAAAACAACTGAGAATTTTCTGAACATTTTATCATGTAATTTGTTTTGATCTGGGCTCTGGCATTTTGGGGACATTTGGAAAGCAGCCAATAAATTGTAAGAGCTCTGGCCAAAAACAGTTTAAAGAAAACAACCTGAAAAAATAGTGTCCTTCCCTTCCTTATATACCTACTTAATGATTTCTATTTACCAACAGGAAATATTTGTTTGGGCTCAGTAATGTTTTCTTCCTGTGGTGGGGTGTTTGTGGAAAACCAGCAGTGAGCAGTTCAATAATCTGCAAAATGGCATGTGTGCACTGTCAGGTGTCCACTGCCCAGCCCCCTGAAAACATATATGATAGCTGACTTGGTCCACTTTTCATGGTATAAATAATATATACCATATACATTATTTCTACCATCATGAGCATTGGACCAAGTCAGCTACCATATATGTTTTCAGGAGGTGGGGCAGTGGGCACCTGACAGTGCAAACATGCCATTTAGCAGATTACTGAACTGCTCACTGCTGCTTTTCCACAAACACCCCACAACAGGAAGAAAACATTACTGAGCCCCCAAAAATATGTTCTGTTGGTAAACAGAGATTATTAAGTAGGAATATAAGGAAGAGAAGGACATCATTTTATAGATTGTTTTCTTTAAACAGTTATTGGCTGGTGTTCTTAAAATTTTTGGGCGGTAAACAAGGTTATGAGAAAGAAAGACAGAACACAGAGTTAAAATTATATCCCAAACAGTGCACAATGGGGGAAGGAGGCACTAACAACAACAAAAATGGAAATTGACCTGAATCAGATGACTTAAAGGTAGGCAAGAAATTACAGAAGGCAGTAAGGAGGGCTTGGGGGATACTGGGATGCATTGAAGACTAGAGGCATCACTTTAAAATCAAGTACAAAACCTGAAGTTCTTATCCCAATGTACAGATGTTTGGTAAGACCTCATCTGGAGTACAGCGTGCAGTTATGGAGAGCATATCTCTGCAAGGACATGGACAGGCTGGAGGCTGAACAGAGGATGGCAACTAAAATGTTGCAGGATATGCACCAGAAGCAACAAAGAGACACTAAAGGACATTACGTATAACCACAAGGAAGGGGGGGGGCATGAGAGAAAATATCAAGTACCGAAAGGGAATCAACAGCATACAACAGGGTAGCATCATCCAGAAAAAGAGATGTGCACAAAGAAGGGGCCAACATTTGAAGATAGAGAGGGGAAGGATCAGGGTCAACATCAGGAACTATTTTTTTTTTCACAGAAAGTGTGGTGGGTGCAAGAACAAAGTAAAACTAATTATCAACATTATGCTGGGACAGCAGCAGTTGAAGCATCCCAATAATTTGTAACTGGTGCCCTTCAATTCACTCCAACTGCTGCTCAACATTGTCAAGAGAGTGATTAACAGCCTCCAACTCACTCCACATCAGGCCCAAATAGGCCTGTGTGGCAGGTAGTTGGACAGGGTTGCCACTGTCACCTGCTGCAGGTTGTGGTGGTGGAGCAGCTGCTTGATCCAAGGCCCTCCCCCGCTGCACACCACCATGTGCAGGTGGATGCCCTGCTTTCACCTCTTGTCCAGCAGAGCCAGCAGGCACATTACTGCTCTGTTCCACAACCTTGGCCTGCCACTCTACATGGTTGTGGTTTTACAGGTGGGTGTGCTGACCATCTGTGCTAAAGTGAGTGCCTTTGGGGCCACAGTGCACCACCACATCACACAGATTACATTCCACTACACTGCTGTCCCTAGGTAGTGTAGTGAAGAACTCCCAGAATAATGAGATGTGAGGAAGACCAGGCAGAGGTGGGCCCAGGTATTGGAGCCGGCAACTGCTGCTGAATAGTGGAGCCAGAGGTGTGGAAATCGGGTGCTGCTGCAACTGCTGCAGCCCCTCCTCCCTGAATTCCTGATGCTGAACCACAGCTGCAGGGGCCATAGCAGGTGATGGCATTGGGGGGTCACTGGTAGATGCCACCGGAGGTGGTGCTTCCATGGCACCAAGTCCACTACCTCCTGCTTCATGGGGAGGGTGAGACACTAGTCAAGATGGTGCTCCAGTTCAAGTGCAGTCTGCCACCACATGTGCGTATACCTATGTCATCTCCTCCACTACATAACGAAAACCACCTCTCTCCCTCTCCCAGTCATTCTCTCTCTCACTCTCTCTCAGACATACAAAAAAATTAACAATTGACAAATACTACACAGAAATATTGCAAAAACACAAATCCAGACACTAAATAGGCTTTTAAAATACAAAACAAAATCGGCTAATTAGCACAAATATTAAAAGGTTTATAGTAGTTTTTAGATTTATTCTTCTCTCTCCCTCACCCTCTCCCTCTCCCTCTCCCACTCTACCTCCCCCAACAAGCTCTTTCTCCTACAAAGTGAAAGTGAAACTCACTTCCTTGCATGATTCACTTCTTGCCCGAAGCATGTGACCTACACCGTGTGAGCCATGTGATGTGTAACTTCTCACTCCACCTTCAAAGCGAAGTAAGTCGAAGTGAACAATGCAAAGTCATAATTACAAGTCAAAGTGGCAAAGTAGGTGTTCTCTATGAGCACTTCACATAGCTGCAGAGTAATGCAGTGTCCACTTTGCCCCTACTTCATGGGTGGATTTAATCTTCGCTGCATCTTTAATCACTATAAAGCACTAGGCTGGAGCTGTATCTTGTGCTTCAGAAAGGAGGCTATGGGCTGGGGTGGGCATTAGGTTTGACAACCCCAAGTAAGACCCCAACACTGATTCACTAATACTCTGGTGACCCAAATCCGTAATGTTTTTTCATTCCCCGCCTTTGTGCACTTTGCATTTTTATAACCCTTATGTCTGCATTAACATAGTTTTCTAATTATATATATATATATATATATATGTATACACACATATATATATGTAATAGATAACCCACTCTAAGGTGTGCAATCACGCTCTGATATAATGCATGAAACTGCAGGCCGAGTGCGTCAACCACCCAAGGCCTGCGTATATTGGAGTGCGACTGCACACCCTAGAGTGGGTTATCTATCTTATAAAATAGCAAAATTGTTTTAGAGGGGGGTGAAAGTGCAGGTGTGTGGTTGCACTCTGATATACACATGGTCATGTGATGTGTTTCAACCAACCAACAGAGATCATTTTCCTACCCATTTTATATATATAAATATTTAGCACAGAGCTGCATTATGGCTGCTCCCCATTGACATTGCCACCAATTGCATAGGACTAACTGTATAGGACATCTCTGCTGCTGATCTCTGTCTCTGCTATATGACAATGCCCTAGAGGCTGCACCTACATTGTGGCTATACCTCCTGTACTAATACCAATACCCTAGGTACTAAATATATAGGTCAACAGCCACTCAGGCTACTATATGTAAATACTTCCTTAAAACTGTGTTGTCTCTCTATTGTATACATCACTGTTACTACTATACCACAATGCCCCAGAGGCTGCACTTGTATTATAATTGTTCCACTGTAATAATATCAATACCCTAGCTACTAAATGTATAGATTTTCAGCCACCTTGGCTATTATATGTAATTACAGTACTTGAAATGTGATGTCCCATTAATGTATTATCTCTGAATGTATGAATATGCTGATGCAGAGCCTTTGTAAATGAGTCTATGACGCAAAGGGTTGTAATTCCTATGATTGACTAAATAAAATAAATAAATATATATATATACACACACACACACACACACACACACGCACGCACACATGCACGCACACACACACACACACACACACATGCTGACCAACAAGGTGGAGCAATACATTTCTATATGACTATCAACTCATGATCTCTCAGAATTTCTGTTCTTATTTACCTCCTGGAGGAACCCAGGGAATGACCATATGAAGAACTGTGCTATCCAGTGGTCCTTTATTGTGCACCCATGCTCCTACCATCATGGGGTGGAGGGGCCAGTCAGCCCTTTACCCTTTAGCAGGAACTTCCTCCCAGTTATCATGCTAGTCATCTTGTTGAATTTTTGTAATCCTCATTCTGTTTTGCCCCATTTACTGTATAGTATATCATAATTGGTAACCCCCTTCTCTCAGTAAAATAACTGGATTGCTTGGTACCATTTTAGTCATTGACCATCCTGATTCAGGGATTATGCACCTGGATTTTAGCATATGTAGATTAGCAGATATCAGAAGACAATATAATCTGAAAAGCTCCACTTTCTGTTGAATAGTCTGAATTGCTAAACAAGGTTTAATTATCTCAGAAATTAACATTTTACAGCCAATAGGCTTGTATATTATAACAGTATAACCACAAAATTCTAAATCAGAATTTACATGTAGAACACATACTCGCTAAGTACAAGCACTCTGACTACTGCACAAGCAAATTCTAAGACAGCACTTTGAATAACTTGTTGCACTCAGATTGGTTACCATTGGGACCACTATCATCAACAAGAATGCATGTGTAGCCACCCTTGCTTTTCAGAAGCTGGGAGATCAGCTCTCCTTCTGTGCAATTATAGTATGAACCAAGGTAAGGTAATTTTTCCAACTAAGTATTTTTAACTCTTAATTTTTTAATACTGATTCTCTTAACCTATTAGTGGACTTGTGATTCCATTTTTGTAAGGTGTAACCCAAAAATAAATAGGAAGGACCTCGACCTAAGATAGCTCTCCTTGGCCACATATTCAGCCAGCCATACTAGCGCTGTGTTTATGCTAGTACTAATGTTAGAGCAGGTACATGGCAACAGAGATATTCAGATGTGGCACCTGTGCAAGCATCTCCAAATACTGGACCACAGAGTAGTGCACATGTGCATCATAATAGTGCAGCATTAGTGCAACAGCACAATGAAGGGCACAAACACAGTACTGAATATGGCATTGCACTCTGGCACAATGCAAGTAGTGCAAAGAACAGTACTAGGGTAGTAGGGATGGGATAGGTGGGCACCAAGGAAAATCACAACACAGCAGCATAGGTATCAAAAATAAACTTTCCTGTACAAAATGGGCAATGGGGGGGCAACTGGACAAGATGGCAACACTTTCTAGACCAGCACTACATGGACTAACATTTTTAATAGCAGAAAAATAGTGAAAAGGACGATTTCACTCATGAAATTGCTCCTGTGACTAACAAAATGCAAGCGATCCCTGACAAAATGAACACTAGGCAAGCTAATCTTCAATTTCAAGTGCAAAAGAATCTAGGGTCTACTGTTCAGCTCCACAAAATGGCACGGGGTCCACAGTCCACATCCCCCACCATGAGGCACAATGTCTATACTAGGAAAATCTCAGGCTGATGTTCCCACAATGTTATTCAATATGCAAAATGAAATGAAATTGAGCTTTGAAAAAATTACAGCCCAGATTACTGACCTACAGTCAGTTGTTACAGGCCTCTTGGAGATGTCTGCAGCTCACTTATCCAGGCTCAATGAAGCATGAGAAAGGCTCAGTGAAGCAGAGGACCTGCTGGCTGACATAGCACGAGAAAGGAACAATCTTAAAAAGCAACTGAGTGAAGTGCAACAAAAGTCTGATGATCTCGAAAACAGGTCCTGTCATTCAAATATAGGGATTATAGGATTACCGAAGGGCAAGGAGAAGCAGGACCCATATTCAAAGGTTTACCTGTGGGTGACACAGCAACTAAAGCTCAGTGACTCTGCCCTCAACCATGAAGTTGAACCAGCGCACCTTACAGGGCCTAAGCCAAGACCAGGAGAAAAGCCCTGTCACCTTATCATTAAATATCTGTGCTACACTGACAAGAAGCATGAGCTACAGGCAGCTAAAGCAAATAATCCAGTATGTCTGGACAGCAGACGTAAAGCCTTCATAAAACAGGACTACTGTAGAGACCTTCAGATTCTGTGGCACAGATTCAATGGGCTGAAGTCTATGCTGCATCCTCAAGGTTGGGAGTTCACCCACTTATTCCCTTCTTGGCTCAGGATTTCATGGCTGGGCAGAGCACCTAGGTTTTTTTGACACTGCAAGAAGCAGAGCAATATGTGAGAGGAGGAAGCCCCTGCTGAAGGCAGATCCCAGGTCCATTCAACAGGCTCTGCATGGCATTTTGCAAATTTCAATCTGTCAATTGTGACAGGGTCATACAGTAGCATCTTCTTGGTCTCGCTGGCCACGACCGCATGACTGGGTGCCATGCCATCTTCAACCACACCTCAGTATCTATTTGACTGGGTCCCTGACATATTTTTATGCATGCTGTGACTTGGAGTGGTGCAGCAGGTATGTACTTTACATATGTGGCACAGAAGATTTTGTTTTTGGGTCCCTGTAGTGATAGGAGCAGACAATCTCTCCCTCTCTCAGAAATGAAAGGTCTGCATGGCTGATACAGGAGCTACTGCTCCTTGGGTCTAGAGTGGTACAGGGTGAATATAACGCTACCGAAATAGTGCATGAATAACTGTGCAGTCTAAAGAGTGGAATGCAGTACAGCAACATGGGTATAATAGTGGTAGGAAACTACCACTACCCCTGTCACACAATAGGAACTGGGGGAAGGAGTAAATATGTCAGAAGTCCTGTGCCTGATTAAGCTGCTCCCATGGTGGATTGGCTAAGGCACAAGCAGCTAGCATAGTAGAGTCCTGGGGATCGGGGTTTGATTCCTCGTCTACTGATATATATATATATTTTTTTAAACTAAGTTCCCCACTTCCAAATTTGCCTTTTGCTCCTCGGTCCACACCCTCAGAGTTGGTTGATTTAGTTGGGGTGGGGGCTGCAGTGGGTGTAGCACCCTGGATAAACACAGATTTTGGCATTGCTGCCAATGGTGTGTGCTATGGTGGTGAGATTGGTGTTGTGTCATGACCTTATTTTGCAGCATGCTGTTTTGTGTGTGACATTGTTGTATGCACGGTTTCAGCCACTACATAATGACCCCATGCCCTACAGAAGCCTATGCTCACAATGGCCAATTTGTAAATAATTTTCCCTGCTCTTGTGCCTACCCATGTAATTTGTCCGAAGCAAAATGTCACATCTTGTAAGAGATAATTTCAGGCTCAGAGGGCCATGGAATGCATGGGGTGCTTTAAGGGCAATTCACTAAATCACCCAGTGTTACATGACTGGGTGAATAAATTGTCTGAATGTGGACTCCAGTTCACACTAGCAGAGCCCCCAAAGCAATCTGCTGAGACGTGATAGCCCTGAAGTACCATGTCACCTTAGCAAAATGGCATTCATGTACCCATTTCCTGACTGTCTCTGGGTCTGCACTGTAAGTTGCTTCAGACTGAATGGGGAGGGAGGAGAGGTCTTGCCTGCACCTTCTTAATCCTCATATGCTCACTAATCCCATAACAGGTTACATTAGGGGAACCCAATAGCATTACATCATTGCCCCCCACTATCCTGCTATTCTTCCAAGGTGGTAATTATCTCCTGCAGGTGCATCATACCCCCACTTCTGACTGTGCTTGCTTGGGGGTGCAGGTAATGGCAGGGGGTGCACTATACTACCTATTTTATGGGAAGTCTGTGAGCTTAACCTATGAGGAATGCTATTGAGGGCAATATTATTCTGGGCATCTCAAGGTTTGACTGGTTCAGGGGCCATTGAGAGGTTTTGGTGGGGCCTCCTGCATGACGACTCAGACTTGAACCTGCCTATAAAAGGCTGTATTCCCACAAATATGTTTTTACTTCCAGGTGGTTCCCTCTATCTGCAGCTGCTTGAGATTGTCATGGTGCATCTGGATACAGTCATGAGTCACAGAGTAGGGGGCCAGCATCCCATGGCTCTCGATGGACTGGTACTAACTAAGCATTTTTAGTCTTGCAATGGATGCATCCTCAGAAGATTGCATCACTGATGAATATTGAGTCCTACCTGTGCTGAGGGTTATGAATTTTCTACCTCTGAGCAGGTCTTCCTCCCAACTGACTGTGTCAAGGAAACACAGGTAACTGTGTGGGGGGGTTGGCTCATGACTCAAGAAAACAGATTTAAAGGGCAAAACTTGTGATGTTTCTGCTTGTGGAATGTACCAGCATGTGGTACTCTGGATCTACAGCATGTACTGTCAGTGAGCAGGTTTTTGTTTACATACCTACAGGGGCGCGTGGGTGGGGGAGTCTCAAGCAGTGGCAATTTTTTCCTAGCTGCCAGGGGACTAATACAAGTTATCTGAGTGAAGTCTAGTGACTAAAATTAGAACAATTTCAGACATGTATACACCCTGTATAAGCAAGAATTCAAAACAGGGAAATACTCCTAAGAGGTTAACCCACAAAATTAAAAGACAAATCAAACTAAAACACAAAATGTACAAATTTTCAAAGTTAGACACTAATTACCTTTCAAAATATAAAGAACAGAGAAGGCGTGTAAAGAAACTAATTGAGAATGCAAAATCAAATTATGAAAACACTTGGCAATAAGAGGCAAAGACAACTATAAGACCTTTTACTCATATATTAATAATAAAAAAGGAAATAAACAATCGATAGGTCCAATCAGGGATGAAAAAGGGAATGTCTTAAATAATAGTGAAATGGTAAATATGCAGAATAAATATTTTTCTACAGTATTTAACACAAATGACAAATCAATAACTGATATGAAATACAATGTATCTGATGAAAATCTGATTAAAATCAAGATAAAGGATGTTATGGATAGATTAAAAAAGATCAAAACAAATGAATCACCAGGACCAGATGACACACATCCAAGACTTATTACAGAAATATCAGTAGAGATAGCCCATCCAGTAACTTTTATCTTCCAAAGGTCTTTAGACAAAGGAGAAGTAATTAAGAAATGGTGAGAAGCACATGTTGTACCAATCTTTAAAAAAGGAAATAAAGACTCACCTAAGAATTATAGACCTGCGAGTCTAACAACTAGAATGGGTAAAATATTAGATGGCATTATAGAGGATCATATACAAGTTCACATGACAGAAAATGAGCTATTTGATAATAGTCAGCATGGGTTTACAAAGTCAAGATCTTGTCAAACCAATCTTCTGCAGTTTTATGAGAGAGTGAGTAGGGAACTGGACTCTGGTAAATCAGTGGATGTAATACAGCTGGACTTTCCTAAAGCATTCGACAAACTACCTCATTATGAGTTAATTGAATCCCTTATTTCCCTTAATATCAATTATAAACTGGTAAAATGGACAGCAGCTTGGTTACACGGGAGAAGACAGAGAGTGGTGATAAATGGTGAACTATCATACTGGCATTCTGTGACTGATGGGGTCCCTCAGGGGTCAATTTTGGGACCCTGTTTGTTTAATATATATATATATATATATATATATATATATATATATATATATATATATCATCTTTACAATTCAAGTCTGAAACATATGGTTGCTAAAATTTGCAGATGACTGCAGAGTGGATGCAGTGGTCAGTTCAAATCTGGACCAAATTAAACTTCAGAAAATCATGAAATATATCAGGGAATGGACTATAACACATAAGCTTAAATTACACGAGGAAAACTGTATAGTCTTACACATGGGTAAGAAACACTTAGAATTTTGCTATACCATAAATAGTAAACAACTAAAACAATCTGTGAAAGAAAGGGATTTGGGTGTTATTATAAGAAATTACCTTACTTTCAGCTCCCAATGTGATCAGGTTATAAAAAATGCAAATAGAGCCCTTAATTGTATTTTGAGACATGTCTCATGTGGAAGTAGGGAGGTTATGGTTCCACTATATGGATCAATGGTGAGAACCCAGCTGGAGTACTGTTCTCAAGTATGGGACCGTTATATGGGAGGGAAATAGACAGATTGGAGAGATTAAAGAGAAAGGCAACCAGATTAGTGGTGGGGGTTAAAGGGTAAACTGTATGAGGAGCATCTGGAGGACATTGGCCTGTATTCTCTTGCCTATTGGAGATGGAGGGGGACATGATATTGGTTTATAGATCCTTTCAAGATATAAGCCTAAGATTAGATCTGGGCCTTGAAATACAGAAGAAAATATATAATGCTAGAACTCACAATGTACAGCTAAAATAACAGATGTGGAAGTTTACAAAAAAGGAAATACTGGTTCAGACAAAGTGTGGTCCCTCATTGGAACTCCCTTCCTGTACAGATTGTGGAAAGCCCAACTTTAGAAATCTTTAAAGCAAGGCTAGACAAGTATAGTAAACATAAGGTTAGAGATTTTTAATAGATCAATTCATGGCAAGCAAAAGAAGGATGAAAGTCTAAAAAATGCTTTGTGATTACTTTGATACTATGATACTATGATACTATGATACGGATATGTGTTTTAAAGTTTTTAAGTCACCATATTTTCTTTCAGCAGGGCTAGTGCTTAAAATGCCTCCCCATTCCATTTGGATGATTTAACAAAATCCAGCTTTAAACGGTGGGGTAAAAGTTTCATTAATTAAAAATTAGTCCATTGTGTCAGTTACTGCTTGTCATCATTAACAGCGGGGAATGGGTAGGATCAACCAGCCAGTCAAGGAGCAAAGTTAAATACATGTTTGCAATTTACTACGTAAAAGTTGTTGGTAGTGTAATGTTGAGGGAATTGGGAGGGGGAGGACAGAGTGCAAATTTTGTTGACTGGGAGGAACAGAGGGGTGGGGCAAGGGGAGTTAATGGGGGAAAAAGTTGTGTTTCATAATGTTTATGTTTCTAATAATATGTTTATGGATACAGGAAAAACTCAAGAATTCACAAGATACAGATAGTTGATGACCATTCACTGTTCAATGGAAATGTAATGGGGAAGGTAATTTCACTCTGTCTCAACATGGCCACTACTCTGAAAATTACCATGTGGAACATTAATGATCTCAAGAGAGTAGCGAAATGCAAGAGGGTCCAAAATAGATTAAAAAAACTCAAAACCAGCATAGGATTACTGCAGGAGACACATATGATGCCTAAGGAGGTTGAAAAAAAATTAAAAATATATGGGGTGGCACTTGGATTGCAGCCACCCATTCTACCAGGGCAAGAAATGTAGCCATATGGCTACCTCGGGGCTTTCAGAGGCATGTCATCCATTCTTATGTGGATTGGGGGAAGGTTTGCACTGGCACAGTTGCAACTCAGCTCAGGTGAACACTTACTGTAGCTATTGGATCAATTTTTGGGCTCAGCATTGAAGACCTGGGATTCTACAATAAATTGTGTTTGGACATGTCACCCTACCATGGCCCATGGATTCTGGTGGGAGACAATAATTGTGATGGTGACACTATTCTTGATAGATCGCACCCCTCACCCACAGAGTTATCACAAAACACCCATGCCCTTCTCAAGGTAGAGAATATCTGTTCCTTAGTGGAAATTTGGAGGCAACAGAATCCAAAGGGAAGGGGATATTAGCTATTACTCCCATTTCCACAAAACCTGTGCAAGCCTGGACAGGTTGCTGTTCTCCGTGTCCCAAGTCTTGCACATGAGTCAAGGCAAGTGTGAGCCCATATTAGTTTCAGACCAGGCCCCACTTACCCTACAGTTGCAGGTTGCAGCTGCTGAGTGCTCTAAAAGGCCCTGGAGGTTGACTCCTGTGCTCCTAAAAGATCAACAGTATATATCCTACATGCATACCACTAGCTCAGAGTATTTGGTGAATAAATAAAGAGGGAGAGACCACTCATGCTGCAAGATGGGAGGCGTTGAATGCATATATCAGGGGCAGACAATGTCCTATGCAGCTCATAAAAAGAAAATAGAGGGGTAGGAACTTATCTTCCTTGAAAGGAAAATACAAGACCTTGAGGGGGCCCACATGGCTCACCCCACACCGGGGCTGTATCATTGGCTATAGCAGCAAAAGTAGTGGTACAGCTCTCTTAGATGGGCACAACTGGAGTGCAGCCTACTTTTGGGTAGTGTAGGACCTTATTTTGATGGCAATAGGGGAAGAAAATTTCTCTCATGGTAACTGAAACACAGAGAGGGAGCAAACACTATAAATGGTATTAAAACTCCTGATGGTAGCATGGCAGGAGACAGCCATACCATAGACCAGGCTTTTACTGACTTTTACAAAAAGCTCTATGCCCCAGAGGTTTCACCCACACCCTTCAGATACAGTATAAGGTTTCTATTTGGACCCTCACTCATCTCTTCAATCTTTCCCTCACCACTGGATCCATTCCCTCCATTTGGAAAACAGCTCAAGCAGTTCCTTTACTCAAATCTGGTGATCCCATGGATCTCAGTAATTACAGGCCCATTTCCATCCTATCAGTTCTGTCCAAGATGCTCGAAAAGTTAGTAAATTCACAATTAAGGGTCTACCTGGATAACAATAACCTCCTAAACACAGCACAATCAGGATTTAGATCAAGGCACAGCACCATTTCAGCCCTAGCCAAAGTAACCAACGACTGGCAGACTGCTATGGATAAGAAGAATAGTACCTGTGCTGTGTTCCTGGATTTGAGCAAAGCATTTGACACAGTGGATCATGAATCATGATCACCCCTGGCTCACTAGGGTTGATTCCCTTCACTCAATTGGTTCAAGTGCTATCTATCAGACAGATCACAACTGGTAAAAATGAAACTACCTATCCACTTTAAAACCACTGCTAAGAGGTGTACCGCAAGGCTCTATTCTTGGCCCCATCCTCTTTGCCATCTATATTAATAATATTGATGCTAACCTCACTCAATCAAACATCCATCTGTTTGCTGATGATACTGTGCTATATGTTAGCAATCCTTCACTGTCTAAAGCCTGTGAACTGCTACAATCTGAATTCTCCATCCTACAACACAACTTACTGGATAAAAACTACTTTAAATGCCAAAAACAAAAGCTATGCTCTTTTCCTCACAAAGTTGCTCTGCCACTACCCCATCATCTACCACCCTACAACTAACCACCTTACTTGAGAGAAGCTGGAATTTGTTGATAACTTCAAATATCTTGTGCCTGGATTGATAACAAACTTGACTTTTCTGTCCATATTGAGGAGCTACTAAAGAAACTGAGACAAAGGCTTGGTTTATTTTTAGAATAAAGCACTACCTCAACAGAGACTCCAAAAAAGATTAATCCAGGCTTCATTCCTATCCTCATTGACTATGCTGACTTTCTGTATGGACACTGTTCACTCCTCTTAAATAAACTGACACCCTATACCACAGGTCCATCAGATTCATTACTGACCTTCCCTTCAGCACCCACCATTGCTCCCTTTATAAGGCAGTTAACTGGTCATCATTACAACACAGAAGAAATAGGAATGTGCAATTTGATATTCAAAGCCTTATCAGGCAAGCTACCTACCTACATCTCGGACTGTTTTACTCAAATCACTTCTAGGCCATACAACCTAAGGATCAGCAAAATTATCATTCTTAAGGTCCCCAATGCCTGCACCCAGCTTGGGAGGGCTGCTATCAGCTACTCACTAGCAATTGTTTGGAACTCACTCCAAAACCATGAAGCTAAATAACCTCCCACCCTTAATATCCTTCAAAAGATTATTCACCACCCTATTCCCAGAGCTCTGCAACTGCTTCCACAAGGCCCATTCACGGCCCTACCCACCCCCTTTTTCTGCTCGTGTTTCTATATGCTGAAAAACCCCGCTCCCAGTCTCAAGATTCACCCTCAAAATGCCTGCTAGGTCCTATAATCTACATATTAACTCTGATGTGCCAACTGCCTACTGTCTCCAGATTAAAAGTGTTAATGCCTTTGTACATATGTATATTGTTATATACTAGCACTTATGTCATTGTATTACTGTTTTTGTTACCCCTGTCATTGTATTACTGTTTATGATACCCTTGTCAATGTAATAACACTTGCACTTCTTGACCACTCAGGTCCATCTTGTAAATGAGCTATGCTCAATGATGTTCGCCTGATTAAATAAAGATTTTGATTGATTGATTGATTGATTGAGTAAAGCTGCAATCACCCCGATTCCTCAAGATGCCTTGGCCTTCCTGGAGAGGGCGCATGAGTACTCAGAGATTTCTAGAGCTATTAAACAATTAAGGTGGGGTAGAGCCCTGGCTCCAGATGGATTATCTATTGATTTCTTCAAGACTTTCCAAGGCAGACTACTGAGATCCCTGGCAGGCTACTTACGAGGAGAGTATTTGTAGCAGGGCACTCCCCCACTTTGCTCCCTAAACTGGGTAACGACCAGGCACTATGTTCTTCATATCGCCCAGTTTCACTCCTTACTTCAGACTATAAAATTCTGGCCAGAATCACAGCCACTAGACTTGAGCCCCTCCTACTGCCCATTATTTATCCTGATCAAAGTGGATTTGTCCAGAGGTGACAGGGGAAATACAACATCCATAAAAATCTCAATATAATCCATAGGTGAGCCCTCTCACATGGATCTCATGGTGCAGAAGTCCCAGCACTAGATGCAGTAAAGGCCTTTGACCATGTGGAGTGGGGTTACTTATTTGAGACTCGGCAGGCATATGGGATTGGGTCGCACATGCTGTCATGGGTAAAAATGCTGTATCCTCAACCCAAATCACAGATTGTAACTAATGGATTCCTATCCCCTGGGTTTGAATTACATCATAGGACATGCCAGGATTGCCCCCTCACCCCGTTTATATGCACTGGCACTGGAGTCATTAGCAGAAACCTTACGGGGCCAGCCAGGTGTGGTGAGCTTTGGTGAAAAGGGAGAACACCAAATAGTTTTATTCGCTGCTAACTTATTATCTCTGAAAGCCAGATGAGTGCCTCCCACATATTCTGACTCTGTTACGAGAATATGCCTCTATTTCAGGTCATAAAATTAACTGGTCCAAAAGTGAGATCCTGCCGGCTAGAGAAAAAGATAGATGAGCATTGGATGGTAATTTGTTGGGTGTCCACGTAGTGACCAAAATAAAATATCTGGGGGGTTACATTTCCTCCTATGTCTCAAAACTGTTCTCCCTGAACTATGAGACCCTCCTCACCAAGACTGTGCAGGAGTGTGACAGGTGGATGGGCCTCCCACTGACCCTCCTGGGGAAAATTTGCCATCAATGCCTATACTTATTTCAATTGCTACCAATGCATGTTCCAGATAGATTCTTTAAACAGTTGGATGGTATCATACATAGATTCCTGTGGCAAGAAAGACTGCCAGAATTTGGCATAGGATCCTACAGCTCCCTGCATTGGTGGGAGGTGTGAGCCTCCTCAACTTTAAGCTGTACCACTGGGCAGCCCACCTGGCATTTCTACCAGTGGGGCACACTTCAGTGTCCCCAGTCTGGATGACTATGGAAGGGGAAAGAGAGGATGTTGATCTTAGAACTTTTTAATGTATACTCTCATGTCCCAGCTGCACCCTCCCTATATACTTCTATATGATCTGCTTTAAAATATACTCAATGTTACAATGTATTTCTACATATCAGATTACTCTGATGGCAAATAAAAGTGTTACATTCCATTGAACAGTTATATGAGGGAGGGATGCTACTTCCCCTCAGTATGCTACAGCAGCAATGGTTGCTTTCCCCTGAGGATCTACTTATATATTTACAAGTACTCAGTAGGTTGTCCACTCCATTTGCTTTGAACCCCATGGTGCAGCTTACAGATCCTTTCGAAGAAGAGTTATACAGGCCAAAGCCATCAACCTGACTACTCTCTGAATATTACAATATCCTACTGAAGGGAGGTATATACCCCACTATCCTAGTACAGGAATTTCGGGAGGCAGACCTTGGTATCACTCTCTCTCTCTCTCTCTCCTGAGAAATGGTCCAATGCCACCTGTCACTTTAACACATGTTCCCAAAGTAATAGGCTAAGGGAAACTCAACTAAACTTTCATTATAGGACCTATATCTCCCCTCTAAATTACAGGCACTGGATCCAGCAAAGACATCCATGTGCCCTAAGTGCAAGGAAAATGAGTGCACATTGTTATACATGACACTTGTATGCCCAAAAGTTTTAACTTTTTGGAATGAAGTTCACAAAATAATGACTGGTGTGTTGGGGTGTTTTGGGGGTGGCGCCCCCTAAATAGCCACTGGAGTTTCTGTTGGGGACTGAACCAGCTCAAAATTCCATCTAGCAGTACATCCCACTGTGACCTTTGGCTCTGGTAAATCCCTGTAGCACTCTTGCCCAATGTTGGTTATCTAACAGTCCACCAACAGTGGGCTCACAACCTACTATATTGCCAAAAAATAGAAAAAGCCCAGAGCGTGGTAACAGGGAATGATCAGCAATTTGACCTTATGTGGCACAAACTGGAAGGTGCATTGGAGTTGGGTCTTTTCCCTGGGTAGAGCCTCACACCTTTCAATTTAATATCAATCATAAGTTATTTAAGTTACTGCACTTTTAAAACCTGAGATATTACATGGTTACATGACTACTATTAGTGAGCAAAAAGTGATATCTACATTAGTTACCAATATAATTACTGGTGACCTGATTTATCAACCAGGTCTCTTCAAATGCTGTAACAACCAGATCTTGGGTGATTACTCTCCCAAAAGCCATGATAACCGGAAATTTGGTTATTACAGCATTCTAATCAACTTTCACTTTCCCGCTGACTGTAGCGAGACCTAGTTCAGTGTTCTAAACAATATTGTACAAATTTTCCAGAAACAGCACTGTTTAGTATAAAAAAAATATTAGGTTTGTTCTTCTACCTTAGTTTTTGTAGTTTGCTGAAAAAGAAGCCGCTGATGTTGTCTATGTTTCTATGTTTCTAACCAACAGCAAATTTCTTCCTACCCCCCCACAAAAATTGCCTTATGTCTGTCCCATGCATTCTTGAATTCTCCCACAGTTTTAGACCCAACAACCTCCTCAGGAAGGCGGTTCCATGCAACAACCACTCTCTCCGTGAAAAAAAATTTCCTCACATTACCCTTGAGCCGTCCCCCCTCTATCTTTAAATTGTGCCCCCTTGTTCTTACACATCTCTTTTTCTGAAAGATGCTACCCTCCTGGACTTTGTTGATTTCCTTGAGGTACTTGAACGTTTCAATCATGCCTCCCCTGTCCCTTCTTTCATCAAGGGTATACATATTAAGCTCTCTCAGTCTCTCTTCATATGGTTTCTGATGCAGACCCTGCACCATTTTAGTTGCCCTCCTCTGGACTGCTTCCATCCTGTCTATGTCCTTGCATAGATGAGGTCTCCAAAACTGCACACAATACTCCAGAATAAAATAAATAGGATCTGCAGCTTTTCCTCTAGGTAGGGAAATGGGCAGACTAGGTGGGCCAAGCGGTCCTTATCTGCAGTCAAAATCTATGTTTCTATGTTTCATGCAACCTGAGGAGACACACAATGGACATTCCCCCCAGTGGCAGAAACATGCACTTCATACTACAAAACATACAATGTATGGTACCTTCTTGGGGCACATCAGAGGACCATCTGGCTTCTTGCTGCTCTTGCCGTACCCCATCATGGTCAAGCACCCCCTCCCACCATCTGGCATCCTGGCAGCCCTGCTGCTCCTGTTCAGCCTTGGGTTGCCCTTGCTCAATCCTGTTGTCTGTGGTGGAGAGACAGAGGGGTCATGTGATCAGTAGCATTCAGTTGAACATATTGCACATAATCATGCACCCTAAACAATATACATGCTTATATACAAGTATTGAGCCACTGCAGCCACATGTGGATGGCAATGAAAAACAGGACTATGCAGGGACATGCTTCATCAGTATGCACAGCCATGCTGTGGCACACAGACAGGTGAGACAATGGACTAGGCACAGCCTTCACACTGCATACCAGTGTTATCGGCAGGATCTAACATGGTGTATGCAAGTCCCAGGTGGTACCTCTGTCCAGCTGCTTTCACCACTCTTTTCCAACATACCTATACATTTCAGCTACACATCATGTACGCCTCATATTACTTGCTATGATGCACGTAGCCTAAGGTCACATACAAGAGGGTTATAATAATCATGCCATCACAACAATGGGGTGGATATCATACCATAGGTGCAACCAAATGCAATGGCAGATAAAAGATTGGCACATCCACTTCAATACAATTGCAAAACATTCATCATGTGGTGTATGTGTACCTGCACCCATGATACACACCATGGAGAGTGAACATGGAAAAGACATTGGCTGGTGCAAAATGTAGCTCTGTACACCCAAAATACTGGCTATCAACCTTCCCCCCACCCCCCGGCACATGATATATTCATACAGCGAGGCACAGTGCCCAGGAACACACACAGTAATCAAATGCCAATCTGCTATTTTATTTATTAAACATATCGGAATTGCAAACTTTTGAGTCAGAGACTCCTTAACAAAGGCTCCACATCAGATAAAACAATGTACAAAACATAAAACAGACGACAGGCTGTAAGCATACAGCATATGAAGTTACAGAGTATTGTGGGTACAATCAGACATTGGTTACAATCAAGTAACATTGGTAGGTTACAACCATGGGAGTAAAACACTGGCTGAGAGTAGACAGCGATTACAATCTTAGGGTAGGCATTGGTGGAGGTTAAGCAGAATTAAGCAATAGTTATCAAGCAGGACAAGTGCCCAAAGAAACATTAGTACTTTGTCAGGATAGCAAGCTGTAGGTGGGGGAGATACAAATGGAGTTGGAGGGGTAGGGCTATTACACACCCTTGATGTTATGGCATGTAGCATGGCTTCCTGATCTACAGCAAGTCCTGTATTGTAGAGGGCAATGTGGGCATCTACAGGAACAATGGTCCCTTATACCTGCATTGGCTCTAACTATATCTATATATATATATATATATATATATATATATATATATATTTATACAGTGTATGTTTTGGGATTCATAAAAGTATAAAAAATGATATCTGAGCTGGCCAGTGAAGGTAACATTGTTGTCTTCATGTTCCTATACGTCATACATTTATCTCCATGCTCCTATACGTCATAATGAAAGTGAACATTTTTCACTTTTCATCATCCAGCTGTCTCTCTTTGCTGTGTCCCTGTAGATGCAAGCCTGCCCCCCCCAAACACACACATCTCTCGGATCTGCTTGATCCTGCCTACATCTTTAACCAAATAATTATTTGTAAAACATATCTGGTTGATCCTGCGACTTTGTTTTATCCACGTCCAGCTCTGATACAGCATGACTGAGTGCTATGCCCTGAAATGTACAGTGATCGAGCGCTAGGAAGATTCAACTGTGAGGCAATATCAGGTATTTTTAATTAGGGAGCCTGTGCTGTAAAACTCAGAAAAATGTGTCCTTTTATCCATATTGCCTGTATTTTCTGAAAAGAAGCTGCCGACAGTACTGAGAGAAGAGCGAGTGAGTTGGCAGCTTCAGAACAACAGACGAAAGTGCAAGCGTCTGTTGCCATAGCAACACATGATCACACATCCATCTGATGGTGTGAAGCTGCTGACTCACTCACTCTTCTCTCAGTACTGTCAGCAGCTTCTTTTCAGAAAATACAGGCAGCATTAATAAAAGGACACATTTTCCTGAGTTTTACACCACAGGCTCCCTAATTAAAAATACCTGACACTGCCTCACAGTTGAATCTTCCTAGCGCTCGGTCACCCTACATTTCAGGGCATAGAGCTCGGTCACGCTACATTATGGTTGCAGGTGGATAGAAGAAAATCACAGGATCAACCAGATTATGTGTGATTTAAGCATCTATTTGTTTAAACATGCAGGCAGGATCAACCAGATACAGTATGTACCATTCAATAACTTGAGAATGGCAAGGTGAGACTTTTTTAACAATATAAGCAATCTGCTGTTTTGAGGGAAGGGACATGGACAGTTGTGTTGGGCATGGTCAGGGCTAGGCCAGCCAGAATCCGGACACATTTCTGTATAATGATTTTAAAGCAGCAGGATGAACTGCATATATTTTTTTAACAACATATGGCATCTGTTGTGCTGGTAGAGATACTGCAGATTTGTGTTGAAACAGCCAACACCTCCATGTAGGGGAATGTATTAAGTGCACATTTGGATCTTTAGTTGAATGCAGCCCAAAACATACATAATATAAACAGAACATGACATGGCCTGAGTGAAGATATCATATTTATCTTCACTCGAGGCCAATGACATCATGATATCTTCAGTCAGGCCATGTCATATCCCCTATACATACATATATATATATATATATATATATATATATATATATGTATATATATATATATATTATGGTAGCACTGTAGTGCTACCATAGTTATGGTTGAGGAGCCCTTTTAAGGTTAAAAGGTCAAACTTTGCACCTTAATAACTTTGCCACCATTCAATAGATTTGCCTGAAATTTGTGCCAGTCTCATATACAGCTGCGGAGTTAGTAAGTGACATCTGTGTGCGTATTTACGCTTTCTGATGAATTCTTTGCTCGTGCCTACAGGTCGCATGGTTTGCGTGACTGGTTCAAAAGTTTCAAGGAACTTGCGGCCAGGGTCCCGATGTGCCTTTTGAAGATTTCATGAAAAAATATTAAACGGTTCAAAAGTTATTCAAAAAACAATTTTCCGTTATAAGTCAATGGGAAAAGCTAACAAAAAGTTTGACACTTTCACAAATGCACTTTTCAGTGTTGCAAATGGCCCTAGTAGTGTTGCAAATCCACAATTTTGTTTTCAGTTAGTTCAGTTAGTGATCAGAAAAATGCTTGCCATTTAAATTTGGGACCCTCTAGCAGCACAAATCTTTTTGTGTTTACCTAGTCGGACCCTGAGGATGCTAGCCATGTCTTTATTTTGGGGGTAAAACACCACAGAAATATGTTTTTCACATTTCTGGAAAAAGTAGAGTCGCGAAAGTAGTGTCGTGCTCATGACACTTTGGCAAATTTTGCAAAAGCTTTCGCAAATCGTGACACTACATTTCAGACCATGGCCAAAATGACAGCAGTTCTTTGCCACTCTGCTGTAAAAAAACAATTTGGTCTTTTGAGCTGGATATAAGACCTATTCTAGATCTCAGTTCCCTGAACATTTTTGTTTGGAGACAATGCAGCCAACATCTCACAGATGTGTCTTTTGGTGGTTTGGTGAAAAAATATTGCACGGTTGCCAAGTTACAGTACTTTGAAGTTTGCGTTTTTCCCATAGACTAACATGGTGGTGGTAATGCCATGCTTTTGGGGCTCAGATCTCAAAACGGGTGTGAATACAGATTTTTGTTATGAATTGGCTATGTAATACAAAATCCTAGCCAGGAAAATCATCATTTTTCTGACATTTAAATTTTTTTTCTGTGTCATGTGGTTACTGAGATATTAGCAATTAAGTACTTCCAATGCTAGTTTTAAGTTTCGAAGCCCATTACAATGCATACATTCTTTCTGTTTCTCTATGCACCTCTTCAACAAAAACCGGGTATGTGCTTCTGTTACTGTTACAGTTACTGTTTCCACTTGCATTTATGTCCCCATTTGTATTACCGTTCCCATATACGTCACTGTGTGCATTACCCTTTGCTTTCTCATTTTCGCTTGGGTTTTCGTTACTGTTACCATTTGCATTTCCACTACTGTTTTTGTTTACGCCACCATGCACATTACCATTTGTGTTTCTGACAGCCCTTTCATTTGCATTTCCATTTCTTGTTCGTTTTGCGTCTTCCTTGCTGTTACTGTTACCATTTGCATTTGCAATTACGTTACTGTCCCTGTGCACATTACAGTTTGCGTTTCCATATGTGCTTGAGTTTCCTTTTGCGTTTCTGTTTCCTTTGCAATTATTGTTGCTGTTACCATTACCATTTAGGTTTGCAACTGTTGATACTGTGCCATGCGTGTTTTGGTTTTACGTTTCTTCCTTCACGCCATTCCATTTCTGTTTCCTTTGGTGTTATTCTTCATATTAACTTTACCATTTGCATTCACAATTGTGGTACCATGCCTCTGCGCATTATAGTTTGCTTTTAAGTGTGCGCTTGCATTCGCATTTCCATTTCTGTTCCCTTTCACGTTCTTTTTCCTATGACACTTAACATTTCCATTTAAACTACCTCTGCCATCACTGTTCACATTACCAGTTGCTTTTTCGTATGTACTTCAATATCCATTTGCGTCACTGTTCACTTCGGTGTCACTTTGCGTTTGCATTTCTATTAACATTTCCTTTACCATTTATGTTTGCGTAACCATGTGTGCCACTGTTTGCATTGCTGTTCCTGTTACTATGTCACAAGACATCACGCTGGGCCCCGTGCTCCCGCTGCCGCATTACATTCAGTATTTCTTGGCATCATTCTCCAAAAAAAGGGAAATTAGAGGCAAAAACTCTGTTTAATGCATTAGTTAGGGTTGTTCCACACTGAAAAAAGCGAGGAAATTCCCACCCCCATCCTGCATCGGGATGCGAGTTGGGTAATCGGTCCCAACTCTCACCCCATTCTCCCATACTCTGCTTCTTCACAAATGTGTGGGTGAGAGTTAGGCCGACGACCCCAATGCACGCCCAATGCCAGTTGGGGGGTGGGTGGGGTTCAAGGGGGCTTAACCCTCCAATACTGAATTTCCTCTACATTTGTCACTGTGGAACAACCCTAACTAATACATTAAATGTAGTTTTTTGCCATATATAATATATATATATATATATATATATATATATATATATGTATATATAGCAATGCAGTAAATTGATTTTATAGAAAATAGTGCACCCAAGAGGTGAACACAAGTACCTTGCTCTGGTGTCTCAGGAAAAGTAACAAAGTGGTCCCTGAACATTAAAGCAGTACTACATGTCACATACCACAGCAACCATACATACAACTGACTGTATTGACCTGACTTTAGCACAGTGCCACTATTCATCATTGTCCTCAGCTGCTCCAGGTATTGCGGCTTCCTCTAGGACAGGTAATTAAATCTCTGACAGCACAGATCACCTCTATAGACAATGCCCTTCCCATGGGCCAGGAGCTTCCCCACAGATACCCTCGCCTCACATTTGGGCCTGTCTTCTGCTTCAGCCTGCTCAACCAGCAGGAGATCCTCCTGGTTGACTACCAGGTCAACCAGGTTGGACAGCTCCACAGCTAACCACCTGATTTTCCTCTGGCATACCCCTTTGACCCTTAAGTACCTATCTGCCAACCTTCCTTATTGCTAGTTCTAGGCCTTCACACTCATCCAGCTGCTTTCTGAACTACATTGGCTCTATTCAGAAGGCCAGCCATTAGCACTGTATGTCTGATGTTTGCTCTGCGCTAACATAAAATTATTCAGGGCTATGCATGTTTCTGGGTGGGGGGTGTTTACAGCACAAAGACAACACCATGAATCCCATGTGCATGGTGCACATGTACAGCAATGCACTGCACTGCACATGGGCAATGCCATATACTGTTATAGTGTGCATGCCCACACAGCACTATGATATCCTCAGATGACTTGTGATGTCATGTCCATGCCGCACTGGCACTAGCATGATTGCACTATGTGGAAAGCAGCAATATTCATATAGTGCATGTAAATGAGCTCATTTTGCAGTCAGCACCGTAAATTTACATTTGCATGGCATTACTAGAATGTATTCAGTCACTTGCATGCAGAATTGCACCTGGAACATATAAAATGAGCTGACAGCACCATACAGATTCTACATAGGTACTACAGCCAACTATAGGTAAGTGTAGTTTGCAATGGCCTTCAACAGGGAGGGGTGGTTATAGCAATGGGTTTATGCTGTATTAGGAATTGACTGTCTCTGTATCTGCACATGCTCTTGATTCTGTGATAGGCAGACAACTTGCTGTGTGTTCAACCCTGCCATACAGGGATATGCACATGTCCCAGCCAGGGGGCACTCAGGTCTGCATGCCAGTGTACTTATGCTCTGTGCTCTTCTGTGTCTATACAATGTTCACTGCTATCCATCCTCCTTCTTCCAAGAGGTACAATGATGGATGAAGACAGAATCCATGAACAGTGCTTTCCAGAGGATGCAGTGATGGCCCTGGCCCAAGCTTATGTGGCCAAGGAGGACTTGGTGGGCTGACGCCTGTGAATTATGACCAAATCAAACAGGTTAATCTCAAGTGGAGGATGAAGGCAATCATGGCCAGGGCACTTTCAGAACTCCAGGCCACTGACGGTGGGCCTAGAAATGCAGAGCCCCTGGTCTCTGCAGAGATGGTCATGGCTGGCACTGTGCAGCTGTGATGATAATGTGCATTCCAAGAGGTGTCTATTAAGCAAGGTTGGACCAACACAGTCATGTGAGAGTCTGCAGTAGCTCCTTCACATAGACCCTGTGTGCGTACATGCATCAGCGGCAGTGAGGATTGCATGCTTGTCAGGGTGGGACATGCCATGATAACATCATCCTCAGTTGGCAAGGTACAGAGGACAAGTACAGGAGGTGCTGCAGAGATTTGTGTTCTGCAGACACTTCCTGCCATAGCCCTATGCATGCATCTTGCATGGGCCTTAGTGCACCATGCATGTGGGCCATCACTGCTGCATGCGCAGTCAGTAATTGTGTACCTGCTAGATGGGTTACACAATGGATGTAGACTATGTGGTAATGTCCAGTAATGCTGAGCAGAATCTGCGAAATGTATTTTGCTGAAATTTCACAAAAGTTCACAACTTTCATTACATTTTCCAAAATTCTGACTTTCACGAAATCTGAATCTTCTGAATGTGTTTGGCAAATTTTCACCCCGTTCCAAAACTTTTCTGGCTGAATTGTGGAGTAAGACATGTGAACTGTGAAATTACAGTTCTGAGGAATTTCATTTCGTAGTTTAATACATCATTCCAAAATACATGTAATCATTCTGCAGTTCTGAGGAATTTCTTACTTTAGTATTATACAGTAACCCACAATTAATATATTCATTCCACAGTTTGTTGACTCACTAAACTGTGGAATGAGTGTATGAAACTGCAGATTAATGTATTAAAGGAACACTGTCAACCTTGTTTTGTTAAAAATCTGTTGGTACATTTTTCTTTTAATAAAATATTAAATTATGGCATTACAAATTCTGCCCTTGTGTGTTGCAGTCAATGCTGAATAATATTATTTTTATCTTTACATATTCTCTAATGTGTCACATTATTTTGGCTGTAGTTTCTCACATGCAGTATTTGTAAGGCATTTTTTGTTGACGGTTTCAGGATGTCTTATACAGTGTACTTACGATGTGAAAACACAGGCTAACAAATGCCAATCTTAGATGATCATGTCTGACAGACATCGCTACTATCCCATCCCCCACTGTCAAAGTCCTGCAGCCTTGGTGCCAAATCACAAAGCCGGTACACAATCGCCCCCTCCCCCATCAAGAGCTAATTGTCTCACTGTCAGTTCCTGTAAAGATCGTATTTCAGACTGAAATGAAACAAAATCAACCCTTTTCCACCCTCTGTACACTCTACCACCCACCTACCCCCCAACCTCCTCACATATGTATTGCTCGTTTTGACCCCACTTAGTAACTTCTCTTATACTTGAATGTAGAATCCTCACTGTCCCATAAAGAGATGCTTCTCCCACATCCAAATGCATTGAAATAGAGTCCATTCATTTCAAAGGAGCCATTATTTCAGTGGAGTTTTTTTTTTGTTTCCAACTTCTTTGTTTTTTCATATTTTTGCCTATTATTTTTCTGTCAAGAACTTAATTTAGCATCACTCTGATAAACATACAGTATTGGTGTCGACATTCAAATCAACTTCGACTTCACCAATTTCGGGGTTGAGTTGAATGTTGACACCGGTATTGTTCATCAGAGTGATGCTAATAAAGACCTAGAGAGAAAGTAATTAGCTAAAAATATGAAAAAACAAAAATATTACAAACTAAAGAAAAAAAAACACCCTTGAAATGAATGGTCCCATTGAAATGAATGGGCTCTATTCATTTCAGGGTGAGTAGATGTGAGAGAAATAGCTCTTATATACATTTTTTATGCTATTCTAAAATGGAATTTCTGCAAAAGTTGCCAATGTTCTGAAATTTTGCAGAGATGAAACTGTGTCTTTCTCAGAAATTCTGCCAAAAAATATTTATTTTCGTACAGCCCTAATATGCAGGCACACTGGGATGTAGCCATCAATTGGGAAATACCCTACTGTGCCACATGTGTGTTGATGGAGTGGAAGCTCTTTTTATCCATGTAGGCCTCCACCCCATTCCTTGGGGTGCATGGATGCTATCAAGGGTGCACCAAATAGCACCCCAAATGGCCAGTATGTGCGCAACCCAATAGAACTGTTGCATAGCTCCTCTTTGCTCTGCTGGTGTAGTGGGGATTACATTGAAACATAGACAATGATGGAAGAAGGGGACCTGTGGTCCACTGAGTCAGCCAAGTGAGGAACCCCAAGATCTACTGAACACTGGTGTTCTGTCCTCCAAGACACCCTGCCTAGCCCTTGCTAGTGCCATGTGTTTGTTCCCAGTACTTGTCCCACCCATGTTTAAAGCTTGATGCTGAGTTTGCAGCCACCATCTCGAGAGGTAATCTGTTCCAAGGTTCTACCACCCTCTCTGAGGAGTAATGCTTTCTGATGTCCCTCCTGAACACTCCACCCTTCAATTTCCACTTGTACCCTCTTGTGGTAGAATTGACATTCCTGGTAAAAAGCTGCACTTCTGGCACCCTGTTGATGCCTTTAAGGAACTAGAATGGCTCTATCATAGCCTGCCTCTCACTCTCCTCACCCTCTCCCTCTACAGTGAACTCCCCAGCATGGGCCTACAGGGCATGTAGGAATTGGCCCAACTGGCATGATGTGACAGACTGTGTGATACTGATGGTGTCACCCCCCCCAGTATCTGGAATGTTCCTGTCACCAGGAAGCACAGTGCTACTGTCATCTAGCGCTCTATGGACATTACATGGCTCAGGTTGGTGTCTGTCCAGATCTGCCCACACAGCAGTTCCACTATTGCATGAGTATGGGCCTGTTGAGCTGGCACCAACCCATGATTTGTTTATCACTGAGGATGTTTAATGTGACTCATAGACAGTACTGTCTGTTTGAATCATAGCACCTCAGGGGCCTGCACAGTGGCCAAGGGGGCATATGCTTGCTCCTCATCCTCTATGGAAACCTGCGTGAGGTACACAATGTATGTATTTTTGGATCCTACAGTGCTGATCCCAGTCTCTAGAGGTTTCCCCAGGTTAAGGCTTCATTTTTATGGGTCTTAATTTATACATCTGCCCTATAGTCCCCAGGCTCAATTTTCTAAGATGCATGCCATGGGCTCCAGCAATGTCTGTTTGCACTTGTCTAGAAAAGCTAGACAGTAAACCTGACAGGCTGTTTAAGTAGCTTGCTAACAAGAGAAAGCACCACTGCAGTACATATCTCTGCCTCTTAATATCACCCATCACTGTCTGTTCTGGGTTCTACAAAGGCTGTCCCCTTCTATTCTGGTGCTTGAGGTACTATTGGGGTGCTGTATCAATCCTTTACTTCCCCAGACAGATTGCACCACTCCTCTGAACTGTGCCAACGTTAGCAGAACATCAGTGTGAAGGAATGGGTAACTCTGGATGCAACTAGAGGAGGTTCGACCACTCTGGGCTAAATGATGCCACAACACAAATTCTAATCTTTAGCAATTCTTCCTTATTTATATAACCCCAACATTTTGCCAGACAATCAGTGGCTTCTTCAGGGAAATTCTGCAAGGTTTATAGAAATAATTATAATTAAAATCGGTTCTTCCATACTAATCATTATTTTTACATAATGTACAATACAATGTATTGCACATACCTATATGTATTTATTTATCTAAATGATGCTGAAATTTCAATATCTTGTTTTCTTAAAGGCTGCTAAAGAAATAACAATGATATTAATCCGTATTATTATTTATGTTAACTGTATTAAATTTGATGGAATTGCATTAGCCAAAAAGCATCCTGTGCTCCCACTACCAATATCTCTGTGCCACTAATGTGCTACAACTCCTAGTAGCTGACCTCTGTGGTCTGCCTGCTGGGTTTCAGATCAGAATGGATTCAATATGCTTTATTTTCTCAAAACAAAATAGTTTCAGTATCCACAGGTGATATAAAATGCATTTCTGTTAAATCTACTTAAAAAGGTGTACTGTCTCTTTAAAACTACCTAAGGCAGCAGTGCACACAACACCTGGGTTAGAGTAATTAGTTCTTGAATCTAGATTATTTCAAAACAGGCATTTTATATGTTTTTTTGCTTAATACATTGCTGCAGAATAGGTGTTTATGATTAAGTTATGGCTAAAGATCCAAGAGTAAAATAGAGTCCATTTTAAACTCTTGAAATTGTGACTACTTGCACTGTTGCCCATATTTCCAAACTGATGTGTCAAATAGGGTAATACCCAGAAATTCTAATTACAACCACATATCCCAGAGTTTGTATATTACATTATCTTGTTTTTACATCAACACAATTCATGTTACATTCCCTTGAATAAAGCCTTCAATATCAGAAAATGCCGTGAACGAGCTAGTGTGTTTAAACCAGTTTCATACTTTGAAGCAAATGCAAGCCATTGATTTCAAGCACAATCTGTTTGTCTCATTGTTTAAACCTATTGTGAGCATACAAGTTACAAGATATATTAAAGTTCACTGTTGTTGACTAATGCAAACTGTAGTTTGTTTTAAGGATGTGTTAACAAGTATTTGCAATATGTTGTGCTTATTTGTCAAAACATTTCAAAGTAGAGGTATTATCATTCCAGTGTTGATGATCTGTGTTGAAGTGGTAGCTTGTTGCTTTCACAGCTGATACTTATTTAGTACTGATACTTATTTTACAACCCAAATAAGTTTCAAACTCACCATCATGGTACTACTGTTTATCCAGTCTGTGTTCATTTTTAAATAACTACGGCATCTCCAAATGTTAAAATCTTTTGATTGACATTCTGCAGTTATAATACCAGCTACCAACACCAAGGGCCCAATTCCAGAAGTGGCTGTGATCGCCATAAGGGACTTGTGGTAGGGCATTCAATGCAAATGCCGACTTGTGTCAGACTTTCTATTCTAGAAGCTGCTGTCACAAGTCCCCGATGCAACACAGTCAGACCAGCCGTCCCCAGTCTAACTTTGTGTCCATGGGGGTACCCTTAGTATGGGACTTGCACCAAACTTTTGGCTCAAGCTGCCGTAAAGTGGGAAAACTGTCTCAACAACACCAGCTCTTCTGTAATCAGACCAAGTTGCATCTGAGGGCTTTGACACAGCTGGGACACACTTTGCAGTGGATGCAGAGCTTGTTGCAAGTCCTGCATTCACCTCCTGGAATTGGGCACCAAGTCTTTAGTTTTTTATACAGTTTTATAATGACATTATATGCTACTCCTTCTGAAAAGTTTGGATTTAAAGCAAAATTATTTGCTCTTAAAAGAAAGCTTGAGCTCTTACTTGCAACTGATGCAGTGAAAGTCCTTGGAGCACTTATCTGGCAGAACTGAGCCAGTATGAGGCTTAACATTTTGAAGTAAAAAAAAATAGAAAGAAGCCAGCCACTCCATGTCAGTTCAGTATTTTCGTAACTTTATTTTTCTTTCTTGTTTATTATAAATAGATCCTCATACACCAATGTTTCACCAGATATGGCTTCTTCAGGGTGGGGATCTAATATTGAACAAAGTATTTTCATATTAAATTCATATTTGTAACTTTAACTAAATGTTAAACATTCTGTAATTTTTATTCATACCACTAGGTGGCAGTTGTCATCTATCACATTTTAAATACTATTTCATACTCTTAATATACTGATTCTCATATTTAAAATTCTGATTTTATGCAATTTTGTTCATAGACAACATGATGCCTAGGCAGATACACAATGCTAAATAACATCCTGAGACATACCTGACATTCAGCTATGTATTTAGTTCATACACATCTTTGTATCTTATTTATAACACTTTTTAGTTTCAGTTAATTTACTTTCTATTACTTCCTTCATATATACTTCTAGGCAGTGTTAAAATGTTATCATGTTAAACAAATAAGGCTCTATATGAAATGTTTGTTAAGCTAAACATGGTACAGTCTAATTACATCATTCCACTCTGTGTGACAATTAAGCAATAAAGCATGACAGGGTGTGGTATATCATGGGATATCATTATGCCTCAGGTGGTTGGGCATGAGGTCGTAGGCTGAGTGCATTCAATGACCCGAGAAGTGACGATATCCCATGATATACCACATCCTATAGTGACTTATTGCTATTATGACCCAAGTTTGAAGTTTTATGAATAAAAAAAAAATAAAAAAACAGGTCTTAAAACATTTTATGAATTACTTTTTGGGTGGTGTTGGAGTATGTTTTGAAAAAATAGTTCTCAGATAGTAGCGAGCAAAGAGGCTGGTGGTGCCAGAACATTTTTGAAGCTGTGATGATATCATCACGGCTTCAAAGAGCTCTTGGCCAATCAGATTCCTCTATTTATGATCCTCAGTTCATAATTCAGGTTTCATCATTCTAGTTCATGCATATATCTATATTCTTTATTCATACACAAGGTTATTTCACATACGTCTATCTAAGACTGCAATGATGAGATACTCTTCTGATAAATTTTAGTTGCTTTACAACACTGGATTACAATCTGTGTAGTCAAAGAGAGATTATTGCTGTGATCTTTCTGTCAATTGGCTAGTTCCTAGGAAGCCCAGTATGCTTAATTAGGTAGTAAGGAATTCTGACCTGTTTAAGAATTAATAAGTCTTATTTTCTCCTTTTAAAATAGGTACAGCCTCTCCTACTTTAGTACTGCAACAAGTGGATATAACACCATGTTAGTTTCCTTATGTTTTATACACTTTAATATCAGGTAATGCTGGCTGGAGTTTATTCACTTCACACTTTGCTTAAAGGGCTTACAGCTGAGTTAATCAGTCTTATTTTCTTTTTTTAAAGTAGGTGTATTTTTTTCACTAAAGAGCTGAAACAAGTGGATATAACAGAGTATTAGTTTCCTTTAGTTTTATACTCTTTACTATCATATGATCTTAGCTGATATTTACTCATCACTTAGTTTAAAGAAGTTGAGATTTCAGTAGTTTATTTATCAAGAGAAGAGTGTTCTACACTAGGTGATAAAATACAGAAGGTTCTTAGTTTTCACATTACATAGCCAAGTTTGCTACATTACAATGTGTGGCCACAGTTTAAACAGAAATGCCATACTGAGTGTGAAAAGAACTGACACTTACATATTTTTCACTAACTGCATCACATGTGTTGCAGAGGTCAGTGTTAAGCCCCAAGTCTGGAAAGCTGTGTGGAAGACAGTGCTAAGATTTAAAATGGCTGGTTACAGTGTTTCGTCATAAACAAGTAACAAATAGTTGAAGGTGTGGCTTACCTCCAGGGAGTTCTGTCTACATGTGCTTCAGAGAGCAAGGACTGTACTGCGTGTGAGTCTAGTATCATTTTTATATCAGGAGGGGCCAAAGGGTGGAGTTGTTCAGACAAGGAAGTACCATGGGATTTCATCACACACCTGATGAAGAGTACTGTTGTTAGGCAATAGTACACACCTCACTAAATCCAAAGATTCGGAGGGTGCTTTCCACTCCATTGTTGCTTCAATGTAGTTGATGAATGTGTGGACCATGTAGGATGGCAGTATCTGGTCAAGTCCCTACCATATGTTTTATACAGAAAATATTTAATTTAGTTTTGAAGAGTGACTAATTGGTCATTCGCTGCCTTTAAACTACCCTGTTTTATGCCAGGGTTTGTATTACAAGACCTGGTGTTTTTGTAATAATACTGGCATCTATACATGTATCAAGGTTAGATGAAACTTGGTGATGTGTTTCTGAGTTCTAAGTGTACATCACACTTTTTTATGCCGAGTTTAGTATTATTTCTACCATTCAGTTATGTGAGAGACCGGAACTGTCACTAGGCAAGGTTGAAAAACAAAGGAAGGTAAGTTAAGACTAACAATATGTAGATGCACATTTCTATGTTCTGTGTCTTGGCAAGTTGATATTCCTAAAGGATATTACTAGGTACTTTTTGGACAAAAATAAATTAAAAATTAAAAATGAACTCAGAGGTCACAGGTGCTCAGATCATCATCTAGAGAAATGGCAAAACATCCAGGAGAATGAGTTCATTTGTTACTGTTTGATATGGCAGACATATGTGTAGTGTACAGCTAAGGGGAGGGCAAGAAGGGCCTGGATAGCCCGGGGGGGGGGGCAGTATTGGGATAGTGATTTCTGAGCTGAAGTTTCCCACTGACACTCCAATCCTCATCTTCATTTAATCCATATCTGTCACTAGTGGTGTTGAGACTGTATATCCAATGCATCTCTCTGTGCTCCTGTGCCAGTGTCCAGTTTCCACCCCTATGGGGCTGGTCAGCGTGTTCGATGCCCCAAAATTTCAGGGGCAAGAGGTTATGTCCTGCCTAGGTGAAATGAACTGCCACTGGGGAAGCTTCATTCCATGATCTAATGTTACATTTGTGTTCAGTAATCCTAAGCTTCAGTGATCTTGTTGTCATTCCTACATAGTGTTTAGAGCAGGGGCAGGTAAGAATGTAACCAACATGACATGTGACACATGTAATGTTAGTCATGATATGATATTTCTGGTTCCCATTTGGATGTAAGAATTCTGATTTTTTTAGATGTGTTATTACAATGGCAGCATCTGCCACATGATTTCATTCCTGGTGTTAGGGGTCCAAGTAGCAATTTTCCTTGCCTAGCACTGTTGCTCCTATGTTCAGAGTGGACAAGTCTGTCCCTGAGGGTGTTGACTCTTTAGAGGCAATTATTGGTTTAGTATGAAAGTCTGGTATCCCAGTAGGCCTGAAATGTGTTCCAGTGTTTATACTCAATTTTTTGATATGTTCAGTGAAACAAAAAACTGTTAAGAACAGAAAACAAAAATGTGTATGAACTAAATACATAGCTGAATGTCAGGCATGTCTCAGGATGTTATTTAGCATTGTGTATCTGACTAGGAATCATGTTGTCCATAAATATTGCATAAAATCAGAATTTTATATATGAGAATCAGTTTATTAAGAGTATAAAAGAGTATTTAAAATGTGACAGATGACACCTGCTACCTAGTGGTATGAATAAAAATTACAGTATGTTTAAAATTTAGTTAAAGTGGGGGGGGGCACTAATGAGCCAATTAGACTGAAGACTCACTTTTCCTTTGCTCTTAATACCACTGCTAAATATACGATTTAAACTGCTTTTTTACGGAAACTTAATCTAAATAAGAGATAAGAGATCTGTGGAGGAACTGTGGATGGGTGACTTTGTGGTGTCCACTGCTGCGAAAATCTCTTGAACCACCAGGAAAAAACCCAAAAAGCAACCGCTGGCCTCACAGGTGGAAAATACAGGCAATGTCTCTCTCTCAGCCATGGAAGTTAGTGCCTTGGGGCACGAGGTCACCCAGCAAGTTCTGGCTGCATTGGAGCCCAGATTTACTAGTTTGGCCACCAATTTCAACCGTAAACTGCAGGAACTTGTGGATTTACATACCACCCAAGCTACCAGATTGAATGAGGTTGAGCAATGTGTCTCCGATATAGAGGATGCCACATCTCCTTTGCCAGAACAAATTATAGCTCTACAAAGGGAAATGGAGGAATTTAAAGAACTTTTCGACTACAAGGAGAATTATCAGTGCCATTTGTATTTACGATTTCGGGGGCTACCAGAGGGAATGGATGGACCGAACATGATTGAGTTCTGTGTGAAAACCCTGCCTGAGCTCCTTGGACTCTCACCTAAAAATGGCAGTTTCAAAATTAAGAGGGCTCATAGGGCAGTCATGCCTAAAGCTACACTGAATCAGCTTCCAAGGCAAATAATTGTGAGATTTCATAATTATCCTGATAGGGAGCTTCTACTGAAAGCTTATAGGGAGAATTCTGGGCAGCAGTACGAGGGGCATGAGTTGTTCATTTCACAGGACTACTCTGCTCAGCTGTTGAAACACCATCGGGCCTTCAACCCTGTGATGGCTCAGTTACGAGGGGCTAAGGTGGAATGCTATATGCTGTATCCTGCAGCCTTCAAAATCAAACATGAAGGGGCTGTCTTTTCATTCTGGGAGGTACAGAAGGTGAAAGTGTTTTTTCACGATCTCAGAAAAAATGGGGTGATGTTGTCTCATCCCGATATGTGTGGAGTATTCTTTTTTTTTGTGGATCTGGCTCAATCCTACGGGCCATGCTGGAACTGGGTGCATTATACCTAAGGAACTTTTAAATGAGCTTGGATACTTAACACTTGTTGAAAAGGACTGTTGAGCTGAACTGCAGTTATGAAACTATATCTTACAAGTATATGCGGCAGGAGGGGAGGGAGGGGGGTGTCTTAGTCTTACAGTGGGAAAGGGGTGTAAAATTCCTGCTTTTTGCAGTTACTGTTATGATGGGGTGGAGGGGAGGTTTGGGAGGGGGGATGGGGAAAGATTTATATATAATTAATGTTTGTGTGCTATTCTGCAGTTTGTTACTAGTTCTAAGATCCAAATGTACAGCCAATCTAAAAGTATTATTGGAGATGAGGGATGGGGAATCGGGGAATGTTTGTAATGGATACTGGGTGGGGAAATTACAGGGCCTGAATTATGGCTAGGTTGCAGGACCTGACAGTAGTTTCATGGAATGTTAGGGGAATAGCCACCCCAATGAAGCGTACAATGTTGCTGACGCCCTTAAAGTGACAAAACACTCAAGTGGCTCTCTTGCAGGAGTCCTACCTTACAGAGAAAGAGCATGTTAAATTGAAGAGGAATTGGGTTTCTGAATGCTATGCGGCTTCCTTTAAGTCTCATAAAAGAGGGGTGGCTGTTCTCTTACACAAGAAATTGCCCTTTCGGATGGAATGGGTGGTAAAGGATCCATCCGAGGGGCACTATGTATTTGTTGTGGGGAATATACAAGGGGAGAATGTCACCTTTGGGAGCATATATACACCTGCAATCCATGACCCACTCTATTACAAGGCACTCTTGGATTTGTTAACTGAAGAGCAATTTCCGAATTTAGTAATGGGAGGAGATATGAATTGCCTACTCAATCCTATGTTAGATCACTCGGAGGGTAAGGTAATCCCTAAAAGGGCCATTCAGGGCTGGTTAGAAGGTATGATTGATTTAGATATTATCAATGGGTGGCATTCAGCCAATCCCACTGCTAGGGAATATACCTTTTTTTTGCATCCCCACTGTTCCTGTTCCTGCTTGGATTATCTTTTCCTACCACGGGAATGGTATTTTCGTCTTGCATGTATTAAACATAGCCCAGTCCACATTTCCAATCATGCTATGGTCATAATGACCTTGCAATGGGGGAAGGAAGAATTACCAAATATAGAATGGAGATTTCATAATTACTTGTTAGCAAAAAAATAATTTAAAGAGCATCTGCAGGAACAATGGAAGATATATGTGCAGGCTAACTTAGAGACAGCCTCTTCAAGGGCTATCTTTTGGGATGCTGGAAAAGCATTTATGAGATGGGCCATAATTAGTTATGTAGTGCGTTACAAAAGAAAAGTTAAGGAACGTAGGATGAACTTGAAGCAGAGACTTAGAGTCTTAGAAAGAAGGGTAGCTGGGGGGGACGATGTGTACCTGCTGTTGGCGGGAACCCGAGAGGCATTAAATCATTTATTGATGGGAGAGGTGAATAAATCCTGCCTTTTTGTGTGGAAACATTTTTATGAATGGGGAAATAGGCCCGGAACTATGCTGGCTAATTTAATAAGGGGAAAGCGTGGAACACATTTAATAAATGCTATTAGGGGAGAAGATGGCACACTCCAGCAAGATACAGAATCTATTGGAGAGAGATTCAAGAGATTTTATCAAGAATTTACTGTTCTCAAACTGGGACAGAGGAACATAGAATGTCTGAGTTTTTGGATAGGCTCACTTTGCCTCAGATCTCGGAGGCCCAGAGAACTTGGCTAGGCTCCACAATAACCAGAGAAGAAATAACCAAAGCTGTTGGAGCCCTTAAGAGAGGGAAGACTAGTGTGCCAGATGGCTTTCTGGCTGAATATTATAAGGTCATGCAAGAGCACCTGGTCAAGCATTTGGAAGTAGTGCTTAGGGAGGCCAGAGAGGAGTTGGGAGAATTGCCTCGCTCCTGGGGAGAGGCAACTATCTGTTTAATTCTGAAGCCGGGGAAGAATCTATATGAGTGTGCTTCATTTAGACCAATATCCCTTTTAAACTGTGATTCTAAAATCATGGCCAAGATTATGGCTACTAGGTTGGAAAAATTGCTACCGGGAGTAATCCACCCAGACCAAATCAGTTTTTTTCAAGACAGACATTCCTATCATAATACGAGAACTCTCCTTAATGTAATATGGGGGGCTGGAAATGGCCGGGAACCAGTGAATATTCTATCAATGGATGCAGAAAAAGAGTCTGATAGAGTGGAATGGACATACTTGATGGAAGTCCTGGCCCAGTTTGGTCTGGGTGGAGAAATTATTGGCCTGGTCCAACAAATGTATAGGGTCCCTAGGGCCAGAGTTTTAATTAATGGAACCTTCTCTGATAGCTTTGTATTAAGTAGGGGTACTCGGCAGGGCTGGCAGCTCTTGCCCCTCCTATTCACCCTGGTGCTTGAACCTTTAGCTATTGCCATTCGAAACAGTCCAGACATTTTAGGAGTTTTAGGTAAGAGGGAAAGGGAGTGAAAATTATCCTTATATGCTGACGATATGTTGTTATATATAACTAAGCCATCCCAATCCATTTCTCGTCTATTAACACTGATTGATACCGTTTCTAAATTTTCTGGCAATAAATTAAATTTAGAGAAATTGGAGGAGATGAGAATTGGTAAATCCAAACACCCTGAGAAGGGACAGGGGTCATAGTGGGGTTTTAAAATAGTCCAAGGGACATTTACTTATCTTGGCATAAAAGTGGGAAGCAGGATTGGAAGTTTAAATGATCTTAATTATACCCCACTCTTGCAAACTATAACAGCAGATTTGATTAGGTGGCACAAACTTCCTATCTCATGGTTGGGGAGAATAAATTTAATTAAAATGAACATCCTTCCCAGAATACTTTATGACTTTCAGATGCTACCTGTAGGGTTACGTTAAGCCGATATTAAGAGATTGGAGAAAGCTTTCTCTGATTTTATTTGGCAGGGTAAACACCCACGGCTGGGCCTAGCTCAGTTAAAAGCTTCTACAGAAAAGGGAGGGCTCCAATTTCCAGATTTGGGGGTTTGCCACATGGCTATACAGTGTCGTCATATACAATATGGGATTGGTAGACCCAGGGAAGCAAGGCTGCTTGACTTAGAAGAGAGGGGATGACAGGGTAGGGTTTCTGCATATCTATCTATTAGAGGTTGGCAGGTGTATCTTAACTTACCTGATCCAAACCCCTTGATCAGAATGGTAATAGAAAGCTGGAAAGGGCTGAGTAGACAAATAGGTATGGGCCAGGATGATACACTGCTCCTGCCCTTGGGGGGAACCCCTTTTTTCCTGCTGGGCTTAGAGCATGTGGGATATCAGGAATGGGGGGAGTGAGGTATCCTGTGTCTAAAACATCTTTTTTCCCAGTCAGGGCTGGAATCTTTTGAGAATTTGCAGGCTAGAATGGGTTTGGGGCACCAACATCATTTTCGATACCTCCAAGTTAGGGCATATTGTAAATCTCTTGGTTGTCTCCATGGGGGGGACGCCACATGGGATCAACTAGAACATTCTATATTAGTGGGACAGAAAAACCCTAAGGGTACAATTCGTAGAATGGCCAAAGAGGGGAAAGGTCTGCTCCCAGACAAATCAGGGAAAACTAGACAGTTATGGGAAAGAGACCTTGGGTTTTCTATATCAGAGGAGAATTGGAGGCTAATATCCCAACTTCATCAGGGTATACTGCTGTGCAATAAATATAAGGAATCTCATTATAAATGTTGTCATAGAATGTATTATCCACCAGTTGTGGTTCATAAGTATAACCCTGCAGTATCCCCTATATGTCCTAGATGTAATAATAATCCAGCCACAAATTATCATTACTTTTGAACTTGCCCTGTCTTGCAAAAATTCTGGAGGGATGTAATAAATGAGTTGCAGGGCATTGTTGGGCGGCAGCTGTCAATGCCCCCTTGCTGCTCTTATTTGGGGTGGAAGATGCTGGGAAGGAGGAATGGATCCCTGTTCACAGGTGGCTTAGGGTGGTACTGTTTATGGCTAGACATTGTATTTTGAATACAGGGGTATCTGCTGCACCACCTACTATAGTCCAGTGGAAAGTCTTATTACTGCAGGCACTCACTCTTGAATGCCTGACTTACACTATAAAAGATAAAGATGAGCTCTTCCATAAGACCTGGCCACCATACCTGGCATCCTTGTCAGTGGCAGACACCATAACATTGAGTGAAGGATGGCTCTGAGACTATATAAGTCTCTCTTTGCTGGCACATTGTTATTTGCATAAGAATGGGAGTAACCCCATCCCTCAGAATGCTTGGATGAAGAAGAGTGTATTTTTATGTTTGATTTTTATGATTGACCTTTTGTTTTAGTCTGTAATCAAATGATGGTAATGGATCTTGATGTATATAAGTTGTGGATCTACTTTTATGTATGTCTTGTGTGTTATGTTTGTCATATATATTGAAACAAAATGAAAAACTCAATAAACAAATGATGCAAAAAAAATTAGTTAAAGTTAAAAATATGAATTAAATATGAAAAATGATTATAAAAAATACTTTATAATTATGTTCAATATTAGATCCCCACACTGAAGAAGCCATATCTGGTGAAAAACTGGTGCATGAGGATCTTTTCGCAGTAAAGACAAAAGAAAAATACATTTAAGAAAATACTGAACTTTCATGGAGTGGCTGGCTTCTTTCTACTTTTTGACTTTGTGACTTCACCCAGCAGCCCCCGAACTTTACAAACTGTTGTATCAAGGGAAGAACCCCACACACTCTGGACTTCTTAACCTTCTGAATCCACAACATGTGGGGGTGTGGTACTCATGTGTGACTTCACCGTTTTCATCTTCAACAAAAAAATCCCAAACAAGGGATTTTGATCTCCTACTTTTAACATGTCCCTGATGCTGCGTATTGGACTGGATTTTTTTAACTGCTGAAATGGGGGGTGTGCTGCATGATTTCTTTTGCTGGACACACTTGGACTCCAACTGATCACCATAACTACCTATGATTATTGCTGGGTCATTGTTGTCATCATCATCATCATTGTCATCATCATCATCATCTGCTACATCACAACTTTTTTGAGGAAGGGGGGATTTAACTCATTGCCTCCAGAGGAGCTCTCTGAAGTTGCACCACTTGTCTCCTGTATACTGTTAATAGTAAATCCTGGGCCTTTCTAAGCAAAATCAAGCTATAGTCAGCATGCCACAAACAAATCCTAATAGCTCATGAACCATAAGTGCTAGTCACAAAGTATGAGTGACAAAGTTATTCAGCACAAAATTACCTTGCCAGTGGTGGTATGCAAAGAATAATATGTATTTTTTTCTCTATGCTGGTTGAAAAGCAAAAACATTTTTTTTCCACTAAAACAGGCAACATAAGCCATACACACTATACCATAAACAAATATGAATAACTCCTAAAGTATACATGATATACACAGAATTTCAGTGGCAAAGTTGTTCAGCACAAAATTACCTTTCCAACTGTGCTATGAAGTCAAATATATATTATATTCTGTTACATTATATATTCAAATATATAAGTGACTTCTCCAGACATAGCCAGGGCACAGAGGAAGTCAGTAGCTGACTTCTGTAGGTGTCCTCAGGACACACCAGTGTATTTTACTGATGCCTACAGGTGTCGGCTAGGAGACAATGAGTTAACACCAACAGACCCAGACACAGTCACCTTGACTTTCTTTTTCTCTGGTTCCCAACAGGGGTCAATGACATCATCATCATATTCATCATCCACATCCACAATTTCAGCTTGGATGCTGTCCTGTGGAGAACATGTTCCAGCCACAGCATCATGATCATCACCCAATATCTTTGTGCCACACTTTGAATCATTGGATGGCAAAGGCATGACCTCAACAGCACTGGAAGTGTGACATTGTTAGTCATCATCATCAGGATCAGAATCATGTTCAACTACCTTGGGAATGTTGGGGAGTATGACATCATCTACACTGTCAGTCACAGCTTTAGACTTAACTATATTTTCTAAAATGATTAAATGGCCAGAAGTGGAATTTAGGGCTATAATATACATGCTGGAAGCAACTGCACTAACACCACCAGCAGGGACAACATCATCTCCTTCAACTATCATTGAAGTAACAGATTGCACTGTAAAAAACATTGACGGTGAAATCACTTTACTGACATCAGCTATGCACTTCTGTGTATTACCATGCCCATGGCCAATCTTGCTACTGGCAGCAGTGTCATGGCCAGAAACAGCTTTGCTTGCACATCTCTTTGCAAGCATTTTTGGGGATCAGCAAGAAAATTCTAAACAAATTTAGATTTATAAACTTTCAGCTTGGGGTGGATGGGAAGCAAAAAAAATACTGTGGTTTGTCGATGGAGACTGGGCACTATACAGATGCAGACACACAGATTAAGATTGCACTGCACACTCAAGAGATGCACATGCAAAGTCATAACAACACCACAAATCCAAAACTGGAAAAGAATACCTTTTGCTGGCTGGGGGGGACACAGTGCAGATAGTGGTAACAGTCCACTACCAAGATACCACAAAGCAGTACAAAATAATGCAGATAGATAACAGGTTCACAGTGCTGCAGTTACTGTGTGGTACAATAAAATGTGTCTGACTTGATGACATGCATCGTACACTCACACACACACACTACAGGTAATGCTCAGCAAATTAAAAACTTCAGTAACATAACCAAATCTTTTAAACAAACTGAAATTATGCAATGCACCACAACAATCAGCAAAAAATTTTAAAAATTACTGAAAATATTACTGTATGTACATGAACACATTTATATAACAAAAATATAACCAAAACAGTTAGAAAGACTACCTTTCTCCCAGTTAATCTACCTCCACCACAGATACACCCTTCAACAGTGTCAGTTAGTACACAGACTGAATGTTCTAAATTAACATTCAAAATCCACACAAAAACAATAAACACTCGATAATATGAGCATAGGAGGTTTTCCTACAATTGATGTACTAAATTGTGAGCAAAAAAATGGCTCATAAATGCTTTTTGAAAATTTTTTAGAGGGTTTGAATCTCAGAGCTCTGAGAGCAAACTGTCTCCTGTTATCACTACACACACACACACACACACACTACACAGAACTGAGGCTGCGTAGAACAATCTAGAGCCCATATGACCTGCAATCCCATGAATCACTGCAAAATTTGCATTAGAGCTCACAAACAAGGTGAAGTAATGTGAAGTACATTGAAATGAATGCACTTTGCATTAAAATTGGTGTAGAAGTGGTTGGGGAAATGCGGAGTAATGCAAAGTCAGTGATTCCAATGGACTTTGTGATAATGACTGGAAGGCAGAGTACTCTGCTTCGCATTGCAAATTACTCCATGGATTCAGCTTTAAAATGTGAATTGCTCCACGTAGCAGATTTTGGCCACTTTGCCGCCTCTAGTCAGATACAACTAATTGCATCAATGAGTGCTTTTAAGGTAGGAAAAAACAGTATATTCTGGGGTAAAATGGTTGCCAGGTGTAGTAGATATGACATGATTGCTAAGTTTGCATCTGATTCATCCTTTTTATCATGGAACATTTGACTTTCATAATCCTTGTTCAAAAGGAAAAAGATTCAAGGAATAGCCAAAAGAAAATCAACTGGCATACCATTGTTATAGGAAACCCATATTACTGAAACAGAAGTAACTAAGACAGCAAAAGTTGTGGCAAGAAGGGATACCATTCTGTTCTCAATGCAATTTCATATGGGGTCTCAAAAATGTTTAGGAAAAATCTTAACATCAAGATAAATATAGTTAATATCAATCCCCTGGGCAGATATGCTATCCTTAATCTTAACTATGGTTCACATTTATTCTCCCTAGCCTCACTGTATGCTACAAATTCAGATCAACTCCCTTTTTTTGACTAAGTTTTTCAAACATTTAGTGGACTTTCCACAGCCATATTAGACAAGGGGACCACTATATCGTATTACATCCATATTTAGACACTATGGGCGTGATTCTATAAGCACCCCTATGCATGTTGCAAGTTGCGACATGTGAGGGGTGCAGTTGCACCAAGGACCCTGTGCCCAATTCTTTAATCAGCAGGGTCCCCACGATTTGCATCAACCAGACCTGTATGCCAAACAAAGAGCATACCTGAACAGGTTGGTACAAGTTGCACATTGCCCAGAGAAAGGGAGTAAGCACTCAACAAGTCCTGCACCCATCTGATCCCCCATCCCGCAACATGTACTGCACATGCCTAACAGGGCTAGCACCCCCCCATGCCCATTCCTCACATGAATGATAAATGCCCCACAGGGCTAGCACCTCCACTCCACTAACCCCGGTATTGTGTATGTGTGGTAATTACTGAACATAGCCCCCAATTCCCCTGGTAGTCTAGTGGCCCCCTATCCAGCAGTACCAGTCCACCCCCCCACACACTACCACCTTTTCCCAGCCAGCACCGACAAGGCCCACCTCTCACCATCATGGCCAGCCACCGACTGAGCACTGCATGAGCACGTACTACTGTAAACAGTACGCGCTCCAGCATGTACTATTTACAGTAGTATGCTCTCATACAGAGCTCAGTCAGTGGCTGGCCGTGGTGGTGAGAGGTGGGCTTTGTCAGTCACTGACTGGGGAATGGTGGGCATGTGTGTGGGGTGGACTGGTACTGCCTGGTGGGGGGGCCACAAGACTACCGGGGGGATTGGAGGCTATGTTCAGTAATTACTGTGCATATCACAATACTGGGGTTAGTGGAGTGGAGACACTAGCCCTGTGGGGCACTTATCATTCATGTGGGGAATGGGCATGGGGTGGTGCTAGACCTACGGGGCATTTATGTGCACAGTATTGGGGGATGGGGGGTTGGTGGGTTTGATAGCCCGGCAGGGCATTCCATCTGGTTTGGGGATGTGGCTGGAGGGTTGCAAATACTGGGGAATTGGGCTGGTGCCACATTGACGCAACCCCCAGTGGATGCAAAGTACACTTAGTCCAGCTATTTGCTGGTGTAACTGTACTTTGATGGATGTCCTCCAGGGATTGTTCTAGAATAGCATATTTGGGGACTTTGTTGCTGCCCTTCCAGAATAGGGTGCAAAAGCTGCCATAAATCCCCTAGCACCACATCGCAGGGGGGTTAGGGTGTAACTGGTGGCATAAGTCCACTTTGGCGCTAGCAGCCTGTGACATGTCACAGATTGCTTTGCAGAATACTGAATGTCACAACTGTTGGTGTAACTTGCTACTTGAACCATTTTTTTTGGTGCATGTCAAGTTACGCCAGACATAACTTTTTGAGAATCGAGCCCTGCCACTTTAAATTGTATTTTAGGTACGGCTGCACATTTTATGCTTGATATAATGGAAAACCTATCATTAGTGGATTTTTGGTAAGTAGTAATGGGGAAACTAAAGATCTTTCATTTTTTGGGGTCGACACAGTACCTATTCAAGGACAGATTATTTTATAGGGTCTAAATGGCTATCTAGAGATATTATAGATATATGTATGTGAGATGGGTCTCCAGTGAAACCACTGTAAAAAATACAGCATGAAGGAAAGCCCTCTTACTTTCAAAAGATCAGAATTTCATTCAAACAATGATGAATCTAAATATTATTCAGACAATAATAATAATAGTAATACAAAAGTCCACTTGAACACTGAGTGAGATGTGTATAGAGCCATCTAGGAGGACTGGCAAACTCTTATGCAGTGAGAAAAAAGGTAACTCAAAATAGGATACAACATGATGTGGATATTAAAATGCACAAGTATTGCACGCTCACTCCACACTATTATCTTAATCATTTGTAAAATTTGAAAACACAATTAAATTCTATTTTAAATGAAAAAACTGAAAAACTTGCTTTTATGAATAGATCAAAATATGTTTGATGTGCTTATAAAACAATAAGCCTTTAGCTTATACAGTATGTTCTAGAAGGAGAAACCTGAAAGAGTTATCAAATATGATTACGACACAGTGAAGATACAACTGCTCATACTAAAAATAATAATGAGTTTTATAAATATGTCTCAAATCTATACCATTCAGAAATACAGGAAAAGAAAAAAGTAATTGCAGAACAAAGATCTATTCAATATACCTTAAGCTAACAATTTTTATAAAAATATGTTGGACCAACCACCGCAGGCCATGCTGGGCAGTGGAGGGTAGGTTAGTGTAAAGGGAGGGAGGGCAGAAAATACACTGTCATGTGTTTGTAGGGATTTGCAGCTGATCCCTATCTATGATCAGCTTATAAATATGTAACAGGTGAGGGGAGAGCTAGAGAAGGCAGCTGACTTCTATCTGGGACCAGCACAGAAGGATAATATAGACAAAAGAATGCAGCTGGTCCCTATCTAATGATCACTTTCATTTGTAGTGAGGTTCAAGAAAGCAATTGGGGGTTAGCTTTCTAGGCTAATGGAGAATTGTGGCTTTTGCAGCCCTCCCAACTGGGTTTTATATGGAGTTTCCTATCTGGAGGGTGAGTGGGTCAGGGTTGAAAGAATATGGGAGACAAGGAACATGTACAGACACTTGGGTAGTGGGGAGAAGGTAATCTGCTGTAACGGTTGTGGGGTGGCAGTATTCCCATGGACAGTGCGGGTTCTAGGGGGTTGTACAGTGTGCAGAAGCATGAAGCACCTAAGGGCAGAAGTAAAGCAGCTTGGATGGGAGTTGGGGATGCTGGCATGGAACATAGGAGGAGCAGGGTAGGGGAAAGAAAGACAGACAGGGATGCTCAGGGCTGTGATATCGGCAGGCAGGAATGGGTGTAGAGGGAATCATCCAAGTTCTGGGGATCCTATACCTCAGAGGGTGGGGAAGCCAAGGGAGGGAGGAATGGCAAGTGGTGGAGGTAAGGGGTGCAACTGTGAGAGATGCAACAGGAGTGAAAACATTCAAAGGGGTGTCTTTAAGGACTAGATTTCACCTACTGTTTGGAAGTGAGGAGGGGAGAACAGGTGGTGTGGAGACAGGTTGGGTTAAGACAACAGGGTCTGCTAGTTTAGGACATGAGAAGGGAAGCAGGATTTTGCTAAGTAGTGACAGTGGGTGGGAATATAGAACATGGAGAGTGGAATAAGAGGTGGGCAGGAGGTGGTAAGGTGATAGGAGGAAGGGGAAAGAGAAGGTGTAAGTGGGTGGTCAGAATGGAAAAGACAGGAGGTGGGAAGACAGACACAGTAGTGAGTAGAGACTTTGAGGGTGTCAGCCAATCAGGGCTTTGGGAGAATAAGGGTGAGGTGGTAACCATGATGGAGGAGGAGCAGTTAGGTAGGGGAGATGCTCACAAGGCAGTCAAAGAAGGAAAAGAGGGAGTCAAGAATGGGGAGGAAATGGGTGATAATCCTAGCCAATTCCATTATTAAGAGTATTCACTGGGGAAAGAAGGGGGCCCAAATATGGGTAGGAAGATAGGCTGCATACCAGAGATGATGGCAGAGAGGATGTGCCCAAAACTGGGGAGTTGGTGAGAGGAGTTGGGGGGAACCACTAATAGTTATACACCTAGGTACCAATGACCAAGCTGGAGAGAAGGAGGGGGTAGTACAGAAAAGATCCAGGGTGGTAGAAATGACATGCAGAGAGTTAGACACATCACTTGCATTCTTGGAGGTGTTGTTAATAACGAGATCCAGCATGTTCAGGATGAAAAGAAAAGAGGAGTTCAATGACTAGCTAATGGAGTGGTGTATGGAGGAAGGGTTTGACTGTATTAAGTGCTGTGCAGACATGTCAAATGAAAAACTCTTTTTCACCAGATAGACTGCACCCCAGTAGTGGGGAGACTGAGGGCCCTCAGTTACCAACTGGGGGAAAGGGGGATACATAAGCCAAAAACTTAAGCAAGTGGGCCTGCACACACCAAGTCTCTGGGAAGAGGAGGTCGGCAGATCACTGCCTGTACCAGTACAGGATGATTGGAGAGTGAAGATGGATGGAGAACAAGGGGGTTAGCAGCAGGGAGTTCAGGGCACAAGTAGTGAGGAGAAAGGAGAAAGGCAGACAGGAGGGGAAGGGAAGGAGGTTCAGCCTCTTGGTGGAAGGTGGTGTCCATTAATGCACAAAGTCTTGGTAACAAAACATATTATCTGTAAGCATTGTTGGCTGAGAGAAGAGGGGACATCACAGTGGTCATAGAGATATGGGCCACTCCTAACTATGTCTGGGACCTCTCAGTCCCTGGGCTTAAATTAAACACAAAGGACAGACAGGTAGGAAAAGGGGGAGGGGTGGAAGTTTATATTAGGGAGGCTATAATTTGTACAAGGGAGGAGTCAGAAGAGGTGAGGGTTTAAGCAATGTGGATTCAGTCAACTGTCTACTAGAGAGAGGAAGGTGAGGCTGGGGGTAGTTTGCAGACCACCCAGCCAGGCGGGGAAAAGAGAAAGGGAATTGAACTCATAAATATTGACTGCTGCATGTAAGGAAGTAGTGGGCACTACTGGGAGATTTCAACCTGCCCAAGGTGAATTGGAGGGTACCAGCCATGACCTTCGACAGGAGTCTGGTGATCCTATATGTGCTGTAAGTGGGTTCCTGACACAGTGAGTCACAGAATCCACCAGGAAGGAGCCAATCTTTGATCTGGTGCTGATGAATGTGTACCACAACCAGGATTTCAAGGTTGAGTAGCCCCTGGGTGAGAGCGACCATCACACAGCATGATTCTGTTTGGACATGGGCAAGGAAGAGACCTCCACTAAGACTGAAATGATGAATTTTAGAAAGGCAGAATTCAGAAAGATGAACAGGCTGCTAAGGAGTCACCTGGCAGCCATCTGAGTGGATATAGGGGTGGAACAAAGATGATTCATCATCAAGGAGGGAATAATGGCTGCCACAAGGGGGTGTGTTAGGCACAAAGTGAAGAACTCAAAGGCAGAAGCACACAGCTGGTTCAGCACTGAGGTCACCCAGCAGTAATGGATAAGAGGTCAGCTTACAAGAAATTCAGGAGAACCCAGACCAAGGAAGACTGGAAGGACTACCTGAAGATGGCTAGCATAGCAGGTAAGGTAGTCCAGCAGACTAAAGCACAGAAGGAACTACAGCTAGGTAAGGGAAATAAAAAAGGGAAATTACTTTTTTTTCACTATATTAGCAAGAGAAGGGACAAAGCAAATGGGATTATTAGGCTCAGGAAAAAGGATGGTTAGATGGAGGAGAATGTGGGCAAAGTAGAGGTACTGAATGAGAACTTCTGTTCCATCTTCACCAGGGAGAGGGATGGACTGGTGCCACTAGGGAGAAAGAAAGGAGAAAAGGTGGAGGGCACATGGATGTTTTAATAGAGGTGGCTAGGGAGAGGACAGGCTTGCTAGCATTGAGGCTAGATAAATTCCCAGGCCTAGACCGAATACACACAATTGTGCAGAGGGAGCTGGCAGAAAAGACTGCAGGTCCCTTGGCTGACCAGTTCAATAGTTCACTGGAGTTGGGCATGGTACTGCAGGACTAGAGAATGGTACATGTAGTTCCCCTCCATAAAAGCAGTCCCAAGGATGACCAGGGAATTACAGCCTGGTCAGTGTGACTTCAATCATGTGTAAGCTTATGGAGCCCATACTTAAGTAAAGGTTAGTAGAAAATCTGGATGAGAATAGTTCCAGGATGAGAGGCAACATGGGTTTAGGAGAGAGAGGTTGGGTCAAACAAATCTGATTGACTTCTTTGATTGTAATACTAAAACAGTGGACTGGGACCAAGTGGTGAACTTCCTATATCTGGACTTCAACAAGGTCTTTTACTCTGTACCCCAACAAGAGGTTGATCAGGAAGTTGGCTATCTAGGGGTAGGAGAAAAGTTGACTGGGTGGGTGGAAATCTGTCTGAGAAGCAGGACCCAGAGCATGGTGGTGGGAGGTGAACTCTCCAGCACCATGGAGGTCACCGGTGGGGTTCCACAGGACTCAGTGCTAGGACCGGTGTTGCTCAATGTCTTCATCAACAATCTTGGGGATGGCATTAAGGGCAAAATTTGCCTATTTGCAGATGACACCAAGCTCTGTGGGAGGATGGAAACAGATGAAGGGATACAAGAGCTAAGAGAAGATCCGTAAAGCTAGAAATGTGGTCAAGGATTTCGCAGCTTGGCTTCAGTGCAAAGAAATTAAAGTTTGTGCAAATTGGAGCCATGAACCCAAAGACTGAATACAGCCTGGAAAGGGTTTGGGTATCTGCATTGGAAGAGGAAAAGGACCTACGAGTGATGATCACTAGTGACCCAAAACACTCCACACAATGTAGAAAAGCAGCAGCAAAAGGGGATCAGCAGCAGGCGGAAGGAGGTAATACTGCCCTTGTACTGGTCATTATTGAGGCTGCATCTGGAGTACAATGTACAGTGCTGGTACACATACCTTAAAAAGGCTCCTGCAGACTGTTCAAAAGAGGACAACTAAGATGATCATGGGCCAGAAGTGTAGGACATATGAGGAGAGATTGGAAGCCCTGACATGTACTCCCTGGAAATGGGGGGCTATGATTGAGACCTTCAGATATTTGAAATAAATAAATAGGGTGGAGGGTCTCTTCAAGCTTAGTGGGATCTGAAACACAAGAGTACACAGTCTCATATGTAGGGGGAGGTTTAGGAGAGAGGCTAGGAGGCATTGCATCACAAAGAGGGTGGTGGTGGTTGTTTGGAATAGGCTTCCTGAGTAGGTGATTTTGTTGAAAATGGCAAGCAGTTTCAAGAGAGGCTGGGACAGAGTTAAAGGGAAAATAAGGGGCAAGAGAAGGGCGGATGGAGGGGAAGGGCAGATTGGTGAAGATGGAAGGTTCAATATCTGGTGCTAGGACCCTACAATACAAGTAGATTCGATAGACCCAATAACCTTATTCTGCTGGCTTTGTTGTATGTTTGTAAGTTCATATCACGGCTTCTGAAGTTAAAAATCAATCATGCAATTAAAACCAAATGACAAGTAAATGTTTTTTGGTGCAGTGTTAGTCACTTAAGCAATTTAAATCACAAATTGTAATGAGAAAGAAATAATTTGACCTACTGGGAACTGAACCCAGGACCCCAGAATACAATCCCAGTGATCTAACCACTGAGCTACAGGGTCACATGGTTGGACCTGGGGTTCCTGGAAACACCTCCTTTCTTTGGTCTTGCATACCAACAACCCGGAATAATCAATACAACAATTAGATGGTTTTGGTGCAGAAGTAGTGACTGCTAAACAATTTAAAATCACAAATTGTTGTTAGAAAAAAAATATGTGACCTACTGGGAATTGAACACAGGCCCCTATTAATTAATTAGAACCAGGTAAACCCCAATTAAAACCATGTAAGGCATCTGGACCAGATAGAATAGCAATTGACTTTATAAAACAGTCAGTCATTGATGCCTCACCTGGTTGATTTGTTTAATTCTTTCATAAGTCTGGCTCTGTCCCTTCTTCCAGATAGCCCTGACAATGGTTATTTTCAAAAAAGACAAAGACCCAAATGTATGTTTCTCATATAGACCTAATTTACTTACTAATGCTGATTTTAAGATATTTGCCAAAATGTTAGCAACTCTAATTCTCAGCACGTTTTGCTATATATAATTAATAACAACCAGAAGGACTTCATCAAGGGAAGAAGAAGTCAGAATAATGTCAGAAATGCCCTTAATTTCATAAAATGGCTGAAAGATCAGATGCTATGGTGGTGCCCTTGGATGCTGAAAAAGCTTTTAACATAGTGGTTTGGTCATATATGTTCAGTGAATTGGACACTATGGGTTGGATTTTCAAAGGCCTCAGAATGGCGCAAGGTGCTTACGTAGATCTGGTCTGATGCAAGAGGCACCTTGAGCTAAGGGCTGCGCAAAGTGGTATTTTCAAAGGCAGTCTGCATCACCCAGCAGGCTGCCTGTGCCAAAATGTGTTAGCACCCACCTTGTTCCACGAAAGTGGCTGCGTCATGGTGCTAGGGGGCTTGTGGCAGACCCAGACTGCCACAGCCCTCAGATCCAGAATTTCATAGATCTCTCCAGGAACTAAGTGCCAAGTATCCTTAGACCAGTGAAGAGCTGGTCTAACCATACTTAGACAGCTCCTGGGAGGGTCATCCAGTATGTGCCACCATGTGACCTGCCCCGATCCATCCCCGATGGGTGATCCCTGGTGGTCCAGTGGTCCCCCCTCAACCCCCGTCATGATCCCCGACACCCACTGCATTTCATAGTGACATCTCCCTGGTGGTCTAGTGCCCCCCACAGGTAGTGCCCATCTCTGCACTCCCACCCCACTCCTGTACGCTGATCCAGTGACTGGCACAGCCCTCCACACACCACCATGGCTGGCTTCCGAATGAGATTTCAGTGCGCATACTGTATACAGTATGTGCACTGACAGCTCATTCGGTGGCCGGCCATGGTGGTGTGTAGAGGGCTGTACCGGTCACTGGATCAGGGTATGGGAGGGGGTTGGGAGTGCAGAGATTGGCATTATCTGTGGGAGGGGCACTAGACCATGAGGTTACTGGTGTGCATTGGGGCACAGGGGGCCAGTGGCGTGGTGGTGTGGGGGGGTTGTGTCCAGTTACTAACCCCTGTCTGTGGGTGCTGCAGACTCCCCACTTCCATTGCAGCATTCTGGGAGGGTGCACCATACATTTGGTGCAGTACCACCTTTGCCGCAAGCCGCTCGACTTTGGTGCCAGGACCCTGTGGATTAAAAATCGGAAGCAGGGTCTCGCACACTAAGACTGCTACAAGCTGCCATTGTTGCAGCTTGCACCAGGGCTTTGAAAATCCAACCTTATGTATATAGGGTAATCATTTAAACAGTGGATCAAGATTATCGATAAAACTTCTAAAGGTAGGATTCTTTAAAATAATGTGACCTCTAATTTAATAACTCTATCAAGAGGTAAAAGGCAAGGATGCTCTCTTTCCCTGCTACTATTCACACTTGTAATTGAGCCATTAGCTAACATAACTAGGAAAACTCCAGAAATTCCTGGAATCAGCTTTGGTTATCACAATTTAAGAATCTCACTTTTTGAAGATAATATTTTGCTTTATTTAAACAATTCTGTTATTGACTCTCAAATTAACATAAACATTGTGGAAAGGCTTAAATGTATATTTGGGTATAAGGTAAATTGGACCAAACCTGAAGTGCTTCCAATTCATCCATGAAGTGTAAGGTCAATCAAGAATAAATACAGTTCATCATCAATACAAGTTCCTTAACTTATTTGAGAATCAAGTTAAGTAATACTCTAAACAATAGTATTGCTATAAATTTATGCAATTATCAATATCTCAAATGATTTAGTTTGGTGGTATAATCTACCTTTGATGCTATTCGGCCATATCAATTCTGTTAAAATAAATATTTTTGTCTTAGTTATTGTTTGCTTTTCAGGCATTACCACTTAAAATACCTATCATTAGACAAACCCATGCTAAGAAAGAATACAATGACAGCTCACAGTAATTCTTTAGAGCTCAAATTAGCAAACATTGTGCTATGTCTCTTAGAACCCATATAAGAATTGCTTAATCACAATCCATCAATGTGGGTTCTAGTGGATACTGCACTAGAATCATCACATGGATATAAATAGTGTTCTTTCATAATCCAAGTAAACCTATTAATACTGGTTCTGATATTATATTTTAAAGGCTACTTTTAAATATCTGGAATGAGCTGTGTAATAAAAGAGGCTAGACTAGCCATCTCATTGGGAAGTCTCCCTTACTCAACAATTCTTATTCTTCCCTTTTTAATATCTCCTTGAAGCAAATGAACAGTTTTGTAACATACGCAATTGGTAATCTCAATCTAGAGAACACTGTTAAATCCTTTCAGCAGCTTCAAATAGAAGTTTGACTATTTTTTTTAGATGACTTCAGTAAAGAGCAGCTCTTCAAAAATTTAACTTAGGTGATACTGTAGATGACCTTGGCAACCCTATATTTGAGATCTTGTTACAAGCTCCCAGTAGATCTAAATTATTATCAAGAATCTATAACTTTCTTTTATAATATGATTCTCTTAATCTTGTGATCCTGAAAGAATGTCAACAGAAAGAACTGCTAATCAGATTATCAGAAAATGAATGTGAAGCAGTATGTAACACTTGGAGGATATGTCTGAACATAGGATTGAATAAGGTACTAATAACTCTGCAAAAGCATTGCAGCAGATATCTTCTTGCCAGTGTCTGCTCCCCATTGACCTCACTTTAGACAGGCAGGTAGGGTTATGCCTACAGGGTTGGGGAAGTAGCCTGCCCCCCACAGGGGAGGAACCTCTTGGGCTGCCCACAGGGTGGGAGGCATAAGGAGGCTGCAGAAAGTGAAGAGTTAACCCCTGACTCTCCTTGCCCTCTTCAAATTTCCTCCTAGCTTCAGATCTCCAAGCTGCAGATTTGACTATTCTCTCCGATCTGAAGATTTTCCACTCTGGCCAACTCCATTTCAGATAGCAATGAATAACAGTCAGTTATGTTTAAGATATTTCTGGTGAGTTTTTGCTTCAAGTAGACTTGTGGGGGTTTCCCATGGCACATTCTTATACATTTTTGATTTAATTACTACTATGTGGTTGCCATGATTATACTGTTACAGGATTGTCTGGCTAGTTGGCTCGTCCTCCCCCAGTTGGAAGCTTGTTTTCTAAGCTCAGATTGTTTTTATTTGTCCTGCCATGTGCTTCTTGCCCCATTCTTGCAAAATTTGTGTAAATGTTTTGCTGAGAGGGCTATCTTTTAATATAGGAGCTGTAACTGAAAACATGTTATGCATTCTTTGGTATTAGAGAACTACAGTAAGCTGGAAATACAGGATACGTAACTAGCAAAATGTTGCTTTTTCCTTTGTATGCAGGTTTAAGCTTTAAACATGGGATTTGTAGCAGGTAAAGAGTTTCATCTGGTTTACTTAGATGGCCAAAAAACTCTAAAATATTGAGTTAGTGGGGGAGTATTTACATAGGATTTAGGCCTGTGTCTACTGCTACTAACCTTATTATTTGTTCTCAGCTCTGTGCATGGTGTTGCATAGAGGACTATGTTCTAGTATTAAAAATGTGTACACAAGACTCTTAGGGGTATTTTAGTGAATGTTTAGAAAATGTCAGTACTGGCTTGCACTCTGGAGAACTTACAAACTGTACTTGCCTTATCTGGGGAGGAGCTGCTTAAGCTATAGGCTACTGTCTACTTAATGTGGCTACTAGGCCTCAAATCCCCTTCCCCTGCATGGTTTGCTTCTTTGCTTCTGAAGACATGCAGTATCACTCTTATAGTCTTTGTCGATGAGGAGAGTGTGGGCGGAACAATTGTTTTTTTTGTTTTTTTTTGTTTTTTTTTATAAAATTCATATAATGTATACTTGTAGCCAGTTTTTTTGGGGAGCAACAACATATTGGATTATAAAATGGAGGCCTTAATACAACTTGTGAATTGAAACTGCTATGATCATTTGCAAAGAAATACAACAGAATATAAAGAGGTACTGGATAATTTGCTCAGTGAAGCATAATGGTGTTGAAAGCTGAGTTTTGATGAGGCTAACTTCATCAGAACCACATTTTCAATTTGTTCCACTTTTTATCATTTGCCCACAGTTCATAATTCTCTCACCAGAGTGCCAGGTAGACCATCTGTATTGAGAATAGATTCAGCATCTGAGAATTTGTCAAGATAAGTGGATTTCTTCTTAAATAAGATTGTATCTTAGATGCCGACCTACCTCAGAGACTCCATAGACATTCTTAATAAAATACAGGACACAAACTGGAGAGAGACTTATGTATTTGTGACAACTGACATGGCATCACTCAATACAAGAATACCACACAACCTAGGCCTGGAAGCTATTAGCCAATTCCTACATAGGCAACAGTGGGAGATGCCAGCAATTCCATCTGACTTTCTCCTGTCTGCTGTGGAACACATTTCTTAACTACTACTATATTTCTTTTAATGGAAAACTCTACCACCAGCTCCAGGGTACTGTGATGGTAGCCACAATGGCTTCCTCCTATGCAAATTTGTACCTGGCCTGGTGGGAAGAACATGTTTTCTTCAATAGGAAATGTAATCCACATCTCGGGGTTCAGATGGCACCACATTACTGATGACATTCTCCTTATTTGGTCACAATCAGTATTAAGTGTTGAACATTTCGTGTCATGGTTAAATAAGAACAGGCTTAAGTTACATTTTACACACACTGTAAGTCACATCAACATAGAATTGTTGGATATTTTATTTTATGTTTATGAATTTGTTGTTTTTCTAAGTGACACCTTTTGAAAAGCAACTGCAGGGAATACTCTTCTTCAAGCAGAGAGTGGTCACCTCCTGGCCTCAGCAATAATATTTATTTGGGGAAGTTCCTGTAAATAAGACACAACTGCTTCACAGTGCAGCAATATGAGGCATAATCTATAGACCTAAAAAAACAATAATGTTTTAGGGACAGGGGATACTCTAGAATGGTAATACACTGTGCCTACAGGAGGGCAGAAAGTACACATAGGGAGTCTCTCCTGCAGTACGTCACATTAAACTGTTCCATCAACTCACTGGTGTAGCATTTTTTTTTTGTGATTCTACTGCAATGACAACTTGAATTGTTGAGGCTTTTAATTCTTTTCCAACCATTCTTCACTGCCTATTCAACTCACTTGTACCTGTTTAGTGATATGGCAGTAGCTGTTCTGCAGTGTTTATTCAAAGCATTTTCATGGCATTGTTTATAAATAGCACAGCATTCCTTAAGAGCATTGTTTATAAATATCACAGCATCCCTTAAGAGCATTGTTTATAAATATCACAGCATCCCTTAAGAGCATTGTTTATAAATATCACAGCATTCCTTAAGAGTTGTTTAGTCTGCCTTCTGAAATGAAACTCTTAAGCACTCAGCTGAAAATAAAGCTTATAGTCCTAACAGCTTGTTGCAAACCAATACTAAGTTTTTACTAATTCACTGAATTAAACAGTGCACAGATTAGGAAACTCATTGAACAATGCTACACCAGTGAGTTGAAGGAACAGTTTAATGTGACTTGTACTGTAGTTCCCAAAAGTATTCTGAAATGAAAGAACTAGCCTCCAGTGACTTTTGTCACACAGCATAATGACTTTTCAAAACAGTTCAGAACATTGTTCTCAAACACTGGCCTATCCTGCTGATGGACCCTGAAATAGCAAGAATTGTGAGTCAAAGTCAAAGTGTAGCTTTCTCCCGGGGGCTCAACCGGGGGAACATCTTAACAAAAGCCCTTATACTGAGCCCAAGATAGCGAGGTGGGTTCAAAATAAACCTTCAAGTTTATTTTCCTGCAAGAAATGCACTGCATGTAAGTATGCAGTCCAAAGCAAATGGGTTTGTGTTGTAAACTATGAGCATCCAGTGGAAATACAACAGTTTGCAAGTTGCTTTAGGGATTTTGTTGTTTATGCTGCCTGGTGTTCCTACAACAAAATTCATGTCGGTAAGACCACCAGGCAGTTGATAATCTGCATGTTGTAACATATAAGTGCTATTAGTAATGAGTCTGAAAAAAGTGCCCTGGGGTACATTATAAGAGTCCATGGAAGTAATTCATCTTGTCTGACAGTTTTTGGCCCTGGAATATGTTCCAAAACATCTCATCTGGACTGAATGAAATATTAGATCTAAAACCTTTTTTGCAATCTAAAGATTGATTTGTTTCCACTTCTTAGATCATATATGAAGAATTAGCATGATATTACCCATTATGCACCATGTTTTCCAGTTTTAGAAAACTTATTGTGATGTGTCTCCTTTTGAGAGATTTTTATATTATATTATAGTCATCTGATCTGCACAGTTTTTGAAGTTAACTGTGGAACTTTTTCAAACTATTCCATATTTTGCTTCAGTAACATTTATGATGCTGTACTGCTAACTCGTACATCAATTGTTGTATTATTTGCACTGCTTATGCTAGGATATATTTAACTATAATAACTTATTGAAACAGTCTCAGTTTGGTAGCATTATTGTTTTACAAATATAATATTCAGGCATACTTTTGACCTGGATGAGCAATCTGCTGTTTGTTTTTACGTTTATGTTTAAGTCATATACATTTTTTGTGGGGTATTTGGCACGTTTCTATGCTCTTATGAGGGTGCCATCATTAAATAACCCATTATGTTTGCTATGTGGCAGGGGAAAGCATTAACAGTGGTTCTTTGAGGCAAAAATGTGTTTTAAATCCCTTTTGGAAGAATATGTACAGCAGGCAAAACATATTGCTATTTATTTAATGTGCCCTTAATTGGGCTGCGCCACCTGAAGAAGGATCAGAGGGATCAGAATGCACATGTGGTATTTCATCTCTTCATGCTGGGTCTGCACATGAGTTCTCCTTATATAGATTAGTGAATTTATATTGCTTGACAGTTCCTGAGTGTTGGTACCTTTTGGTTTTTCCTTGTTTATTCTGGGGCCCGGCACTGAAGAAAAGGTAGTTTGTTTTGGAGCTTTTTGTGCTTTGTTTCAGCAACAACATATGCCCTGCTTGCTGGAGGTGCCAGTGTGCCAATTTTACAACAAAAAATAAAATAAATACCTTAATTAAATAAATCAATACATAATTAAAGAGATATATAGCTAGACAGATAGATAAAACACAAATGATTGATTAAACAATCTTCTGTTAACTGGCAAAGTTTTGTCCAGAACTTTAGGGTCTGTAACTGTTTGTACATTGTCAGTGTGAAGTTATTCCAGGCTTTCATACACCGACTCTTTTTTACCAAATTCTGGATGTGTGTGCAGACACCAGCAATGTTGTAAATACAGTTTAAATCAACAGATTATTGTTAAACAGCCTCACTACAGTCTATGACATGCAAGCCCGTCTACAAAAAGACATTGCCTCTCTGTCGGTGAGGTAAGGAAAATTCATACTATTAATAATGAAGCACAGCAGAAGCTGTGCTATTACTGGAAAAAAAAATTTAAAGTTCATCACGCTGGTACTGGTTATCAGTTTAGGTTGGCATTTTAATGGCAGATTTTCTTTTCATTGTCAATTACTCTACTTGCAGATTACAAGACTCGTTTCTTGCTGGAGAGGTCAACCTTTCTGTAGCACATGGATGGCACACCCCTAATGGCTTACCAGTTTAGGCATGTCTTAAGCTTGGTAATACATCAGGTGGGGATGAATTCCAAGGAATACAATATCCATTCTTTTATGACTGGAGCAGCAATGAATGCCAAGGCCCAGGGTCTTATGGACTAGTAAATACAGGCCCTGAGGCCAGTGGAGGTCCCACAAGTTTTGGGTTATGTAGGACAACACTTACTTTAACACTGTCTCATTGTTTTCAAAGTTTCCTCAATTGTCCCAAGTGAGTTTTGATCTGTGGACAGTCCTTCATCTATTGGGAAGTTAAGAGAGTGAGACATCAGCCTGTAAGGAGAAACCTGGTGATTCCACATCAGAAGGTGCATATCCATTGGTTTGAAAAGAGGTGTATGCACTGGGGGGGGACTACTTTCGAGGCTGTCAGCAGAGGCACAACATGAAAGTTCTCTGGACATTATTTCTGATTCACCTGGGTGGCAATGACCTTGGACTCTGCAAAGCTTTCAATTATCTCCTTGAGATGAAGGAGGACTTGTGATCCATTTGCAAACGGTGACTGGGAATCAAATTCATCTGGGCCCCCATTAGTCAATGGCTCAACAGGTAGCATGTGGAGAACTTCTTTGAACCAATCATATATATGCATCAGTAAGGAGATGTGGCCATTTATCGACTCCTTCGGGGGAGCTGTGGTACATCACATCCTGTGAGGAATGGTATGCTAAGGATAGTGTGCATTTATGGGACAATGGTTGGGACTAGCTACTATAGTCACAGAAAAGCATTTAGGAGCATTAAGCCTGAGCTGCTGGGGGGGAGGCGACAGACTGCATCTGTCAGGTAGTGGGCTTGGGAGTCTCTCAAAGTGATGGTACAAGGAGAAAAGGGGAAGGAGTTGAATTTTTCAGAAGGACTCTTTTTCCCTGGTTTTCATAAGGTGTGTGGGGGGCCATAAGACCTGGTCCCCGGTTGGGGGGGGAGGATCATGGTCCAAACTCACTGAGCTTGTCTGGCAGAGCGGTGCCACCAGATGGGGTCATTACTTGCCATCTGACCACATTACCTCTCCACTCGCTGAGGTACAGGTTCCAACTCAGACAAGTACATCATTACTTTAGGTTGCACAGAGGTAATGCTGTTCAGCAGAAGGGGTGCTGAGATCTGAGGTGACTGATGTGATCTCCCAGCTGTGCATGCCACTTCAACATTGTGTATAAAATCGTTTAATGAACATATTAAACAAACACCTTCAAAACTCTACTTGCATGCATCTTTACTGAGTCTTGTAAATGCTTCTTTTAACTGCCTGCATTCTTACAGTCCTGCATCCCTAAATTACCCTTCCACCTGCTGAACTGTTCCTAACTATGCTATCTATCTGCCTAGCTTTTAGCCATTCACCAGTTGCACCTGGTGAAATTCTAAGCATATATTGTAATTAGTGCATGCTGGAAGTCCTCTGTAATTAGCACTCATACGCTCACCTGTTGCATCTTGTGCACTTTTGCATATATTGTACAGTGTAAGCTGGCAGTCCTCTGTAATATTGTTCTAACACTCCTTCACTGGAACCCCTACCCTTGTCATTCTCTTAATACCATGTACATATTTATTGTATCAACCATTACTATTCTTTTTACCTATGTAATTCATGGTTTACCTACAGCGGGGAGACACCCCCGACAGCAACAGACACAATGCCAAGTGTCAGCATTGTACTTTCAGGGATGTGTGTGTTTTCAATGGAGGTCTCTGCCCCCTACATCCCCTCCCCCCGGTTTCTAAATATGCAACTCCAAGTCAAAGTTGTCTCAGGAAGGGGGCAAAACACAGAGTGAGGCAGTGCTGGTGCCATCAGAGACCATCACAGCAACCCAACATTGTTGCTTGACTTCTATCCCTGTGATGGTCTTTGCTCTTGCGGTTTTGCCGTGTGACCAACATATCATAATTTGCCCAGGTCCATCTTGTAAATGAGATTGCCTCTGAATAATGTTACAACTGGTAAAATAAAGATTGATTGATTGATTTAATAAACATATGTCTGTGACCATTTGTCCCAGACCTGTGCTGTGTGTATTTCTTCCAGGGGAGGGGCTCAGTGACTAATAAGGAAGACACTGAGTGTTCCTTGGTTCTGGGGCTGGGGCTGATGATGGAATTAGCTGAAAAAGTTGTGACTGAATGCAGAAGTGGTGGCCAACAGCCGAACTTACTGAAAAAGTGAAACATTGTGACCTGATTGGAGTGGGAATGTTAAAAGCAGAAATGCCTGGGCTGAAACCAAACAATAAGCAGAGAAAAAACAATCTCCTCTGTTCTTTGAAGTCACTTCTCTTGTCTAAGCCCCACTTGAAATAGGACTTTAATTACAATAAATGTGCCAACCTTGGGCTTAGCCCCACTCAGAGCAGGGAATTTAATAAAGATAAAATCCACCTGGGCTGAGACCTGCTCTGAGCAGAAATATTTAATAAAGAAAAAAAAAAACTATCCTGGGCTGAGAGACCTCCTGAGAGACACCACCTGTTATGATATTTGTGAATAATGTCCTCATTGTGACACTGGGGTGCTAAATCCCCAGTGTCACCATTGGTTCTTCCATTTTTTAATTTAACCCTGAAAAGCATGAAACCACCAAGCAATGTATTTCATGACTTCCCATTTAAACCACACCAAACCTCCACTCAGCACCCACCACCCTACACCCCCCCCTTACTGAATACTTACTCACCAGAGGTCCAATGCCGTAATCCTCTCTGGACCACAGACACATCTTAATTCTTTAATGCCTGACCAGGAACTGAGAAAAATGGATAAGTGCCGCATAATGTATTTCAATACATTTTGAACTTTTACACATAACTTGGTCATATTTTTAATATATTTCTCCCTCATTTTCAACATGGTCTTTTTGGGACCCTGCCTCATGTACAAGTAGGTGAAATTATTTAAATCTATTCTGAAAGATGGTTTTGCAGGGGTTCTGTAAAATCACCCTTTATGCAGGATTTAAACATTTTTGTCTACTGGGTTCATGAGGTTGGGTCATAAGATGGCTATACTGAAACTTTGGCATCAAAATATTTAAAAAAACTGTTTAAGTTGTAAGCATATGAGGAAATTTTTCAAAGGGTGTTCATAACTGATAATTTTCAACATTTTGACCCCAAATTGTCAACACAGCCATTTTTTATACCACCTCATGAATATGGCAGCTGTCATTCATCAAATATTGGCTGAAACGTGTCTTTGAACCTGTGGTGAGAAATGACATTTTGGTCAGAATTTGAACATTTTCACCTACCGGGCTCATGAGGTGTCTCATAAGAAAATTGTATTGAAAATGTTGGGTCATAGTATTTAAAAAATATAACGTGATGAAGATATATTGAAATTATTCAACACTTTCTCTTAACTTTGGTCATTCTCAATATTTTGACCCTAAGTTTTCAACATAGTTATTTTGTTACACCACTTCATGAATATGGCAGGTGTAATTTTTCACATCCTGTCCAAAATGTGTATTTGCACTTGTGGTGTGAAATAATGTTTTGGCCAGTATTTTGTAAATTACATCTGTCATGTTGGGGGGGTGGGCTAAGAAGACTATGTTGAAAATTAGGGATCAAAATGTCCAAAAACAAACTATGAAGTAAAATACATTTTCAAAAGGGTGCTGCTTTCATTAGGGGGCATGTCATCATAGGTGGAGCCAGTTAGAGGTCATCCAGTCTTGGATCTCAGGGCCACTGTTATTCGAGCGGTAGATTTGATATAGTTAAATCACAACTCTAACTGCTAAACAAATGTTTAGATAAATTGTCTCCATTCAACTCAAAGGGGTGCACACATGTGGTCTTCATTTTGTGACATCACAAAACAGGGCTGCATGTGCCTGTGTGGGGGCATGTCAACAATTTGCAAAAACAGCTCAATTTTTGACTGCGGGAAGTTTACGAGTGATATAACTTTTAACAATGGTTGAAAATAAAGGAAATATTAATGACATTCAACTCTGGGCCAGGCAAGGTATTGGATATGTTTGGGGGAAGCAGCTATGAAGCTGCTCTTTAAGATGCAAGAGGATATCAAGATCTGAACATGAAAGTAAATTAATCTCATAGCAGCACAAGAGGATCAGGAAGCAAAATGTTCTTTTTGACATACTGAATAAAAATATTTGTGCTCTTTTATATTGAATGACTGTTATGTCTGCATATTGGATTACCAGCTTTGTATGTGTTGCTCTCTTTTCACTGCCCAAGATGGGAATGCAGGGGTGGGGTTGTGGCCATCTGTTTTAGATCTGACTTGAACTTCTCTGTGCACCCAGTAGGTTCTACCTCATAAATTTGAATGCATCGCTGTGCACAGGGGTCCAGGTGCAGGTTGCAGGAACCCCTCTGGGGTGTGAGGTGGAATTCCTGCAGAATGTCATAGATTTCATCACCAGTAGAGTTTTGTAGGTGCCCAGATGGTTGATTCTGGGTCACTTCAACACCTGGGTCAGCAACGAACTCTGGCATTTTGGTCACAACTTCTTCCAGATGATGACATTGCTGGACCCCGCACAAGCTGTTGCTTCTGTGATCCATAGCCATGGCCATGCCTTGGACTTGGTATTCTCATTGGGGCTTGAGGTCACTGATCTCAACACTGATTTGGTCATTTGGTCCAATCACTGCATGGTGTAGTTCTCATTCAGGGCACTCCCTGTTAGTCCCCCCCATTGAGGTGGTTAGCTGCCACCCATTGAAAGTGTAATGCCCAGAGGGACTCTTGGTGGCAGTGGATTTTTATGGTGTAGAGGCCGCTTGTGCAGCTGGTGCAGGTGAGTCAGAGGCAGCCTATAACAGTGCTGTCACTAAAGTGCTCAACTCCATCACATTGATCCGTATATGACACAGGTCTTCTCACTTGAAACCTCCATGGTTTGATGGGGCTGTGAAGGAGATGAAGACCAGGGGTCAGAGGTTGGAGAGTTACTGGTGGAGAACTCAGCATGAAGAAGACAAACTGGCTTTGAGAATTCACTATGGTGACTATCAAAGGGCAATTGACCATAAGAAGGCAGTGTTCCTGTCCAGGGAGATTGCTGCAGGGAGGAACAGCCTTGCTCTGCAGTTTCAGACTGTAGACAGGCTTCTCCATCTTGCCTGTCTGCAGCTGAAAAGAGCAACTTCAGTCACTCAGTGTGAAGGGTTAACTCAATTCTTCTCTGACAGGGTGTCCATCATTAGGACTGGGATCTCCCAGGTGGGGTGCAAGCAGCCCCGCAGTGTTGGGCCACATGTTGTCAGAGGTGCTCCTATTGCTTAGGTTGAGTTTAGACTGGTGGGGGTGGCAGAGGTCATGGCCCACATTTTGTGAACTGGACCTGGGCCAGATGCATCTCTTAATGGTATGTGTTGAGTCCATTGGTCCAGTGTTCACCAAGATCATCTGGTGCTCTGCTCAAAGGGATCTTTTCCAGATGCCTTAAAAGAGGCACTGGTGAAGCCGCTTCTGAAGAAACCATGACTTGACCCCGATATCTTGACGAATCATCGATCCATCTCCAATCTCCCATTCTTGGGTAAGGTTGCTGAGAAAGTGGTGGCTCTGCAGCTCGAGGCACACCTTGTGGCCAATGACATATACAAGCCATTCCAGGATGGATTTTGGCATAGACATTGCACTGAAATGGCATTAGTCAGGGTGAAAAATGATATTCTCAGGCCAAGAGATAGAGAAGACCAGTCAATATTTGTTCTCCTTGATCTCTCCTCAGCTTCTGACACTTTGCACCACTCAGCACTGCTGGATTACCTCATGGAACTCTGTGGACTCGCTGGTACTGTCATCAACTGGTTTGAGTATTTTCTTATGGGCAGGACACAGAGGGTAGTGATGTGGGATTTCTCCTCCTGCTCAAAGCCCCTGCCATGTGGAGTTCCCCAGGGGCCAATCCAGTCGCTTGTATTGTTTGTAGTGTACATGCTTCCCCTGGGTGGAATCATTAGATAGTACAGTCTAAGATTTCACTGTTACACAGATGACACTCAGTTGCATGTGTCATTTGTTCCCAGGGCATGTGACACTGTGGAAGTGCTAAATAATATCTGGCCGAGATCCAAGACTGGATATCCACTAACTGGTTCAGACTCAACCCTGACAAGACAGAGGTACTGGTGGTAAAGACTGGTCTCTGACATGATGTAGATGCTGCTGGGATGGGAACAGGTCTTTTTCTGAGCTCTATCCTGTTGGCAGCTTCCACTATGGTGAAAAATCTGGGCATCATCCTTGACAGTGGATTGATACTTGAGGCTCAGGTGTAATCCAGGGTGTTTTTTTCCAGGATCAGTATGATTGCCCAACATGCGATTGCCTGACAATTTATTTCCCGACAGCAACTTATAATCAGGTACCATTTACTGACATTAAATTGTCTGCTTACAAATATCCTGACAGTAGTGAAGGAAGCCCATGTCTAAATCATCATAGCAACAACTTTTATGCTAAACATTTAGGGCATAACAGTGGTTTAATTGTTTAATGTCAGGAGGGACATAGGTGCATATCATATCTTCTCCTCTCCCCTTCATAAACAGAGATCTGCTCATTTTAATTTGTTGGTTACAAACAATACACATACCACCTGGCGCTGACTGCAAGAGAAGGAGCTGACTAGTCACAACGGGGAAGTATTGTCCAGTGTAACAGAGTCCTGGATTGAGTGCAACAGGTACTGAAGAGCACATGGGGTCGAGGTCTAGCCATCACAATACAGGATGAAGCACTACCCCCCCCCCCCCACCACCAATTTCAGCAAGAAATGTGTATTTTGAGAAGAGATATTAAATCCTGAAATGGGGTAGCTAGGAAATAATGTGCATGAATACATAGATGCACAAGCTGATATATGCACACCAGACCTAACCAAAGTGCTGACTTTCCTCATGCATCAGGCATCCAGGGATGGGGGGAAAGCATTTTTGCTCTTGAAACCCAAGTTTAAATTTGAGCTCCAAAAACTGTACCATTGTCTCATGTTTTGCAGTCAGTCCTCTATTTGCAGATTATGATCGTTCCCAACCCTACATATATGATGTGATTTTTTTTTTTTGGGGGGGGGGGTTACATTTCCAGTACTGAGAGTCAGGAAATATTCTATTGGTAAATTGCATCACTAGGGCAGATGAAAGTCAGGAAACGGGAGTCAGAAAAAGATGTGATAGCAAAATGTATGTCGGGCAATCTTACCAGAACCTTACCACCGCTTAAAGAATTTCACCTGGATTAAAACCCCTAATTTCACCTACTGACGTGCCCTGGCTAGTACATGCTTTTGTCATGCAAAGCTCAATTACTGTAACCTTCTATACTTTGGGGTCTCTAGAGGAGTTCTCCGCCACCTGCAGCTGGTGCAGAATGCAGTGGCCAGGTTGCTGACAGGCCTCCCTAAGTCCTGTCATGTGACCCCAGTCCTGCATGCCCTGCACTGGCTGCCAATGAGTGGAGAATTGTCTTCAAGATGGGCTTGCTCATGTATAATGCCCTATACTGGCCAGGCCCCAGCTATCTGATTGACCTCCTATCTCCTGTCCACCCTGTGCACTTACACTGTTCCTCCACTGTGGACCTCCTAGCAGTTCAACAGCCAGACTGAAAATCTGTGGTGATCATGCATTTGAGGTGGCCAGCCTGGCCCCTTGTAACTCGCTTCTGAGATCATTGAGGGAGTCTCCATTGGTGGAGGCATTCAAGCAGGGTCTAAAAACACATCCTTTCAGAAAAGCCTTTGAAACCCAGCTATAGCTTTATAGTTTTTTCCCACTGCTGAACTGTTTTATTATGATTATTTATTTATTAAGTTAAATTATAGAATACTAGTATGACCTTTTTGACTGTGTTTTAAAATTGTGTTGTATGTTTATTGCACCTTACCTGTGTAAAGTGCCCAGAGCCTCCAGGATTGTGTGCTAAAGAAATTAATTTTTACTTACTTACAAATAAAGAAAAAAAGAAACAATATAGCAAAATAGACACAAAAGATCCAAAGAGTGACTGTGTACAAGGGCATGTGGAATCTCTTTCCCACATGCTTTTTGTTTGTCTTAGATATAATAATCAAATAAATATATTTTTTAAAACTGCACTGTCCACAGCCTGTTTATCCCCCTCTCTTCTCACAAAGAAAAAAATGAACACTGCTGATTACAGCACAATTAAGAATATTGTAGACTTACTGAGATCTATTAAACAGATCTTTAGGCTGGTAAAGTAATATGTTAATAATCTTCTTCTAGCTGTAAATGTTATAAGGCTAAAATGTATATTTTAATATTGCAAGACAAATAAGGAGAAAATCTTTATTGGTCATATTATTTTCACTCTTTTTTTAGCATAATTGCTTTTTAGGTATTACAGATATAAAACTCACATTGCATTAATTGGACATCAGTAAGACAAGCACTTGAAGACCAAACAGTATGATCTTTCTTTTTCATTCCAACTTTAGGAATATTTAAGACCCTACTTTTGCCTTCTTTTGTAAGGTAGAGCTAAAATTACTTGTGTTTTTTGACTGAAGTATCCTTCAGTATGACATGTTCTCTTATAAGGATTACAGGAAACTGAATTCTTTTAACAGTCAAAGACTGGAATTTGTTAAAGGCTTCCTCCTTTTAAACCTGCAGCTATATATTTTAGAAACACTACGTACTTTACCTTTGTTAGAAAACACCCCTGATTGTGGGGAGTATAAATGCTGACAATTGCAACAAAAATGTATTCATGGATCTTTTACTGATTTTTCTTTTTGTTTATGTTATGTTAATATTTTTATGTGATGTGCCTATTGTAATAACTAAAATGTTGATCAAACAAACCTGACTGCCTACCTACCATCCCACCCACCCACCCACTTATACTGATTTAATGCTGAAATTTGATGTTATAAAATGCCATTAAGATACTGTAATGTTACAGTTAAGAGTTCTCAAGTTGATCAAGTAACAGTAATTGCATCTGCTCTGCCAAATCCTGCTGCTACAGAAAAGTTGCTTAACAAAACATTATGAAACCCATCTAACTACGAAATCCTATTACTTTGCTTACACATATGTGATGAAATTAGGGTTGTTTAATTGAGGATTTGACTTCTCTCTGCTGTGTATTAAAAAGGATCCTCCTGAAGAAGGAAAAGTATTTTTACTGTTTTAGTTGAGTGGGTTGTATGGGAGGGTAGGACTCTTGTGTGGGTAGAGTGGGTTGATTGGAGATTAGATAGTGTATGGCTGTGTTTGTGTAGGAATTCTATTGTATTTTAATATTATTTATACTATGATTGGTTACTGAATAATTAGTCAGGATGGTATTTTTAGTTTTGTTGTAATTATGTTGTTTTGGGTTTATTTGTTGTGTTTTTGAATTGTAAGAAACAATACGTTGCAGAAGTTGCAGTCTTTGGCTCCCATGGTGAGATTTTAATCTCCCTCCAGGCTTCGCGATCTCCACCCTTTAGAATAGCCCCCATTAGCATCTGAAGTTTGCACACGTTGTAGAGTTTTGGGGACAGCATGTAGTGGAAGGAGGTGGAGATTTGCGGGGTCCAGTGGGGGAAATGTGATGGAGGGACGGGGGCAAATTGAGGTGGTGGGGACAAGGAGGTGTCCTGGGGAGAAATGGGTCCAGGACAGGGGTCCTAACTGCCTGGTTCCCATACCCAAAGGCTCTACAGTCAGTGGGCAGGTGACCAGACCAGCCCCATTGACCTATCCTTCTCAGGCAGTGTTATGCAAAGCCAGATCGATGAAAAGCAAAACAGTAATTATTGCCAATCTTGTTGCAACATTGGATCTAGCTTGCATCACTAAGACCTGGCTAGATGAGAATGCCAGCCCAGTTTTGGAAGTGGCTGTTCCATCTGGGTATTCAATGATACACTGCCCGAGAAAGGATTGCAGGGGTGGGAGTGTAGCCATTTGTTTTAAGATGGATATGTGCCTCACAGCTTTCCCAGTGGGAGATACAAGATCCTTCAAATATGATGGGTGTACAGGTGTAGGCTATAGGATCCTTCTCATCTAACAACCTCCGGGGACAATAAGGAATTCCTACAGAAAGTTGCAGACTTCATCATCAACATGATGTTGGAGTCGACCAGATGGATTATTCTGGGTGACATCAATGCTTGGGTCTATGATGAAGACTCATAATTTAGTCAAAACTTACTCCAACTAATGTGTTTGTTGGGCCAGATACAGGTTGTTACCTCTGCAACCCATAAATTTGACCATTCATTGGATGCCATCTTTCTGCTGGGAATGGGGATCTTTGGCTTCATGGTGGAACCTGTTGTATGGTCAGACCACCATACTATGAGGTTCCTGTTCGAAGCCCCACAAATAGACCCTTCCCTATGGAATAATCTAGTACTGCCCTTTAATTGGTGTGACACCCCAGAGTCTGATGATGGTGCTGGACCCATCAGGCCTAATGGAGACTTGCGAGGAGCGGGGGAGCTTGTATTGACCTATAATAAGGTAATTGCAGAGACCCTCGAATCTTTAGCAACTCTCCCTTTTTGACCGCTCACCTCACACCATGGGTCCCTCTGATATGATGGGACCCTTAGGGAGATGAGGAGGAGCAGTCAAAGGTTGGAGAGATGCTGGAGAACAAGCTTTTATTGATGGTCCATTATAGGGATTATCAATCATCAATCTCTTATAAAAAGGCAGAGCTCCTGTCCAGGGAGATTGCAGCAGCAACTAACAGACCTGCCCAGCTCTTCCACAATGTTAACAGGCTGTGTAATCCAGCCTGCCTGCAGTATGGGGAGCTTTATTGCAATCAAGATGTGATGAAATTGCTCTGTTTTTTGCTGAAAAGATTGCCTATATCAGGTCAGAGTCCCAGTCAGTGTCTTGTAATGGGCATGGCAGTGATGATCATGGGGTCACAGGCATTCAGTATTTCTGCTCCCACTTCGAACAGGTAGCAGTAGTAGATATCATGATGATCATCCAGGAGATGTGGCCTACTTACTGTAGTTTGGAACTGGGACCAACGTGCCTCTTGTGGGGTGCGACGAGGTTATCAGCCCAGTCCGAGTCAAGATAGTCTGATGTTTTTTGATGTCAAGGGTTTTTCCTGAGCCCTTGCAGGAGGTAGTCATAAGGCCCCTTTTAAAGAAATCATCATTAGATGAGAATTATCTGACAAACTACAGGCCAGTCTCTAACCTTCCCTTTGTGGGGAAGGTTATTGAGAAGGTTGTGGTTGCTCAACTGGAGACCCATTTAACAGTTCATGGCATCTATAAGCCTCTCCAGTCTGGTTTTAGGAAAAGGCACAGCACTAAGACCGCCTTGGTTCAGGTGTTTAATGATCTTCTGGTGGTGATGGATCAAAGGAGATGTTCCATCCATGTTTTCCTTGATCTCTCAGTGCCATTTACACCGTGGACCATGGGGTGCTGTTGGAGCACCTGAAGATGTTCTGTGAGCTAGTGGGAATAGTCCACAGCTGGTTTAAATGTTACCTCACTGGTAGATTGCAACATGTGGTGTCTGAGGTGTATTCCTCAGCCCCAGTACCTCTGCCTTGTGGGGTCCCAAAGGGCTCCATTTTGTCACCCATGATGTTTATGGTGTACATGTTGCCACTAGGGGGCATTATAAGGCAGTATGGACTGAGTTTTCACTGCAATGCAAATGATACTCTGCTCTACATGTCCTTTGCACCCGAACAGCAAGGGGCGGTTTCAGTGCTAAACAGCTGCCTGGATAAAATTCAGAACTGGATGAGGGTGAACTGGTTGAGGTTGAACCAGGATAAGACAAAGGTTCTAATGTTGAAACCTGGTCACCAGGGGATGGGAGGGCAAGCTGGTCGAGTCTCAGGATTAAATCTTGTGGACTCCCAGTTGTTTACCTCTGATCGGGTGAGAAACCTTGGTGTGATTCTTTACTGTGGGCTGATGAAACAATCCCAGGTGTCAACTGTGGTCAAGACTTCTTTTTACCATTTTAGAAATATCGCCAGGGTGAAACACCTGAGACCCACTGAAGATCTGCCAGCAGTGGTTCACGCCTCTGTGACCTTGCACTTGGATTACTGTAATGCCCTATACTGTACCTCGGGCTAATGAGGGTGGATCTGCACCACTTGTAGCTTGTGCAGAATGCAATGGCCAGGTTGTTGACTGGTCTACCAAGATCATGTCACATTACATCTGTGATGCACTCTCTGCACTGGCTGCCAGTTAGGTGGGGGATTGCCTTTAAGGTTGGCATGCTGACCTACAAAGCCCTGCATGGCCCGGGGCCCAGTTACCTGCAAGACCTCCTGACTAATTACTGCCCCATTCACCCCCTCTGCTTCAGTGATGAGTCTGATTGAAATACCTAAGATCTGTTTAAAATCTTCTGGGGCACATGCTTTTCCATTTGTTGCCCCAGTTTTTGGGAACTCCGTCCCTCATCCAGTTCATAACAGTAAATCCACAAAAATATTTAAAAGGGAGCTAAAGTCTTTCTTATTTAACTAAGCTTTTACAGATTTCTAGTAGATATATTTATGTACTGCTACATTACTTGCTTTAGTAATACCTTTTTAAATGTTGTTTGTATTGTAAAGTGCACTATAGCAAATGAAAATGTTATTGATTGATTTACTAGAAAAGGCTAACTTTGGATTTTCTGTCATTTTTGCTTTGTCCAGAAGCCTTAACATTACCTTAGTAGTGGTTACATCGTAGACCACTTATTTTGTCATGATATGTTAATTGTTTTAACAAATGTTTGTACTTTAAAAAGGAAGTACACCACCTTTTTAACACCCTTATTTCCCCTCATCCCCTCCACAAGAATGTTTTTTTTGCAGTAAATTCTTTTTTTATTTTTTTTTTATTTTTTTACTTACAACATCCAATACATTGATTTCTCTAACCAGCAATAATATGTGACCTACAGTATGGTATGGGAACAAGCAACACAAGATGTTCCATCAGAGTTCTTACGGTAGTCAGGGTATAGCACATAAAACATGCATATCATTGTTCGACTGGGGGGAGAGCAAGAGTAGCTCCATATTCAGGGAATGTATCAGTGATAATCAAAGTGGCATCTCAGGAGTATAAAAAGTGGCATATGGAGAACGCAGAAAAGTGGCCCACACAACCTGATATGCTTCCATTGTTTTCCTAGAAAAATGAGACAACCTGACTATATTGACCAAGGTATGAACTGCTAAGAGCCACTCTCCAGTCAAGGGAATATTTTCTGTCCTTCAGCTCTGCAGTATTAGTTGCTTGGTCTCAACACTAACTATAAGAAACCAGTGTAGCTGGGATCTTTGCATCACTATGGATGGGTGAGGGATTCCCAAGAGGAACAAAGAAGGATATAATGGGACTGTGAGGTGTCAAATATTAGTGCAGCATTTACGGACAGATTTCCAGAAAGGGAATAGCTTATCACAGGACCAGATGACATGCAGAAGTTAAGTTCCAAAGCCCTGACATCTGCAACACAGGTCATGAGTCATTAGTCCTAGCTTCAGAAGCTGCACCAGAGTATGATACCAGTATATTTCTTTGTTTTAAATGAGCAGGATCATGGATTCTGGACAAACCGTGTAAGCCAAAGCCATTGTTGATGCCACTGTGCCTCCATGATAGTGATACCTAGAACTTGTTCCCACTTTTGGCAAGCTCTATATCAAAGCGCTGGTAACTGGCTGACAATAAATTTATAAATTTTCCTAGCAGTTCCTTTGGGAACTGGAGCCAAAAATGCAGTATCCTAGGAGGTATAAAGCGGGCTTGAGGGGATCACGTTCTCAAAGTCATATCTATGGTGCTATGGATCTGAAGGTATTTCCAAAACTCCCCAGGAGGGAGACCATACCATGCTATTAGATTATCAAAGGAGTCCAGATGTGAATGTGGGGGTTGAAAAAGGTACTGACCTGTGCAGATTCCCTTATCTTCCCTTGCTTTCCAGTGTATCATGCTCCTTCCCACCTGTATCTTGGGATTAGACCAGAGCAGGATGAGGAATTTGGGAGTCAGAAAGAGAAGTGCCAGTTGTTCTAACTTCCTCCATGCTTTGACAAAAGTGCTAGGGTGGGGCTTACCTCCAGCAGATCCTTCAGGGTTAAGAAGAGAAGTGAGGAAGGCTGTGTACCTTGTAAGAGCCCCTTGTCTATCTCCACCCACTCAGGATGTGTGTGCTAGTGTGTGAGCAGCCATTGTAGTGTCTGCACACACCTAAATGCTATATAGTACGCAAAGCACCATGAGACACACAAGCTCCCTTTGTGCCAACTTACCCTGAGTTTTACCATACTCAACCTTTGGGGCTTTGCTTCCGGGAAGAACTCATTAAACATTTTCTCCATTTTTGTAAACTATACAGTGAGAATCTCTATAGCCAAGTGCTAAGCTGTGAAGAATTTTGGGGGCCAAGTAATTTATGGTGCTGAAAACCTTCAAACAAGGGAGAGAGATATAACTATTTTCATCTATCAAATCCCCCCATCACTTCTTTCAGTAAGGGCCCAAGGTTGTGTGTAACCACCTCTGAGGGATCAGGGGCTGTCAAGATCCCCAAGTACTTTATACCCTTTGGTAACCACTTTAGACCTAAATTGGCTACAACACTGGGGAGCATAGAGTATTGATGGAGGCAATGTTGGCCTTACCAGATTAGTCTTGAGGCCTAATATGGTGCAAAAGCAAGACAGTAATGCTAACAGGGGTGGGATGTTAGGAGAGGCATCTCATAACAGGAACAGCAATTGTTTGCATACAACAATGTAGGGAAATCTAGCCATCCAAGATCAATCCCTCCCAAGTCTTGGTACTGGCAGATGTCTAGGGCCAGTGGCTCTATTGCCCAGACAAATAAAGGAGGGAACAAGGGACAGCCATGATGAGTCCCTCTGTGGAGAGGAAAGAAACACAACAATGTGGGGTTGGTCAACATCCTCACCATGGGCATTGTGTATAGGGTCAAAATCCATCCTCTAAAAAGGGTCTGAAGCCCATACTCTCCATAACCACTTGGAGGTATCCCAACACCACTGAACCAAAAACTTTTTCAAAATCAATAGCTACCACTGCAGCTGGAGTGGAATATCACTAGTCTTTGTCATAAGAGTGAAGAGGGATCTGTAGTGGCCAGTGAGTAGCTGTTTTTTTACTAAGCCCATCCGGGAGGGATATATTAATATAGGTATCAGATGTTCCAGATGGGAGGCCAGAACCTTTGCCAAAATGCTGGCATCAGCATTTATCAAAGAAATTGGCCTATAGCATGATGGCAAGGAGGACTCCTTCCCCTCTTTGAAAAACACTGTAATAACTGCCTCCAGCATTGTACAGGTGAGTCAGGAGTTAGAGTGAGCCTCAAAGAACACCTCTTGGAGTACCAGGGACACTATTTCTTGGATGGCATGGTAAAATCAATAGACAGACCATCTCCACAAGGCACTTTGTGCAGTGCTAGATTAGAGAAACCACTCTGTATTTGACTCATGGAAAGGGGGGCCTTGAGGGAGTCCCTTTAGGCAACCATCTCAGAAGGGATGGGTAACTAATGAAGGACGTGATCAAAGCTGCCTGATCAATTGGCCCATGGGTGTCATACAGCTTCTCATAGTAGTTACATATAATTTTATTAATTGCTTTGAAATGGGTCTGTAGGTTCCCCTGGTGGTCTTTGAGGCTGTTAATATGCCTATCTGCCTGTTGTTTCTGTAACTTTTACAACAGCAACTTTCTAACGTTATCTCCTTCTCCCAAAATGAATCCTTCAATCTGGTGACTGCTAATGCAGCCTTCCTTGTGGCCAGTACATTGAGTTGCATGTGAAAGTACCAAATATCATAGAGTAGGAGTGGATCTATCTTGGTCCTTACCCTTTCCTTATATTGTTTCTTCTTAGCCACTAACTGGTCTTCCAGAATTTTTTGGTCAGCCTTCCTTTTCCTCCTCCTGGCAGCAACATAAACTATTATATGGCCATGTATCACAGCCTCATATTCATCCCAGACCACAGATTTGCAGGTCTCCCCATTGACAATCTGGAAATAGGAAGATGCTTCCCTTTTTAACCACTGTGTAAACTCCTTGTCATATACCAGAAGAGGATCAAGGCACAAGGTGGTTGATATTCCAGGGGCCAGGCCCCATCCCAGGATCAATTTGGTGGGTGCCTGATCTGCGAGATGCAGGAGGAAATTCTGGTCACAATTGCCATTTGGGTGACCTGTAGCCATGTCAGCCAGAAATTCAGATGCCTAGAAGTGGAATAGGTGGCAGAGAAACACATACAGTTGCCACCTTGAAGGTACTGCAATCGTCATATGTAAGTGAGGGACAGATGGTCCATCATGTCCTTCACTTCAGCATGGACTCTAGTGTGCAGCTCAGGCCAGTGATTTTCTATCCAAATAAAAGTGTCTAAGGTAAAATTGAAACTGTATGCCAACCAAACAGCAACACCTGTACTGCGAATGACAGTGCAGCGACAGGTCACTGTACTGTCACTGCGGGACCTGGCACTGCTTTCTTGGAGTCTTGCACCCCTTCCCCGAATCAACTCTGACTTGGAGTTGATTATATTAATTATAGGTGGTGTGGGAGCAGAGGAGCCCCCCCATTGGGGGGTTCTCGTGGCTTTGCCCCCAAAAGAAACAAAGTGTATTCAAATGGATTTATGCTGACAACAATTGCAGTTGGCATAAATCCGTCACTGTGATGTCATTCGACAAAATATTTGTCGAACTGGCATTGTAGAGCTGATTGAAATAACCCCCTATAACTAGCAGAGTAGCAGGATCTGTGAGCTTGGTAATGGTATGACTGAGGGAGGATAAAATGTCTGGGTAGACCTGATTAGGGCCATATAAACGGAAAATAAGGAGGGCCCCTCAGAAGTAATCATACGGGCCATCACCCACCCGCCTGCAGTATCCCATTTAACCTGCTCTATCTGCCAATGGAGTTGTTTACGTACCAAGATAGACATCCCAACCATGGAAGAGGGAGCACAACTATGGATTTCCAGGTCCAGCCATTCTTTTAAGAGTTTGAAGGCCTCTTCAGAGCATAATTTCACCATCTGCAACAGCACCACCCTTGTTTCCATGGCTTTTAATCTATTCAAAATCCTCTTCCACTTTATCGGAGAGTTCAAGTCCCTCACATTCCAGGAAGTAAAATTTATGGTTGCCATAGTGAGTGATAGAGATAAACAGTTCTGACCTTATGAAGATCTTGAACAGTAAGTATGGAGGCTTGTACTCTAGTCTTCCATACATATTTTGTACTGTCAGAGCACTTTGAACCAATACAAGAACATGTCTTGCACACAGTGCTACTTTAGATAAATCACTTATGAGTAACATTAAGAGTAGAACTGCAACCACATATTGTAGCTAGTAAGGTAATAAACATCAGAAAAAAAACAGTTAAACATGGCAAAATGAAATCTAGATCTCCATCTAAAACCATCCAAACCTGTAGGGTACTGTGGCTGAGGACCACCACGACCCATGCTCAAATGGTCACAAGAATTTCAAATTAAATTACACCCTTCACCAAAGCTTGTAGCACCTTTATGCTCCACCTCTGACCTACTGTTCAATCATACCCAATAAATGTAAATACAAATCTCTAGCCCCATTCCCAACTATTGTGTAATCAAACCCCCCAAGTAATCCACCCATCCCATGATCCAATTACTGAGTATGCCACATCCTCCAAATGATCATTTTGTACCAGAAGACCAGCCTTGTTGACTGGATGCAGAGAACTCCCTCCCAAGGAAAGTGTGGTTCTGTGGAGTTTAGTTGGTACCAGGGATGGGCTACCACTGCCAGACTGAATGAGAAAAGCTTGTGTGCTGGCACAAGTTATACATTTCCAGTTATTGAGTAGATAATTTTTGCCCAGTACCTTGGATATTATATTGGTGGTGTTGGTGGGAGGCGGAGGGGTTTGTTTTTCAGCACTGTGGATGGGTGTGTGATGCCAGATTAATCTTTCTTGTTGGGGGTGGGGGTGTTTGCCAACATTGCAGATGGGCTCCATGTGCTGGAGTACTGTCCTTCTTGGGATGATTTGTGTTCTGGAACTGGGGAATGGACTCATAGTGTTGCACAGTGCTTGTTGCTGGGGGTTGCCAAATCCAAGGATAGGTTAGTAGATGTTTTGTGTGTGTTTTTGCACAGTGCAGGCTCAGAATGTTGTTGTTAAACCTAAATGAATCAAAAACTATCAAACTGTTTTAACTGGAAATACTAAATTTGGCAACAGGAATGCACTGAAACATATCCTGTCAATGTTTATGATTTAACGTTTTGTTATTTTGGCTGTAGATCATAATGATAAAACAGTAAAACTGTCAAATATTTTTTAAATGTAAGTTTCATGCATCTATTCTGAAGAGCCCTGCAACCATATGTTAGGGTGCTGTATAAATAATATCACATTGCTGTGCCTTATTTTGTCTTTCAGAAATCCTTCATTAAATGCGGCTGAAATGTCCAGAGTTTATAAAAGTTGGCATGCTCTACAAGCCCTAACAATGCCACTTTGATGCATTGTTGGGTACTGAGATGCAGGTTTGCAAGACTGGTGTATCTTATAGAAGTCATCAGTAAACCCTATTTATTGCTCTCATGATATATTATTGTTAATGGATCTCAAAGAATGTTCCTTAAATTCAATAGTAATAGTTGTCAGGGTTACAGAATCTTGCATCTCACATGCCTCCAGTTGAATTTTCAAAGCATCCAGTAGACTCAATTGAAAATGCACTCTTCCCCCAATTCTTGATGCTTGCAGGATGCTGTGCTATTTTTTCAATATGCTTAGTGAAGCCCTATGTCAGTCTGTAACATTCCCCCTCACCAGTTGCACATGGAAACAAACTAAGACTTTGTGTTTCCTCCACAGGTTCCAATATGGGGTTATGGAATATGGGGAGTTTAGTTTAGTTTATTCAGTTTGAGATTAAATACCTTTGAGTCAAGGACTCATTTACAAAGATCCCAAGTTAGTTAACATTACAATGCAAACATTACATACATTAAGCAAATCAGTAATACAGGGATTCATACATATGCAGACAGTAATGACTAGTAATTTCATAAATAAAAATAGTGATAAAATGGTTTCAGTAGGGTACAGAAAGAAGCTGCATAAGGTATACCTATGTTAAAATGACAGTCTCACACAGGCTTATTAGTACAGTGAAAAGCAACAAATATAAGAGTGTAATACATGTAATAAAACTGCTAATAGCCACCAAGGGTGGTTTCTAGGTAGACTCTAGAAAAAGTATGCAGTGATCCAGATCCCATTGATGGGACCACTTTGTCAGAAGGAGAAAGGGGTATCAGTCAAAGGTAGGCATTGTCTAAGAAGGCAGTGAGGATAGGGAGTGAGGGAGGAACTGGTGTGTGGGGGTAGGTGGGTAGAGTGGAGGGGTGGGATGAGGCTAGCACCTGGGTACATATTGGGTAGTGAGTAGGGGAAGGGGGTGTGGGGAGGTGCAGAGGATTGCAGAGGTTGAGACATGAATGTCAAAAGATAAGTGCAATTAGCACAGGCATGTACAGATTTTTGCAGTCTCAAGGTGGGATCTGAGCCATGTTTTGAATTCATGAATCTTGCTGCATTCAGTAAGGCCAACCGGTAGCACATTGTACCATTTAGGGCCATGGTAAAAAATGGATTACTGGGCAAGTTTAGTGCATTTAAAAGGGATCTGGGGCTTCTCTTTGATCGCATTTCTGGTGTGTTTCGTAGGCAATTCCAATTTGAAAAAATTGCCCAGGGATGGAGGCATAAGCCCTAGCAGAGCTTTTTTTAATAGCAGGCATGTTTGGTATTGTGCTCTAAGATGGAGAGGGAGCCATCCAGCCTTAGCATAGAGCGCAGAGGTGTGGGTGGAGAAGTCTACCCCAAGAGTGAGACAGCAAGCCTTATTAAGGAGAGTTTTTATTCAGTTTAGGGCAGTCTCTATTCCAGCACCATAAACTGGCAGACCGTAATCAATGGAAGACAGCACTGAGCTGCTAGCAGCAAGTTTGAGGGTGGCAGGTGTCATTGAGTACCTATGCAGGTAAAGAACACCCAGTTTCATATTGGCAGATTTGACAACAGCACCAATATGGCTGGTGAAGGTGAGTGTGTCATTCTTAAGAATACCTAGGTGTTTGAACATGGGCACTTGTTCAAGTGCCTCACCCTTGAGGTTCTGTATGATAAGGGGGCAGAATTTCTTTATTTTGAATGGCAGTGAAGAGCATGCTCTTAGTTTTCTTGTGATTGGGAAGAAGCTTGTTATGGCAAAACCAAGTTTCCAGCTTGTGGAAGCTATTTTGTAGTTCAGCTGTGATAGTATACTGGTCCTTCCAGCGACTGACATTATGGCATCATCAGCATATAGTACTGCGATGCTGTATAGGCTGATGGGAAGTGTGCTGATAAAAGGCTGAAAAGTAGAGGGCCGAGGCTGTACCCTGTGGGACTTCAAGGCACCCTTGGCCCAGAGAGTCTGCCACCAATTTTGACACGTTGTGTCCTGTGGGATAGGTAACTGCCAAACCATGCTGCCTTGTCAGCAGACAGACCAGTTAACATTAGGCTGTTGAGGAGAAGGTTGTGATTGACAGAGTTAAAAGCATTCATGAGGTCTATGAATAGAGATAGATCCCACAGCCATCCCACTATATATGGCATCATAGAACTGGGCAGAGTATTCTACAAGAGTGGTGAGGGTAGAGTGTTTTTCATGGAAGCTGTGTTGCTGTGGACAGAGTACATTGTACTTGTCAAGGTACTCTTTGAGCTGCTCAGTGACCATCCTTTCAAGCACTTTGGAAAGGGGAGAAAGGATAGAGATTGGTCTATAGTTGGATGTGAGGGTTCAGTCACCTGCTTTGAAGACTTGGGTGATGAGGGCCGACTTCCATACATTTGGGAACACACCCAATCTTAGAGAGGCGTTAAACACTGTGGTGAGTGGGTCAGCTAATTCATCAAGTGTAAGTGCAATCAACTTCATGTCAGTAAGGTGTGTCCTAGTGTTGCTCAGATAGTATCCTAGAAATCAGAATACCAACGGATACTTACAATTTGGCCAGATAGTTACTGTGGTAGGATAGTAGTGCTTTCTGACCATGGATCCTACCAGCTAGGACACCTGTATCCTGACCAGGATCCATCACTATCTGGCTCCAGATTCTAACTATCTGCCCTAGGATCCATGGATCCTAACTAGGATACCTGGATCCTAACCAGGATCCATCACTATCTGGCCCCAGATCCTAACTATCTGCCCTAGGATCCATGGATCCTAACCAGGATACCTGGATCCTAACTAGGATTCATCACTATCTGACCTTGGATCCTGTATCTGTCTTTGGCAGGATATCTGGTAGGATCCAAGTCACGATACCAGCACCATCTGACAGACAGTTGTAGGATCCACAAAAGCACTATCTGAGCAACACTAGTCTGACCCCATCATGGTCTTGCCAAGGACCCTTTTGACATGTTTGATACTTTTTGGATGTTGTAACTTGTTTATAGTAGAAAGATGGTAGTCTGCACCTAGAGGGAGTGGGCGTGGCAGAGAAGTGTTGTTGTGCATTTGTCAGTTTGAGGTAATCCTCTGGCAGCACCCTTGATAGATCCATGAAGGAAGTGTTGAATTCATTGGCGATGTCAGTGGGTTCCTGGAGTGTCCCAGCTGCAGCTGTTTTCAGGTCTGGGGGTGCTTTGGGGGCCTTGCCCATCAGGAATTTTAAGGAGTTCCAGAATTCTTTACCTGATCCCCAGGTTTTGTTAAGGAGATCCTTATAGTAGGAGGCTTTTGCTGGATGGATAAGCTTGGTGCAGCTATTTCTTGCTACCCTGTAGGCATTTAGATCTGCCAGTTTCCCACTTGCCTTAGCTTTATGCCACAGATGATCTCTGTTCCTCATGAGATCAATGAGGGAGTTAGAGAGAGCCATTAGTTGATAGTTCCCTTGACTTTTTTTATTTTGACTGTGGCAAAAATGTACGCCCGTGAGAAGGTCCTAATGAAGAAGTCCAAGGCTACATTGCCATCAGTGTCTCTGTCAAGCGGTGACCAGTCAAGCTGTGTCAGGTAAAGCTTGAAAGCATCAAGGAGCACTGTCTCCAGGACATGGTTTTTGGAGACCTTAGGTGGGCACTTGGTAAAGTTTTTTGACCAGGTGCATATGACTGGAGAATGGTCACTAAGGAGTCATGAGTATGCGATTGGCACTTGTCTAATGAAGATTACATCATCTGGCTAGCTGGAAAGATTTCCCCTTTTATACCCACCCGTCAGGGGTATATTTTGTGTGAGGTACAACTGCTGGTCAGGTCCAATATGCTACCACTTAGTCCAGAGAGAACACAGCCTCTGCATTTGCTTTGTTTCCCTGTGTAAGTCATAGATCAGCAGGTCTGCTCATAGCTTGCTGTGCATTAGAGTTGCCACCTGTAAGGTATTTTACCTGGTGATCAGGTTTTCAGGGTCCCTATCAGGTAATCTGGTTTTGCTCTGTGCTGGCCAGGTTTTTGAGCCATATTTAGTTCTTACACACTTTTCAAACAGCTTTTGTCATATCATTCAGTGTTTCAGCTACATGTCCAGGTTACAGACCAGTTCTGTTGTCAATATGGCCTTTTGTTTGTGAAAGCAGTCAACCTGGGAGGTATAAAGTATGGCTATTAACACCATTGGCACTTACTTAACCTAATCTTTTCAACTACATCTTAAATTAGCATAGCAGCAAAGCTGCCCCTACCTCTTGTAACAGTAACACAGCCAGTTGTCTTCCACTTTAATTTGCTGGTAAACATTTTCATTTCCAACAGAATTTAGGCATTTTTAAATGTTTTAAATTACTTTTTTCCTCAAGAAAAAAATATGGTCACGTCTTTGGCTTCGAAATAGTACTGCTGACATAAAGGAAATGGCGCCAGAAAAAATATAAAGTACGCATTATAGGAAACAATTTCCTTATTATGTATTATTATATACCATGTATACCGCTGTATGCTATTTACAGTATTTCTCTTGGCTGCCCTCAGATCATATATCTGTAAATGAGATTTCTTTTATTGCTGTATGTTCATCTGGTAAACCAATGGGAATAAATAAATAAATATGAACATACGAGTGTGCCAGCAGAAACAGACCACCTGGTCCATCTAAGTCTGCTCGAGTGTGCAGCTAACACCCCTAGTTTTCAGCTGCCCCAACTCCCCTCCCTTTTGTCATCCCACTGCAACCCCCCACCCTCACTCTCCCCTGTTCCCGGTCCCATGCTCTTTTGAAGCTGTTCACAGATTTACATGATACCACCCATTCTGATAGGGTGTTCCATTTTGCTACCACCCTCTCTGTGAAATAGTGTCTCTTCATTTCCTTCCTAAATCTTCCCCCATCCATTCTTAGCCCTTGCCCCCTGGTGGCCCTCCCCCTCCTTAACTTAAAGACCCATCTGCCCCATCCTTATTGATTCCCCTCAGATACTTGAATGTCTCTATCATGTCCCTCCATCCCTTCTATCCTCCAGGGTGTACATACTGAGGTGTCCCAGTCTGCTGTCATAGTCTCTCCCCTCCATTCCACATATCATCTTTGTTGCCCTCCTCTGCACCCCCTCCAGCAGCCTGATATCACACTTTAGGTATGGCCTCCAAAACTGCACACAATACTCTAAGTGCGGCCTTACCAGTGATCTATAGAGGGGCAAGATCACCTCACTTTGCATAGACGAAAACTCACTTGCTATACACCCAGGCATTCTGTTCACTTTTGTAGCCACTCTCCTGCACTGGGCAGTGTTGTTCACGGTCCCAGTTATCATTACCCCCAAGGTCCTTCTCCTCCTCCTCTGTGATCCCCAGCTTAACCCCCCCAGCCAGTATTCTCTCTTTGGGTTCTTCACTCCAAAGTGCATAACCTTACACTTCTTTGCATTGAACCCCAGCTGCCCCCTCTCTGACCACTCCTCTAGCTTACTTAAGTCCCCCTGCAGCTGCTTCCTCCCTCCTCTCCATCCATCACCATTTGTCAGTGTCAGTGGCTCAGTAGGTAGCACACTTGCCTCTGAGGCCGGGAGATCAGAGGGCTGTGGGTTCAGTTCCCACATCTGGCACTTGGGTTAATATCCCAGTACTGATACTGTAGTGCAGCATGAGAGGGGTGCTGCACTTCTGAGGTGCCATCTTTTGATGAGACGTTAAACCGAGGTCCCATCTGCCTGGATTGGTGGTAGTTCAGGTGGATGTTAAAGATCCCATGGCACTTATCGAAAAGAGTAGGGGAATTTCCCTGGTGTCCTTGCCAAATTTCCCTCATTCACTAAAAATACCACCAACAGCTTAATCTGGTTCAAGGTCAGTTGGCATTCATCTGTATCCCCCTCCCCCGGGTCGTGCCTGAAAATAGGCAGGATTTGTCTAGTGCACTTACCCGGTCAACAAAAGCTAAATAAAATAAATAAATAAATAAATTAATCACTGCTCTAATTTTGGTGTTGTCAGCAAACAGACTTACCTTGCTCACCACCCCATGTCCAATGTCTGATATGAAGAGCCCAAACAATACTGATCCAAACACAGAGCCCTGTGGCACCCCACTTGTCACCGGCCTTGGAGTTGAGAGCTTGTCTCTCACCACCACCTGTTGCAGCCTCCCACTCAGCCACCTTGTAATCCAGTTCATCATTTTTGCCCCTACTCCTACACCAGTTAGCTTCCCTCCAAGCCACCCATGAGGCACCGAATCGAAGGCCTTGCTGAAGTTCACGTAAAGAACATCCACAGCATGACCCTTATCCAGTTCACTTGTCACCCAGTCATAATATTGTATCAGGTTGGTTTGATAAGACTTCCCTGAAACAAACCCATGCTGCCTCACATCCTGGAGGACATTGTCCCCCAGGTACAACACCAGTCTTTCCTTTAGTATCGTTTCCATGAGTTTGCACACTATGGATGTGAGACTTACCGGACGATAATTACCCGGTTCATCCCTTGGCCCGCTCTTGTGTAATGGCACTGCATGTGTCATCCTCCAGTCCATTGGCACACATCCTGACTCCAGGGAGGTGCTGTACAGATCTGCCAGTGGCAACATCTCCCTCAGCACTCTGGGGTGGATACCATCCGGCCCTGGTGCCTTGTCTACCTTCAGTGACCTCAGTCCCTCTAGGAATCTACTTGCCTCTATTCTTCCATCTGTCGCCTCCTCTCCTGCTGTCCCCACCCTCCCAGCCCATGCTGGTAGCGGTCCCCCCCTTTTCTTTTGTGAACATGGAACAAAAGTATTTATTCAGTGCTTTTGCCTGCTCCTCCCCCTATTCTGTCCACTCTCCACCCCTTTTTATCCTCACTATTGTCTCCTTGCACTTTCTTTTCTCCCTGATGTATCTGAAGAAGTCTTTCTCCCCCCCATTAATTTCCTGTGCTAATCTCAGCTCCCTCTAGGCCTTGGTTTCTCTCGCTTTTCTGGTCATCTCCCTGCACCATCTTGCATATTCCTCCCTGTCCACTTCCTTCCCTGTTCTCCTAAACCTCTTGTGAGCCACTCATTTTGCCCTCACCACCTCCACAACTTTGCTGTTCAACCAGCATGGTTTTCTTGCTCAGATCTTTTACTCTGTGCCTTGGTGCAGGCTTCTGTTGCCTCTGTAACCCCCCATTTAATAATATCTCATTTGAGCTCCACGTCCATCTCATGCCTTATGCCCTCCAGTTTCTCTTTCAGTACCTCCTGCATCTTCCCAAAGTCCGCTCCCCTGAAGTTTACCACCTGAGTAACCAATTTCTCTGGCTCCCCACACATTGTGATATTAAACCACACTGTTTGGTGATCGCTGTTGAATAGTGGGTCCTCTACCTTTATTTCCCTCACTGCCTCCCCATTCTACAATACCAGATCTAAAGCGTCCTTTAGCCTAGTAGGTACAGTAACCAACTGTGTCAGAAGACCATCCTGGATCGCATCCAGGAGCACTTGCTCTCAAGTACTGGAGGTGACAGAAGTGCTCCAGTCAACCCCCGGCAAGTTGAAATCCCCCATGATGACCACCTTTCGTTTTCTACATACCTTTTTGATTTGTCCCGCTAGCTCCCTGGCAAGCTCTTCAGACTGGGACGGCGGCCTGTATACCACCCCAAACCTTAGTTTCCTACCCCTTGAGTCTGGAAGCTGCAGCCAGATTTCCTCTGTTCTCCTTTCTTCTCCCTCATCCCTCATGCATTTGATCCTGTCCCTCACATAGACTGTCGCCCCACCCCCTTCCTCCTTACGGTCCTTCCTGTATAATTTGTGTCCAGGGGTTGCCAGATCCCAGTCCTGGTGCTCAGTTGCCCACGTTTCTGTGACAGCTGCAATATCCACCCTCCACACTGCTAAGAGTGCCTGTAGCTCAGCAGATTTGTTTCCTAGGCTTCTTGCATTCAATGAGACCACCCTCCGTAATGCCCCCTTCCCTTCACTAGCCTCCATATTGTCCCTTCTACTCCCTCCTTTTTTGGCCTCCCTGAGTCCTTCCCTGCTAGACTTGGGGGTAGGCTGTGGCTCCACTTTATCAGATCCCTGCCTACCTGCTGTCCACTTGCCACCCCCATCTAGTTTAAATCCACCCTTGTCGCAATATGCCTATCCAGTCTTTGCTTTAATATTTCCTTCCCCTTCCCACTCAAGTGCAGCCCATCCCTTGCAAACAGATTGTTATTATCCCAGGTACTTCCCCAGCTGCCCACAACCCCATATCCCTTAGTTCCACACCATTCTACCAACCATGTGTTCAACTCTCTACTCCTCTCCTTTCTCACTGTGCTTGCGCAGGGTACTGGGAGCACTTTGGAGAAGGCCAGACTCCCCAGTCTCCTCACACAACCTTCCCACTTCCTCAATCCTCTCCCTTGTTACCGCCACCATTTTTCCTGCTAGGTCATTTGTCCCCACATGTACCACAATGTGTGGTTTCCTTCTACCCCTCTTTACGCACCTTAGGATTGCCTGTCTTGCCATGTCTGCCTTTAATCCTGGTATGGACTCCACCCATATCCGACTGTGTCTCTCCCCTTTGCCACCCCATCTGATCCCCTTGAGTATGGAGTACCCCAACACCAGAACACCCCCCCATCCTCTTTCCTTGTGCCTGTCACCACCTCCCATCCAGGTTCTCATTTTTGGAGCCACTCAAGACCATGTTTTTACCATGTGCCCCAGTGTCTTCCCCCAGTCCCTCACAATTAAGGCACCTCCCTCTCCACCTGTTTGACTGCCAACCTTCCTCTCCCTTCTCACCTCTCTGAGTATTATCCCTTCCCCTGTCACACCGTGCTCAATCTCTCCACTAGTAATGCCCCTCACACCCTCTTCTTTGTGAGTACTATCCCTTGTGCAATCACCTCCTGCATCTTCTTTTCCATGATTTTCTAGCAAAGTTAACATGTTCCCTATCCCCTTTGCTTTACTATGTGCTTTCTCCTCCTTCCTGCCTACTGCTGCTCCTCTTTTTCTAGGTTATGCTAGAGTCCACCTTCCATCAGCTGGCTTCCTATCTAGTTTGCCCCCTTTCCCCTCCCTTGACCCACTGTTCCTTCTCTGTGGTGTCCCCACAATACTCTCAGATGTCAGCCCTCCTATCAATGAAATCCTCCCCTCATCCTTCAACCTCCTCAGCTCTCTGCCCAGCCACTGAACCTCTTCCCCATGCCTCCTTAGCCTGTGGAATATTGGGCACCCTTCCAGCCTCCACAGTATATTCATCTGCATTGCTGCCCCACAACCATTGCACCCAACAGTCCTACCCATGGTCCACACTACCTATACAGCCTCTGCACACTAACTGCCCCTACAGCAAGTAGAATTAAGTTATCCTAGCACAGCCTCTAACAGAAATACCTGATACATTCCAGTGGAAGGCACCCCACAATATCCACCTATCACACTATCAGCAACTCACTGTGGATGCTGTACTTCTATTTGAGACCTACCAATGCTTTTTCCCTGCCCTGTGGCTGCATTTTTGGATGAAAGTAAATGAGATGCACCTGAAGGCCCTTCCTCTAATTGCAGGGCAGGTGTTCTCCTATAAATGAGTTGTGATCCAGGGAGAGGGGTGGGGAGGTTGGGATTAGGGCCCACACCTCACTCTCATGAGAGTGTATCAGCCCTGTGTCTGCCCCTTACTGCACCTCAAAGCACTGCAACCTCCTCTGGAGGAAAGTTCCACACAAACACTGTATTAAACAAGTCACACTACTGAGCTAAAGTTCACAGACTGAAAAAGAATGTAATGCTTATCCAGCAAGTAAATCCTTTCCCCAACTGCTCAGCAAAGGAAGGTTCAGACAACCTCTGCCAGACCCCAACTACTTCTGCAGTTAACAGACCTCAAATACAATGTCCAACACACAGAAATGGCAGCTAAAAAAACTACTTTAAATCAACTTACATACACACTCTGCAGCTAAAGGCCCTTTATCTCTCTCCTCTAGCTGAAGACATAAGTAAATAAATAACTAGAAAGAATCTAGGAAAGTAATTTTAACAGGTACAGTACAATATCTTAAGATTCTTGTTGAACTGCCACTTTAAGTGTTGTCTTTTATTGATATAACAAATGGCTTTCTAAGAGGATCAATGCATGGTGAATCATAAAAAGGGGTGTGGCCAGGGGAGGAGCTTAGGATCCAGTTTTGCCTCATCCAAAGATGGCAACCCTACTGTGTGTGCTCCCTCTCTGATCTGATACATACTGTTACAAATAGTGTTTAATATGAGAAATTCATTGCATCTCACAAAAGCTCATTTATTTGATTTAACTATCTAAAACATTTTTTTCAGTTTTTTAATTCCTCAGCTGAGCAATTTTTACTGATCACTAACAGCAGCAGCAGCAGATTATAGAGTGTTCTTCCTGGGTTACATGTAACGTTATTCAATACTGCTGTAACGGCCCTCAGGAATAACAGTAGGCAGAGTCAACCCACAAACCATAAATGTAGTTGGCAAAACAAAAAAGTTATTTTTCCTATTATTTGTTTTTTTGTTTGTTTGTTTATTAAACTCTTGGATTACATTACCTTTGAGCAAGAACAGCTCATTTACAAAGGTTCCATATCAGAGTGAGGGTAAAACAAACATACAAAGGTAATCAGCACTACATCAGAAAAACAACAAGATAATTGCAGTGCTGTAACAACAAGACTAAACTCATACATATGACTGAGTAGTAAGCAGGGCTCAGGAGAGCTATTAGGCAAAACACGAGTAATTTGAATACAAAATACGAGGAAGACCAGTGGGAGAGGGCAGGCTAAGGGGTCCTTGTCATGGAGGGAGGAGAGACCTGGAAGTAAGAGGAGGTAGCAGTAGTGGACTATGTACAGGGAAGTGCCAGAGTTGGGAATGGTAGACAGGTAGGGTAGTGGAGGGGGGGGATGAGGGAAAGAGGGACCAACAATATAGGGGGACTATAGTAGAGCTAAGAAAGTAATGGAAGAGTAGTGCAGTCTTAGCAGGGTGATGATGGATGTAGACCCTTTAAGAGAAACAGTCACAACTACTGGTAGAGGTGAAGTGCTTCCATAGCTGCCTCTTGAAAGGGCCAATTTTAAGAGTTCCTTGTTTAGCACATTATACCATTGAGGTGCCTTCAGGTAGGCAAATGACCTGTGCTCCATGGAGGTCTGATACCTAGGGATCCAAAAGGTTTGATGGCTAGCGCTTCGGGTACACTGGGAGTTACAGTGGGCATTTAGGAGCTTTGTGACACCAAGTGGTGTGAGGCCTAGGAGCACCTTTTTGGTTAGAATACAGGTCTGATATGGGATCCTGCTGATGAGTGGAAGCCACCCAGCCTTAGCGTACAGGTCACAGGTGTAAATCAGGTGGTCAGCAACTGTAAGAAGCCTACAGGCTTTGTTGAGAGCTACACTAATCCTTCAGAGGGCAGTGGTGGAAGCAGAGCCATATATAGCAAGACCATAGTCAATGATGGATGCTACAGAGCTATTTATGGCAAGCCTGAGGGCATCAGCAGTCATACTGTGTTTATGTCTGTGCATTATGATTATATATAGTTAAAAAGTTACATAAGTTACATACAGAATACAATTAGAAATTCATTTATCAGCGGAGTTCTTATGTCTTAATTCAGCCACTTGGGTGTGTAGAAATAGGCATGCAAAAATATCCTGAGTATGCTTTTTCTCACATTGCACATCTTGGAGACTAGGTGTTAGATAGAAAACCTAGGTGAAGATGTTAACTAATTGGGCAGTTGCACCAAACTATCATTAGATTTCAAGTTTTTTTTTTCATTGTTGTTGTGGGAATTGTGCACTTTATAAAGCTCTGTATATGAGGGTAGTCTGCCACTCCTTACAGTGCAGGAGTCTGTGGCTCCTGGAGATTGAATTTTTCATAATGTTCAGTTGAGTGACACATTAAGTATACTTAAAGCAGCAAGATGTAGCATACATTGTTATTTTCTTCTTGCATAAAACATAATATTGAAATCAAGTCTCATCAACTTGGGGAAAGTCACAATGTAACATACCATTCTTGAAGTAGCATAGGACAGAACATAACAGGTTCTACAGTAAATGAAACATTGAACATTTTGACATGTAATGTAAAACTAATGTTTTGGAGATAAATACTGGGCTGTTCATATCAGTTACAATTAGTCTATTTTAAATTTACAGAATTTGAGCAGGAGAATTTTATATTAATGAGTAGGGGTATGCAAAGTTACTGAAATTCGCTTTCTGAAAATTTTCACTGACAACAATTTGAGTATTTAATTGCATGGCAAATTGCATAAATTTCAGCTGTGGAACTTTAAAAAACTACAAATTCACAGGAAAATTAGTGATTGCCCTAGTTCCATCCCATGGATTTGTGCAATTTGCTGGTGAAAAAAATGCAAATGGCAAAACTGCATTTGTCATATTAAATAAAAGAACCCCCAACTATGGTGTAACCCTACCCTGTCCTACCTCTCAAACACTTTTTAATCTCACACCAACCCCCTTCTATCTCCCTGTTAACCTCTCTTCCCCTTCCCCCTCTGTATTGGTGAATATGCATAGAAGTGAAGTCCTGCTTACTCTGAATCTCCAGAAAGTAATTCATATACCCTTCCCTCACCTGTGCCAACCCCCCACATCTTTCCACTCCAACCACACCCTATTGCACAAGAAAATCCACACTCATCCCCTCCCCTTTACTTCCCTTTCCCCCACCAGCACCCATAAAAATCTGCTTCTTTGTGACTCTGTAATAAAGAAAACAATCCCCCAGATGCAAAGTGTCTGCTCTGTTCAGTGTCTTCCTTAGTAACTAATGATACTGGCGCAGGACAAATGTGAATGGTGATGTCTTTGCTCCTAGTAAAACCTGACTGAAGACTGAGTCAGTCAGGTTTTACTAGGAACAAATATGTTGCCCTTCATTCATGTGCAAGTGCCATTACTGAGGAGGACACTGAACAGAGCAGACACTCTGCATTAGGTATTTGTTTTCTTTATTACAGGGTCACATCAGATTTTTATGGGTGCTGCTGGTGGGGAGCCAAAGAGGGGGTTGGGTGGAGATCTTCAGGAAATTGGGTGTGGTTGTGGGTAAGGATAAGAGGGATTACGTTTGACACATGGGTGGGGGGGAAGAGTATATATATAAATTTCTTGACAGTGGGAGCAGGCAGGATTTCATTTTATATATATATTTGCCAGTCGATGAGGAAGGCAGGAGGGTGCTAATGGGAGGATGAGAGGGTTTGAGATTTAAAATTGCTTGGGAGATGGGAAAGGGTGGAAATAAACCATGGAGAGGGGGAGATTTTATGGCATTTGAAAGTTATTTGTAAACAAATTATAAAAAAAAATACTAGCAAAGTTGGTGTGCCCCCTGGGAAATTCAGGAAGTCTGGGAAATTGTGAATTTCCCAAATTCACATCAACTTCACCATTAAATTAAAACTTCACAACTTTATTAGTGAGCATTGCAGGATTATTTTTCATTGTGTATTTCTACTTTGTTTAGAAAACAGAAAGTGGATGATAAAAATTAAAGAGTATCATATGAGCTGTAGGACAGCCAGGTTTAGCTGCCAAATCTTTGAGGTATATGACCTGTCATCTACCTTTTTTTTGGGGGGGGGGGCTCTAGAATTTGATTGCAAAAAGCTCACTCTATAAATTCACAAAAAATATTATTTTTATTTTTTACCAGATCAGGTACTGCCTCATTTATACACCTTATTCCTAGCCATTTGTCACTCCTGTGCCCCAATCAGGACAACCTGAGAAAGGGGGGAGGGGGTTGCCTCTCCTGGGTCTTTGCAGACTATATTAAACTTGTTAAATTAAGTCATGCTCCTTGGTCAGCCTTTAAAGCTTCTGTCACCCTTGTGGACCATCAATAGTGAAACAGGCTCAGGAACCTATACATCTCAACTATCCATAAAGCCAAAGCCTCTTACTTCCATTTCAAATTCATTACAGAATCAGCAGCTCCATCTAATTATGGTACATGGTTGATAATCTACTCCAGCCCTCACATTCTAGCTCTGATATCACCTGGGCCACATGTACCTCTAGTGTGGTCACCAATCAGCATGCCATTACTGTTTCCTTAAATACTCAATTTGTTGATGGACTCCTTGCTATTGTCCCCTCTCCTCTTTGCTCTACCTCTCGCCCACTCATAACCTCATCTTCAGTACTGGTGTGAAGTTGGCCATCTCCAGCATTACCTTTTTGGAAGTTCACTGGGAGCTGTCTTACATCAAACAGAGTTCCTGCTCTGTTCATGATGCCTTCCTCCCACTTTCTGAAGCTGGGGGCCTTGGGCATTGTGGTTCCTTGGCCCATATTTTGATTTGTTCCATTGCCACAGGCAATTACACCTCACTCTGGAAGCATGCCTCTGTTATTCTCCTGCATAAATGTTGCCCTCTGACTCCCCTACAAATTATCTGCCTATCTACCTACTCCTCTTCTTCTTCAAACTATTACAGGCTATTTGCCAAACCTTCTGACTACCTCTCTACTACATCCTCCTTCTCTGCCAGTCTGGGTATTGTGCATAATATTCTCCATCTACTTCTCTGCCCAGACTCACTGATTTCATTCTTTTGAACAGGGATGTGGGTCTTCAGACCAGTGTTATTTCTTTTGGTTTGGCCAAGCATTGGACACCATGGACCATTCTCTTCTTTTAAAAAAAACTTGGTGTGTCTGGCCTTAACTAATCTAACATTTCTTAGTTTTTATCTTAACTTTCTAACCATACTCAATAACCTCAATTGGCTGATCTATCTGATCCATGGCATATCACCATGGGGTCCAACAAGGTTCTATTCTATGGTCCCTTTTTGTACAATTTTTTTTTTTAATGATTCACTGCTTTCTGTAAAATCTTGTAATAGTCACATGTATGCTGATGGCACCATCCTGCATGGGAAAGGAAAGGGAAAATTGTTTAACCAGGAGTAGCACACTAAGCAGAAGCTTGTTCCCAGATGTGACCTGGGAGCACAAAGAAGTTAAGATATTTGCTCAGGGTCACACAGTATGCACCTAGGCGGCTGGGGGATTCAAACCCAGGTATCTAGAGCTACAGCTCAGAGCCTTAACCTACTGTGCTATACTACCTCCTGGGCATCTGGGCATTTTCTAACTGACATCTCTTTTACCCTACAATTGGAATTCAATGCACTATCAAGCTGGTTTACTGAAAATCACCTAGCCATGAATCAGTCCCAAACAGTCTCCATGTTATTTGGCACCCAAAGAATGTCTTGCTGTCACACCTGACTGGAGTATAAATACAACAGATGGTGCCTATTTATCCTTCATGTCCCTTTATAAGAGCCTAGTTGCCATTCTTGATAATTCCTTGGGCTTTAAGGGCCAGGGACAAATTGTGGCGATGTTTCAAAACCACTGGGCTACAGACTGACTATAACTACTATCAATCTCTGAGAAACGCATGCAAAAGAAATATTCGCCTAGCCAAAAGCTCTTTCTGCAGAGACCTGCTAACAAAGGCTGCTGGTAACTCTAAGAAATTCTGGTCTACCATAAAAATACACCTTGGAGCAAATAACAGGGGCCCATACAAGTGGTATGCTGTTAAATGGCATACACTGCAATAATCCAGTGACTATAGCAAACTTTTTCAATCACCACTTCTCGGATCTGACCAACTACCTGACCTCCTTCTCACCTATACACACCACTTTACCCCCTAATGAACCTCTACTCATGCACCCTCTCTTTAGGTTCCGGAGTATCACAAGAGGAGAAGTGTTAAAACTGCTACTCTCCGCTCCTGACAGTACCAACTCGGGGTCTGATGGTCTGGAACCTAGGCTCCTGAATGCTGCTGCTCCTCTCATTGCCTCTCCCCTAACCAAAATCTTCAACCATTCCCTATGCCATGGCATAGTTCCTGATATCTGGAAAATACCTAAAGTCACCCCAATTCCCAAAAAAGGGGATCCTAAAGAAATTAAGAACTACCATCCCATAGCAATTCTCTCCATGCTTAGCAAAATCCTGGGAAAACTAGTGGCCACCCAATCTACAGAATATCTTCAGAAGTACAACCTTCTATCATGCTCCCAGCATGGCTTCCACAAAGGCCACAGCACCTCCACCACCCTCCTAAAACTCACAAATGACATCTGTGCCTCTATGGACTCAGGCCTCCTGACAGGTGTGGTTTTCATCAATCTAACCAAGGCTTTTCACCTGGTTAACCACACCCTTCTTCTTGCTAAACTACGATCCTAGGTTTCTCCACTGATGAAGCAGCCTGGTTCAAAAGCTATCTATCTGACAGGAAACAGGCTGTAGTTTTCAACTCAGCCATATCAGATTTTTCCTTTATACATGTTGGAGTGTCCCAGGGCTCTATACTTGGCCCCTTGCTTTTCTCTATTTTCATTAATGACTTACTGCTCCTTGCACCTACCTGCTCGTCTCTGCTCTACGCTGATGACCTACTTATTTACCACAGTGCTAGAAATACCGCTGACATAAACCACCCTCTTGCTTCGGATTTCACTAGTATTCAGTCTTGGCTAACAGATAACAAACTTGTTCTCAATATTAGCAAGACATACTCCGTGTTCTTTGGCTCACCTGCTAGGCTTAAGATGAATCATAATGCCCTAAAAATCTTGTGTGCTGACGGCTCCCCTCTGGTCAGCACCAGATCCTTTAAATATCTGGGTGTTACTCTTGATGAATCTCTAGATCTTGACCTGGACATAACAACCATCTATAAGTCTGTAAATGCCAAGCTAGGAAGTGCCTACAGAACTAGCTATGCCCTTACCCCCTCAGCTAGACTAGCTGTGGCACAAGGCTTTCTGCTCCCAGTCCTGGCCTATGGCTCAGTCACCTTCCAATCAGCCTCTAAATCCTCCCTCCATAAATGGGACACCACCTATAATAACATCTGCCGCTATGCCTCTGTATACCCACATTACAAACACCATTGCCAGCTCTATGCTGACTTAAAATGGCCTTGCCCCTCCAGCCACCGACTCCAGTCTTTTGGTGCTCTAATTGACTGCATCGCCAGATCAGTCCTCCCCCTATCCATTGCCTCCCTGCTGCACTCACAACCTCTCTCCTATGGGTTACGATCTACAGACCAAGCACCTCTTCACATCCCTAGATGCAGAACTAACCAGGGTGCATGTGCTTTCTCATACATGGCTCCAAAGTACTGAAACTCCATACCTCAAGCTATTCGTCAAGCAACCACCCATGGCAGTTTTAAGAAACTTCACAGTGAGCATCTGCGTGCTACTAGCCCTTGCACCTGCTTTAATCCTCCTTAGACCATCTTTTCTCTGCCCTTTTCCTAGGTAATCCACTTCTCTGACACCTCTTTCCCACCTCTCTTAAACTCCCTCCTTACATGTCCTCTCTCTCTCTACCTCTTTCCTAACCCTCTTCTCTCTGCTTCCCACCACTCTTCCTTCCTCTCCCCATTTCATTAACCACAAACTGGCACTTATTTTTGCTTTGTTTTTTCGTTTTATGTATGCTCTCACTTGCAATGCCTGTTTACTCACACTGTTTTGACTTGTATTTACTTGTACAAACTGTATTGTAGCTGCGTCGCTTGTAGACCTGTGTATTTTATTGATCACCTCTAAACTGTGCTCTATACCTCATGTGCTGCGTCACATGTACACTTATGTATTTTTCAAGCTGTTCTCTCCCAGGTCATGCCTGAAAATAGGCATTCTTATGCCTAGTTCACCCACCCCAGTTGCCAAAAGCAAATAAATAAATAAATAAATAAATAAATAAATAAATATGCAGACACTTGTTTCCAAATTGCACAGAAAGCTTAGTTCACTCTATCGGGTTGATGACTGCCTCTCACAGGGAATACACAAATACCTGGTCAAATATATAATCATTCCAATCATTGACTTTGAGGAAGTAACCTACAGTATCACCCATAAATACCATTTACCAAAACTAGATACCCCATTCAGTGTTCTCTGTAGGTTCCTCCTTCAAGCCCCTGTGAGAATGCACAACTGCACACTATGGTCCCTATGCACGAATGGGCAGGAAATAAGCACCAGAGGTGTGTATCCCACCTGTGTAGCTGTGCACTTGTGGACAGGTGCTCACTGATATTCACTAATGGCTACCACCTGTCCACAGCTCTGCCTCCCCGGTGCACAGGACGGCGTAGGTCAGCCATGGGCTGAATCACCAACCCAGCTGGGGATCTAATCAGATGCCCAGCATGGGTCCCACAGTGGATCCATTGCATGTTACAGCACAGGTCCAGGTGCATGAATGCCTACTGCAGGCACCCGGACCCACGTGGCCAGTCCCTGACTGGCAATGTGTCCCCGGTGCCAATGGCACACAGTGCAAGCCAAGCGCATGGAAGGCCCATAGCTGGTTGCTCCTGCCTCATCCCATGTGCTGCACTACCCCAGTACACAGTAGTTGCCCATCCCCAATGTAGGCATCCCCCACTCTCTCTGGCAACATGATACCCCACCAGGCATGGCTTTCAGTGGCAGGCAACTCCCCCCAGCAGCAGGGCAAGGCCCCAGAAAGTTTTTCAGTGGTGCATCCCCCCCACCCTGGCACCAGCAGGCAACCCCTCCCCCATACACATACACACACACACACACACAACTACACACACACACCACAGAATGGCCAGTCCTTTAGGTGGCCAACCCACAATAGCACATCCCTGTCTTTGCCCTTAACCCTTGATCCTGGAACCCCCATTAGTAATGTGGTATCCAGTGTCAACCCCGCTGCACTGACAACACCCCCATCCCCATCCCTGACTATTGGTGCTGCAGCTACAGACAGCCAGTGGCACATCACTACCTACACCACCATGGCCACTGGCTGTCTGGGTGCTACTGGGATCGCAATGCCTATTTATAGCGGTGCACTTCCAGCATCACCTGGATGGCCAGCAGCCATGGAGTGTGAGGAGGGATGTGCCACTGGTCATCCAGTGCCAGGCACCAGCTGCCAGGTACAGGTGACAAGGGGTGGGCTTCTGGTGCTGGAGATGGGGGACACTGAATGCCAATGGATGTGGGGGTACCGGGTTCATGTGAGTATGGACATGGTGACACCTTAGATGTGAGGGGGGGGGAATGTTTGTACCACATACGGGGATGGGGCTGCTACCTGTGTGGAGGGGGGTGTTTTGGCACTAAGGGATGGGATGCCATGAGTTGGGTGGGAGCTTGGCTACTAGAATGCCTGGGTGGACCTTGGATCAGCAGTATTGGGCATTGTGTCCCTGCTGTATGGGCACCTACAGGATCAGTTGCCCCAGCCTACTACAGCAGCACACAGGGCTGGAGCAGTTAGGGGAGTTGTCTCCCGGTCCCACCACAGCCAGCAGGTTACATCCATAGGGCATGCAGTGGGTTATGGCCGGATTCCAGCTGCCATAACCTGCTCACCACTATGCCTCCTGAGACCAGCAGTATGCACCTTTGTGAGTGGCGCATAGTGCTGGCACGCCCCTCACCTGCCCCCTGCATGTTGCGCTCTGCATGGCTGGGGGACTGGGCATGTACCTGTCTTGTGCCCCATTCATGAATGCCACATGGCATTCACATGTAGTGATGCCAACACACCCAGTTTCCGTGGCACATTTGCATCAGGCATAGGACCCTATATGAGTATCTGGGCTGGTTCTCATTGTCTGATAGATATGTACAATACCTGGATTTAAACACTGCCTCAACAAGCTCCCAGATTATTTGTGCACTCTCCTTTCCACTGCTGCTCTGGCTCTGCCCACACACCATCTTTGCTCCCACTCTGCCAACAGACATGATTGCATGTGCAGGTTCTTGCTTTGGAAGTGCCATTGATTGGATGATTGCTGACCTGTGAGTACTGCTGGAGTTGTGGAGCAGCTCAGTAGAGCGACAATTTATAGATTTAATGGTATTTTATTACAGGTATGCCATTGAAGCCTTGGAGCTGTGCTTTTGCTGTACTGTGCTTTATGTACTAAGTTTCTTGCACTTAGAATGGGCCTGTCTCTGTTTTTGTTTCCATTTCTCCAGAGTGGGCTCTCTGAAGGGTATATGGTGAGTAAAGGGAAGGACAACCATAAGAGGAAAAATGAAGGAGAAGCATCCTAAACAAGGAGCAAGGTGTGAGGGGCTGAATTATGCAGGTTCACAGAAATGCCAGAACTTCAAAGGAGTGAGCTGAAAGGATTCAAGAAAGATCAAGGTCAGATGATACAGAGTTACAAGCAAGTGGAGAAAAGAGTAGAGAAATAAAGAGGAGCAGTGAGACTTAAAGAGCCAAATGGTGCACTGTGCTGGAGTCGTTTGAAAGTAGTTCCAGGTCAAAAGACAGGTCTAGGAAAATTGCATCTTGGTGAACCAGGTGAATTCAGTCTGGAGAAAAGTCTCAAGGAAATCTCAAGGAATCCTTAGGTAGAGCTGAGGTGTCCAATCCACTTTGAATAAAAGGAGGAGGAAATCCTATGCAGTGGTCATTGCAGTGGAGGTACTTGAAATAATTTTGATACATAGCATCAAACAGCTTTAAACAGAGAATATGCGTCCTATATAAATATATTTTATATATCAAGTTATTTAATCTCTTCCCAGTCTCCTACTTTTACATAATTTCTTACTTTCATATTATGGAAATAAAAAATATTTTTAAATGTGTTTTGAATCTTAACTAAGCTGTTTGATTGGGCTACAGATTTGAATAGAAATTCACTGATTTGACTGAGGAAGAGTCATTGGTGTTATTGTCTCCTCTAACATCATGATTGGAAACGTGAAAAGAGAGCATGAGCCAGGTATAGTCTGAAACAAGACAGAAGCCATTCAGAAGCAAGGCCAGGTAGCTCGGTGGAACACATTGGGAAAACCCAGATGATAAAGTTAGTTGCTGCAGGTAATACTGTAGTGACGTTAACAGAAAAAGCTATTGTTTCACTTGGATAGTACCGACAGAAGACAGAAACTAAAAAGATGGAAAAGCACTGAAATAAAGTACTTGACATGCAGGTACCACATAGCATGTTGCTGGGGAGAGGGTTCCTGAAGGAAAACACTGAGACTAGGGCACTGTGAACAAAATGACTTTGGTAATGGGCAGACTGGATGGGCCTTGCAGTCCTTATCTGCTGTCAACTTCTATGTTTCTATGTAAGTGATTAGTTTGACAATTTTTTTTTTAATTTGTAATAGTGTTAAGTTTGAGGCTTTTTAGGGTTGTTGGATATTGTTTTATTATTCCACTGCCAAAATAGAGCATCTAGAATTACTTTTATGGAATTAAATTTGTGTGGGGCAAGACTACTTGTAATTGATATCTTAGGAGGAAAGCCTGTTCAAAGTGGTTCACCACTAGCTTCAAAGAGATAGCAGCAGTGCCAGCTTCACTCCTCTTCTTCTGGAGTGTGATCTCCAGCTACATCAGCAGCTTATAGTATCTCTGCAGTGCTCGTCATTTCACTATCATTTTGCAGAATCATATCAGCAGTGTGTTCTGAGTCCTGGATGCCTGGTAGCAAGACAGTTCATTAAAAAAAATTGTATTCAGTGTTTAGGAAAGTAATTGCTCACACTTACATACTGCATTTGAAAGACTGTGTTAAAGGACAACATAATGTAGTATACATTGTTGTTGCAGTCAGCATTTACAAAACAATATACACTGTTGATTCAGCCAGCAGTTATTGAAAAAGAAAAAGAAAAGATGAGCACTTCCATCTGTTGGAATTCCAAATCCTGCTGAAGTGACTGCTTAATCTGGACATTGATATATATGTTTTTTAGGTTATATTATACATAGCATACTGCAAAATGTATTTTGGGCATGCATCTTGTGCAATATTAAAGCTCATATAGATCGTTTTGCAAACGTTTATTTTTTTCATTCTCCCAGAAAACAGCAACTAATCAAGAAATACAGAAGAGGACTAGCAGAAATACAATGGGAGGTCAACAAACCCAGCTGGACACAAAACACAGTAGTGTGCCCACTGGGAATGAACTATAGAAAATATACAGGGTCAGGAGGGAAGTAAAAAAGAGGGGGACAAAACATGTAAAGCTATGTGCACAAACATTTGCAGTGTGGCAAATAAAATCTCAGATCTAATGGCCTTGATGTCAGAGGCAGACCTGGACATTGTCGCTGTTACCGAGACATAGTAGACAAGGAACCATGACAGGGACACAGCCATACCAGGTTATACTCTATTCCACAAAGACAGTGTAGAAAAAAGGGAGGCGGAGTGGCTATCTATGTTAGGGGGGAAATAAAAGCCACAGAGGTGCAGAGCAGAAGGGAGAAAGCAGAGGCACTGTGGGTCATTCTGGAAACAGGGAACGGGGCTGCCATTCGAGCAGGTTTGATCTACAGACCTCTGTCACAGGTGAGGAGTTGGACAAAGTACTAGTAGAAATCATCCATGAAATGGCAGCTAAAGGGGAAATACTGCTGATGGGGGATTTCAATTTGCCAGATGTGGAAACACAGAAACATAAAAATTGATGGCAGATAAGGACCGCAAGGCCCATCCAGTCTGCACATTTCTTTTTCTACGTTATAAATGTGCCATTGGCTTTTGCTCTGTCAATGGCCGATCTATTCATACTCATCTGTATTGCTCTCTTATATCTATCCTATGCCTGTTTGAATCTCTGCACTGTATTCATATCTGCCACTTCCTGAGGTAGGCCGTTCCATGCATCCACCACCCTTTCTGTGAAAAAGAACTTCATCACATTACCCTTAATCAGCCTCCCTCTAATCTTATGTTGTGTCCTCTTGTCCTGCTATTTTTCTTATATTGAAACATGTTAGACTCTTTCACCTTGTTAATGCCCTTAAGGTGTTGGAATGTTTTGATCATATCACCTCTCTCCATCCTTTACTCTAGGGTATACATATTGAGCTCCGTTAATATGTCCTTATATGTTTTCTGATGCAGTCCCTGCACCATTTTGGTTGCCCTTCTCTGGACTGCCTCAGTTTGGTTAATGTCCTTGTGAAGGTGTGGCCTCCAGTACTGCACGCAGTACTCCAGATGGGGCCTAACCAGTGCCTTGTAATGAGGGTTCAATACCTCCCTCTTCTGACTTGTGATACCCCCTACTAATACACCCCAACATCTCCCTAGCCTTACCTACTGCTTTAGTGGTCTGTATGGATGATTTCAGGTCATCTATGATGATGATGATGCCCAAGTCTCTTTCTTCCCTTGTGACTGCCAGCAACTCCCCTCCCAGCCTATAGGTGGCTTCAGGGTTTTTCTTCCCTATGTGCATGATCCTGCACTTCTTTGCATTAAACCCCAGTTGCCACTCTTCCAACCATTTTGCCAATTTATCCAGATCTCTTCTCATTCTGCCCACCCCATCTGGATTATCTACTGTGTTGCAGATCTTTGTGTCATTTGCAAAGAGACAAACCTTACCCTCCAGTCCATCTGCAATGTCACTGATGAAGATATTGAAGAGGACTGGCCCCAGAACTGATCCCTGAGGTACCCCACTTGTGACTTGCATCTCTTCTGACTGTATACCATTTACCACTGCTCTCTGTTTTCTGCCCGTCAACCAGTTTGCCACCCAGTTGACCAATGTCTGACCCACCCAGAGCCTACCCAGCTTATTAATCAATCTTCTATGTGGAACAGTATCGAAAGCTTTGCTGAAATCAAGGTAGGTGACATCAACTGCTCCCCCAAATGGATGTTAACTGAAGCACCCATACTGCAGCCACAGCAAAGAGTAGGGACATGCCAGAACTCTTTAGGGGTTGGACTCAGACAGCTAGTAGTAGAACACACATATGGGGACAATGTTGGACCTGGTGCTCACCAATGGGGACAGAGTGATGGATGTAGAAGTGGGAAGTCACCTGGGGTCCAGCGGTCACTGTATGGTGTGGTTTAAAGGAAGACAGAGGAAGAATCCAGCCACACAAAGGCATGGGTCCTGGATTTCAGCAGGGTCAATTTTGAAAAACTAGAGGTATGTCTAAAGAAAGCCCTGAGGGTAGATTGGGAAAGGTGGATGTAGGGGAGCAATGGGCACATCTTAAGGGAACCATATCAGAAGTCACAAGCCTTTGTGTCAGGCAAACACATAAAACAAAGAGAAGGCAAAGACCACTCTGGTTTACAATTCAGCTGGCAGGGAGGGTGAAGGATAGAGGAGTAGCACTCAGAAAAAAAAACACAGAGGGCGCAGAAAAAAAAACACAGAGGGAGGAAGATAGGCAAATGTATCTGGAAAATCTAAAGGAGGTGCGGAAAGCAGTCAGAAAAGCCAAAGCAAAGACAGAAGAAAGAATAACCAAGGAAATAAAGAAAGGGGATGAAACCTTTTATAGATACATCAGGAAAAAGAGAAGGAGACCAGGAAAAATCAGACATCATGAACAAATACTTTTGTTCTGTGTTCATGGTAGAAAGGGAAGGAGAGGGACCGCAGGTGACAGGAGTACTGGAGGGGGGGTATACTAGGCCATTTACAGTAGAAGGGGTCCTAAGAGAACTAGAAAAACTGAAAATAGATAAGGCAATAGGGCCAGATGGAATACATCACAGAATCATAAAAGAACTTAGAAAAGAGCTAGTAGCTCCACTGACTGCCTTGTTCAATGAGTCATTAGAATCAGCTGTAATTCCGGCAGACTGGGAAAGAGTGAATGTTGTCCCTCTCCATATGAGTGAGAGCAGGGAGGAGGCTGGCAACTACAGGCCAGTCAGCATAACCTCATTGGTAATGCCAGTAATGGAATCATTAATCAAGGAAAAGATTGTAACATATAGTACCTTGAATCCATCAGACAGCAAGATACGAGACAGCATGGATTCATAGCAGGCTGATCATGAGAAAAAACTCTGACTTCTTCAATTGGTTGACAAGTGAGCTAGATCAGGGAAAGGTGGTTGATGTGGCCTACCTGGGTTTTAGCAAGGCCTTCGATACTGTCCCGCATAAAAGGCTAACATACAGGTTGAACAACCTGGGGGTCAAATCCAGGGTGGTAAACTGGGTTAGAAATTGGCCGAGTGGTAGGACACAAAGGGTGGTAATGAAAAGAGTTCAGTCTGTTGAGAGAGAGGTGACCAGCGGTGTGCCTCAGGAGTCAGTGCTGGACCCAGTCCTCTTTAATGTCTTCATAAGCGACATTGTGGAGGGGCTGGAGGGGAAGGTATGCCTCTTTGCAGATGACACAAAGATCTGCAATAGGGTCAACACACTGGGAGGGGGGTGAAAAGAATGTGAAGGGACCTGGGCAAGCTGGAGGAATGGTCAAAAGTATGGCAGCTGAAATTCAATGCAAAAAAGTGCAAAACTATGCACACATGGATATTGGAACCCAAGGGTGGAGTACTCAATGTGGGGGGGGGGAGGTACAGTATTGTCGGTAATCAAACAGGAGATAATTATATTTGAGGACATAAAGGTGGCCAGTCAGTGTGAGAAGGAGGGTAGAATGGTCAGCAGAATGCTGGGGTGCATAGGAAGAGGCATCCCCAGCAGAAAAAAGGAGGTGGTGATTTCACCATACTGATCATTGGTGAGACCTTACCTCAAGTACAGTGTTTTGTTTTGGAGGCTACATCTCAGGAAGGACAGAGATAAGGTGGAAGCAAACCAAAGAAGGGCTACAAAAATGGTACAGGGGCTGCACCAGAAGCCACATGAGAAGAAGCCTGAAAGAACTCAATATGTACTGTCTGGAGATAAGGAGGTGGGGGGGGAGCATGATAAAGATAATCAAATACCATAAAGGGATAAATAAGGTGCAAGGGAGTAGAATCTTTCAGGAAAGAGGGTGGACAAGAACTAGGGGACAGGATATGAAGTTGAAAGGTGGTAGAATCAGGGGTAATGTGAGGAAGTACTTCTCTACAGAAAGAGTGGTGTATGTTCGGAACAGCCTCCACACAGGAGTGGTGGGGCAAAAATGGTAGAGGGATTCAAAAAGGGTGGGACAAACAAAGGAACACTGGAGATGAGGAGGAGAGGGAAAGCCACAGATCATCTACAGTCTGCAGTGTAAGCAAAAGGCAAGAAGAATGGGCAGACTAGATGGTCCTGGTAGTATTTAACTGCTGACAAGTTCTTTGCATCTGTGTATCTAGAACTAATTAAGAACAACATTTTAAATGGACAGTGCATACTATCAGTGGTAGACAACTTCTCAATATGAAAATACTTAAAGGAAAAAATGGCCTCAAAGGGTTTAGACTGGGAGGACCAAGATGTTAGTTCTGAGCAGAACACTCCAACCCCAGTAATTAAATTAGCTTCAGCTAGAACTGAACAAGTAGATCTAGAAGCATCTCTAGTCATTATTTTCCAGGAAAGCACTGTTTCACCTGACTTAGCTAAAATGACTCCAGAAGATATTGCATGCTTCCAAGGAGAAAATGAGATACCTATGGAAATTAGGTGACAGAGAAAAGTAGTGGGGAGCAAAAAAAAGCATTCTAGGATCAGATGTCCTTCAGAAACCAATAACAACCTTCCAAGAAAACATTCTAAACAAAACGGCTAGTGATGGAAAAAAAGATTCAAGCTGAAGTTCATGCTATTAATGATCAAAACTCAAAGGATTTAACAGAATTACTGTATTCTCCCATTCTCCTATGCCATCATCTCCAGTGATAGAAATTACATCAAACTTAATGAAATTAAACTAGACATATTTAGCCCCCGAGTATAAACTCGAATATAGTTACAATGTTGAGACAAGTGAAGAAATCTCAAAAGGGGAAGAGCCAAATAAACAGCTGGAACTATCAGATTTGATTTATATTTGTATACAGGTTAGGGAAGGGAACATTGTTTAACCAGAAGTAACACACTAAGCTGAATCTTGTTTCTGGATGTGACCTGGGAGCATAAGGAAGTTAAGTGACTTGCTCAGGATCATGCAGTATGCACATAGGCGGCTGTGGGATTCAAACCCAGGTCTCCAGATCTGCAGCTCAGATCCTTAACCCACTGCACCATACTGCCTCCTAGCACACTGGGATACAATCCCTTTTACAGGTAAGACCCGTGGTCCATAAAAAATGTATTTACATACACAAATCACAAAGTAATACTTATTTCATAAAATTACATATTTCATGAATAAAACATGTAAATAGGGATAAAAATTCAACATCTTGAGTTACTGTAGACATTAATTTTAAAAGCAGTCACACATAGACAGTCCTGAAATTTAATTTTAAAGTTGCTGTGTATAGATCATAACTTGTTATGCTTCTAATATTTAAAGGAATATCAATGTGTGCAAAGGTGCGCTGCCACTTAATGTGTGTTTATATGGGAATTTTAAAAAGATATAGTCACATATAGATCTATTTTGAATTTCATTCTGTGCTATCACAAGTTGACTTTTCAAACTGATAGGTATACCAGTTTGCTGTATTCTGTATATAATTATAGCCATGATAAACTTATGTGACTGTTTAATGATTAACCACCCCAAATCGTTAATGATGTCACAATGGTGTGCAGTGTGTGTCTCTAGGAGTACAAATCTTCCTATGTTGTGTAATAACACAGATATTCACCATTCTGTACTAATAGGGACATTGTCAACTACTGTAAAAGCATATTGTAGTATAGACAATAAATGTTGATTTTCAATTGCCAATCATGTACCTAACGTAAGTTAAAAAAACTGCAAAGCCTGTATAATAAAGCAATCTTTGCACATCATTACTCGTACATGGGAACCAGAATTTATGTTAGGGTCTGATGCTACTCCCAAATATTTGATGTTATTTACATTATCATACAAGGTACCATCAAATGATCTAATTTGTAGGTCATTGTCATTTTCTTTTCACCTGGCTGATATCCCAAAAAGCATTATTTTTGTTTTTTGTTTATTCAGCACCAATTTGTTACATATTAACCATTCTTTCATAAGATTTAATTCCCTTGTTAGTTTTGTGTTCAGTTAGAGGATTGATGCACTTTGATAGTACACAACAGCATCATCTGCATACAATGTGAGGCATGCACCCTTTACAACTGTAGTAACAGAGTCAAAAAGTATGGAAAACAAAATGGGTCCTAATATGGATCCCTGTGGAACTCCACATCTAATTAATGCCTTCTCAGAAACACACTCCTCAAACTTGACCATTTGAACTCTTTCTGATAAATAATCAGCAAACCATCTCAGTGCTGGTTCTCCTACCCCTGCTTGTTCCAGCTTTTATATTAACAAAGTATGATCCACCAGGTTGAATGCCTTGGTCATGTCCACGAATGCAGCCCTAGTCAGGCAACCATTTTCCATGCCCTCGTGGACCACACTCATGAATTCTACCAAGGACATCCCCATCCATCACTCCTTTCTGAATCCTTGCTGACTCTGCGATAATAGGCCATGAGTTTCGACATAGTTTCAACATAGTCAATCAGCTGACCATACTCTAATTTTCCTTGTATTTTAGATAGAGCTGACAATATAGAAATAGGCCTGTAATCACTAAACTCACAGGCAAATCTTGCTTTATTTATTTGTACAACATATGAATGCTTCCATAAGTCAGGTACAGTACATCTTCCAGACAGAAAGGGAAGATAAAAAAAGACTGATTGGATACACAAATTCTGCTGAAGCTACTCTTAAGATTTTTGGAGTCAGACCATCAAATCCACAAGATTTATTAACCTTCAGTTGCTTCAAAAGTTTAAACACTTCAGAACTAGTTACTGCCTTAAGGTAAAATTTAGGTCTACCCAAATGCCCATTTTGTCCTTATACAGGCCGATTCAGACCAGGATCAGTCTTGTAAGCATCCAAATCAGTAAATATTCTATTAAATTCATAAGCTATTGTTACAGGATCATTCAATGTGTAATTTCCTTTCAACATTGTCACTTCCAGGTTGGTCCTGGAATTAATCAGCCATTAATTGTTTTCTAGAACTTTGTATTGTTTGTCAGCCTCTCTATTTGTTTTTGTCTTATAAAATGGGTAGGCTAAATGAAGCAATGTGATTGGCTAGTTACCCATGCATGAAATATGTTCCATGCATGGGTAAAAAAAGGGGCTGGCAGTAAAAAGGCCAATATCCATAAGCCATGGAACGTTGGCATTTTTACTGTCTGCCATCTTTGTATTTGACAAGCCTGAGGAAAACCGAGTTGAATTAGTCAGCCTACCCATTTTATAAAACCGAACGATGTTTAGAGCAAACAAAGTAGATTTTAATATTAGCATGTGGAATGAGTAGATGGAGAGGATTTTAACACAGTCACTTTGCCTGAATGTAAAAAAGTGTTGTGCTGTTAACAAAAGTGTCAAAATGAGCCCTGCTGTAGTAGTTTGCTTGGGATTACAGGACACCTGCTCCATTTAAAAAAAATGTTACTGCTTGTGCTGTGATCCTCGCCTGCTCCATTTAAAAAAAATTTGCTTTCTTGTCCTGCCATCCTCGCCGTCCCCAGACCTAACTACAGTTCTCCCTCCATACTTCTGCTGCTATCGGTTGCAGCTTTTATCCTTGCCCGCTCCGTTTAAAAAAAAATGTTACTCGCCAGCTACGTTTAAAAAAAAAAAAAAAAAAGTGCTTTCTTGTCCTGCCATCCTCGCCCATCCCCAGACTAAATTCAATTCTCCCCACTTCATACTTCTGCTATCGGTTGCAGCTTAAATTAATCAGAAAAAAAATCTTGCCCACTTCCTCATCTCAGTATAACTACAGATCCCAATGGAGGACAAATGTACTAAAGCAATTACCGAACACAAAGGCGGAAGGACTATTTTACTATAAATACACTAACTTATGTCAGTGTATTCCTATCTAAATGTGTTTTTAACATAAAAAATTGTTAAAAAAATAAAATAGCCCATTTTATAAGCGCAATAAGACATTCCAGGTGTGTGCATGTAACATATTTTACCGCGCCCAGGGCTAAAGGCACTCGGCCAAGGCCTCGTGCCTTATTACGCCCCTGGCCGTGCGGTAAAATATGTTCCATGCACACCCTGTCATGTCTTATTGCTTACTTATGTAATTAATCTTTGCCCATTTAATTTTAATCTTACATTTGTTTCTCAAACACCTGTAAGTCTCCATATTTACAGTTGTTTCATTTCTCCTATACAGTTTCCATGCCTTATCTCTCTCTTTCATCAGCCTGAACAGCAAGACGGTTAACCTTTTAGAATCAGCAATTCTGAGTCATCTTTTTATGAATAGTGTATGTATATCCAGCACTCTTGTGTATTTCCCAATAAAAAAAAAATCTAATTCACAGTTATAATCTGGTATCATTTCTGGATGGTATGCCATTCGTGCAATGACCCCTCCAACCACAGTGACTCCATCACAGTGACAACAACCTGTTCAACATCCACAGTGGCAGACAGGATGTTGCAGCGATGGATGTTTACAGCGATGATGCCGCTGTAAGCTGCTCTCCCCCATGATCTGCACCTCCCCAGAGTTGACATTCATTAAGTCTGAAGGGTGCAGGGGGCACAGTCACCCGCCACATTGCTTCCCAACCAGTGTCACTCAGTTTCCCGTCAGTGTCAGGACACAGCACAGTCAGGGATGTCGGTGACTTTGGTGTCACCGCACTTTAGGTAAATCTTTCTGGATAAGACCAGTCAATATTTAGCTGGCCATCCCTGAAACTTGTAGCATCAAACTGTGAGAAATTTCTTGATTCTACTATTTTTGGTATAACTTTTTGTCTGTTATAATGTTTCCAAATGCAAAACACAGGGTGATGATCACTGAAATAATCAGTGATAAGGCCACAGTTTGGGACATGGTTAACTCTGTTTGTCAAAAGCCAATGAAGTACTGTGTGCCTCTTAGTTTTTAACCTAGTAGGTAAACTAATAAGCTCTTGCAAGTTTGATTGTGCCAAAATAGCATAAGTCTGGGGATTTCAACACCCATCCAATTGGAGGAATTAATAAGTTATTTTTGCCTGGACTTCTCAAGACTATTTATTTATTTCAGGAACCTAAGTCAGATTCCATCTTGGATAATTCTGATTATAAAATGGGTTCCAAAAATCCTGTATTCTGATTCATCAAAACAGGTCACCTGATCATGGATTAAACTCACAGTTGGGTTGCCAGACTACAAAATCCTGATTGACAGCAATTTAAAGTGACCTAGTCAGATCACTCCACCAGAGAGACATGTAAAACACTACAACTAAGGAATAATCATTAGGACAAATCCACCTAGTGGAGAACTAAAACTACAGCACCCTCAGCAGGACAACCCCATTAGGCAAAATAACTATTTTATTACAAATTCATGTAGACAGTGTGTTTTTTAAATATTTATTTAGGTAAACCTCTAAAATAAAGTTGCCCATTTTGAAAGTGAATTAACCCAACTCCAGGGCATGGGTTAATGGAGAATTCATCCACACCTGGGTGATTGAAGTCACTCGGCCAGCAGTCTCATTCCTCATTGGTCCAGATTTACCTTATCGCAGTGACAGCAGTTACAGAGACATCCCCGACAGCCGCAATGCCAAGTGTTGGCAATGCAGTGTCAGAGATGCCTCTGTGTTTCCATCGGGGGCTGTGCCCCCAACCCCCCATGTGGGGGTCTCTGCCCGCTACTCTCCCCGGACTCTAGGATTCTAACTCAGAGTCAGAGTTGGATTGGGGAGGGTGAAATACCCCGTGAGGCAATCCCCTGGCCGTGCAGAGACCATCACAGCGTCATGTGGATTTTGGCCAAACCCTGTCACTGTGATGGTCTTTGCCATTGGGGAGTCACTGCGATGACAGTATACCATTCTTCACAACTCCCTTAGATGTGGATTAATTCTCAGTAAACCCATGCCCTGTCATAAGTTAATCCTTACTAACTCAATAGCATTATCCAATTGGAAGCACAGGAGTACTGGTACTAACCAAGGAATTGTCACTCTAGAAAAAAACAATTCAGGCAACACCACAATAAGATCTATTAGCAATAATAGATACCCTAACAATAACATTGATTAAATTAAATCATGTTTTATCCCTCAAACAGCATGTATTAAACAGGTATTAGAGAAACTTAAGAAACTTACAGGAAAAATTATTTCATTCTCTGAAATAATTATTCCCAATGCACCAGTAATCCAGAGGGCCAAAAACAAGAAGTCCAAGTAAGGGAAAACAAAGAAAACAAAGGGGAAACAAAATGATAAGAAAAGCACTAACCAAAAAAAAAAGAGACAGATCCAATGAAAAAGAAAGATAAAGGTTTGCAAAAGAATTGTAAACAGAACAAATGTCATCGCTCTGTGCAAAACCATAATCATTTTGCAGAGGCAGATTTTGAGAAAAATATTAGCAAGTCATCCCAAATAACAATCCAACAAAATAATATGTCCATTAAGGGGACTATGCATAGGGCCATTTGACATCTGTGGGCTTAGGAAACAGCTGTCAAATTAATGAGAGAGAACTCCAACTAAATGGGAAAGACATGATCGTGAGACTTGACAGTATTTTTTTATTTTTTATTTACTATGCTTTCTGGGCTCCACACCTGACTGACTCCCATTAGACTGAGCCCCAAAGCTAAGCTCCATCACCCACCAGCCTTGACTGACCTCATTTCTGCCAGAACCCTGGCTTGCTCTGCCTTTAATTCTGATGGATGATTTAAATTGTGATTGGAAAAGTATAAGGAGACATCTAAAAGATATAGGCCTGGATATTCAAAGGTTTAAGCCATGCGCAACAGGGTTCTTAGCGTCACGCCAACTCCAAAATGCGCCATTCTGCGATATTGAGAAGGGCCAGTTACGCCACGAAAACACGCTGAGCCACAGTGCAATGGAAATGAAGCATGCGCCAGCAAAGGGGGCGGGTCCATGCATAAAGTGCGCAATGCGATATTTGAACACTTGCGCAATGCGCAAGAGTGGCTCAGCCGGAGGATGCGCTGTACCGGATGTGAGCCAAAATAAAATGGCTCAAGGGAGCGGCGCAAGAACTCGAGCAGGCCGCAAACCGGGGGAGAGAGACAGAGAGAGAGAGAGACAGAGACAGGAGCAGGAAGGACAGAGAGGGACAGTGGGTCCTGGAGGACAGAGAGGCCAGTGGGGGGTGCCTGGTGCAGTGGAAGCAGCAGTGGGGGTAACACAGGAACAGCAGCTGGGGAGGGCAGAAGCCAGGGAGATGGACAGTGTCAGCTTCCACATGGAAGCTGTAATGAGGGGGGTGAGACAGCATGCTGCAGGGGGACATGGCCGTGGAGGGGCCCGTCGGCGGTACGCCACCGACAGGCGGTATCGTGCCCGCATCAGCTACGAGCTGTACAGCGATGTCGAGATCGTGGCCCGGTACTGCCTGAACAGGGCAATACTGAGACGGCTCAGTGAGCTGTGCAGTGATGTGATGCAGGCACCCTCACGGCCAGTCATGCTCTGCCCGTGGAGACCAAGGTGACAGCCTGCATGTGCCTGCTCACCATGGGCACCTTCCAGAGGCCGACAGGGGACACCACAGGCATTACGCAGTCGGCCACGTCACGCATCCTCACCCAATTCCTCAGCGCACTGCTGCCTCATGCTGCGGAGTACATCCATTTCCCCAGCACCGCGGCAGGCGTACAGCAAACATGCAGGAGTTCCACAGGGTAGCACAAATGCCTGGCGTGCTAGGTGCCATAGACTGCACCCATGCCATTCGCCTTGCGCCACCTGGCCCCGGCGGACATAAGCATATCGGAACCGAAAGGGCTTCTCGAGTGTCAACTGCCAGGTGGTGTGTGATGCCACTGGGCGCATCAGCAATGTCTGTGCCACACACCCTGGCGGAGCACATGATGCCTTCATATGGCACCAATCTGCACTGTGCCATTGATTGAGAGTGAACATCCCCACGGGTCATCTAGTGGGTGAGTACACATGTATGGAATGCAAACTCTGTGCAAGGGTGGAATGACACAGGTGCCATGGTAGTGGCACACAAGGATATGGGCAACATGGACCTGACCTAACACTGATCTCCACTATCTCCACACAGGTGACTGTGGAGACCCTCCGTCCTGGCTGCTCACACCACCGCCGCCCCGTCCCAAGCGCAGCAGCGGTTTCAATGAGGCACATGCCGCAACACGGAACATCATAGAGTGGGTGTCGGGATACTCAAGGCACGCCTCGATGCCTGGACACCTCCAGCGGAGCTCTACAGTACAGCCCCAAAAGGCCTGTGGGATATTCCTGGCCTGTTGCATCCTGCACAACATGGCCAAAGACCATGGGATAGCCGTACAGGTCCAAGAGGGGGACAGCGATGGGGACGCCAGTGGCGCCGGTGATATGGGTGATGAGCCGCCCCCCCTAGGATGGAGGGACCCCCAACTGACATGGCAGGCCCAGCTGCACCGGGACACCATTGCAGAAGAGCACTACACCCAACACAGGTTAGTCAAGGGGACATGTGCAGGCAACACTGTCTATGCGCAAACCACAGGCACACAGGGGAACACACCGTGCATGAAGGTCAGGGGAGTTGAAGGGTCTAGGCATACCAACACATCATCAGAGAGGGGTGAGCACTCAAATGAACACACACACACACACCAGGCAGCATACAGGGCAGCAGCACAGCACTGCGGCAATTACACGCTATCACACAGCACCACCAACCACCCTCACCACCTGGACTGTCCACGTCACGTGTGTCAGGACCTGGGCAACTCTGCACCTTGGTGCTACAGTGCAATGCAGGCATCATCATCCACACGCACCTGTGGACAGCAGTTGGGAGAGTGCAGGTGGTCTGTGTGTCAGTTTGGTGAGCAGAGCACCCAGCAGTGCACTGCCCACCATGACACACATTGCACACAGGGCAGCACCAGACAGGGCCTGCATTGGGAGACAGCTCAGTCAGGGAGCACTGTCCCACGGCCACCACGGATGCGTGGGCGGCCCCGCCGTGGCCTAGCAGCACTGGCAGGCTGATCAGGGGCCACATCGGGTGGTGCTAGTGCACCACCAGGGGTCCCAGTGCACGACCGCGACCTTGCCCGCAGGGGGTCTGCATCCCGCCAAACAAACTTGCACCAGGGTGCTCAGGATGCCCACAGCAGAACCGGCGTCGACAGGCCTGGTGTCGCCGATGCCAGGAATGGGAGTGGAGTGCGACTGTGGGGGTGCGTGGACAGGGTCACCAGACAGTGTGGTCAATGCGGTCGCCACAGAGACCACTGCCTGGGTCAGCCTGTCGATGGCAGCGGTCACATCTGTCCGCATATGGACCATCTCGGCCCGGTCCCGAGCACACTCCCTGCTATGCCGCTCCACGGACACAGTCAGTGCCTCCACGGACCTTGCAACCTGCCCCTGCAGCTGTACCAACTCCTGCAGCAGGCGGGTGTGCGCGTCCAAAGGGTACTGTGCCCCAATGGCATCGTGACCCCCAGGGTGTGGATGGTCCTGGTGCACAGCACCCCTTGAGGGTGGTCGCTGTTCGCCAGGACCAGGTATGGGCTGATCTGAGGGCAGTGGACAAGTGCCACTGCCTGACGCTGTCCCCCCAGGCCTGGTGTGCAACTGCTGCTGCCGCCCCTCCAACTGCTGAGGCCCCAGGTCCACCTGTTCCACCCCTGTGCTGTCAACAGTGCCAGACACCTGCTCAGCCACCGATGCTGCCCCACCGGTGCTGACAGGCCCAGCCTGTGACTGTGCCAGCATGCTGGTACACAGGTGTGGAGCTGGACGGCCCAGGGGCACGTTCTGGCCTGCCATGTGTCCCTCGTGGGACACACACCTCTCACTGGCCATTGCAGGCCTGCCATCATCAATAGTGCCGGTGCGTGCCACTGCCATAGGCACAGCATGCTGGCACACCTGCATGCCAGACTGTGGTGACACAGGCTGTGCACCCCCTGCACCCATATCACTGCCGGCGGAGTTGTTGGCCCAGCTGGCCTGCTGCTGCAGTGCGTGCAGGCTGCTGGTGGAGGTGGAAGGTCCCTCCTCCTGGTCAAGCAGGTCTGCCGCACTGTCAGCACCCACCACCACCGTCTCCTGCAGACGAACAGGATCTGAAACAGAAAGAGAGTACATGTGAGTGCATGTGAACAACAGCCACCCCCCCCACAACATCACCATGACATACCGTGCAGTGATGGGCTTCCACTTGTCTGGAATCCTCCGCCAGGAACACCCACAATGGCACTCGGCTGCATGGCCGCGACCAGTGTCTCCTCGGTCGGGGTCAGCTGCAACACCACTGGTGGTCCCCCACCAGTGGCAGCACGCTCCACCCTGAAGGCTGCCACCTTCTCCTTCAGCCTCCTGCGTCAGTCCCCATCTTCTTTGGCACTCCTGCACGGGCGCTGTGGCTTCCGTGCAGGTTGGACGGCCAGAGCTCCCTCCATGCAGCTGCACGCTGCTGAGGGGTGCCCGTCCGCCCACTCAAAGCGGCTCATCCTCCAGGTAGGCCTGGAAGAGGGCCTCGGTCTCTGCTGTGGTGAAGTTCGCCTCCTCCTACACCCACCGTCCCACACCCTCGGCCTGGTTCTCGCCAGTCATGCTGATCTGTATGGGTGGAAGTGGACACCTGTCACTGTGCAGTCCACAGCATTTCATGAGCATAGCTGCAGGCGGGGCAGAGCCCTTCCTCGCCGCATGGCAGATACTGATGGAAAGGGTGCCTCTGCCCCTTTCTAAGTGCCCTCATCATGCTCAGCCTCCTCAACCTGTGACATCCTCCAGCACCCCTGCCCATGAGCATTGTCCTGAGCATCACACAGCATGTAACTCACCTTTCAGCTGCAACAACCAAATCTGGCCACCACAACCCAGTGTCGCATTTTTATAGCGCAACACATGCAAATGAGGTGTGGCGCAACTTTAATGACATGCTAATCGCGCCACTGCGCCTTTGCATGGCTGATCAACTGATTTGCATATGTCGGCTGAATATCGCGTATTTGCGCTTAGCGCAATAGGGAAGGTCCGGCTGAGCCGATGGCGCATGTTTGTGGCTGTGTGCTACACTGCATTGCGCATGCCCAGACAGGTTACGCAGGCGTCGATCACGCTGCAGACCTGCTGAGCGCGATAGGCGATTCTGGCCATAGCCACCATTGTGCCAGTGGCGCTACAGCACTGGGCACTATATGGCGCTGTGGCACTTCTGCGCGATAGTCCACTGTGGCACTGGTGCTCTGCTTAGCAGTCGTGCAGGATGCCTATACATCCTATGGCGCTGTGCGTAGCCTTGCGTCATTGCCGTGACCTTGTGTATGCCCTCTGACCCCTGGCGCTGTGGGCATGCCGTATGTCGTCTATTGCGCTGTCTGGTTACAGCACCATGTAGAGTGATGGCGCTGTGCGAACAGCGCGATTGGAGCCTGTGCTGGTCTATTGCGCAACAACTCCACGTGGGGTCACAGCGCAGCGGGGCGCCATATTGCCTGCTGTAAAGTTGGGGCCATGGCTCGGAGGAGGGCGGTGTCCTGGAGTGCAGTTGAAGTGGCCAACCTGGTGGCCCTAGTGGAGCCCCACTAAGAGGGTCTATATGGTGAGGCCCCCCTCACCGGACCTAGGACCCATGTGTGGCAGCAAGTGGCCACTGACCTGGTGGGATCACTGGCCAGGGCCGGTCTGCAGAGCAGTGCCGGCACCGGTTCAGTGATCTCCGCCGGAGGGAGCCGGAATTATTAACGCAGCTGCGTTCCCGTGCCAGGCGGGGCCTGGTGCCTAGGCCACGTGAGTGTACCATCTATTCACCTATATCCTCTGTAGGGGTGTGTGTGTGCCTGGGTGGCTGTGCATCGGTGTGTCAGTGTGTGCAGCTGTGCGATGGATGGTTATGGCTGTGTGGGCAGGCAGTCTTACTGGGGCAGGGGGCACTCTGCTTTTGCGTCACACTGATGTTTGTCTCACCATATGTCTCCCACAGGCCGGATGGTGAGGGCGCCGGACGAGGCTGATGTGGGCCATGCCAGGGCCCCAGTGCCACAGGCCATCAGGCCAGAGCAGCAGCATCAGCAGCAGCAACAGCAGCAGCAGCGGCAGACACAGCTGCTGGAGGAGTGTGAGTATCATTACGTCATGGATGCTATTGCATGCTGGGGGGGCAGGACCACCAACCATGATGGACACAACCAAATGGGAGGTCGTAGTTCCACTAGACGAAACACTAGTGACTCCCCACACTGGAGTACAGTGTACAGTTCCGGAAAACATACCGCATGTATGGACAGGGACTGGGTGGAGAGCGTTCACAGGAGGGCGACATGGATGGTGCATGGATTGCATCACAAGTCCTATGCAGACAGGTTGACAGAACTGAACATGTACTCCCTGGAGGGAGGAGGCTGTGGGGATATGATGGGGACATACAAGTATTGTACAGGGGAACAGAGTGCAGGAAACAATATTTGTCAGCGTAAGGATGTTCCAGGACTAGAGGCATGGATGCAGTTGGAGGGGCTCATTTAAGAGGAACATGCGAAAGTGTTTCTTCACATAATGGGTGGTGGACTGAGTGGAACACCCTGCAAGAGGATGTGGTGGGGGCTGACTTGGTCACGGGATATCTGTATGTGGGTTCACCATGAGGGGACTTCTGGAGGTCAGGGGTGAGGCGAGCGGACTTATAGGACAAGAGAGTGATCGTCACAAGGCCAATGCCGGCTGGTGTCCCATAGGCCCTTATCTGCCAACACTGTCTATGTATCCATGTATGTAGGCATGACACAGGTGACCTGCATCACAGTGCAGCATCACACGTCTGTGTATGCATCACAGGTGGTCCAGGCATGCACTGGGCACATAGCTGTGTAACTGGCATTGCACCATGTTGCAACATCACATGACAGCCTAGTTTGTACCTGTGATTGACGTGGGCAGTGTGTGTGTGGGCGTGAAAGCATAGCTGGTGCCGCCTGTTTGTGATGGCTATGCATGTTCACTGTGGGTGGGTGCATGCCATCAAAGGTGTGGGACATTGGGCTATGTGGCTTGCAGGTTGGGTGGTGTTCAGGGTTGTGGTCAGTCACAGCCATTGACTGTGTTCCCATTTTCCTAGGCCTCGAGGTTCTCCGGAGCATTGGGAGGGATGTCTGGAGCATGAGACAGCTGCTGCAGGATGACCAAGCCATCCTGCAGTCCATCCACAGGCATGGCCTTCGGAGGAGGCGTCACGGGACGGGCCAACAGCAGCCAGGAGACGGGCGGCTGGAAGGACCATAAAGTGTTGTTACCCTTCCCACTTCTCCCATCCCTACCACCCTGCCTTCCCTCTCCAAGTTTGTAATCCCTACCCCTTGAACAACCCGACCTTGTACCCATCCCCCCCTTGTAAATAGTTCTGGTTGATTGTTTTGTACTTTACTCTTTGAGAATACATTTATATTTTGATATGAATGCTGTGTTGATCTCTGATTTGCAGCTGGCTATGGTTGTTCAGTTGCAGTGGTGTACAAGCCATCTGGGGTGGTATGGTCCTGGGTACATATGTGTGTGTGTGTGTGTGTGTGTGTGTGCATGGGGAGGTATCACCAGCATGGCATTGACTTTCTGTTGGTCTTGCTGTCTGCTGCCACCCACTGCTGGGTGCACAGGGTGGGTCTGGCTTGTATGCTTCTCTGCAGCACGGGGTTGACGTGTGCCAGGGGGGATGCATGGTGTTTCCTGCAGTGCCAGTCACTGCACATGGGTGGTGTCTTGGGGTCACGGTGCAGGGTGTGCTGTGCGTATGGGGGGCTGATGTGCACTGTGGTTGTCAACCCCCTGTGTGTGGCACCTCCGCCTGCCAGTGGTTGTGCTGTGGTGTCATGGCTCTGCTATGCTTTGTTGGCTTGTCCCCATGGGCACGTGGATCATCCGTCCCACCCCCAGTGATGCTGTGCTAGGGGTGTGCAGTGTGGTGTGGGTTCTGCAGTGTGTTCCTGTGCCCATGTGTGGCATGGCTGGCGGTGGGCCCCAGCCTGCCTCCCTGGATGTGCAGTTCCATTGCTCTGGGGGGCTGTGCTTGCGCTATGGCAGCTCTGGAATGCTCAGCTGAGCTTCCCTGGTTGCTCCATAGCGCAGCATTTTGGCTCAGCCTCTCCTACCTGGTTGCGCCATGGCGCAGTATGTGCGATATTGAGACATTGGTTGCTTGCGCAATTTGCTGTGCTCCATGTTTGAATATCGCACCTGTTGCGCATTTGCGCAATGGGTTTGTGCTTGCTCCTGCTGTTGCGCTACTTTTGAGCGCAGTTTGAATATCTGGGCCCTAGTCTCTATTTTAGGGTTAAAACAACTTATAAAAATCCCTACCAGATATATATCTAACATAACAAATGGATCCATTTTAGATTTAATTTTGATTTCCACTCAAACTGAAATAGAAGCTTCAGGTATTTTACCTCCATGTCTTGGAGATCATAATCCGGTCTGGGTTACCTTGCCTCCATCCCAATTCCAGCAAAATTTGGTCTATGAAAGCCAAAATTGGTATAGAGATTATAGAAAGTTTTCAGAGTCTTGATTTCTGGAAAGTATAAATAAAGTGAACTGGGATCGTTGCAGACTAATTCCAGATATTGATACTGCAGTAGAATATTTTACCCAGACTTTTGGAGAAATTTGCGATCTGCATGCACCAAAAATCAAAACAAAAACAATTTTTTTCAAATTCCCATGGATTAATGATAGATTATTAAAACAAATTCGAATTAAAAATAGAATCTGGAAAAAAGCATTGAAAACTAAATTGGAAGAGGACTGGATTCTTCTAAAGGTCACCAGAAATAAGTGCAAAAGGTTAGTCAAAACTTCTAAGATGTCTTACTATAAAAATAAAATTGATATGAGTACTGATCTAATACATTTTTGGAGAGTGGTTAAGCAATTGACTAAACCAGGTAGCAATTCTTTAGAGGAAGTAACTAGGTTAAAACATGGTGAGATTTTTATTGAAAATCCGAAAGGATATTTCTAATGTATTAAATAATTTTTTTGTTGATCTTCCTAATTGTAAAACTTACTATAAGCAAGATTTGGAACAAACCAAAATAACATCTTCATATAGTGAATTCCCCCCTTTTAGATTTAAAATTTTGAATATTACTAGTGTTTATTAAGTATTACAAAAATAAATATTCATAAAACCTTTGGAAACGATGGCCTTGAAGGTAAGTTCTTGAAACTACCAGCTTTTAATATAGCACCAATTATTACTTATCTATTTAATTGGAGTCTTCAAATTGGTTATTTCCCTTTATCTTGCAAAGAAAGTTGAGTAAAACCAATCTACAAGGCGGGGGTGGGGGGGGGACTGGTAGAAATAAATAATTATAGGCCTATAGCCTTATTACCTCTTTTATCAAAAAGTTTGGAGAAACTTATTTCTGTACAGGTTATGGATTATTTGGACAAATATAGTTTGTTAACATCAAAACAATCTGGTTTCCAAAAAAAAATTATTCCACTCAACAGCCCTTTTGGAATTTAGTGATTTGTTAAATAAGTCCTTAGGAAATAATATGGAGACAGCGGTAATTCTTGTAGATCTTTCGAAGGCCTTTGACCTGGTAGACCACCCCATATTGATCGAGAGATTCCAAGAGATAGGTATCAGAGATGGTCCCTTAAATTGGTTACAATCATATTTGGGTAACCGAACTCAGAGGGTGGAGGACAGGGTTGTTTATCGGATAGTAGAAATGTTAATAGAGGTGTTCCACAGGGATCGATCCTGGGACCTCTTATGTTTCTTATATTCATAAATAATCTTCCACTAGTGGTCCAGCATACAGAGGTTTGGTTATATGCTGACGATACGGTAATCATTGCATCTGGTAAAACAGAAGATGCATTGTAATCAAATTTGCAATCAGACTTCTCAAAGATCGAGGGGTAATTCACCAGGTCAAAATTGATTATGAATACAAACAAAACGAAATGTATGAAATTTTCATCAAAAAAAAAATAGTGACATTATTCATAAACTTTATATCTATACTGAAAATTTAACTAAATTAGAACAGGTTAGGGATTATAGTTACTTGGGAATGATATTTGATGAACACATGTCCTTTTCTTCTCATATTGTAGAGTTGGTAAAAAAAGTGAATAAAAGGGTGGGGGCTTTAAGGAGAAGTACAGAATGTTTAACGACAACAGATAGGAAAAATTTGGCTGATCAGTTAATTATTCCAGTGTGAAGATATAGTGAATTGATATATAGGAAAACTAATAAAACACTTTTGGCCAAGCTGGTTAAAACTTATTTTCAAGTGGCCAGATATGTTTTAAAGGGGAACTATCATACTCATCACTGTTTATTATTGAACAAAGTGAATTGGCTACCTTTAGAAACAAATTATTTATGTCATTGGTTAACCATAATTCATAAAATGAAACATCGCTGTTTAAATCATCCAATTTCATTACTGCTGTTTCTAGTGAAACAAAATACTAAAAGGTCATTAACTAGATCAGTTCATTTAAATAAGATTACTGTAGAAAAATCACGAAATAAATATGGTGATAGGACTTTAATTTCTCAAACTGCTTGTTTTTAGAATTCTCTTCCTGTAGAGGTAAGGGAAATTACAAATCATTCTACATGTGTTTATACCATAAAGGAATTAAATATTCATGTCTGTAAGTGTTGAATACATTTTTTTAATGTACTATAGAAATTGACAAGATCTCTTCTTTTACATATTGATAAAGGAAGTATTTTCTTTTATATATCTTTTTTTGTATTAAGTTATTTGGTTTCATTTATTGTTGTACTTGTCTATGTATTATTATGGAACTTTGTATGAACCTAGATAGGGATTGCAAAGATCTGTCTTGTAAACTGGACTTATGTCCAAATGACATGTATTACCTGTATAAAAATAAAATTTTACCTACCTTTTTCTTACCTATTCCCATAAGGAACTTAAAAGTCTCTATCATATCTCCCCTCTCCCTTCTTTCCTCCAGTGAATAGATATTATGGTCCTTAAGTCTTTCCTTATAGGGCTTCTGGTGCAGTCCATGTACCATCTTTATAGCCCTTTGCTGGACTACCTCTGTTTTGTCAATGTCCTTCCAGAGATGTGATCTCCAGAACAGTACTCCAGCTGAGGCTTCATCAGTGATCTGTACAGTAGCATTACCACCACTTTTCTCCTGCTTGTTATGCCCCTCCCTATACACCCCAATATTCTGTTTGCTCTCCTCACTGCCTTTTCACACAGTTTGGTCACCTTCAGGTCATCAGATATGATAGCCTCCAGGTCTCTCTCCTGACTTGAAGTGGCCAGAATTTCCCAACCCATCCTGTACTCCTCCCTTGGATTCCTGTTGCCCAGGTGCATGATCTTGCACTTTTAGCATTGAAACCAAACTGACAGACACCTGACCACTCTTCTAATTGGCTTAGGTACTTTCTCATTTTTTCCACCCCCTCCGGTGTGTCCACTCTGTTGCAGATCTTGGTGTCATCAATGAAGAGACACACCTTTCCCTTCAGATGCTCTGCAATGTCACTAATGAAGACATTGAAAAGGACTGGCACCAGCACTGACCCCGTGGCACCCTGCTGGTCACCTGTCTCTCCTCAAATTTCATGACATTTACCACCACCCTCCAAGTCTTGTCCCTTAGCCAGTTCCCAACCCACTTTACCACCGAAGGACCTACTCTCAGGTTTCCCAATTTATTTAAGATAAAAGTAGCACCCCCTCACGATCACTGTGTTGATGTAAGTTTCACACCAAACAGGAGCTTTGTCTTGAAAAAGACCCCATTTGGTGTGGAACGTACATTGACACAGTGATTGTGAGGGGGGTGCTACTTTTTATCTTTAATAAACATAATTTTTAATGTACCCTAGAGTTGAATTGTGCAACCATGGAGTTTGTAGCTGAATAATTGTGCATCTTGAGACTTTTCCCTTCTTCATTTTGGCTCCTATATTTAGTCACCTTGAGTCACCTTCTTTTGTGGATTTGTCCCCAATTTATTTAGCAATCTCCTGCACAGGGCAGTGTTGAAGGCCTTGATGAAAACCAGGTAGGCCACATCCACTGCCCCGGTTACCCAGTCAAAGAAATCTATAAGATTCATCTGACAGGACCTTTCCACTGACAGTCCACACTGCCTTGGATTCTGTGCCCCACTATCCTCCAGAAATTTCACAAACCTCTCCTTAAGTAAGGATACCATTAGTTTCCCCACTGCTGAGGTCAGGCTTACAGGCTTGTAATTGCCTGCCTCCTCTCTGCTTCCACTCTTGTGGAGAGAGACAACATCTGCCCTCCCCCATCTCTAGTAATGCATTGAAAAGGGCAGCTGGTGGTTCTGCCAGCACTTCCCCAAGTTCCTTTAGTACTCTGGGGAGGATGCCATCTGGCTCCATTGCCTTATCTGCTTTTATTCCCCCCCCCCGAGTTCGTCTAGGACTCTTTCCACCATGAATGGGCTGGTGTCTACCTCCCTCCCCCGAATACCACTCTTAATGAGTCTCGGTCCCTCACCCTCCCCTTCACTGCTAAATACTGAGCAAAAGTACATGTTCAGTATCTCAGCCTTTTCTAGGTCATTCTCCACCCTTTCTCCTCCTTCCTTCTTCAGTTTAATGATGCCATTTGAGGTCTTTTTTCTCTTGCTAATGTATCTGAAGAAGGTCTTGTCACCTTTATTAATAACCTGAGCTATACCTTCCTCTGTCTGTACTTTAGCCCTTCTAGTTATTTTCCCAGATTCCCTCTGCTTCTTCAGATATCCTTTTGTGTTTCCTTGTATTGTCTGAAGGTTCTTCTCTTTTCCCTTACTTTCTCGGACACTGCCTTCGAGAACCATAATGGCCTTTTCTTTCTTTTACTCTTGCTATGCATTTTGACACAGTAACCTGTTACTTCTATTATGACTCTTGAGTCTAGACCACTGTTTTTCCACCTCTCCCCTGTACCTTCTGCTGCTAGGGTTCTTTTGACATTTCTATCCATCTCCTTAAAGTTAGCCTTCCTGAAATCTAGCACCTTTATCCTTGTATGGCTTGCCTCTTCCACTGTAGTTACCTTAAACCATACTGTCCTGTGGTCGCTGGTACCAAGGGGACTGCCCACCTCCACATCTGTGATTCTGGCCCTGTTGGTCAGGACCAAATCCAGTATAACCTCCTCATGGGTCGGTTCTGCTACAAGCAATCTTAAGTTTCCCGCATTCAGAGCAGTCATGAAGTCCCTGACCCTTGTACTTGCAGTGTGAGTGCTTCAATCTACCTCAGGCAGGTTGAAGTCACCCATTAGAAGCAGTTCCCCTTTGACTGCCATTTTGAGGATGGTTTCAACAAAAGCTTCATCTGATTCCTCCCCCTGTGCCAGAGGTCTGTAAATCACTCCTGTGTAAATGGATGTCCTTCTTCCCACCTCTAGGGTGACCCACAGTGCATCTTCTCTTTCTTGTAACCCTTGAGTGTCTGCTGCTTTAATACCCTCCTTCACATACATAGCTACCCCCCTTCATATCCTTCCAAAAAAGTGTTTATCCTGGTATGGCTATATCCCAGTCATGGTTCCATATGAGCCATATTTCTGTACTAGCTACTATGTCAAGGTTTGTGTCTTCCATTAATGTCATTAGGTCTGGGATTTTGTTCCCCAGACTGCATGCATTTGTGCACATTACCTTCCAGCTTGAGCACACACTCTCCTTTTCCCTTTTTCCTGCCCTGTGACATTTTTGGATTTCATCTTCTGTCCTCCCCATATTTGTATCTAATTTATTTATCGGGTTTGATAGTGCCCTTGTACTAATTGGATTCTCCTTTATTTCAGATATGTTATGTGGGGGGGGGTTACCATTATCCCCCTGACTACTTTTGTCTGCCCTCTTCACTTGGAACAGAAATTGAAATTTCTCATGCTACTCAAACAAATACAGCAACTGCTAAAAAACATTTTCTAATTAATTAATTGAATATTCCCAGGTTTCCCTTGAAACTTATAGATCCTGATTGATTGACTTTTATAAATGATTATAAGATCATTTGTTTACAAGAAACATGGGCACGGACTAAAACACAAGCAAATGATTTCCATGGTATATTTTCATTAGGCTAAAAAATGTAAAAAAAAAATGGAAAACCTACAGGAGCCTTAGCAATATTAGTTAAAATCTCTCTTTATCTGTTAGAATGCAAGCTGCTTAACCAAGATAGCAATTGACAATAAGTATTACTATTACAGAAAGAAACTGTTATGGTCATTACATACATTTATATTACTCCAAAACATGCAGATTACTATAAAGATGAAATTTGGGTCAGCTAGCTCTATGGTACTGAGTTATGGGGGATTACTCTGGCTCATTGGTGACCCAAGTTTGCACCCCACACCCAGCACATCAGGAGCAGAGGCCTGAGGAGAGGGTAAAAGAGTGTCCATTTAATGTTTTCTGGGGGAGAGAGGGTTGACCTGCACCATCCTCAAACAGCTCCTGATAGTGGATTGGTGGAGGTACTCTTGGCACAATGGGTGACCACTCATTGTGTGATCACATGTGAGGAAGGGGAGGTGGGGGAAAAATGAAAAAACTGGTCATCCTGCAATGCCAGCTGATGGTCTCTGGCCTGAATCCCCCAAGCCACCTGAACATCAAGTGCACTGTTCCTGCCACTACTGAATGACATCCCCCAGTGGTAAGGCACTTTCTCCCTGGTAGCCACTGAGGGCCCCATAAAAGGGATGAGCAATAACACATAGGGATGTTGGAGGTCTTGGGGGAGATGGAGGTAGGAGTAGCAGGGGGTTTGAGTCTGGTGAGCAGCGGTGGTAAGCAAATAGAAGCCCAAAGGAGTGGGGCTGTGCGGACCCCAGAAGGAGAAAAAAATGAAGAAATTTAGAGTAGTCTTGAAACAAGAATCCTAGAAGCACCGAAGGTAAATGTGGATAGAGGGCTTTTGATTGTGGGTGACTTTTACTCACTTGTTGCTGCATATAATAATATGACAGACTTATCTTTTTATTCTTCATGTCATGTTAATTATCATACAAATTGTAGAGATGTAGTAGTTAATGCAAATGACCCCAAACTGATCTTGATTCTAGAGCAGTATAGTATTATTCTTATAATTGGATGAACAGATTCAAAGAGTGTGAATTCACATTTTTCTTGAGCACTGGAAAAAGTGCAAAAATGTTATGCAAAGTTTAAATATTGAAAAATTAAGAGATTTAAAAGGTGTACTACAGTTAGAAATAGATTGTGCAGTTATTTATCTACACTAAATATTTTAGAGTCACCGGGTGCTTTTAATAATGCACATAGAAAGGGGAACAAAAGAAAAAGACTACATATGGAGACAATGGTTAAACATAAGCTGGAAAATTGTTATTTCTAACTGAAAATACTGTACTTACAGATTCCATTAAAACATTTAAGTCTCTTTTCTGTTTTCCTTATTGTTGTGCTGAAAACTTTGATAAAGTATACTAAGTTGCAAAACAAATTTAAGTCTCATTATCACTTTTAAGTGCTTACTGTTAGAGAAATGATTTTTAGAGCCATTAGGACATTGTATGAAGAAAAAATATAACAACAAAAATAAATCTTGGTTTAGTCATGTCTGAAAAACAGCTAAACAAGATCTTCAAAAACTGGCTTAGAAAATGAGGAGTAACAAATCAAGAAGTTATCTTACTATTTTGAAACAAGCACATAAGAATTTTAACAAAATCCTGGTAGAAGAAAAACATAAACTCCAACTTTAATTAATGGGAACAAATGAACAAAGCCATATCTGAGAGGGATTCATGGTAAATTTCATTAATGGTATCCAAAGGGACAAACAGTTATGGAAGTAACCCGGCAGCAGTTATTCTAGCTAACAGATGGAAATCCAACTTCAGTGACATTTTTTATGATTCATTTTGATCCAGCAGTTGCAGTAACTGGCAGGAAAATTTAATCACTGAGTTCAACCTTCTAGTTTTCGCAACTGTGGATACAGAAGAAGCAATGATGGCTTGAAAGGCTAATAAGGCCCTGGGGAAGACAGTTTACATGCTTATCTCTATAGCATGCATTTGAATATTTGGGTCCTAGTCTTAAACTTTTTAAAAACAGGCTTAAAGAAACAGATTATTCCAGATAGTTAGAAAGTGAATATTTTTGTGCCCCTCTTTAAAATTGGTGATTTAAAAGACATCATGAACTTTAGACCAGCAAGTTTACTTGATGCAATATCAAAAATGTATTTGAGGATCTTAATGAATAAACTAAAGGAATGGGCCAGTCAAAATAAAAATAATTTCATCACTGCAGGCAGGGTTTAGAGGTGGATTCTTAACATTAGATCATATCTTTATTGTTGCTCATCTGACTGAGAAATATACAAATTGGAAACAGTTCAAGTTATACGTGGCTTTCATAGACTTTAGAGCTGCATTTGATTAAACTGATTGAAATATACTGTGTTAGAAACTATATATAATTATGTGTTGAATCTGAACTTATTTCCAATTATGCAATTATATTCCAAAAAACAAAACTTGTTGTAAAATATGATCTTCATAGCAACCTTATGGATTTCTTTAGCCCAAACCATTGTGTAAAGAAAGGGTACCTTTTGACCCCCTTGCTATTCAACATTTTTGTTAATAAGATCCTAGAGAATAGTGACAATGTTTATTTTAACTCCTCAGATATTAATGGTCATTCCATGCTCTGAATTAGCATATCTAGATGACATAATATTATTCTCATTATCACCAATCAGATCACAGCATAAGCTGCATTAATTTCATGAAATATGTGTCAATCATAAACTCAGTGTTAACTTTGATAAAACCAAAACCATGGTATTTGGAAGGAAAAAAAAAAACATATTTTCATGTCTAATTCCATATTGGAAATAGTGAAAGAATACTTATATTTATGGATCAGATTTACATCTAAAGGAAAATGGTATTAGCATGTTCAGACTCAAGAAAAGAAAATGAAAGAAAATATTCAAACATTGCTGAAATTGAATTATATGTATGGAGATCAGAGTGTTAGCCTGGTATTAAGAGCCTGTGATGTGAAAATCAACCCAATAGCCCTACATAGTGTAGATGGGCACTGTGATGCCGGTTCAACAACACTTTTGTCAACTGGCATCGCTTAGACAGGATTTATGTCAACTGCAAGTTGCAGTCAATATAAATCCCGTTTGTCTCCCAATCTTGTTTTTTTCATCGGGAGCTTTCCCACCCCAGCCCCTGTAATTAGGATTATCAACTCCAGTCTGAGTTCATTCAGGAAGGGGGTGCAGGACCGGGAGACAGTGTGCCCCTGTGTCAGGCACACCAACACAGCAACCTATTGGCAACTTGTCGATTTGGTTGACGGTTTGGTAGGTCTCTGTGTTGGTGTCGCTGTCTGGGGGGGGGCATACCGTGTAGATGTCTGGGGGTATTACTTCACACATTCTTTGGAAGTACAGTTGTCATTGTTGTGCTGCTCTACATTAAATGTAAATAAATCTTGCCAAGAACAGTTTATTCGAGCAGAATTGGGGAAACTGTCCTTACAAGCACTTGGCAGCTTGAGTATCTTATGCTTTGGACTAAGACAATTAATTCAGTAAATATATGGCCAAAATTATGTTTAACTGAAAAAGTAATGAGGCAAAAGCAGGAAGGCTCACCATTGTTAATATATTTACAGGAAATTCTGAGATTAGTTGGCCAGTACTTACTGTGGCAAGACTATATGATGGGCTTAATACTTTCTTTTAACTATAAACAGATATTCAAGAACTAATTGTTCTAGACTTATAAAGAGAATGACATGTTGGTATTAACCAGCTCAAACATAGCCCCTTGGTACTCGAAATATTTACCATGGTAAGGTTGTGAATTATATCTAACACTTCAGCTGGAACCAAATGGCCATGGAATTATTACTATCTGCAGATCTGAACGTCTACCTTTAAAAAGAGTAGAAGCAAGATATAGTAATCAAGAGAATCAGACATTGCATGTTATTTTTAAAAATTGTCAAAATGAAGTCTTATATCATATACTGTTTAACTGCCACTGTATAAAAAATGGCAAAATAAGTATCTTAAGGATCATATCATCTTATATAACTCTGTTCTTATGGACTGTTTGTTTTTGTTTTGCTCAGCTCTGTAAATGAATATTATGTAAATAATTTAGTAAAATATGTTAAAGATGTCATGAAACAAAGAAAAAAGATTGCTGCTACTTCTAGAGATGATGCTCTCTAGAAGGTTGTTCAATAAATATGTTAATGTGATATGTGCAATATGTATTTATGCTTTTTTAAAATAAGTATATAATGATTCATGGTTTGCCCTAGAATAACACTAGACCTCTCTCCATTTCCCCCATATATTGTCGCACATTTCACCCCATTCCACTGACCACTGCATGGACCACTCATCCATATCCAACCTCTACCCTCTCTCTTCAGAACATCTGTCTCCCACTCAAAAATGATGTGCCTCTGTTGAACCCTTGACAAAGCCTCCTCTGACTGCAACTATTCCAATGCACTGTACTGAAGTAACCCCTTAAGTTTTCAGGACCTAATTTGTACTCTTTACCCGATTAATCGCTGTACCTACCTGATTAATCACTGTACCACACTACTGTAGTGCTGCTGTTATCTCACTAACACTTATGTAACTGACACTGTCATGTAACCTTATTGAATTTATAACATTGTCAACCTGTAACTTTCTGTAATCAATGTTTTGTCCCATCTTTTTTGACTTTGAACTTTGTAAAGAAGCCCCTCGGCTCAAAGGTATTAATCTGAAACTGTAATACATAAATAAATTAATAAAATAAAATAAAATAATGAACTTGAAACTGAAACTGGCAACAAGCTCATAGTCCCATGTCAGAAATTGAAGTTCTGGGCAACTTGCCTTCATTGCAGACACCCTCAGATATGTAACAACCTTACCTTAGGTAACAGCTCTCCCACCATTATTGCTGTTGCTAAGCATCTTCTAAAAAATATGATTGTGTCTTATTGTGATAACACCTGATTTGCTGGTTTATTGCTGTTGCTTACCTGCCCACTAGTTCAGCATTCTTGATGATTACTGTATTTCTGTTTCTCTGTATACTGTGTTTTTATTTACTGTACTATATATTCTGTACTATATTGCTGCTTTTGTTTGCTGCTGACTTTTACCCTCAACCCCTTCCCACAGGTCACATCTGTATATGAGACTGTTTGTATATCTCTGTATGTTTACCCAGTGAAACACTTTTAAATAAATAAAATGAATAACATACAGGTATTACCAGTGCTCAGTTCAAGTTTATTGAAAAGAATGTATTTATATATGAAATTCGTGTGCCATACTAATCAGGTCAACAAAGGCCAATTATTACTTAAATTCCCCGGAAACATCAAACACGTTATAATAAAATTCTGGAAAACTATCAAATCACTTGGAGCTCCTTACCTTCCCCTTGCTACCAGAGAAAATCTTAGTAAATTAAAATTGTATATCAGATAAACAAATCATTCTGGAAGAAACAAATTCCAATTTTGCATCATGGCATTTGATAGGTCCCCAGTAGCAGCCTACCAAGTCGATCCACTGAATTCTGCAAATTGTATAGCCCTTTGGCTGCCCCATTTATCTTCCAACACATCACCTTTAAACATGTGGAGCAATTCCTGCTAGGGTTAGACACCAAAACAAGAACAGGCACTGATGCCTGAACAGTTTTCTTTTTCTTAAAATTGGCTTCACCCATGACCCATCTTTTTAATTTATAACTCTCTAGTAAACAACATACCACTACTCTGGAAAACAGCGCATATCATACACCTCCTCAGATCTGGAGATACCAGTATTCTCTACAACTACAGACATATATCCATCCTTTCCATTTTGGCAAAACTTCTAAAAAAACTAATTAAGAGTTTTCTGGAAGCAATCAAATATCATAACTTGCTTCCAGTCTGAATTCAGACACAAACACAGTACTGTTTCAGCATTTACTAAGGTCACTATGATTGCTTAGGGGCTGTTGACCATAAAAAGACCACTGGAGCTAATTTTTTTTTCAATCTTAGTAAGGCCTTTGACATTGTTGACCATAACATACTGATCCAAAAATTATATAACATAAGAATAGGCCCTGCTCCATTGCAATGGTTTTCAACTACTTTACTGGGTGGTTACAACAGGTCAAAGCAGATGGTCTCTACTCTGCAAGTCCCCCCTACTTGGTGGTGTCTCACAAGGATCTGTCATTGGCCCATTACTTTTCATGTCATTCATCAACTTCAGTGAGACCATTACTGATGCTATATTACATTTTTATGCAGATGACACTGCCTTGTACATCTCAAGGCCTAATATCAGCACTGTCTGCTCTGACCTTCAAGCCACATTCATTAAGTTATAACTCAACCTTTACCACTCTAAGCTGCTTCTAAAGTCTGCAAAAAAAAATATAATGTTCTTTACCTCACACAACACTGCCTCACACTATGCATAAGCCCCTACCTTCACTACATTACTAGGAGGAACCCTTGAGATAGTAGATAATTACAAATACCTCTGAGTATGGATTGATAGAAAACTATGCTTCTCTACCCAGACAGAGACAACATGTAAAAAAACTGTGGGCTAGGCTTGTTTTTTTTACTATAGAAGAAAGTGCTGCTTTCCAACTGATGTCTGGCATCATCTGGTCTAGGTCGCCTTCCTTCTGACTGTGGACTATGTTGACTTAATTGGCAGCCACTGTTCCACTACTTTTTTTTCCAGGTTAGATGAACTCTATCATAGGGCTCTTAGGTTTGTAACAGAATTTATATCCGAATCAGAGTCCTGGACTCACTATTGTGCATTGTGTGCCACAGTCAGCTGGTCCTCATTAACTACCAGAAAACTATCAAATCTGTATACATGGGCATACAAGGTACTTCTAAATGATCATGCTGGATATGTTACTGAACTCTCACCTATCCCATAGCAGCTATTTTCTCAGAAACAAAATTTAGCAAGAGCCAATAGTGCTGCAAACTAATGGTGTTGGGGGCAGTGAGAAATGTGTAAACTAGCAATTTTTGCACTAACCACTGATCCACCTAACTGCACTTTCTAATTGTTGTGATATACATACACACTAACTAATATATATACACATTTAGGCATATATATTGCAGTGTAACATACCAGTGCATTGTCTACACAAATTTTTACAAATTATAAAAGACACTGAGGGACCGTTCTTTTCAGAATCCCAGCGGTGCTGTTGCCCATCTCTAGGGTGACCCACAGAGCCTTTGCCCACCACAATCCCTGTACCTCAGTTGCTTTTATAGTCTCCCTGATGTAAAGAGCTACCCCTCCTCTCTTGTTACCCTCCCTGTCTTTCCTAAATAGAGTATAACCTGGTATAGCTACATCCCAGTCATGGTTCCCATTACACCATGTCTCATTAATAGTTACAATGTCCAGGTCAGCATCTGCCATCAAGTCCACCAGATCTGGTATTTTGTTTCCCAGGCTGTGAGCATTCACATGCATGGCCTTCCATATTTTGTTACTTCTCCCTCCAGTCATCCCTCTTTTATTCTCATGTTTTCTCTCATTACCTTCCCCCACCTTTAATCTCCTTTCTCCTTTTCTCCATTATGCTACCTTTTCATATTCTAGTTACCATTGGTGATTGTTGAACCTTTGGGTCTTCCCTGCCGACTACATTAACCTGTTTGAGGTGGGTGGTTGGATTTTCCCTGCTTCCTTCCTCCACACCCTTTGGCTAGTTTAAATTCTTGCCAATGAAACATTTAAACCACTCACTAAGGACACTGGCCCTCTCCCTGGAAGGATACAGGACATCACCATTGTACAGGCCCACATCCCTCCAGGTTGGCCCCTAGTCCCCAGTGAAGTCAAAGCACTTCTCTCTGCACCAGTTCTTCAACCATTTGTCGAAGTTCCTGGTGTGGAGGTTCCTAGTCTCCTTCTTGCCATGGACAGGCAGCACCTCTGAGAAGGTCAAAGAGCTTGCTACCTGACCAAGAGCTCTCCTAAACTCCCTGAACTCAACCTGCACACTCCCTTGGGAAGGGGTCACATAACCCCAAAGTGCAAAAGCTGTTGCACTAATGGCGTGTGAGCTGAAAATGTTTATGTGCTTTGTGCATTATATTTTCACTTAATGTTGTATTTTTTATTACAACATATTTATTATAATGAACTCTCACTGAATTTTATCCATCAGGTTTGGAGTGCTGGATTCTTTTTATTTACTACACTCTCCCTATCTCTGCCTTGTCCATAGCCAGGTCATTTGTCCCCAGATGGACAATGACATCCAGCTCCTCCCTACTTGCTGCCACCCTAGTGATCCTCTGGATCTGCTTTCCATCCCTCCAAGCTGTGCCTCCCAGCAGGCACTTAACGTCTCTCTCCACCCCACTATCTGTCCCCAACTCTACTCCTGAGACTACGGAGTCCCCCACCAGGAGTTGCTTCCTCCTCCTGTGGTGTCCTCTGCTATCCCCCTTGAGATCTCTACCCTGGAGGACCACCATATCTGTCGCAAACACTACTTCAAATGCCTCTGTGGGACTGCCTAATACTCAAAACACAAAAAAAAATTTCAAAAGCTTTCAATTAACATTTGTCCACTGGCATCTTGTTCTCACCCACTCTTTTCAACTGCACTCAATGAAATTGCTGGTTGCCAATCCCTGCCCATACAACTCAGTTGCTGTCTCATAACTGCACTGTCTTCTGACCACACTGGAAAGTGCTTGAAAAATAGTTGCATACTGCTATTGGAGGTAAGAAACATATAAACTTTATATAAATGTGACTGGGGGCAATGTTACAATGGCAGCAGAACAAATAAAAAGCTGTAAAAAACAGAAGTGCCCTATACTAGTAAATCTGGCAGTGGAGGGGCTACTTTACATACAAAATGCTTTATATTTTTATCTGCTCTTCTTACATGTCATGCGTATTTAAAAAATGCTAATTTTCTGAGTGTAATAATACCCTCCAGGGTGAATGGTATAGGGTATACCAGAAATTCCAGTGGCTGTGGCATTGGGCCTCATTACAGCCCCTGGGCAATTCGGTAAGACTGAATACTGTGCACCATGTTGGGTATTATTGCTAGTTTATATGTCCATCTAATGCTAATCTTGTGGCCCAGCTAGACAGCATCTGCTAGTACAGTAAGAGACGAGGATGGCAGATGTGAAGAAAAATAATACTCCTAATGGCAGACCAATAACAAAACATTACATTTTGGAAAGAAGCTCTGAGCTCTGAGTGGCAAAAAAGGGGTCCACTTGGAATATAATAAAGAATAGCCTCAACCCCTTTTAGTGTTTTATCATTAACTATAGTACAAGAAGACAACTGTGTTTTGGTCAGAAACCACAAATTAACGTACTTTATGACTTTCAGTAATACATGGTTTAATGTGATTTGACTACTGTTATACCTTATTAGTGTCCTATTAGTCTGGCTGCCTGTTCAAACATTTGTGCATTATTACTATTTTTGTTCAGTAGAATACTAAGACTGATTTAAAAGAGTTGATCTGCAAGCCATAAAATGGAAGACAGCCCTCTGGTGGGTTGCATTTAAAAATGGGATGCTATGAATTGTGGTGGATCACCAATACCGTCTGGTGGAATGCATTTATGAAAGAAATGCTATAAATAGCAGTGGACTGTAAATACATATTTTAACAGCTGAATAACATATGGTCCCTACAGAAAGTGCAGCATCTTGTTATAATTTATCATTTTAATTAGTCCACAAAACAGGGATGTATTCCATTAGGAATGGATCATTTCAACTGAATACTAGTATTTTGAATCCTACATGCATTCAAAGAGTGCTTCTACATCGTATATTTTAATGATTACTGGCAAGTGCTGTCATTGTTACTGTACGGTCAAAATCAAGTTCTTTGTAAGATTCAAATATTCAATCCACAACAAAGTTACAGTACTTAAATGCAAAACGGCTATTCTGAGAAAAAAAAAAACATGGAGGGGAGGTGGTGTTGCATGCTGATTTATGGCATCTAATGCCATATTAAAAAGAGCACTGAGTAATTGATGAGAGAAAAAAAGAATCTGGAAATATGACAAATGGGTCATCTCATTGTTGTACTGCAAAAAATGAAAATCATAAATTTATTTATTTACAATAAAACCACTTAAATGGGAAAAACAGAGGAAAGGAGAATTAATTGGAAAGTGAAAATATGAAACAGAGACAGAAGAAACAGGCACTAACAGACAACAGGCAAGTGACTGGTGCAGGTGTGACATCCCTATTTGACCAGTTATTGCATGCTGTTACCCTAGAAAGCATTGTGCTGTCTGCTGTTTGCATATTTGTCAATCACATACCAGGCATTGCACACTAATGGCAGCCATCTTAGCCAGAATATGCTTGCTGCAAATCAAAACCAAGAGGTGTAAGAGGAGAAGAGTTCTGACTTACCCCACTCTGCTGTTGTCAGATTCAAATGTGCTGAATTGGTGAGTGGGAGCATGGAAGGTAAAGGTGATGGAGGGATAGAGGGTTGGAGTGGAGGGAGGTGAATGGTACAGAAGGAAGGGGTGGATCAAAAATATGGTGAGTGATATGGAGTTATTAGGAGTGGTGCGTGTTGCTGATACTAGATGTCGGAATGAAATGTCTGGAGATGGAGAAAGGAAAAAGTTGGGCTGGGATGTAGGATAGTTGCAGCCGGAGATGTCAGATGTTCATATCTTATTAATATACATCTTTCTGGAGAAGTGCACCAAGCTGGGAGATCCAAGAATCCCTTGTTCTGACTTCTTCTGTGAACAACCAAAACTTAGCCCTCTTAGTCTGTGACTGGGATGGAACACCAGATTCGAAGCTGAGGAGAATGAACTCCTATATAGAAGAGACGTGATTGCCACAACAACTGTTTTTGTTACCCTCCAGAAAGTCAAAAATGCCAAGAAGTCTGTTTCCTGCTAATTCCAAGGAGTATATGCGTAGCACTCTGTTATTAGTGATTTTGAATCAGACTGGATTGTTAAACAATGAAAGATGTTGATGCACTGCTATTATAAATACAAATGTTCAATACAATGTAAACTTCCACAGGAGATGGAGAGTCACATCTTCAGCTTGTATGTAGCTAATACTTGAAATGGAGGAGTTTGTAGAATTTCTTTTTCTGTCAATTACAGGAGCAGAATGTGCTTAACCTTATCAAAATGGAGGAGTTTGTGGATTTCTTTTCAGCGATTATGGGAGCAGAACATGCTTAACCGAACCCATCCTTACTATGTTGAACTGAAACTTTGTCAGACAGTATGGTTTCTGTAGTTCAGTGAGCATGTGTGAGTGGTTGTGCATGTGCAGTGAACTCCTGCAGCCAACATGGACACAGTGGACAGTGCCATGTTACCTGCAGACAAAATAGTGCAGTGGATGCACAGTTATTGTTCACCTCCACTATTTAGAAAGCCTATCTGGTATGCTCCCTTTTCTCTACTGTGCTTGCAAGACATCTGCAGGGCTATGCCCACTGTAGCCATAAAAATAATGACATGCTCTTGGGCATTCCAAAACATTCTACTCAGCTGGGAAAATCCACAATCAGTTGTGCTGTTCCCACGGTATATAACCCATTGCAAACCTCTTTAAAACTCACTTCTCTTCTCAGACTCAACACCATTAAGGCGCTCATTGAAAAATTATGTTCTAAGACCTGCTTTTGTGGTTAAATTATACTTGACTTATTCCTGCCCTCACTAGATCAGCTACTGTTTGTGTGTTGTTTCCCCACTGCCTTTACTAATAGTTCCTTGAGTTCAGTGCATTAATTTCTAATTTTATGTATACTGTGCTATGTCTTATATGACTTTGCATTCTGTAACATTCCTTCAGACTTATATCTGACAGCTATAACAGTTCAGTGCATTTACTTATGTGAATATTGTTTTATGTCTTGCATACCTTTGTATTCTGTATCATTGCTTCTAGCCTACATATACTGTCCTACCCAGGACCTCCTTTTAAATAAGCTTGCTCAGTGGAGCCTTTTTCTGGTGAAATAAATAAATAAATAAATAATGAAAAATAATTAAAACACAGTTTTTATTACATGCATACAAGTATGAAAGACATTCCGTTTTCATGAGTAAAACTACAACTATGACTATCTATACAATTGCAGACTGTCTCATTTTAAAAATACACTATGAGCAAAGATTGCAAGTGCAAATGTAGTCCTATTACTTTGACTATAGATTAATTTAATTGTAGCTTCTTCTATCCTCTATGTACACCTCCCTTTTAATGCATGAGTAGTCCATTTTTTTCCTATCTTGCAGAAACATTGGACATTCAAAAATGAGATTATAGGTTCATAGGATATTATGGGTTCAGTAGGCCAAAGACCTATAGTGAACTCACCACCAATTTATCTCTAATGGTGGTAAGAGAATTTCTTTTCACCCATGTACATATAGAACCTTTTTTTTTAAATGATCAAGACTTTAACTTTGTACACTAACACTTGGTAATGAATTCCATAAGGCTATCACTCTTTGAGTGAACCAATTACCTCTCTTGGATGTTTTACTTACAGATTTGTTAAATTTCAGATTATGTGATCTTGTACTATTTATTCCATTGTACCATACCAGACCTATATTTTCTAATATTGTTTCATCTCTAGATGCCTTAAAAGCTAGACATAAGTCCCCTCTAATGGACCTTTACTCTAATGAATATAGTCCCAAATGTTTAAGGCTATCCTGATAATCATAGGATTTAATATTGTTTACTTTCTTAATAATCTTTCTTTGAACATTTTTCACCATTACTTTGCCCTTTATAGAGGTGGGTGCACAAACAGGAGCACAGTATTCCAGATGTGGTCTCACCAAACTAGAATACAGTGGTATAAGTACTTCAGATTCCCTGCTTTTAAAATGTTTAAGAATACACCCCAGTATTTTATGACATTTTTAAACTGTTTTAATAGTGTGCATATCCTGTGATAATTTATTAGTTATAATGACTCCAAGGTCCCTTTCATTATCTGTAGTATCAAGGACATTGTTATTAAGTGTGTAACTAATTCCTGGGTTATTTTTTCCAAAATGCATTACTTTACATTTAGTCATATTGAATGGCATTTTATTTACTTTTTCCCATTGATTTAAATTAGCTAAGTTATTTTGTAAAGCTGCAGCCATTGACTGATTATAGACAATGGCCCCTACTTTACAATCATCTGTGTATTTGCCCACCCAGGCATTCTGTGATGTTTGCCTTGATGATATGAAAATATTAAAAAAAGGTAGGACCCAGGACAGAACTTTGGGGAACTCCACTCGTGACATTATCCCATGATGACACTTAACCCTTAATAGCAACCCTTTGTTTTCTTTGATCCAACCAGGATGCAATCCGTCTTACTGAGTATGACATTTCCATTTCAGCAGTTGTTCAATTAATACCCTATGATATACTGAATCAAAAGCTTTGGCCTAATCCAAAAAGATGACATCAGCCGGCATCCCCCTATCCAAAGCCTCACTTACCGATTCAAAGACATTCAATAGGTTTGTTCGACAAGATCTTCCCTGCAAAAAATCATGTTGTGAAATGTCTAAACATTCCTTTTCTTTCATATGAGTAAATAATTTTTGCTGCAATAGTTTTTCCAATAATTTACCAATTACAGAAGTCAAACTTGTAGGTCTGTAATTACTGACCTCCTGCCTACTACCACCATTATATAGTGGAGTGATGGTTGCCATGTTCCAAACTGGAAGAGTTTTACCCCCTCTCATAGAAGCATTAAAGAGTAGTGTAAGCGGTCCTTTCAGTTATTTGGCCAATTCTATAATAAATTTTGACTGCATCCCATCCTGACCAGCAGATGTACTGGGTTTCATAGATTTAATAACTGACATTACTTCCATTTCAGAAATTATAATTGGAACAAATGTGTCATTCAAGTGATCTAAATCGATGTCTTCTCTTGCCTGAAAGACACTAACAAAATAATTATTTAACTCCCTTGCCATCTCTGTTTCATCATTTATTACCTCATTATTAATTATAAGTGGTCCGACACCATTTGTGTTACCCCTTATAGACCCAATATAATTATAACACTTTTTTATTGTCTTTTGTTATTTTAGCTAATGTAATTTCATAATCCCTTTTTGCTTTTCGTATCAAGTTTTTTGGTTTTTTTGCCATAGTTTTAAATTTATCCCAATTAGTAGTTGTAAGTTGAACTTTGTATTTTGTATATGCCAATTTTTTTCTCCTTATGTCCTTTTTTATGGAATTATTCTACCACACTGGGCTTCACCTATTTTTATTATATTTTGGTTGAGCTGGGACCCAGGTTTCAATACATATATTAATTTTTTGGACAAAATCTCCCAAATTCCATTTAAATCTAAATACTGTAATTCAGTTTGCCAGTTCCAGGCAGCCAAGTAATGTTTTATATTATGATAATCTGCCTTAAAGTAGTTTTAATGACTGGTTTCTCTAGTTTTTCTCTTATATCTTTATTAATAGCAATTTGGACCATATTGTGGTCACTATCCCCCAGTGGTGGTAGTACTCATGGGCATATTCCATTACTTTCTATATTGGTAAGAATTAGATCTAACAAGTTAACCCCTCTGGTTGGTTCTTTAGCTATTTGTTCTAAACTTTGTTCAATAGAAAAGTCCAAGAACCATTTTTTCAAGTTCACCCTTAGCTTCAAGGGTTACCTAATTAATATGAGGAGGAAATTAAAATATCCCATAAGCAGATAGTCACTATTTCATTTCATACTCTCTAACTCCATGATAAATAATGAGTTCTCTTCTTTTTGTAAGTTGGGAGACCTATATCCAAGCCCAATCGTTAAATTCATATTTTTCTTTTTTAATTGTGCACAATTTCACTTGATGTATAATTTCTTTGAGAAGGTTTAATTTCATAAGCATTAAACACTTCTGCAGTACTGTATAGCAGGTATTATTAGTGCTCTAAAAATGTTAGCGCTATTAGTGGGATAGAAAAACCCGCTAAATTTAAAAGCACGCTAATATTTCCCTGCTAACATCCAGCTAACATCACTTCACAGAATCAAACAGAAGCTCAAAGAAGTCATATACAGTAACATGCATTATTTCTGTATTTATTCATTTTATCTCACTTAAAAAATGTGACCCCATCAATAAAATAAAAAAATATCAAAGTTGTTGCTCTTTCAGTGCAATGTTCTTAGCTCTGCTGATCTCTGCTTCATTCAGCAAGAATGACGTTTTGGTACATCTTCATTTTACTGGTACTCTGGCTCCATCTGTTAAGTAACAACAAAAAATACTCAGGTTTGATCCCTAGTATCCTAACTAGTATCCTAACTACAGCACTGTATTACTTTACTTTAGCAGTGCTTTGTACTTACATTTGTCAGGCTGTTTTCAAGTGCTTCCTTGATGCCAGTTTGCTTAAATCCACAAACAATATCCTCCCAACGTTCTTTCAGGCTGTTGAAGCTGTTCTCCAGCCATCGAGAGTAATGCTCTTTAAGGTTAAGGAGTCTGAGATCGACTGATAGGTTGTCAGCACCCCCTGCAACAAGATGATCTGAGACTAAACCTGCATACCAGCTCATAAATTCCTTCTTTAGAAAACACTTAAAAATCTTATTAATGAAAATATCAAGCAGCTGCAGGAGGACAGTGCATGACAATGGCACATATACTGATATGATTTGGTTTGCCTCCAGATGTTTGATCACTCCCTCAGTGGTGTGTACTCGATAAAGATTGAGCACAAGTAGAGACTTCTGTTCTTTAGGCAGTTCCATCATATTGATATGGGGGGTGTATATTGGAGATGATAACATGGTCTATGAATTGTATTGTTGTCTCTGCATTCACCCAATGATTGTCTAAGTAAGTGACATCCCAGTCACAAAGGAATTTGTGTTTTGGGTGGCACACTTCAGTTTGTCCCTTGTATATCAGTTGTGGGGGCAGCATTTCACCAGACAGGGAGCAGGCAAGAACAACCGAGATCTGTCTCTTATCTCTTAAGCCAGTGACAGACACCTGCTTGGCCCTGTCACCTCCATGCATCATTCAGAGACAGGAATCATATTGACCTCTGTCTCATCCAAGTTAATGACTAACTGTGGTGGAATAAGCTCATGTGCACTAGCTCTGGCTAAACGAGACAGAACGATGCTTTCAAAGTTGAGAAATCACTCAGTGTTTTTAGCCCTGGTTTAGTTCCCTTGCGCCTACTGTAGCCAATTCGCTGCAAGTAGCCCCATGCCCACTTGCTTGTTAGTGTTAAATGGCCCCCATTTTCCATTAACAAATGTGGTGAGTTACCCTTCACTATACCCACTGCAATAGCTTGGATCACACCAGCATTGACCACAGCCCCTTCAGTGTGCAGTGTCTTAATTATGTTCTTTAGCTGCCCTTCTAACTGTCCCTCTAGATGGGTTGGATGACCATGTGGCTTAGGAGAAAGAACATTTGGCATAGTAGTGGAGTCTGGAGATTTTTGCAGCTGCAGCATGTACTCAGACTTAAAGTTCCTGACCAAGCTTTAGTTTATTGTTTTTGGTTGCGGCAAGATAGTACCATACCGTGGTCATCACCCCATGCTCAACAGCATACTGACCAAGCTTGAATCTGGTCTCGGGCGTACAAGAGGTGTAAGAGGAGTGACTTCTTTTTGCAGGAGAAGAAGCAGTAGAAAGCTCTTTGGCAACCACTGATGTCATTCTTAAGTCCACGCCAGTGCACTCTGCCAACTCTGCACCAGACACTGTAGGCACTTGAAAGGGATATTTTCTTTTTACTTGTGAGGATTGCATCCTCTTTAGCAGTGACATTTTCTCAGACCGTAGTTACAGGTACTGACACCAGAGTAAGGGAAGGTTGTGTAAGGGAAGGATGTGTACTTATTAATGTGTGAGTAAGCTGCTACTACTGGTAATTAGTCAAGCAATTAGGATACAGAAGAATGAGAACTGCTGTAACTGCTGGCATAGAAAGCGTTAAATATATCGGGCGCTAAAATGTCCAGACATAGCCACCACGTTAAATATATCAGCCACTAATAATACCTGCTATACAGTATATAATGCAATACCACCACCCTGATTTATTGTTATATTTTTGAGTATTTTGGTGAAACCAAGAATGTCACCAGTCGTCATTTCTGTTCCAAGTTTCTGTTATACCACACACATTTATGTTATTTGTTATTAAGTAGTGGTTTAATTCATCCATTTTATTTTTAAGACTCCTAGCATTAACAAGTAAAATGTTTAGTTGTAGATACTCTAACTTCAATTTGCTACTAGTTTTAGCATCACTACCATTATTAGGGAAATGTAAAACAATTTCTTTTTTGTTGATTTAAACTTGTAACACAGACCACTGGTGCTGCATCTTTTATAATTGATCTATTATTTGATATAGGGGTGAGAAGAACATCCCTCTCCACCCCAAAAACTAGTATAAATGCTTATTTATATAGTTATTTATATGTTTTCGTAGCAAAATACTCCTTTTCCTACTTGGGTGCCAGCCATCCTAACAATAAAGGTCATACCCATTATCAAATTCCTACCAATTGGTTATACAACCTATTCCTTGTTTAAGACACCAGAGTCTTAGCCAGTTATTAAGATGTTTAATCTTATGGTTCAAATCTGAACCCACTTTTGGTATTGGCAGAATTTCGGATATTGCTATTTCACAACCTTGCTCAACTAGTGTATTGGTTAATGCCACAATTTCTTGTTTAACATTCTGTAGTGTTTCATTATGAATGTTGTTTGTACCAGCATGAATAATCACTAATGGTCTTTCACCTGGGTTACTTAATATTTGCTTCATCATTCTTGTTATATCTAAGATCTTTGCCCCTCTAAAGCATGACAGTGTATGATTACTCTTGTCTTGGTTACATATCATCCTGTCCTAATGTTTTATGATTGAATCTCCTAGCACAACAATTTGCTTTTGAGTGTTTACTACGTCCATAGATGACTGGATATTCGCATCCAGAATTGCTGAAGCAATTGAAGTATCTGCTGTGAACATAGATACATAGACAGTGTCGGCAGATAAGGGCCTATGGCCCACCCAGTCTGCCCATTTAAGTTTGTAAGTTCAGTTTATGTTTTCCAGGAAGTCTGTTGCCCCTTACCCCTGACCTCCAGAATTCCTTTATGTCTATCCCATGCATTCTTAAATCCCGTGATTGTTTCAGCCCCCACCACTTCCTCTGGCAGGGTGTTCCACTTGTCCACCACCCGTTCTGTGAAGAAATTCTTCCTCACGTTTCCTCTGAATCGTCCTCCCTCCAACTTCATCCCATGCCCTCTAGTCCTGGAACATATTTGTGTTAGCCTTACTGATCCAAATTAGTATTAATACTATTACTATTGTCATTCAGTTCATTATGGTCCATTAGATTACTGATAGCTCCATTATTATCATCATCCTCCATGGGTATTAATAAACCTTTTTCTGGCATGGAAGGAGATATGTCCTTTATATTAGCTACAGTATCGGAAGAAGAGTAAGTGGTTCAAAATTATTGCAAGTGGGTAAAGTGAAAACATTCACCTTCCTACCCTTTTTTGGAGCTCTAGAATTCTGTATAGTGTAACATGTCTCATCAGCTTCATTTAATTGAGCTTCCTCTCTGTTTATTTTTCTGCTAGAACACATTTGGTTTGTCATATTCTTGTTTTGTGTAAGAGCCCCTTCTGATATTTCCCTTTGGTCATATACATCTGAATTTATGAACGAACCTGTTAATGAGATTTGAAGACTAGTATTTTTTTTTTGAATAACAAATTTTTATTTATTTGAAAAGAGAACATAGTAATTCATACACAAAAATAAAATAACATTGAATAATATACAAAATTAATCCTTCGAATATAATACAAATACTATTACCCAACAATGTAGAGTTTTATCCAAGGATTCTACTATTAAAGGACTTATTTTATTCACAAAGATGATAACTTTTGCTGACCTTAACTATATTATATCCAATATGATATAAATATTGGAATTCATTGTGTTCATGAGCATTTAGACCATACAGTCAAACTTATTGATTAGCTGAATGTCTGCTTCTCAGTATTAAAAAAAAAGGGGCACAAAATACTTTGAAATACATCTAACTTACCACTTGCTATTGCAGCAACTCTTTCATTATTTGCCAACAGACCTACGCTGTTAAACCATTCATTTATAGTGGGTGGAGTGGCGGATTTCCAAGATGATAATAATAATCTTTTCAAAGCTAGAGCAACTGCAAAGATCCAATACCTTTGCAGCCTGCTTAAAAAAAACATTTCTGTGTCAATGCCCAAAATGAACAGTTTACCTGTAAAAGGTATATTAACATTGGTTACTTCTTCACAAATGTTATGCACCATATGCCAACTATTATTAATGACTGCCCAGCTCCAAAGCATGTGCAAGAGGTCTGCATGTTTCGACTGACATCTCCAGGAAAGGCCATCTTGTAAATAATGCATTTCTTCTAAATGTTTAGGGGAATAATAATAATAATGTAAACTTTTGAATTGAGTAGTCCTACCTTGAATCTCCCTGCAACTCATATACACATTCCTCCTGGATCTCAACCATTCCTCTTCTGTCAGGCCCTCTCCTAGATCCACTTCCCACTTCAATCTGGATGCTTGTGAAGGTGAAACAGTAGTTTAAATATTAGTAATGTATTTATAACACATACCTGCCCCTTTTCTCTTTGATGTTAACCTTAACAATTGCACCTATTCAGTTTGCTTAGGCAAAGTGAAATCTGATGTTAGAATAGAGTTTTGTAATGCTTTTCTGATCTGTAGATAGTTTGCAAATTGGAACATCTGCAACTGAAAGGTATTCCTTACCTCAGTAAATGAAAGCAGGGTTTGACTTTCTCCCTTAACCAGGTCACCTATATTTGTAATACCTGCTTTTAACCAATTACTTAAATATAGAGTCTTCCCCCCATACTCTATTTCTGTATTGTTCCAGATTGTTCTAAGGTGGGTAAGAAAGCTTGAGAAGCCAAGAATATTCTTAATTTCTTCAATCGTACGAAGAGAGGAGGCTATACAGGGATTATCTTTTATTTGCTTGGAACTTTGATATATAGCACATGAGACAATTTAAATTGGGAGACAAGTGCTTTTTCCACTGCCATCCACATTGGAGAATCAATTTCATTTTCCTCCACAAGGTACTGAACAGATTGTTTAAATAAAAAGGAAATGTGATATTTTCTCCAGTTTGGCATAGCAAACCCTCCTTCAATCCACGGACTTCTCAGTTTCTGGATAGATAATCTAGGTGGCTTGGATCCCCATAAAAATGTTCTCATCAAGCTCTCTATTTGCTTAAATATCTTGTTACTAATTCTTAGTGGGATACTTTGAAAGAGATAGACAAGTATTGGTGCTGCCATCATCTTAATGGCATTAATTTTGCACCACAATGATAGATGTACATTTTGCCATTTTAAAAGATTACATTTCAGAGTCTTTGGCAGTGGCAAATGTTCATTTCTAATACTGTACATATATCCTTGACTATTATCAGCCTGAGATAAGTAATTTGGGTTTTAAATTGATCTTTTGGATCTGCTCCCCCATGCCAACTTTTTTGTTAGGCTGAGGTCCAAATGTTAGAATTTGTGTTTTACTCCAGTTTAAGTGCAATCCAGAGATTTGTGTGAAGTCTTCCAAAAGCTTACCCAGAGTACTGAAGGACTCCTCAGAATTAATAGATGAAATTAACAGACCATCAGCATTTGCAAAAACTTTATTAGATACCCCATTCAGTCTGATCCCCTGCACACTCTTTTCTTCTGCAATTTTCCTAATTAGAGGTTCTATATGTAACCCCCACCCCTGCCTCTTTGCTAAAACGACAGGTGGCATGCTGTTGAACTGGCAGCAATACCTGATGGGGACCTGGGTTCGGGGAAGATGAGGTTACCTGGCACAAGGGGACCTAGGTTTGGCTACTCTGCACAGGGGCACCCAAGTAAATCCGACTACAGGAAGCAGTAACTGTAATGTCCAGAACCAGGATTGGGATTTTTCAGTGTGGCTTTTATTCATAACTAGCTGAACACAACAAAGCATAGATGGACCCCCAAGGGGCTACGTTTACTGATAATGCAGATTAGACGCTACCAGGCGGTCCACTTAAAGAATGAACCAATTTCTACTAATTTCAGGCTCTGGACCCACCAGGCACACAGCCCGGACTTGCATGCACTTTGGATACACAGCCCGACTGGCCCGGCTCCCCTGCTGGCCACTTGACTGACGGTCCATTTAAAGAATGAACCCATTTTACTTGTTGTGGCTCCCCACACCACTTAGAGTCTGCAACTCCAAGAGAGATTTTCTTCTTATTTCTTCTGACTCCCATCTCACAAGGAGAATTCTTTTCCCAAGTTGTGGCTCCCCACACCACTTAGAGTCTGCTACTCCTAGAGAGATTTTTCAATTTGCGACCCACGTCTGGGTACCTATCTCATCACTGGCCAGGTGCATGAGGCAAGTAGCAATCACAGAAGAAATCCGTAGAGGTGGACCTGGTTACTAAAGATGGGGGTTTGCCCACCTCCAGCTCCCACAGCCCATACCCAGCCATTTCTCTGGAGAAACTAAAACTTCGAAATGTAGATTAAACGGTGGATGGACTGTAGCACCCCTCTACAACATTACTTGAATTCATACAGACTTTAGATTTTGATACTACTCCATTTGTTTGTCCTAGTACAATAGGCCTCCCAAATAGTAGTCCAAACCCCATACTTCTTCACATTTTCCAAACTGAAGAAACGCATTGTTTGCCCTCTCAAATTACAGCAAAACACTCACCCTCTCGTTGCAGGTGCCCCACAGGCGAAGTACAATTTCTTCCACTTTTAAGACCAAACAGAAACTGTAAACAAGGCAGCTTTCTTCCTTTTAGCAGACATTAGGGGATTGTCCCTGGAATCCACACAGGGATACTTTACTTCTCACCCCCCGGAGGGAGGGGGCACTGAGACCTGGACAGCGGTCTCCACCACTTAAAACTGGACACTGACCTTCTCACACAGAAGGTAAACAAAAAGACACTTCCTTCCTGCTGGCAGGCAAGCAGGAGATTTCCTTCTCCTTCAAAACAAACAGAAGACTGACTTTGAAAACTCCCAACGTTCTATCTCACTCCCTCTGCTGCAGATTCCAATGTGGCTTATACAGCTGCGACAGTTCTATGGTGATGTCATCTCTCAGTCTAAGCTGAGACTGAGAACAGAGTGAGACAGTGTGAAACCCATTTAACTGGAGTTTCACAAGCTGCCTTCCCTGCCTACCACTAGGTCTTACTGGGATTCTAGTAACCCGGGCAACAAGGGTTACACTGCTATGACCAGGAAATGACTGTCCCCAGTCATTATGCACCCAGCCTTAGGCCATCCACCCTATGTTGCTACCTGCAGAGGAGGGTGATCAGACCCTCCTACCATGTGCAAGCACAGGCAGGCAACACTAAGGGCCTGGGGCCTGTAGCTGACATATCAGCCTCACATCCACTTACTATGGACACCTAGTGGCTCTGTAGAACCATCCAGAGCATAGCCCTGATAGATCAGCACTGCGGTCCCTACTGCAGGTCAGGGCCACAGCCTGTCCATCCCCCTAACTCTAGGAAAACCCATCTGCCTCTAACATAACATTCCCAAACAAAACAAAACCCGGAGACCTCCCGACCTTGGGCAACCTGCAACCACACCATTAAAATACCAATTTACTGCCTCCTCCCTACCCCCACAACCACACCTGTGAAGAAAAGGGTTAATACAGTAACAACCATAACAATAACAACACAGTACTTTAAATTTCTACAAATAGCATTGACGAGGAACTCCGATGAGCCCCTCCTCCTCTTCTTGTCTTCTCTTCTGTCTTCCCAGGAACACCTGTAAGAAAAAGACAAAACAAAACACATTCCTAATCTGCATACACAGTCTACCTAAAACAACCCCTACCATACAAAAACACTGAACAATCCCAAAAAAGATTTTTTAGAAAAAAAAGGTAGAAAAACAGTTTTTACATTAGAGTACAATAATGACATCATTTACAATACACATTTGGGGGGATGAAGTTCCCTAAAAGTCCCAACTAGTGACCACAAGGCCTGAAGGCTAGTCCAATAAAGAGTCTTTCCTGGGCCGGAGCCCCGTGAAGCACAGTTCTAAAAGGCCAAAGTCCCTAAGGGGAGAGTCTTTGCGGACAGTTCACACATTTTTGAAGTCTGTAGTGTAGGGTGTGTACTGCAATGTCATAAAGATAGAAAAGGTTTTGGACTTACCAGCCATTTGTAGTACAAGAATCTGCACAAACCTGGTCCACGGCAGAAGACTCTCCCTGGCAGCATTTCTTCTGATACAGCTGGGCGGACATCTTCCGGGAACCACAGGAGGACACATCTAGAAACAGCTGGGCTGATGTCATCAGTGAAGAAGGAACCTTAGAACAGGAACAAAAAGAAAACACCTGGTCCGACATCATCCGATTACCAGGTGATGAACAGGAAACAGCTGGGCTGGTGTCCTCTCTGGATCTGAAGTCATCTGGTGGGCCAGTAGATGGTTGCTGAACAGGACAGTACACTGTAGACTGATGAATGTGAAGCACCTGAGTCCTTGGTTATTCATACTGGCAGATCAATAAGGGCAGTTCACAGTCTAGTGTGGCAGTATTGACTACCACTGCTCAGCTCTCCATTTTGTAGGCACAGCCTTAATTGCTGGGAGGTCCTTGCACTGATGCCAATAGTACCGGGGGTCAGGGGCTTGAATTATTACCCCGTCTGGATGCACATAATTCACACAGTGGGAGACTTCACGTCCCTGTCTGTCCACTATTCTCACTCTGTCCATAAACAGTGTCCTGCCTCTCTTCCACTGCATATACTTTTCATGGAAGAGTATATTCTTTAAATGCTGGTTGGCCGCAGGATGCACATTTTTCATTGCTTCATCCCAGATCCAGGATTTCCTGCAGTCCTCAATCTCCTCCCAGACTCTCCGAGGAAAGGTAGGAAAGGTCATATCATAGATCTCATTTGCCTTTCTATGAACCAGTCTCTCCTCTTTACTTGCTTTGGTCAATCTAAGACCGATGGCCTGGCTTGGGGGTGGCCAGTCCTGGTTCTGCCAGCTTCGCATTCTCAAAGAAATTAAAAATGGATCCCTGACTTCTTCCTCTTGTAAAGCCAGGGCAGTGGCATCACCTCCTTCTTCAATGCATTCCTCTGAGGCAAGATCTTGAGGCTGTATACCCGTTCCTTTCTCACAAGGCCACATAGTTTCCCCCTCATCTTCCTCTTCACTGAGGATCTGAGCCCAGGAGTGAGCAGTCGTTCTCACCCCTGAGACTATCCATTCATCACTAGGCACGGAGGTCGACACCTCCCATTCAAAGGCCTCCCGCATCTCATCTTCACCTAAGAGACTTGGGCTAGGCTCCCCCACCCAGGGGTCTATTGATGCTTTATCTGAACTTTCTTTCTGAGATCCAGCATCCAAAACTTCAACTTCAGGTTCAGTCTCCAACTCTGCACCTCTAGCTTTGTGCCACACTCCCGAGGGACCTTCCTCCACAGGCTCCGCCTGGTGCTGTATTCTTCTGCTACAGATTCCTGAATTTTTGTCCATGTGGGGGCCAAACGAATTGGAGGCACTTTATACAAGCCACATTTTTGAAGGCATCTAGCACAGTGAGGAATCATAAAGACATCCCTTCCAGCACTCAAGCATATTTGGCATACACGCACTGGATAATTAGGAATTGCCACATCAGGAGGCAGTTGCCCTCCATAGCACCACTTTTCAATATCTCTCAGTCTGTTTACTGCTGCGGTTACTGCAACCCGGGCATGATCCGGGTAACGAGCTGGTCCTGAGGCCATAACTGCAGAAAAAATAAACAAAAGTTCACTGTAACTGAAAGTCCCACTTAAATGAACACACTCTGTAGCTTTAAAATGGCTCCTCTGCTGCTGTGTTTACTTTACTACCCCACCCCGTAATGGCGGCGGCAGAACTCCTGTGCATCAACATTTAGAATCTGGGTCAAGCCACTGCGCACCTGATTTACACCAGCTACTGAAAACTTTTACTCAAACTGCACAACTTGCTCTGATCTGGCTTTAAACACACATTTACAGGATTTTCCTTGGACCTTTCACAAGCTGGTAACATTCATTTTATTTACAGTCCCTTAAAAGCTTCAAGTTTCAGCACAGGATTTCCTGCTTCTACTAGTGTTGCATTTTTCTACAACCCACAGTCTCTCTCTGGCTGAAAACTTTAAACTGAGGCTATTTTCACTTCCATGCACACATTTAATGGCTTTACAGACTTGCACTTGCTGGCAGGACTTCACACAGTCATTACTTGCAAAGCGACTACACTGCTGCACACACATTTTACATGGCATTACTGAAAATCACTGTTTGAGCAGTTTTTGATTTGTTTACTCACTGTTATCAGTAGCAACTTGCTGCAATGGGGTAAAACGGCCTGCAGCCAGTTTTTTAAGACCTCTGAACACAAACGGGCGGGCAGTCTCAGCGATCGTCGTTTTAACCACCAATTTCACTATTTTCACGATCGATTTGTGGGTTGAGCCCGATTTTATACTTAAAAGTCACTTTTTGAATGTTTACAGTGCTTTGAATACCTCGCGATGCTCCTCCACTACCAGTACACGCACTACTCTCTGTCTCCCTCTCGAATGCTGAGGCAGTCTCAGAAGAGCTGGCTGAGGGGCGGGACTAATGGCAATCTGACCAACCACACGACGCCATGCAAATGAGCCTCTTCTTCCTCGCGAGGGCTCTTCCTCATGGCGTCATCGACGCAGGCAAATTTAAACTGTAAATGCATATTTTTTTTCAACTGACTCACTATGAGTCCATTTCAACCATGTAACATTGCCATTAACTCTGCTGTATCTCCATTTACACAGAAAGCATTTCCAATGTCCAGGGCATAATTTCTCTGTTGTTACCCCTAGTTTTCCACACTTTTCCTCACAGAATTCATTTTTAAAAGCATTTTAAATGTCCAGGGTACAATTTCTCTGTTGCTACCCCTAGTTTTCCACACTTTTCTTCACAGAATTCATTTAAAAGCTGACAAAAATGCTGTAAACAATTTTGATGATGCAGGACAAGGGCACACTCTTTGGCTTTACAGCTCCTTGGTAAACAGTTGGCATTTTTTAAACAGTAGCACAAGATTCACAGCACACAGCAACACACTAGGGAAATTGCTTCAGCTTTTTGGGCTACCTGTTGCCAGATAGCCAAAACGCTAGCCCCCTTGCCCAAGCACCTTCCTTCCTGAACAAATACAAAGCGGTGCCTCCATTTTTGTAACCCCCACCCCTGCCTTTTTGCTAAAATGACAGGTGGCACGCTGTTGAAATGGCAGCAATACCTGGTGGGGACCTGGGTTCGGGGAGGATGAGGTTACCTTGCACAAGGGGACATAGGTTTGGCTACTCTGCACAGGGGCACCCAAGTAAATCAGACTACAGGAAGCAATAACTGTAATGTCCAGAACCAGGATTGGGATTTTTCAGTGTGGCTTTTATTCATAACTAGCTGAACACAACAAAGCATAGATGGACCCCCAAAGGGCTACGTTTACTGATAATGCAGATTAGAGACTACCAGGCGGTCCACTTAAAGAATGAACCCATTTCTACTAATTTCAGGCTCTGGACCCACCAGGCACACAGCCCGGACTTGCATGCACTTTGGATACACAGCCTGACTGGCCCGGCTCCCCTGCCGGCCACTTGACTGATGGTCCATTTAAAGAATGAACCCATTTTACTTGTTGTGGCTCCCCACACCACTTAGAGTCTGCGACTCCAAGAGAGATTTTCTTCTTACTTCTTCTGACTCCCATCTCACAAGGAGAATTCTTTTCCCAAGTTGTGGCTCCCCACACCACTTAGAGTCTGCTACTCCTAGAGAGATTTTCCAATTTGCTATCCACGTCTGGGTACCTACCTCATCACTGGCCAGGTCAGGGGTGTAGCCAGAAATTTCCATTTTGTACACAATCTCCAAGAGTTACACCCCTCCCATTAAAAAATGTACACATCCCTTCCAAATGGCACCCCCTTCCAAACAAGTCAGATTGTTTTCAGATGATTCCTCTAATCTCTAAAGAGGTTATACATGTATCTGTCTCCTAAACAACAGAAGTTTAAACAGAGTCACTCCTCAGTGGCCTACACTAACCCAAATACTACAGATTAGAATGAAAATGTTAACAGAAAGGCATATGGTTTGTGACAGGCACACAACAAAACTGTACACAAATGTGTACATTGAGTATGCCTGTCTACACCCGTGGGCCAGGTACATGAGGCAAGTAGCAATCACAGAAGAAATACGTAGAGGTGGACCTGGTTACTAAAGATGGGGGATTTGCCCACCTCCAGCTCCCACAGCTCATACCCGGCCATTTCTCTGGAGAAACTAAAACTTCAAAATGTAGATTAAACGGTGGATGGACTGTAGCACCCCCTCTACAACATTACTTGAATTCATACAGACTTTAGATTTTGATACTACTCCATTTGTTTGTCCTAGTACAATAGGCCTCCCAAATAGTAGTCCAAATCCCATACTTCTTCACATTTTCCAAACTGAAGAAACACATTGTTTGCCCTCTCAAATTAGAGCAAAACACTCACCCTCTCATTGCAGGTGCCCCACAGGCGAAGTACAATTTCTTCCACTTTTAAGACCAAACAGAAACTGTAAACAAGGCAGCTTTCTTCCTTTAGCAGACATTAGGGGATTGCCCCTGGAATCCACACAGGGATACTTTACTTCTGCCCCCCGGAGGGAGGGGGCACTGAGACCTGGACAGCGGTCTCCACCACTTAAAACTGGACACTGACCTTCTCACAGAAGGTAAACAAAAGACACTTCCTTCCTGCTGGCAGGCAAGCAGGAGATTTCCTTCTCCTTCAAAACAAACAGAAGACTGACTTTGAAAACTCCCACGTTTTCTCACTCCCTCTGCTGCAGATTCCAATGTGGCTTATGCAGCTGCGACAGTTCTATGGTGATGTCATCTCTCAGTCTAAGCTGAGACTGAGAACAGAGTGAGACAGTGTGAAACCCATTTAACTGGAGTTTCACAAGCTGCCTTCCCTGCCTACCACTAGGTCTTACTGGGATTCTAGTAACCCCGGGTAACAAGGGGTTACATATAACTAGAATGAATAAATACAGGGATAAGGAGCAGCCTTGCCTGGACCCCCTGTAAAGTTTAAATTGTTCAGATATTAGACCATTTGTTACTACCCTGGCAATAGGTCGATTATATAAATTCCTAACCCAAGAGATCATGTTTTCCCCCTATATTCGTACTATGTTACAACTGAAAATAAGTAATTCCATTGCAGAGAATCAAATGCTTTTCAAAAATCTAAAGCTGGGTTGTTTAATTTAGAGGCCGACCAGATAACATTTAGCAATCTTCTAATATTGTCTACCCCGATCTACCTGGAACAAATCCAACTTGTTCTTTACCATGCAATTTAACAATATGTGTTTTAAGTCTGGTTACTCATATTTTTTTAAAGAATTTTGTAGTCCACATTTAGAAGTGAAATTGGCCTATAATTTTCATGTGTCAGTGCATCTTTACCTTGTTTTAAAATAAGAGTGATGTAGGCCTCTCTCATAGAATCAGGCAGGGCATTTCTGATCGGTATTTCCTTAAACATCTCTAGAAGATAATTGCAGGATTGTTCAGCTGACATTTATAGAATTTTGATGTCAGTCCATCTGGGCCTGGCGCCTTGCTAGAAGGCAGCTCTTTTATGGTTGAAATCACCTCTTCTAAGCCTATCAGCCTGCTTATATCTTCCCTATCAGTTTCTGACATGGTCATTACTTTGATTGACTAAAGATACTCCTCAATAATATTACCTGGAGCTTCTTCATGATTCTGATATAACTTTTGATAAAAGTCTCTAAACTCAATGTTTATTTCTTTATTTGTGGTTACCACAGAATTTAGAGTATTTCTAACTCCAGCGATGATATTTTGATTTTGTCTTGCTTTGAGCCTATATGCCAATAACTTACCTACTTTCTCCCCCATCTCCCAATAAGTCTGCCTTGTCCTGAATAATGCATATTAAGCTGCAGCTGAGTAAGCCTTATTTATCTCATATTTCAAGGTGGTGATCTTAAACAATAATTGTTCATCAGAGTTATCTAGCCTTTTAAATTCCTGCTCAATCAAATGTAATTCTCTCTCTCTCGTTATCTGCTAAATATCTCTGGGATTTCTTTTGCTGAAATGATGTAAAACTTATTATCCTGCCTCTAACTAACACCTTGAAGGCATCCCATAAACATGCATAGGAAACTTCCCTGTTATCATTGATTAAAAAATAGCTTTCTATTTCTTTACCCAACCATAACCTAAAATCAGTGACATTTAACAGTGAGTTATTCATCCTCCATCTCCTAGATTTCTCATGCTCTCCTCCAATGGAAACTGATAATTTTAGAAGTGCATGGTCTGAAATAATGATCTCATTTAGGTGAACACTGTTGATGCCCCCTACCAGCTTTTTAGAGAGCATTAAATAGTCAATCCTGCATTAAGAATCATGCCTTGCTGAGTAAAAAGAATATTCTCTGCCTGCAGGGTAAGCCAGCCTCCATATATCTACTAAGTTTAAATCCTCAATCATTTTGTGAAGGGAGAGCTGCAATTTAGTCTTATCTCCCATTGTGGAGACCCTGTTCCTATCTAGTATAGGATCCATAACCTCATTAAAGTCCCCACCCAGTATAATTTCATGACCTTCAATAGAGCCAATCTTGGTGGAGATGTGATAAAAAAAACATGCCTCTGAGTATTAGGCACACATGTATTTCCAGTAACTATCTTGCAACCATCAATGGAGCCTTTCAAAATCTGAAATCTACCCTCTGTATCTGCAAAATGTTCAGATTTAACAAAACTGACTCATTTCCTTTTCAGTATCGCTGTGCCTGTCTGCTTAGAGTTGAAAGCACTGTATTCCACTGAGGCAACCCATGACCTAGCTAATTTTGCTGCTTTTGAAGGAAGTAAATGTGTTTCTTGGAGTAATGCAATGTTAGTTTTGTTCTTAGCTAAATATGATAGCACTTTTTTATGCTTAATGGGTGATCCTAGTCCCTTCATATTCCAGGAACAAATATTCAAGTTATTGATGAGTAATTCCAGTAAAATAGCCCAAATAACTTTAAAAATTGAGGTCCAGCGTAAAGTTATTAAAATATATTAACAGTAAAAACAAAATCTGAATATGCTGTAGTAGAATCTAAATAAAGTAGGAGACTCTTAGCACAAATGTATATAAGAATAAATAATATATAGGGCTCAAAATTTTGTCTCAATAAAATTAGTTAACCTCTCCTAGCAATAGTAAGCTAAAAATGAAGTTCAGCAAGTAATCAACAACTACCGGTAATGCTTAAAGAGACTCTATATGTTCAAAAGTAACAGAAAGGTAGATAAATATATCTTGAATTTCTATATTGTACCAGTACACTGAATTAAATGAGCTTTATTAAATCCTATCCCAGGTTCATAGTTCTGTCTAAAAATATTTCAACAAGCAAGCAATCAAACAGTTGTTCTGGTAAGAAACAGTAGATGTTATACTATTGTGTGGTCAGAGAACTACACCGGACTGAAATCCTAAGGTGTCACGGACTAAAAAAGAAAGTAAAGCACTGGTTGGTTTCACAAGTTGTAAGTTTCCCTTCCCATAAATAGATATTTAATATTTGGTAATTGCCTTGTCAATGACATATTTACCAACTCATTTAATTAAATTGCAATGCTCAGGCTCAAGGCGTATATATAAAAGAGAAGACCATGTGGGAATTATGCTAATAAGAAGTCGGAGCCAACATTAGCAGAGGCAATACTGAGAGAGAGAGAGAGAGAGAGAGAGAGAGAGAGAGAGAGAAAGAAAGAGGGGAAGCATGAGAAATAACCAGTGGAATAAAGAATGAAACACTCAGAAAGAAGCTACAAGAAAAGGAAAAGAATGACTCACCCAATCTGCCTGAAAGTGAGCTACACATCTCTGCAATGAGCCCCCACAATGCCCCTTCTTCCAGACCTCTATGCCAGTGTCTTTACATGCTATCATTATAAAAGAGTAAATCAAAGCAATATCAAATGAATACTTCCCTTAGCTGATATGCTGTACTCAATTAGGTCATGCATGCTTCACATTTGCTGACTAAAGGTCTAAACTCAGGCAGCACCTAATGGATCAGAAGAATTGGTGCCACACTACAGAATTATTTCAGGCTAAGTATAGGGTAGTCCCAAGAAGAGATCATAGAACATACATATAAAGGAGAGACATATAGTAATCAATCATCAGCCCAAAGTCTTATGCACATTATCCTTGATGTACTAAAATAATTACTATTCTAATACCCAGTTTAAACAGCAACTAGTACCTGCATTGCAATGTAATCAGAGGCAAATGTCCTAACCAAACAGAGCAACACAGTGAAAACAGTTCCTTCCTGAAGTTTTAAGTCTTCAGCTTAATAACTCTTTTGCTGGTAAATCTAAATCATAAAATCTGTGTATCCTAACCAGCAAGGTGCAACTGCATACACTCACAGTTGAATCAGTGAAAGGAACCCCCTTTCTTCTCACTGCTCAAAGATCACAAAGGTGGCATCACACTGACATAATGGCACTTGCAGGGCTTAGTGTCCTTGGGGGAAGTGACCCTACAGCTTTCTGACTTCCTGAGTCACTAGTTCCCCTTGCCTGAGGTGTGTCTGTGGAGCTGAAATTAGTGACGGCATCCATTTTAGAATATTTCATTTCCTGTCTGACGTCTGAATCTGGAGAAGCTCTGGCAGAGGAAGAATGGTTGCTTTCTCTACTCCAATGTCTCTTTCTGGGATTTTGATGTCAATTGGCTGGTCAAGAGATATTGGATGTCCATGTCGGTTGTCTGGATTTCTGAAGTATTCGATTTTCAAAGGTATGTTGTCTGGGTTCCTGAAGGGTCTCTGAATATAAAAGGGATGTTAAGGACCTAGGGTTCAGTGGGGGTGAGCTTACACCAGCTCCGTTGGCTTGAGCCATATCACGAGGCCCAAATTTACTAGATGAAGTTCTGACCTCAGGACTTTGGTGTTCCACTCTGAATTGGCCTCATGAATCTTTTGAAATATGGCAGTTAGATTTGTTGGTATCAGAGGAGGAAAAAAGTTTGTCTTTATATTGTTGAATGAATTTCAGTGTTTCATTGACTAGTATTGAAGTTATCCAACATGGATTTACTCTGACTTAGTCCTAACTCAGACAGCCTAGAATTAAATAACAATATATCCCCGTGAAGATTTTGGTTTTCCTGGCATTTTGAGCAACTGAAGGAAAGTTCTGAATCTATGTGGGCACTATAGAGTACATCTCACATATTATGCATTGAATCCCTATCTCCCCATCCATAGTCATTATTGAATTTGCCATTTTAACTATTTAGCTTTATTAACAACAATGGTAAACAGTATATCACACACTGTAGCTGGTATTAACTGAAGATATCTGTTATATAACCTTTATAGTGTACTAAATTGTAATACAAACACTGTTGGCCCACCTAGATTGCAGATTATCTTGCCACCACTCCACCCGGACATGCAAGACTCACACAGGCCGTGTGTGTGTGTCTGTGCCCATCTCCTTGCACAGCCCCGTGCATGCTCGCCCAGCCGCAGTGCGAGCCATTTTAACTAAAAAGTACCCGGAAGCAAGTGCAATCACACTTCTGGTCTAGCCATTTAGCAGTGATTCTCAAAGCCCCAAACAGTGTTTAAAACACAATAAAATAATCATGGACTCTCAGGATCTGGCAGTGCAACCTGCCAAGACCTGTCAATGAAGCCCACAAGTTAGAATATAAGGTGTAATATCGCCGACTAGGACAGGCTATCAGAGTCCCAAAACCTCTCAGTCAGCAAGTATGAATGCAATGGCTAGTTTGAACACATGCACTTAGTGATAATTAAAAAAAAACAGACTTGTTTGGTAACATTCAATGCTGCATGCACAGTAGAACACCATCTCTCACTAGAGGTTAGCTTACTCCAGCCACAAAGTGACTAATACTGGCTGCCCACTCGCAGTGCAAGCCATTTCAACTAAATGTACCTGGAAGCAAGTGCTATCATTGTTTGTTAAACAAGCATCTTCTTTACAGAATCAATAATCCAGATTGTTAGTTATAGCCCAGAAGCTCCAGCTGCATCTTTTATTTACCAACCCCACATGTAAATGTACAAAAGCTTTTCTGTGAGACATTTTTTTCACAACAAGACAGATAAATGGTTCCGAGGCTTCTTCTAATGTAGCGTAAGACCTTAGGTTAGGAATTTCTTTGACCATTCCCAGATCAGAGAAATAGCTATTTGACTGTATTCTTGGAAGGTTACGCTTGTAGTTCAATGGGGTGAGCAACCAGCCATGTCCCCTTTCTGAGCTATAGAAGCAGTTTCTCCCAGCCTCCTTCTAAAAGCACTTTTTCTTTCAACCAGAGGCTCTGTCTGTTTCTGCCTTCTCCCAAGGCCTACTAGGGCTTTGCCTCCTCCCCCTCAGCATTTGCTTCCCTCTTTCTTTTATGTGTGGGCTCTGCTTGGATTGTGCTGGAATTCTGTTTGTTGTGCTTATTCCGCATTAGGTTGGTATTGCTTGCCTCCAGCTACTGTGTGCTTCTTTGTGTTCTTGTTTCCTTTCTGCTCCTATACTTGTATTTGCATTTGTTTGTTTCCTTTGGGCTTTTCTAGCTTCCTAGCACCCTTTGTATACATTGCTTATTTGTGCTTCAGGTTACATATTGTTGTTTCCTTTCCTTAAGTTGCCCTGTGCCTGTGCTGTCTGGCTCCCATTTGCTCTTCAGGTTTTGTGAGCCCTCAGTCAACTGCATTGTTATTGTATGCTTCAGCTCACACTGCTGTTTCCCTGTCTGCTGACTCCTGTGTTTAACACCTTAATTATATGCACCTTGTCCAGGTTTCATCCTGCTCAGCTAGCTGCCACTCTGTTGTGCTATGTGTATTCAACAGCTCTGCTCTTAATTCACTCAGTGCTAGCTCCACTCAGCCAACTACTGCATTGCAATACTGAAACTTTCAGCTATTACATTAGCTGCCTGGTATCATGGGGCTCTGTCTGTGGCTTTCCTGTTATTCCCATGGAAGGGGACTGTGATGTCACAGTGGGGCATCGTGGCTCTAAGTAGCAAGAGCATGCTTTATGTGAGCTGTATAATTTTGCCCTGCTGTCTTGCCTACATGGCTTTCCGTTAACTAGCATAAAGCATTACCCTTGCTGCCTACATGATCTTCAAGATATTCATTGCATTTCATTACTGTGCTGCATGCTCCTTATTAGAATATCCTAACTCCACCTTAATGTCATTTAAGGTATTCATGCCAATCATATCAATTCACTATTCATGCTGAAACCATAGCAATCAACTGTTTTTTTTTCTGTAAACTATGATTATGCTCTTTATGAAACTGGTTGGTCAAGCATAAATGTAATTCAGCTTACCTAATTTATGATGCATCATGCTTACCTGTACTGCTGCCAAGTATCTTACTTTTGCAAATGCTGCTACATATCTCCTATCTGCTAAACCTCATTGATTCATTTATGCTAAACCTCACTGAATTGATCACTGGAATCAGAGCCTCTCACTACCTAAACACCTATCTTCTATATCACAATTAATTTGGCTTCCTTAACGGAATTGGTTGGCTTGCTTTCTGCTGGCTGCTGCTACTATCAAATGGCTTGCACTGCAGATTCCTCCTTCTTCCAGATCACTGGCTTCACCTGGCTTTCTCATCATTAACCTGCTACCTAATCTACAGCCACTGACTTTGCTCATCCTCCACATCAATAACCTGATACCTAATCTGCAGCTGGTGGTTCATCGGCCTCCATCTGTCTAGCACATCAAAGTTGATTCATGCTCTCACTCATAAATCAGAGGCATGCCAACCTTACCCATTACCTTTCCTGGCTCAGGGCTTACCCTGTAGCTGATGCTCTCCCTCTGCACCCATGAAGTCCACATCTTGAGCATGTGAAACTAGGGATGGGGTCTTTCTCATCTGGCCCATAGTGGGAATGCCATCACTCCAGGCAGATCTTCAGTCATCTAACTCATTGGCGGCTCTTCTCAATGCAGAATTTAAGACTTCAGCTACCAAGGGGTGGGACACTCAAGCCCAAGAGCATTCCTTTGGCTATGGCTTCAACATGGCATCTTCAAAAGCTATTCTACCTATGACCACCCATGGTTCACCTGGTCTCCTTAACCTCCCCTTCCCTGTCCAGATCAATTCTCAGACAGTCCTCAGAGAAGCCCCTCAGATGTCTACCTCCACCTTAGGTCTCCTGTGTGGAGGCCAGGTGAGTGCTTTCCAGTGGTTGTTGCTTTCCTCCTCCCACCTTGGGTAAGGGCCTCCTATAAAGGAGTTTTCCTTTGCTGGAGAGCTATCTTCACAGCCACCCACAGCATTTCCCATAGAGAGCTAGAGCAAGACCCTTCCTACAAACTGAAAAATCCCCTGAAATTGGGTTTCCTAATTGCAGTAGCCAAGCCATTAATAAATAAAATATCCCAAGCCTAGAGGGAAGGCAACCTAGACCTTGAATCCCCAGAGGTTTCCTTCTTCAAAAGTTTTATTTTTCCCTCTCCTCCATGGCAATGGTCATAATATCTAGTTAGTTGTTAAAATAGTACAATCCCTAGTTTTCTTAGGTAGGTTTCTACTGTTGGATGGAGATAGATGGTTGCCTTACTTGCTATTCTGTCTATCTTTAGGAAGGCCCTTTATATCATCAGTGCAATCTATTTTATCAGTGCAATCCTGACAACCTTCACATCTCATTCATATCCTTCAACCTGTCTCATTACTGTCAATCTGCTCTCAACCTCATAGTCAATGTTTATCTGTACAATTCTCTTTTTAGGGCTCCTTCCTAAGGTATTGTTTATTATTTATTTATTTCAGTTGCAGATTAATACCTTTGAGCCAGGAAGGCTCTTTTACAAAGGTTCCATGTCAAGTGGACGAGAGACAAAATTTACATAAACAGGTTACAGAACATTCAGAGTACACAATTGGTTACAGGCTGTACAAGTAGCAGGCAAATAAGCCAATAACAGTATCAGAAGTGTTACAAGGTGAGGAGTGCAATCTGACATTCTAAACTGGTCACATTAAAAAACAGGAAAAGGAGTCAAACAGATAAGAACTACATAGCAAGGTGGGAGCAGCCTGAGGGGGCTTCATCACAGTATAAGGGGATTGGGGTGAAGGGAAGAGCAGGGGTAGGGGTAGCCCCCAAGAGGTTTTGTCAGGGAGGGGGAGGAAGGAAGGTGGTAGGTAAGCAGAGGGGTGAAAAAGTTTGATGGTGATTAGTCACAGGTATTTATTTTTTGCATTCACATTGGTTCTTTTGAGCCAGAAGGGTTAGCAGTTCTCTTTAAAAGTGTCCAATTTTTGTGTGTTCCAGGGTGGTAGGAGGGAATTCATTAAACCAGGTGGGCCCAAGGTAGGAGAGACAACACTGTGCAAGGCTGGTTCTTTTGAAAGGTACATGGAACACACCCTTAGCCAAGTGCCTGGTGACTTTTGAGGAGTTAGAGTGCTGGAACAGAGCTGCAGTGGAGTAGGGAGTGAGTCCAAGAAGGGCTTTTTTGCCTATTAGGCAAGCCTGATATTTTGCTCTTAGGTGTAAGGGTAGCCAGCCAGTAGAGGACTAGAGGGCACAGGTATGGGTTCAGTGTTTAGCCCCCAGGACCAGGCAGTAAGCCTTATTGAGTAGTACTTTTACTCAATTTAGGGCTGAGTCTGTGGCAGCACAGTAGATGAGGAGGGCATAGTCAATGATCAACAGAATGGAGCTGCGAGTGACTAGGCTTAGAGCCTCTGGGGTCATGGCTTGCCTGTGCCTATAGAGAATTCTTAACTTAATATTAGCGGATTTGACTACATGGTCTATATGGTGTACGAAGGATAGGGTGTCATCAATAGGTACCCTGAGATATTTAAAGGTGGTGACTTGTTCAATGTCATCCCCTTTCTGTCTATAGATAGTCAGGTGTTCAGCATTTCTTTTGGCATATGGCAAAGTTAGGTGCATAACTTTTGTTTTTTTTATAGTTTAGAAGGAGTCTGTTTTGGGTAAACCAGTTCTCAAGCATAGCAAAGCAATGTTGTAGGTTTTGTTCTATTTCTGATGTGTGGCTGCCAGGCACCGAGATAACCTCATCATCTGCACACAGCAGCATTTTAGTCAGACAAGCTTTGGGAAGGGAGTTAAAAAAGAGGCCAAAGAGAACTGGCCCTAAGACTGAGCCTTGGGGAACCCAAGGGTTACTTTTTTAAGTTCAGAGGTTACACCCCCTATCCTCACACACTGTGTCATGTGTGTAAGAGGTAGCTATTAAGCCAGGAGAGGGAATCTACTGACAGTCCCAGGGTCCTCAGGTGTCTGAGCAGGATTTGGTGGTTGACTGTGTCAAAGGCTTTGGTGAGGTCTATAAAAATAGACCCCACCATTCTGCCCATGTCAAGGGCTTTGTAGATGTGAGAGGTAAAGTTGATTAAAGCTGTGGTGGTGCTGTGTCTGATACAAAACCTGTGCTGCTGTGGGCAGAGCAGATTGTACTTGTTTAAGTATTCAGTTAGCTGGTCTGAAACAACCCTTTCTAACACTTTAGATAGAGGTGGTAGTATTGAGATTGGGTGGTAGTTTCCCAGGTTAGTTCTGTCCCCGTTTTTAAACACTGGCATGACCGAGAAAGTCTTCCACCTATCCAGGAAGATTCCAGTGTGCAAGGAGATGTTGAAACGTATGTTTAGTGGAGAGGCGAGTTCATCCAGTGCTACAGCTAGCAACTTCATGACTAGAGAGTCACTCCATACCATCGTTTTGTTTAGGATTTTTTTGACATATTTTATGATCTGGGCCCTAGTTATTTGCCTAAAGTAAAAAGGTGGTTGGCCTGGTTTGGGGTTCAGAGGAGGGTTTGGGCCAGTGGAATCCATTGCTAGTGGGGTGTGGAGAAATTCAGGGAGGAGGACAGAGCTGAGGTCTGTGAATGCATTATTGAAGGCATTGGCCAGGTCAATAGGTTGCTGTAATGGGCCAGATGTGGTTACTATGAGATCCAGTGGAGCTCTGGATTCTTTGCCAGTGAGTGACTTAATGCTATTCCAGAATTCCCTGCCTTTGCCCCAGTTTCTCTTAAGTTGTTCTCTATAGTAGGTAGCTTTAGCATTTCTTACTTGCCTAGTGCACTTATCCCTAGCATCTTTGTAAGCAGCAATGTCAGATTGCCTGCCTGTCTCCCTGGCACTATGCCAGAGGTTGTCCCGTTGTTTCATTTGGTCAATTAGAGGGCCAGTGAACCAAGGGTTAAAGGCTCCTTTAATTTTGACAGTTCTGACAGGGGCAAATATGTCACAAGCCTTGTTAAAGGTATTATTAGTGAAGGAACTCTTCCTGTGGCACATCTAGGGGTGAAACCCTCTTCGAGGGTTCCTTGCCTTCGGTACCCCTACAGAGTGGTAATTCCCCATGGAATAGAGAGTGCAAATGGCCAAACAATTATCACAGTTACACAAGCATAACACTACTCTGGTTGTGTAGGTCCATTGAATTGGAAAGCTATACCCGTAGTTCAGTGGGGTGAGTAACCTGCCATGCCCCCTTCCTGAGCTATATAAGCAGTTCCTCCCATCCTTCTTCTGAAACACTTTTTCTTTGTCCCACCATCCCCCCCTTCTCCTCCAGTGGCATGCCACTCTCCTTGGGGGGCTCCTTCCTAAGGTACCTTTAGCCAAAGAATCTTTCTTTTGGCACCTCTAGGGGTGGAACCCTCTTTGTGGTTCCTTGCCTTCGGTACCCCTACATGGTGTTATTTCCCCATGGAATAGAGACTGCAAATGACCAAACAGTTATCACAGGTGCACAAGCATAACATTACACTGGTTGCATAAGCCAATTGAATTTGTTTTGCCTGTATAGTGGAATTATTTATATTAGATGCAGTGTGAGGGGACCTGAGTGACTCTACCCCCCAAACCTTAGTCTTGTTATTTAGGCAGCTAAATCAGTTGTTTATACTTGCAGTTCCTGAGAATTCCCGCCAACATAATTTTGGTAACCTATCATCATTCATTTCACTGATTTCCCTCCAACAATTTATTGATCTAAAAGCTTTTGACTCCAGCAATTGTATTTCAGCCTCCAACCTTAAAACTGTGATTGGAGTATCTCTGGGGAGGGCAAGAATATATCTATACAGAAACTGTGCATCTTTTTCAGTTTCTTAAGTTCTGTCTCCAGCTCCCAAAGATCTGCTTGTTCCCTACCATCCCTCCCGCTCACTCCGCTCCACCGACGAGGGATTGCTAGAGGTTCCCAGGGTTCGTTTAAAAACATCCGGGGCACGAGCATTTTCTTATGCTGCCCCTACCCTGTGGAACTCTCTACCTCGTCGGATACGAAGCTGCCTGACCGTTGAAAGCTTTAAGTCAGAACTGAAAACCTATTTATTTCAAAAGGCATATGGGGAGTAGTTATTGCACTGTATTGAAATTATATTTTATTGTTGTTTGTTATGCTGTATGTATGTTTTATATGTATTTAACTGTTTTATTGTACAGCGCTTTGATTTCGAAAAGCGCTTAAAAATAAACTTTTACTTACTTACTTACTTACTTACTTACATAGACATATGGTGAAGTAACACTTCACCGGTGAAGTACTGAAAATTTGCACTTTCCGGAGCTTTGTGAAGCTTCCCCAGACCTGGGAAACTTTATCACCTGAATTGCAAAGTTTTTGCTGCCAAGTGTAGAACTTCACCACGAAGTGCGAAATTCACAGGTGAAATTCCATGTTTTGAGGCAAATTTCCACACTTCGTGATCTGCAAAGTTAGTGCAATTCACAAATCCATCCACAGAGCGAATTTTGCCAACTTTGCCCATCTCTACTTTGACAGTGAAGGTTTTTCTCAGTACAATAAAAGATTTTGATGTGAACTTTGTTGCAAATGTTTGTATATCATTGCTAGAGTGTTAGACAGATGTCTTAAGTTGCTTCATATGTAGTTCCAATTTCCTATTTCTATTTAGAGTTATACTGAGATATTTTTATTGATTGACTTCCTCTATCTGTAGACTCTCCATGTTCCAAAATTTGGGCACAGAACCAAGGTTATTTTTGCCCCAACCATAATTTTAGTTTTAGATATGTTTACCTCTTGGTCTAAATTTCTTAGCTGATCTAGTGTGGTCTTGAATGCTTTTATGCTGCCTCTTTGTTCTTGCAATAAAAAGGGCATTATCAGACTGTAATAATAACCCATGCTCCTTCCATTAATTATTAGGCCACAAGTATCAATACTATTTAACATCTTGATTAGGGTTTCTATATATAAATTAAAAAATATTGGTGCTAGAATATATCCTTGTTTTATACCTTTTCCCCATTTTCTTTTTTCCCGAACCCCCCCAAACCTCCTTTCAGAGGTCAGACCTGTTCTGCTCACCATCCCCCATGCCCAGACATGCCTCCCAGGTGGGGTCACTCAGAGCACTCCCCCTTCCAATGGACACTATAGGTGAGCCAAGGCTTACCTCCCTGGTTGGAGCCATGGCAACAGGACCTCACTGCAGATGTTGAAGGCAGTGGAGATGGTGACAAGGCAGGTCATCATGCCAGTGGGACATCGTTTTTTTTTTTTTTCAATGCTTCCCTGTGGGTGGGGATGTGTAGTAACATCCCAAATTCGCCATGCTCCCAAGTGATAGCGCCAGCATGGTGGTGTTCCCAGCCTCCCCAGGGGTCTGCAGTGTGCCTAACAGTCTACCCCCTCCCTCCAGAGCAGAAGAGCAGTCCCTAGGATGCTCAATCCCTCTCCCCCTGGCCGACCCTCTGCCGTACCGAGTCTGTTCCTGAACCCAGGTCATCGGCATCGGAAAAGGGTGCCCTGACCCCACAAGCCAGCATTGTTCCATACTTTTTTAATATGCCTATCATCTGATAGTCTGCCATCCCTACTGACTCAGATTTTAACCAAAGTTTCATAAAACCAAAGTTTCATAATATTGTGTTTTTTTATACTATTAAGTAATATTAAGTAGTCTTTGATTTATCTATGTCACCATTAATAGAAATCATAGTTTTTCCCCTGTTGAAATGATCTAAAGCTCTCTTAATATCAATAAAAATAATACAAAAGACATTCCTTTTTGAGCAAAGTATATTTATCAAAACGGTATTTGAGAGCGAAACAAAGGTCACTGGTGCTGTAATATTCTATGAAACCTGCTTGATAGATGAAAGTAAGTTTTCATGAACTACCCATTGCTCTAATCTTGCAAGGATAACTCTCATGTATACCTTTTGTGCCACACAAAGAAGGGTGAGATGGGTCGGTAGCACACAGGGTCTGATTCATCTCTCTTCTTAAATATAGTGACTGTTATTCCCACTTTCCACTATTATGGAACATTAAAAGTGGTATTAATCACAGAGAATAATCTAGCTAGTTTGGAAGTCTACCAGGCTGGATCCACTCTCTAACTTTTGGAAGGAGTTGTATCTCGTCTGGCAGACTTGCTGTTTTTCTGCAGCATTATTGCCACCACTACTTCATTTTCAGATACTGTTGGCCAGGGTACACAATTAAGATACCATTTCAGTGGTGTGTTATCTCCCTTTGTTCTGTGTAAGGTAAAAAAAATATTCATGCCATATGGGGAATGATACTATCTATTTTATGCCATTTATTATTAGTTATTATAGAAATCATATCCCAGAAATTCCTGGCATTTTTATCTTTAATGACTTGCTGCATTGTTTCCCAAAGGAAATCCCTTTAACACCTTTTTTCCCCATTAATAAGTGATTTAAATAAATGAAAGCTGGCCAGAATTCAGAAAACAAGGGTTTTGTTATTCATCTGCCCATACCAATACAAGCTTTTCTCAGATACTGTTCTCACATTCAAAAAACAAATATAATCAGACACGTCATGGCTACTGTATCAGTTTATTTTTCCACACTTCCTCTTAATCTACAAATATCTGATGCTTAGCATTTTCATAGTTGGAAATACATTCTAGTGCAGATACAGAGTCAATCAAGCTGCAGTCCTTAACTAACTCTTTTCAATACTCGCTATCAGCAATTTTGTCCAATACCTGCATCACCCTGGCAGCAGTATAGGCATTCCATAAGATTTTCTTTTTGTTCCTAATGACCACTGAGCTTGTTGTTATGATTTTTCCTTTTTGAAGATTATTGCTAAAACATCCCATTCTGATGCCAAACATAGCATGAGTGGGTAATGGTCACTATTCCATTCTTCTGTAGCATTTAGGCTCTGAATCTTGTTAAATGAAAATACTTCTATTAATGCTAAATCAATAACAGAGCACCCCTCCTTTTATGGGGATGTGATGTTACCCTTTCTCTCTACACATACTCTGCCATTCAGAATCCTAAACAGATTTTCTGCTGCAAAATTCAGTAATAATTTACCCCTGTTGTTGCAGTAAGGGTCCTTTGAATTTTGTAATGGAATACTTATAGGGTCATAAATGGAATAACTCCACAAAAAAATAATAGGATTTGTGTAAGATATATAATAGTACAATAGTTGGCTAAATGGCATTGATCACATCTAGTAGATGAGTCCCTCTACAACTATTTGCTGCATCAGCTTACAAATCGCTTAATTGCCTGTAGGAACCCATTGTTGGGTAAAATGTATTATTGTGATACTTCATTTTGAACACACTCGGCATTCTTATGTTTTATAAGGGTTGGTGTTTCATTTGGAGGTGTCTAGTCACTTTAACAATGGCTTATATAGGATTCATAATGGACTACATTTAAATTAAAGATGCTGGATTGGTCACTGGTTATTGCAAACTCTGAAACCAGAGAAATAATACTTTTAATTGATTTATATTTTGTGTATTTTTTTTATAGCAACCATCATTTCTCTGATGTAATGATGGTTGCCATGAAATGTTGGCAAGTTTTAAGGAGTGTGAAATAAAGCATGTGAATTGTAGGAGACAAGCCTTCTTTATACTTTGGGTTTGCCCTTCTGTGCTAAGTCAGCTGGTACTAAATAAAAAAAAAAGAACCTAAATCCATGGCCTTTTATAGACACGGAAAGAAATTGATGGCAAAGCCACACCTCTTGTTGTATACCCTTAAGGATGCAGACAAGTGGCATGAAGGGCTGAGGCATTGATGCCTTACCTCCTGTCACACTGGCAACCTGTGTTCATGGTGAGAGCAGGTTGCCAGGGGTTGGTGGGGGAGTGAAAGGATCGAGCATCTGGAGGACAGCTCTCCTCTCCCATGGGACGGTGGCTTGGCAGTTCACTGAATAGCTTCCCCCAGCTGGAGGCCTGAGGGGGAGAATGGGTCAGGGGAACACCAATGAAGGGAGGGTACTGTGAAAATCTACAATGTGTGTATGCCTTCACATACATGCAGTGATGTGTTATGCCCCAGCAAAGGTGATGGACCAGGAAGAAAACCCCACAGGCTCCGCACTGGTGGCCATGCACAGCCACAGTCCTGATGCAGAGGACAATGGTGAAGATAAGTCCTGGAAGAGCCAGGTGATGGGGCTGGGGGGAACAATTTGATGGGGGCCACCAGGGACCACAGGAGGAAAAAATACCAATGACAAAAAAAGGATGCAGACATAGAGCAAATAAAAATTTTTACATACCTTGGCTTTACACCTGACCACTCTCTCACCTCTGAAAAGCATACAAGCTCTATGATAAAAGTTGTTCGCCAAAGGGTGGGTGCACTATACAGGTTAAACTCACTTCTCACTCTCCCCCACAAGGATGCTGCTGTCCCAGAGCTTTCTTCTCCTGGTCATGGACTATGGCCATGCCTTCTGATCTATCACTCGGCTAGTGAAGGGCTGTTAGCAAAGATAAGGACTTTACTAAACCAGGTAACTAGATTCACTAATCAGTTACCATTCTCCACTCACCACTGTGCTTTATACATGCACACTGGATGGCTGCCTCTCTTTCACAGATACTTACCTCAATTAGGCATCTTTGCCAAAAAAGTGACCTTAGATCTTGTCCCTGCTTCCTTTCATCATATCTTTCTTGAGCATATCAGCATGGTTTCTGCTAGACCATATTCATTTTTATGTTTTCTTGCGCTCATGTGCAAGAAACATTACGGGACAGCTTAGGAGAGAAGTAGAGTCTTGGAGGTGCAGCACTGTGGCGGCCAATGCCCCCACTGCATTTAGAGGCTTGGCCCACTTTCCCCAATGCAGTGGCATGCTGCTGTTGACACTAGTTGAGCCAGCGTGCCACCAACTTGAAACAAATCTGCTGCTGTGATGAGGGAGTGACCCATCATTGCAAGGTGATGCCTTGCCTGGTGTACCAGATCAATTAACATGGCAGCAGCTGTTACTGTCTACCTCAGAATCCCTGTGAAAGCTGATGGGGTGCCCAATCCCCCTGTTGGTGTACCCCCTTCCTGAGTTCATTTGCTGATGGGGTAGCCCAATCCCTGTCGGCATGATGCACCCCCCAATTTGTTCTGACAGTGCTCCCCCTCCCCCCAGCACACTGTATGGCCAATGGGGGGTGCCCAATCCCATCGGCTCCAGTCCCTTCCACAAACACCCAGGTGGCATGCTGGGAGTCCACCCCAATGTGCAAAAGCATCCTGTAGTCTTTTTAATCCTCTACATGTTTGCCTCTCCCCAACCCACCCACCCTCTTCATACCCCACCTCCCACACCCCTCACCTTATACTTACCTCCGAAGCTTAGCACAACAGTCTTCGGTGGACCAGGAACATGTCTGCACTCTTCAAAGCCAACTGCGAACTGAAGAAATGCCAGTAAGCTGTACAATAGCATAAATGGGGTTTTTCAAACCTATGTGGCTATCTCGGCCATTTTTCTGACTTTTGGCACCAAACTTTCAACATGGAGTTCTTGGGACCCCTCCTCATGAATTCAGTCACTGTCATGGCATTATTCAGTCCCAAAAGGTGATTTTTCGGTCAGTGCATGGAATCACCTTTTGGGACTGATTAAAAAAACAACAGTGTCACTGTTCATGAGGTGGGCTCTCAAAAAGCCTATGTTGCAAATTTGGTTAAAAAAATCCAAAAGATGACTGCATTAAGAGCGTACATCACACAGTGTCTACGCATGCTTGTAACTTCACAAATTTGTAATAGTTTCACTCCAGATTTTCAATATTGGAAATTTTCCACACCTCCTTATGAACAGTGCAGCTGTCATTTTTCACATCCTGGCTGAAATGTGTTTTTGCACTTCTGGTGCAGAATAGCCTGGTCGCTGTGGCCTGGGAAATCATTGTTTGGGGCAGTTTAAGAAAATCACAGTGACAGTGTTCATGAGCAGAGGTCCTAAAATGCTTATGTTGAAAATTTGGTGACAAAAGTCCATAAAATGACTGTGTTATGAGCATGCATTGAGCAGTTTCCATGCACCCTCGCAACTTTGCAAATTTGTAATATTTTCACTCCAGATTTTCAACATTGCCATTTTTTCAGACCTCCTTATGAGCAATACAGCTGTCATTTTTCACATCCTGGCTGAAATGCATTTTTGTACTTCCAGCGCAGAATAGTGCTGTCTCTGTGGGAAATCAGTGTTTGGGACAGATTAAGAAAATCATAGTGACAGTGTTCATGAGCAGAGGTCACAAAATGCCTATGTTGAAAATTTGGTGAAATAATTCCACTAAATTTCCGTGTTATTTATTTATTCATTTGCTTTTGTTGACCAGGTAGGTGCATTAGGTAAAGCCATGCCTATTTTCAAGCACAACCCAAGAGAGTCAATATACAGTTAACAAAACAAGACAATGGTGAAGTACAAAGCAGCAAATAATTCAAAACCAATACATGCATGCATTGCACAGTTTCCACATATGCTCGGAAGTTCGAGCATTTTTAATATTTTCACTACAGATTTTCAATATTGCTATCGCTTCACCCCTCCTTATGAATAGTACAGCTATCATTCTTCACATCCTGCCTGATTTGTGTTTTTGCACATCTGGCACAGAATGGCACGGTCGCTGTGGGAACTCAAAGTTCAGGACACAGTAACAAAATTACAGTGCCACTGTTCATGAGAAGAGGTCCCAAATGCTTTCATGAGGTGGGGGTCACTAAAAGTCCATGTTAAAATTTGTGTGTAAATACCAACAAATGCCTGGGGAATTAGGTTTTCTACCCATAACGTCCCACTCTGTACAAACTGGCAGGCATCAGGGGTGTGCCTTTGGATCGCCAGCTGTAATGTTTATGCCATTCCACACATACCCCCACCCTGAAGCCAGTGACAGTCAACGAGGTGTGTCTTGGACTCTTCAGCCCCACACTTCACCCCATTCTCCTATACTGTACTCATTTCAGTGTATGTCCTTATGAAATGGGGTCCCTGTGAAGCCGAACACCCCAAGACACACCTTAACACTTGTTAGTGTCTACAGGATAGGGTGAGGTGAGATACCGTGAGCATTCTAGGCGATGACCCAGAGACACACCCCAATGCCTGTCCATCTCTGCAGGGTGGATGTGGGGTTGGCGCGAGTTCAGTACTTCACTGCCACTCCTATTCTGCATCTATCTAACTCTTGCATGTCCAATGCTAATATCAGCAAGCAAACATCAGGCATTGACAAATGCTTGTTTCAATTCACTGTGCCCAAAATAAGAACTACTAGTGGTCAAAAGATTATTTTCTACAACCTGCCTTCCTTTTTTAATTCACTTCCAGCATCAATAGCGGGGACTGCAAATTCCCTAAACAGTTATAAACATGAGCTGTGAAACTTTCTATTGTCCAATAGTCAGTGTAAATGCTACCCTAAATAGCTATGTGTTTCTAGTATGCATATCTCTATATTGCCTGTTCAACTGATGCACTGTGATTTGTATTTGTATACTGAAATACTGTAGTATGTTCAACTGATGTTTTGTATTATGTTTCAGCTTATGTATTTTTTAATTCTTCTGGTTGACCATGAAAATGGGCCCTTGGCACATGGACTTTCCAGAGTATAAATAAACAAAACAAAACAAAAATAAGTCTCCTCCAGCCTACACTATTATTTACCTAAATGCTAAGGGCATTGGGCATCCTGGGATTTAGTAGTCTGGCTCACAGTATATCCCACCCACCTCCCACATAGTGCCATTGTACATACCGAATCTGTGGGATTCAGCAGTCAGACACATGTTGTGTGATCACCATGACTTCAGATCCCTTGGCTCTCCCTTCAAGGAGAAAGAGTAGTATGAGAAGAATCCTATTGGCTAAGGCTGGGAGCTGGAATCACAACTGAAACCCATGTCTTCCTCACAGTAAGCCAATTAACCATTACTATTGCTACTGGGCCTGGGCAGGTAGTGCCCCTATAGTAAGGATTGAAAAGGCAGTTCCATACAAAATTCCAATTTTGACTGCTTATATCTTGGCTGTCTTCAGACATATGGAAATAAAAATTGCAAGGCACTAATTCTGTCTGGGCCAGGTTCTCAGAACTCACCAATTATTCTGAAATGTGGGTCAGGTTTTTCTTTGTTGTGCTAAAAGTGACAAACAAATTAAAAACATAAAAATGCTTTTATTTTGCTAATCAGTAGCTAAACAATAGATGGTTTTAAACATGAAACTTGCAGGTTTATTAGATCCTGTTCAAATGGTGATGTATTAGGTGCGTTGATAGTGAAGACATTTAAAAACAAAAAGTTATAAACAATAAAAAAATACAGAGTTTGAGCATCTGCAGTTCAAAAATATCAGCCTAATGTCAGATTATTCCAATTCTCAAGACACTTCCTAACCCATTGTTGCAGGCTCATGGATGTGGAAAGCTGCATTTCATGGCAGATTGTAAAACCAAAAGAAGTGAATACATTATTACTTCCTGATTTGTAGCTCATTAAAAAAATGAATTATGCGGACACCAGAAGTCAATCCACGGCGTTTGCTTCTGCCCCTCTGCTTCTGGTTACAGCAAAACAGCCACTGTGAGCCCATCCCTGGCAGCCTCTTATTCCTAAACATGGACACCAGGGCTCATTCCCAATGTCACTTCCCTGTACATTGTTTTAAGTGGACACTGGTAGTCCAACACTGGTGCTGGTAAGACCATAGCCAACAAACTCCAGCACCACATACCAACTAGTGCAAAATAGCCAAAACACCAGAAGATTTGCAGAATAGGTTCAAACTGTATTCACAAGTAGCCAAAAGAAGTGCAAAGGGATCTCTTACCATATAGGGAAAACACCAGCAGGACCCCCAAGAAACCTCTGACCGGTTTTGCTCAAAGCATCATCAAGGATGTTGATGCACAACACTGGTGTCAGAAAGCTGTGATACATAAAAGAAAAATGTGTGGAGTCAGAAGAAGCAGAGCCCTGGTGCTCAGAACTGCCCCCAACAATTCTGAAACCAGATGCCTAACCCTGGTGTCAGACATATGCAAAAAGGAGAAAAAAAAAAAAAGCTATGTCGCCACTAGTAATGCAACCTTGGTTTATCCAAAAATCCTTTCTTCTGCTAAAATCTGTCACCCAAACTCGAATGTTGAAATAATTATTAAATTCTCTATATTGCTAACATTCTTCAGACTCATGGCCTTTATTATCTTATTAACCCTCTCCATGGCAATATTTCCCCACACCGTACAAAATACTTACCCATAATTTATTGAGTGTGAGTGTGTGTGTGTGTGTGTGTCCTCATGCACATGTGTGTGTATATGTGTATGTGTGTGTGTGTGTGTGTGTGTGTGTGTGTGTGTGTGTGTGTGTGTGTATTCATTGCAAAAAATAAAGTTAATGCAGACATTAGGGCTGAAGAACTCAAAGCACACCAAGTAGGTAACATTTAGGTTTTGTGTCTCAGGAGTCTTGGTGCATCAGTGGTGTGTTGTTCCTTGGGGTGTCAACCATAATCTCTACTCCTCCCCTGAGCAAACAATGTCATATGTAAGGCATTAAGATTGGCACCTCAAGGAACACTGTGCCGCTGATGCTTCATGACTCCTAAGACCCAAAACCTTACTGTTATTCATTTCACTAGTTTGAATGGTTTGCATTTTTCAATACTAATGTCTGCATTATTGTAGTTATTTTGCAATGAATTTCCCCTCTTTTTTCTGATAGTTAACTCATATCCTCATTCACACAAGCCTATTTGGGACCTGTGCAAAATAGACTAAAGAGAATAGTGGAGATCTCAAACCTCTGCCATGCCTTGACACACATGTCAACCCCTTGTCAGGGCACTGGGACAGACACATAAGAGGGCAAGTCTAGGGGAAGTGTTGGGAGTTACAGATTTCAACATGCCAGACATGGACTGTAAGGTTTCAATTACAGCTAGTACTAGAAATCAGATTCTGGTGGATCCCTGTCTGGAGGCATTTCTAGAGCAATTAGTTCATTGACCAACAAGGGAGGAGGAACTGCTGGATCTATTGCTCACCAACAGTGAGAGGATTCAGAACATAGCAGTCTTGGAACCACTCAGTTCCAGCAACCACAGGACTGTTGCATTGGAGGTCCAGTTAGGGAATGGCAAAGAGGTAAAGGGAATAAAGATATTGGAGGTTACATAAGCAGACTTCTATAAAATGAGGGAACAAATGGAGAATAGCATGAAGGTAGGGGGAGCAAAGGACAAGTGGGCAGCATGAAAAAGGCAATGACTGAAGTGACAGATAGCTCCATTGCAAAGGTATCCAATAGTAAATGTGCTAAGGCACCAATGTTGTTCACAGACAATAAAAAGACAGCGGTAAGAATCAAAGGAGGGCATTCTCCAAGTAAAAGGGTAGTCAAAGGGAAAACGACAAGGTGAAGTATTTGGAAGCAGCAAGACAAACCACCAAGAAAGTGAGGGAGGCCAAAGCAGAGACACAGCTCTGATTGATAACATGGGTGAAAAAAAGTGGATAAGGCATTCTTCCAGTACATTTGGGAGAAGTGCAAGGTCAAAAGGGTTATTACAAGACTTAAGAGCAATGAGTGGTGAGAAGAAAGAGACAAGGGAAAGGCAGAGATATGACATTTTTTTTTTTGGTATTTACTAAAGAAGGATGGGCCACTGCCAGATTGTGGAATTAGGAGGAAGGGCACAAAGACCCTGTGGAAAAAGTCCAGATAATAGAGAAAATGGTGTTGGAAATGCTAACAGTGTTGAAAGGAGATAAATCTATTTGACCTGGTGACTTACATCCGAGGATGCTATGGCAGGTAGCAGGGGTTATAATAGGCCACTAGCAGACACTTTCAATAGCTCACTAAGGATAGGAGGACAGTGGACATAGTTCTGCAACAGAAGAATGGGAAGAGGAATGAAGCAGGGAACTATAGTCCAGTAAGCTGGATGCCTATAGTGGGGAATATCATGAAGTCTTCCACTGATGGAGAAATTGGTTGACTTCCAAGAAGGGAACAGGATGCAGGAACCCAGATTGCATGGGTTCATGAGAGGAAGGTCTTGCAAGAAGAATTTGTTCAAGTTCAACTAGGTTATCACAGCAGCAGATGAGAGGCAGGCAACTGATATCATGTACCTTGACTCAGCAAGTCCTTTGACTCAATCTGCCACAGGAGAGAGATCAAAAAAGATTAGAGACCTTATGACAGAGGAAAATATGGTGCATTGGGTAGAGAGCTGGTTGGGGGGGTGGGGTAGATCACAGAAGATGCTAGTCAATTAGGAGTTTTCAGCAATGAGGAAAAGTACCTGCAGGGTACCTAAGAGGTCAGACCTAGGACTGGTCCTTTTCAATATTTTCATCTGTGACATTATGGTATGTGGAGGTATCAAAGGTATTATCTGCCTCTTTGCAGGTGACACAAACATATGCACAGATGTACACATGGAGGAAGGAGAAGGGTACTTAGGGAAGATCTGGACAGGTTGGAGTGCTAGTCCAAGATTTGGCAGCTAAACTTTAAAGCTAAAAAATGTAAAGTAATGCACATAGGGACAAGGAACTCAAGGGTGCAGTATGAAATGGGAGGGGTGGTGTTGGATAACACTCTGGAAGATAAGGATTTAGGGATGACTGGACACCCTAAAAATGTCTGCACATTGCAACACAGCAGTGATCAAAGAGATCAAAATGTGTGAGTGCATAGGTAGGGGAATAAACAATAGAAGATGAGAGGTGATTCTTTATTTGTACTGGTCACTGATGCAGCCACATCTGGAATACTGCACAAGGTACTGGAGCCCACACCTAAAGAAAGACTGCAACAAGGTTGAGGCAGTACAGTCCAAGGTAACTAAGGTGGTACATGGCTTTGAGGATTTGACATATGGAGGAGAAGCTGCAGGGTTTAAACATGTACACCCTGGAAAAAAGGAGGGAAGGGGGTGACATGATTAAGGCATACAAGTACCTGAATGGGATAAATAGATTAGATACCAATAAACTATTCTCCTTGAGTTCAAACACAGGAATGAGGTGGAATTCACTAAAGCTGATGGTGGTGGGGGGTCATAAAGGTCCTCTGGAAGCACTTCACGGAAAAGGTGGTGCATACGTGGGATAAGCTACTAGAAGAAGTGATAGATACAGGCCAAATCAATCAGCAGTTTCAAGCAGGGATAGGACAGCCAGGTGAGTTTAATTAGAAAAAGCAGACACTAAACAAGCATTTGCCAATGCCGAATGTTGTCTTGCTGACATTGCCATTGGTAGTGCAGGAGTTAGACAGATGCATATATGGAATGGCAGTGAAGTACGGAAGTGACGCCAACTCCACACCACCCTGAGGAGACTGACAGGCACTGAGGTGTGCCTTTGGGTGTCGGCCATAACGCTCATGCAATTTCACCTCACCCTACCCTGCCGAGTCAGACACGTATCGTGTTCTGTCTTGGGGTCCTCAGGCCTTACGCTCACCCCATTCTATATGGAAATACAGTGAGATGGGTGCAGTATAAGAGAATGGGCTGAACTTTGGGGTCAAAGAGTGCAAGGCACAGTTTGATGACTGTTAGTGGCTGCAAGGTGGGGGTGGGGATGGGGTGAAATGGCTTAAGCATTAAAACCTACAATCTAAAGTCACACCCCTGACACCGGTTATTCTGTACAGGGTGGGACGTTATGATTAGAAACCCTATTGCGGGGTTGAGGCACTGGACGCCACACCTCGAACCACGCCGGCGACCCAGGTTCAGGAATGGACTCAGGTCGTCGGGTGCTGGCTGGGGAAGGAGAGGATTGAGCATCCGGAGGAGTGCTCTCATCTCCTGGGGAGGGTGGGTAGGAAGCCTCGATCTAGTAGTGGCTCCTGGTGGAGACTGGGGGTGCTACATGCAGCAGTGCAGGAGAGACAACCAGAAAGCCAGAAAACAGCTTCGGCACCACCAGATGATGGCCTCCATGCTCCATGTCCCTCGGAAACTCCAGGAGCATCCTTCACCACAGCAGAGCCTCTGGACTGTAGAAAAATTGTGTGCTGGGGTCCCCTACCACACGGTGCCTTCCCTTTCAGAGAAGGGGGACCTGCCCTGCGATGGGATATGTCAGGACAAATCAGGGGTCAGCTGTGATGTGTGTGTGGGATTAGCTTTATAAGAGGACAGCCGAGGCATGGAAGCACTAGGTGGCCCGAAGGAGAAGTTGACACTGGAGTGTGAGGGGAGGTAAAAAGAGAAACGCTATTGCCCAGGGCATTTGTTGGTATTTGCACTCCAAATTTTCAAAATGGGATTTTTCTCATCCATCCTCATGAAAGCATTTGGGACCTCTGCTCATGAACAGTGGCACTGTGATTTTGTTAATCTGTCCTGAACATTGATGTCCCACAGTGATTACGCCATTCTGCACCAGTAGCTCAAAACCACATTTTGGGCAGGATGTGAGAAATGACAACTGTGCTTTTCTTAAGGAGGTGTGCAAAAATGGCAATGTGTAAAATCTGGAGTGAAAATATTAAAAATTCTCCAATTTATGAGTGTGCATGGAAACTGTGCAATGCATGCTTGTAACGCAGTCATTCTGTTGAATTTTCTCACCAAATTTTCAACATAAGCATTTTGGGACCGCCACTCATAAATACTGTCACAGTGATATTCTTAATCTGTCCCGAACATTGATTTCCTACAGCGACTGCGTCATTGTGCACTGCATGTGCAAGACCACAATTCGTGCAGCATGTGAAAAACAACTGTACTGCTCTTAAAGAGGTATGCAAAAATGGCAGTGTTGAAAATCTGGAGTGAAAATATTAACAATTCTCAAACTTATGAATGTGCATGGAAACTGTGCAATGCTTGCTCATAAAATAGGCATTTTGTGGAATTTTGTCACCAAATTTTCAACATATGCATTTTAAGACCTCTGCTCATGGACAGTGTCACTGTGATTTTCTTAATCTGTTGAGAACATTGATTTTGCACACTGACCTTGCCATTTTGTGACACATGTGCAGAAACACATTTCGGGTGAGATGTGAAAAATGACAGCTGTACTATTCACAAGGAGGTGTGGTAAAATGGCAGTTGAAAATCTGGAGTGAAAATACTAAAAATCCTCAAAGTTACGAGTGTGCATAGGAACTGCGCAACACACACTCGTAACAGTCATTTTTGGGAATTTTTTTCACCAAATTTACAACATAGGGTTTTGGGGAGCCTACCTCATGAACTGTGACACTGTCATTTTGTTAATCCGTCCCGAAAGGTGGTTCCGCACAGTGACCACAAAATCACTTTTCCGGACTGAATAACAAAATGACAGTGACTCAGTTCATGAGGTGGGGTCCCAAGAACTCCATGATGAAAATTTGGTGAAAAAAATCCCAAAAATGGCTGAGATAGCCACCAAAGTTGAAAAAAACCTATTTATGCCATTATACAGCTTGTCGGAATTTCTTCCGTTTGCAGTCGGCTTTGAAGAGTGCAGATGTGTTCCCGTTCTACATAGAATCATCGCTGGCCTCGGAGTAAGTATGGGGTGAGAGGGTGTGGGAGGTGGGTGCAAAGGGTGGTGTGGGTTGGGGGCATGAGAGAATGCAAGGAACCGCTTGTTTTACAGGGGGAAAACAGCAGCGTGGAACACTTAGAGCATGCTGGGGTGAGCTCCTAGCATGCCAGCATACCTGGGTGTTTCTTTTGGGAGGGTTGGAGCTGACGGGGATTGGGCATCCTGTCAGCCATAGAGTGAGCTGGGGGGGCATGAGCACGCTGGGGTGGGCTCCCAGCATGCTAACTGGCTTTTTGTTTGGGGGGAGCTGGAGCCTACGAGGATTAGGCACCCCCGTCGGCCACATGGTGTGCTTTTGGGGGAGCAGCATGAGCCAAGGGAGATTAAGCACCCCCTCGGCACACAACAAATTTTTGGGGGGGATATTATGCTGATGGGGATTGGGCTACCCTGTCAGCAAATGAACTGGTGAGGGCAAATGCCAACAGGAGGATTGGGCACCCCCATCATCGGCTGTTATGGGGACTGCGAAAGGCAGATGGCTCCGCTGTGTTTATTGAAATGTTACACCAGGAAAGGCATGCCCTGCAATGAGGGGGCACTCCCTCACTGCAGAGACTAAATCCTTTCAAGATGGTGGCACGCTTTTGCACTGCTGTCATAGAAAGGGTGCAATTTAATTTGTGCCACAGATCCCATCCCAAAAAAAGCAGTGGTGCTACTGGCCACTACAGGACTGCACCTCCAAAACCTGCTATTCCAAGTTAACTGCAATATGTTTCTTGCGCATGCGCAAGACAACATAAAAAGGAGGAGGGTTACTAATAGGGCAAGGCAGAATAGTTAGGTAGGGTGGGAAGACTGGATGCGCCAACAGCCTTCTTCTGCCATCAAGGTCTATGCATCTGTGTATCTATGAAAGAACTTAAACATTTATAGTCTGCATTGCTGACCAGCAAGCACAGTATAACCACATTTGCACATTAGAACTAAAGTCGGACCACAACATTTTGAATTTATGTCAAAAGAATCACATATGCCTCCCCAAAAAAAGTAATGCCCTGGTCATTGGAACCTGTACAATCCGTAATGGTTTAAATATGGCTACAGACCAGTCTCGTGGGTGTTTAGATGTGGACATCAAGCAAACCTGGGTTTGATTCCTACAATCTCTACTTTCATACTGTGTGACCTTGAGCAAGTCACTTAATGTCCTCAGTGCTTCTGAGTCACCACTGTAAACAGGCATTGTGCCTAGTGAGCCTTACCTGGTTATTAAAGAATAAAAATAAAAAAAAACTTGTTGTACCCTAACTGGATTACTAATAAAGAATTATTTCACAGGGTAAAGCATTGCTCATTACAGTTAACAACTGATATGAATACACTTAAATTTTATTATGTTTTATTTCTGAACAGCTGGCCTATTTAACTGCATGGTTGAAAAATGTCTGTATATTGCTTTCTCTTTCACCTCTCCATCTGGAGTTGCCACATGGGAAAAGGGGCCTAACAAAAAAAGGAAGACATTAATATTTATTCATCAGAGACAGGACTTTGATTTTATGCAGTTTTTTAGGCATGAAATGTAACCGGGTTTTTCAAGTGATATTTTTTATATATATATATATACACACACTGAAATTTAGAGAGTTTTGTAATGGTTAATAATGATATAGTATAATATTACTTGTAATTTAATGCATATAATTAGATAGTTTTACCAGGAAAAATCGCTGTCATTTTAACATCACAGGTGATAAAGGAACAAAAAGCCCACACCACTGTTGTAATAATCGTCTATACATTATAATTTATTTCTGTTGCAAGAAGTATAACTTACACACAAAAAAATGATGTGCTGAAGTAAAAAGTACAATTAGTTCAATTAATGAAATTGCAGGTGTAGTATTTCTAAGTCCTAACTAAGTTCTGAAAATGTGTGTAATTTTTTTCCAAAGACTCTGGTTGGACAGTTTTTATTTGTTTTTGTTTATTTAAAATCTGGTAAGTCTATGGGCCAAGGCCCATTTTCAAAGGTGACCAGAACATATGACAATGAACAAACAAAGGATAAAAATATTAAATAAACAGAATACATATACAAATACACAGACAACTGATTCTAGCTAAGCAAGCACATAGGCAATTAGCAAAGATGTATTTTTTGTAGTGCACGTCTGAAGCAAGTTATGGAGTTATTGATATGGGAAATGGATACAGGTAAATCACTGAAAAATGAATGCAGCTTATAAGAAAATATTTTTGACCAGTGGAAGTCCTCATTCTGTTAACAGAAAGTTGAAAGTGCAGTGCTGACCAGGTGAAAGTAGTGTTAAGATGTTTTGCTTTAATTACAGAATGGAATGAAATTGGAAAACAATCCATAATCACCTTTTTAGCAAGAGCCCCTATTGGTATTTAGTACCTCTGCTCTAACAGAATGCTTTGTGCCCTTGTAATGCTTATTATATCTTCATGGAGCTAGTGAAAGGAGCTCTTGGTCATTGAGGAAGGTGCTTGGTTTGAGTGGACTGCACAGGTATTCTATATATTATCAGTTCTACTGACTTTTGCTTAGCAGAGAATAAGGGCAGTGAAAGGGCTCGTGGCCTCCTGACCACTCGGGGCTGGAACTGATTTCTCCTTTTGTGTACCAATTGTTCTACAAATATAAAGACATTTAGCCCTGTCTTGTAAGGCATCATTTTAATGTAGGTTGCTCTCCAAGGAGAGCTTATAAGCTTGGCTCCTTGTCCGTTCTGCATTTCAGTGGGGGTGTTTTGGAGTGGGGTTAAGTGGGTGGGGGTTATTGGGTGTGTGGGGCTTAGTTTTTTTATGAGTGATTGTGTTGTATGCTTGGTTAGGATTTTATATGTTAGGTGAATGAAGTTTGCTGTGATTGACAGTTATTTGTTATTTATCGAGGCTATTTGACTGGTACAGAATGTGTCTGGAGAAGTTGGGGGGGCAGGGGCGGGCTAGAATTGTGTAGGAGGCATCCTGGCTTCTCAATCTGTGACTCTTTACCAACCTCCCAGTTTCTAGCACTACAGTTCATTGCTGTCAGGAGATTGGAATTAAGTGGGCTTGCATTGATCGATCTTGGCGGGGCAACTTGTGCACTTTGGGTGGGGGGCAGATTGAGGTTATTGAATGCAGAAGGTGCCCTGGGTGTCAATGGGCCTTAGGGAGAGGTCAGACATGTTTGGTCCCTGTCCCCAGGGTTTCCTGTGGACCGAGTGGACTAGCACCCAGGAGGGCTACACTGCTCACCAGTCCCCTGAGGGTAGTGCTTTGCAGTGCCAGATGGATCAGGAACAAGGCCGTGATTATAGTGGACTTGATTTCTACAGTTGATCTGGCATGCATTACTGAGACCTGGGTGGGTGATGACCCTGGCTCAGTTCTAGAGGCTGCCGTCCCCCCGGCTACTCAATGGTGCACTGCCACAGAGTGAAATGCAGGGGAGGGGGAGTGGCCATCTGTTTTAGATCTGAGCTTGGTTTCACTGTGCAACTGGTGGGAAGACCAGGTTTCTTTAAATATGTGGCTGCTTGTGGCGGGATGCAGGATTCTCCTGAATTACTGCTTCCCTGGGGTGGCAGGTGAATTCCTGCAGGAGGTAACCAACTGTATCATCAGTGAGACATTGGATGTTTAGTTTTGGGGGACTTCAATGTCTGGGCCAAGGATGAATCCTCTGGGCTGGGTTATAACCTCCTCCAGATGATGTAATCTCTGGGTCTGTCACAGGATGTTTCCACTATGACCCACTAGGGCAGCCACATGATGGACCTGGTCTTCTCATTTGGGCTTGAGGTTAGTAGGTTAGCCTCCTGACATGTGGAGTACCTCAGGGTTCAGTCTTGTCACTGATGCTGTTTGCCATGTACATGCTGCCATTGGGAGAGCTCATTAGGAAATACAGTTTGGGTTTTCATTGCTATGCCGATGACACCCAACAGTATCTTTCCTTTGCCCCTGGGACATCCAATGCAGTTGAAGTGCTAAATAGATGCCTAGCTGAGATCAATGACTGGATGACCTCCACATGGTTGCAACTGAACCCCGATAAGATGGAGGTACTAGTGGTGGAGTCGAACAGAAGGTGTGATAGAATGGCCTCCACCACAGATACTGGATTATTCCTGGGGTCTGTGTCATCAAAGGCCTCCTGTAGGGTGCGCAATCTTGGTGTAACCTTTGACAGCAGATTAACATTTGAAGCTCAGGTGTCATCTGCTGTCCAGACCAGCTTTTACCATCTTAGGAATATCGCCAGGAACAAGCCCCTAGTTCCACCTATGGACCTCTCCACTTTGGTGCATGCCTTTGTAACATCAGGGCTTGGTTATTGTATTGTGCTGTACTTCATGGTGGTGGGAGGTACCCTCCACAGGCTGCAGCTGGTGCAGAATGTAACCACCAGGTTGTTGACGGGGCAGTCTAGATACTGCCACATCACCCCGGTGCTGCATTAACTGCACTGGCTGCTGGTCAGGTGGAGGATCCTTTTCAAGGAGGGCTTGCTCACCTTTAAGGCCCTATATGGGCTGGGTCCTGGGTACTTGTCTGATTTTCTAAGACCCGCAGTCTCAGCCCACTCCCTCCATTCCTCCTCTAGGGGCCTACTTGCAATTCCCAGGAGAAGGCTTAAGACCGCTTGTGACAGAGCTTTTAGTGTCACCGGCCCCATCCTGTGGAATTCGCTTCCACCGTCTGTATGGGAGGCCCCCTCAGTCAAGGTATTTAAGGCCGTGTTGTTTATCTAAGTTTTCCAGGACACTGTCTGGTAGTATTTATTTCTGGGACTGCCTCTTATACTGTATTTTAACTACTTTATATTATATGGTTTAATTATCAGTATTTTAGATATGTAAAGTATATGTTTGTGGTTCTAAGATTAGTTATTTGTTTGTACGGTGCCCAGAGCCTCTGAGATTGGGTGCTTTGAAAAATAAACTTTGCCTTGCCTTGCCTTGCCCGATCCTTGCTGAAATTGTCTGGAAATCTTTGGAGCAGGGGGTCTTTCCTGATCCCCTAAAGGAGGCAGTCATTCGACCACTCCTGAAAAACCTTCATTGAATCCGGACTGTCTAGCTAACTACAGACCTGTCTCTAACCTGCCCTTTGTGGGTAAGGTTATTGAAAAAGTGAGTTGCGCTACAACTGGATGACCATCTTACAAACCACAATATCTATGATACTCTTCAATCAGGATTTAGGAAAAGACATAGCACTGAGACTGCCCTTGTCCGGGTTTAAATGATCTCCTAATTCCGAGATCGAAAGGCTCGTGCTATCTTAGTCCTTCTTGATCTCTCTGCAGCATTTGATACTGTGGACCATGGTGTGCTTTAGAACGCCTGCGGCTTTATTGCGGACTGTCTGGTACAGTTCTGCATTGGTTTCGATCTTTCCTCACGGGACGGAGACAGAGGGTTGTCACCCGAATTTATTCCTCTGATGCCATCTCCCTGTCCTGTGGGGTACCACAGGGTTCCATTTTGGCACCCATGTTGTTCGCTATCTATATGCTGCCATTAGGAGACATTATTAGGCGATACAGCTTGGTCACTGCTATGCAGATGATACCCAGCTGTATTTGTCCTTTAATCCCGGACAGGAAGATGCAGTCTCTATGCTTAACAGCTGTCTGTCCGAGATTAAAGATTGGATGAGTGCCAGCTGGCTGAGGTTAAACCTGGATAAGACTGAGGTGTTGGCGGTGGACCCAGGTCACCTTGAGGTGGGTTATAGGGCTGGGCTTCCTTCGGGCATATGGCTCGATGGTGCCCAGCTCTCAGCCTCAGACTGGGTGCGTAACCTGGGCGTTATTATTGACGATGGTTTGACCCTAAAATTGCAGGTGTCATCCGTTGTCAAATCCTCTTTTTACCATCTTAGGAATATCGCCCGGGTGAAACACCTAGTTCCTCCGGACGACCTTCCTACATTGGTCCATGCCTTTGTGACCTCTCGCCTTGATTACTGCAATGCCCTGTACCTAGGGCTACCGGGGGTTGATATCCACCGCTTGCAGCTGGTGCAGAATGCAGCAGCCAGGCACCGACTGGGACATCCAGAAACAGTCACATTATGTGCTGGCGGACTGCACTGGCTGCCAATTCAGTGGCGGATCACCTTCAAGGTCGGGTTACTGGCCTATAAAGCCCACATGAACAGGGACCGCAGTATCTACAAGATCTCCTTACTCCCTACTGTCCCTCTCGCTCCTCCGATCCGCCGACGAGGGGATTGCTAAAAATTCCCAGGGTTAAGCAAAACATCTGGGGCATGTGCATTTTCTTACGCGGCCCCCACCCTGTGGAATTCTCTACCTCATTGGATACGAAGCTGCCTGACCGTTGAGAGTTTTAAGTCTGAGTTAAAAACATATTCATTTTTGAAGGCGTATGGAGAGTGATTCCTACTGTGATTCCTACTGTGATTTTATTGTGATTTTATTGTTATTATTATTGTTATTATATTCTGTGGTTGGGTGTCTGTTCATCTGTACAGCGCTTTGGTCTTTGAAAAGCGCTTAAAAAAAATAAATTTTACTTACTTACATATTGATGTGTAGGGTATGGCATGAAAGCTGTGTTGCAAATCTTGCTATCTGATTAAGGAGTGTCCTCACCATGGCCAGTGACCCCTCTCCAGCTGAGTAATAAACAAAATGCCATAAAGTTAGTCTATATAATGAACCCAGTCTTTGGCGAATGATTTTTACGATAAAAATTAATATACTGTTAATAAGAGAGGGAGCTACCCAGGGAGAGGCCAAGGTATGTGAATTTCCCTACTTGTTCAGTTTCTACCACCTTTAAAGTATACAGGGAAATAACTGGATCAGTGGGCAACATCTTTCATTGACAATAGAATACCATTGATTTGGTTTTCTTTGCGTTTGTTTCAAAACCAATTTGTTTAAGTACAACCATTTTTGCAAGTCAGCAAAGTCGGCCATTAGAACAAATCAAGGAAACCGGGGCCGCTCATGAGGCTCACTGCATTATTGGTATAAAGAAACATCTTAGTATTACTACAGATAGATGACAAAGTGTTCAAAGATAAACAATGAACGAGGACCCAGGTTTGATCCCTGAGGAACTCCCAATGAAACAGGGTGCAAGGAAGAGAAATGCCCTTTAATTTTTGTTCTTTGTGTTTGTCAAGAAAGGTAATTCAACATCCATAGACATCTGCAGTTTGTTAAGGGCAGCCAGTAACAAATTATGATTCACAAGGTCAAAGGCCTTGGTGAGGTCCATGAAAATGGCCACTGAAAAATGACCCATATCTACAGCCTTGTATACCACATGCGTGAACCCCACCAAGGCTGTCACCATACCATGTCCAGGCTGTAATCCATGCTGAACTGGCATCAGAACCCCATACTTGAGCAAGTGCCCGATCATCTGATCAAAAACTATCTGCTTTAGTACCTTATACAGAGGGGCAAACAAAGGGATAGGATGATAGTTTCATACATCAGATGTATCACCAGATTTGTATATGGGAACAAAGCCATTTTTCCAGATTTCCAGGCCTGAACAGAGAAACAAATTAAAAAGTTTTCTTAAGGGATAACAAATGATGTCTGCAGTGTTCCTCACATGACTAAAGTCCACCCCATCAATACCAACTGAAGGCCAAGGGTGTAATTTCAAAAGATAGATCAAGACATCCCAAGGGGGAAGTATTCTAAAATAAAGCTTTGGGTGTATGTGCATTAAAGATGTATGTTAGTCATCATCATTACTTCTTGAAAAACCTACATCATCACTGGGGATGCAATTTGTTAAATCGGAAAGAAATTTGTTAAATTTCAAGCTATGGTTGAAAGCTCATTTAGTATCCCAGATGGTATGTTTAACATTTATGGGATAGAGTTACATTTTTTTCTAATAAAATATTTCTTACATCCTAAGGCCAGATTCACAAAACATTGCCCCGGTGCAAACTGGATTTGCATGGAGCAAACCAGGCTTTGCCCAGAGGTGGCATTCAAACTGGGTTTGCACCTGGGCAATGCAATGGGGGGGGGCTGCAATGAAAAAAATACTGCAGACAAAATCCTGGTGGTAATCCAGTCAACCCTAGTGGTTTGTGGTAGTACTGTCGCCCCCCTCCCTGATCTCACTCTCGATATTAAAATAGCCCTTTTCCATAGTGTAGTGTCCCACCCAATATCAAAAAAAGCCCTTTTCCATAGTGTAGTGTCCCTCCCCCTGATCTCCCAACCGATATCACAAAAGCCCATTTCCATAGTGTAGTGTCCATCCCCCTCCCCATACCCCGATTGCTGGTCCCGTAAACAATAAAGTTAATTCTGGTGGTCCAGTAGTCCCTCCCCCATCCCTGATCCCCGACTCTGAAGCAGTCAAAACTCCCTGGCAATCTAGTGGACCACCCACCCCCAACCAGTAATGGAGAGGCCCCCCCACCCTGCTCCCCCCAGGCTGACCCACAGCCAGCTACCAGTACAGTCCACTGCTCACCACCATTGCTGGCCACTGACTGAGCTCTCAATGATCACATACTTTATTCAGCATGGCCTATTGACAGTGATCTGAGGTACTCTCTTCTCCCCTAAGGGGGGAGGGTTGGAGCCAACACCACCCTTGAGCGGTGCTAGAGTCACTATGGTGACGCACTTTGCTAGGGTGACCACCTGTTACATATGCTGTCGATAGAGTTAAAATAGAGTTAAAGACATACTTATTTGGTTTAGCTTTTCCTAACTGCGGATGATAGTTTTAATGTCTGTTCTTAAATTTTATCTTTATGTATGGTTTTTATGTACAGCGCCTTGGTTTTGAAAGGTGCTATAAAAATAAAGATTATTTAATTTGATTTGATTTGATGCATTCAGCCAGGATGCTGCAGGCATGCAGCTCAGGTGGATGGGGAGGAAAATTGGCAAAAAATGGCAGCCTGGCCATCTGGATGACAACAACTGCCCTCCTGTTCATCACAATAGCTCAGAGGAGTCCATACTGTGCCTCACCACTTTTCTGTGAGGATTGGAAAGCCATGACCACAGAAGAAGGGTCCTCCAATGAAAGGATAAATCAGGTCGACCGGGGATGGCATGAGGGGCAGCGGACGCCAATGGGAGGAGTTCAGTGGCAGGGTGGGGCTTGGCCGCCCAAAGGTGTGGTTGGCCTGGATGGCCACATGGGGTAAAAAGATAAAACAAAAAAAAAATGTCCTAAATAATACAAAGTAGTGTAGGAATTAAAACTGCTATGGATGGTGCAGTGTAGTGGATGTGTGACAGCAGTATTCAGAGAGACCGTCTGAAGACTGGTGTTGCCCCATCCACATGCATCTCTCTGGGTTGAGGAAGGAGGCTGCTAGACTTCAGATCAAGTTGGCCAAGATGAACCTCTGTCACCACCAAGGAGCTACCAAGTCTGAAACCACTACCTCAGAGGAAGCTACAGTACCATTCAAACTGGTGTGATCTGCAGGCCTCCATCACAGTGGGAGGAGTTAAATAGGGTACTGATGGAAGGCATTGGCAAAATGGCAGACAAGGGGAAGATGTTGCTGGTAAAGGACTTCAAGCTACCCAATGTAGATTGGAGCCCCCACAGCAGCAGATTGAACTAAAAGCAGGGACATCCTGGTCTCCCTACAGGGGTGTTCTACAGTGAACCCACTCAAAATGGGGGTTTACTAGATCTGGTACTTACAAACAGGAACACTGTGACATACATCAGGTTGAGAAGACACCTGAGGACCACGATCACTGTAGAGTGTGGTTCAATATAAGGAAAATTGCAGATTCCAGCCACACTAGAGTGAGGGTCCTGGACTTCAAGAGGGCACATTTTGTAAAGGTGGGTGAATGCCCAAAGGATGATGAGGCAAGGGAAGATGATCTAGGTGGGAAGGGGGAACAGTGGGTGAAATTAAAGAGGGCCATAACACAGCTAGAAACCTCTGCATCAGTCAAAGAGTAAATGTAAGAAGAAAAACACACCACTGTGGTTCTCAGAGATGGCAGAAAAGGTAAAGGCTAAAAAGGTAGCATTCAGAACATATAAGAAGACATTGAGGGAGGAAGATAGGGAAGTGTATCAATCAAAACAGAGAGAAGAAGGGAAAGCAGTAAGGAGTCGAAATGCACAAACTGAAGTGAAGATCACCCAAGAAGTAATGAAAGGGGATAAGACATTAAGTGAAAAGAGGTGGATCAGGGTGGAATTGTAAGATTAAAAAGGGATGGGGATTGCACAGAGGGAGACCAGGAAAAAAGCAGACACACTAAACAAATACTTTTGTTCAGTGTTCACGGTGGATGGAGAAGGGAAGGGGGCCACAAAAAAGCAAAATAAGCTCAATAAGGAGGGAAATGGACAACAGTCCTTTTTCAGAGGAGACGGCCATACAGGGACTCACTAATCTGATAGTAGACAATGCAATGGAACCACACGGGGTACATCCTAGGGTATTGAAAAAACTCAGTAAGGTACTTGCTGCATGTCTGATAGTCCTTCTCAACAGCTCACTGGAAACAGGTATGGTTCCAGGGGAGTGGAGGAGGGCAGAGGGAGTCCCTCTTCATAAAAGTGGTAGCAGTGAGGAGGCTGGAAATTATAGGCTGGTCACTCTGGCCTCAGTGGTGGGAAAGTTAATTAAATCACTGATGAAATAGTGGATAGTGGAATATCTTGAATCAAATGGGTTACAAGACCACAGACAGCATGGGTTCAGGGAAGGGAGGTCATTTCAAATGAGTCTGATAGATTTCTTTATTTGGATAACTAAGGACTCATGTAGATCAGGGTGTTGTGGTAGATGTGGCATGCCTAGATTTCAGTAAAGCGTTCAACACTGTCCAACATAGGAAACTATTAAACAAACTGTAGCTTAAGAGTGGGTCAAAATGTGGTTAACTGTATAAAGAATTGGATAGGGGCTAGGAGACAGAGGGTGGTGGTAAACGGTGTTCACTCCAAGGAAGGGAATGCAGTAGGGAGTGGAAAGGAACAAACTGAAGTGAGGATCACCCAAGAAGTAATGAAAGGGGACAAGACATTTGTTAGGTACATAAGTGAAAAGAGGTGGACCAGGGGAGAAATTGTAAGATTAAAAAGGTACAGGTGTCTGTACGGCGGGAGACCAGGAAAAAGCAGGCATATTAAACAAAATCTTTTATTCAGCGTTCACGGTGGAAAGAGAAGTGAAGGGGTTCTTTTCAACAGCTCATTGCCAACAGGTATGGTTTCAGAGGAATGCAGGAGGGCATCTAGGGTCCCTTTTCATAAAAGTGGTAGCAGGGAGGAGGTTGGAAACTTTAGGCCAGTCTGGTGTTAGTGTTGGGAAAGATAATGGAATCACTGTAGAAGGAGATAATTGTGGAATATCTTGAATCAAATGAGTTACAAGACCAAAGACAGCATGGGTTCACAGGAGGGAGGTCATGTCAAATGAATCTGATAGATTTCTTTGATTATGTGACTAAGGACTTAGATTAGGCTGATGCGGTGGATGTGGCATGACTAGATTTCAGTAAAGCATTTGACACTGTTCAACATCGAAGACTATCAAACAAGCTGATTACTTTAGGACTGGGTCCAAAGGTGGTAAACCAAGTAAGAAATTGGATAGGGGAAAGGAGATGAGAGGGTTGTGGCAAAAAGTATTCACTCCCATAAGGGGAGGGTGACCAATGGGGTGCCTCAGGGATCAGTTCTGGCCTGGGTCCATTCCTCTTTAATGTATTTATAAGTGACATTGCAGAGGAGCTGGAGGGGAAGGTCTGCCTCTTAGCAGATGATATCAAAATCTGCAATAGGGTGGACACTTTAGGCATGTGGAAACAATGCAACGATACCTGAGAAAACTCGAGGAGTGGTCAGGGTATGGCAACTGGGTTTCAATGTGTAAAAGTGTAAAATAATGCACTTGGGATACACAGATCCAAGGCAGAATATAAAATGGGGGAGTGAGGGGGTAGAGTGTTATTGACAACAATCAAGCAGGAGAGAGACGTTGCTGTAATCATCGCGAATGACCTAAAGGCAGCCAAGTAGTGTGACAAAGCAGCTGGGAAGGCTAGTGAGGTACTGTGGTATATAGGGAGAATGGTCAAAAGCAGAAGTAGGGAGATGGTGCAGCCTATAGGTTGCTGGTGAGTCCTCATCTGGAATACGTTGTGCAGTTCTGGAAACCAAATCTATGAAAGGACACAGACAGAGTGGAGGCAGTCCAGAGGAGGACCACTAAAATGGTGTTGGATCCTCATCAAAAACCCTATGAGGAGAGACTGAGGGAACTCAATATGTACACTCTGGAAGAGAGGAGGAAGGGAGATATGATAGAGACCTATAAATACCTATATGGGGTAAATAAGGTACAGGAGGGGAGTATTTTTCAGAAACAAATGTGCTCAATGACAAGGAGACATGATATGAAGCTGGGGGGTAAATTCAGGAGAGATGTGAGAAAGCACTTCTTCACAGAAAGGGTGATGGATTCCTGGAACAGTTTACCAGCCGAGGTAGTTGGCACAAAAACTGTGGAAGGCTTAAGAATGCTTGTGGTAGGCATAAGAGAATCTTACAGGAAAGGAATGAGGAAGGCGAGAAAGATCAAGCAATCAAGTAAGGTCTGTGGTGATACTGTAGATAAGGAAAAATGCACTGACTGGGTGCTCCAAGTGGTCCTTATCTGCTGACAAATTCTGTTTCTTTTTTTATTAATTTTTTGTAAAAAACATTTCTGTAGCTGTTTTGGAATGTATTGTAACTGACTGTTGTTATCAGAATTGTTCTTTGTTTCTAGGTATCTAAAAATAATTTCTCTCTGGTTTTTTTTTTCAGCTAATCCTGGGCAGTCCATGATTTAGGGCAAGCCAATCCTTCTCTCCAAATGGAATGAATATAATTATGTACTGTACTTGAGGTGATCGCAGTTCCACTGTGATGCCACATTCTATTTATTAATCTCTTAGGCCCTGTACACATTACAAGTGAAGATTTGTACCATTTTAAATAACGGTTTCAAAACGTTTTAAAACTCACCACAGTAGCCCGTCCACATTATTGTTCACCGAGTTTGAACTCGATTGTAACACAGTGAACTTCCATCTCCATCAGCAGCGAGTAACGTTTTTAAACTTGGTAATCCTCCACGATTGTAGCACGGTTATGTTGGCACCCTAATTGACGAAAAAAATCGCACACCCATCCACACCACAAGGTAACACGCTTTCCTCCTTTAAAACATTTTTGAAAACGTACTTGAGACTAGCTTGAAGCAGGGTTTAAGCACGGTTTCTTAACACACTTGAAACCGTATTAAATGCGGATTTGTCAGAGTTTATGATTTAAAACATTTTAAGCACCTTAAAACATTTTAAGTGGCCTGATGTGTACAGGGCCTTAGTCAGTGTATACTGTTAGTCAGTACTCTGTACCTCTAGAGTATCTCACTTTGTGAATAAATTTGTTTTTTTATCATACTGTTGCATTATTTTTGCAATTTTGACCTTTGACCTCCTGTATTAATAATTTCTTGCAGCTGGTATTTGAATTCATCATTTTGGTACAATACTGATATATTTTTAGTGTCAGTCATTCGATGACTTTATGTAGTTGCACATTGTTCCCCTTGTCGCCACCCCTGCATACCATTGTAGGTGGAGCTATTATTTAAAATGAAGTTCTGAAGTGTGCATCCACTTGATAACACTGTGCTCCCATTCAACTAGTACTTGAGAACCCCAACCAACAAGACCCTGAACCATGACAAAGACTATGGTTGAAGCACCAGGGCATCTTGTGGCTGCACCAGCCCACTTCTACCTGTGTCTGTGGTGTCTGTACAAGCCACAAAAATAAACACTTTGGATTGCATCTAGCCTCCAGTGGATTCTTTTCTTGTAGTGACCATTGCCTTCATCTTGAGTGCCTTGGCTCCTTTAAACTGTGATCAAAAGGGAAGGACAGATAGTACACTCCCAAGTAGACTCCCACACACAAGCCAAGGTAGTCTTACCCACAAAGCTAGGCAAGCGCAGTTTGGCTGACTGCAAGTAATATTTCTTTGTTTACTTAAGTGAATCACTGTGTGTTTACTCAATGATCAGACGTGTAGGATGGGTGGCACAGCTTCAGGTAGACTACTACACCCACCAAAGAAGGCTACCACACAAAGGAAGGCAAGCGCAGTTCAGCTGACTGCAAATAATATCTATATTTTTATTTACTTTTGTAAATCACTGAAGGTTTACTCAGAGTGATTAGAAGGGTAGGACAGGCAACACATCTCAGGTAGACTCCCACACACACCAAAGAAGGCTCCCTCACAAAGTAAGACTAGTGCAGTTCAAGTGACTACAACAATTTTTTTTACTTCCTTAAATCACTGTAGCTTACTCAGAGTGATCAGAAGGGTAGGACAGGCAGCAAACATTGAGATAAACTTCTTAACATACACACAGAGGCTCCCACACAAAGTAAGATGAGTGTAGTTCAGCTGACTGCAACTAATATATGTATTATTTTTTACTTCAGTAAATCACTGTAGCTTAGTAAGAGTGATCATATGGGTAGGAGAGGTGGCACACACCCAGATAAACTCCAGCACACACTGAGGAAGGCTCACTCATGAAGTAAGGCAAGCACAGTTCAGTTGACTGCAAACATGTATATATTTTTTTAATTTGGCAATCACTGTAGGTTTCCTCAGAGTGATCAGAAGGGTAGGACAGGCAGCACTCACCCAAATAGACTCCCATACACGTCAAGGCAGGTTCCCACACAAAATAAGGGAAGTGCAGTTTGGCTGACTGCAAATACAGTGGATTTCACTTAAATGCATACCTGTTTTGCATGACAAAATCGTGCATTTAAGCAGAACGTGCATTTACCCAAAGTTACCCTTTTTTGGCCATTTAAAATGTTTTTGTTGAGTGCGGTTTACACAAAATAACTTTTATTGGAGAAAAGAATACGCAGTCTGAAGCACAGCTCTGTTTACCATTAAAAAAAGCACCGCTTTAATTCCCCCAGATTGATTAAGCAAGCACAGCTCAGTTTACCATGTAAAAAAGCCCATTTCAGAGTTTAAAGCACAGCTGTAATTCAACCACAATGATTTCACCCGATCCCTCCCCCAATTGATTAAACAAAGCACAGTACTGTACAAACCATAGCTCGTTTATGAAGTAATCACTGTTATACATCCTCAGCAATGTTCGCATCTGAATCTCCCCCATATTTACTGCTCAAAAAAATGAAGTGACTTTACTTTTTTTTGTGCTTTGAATAGCAATCTGTGGGACTAAGTGTTCGAATTCAAACAGCTTGGTCAGATTTCTTTTCTCTCGAGTGAACACAAACAAGCTTACTCGTTCAAGGCATTGCAGAGCTTCTGCCATGTGTACTTCTTGCTCCATCTGGGTTTCTGGTGAAATTTGTTCCTCGTACCCCTCTGGTCGTCCTGTGACCTCAACACAAATTACAGCATCAGAGGCCATACCAGTTGTTACTAGGGTCTCGTCAATGTCCTGGTATGAGTTAAAATCACCACGGTTCATGTTAGGGAGTAGCATTGGTACAGGCTCCTCCTCAACAATTTTCTCCTCTACCTCCAGTGATGTGGCTTGATCAACAAAGCCGGCTTTTTTAAAGCAGTTCTGTATTGTTTCAGATTTCACCTGTTGCCAAGCATGGTCAAGCATTTGGTAGCTCTAAAATAGAGGCCTGTCCCAACACAATTGTATATGCAGTCAGATGCAAAGTTTTTTAAAATCTAAGGGAGCACAATGGTTAGTCAGCTGTCTGCCGATTCTCTGTCAGTGTCTTTTTTCTCCCCATGACACCTCTTGAAAATTTTGCCATTATGTTTTTTCCAGCAGCTCAACCAGCTACTGGTTGTGGTAATGTTTAGCTCCATGGTAAACGCTAGGTCTTCTGCCTTTTTCACCAAAATCAGACCATTGACAGGTGCGTCCATGATTCAGGCTGCAGTGAACCATCTTAAAAGAGCAGCTTCAGCCTCCTCACTTTTTCCTGCTCATCTGCATTTTCATGTCTGATTATCACAACACTCCCAATTGGACAACAGGCTGTCCTTGTTTAACACAATTCATGTCATAGTGGACATGTCTACTACAAATTGTGCAGCAACATCAGTACATTTAACATTCTGTTGCTCCAAGCGCTGGAGCACTTGAATTTTCTGGGCCAAGATCAATGATATTTTTCACTGCTCCATGTTGCTCAGTCTGTTGCTGACTGAATGCAGATAAGCAGTAATGGCTTCAGGACAGGTGTTAAATGCGACTGCAACACCTCATTAAATCAACTGCATTAATCTGTCGCTAATTACACATAGTTAAATGTGTTAGTGATCTGGCGGGCAGTGTATTTAACTGAAAAGTACACTTACACAAAATGCACTTATGCAGTATTTATAACACACAAAGCATATAAAAAAAACACACAGGAAAATAAAAAGTTGTGCAGTAAAATGAAATGTGCGCTAAACCAAAGTGCACTTAAGTGGAATCTACTGTGATATATATTTTTTACTTCTGTAAACCACTGTAGCTTACTCAGAGTGATCAGAAGGGTAGGATGGGCAGTACACAGTCTGGCAGTCTCTCACATTTACGGAGGAAGGCTCCCACTCAAAGTAAGGCAAGTGCGGTTTGACTGAATGCAGCTAATATACATACTTGTACGTATGTATGTTTTTCTACTTCAGTAAATCAGTGTATGTTTATTGAGGATGACCAGCAATGCACAAGAGCTTTTCCAAAGATTCCTTTCTAGGGGCTATACAAGCAATCTGCTGGAAGAAGCCCTATCAAAAGCTAGGAGTTAGGACATAAACTCCCTTCTATGCCCTAAACCAAAAAGTAAGGTGAAAAGGAATGGCTGTGCTTTGTCACCTAGTACATCAAAATTTCAAGACAAATATGTGGGACTATCAGGAAATGTTGGCCAATCCTGCTTATTGACCCCACCCTTGCCCCTGAACTTGGTGACAGTCCTAGAGTTATATTCTTTCCTTTTTTTTTTTGTATATTCTATTTTTTCACCCACTGACCCGGGCATCTCTTGAACTAGCTCTCACAACCCAACTCCCTTGACCGCCTACCTGAACCATTCTTCCTGACCGAATTATCGGGTTCAGGATCCCCATTTCCTCCAGCCCCCTGGAGAGGCTGAGAATCCCCAGAGTGGAGTCAAGCATCATGGCCGGCATTCAGCATATAGGGCCATGGCTACTGGAGGATCACCATCACCTCACCCTGTCAATAGGGGTATTTCTATTTTCTTGTGTCCCCTGGAATGTAGCAGTGCAATGACGTCATCCTGCCGACATCAGCTGCACTCCTCCTTTTACTTTGCCCTAGGCTTGAGTAGTGCCTCTGGTCTCCACCGGGGGCAGCTACTGTGCCAGGCATGCCCTGGATCCCTCCCCAGAGAGAGAAGAGAGTCCATTGGATGCTTGACCCTCTCTCTCCCCTACCAACCCCCAGCACCGAGCTCATTCCCAGACTCGGGTGGCCGGCATGGCGTGATGTGTGGCGTCCAGAGCCTCAACCCTCAGCGCCACCAAGCCGGCTTAGAGTTACATTCTTGAGGGCTGAAAATTTAAGGGACCACTTTGTCCATGGCCATTTTAACACTACTACAATCATCCCTATCCATAGAAATTGATTATCCTCCTCAAAAGGCATGCATAAGAGCTGCCAATGTAATGTGTGCAACTTCTGCTTTAAGGGAATACTGTCCATTTAGAAGGGTTCAACAGGGATGTTTAAATAAGAAACTTTCTCAGCTGTAGTAGTGAGTTTGTTTTGTATACCTTCTGGTATACATGTCTCCTTCTGTATATCAGCCAGATTATCAGGCCATTAAGACAGCATGTGTAAGAGCACATTCATAGTATTAGAGGTGGTATGGCAGACATCCCAATTGGTAGGCATTGCATGGAAAACCACAACAATCCCTGTGGCACATTTTTCATGGTCCAATAATGGCAGCTCTTCTGAATTGTGTGGGGCTTCCTGGTTTCAAACCCGCCTCCCCCCCCGATCATCTGCTTCAATGAGAAACATCACGTGCTTGACAGCAGACCTACTGGGGACATAAAAAGGGAGCAATTCTAATGTTTTCCATATGTTCATGTCCCAGTGAGACAGTGGAGCAATGCAGGAGTGGGACAGGTGTATGACTGGCATTATAGGCATCGACAGGCATCTGCAGTAGGAAGCAGGGAACCGGGAAACTCAGCTGGTAACTAAGGTAAGGTACCTGTTTGCTCCTGGAGTTGCATTCAGTTACAAGACAAATGTAAGGTTAAAGAAAAGACAAATAAGGGAAAATGTGATACACTTATAAAGGATATGTGTTCAAGAGAAACAGAAAATACATAAAAATGATCAAATGGAAATACATTATTTTGATTAAAGATATTAAAGGTAAAGCTGTAAAGTAAAGGGTTGGCCTAAACAGAGAAAGGGTGTTATAAATACTGTATATAGGGTATGTTTTCAAGAGAAATAGCAAATAACAAAAAGGGGAATAACAAGAAATACCTTAGAAAGGGTAAAGACATATAAAGGAAAAGTTTAAAGAAAAGGATAGGTCTAAACAGTGTATAGGAGTCAACACTCCATCCTGGGTAGGTGTACAAGGAGATACCAGACAATAAAAGCAGAAAAAGTAGTTAACACCCTAGCAGGGATAAGGGTAAATAAATATTTCCTAAATAATACCAAGTAGTGTAGGCAATAAAACTGCTAGGAGTGATGCAGTGTAGTGGTTCTATGACAGCAGTATTCAGAGAGACCGTCTAGAGACTGTGGTGTTGCCCATCTGCATGTACCTCTCTGGACTGAGGGAGGAAGTTGATAGACACCAGGCTCAGTTGGCTGAGATGTGGGTAACCTCTTTCCTCACCAAGGGGCCACCAAGTCTGAAACTGCTACCTCAGAAGGTGCCGAAGAAAGAGGACAAGCTCAATTGTGGTGGGCTCTGGAAGGGTGGAGTTGGTGGGTCGGTGGCACATACTGTACCACAACTAGTACAACAACTTAATTCCTATGCAACTTTAGTGGGTTGGGACTGCCAGAATGAGGCACCTGTAGTTGGGACTGGTGAGGATTGGGTATTCTATGTAACAAGATCCTTTGGAAGGGTGGTTGGGGACCCCAAAAGAGGAAGAAGCAAATTCTGTTGCTGACTCGATTGTGAGGGGGATCAATATGGAAATAGGTAAGGGGGGAGAGCAAGGTTAAGTGCCTACCAGGCACCAGGGCCAGGAGGGAACGGAAGAAAATAGTGAGCTCATTAGGGCAGCAGGAAACTAGGCACATCTAGATGTTATCGTCCACCTGGGGACTAGTAAAGTAGCTAGAGACAGGGATGGGACTATGCAGGTGGAGTTCAAGGAGCTGGGAAGTTGTCTTAGCCAGGTAGCATATTCAGTGGCTTTTACAGAGGTGCTACCTGTCTATGATGGAGGGAAGGAGAGGAATCTCTACACTGATTCCTTCAACTTTTGGTTGAAGGAATAGTGCAGAGAAGAAGGGTTTGGCTACCTTTGGGATTGGGGTCCAACCTCAAGGGACAGAAGCCTTTACAAGAGAGATGGCTTACAACTATCTGAATGAGGGACCACTGTCCTCAGTGGACAGTTTAAATGTTACTTCAATGAAAGGCCTTATCTTTTCAAGGTAAAGGTTGTTCTTGAAAAACTGAACTTGGAGCTGGGAAGGATTCACAAACTTAAACTAAGAACTAGGAAACTGGAGGAAGGCACAATCTTGCTTCAATTCTGAGGGAAGTGGGCCTTACTTTTAATTTGACACTGTTTTTTGCTTGTTTGAATCAAGAAGGGGGTTGCAATACTGCTGATATTTTTGTAGACTGCTACTTTACATACAGAGGGATTCAAATGCTGCTGATTTTTTTTCTTTTCTGAGAATCTGGTGGCTTATTTGTAGGTTGCTAGTATTTTGGTGACTTTTTGCAACAGACATTTTAGTTTTCACTGGTGTGTTCTTTCATTCCTGCAGTCAGTGAAGTTGTGTATCAGAGCCAGAAAAAGCCTCTGGAGGTTCAGACTGGTTATATAAAGCTGTGTCAGGGGCTGCTTACATCACAGGTATTGTCAGCCAATAGTTTTTGTGTGGAGTTTTTCAGAACTGATCTGACTTGTATAACCCACATGTGTGTAAGCAGATTCAGACAGAAAGGCCTTATCTTTTGAAGGTAAAGGTTGCTTTTGAAAAAAATGAACTTGGAGCTGGGAAGGAAGCACAATCTTGAGCTAGGAACTAGGAAACTGGAGAAATTCACAGTCTTGCTAAAATTTTGTGGGAAGTGGGCCTTACTTTTAGTTTTACACTGTTTTTTGCCTGTTTGAATCAAGAAGGGGTTTGCAATACTGCTGATCCTTTCGTAGATTGCTATTGTACATACAGAGGGATTAAAATACTGCTGATTTTTTCTTTTTCTGTGAATCTGATGGCCTATTTGTAGTTTGCTAGTATTTTGTTGACATTTTGTAACAAACATTTACGTTTTCATTGGTTTGTTCTTTTATTCCTGCACTCAGTGGAGTTGTGTATTAGTCAGGAGGTTCAGACTGGATTGCTCTGATAGTCCTCACAGCACAGAATAGGTGGATTCCCAACCCCTCCCCAATTACCACCTTCCCCCAATTACCCTAGCTTTAGGGGGTTAGGCAAGAAGGTATGACAACTTCCTGCTCAAACAGAAAACAGGATGGGGTGTGCCACAGAAGGCAGCCAGGCAGCGTTGCATAAGCTTGGAGGACATCATCTTGTGATTGTTATTGTAAAAAACCAAAAAAACTTGGGGGGGTCTATTACATAGTCCCTAGGAAAAGGGTTACACTACTAAGGGGACATTAGGTTCTCTAATAGCGAAAAAAATAACACAATTTCAACAAGGAGGGAGAGAGACATGTGAGGAGTGGTGCAATGCACTGGCTGTGGGGAGGCAGTCTTCCAGAAGACATTCTGGAGGCTGTGATGCTGCTCTATTTGCAGACACCTCTCTACTATGAGGGAGAAGGTTGCCTGTCTCCAGGCCAACCTGGAAAGAAGTAAGGAAACCTCCTCCCCCACCCAGGGCCTGGCATGGGATTGGGAAACCTCCTCCTCCACCCAGGGACAACCAGGGCTGCTGCCTCAGAGGTTGCCAGGAATAAGGAACAATTGGACTATGGTGGGCTCTAGAAGGGTGAGAGTGGTGGAAGAGAGGCTCATCCCTCCAGTTGTACCTCTCCACAATTCATATGCCATTCTGGTGGAGCACTGTTTCTCTATGGAGGCACCCACAGTGGAGACCAAGGAGGATGCTGGGAACCTCCACAAAGGAGACCCATAGGAGGGTGGCACAGGACTCCATAGTAGAAGGAAAAAGCTCCTGGTGGGGGGCTCACTTGTTAGGGGGTAGAACTGGGGGAGGGAGGGGAGAGGGAGGTAAGGTGCCATGGCCTTGAGGGAGAGGAAGAGAGTCTTCAGGATAGCTGAAGCAACTCACAGGAGAGGGAGCTGGATGTCATTGTCCACCTAGGACAAATGACCCAGCTGGGAATGGGATCAGTGCTGTGCAGGAGTTTGTGGAGTTGGAGAGGGGCCTTAGACAAGTAGCAGACATGGTAACCTTCTTGCAGGTGCTGCCTGTCTATGGCATGGGTGAGGCTAGGGTAAACCACGCCCTGTGAGTCAATGACTGGTTGAATGACTGGTTAAAAAACTGGAGAGATACAGACCTATACTGGCATGATGGTCAGCATCTGTCTGGGAGGGGAACCAGGATCCTAGGTGATAGGTTTAAATGCTTCATTGGAAAGCTTTTAAACTAGCCAAGAGTGGAGGCACTGAAAAGGAGCAGGGAATTCCCAGCCTCCCCACACTAAACAGGGTAGTTAGTGAGGTTAACACAAAGGTAGAGCGGTCAATAGGGGTCTGGGCAGTGGTAAATGGAGAAAAAGGCAAAGGCAGTAAGTACATGGATGGGGCTAAAAGGGGTAAAGCCATCAAAAAATGAAGGTAGATCAGTAACAATGCCTGTAGTCTGGGTAATAAGCTTCCTGAACCATCGGCCTTGATGGAAGAGGGACTCATGGATAGTGTGGCAATCACAGAAACATGGTACACAGAGAACCATGACTGGGATGTCTACATACTGGGGTACGCAATCTACGGGAGGGACAGGGAGGGTAAAAGAGAGGAGTAGTAGCTCTCTACATAAGGAAAGGGATAAAAGCAATGGAACTAAATGGTAAACAGGGAGGAGAGAAGGCACTGTGGGTCACTGTGGAGACAGGAAATGGCACCACAATCCGCATGGGGGTTGTATCCAGGTGCCAGTCTCAGAGGGAGGAAATAGACAGGGAAATAATAGGAGGCATCCTTAGAATGGCAGAAAAAGGAGAGATATTGTTGCTGGGGGACCTGAACATGCCAGATGTTAACTGGAGCACATTTGATGCAGTCACATCCAAGAGCAGAGTCATTTTCAATGCCCTACAGGGGGCATGCCTCAGGCAGCTAGTGTTGGAACTCACTTGGGAGGGAGCAGTCTTAGACCTGGTTCTCTCAAACAGGGATGGTGAGAGGATCTCGGATTTAGAAGTGGGTAGCCACCTGGGAACAAGCAATCAACACACAGTGTGGTTCACAATAAACATAGCTGGGGAGTCAAGCACACAAAAGCAAGGGTACTGGATTTTTGGAAGTCTGACTTTGGCAGAATGGGAGAGTGCCTAAGGAATGCACTAGCAAAAGGTCAGGAAGGAGGGGGTGGAGGAACAATGAGGGAAAATCAAAACTGCCATCACAGAAGCAACAAGCCTTTGTATGACATAAATAAACAAAACAAGACAAAGGAAAAAGCCACTATGGTTCTCAAAAGAGGTGGCAGAGAAGGTTAGCAAGAAAAAGATACCATTCAGGAAGTATAAGGAATCATAGATGGAGCAGGACAGAGAACTGTATTAGTTAAAGCAGAAGGAAGTGGGGAAGGCAGTCAGAATAGCAAAGGCCCAAACTGAGGAAAAGATAGCCAACTCATTTAAGAAGGGGGATACAACCTTTTATATGTACATTAGGGAGCAAAGAAAAACCACGGGATGAACAGTGAGGCTTAATAAAGGGTGAGGGGGAGTGTAACAGTGAAAAGTCAGGGATACTGAACGAATATTTTTGTTCAGTGTTCACAAAAGAAGGGGAGGGGCACGTACCTAAACTAAGCAATAGAATCACTCTGGAAAGGGGGGGTCGATACCAGTCAATTCACTGAACAAAGGATCATGAAAGAACTCCTAAAACTGAAGGTGGGCAAGGCAATGGGGCCTGATGGGATTCACCCCAGAATTTTAAAAGAACTAAAGAAAGAACTACTGACACCACTGACTACCCTTTTCAACAAATCATGGCACGATGTTGTGGTACCCGAGGACTGGAGTAAGGCAGATGTGATTCCCCGTCACAAAAGTAAGAGCAAGGCAGAGGCAGAAAACTACAGACCTGTTAGTTTAACCTCAGTGGCAGGGAAATGATGGAATCACTTATGAAAGAAAGAGAATTGTTGAGAACCTAGAGGCCAGTGGGGCACAGGATCCAAGGCAGCATGGATTTACAGTGGGACAATCATGTCAGATGAATCTAATAGATTTCTTTGACTGGGTGACCAAAGTAGTAGACAAGGAAGGGGCTGCAGACACTGCCTCCCTAGACTTTAGCAAGACATTTGACACAGTCCCACACAAAAGATTAATAAATAAGTTAGCAAGCCTGGGAATGGGTCCCAGTGTGGTAGCCTGGGTAAACAATTGGCTGGACAAAAGGATGCAGGGGGTAATAGTAAACAGAGTCCACTCTGAAGTAAGGGGGGTTACTAGCAGGGAACTGCAGGATTCAATGTCTTTATAAGTGACATTGCAGAGTGACTGGAAGGAAAAGTATGCCTCTTTGCAGATGACACAAAGATCTGCAACAGGGTTAATACACAAGGGGGAGTGGAAAGGATGAGAAGGGACTTGGCAAGGTTGGAGGAGTGGTCAAAAGTATATCAGCTTAGATTCAATGGGAGGAAATGCAAAGTAATGCACTTGGGAAACAAAAACCCAGGGGAAAAGTACACAGTGGGTGGGGGGGTACTAACAACAACAGAAATGGAATGGGACCTGGTGGTAGTCATATCAGATGACCTAAAGGTAAGTAGGCGAAGTGTGAAGGCAGTAAGGAGGGCTGGGGGGGGATACTGGGATGCATAGGGAGAGGCATCACCAGTAGAAAGCAGGAAGTTGTCATCCCTCTGTACAGACAGTTGGTGAGACCCCATCTGGAGTACTACATGCACTTCTGGAGACCCCATCTCCACAAGGACATAGACAGGATGGAGGCAGTCCAGAGGAGAGCAACTAAAATGGTGCAGGGTCTGCACCAGAAATGATATGAAGACAGACTAAAGAAACTTAATATGTATACGCTAGAGGAAAGAAGGGAGAGGGGGGACATGATAGAAACTTTTAAGTACCTCAAGACAATCAACAAAGTCCAAGAGGGTAGCATCTTTCAGAAAAAGAGATGTGCAAGAACAAGGGGGCACAATTTGAAGACTGAGGAGGGACAGCTCAGGGGCAACAGAGGAAGTATTTTTTCACAGAGAGTGTGGTAGACGCATTGAACGGCCTTCCTGATGTGGTCGTGGTGTCAAAAGCAAAGGGGGAATTCTAGAATGCATGGGATAGACATAAGGCAATTATAGTGGGGGGGTAGGAGGAAGTAGGCTGTTGGTTAACTAGGATCTGCAGCTTATCCAATAGGTAGGAAAATGAGCAGACTGGGTGGGCCAAGCAGTCCTTTTCTGCCATCAAAGTCTATGTTTCCATGTTTTTATTTAAACCAGCCAATTGTAGGGAATGAAGACATCAGCAAGACAGAAACAGCCACCACCCCAAAAGCTAAGGAAAGAACGTAAAAAGAATGCAAGGTGAGAAAATTACCACAGAGAGCATGTTTATTAAGGAAACAGATTTGATGAAAGGAATAGGAATGGAAATTATAGTATCAAAAATAGAGTGAGGAAGAAGGAAGACAAAAAGAGAAATAGAAGAGTAATTATAAGAATGGTTGCAAAGCCTGAAAGACCATGTGTACGAATGCTAGAAGTCTAGGAAATAAGATTTCAGACCTAGAGGCCTTCTTGACAGAGGCCAACCGAGATATAGAGGTCATCAATCTGCCAATGTAAATTGGACCCTCCCAGCTGCAGATTTAACTAAAACCAGGGACATCCTGCACTCACTACAAGAGCATTCCTCAGGCAAATATTCAGTGAACACACTCATGATGGGGCTATACTAGATCTGGTACTTACAAACAGGGACAGTGTTGCAGATGTCAAGTTGGTAAGTCACCTGAGGAAATTGATTACCATACAGTGCGGTTCAATATAAGAACAACTGCTGATTCCAGCCACACTAGGGTGAAGGTCCTGGACTTTAGGAGGGCACATTTTGAAGAGATGGGTGGATGCCTAAAGGGTGATCAGGCAAAGGGAGATGACTTACAGTAGGTGCAGTGGAGGAACAGTGGGCAAAATTAAATAGGGCCATATTGATGGCTTTAAACCTCTGCATCAGACAAGTGAGTAAAAGTAAGAGGAAAAACGGACAATTGTGGTTCTCAACAGAAATGGCAGGAAAGATGAAGGCTAAAATAGTACCATTCAGAAGATAAGAAGATGCAGAGGGAGAAGGACAGGGAAGTGAATGAATCAAAACAGAGAAAAGAAAGGAAAGCAGTAAGGAGTCGAAAGGCACGGAGTGAAGTGAGGATCACCCAAGAAGTAATGGAAGGGGACAAAACAGTTGTTGGGTACAGAAGTGAAAAGAGGAGGACCAGGGGAGGAACTGTAAGATTAAAAAGGGATGGGGGTCTGCACAGAGGGAAAGCAGGAGAAATCAGTGATACAAAACAAATACTTTTATTCTGTGTTCATGGTGGAGGGAGAAGTGAAGGAACCACAGAAAAATTATATGAGCTTTGTAAGGAGAGAAATGGATACCAGTCCTTTTTCAGGGGAGAGGGTTCTAGAGGTACTCGCTAATCTGAAAGTAAACAAAACAATGGACCACACGGGGTAAATCCTAGTGCACTGAAAGAACTAAGTGAGGTATTGGCAGCACCTCTTACAGTTCTTTTCAACAGCTCACCTGAAACAGGTATGGTTCCAGGGAACTGAGGAATATAAGTGGTAACATGGATGAAGCTGGAAATTATAGGCCATCTGGCCTTAGTGGTGGGAAAGTTAATGGAATCATTGTTGAAGGAGTGGATAGTGGAACATCTTGAATCTAATGAGTTACAAGACCAAAGACAGTATGGGTTCATGGGAGGAAGGTCATGTCACATGAATCTGATAGATTTCTTTGATTGTATGACTGAGGACTTAGATCGGTTGTGATGCGATGGATGTAGCTTGCCTAGATTTCAGTAAAGCATTTGACACTGTTCAAAATAGGAGACTACTAAACAAGCTGAGTAGATTAGGAGTGTGTCCAAAGGTGGTAAACTGAGTAAGGAAATGGATAGGGGATTGGAGACAGAGGGTCATGGTAAAAAGTATTTACTCCAAGGAGAGGAGGGTGACCAGTAGGATGCTTAGGGATCAGTTCTGGGACTATTCCTCTTTAATGTATTTATAAGTGACATTGCAGTGGAGTTAAAGGGGAAGATCTGCCTCTTAGCAGATGATACCAAACTTTGCAGTAGGATGAACACTTTGGGGGTGTGGAAATGATGAACAGGGATCTGAGAAAACTTGAGGAGTGGTTAAGGGTATGGCAACTGGGTTTCAATGCGATAAACTGCAAAATAATGCACTTGTCGGTACAGAGATCCAGGGCAGAAAATAAAATGGGGGGGAGGGAGAAAGAGTGTTATTGACAACAACTAAGCAAGACTGGTATGCTGGGCTGCAGAGGGAGAAGAATCACCAGCAGAAGGAAGCAGGTGTTGCCTCTGTATAGGCTGTCAATAAGTCCTCATTTGGAAAACTGTGTACACCCTTACAGAAATATATGACGCTTTTCATGTTGCGCACATAAAACTACCCATTTGATATGCGTGCAGCAATCATGATTTAAATGTTAAATTGTAGTGGATTGCATTCATGTGGCCTGCGTGCAGCAAGCACATGTGGAAAGCATGCTTTTTATGTTAAATTGGAACAGACTGCATGCATATGGCAAGCATGCAAAAAGCAAGTGGTCACTGATAACTGCACACATAAACATTAAGTGGCTGGCTCAGGATCACACAGTATACAAGTGGAGGTTGATGAGATTCGAACACAGGTCTTCAGGTCTCCTGGTTTGCATTTCAGTGCCTTTAACCACTAAGCTATATTGCCTGCATACATATGGTTCGCTTGTACTTCAGTACAAATCTGCATAGAGTACATCTGCACACATGCGGTATGCTTATTGCCACTGATATAATTTTTTTGTTTATCATTTAACACTTTTTCCACCTTTGGCGGAGCTGACCCCCGCGATCTCCAGCCACCATTGCCTGCACCTCCAACCCGGTTGTGCGCGTGGGCCACATGAACCCACAGAACCAGGGACTGGCCAACATCACGCCGTGCTCAGACAGGTGCCTCTCTCAGGTCAGGGGGTGAAGGGCATGGCCATGAGCCACTGAGATTGCCTCCGATGTTTCCTCTATTAACTTTCACCTCAGAGCACAAGCGTTCAATGACATCCGGGCACTATGTGCTGACGTCCACCGTGGTCCACCCCATGCTGTCACTGCTCTGGCAGTGCCACCGGTCATCACCAGGGCCCACTACAGAGCGGTGAAACTCCAGATCCCTCCGCAGGATAGGAGAGCAGTCCTCCAGATGTTCAATCCTATCCTTCCCCTGCATACCCCTGGTGACCTGGGCTCATGTCTGAGCCCAGGTTGCCAGTGTGGTCCGAGGTATGGTGTCCAGCACCTCAACCCTCAGCACCAACCAGGCCGGCTCACCACTGATATACATTTTAGTTTTCTTGTGCCCCCTCATCTCAGCTGCACAGTTTAACTGTAGCACACATACCAGTGGAAACACATGTGGTTCTTCCCACCCCAATACACACACTTACCCACAAAGCTACTTAATTACTTCTGTCTGGCCTGTACACCTACTATTTTCTCTCCATAGTTTTGAATGCTTTCAAGCAAACCGACTTTAAGGGGCAAACACAAAAGCAGCAATAACTCAACATCCACCCACATGGCCAGTCTCCCCTTCCCCACCCACCAATGCACACACACTGTAGTGGATGTGGCCACACTGCAACAGATAACCCAACAAGTACAGACATCAGTCGAGAGTCTCTTACCCGAGTACTATGGAGCCAGAGTTAGGAGACTTTAAAAGATGAGGTACATGGGTCAGAGTGCTGGCTTTTACCCCTCCTTGAATTGAATGGAGTTATTTTTTATTACTATTTTATAAATTTTGATGGTGAGTTGGAGAATAATGAAGGCCATTGTTCTACAAATAATGCTGTTGTTAGTCGAGTGGTGGACGTCATTACTCTCCAACTGTCCATCAATAATATATAAAATAGTAATAAAAAAATACCCTCATTCATTTCAATGGAGAACACCCTTGCACTCTCCCTTGCCCTATGTCAATGTGTCTGAGCATGGGGTGTGGAGGTCAGCTTCATTGGGGGGGCATAACCTAAGCTTGCCCATAGTGGGGCTTCAATAGTCTGTGCAAACCATACCACTCAACTGTCCCTGAATGCAAGGGACAGCCCTCATTTTACTCCTGAAAACTGTTCTGCCCCTCATCCATCCCTCATGGAAAACATGCTTATACAGAGGATGTCCTGTGAATTTAGACTTTATGGCAGGGGCACCATTTCAGATTTCAGTAGGGGGAAGCCATCAACCAGTGGTGCTAGTCAGACCCTAGGTGGCAAGCTCTGCAATGTATGGTACATCTCTAAAAGGTAAAACTTATTTGTTATGACTGAAAAGTGATATGTAAATCAGGAAAAATTCAAATGTATAACATTTATCTGTCTATACCTTGGAGTAGTGCATCAGATTTGGGCTTAAACCCACCCAGTTACTAACCAATTTTTTTTTCCTAGCTAAAGTTTTGACCCCCCCCCCAAAAAAAACACCTTTGTCACAATTTTTCTCCCCAGCTCCATGCCATTCAATATCCATCCCATGAAGGATGTGAAGCCACCCAGGGTGCAGAAACATAAAAACACAGCAATATTTCAGTCTTTCCTCCTTCACCAATCACCCTGTAAAAAAAACACACAAAAATTAAAAAAAACATTTAGTGTTACTTACCCGGCCATCTGGCCAGAACCTGCAGCCTAGCTCAGTGTGCCACCAGCCCAGTTTTTAGTCCACTCCTCCTTCGTCCTTCTGCCAGAAGTTAGATGCTAGAACCAACCATACCAGGTCCCAAACGTGGTCTGTGACTAAGTCACCTCACCAATCAAACCCACCCAACCTGTGTGACTTACTTCTTGCTTGGCTTCTTCCATACTGCACTGATCAAAGCCTATGAAAGCCGCCCACACCCCTATCACTGCTGCTGCAAGGCCCAACTTGCTGCTGCAGGGGCCCATGCTGTTTTTTTGTGAGCTGAGCCTAGTAGAGTAAGTAGGTAGCCTAGTCTCGAGTTAGCTTCTAGCTCACCCCCAGCCCCTTCAGCCACCAAGGTAAATGGACACTCATTAAGAGTAGATCAACAAAAATATGCCACCACAACACTGCTATTGAGGTTCACTGCTCACAATCTCTTCCAAGCTGTAGTGTGCAGCCTGTCTACTCTGTGGTGGGAAAGACAGTGTCTCACTTGCATTACTCATGCTCTTGCTTGGCTGGAGCTCCTCCATGTCACATGTGATGGCACTACTGCTAATAGGTGGAGTGAGTAGACATCACAATACAGATACAGATGAGTCAGAAGTGCACCTGCAGTGTGAGTGCAACACAGACCGGGGGGGGGGCACTTATTGTACGAAAGATTAAATCCAAATTTAATGCCATTATTGCCACACCATAAGAACAAACTAGGCACAAATGCAGGGGGACAATTGCCCTCTTCTGCCCTACCTAAATGGCACCCCAGCTTCATGGTAGAAATTAATTCTCAGGGGTTTTCATTGTGTTCTGAGGTACAGTATCTCCATTTTTCAATATGAGTCCTGATCATCATGAGGGTTAATGTCCCTCGTTGTCCCTATGTCCCTCATTTCAGTGACAAAATGTGATGTATGATGCATGCCTCCAAGGCTCTACTCAGCACAAAGAGTGCTGAGCATGGCCATAGTGTATATGCTCCATACAGAATTACAAAGGGAAAGTAAGTGAACCATAACAGCCATGAAGAAACACATTTGTAGCACTAAATATGCATTAGGGGATTTGCATGGCCAAAAATTAAAAGGTCAGGCTTCACAACACAGAAGCCCTCTTCACACATCTGAAATGGGTGACGTTGGCTGACTATACCCTAAGCATTTAAAGCAGTAAGCAAACGATACTTTATAAATTAATGGCAATTTAATGACAAAAATCAAAAGTCATTAAATAACTTGCAAAAGGATCAGAATGAATGCGTTTACCTAATTTTAATGGGAAATCAATGAAAAGGGAATTTTAATGGCTCTAATTGCTAGCAGTAACATGAGAAATAGAAACTGATGTGTTTTTTTTAGATGAGATTTGTACCAGCTTAGTTGTTGCACACATGGAAAGTATGCAACATGTGAACCTGATGTGCTTTTTAAATGATGTTCACACCAGCTTAACTGCTGCACTCCTGTCAAGCATGCAACATATGAACCTGATGTGATTTTTAGAAGATGTTCACACCAGTTTCCCTGCTGCACATGTCCAGCTGTCAGCATGCGAACCTGATGTGCTTTTTAGACCTGGTTCGCATAGGTTCACTTTGTGGATGTGAACCACATGCAAACATTGCACAATTAAGCATGTGGCATGCATTCTGCATGTACACAGCACATAGTTTTCTGTAAGGGCAGTTCTTGAGACCTCATCTAGGAAAGGACATAGAGAGAGTGAAGACAGTCCAAAGGAGGGCATCTAAAATGGTGTGGGGTCCACATCAGAAGCTCCATGAGGACAGACTAAGGCAACTCAATTTGTACACCCTGAAAGAGAGGAGGGGGATATAACAGAGATGTATAAAGGCCTAAATTGGGTAAATAAGGTACAGGAGAGGAGTATATTTCAGAAACAAATGTGCTCAAGAACAAGGGGATATGATATCAAGCTGGAAAGGGGGGGAGGGCTAAATTCAGGAGAGGTGTGAGAAGTACTTCTTCAGAGAAAGGGAGGTGGATTCCTGAAACAGCTTACCAGCCGAGGTAGTTGGGGGGGGGGGGAATTAGTCGAAGGGTTTAAGAAAGCATGGAAAAGGCATAAGAGAATCTTAGAGGAAAGAAATGATGGAGGGGAGAAAAAGCTAGAGATTAAGCAGGGTCTGTGGTGATGCTTTAGGAGAGTTGTGCGAATTTGTGGAATTTCATTCAGCAAAATATTTCAAGAAATTTGCGCATTGTTGCAAAATGCGGAATTCCACTGGCAAAATGCATAATTATGCCTGCAAAATATGAAATTTCACCTGCAAAATGTGGAATTTTGCCACTTGCAGGCACAATTCTGCCACTCACGGGTGAAATTACTCATTTTGCCAGCGAAGTTCCTCATTTCGCAGTTGAAATTCTGCATTTCACAACCTCAAAATATTACATGGAATGTACAGAATTTTGCAAAATATTTTGAGTGATGAAATTTATGATTTCACTGGAATTTCACTGGTGAGATAAAATGTCGCTACTTCTCTATACTTTATTTAGATAAGAAAAAACATTTATTTACTTTATTTATTATTATTCAGAACTTGGATTACAAATACCTATGCGTCAGAAACTCTTTTACATAGGTTCCACGTCAATAAGACTTTAACAGTATAATATATATGTATATATATATATATACACATTATTATAGGGGTGCGGTCACGCCCCTATGATTAGGGTTGAGTAGGCACTTTAATGTTAAACCTCAAATTTTGCGTGTTAATGACTCTGGAACTGTCCAACAGATTTGCCTGAAATTTGGAATGCGTGGTCTAGTATGGTAGTTCTCTTGATTTACAAAGTTGCGTTTTGGTCATGCATATAGTTTTTGTGCAGCAAAATGCAAAAAAATGCACTTTGACAGTTTTGACATGTTTTTTGTCCTTGGTGCTGTGACCACACCATGTGGTCTTTTGGTCTGACATTTGGAACGTAGAAAGAGTTTGGGTCAAGGAACAATCCAGCATCAGTCTGGTAAAAAATAATCTGTTAAAAAGTTATTATATTTAAAATTTTTCAGTTCTGAGCATGCTCAGTTCACTGAAAGATTTATATGTATATTTTGCGACCTAAGAATTGTCTCACCATCAAGGATTTTGCTACCTCATGCAATAAAATCCTCATCCGTCAGAAAAATTCCTTGTCCACGAGCCACCATCTTGTTTTCATTTTTTCAGCCAAACAAAATGTTCTAACTTTGTCTATGGGTAACTTGTGGGCCAAATGAGGCATGAGTTTTGTTTAGGGTGATGCCCTCTACAAAGCCATACCTTTGGTTTGATTCATTTTGGACAAGAAAATAGCTTTTTAAAAATTCAAAATTCTTCTTTTGTGACTCGCTAATGATCCTAGTCTGCAAGCCTGGAAAATCCTGGTCCACGAGATGATCCCGGTCCATGAGCTTCGTCCATCAGGGGATGACCAGACAGCTGGAATTTCATGACCAGATGTTCTTGGGCATGACCAGATATCCCTGGAGATGACCAGATGTCCCCTCGCAGACTAGAATTTTGCTAGCTTGCAGACTAGGATTGATCTGGCAGCCCAGGATTTTGCTATCTCATGAATAAAGAATTTTTAAAGGTGTAAAAACTTTAGAATTGTATAGCTCATTAACAGTTTGGTGTTTTTACTTTAAATTCACATGGCGTTGAGGGGATGCCCTATAGGTGTGAATTAAGCTGTTTAGGTGTTGGGGAATTAAGTGGCTCCATAGGTATGCCATCACAAAGTTGAGATTTTCCCCATATGATTACATTGTGGGATCTGTCATGCCTTTTGGCACCCTTATCTCGAAAACGAAGCGAGATAGAGAGTTTTTGCTACTGGCGTTTGAGATCACCTTTAGGAACAAGATCACCTTTAGGACATTTAGGTCTTAGATCACCTTTAGGACCTGCTGGAACAAGATTTTAAACCATAGAGTAAGCCTGCAGTGGAATTTTTTCCATGGGTTGCACGGGTAATGAGATATTGTCAAATTTGTGTTACAAGGGTTCCTTGCCCAATTGGGCTGCTGTATGGCTCTGTAGCTATGTGTAAGTGGCCCATGCTCCAACAGATGCATATCGTTATGCAGAAATTGGAAACTTGGTGGGAGTGCAGGGCCCAAATGGCCCTGCACTCCCATCAATACATATTTTTTATTAGTTATATTACACTTTTTCAAAAAGTAAGGACATTCATGGCAAAAAACTGCATTTAATGCATCATTTAGGGTTAAAGTGATAAAAGTGAGGAAATTAAATGTTAGGGTTGAGCCCCTAACTTCCCCCACATAACCCACGCACCCATCCTCCACAGGCTGATAGACATCAGGGTGTGCCATGGGGTCATGAGGCCTAACTATCACCCCATTCTCCTTTACTGTAGCATGTCAACCTGCTTACACATGGAATGGGGTAAGAGTTGAGCCTGATGACCCCATGGGCACACCCTGGCATCTGTCAGCCTATGAAGGATGGGTGTGTGGGTTATGGTGGGGGGGGTTAGGGGCTCAACCCTAATGTTTCATTTCCTCACTTTTGTCACTTTAACCCTAACTGATGCATTAAACACAGTTTTTTGCCATGAATATATATATATATATATATATATATATATGTGTGTGTGTGTGTGTGTGTGTGTGTGTATATATATATATATATATACAGTGTGTGTGTGTATGTATTATATAATATAGTAAAGAGTCTCGCCACTATAGTTAGGGTTCAGCGGTCACTTACATACTAAACTCAAAAGTTTGCACATTAATAACTTTGGACCCATTCAATGGATTTGCCTGAAATTTGGTACACGTGGTGGGGCATGGTGGATCTCTTGATCTGCCAAATTGTATTTTAGTTGGACTTACAGTCTTTGCATACAAAAGTGCTGAAAAATGCAGAATTATCCATTTTTGGAGGCACCTTTTGGGATACTGGATGTGGTCCTGCACAGCCATTGCGTGGTGTGCCACTCTGTGATATGGATTGATTGAAAGAGCTTTGGAAGCCAAACATGCCACTTTTCATTTGGTGAAAAAAATATTAAGGCATTCAAAAGTTATGCCACTTTTGAGTTCCCATTATAAGTCAACGGGAAAATTTATAAGTATGTTTTGCAAACAAAGAATGGGGTTTTGGCCATCTCGTCCTGCCTGGTGATCAAAGAATTTGCAGCCTCATGGTTCAAGAATCTTTGACCCAAAGGATTTTCACAAATTCTTTGATCGCGAGGTCTGCCATCTTGTTTTCAGTTTTCCGATCAGAAAAACACAAATATCTTGGCTCAGGGGTCACTTCCGAAGTAAAACTTGGATGGGTTTTACTCAGGGGGCCCAGATCTATCGAGCCATGCCTTTGGTTCCATACAAATCAGTCTAAAAATATAGTTATTAGCTTTTAAAATGTTCGTTCACGGCTCACTAACGATCTTTGATCATGAGCTTGCAAATTCTTTGATAACGAGAATCTTTGATCGTGATCGTGCATCGTGAGTGAGGGACGTGATGGTCAGATTTTAAATTGCATTTTTGTAACCAAGGGGTGCCCTATTAAGTTATATAACATAGAAACATATAATGTGACGGCAGATAAGGATCGCTTGGCCCACCCAGTCTGCCCATTTCCCTACCTGATGGATAAGCTGCAGATTCTAGTTAATCAACAGCTTACTTCCTCTGGCCCCCCCCACTAGAATTGCCTTATGCCTGTCCCAGCCATTCTTGAATTCTCCCACTGTTCCTGACTCCACAACCTCCTCAGGAAGGCTGTTCTATTCATCCACAACTCTCTCTGTGAAAAAATACTTTCTAGCATTACCTCTGAGCTGTCCCCCCTCTATCTTCAAATTGTGCCCCCTTGTTCTTGCACATCTCTTCTTCTGAAAGATACTACCCTCTTGTACCTTGTTAATTCCCTTGAGATACTTGAAAGTTTCTATCATGTCCCCCTCTCCCTCCTTTCCTCAAGGGTATACATATTAAGCTGCTTTAGTCTCTCCTCGTATGTCTTCTGGTGCAGACCTTGCACCATTTTGGTTGCCCTCCTCTGAACAGCCTCCACTCTGTCTATGTCTTTGCTGAGATGGGGTCTCCAGAATTGCATGCAGTGCTCCAGATGGGGTCTCACTAACTGTCTGTAGAGAGGGATAACAACTTCCTGTTTTCTACTGTTGATGCCTCTCCTTATGCATCCCAGTCTCACCCCAGCCCTCCTTACTGCCTTCTCACATTGCTTGCCACCTTTAGGTCATCTGATATAATTACTCCTAGGTCTCTTTCTATTTTTGTTGTTGTTACTAACTCACCCCCCATTGTATAAACCCTGAGTTTGTTTCCAAGTGTTCCTCCTGCCCCGTTGATCTGGCTACCGTGTTTGACCATTCCTCCAATGCCGTCCTGTTTCTGCCCCAACACGCCTCAACCCTGTGATCTTTGTGTCATCAAGAGGCTCTTCCCTTCAGGTTCACTTATAAAGATATTAAAGAGGACCGGTCCCAGTACCGAGCCCTGCGGTACCCCACTAGTTACCCTCCTTTCTTCACTGTGGACTCCCTTTACTATTACCTTTTGCATCCTGTTGTCCAGCCAGTTTTTTATCCAGACTACCACCTTGTGACCCACTCCAAGGCTGGCTAACTTGTATATTAATCTTTTGTGTGAGACTGCATTGAATGCCTTGCTAAAATCTAGGTAGGCCATATCCACAGCCCCTCCCTTGTCTACTACTTTGGTCATCCAGTCAAAGAAATCTATTAGGTTCATCTGACATGACTTTCCTGCTGTGAAACCATGCTGCCTTGGGTCCTGTGCCCCACTGGCCTCTAGGTACTCAACAGTTCTTTCCTTTAGAAATGATTCCATCAATTTCCCTACCACTGAAGTCAAACTAACTGGTCTGTAGTTTTCTGCCTCTGCCCTGCTCCCACTTTTGTGAAGTGGAATCACATTTTCCCTCCTCAAGTCCTCAGGTACCACTCCATCCTCCCATGATTTGTTAAAGAGAGTAGTCAGTGGTGTTACTAGTTCTACCCTTAGTTCTTTTAATATTCTTGGGTGAATCCCATCAGGCCAAATTGCTTTGTCCACCCTCAGTTTCAAGAGTTCTTTCAAAACCCTTTCTTCTGTGAATGGACTGGTATCGACCCCCTAGTCAGAGTTTCTCCCTTGTTTATTTTAGGCACCTCCTCCTCTTCATCTAAGGGTGGGTTTTACATAGAAACATAGACTTTGATGGCAGATAAGGACCACTTGGCCCACCCAGTCTGCCCATTTTCCTACCTACTGGATAAGCTGCAGATTCTAGTTAACCAACAGCCTACTTCCTGCCACCCCCCACTACAATTGCCTTGTGTCTGTCCCATGCATGTTAGAATTCCCCCACTGTTTTAGCCCCAACAACCTCCCCAGTAAGGCAGTTCCACACATCCACCACTCTCTCCATGAAAAAAGATTTCCTCACATTACTCCTGAGCCATCCCACCTCTATCTTTAAATTGTGTCCCCTTGTTCTTACACATCTCTTTTTCTGAAAGATGCTACCGTCCTGGACTTTGTTGATTTCCTTGAGGTACTTGAACGTTTCTATCATGCCCCCCCATCCCTCCTTTCATCAAGGGTACACATATTAAGCTCTCTCAGTCTCTCTTCATAAGATTTCTGATGCAGACCCTGCACCATTTTACTTGCCCTCCTCTGGACTGCTTCCATCCTGTCTATGTCCTTCTGTAGATGAGGTCTCCAAAACTGCACACAGCACTCCAGATGAGGTCTCACCAACTGTCTGTACAGAGGGATAACCACTTCCCTTTTTCTACTTGTGATGCCCCTTCCTATGCATCCCAGTATCCCCCGGCTCTCCTTACTGACTTCTCACATTGCTTACCCACATTTAGATCATCTGATATGACTACCCCCAAGTCCCGTTCCATTTTTGTTGTTGTTAGTACCTCCCCTACTATTGTGTACTCTTCTCCTGGGTTTTCGTTTCCCAGGTGCATTACTTTGCACTTATTTGCATTGAATCTAAGTTGCCATATGTCTGACCTTTCCTCCAACCTTGCCAAGTCCCTTCTCATCCTTTCTACACCCCTTTGTGTATCAACTCTGTTACAGATCTTTGTATCATCTGCAAAGAGGCATACCTTTCCTCAGACCCTCTGCAATGTCACCTATAAAGATGTTAAAGAGGACTGGACCCAGTACTGAGCCCTGAGGTACTCCACTAGTGACCCCCCTTTCTTCAGAATGTGTTCCACTCACTATTACCTTCTGTGTCCTGTTGTGCAGCCAGTTTGCAACCCAGGCTACCACCCTGGGATCCACTCCCAGGCTGTCTAACTTGATTATTAATCTTTTGTGTGGGACTGTGTCAAATGCCTTGCTAAAGTCTAGGTAGGCCATATCCACAGCCCCTCCCTGGTCTATTACTTTGGTCACCCAGTCAAAGAAATCTATTAGATTCATCTGACATGACCTTCCTGCTGTAAATCTATGCTGCTTTGGGTCCTGTGCCCTGCTGGCCTCTAGGTATTCAACAATTCTTTCTTTCAGAAGTGATTCCATCATTTTCCCTATCACTGAGGTCAAACTTACAGGTCTGTAGTTTCCTGTTTCTGCCTTGCTCTCACTTTTGTGAAGGGAAATCACATCTGCCCTCCTCCAGTCCTCAGGTACCACCCCATCCTCCCAAGATTTGTTAAAAAGTGTGGTCAGTGGTATCACTAGGTCCTCCCTTAGTTCTTTTAGGATTCTGGGGTGAATCCCATCAGGGGGATTCGCTCTGCTCCATCTGAATAAAGAAACCGTACTTTTCATTATCCCTGGTTGTTTAGCAGCCCCCTCCCCATCATGGAAATATACATAACAATGCCTGTTATCCCTGGTAGTCTAGTGTCCCCCTATGAGTATCTTATTACTATGTTTATTTTTTATCCGTGGTAGTCTAGTGGCTGTGTTTAATGCATCAGCTAGGGTTAAAGGGACAAAAGTGAGGAAATGAAACATTAGGGTTGAGCCCCTAACCCCCCCACCATAACCCAGAACCGCCCCACCCTTCCCCAGCTGGCAACTGGCAAAGCCCACCTGTCACCTCCATGGCCAGCCGCTGACTGTGTGTGTTAGCAGCGGTAATTCAAACAGGCACTCTGAAATTATTTCTGAGCGCCTGTTTGAATTGACATTGTTAATACACACAGTCATTGGCTGGCTGTGGAGGTGAGAGTGGACTGTGCCAGTCGCTGGCTGGGGAAGGGTGGGGTGTTGGTGGGCTGGCATGGCTGGTGGGGTCCACTAGACTACCAGGACATGCAAAATGCAAATTAATTTTATTATGATGTGGGGGGCCACTAGACTACCAGGGATAGCAATAATAATGATAATGAAGTACAGATGGGGGGGCACTAGACTACCAGGAATATAATAAAAATATATAGTTTAACAATTTTTATTATTTGCTAAGACACACACATGTCTCAGGATGATAAGTCAGAACCAAACCAGACCACATCCATTAGAGAGACCAGGATAACATAGATAGACAAAACCTTACATTACATTACACACAGATGTCCATTGATATTGACCATAGGAATACATAACAGGACATAACAGCCACATGATAAAACTTACTTAATGAAGGATCAGCCTGAGTCTTCTGTGCCTCAAGGGCATACAGTACTTGATAGAATTAATAACAAGCATAACCAGGGTAAGGTAAATAAACCTGCCGGGTCAAGTCCATAGCAAGTATTAGCATGTGTGTGCCTAAGAAGGATCCTACGACCATATCAACTATATACAAATTGGCAATCTTCACTATATAGAGGGCAATATAAGGGGACAGCCTGGGGTCAAGAGAGGAAGGGGGCACCACCTCCACAAAAAGTTAGCAACCTAAACCAGGAGAACTAGCAAGCTATGATGCTGTTCGAATGGGGACATTATGACAAAATTTAGATTGCAGGAAGGGTTGCCATCATTTCTCAAATTGGGCTATAGAGCCTGCTGCTAAGCTGGAGATCCTTTCAAATATAGCACCCTGGGCTAGAGCCAGTAAAAAGTCTTGAAAAGATGGTGTCGCTGAGGATTTCCATTTTAGTAAGATGAGCCGTTTGGCCACTGCCCCTACTGCAGTGACCCATAGGGCCCCTGGGTTGCATTTGGGTACATTCAGCTGTGCACATCCAAGAAGCAAAAGGGGTGGATCTGGGTTAATGTCTGGGAAAATTTGCTGGCACATGCTCCTAACCGATGTCCAAAAGGGATACATGTTAGGGAAGTCCCAGAGAACATGAAACAAATGCGCCCCATCCTTGTCACATCTCCAACATATATCCTTTGACAGGAGGCCCATCTTCTGGAGTTTAGTTGGATCCCTATAGCACCTGTGACTGGTCTTATTCATAATAAGACGGGTGCGCCCGTCCCGACAGGCCTTATGTGGTCTGAACCAGCTGTGCTGCCACTGCCGATAATAAAAATATATAAATAAACACACATGGGGGGCACTAGACTGCCATGGATAAAAAATAAACATATTAATATGATACTCATTGGGGATGGCCACTAGACTACCAGGGATAACAGGCATAGTTATGTACATTGCCATGATGGGGAGGGGGCCGCTTGACTACCAGGGATAATGAAAAGTACTGTTTTTTTTATTCAGATGGGGCAAAGCACAGCTTCCTGAGCAAAACCTACCCTTATATAACTTAATATGGCACCCCTGGGCTACAAAAAAAATATTTTGAAATCTGGCCATCTTGTCCATTGCTCTTTGCTTCCGAGCGAGCAATTTCTTTCACCACAAGAGTGCAAATTCTTTGATCGTGAGATTCTTTGATCATGATCATGCATCATGAGAGAGGGATGAGATGGCCAGATAATGAAATCAATTTTCTCAGCTCAGGGGTGTCCTAGGAAGACAAATGAGTGTATGTTTTACTCAGGGGGCTTCGTTTTGATGAACCATGGTGGTGGTTTACCTCAATTGTTGGAATTTTGTAAATTACACAACTTTTTATTCTTTGGTCATGACCCTGCAAATTCTTTGTCCATGAGTCTGAAAATTCTTTTTTTGTGAGATTCTTTGATTGTGATCGTGTATCGTGAGGGTAGGATGAGACGGCTGGATTAAAAAGTCAATTTTCTAAGCCCAGGGGTGCCCTAGGAAGTCAAATGAGGGTGGGTTTTGCTCAGGGTGCTTTGTTCTGTCGAACCATGGCAGTGGTTTACAGCAATTTTCCCAATTTTGTAAATTTCAAAAGTTTTTATTCTTTGTTCGTGAGCCTGCAAATTCTTTGATCATGAGATTTTTTGACCGCCATCTTTGATTGTGAGGGTAGGACAAGATGGCCAGTTTTTTTTATAATGGAATAGATAGGGACATTTTACCAAACTTTAAGATTGAATATCTTGGAAATGGTTTGGTCTTTTTACTTGAAATTTGGAGAGTGTTTACAGCATGTCCTGTAGATATGAATTATGGTGCTTACATGTCAGAGGAATTTTGTTTTGTAGAGATATTGCGTGAAGCACTTTAAGTATTGCAGACAGTGTTTTGCTTGTGGTGGTGCTTGAAATTGATAGAATACCTAGCCTTGGTGTCATAGATGTAGTTTTCAGTCATTGTGTATATTAAATGTGAATAGGTGTGGAACTGTGCCAGTCTGACGAATGAAAATCTCATATGTTAAAATGTTATATCTTGGACACAGTTTGGTCTTTTCACTTAAAATTTGGAAGATGTTGACGGCATGTCCTATGGATGTAAATTACAGTGTTTCTGTGTTGGAAAAGTTTTTTTTGGTAGAGATATGGCGTGGTGCAGTTTTCATTCTGCGGACTGCATTTTACTTGTGGTGGTGGCTTTAAATTGATAGGATACCTACCCTTAGTGTCATGGATGCAGTTTTCTGTCATTCTGTGTGTTAAATGTCAAAAGGTGCAGAACTGTGCCACTCTGACGAATGACAATTTCAAATTTTGACATGTTATATCTTGGACACGGTTTGTTTTTTCTACTTGAAATTAGGAGTGTTTTGGTGGGATGTCCTGTAGATGTGAATTGCGGTGTTTATGTCTCGGACAATGTATTTTTTGTGGACAGATTGCGTGGTGCACTTAATGTTTTGCAGACAGTGTTTTCTCTTATTCTACTACATTCATATTCATTTAGTGGCTGGTTGTGCTGTTATTGTACTTTTTAGTCATCAGCTGTGTAATGTGGCCCACCAACTTGCACAACTTTCTACTTTTTATTCTTTCTTAAAAAATAAGGAAATTCTATACAAATAACTTAATTAATGCATCAGTTAGGGTTCTTCTACAGTAAAAAAAGTGAGGAAGTTTAATTTTAGTGTTCCCACCCCTTGCTCCCCACCTCCAGCCTGCCCCAACCAACAGGCATCGGGGTGTGCTTTGGGGTTGTTGACCCTAACTCTCACCCCATTCTCCTACACTGCACCACCTCAGCTTGTTTACACATGGGATGGGGTGGGAGTTAGGGACGATGACCCCAATACACATCCTGATGCCTGTTGGTGGGGGCAGGCTGGGGGTGGAGTACAAGGGTTGGGAACCCTAAAATCGAATTTCCTCACTTTTTTCACTGTAGAAGAACCCTAACTGATGCATTAACAAAGTTTTTGTATAGAATATATATATATATATACTCACATACATACACACACAAACATATATATATATATATACATACATACACACACATAATATACACATTATATATATGTATTTTTTTTAGTCTTTGGTTACCGGGTAAGGCCCACTAGGCACAAGTGCCTGTTTTCAGGGGTGACCTGGGAGCACTGGGTGGTTAAGTGACTTGCTCAGAGTCACACAGTATGCAAGTGGAGTTTGTGAGAATCAAACTCAGGTCTGGTCTGCTGGATGTATCAAGCTCATTCACACCTCATTCCTCTAACCTCTAGGCTATACTGCCAGCCCAATATATGCACACACACACACAAAAAGCATCAGGAAGCAGTTGCAATGAGCTTACAGGATTCAGAGACTAGGTTAAATTAATACAGGTATGCAAAACCACCATTTTGCCAAGAATATGGCATGTTATGTGTAACAAGATAAACAAGACAAGAAAATCACATCATAAAAAAAAAGACTAATGATACATATACAGATAACAAAATTTCAGTAGGTGGTTGCAATAGCAAGCATGATATCAGAGACTGGGTGAGGTTAATACAGGTACTTGTAACAATATGATTGCCACTAAGTACATAAACTAGGAGACTATTGGGTTATTAATGGGTAAAAACAGGCAGGGGAGGCAGCCAGAGATAGCTTTGTCAGATCAGGTGAAGTCAGCCTGGGTAGGCTTCATGTGAAGGAGGGTGGAGGGGATGGAAGAATCTTTGGAGCAAAGAGATGGAAGGGATAAGGAACAAAAGGACCTGCCATGATGGGAGGCCAAAACAAGGGTAAAAAGAGGCTAAGAGGCACCGACAGGGCTGCAGAAGGATGCAGTGGAAGTGGGAGAGGGAAGGGGGATACGCAATAGCAGAAGGTTGATAGAAAGGAAAAAGAGGAGGCGAGAAGGAGAATAGGATGAGGGGGAAGGGAGGAGGAAGTGGGAGGACTAGGAAGGGCAGTCACAGTGACTGTGCACAACAAGGTGGTTTCTCTGGAGGTGACTGATTTGGCTAAGCATGGGAATATCAAGGGAGCTGGTGGGAAGCCCATTTGATTTTCTTCCACTATAGGCAGGTGTGGTACTTTATCCTGTCATTGAGGTTGAGCCAGTTAGTGTTGGATTAAAGGTCATACGTGTGCAACCTACTGTGTGCTCCCGAGATCAGATGGCAGGCTTTGTTTAGGGCAATGCAGACTCTCTTTAGTGCTGTGTCAGTGGCTGCACCATAGATGAGGAGTTCATAATCCACAATGGAGAGAATGGAGCTAGTGACTGCAGCTTGGAGGGCCTCTTGGGGCATACAGTGTTTATGCCTATAGGAGGATCCCCAACCTACTAGTAATCATTTTGGATACTATGCTTATGTGATCCGTGAATGACAGACATCTATCAAGGTTATACCAAGGTACTTAAAGGTCTGAACATGTTCAATGGGGGGCACTGAGGCAGTTGAGTATGTTACTGTAAGCATAGATAATTTAAGTATGTTTTGAGGGCTAGGAAAGAGCATGGTCTTTATTTTTTTGTAGTTCTTGACCAATTTGTGTCATGTGAACCAAACCTCTACCGCCGGGAAGTTGGTTTGAAGATTATGGGTTACAGCTAGAGGGTCTGGATGACTTGCATAAAACGTGTAGACTGGGTGGGTCAAGCAGTCCTTATCTGCTAACAAATTCTGTTTCAATGGAGACTCCATCTCCACAAGGACATAGACAGGATGGAGGCAATTCAGAGGAGGGCAACGAAAATGGTGCAGGGTCTGCAAGAGAATCCATATGAGGAGAGGCTAAAGGAGCTTAATATGTATACCCTTGAGGAAAGGAGGGAGAGGGGGGGGACATGATAGAAACGTTTAAGTACCTCAGTGGAATCAACAAAGTCCAAGAGGGTAGCATCTTTCAGAAAAAGAGATGTGCAAGAACTAGGGGACACAATTTGAAGATAGAGGTGGGGACGGCTCAGGGGCAATATGAGGAAGTATTTTTTCACAGAGAGGGTGGTGGACGCATGGAACAGCCTTCCTGAGGAGGTTGTGGAGTCAAGAACAGTGGGGGAATTCAAGAATGCATGGGACTGATATAAGGCAATTTTTGTTGGGGGGTAGGAAGAAATAGGTTGTTGGTTAAATAGGATCTGCAGCTTATCCTCTAGGTAAGGAAATGGGCAGACTAGGTGGGCCAAGCGGTCCTTATCTGCCGTCAAAGTCTATGTTTCTATGTCTATGTTTCTATGTTTAATAATTTTTGTAAAAAGCATCTCTAGCTGTTCTTGGAATGTAATATAACTGACTGTTGTTATTTGAATTGTTCTTGTTCCTTGGTATTGTGGTAGAGTGACCTGTGTTATGTCCATGGGGTGGGATGGTGTAGGTGTGTCCAAGGAGTATATAGACAATATAAAACAGTGCTGTTTATTTAAGGCAGCTTTGTCTCCAACTAACTGGGGTTGCAACCCCTTTAACAAACATAAACAAAATCCTACTCCTGTCCAGAGTTCTAACTAATCAAAATAAGCCCTCACTACCTCAGATTACCAGCTACTCTGGTTTCCAGCCTCCAGGTAGTATTATAAAGTCCACTTACAAATTCCACAGTCCTTTCTAAAGGTCTCTGTAGCTTGAACTCACCATTTGCAGCATAGCTTCCAGCTTTCCCCAGGCATCTCTCTCTCTTGTGTTGCCTTGGTGGATTTTATACACTGCCCCTAATCAACACTGACTGCAATTGTATTTGATTAACTCCCTACCTGGCCACTTCCATAGCTTTATGTGTTTGGTTAGCTCCCAACCTAGATGCATCCAAAACTTTGTTTAACCCTTTCATTATTACTAAAAAGGGAACAGAACTTTTGTCATTCTTCTGCTGACATAAATTCCATCTACCACTCTGCCCCCCACAGCTCAGCACCACTCGGACAAGCGGCCATCGTAGGGAGGCAGTGGACTCTGGACATCACATCTGCATTGCTGTCAACAAACCTGCTCTGTATCTCACTTTAAAATTAAATGGTTGTAAGGACAGAAACCATCTGGTAACCTTAGCATTTTTCTCCTAGTTCCTGGGCATCCATTTTAGGGGAGCACGGTCCATCATCAGTAAATAGTATTTCAATGTCTCATTCGCCCATTTGACTGATAGACATTCTTTTTCCACTGTTGCATATATAGTTCATTTGCAGAGGAGAGAGTCCTGAAGGAACTAGCAAATCTGAAAGTTGACAAGGCAATGAGACCAGATGGGATACATCCAAGTATATTGAGGAAGCTCAGAGAGGTGCTGGCTGCACCTCTGACAGTCCTGTTCAACCAGTCACTGGAAATGGGGGTGGTCCCAGAGGACTGGAGGAGGGCAGATGTAGTACTACTTCACAAAAGTGGTAGTAAAGACGAAGCTGGAAATTACAGGCCAGTCAGCCTGACTTTGGTGGGGAAATTAATGGAATCACTAGTGAAGGAAAGGATTGTAGAATACCTTGAATCCAGTGACTTCCAAGATCCGAAGCAGCATGGATTCACAAGGGGGAGGTCATGTCAAACAAATCTGATAGATTTCTTTGACTGGGTGACCAGAGAAGTAGATCAGGGTGGAGCAGTGCATGTAGTAAACTTAGGTTTCAGTAAGGCCTTTGACACCATTCCTCATAGAAGACTTGTAAATAAGCTGTGCAGCCTAGGGGTGAGTTCAAAGGTGGTAAACTGGGTAAAAAAATTGGTTGGGGAATATGAGACAGAAGGTAGTGGTAAACAGAGTTCACTCCAAGGAAGGAAGGGTGATCAGATGGGTGCCACAAGGATCAGTGCTGGGACCGGTCTACTTTAATGTCTTTATTAGTAGCCTTGCAGAGGGACTAGAAGGAAAGGTATGCATTTTTGTAGACAACACTAAGATCTGTAATAGGGTAGATACTCTGTTGGGGGGTGGAAAAAATGAGGAGGGATCTTGGAAAACTTGAGGAATGGTCAAGAGTGTGGCAACTGAATTTCAATAAAAAAAAAGTATAGAATTATGCACTGGGGGTGCAGAATCAAAGAGGCAGAATATAAAATGGGAGGAGTGGTACTGGTGACCACCAAACAGGAAAGTGACTTAGGGGTAATCATATCTGATGATCTAAAGGTGGCCAAACAGTGTGACAAGGAAGTGGGGAGAGCCAATGGGAAGCTAGGTTGCATAGGGAGGAGTAGCACCAGCTGAAAGAGGAAAGTGGTGATACCGCTGTGTAAATCACTGGTGAGACCTCATCTACAGTACTTTATCCAATTGATATACCCCCTGTACACCGACACCAACACAACAATCTACCAACCCATCGATAAAATCGACAGGTCGCTGACAGATCACTGTATTGGTGTGCCTGAGACAGGGTCACACTGTCTCCCGGTCCTGCACCCCTCCCTGAACCAACTCCCACTCTGAGTTGAGTAGAAATAGTATGGGGGTTCATGTAGTGTAGCCTCCCAATAGAAACAAGGACTGGGAGACAATCAGAAATTAGGTCAACCACAACTTGCAGTCGACATAATTCCCCAACATTGTGATGCCGGTCAACAAAAGTGCTGTCGAACCAGCATCATAGAGCCGGTCTAATTGTGTAGACCACATCTGAAGAAGGACATAGAGTAGAGGCATTTCAGGAGAGCAACCAAAATGGTGAAGGGTCTGCATCGAAAGCCCTATGGGGGAGACTGAAGGACATCAATATGTGCACCCTCGAGGAGAGGAGAGGAGAGGAGAGGAGAGGAGAGGAGAGGAGAGAAGAGGAGAGGGAGAGGGAGAGAGATGATCTGATATGGACTTTCAAATATTTCATGGGTATAAAGAAGAAAGCCTTTTTCAAAGCATAAGATGTTCAAGATCTAAGGGTCATGCTATGAAGCTAGAAGGGAATAGACTTAGGGGAGATGTAAGAAAGTACTTCTTCACAGAAAGAGTGGTGCATACCAGGAACAGCCTCCCATAGGTGGTAGAGGAAAACACTGTAATGGATTCAAGAAGGCATGGAATAGGCATAATAGAACCTGGTGGCAGGGGAAGGGGGGTTAAGCCAGAGATCAAGTTGTGTTACAGCAGGTAGGGAAAATAGGCAGATTGGGTGGGCTAAGAGGTCCTTATCTGCCATCAAATTTTATATTTCTATATTTATATATTTCTGATCTCTGGGTAGCAGTTTACAACTGAGACACAGGACCAGTAGTCCTCATCACCTGCCATTTGGTAGAGAACAGCCCCAAGCCCAAATTCTGATGCATCAGTCTGTAAAATAAATTCCTTCTCAAAATGTGGTGTTACAAATACTGGAGAGGTCCAGAAAGGCTGCTCTACCCCATTATTTCATTTTACTATGTCAGGGCCTTTAGTCTTAATCATTTCTATCAATGAAGCAGCCCGAGTAGCAAAATAGAGAATAAAGCACCTGTAGTAAACAACAAATCACCAGGAATGCCCTAATTTGTTTCTTCTTAATGGGCTGAGGTCGATTCTGTGTTGCCTCAACTTTGTTTACTTTGGATTTGACCAGCCCCATCCCCATTGTATATCCAAGTCTATTGTACATTTCTTTTGATTGGCTATAAGTCCAGCCATTCTAAGTGTGTCTAGTACAGCCTTCACTTTCTCCAAATGGGAGTTCCAGTCCTGGCTATAAATAATTACATTGTCCAGATATCCTGATGCATATTCTAAGTGTGTCCAGTACAGCCTCCACTTTCTCCAAATGGGAGTTCCAGTCCTGGCTATAAATAATTACATTGTCCAGATATCCTGATGTATATTGGGTGTGATGTTTTAACAGCTTATTCATGAGCCTGTAGAATGTAGCTGGGGACCTATGATGTCTGAAGGGAAGTACTGTATATTGGAAAAGGCCTTCTGGTGTTGCAAAGGCTGTTTACTCCTTGGCAGAATCTGTTAAAGGAATCTGCCAGTACCCCTTTGTCAAATCAAGGGTGGTTAAAAACCTGGCTTTACCCAGTTTTTAGAACAATTCATCCACTTGAGGCATTGGATAGGCATCAAATTTAGACACTTTATTGACTTTCCTAAAGTCATTACAAAAATGGATAGACCCATCTGGTTTATGAGCTAACACAATCAGGATAGACCACTGACAATGGAACTCCTCAATAACCCCTAGCTCTAACATTTTCTTTATCTCGGTCTTTACCTCCACTCTTCTGCCTTCTGGGATGAGACTGGGCTTTAGCTTGACTTTCACAGCCAGCTCAGTGACTATGTCACAGAATACCTCTTGTGTTCTGCCTGGCTTATCAGAGAACACATCCCTATTCTGGTTATCCATTTGTCTAGCCTCCTCATACTGGTTGGGTGCTAATTCTTCTGAGATCCTCACCTCTGGTTCAGGTGAGTGGTCAATTTCAGATAACACCTCTGATACTACCATATAGGCCTCTCTATCCTTCCAGGGTTTGAGCAGGTTAACATAATAGATTTGTGCAGGCTTCCTAAAGTCAAGCTGTCTAACCTTATAGTTCACCTGGCCCTCTGGCTGTCACCTCATATGGCCCTTGTCATCATGGTAGCAGCTTGCTTTCTTCTGTGGGAACTAGGACCTTGACCCAGTTCCCTGGTTGAAATTTGTGAATTGTAGCTTGCTGGTTATAGTAGGTCTATTTGGATCCCTGAGCTTTCTCCATATGCTGCCACACTGTAAGAGTGACCTGTGTGATTTGGTCTTGCATCTGCTCTGTGTAGTCTATTGTATTTTTCCATGGGGGTATTTGCTCCTCCAATAATTCTTTGACTATGTCTAGGATTCCTTGTGGATGTCAACCATACAATAGTTGGAATGGTGAAAACCTGGTAGATGCTTGGGGAATCTCTCTAACTGTGAAGAATAGATACTGCAGTAGAGTGTCCCAGTTCTTCCTGTCCTTGCTGACTACCTTATACAAACATATGAAATTTGCCAGCAGATAAAGGCCTAGTGGTCTGTCAAGTCTGCTTGAATGTGCAGATAGCACCCCTTATTCTGCAGCTGCCCTTCCCTCCCACTCTTCCCCCCAACCCTACCCCTTGCCCAGTCCCAGTCCCTTTTGAAGCAGTCCACTGTTCTACTAGATATCACTTCTGCTGGTAAAATATTCCACCCAGCTACCACCCTCTCCTTAAAAAAGTGTCTCCTCAACTCCCTCCCGAACCTTCCTCCCTCCCTCCAGTCTCACATCATGGCCCTGGGTTTCCCTCCTCTCCCTTACTTTGAACAGCTCCTCTGTACCTGTCTTGTTTATTCCTTTCATGTACTTGAAGGTTTTGATCATATCCCACCTGTCCCTCCTCTCCTCCAGTGAGCACATGTTCAACTCCCTCAGCCTCCTCTTGTATGGTAAGTCCCCCAGCCCCTTGATCATCTTTGTCACCCTGCACTGCACCCCTTCCAGTAACTTAATGTCCCTTTTCAGATATGGGCGCCAGTACTGCATGCAGTCCTCCAGGTGGGGTCTAACTAATGATCTACACAGTGGCAGAATCACTTCCCCCTCCTCAAAGATATACCCCTTGCAATGAAACCCAGCATTTTGTTGGCCTTTGCAGCTGCCTGCCTACATTGTGCCTAGTTGTTCATTGACCCCATAATGAGCACCCCAGATCCTTCTCCTCCTCCTCCTCTGTCTTGGCTAGCTGCACTCCCCCAGTCGGTAACTCCTTCTTGGGTGTTTTTCCCCAAAATGCAACACCTTGCACTTTTTGGCACTTAGCACCAGTAGCATACTTTTGAAAATTCGGTTAAATCTCTCAACCAGCCAGTCTGCCTGGGGGTGGTATACCAAAGTTCTTTTAGCCCATATTTTAAGGAGGTCGCAGAGCTCACACATCAATCTGGGTTCAAATGGTTTGCCCTGATCAGTCAAGATTTCCTTCTGGATGCTGACCCAGGAAAACACCTAAATCAACTCTTTGGCTATAGTCTTGGAGGTCATATTGCATAATAGATTCACACTGGGGTGCTGTGTTGCATAGTCAGTTTTAACCAATATATATATTGGTGACCCTTGCTGACTTCTCAAGGGATCCTACCAGATACATTCCATTTGAATGAATTGCAATGTCAATGATAGGTAATGGTAGCAAGGGGCTTTCCAGTGCAGCCTAGGTGCCATCAGCTGGCAATAAGGACAGGAGACACAGTACTGTTTAATCTCCTCATACATCCTAGCCTGAACAATCTTATCAAAATTTTTTCCTGAGTCTTTTTCCTCCCCTAAATGTCCCCCAAACAGGTGACTATGGGTTAAGTCTAATACCCTTTGTCTGTAGGGTTGGTAACCCGTGAAGTGGGTGCATGAGAAAGTGCACCGTCTGTTACGGTGACACCTTCCCCATGCAATCCATTCACAGTGACCGACAGGTAGGGTGACCAGATGAGGGGGTGGGAGAACTAGGCATGTGGGAGGGGTGGGAGTGAGCACGGTCACCGTGGGCTGGGAGGGGGTGGAGAGGCTGTAAGGAGTGGTGCTGCAGTTGCCAGTTGAGCTGTGTCATGGCGTCAGAGATTGGTTAATTGCTGGGGTGGCTGAGGTACCGGGTTCTGGTCTGGGAGCTGGTGCAATTTTGTATTGCCCCTAGCCCAAACCTTTTTATTTTACTACTTTCACCCCCCGACATGCACCCCCCTGGAGCTGAGAATCCTTAAGTGGGGGTTGGGGGATGAAGCCCCCCCACAGAAAGTAGTAAAAATATGACCTGGCACTGTTGTGCTGGTGCGTCGGGGTTGTCAGAGTGCAGAAAATGTGTTCGGCACTCTGACTGAGCAATAATGGTGATCGCATTTAGGCATTCACCATTATCACATAGACCCTGTAGGGTTGGGGTATAAGCAACTGTTCAACTTCTTGACTCTCAGTCTGGACCACACTGTATAGCAAGTCATTTAAAGCATCCAGTACTTCTTACTCTCCCCTCTGTGGAAACACCATTAATTTCAACCACTTCCCTGCAGATGTTCTGCAGTTGGGGGGGTCATTAGCCTGCTCTCAGCTAAGGTTATACCCAGAGATTACTAAGTTTCCTAAGTCAACTTTTTCTAGTTCTCTGGCTGTGTCTGGGACCTGCTCTCCCATCTCTTAGGTGATCTCAGATTCACTACATTGAGTTGCCACCCCTTTTCCACCACATTTCAAAGGTTCATTAAGTAGCACCTTTGGGAGATAGTGACCATTTGGTTATGCAGTTTACGTATAATGCGCACTACATACAAACAAAAGAAAAAAACAGTGATTAGAAACTTTCAAAAAGCAAATTATAATAAAATCAAGGTGTATTTGTCTAAATGGGACTGGAAACAGGAATTTCAGAATAAAGATCTAAATATGATCTGGAATAACCTGAAAAATCATCTAGAATATTGTATAGAAGAATGGGTACCAATGAATAATAAGTATCAAAACAACAAAAGACATCCTCCTTGTGGAACAAGTCAATAAAAAAAATATTTGGAAAAAAGAAATGGTTGAACAGTAAGTGGAAGAGGAATTCATCTGAAATCATAAATATAAAGTTAAAACAATGTAATAAACGGCTAAAACTTGCAATTAGGAAAGCAAAGCGAAGAATGGAATTACACCTGGTAAATAAAACTAATGATAATAAAAAACAATTCTTTAATTATATAGGGACTTGAGAGGTAATCAAAAAGAGATAGGGCCAATAGTTACAGCAAACAAAACAGTTACAGATGAATGGGAAAAGCAACTAAATTAAATTTGTACTTTCGAGATGTGTTTGAACAGAAGGAAATATTTCCAGAATTTGAAGAAGCAAGGCAAAATGAATATACACCTATTATTGAAAAAGAAATCATAGCTATAGTTAAGGGGCTAAAATCAAATAGTTCAGCTGGGCCAGATGGTATAACACCAAAATTTCTACAGGAATTGATAAATGAACTGGCTGAACCAATTACATATTTTTTAACATATCATTGAAAAATGTAACTACATTACCCGAATGGGGAATGCATATATAACTCCGATACATAAATCCGGGCATAGGTCAGAGGTCAAAAACTACACACCAATAAGTCAGACTTCAGTCATAGGTAAGGTTCTAGAAAGAGTTATTCAACATAGAATACTTGACCATCTAGAAAAATAGCAGATAGTTGATATCTCACAACATGGATTCACTAGTGGTAGGTCTTGTCTCACTAATTTGATAATGTTCTTTATACCCATGAGTGAGGCTTTGGAAAATGGAATACCAGTTGATGTGATTTACCTGGATTTTACAAAGGCTTTTGACAAGGTATACATAAAATACTATTAGAAGAATTATACCAGATTCATCTTGAGACAAATATAATAAAATGGGTTATATCATGGTTGAAGGATAGGAAGCAAAGAGTAATAGTTAAGGGATACCAGTCGGAATGGGGGGAGGTGACAAGCGGGAATCCCAAGGGGTTGGTCCTGGGAACTACACTGTTTAATATACTTGTAAGAACACTACAAACAACAGATAGTGCTTGGTTAAGCAAGTATGCAGATGACTGCAAACTTGGGGGTCTAGAACAGAATCTTGCAGATGGTCAAAAACTCCAAGATAATTAAAACAAACTCTTTGACTGCACTATAAAAAACAAAATGATGTTTAATATATCTAAATGCAAAGTAATGCACCTTGGTCCCAAGAATACAAACTTTGTGTATAAATTAAATAATAAAATACTAGAAATAACATCTTGAGGAAAGGGATTTAGGCGTTTTTATAGCGGATACATTATCAATGGATGATCATACAAAAAAAACGGTTAAAAAAAGTCAAAATATTTTGGGCTGTATTTTGTCAAATATCAAAAGTAGAAAAGAGGTAATTCTTCCACTTTATACCAGCCTGGTATGACCCTATTTGGAATATTGCTTCTAGTTCTCTGCCGCTACTACTGTAAGAAGTAGAAAATTGAAAGAAGGAGTACAAAGAAAGATAAAAAAATCAAGAGAACAACTTAATGTGCCATATAGTAACAGGCTACAGAATTTGGAACTATACTCAACTGATTATAGGCAACTAAGAGGGGATCTATATCTGGTATTTAGAGTCACCAAAGATCAAATGTTAATGGAAAGTATAGGACTTAAAAAATGTGTTGATTAACTAGAATCTACAGCTTATCCATCAGGTAGGAAAATGGGCAGACTGGGTGGGTCAAGTGGTCCTTATCTGCAGTCAAATTCTATGTTTCTATGTTTCTATGAAGATCAAAAAAAAAAACTAGATCACATAACTGTAGATTAAAAGATGATACAAATAAAACAAGAAAAGGGATGGATTTTTTTACCCAAAGAGTGATAAAAAGTTGAAATGAATTACCTAGATATTTAATTGAAATTGAAACTATTGGCAGTTTCAAATTTAAATTAGATAAATATATGGGAAACAAAAAATTCATGTACCACCAATAGAGTAATTAGGTGGTGAGTTCATTTAAGGACAAATTGTCTACAGTGCTCAAAATTAGTCTATGAACCTCCATGTGGATTTTTCCTGAAGTTTTAATACCCAGGCACTTATTTTGTCTACATTCTCATTTTGTCTTATGATGCTTACAGTTTTTCAGGTACAAATTCAGGTGGGTGAATGGGAAAATTCTTAGTGAACTCTCTTTTGGGAAAATGAGTTCTGATTTGGGTTATCAGCTGTCCCATAGCTGTGACTGTAGTAGGGTTTGGAAGTTACTAATAGAGCTGGTCGACAGTAGCAAATCCCAAATTTGTGGAATTTTTGTGAAATTCTGCAAAATTTTATGAAATATTTTGGAATTTTCCAAAATTCTTTCACTGGCTATAACTTGATTGATGCATCAGCTAGAGACCTGATATTTGGCATGCATATTGTCTGGCATGGGCAGTAAATGTGTACTATATTTAATAACATTTGGATGAAGGGTATAGAAGTTATATGGGCTCAATTCCTGGCAATTTAATATTCATGTGAACATTTCTGAAAGTATTTCTATGCTTACAACTTAGCCACCTTTAAAGCTAGATAATTGAACACTGCTATGCATATTTTCTTGGAAGAGTCATAGAAACTGCTAAACAGAGAAGTACTGGTTATGTAAATTGTAAGTTTTAGCCATGACCTGCCTCCTGACATTACTTCCTGGACTTGTGTCTGAACCCGGGTTGTCAACATGGCAGCATGATGGTCTGATGCTAGGTCTTATGGGTTGTCTTAAAGCCTAATATTTAGGCTCAATGAACAAAACAACACTGGTGATGTTCCATTCTCTAGCTTTAAATGTATAGGGGCTTAAAATGTAAGCAATTTACATAATTACAAAAATTTATTTTATCACGTCCAAAGGTTAGGAGGTTTTTAACTCAGTATCCTTTCAAGCTAGAGATATGACACTTGGCACACATATGTATGAGCATTGACAATGTCATGATTTCAAATCTGGTGCAATATAGACAAATACTTTTAGTGTATGTAGTTGTTAACTGTAACTTTAACATTTCAAAATGTTTGGAGACATAACTCAGTCATTGTTAAATATAGAGATATGAAACTTGGTTCAGTGCTGTATGGGCATTGGCGCAGTCACCCTACCTAGGTTGGTGCAATTCAGACAAACATTGTTTAAATTAGATGAAAATAACCAAAATCCCAAATTTTGGAAACATTTTGTGACATTTTAGTGGAAAATTTTTGAAATTTCATGGAAGTGATATCAGCATTTCACCTGAATTTCCCAGCCCTTGAGGTCAGGGAAGTCCCTTCCCAATATCAGTGGGTATGGCAGTTTTAATAGCACCCTGGCAGTGACAGAGATGGTTTGACTTCATATATCTATTTGCAGAGGGGCCATCGGATAATATTTTACTGATCCATGTACACAGGTGACACCAGCCTTCTTCAAATTGGGAAGGGACTATCGGATTACCTGAAGCTAAGGTAATTGCACTCCCCAAGGCTACCAGGGCCACTGTTGGTTTCCCATTCACTGTAACCAGTGTCCAGTAGATATGAATACCATCAGCCACTGTTCCCTGTGGTGCTGTTTGCTCTATATTTGGATTTATTACTATAGGCACACAGAGTGGGACTGGAGCTGGAGTTGACTTTGTAATGTACCATTAGCCACCCAAACCACTTACTAACCCACAATAATCACTGTCTGTTTTGCCCATCCCACACTGCATGGATTCTGAGATATTAGGACAGTTAGCTACAATGTGACCCAGTTCCCCACACTCAAACATCGATAAGGGGGCTCAAGTCTTCATAGGAGGGGAGAGGTGGGCATGGGTCTAATGAAGGCTGGTATGGTCTTGCTTGTAGTGCATTCAGGGCAGACTAGATGGACCTAGGGGTCCTCTTCTGCCTTCAGGTTTCTATATATCTATTTTTTTGGCTTAGTTCCCTCTTTATTGTCCTTTTTGCTAGGAATCCCAAGTCCTTTCTTAGCTTCTGGCTGCACTTCAGCACCCCCACTCCTTGTCCCATTTGTACTCATGTTACCATAGCTTACGTTCCTTAGGCTTGGGAGATACCACTTGGTAGGAGGTATCTCCATAGGTGTAGTGCGGTAATGTTCTCTGGCAGCCAGGTATCACTCCACTAATACTACCAGGCTGTCATATAAGGCAGGGATACCCTGCCCCACCCATTCATAGAGACCAGGTGGAAGTCCATGGAGAAAATGATCCAGCACCATCTCTATGATCTGGGCTGGACTGCTGATGTCTTAACAACTTCCTTGCCAAGTGGATTAAATCAAACATTTATGATCTGGGGGCTTCCCCTCCTGGAATCGACAGCTGTAGTACATCTGAGCCCTCATCATTGGAGTTACTCTGGTTCTTGCAAGGATCTCTGCTTTCAGGTTGTCATAGTCTGTCACTGCTTCTCGCTCTAGGTTGTAATAAGCTTTTTGGGCTTCACCAAGCAGGAATGGCACCATGATATTGACCCATTGAGGATGGGACCAGGCCTCCTGAAGTGCAGTTCATTCAAAGGCCAACAAGTATGCCTCCACATCATCGTCAAACGTCATTTTCTGTAGACAATGGCTCACTTTAATTGGCCATGATTCTTCACTATGTGGCTCTGTTGAGGCTGGTTGGCTCATGCATTGCACTACCTCTTTGAGAATTGTGTGGTCTTATCATTGTGCAGCTGAGATCTCTGCAGTCCGGGACATTAGCAAATGGTTGGTCTCCTACTGCACTTGGCCATTTCCTGCTGCACAGCTGTCAGTTGTAATAAGGCTTTTAGGACCTCTTTTATTTCCTTGACACACCAGTTGGCTGACCAGTCCCACTGCTGTCACAATCTGTGGTAGAGTGACCTCAGTTGTGTCCCTAGGGTGGGCTTTTACAGGTGTGTCCAAAGAAAATATACACAGTCCGAGTCGTAAAATAGAACAGTGCAGTTTATTTAAGGCAGCTTTATCTCCAACTAACTCAGATTGCAGCCCCTTTAACAAACAGAAACAAAATCCTACTTCTCTCTGGAGTTAACCAAACAAAATAATTACCTCTGCTTACCAGCTACTCTGGTTCCTAGCTTCCAGGTAGTAACGTAAAGTCCACTTACAAACTCCACAGTCCTCTCCAAAGGTATCTGTAGTTTGAACTCGCCATTTGAAACACAGCTTCCAGCTTTCCTCAGACTTCTGTCTTGTGTTGCCTAGGTGAGTTTTATACAGTGCCTCTAATCAACATTGACTGCAGCTGTGTTTGATTAACTCCCTACCTGTATGATTTCAGAGCTTTCTGTGTTTGATTAGCTTCCTACCTGGATGCATCCAGAACTTTGTTTAACCCTTTCAGCATTTCTAAAAAAGAAACAGAACTTTATCCATTCTTCTGCTGACATAAATTCTATATGCCACTCCATCACAGTATTTAATAATAATTTCTCTCTCTCTTTTTCTCTCTCTTATTCAGGTAGACTACCATACACGCCAAAGAAAGCTGCCACACAAAGTAAGGCAAGCACAGTTCTGCTGACTGCAAGATATATTAATTTATTTATTTTTTTTTACTGTAGATTTACTCAGAGTGATCAGAAGGGTAGGACAGGTGACACACACCCACTTAGATACCCACACACCAAGTAAAGCAAGTGCAGTTTGGAGGCTGCAAGAAATATATATTTTTTTTACTTCAGTAAATCACTGTAGGTTTACTCAAAAAGATCAGAGTGTAGGATGGGTCTGGTTCAGTGGTGCAGAAGACTGAGGCAGTATGCACCTTACCCCCCCCATGCTGGTGACCCAGGTTCGGTAATGAGCTCAAGTCACTGGGGATTAGCTGGGGAGGGAGAGAATTAAGTGTCTGGAGGAAAGCTCTCCTCTCCTCTCCCAGGAGGAGGGAACCCTAGCCAACTCAGCCCTTTGCTGAACCCGGGTGAAGGCCTGCAGACAGTGTTGATAGCTTGAACAACACAAAAGGAGGGGCTGTGCTTATAGCATGTGTACACCTCCATGTACACATGCTTACACCATGGCAGGGACTGAGGGGAGAGAAATGAGGAAAAAAATGGCTGTCACAGGCAACATTAATCCCTGCCTGCCTGCCCTCATCTTGCATTGCCACCCATTCAGTGACCCATGAATTTGGATGCTGGGTCTCTGGGTGGCAGCAGGACTGCCCTCCCCTTCCTGGCCCCAACACAGGAGGCAATCCATGGGGGATATGAGGTTTGGTGGATCAGGGAGGCATTTGCTGGATCGGGAGACAGGGCTGAGAAGAAACCTGTGATGCACCTGGATGGATAAAAACCATGATAAAAAAAAGAAAGGCAGGATGGGCATCACACACCCAGGTAGACACCCACACACCAACCAAAGCAAGTGCAGTTCAACAGACTGCAAGATTTTTTTTATTTCAGTAATTAAATCACTGAAGGTTTACTAAGGGTGATCAGAAGAGTAGGACAAGTGGCAGACACCCACATAGACACCCACACATCAATAAATTCAAGCACAGTTCAGCAGACTACTAGAAACATATTTGTATTTTTTTACATTAGTAACTCACTGTAAGTCTAAACACAGCACCCACATACATTTATATAATGAAATCCTTCTCTAGACTAGGTGGCAAATTGTAGTGATGTACTTTGTCAGCTGCTCTCAATACTAATTATTATCTCTGACTGAGAGACAAAATAAAAAATCACAGCAGAGTATTCAACCAGAGAAAACCAGCTTCAACCACTTTCTGATTGGATGTGCTGTGTCACAGGTACTGTAGTTTGTAAAAAGCAGTTCATGTGGCACAGGCAGCAATACCAGAATTTAGTCAGTGACAGTTTACTATCTTGTCTCCTCTTTAAAGTCCTCCACTCACATACATACTCCGCCCATCTGCCTAACATCACCTGATTGAGCCTGTACCTCAGTGTTAACTCACCCTGTGCTTGGCTCAACTGATGGCAGGTCTGTTCGAGCTTCACTCCTCCTGTCCCAGGAAGCAATTGTCAACCTCCTGGTCCATCTGCTGGTCCCTCCAGCAATCAGCTGGTCACTCCACAGCCATGCCTCCTCCTCCGCCCCTTGCTAATGCATGCCAAGCCTGTCACAATTTGAGATGAAGCCCAAGCTGTAATTGTTGCTAAGAATGTACCAACCATGGTAGCAGTCTTGTTGTTATTCACTCCACCCCCACCCCCACCCATGCACTTCACAGATTGGCAGCTGTGGACTGTGCACAAAACCCAGAAATAAAGGGAGGGATGGTGTGGAACTGAGCAGCACAGTCAGAGCTGAAAAAAAGTTTCAAGTGTAACCACATCCTCTCTGTGTCCAACACTGTGTATGCACTTACTGTAAAAGTCTGGCAGATAAGCACACGTGCAAATGGATTTGCAGTCTTATAGTACTAGAATGGCTTTCCAGTTTCAGAAGAGGTAGTGGAACACCATCCCAGCTCACCTGCAGCACAGGAAAAAACTGAAATAAAATATTCATTTTTCTTATACATATAAGACTCATCTTAATAATTTTATAAAGCTGGGCAGCTATCATATAGGATGGTCAGGTTTACCAATGTGTACCACAGCAATGGTGTATTAAGGAGGACTTTATAATTTAGTAAGCTACCTTATACTAATATTTTGCAAATGTTCATTCAGTTATTTGATTACTGTTCAATGGAGACTACTATTTTCATCTTCTTTTTAATGCAGCCATTAAAGGGTGTGTCCAGAGTAAGGGGCATCCAAAGGTGAAAACATTTGTCTTGCCAATATAACATCTAAACAAATTTGATTTGCTGTGAAATGTTTTCACAAAACATGTTGTGGATGATTTGGATAGAGGTTTTAAGCAGGCAATATCAGTTGATACTGCAGAAAACTTCAAGCTATGAATCACTTAACAAGTACTTTGAAGAAAATTGGATGTCAAGATACTTTCAGTAGGCTGGTAGGAGAGTGGGAATTGATAGACCTAAGGGATTGCTTCCACTGTTACTTTTAATTCATTCTGTAAGTGATATAACACTTAGCATAGTACTTTACATGTGGCATGATAACATTAGTTAAGGGTATTCATTGGGGAAAGAATGGTGACCCAAATACTGTAGGAGGAGGAAAGTGAGTTGCTTGTCAGGGATGATGGCAGAGAGGGTATGCCCAATGATTGGGGAGTAGGTGACAGGAGTTGGCGGACCACACCTGGTTATACACCTACGTATCAACAACTTAGCTAGGAGGAGGTGGAGGTAGTAAAGAATGGTTCAGGGTGGTGGGGAAGACCTGCAGAGAGGTAGCTAAATCCCTTGCATTCTTGGAGGTTTTGCCTGCACTGACAGCCAGCATGGTCTGAAAGAAAGGATACAGGAGTTCAATGACTGCTTGAGAGAGTGGTGCAAGGAGGAAGGGTGCAGCTGATTTTAGAACTGGGGGAAAGCATGGTCAGATAAAACACTTTTTGCACCAGACAGACCATATCTCAGCAGAGGAGGGCTGAGAGTCCTCAGGGACAAATTGGATGGTATATAAGCCAAAAACTTAATTTAAACTACTAGGTGCCTAGGGGGCATATAGACCCAATGTCTCTGGGAAGAGAAAGAGGCCAGACCTCCTCCTTACCAGAAGAGGAGACCTGGGGAGAATTGGTTGAGGGGAAATGAGGAAGTTATCAACACAGCACAGGGGAGGGTTACAGGAAAAAGAGAATAATGAGAAGATCAAATAGGCGGCAAGGGATGGAGACTCAGGCTCAAGGTAGAAGACAGTTTCCCTGAATGCACAAAGTCTCAGAAACAAGATGTATGACTTGAAATCATTGTTAGCCAAGAGGGGAGTGGACATTGTGGCTGTCATGGAGACATATGCCATACCTTACCATGCCTGGGATCTCTCCGTCCATGGGTTGAAATTATACAAGAGAAACAGGGAGGTAGGGAAATGGGAAGGGGTGGCAGTTTACATGAGACAGGGTATAAATTGTATGAGGGAGGAGTTTTGAGAGGGAGGGCAGAAGCAATGTGGCTTCAGTTACTGTTGAGTAGAAGGAAGAAGTTGAGGTTGGGGGAGGTTTACAGACCATTAAACCAAGAGGAGGAAAGAGACAAGGAATTGGACTTGCAAATAAAGACTGCTGCAGAGAAGGGAAATGCGATAATAGTGGGAAATTTTAACCTTCTCAGGATGGATTGGAGGGTACCAGCCATGACCTGTGCCAGGAGTCAGCAGATCCTAGATGCACTTCAAAGTGGATTCCTGACACAGGGCATCACAGAACTCACCATGGAGGGGACAATCCTTGATCTGGTACTGACAGATGGGGATCATGTCTAGGATATAAAGGTTAAGTAACTGCTGGGTAGGAGTGACCATTGCACAGTGTGGTTCCAGTTGAACATTGGCACAGAAAAGGCCCCCACTAAGACTAAAATCCTGGATTTAAAAAAAAAAGGCAAACATCAGAAAGATAGGTGAGGTGCTAAGGAGTCACCTGGCAAGCACCCAAGTGGACATGAAGTGGACAAAAGGTGGTTTATCACCAAAGAGGGAATTATGATAGTCACAATGGAGTGCACTAGGCTCAAGTGGAAAAATGCAAGGGCCAAAGCACCCAGCTAGTTTAGCACAAAGGTTTCCCAGGCAGTAAGGGATAAGGGGTTAGCCTATAAGAATTCAGGAGGACCCAGAGGGAGGAGGACTGTGAGAAGTACCAGAAGAAGACTAGTGTAATGGGTTGGGTAGTCCAGCAGACTAAAGCTCAGAAGGAACTGCTACTAGCAGAGGGAATGAAAGGAGAAAAAGGCCTTGTTCCACTACATTAGTGAGAAAAGAGACAAAAAAGATGTGATTGTTAGGCTCCAGAAAGGGGACAGGTGGGTAGAGGAAAATGGGGCAAAGTAGAAATACTGAATGAGTAATTCTGTTTGGTCTTTCCCAGAGAAAGAGATTGACCGGTGCCAGTAGATGAAAGGAGAGGAGATGGGGAAGGGTAGAGTACACAGATGTCTTGATAGAGTTGGCTAGGGTGAGAAAATGGTTGCTAGCATTAAGGGTAGAAGTGTGTGAAAAAAACTCACTGGTGGAATTAAAGCGGAAGTCAGTTTTTCACTTCCGTGAAAGTTCAGAAATCCATTTCTGAACTTTCGCAGAAATTCTGCCTGCTCTGCATCACTGCCCGAGTGCCCAATAAAATACTAAAAAAAAAAAATCCCAGTCCAACATGTATTTAAAAAAAAAACCTGGAGGCTAGTGGTCCCTCCCCCCACCAGATCAACCATCCATAGTGGCCCACACAATGTGTATTAAAAGGAAAAAAAAATGTCAGCTAGTGGTCCCTCCCCTCACCTGATCATCCACCTTTGTCCAGACTACGTGAATCATACTTGTTGTAACCCCACCCCCCATCCCCATCCTATGTATTTAGTAAAATATCCCTGGTGGTCTAGTGGTAATGAACCCCCTCTCCCTATCCCCAATCCCCATATGTAGCATAAATAAAATTATTTTTTTAAACTTATTTCCTCAGTTCTGTGCCACATTCAAATTCCTCCCTGGTGGTCTAGTGGCATGGTAGTAGTCAAGTAGTGTCCCCCTGGCCCCGCATGCTGGCAGGTAGTGTCACACCCTGCTCCCCATCCCAAAATGGAGCAGGCCACTGGCACAGCCCTCCGCTCTCCTCCATGGCCGGCAGCCCACTGAACTATCAATGAATGAGCATGTGCTTGTACAAAGACGTGCTCGTACAGGATATTAGCCTAGGTGGCCTCACTGGCACACTGACGTTTCTTACCCTCCCCACTTTTTTCTGCTTTTTACGGTACAGCAGTTTTACCATCCCTTGCCCTGCCCAGAAGTTTGCCTTTTCCCCTTCCCTAGTCTTAATATGGATCTCCTCTCTCACTGGTGGAATTTCACAGTTTTTCCCTGGGTTTGTCCGGCCCTCTGACCAAGTTTCCCTTTTGGTACTATTGAATTGCTTGATCTTTGTGTTTTCTGTAGGTATTGGACCCCCCCACACACACGTTAGCCAATGCATTGAAGTCTCTTGGGACCTCAGCTTGTGGGGCTAGGGTGTGGTTTCTGGCAGGTTCAATGGGTCTGTTATGGTCCATGCCTGCCAATTTCTGGTGATTGCTTTATTATATACTTTGCAATGGTTTAAAATGGATAAAATGTTGTTACTGATTTAAGTATTGTTGCTTGCTTTGCTGCGGTTACTGCCTATAGTGCTATTGTTGTCTCTGTGTTTAGGAATTCCTAAAGATCCCAGCATTTTGGATGGGCCCTGCTCACCTCTTTCCTCCCCCAGCACTTGCAAGTCTCCTCTTCCATCTCTTGCTATTTGCTCCTCTTTGCCCAGTGTCTTTATAGCTTCCATGGGAGCACGTCAATTCGCTCCTGCTAATTCGTTCCCTGACAACCCACTTCCAACAGTTTGCTCCCTACTAACTCGCTCCTATTCCTTCTCACTCTGCGTCTTTTCACTCCCTGATCACTGATCGCCCTGATCACTAACTAATAAAAGCAGAACGCACTCCAAGTAATACACTCCCTGGTTATCTGAACACAGCATAGATGTAACATAAGTGGCAAAGACTGAAAATACTGCTTGTATAGACAGATAGCATAGGCTTTTACCTTATTTGTTGCCATGCAGTCCTTTCATGCGATGTGACGTTACGTTGCTGACGTCTGGGGCATGCTGTCATAGTAACCGGCATAATATCCCTCACTTCAGGGGTGTAGCTACAAGGGTGCAGGAGGTTCAGTTGCACCTGGGCCCACGAGGTTTGAGTGGCCCAAATCATAATTTTGATGTTCATTCAAAACTGGGGGGGGGGCCCTATAACATGCCATTGCACCCAGGCCCTCTGGGAATTTGCTACGCTACTGCCTCACTTGTGAATCAAATCCATTTAAGAGTTAACTTTATTTCAGAATTTAAAAACACAGTTTAAAAAGCAGTCATTTTATGTCTCTGTCTCTCAATATTCAAAACAGTGTGCAATTCCCCTTAGGAATTCTTCGGTCGTGGGTCCCTCTGTTTTCCCCAATATTGTTTCAAGCCTTGTTGCGCTGTCCTTGTATGCCCTCTTCACTGTAGTAGGTTGATTGCCAGTGATTAACTGCTCAATATCAGCATCTCTTTTTCTCTGAATGCATTTAATCCCATCAATGAACTTCCACAATGTGGGGTGTGACATGTATAGTATTGCCTTCATCCCTCTGTGAAAGTCCTTGACAGCGTTGTTTGTTCGTGCTCTTTTCTCAGTGACAGTTTCATGATGATTCCATAATTTATGGCATATTGTGGTTGCCTATGCCCTGTCCCCCATCTGTTCCTACGACCCATCCATGTATCTTCAAAATAGTCTATTATAGGCTCTAATTCCGTGGGAAAAATGTTTAGGCTTTCTTCTGTGATTTCCTCGAACCAACTGACAAGCTGATTTGGGGCATAGAATGCCAGTGCTGGCAAATAATGGCACTTTATGCTGAATTCGCTGTCCTGAGTACATCTCTGGCCTAGTCCCTCTGACTGTATTTTGTGGTAAACGCATTGTGAAAAATGAAAGCAACAACCAACTTGAGTAGCACTGGGGAAAACAGTTCTGAAGGCTTGAATTGTTGCCTTCTCGAAATCAGTCATCATGATTGCAGGATCAAGACGGGGGTTCAACTCTTTCAAAGCTTGTAGTAGCTTTTCATAAGTGTCCCTGCATTTTCCAAGTATCAGTGCAAATACTGCAGGCTGAATACTGCCAAAGCATTCCCCAAGTATGCAGTACAATTGATGAAAAAGCAGTGGAGCAATGCTAAAGGTGCCATCTGCGCACCAATGTTTGCATTGCTCCAAAAACTGTAAGTTTGCATCTGTTCCAAACACTACAATTCTGTCAGTGCAGGGACCACTATCATATAAGATAAAATGAACCTCACTACCTTCTGCACACTTAAATGATCTATTCTGCTGAGGTATGGCAAGTTCAGTCAGATCTCGAGGGTTTGGTGGAGCTCCCTGACAGCGAACGTGCTGTATAGTTCATTTAAGATTTCTGTCCACAATAGTGCCCTGCACTGCCAAAGACACATTTTCCTTACAATACAAAACAACCTGTGCAGTGGTATCTTGTGTGCATTCTGCTCTCTCCTTAGCATTATTTACAGCCTGTGCCCTCTCCACCACAGTTGGGTCCGGTGCATGACTGTGATTGTTAAAGGTAGAAATTATGACGGGCACTTCTTAACTTGAGTATGAACTCTGGCATTGCATGTTTTGTCCTTCTTAACTGCTAACTTACACTGAAATATAGACTTGCCATTATAGCCTGACTTGTGATAAGTGTACACATAGTTATTATTTGCATCCAGCAATTTTTTGTTGTTGCACTCAGATAGAATGAAATGTGCAGACATGCTTGCAGCTCGAGGTACACTGAGGAATGCTGGTCACTACAGTGGCTTCATATTTTACATGGTGTGTAATTACTTAATTGCCCAGCCTGTAATTGATTACTTGTGATTGCTTGCTAGACAGTTTAATTGGTGTATTTACTGGTGTAGTAACTGTTACAGCACAGCGGGAGCGAGAGGGGAGAATTAACATGGAGTGTAATTAGCTGGAGTGAATTGAGTCGGGATTGAACAGTCAGGAGTGAAAAGACACGGAATGAATTGCTGGGAGTGAATTGACATAGACCCAGCTTCCATGAAGTGGGTTTACTGGAATGTGAGACAGCTCAACTCCCTGGTTAGGTGGAAGGGGATCATCATAAGGCTGAAGGCATGCAGGCTTGGGTGGCCTTGTTACAAGAGAGTAAGCTCTCGTTGGTGGAGGCGCTTAAGCTTTGCAGAAAGTGTGTGGGGATTGAGGTGCACAGTTGTGCCCCCACATCCAATGCTGGGTTGCCCATCCTGGTTCATAAATCTTTCCAGTGGACTGTGGAGGTTACAGAGCAGGACACTGATGGTAGGTGGATCGTGGTCAGATTTGGCACTCTGTAGAGTTCCTTGCTACTGGCTAATGTTTATGTTTGCAACAAGGAGAGCTGGCCTTTTCCATGATCTTAGTGGAGCCATGTTGTCCAACTCTGGGCCCAATATCCCTCTCTTTTTGGGTGGGGACTTTAATCTTACCCTTGAGGTGTGAATGGACAGGAACTTGGGTAAGCCTAACCCCCATGTCAGGGCTCTGGCTGCAGTTCATGAGCCGATGTCTGTCCACACACTCCAAGACATCTGGAGTTGAATCATCCCACCTCACTTGATTTCTCCTTTACATTGCTAGTCCATCATACTTGTAGTAGTTTGGATTTATGATTTACAGCTCCACTGGCATCCCAAATTGTGCCCTCATCTGCCTGTGCATCAGTGTACCTGTATGATCATGCGCTGGTAGTGCTCATGGTGGTATAGGTCCCCACTGCCCTGCTCTTCACCTCCTGGTTTCAGGACCATCTTCTTTGGAATAAGGAGATTGGCCCCAGGTTACCAAAGATATTAAGTTCCTTTTTGAGTCTAAGGATAATAGGATCACGAGTAAATCCACCCTCTGGAAGGCCTTTAAGGTGTTCCTGCAGGGTAGGATTATCAGGTATGAGGTGTCCTGCAGATGTAAGCATGCAGCTGAACAAATAAAACTCAAGGCAGATCTCGATTCCATGGAGAAACAGTTTAAGGAAGTTTCCCCCTCACATCCTGACCCATCCTTTTTATGAAACATTAGCTCTCTGCATATGCAGCTCAACCTCCTAACAACCAGGAGGGCTGAATTTGCTGTTTTACAGTTGAAGCACCATTACTGGGATGAGGACGAGAAGGTGGATAAACTTCTGTTCTGTTGGTTGTATAAACAGTAAGCTGACAGGTTTACTGTATACACGGTCTCCTGGATCCTGGAGGCACCTTTCTCATCAGCCCTGCCTTGCTGAATAAGGTAATGTGTGTCTTCTGTGAGGAGCTTTATTCCTCTAAGAGCCTCCTGAGTGTACCAAATCTTGAAGCCTTTTTACATGATTTGCTCCTTTCAAACCTCTTCAACTTTGATAGGGATGCCTTGATACCTTGGAGACCCATCTTAAAGTTCAGGTGGTACATGTGGCCCAGATGTCTCTTTCTATCCATAAGGCCCCAGGTAGTGATGGTTGTCATAGTCAAGGCACAGGTCAGGAAGAATTGGAAAACCAGGAGCAGTTGTAGAATTCACCAAAAACATTTATTTACACTAGCAGTAACATAAAAATATAAACTTGTTCGGTATAACTATTTACAAAGGCAAAATGAAATAGATAACATCCATCAGAGTTTTCCTTCAATCTCTGTTCATCATTCTTTCTTCTCTTTCAAGTAGTTGCAGCTCAGCTCTCTTATAAGTCCTTCCAAACCCATTCTTAACAAGCATTCTGTTCTTGTAAGTATCAGGCATCTGCAGCTAGAAAACAATGTCTCAGAAATGAGGCACCTTTTCCACAGCTCTTCTGCAAAAGGCTTAAAGATTTGCACTCTGGTAACCTCTCAAGTTTCCAGTAGCTTTTTGCAATCATCTCAAACTGTAATTATATACATTTCAACAGTAACACCATATGTTTTCTAAACAAAGGATCCCAATATCAGTTACATTTCCACATAATGATATGTATATATTTTTATATCAGCAGATATGCAAGGGAGAGAAAAAAAACAGACAGCAAGGGAAAACTGAGAGACAGAGAGAGGAAAAGAACTGCAAGACTATCAGGGTGATCAAGTCCTAGGTCTCACAGGAATATTGGATTGCACAACCAGACAGACAAGAGGCAGAAAAGTAATAGAATAGAACAGATCCCTGAATTCAAGCTCTTTCCATAATAACTGGGAAAGGGTCCTATTCCACCTTGTCACAGTGGTATGCTGGTTGATCTTTATCAGGGGAATCCCAGATCTGATTGCTCCAGTGTTACAGTCAGGGTACTAGGAATCCTTAACACATTCTCTTCTACTGCCTTCACTGTAAGAGGTAATATTACAGTCCTCAAAAAGGTAGGGAAAGATCATGCACTACCAGATAGTTATAGACCCTTCTCATTTATCAATGCAGATGCGTAAGTCCTTGCCAAAACCATGGCCACCAGGATTGAGTGGTTTCTTCCCCTCTTAATTTATCCCTCTCAGGTGGGTTTTGTGAAATGCCATTTAAGCTTGGAACATCATAGAGTCCTATTCTTGCTTATGGCTATGATTGCTTCGGCCGCTACTCCAGCGGTTGCTGTCGTTATAGATTTTGAAAAGCTTTCAGTTTGATGGAGAGGTGGCACCTTCATGCCATCTTGGAAAAGAATAGGTTTGTGCTGCAATTTTGGGAATGGATCAGGATGCTATATGCATGTCCCACTGGGAGGTTTCTGACAAAATCTACTCTTTCTGACCACTTTACCCTTTCTAGAGGCATGTGGCAGGGATATCCTCTTTCTCCTAGGCTTTTTGATCTTGTGATTGAGCTGTTCACCATTTATCTGTGACTCAATCCTGGCCTCACAAGGCCAGCAGTTGGCACAACTGAGCTCCACACATTTCTTTATATGAATAACTGCCTAGTGCTCCTGAAGAAAGCTACTGTCAATATCCCCATTCTCTTTAAAGTGCTGTAGGCCTTACAGATGGTATCTGGGCTCAAGACTAATCAGTCTAAGACATAGGTTCTCCCTATAATTATGACACGTACCTCCCAGGTACTGTCCAGCTCTGGCCTCCAATGGTTCCTGGGTGGCATTAAGTATTTGGACATTCGTATCTGGTGTGACCTAGACCAAGTGATCTCAGAGAACCTTCATCTGTTGCTTTTGAAGCTTGACAGGGACTGTGAATGGTGGAAGAACCTCCATCTCTACCTAGCTGGGAAAACAGCAGTGCTTAAGATGATGTTGACCCATCCCAAGATTGTCCACTGCATGGGCCACGGGGTAATACTAGAGCCCCAGACCTGTTTTTTAAAACTGTTAACCTGGTTAGTGCTTTTTTGTGGGAAGGCAATCCCCCTTATTACAATAAAGCTAAACTTAGAGCACACTGGTGCCATTGCAGTTGGATCCTCCCTTGCTTTAATGTTTGTTATGTAGCTTTTCAGTGTGCCCAGACCTTGAAGTAGTTCCCCTCTGCTTCACAGGTTGGCCTCCCCTTATGGGCTTCTTTGGAACAGGGCCTTGGTTCTGGGTGATACCCTTTGGTGGGATTACATGCTGATCACATAACTTTGAGTAAGCAAGGTCCTATGGTGGCCACTTATATTAGCTCCTGGAGGACGATGGAACAGTGGCTATGGAAATCCTTACTTTCCCATGCCTATGTCCCCTTATGGTGAAATAAATTAATTCAGACTGATAGCCAGCTGGTGGCCTGGACCTTTTGGGAGGCCCAGGGCATTATGCACCTTTCTGACCTATGGCAGCTTGGGTTCACTCATCTGGGCTCTTTTGTGAATTTGCAAGACCTCTTCCAATTTCCCTTTGCAGATTTTTGAAGATAACTCAGGAGTGAGTGTGATGGAAGCATGCAATGATTAGCTCCACAGATGTCAGCATCTGTTATGAAGCTTCTTCCATCATGGTTGGCCTCTCCCAGAGGTTCCAGTAGTCTTATCTACAAGGCTGTTCAGCAAGAGATTTCAGCCCCTTTGTATAAGGCTAGAGTCTGGTGGACCATAGGCGTCAGCAGGCATACTCAGTGTACTTTGCAGAGTACAATAAAATCTGAAAAATCAAAGGGGAACACAAGACTCAGATTGGGGCAACAAACACAACCATCATTTTCCATTGTTGTGCCTGGGGTATTACACAGCTTCTAGCAAGTACTCAAGTGAACTTAGTGATTACAGTGAGTGGAGGTGGGGTGGGGGCTATATGCCATGAGTCAGACCTCATGCAGTTTGTTCCTTTGTACCTCTGTAAGGCTGGCTACCTTGATGTGGTACAGGTATCCTAAACACTGTAACTAAAATTTAGCAAACTTCTGCTTGATTGATAGTGTGTGGTAAAATATTGTGAATCTATTAGGATCTTTGGCTTACTGCATATTGTTGACTGAAATGGGGGGCAGCACATCTTTTGGTTTGTATTTATGTGGGGGGCAACAGTTCTATCAACTCTTAAGTAAAAGTTTGAAATTCCTGGCTACACCCCTGCGGTAGACACAGGCTTTGCGGTGAGACATTTCAGTTGGTCAGTGGTTGTAGATTTGGCTCTTAGCCCAGAAGGCCTAGCCTGACTCTAGGAGCCTGTTGATCCAGAATAAACTTCTACATTTGTGGTACTATACTAAATACAAGCATAAGGCACTTTGACTCCATAACCATGATAATGGCTGTAGATGCAACTCCACTGGGGCAGTTCTCTTTCATGTTCTGTGGAGATGTCCTAATGCCCTCCTTTCGTGGGCTTCTTGTTACCACTTGTATGCAGACCATACCATTCTGTACCACTCAGGTGAAACAGTCCCAGAAATCCAACGAATATTACAGGAAAGTTTTGATAGTTTGGAAACGTTTTTTGTTAATTCTAAGTTAAAACATAACTCATCCAAAACTAAATGTATGTTGTTTGGGTCATCCATCAAACTAAAAGAGGATTTGGATCTGGAAAATTGTTGATAGTAAAGGGATAAGTTTGGAGTCAGTTAATCATTACAAATATCTGGGATTCTGGTTAGATAAATTTGGGTCTGGTAATATACATGTTGATAATTTAATTTCCCAGGTTAATAAATGGGCAAGTTTCCTTCATAGGAACAAGAATTGTTTTGAACCAGAAACATTAAATTCTATTATTAAGGTGCAGATTTTGCCGTTGATAGATTATGGGGATGTTCTTTACGCTGGAGCTACTAATGATCGATTATCCAAGTTGGATGTTCTTGTAAATCGCTTAGCAAGATTAGTACTTAAATGCCCCAAATTTACTTACCATTGTGAATTATATGAAGGATTAGGGGTCAGATATTCAAAGCACTGCACCTGGCGCAAAGCTGTAGTGCAGGAATAGTGCTGGATTTGTGCCAGGCTGCAATATTCAGAAGCCCTAATAGCACCAGCGCTGTGTGATAGCGCCGACGCTAAAATGAAATATATGCTGGGGTGGGAGTTAGGGGAGTGGCCATGACTACTGGCTGTGCGGCATATTCAAATGTATAGCGCCGCACTACAGGCATTAGTGCGACCTGTAGCGCAGCATTAAATATCACCGACAAAAAGCTGGCAGTAATGTAGTGGTGCCCCCCCTTCCCAGCATGATCCCCGAGCTCCGGTAGCAACAAGTGGCACAGTAATCCCTGGTGTGCTAGCAGGTCCCCAGCATGATCCCTGCACCCCTGTGGCCGGGTAATTTATTTTTCTGGCTTAGTGGTCTCCCCATCCCCAACATGATCTCGCGACTGTAGTTACGCTAATTTCATAATTTCCTGGTGTTCTAGTCAGTTTTCTGCCTCACAGTATGATCCCCAACTCGATAGCCTCGAATGACAGCAAACCTGGTGGCTGCGTGCTCTCCATCGCAGTGCCACCATCTCCCATAGACAGACTAGGCATGGTGCCGGGACTGGCTCAGCTCTTCCTCTCACCACCATCTGCCGACGCCACTGCGGTATGCATAAGTGCTCAGTGCAGAGCGCTCATGCATACTGCAGTCGGCGGCCAGCCATGGTGGTGAGGGGAGGGCTGAGCCGGTTGCTGACACCATACCTAGTCTGTCTATGGGAGGATGGGCAGCACACTTGGGGGACCACGAGACCACCAGGTTTTGCTGTCATTTTGGGGCTACTGGGAGTCAGGGATCATGCTTGTGGGGTAGGGGGACCATTAGAACGCCAGGGTAATTATGAAATTAACATGGCTACCGGGGTCGGGGATCGTGCTTTGGGGTTGGGGGGACCACTAGAACACCAGGAAAATTATGAAATTAATATGGCTATGGGGTTCGGGATTGCCACTGGGGGTGGGGACCACTAGAACACCAGGAAAATTATGAAATTAACATGGCTACGGGGGTCGGGGATCATGGTGGGGGGACCACTAGAACACCAGGGTCACTTGTGTGTATCAAGCACACATAGGCATGGGTGCGTTGTATGCATTCATACCTCCTGACTGTCCCTACTATTCTGGGTGGTCCCTGATTTAGCCTCCAAATGTTCCTCTGTCCCTCACAGAATATGTATTACTGTGACAGAATAGTGGGGATTAACCTCACACATTCATGTCACACATGACTGTTACAGACTGGTTCTGCTTCTGAAACTGCTTCTTAACACAAATCCCCTTATTCTATCAGCATTCTGAGTGCATACCTCTTAAACTATGTCCCTGATTAAGGGTCTTTGTCCCTGATCCTTTGAAGTCTTGACCCTACTCTTGGGGCAAGGGGTTGTGAGGTATGTATACTCCGTCTGTGCCTGCCACCACACAGTTCCTGCTGCTTCCAGCCTGTACTTCTGTTCTGACCAACAGGGGATGCTGTGGGCATGCCTTGGCCTGCAGCGTCTGGCCTGTACTTCCATTCTGACCAAAAGGGAGAGATTTGTGCTCCAGGCAGTAGCACTGGGCAAACTGCATGGTAATGTATGCTAAGCCGCACCTAATGAGATGCAAATATACCTGTTTGCCCACAGATAACCTAAGTAGGCTCATTTGCATGGGAGCTTTGAATATAGCTCCTGTTTGCCCCGGGCTAACCAGTTTGCACCAGGCTAATGTGTTAGCACTGTGCAATCAGGTTAGCCCCGGGCAAACCTCACTTCAGCATAGCACACCAAGCACAGATCTGCAGTGTGTGGCTTACAGTGTTGTTTGCAGTCATACCTCTCAACTGTCCCTGATTTTCAGGGACGTCCCTGAATTTACCTTAAACTTTTACTCTGTCCCTCCTACAAATTGTGTTTCCATGACCAAACAGAGGAGGTTGTAGGCATAACATAATGTCAGACATTAATGTTACAGACGTGTTCTTCCTTAAACAATGCATTTTACACTACACCACTTATTCTACCAGCTTCCTGAATGGATATCACCAATTTCTAAGGTGTGTCCCTGATTTTAAACCTTTGTCCCTGATTGTTTTAAGCCTTGTCCCTGATTTATGAGTCAGGAGGTTGAGAGGTGTGTTTGCTGTAAGACATCTCTGTGCAATCACACACAATGTTCTCCACCTGCAACACTGGCTTGCTACAGAGTCTAATGAGCTGCAGTTGCAGTTTGCACTTCCCTGTTGCTATATTCAGTGCTGTCTTATTCCCGGGCTATTTTTACCCTGCACTCCCAGACCAGTTTGCCCAGCTTCCTTAGACTGCTATATTCAGCAGGATTAGCACTGGACTGTTTCCTTTTGAATATAGCTTGCTTTGTGCTCCAGGCTAAGTTTGCCTGCCGAGCAGTGCTAATTTAGCCCCGGGGCAAAGTTTTGAATATCTGGCCCTAGGGTGGTTATCCTTAAGTAGGAGAAGAAAGACACATAAACAGTTATTTGCCTATAAATGTGGGTTGGGTATGGTCCCTTTATATTTAAGAGACATAATTTCTTTTTAGAAAAGTAGAACTGTTCCTGAGAAAATCGTCTGAACTAGAAATGGTTGTCCCTTTAGTAAAAACAAAGTGTTCCCAACATCTTTTTACTAATTATATACCAACATGTTGGAATGGTCTTCCCGCTGAATATAGACAAAAGAATGGTAGGCCTCTGTCTATTTTTCATTTAAGAAAATATTTATACTCTTTACATGAATCTTGTAAATTTTATTAATGTTATTAATGATGATTGTGTCCAAATGTATTTATTTTGTGTTGTATATGTATGTATTTTTGTAAGGTCACCATTGTGAATGGTTTTACATTCAATGGTTTTACCTTGAATAAACAAACAAGCAAGATTTGGACTGTCTTCTCCCACATTTTGGGGTGCCAAATATTTGTTACTCTGCAGATGTTTTTACTAGGCCTGCCTCCTACCTCTCCTACCTTATCTCCATTGTCCCTTTGTTGGGTTCTCATGGTTAGTATAGAGGACACACATCTCATCCTCCAACAGTGGAGGATGATGGTGATCCCCCTCACTAAAGCAATGCTTGTTAGTGGTATGGAACTTAGTGACCCTTGATAGGATGTCCCATTTTGTCAAGAAGAACTCCTCACTGTAGTATTCCCCTTGAGCCTCCTTCTTATCATATCCCTTTGCCACTGCTGATGTCTTGACTCTCTCTACAGGACTTTTGCTGGGCCCCTGGTTTTGGCTCTGTTCCTGGATTCTGTTTTTTGACTGGGACTTTTGTAACTGTTCTGTAGTTGTTCATGCAATGTATTTTCTCTTTTACTATATATGACCATAGCACTGATACTGTATTTTGGAGTGATTCTAATTGTCTTTCTCTTCTATGCTCAAATAAAACTTTAACTGCAAAAAGTATGTAAACTTGAGCAAGTCACTTAACCTGCCTGAGTGTCATCATGTTTTTCTCTTCCTTTCATTGAGAACAATCATGTTGAGCTCCCTCTCACCTTCATGAATCAGCTTTGCACTTAAACTTCCTGTGACTGCCAATAATTGGTGAAACTGTTCAAGGCTTGTAAAACCCCATGGGATAAGTGCATATGAACAGTGTTGTAGAAAACTTAATTTCTTAACAAAAGGTTTGCATAACATTTCCTATTGGTTGCAACATTTCTTCTGGGATATTCAGGGTAAATTAATTCTAATAAATGTGTAAATTATGGGCCTGATAGTGAAAAAAAATACAACGATGAGTTGTACACGCAAACCTACAATTCAACTAAGCATTTCAGCCTTGCATCGGCAACCCATGCTTAAATGGATTGCACCCCCTCCACGCAGCTTAGTCAAAATAGTGTAGAGCTAGCACCATAGAACTGCATTGTATAAACTGGAGCCATCAGAAGCCTGTTCTAGACCAGTAGGGTCTGTATCATCGACTTTAAGTACCTCTCATTTGGATCATTAGTGCTTGTATGAGGGGGGGTCATGTTGAACTCTGGTGTTCATGCACAATGGTTGTTTTTGGGCATGTACAGTTGAATTCATCAATGTTGGTCTTGGTATAATTGCTTGGGATGCCTTCATGAGCCATTGCATGAAAATGTTTTAATGACTGGATGAGTGGTCAAACTAATCATGTTGAAGACCCTATGTATTATTACAGTCGGCGTGAAAAAGGATGTAATAGGCTGGCTCCACGGCAAAAGGGGTGAGGCACCTACTGACATACTAGCAGCTTTGGCTAATCAGCCAAGCTAAATAAAACTTGACTAAAAAGCAGTAGGAATAGCAAAGAAGTGGCTATGGTAATGCTTTTCTGTTGGGAAGGCTTTGAGCATGCACCGCTCCTGGTGTTGCTACTGGTGGTTGCCCACTGGATATGCTGTTGTGGTGTGTGTCACCACAAATTGCTGTGCACCCCCAGGATACAGTGGCTTGTGTGTCCATGTGACAGGTGGGTCAAGAGAAGGTGGAGAGAAAGTGGAAATTTGCCTGCCTGAGCATGCTGTGTGAGGGTTTGCTGTATCACCTCATACTACTCTATCCATCAGCACACCAACTCCACCCATCCAGCTGTTGTCCCACTATGGTGGAAGCATGGTAGCAGTAGGTATCCCTTCCATCCAGAAAAGATATGGTAGGATAGACAATATCAGAAGCCTGAAGGTGGCAGCCAGCAGTGAGAAGTGAATCTGGTGGGCAACTAGAGCATTTTAGGGGCCCAAAGGTAGGTAGGGGTTGGGGGCACAAAAAAACAATGAACAATTGATGTAACAAGATCTCAGTTATTAGGTTGATTCAAGGTCAGTTTTTCATTGAGCTGCTTTGGAATGAAGTGTAACAAACAAAGTGGTCTCCATGCAGAAATAAGTTGACTACTGTACTTTAAAGAACTAAGTGTGTTATAGTCATAAAATGCATGTTGTATCTCAATATAAAGCTAACCACAATGTTACATAGCACATCAGGTTTATGGACACAGTATACAGCAGCATTTATACAAAATATGACATATTGATACAATGTTGTAGTGTTATTTATTTCTACAATTAACTTTTTGCTTTGGGGTTTCAAACCTTGTAGGTTCTATTAAATTCCACTTTTATTTAAAAGAATTAATATTTTTGTCAGGCTGTGGTACTGCTATTGTAAAGAATATTAGAGAGTCTAGTGGGAGTAACCCAGAGACGTATACCTAATGGCATTTGCTGTTTTAAATTATCTTTTCATTTCCCTCAAGCTTCCATCTTCGAGTTTAAACTATGAGTGAGTGACTGTACAATATTCAAAAATATGTACACTGTCAGGGGCAATCGATAATCTGGACAGCACTATAAATCAATATCCCTAGTCTACTCTGCTTTCTAAAAGGCATGTAATTTTTTTTAAGATATGAAAACGCTAGCACAAAGAGTAGCCTGTCATAAAGAATGTGTCATATTGGGTATTTATCAGCAGTCAACTCATGCTATGTTATGGTTTAAATCTTACATGTCAGAGACTGTTAAATTTTAATGAATCTGATAACCAGGGAATTGTTTTCCCTGTCTAACAAGATTCTTGCTCTGAATATTAATAACTGCAGTGTGAAACTGTTTTTGCATGCATTTGGTCTATTAGCATTTGTAAAAACAGCAAGACTTTCATTGCAAAGAGGAGTGTTTTAGTAATATGCAAACTTAGTCTAAAAATCATCAGCCTTCTCCATACATGCTCCATACAACCTAATTACTGTATGTTTTTTAATTCTGTTTTGCCCCATTTTCCCCTTTTGACCTTTGTACACTACACCAGTGATAGATGTTATCATGGCTGTTCCTTTTCTCCATTTGGGGGGGGGGAGTAGCTGCCTTTGCTAATCACACTAGTGCCTGTCTGTGATTGGCTTGCACTAGGTAAATAAATACTGGGTGGTTATTCCTTCCATCTTTGGGAGACAAGTTCTTAATTTCTGGAGTTTTCAGTGCATTGGCCTGCTTCTTTGTGGGACTTCAGTGATCACTCATGAGCCACAGTCTCCCAGATAGTACAGTAGCACCACATACTGTTGCCTCATCACTAAGCCAGACTGTTATTATTTTATGATTTATTTACACAGAATAGCCCAACCTTGATCTATAGCGTTTTCAGTAGAGCCCTATTTTTACCCGGTAAAACAGCAAGAAGGACTGAAGAAAAGGGAAGTCAAATGACTTATAGTCATATGATTATATGACTGTGGTAGAATCTTATTCTGCTGTATGATTGCCTGCTTCACTGGTCTGTGTTCTAAGCATAAGACTACACTACCATGTGAGACGATCATGTACAGTATGTACAAGCGCAATGTGGTGTTGAGCTTAACCATTTGATTCTATTTAAATTTATGGGACCAATAATCCTAAAATCAGTTTGATATTTGCACTTTAGAGGATGGGTATAAGGATCATTTTTTGAAACCTACTATACACAATGCACAAACCATTTGTAGTTTTTCAGCACGTATTGCTTTAGGGGATAACTGACTGATTGATTGATTCCAATGTTTTACCAGCAAAGACAAACTAGACTGGTAACAGTTCATTTCTGGATGTATGTGGGGAGGGGGGAATGGAGAACATAACAAATTAACAACATGTACAATAAATAAATACCATTATTTAAAATAATACAAAATAAAATCATTTGCAGTTGTTGTGGAAAGGCAAACATAAACATAACAAACACAAATGTACATTAGCTATTCCCAATTGACACTTGTACTGAATATCATTACGTACAGACAATGTGTGAAATTGCAGTTAAGCTAGTGTATAAGAAGGGGGTGGTTGGGAGTTTGGAAATAAGAACAAATTAGAGTCAAAGGCAGTTACAGGTGTGAGCAGAGAAATAATAAAGAAGGGATCTGAGGGAGAATAGAGATGAAGGAGAGAAGATACCATGGAGAAGCAGTGCCAAATAAAGGTTAGACGCATGGGGCTACATGGTCAGTTTAGAAAGGGTGGATCATGGGTTGGACATGGTACACATTAATGGCTAGTTAGGGGGTGGAGGCCATGCTATCGTAACAGCAGCATTAGTGGCTACGCCCCCCACACAACCATTGTAACATCTCAGGGCCCAATTAGACACCCTCAACCAGCCCCTTCAGCATCCACGGTGGGCTCAGTACTGTACCTGCAGAAGCCAGTACTGGAAGTAAATGGTGTACAGTTCTGGTAGGGCTATGTCAGTCCTTGGAGAACTACTATATCCAGCCACGCCCTGCTCTGTGCAGAATCAGGGATTCACCAACTCAACCTTCTGGTAATCTTAACCCGTCCTTTATCCTAGTCAGTCCTTTACAGTCCTGAATCATACCTTCTACAGCATGGTTATTTGTTTTCATAACAGCATCACAGAATAAGGGCCACTGGATTTTTAAAATTCAGGCAGACCTTGTTTAGCCTGCATTTCATCAATAGTCTATCAAGTAAGATTTTAAACAACAAGAGCTAGTGTTCCCTAAACAAAAGCTTAAGTAAAATGCCATACAGTATAGTAAAGGAAACAAAATTATAACAGTATGTAGTTTTTACAACTAAAGTAGCAGCAGACACCATCTTAAACACCAGATTATTTAAGTACCTTAAATTCATGACTTGATCAATATCAGGCTTAGGAAAAAATATATTTCCATCGGGGAGTGTGAGCCATATATACACTGTATAATGCAAAATATCAGCGTAGCCAAATTTCCATGTGGTCTGGATCTCAAGACTATTTGGTGTTACCTTATATTAGTGCTTTGGGAGGGGGTGAGTTGCAAAGGTAGCTGGAATGGAGAACCGTGGGAGCGGCTTGATTCTAGCACTGCAAGCTACTGACTGGGGGGATTGGAACAAGGATTAGGGCAGGGATAGTATGAGCAAGTGAGGGCAGGGCATTGGCGAGAGGTACAGTGAACTGGTGGAAGGGGTTGTACAAGGATTCAGATGGAGACGGATATACAGTAAGTCCTGTATAAAGCCAAGATAAATGATGAGAGAACGAGGCCAGCGCAGGGAATTGGCAAGAGATACAGTGAACCTCTCAGAGTTGCAGCTGTTCAAATTGTGGTGGGGGGTTGTACAAGGATTGTACGGGATAGTACGAGCGAGGGTAGGGGGAAATTGGAACAAACATGAGAACATGCGAACGAGGACGACAGAAGAAGCTGGTGATACACTAAGCAATATAACCTCATATAACCTCATGAGAATGGTTGCTGTTTTGCTGTGTGACAGAACGAGTTTAACGCTGTTGTTTTGGTTGCCATTAGTTGTGCTCTGATGTGGTTTAACAAGCATCTAGAAGTGCAATACACTATTTTTCTCTTTCAAACAATGTTAGCTGTCAAAGTATTTCCACGGTTGAACAGCTATCAGTGGATGTAGCGAATATTTTTTGTCAGCTAAAATAAGGGGTTATACAGTATTCTTCACATAAAACTAAAATGTTAATAAATAAACCCTTACAAGTTATTAAAGGATACACTATCCAGGCATGGTGGAGTTTAAAAATTCAAGTGGGCTGGCACAAAGGTGGCCTTATGACTTAGGGGGCCCCAGCAATGTTAGTTATGGATGGCCTACAACTTTACTGTGGCAGGTATATTCCTGTCATTATGAGGCCATTTCAAAAGCTTTTACCCATATCACTGATTCACCTTGTGTGCTGCTTCAACAGGGTACAGTAAGCCATTTAAATAATATAATAATAATAAAAAAAATCTTGAATACTGATACATTGCAGTGGGTGAGACTGGGAACCCTTTGAGTTTGGAGTCCCAACAGCTATGGCAATGTGGGGTGGGGCTAAGTCCAGTTCTGGGCAGGCAACAGCAAGTAGAACTAAAGTAATAAAGAAGTCACAGCTGTGCTAATGCCTTCAAGAGACAGGCTACTAGAGCTAGGAAATGGGACTCAACTTTTAATGGTGCCAAAAAGTTCATTTTGTTGTACCTTGCAACACAGCAACTGCAGGCAAATCAAATTTGCTTTCCAGGTGGGATAGATGGTCAGGTATTTAACTCAGAGGTGTTAATTGGTTAATACGTCATTACTAGATGCTGGAAAAACAATGGTTTGTTACAGAGATGAGGCTGAGGTAACACAGACAGGAAATTTTTAAGCAAAAATGCTTAACAGGGTGTGTGACGTGCTGGGATAACATCATGCCTCGGGTGGTTGGGCACAAGGTCACAGGCTGAGTGAGTCCCACACCGGAGACATGACATTATCCCATCACGATACACATCCTGTTGTACATTATTGCTATTATACAATGGCTCCTTTGTAAAATGAAATAAAAATAGATAAAAAAATATGTTTAAAATGTTTTTTTACTCATTTTTTTACTGGGTAGGTATACATACTGGAAAAATAGTGCTGTATTATTTGCTCAGTAGGAGGTGTTGTTGCTTTTGCTTGTTCTATCCCTCCCCCACTTAGTTGTCTTTCACTGGAAAATTCTTGGTTACTATCCAGTTTAATTGACCCAGTACTGCTGTCTTCCGTGGGACCAGTTAAAGATGTATGTTTCTTTTCATTTTTTATTACTTTCTGTGAAAAGAATAAACGGTCATAATATGAAGAAGCAGCTAGGTGCACACTTTAGGTTTTCTGTTTTGATCGGCAAGTCCGTGCCGATTAAGTTAAGGAAAGCCATTATTGAAAATGCTGTTTTTAAAATAGAAAACTGTTTTAAATGTTTTCTACAGCTGCTTCATGTAGTTCTTGTTGGTGAACAGCTGCTTTTTTCCCACAAACTGAGCAGTCAGTGAAATGCACGACCAGCAGTTACAGTCTCCTTGGTTCACTGAAGGTGCTATGTCCAGGGAAAAAACATCCATGAAAATTAAATTTGTTCTATAAGATTTTTGTACTGGGTTAGTAAAGAGTGTGAGGTGGTGGGAGGGAGGTTTTTAGTTTTTGACAGCAAAGGAGCCGAGAACACTGAAGGTGGCTTGTGAGCGGGTGCAGTGGGCTGTGTGGAGTGATTCCAGTAACAGTTGATACAGTCATCTGTGTGCTGGTACTAGACCTGTGATGTTATACTGAGATAACGTCATGGGTCCAGTCCCAGACTGAACAATCAGAGCCCAGCATTCTTTCTTGCCATCATATAATACAAGTTAGGACAGGAACAGATGGAATTGTACTTAAGGAGAGACCAGACTTAAGACATTACAACGGTTAGCAAAGAAAAAAAGTCCTGGAGTGGTGGTGCGAAGGTGATTATACAGTGGAATTCTGTTTTACAGACTGCTTGCAGACATAAAGAATATTTGCCTTTACTGTATATTTCTCAAATCAAAACTTAGCCAGGAACTCCTAGGTACTATGAGAAAACCAATAAAGGGGACACACTAGAGAGGATCAGACTTATTCAAATTCACAACACAATGCTTCCATTAAAAAAACAAGAATATATATATATATATATATATATATATATATTTACTATTTACAGTAATTATCTAGTTTGTACTGTTACAAATAATTCACAGTTAAATTTGTACTTCAAAAGGGTGCTGGTAAAAACATTTTCTTCCTAAATAATCTAAAATACAATAGTAGAAATTTCAGTTGTGTTAATTAACTTGCCATAGGACTCAAATCTTTACAGTATAGATCAATACCTGTTTAAGGATATTATTTTCTCATAGGCCATATTAAACATACAGTACCACTCATCCAAGTTTCCTTAGTACTGTAACCAGCGAGCCACCTCCCAACGGGCTACTACCCCTGCCTGCCTAACTAGATGCAGGTTGAGTGGTCTGGATTCGGGTTTAGCTGTTACTAGGGGCTCTATTTTAACAATACTGCTATTAGCATGGTGCCTCCACCCAGAGAATTCTTTAAGTGAGTTAGATGTTAAGCTAGCCAACCCTCTGGGAAGTTGCATCTAGACACAACCCCACCTAGTGACCTTACACATAAATTCCCATAACACACTTTACTTTGCATTTAATTTACAATTAAGGAAGAGTTCTAATAATATGCTCACAGTGACCACACTAACTGACAGGGTCTTGAACTCTTGCATGTACCCTGTGCCCTGTAAAGAAATTGTTACCAGCAATACCAACACAATACTTTGCACTTAATTTGAATTAACCCTGCACTCTGTGATAATATGCACACAGGCAATGTTAATATTTGGACAACAAACTGGCTTATTTAAGGTTTAAATACAGGGTAGGGGATGCAAATTAAAATGAGATTGGTTAGTACTTTTGGTTTCAGCAATATTTTGTCATTATATAGCATTTGACTCAACACATCCACCCCTCCCCCCGGGACTGTCCAGTTAACCTCACTGGGTACCCATGTAAGCTACATTACAGGCCTTAAGCATTGCAATGTGTCAGCTGGCATTGCAGTTGCTTGGGGCCCTTAAATAAAATATTGATTATTAATTCTTTGACTTTTGACTTTTGCAACATGCTGAACACTTTACTCCCAAGAAAATTGTAATCCTGAGGCCCGATGGCCTGCAAAGACAGTTTAAACAGCAGCTTGAACCTGATAGGCAAATCAGCTGGCAAAACTCTTTGAATTGGTTGCTTGGACAAGCCCTGTTGTTATTCACTGAACCTTGGACCTTGGGATCTGGGTTGACTTCCAGGAGAACCCCCCTTGAGGCAGGATGCAGCTCTCTGGTTTGTAGTTGCAGGCTGTAGGACTTTGTCCTTTTTGGCAAAGACCAGGATACAGAGACCCAGGCTTTCAGGACTTACCCCCACTTCAAGGCATTCCTCCCAAACTAGCAAATGGGGAGATGGTGTAGCACTCCATATGTCAAATGGGAAGAACACCCCTCCCCCCAGCTAGTGGTCAAACAGGAGTTCAGCATGTTTGCAGTTCATTTGCATCACCAGGTAAGGAAAAAGGTCTGGCTCCCCATACGACACACATGGGAAACGCCAGACCTCACCCAGCAATTAACACACAGAAATCTGGCCAATGGAAAATGATGTACACAAATGCTCGCAGTCTGGGAAACAAGATCCTAGACCTGCAGACAATAATGACAGAGGCTAAACTGGACACAGTAGCAATTAACAAGATGTGGTTTACCAGTAACCACACTTGGGAGACTTCAGTACCTGGCTATGTACTGTTCAGATGAGACCAAGGTGCAAAAAGAGGGGGCGGTGGAGTGGCCTTGTATGTCAATGAAAATATCAAAGCTACAGAAATTCAGAATACACATGAGGAGCCAGAAGAACTGTGGGTCACCCTGGAAACAGGAAATGGGACAGCCATACAAACTGAAATTGTCTACAGGCCCCCAGACCAGGGGGAGGACATAGACACATTACTGTTAGACGATATACAAACATGACAGCTAAAGGGGAGGTTCTGATAATGGGAGACTTCAACATGCCAGATACAGATTGGTCAATACCAGCAGGAACATCTGCCAGAACTAGACACATCGTGGATTCCCAGCAGGGGGAGGTCCTCAAACAACTGGTACAACAACCCACAAGTGACAGGGCTATCCTAGATCTAGTACTGTCTAACAGGGAAAGGATCACAGATCTCCAGGTAGAAGGTCACCTGGGGACCAGTGACCATCACATGGTATGGTTCAATTTACATATAGAAACATAGAATTTGACGGCAGATAAGGACCGCTTGGCCCACCCAGTCTGCCCGTTTCCCTACCTACTGGATAAGCTGCAGATCCTAGTTAATCAGCAGCCTATTTCTTCCTACCCCAACCCCCTAGAATGGCCTTATGACTGTCCCATGCATGCTTGAATTCCACCACTGATTTTGACTCCACAACCTCCTCCGGAAGGCTGTCCATGCATCCACAACCCTCTGTGAAAAATACTTCTTAAATTACCTCTGAGCCGCCCTCTATCTTCAAGTTGTGCCCTCTTGTTCTTGCACACCTCTTTTTGAAAGATGCTACCTCTTGGACTTTGTTGATTCCCTGAGATACTTGAATGTTTCTATCATGTCCCCTCTCCCTCCTTTCCTCGAGGCTATACATATTAAGCTCTCCTCTTCTTCATATGTCTTCCGTGCAGACCCTGCACCATTTTAGTTGCCCTCCTCAGGACAGCTTCCATCCTGTCTATGTCTTTGCAGAGATTGGGTCTCCAGAACTGCACGCAGTACTCCAGATGGGGTCTCACCAACTGTCTGTACAGAGGGATAATAACTTCCTGTTTTCTACTGGTGATGCCTCTCCCTATGCATCCCAGTATCCCCCAGCTCTCCTTGCTGCCCTCTCACATTGCTTGCCCACCTTTAGGTCATCTGATATGACTACCCCCAGGTCCCTTTCCATTTTTGTTGTTAGTATCTCACCCCCCATTGTGTACTCTTCCCTGGGTTTTGTTTCCCAGGTGCATTACCTGCACTTCTTAGCATTGAATCTAAGCTGCCATACATTTGACCATTCCTCTAACCTTGCCAAGTCCCTTCTCATCCTTTCCACCCCTCCCTGTGCATAAACTCTGTTGCAGATCTTTGTGTCATCTGCAAAGAGACATACTTTTCCTTCCAGTCCGTCTGCAATGTCGCTTATAAAGACATTGAAGAGGACCGGTCCTAATACTGAACCCTGCGGTACCCCACTAGTAACCCTCCTTTCTTCTGAGTGGAATTTGGCCAATAGAACTAAATCAACCCATTCCAAGGCAAAAATATGGGACTTCAGAGGAGCTGACTTTGATAAGATGGACAACAGAGTTAAGCTAGTCCTGGCAAAAAGAAACACAGGTGAGGGGGTACAGGCCAAGTGCGCAAGTATTAAGGATGCAATACTTGAAGCAATATCCCATTGTGTTAGAGAGAAAAGGAAAGGCAAAAGAAGAAGGAAAGCACTTTGGTTCTCAAAAACAGTAGCAGAAAAGGTCAGAGCCAAAAGCCTGGCCTTCAGGAAATATAAGGGAACACAGCGGTATGATGACAGGGAGGCATACCAAACTTCCCTAAGAGAAGCAGGGAAGGCAGTAAGGCAGGCAAAGGCCCAAGCCAAGGAAACACTAGCACAAACAGTAAAAGAAGGTGACAAGACTTTCTATAGATACATTAGTGAAAGGAGAAAGTCCAGAGGGGGTATTGCTAACATCAAAGGAGATAAGGGGGCATGTGAGGAGGAGTACAATGTAAAAGCATCTATCCTAAATAGATACTTCTGCTCAGTATTTACTGAAGAAGAGGTAGGGCAGGGCCCACAGCTCAGCACCATGGACACAGTGGGAAGGGAGGTGTGCAATAGTCCCTTCACAAAAGAAAGGGTCCTACAAGAGCTCGATAAGCTCAGGGTGAACAAGGCAATGGGACCTGATGACATACATCCTAGGGTACTAAAGGAGCTAAGGGTGGAACTAGCATTACCATTACCAGAACTGTTTAGTGAACCTCTGAGCACAGGAGAGGTCCCAGAAGACTGGAGAAGGGTTCAAGTGATCCTGCTCCACAAGAGTAGTAGTAGCAGGGAGGAGGCAGGGAACTACAGACCAGTCAGTCTTACCTCAGTAGTGGACAAGATTATGGAAGCACTCCTTAAGGAAAGGATAGTGCAACACCTGGAATCCACAGGAGCACAGGATCCAAGACAGCATGGATTTACAAAAGGAAGGTCCTGTCAAACTAATCTCATAGATTTCTTTGACTGGGTAACCAGAGTGGTGGACCAAGGGGGAGCAGTTGATGTCGCCTACCTTGACTTCAGCAAAGCTTTCGATACTGTTCCACATGGAAGATTGATTAATAAGCTGGGTAGGCTCAGGGTGGGTCAGAAGTTGGTCAACTGGGTGGCAAACTGGTTGATGGGCAGAAAACAGAGTGTTGGTAAATGGTACACAGTCAGAAGAGATGCAAGTCACAAGTGGGGTACCTCAGGGATCAGTTCTGGGGCCAGTCCTCTTCAATATCTTCATCAGTGACATTGCAGATGGACTGGAGGGTAAGGTTTGTCTCTTTGCAGATGACACCAAGATCTGCAACAGAGTAGATGATCCAGATGGGGTGGGCAGAATGAGAAGAGATCTGGACAAACTAGCAAAATGGTCAGAAGAGTGGCAACTGGGGTTTAATGCAAAGAAGTGCAAAATCATGCACATAGGGAAGAGAAACCCTGAAGCCACCTATAGGCTGGGAGGGGAGTTGCTGGCAGTCACAAGGGAAGAAAGAGACTTGGGCATCATCATCATCACCAATGACCTGAAATCATCCAAGTAGACCACTAAAGCAGTAGGTAAGGCTAGGGAGATGTTGGGGTGTATTAGTAGGGGTATCCCAAGTCAGAAGAAGGAGGTAATAATCCCTCTGTACAAGACATTGGTTAGGCCCCATCTGGAGTACTGCGTGCAGTATTGGAGGCCACACCTTCACAAGGACATTAACCAAATTGAGACAGTTCAGAGAAGGGCAACCAAAATGGTGCAGGGACTGCATCAGAAAACATATGAGGACAGATTAACGGAGCTCAATATGTATGCCCTAGAGCAAAAGAGGGAGAGAGGTGACTTGATCGAAACATTCAAACACCTTAAGGCCATTAACAAGGTGAAAGAGTCTAGCGTGTTTCAATATAAGAACAAGCATTTGTCAATGCCAAATGTTGTCGAGCTGGCATTGGCTTTGGTAGTGCAGTGCAGAAAAACATTTTGGGCAGGATGTGAAAAATGACAGCTTTACAGTTCATAAGGAGGTGTAAAAAATGCCAGTGTTGAAAATGTGGCATGTAAATATTGCAAATTTACAAAGTTACAAGGGTACGTGGGAAATGCGCAATGCACGCTTGCAACACAGTCATTGTATGGATGTTCGGCACCAAATTTTCAACATAAGCATTTTAGCACCTCTGCTTATGTACAGTGTCACTGTTATTTCTTCATACTGTCCCAAAAAGTGATTTCACACAGCGACCTCGCTATTCTGCGCTGGACGTGCGAAAACACATTTTGGGCAGGATATGTGAAATGACAGCTGTACTGTTCATCAAGAGGTGTGGAAAAATGCCAATGGTGAAAATTCAGAATGAAAATATTACAAATGCACGACGTTATGAGCGTGTGTGCAATCTTCCAATGCACGCTCGTAACACAGTCATTTTATGGAGTATCATCAACAAATTTTCAACATAGGCATTTTAGGACCTCTACTCATGAACAGTGTCAGTGTCATTTTCGTAATCTGGCCTGAACACTGATTTCCCACAGAAACCGCGCTATTATGCCCCAGAAGTGCGGAAACACATTTTGGCCAGGATGTGAAAATGACAGCTGTACTGTTCACAAAAGGTGTACAAAATGTCAATGTTGAAAATCTGGCATGAAAATATTGTGAATTTGTGAAGTTATGAGCCTGTGTAGCAGCTGCCCAACGCATGTCCGTAAAACAACGATTTTTTGGATTTTTCTACCAAATTTGCAACATAAGCTTTTTCAGAGCCCACCTCATGAACAGTGGCACTGTCATCTCATTAATGGGTCCAGAAAGGTGATTCTGCACAGTGACTGAGAAATCACCTTTCAGGACTGATTAATGATATGACAGTGACAGAATTCATTAGGAGGCGTCCCAAAAACCCCATGTTGAAAATGTGGTGTCAAAATTCCCAAAAATGCCCGAGATATGCACTAAAGTTGAAAAACACCTATTTATTCCATTATACAGCTTACCAGCATTTCCTCAGTTCGTGGTCGGCTTTGAAGAGAGCAGGCGTGTTCCCGTCCACCAAAGAACATTGTGCTGGACTCGGAGGTAAGTATGGGATGGGGGTGGGAAGGCAGGGCAGTGGGTGGGTGCGGGTTGAGGGAGGTTGGAAGACTATGAGGGACTGTTTTTGCTTTATAGGTAAAAAAAAAATAAAAATAAAAGACATTGGGGGACTGTTTTCGTTTTAGTAGGTGCTTTGGCATGCTGGGGTGGGCTCCCAGCATGCCACCTGAGTGTGTGTGTGTGTGGGTACTTTAGCCGACAGGGGATTGGGCACCCCCATCAGCAAACAAGGAAAGGGAAGCCGCAGGAGCAGAGGGGGATTGGGCACCCCCTTGGCAAGCAACAAACGGGGGGAGACACATTATGCCGATGGGGAGTGGGCTTCCCCCATCTGCAAAATTCAAGGGGAGGGAGGGATACATGCTGATGGGGATTGGGCCCCAGTCGCCAAAGAAAAACTGTTGGGGTAGGGACGCATGATGCCGAAGGGGATTGGGCACCCGTCACCACACAATAAAGGGGGGAGCTGACAGGCAACAGCGGCAGTCATTGCTGCCATGTTGTCTGCATGTAGGGGGAGGCGTGTTGTGGTCATTGCAGTGCACCTTTTTTGTGATGTCTGGGTCTGATTAACTAGGCAGGGTGTCAGCCCCTGCTGCTGACTGATTGGGGAATGCGGGACGCACCTACTGGTGCATGCCCTGCATTTGCCCAGTACTGACTGTGCCTCCAAATCTGCACTACCACAAGATGTTGGCTGCGCAAGCATGCCAACATAAAAATAGCAGGACAAGAGGGCACAGCATGAGATTAGAGGGAGGCCGATTAAGGGGTAATGTGAGGAAGTTATTTTTTCACAGAAAGGGTGGTGGATGCATGGAACGGCCCTACCTCAGGAAGTGGTGGATATGAATACAGTGCAGGGCTTCAAACAGGCATGGGATAAGCATAAGGGAGCAATACAGATGAGTAAGAATAGATAGGCCACTGACAGAGCAAAGGTCGATGGCACATTTATAAGTAGAAAAAGAAAAATGGGCAGACTGGATGGGCCTTGCGGTCCTTATCTGCCATCAACTTCTATGTTTCTATGTTTCCAAGGGTGGCCGCAAACTGCGATGATCTTCATCACAGGATCTGACAGCCTTCTCTGGTCGTCTAGCAGCTTTGGTCTCTCAGGCAGCAACAGTCTCTTAGGCAATTTATTTGGCATCACAGATTCACCTTTGGTACAGTTTCGACATAGGCCACACAGCTTATCCACTTGCAATCTGCAGTCCTGGAAATGTAAGCTGGCAATGCAGAAGTTCAGGTCTCCCACTGGCAAATTGACTGGAGACAATTCCGGTGACACCAGGCTTGCAAATTAGGGCACAGTTTATGAGTCAAAACAGCTTCTCACCAAGATGCAAGTTGGGGATCATTCAAGCTCTGATCCCATTTTCAGTCTGGAACTTAGCTCCAGGGAAATTGCTTCTTTTTCTCCTTTTCTGGAGAGGTGCAACTCGGTCTGCAGAATTGTCAGTCTCACACTTAGAGCAAGCGTTCAGGTGGTGGAAAGGCAAAGCAGGCCTCTTCCAAATGTCCTCAAGCTGCAGGGAGCCTTCTCACACTTTGGAAGCTCCAGCCAGACTGACTGACTAACAACTCTAGAACTACCCTAGTTCAAGCAGTCCCTCTATAAATAAAGGGCAAAGTTCCAGCAATCCGACTGGCTGCCCAAGCTGTTAGTCACAGTTCCAGTCTTTTAACTGGACAGCATTTGCGTGCCTAAATTTGTTCCTCCCTTTTACCCCAAGAGTTCCTGGCACTGTCCCAATAGACCTTTTACACAGTCTTGACTTGTGATTGGCTGCTAGGCTGCAAAGATGGCTGCTCCTGAACATTTTTATAACAGTTCATACAGTGTCCCACATATAAAGTTGAGGTGCAGCCAGATAAAGTAATTTATTTAAATAATAACCCAACAGTATGATAGGCCCAACTGTGCTCTTCCAAACACTGTTACTATTTTACATTTATTTGCTTGATTGCCCCTGTTGCTGCCACCAAAACACAGACCCCCTAGGCAACAGGCAGCTGCTCATTAATATTCATAGGGGCTTTGTGCATATTTATTAGCCCTGACTTATGCCCAGAGTCAATTTCTTTATTTAAAATATCAAGGGGGATCTCCTAGCCCTTATTTAGGTCCACAGTCCCCATTTAGCTGACCCAGGACACTGGGACTGCCGAAACCCCTCCAGTATGACTGCAAAATCTGCAGTCGGAAGACGTAAGGCACACCTTGTGCGTATGCAATCGCCGTCAGCACCGCAGTGCAAAATAAAGCAGCGGTGGATTGCAGTTTAGTTTTTAAGCCCAATCCAGGCTAAAATGGAGTACTGAGGCTGATGGGGGAATTAAGGGCACACTGTGGATATGGGCCAGACTGGGAAGTACTAGGGAAAATAAAGGACGCCAGAGGCAGAAATGGGAGAAACGGGAGGTATTTAAGGTAAGCCCCCAAACATGGGGGACATTACGCTCTCCCTTGTGTAGGAAAGTTTGGTGTCTGCACCAAGACTATATTAGACTGGTAACCACAATAACAAATTTCTGTGTACACATTTTACTACATACAGCATAGCTCTGTACAACATTACTTGGATTTTACTATATATACATTTGGCCAGACACATATCTATCTACAGTATAGCATGCTATCATATTATATGTTGTACGTTATCTACAGCATCATGACTTTTTCTGAAAATATAGCCTTGAGAATATACCTTTGCGAATTCCAACAGTTTAGAAATCACATTCACAGTTTCAGATCCACAGTTTTACTTGAATTATTATTTACCACTTTTTCCCAGTGCATTTCACCTTGTTTCCCTATTTTTACCTATAAATCCCTTCCTATACTGGGTGGAGGTTTTGATTTGGATGTTAGATGAAGCAGTGAACACTGTTTTGGGCAGAGAGTTGGCTGTGATGTACACTCCCTTGTGAACAACATTCATGGGCAGATTAACTGGCTCTCCCAGAGTATCATACATGAGTTTTGTTACTCATTTTACATACATTTATGAGCGACGTGGCAAAGTTGGCACCAGCACTTGCACTTCTTCTTCAGCATTCAGGGTGAACAGCCCGAGTTCATTGTCTGCCAGTGAATAACTTCTGGACAAATGGGTACCACTGAACTTTCCTGATTGTCATTTTACTGTAAACTTCGGACCCATTGTCCCAAACATCACTATCCTTCTTAGTCTCTGAAAGCTCATCCTCATTTGTAAGGGGTATATCTGCAAAGTCTGAATCATCCACCACACAGCTGACATTTTCAGGGACAGCCACACTTTCTTTGGATTGGAACAGTTCATTTAGCCCACTTGGTTCAGTAACACATTCAGATTTACTAGCAGGTTCACTACTTGTTGCTTCTGGTTCCTGTACACTGAGTTCAGACAACTCCACCAGACAAAGGGAATCAGCAGTTTCAGAGCTCACACTTTGGGCATCACTCTCTGGCGGTTCAGGAACAATTGAGAGAGCAGGATTGTCAGAGGTCACTGAGCTGTTAAGGCCCTTACTGGAAGCATAAGGAAAAGCTCATTGGAACAGCTGAGCTATTTCGAGGGAAGGATAATAAGTAGCACCAAATTCACTGGCATTATCTTCAGAGTCAGCATCATTATCAACTGTAGTATGTTGAGCTGGAGGCTCTGACTGTGGGGCAGCAGAAGGCAGATTTAGTAGCTTGTTACAAGCAGCCAATCTGGTGACAGGCCCTGTTGGAGCCCCAGATTGGGTCACTATATTCAAAACTATCTGCCCAATTGGCAGAAAGTGATTCCTATGGATGGTCTTTACAGCATGAAGATCTCCTTCTGGGTGCAATTTGTATACTGGTAAGTCATGTAACTAGCTAATAACAATATAGGGAATATGGCTCCATCGATTGGCTATTTAATGTTTTCCTTGAAGCCTAAATTACGCATCTATAAATGCTGTCCTGCTTTAAGCTCTTAGGGCTTAACACGCTTATCTTGACACGCTTTGTTGGCAAGGTTTTTCTTTGCTGCCATGGTGTTGGCCAGCTGGAATGTATAGTTTAGCTGAGCTTTCAGTTTTTTTGCATACTGTAGGTAATTGTCTGATCGGGCACCATCTGGGGAAACTCCAAAACAGATATCAACTGGAAGGAGAGCTTCTTGGCCAAACATGATGTGGTAGGGTGAAAATCCGGTTGCATCATTTTTAGTACAATCATAGGCGTGTACAAGGGCAGTGATCTGTTGGCTCCACCTTGGTTTATCTTTAGGATGCAGGGTACCAAGCATGTCAAGCAAGTCCGGTTAAACCTCTCTGGCTATGGATCTCCCTGCAGATGAAAGGGAGTAGTTTGGGACTTTCTTACACCCCAGATGGACAATAGCACTTTAATGAGGTGACTTTCGAAGTCTCGTCCCTGATTCGAATGTATTCTTTGAGGAGCACCATAGTGGAAAAAAAAATTTTCTTGAGGACTTTTGCTACTGTTGAGGCCTTTTGTTCTTTTGTTGGATAGGCCTGAGCATACCATGTGAAGTGATCTGTTACTACTAGCATGTTTATGATGTTTTTTGAATGGGGCTCCAGGCTCAGGAAATTGATGCAGACTGGTTCCATTGGTGCACTAGCAGTTTTGTTAATCGGTGGGGGGGGCTGCTCTTTGAGGTTGAGCCTTTTGCTGAAGACACCTACTGCAAGACTTACCATACTGGTTGATGTCTAGACCCATTTTAGGCCAGTAGAAATGTGCACGGTCAGATCCAGAGTCATTTCACTTCCTAAGTGTCCCATGATGTCATACAGGGCCTTTAGTACAACATGCTTAAATTTTGAAGGCAACACTAACTGCTTTCTCACAACTTCCCCTTTACTGTCAGTCAATTCTCTGTACAGTATCTGCTCACATAGCTTAAGCTTAGGCTTAGGCCCTTCTCATAACAGCAAAGCAGTTTTGGGGTCACTGGACCACATTCTGGAAATGTCTTCTCCTTTTCATAAGGCAATTAGAACTGGTCTGATCGTGGGAACATAGTGCTGCTCTTTTTGGATATCAGCTGAGTTAGCTGGGGTAAAGCACGTATGTCCAAGGTTGCAAAAGAAATTACAATATGCTACAGGGAGGCATGTATCAGGGGTTCCATGTCATTACAGCAAAAGTAATATAGTGAGTGCAATTTCAGTGACTCAATAATAGCACAGTAGTTTACAGTGACCGGCAATTTCAACGACTGTCTTTCCAGCTCAGTATTCACAGATGGAGCTAGAAATTGTATGCCAAACCTCTTAAATACTCAACTCTGGTTCACATGGCATACTCCCAAGTGACCTGCACCAGTCTTTCAGTGAGGTCACAGTACCGATGATGGCTGCTTCCAGACACTATCTGTTCCTGGTGGACTTCTGCCATCCTCTGCTCTTCCTGGAACTCTGCAGTCATGATGAGGTTTGTCCCACCATGCATCTACACCAGTAATATACCCTCTGACACCTGTGGGCAATCCGGATACTTACTGGGCAATCAGTCTACTCACTAGTGCTAATTACCAGTCAGTTGTACTGCGGGGGGGGGGGCTAAGACCCCCTGCACTCCAACAGGGGGCCATGCCCCCCTGAATCCCCCGACTCTGTGATTCTAACTCCGAAGTGGTTATTGCCTCAGGGATTACTGAATAGTCGCAGGTGCACATATTCCTCAGTCGCTATATTGACATTGTCACCCTTAATGCATTTGCGCAAATGGAGTCACACAAATTGATCCGCCCAAAATGAATCACTGACTTATTGTGCTACCATGTCAGGAGGTCCCAAGCAGTCTGGCAAGCAATTTACAGTTTCATAAGATGGTGTTTCATCACAATCAAACTTGTGGTATAGGGCTCTTACTGACTGTTCAAGAACGTGCACCCATTGCTGATTTGAGGCAGACCGCCGTGAAAGAGCATCGACATTTGTATGGTTTAGGCCAGGTCAGTACTCTACTACATAATCATAGGTTGATAAAGCTCAAAGCCATTGTTGTCCAGTAGCATTTAATTTGGCTGATGTGTGGACATAGGTTAATAGATTGTTATCTGTCTTAACCAAAATCATTGCACCATGTAAGTACTCGTGAAACTGTTCCACGACTGCCCACTTGACAGCAAGGCATTCCAGTTTATGTACTGGGTAATTTTTTTCTGAAGGTGTCAGACTTCTGCTTGCAAATGCTACTGGGCATAATCCCTTTGTGTACTCTTGGTAAAGTATGGCACCTAGTCCACTTAGACTGGCATCAGTATGTAACATGTAAGGCTTTGATGGATCAGCATAAGTGAGTACAGGAATCTGGATCAGCTAGTAAATGATTTCTTTGAAAGCAATATCGCAATCAGAAATCCATCTCTGATTAAATGGCTCATTGGGTCTTAAGTATGTTTTTACAGTCTCTTTATCAGCACCTTTCTTGAATTTAGGTGAGTACCCTTGAGTTAAGTTTAGCAATGTGCGTACTACCTTGGTGTAGTCTTTGACGAAACGGCAATAATAGCCACAGAATCAAAAAATCTTTTAAGTTCTTTTAAGTTTTTGGGCCTTGGCCGGCTTGTTAATGCTTCCACTTTGCTGGGGTCAGTTTGTATTCCCTCAGGAGACACAATGTGGCCTACATACTTTACAGAGCTCTGTAAAAACTGACATTAGTCTACTGATAGTTTTAAGCCGAACTCCTCCAGTCTGTCAAATACTTTAAACAGGTGAGCCTCATGCCCTTCAAGGGTTTTTCCAAAGACAGTGACATGGTCGAGGTATACCAGACAATCAAGTAAGTTCTTGTCTTCCACAGCATGCTTCATTAGTCTCTGAAACATCGCAGGTGCACCCGAAATTCCTTGGGTCATGCAGAGAAATTAATAGAGGCCTAAGGGGCAGATACTGTAAATGCTGTTTTTCTCCCTGTCTTCTGGATTCATTGGAATTGTGTAATATCCACTGCATTGATCGAGGACAGAAAGCCACTTACTTCAATTTAGACAGAACAATGCATTCTGTATGCAGGGCAAAGTATATTTATCAGGGACAGTGCTTTTATTAAGGGTTCCGTAGTCCACACACATCTGGACAGAGCCATTCATTTTACACACTACAACAACTGGAGAGGTGCAGGGGCACCGTGACTCCTATATTATGCCAGCTGCTAACATCTCTTGCAGATGATACCTTACATCATTGATGTTGGCAGGAGCTAGGCATCTGGACCTTTCCCTAAAAGGTCTCTTACAGTGCAGTCGTATGTGATGTTCTGCCCCAGTCACACAGTTAACATCCCACTCATTGAGGGAAAATACTTTGGTTCTTTGAACCAGCTTCTTACTAATTTTGGCCCTCCAACTATTTGGGATGGGAGACTCTCCAAAATTGAACATATCAGGAAAGACTTCACATTCTGCTCCATTCTGGCACTTGGATGGCAACACAGCAGTATCAGCACAATAAACCTTTGCCAGAATGCAACCTCGGTTCAGCTTGATTTCTCAATCTGTAACATTTTGGAGCTGGACCACCACTGTCCAGGCATAAGCATGAGCACAGACAGAAAGAACACTGGGGTTGGCCAGCAGTCCTTCAGGCAATGTGCCTTCTTCTGGGACATCCAGCATCAATATTTTGTTTGTCATGTCTTTGCGCTGCCGCACTTCTCCACTGACAGTGCACTTTGCATTTGGAGGGAGGACAATAGCAGAGGAGTCTTTCTTCCAAACAATCCCCACAGGTTCATCCTGGTCACTCTTTTCAGGGTGCATTTGCATCTCATCGGCTTTCCGGATCATGGCATGAAAGTGCAGGGCTCTCCCAGGCTTCTTTTGCTGTTTCTTCTGATATAACTGAGCAAGACAGACGAACATGTGTGCATTGGTACCAATTAACATAGGAACACCACTGTACAATCCAGAAGGAGGACATACCAGGGCTAGTGTCTCCACCGGGTCTCCCACACCTGCCACAGAGGATGGGAAAAAAAGCCACACCCTCAGATAACCAAGATAGGGATCTGAGTTCTCACTCAACCCCCACACATGCAGTGCATCGAGGGGTTGTATCGGGTGGTCAGATAAAATCTGGTCATACCTGTCTTTGAAAATTATTGTAACTTGGGACCCACTATCTAGGACAGCTTGAACCAGAATTCCATCCACTTGCACAGAAGTTTCCATAGTAGGACCTACCAAATCTGGTCAGTAGAGAGGGGCATTTGCAGGAACTTTAAAAATAACTTTTCCATAAATGCGTTGTGCCAGGACTGTGCCGGGGCCCCATTGGTATTTCCTTGCCTTGGGTGCTTTTCTGCAAGCAGACTATTTGTTACCCTGGCTGGGTCCTCTCAGAATCAGCTCTCCCTCTGTAGGTGACCATCCTTTCCACATTTGTAGCAGAACACACCTTCTCTTGGCCGTCTTGGCTGTGGTAGTGCATCATTAGTTGGCCTATGTGCACGGTTATGGGGTAGTGATGGATACGTATTTGATGCTTGAGCAGGGGCACTGACAGAGGGTCCTTGTTGGATCTCCTTCCCTCCTTGACAAACCTGGGGCTGTGCATTACAGCCAGTCAATTATTTTACCATGGCAGACAATTCACTTCTTTAAGTCTCTATATTGCCATCTACAGGGGGTGCCTGGGCATGCACTCCCACTCCCATTGCAGATGCATTCTGCCAGGTACCTTGCTCCTTAACCATTTCTGCAGCACTCTGTGCACTTACTGTTAGTTCTTCCAATTATTTTAGTAAGTCCTTTAACTGTTGTGAATATCTTATAGTCTCTTTGGACTCTCTTGGCCCCACTTTACACCTTTGAGTTTCAACCGGCTGAACTTTAATGGTAACAGGCCCCCTTCCAGGGGTAACATAGAAACATAGAATTTGATGTCAGATAAGGACCGCTTGGTCCACCCAGTCTGCCCATTTCCCTACCTGATGGATAAGCTGCAGCTCCTAGTTAACCAGCAGCCTACTTCTTTCTACCCCCACCCCCTAGAATTGCCTTATGACTGTCCCATGCATGCTTTAATTCAACCACTGTTTTTGACTCCACAACCTCCTCCGGAAGGCCTTTCCATGCATCCACAACCCTCTCTGTGGAAAAAATACTTCCTTACATTACCTCTGAGCTGCCCCCCCTCTATCTTCAAATTGTGCCCCCTTGTTCTTACACACCTCTTTTTTGGAAAGATGCTACCCTCTTGGACTTCGTTGATTCCCTTGAGGTACTTGAAAGTTTCTATCATGTCCCCCCATTCCCTCCTTTCCTTGAGGCTATACATATTAAGCTCCATTAGTCTCTCTTCATATGTCTTCTGGTGCAGACCCTGCACCACTTTAGTTGCCCTCCTCTGGACAGCTTCCATCTTGTCTGTGTCCTTGCAGAGATTGGGTCCCCAGAACTGCACACAGTACTCCAGATGGGATCTTACCAGCTATCTGTACAAAGGGATGACAACTTCCTGTTTTTTACTGGTGATGCCTCTCCCTATGCATCCCAGTATCCCCCCAGCCCTCCTTACTGCCCTCTCACATTGCTTGCCCACCTTTAAGTCATCTGATATGACTACCCCCAGGTCCCTTTCCATTTTTGTTGTTGTTAGTATCTCACCCTCCCATTGTGTACTCTTCCCCTGGGTTTTTGTTCCCCAGGTGCATTACCTTGCACTTCTTAGCATTGAATCTAAGTTGCCATACATTTGACCATTCCTCTAACCTTGCCATGTCCCTTCTCATCCTTTCCACCCCACCTTGAGCATCAACTCTGTTGCAGATCTTTGTGTCATCTGCAAAGAGACATACTTTTTCTTCCAGTCCCTCTGCAATGTCGCTTATAAAGACATTGAAGAGGACCGTTCCTAATACTGAACCCTGCGGTACCCCACTAGTAACCCCCCTTTCTTCAGAATGGACTTCATTTACTATTACCCTCTGTGTCCTGTTCTCCAGCCAATTCTTAACCCAGGCTATCATCTTGGGACCCACTCCCAGGCTGGATAACTTGTATATTAATCTTTTGTGTGGGACTGAGTCAAATGCCTTGCTAAAGTCTAGGTAGGCCATGTCCACAGCCCCTCCCTGATCTACTACTTTGGTCACCCAGTCAAAGAAATCTATTAGATTCGTCTGGCATGACCTTCCCGCTGTGAATCCATGCTGCCTTGGGTCCTGTGCCCCTCTGGCCTCTAGGTACTCGACAGTTCTTTCCTTCAGAAGTGATTCCATCATTTTCCCTATCACTGAGGTTAAACTAACAGGTCTGTAGTTTCCTGCTTCTGCCCTACTCCCTCTTTTGTGAAGGGGAATCACATCTGCCCTCCTCCAGTCCTCAGGTACCACCCCATCCTCCCATGATTTGTTAAAGAGGGTAGTCAGTGGTGTCACTAGTTCTACCCTTAGTTCTTTTAGAATTCTGGGATGAATCCCATCAGGCCCCATTGCTTTGTCCACCTTCAGTTTTAAGAGTTCTTTCAGAACCCCTTTCTTCTGTAAATGGGTTGGTATCAACTTCCGTATCTAGAGTGTTTCTATTGTTTGTTTTAGGTACCTCCCCCTCTTCATTTGTAAATACTGAGCAAAAATATTTTAGTATCTCTGCCTTTTCACCATCACCCTCTGCCCACCCCCTCCCCTTTATTAAGCCTTACTATCCCTCCCTTAGTCTTCCTTCGCTCCCTGATGTACCTAAAAAAGGTTTTATCCCCCTTCTTAACTGAGTTGGCTATCTTTTCTTCAGTATGAGCCTTTGCTGTTCTGACTGCCTTCCCAGCTTCCTTTTGCTTTAATTGATACAATCCTCTGTCCTGCTCCTTCTGTGATTTCTTGTACTTTCTGAATGATTTCTTTTTCTCTTGAACCTTCACTGCCACCTCCTTTGAGAACCATAGTGGTTTCTTACATCATTTTGTTTTGTTTATTTGCTTCACACAAAGGCTTGTTACCTCTGTGATGGCAGTTTTTATTATTCCCCATTGTTCTTCCACCCCCTCCTTCCTACCCATTTGCTAGTGCATTCCTTAGGCACTCACCCATTTTGGCAAAGTCAGTCCTCCTGAAGTCCAGTACTTTTGCTACCGTATAGTTTGACTCTATTGCTGTGTTTATTGTGAACCATACTGTTCGATGGTTGCTAGTTCCCAGATGGCTAACCAATTCTACATCTGTGATCCTCTCTCCATCTCCATTTGAGAGAACCAAGTCTAAGATTGCTCCCTCTTGAGTGGGTTCCAATACTAGTTGTCTAAGGCATGCCCCCTGTAGGGCATCTAGAATAACCCCACTCTTAGAAGTGGCTGCTGCAACTACACTCCAGTTAACATCTGGCATATTCAGATCACCCATCAGCAATATCTCCCCTTTATCTGCCATTCTAAGTATACTTTCTATCATTTCCTTGTCCATTTCCTCCCCCTGAGAGGGGGGTCTGTATACAACCCCTGTGCGGATTGTGGTGCCATTGCCTGCCTCCAAATTGACCTACAGTGCTTCTTCACCTCCCTGTTTACCCTTTTGTTCTGTTGCTTTGATTCCTTCCCTTATGTAGAGAGCTACTCCTCCTCCTCTTTTACCCTCCCTGTCCCTCCTATAGATAGTGTATCCTGGTATGTTTACGTCCCAGTCATGGTTCTGTGTGTACCATGTCTCTGTGACTGCCACGATATCCAGATGTTCCTCCTCCATCAAGGCCACTAATTCAGGAAGCTTGTTACCCAGACTACAGGCATTGGTACTCATTGCTCTCCATTTTTTTATGGCTTTACCTTCTGTAGCAGCATCCCCCTCTGACCTTTCTACCTTGGTCTTTTTCTCATTTAGTACCCTGTTTTGTAGGGGGAGGCTGGGATTTTTCTGCTGCTTATCAGTGCCTCCCCCCTTGACTAGTTTAAAAGCTTGGAGCTGTAGTTGCCACACCAACCCAGGGATCTGGCAACTCCTCTTTTTCTGTTTCTTGTACTTTCTGCATCAAGGGAATGTAAGATGGGGGATAAGCTTTACAGTCTTTTAGTCTCAAATTGAGCAATAGGAAACTGGAATACTTGGTGGACCTCAGTATCTGGTCCAACTTGACTCAATTTAGTTCACTTGAGACCTCATCTCCTCTCCTAAACACTCTTTGCAGCACTTACTCTAATCTTGTCAAGTAAGTGGACATTGGCTCCCCTCTCTGCTGCTTAGTGGCTTTGAATCCCCACATAAGGTGTTCACCATCCTCTGGGGTACCAACAACAGTTTCCAATGCAACCAGGTACTCTTGCATGGGAGTATCAAGGTTGGTGAACCTCAATGCTCAGAATGTATCTAATGCGGGTCCTCTCAGGCTTTCTATAATCCTCTTTCTTTTCTCTGCTTCTGTACATTGTCACTCTTGGACTGGCGGGGGATGCATAGTTCATCCAAGTCTCAAGGTCATCTTTCCCCTGGGTTGTGGGAATAGTACCCGAAAACATTCTTAGCCTGCATTAAGAGTCAAGGCTTACTGAAGGCAGGGGTACTTGTAACAACACAGGCGCGAGCGTAGGCGAAGGGGCCAATGTGGGAACTGATGGAGTTGCTGTAGGAGGCAGAGGCACTGGTACAGGTGTAGGTGCCGGTGCTGGGGTTGGTGCAAATGCAGGAACAGATCCTGGGGAAGGGGTAAATGGAGGAACTTCAGACTGCTTTCTTTAAGCGCTGAATGGTTTGACCTCCGTCCTGTAACAGTTTGGATAACTTTTCCTTGAGTCCTTCAGACTCAGGGGGCCCATCAGGTGTGGATGTTACACTGTACATGGTAATTACTTTTCAAACCATCCTGGACTCATCAGGGTGAATAATACTGGGAACTTTTTCACTGTCCACCAGATTACTACATTTCACCAGGACCGTTGGTGTCCATGCAATCAAATCCTCCACAACAGCTCAACCAAGGCATTTGACTTTGGTGAGGGCCTCTTCAACATTGCTTTTACTGGTGCCCATGAGAATGTCTAGCAACACCAAAACTTTTCAGGGGTCAATTTCTTCTGCCTTGCACCAACCAAGAAGATGGTGTACAACCATCTTAATAGCAGGAATTTCAACACTAGGGTCAGTAACACTCTCCACTTTGGTGCCAATTGCCATGTGGGGTCCAACTAAAATTTTTGGGATTTGGCCACTAGTGGGGCAATAATCCCAGCGGTGCCTCAAAAGGTGTACCCCACGAGCCACCTCCCAATGGGTACTACCCCAGCCTGCCTAACTACATCCAGGTTGTGGGGTCTGAGTTAGGATTTAGCTGTTACTAGGGGATCTATTTTAACAATATTGTTATTAGCGCTATGCCTTCACCCAGAGAATTCTTTAAGTGGGTTAGATGTTAAGCTAGCACAACCCTCTGGGAAGTTGTACCTATCCACAGGCCCACCTAGTGACCTTACACATAAATTTCTATAACACACTTTACTTTGCATTTAATTTACAATTAAGGGAGAGTGCTAATAATATGCCCACAGTGAACACGCTTACCAACAGGGTTTGGAACTCTTGCATGTACCATGTGCCCATGCAAATAAATTGTTACCAGCAATACCAACACAATGCTTTGCTGTTAATTTGAATTAATGAAGCACACGGTAATAATATGTACATAGGCCAAGTTAACATTCAAACAACAAACTGATTTATTTAGGGGTTTAAACACAGGGTAGGGAATGCAAATTAAAATGAGATCATTTAGTACTTTTGGTTTTAGCAATATTTTGTCATTATGTAGCATTTGACTCAACACATCCACCCCCCCGGACTGTCCAGTTAACCTCACTGGGTACCCATGATAAGCTACGTTGCAGGTCTAAAGCATTGCCACAGGTCGGCCAATGTTGCAGCTGGTTAGGGCCCTTAAATAAAATACTGATTATTAATTCTTTGACTTTTGACTTTTGCAACATGCACAACACTTTACTCCCAAGACAATTGTAATCCTGAGGCCCGATGGCCTGCAAAGACAGTTTAAACAGCAGCTTGAATCTGATAGGCAGATCAGATGGCAAAACACTTTAAATAGGTTGCAGGGACAAACCCTGTTGTTACTCACTGTACCTTGGACCTCAGGATCTGGGTTGACTTCCAAGAGGACTCCCCTTGAGGAAGGATTCAGCTCTCTGGCTTGTAGCTACAAGCTGCAGGACTTCATCCTTTTTGGCAAGGACCAGGATAGAGTGACCTGGGCTGCCATGACTCACCACCACTTCAAGGCATCCCTCCCGAGGGTGGCCGCAACCCGCGATGATCTTCATCACAGGAGCTGACTCCCTTCTCTGGTCATCTAGCAACTTTGATCTCACAGGCAGCAACAGTCACTTAGAAAATTTATTTGGCATCTCAGGCTCAGCTTTGGTATAGTTCCAGCACAGCCTGCACAGCTTACCCACTTGCAATCTACAGTCCTGGATATGTAAGCTGGCAATGCAGAAGTTCAGGTTTCCCACTGGCAAATTGACTGGAGACTATTCCGGTGACCCCAGGCTTGTGAATTAGGTCACAGTCTCTGAGGTAAAACAGCTTCTCACCAAGATGCAAGTTGGGGATCTTTCAAGCTCTGATCCCACTTTCAGTCTGGAACTTAGCTCCAGCGAAATTGCTTCTTTTTCTCCTTTTCTGAAGAGATGCAACTCTGTCTGCAGACTTGGCAGTCCCACACTTACAGAAAGTGTTCAGGTGGTGGAAAAGCAAAGCAGACCTCTCCCCAAATTTCCCTGAGCTGCAGGGAGCCTTCTCACAGTTTGAAAGCTCCAGCCAGACTGACTACTGACTTTAAAACTACCACAATTAAAGCAGTCCCTCTATAAATAAAGGGCAAATTCTAGCAATCCGATTGGCTACCCAAGCTGTTAGTCACAGTTCCAGTCTTTCAATTGGGCAGCATTTGGGCACCTAAATGTGTTCCTCCCTTTTACCCCAAGAGTCCCTGGCACTATCCCAAGAGTCTTTTCACACAATCCTGACTTGTGATTGCCTGCTAGGCTGCAAAGATGCCTGCTACTGAACAGTTTTTATAGCAGTTCATACTGTGTCCCACATACAAAGTTATGGTGCAGTCAGATAAAGTACCTTATTTATATAATAGCCCCACAGTATGGTAGGCCCAACTGTGCTCTTCCAAACACTGTTATTATTTTACATTTATCTGCTTGGTTGTCCCTGTCACTGCTTCCAAAACACAGACCCCCAAGGTGGCAAGCAGCTACTCATTAATATTCATAGGGGCTTCATGCATATTTATTAGCCTCAATTTATGCCCCAAGTCAAACTTTTTATTTAAAATATCAAGATGGCTCTCCTACCCCTTGTTTATATCCCTGGTCCCCATTTAGTTGAGTCAGTGCACCGGGACCACCGAAACCCCCTCGGTATGACAGCAAAATCAGCAGGCAGCAGATGAAAGGTGCACCTTGCACATGCGCATTCATCACCTGCACCACAGTGCACAAAAAAACAGTGGTAGTTAGCAATTTAGTTTTTAAGCCCAAACTGGGCTAAAATGGAGTATTGGGGCTGTTCGGGCAATTAAGGACATACTGTGGACTTCGGCCAGCCTGGGAAGTGCTGGGGGAATTAAAGGACACCAGAAACAGAAATGGGAGAAATGGGATTCATTTATGGTAAGCCCCCAAATCGGAAGGGGGTGTTACACTACCCTTGTGTTAAATTAAATCAACTGTCATGTAAACTAATTTATACAACATAAATTAAATCAACTGTCATGTAAACTAATTTATACAACACTGTAGCCCAGTGCATTCAGAATAATACACATTTACGTAAGGATTATAAAATGTTTAATTGCTTTCATAACAAATTACTTCAAGTCTCGATTCCTTATCTCTGTTTATAAAATGGGTAGAGAATTTCCAGGGTTTTGATAAGAGGTATCATTTGCGTGTCCTTATCAGGACATATTTTGACAATTGCTACTACGTATGCCAACCAAATGCAACACACTGTGAAATTAATGCCTGCCAGAGCTCTCCTACTGCAGCTTCTCACCCAGCATCCAACAGAACCACAACAGCTGCACTAGGAGAGTGGTGGCACCAAGAGACAAACATGAAACATGCCAGTCACTGTATCCAAGCCCCCCCACCACGTCCTGAATGTCTACTAAATTTTGAATGTTTTACCTGTTATTTTCTTTTCCTTGTTGCCTGTTTGCCTGGTCACAGGTCCACAGCTCTCACCTCCACTGTTCTGAATTGTGCCTCCTACACACTGACCAATTCTATCATCTCTTGTCTTTAGTCCTCCTCCACTACAATCCATTAAATTGCAAAGCGCAGTGCAGCACTGCTACGGTTTGAGAACCATGAAGCAGGAAGCCACTCTGTACGGTGGTCACTAAGGGACATGCTCACTCCCAGTCAAGCCGACCACTCACTGTAAATGTAACAAATGAGCTACATTAATGATACAAAGGCTAAAAAGGAAAAAAAAAGGACACAACAAAATGCTTTCTGTATGTCTGGAGAGGGCAGAGTATCACGAGGCACACAACTGACACTGAAACATTGCTCTCTGAAAGAAACACCCAGAGTGAAAGACATCCTGAAAGAAATAGTGGAAAAAAACATCAACTGTTTGTTTTGTTGTGGTGTGTGTAGGGTAGGGGGTAGAGACAGTCATACATTACCTCCCTCGAGTGTTAAAAACTTTATGCAGATTTGCATTAAAAGGGACTACTTTCTTCAAACCTAAAAAAAAAGTGAAAGAACGTAAGAACATAAGAAAGCAACCAGCAGAAGGAGACCACATGGTCTATCTTGTCTGCTTGAATTGTTACAGGGTTCTGGCTTCACCCTAACTCCAGTGTCCCTGGCCCCCTTCCCCCTTCCTTGGCTCCATGATTACCCTCTGTATTTGTCTCAGGCTCTTTTGAAAGATCTCACTGCATTAGACTCCACCACTTTCTCCAGCAGTTCATTCCAGGCTGACACCACCCTTTCTGTAAAGAAATGCTCTCACTTGTATCTTCCCCCCACCAGCATTAGACTATGCCCTCTGGTGGTGGTGTTGTATCTCCTATTGAAGAGACCCCCAATCACTACCTTGTTTACTCCCTTCAAGTATTTGAAGATCTCTATCATATCCTTCCATTGCCTCCTCTCCTCCAGGGAGTACTTCCTCAGGGCTTCTAGCCTCTCTTTGTATGATCTATCCTGCTGTCCTCTGATCATTTTAGTTGCTCTCCTTTGAACCCCTCCCAGCATTTTAATGTCTTTTTTTACGTATGTGTGCCAATTCCTCACCACATACTCCAAACTGGGCCTCACCAGTGACCTATATAATGGCAAAATGATCTTGCTGTTCCTACTATCAAATCCACTTGCTATACTTGCCATATCCCTGACCAGCTCTCTCCAGTCTGGCTAGGTCCTCCCTCAACTCTTGTATCCCTTCCTGGGTAACCACCCTCCCACATTTCTTGGTATCATCTACAAATAGACACATTTTCCCTTGAATGCCATCCCTGTGTCACTTATGAATATATTAAACAATACCGAGCTCAACACTGACCCCTGTGAGACCCCGCTGGTGACTTCCTTTGCACTGGAGGGTCCCCACCCCACCACCACCACCCTTTGTGTCCTGTCCCTTAACCAGTTTTCAGCCCATCTCACTAGTTTCTCCCGTACCCCTAGCCCCTTCAGCTTTGCTATCAGCCTCCTGTGCAGTACAGAATTGAAGGCCTTAGTAAAGTCCAGATAAAATGATGTCTACTGTCTGGCCTTTGTCCACAGCCTTAGTGACCAAATCAAAGAACTCAATCAAGTTTATTTGACATGATCTTCCCACCGTGAACCCGTGCTGCTTACTGTCTTGCAGACCATTTTCTTCCATGTACTTCAATAGCCCTTCCTTTAGTATGGTCTCCATAAGTTTACATACTATCGAGGTCAGGCTGACCAGCCTGTAGTTGCCGGGTCTTCCTTGGGTCCACTCTTGTGGAGTGGCACTACATGTGCTCTTCTCCACTCCTTTGGTACTACTCCTGAGTCTAGGGATCTATTGAATAGAATTGTCAGTGGGCCTACCAGTTCCTCCACCAATTCATTGAGTACCCTGGGGTGTACCTCATTTGGCCCTGGGAATTTATCCACCCTCAATGCCAACAGCCACTCCCTCACCCTTCCAATCGCAATGACTACTATTGGGTCAACCCTTACTCACTTCTTATATATTCCCACTTGTGGTATTGGTCCCTCTTTTCCTTCATAAAGATGGATCAGAAATATCCGTTTAATACTTCTGCTTTTGCCTTGTCCTCAATGACCCATTCATCCTCCTTCTTGTATCTATGTATTTATGTATTCTTGAGTCTGACTATGCCATCCTTTTTGTCTCTGTTTTCCTTTACATAGGTAAAGAAGCCTTTTCCCCCTTTTTTATCTCCTCCACTATTTGGAGCTCCTTCTGCGCTTTGGCTTGCTGTACCTCCTTTGTTGCTATCCTGGCCAGCCTCTGAAATTTCTCCTCATCTTCCACCCTCGCTGTTCTTTTGCTTTTCCTGTAGGCAGCCCTCTTTTCCCTTACTATTCTAGTGACCTCCCTGTTGAACCAGCTTGGTGGTCTAGCCCCTCTTTTCTTTCCCCTCATTTTTATGCAACTGCCTGTTGCTTTCTGAATGCCCCCACTTTATGGTTTCTCATAGTCTTTCCATCTCCATTTCCTCAACTATGCTCCCTGGTCCTCCCTAATCATCTGTCTCATTTTTTTAAAGAAATGGATAAATAATTTACTTCTTACTTTTAAATCTGAACTAACTTGTTCATAGTGTATTTTGGAAATGTTCTACCTATTTTATAAGCAGAATAAGACATTTCAAGGTGTGGTTGATGGCTGATAAGATCTCTTCCAAGGTACTAAAGACACTCGGCACCAGCAGCTCAAGCCCCATTTTGCGCTTGGAGCATGCTCTTTTCAGCCTATAAACCACACCTCATTGTGTCTTATTCCTTATAAAATGAAGAGAAAATTTCTTGGATTTTGATATGCTAAGAGGTACTATTTGCACTGTGTCCTTAACAGGACATATTCTGGCAAGTGGTACTACTTATGCCAACCAAAACACAGCACAGTGTAAATCAATGTCTGACTCTGTTCCCTATGGAAATGAAAAGAAACAGGGAGGGCATGATAGAAACATTTAAATATGTCAAGAGAATTAAGACAACTCAGAAGGAAAACCTCTTCCAGGAAAACAGGGCAGTGCATGCAAGAGGTCACAACTTGCATCTTGTGGGAGGCAAGTTTAAAAACAACTCTAGAAAGTACTTTTTTAACAAGAGAGTGATAGACCCTTGGAACAGCCTGCTATCAGAAGTGGTGGCATCGAAGACAGTAAGGGAATTCAAACTCGCTTGGGACAGGCAATGTAGGGAATTTAAGATAAAATATAATTGGGGGGTAGCCACCTTAGGCAGGCTAAATGGACCACACAGTGCTGACACTTTTCTTATGTTCTTATAGAGCACCCACTGCAGTGCCTCACCTAGCATTTGATAGAACCACAACAGCTGTACCAGGAGAGTGGTGGCACCAAGAGACAAACAAGAAATATGCCAGTCACTGTATCCAAGGTTCCCCTGCCCTTCCTGCATGACCACTAAACGTTGTTTTAGTACCTCTTATTATCTTTTCCTTGCTGCATGTTTGTCTGGTTTGAGGTCCACAGATCTTGCTCCACTGCTCAAAATCACACCCACTACACACTGACCATTTCTGCCATCTCCAGTCTCCAGTTCTTCTCTGTCCTCCTATAACTTAAACCAGAAAGCAAAACAAGCCAGAAGTCCCTATATCAAACTGTAGGACAGTACACTAATAGACTAATTTGAGAACCGTGAAGCAGGAAATTGCTCTGTAAAGCAGCAGCTGAGGGACAGATTGCTCTCAGTCAATCTGTCCACTCACTGAAAATGAAACAATTAAGCTACATGAAATATACAAAAGTATAAAAAAAGTAAAAAAAAATTGAAAAGGACACTACAAAATACTTTCTGTATGTGTGGAGGGGAGTGGTGAGTAGAGATGCAGCGAATTTAAAATCCACAGACGAAGTGAACACCAAGTAGCCACTTCGTGTTGTCATAACAGTATGTGAAGTGACCATTGTAAAGTGCTCACTTCACCCTGTTATTTTGAAGTTGTGTTGTTATTCTGCCTTAACACAAAGTAAGGCAGAATGACAACAATATAGGCACTTTAGGCAGCCCCCCCAACACATCACATGGCTTACAGTACTGTAAGGAACATGCTTTAGCCAGGCAGGAAGGAAGTGAGTCATACAAGCAGATACTTTCACTTTCTCCTTTGCAGAGGTAGAAGAAGGAAGCATTTTATGTAGGATGGGAGAGTTTGTTATTAATTTCTTCCTTGAGCAAATTTCAGAAAACCCAAAAGCTTTTTTAAAAGCTAATTTTTTAGTTTTTTTTTGTACTGTTTTGTCAGTTCTTTTTGGTGACTGATTTATTTGTTTTATAACTTTTGATTTGTGTGTGTGTGTGTGTGTGTGTGTGTGTGTGTGTGTGTGTGTGTGTGCGTGCATGTGTGTGAGACTGTGAGTGTGCATGAAGTCGCTCGTCGTGTGATGTATCGGAGAGGGAAGGAGTGTTTTGTGTGATGGACCAGGGACAGTCTGTGGCCCATGGCCAGAGGTGAGTGCGCACACATGGGGATCATAGCCAGCTTTGTTGGACTGCTCCAGACTGTTTGGTCCTGCCTCTCCCCCTCCAGAAGCAGCAGCACCACCAGTGCCACCACCACATCCACCAAGTCCATCATTAGTGGTGGGCGAAGTGGTCTCAATCCGCTCCGCTAAGTGAGTTGCGTAGAAAAGGTGAATTTGCAGAGTACTCTGCAAAGTGAAGAGGACTAATTTGCGTTATGATGGGTAACGTGAAGTTCATTGAAAACAATGACTTTGCATTACTCCGCCTTCCCAGACCACTACTTCACCAATCTTAAAAGCGAAGTGCATTAGAAACAATGTACTTCTCCTCATGTCACCTTGTTTTTAAGCTCCGAAGGTGAATTTTGCAGTGATTCATGGGGTTTCAGGTCACATGGGCTATATATTGATCTGCATAGCCTCAGTTTGGGGTAGCGTGTGTAGGAAGCTGTAGGAGACGGTGTGCTTTGAGAGCTGTCTTTGATTCAAACCTTCTAAAAGCTATTAAAAAAATGTTTTTGAGTTGTTGTTTTTTCGCTCAAACTTTAGTTCATCGATTGTAGGAAACCCTCCTGTGCTCATAACATTGAGCATTTTTGTTTGTGTGTGGATTTTGAATGTTAATGTACAACATTGAGTGTGTGTAGTAAAAGACAGTGAAAGTGTGCTTTGGGGGAGGGGCATATCTGTGGTGTAGGTAGATTTAAGTTGGAGAAATAGGGAGTTTGTTTTTTGGTTATATTTTTGTTATATAACTGACTGTGTTAATGTACACACAGTAATATTGTCAGTAATTGTTGAAATTGTCTTGCTGATTGTGTGTTGTGTGGATCTGGTGCAGCAGTTCATAATTTCAGGTTATTTATAATACGTGGCATATTACTGAACTTTTCAATTTGCTACGCATTACTCATTGACCATTGTAGACAAACTGTGTGTGTGTGTGTGTGTGTGTGTGTGTGTGTGAGTGTGTGTGCGGTGTTGCTTGACATCAAATAATACACCTTTTATTGTGCCACAGTGAAATTGCAGGCACAGCAGTGTGAACCTGCTATCCACTGCAGTTGCCTGATTTTGTACTGCCATCATGATATCTGTTCTTTGTTTTCCTGCTTGTACTGCCATAAAAATCTGGAGTCAGTGCCCCCCCACCCCCACCGGCAAAAGGAATTGTTTTCCAGATTGGATTGTTTGTGACCTCAGCACCACTGGTTAGTTAGGGTGTTGTTTTCACTTGTGAATTTGGGTCTCTATCTGTTGCTGAAGCCACAATTGTTTTTTTGGCTCTACATTCTGCATCCCCCAATCAGAGTGAATGTAATAAAATCCAAATTTGTTTAGCATATTGTTGCTGATCCCCAAAATGCTTGCAAAGGGAGGTGCAAGCAAAGCTGGTTCTCACCATGGCACTGCTGCCAGTAAGATAGTCTGTGGGTGTGGTAGTACGCAGACGCAGAAGTGCATTGCTAATGTGAGGAAAGGTATTTCTCCTGCAATGTTTTTTACAGCTCAATCAATAGCTTCACTCATACTTGGAGGAGATGATGTTGTCCCAGCCAGTGGTGTTAGTGTAGGTGCTGGTGGTGGTATTATGAGTATCGCTGCCTCAAGTTCGACTTCTGACCAGTGTACCAAGTCCAAAAATATAGTGGAGTGTGAAGCAGTGCAAGTGAGTGGCAATGTAGATGTCATACTTCCCAGTAACATCCCAGTAACTGAACCTGAAGATTCTGATAATCATGTCAATGATAGCATACAATGTGACATTTCTTCCACCTCGGTTCTTGTCACACATTTTCCATGCAGTGATTCACAGTGTGGTGAAAAAATATCAGGTGACGGTGGTGTTGATGATGATGATGAATGTGATGATGACGATGATGTTGCTGTGGTTGCAACACGCAGTCCACATGCCAGCATCCAAGTAGAAGATGTGGATGTGTGTGATGTTGATGAATACGATGATGATGTAATTGACCCCAGTTGGGAACCAGAGAAAAAGAAATTCAATGTGGCTGTGTCTGGGTATGTTTGCATTAATCCCCCCCCCCCATAAAAACTTGTGATTTACCAGTTTCAGATGATGATGATGATGATGACCCAGTAATAAAGACAGGTAGTCATGGTGGTCAGTTGCAGTCCAGGCGTGCACTGCCTGAAACATCACGTAGCATCCCCTGCCACTTTAGTGCTTAAAAGAATGGAGTTCAATAAGCAGCATCATGTACATGTTAAAAGTAGAGCATCAAAATCCCTTGCTTGGGATTTTTTTGTGCAAGTTGCAAATGATGAGTCAGTTGTAATCTGTCAGGTTTGCCATGTGTGTGTGAGTCGAGGTAAAAAGGGGAGCCATCTGGGCACAGGAGGACAGCATGCGCATCTTAAGAATATGCACATGGCACTGTGGACCCAGCACAAGATGGCAGCTAATACCACAGTGGGGCTTTCACCCTCATCATCAACCATAACGAGCATGTGATCCCCCTCCATGAGTGTTAAGTCCAGTAGGAAATTAAACATGTGCAGTAGTGAGGAAATAAGAGCAGAGGATTACTACAGGCATGACGAGGTGGAGGAGCATAATGATTTTGAAATGTTGTCCAGTGCTGGCGAGAGCAGGAGTTTTGGTGCTGGTGGTGGTGAATGCAGTATATCTAGTGCAAGTGGTACATCAACCCCGGTTGGCAAATCTGCCAAAATAACTGTATTTCTTGGTTTGTCATCATCACCTGTGCAACCGTCTTCTTTAAACGTCCACACTCCACCCCCTGCCAATTTCGCAGAGCAGAACCATTTGTCATCACACCCCATGTAAAACGTTTAAGTCAGCCATACCTCTCAACCTTTTGTCCCCCAGATGTGGAACATTGCCTCTCAAAATGTGGGACAAATGAGCAAAATGTGGAACGCTTAATCAAATCTTTACCTAAGAAGCTCAGAATACTGTTAAAATGTTTGCATTTATACTCAGACAGTCTGTTATTAATTGAGTAATATATTTTTTGCATCATTTACTATAGATTTTTGCTTTAAAATGTTAATACTGAATGTGGGACAAGTCCTCACAATGTGGAACAGTGAGCTTTTGTGAAGTAAAACAAGGAACGTTCCTCATAATGTGGTACAGTTGAGAGGTATGAAGTCAGCCCACGTTACAGAGTGTTTTTGCGCATAAGCTGAGGTACCCACCTAATCATACAGTGTCACGTGAACTTAATGCTGCTGTAGCTGAAATGCTGGCAATTGATCTTTTGCCCTTCTCCTTTGTGGAGAATTCGGGATTCCGGCAGTCTGCTGCACGTGCCTGTGTAAAATGGAAAGTCCCATCCAGGACATACTTTTCGACCCGTGCTGTCCCCCAGTTGTTCTGTACTGTGTCCGACTCAGTAAAACATGCCCTTCAACATTCCTCCTCTCCTTTCATCCATTTAAGTATGGATATGTGGACAAGTTGCAAAACAGCGAGGAGTTAATATTTGGGTATAACTGCACACTGGGTGCAGGTGCCGGGGGTTGTTTGTGATGTTGGTAGTGTGAATAATCAGTGCAATAAGGTGGACTGTCATGGTAGCAATCTTCCAGGAATTCGACAGCATGCAACGATTGCTATATGCAATGTGACCTGTTCACACACTGGTGAAAATATGTTGGACTTGGTACTGACTGAAATTGACAAGTGGCTGAACCCCCTGTCCCTGAGAGCTGGGTTCATAGCAAGTGACAATGGGTAAAATGTGGTGAAATGCATCATGAATGGTGGCTTTTTTCAAGTTTCATTCATGGCCCATTGTTTAAATCTCATGGTGCAGGAGTTTCTGCAGCACCCAGATGTAAAGGAAATGCTGACAGTTGCACGCCGTATCTGCTCTCACTTTTCACAATCTGCAAAGGCCCGTGACCAACTTCGGCATGTGCAGATGCAAAACAGCCTCCCTCAGTACCGCTTGAAGCTGGAAGTTGTCACCCGGTGAAATTCCACTTTATACATGTCAGAGAGGTTGTATGAACAATCCAAAGCCATCTCAGAATATCTTGTGATGCACACTAGTGGTGACAGTTCCAGGGCCTCTATGTCTATGACAACTGAAGAGTGGCGCCTCATGGACTCTGTAATAACAATTTTGTGGCCTTTTGAACATGGTACTCATGCAGCGAGTCTGCCTGCATTAGTTAATCAATTCCACTGCTGTGGGTTCTGAGGCAGACATTGGTGAATGTACAGCATGGCCTTGATGTTGCCGGAGTTGGTGGTAGCAGTATGTTACTGCAACACATGCTGACAGTATTCAACCAGAATCATCATTTTGTGAGCATTCAGCACAGTGACAACTTTGCCATAGCAACAATGCTGGACCCATGATACAAACATGGAATTGCATCAGTACTGGAGGGAGGTCCAGAACAGGTAAAAAATGTCAGTGGGCAACTGGTGCACTTGGTTCATGGGGCACAGAAGTCACATGCCAAGGTCAGCAAACCTCAGCATCATAATCTGGCTGAAGGTGTACCTGGAGGACCATCAAGCATATCCTGCAAGGGGAAGGGGACTGCAGTTCCAGGTGGTCTGTCATCCAAAGTGGTTTGCATCAACCTGCTTTGGGAGGCATTGTCCCTAGTGGGGATTTGTGAAATAATGATTCCGGAGAACAGGATGATGCATCAACCACTGGACTTAGTGCAGCACAGAGACTGGTTTAGTCATATTTGTCTGAAAACAGGCATCTGATAATAACTGATGATCTTCTTTTGTACTGGAGTGGAAAGGTCAGTGAATGGCCAGAGCTGACTGCAGTGGCACTGAAGTACCTCACATGCCCACCCTCCAGTGTAAGTGTCGAGAGGGTATTCAGCTCAGCAGGTGCAATAGTCAGGGATCATCATACAAACTTCTCTCCTGCAAATGTTAGTTTGCTAACATTCATAAAAGTTAATGAGAGGCACACACCAGCACAGACTGCAACCTTGGTATTTGTACCCTGGCCTTCTCATAGTGGTTTTGGTGATGTGGAAATGGACCATCCTGGTGGCACTAGTATTGGCAGCATGAAATGGCCCACCACTGACGTAGATGATGACACAATGGAGAAGGAATTTCCCAGTGGTCAGACTTTAGACATAGATGACTGTGAGGCAGATTTCTTTATGAGGATGATGATGGGGTTAATGTTGTCAGGTTTTAACTGAAGTTGTTAAAAGGCGGTGTGCCTCCTGGAGTCAGACCACCACCACCATGACCGATGTTAGCCACTGCCACCACAGATCATGAGTTTGTCTGCCCCTCCCGGACCACCACCACCACCACCACCGGGACTGATGTTAGCCACTGCCACCACAGAACATGAGTTTGTCTGCCCCCCGGCCCACCACCACCACCACCACTGGGACTGATGTTAGCCACTGCCACCACTGAACATGAGTTTGTTCCCCCACAGACCACCACCACCAGGACTGATGTTAGCCACTGCCACCACAGAGCATGAGTTTTCCATCCCCCTGGACCACCACCACCACCACCAGGACTGATGTTAGCCGCTGCCACCACTGAGCATGAGTTTGTCCATCTCCCCCTGGACCATCACCACCGGGACTGATATTAGCCACTGCCACCACCACCAGATGCAGGAAGATATCACAGGAAATGTCATGATGTGCTGCAGCTATCACCATCAGCATCCACCACTAGTGTCATTTAGACAAATGTTCCCCATTACATTGACCATGCCAAGGCAGAGGGAGTCTAACAAGAGACCACATCCATCAGCCACAGGCACAAAGCTTCTTAATGTTAAAACTATAAAGTGATTATGTGTACTAATTTTTTTTATGCTATTTAACTTCCTTTAGCTATATGTTTTGCTTTCTGTAGCTTTTCTGAGCTGCAATGGTCAAACACATATGGTAAACTTATTTAGTTTTTTTACAGGTTAACAAAAAAACTTTCCTTCACTGAAAGTTGGTATGAATGGTGCAGCAGCTGTACCATACACAGGAACCTATGGAATATCCATTTCAGATCCATTCTGGAAAGTATCAAGATTTTATTTCATCCGTTCAATTTTTTTTAAAAGACTGCAGCAAATGCGACTGAGTACGATTCATAAACTAGGTGACTTGTGTATGTCGCCAAAACTATTTCTGCAAGATATCATGCACTGTATTCTGAACTTGCAGCTGTGCAGCCATGACAGTGTTGAAAAAGTTGCACACAGGTTGTGTTACTTGGCAAGATGTGGTTTTGAAATGTAACTTGACTTGAGATTGAGAACCAGGGACAATCAAGTTGTAAGAAGTCATTGATTTCTTTTTTTAGGTAACTTCCAGATGCTTTGTTGTGTCATAGTGGCCTTATCCAAAGAAGTTCTTCAACATCAGGCTGCCTCCCCCTGGGCTCAGGCAGACATGCCACAACCAAAAGTTTCAATCAATGATCATGACCATCATTGACAACCAGATTCGAGAAGATGCAGATGAAATCGGTGAAGAAGTAACCAAATAAGAAACCATTAATGAGACAAACCTACAAATATGCTCCCCCCCACCCCCCCAAAAAAAATGCTTACCTTCATTGGCTTGAGAGTTATCCATTTCAAATTTCTACACAAAAGTTCTCATCGAGCACTGGAATGTGCACACCAACAGTATCTGTGATATAAGACAATACAATGAGTACATGTCTATATATGTCAACCCCCACCTACAAAATATACAAATACATATATATATATATATATATATATATAAATTGACTCACCAAGGCTACTATTAGTGTACAGACAAAGGGCACCCATCCACCCATCCAGCTGAGATGATCACATTGCATTTGCTGGAATTGCAGCACACATTGGACCAGCAACAGTTCGCTCATGGTCATCATTCTGAGGGGACTTTGCATGTGGTGTAACGCTCACATTTGACTTCATGATCACTTGTCAATTTTATGCACACAAGACAGATGCATTTTGAGCATGCAGAAAAAATCTGGGGACTCTGTGAGTACTGCATGCATGACTGAGTGTGCCATTAATTCTGTGGGACTTTGCATGTGGTGTAACGCTCACATTTGACTACGTTACCACTTGTCAGTTTTATGCACACAAGACCGATGCATTTGTGTGTTGTGATTGTGAGCACATGATGTCATTCTGAAATTATCAATTAAATGTGGTGGCAATTTTGAACTGTACTTTTTTATGCTATTTTACATTGCCATCCACTAGTCACCTCTGAGTAATGACTTGAATGATACCCTTCTTTTCACTATTTCTGTCTGCTTTACTACTTGTTCTGGTCTGAAAAAAAAGGAGCATGCCTTTCAATATTGTTCTTACCAGATTTTTAGCACTATTTGCAGCTGTTTTTCAATAAATATTGTTCTGTGCAGTCATAAAACACTGCCTGCTACATAACTGCTAATTTTACAACAGAAGTGATATATAGTAATTGATGGAGAAAAGCAGCGGAAAATACTGACAAAGACCTGGTCAGCACCATATTAAAAGGAGGGCTCCTTTTATTATTTCAGACTTGAAAAAAGTAGAAAGCAGACTCAAATACTGGTAATTATAGTATCATGCAAGTCAGGATGTAAGTAAAGTGATAATGTAAATTGTATTAAAAAGTACAGGTCAGACTTTTCAACAGATTGTTGCACTGCTGCTTTTTTACAGAGATTCACCACGTTACATAGTTATTATGGTGTTGCACCTAATATATGGGTGCATTACCCCCAGGGGAATCTTTCTTGCTCCACATGTCCTTACATAGTACAATACTTTTCTGTCAAAAACACCCATAATTTCATTAAAGTGTATCATGTCATGGAGAAATTCCTGTTCTGAAAAGCCATCCAAATTCTGCCCCCTACTCTCAGCAACGTTAGGACGTGGTGCCAAGGAGACAGCGGGCGTGTGCTCCATTGTAGTGAATGTCAGGCAGCTTTCCAAATGTTTCTTTGTTATAATGGTCAGTTTGTGGTGAAATGTGGGCACGTTTCCCCTAACAGGGCTCTTGTTACTGGAAACGTACCCACACGTTTCACCACAAACTAACCATTATAACATAAAAAAAATTCTGAAAGCTGACGGACGTTCACTATAATTGAGCACGCACCTGCACTCTCCCTGGCACCACATCCTAATGTTGCTGAGAAAGGGGGGCAGAATTTGGGTGGCTTTCCAGAATGGGAATTCCTCCATGACCTGACACACTTTAATGAAATTACTGGCATTTTTGACAGAAATGTATTGCACTGTGTAACTTATAAGGGCATGTGGAGCAAGAAAAAATTCCCCTGCCAAGTAAGGCACCCATATATTGAGTGCAATGCTGTAAGTTGGTGAATGTCTTTAATGTCTATTTCACAAAATAAATATTTATAGATCCTCAGTAATGTTTACTTTGTGTCGGGACTCATGAATTGGATTTGAAGTGTTTCACAAAAAAGCATGACTGAGCAATGCAAGTATGTTGTGCTAAACTGCATGTGTGCCATCTGTGTTCTTTCCTGTGTGCGCATACATTCCAGGTTCATGCAAACATATATATGGTAAGACTTGTTGCAGTATCAAGAATAATGATAACAAAGAATACATTATGTATATTTTATTGGTACCATCAGCACCAGTGGAGTAAGTGATATATTTTTTCAGAGGTATCGGGTCACTGTGCACCTCAGTCACTCACAGTGCACAAGTGACTTTGCGAAGATCATAGCACAAAAAAACACATGCTTTCCTAAAAGTTGTGTGCAGTATGTGACTAAGGTGCACTCTAGCCAGACACCTCTGAAAAATTATCGTATCACTTAGTCCACTGATGATGATGTTGACAATAAAATATATGTTATTCTGCTCACTATTCTTTATACCATAAACACTGCAACAAGTCAGCAAAAGCAATATGTTTGCAAGATGCTGCACAATGTCTGATGTCACATACACACACACACACACACACACACATATATACACACACACACACATGAAACAACACTGACTGCACACATGCAATTTAGCACATCATACTTGCACTGTTCACACCAGCTGGTCCACAAGCACTCCACAACAGAAAGTCAACATTACTGAGGCATTGCATTATAACAAAAGAGCAAGTGTCTATTATTAAACAACAAAAAAAAAACACACAAAACACTACAGCACAGCAGTGGGGGGAGGGGTACCAAAAAAAATCTCTTACTGGGGGACTCCATGGTGTTCCAGCAGCAGATGGAGCATTGAAAGTATTTACTGCTGCTGTTGCTGGATCTGATCCACCTACTGTTGCACAGCACCCACCCTCTCATTGCTTTCCTTGAGTGCCGCCCACACCAGTGCAATGTCTGCCTGCGTTGCAGGCACTGTGGCAGAGACCACTGCAGCAGGAAAGCCAGGTAGTGGTGGTGGTGATGGTGAAGGTGGTGCTGGTTGCTGTGGTGGTGGTGGAGCAGCTGCTGCTGTTGCACTCCTTCTGCTGTGGCAGCGAGGCACAACACCCCCAGCACCCTCTGTCACTGCCACAGAAGGGCCAGCAGGTGGATGCCTGGCCCCTTTGGTGGCAGCCTGCCACTCCACCTTGTGGTGGTTTTCCATGTGTGTGTGTGGGCCACCAGTCTCCAAATCTGCCCCCTGGAGGCCACGGCATACCTGCACACCACACAGATGACAAACCACAATGGTGCTGTCTCCCCCCACACACAGTTAAAAAACTGCCACACTGGGGAGCTGGGGGGGACCAGATATACTGCCGGAAGCACCTTCATTCATCTGGGGCTCCACCTGCAGCTGTGGAGGTGGTGAAGAGGGTGCTGCTGGAGCCCCTGCAGCTGCTACTGGTGGTGGTGGTGGTAGTGATGGACTCAGTGAATGCACCACCACCGGTGGCACTAGTGCTGCTGCTTCCAGAGGGGGAAATGCAACACCTAAGAGTTGGAAGCAGCCAATAACACCTGACTGTCCCATGTGTGCGCACTCCTCCCCTCTACCCATGCCCACAGGCCACAGACTCTCCTCCTGGATCCATCACGTACAAGTCCCTCAGAATGTGACTGATGCCTCAATACTCCTTCACACACACTCACAGTCTCATACACATGCAAACACACAGTCACACACACACACATACACAAAACAAAACTTATAAAAAAAATTCAGTAGCAAAAAAAATGAAAAACACACTACAAAAAAAATCAAGATGTAGCTTTTAAAAAAGCTGTTTTTTGTGTTCAAAATTACAAGATACCAACTACAAAACAAACTCTCCTCTCTCTGCACCAACAAGGCTTCATCCTTCTCCAACTGAAAAGGAGAAAGTGAAAGTAACTGCTTTTCTGACTTTCTTCCTTCCTGCCTTGCTAAAGCATGTGACTTACAGTACTGTAAGCCATGTAATGTGTGGTGGACTGCTTATATTGTTGTCACTTCGCCTTACTTAATGTTAAGGTGGAATGACAATGCGAATTCATATTGAGAAGGTGAAGTGAGCACTTTCCACTGGCCACTTTGTGTAGCTTTATGTTAAAGTGAAGTGGCCTCTTTGCGTCCACTTTGCTGGCAGATTTGAAATTCGCTGCATCTGTATCCACCACCACCACCACCAGTAACAGCTGCAGGAGCTCCAGCAGCACCACCTCCACAGCAGCAGGTGGAGCCCCAGGTGCATGACAGTGCTGCTGGTACTACATCGGCCCCTCCTGTGCCTAGTCCCCCCCCCCGCAGCTCCACAGTTTGGTAGTTTTTCAACTTTGTTGTGGGGGATAGCAGCATTGTGGTATGTCTGCTTTGTGGTGTACAGGTGCACCGTGGCCCCTGGGGATACATCTGGGGACTGGGGGCCTGTGCACACTTATGCTGAACCACCACAAGGTGGAGTGGCAGGCTGCCACCAAATGGGCCAGGCTTCTACCTGCTGGCCCTTCTGTGGCAGTGGTAGAGGGTGATGCTGTAGTGTGTCACCACAGCAGAAGGAGGGCCACAGCAGCAGCTGCTCCACCACTACCCCCACCACAGCCACCAGCACCACCCTCACCACCAGCACCACTACCTGGTTTAACCCCATCACCAGTGGACCCTGCCACAATGCCTGCAATGCAGACATAGCACTTTTGGGGGCTGCAGTGGAGGAAAGTAATGAGAGGTTGGGTGCCATCCAGCAGCAGGTGGAACAGATTGAGCAACACCAGCTACAGATAGTGTTGATGCTCCATCTGCTGCTGGAACATCATGGGCCCCCCATTAGATGATGGCTGATGGCATACATGCAGTTTAGCACAACATACTTGCATTGCTCAGTCATGGTTTTTATGAAACACTTGAAATCACAAGTCCCGACACAAAGTAAACATTACTGAGGCTTGCAGAAATATTTCTTTTTTGAACTAGACATTAAAGAGAGTCACCAAGTTACAGTATTGCACCCGATATATGGGTGCCTTACCTTCAGAGGAATCTTTCTTGCTCCACATGTCCTTATATACTGCAATACTTTGCTTGCAAAATAGCTCATAATTTTGGTAAACCCCCATGCTCAGCAACGTTATGAAGTGATGCCAGGGAGAGTGCAGGGGTGCAATCCATTATAGTGAATGGCTGACAGCTTTCTAAATGTTTCTTTATGTTATAATGGTCGGTTTGTGGTGAAACGTGGGGACGTTTCCACTAACAAGGCTTTTGTTAGTCAAAACGTGCCCACATTTCACCACAAACTGACCATTATAACATAGTAAAAATTCTGAAAGCTGCTGGCCATTCAATATAATGGAGCACACCCCTGCACTCTCACAGGCATCATGTTATAATGTTGCTAAGCACGGGGTCAGAACTTGGATGGCTCTTCTGAACAGGACGTCCTACAGGACCTGGTGTACTGAAATTATGAACGTTTTTGCCAGAAAAATATTACACTACATAAGGACATGTGGAGCAACAAAGATTCCCTTGGAGGTTAGGCACCCATAACTTGGTGACTCTCTTTAAAGCAGGAGTGCAACATCTGTTGAAAATTTTGACCTATACTTTTTTATGCTATTTTACATTACCACTTACTTACATCCTGACTTGTATGATACTATTCTTTCCAGTATTTGAGTCTGCTTTAGTACTTTTTTTTCATGTCTGAAATGATAAAAGCAGCACTCCTTTTAATTCGGTGTGGACCAGGTCTTCATCAGTATTTTCCGCTGTTTTTCTCCATTAGTTGTTATATATTATTTCTGTTGTAAAATTAACAATTATGCAGCAGACAATGTTTTATGACCTCACAGAACAATATTTATTCAAAAACAGCTGCAAATTGTGATGAAAACCTGGTCAGAGCCATATTAAAAAGCGTGCTCCTTTTTTTTTTCAGACATGAGAAAAAGTAGTAAAGCAGACACAAATTGTGAAAAGAAGGGTATCATAAAAGTCAGAAGGTAACTAGTGGCTCACAATGTAAAATAGCAAAAAAGTATAGGTCAAAATTTTCACCACATACTTGCACTGCTGCTTCAATTTATAATTTATGTATGACATTATGTGTTCACAATCACAACACCCAAAATGCATCTGTCTTATGTCCAGAAAATTGCCAAGTGCTGAGGAAGTGAAATGGGAATGTTACACCAAATGCAAATTCCCCTAGAATTTATTGTGCAGTCACTCATGCACGCAGTGGTCACACAGAGTCCCCAGAATTTTTCTACATCCCCAAAATGCATCTGACTTGTATCCAGAAAATTGCCAAGTGCTGAGGAAGTGAAAAGGGAGCATTACACCACATGCAAAGTCCCCCAGAATTTATTGCTCAGGTCACTCATACATGCAGTGGTCACACAGAGTCCCCAGATTTTTCTGCATCCCCAAAATGCATTAGTCTTGTGTCCAGAATGTTTACATAATCTGTGATGATGATGATGTACTCATGATGCAAAGTGTCTCGCCAAACTGTGTGAAGGAGGAATAACATGACATGAATCCATTCAGTGTTCCATTATAAACGATGACCGTGAGAGAACTGTTGCTAGTCCAAAGTGTGCTGCGATTCCCACAAATGTGATTTGATCACCTCAACCGGATGGAAGGGTGCCCTATGTGTGTACACTAATAGTAGCCTTGATGAATTGATATATATATATATATATATATATTTTTTTTTTATGTTCTAGGTGGGGGGGTTGACATATATAGACATGTACTCATTGTATTGTTTTGTATCACAGGTCACAGATACTGTTGGTGTGCACATTCCAGTGCTTGATGAGAAATGTTTGCTTTGATTCTGGAAATGGAATACTTTCAAGCCAGCGAAGGTCAGTATTATATTATGGGGGGAAGCATATTTGCAGGTAGGTCTCAGTAATAGTTTCTTATTTGGTTACTTCTTCACAGATTTCATCTGCATCCTTCTCTAGTCTGGTTGGTAATGATGGTCATGATCATTGATTGAAACGACTTCTGCATGTTGCATGTATACCCCAGCCTGGGAGAAGGGGGCTGATGTTAAAGAACTTCTTTGGATAAGGCAACTATGACACAACAAAACATCTGGAAGTTTCCTAAAAAAAGAAATGAAGGACGTATTACAACTTGATTGCAGCAGTAACACATTATGTTTAAGCCGTGGCTGTTCCATGGGTATCTGGATTAACACAGATAGCAAGCTGTCCCAAAGCAATCGGCAACTCACAACTTAATTTAGTACCAGGCTGTGTAACAAATACACTGTGTCAGTGTCCCTGCATCTCAGCTCAAGTTACATTTCAAAATCACATCTTGTCAAGTACCACAGCCTGGGTCCAACTTTTTCAACACTGGCATGGCTGCACAGCTGCAAATTTGGAATACAGTACATGATATGTTGCAGCAATATTTTTTGTGACATACACGTCACCTAGTTTATGAATCCTTAGTCGGATTTGTTGCAGTCTTATGAAAAAAAAAAGGAACAGATTAAATAAAATATGTATACTTACCAATATGGATTGGAAATGGATATTCCATAGGTTCCTGTGGACAGTACTCCTGCTGTACCATTGATATTGACTTTCAGTAAAGGAGAGTCATTTGTTGTTAACCTATAAAAAAACAAAATAAGTTTACCATATGCTCAGAAAACAACAGAAAACAAAACACACAGCTAAAGGAAGTTGAATAGCATAAAACACATTAGTACACATACTCACTTTATAGTTTTAATAGTAAGAAGCCTTGTGCCTGTGGCTGATGGATATGGTCTCCTGTTCAACACCCTCTGCCTTGGCATGGTTAATGTAATGGAAAAACATTGTCAGAATGACACTGGTTGTGGGTGCTGCTGGTCAGAGCTGTGGCACATGATGGTATTCCCTCTGACATCTTCCTGCATCTGGTAGTGGTGGCAGTGGTTAACAGCGGTCTTATGGTGGTGGTCTGGGGGGGCACAGAAAGTCATTCCCTCTGGTGGCAGTGGCTAGCACCGGTTTTATGGTGGTGGTACAGGGGCCATGATATATTGTGCTCTCTGTTACAAATGTGACATGACATATGGAATTTCAGTCACTCTAAGTGGGACACTCATTTAACCTTATGAAAAAGAAAACATGTATCATACAACAAATGTGACAGCCTTTTAACAACTTAAGTTAAAACCTGCCACCATTAACCCCATCATCATCCTCATAAAGAAAGCTGCCCTCACAGTCATCTATGTCTGAAATCTGACCACTGGGAAATTCTTTCTCCATTGGGTCATAATCTACGTCAGTGGTAGGCCATTTCATGCTGCCACTGCCAGTGCCACCAGGATGTTCCATTTCTACATCACCAAAACCATGACTAGGCCGGGGTACAAATACTGAGGATGCAGTCTGAGTTGGTATGTGCATCTCATTCATTTTTATGAATGTTAGCAAACTGACATTTTCAGGAGAGAGGTGTGTACGACGATCCCAAACTATTGCGCCTGCTGAGCTGAATATCCTCATGACACTTACACTGAAGGGTGGGCATGTCAGGTACTTCAGTGCCACTGCAGTCAGCTGTGGCCATTCACTGACCTTTCCGCTCCAGTATAAGAGAGGATCATCAGTTATTGACATATGCCTGTTTTCAGCCAAATATGACTCAACCAATCTCTGTGCTGCACTGAGTCAAGTGGTTGATGCATCATCCAGTTCTCCGGAATCATTTATGTCACAAATCTCCACTTGGGACAAAGCCTCCCAAAGTGGGTTGATGCAAACCACTTTTGATGACAGACCACCTGGAACTGCAGTCCCCTTCCCCTTACAGAATATGCTTGATACTCCTAGAGGTTCACCTTCAGCCTGATTATGCTGCTGAGGTTTGCTGACCTTAACAGATGACTTCTGTGCCCCATGAACCAAGCGCACCAGTTGCCCACTGACATTTTTTTGCCTGTTCAGGCCCTCCCTCCAGTACTGAGGCAATTCCATGTTTGTATCGTGGGTCCAGCATTGTTGCTATTACAAAGTTGTCACTACGCTGAATGCTCAAGATGTGATAATTCTGGTCAAATACTGTCAGCATGTGTCTCAGCAATATACTGCTAGCACTGTCTCCAGCAATATCAAGGCTATGCTGTGCATTCACCAGTGTCTGCCTCAGCACCCGCAGCAGTGGAATTGATTGGCTAATGGAGGCAAACTTGCCACTCACTGCATGTGTGGCATGTTTAAAAGGTTGCAAAATTGTTATTACAGAGTTCAAGAGGCGCCACTGTTCAGTCGTCATAGACATGGAGGACCCGGAACTGTCATGGCTAGTGTACATGACAAGATATTCTAAGATGGCTTCGTATTGTTCATACAAAGTCTCTGCCATGTATAAAGTGGAGTTCCACCAGGTGACAACTTCCAGCTTCAAGCGGTGCTGAGGGAGGCTGTTTCAGATCTGCAACTGCTGAAGCTGGTCACTGGCCTTTGCAGATCGTGAAAAGTGAGAACAGATATGGCATGCAACTGTCAGCATTTCCTTTATATCAGGGTGCTGCAGAAACTCCTGCACCACAAGATTTAAACAGTGGGCCATGCATGGAACACAAACAAAGCCACCATTTGTGATGCATTTCATCACATTTGACCCATTGTCACTTGCTATGAACCTAACTCTCAGGGACAGGGGGTTCAGCCACTTGTCAGTTTCCACCAGTACCAAGTCCAACATGTTTTCACCAGTGTGTGAACAGGTCACATTGCGCATTGCATGCTGTCAAATTCCTGGAAGATTACTACCATGACACTCCACCTTACTGCACTGAATATTCACACTACCAACAGCACAAACAGCACCTGGCATCTGCGCCCAATGTGCAGTTATACACAAATATGAACTCCCCGCTGTTTTGCCACTTGTCCACATATCCATACTTAAATGGATGAATGGAGAAGAGGAATATTGAAGGGCATGTCTTACAGAGTTGGACACAGTATGGTACAATTCAGAGACAGCACGAGTCAAAAAGTATGTCCTGGATAGGACTTTCCATTTTGGACAGGCACATGCAGCAAACTGCCGGAACCCAGAATTCTCCACAAAGGAGAAGGGCAAAGATCAATTGCCAGCATTTCAGCTACAGCAGCATTAAGTTCACGTGACACTGTATGATTGGGTGAGTACTTCAGCTTATGCGCAAAAATACTCTGTGATGTGGGCTGACTTAAAGGTTTTACATGGGGTGTGATGACAAATGGTTCTGCCAACATTAACCTCATCATTATCCTCATAAAGAAAGCTGCCCTCACAGTCTACTGACATAGATGATGACACAATGGAGAAAGAATTTCCCAGTGGTCAGATTTCAGACATAGATGACTGTGAGGGCAGCTTTCTTTATGAGGATGATGATGAGGATAATGTCGGCAGAACCATTTGTCATCACACCCCATGGTTAATGCGAAAGGCAGGGGGTGGAGCGTGGATGGTTGATGAAGACGGTTGCACAGGTGATGATGACAAACCCAAAAATGCAGTCATTTTGCTAGATTTACCAACCAGGGTTGATGTACCACTTGCACTAGACATACTGCATTCACCACCACCATCAAAACTGCTACTCTCACCAGCACTGGACAACATTTCAAAATCATTATGCTCCTCCGCCTCATCATGCCTGTAGTAATCCTCTTCTCTTATTTCATCACTACTGAACACATTTAATTTCCTACTAAATTTAACAGTCCTGGAAGGGGATAACTTGCTCATTGTAGTTGATGACAAGGGTGAACGCCCCTCTGTGGTATTAGCTGCCATCTTGTGCTGGGTCCACAGTGCCATGTGCCTATTCTTAAGATTCGTATGCTGTCCTCCTGTGCCCAGATGGCTCCCCTTTTTACCTTGACTCACACACGCATGGCAAACCTGGCAGATTGCAACTGACTCATCATTTGCATCTTGCACAAAAAAAATCCCAAACAAGGGAGTGTGATGCTTTAGTTTTAACATGTCCCCGATGCTGCTTATTGGACTCTGTTTTTTAAGCCATGAAGTGGGGGTGTGTGCTACATGATATTTCGGGCAGGACACACTTGGACTGCAACTGACCACCATGACTACCTATCATTATTACTGGGTCATCATCATCATCATCATCATCATCATAATCATCAACTGAAACTGGTAAATCACAACTTTTTATGGGGGGGGGGTTAATGCAAACAGACCCAGTCACAGCCACCTTGAATTAATTTTTGTCTGGTTCCCAACTAGGGTCAATTACATCATCATCGTATTCATCAACATCACCCACATCCACATCTTCTGCTTGGATGCTGGCATGTGTACTGCATGTTGCAACCACAGCAACATCATCATCATCAGATTCATCATCATCAACACCGCCATCACCTTATATTTTTTCACTACATTGTGAATCACTGCATGGCAAATGCGTGTCCTGAACTGTGGTGGAAGAAATGTTACATTGTATGCTATCGTTGACATGATGATCAAAATCTCTTATGTTCAGTTACTGGGATGTTACTGGAAAGTATGACATCATCTACACTGTCGCTCACTCGCACTGCTTCACACTCCACTATATTTTTGGACATGGTAAACTGGTCAGAAGTGGAACTTGAGGCAGCAATACTCATACCACCACCAGCAACTACACTAACACCACCAGCTGGGACAACATCATCTACTCCAACGATGAGTGAAGCTACTGATTTGGCTATAAAAAACATTGCAAGAGAAATACCTTTCCTCACATCAGCAATGCACTTCTGCATCTGCGTACTACAATGCCCACAGACAATCTTACCACTGGCAGCAGTGCCATGGCAAGAAACAGCTTTGCTTGCACCCTCTCTTTGTGGGCATTTTTGGAGATGGGATCAGCAACAATATTCTAACAAATTTAGATTTTGGAACGTTCACTCTGGATGGGGGGATGCTGAATGTGAAGCCAAAAAAACAACTGTGGCTTCTGCAACAGATACAGATGCAAACTCACATGTTCAACAACACCTTAACTAACCAGTGGTGCTGAAGTCACAAACAGTTCAATCTGGAAAATAATTCCTTTTGCCGATGGTGGTGGTGGGGGGGGGGAGCACTGACTGCAGATTTTTATGACAGTGCAAGCAGCAAAACAAAGAAAAGATACCATAATGGCAATACAAAATCATGCAGCTGCAGTGGATAGCAGGTTCACACTGCTGTGCCTGCAATTACACTGTGGCACAATAAAAGGTGTATTATTTGATGTCACACACCACATACATACACACACACACACACACACACACACACACACACATACAATTTGTGTACAAGTAATGCTTAGCAAATTGAAAACATCAGTTACATACCACGTATTTTAAACAACCTGAAATTATGAACTGCTGCACCAGATGCACACAACACACAATCATTAAAAAAATTCCAATAAATACTGACATTACTGTGTGTACATTAACACAGTCAGTAATATAACAAAAATATAACCAAAAAACAAACTCCCTATTTCTCCAACTTAAACCTACCTACACCACAAATACGCCCCTCCCCCAAAGCACACTTTCACTGTCTCTTACTACACAGACTCAATGTTGTACATTAACATTCAAAATCCAAATACAAACAATAAAACCTTGATAATATGAGCACAGGATGGTTTCCTACAATTGATGAACTAAAGTTTGAGCAAAAAAAAATACTCAAAAAGGCTTTTTTAACAGCATTTAGAAGGTTTGAATCACAGACAGCTTGCAGAGCAGACTGTCTCCTACAGCTTCCTTTACACATTACCCCAAACTGAGGCTGGGCAGAACAATACAGAGCCCATGTGACCTGAAATCCCATGAATCACAGCAAAATTTGCCTTTGGAGTTTAAAAACAAGGCGAAGTGAGGCGAAGTATATTGTTTTCAATGCACTTCGCCTTTAAATTGGTGGAGTAGTGATCTGAGAAGGCAGAGTAACGGGAAGTCATTGTTTTCAATGGACTTTGCATTACCCATCATAATGCAAATTACTCTGCTTCGCGTTGCGGGGTACTCCGCACATTTGCCTTCACTCCGTGAATCACTTCGTGGAGCGAATTGAGCCCACTTCGCCCACCACTAGTGGTGAGGGAACATCATGGGACACAGCTGAAACTGAAATATGGCATTCTGAAAGAAACACCCAGTGTGAAAACACAGATTGTACATACCTCAAGAAAGGAAAGCATCATGGAAAGCATATGCAAATGCCCATTAATTAATTTGGACTGGCTCAACTTTAAGCAGAATTGCATGGTGCCAGAAGTCTTCACAATACAATCAGCAAAGGCTGAGAACAGCAGACACAGACATGTGTTTCATCCTCATCTGGACTCATCAGTGTACCATAATTGTATCTCAGCTCAGTTCTGCATTAAAAGGGACTATTTTCTTCAAACTTAATAAAACTGAAAGAAAAGGATAAATAAAATAATTTTTGCTTATAAACTGCATTGACTTGTTCATACTGTTATTAAAAAAATTCCTACCCATTTTATGACTAAAATAAAACACTTTGAGGTGTGATTTATGGCTGATTAGAACAGTTCCTAGGTGCTAAAGTCACTCTGTGCAAGCCCATCATGCCTCATTATGCACCTGGTGTGTGCCTTTATCTGCTCATAAACCAAACCTTATTGTGTCTTATTCCTTATATCACATATGATTTTAATGTATGCAATAGGCAATACATGTTCAACCTGCATTTCATGTTTTCTATTTATTATTTATTTTTTTATTTCAGTTTGGTTAGCTGGGTAGGCCCACAGAATCCCAAGGGACCCTTTTTCAGGTGTGACCCGGAGTTAGTTACATGTACCATAACAAATACACAGTAATATAGATAACAGATGCACATACTGATCAAAGAGTAGCAGAACAGTGCCAATAGTACAGAGAATTTTACAGTACAATTCATTAGTAAGTACCAAGCATGAGGTAGCAAGCATCACGATACAAAAACAGGATGACATTCGAGCTTAACAGGGAGAGAAAGAACATTAAACGGGATGGAGGCTTCTAGCATCCTTGTTTATCTCTAGATTTCTTCTTAAATTTAAATCTGCAGAAAAAGAGCAAACTTTTATCAGATGCACAATGATCTATCATTTTCTATATTACATTTAACTTATTTCTCTTTATTAGTTCATTTTGCAAAGGGACTTCTTGCTTAGTCCACTCTTACATTCTGTATTGGCAACAAATGATCTCATCTAAAAAATTTAATGTTTAAACGTTCACTTATTCATTACCAAATATTTTTCACAAATACACAGAGTTATCACATGTTGTTCTTTTATTTAGAACTCCACAGTAATCTTTGTATTAAAATTATCTAATTAATTATTATTAAAGCAATCTAGATCAAGATGGCCGCCAGGCTGGGCGCGTTGCTGTCGCTTGTGTTTTGAGTCCATTTTATTTTTAAGTTTCTTTTAGCACGTTGTTAGTTTATTTTTGTGATTTTGCGTTTTAATTTTTTCAAGCTCATGGTTTTGTTGGTGGATTGTCATTCGTGGCTGGATTTATTCTGTGGAGGGATGCTGGTCGGGCTCCTTGTTTTCGGCTCTTTCTCCCTCAATTTCCAGTGCAGAGTCCCGGTGGGGGGAACGAGGAGTTTTACTGATCCTTGTGGATGTGAGTTTATGCAGTCCTGAGGCTACTTCGGCATAGTGGAGAGAAAAAGGAGTTTTATCTTGTCTCGTGGACACCAGGATTTTATAGTCCCGAGACCTTCTTGGCTGAGTTTTGGAATAGAGGAGAGCTACGTCTTTTGGATTGAATAGGGCTTGAAGCGCCCCGCTGTTTTGATACACGCAGAATAGCGGAGAGAACGAGGAATTTTACCCTGTCTCGTGGACACTAGAACTTTACAGCCCCGAGACCTTCTTGGCTGAGTTTTGGAATAGAGGAGAGCTACATATCTTGGATTGAACAGGGCTTGAAGCACCCCGTTGTTTTGATACACGCAGAATACTGTGGCGGGCTCGTTCCAGAGAGTAAGGCTGGTTGCCAGAGACTGCCTATTTTGATTTGTCTGTGGAGCTTCTGGTGTCGGCCACTGTTGCTGGATTGCCCCGGTGGGTGTCCACCTGGAGTTTTGCTACGCTGCAGGGGGTTTGGGGTATTTTCTAGTCGGGGAGCTGGCTGGAGTACCTCACTCCCTTGGACCATGAAGACTGCTACATGAGTGGTATTTTTCATGGTTCTTTGGTAAGGGTGGCTTAGACTCTTTTGAAAGGACACTCTATTAGGGAGCAAAGGGGTATGAAAGTGGCTGATCTCCTTTGGATTAAGTTTTATGGATTTCTGAATTACCCCAGTTAAATTTTGTGACTTTTTTCCCTCTGGTCGTTTTTCTCCTTTTGTGCCTTATTCAACTGTTTACTGCCTGATTTGGATTTATTTAATTTCCGTGAACTCTGGACTTTTTGGACTTCATTTAATTATGTTAAATTTTTAGACCTGCTTCAAGCGATTGTTGACTATTGCTCTTGGACACTAGGTGGTGAGAGGACATTGTGTCCGTAAGTTCTATGTGTTTATTTATTTATTTTATTTTATTATATGTTATTTTATTTTTATTGTTTGATTTATAATTTTTTGTCTTCTTCCTGGCTGTGAGAAAGAACAAATACCATCACCCCCTAGTTGTGAGAGAACTTGGGAGGAGTTTTAGTTCTTTGTCCTCTGTTTATATTCCCCATGATGGCTAGGCAGTGAGAGTGCCTTACCCACTTTTTCTTCCTGGTGGTGAGAGTAACTGAGCGGTAGAGAATAGTTCAGGTGAAGACTTTTCTTTAATGTTATATTCACTGTGCCTTATTTGTTGGGTGATTGTTAACTTAGTTTGCTGTTTTGGTTTTTGGTGTGTATTGTAGTTAAATAGCGACACGTGCTAGCCTCTAGTCCCCACGGCGGTGCGCTATTCATCCTCCTCTCTTCGCACCCTCAGCCCTTTGTTACTCCTCCTCTTCAATTTGAAACCTACCAGCACTGTAGAGCGCTGGGTATTGTTCGTGGGAGAGTGGGGGGTTTGGCGAACAGGGGAGGATGAACGAGCGGGCTAATTGTATCGGGGTAGTAAGGTCCAGAAGGCACCCTGGGGCAAAATGGAATCCAGATCGAGGTTTACCTTGCCTGGTATCCATACCCAAGGGCACTACTGATTATGGTAGGCAGACAGGCTCGACAACCCCTGAAGTTTGTCCAGCTCGGACGGTGTTATGCAATGCCAGGTCTGTTAGGAATAAGACCGCCATTATTGCCGATCTTGTTGGTTCGGCTGACCTGGCTTGCATCACCGAGACCTGGCTGGATGAAAATTCAGGCCCAATATTGGAGGCCATGACTCCGGCTGGGTACTCGGTGATACACCGCCCAAGATTGGACTGCAGGGGCGGGGGGTTGCAGTCTGTTTCAAGACTGAATTGGGCCTCACGAATGTAGTAGTAGGTGAGGCTGGGTCCTTTGAGTGCACAGTCGTAGCAGGTGGAGGTGTTCGAATTGTGCTCATCTACCGTCCACCCAGAGATGGGAAACGTTTCTTACAGGAAGTAGCAGACTTCCTTGTCGACATGTCACTTGAGTCACCCAGATTGATGGTTCTGGGTGATTTTAACGCCTGGGTCGATGATGAACTCTCTAATTTTGGTAATCACTTCCTCCAATTGATGTCTTCTTTGGGCCTCACACAGGTGGTTTCCACTGCTACGCATAAATCTGGACACTCTTTAGACTTAGTCTTCCTTCTAGGGATCGACGCATCTGACATGGGAGTGGAACTAGTCGCCTGGTCTGATCACTACACCGTGAGGTTCAATTTTTGCACCCTCCTGAGAAGACCAGCCCCTGTGGAGATGGTCAGGTACAGCCCATTACGGAATGTTACTCCACAAGGTCTAGCGGCAGTCCTTGACCTATCATCCTTCGTGTCGGTGAGCAGTAGTCCAGAAGCATTGGTATTGGCCTATAATAAGGCCATCACGACAGCCCTGGATTCTATTGCTCCTGTTTGTGAGCGCCCCCTATCCCTTCGCCCCAGATCCCTGTGGTTTGATGGGACCTTGAGGGAGATGCGGAGAAAGGGGTGAAGGTTAGAGCGTCGCTGGCGCAGGTCCGCCCTTGATGCCGACCACTCTAGATTGATAGAACATTATGTTAGCTATCAATCTGCAATCACCCATAAGAAGGCAGAATTCCTGTCCAGGGAGATTGCAGTTGCTCAGAATTGGCCAGCTCAGCTGTTCCGAACGGTAGACAGACTGTGCAACCCAGCCTGCCTGCAAGTTCGGAAAGCTTTTTCGCAAGTAGAGTGCGATGAGCTTGCTCTATGCTTTGCAACTAAAGTGGCTGACATCAGGGCGAACCTGTGTCCGGCAACCTCTAAGGGTGATGCTGTTGGGCAGCGTGGGATCACAGTGCCCCAGTTCTCCTGGAGTGCCTTTCGTTGACTTGAGTTCGTGGACATTATGAGGATCATCCATATTATGCGTCCCACAATTTGCAGTTTGGATCCCGGACCGACTCCCCTTATTTTGGGCTGTTCTGATATCATCGGTCCGGTCCTGGCACAAATAGTCTGTTGCTCCTTGGAGTCAGGTGAGTTTCCTTGCTCCCTGAAAGAGGCAGTGGTGACTCCTCTATTGAAGAAAGCTTCCTTGGACCCAGACTGTTTTTCAAACTACCGGCCTATCTCTAACCTTCCCTTTATTGGGAAGGTTATTGAGAAGGTCATAGCTGTCCAACTGGATGACCATTTAACCATCCATAATGTCTATGAATCCTTCCAGTCTGGCTTCCGGAAAAGACGCAGCACTGAGACTGCGCTGGTTCGGGTGTTAAATGACCTTCTGATGGCGAGGGATCAGAAGAGACGTTCCATTCTTGTTGTTCTTGATCTCTCTGTGGCTTTTGACACTGTGGACCACATGGTGTTATTAGCTCACCTGAGGCAAATTTGTGGAATGTCTGGAACCATTCTTAAATGGTTCACGTCATTCCTCACCAGGAGATCACAAAGAGTTGTGTCGGGGATTTTTTCATCTGACCCAATTTCTTTGTTGTGTGGAATGCCTCGGGGATCTGTGCTGTCACCCATGTTGTTTGCAGTGTATATGCTGCCCCTCGGAAGTATCATTAGACGATATGGGCTGAGGTTTCACTGCTATGCAGATGATACCCAGCTATATCTGTCTTTTGCACCCGACCAGGATGGAGCTCTCTCGGTGTTTAACAACTGTCTGGGGGAGATCCAAGACTGGATGGACTCTAGTTGGCTAAAGTTGAACTCGGAGAAAACAGAGGTTCTGGTCGTGGACCCAGGTGGTCAGATTGTGAGGCCGTGTACTGACGCACCATCTGGAATTTTCCTTGGTGGTGTGTCTCTCCCATCCTCAGAATGGGTGCGTAACCTTGGGTTTATTCTTGACGACAGGCTGACCCTTAAATCTCAGGTGTCAGCCGCTGTCAAGACTTCCTTTTATCACCTTAGGAACATTGCCAGGGTTAAGCAGCTTGTTCCGTCTGACTCCCTGCCAACATTGGTCCACGCTTTTGTATCTTCGCGCTTGGACTACTGCAACGCCCTTTACTTTGGGCTTCCTGTGGTTGAAATCCATCACCTACAGCTAGTGCAGAACGCTGCAGCCTGGGTGTTGACTGGGACAAGTAGGTCCTGTCATATCACTCCCGTGCTGCGCGAACTGCACTGGCTTCCCACACGGTGGCGGATCACCTTTAAAGTCATTTTATTGACTTTCAAAGCCCTTCACGATCAGGGTCCAGCCTATCTGAAAGACCTCCTGGTTCCTTACTGCCCTGACCGATCACTCCGCTCGGCCGACATGGGGTTGTTAGAGATTCCAAGAGTAAGCCTAAAATCTTCTGGTAGCAGAGCATTTTCGTATGCCGCACCCACTCTTTGGAATTCTCTACCATGCTGGTTACGGCAGTGCACCTCCGTGGAGTTATTCAAGAAAGATTTAAAAACGCATTTATGGAATATGGCCTTCTTAGATAACTAAGTTATTTGATTATGTGTGGATTTTACTATAAATTTGCTACTATGACGATATGTTGATCTTTTATGGATGTTTTTATGATTTTTATTTAGAGTTTTGAACTTGTTTTTAAAATTGTTCAGCACCTTGATAATTTGAAAGGTGCTATACAAATAAAATTATTATTAGTATTATTATTATTTTTCTGTTTTCATGTTTTAGTGCTCAGCACCCAATATTTTTGTCCATAAAGAACAGAATGATAACTAATCTCTAAATCATATAAACCCTTTTTTCAGTCTCTCTCATCATCTATGCTTATCATGTTATATTGTAAATTCTGACTTCTAAATAACTTTAGTCATTTCCTTCAGTTGCACTGATACTGGGCTAGCAATATATGAATCTTCTTATCTGTATCACCCTTCACTAGTGCATGCATATTAGAGATGTGCCAAAGTTTTAATTTGCTGGTGAAGTTGCTGCAAAGTGGCCAAAGGACCCGATTCTAAAAGATGTATGCATGGCATAACAACACTTGCGCCAAGAAGAATGGTTCAAGTAGCAACTTATGCCAGCAGTTTTGACTTGCGGGATTCTACAATGTGGCCTGCAACATGCCGCAGGCCACTTAAACCAAAGAGCAGTTATGCCAGCAGTTGCACCATAAACCCCCTGCGACATGGTGCTAGGGGGTTTATGGCAGCAGTTGTGCCCTATTCAAGTAAAGCAGCAACAAAGTCCCCAATGTCGAGATTCTACAAGAACCCCCGGAGAAGAACCAGCAACGTAAGTTGCACCAGCATTTAGCTGGTGTAACTGTACTTACACCCTCCGGGGGTTCTCTAGACCTGCTGCACCCACTCCACGATGTGCCCTCCATGCCCAAACCACCCCCATCGTTGCCCCACAGGGCAGCCCACAACCCCCCCAGCCCCCGATCCCCCATAGTGGAGGTACCCAGCTGGGCATCTTGCACCCTCAGAACCCCCACATCACAAATGCCTTGCAGGGCAGCCCACACAAATGATGCCCCCGAACTCCACATAGCCATCAGCCCCACAGGGCATCTGTGTGTCTCCCTCATCCAGTCCCCGACCTGAATTTATTGCCACAAATGGATAATTTAAAAATAAACCCTAGATCCCTGGTAGTCTAGTGGCCCCCCACCTGCACCACCCAGCAGGGCCAGTCCACCCGCATCCCCACAACCATCCCCAGCTGGTGACTGGCACAGCCCACCTCTCACCGCTATGGCCAGCCACCGACTTCGCACCGCATGAGCACTTACTCATTCATTTCTGAGTGCGTCTATACAGTAAGTGCTCCTGCGGAGCTCAGTCGGCTGCTGGCCATGGAGGTGAGAGGTGGGATGTGCCAGTCGCTGGCTGGGGATGAGTGGGGCGGTTGGGGGGCCACTAGACTATAAGGGATCTTGTTTTTTTTTTTATATTATTGACTTGAGGCAATAAATTCAGGACAGGGACTGCATGGAGGGGACACAGCTGCCCTGTAGGTCTTTGTGGGGCACTTACACTTGTGGGGGGGCTGCGATTTGTGACATACCCCTCGCCCTTAGGTTGGTGTACCTATCCACATGTCGCAAGTCATGGGACTTAGCCATGGAGACCCTCCCCTTCTAGAATAGGGCGCACGGTCCATGTTGCAACAGCATTTGGCGCAAGTCAAATGCTCCAAACTTCTAGAATTGGGCCCAAAATTCGCATCTCTAGAGTTTTGCAAAGTTTTCACTACCCTCAGCAGCTTTGACATCACCTGAAATCACAACATTTTCCATGTGAATGGAAGAATTCTGCCTGCAATGTGTAGAATTTCACATGCAAATGACGGAATTTCGTATACGAATGGCGAAATTCCACACTTCGCAGGTGAAATGCCACCATTTATGGGAAAAATGTTGCACTTTGCAGACAGAACTCCACCATTCACAGTGAAATTCCACACCTCACAGATCAAGCTGCACTTCACAGATTGCACTAAATTCATGGAATAATTTGGGGAGCAAATTTAGCCAAATTTGCACATCTCTAATACATACATTTGTGTCCTGTCTGAGGTTACACTCAGTGAAGATTGAATCCAGTTGGAAAAGGGATGATTATGTGAATCAATGGTAAAAGAAGTATGAGACAAGTCTGATATGACTCTACAATGGAAAGTATAGACAAATATGGTGGGCACACCCCAGGACTTGCAGTGGTGCTAAACATCATGATACATGAACAGGAATGAACAGGAAGATAAAAAAATACATAACACTCACCAAGGAGAGTTACATTTAATTTGTTGATAGGAACAGGGAGATAAACACCCCTGCATATCACTTCTGACAAACAAGGCTTCAACAGGGAGAGGAGTTTAGCTTTTGAAGTAAGGTTTCAGTACTGTTCTGAAGTAATTATATCCTTACTTACATCTTCCCAGTTGAGCCGCATTGGCATAATTGGAATACTGCAGACAAAGATGCATTCTGCATCTGCCCTAAGCTCTAACCATGGACAATGCAACACCTGCTGCTACTGTGCCTTTGTATCATACTTGTACATAGAAACTCGTTCTCACTAAGTTTATGACTGAACTTCTGAATATTGTAAATACACTTGGGACCTTGCATGGTCCTTCCACATGTATTACTTTGTAACTGTATTTGTACCCTAACCTGTATTCTGACGTGGAACCATTGTAAACAAGCTCTGCTCAAAGGTGTAGTCTGAACATTCCAGTAAATAAATATAAATAGCTGCATTTGTTAAATGAGCATATCTAATTTAAGACACTTCCCCTGAATTACAAACAACAATCAATTTTACCGCAATGCAAGAAGTACTGTATCAGTGTATATCTGTGAAAAAAACAGTAATAATTCAATGGTATATGGTTTTCTAAGGAAGGACTTAAAGCAAGGGCTTCTAGACTCTCACCCCATTTCCTAAGAAGAATGCAACATTATTTGACGCGGATGTAATATCAAATTAAAACACTGCACTCGTCAAACAAATTCTGATCAGAGCCTATATGGCTGCCAATATATTAGCCTGATAAGGGATCTAGAATAATGTGTTGGTTAGGTGCATACAACAAAAGATTGAGCCAGGGAGAAACAATGACTTGGAGGTGGGTCTTGAAAGTTTGTCAGTTGTGTTGGATTTTTTGCTGTTTGTCTTAGTGTGTTATTATTACTGTAATATACAAATATTGCCTGGAGTTGCCAAAATCGAATGCTGAAGGCAATACTACTATTGGATGTCAATAGTTTTGGGGTGGAGCTTGCCAAGCAAAATGGTGGAAGCATAATTCCAGTAGAGAAACCTCAGGATCCAACATCTGCTGCATCCTTGGACCTCATGACACTTCAGACAGTTAAAAAGTGAATTACTAAAATCAGCACATCCTGAACATTTGTTTGATACCCATATGGACAATACTACAGAGACTGATTGGGAGTAATACAGAGGGCATCATCCTTGGCACCTATCCTGAAGTCTGGCAACAGTTGCAGGGCCATCATTCATGAGGCTCCAGTTCTTCCCTCCCAGCAGCTACTCCAGCTGTTAAGAGTGCCTGGAGGCACAGAGAAATGAGTGTAGTGTTACTGGAAAGAGAAAACAAGATCACATCAGAGCTGGCAAACATCACGGGAAGATTAAACAAAATTCTATTTGATACAGCTCAATTAAAAGACACTACAACAAAAACTATTACCAAAGTACAAGTACTGACAATGCAGGTGTTGGGGACCAAAAAACAGTGAAAGTACATGAGGAGATACTGTAAAGCCACCAGGGGCAAATGCGAGTCCACCATTCCCAAATGCAATATTTGTTGCACAAAGTAGATGACATGGAAAACAGGACCCGATGGAATAATCTAAGAATCATCGGGGTTCCTGAAGGGGCTGAAAGTAAAGGCATGTTACAGTTCCTTAGGACTTTTCTCCCTGAACTGCTGAAATTGGATAATATGCCCCAGCCTGAGTTAGAGAGGTCACACAGGTCCCTGGCACCAAAGCCCAGGGAGGGAGTCAGACCTCACCCAGTACTGTGCCATTTTCTCAAATACCCATTAAAGGACTTGTACCTAAGAACTTCCAGGGAGAAAGGCACCTCAGTTTGGGAGGGAAAAAGAATCCAACTGTTCCAGGATTATTTCCAAGAACTTTCATGAAAACCCCGAGCATATTCAAGGGTAAAACAGGAGTTGTAGCAGCTGGGTATCCCTGCTTCCCTCTACTATCCATCTATGCTCAGGGTCCAGTTTCAGGGACAGTTTTTGATGTTTGACAATATAACCCAGGTGGAGCAATTCCTGTCCAAAATCAGACAGGAGATGCCTCAGAGGCACCAACCTCCACTACCACTGCGTGGAACAACATGGCAGGCCTTGGCACCAACACAAATGGAAACACAGCCAAGTGCCTCATTCAAAGCAGCAGAACTGACTCTAGAAGAAGCAAGGCAGCTGGTCCAGAGGGGTCACCAAAAGAGAAGAGGAAAAGGCCCCTCCAACCTGAAGGAATTTGTGCCCAGAGAGTGTCCTAGGAGCCATCAGAGCCATATCACTTGTCTGGGACCAGCAGTGCCTCTCCATCTGATACTCTGGTTAAAGTGTCCAACTGATATGTTCCTCTGCAGGAGTTTATACCCATGGCTCTAGACATGGCTGGGGCAGAGAAATCAGCTCCTGTACCAGTTTCCCTAATTGTCGACCTGGAGATGACTAGACTCTGATCTTCCAGGTTTGGCAGACTGCATGGAAGCTGATTGAGCAGCTGAGATACAGCCTGACCATGAACGCACCCCTGAGTCTGCCCTGGATCAAAGTAATAAAATTTGAATACCTGAGGTGTTGTTAGACTAGACAGAAAGGCCCATCTTTTTGGAGGTGGAACCTGCATTGAAACAACTTGGAGCTGGGAAGAACAGCTGGGTATCTGCAGGAAAGCACAATCTTGCTTACATCTGAGGGAGGTGTACCTTACTTTAAATGTTACATTTGTTATTGCATTTTTTTGAATCAAGAAGGGGTTTGCAATGCTGCTTATCTACAAGTAGAATGGAGGATTTACAATGCTGGAAAGGTACCAGCCAACCAATCAGGTTGCAGGATTTGTCTGATTGAATTTACCCCATTGTATAATTTAAATTTTACACTTGTTCTATATATATATTTTTGTAATCAAGAAGGGGTTTGCAATACTGCTTATATACTTGTAGATTGGGAGTTTAAATTCAGAGGGATTGACATACTACACATTTTGTTTTACCTTGTGGACAGCTGGCTTATTGTTTTCTAGTATTTTGGTGACTTTTTGAATCAAACTATTTTTGGTGCACTGAAGTATTCACTGGTGGCTGATGATTTTTCATTGCAAGTCCAGCAGTTTAGTGGAATTTTGTATTTGACTGCTTATGTACTTGTAGATTGGGAGTTTAAATCCAGAGGGATTGAAACTCTGCACATTGTTTTTTCTCTCTTGTGGACAGCTGGCTTGTTGTTTACTAGTATTTGGTGACATTGTGCATCAAATTATTACTGGTACAGTGAAGTATTCACTGGTGGCTGAGGATTATTCATTGTAAGTCCTGCAGTTTAGTTTAGTTGTTGTGTGTTTGATCAAGACAGTGCCTCAGGTGGTTATAATTGGTTTGCTCTGATTGCCTTCAGAGCACAGACCACCAGGTTGTATGAGGCTGGGTCAGGGGATGCTTGCATCATAGGTATTGGGCTCAACTGCTTTATTTTTCTCTGATTGAAATTGTTTTTTCAGGGTATATTTTCTGTTAAATTGTTGTGCAGGTTGTCTTGCTGAAAGGAAGGAAAGCACTCACTGGGGTGGTGGGTCAGAGCTGTACTGATTGCTTCTGGAGGGCACGGGCTTGGTCCAACCCACCCAACTCCCTCACCTGCCAAATCCAAGGGCATCATTTCCTTTATACCAGGGGTTCTGATATCACTTCCCCAAAAGGACAAAGGACATACACTTGTCATATCCTTAACAGTCCAGAAAACTGCACATGAGGTAAATGCACACATACACCCGTACACACTAAAAAGAAAGAGAAATAAAAATCATAGAAACATAGAAACATAGAAGTTGATGGCAGATAAGGACCGCAAGGCCCATCCAGTCTGCCCTTTTCTTTTTCTACCTTATAAATGTGCCATCGGCCTTTGCTCTGTCAATGGCCTATCTATTCATAGTCATTTGTATTGCTCCTTATGCCTATCCCATGCCTGTTTGAAGCCCTGCACTGTATTCATAGCCACCACTTCTTGTGGTAAGCCATTCCATGCATCCACCACCCTTTCTGTGAAAAAGAATTTCTCACATTCCCCTTAATTGGCCCCCTCTAATCTCATGCTGTGTCCTCTTGTCCTGCTATTTTTCTTATATTTAAACATGTTAGACTCTTTCACCTTGTTAATGCCCTTAAGGTGTTTGAATGCCTCGATCATATCACCTCTCTCCTCCTTTGCTCAAGGGTATACATATTGAGCTCTGTTAATCTGTCCTCATATGTCTTCTGATGCAGTCCCTGCACCATTTTGGTTGCCCTTCTCTGGACTGCCTCAATTTGGTTAATGTCCTTGTGAAGGTGTGGCCTCCAATACTGCATGCAGTACTCCAGATGGGGCCTAACCAAGTGTCCTAGCAAGAGGATTATTACCTCCCTCTTGCGACTTGTGTTACCCTACTAATACACCCTAACACCCCTAGCCTTACCTACTGCTCTGAGGTCTGCTGCTAGCAACTCCTCCCAGCCTATAGGTGGCTTCAGGGTTTCTCTTCCCTATGTGCATGATTTTGCACTTCTTTGCATTAAATCCCAGTTGCCACTCTTCTGACCATTTTACTAGTTTATCCAGATCTCTTCTCATTCTGCCCACCCCATCTGGATCATCTACTCTGTTGCAGATCTTGGTGTCATCTGCAAACAGACAAGCCTTACCCTCTAGTCCATCTGCAAGGTCACTAATGAAGATGTTGAAGAGGATTGACTCCAGGACTGATCTCTGAGGTACGCCACTTGTGACTTGCATCTCTTCTGACTGTATACCATTTACCACCACTCTCTGTTTTCTGCCAGTCAACCAGTTTGCCACCCAGTTGACCAACTTCTGACCCACCCTGAGCCTACCCAGCTGATTTATCAATCTTCTATGTGGAACAGTGTCAAAAGCTTTGTTGAAGTCAAGGTAGGCGACATCAACTGCTCCCCCTTGGTCCACCACTCTGGTTACCCAGTCAAAGAAATCTATGAGATTAGTTTGACAGGACCTTCCTTTATAAACCCAGGCTGTCTTGGATCCTGTGCCCTCATGGATTTCCAGGTGTTGCACTATCCTTTCCTTAAGGAGTACCTCCATAATCTTGCCACTACTGAGGTAAGACTGACTGGTCTGTAGTTCCCGCCTCCTCCCTGCTACCACACTTGTGGAGCGGGATCACATGAGCCCTTCTCCAGTCTTCTGGGACCTCTCCTGTGCTCAGAGACTCACTAAACAGTTCTGCTAATGGCTCTGCTAGTTCCACCTTTAGCTCCTTAAGTACCCTGGGATGTATGCCATCAGGTCCCATTGCCTTATCCACCCTGAGCTTAGCAAGCTCTTGTAGGACCCTTTCTTTGTGAAGGGAGTAGTGCTCACCTCCCTCCCCTCTGTGTCCATGATGCTGAGCTGTGGGCCCTGCCTCACCTTCTCTTCAGTAAATACTGAGCAAAAGTATCTATTTAGGATAGATGCCTTTACAGGGTCCTCCTCCTCCTCACATGCTCCCTTTTCTCCATTAAGCTTAGCAATACCCCCTCTGGACTTTCTCCTTTCACTAACCTATCTATAGAAAGTCTTGTCACCTTCTTTTACTGTTTGTGCTAGTGTTTCCTTGGCTTGGTCCTTTGCCTGTCTTACTGCCTTTCCTGCTCCCCTTAGGGCAGTTTGGTATGCCTCCCTATCTTCATCCCGCTGTGTTCCCTTATATTTCCTGAAGGCCAACCTTTTGGCTCTGACCTTTTCTGCTACTGTGTTTGAGAACCAAAGTGGTTTCCTTCTTCTTTTGCACTTCCTTTTCTGTCTAACACAATGGGATGTTGCTTCAAGTATTGCATCCTTAATGCTTGTCCACTTTGCCTGTACCCCTCACCTGTGTTTCTTTTGCCAGGGCTAGCTTAACTCTGTTGGCCATCTTATCAAAGTCAGCTCCTCTGAAGTCCCATATTTTGCCTTGGAATGGGATGATTTAGATGTAGTAGCCAAATTGAACCATACCATGTGATGGTCACTGGCCCCAGGTGACCTTCTACCTGGAGATCTGTGATCCCTTCCTGTTAGTCAGTACTAGATCTAGGATAGCCCTGTCTCTTGTGGGTTGCTGTACCAGTTGTTTGAGGCCCTCCCCCAGCAGTGAATCCACTATGTGTCTAGTTCTGGCAGATGTTCCTGCTGGTATTGACCAATCTGTATCCGGCATGTTGAAGTCTCCCATTATCAGAACCTCCCCTTTAGCTGTCATGTTTTGTATATCTTCTAACAGTAATGTATCTATGTCCTCCCCCTGGTCTGGGGGCCTGTAGACAACCCCAGTTCTTATGGCTGTTCCATTTCCTGTTTCCAGGGTGACCCACAGTTCTTCAGGCTCCTTATGTGTATTCTGAATTTCTGTAGCTTTGTTATTTTCATTGACATACAGGCCCTCCCCCCCTCCTTTTGCACCTCGGTCTCTTCTGAACTATACATTGCCAGGTACTGAAGTCTCCCAAGTGTGGTTACTGGTAAACCACGTCTCACTAATTGCTACTATATCCAGTTTAGCCTCTGACATTATTGCCTGCAGGTCTGGGATCTTATTTCCCAGGCTGTGAGCATTTGTGTACATGATTTTCCATTGGCCAGATTTTGGTGTGTTAGTTGTTTGGTGAGGTTTGGCATTACCCCTGTGCGTCCTATGGGGAGACAAACCTTTTTTCTTACCTGGTGATGCAAATGAACTGCAAACATGCTGAATCCCTGTGTGACCACTAGCTGAGGGGGAAGGGGTGTTCTTCCCATTCGACGTATGGGGTGCTGCACCCCTCTCCCCATTTGCTAGTTTAAATATTCTGCAAAGACATCATAAACAGGAAGGGAGAGAGAAACATGTGGGAAGTGGTGCAATGCACTGGCTGTGGGGCAGCAGTCTTTTGGGAGGCTTTCTGGAGGCTGCAGTGCTGTCCTATTTGCAGGCACCTCTCTGCTCTGAGGGAGGAGGGGGGTCCGACTCCAGACCAACCTGGCAAGGAGTAGGGAAACCTCCTCCACCACACTGGAACCATCAGGGCTACCTCCGTTGCCTTAGAGGTTGCCAAGAAAGAGGAGTGGTTGGACCACGGTGGGCTCAGTAAGGGTGAAGGTGAGGGTGGTGGAACAGCGGTGCATTCCTCCCGTTGTACCTGTCCACAATTCATATGCCATTCTGGCAGAGTGTGGATCCTTTATGGAGGCACCCACAGTGGAGACCAAAGAGGATGCTGGGAACCTCTGCAAAGGAGACCCACAGGAGGGTGGCACGGGACCTCAAAGGGGAAGGAAACAGCTCTTGGTGGGGGACTCACTTGTTAGGGAGCTAGAACTGGGGGAGGGAGGGAAGAGGGAGGTAAGGTGCCTGCCTGATGCCATGGCTTGGAGGTACAGGAAGTGAATCCTCAGGATCATGGAAGCAGCTTAGTGGGACAGGGAGCTGAACATCATTGTACACCTATGGACAAATGACATAGCTGGGAATGGGATCAGAGTAATGTAGGAGGAGTTTGTGGAGTTGGGGAGGGGCCTTAGACAAGTGGCATGCACAATTGCCTTCTTAGAGGTGCTGCCTGTCTATCACATGGGTGGGGCTAGGTTGCTCTGTATCATGGGATTTAAAGAATGGTTGAAAAACTGGTGCAGAGCACAGGGTTTTGGCTTCATTGGGAACTTGGGGTCCACCTGGAGGGATACAGGCTTATACTGGCATGATGGTCTGCATCTGTCTGGGACAGGAATCAGGATCCTAGGTGATACATTTAAATGCTTCATTGGCAAACTTTTAAACTAGTCAAGGGGGAGGCACTGAAAAGAAGAAGAGAATTCCCAGCATCCCCCCCCCCAAAACAGGGTAGTTAGTGAGGAAAACATCAAGGTAGAGAGGTCAAAAGGGAGCAGGACAGGGATAAATGGAGAAAAAGGCAAAGGCAGTAAGGACAGGAATGGGGCTAAAAGGTGTAAGGCCATCAAAAAATGGAGGGCGATGAGTACCAATGCCTGTAGTCTGGGTAATAAGCTTCCTGAACTAGTGGCCTTGATGGAAGAGGGATGTCTGGATATTGTGACAGTCACAGAAACATGGTATGCAGAGAACCATGACTGAGATCTCAACATACTAAGGTACATAATCTAAAGGAGGGACAGGGAGGGTAAAAGAGGAGGAGGAGTAGCTCTCTATGTAAGGGAAGGGATCAAAGCAATGGAACTAAAGTGTAAACAGGGAGGAGAGGAGGCACTGTGGGTCACCTTGGAGACAGTAAATGGCACCACAATCTGCACAGGGATTGTATACAGACCCCCGTCCCAGGGGGAGGAAATGGACAAGGAAATGATAAAAGGCATCCTTAGAATGGTAGAAAAAGGGGAAATATTGTTGATGGGGGACCTGAATATGCCAGATGTTAACTGGAGCATGTTTACTGTAGCCATATCCAATAGCAGTGTCATTCTCAATGCCCTACAAGGGGCATGACTCAGACAGCTAGTATTGGAACCCACTCAGGAGGGAGCAATCTTAGACCTGGTATACTCAAACAGGGATGGAGAGAGGATCTCGGATTTAGAGGTGGGTAGCCATCTGGGAACAAGCAGCCACCAAACAGTGTGGTTCATGATAAACATTGCAGTAGAGACAACCCATACAAAAGTGAGGGTACTGGACTTTAGGAGGGCTGACTTTGGAAAAATGGGAGCATGCCTAAATAATGCACTAGCAATTCGGCAGGAAGAAGGTGTGGAGGAACAATCAGGGAAAATCAAAACTGCCATTACAGAGGCAGCAAGCCTTTGTGTGAAGCAAATAAATAAATCAAAATGAAGGAAACAACCACTATTGTTCCCAAAATACTGTAGGTGGTGGGGAAGGTTAGGGAGAAAAAAGATAGCATTCAGGAAGTGTAAGGAATCACAGAAAGAACAGGACAGAGAACTGTATCAGTTAAAGCAGAACAAAGTGGAGAATGCAATTAGAATAGCAAAGGCCCAAAACAAGGAAAAGATAGCCAACTCAGTTAAGAAGGGGGATAAAACCTTTTATAGGTACATTAGGGAAAGAAGAAAGACCAAGGAAGGGATAGTGAAGCTTAATAAAGGGGAGGGGGTGAGCAGAGAGAGACAGTGAAAAAGCAGAGATACTGAACTAATATTTTTGCTCAATATTCTCAAAAGAAGTGGAGGGAGAGGTACCTAACCCAAACAATAGAAACACTCTGGAAAGGATGGTTGATACCAGTCCATTCACAGAAGAAAGGGTCCTGAAAGAACTCTTAAATCTCAAGGTGGACAAAGCAATGGGGCCTGATAGGATTCACTCCAGAATACTAAAAGAACTAAGGGGTGAACTAGTGACACCTCTGACCACCCTTTTTAATAAATCATGGGATGATGGCATGGTATCTGAGGACTGGAGGAGGGTGGATGTGATTCCCCTTCACAAAAGAGGGAGCAAGGCAGAAGCAGGAAACTACAGACCTGTTAGTTTGACCTCAGTGATAGGGAAAATAATGGAATCACTTCTGAAAGAAAGAACTGTTGAGTACCTGTAGACCAGCAGGGCACAGGACCCAAGGCATATGAACATGCGAACATTAGAAATTTGGCAGCAGATAAAGGCCTAGAGGTCTATCAAATCTGCTCAAATTTGCAGCTAGCACCCCTTATTCTGAAGCTGCCCCTCCCTACCACTCTCCCCCTCCATTGACCCTCCCCCTTGCCCTGTCCCAGCCCCTTTTGAAGCAGCCCACTGTTCTACTGGATACCACTTCCACTGGTAACACATTCCATCCAGCTACCACCCTTTCTGTAAGAAAGAGTCTCTCATCTCCCTCCTAAACCTTCCTCCTTCCAGTCTCATATCATGGTCCTGTGTGTCCCTCCCCTGACTTACTTTAAACAGCCCCTCTGAACCTGTTTTGCTTATTCCTTTCATGTACTTGAAGGATTCAGTCATATCCCCCCTCCTCTCCTCCATCAAGTACATGTTCAACACCCTCAGCCTCCTCTCTTATGGTAAGTCCCCCAGCCCCTGGATCATCTTTGTCACCCTGCGCTGCACGCCCTCCAAGAACTTAATGTCCCTCTTCAGATGTGGGCACCAGTACTGCATGTAGTACTCCAGGTGTGGTCTAACTAATGATCTATAAAGTGGCAGAATCACATCCCCCCTCCTTGAGGATAAACCCCTTGCAATGCAACCCAGCATTTTGCTGGCCTTTGAAGCTGCCTTCCTACATTGTGCAGAGTTGTTCATTGACCACGTAATGAGCATCCCCAGATCCTTCTCCTCCTCTGTCTTGGCTAGCTGCACTCCCCCAGCTGGTAACTCCTCCTTGGGTTTTTTGCTGCAAAATACAGCACCTTGCCCTTTTTGGCATTGAACCACAGTTGCCAGGTGTCTGACCATGTTTTCAGCTTTTCCAGATCATCCTGCAACCCCTGCCACCCCCCCAGGTCGTCCACCACCACTCCCAAGGCAGCATGGATTCACACCGGGAAGGGCATGTCATGCGAATCTAATGGATTTCTTTGACTGGGTGACCAAAGTAGTAGACAAGGTAGGGGTGTGGATATGGCCTACCTAGACTTCAGCAAGTCATTTGACACAGTCCCACACAAAGATTAATAAACAAGTAAATCAGCCTAGGAGTGGGTCCCAGGGCGGTAGCCTGGGTAAAAAATTGGCTGGACAATAGGATGCAGAGGGTAAAAGCAAATGTAGTCCACTCCAAACAAAGGGAGCTACTAGCGGAGTACCTCAGGGATCAGTACTGGGACCAGTCCTCTTTAATGTCTTTATAGGTGACATTGCAGAAGGGCCTGAAGGAAAAGTATGCATCTTTGCAGACGACACAAATATCTGCAACAGGGTTGATTCACAAGGGGGAGTGGAAAGGATGGGAAGGGACTTGGCAAGGTTGGAGGAACAGAGAAATGTATGGCAGCTTAGATTCAATGCAAAGAATGCAAACTAATGCACCTGGGAAACAAAAACCCAGGGAAAGAGTACACAATGGGGGGAGGTACTAACAACAACAAAAATGGAGAGGAACCTCAGGGTAGTCCTATCAGATGACCTAAAGGTAGGTAAGCAATGTGAGAAGGCAGTAAGAAGGGCTGGGGGTATACTGGAATGCACAGGGAGAGGCAACCCAGTAGAAAACAGGAAGTTATTATCACTCTGTACAGACAGTTGGTGAGAACCCATCTGGAGTACTGCATGCAGTTCTGGAGACTCCATCTCCGCAAGGACATAGACATGATGAAGGCAGTCCTGAGGAGGGCAACTAAAATGGTGCAGGGTCTATACCGGAAGCCATATAAAGAGAAACTAAAAGAGCTTAATATGTATACCCTCGAGGAAAGGATGGAGAGGGGTTTGATAGAAACTTTCAAGTACCTCAAGGGAATCAACACAGTCCAAGAGGGTAGCATCTTTCAGAAAAAGAGATGTGCAAGAACAAGGGGGCACAATTTGAAGATAGAGGGGGGATGGCTCAGGGGCAATGTGAGGAAGTATTTTTTCACAGAGAGGGTGGTAGATGCATGAAACGACCTTCCTGAGTAGGTAGTGGGGTCAATAACAGAGGGGGAATTCAAGAATGCATGGGACAGACATAAGGCAATTCTAGCGGTGGTATGAGGAAGCAGGCTGTTGAATTACTAAGATCTGCAGCTTATACAATAGGTAGAGAATTGGTCAGACTGGGTTGGCCAAGCGGTCCTTATCTACCGTCAAAGTCTGTGTTTCTATGTTTCTATGTTCTGGTGGTACACAAACAGATCTTGCATCCAACGGGGCTAGGGTCCCATTTAAACTTACTTTACAACGTAGACAGCTGAAATGCCTCATGGCACTGACATACGCACATGCTTAACTTGATCACAGTGTGAGTCAGCTTGCAGCATGTCATTACGGTTTCTTGAGAATCTTCCGCCTCCAGTGCCAGCTTTGTCAGGACTTCCCTGGTGAAGACGGCATGGTATTTAGCCCACCCACGATTTTTCTATAGGGCAATGGCTCCTTTTCTACCCCTGGACCGTGTACCTGGAAAGTGGCTGCTACCATATGTTGGCAGGTGGCAGCCGTGAGTATGGACAGCACCTGCTGAGTGCAAGTTACAGTTTAATAAGTTGGAAAAAGTTATCACACTCAGGTAGGAGCAGCTACCAGGAAAGTTAGAGCAGGGAGAGAGATGTAGGTTTTCTTTATAATAATGTTTTCCTCCTCCCTCCATCAGGTCTTCCTTAAAAAGGGCTTTCAGCCTAAGTTCCAGGCTTGGCACTGACTCACCTATGTTGTAGGTTCTTGACTATAGTGGTATCCCCCCCCTCATGCATTTGAAGATACAGATCTCCATGTTTGTGAGTCATGAGCAGGGGGCTTCCCGGGGAACCAAGTATGAGGGATGGGGTAACCTGTACTCCTTCTGAATCTCGGTGCAAATGCTGGAAAACTGGCCAACTGCACATCTATGGTGGGGGGGAGGGGTGCCCATAACCTGATAGCACCAAGGGCACAGGCTGAATACAGAAGGTTCTTGACACACAAAAGGTGTGCAAAAGATGACAGAGGTTACCCAAACTCCAACCAGGTACACTCTGTGGAGGTAGGTATGGTACACCCCACCACACTCACCTCCCCCCATTTTTCTCCTTTTTTTACCTTAGACGGTGGGGCCAGAAGCTACTCATTAGTACCCCTAAGTGAATACTAGGAAGAAATTTGATCAGTTTCTCCACTCCCCAAAGAAAGGTGGGGGGGGGGTGCCGTGCACCCTCCTAATGTATGACTGGGCGAATGACAGACTTACATGCTGGATATAAATTCTTACATCACTTGCATCCAGTCCATTAATGTTAATGGTTAATGGAGGGGGCACCGAACCAAAGTAGGGGGGGCATGTTTCCCCACACCAAATGAACAATGTCCTAGCAAGTTCCCATGTTGGACAGGGGCGGCATTACCCAGGAGATGTTCAGATAGAATCGCTTTAACTCCAAGAGATCCTGGGGCTTTTCTCTAATCCCCCTTTGATACTGAATACCTCTGCTAACTTTACAAGAGTATCTTCCAAAAGTGTGAGCTTTTTGGGTATGCACATGAACCCCCCCCCCTCGGGTCTTCTGAGTTACAGACTGCCTAAGTAGAGGCAGTCAGAATGATACTGTAGGCTCTAGGGTTCTAAGGACCAGTGCTAGTAATGGTAATGCAATTTGGCTGTGTATCTTACAGTATACTGTTGTGTTATTCAGTAAGGTTGCCCTAAGGAGGGCATTACAGATGTGCCTGGTTCCTACTGGCTCACTGTCCTTTAGCACAGGATGGAGGACATCAGAACAGGCACATCAAAAGTTCTTTGAGCATGATTTAAAAGGGCAAAGAAATAGAGTAGCACAAGGCAGGAGCTATTTCATGAAATCACAGCTAACAGGAGAGGTTGTATACCTAGACCAGAGACCTACGAAGAGAGATGCAAAATCTGAGCAAGCAGGGAGGGACTCAAGGTACATAAGTAAAAGGGATCGTTCAGGTGGGACAGCATCTTCCAATGCGAATCCGAAGCACATGATGTGTGATCATGGCTAATACTACAATCATAATGGCTACCACATGAAATGTGAGGGCCCTAAACTCCCCTATAAAGAGAAAAAAGGTGCTGTCCCACCTTAAAGAGTTAAAAACGCAGATTGCCTTCCTACAGGAGCCCAAACTAGTAGAGAAGGAGGCTAGCAAATTTAAAAAGGAATGGGTGGGATGGGAGGTATGTAGCATGTCTAAAATGGCAAAAAGAGGAGTCTCCTTCTTAGGTCACAAAAGCCTAAAATGGAAAATAGTTGAGTCCAAATCAGATGATCAAGAAGGAAGGGTGTTGGTGAAACTGGTGACCCCCAAGGGCCCCCTCGTATTAGCAAACATTTATGCCCCCAGTGAAGACAGGCCGGAGTTTATGGACACGGTGTCACAAGCTATACTGGATAAGGCTTTTGATAACCCTAATGTTATTTTGGGAGGGGACATCAACCTCACCTTAGATCATTTCCGTGAAAGGTCTAATTCCAGGCCAGAGCCCGATGTGCACTCCCTAGCCGCCCTAAGAAATTGTATGGCACTATACCAACTCACAGACATACAGTATGAAGAGCTGATCAACCAGCACTGAGGGACTACACTTACTTTTCAGCTGCAAATGCCATGGCAAGAAAAATAGGCTACTGGTTAACTTCTCTGGACATTACTACAAAGGTCATGCAGACTTCAATTGCTCCAATATACATGCCATAGCATGGCCCCACAACCCTCTGTTACACTATAGATGACCTGAAGCCAAAAATCCATGCAATGGTGACTGGACCCATTACTATTACAGGACAACAACTGTAGGAAATGGCTGATAACAGACCCAAAATTACTTTATTGACAACCTTCCTGGGTCAACCGCCCCGGCTGGGATATGGGAAGGATACAAGCCTTCAGTGAGGGGCAAAATCATCAGCTATGCTTCCTTTTGAAGGAAACAGAGAGTAAGGGAGCTAGAAAGCTTAGGAAAGGCTTTAAAAGAGAAAGAGGACATGTATAAGAGGCACGCCAACCAATTAAAAAACTCCTCGCTCATATACGAGACCATTACCCTAAGAATCAAACTAAATTAATTAGCTACCAGGAAAGTGGAGTTACACCTACAGAGAATCAAATTTAAATACTGGGCCGGTGGGGAGAAGAACAGTAAACTCCTGGCTTTCTTATTTAGGAACTCACAGACAGACAAGCATATAAACCAGCTGGTGGACAGCACAGACAAGAAAGTTACCTCCCCTAAGGATATTAACAAGATCATGGTAGCCTCTTACAAGATACTGTACGACTTGCACATCTACTGGGACAGATAGGCCTTTGTAGATTTCATGGCAAACCTTCCCCTTCCTAAACTTACAGATGACCAATAAGAAAAACTAGCTGCCCCTTTTTCAGAGCAGGAATTAAGTAAGCTGTTCTAGCTATGGCCCCCCATAAATCTTCAGGAAGTGATGGCTACCCAGCAGACTTTTACCAGTTAGTACTGGAATCCATAACGGCACCACTGCTGTGCATGCTAGAGGAGGCACACACTCACTGAAGTCTCCCTGCCACCCTCCAGGAATCCATAATTGTAGTACTTCCAAAGGAAGGGAAAGACCATACTAACTCAGCCAACTTTCGCCCCATATCCATGATTAATGCAGATGCCAAAATTATAGCTAAACTACTGGCATCCAGATTAGAAGAGCACCTCCCCTCTTTAATACACCCTGCCCAAGTAGGGTTTGTGAAGGGCGGGCAAGTGCACACTTCATAAGAGCACTAATTACCCTGATCCAGGCTGTGGGCAGTCTTCCCATTCTTACGTTGACCATTGCAGTTGACTTGGAAAAAGCATTCAATTCCATGGAGTGGGAATACTTGCACGCAGTGCTGGAGCAGGGTAACTTTGGAAATAATTTCTGCCTATGGATACACACTTTGTACCAGTTTCCAACAGCTAAATTATTAGCTAATAACATTCTATCTGAGCCACTTCAGTTGCATAGAGGAACCCAGCAAGGATGCCCCCTCTCACCTTCATTATTCGTAGTAGCCATGGAGCCTCTGGCAGCTGCCATATGATCCCATTTACAGATTCGGGTATTAGAATTGGGGACTCAGAATTCAGCACAAAATTGTATGCAGATGATTGTCTGATCCTGACAGAGGACATAGGTGAAGGCCTTCCACACATTTTACACATCCTACAATCCTTTGCTTCCATTTTGGGCATACACATTAACATCAATAAATCTGAAATCCTACCGCTCAACAGAATCCTCATACCCCAAGGGGTGCTAAATGCCGGCCTATCCTGTATTATACAATGGCAAGAACATTTCCAGGGCTCTGATTGATTACTGTGTGCCTGAGACAGTAGTGTTATTACACAATAACACCACTGTATTGATTTGTTGTATTGTTCTTTGGATGCTTCTTTCAGAAAGGAAGATATATTGCCACACTAAAAAATCTACTAAAACCTTTTTGAAATTTTTTTTTTGTATTACATTGAGCCATTGTATAATTGCAATAAGGCACTCCAAGGTGTGTGTTATTGTGTAATAACATCACTCCTGGGGTAGTGGAAGCACTCGGCTTCACCTCGTGCTTCAACCCACCCCACAAGTGACGTTATTACACGATAACACACACCTTGTCATGCCTTATTGCTTAAATAACACAGGAATCAAATATTTAGGCATACAAATACCAAACAGTCTCCACAAACTAATTTCTAATAACCTCAACCCTCTTATCCAATCACTTCAAAAAGAGACGGACAGGTGGACGCACCTGAACTTATCCTTAACTGGTAAGATAGAGGCCATAAAAATGATAGCAGCCCCAGGTGTCTTTTATATCCTGTCACATCTCCCTGTGGAAATCCCTGACGTATGGTTGAAGAAACTGAATGGGGTAATATACAAGTTCCTATGAGGCCCAGGTAGGCCCAGATTTAGCTGGGCGGAAATGAAGGCTCCAAAGGACAGAAAAGGATGTAATTTACCACATTTCCATCATTATTCTATCACGGCGCTGGTGGACATGTCAATCTGGATATTTGGGGAATCAAAAATCAGACTCCCAGCGTGTGTGCAGATTGAGTCATCAGTATTGGATGGGGCCCACTCCACTCCTGAGGAAATTTTACTCTTTGCTCACCATGATCAAGGCAGCCCATGCTGCCTTACAGAAGGTGGGGAAACTGTCAAATATGTGCCTGTATCCTGGAATTGATACCCCCTTCTGGAGAAATGCCCTCCTCCTGAGAGAAAAACAACCGATAGACTGGGAGCCATGGAAAGCAAGACAGATAGACAGGATTAAAGGCATGGATGGCTCAGATGGCCGTACTCTGTTTTCCTTCTAAGAACTACAGTGCCTCTATAACATAGCAAGTACAGAATTCTGGAGATACCTCCAGTTCAGAAGCCTGTTTATTGCCTGGCAAAAACAGAAGTGCGCATGCCAGACATGCAAGAGGGACCAGACCAACCCCCATACTCACCTCTCACTCTCAGAGTGGCTTCAGAACCCTAAAGGCCTGTCAGGTAGAATACAAAGAATGACTAAGCAAGAAAGCACTGACCCATCCCAGAAGGCTAAAGCCAGGTGGCAGACCATGTTAAATATTCTTATCGATGATAAGAAGTGGGTGAGATGTTGGAGAATAGCTCATAGTGCCTGCAAGGATCAGAAAAGTCTCCTAATTTAAAAGAAAATAATGCACCTATGATACCGTACCCCCACAGTTTTGCACAAAATGGGCCTACTGCTCTCAGCCCAATGTTGGAGATGTGATGCCAAAAGAGCTAATTTACTTCATATACTGTGGGACTGCCCTACCATCAGTGCCTTCCGGGGTCAATTGGTTGGTGCCTGCTCAGACATCTTGCAGATTGATGTCCCTCTATCCCCGTCACTGATCCTGCTGGGTCTCCTTACTCCAGGTGGCCAACTGAAGAAAGCAGAAATGAAATGGCTCCTACAGGCCTCAGTTGAAGACAAAAAGCTGTTGCTGGTAAGGTGGAGAACAGCTAATGCCCCATCCCTGTGGGAATGGTATAAGGCTATGGAAGGCCCAGCCCGACCTCAAAGCTGTTATACTTCTCCCAACAAACAACATCTAGGTATCAAGAGGTTTGGGGCCCATTTCTGCAGTATATTGAAACTCGCAGCATGGGAGCTCCCCCCTACTGGAGGAAAGACCTCCTGAAACTCCCCTGAGGCCAGGAAACACATCCTAGGCTTCAACCGGGTAACCTAAAGCTCCCCTAGCTAGTTCTGATACCCACATTTACATCCCCAGATAATCCACACCCTGCCCTGGGAAGCAGTAGTATACCATACCTAGGGTCGGTCCTTGTGTCGATAAATAGTCTTCTCAGCTCATAGATGTACAGAAAATGAATGCATCAGATATTGAATCAGATGATGTCCTACAGGTATATGCACTGTCCCAACTGCCCCCTTTGTAGCCAGTTGTGAACTCATGCTTTTGACTATTGTTGTTTGAACATGTGATGTACACTGTCAATGAACATGTTTGTACTTGAAGTTTAATGTGTTATCTCTTATGAAACTCAATAAAAAGATTAACTGCAAAGGAAGTCAATAGTCCATGCTGAGGGGTCAAGATTTTCCCACTTAATGCTGAAACAACTCTGGTCAATATAAATTTTGTTAAACCTTGTCCAAGTTACATGCCCCTCCTCCCCCAACATAGATTATATAAAAGTTTTATTCTTATCTTTGTTTCTTGGGCTTGGAAGTGCAATCATCTGAATGATTATGTTTTGCTGTCTATTTAGAAAAGACATTTTTCAGTGTTAGTGGAACCACACACACACGCGCACACACACACACACCCTCCTCCCGCTTCCCTTTTTAAAAGAAATAAACTTTGTCCCTCGTAGTCTAGTGGTTCAGCACACTCCCAGTCATGGTCACTACCTGTCTGCTCCCCCAGTAACCTCAAGACAGTGCCAGCATTTACCCTCCACTCCTCTCTGCTGCCAGTCACTGTCTCATGCAAGTGCAACAACTTGCATTATCTAAGTGGCTGTCTCAATACTGTATCCACAACATCAGTTTGATAACACAAGTCATTGAACCTGAGTGAGATGACAGCTGGGACAGAAATGATCAGAGGGTAAAAATAGACCACTGTCTCGAGGTTCGTAGGGAAACAGGGATGTGATTACGTTGATCAGGAGTGAGGGTGGGCCTCTAGACTACCACTGAAAAGTAAAAAAAAAGTAATGCAAGTAGGGATCACTGACTATCAGAGACCAAACAAGACCCATGCTTTATTTGTTTATTTACTTTTTTATAGAGGATCATGCCCATACTGTATGCATGTTTAGCGGGCAATTTTTTTTTTTTTAACTACTGCCCACTGCTAAGACTATTGTTCCTTATCATGGGCTTTAGGTGGCAATAGTGCCTGGTATTTCTGGTCATGTTACCAGTTTTGCCCAATAGCAGGCCACAATTTAAGTCCAAAGTTTAATAAAAACATATTGGTCCTTAACTAACTTTATTGGTTTCAGCGCTTGTCTCTTATCAGAGAGGCACTTGGCTAATTAAATGTATTTACCACTCTTACTGCTCTTATAAGAGAAAGGGAACATTGTTTAACCAAGAGTAGCACACTAAACCAAAGCTTGTTTCCAGATGCAACCTGGGAGCACAAGGAAGTTAAGTGACTTGCTCAGGATCACACAGTATGCACCTAGGCGGCTGTGAAATTCAAACCCAGGTCTCTGGAGTTGCAGCTCAGAACCTTAACCCACTGCACTATACTGTCTCCTAGACCCCACATATGCTTTGTAGTTAAGGAGGCAACAGGGCATTTTTCTTTGAATGGCCTCTTTACAATCTATTAAAAAAAGTGATTCACATTGTGAGATTTGCTATCCCCTAACATATATGGGAATGTCTACCTGACTTGAGGCATTGCACACAGGAAACTGCTATACTGTCCTAATTCAATTATATTGGCCACTGCCATCATTACATGCTTTGAGACTGAGGTAAGCAACCTCTTAAAAAGGATGTCTATACTAGAGATTTGCAGGTTGACAGCTACTTGCATGCCATACATAAATCTCATTGCTAAGCTGCTCTTACTTCCTTACCAAAAGGAGGCAGTATAGTGTAGTGGTTAAGGGCCCTGAGTTGCAAATCTAGAGACCTGGGTTTGAATCCCACAGCCTCCACTTGCATACTGTGTGACCCTGAGGAAGTCACTTTATTTATTTATTTATTAGCTTTTGGTAACCAGGTAAGTGCACTAAGCAACAATCCTGCCTATTTTCAGGCATGACCCGGGAGAGTACAAACAGGAGTAACAAAATCAAGACAACAGCACAGTATCGACAATTCAAATACAGGCACAAAACTATGGGATAACACATATAGTATAAATACAATACTGTGTACAATATGTTGAACAAAATCAGGATACAGCAAGAAAAGGCAATGCCTCAACGTCCCCAAAACAGGAGAAATGGAGGGGAGACACACAGTTAATTACATTTATAGGTTCCCAGTGCATTGAGGTGTGAGAACAGTGACCACTTAAAGGAATGGTGAGAGGGGGAGTGTTGAACCAGGGGTGGGAGAGAGTTCCAGAAATTAGGGGCAAAATAAGCAAAGGCCTGTTCTCCCCTTTTTGTAAACATGGCCAAACTGATAGCATGGGGACAGAGGATGACCTGAGCAAGCGGGTACGTGAGATAGGGGTAAGCAAGTCCCTCAGGGAGGACGGGCTGTGGGGTCTAGTGAGAGAATCAATAAAGCACCCTAGGGAGTCAGAGCGGAGTTCTTTGGGAGATAGCCAGTGTAGGCCAGAGTAGAGCAGGCAGTGATGCATCAGTCTAGGGGCAGATAAGGCAAACCTACATATGTTATTGTAGGAAGTGTCCCATTTGCTGAGCACACTGGTATTAATACTGTAGAGAACAGGGAGGGCATAGAGAAGTTGCGGGAGTAACACGCCTTTGGCTACTGCTAACCTAGCAGAGGGGGTGAGAGAGTGCCGCACACAATAGGCAGTGCCTATTCTGATATTGACGGCCCAGCACACCTCATTGATATGCAAGGAGAAATCAAGGGCAAGTTCAAGCGTGACCCCAAGGTATTTGATAGACACTGCATTAGTAACAGATGTCCCTTCCTGACTGAGGACAAGGAGTTTAGAGGATTCTAAGCACACTTTTTTAGTTGACCCAAACAGCATAGCCTGCGTTTTACCTATGTTAAGGATTTGTTGGTTAGCAGAGAGCCAGGGTTGGAGAGATTGAAAATCCTGTGTGAGATTATGGTTAATATCAGCAACAGTTTGGGCAGAATGGTAAAGCACTATGTCATCAGCATACACGAGGTGGTTGCTGTGTAGGGATGTACACTGAATGTCATTAAGGAAAAAGGAAAAGAGAAGAGGACCAAGAATCGAACCCTGAGGAACACCCCAAGTAATTGGGATGGGGGAGGAAAGAGTTTTGCAGAAGGAAACAGCCTGGGAGTGGTTATCCAGGTAGCTACTAAACCAAGATAGGGTGGAGCACCTATGTCACTAACTTTGGACAGTCAGAAGCACCTATGTCACTAACTTTGGACAGTAGGAGCAGGTGGTGAACCATATCGAAAGCTTTGGACAGGTCAATGAACACTGCACCAGTGACCAGGCCCTTATCCATGTTGCTTTTGATATTGTTCATGAGGAGGGTCAGTGCAGTGGTAGTACTATGCCCCACCCTAAACCCATGTTAACTTCTTTGTGCTCCCCAGTTGCACCTGGAAATAAGCTTTGGCTTAGTAAGCCTTTCCTGGTTAAACATTTTCCCTTTCTCTTACTTTAAAAAGTCAAAAATAGATTTTTGCCCTGACAGATTTATGGCACTGCAATTATGTAACCACATTACCGCAGGTTTAGCATTAACAGATAATAGTCAAAAATAATCCAAGTATTTATGATACAGTGCTCTTAGTGTGACCTAATGCATACCATGAATCACACACACACACACACACACACACACACACACACACACACTCTTGTATTAAGAAGGATAATAATAAAAAGGGAGCTGGTCTCCAAGTTCATCCTTATGATTCCTTTCAAGCTCCTGATGTTCCATGTCCTGTAGAAGCTAGATGAGTTTATTTTAGCATTAGTCTTCTGCAGATCTTTTCCTTAAAAAAAAATAAAAACATTGCTTCTGCAGTTGTTCAGCTGTTGAAGTGGTCAGAATAACTCCTGGTACAAGAAAACCAAAGGCACCACCAGCTAGCAGCAACCTTTGACTCGTAACACTCAAACTCTTTTTCCCTCAGGTTACTTATTTATTTCAAGATATATGCCAAAGATGGGTAACAGTTACACAAACAATGATACAAAATTACAGATGTCTGTCTGTCTGTCTGTCTATCTATCTATCTATCTATCTATCTATCTATCTATCTATCTATCTATCTATCACAGAAATGGTAGCCAGACCCCAGCTGAATTTCAGTCTGACTATCTTAAATTGCAGGAAGTGACAAATGTGGCTCTCTGAGGAGCAAAATTTTTTTTAAAGAGCATCCAAGTATTTTTCTTTTTACAAATGTATACATTTTTAATACCAGGGATTGGTTTGGCAAGTTAAAGCTTAACAATAGGATGAATGGAGAGAGAGAGAGAGAGAGAGAGAGAGAGAGAGAGAGAGAGAGAGAGAGAGAGAGAGAGAGAGAGAGAGAGAGATTATAAACCAATTCTCAAAGCATCATTAGAACGACGCAAGATGCGCTGAATACAGGTTGTACCACCGTGGTGTGCTGCAAGCATCATGCATTGTATTCAAGAAGAACCACCTCCTGCTTCAAAGACAACAACTTATGATGCTAGACTCAAAGTGCATCTTATAAATGGTGCATTGGGCCACACTGCTGCACACTGTGCCTGAATGCCGAGTCTCCACCATTGCTGGGGCAGAAGTGATGCAGAGTGAAAGAATGATGCAGAGAGCAGAAGAACATAGGAGAAAGAAGAATTTCACAGAGGCCGAGATGACATCCTGACTGAGGAGGTCCATAGCCAGGTCAGTGTGAATGGCAACAATGGGGAAACAGGGCAACATGGCAAACCAAGTGAACCCATGCAACAGCATGTATTCTTACACCCATTAGGTGGACCTGCTACTGTTCAGAAGTGGAGACAGGGAGCTCCAAGCTCTGCATCCACAGGCCTGGGAAGATGTGGCTTCTAAGGTCAATGCTATAGCTTCATGCAGAAGAAGCATGCATGAGCTACAAAAGCGTTACCACGATCTCTGAAGGAGTTCAAAAGAGAAGCTGGCACACAACAGATACTGCACCAGTGGAACAGGCAGGGGCCCAAGCCAATTACAACCACTAAGTTGCCAGAAAGAATGGGTTGCAACACACCTCAGCACCCGCACCATTAAGGGAGACACTGAGCTGGACCTGTTCTGGCTACAACATGCAGCGGTTATGTATATGTCCAAGTATACAGTGAGTGATGCCACTGTCCATCACCCTACAGTGGTGGTGGCATAGGGCACAGCTCTAGGCACTGCACCACCACAACAGAAACATACTGGTATGGCTGTGCAGCACAGCAACCAACCATGCACATATGTCTGTGCTTACCCCACAGGACCCGATGGTGGTGAGGCTGAAAGACAGCCTGCTGGTACAAACATGGCCAGATATGAGTGGACCCAGAAGACATGCAAGGTGGACACAGACATGGAGTCTTCTGTTGGGTCCGAAGGCATGGGGGATGCAACAGAGGTGGCACAGCTGCCACTGGTGATGACACACCCATGCACAGTGTGAACCACAGTACTGATGGGGAACCCAAAGCAGGGCTGACACACGCCACAGGGGCATCATCCACCACTGAGGAGGGGGATACTGAGCATGAGGATGGCAGACAGGCTGACACCATGGTACCAGTCATCAAGCAGATATAATAGCCACTGCCATAGCCTGTTGACCAAGAGCTTGAAACTGCACTGGAAGACAACCTGAGCCATTACTGCCAAGATGTAGTGGACACAAAGGGGGCTATACAGCATGAGTTGGCAGGCATCTGTGCGGCTGTGCAGGAATGCAATACAGCCACCAATGTCACAATATGCTGGCTCGAGGGTAACGTCATGGACCTCTATGACACCATGCAGACATGCATTCGTGAGGGTGCAGCACAGCATGCAGAGATAGAAGCCACTCTGCATGGGATCCACCAATGCATACAGTGGCAGACAGAGGCCATGGAGTGACAGATAGTGGTAATGGAGTGCAGCAGTGCAATGAAGGATGCCCAAACAAATATCATCTCTGCTGTGGCTGCCACCCTTCGGTACATACCCAGGCAATGTGGCAGACCAGAGGACATATGACACCATGATGGAACATATAAGGGCCGCAGGGATTCAGTGGCAAGGGGACCCTGCACCATAGGGACTGCTAACACACCACCCCACACAGACAGAGCAGCCATGACCAGTGGCAAGAACCATACTTTGGAGAGGTACACATGGCTATAGTGGGACACAATGAGTGGGGCAATGCCTGGGACAGTGCCATGGACCCACACGTGGAGATACAGTAGTGACACATCAGAGAACAGACCAGGGCAATGGGGTATTGGTGCACAACTACTGTTACTCCATGCCCTGTCTGCCACAAGCCCAGAACAGGGCCTGTCCTGTCCTGCAAGTGCTGCATCACTGCCACCAGCAGGGGAAACACGCATTCTGGCTATGGAGACACAGGTGCCACAGTATGTTCTGAGCGCACCTGCACAGGCTCAGTCATTACCTGTGGACAGCAACATGCAGGAGGAGGATGATGATACCAGAACAACAGCATACTATGGCAAGCACACACAGGTGTGCACAGTGATGGCATGTGATAGTCCATGTGACAGTGTGCAGGGACACAACACCCATAACAACAATACAAGTGTGGTGGACAAGGCATGTGCTGCAGAGGAACCACGGGTTATAACACCACCACCACAAGCCCACCAGGGTGATTCTGGAACTGTCACATGCATGGGCACTCATGGGATCACTGTGCAGACCAGACCCTCAGGCAACACAATGGCAGCCACACAGCCTGTGGTAGCACAGGAGTCCACATCAGAACCCAGATACAGTGGACTTAAACGTACTAGCACCATGGGTTTTGCCATGGACACGGAGGGTAAGGCGCAAACAGAACCAACCCCCACTACACCCCCTGTGCCACCACTACCAACATATATGAAATAGACCAGGAGGACAAAGGACAGTGCTGGCAGTGAGGGGACAGCCGTGGGCAAACATGGCCCTTGCACACTGTGAGCCCCCACACTCTTCGGAGGTTTACGGCCCAGGAAACCCAGCCATCGGCAGGGAAGAGCAGTACTGCTGGGAACATGGATGGCCACACATGGACCCAGGCATGGCAACAGCAGGCTGCACAGGCTAGGCAGGGATGGAAACCAACCTGGAAGGACAGCATGCATAGTGGGCACCCTCCTGCAACATGACCATATACAGATACCATCGCACCATCCCATGACAACTGATGGACTGCCATGTCCATAATGCTTCGTGAACATCCACACAGCATCACCAGCAATACCACCCCTCACCCACATGGACTGACCCCATGTGAGACTGCATGTTCACCCATGCGTGGTACAATACTTGGACATCAATGCAACCCACACCAGATGCCACTCTGTCTTGGACCACACACTGCAGGCATCACATCAGCATGAGGTTCCACCTTGGTGGTTAGTGGTTTGACTTACTCACATCGGTATGCTGATGTGAAACTAAGAGAACCCCGGTGTCATGTAGTAACATATGCTATCACACCAGGATAGGCCTTGCAGAGTGACACCCCCAGAGGTGTCTGGGGTGGTGGCATGTACTGGAACCTGTGCAACCATGCACAGAGTGATACACATGGATCTGCAACCCACACTGCCACACATGGAAGAGCACCTACACACATGGTCATACATGACACCATGTGGTGTGCACATAGCATATGGCTCAGACATTGACTCCTATCAGTGGTTGCAGGATATGAGACAGAGACATGGACACTCGATACAATAGGTATAAAAGCTTTATTACCATAACAAAACATAACACCAGTATCAAAGGAGGGGGGTATAACAAAGGGATAACAACAAACAGATCTACCAGGGCTCTAACAGCAAAGCAACTATTAACAGCGATAGGAAGGGGGAAATATATCAATGGGATAACACCAAACAGGACTACCAGAACTCTAAGATCATAACATCTATAAACATCAGTATAAAATGGGGGAGATATTAACAACTGGGTAAAATGCACATGTTAGTACCATGAACACAGCTGTACAGTATCATGCACATGGACATGGGTGTGCCGATAACATTGTAACTGACCCTGCACCTCACTGTCCCGTATACTTGTCTATGTACAAAAGTAGGGCAGTTATTTTCATCCACAACAGGTCCAGATGTTGTGTGATGGGCCGGATGTGTGCCCCCAGGCCCTTGGTGAAGTCCTGCATGGCCTGCCTGTGTGAAACATCCATCATTTCCCCCACAGTGGCAGGGTCTCATCCCTCAGCAGCCACACCCTCCACCTAATGCTTCCTGTGGGCATGCTCCATTTGAGGCACATCCTGCACCAGCTCCTAGGTTAACGTGTCATCCACCTTTGCGTTATCCACGTCCATGGACATCTCTATGGTCTGGGCTATGCAGGGTCATGGCCATGTGCTATCTGTCCATCCTCTGATGGCAGCATTTACCTGCCACTGATGCTCCATCTAAGTCTGTACCCAGCACCCTGCCACCTGTCCTCTTAACATAGGCCCTTCCCTCTGCATTGCCTGCTCCAGGGAACGCCACTGTGTATCATGTGTCAGATGTCCACACCCCACAGTCTCTCCAACACCTGCAAATCAAATGAGGGCATGGTGTGACTGTGCAGTCCTTGGCAGTCTGTGCATGAATGCTGTCATATCAGGCAAGTCTGGTACAGAACGCAAGAAACCACCAGCAGGGTGAATGGCATAACCAAACCAATATGTCAGGTACGGCACACCTATCTGCTATGCCTGGAACTGTTCCCAGCAATGTTTTCATCCTTTGGTGCCATCTAAACTGCACACCATGCCCCAGCAGTGCTCCCACTGAGTGCTATTTGGGTGATAGTGACGTGTCTGGGAAGACTGGTCTCATCGCTGGAGCCAGCACTGCCTGTTGCCCTAGTACAATACATTGCACAATTTGCCATGACATGGCAACACACAGGCTGGTGGACCATAGCCATGTGATGCCCATTGTGTTTGCAACATGGCGCTCCATATGTGCTGAAATGTGGCTTGGCACTGTGCGGCATGGTGCTGATTCCCTGGATACCATAGCTGTACTCAACCGCAGTTGCTTGTGCATCTGGGGTCATGGTGGTTACTTTGAAGTGCTATGTGCCATGTACACAGTAATGTGGAATTAGTGGCATAGCACTGTGGAGCGGCATGAACAATACAGCCCAACGGGGCATGTGCTGCAGGCCTATGGGTGCACCTGAGCCATTGGGACCTGTGTGGCATGTGAATGATGTGATGTGTGTGTGTTGCCTGGGGACATGGTTCTGTGGGCGTCATGATGTGTGGCCTGTATACATGTGCCACAGGGCCTGCAGTGGAGGTTTACCCTGATCACGATGGTAGGAGGGTGCACATGAACATGTCCATCCTGCACATGCTAAATCAGAATACTGCAGCATGTATGTGTGCGTGCTGTGTGGCCAACAGAGCATGGGTCATATACACACATGGCATGTTAGGGGCATGCATGTGCTGGCCACATATACGCTGCCACAGGTCAGAGACACAGGCATGTGGCCCTGGGTGATAGTGGCCATCTATCACTCCCACTATGCCAACTATTGCGCTCCAATGGCACACATTGGTAACAGCAGCACACAATGGTAAACATGCACAGGTATATGTGCACGCATCCAGTGGCATGAACATGTCACACATGTGCAGAGTGCTCTGCAATCTACATGGATGGCAGGGCACAATGGGAGACACACGCCTTAAACCTGGCCAGTGTGTAGAGCAGGGCACTGCCACAGGTTGTACCTGTGACAGTGCTGCTCATGTATGTGGTTCATGTGGCCACACCTACCACATGATGTGACATACCAGTGGGCTGTGGCAGTGCTGCTGTATGTAATTCATGCAACACCCCTTTAAGCAGTCCCATAGGTTAGTGTCAGCTGCCCTTTAATCAACCTCCTCCTAGCAGTGGGTGCACAGTGAAGCACTATGTGGCAGGGATCTAGGCCGGCATGGCATGCAGCGTGTTCCCTGCCACAATGTGTGACAGCCACTGACACAACATGTGCTCAGCGTGGCATGTGTCCCTTGTACATGCATGTGCACCATGCCATGGTGTACCATAGCCACAGAATGGCCGCTGTGTCCCTGTGCTGTGCTGGCTGCACACACTGCAGTGCCTGTCACCATCTTTATCATGCATGGCCACAACCATGCACATGCCGGTAGTGTGCCCCCATGCATGTATTGTGCCCTACCCACAGCATGTTTGCCCATGCCACAGATGCAGTGACCATATATCTCGCACTGCACACACCTGCTAGTGCGTATACTTCAGCACCACATCAATACTGCATGCACAGGCTCTGTATGGCCAATGCCCCTGTGTGGGTGATGTATGCACTATTACCCATGGCATTAATGGAGTCATTTCATGCATTCAGACTGCCAAGCTTCCTACCTGTCTGGCTGGGTCAGGGTCTCGCCCTCACGGGCCCCTGTCCATGTGCCTCCTCCTCCCCTCTAGGAGATGCCAGATAATCTTCCATGTCTGTGGATGCATGGGGTCCTCTGGAGGCAGAACAGGGGATACACAGGTTACAACTGGTGCACAGTGTGGAACACTACATGCTACATGTATGTCACTATGATATATGAGTTGAAACTTACCTTTCTGGCGTGGGCATCCGCCTTGCATCTGGACATCACTATCCCTGGTCATGGTCCTAAGGTGGCTGAGGAGCACTCTTTCTCTCCATGACAGGTCGTTCCACCTAAAGTGCACCTGTCTAATGGTCCTCCTCACACCTGACACTCTTCTAAGCTTTGCACATATTGATCTCCACACCCTGTCTCTCTGATTGGGTGTGGTACTAGCACTGTCTGGTGGCAGTATTATGCCTGACCACTGCTCCACAAGGCTAATGATCAGCACAGTCTTTTCGTCAGAAAGATTTGGAGCCATATGTCCAGCCTGCCATCACTAAAGTGAAGTCTAAATGTATGATACCCGCTATCCTCCCAAACATGTAACTATAAAGTTACCTAGACTGTCACTCCTACTATACCTATACTGCCAACACTACAGTGTGGTCCTACATGTGTATAGCAGTGTGCCTGCATGTGTAGCCGATTCTCAATGATGCTGACCACACTGAGGCTACCCCCATTGAATAGGATGCACAGCATGTGACGTAAACAGTCATGATGCAAATAAAGGGGTATTAGCCTGTGACACAGCATGCATGCCACACATTGCATCAAATTATGCCTTAGCATGATGCTATGCGTGTAATGGCACCCCACAGCGCGCTAGGTGTTATGCATCATTGTCAAACAAGGTTATTGCAGGGTGCATTGCCCATAACCTGCACTGTGCCCTTAATCACTGCAGGGGATGGGTGGCAATCTACAGACCATAACACTCTATAGGAATGAATGCCAAGCCATATGATGCACCACTGTTTGAGGGATGTGACACCTAATACATTCAGTGGTGTACACACATCGCCTAATACATGATCCACATCCTACAAGAAGCACTGTTCTTGGGTGTCCTCATATATTGTGCCTAGCAACCAACTGTGCAAACCTGACCACTCTTTCCAGTACAATGGAATCATTACCCTCCCTTTATGTACACCACAGTATAATAGGGCCTATGTTACACCACATGTCAGGCAAGTCTCAGAATACTGTATAGGTATATGGCCTTCCATACCAGATTCACATAGCACCAGGTCATTTATAGCACAGTAATACCATTAACCAGTACTATAAACAAGATGCCACTGTCTGAGCACAATACTGTACTCCAGGGCATATTATCTGTTATTCCCTTTGTATGCAGAGTTGCAGGGTAGAAAGCCACACTGGAAGAGACAGTATAAATGTAAAAGGTCCAAGGTCTCAGAGGGACAGGGAACAAGCAGTGTTCTAGTGTCCTGTGTCCATCCCCATGGGGCATGTTACACATGTACTGCAGCACCCCCATGGCCATCCCTTCCAAGGGTGGGGGTGCCTTGGAGTATGTCGGCTACTGTGCATCACTGTCTTGGTAGTCCTTGTGTTGTACTCCCCATGTAGTGTGGCCACCATTACCCACCTAATGACACCAATGGCTGCAAACCCCAGACCTCTATGTACCCCGTGAACATCTGACACACACACACACACCATGACAGTGTTGGCACTGGTGCCTCCTTGGACACAGGCATGTCCCATTAACATATGTGACCTGTTGCATATGGTGTCCTGGACTGTGTCACACAGGTGTCTGCATAACAGACATCTTATAGCTATCTGCATGCAATGGGCCCTGTCCGCCTTCCCCATACATGTGCAGTACCAGGCCATTCACACTCATCTGTGCCACTCTACAACAATGTGGGGTCCATGGTCCTCCTGCTGTTGCTCCTCTTCCACCTGGGATTGCTCACAGGTGATGGGCACCCTCCATGCTACAGTGCTACCAAGGCCTGTGTGTTGCCCAAGGCAGTGACACCACTGCATCACCACATCCAGGTCTGGGTCCATGTTGTACTGAGCTCCCATCGCCATGTCCTGTGATGCTGTCTGCACTGTCAAGAGGCCAACTGATGCATCCACATCCAGAGTGGTGCAGTGGCTGATGCTGTGTTGATGCATCGTTGCGTGGCTGCTGTTGCCAATGACATGCTTCCATGTGCATGTGGCGGTTTTTGTGATGATGTGGGCTGGCACATGCCCTCCAGTCCACTGTGGGGCTGTCACAGTGGCCGTTGGAATACACACACTGCATGGGGTGTGCCACACACTGTTGGTGATGTGTGTTCAGCTATAGTGTTAGAAGATGATATTCGCTCTGATGCACTGAGCTGCCACAGTATGATGTGCCTGTGGGTCTCTGGGCATGTCTCTGCCAATATGATGTTCATCCTCTCCACCTGTGACATCCTCATCTGGCACCATCCATGGCTTTGGCATTGTGATAAGGTGTGCAAAGGCCATATTGTGTAGAATACAGCACACCACAGATATCTTGCATACCATTCCAGGGGTGTATTGCATGGCCCCACCATACCTGTCGAGGCACCTGAACCTCATCTTGAGCAGTCCGAATGTCCTTTCAATGATGGCCCTCATTGATGTGTGTAACTCATTCTATCGCATCTGTAGACCCACCACAGGGTGTCTGTCTGATGTAATTAGCCAAGGTTGCTGGGTGTATCCACTGTCACCTGTGGGGTGGGACACCCACATGTTAGTACTGCCTGCATGTTCTTCACCTGTCAGTGTGTATCTACCCTGCTGGTTGCGTGGTCCCTGTATGTCACACCATTGGCTAGGTGTCTCATCCATCCAGTTCCATAACCCATCATGGTCCCATGTGGCCCCACCACTGTATGCATTCTGGCATGCTGATGCATCACATGCTGTACCATGTCCCTGGCTGCCACACCACCCGTGTCCTCAACAGTGCACCATTGCCACCCATTCTGAGGTCACAGTGCCATGCTCACTATATCAGTATTACCTGTAACTGCATTGACCATCTGTGGACCTACACATGCAGTGGCCCATGCACCATATGTGACCCCCATTGCATCCACGCAAGGATACACTGTTTCTGTGTCCATGTCAGTGGCCTATCTATGAGCCATCCATCCCATAGTGTTCCATTTTCAAAGGCCTGGCACAGTTCACAGTTTCTGAAGATGTATGAGTCTTAGCATGACCAAGGATACTGTGCAACTACATCCAGGATATGGCACTGTCACGCATGACCTGGGTGTTCATAGAGTGGTATCCCTTCCTGTTCATGTAGGCCTCAGGTTTGCTCAGTGGTGCCTATATGGCAATATGGGTACAGTCTAGAGCAGCCAGCACACGTAGGAAGCCTGCAGTACTGTAGAAGCCCTGTTTGACAGTGAGCTGCTCCTGTGCATCTGTGGGGAACCATAAGTAAAGGTCTGTACTGCATACCAGGGCATCCATGAATTGCCTCAGACACTGTGATACTGAGGGCTGTGATATGCCCACAGTATCGCTACTCAGGGTCTGGAATACCCAACTCATGGGGACATGGAGGGCTGCACTTACTATAAATGTAATGGTATATCACATCCTCTCCATGTCCTAGTCTGCAGGTTGCCTCCCAGTTCCTGGCAGAGCCCTTCAACTGTGACTCTGCCCAGGCATTATCAGGCAATGCATTGTTCCTCGCTCAGATCAAGGTATGATGAACACCTCTGATATACACTCCTGGCATGCCTCCTGTGTCTGGGTTCCTGCTTCATGGCATGCTGTTATGCAATGCTACAACGGTGGTGGGCATGTCTCTGGCATCATAGCATTGCCATCCTGATGTCAAGTAGTGCCACTGCCCCTGACATTGTTCTCTCTCTTTAGTCTCTCTCCCCCCTGTTGCTACTGCTGCTGCAGTGTTGCCTCAGTGGTGTGCAGACTATGACTGCCTGCTCTGCTTCAACTTTTATATTCTCAAGGTGTGCCTAGATCACCTGGGGCTGCTCTAGCAGGTGTCTGAAATTTCAAGCAACTTGCACCTTTGTGAATCCCAATACAGGGCTCTTGTGCCATTTCCTTGATGTACAGCACCTTGCACCATGTCGCTGCCCATTCTTTGGCACATCAATGGTGCAAGGACACTTTGATGCATGCATGCAGCATTTGATGCAGGCTGCATTTGTGAATCACTCCCTGACGCAAGCATAGGCACACATAACACTTTGCTTCAAAGTCTGTGATGCAAGCTCTTTGCGTCATTCTGGTTGCTTTGAGAATCATGCCCTATATGTGTTATAACAGTTGCACATAACAGCCCAAGGTCCATAATTTCCTGTCAAATTTTATAACTGAAATGTTACATTTATATTACTTGGGGGGATTTTGTTAGATTATAAAAAACAATCTATTTGGGTCCTTACATACAGCAAGTATTCACTGTATCCCATTCTTACATTTAATAGACAACCAAAATGCCTAGTCTATTATAAGGGGATATCCAGATAAAATGGGGTTGTGATGAATGGCCTAGCAATTTGTCTAAATTGCTGTCAGAGCAGTGAAACATGCTGCAGGTTCCCCAGCAGCAAAGACGGTGCGTCTCATCTCAGTCTTGCAGCAGTGGTGTTTAAGGACTTAACAGTGTCAGCATCAGATAAGAAAACAGTAGCCATTTTTCCAATTCAGCTCTTAGTACCAATTACCCACCCCCCCAACTGTATGAGCCACTGAGTGAATCCCATGATATTTGTATAATTGATATTGGCATAAGGGATCTCTTCAGTGAAGGAACTGGCGGATGAACTAGCAGTTCCACTAGCTGCACTTTTCAATGCCTCTTTGCAGACAGGATGGACACCTCAAGACTGGAGGGTGGCTCATGTGGTGCCTATCCACAAAGGGGGGGGGTGTCTAGGGAGGAGATGGGAAATTACAGGCCTGTCAGCCTAATGTCAGTGGTAGGCAAGCTAATAGAGGGCTTCATCAAGGAGAAGCTCAGGAAGCAACCGGAAAGGCTGGGGCACATGGATGACAAACAGTATGGTCTTGTCCCAGGGAGATCATGCCAGACCAACCTCATAGATTTTTACGACTGGATGACGGGGACCCTGGACTGACAAAGACTGGTGGATGTCCTATATCTGGATTTCAGTAAGGCGTTTGACTCGGTACCCCACATCGGGTTGTTGACAAAGTTGGGGGGTGGGGTGGGAAGACAGTTGCTTAGATGGGTAGAAAACTGGCTTACAGATAGAACACAGAGGGTGGTGGTTGGTGAGATAGCCTCCTCCCCTAGGAAGGTCTTCAGTGGGGTTCCCCAATGTTTGGTACTGGGGCTTCTCCTGTTCAATGCCTATATCTCTGATATAGGAAGGGGGTTAGGAGTTGGATGAGCCTCTTTGCGGATGACTCAAAACTGGGAGCACTGGCTGATGGGGAGAAAATGAGAGAGACAGTCCAGAAGGATCTGGATACACTGGAGGGTTGGTCAAGGAGGTGGGGACTGAGGTTTAACCCAGGGAAGTGTAGGGTGCTACATCTGGGGGGTCAGAAACCCAGGTCATGTATACACCCTGGGAGGGGTCTCACTGCAAGCCACAATGAGTGAAAGGGACCAGGGGTTGGTGGTAGACACCAGAATGAACAACACTGAAAACTGCAGAAGATCTGCAGCAAGGGCAAACAGTATTCTAGGCTGCATAGCCCTGGGAATATCATCCAGGAGGGGGGAGGTGATCCTTCCTCTGTATAATGCCTTGGTCAGGCTGTATCTTGAGTACTTCATGCAGTTCTGGAGACCTCACCTTAGGAAGGACATAGCATTGTTGGAGAGGGTTAAGAGGAGGGCAACCAGGATGATCCAGGGCATGAGTGAAAGGACCTATAAGGAAAGGCTGGAAGTTCTTGGGCTGTACTCACTGGAGGAGAGGAGAGGAGACACAGGGTAGACATGATTGAGGTATTCAAATATGTGAAAGGGATTAACAGGGGCAGAGCCAAAGAAGTGTTTAGGCTAAGGCAAGGGGGCACAGCCAGAGGGCATGAGTGGAAGTTGGAGGGGGGAACCTACAGGGGAGAATGTAGAAGGCATTACTTCACTGAGAGGGTGGTGGAGCCATGGAATGCATTGCCCAGGAGTCTAGTGGAGCAAGGCACAGTGGAGGGCTTTAAGAGGGTGTGGGACAGATGCATAGGTATACTGAAGCGGAAGTTGACCCTCTCGGGGGCCGGGGGATGGAGGAGGAGCTAATGCCCAATGGGGGCTTGCTAACGAGCAGACACGAAAGACCATTAGGCCTATTCTGATGGCTTTTAGTATGTCAGTATGTTCTGTAGCAGAACAGCAGCAGAGTGAAGTTAGTGGGAAGGACTTACTGCACTTCTAGGAATGTTGCCTTTCTTAGAGTTATACCACTAACAAACATATAATGGAGCTCCTTCACATTTGGTTGCAGTGACAATGTGCAGGACATATTCCTGTAAGCAGATTTTTACACTACAGACAATATAATCTATACAGTCTGTGCAAAAGATCATAAAGGATAAATAAATGGGCAGAACATTATCTTAAACAAAGTTTTACATAATTTAGGCATGGACACACACACACACACACACACACACACACACACACACACACACACACCTCTTATGGAAATGCCAAAGCATTTAATAGCAAATTACTGTCTTTTAAAACAGAGTGTTTCTGACATTTAAAAGAAAAACAAACTATGTTTAATGCATGGAAAAAGGAAAAAAAAACTGTGTGATGCTACCACTCTGTGCCAGTCCATTGAATAATGTTTTGACAGCTTTCTCCTGCAGCATGCAGAAAGATGGGCTCTCCATGTACAAATCCAGCATGTACCCAGTAACCAAGTGTGGGGGAGGGAAGTACACAGAAAGAGAGGAAGTATCAGGGCAGAGGAGGTGTTTTTCTCGGGGTGGTGGTGGGGCGAGCCATGGTCCATAACTTTCTCTCAAAATTTATAAGTAAAATGCTAAACTTATTTAATTTGGGGGATTTTGTTAGATTACAAAAACTAAACCATTTGGGATTTTACATAGGCCAGGGATTCACTGTATCCCATTCTTATATTTAATGGGTAACCAAAATACTCAGTCTGTTATGCAGGGACAGATAAAAGAGGTTATGATGAATGGTTGGGCAATGTGTCTGAATCACTGTCAGAGGACTGCAACATCCTGCAGGATCCCCACAGCAGTGTAGTCATTGATGCCTCTCATGTCAGATTTAGAATGCTGGTGTTGAAGCACTTCCACTGTTTAGCAAATACACATTCCTCAGCACAGTGTCAGCATCAGATAAGAGAACAGTAGTCATTTTTGCAACTAGCCTACTGGTACCAGTGACCCCCCAAAACTGTATGTGCCACTGAGTGAATCCCATGGTATGAGCATAAGCAGGAACTGACAAATGCGGTTCCCTGAAAAATAAGAAATAAAATGGTTTTAAAAGAGTATCCAGAGTATTTTTCTTTTTACACTAAGCTGAATATTGTTACAGCATAGTGTACCTGTTGCATATACTACCTATAATGGTGTTCAAATTGGTAGCATCTCAAATGAGCGAGGGAATTAAGGCGACTGAAATTTGAGCCCCGGCAATTTGGTGAATGTTAAAGTGGTGATGGTGAATTTGGGCACCCTACAGTATGGGCAACAATTGCTTTCCCCCCTCCCCAAGGTGCTACAACCTCAGAGTTAGTTATATAAGTAAGGAGGGTGCAGGGGGCAAACCCCCCATGCAGAAAATCAGTAATGCATTTGTTGCCCTCACTGTAGGGTTCCCAAATTCACCATCACCGTTTTAACTTTCGCCAAATTGCTGTCACTTAAATTTCAGTCACCGTAATTCCCTCACTCATTTGACATGGAACAGTTTAAAATAACCAGCAATGTCTGGAATTGGGGTGGGAATAAAACAGATTGCTGTTAAAGCATGTTCGCATGTGTACATAGGGCTACTCTTCTCACTTTTTAAGTAATCCATGGGTGTTGCATATAGCTCCTGAGTACCAGAGAATAGCCACCCACCATGGGTGGTAGACAAAAATGAGAATAACAATAATTATTATGAATATATAGAAAAAATCTATACTCAGTTCACTGGTTGCACCCCATGGACCTGTTGTTTTATAAAAATGAATTGGCCATTGAACTAAGCAGCAATAGGAAATAGTATATGTCTCTTTTGACAAATGTCTAAGTAATTGCAACAGTACTAATGGCCAGGAAGTATTTTGTCTTCTCTCATGACACAAATTGTAAAAAGGTTTTTGTACCTATCCTGTCAGGATATGCAGATGCTAGTTAGCAAACATTGTATAGCACTTTAGGTATCACTATGAACCACCTAAATGCATACTGCACCTTTAAATGAGTTTTGTAATAGGATTGGTCAACAGAATTTTAAATACAGTAACTCTCCCATTGACCAGTATCCCTTGAGAAAGCTTACAGGTGAAACCTGGTGTGGAGCTCTGCTGCTATTGCCTCGGTATGTACGGGTTGCACGATTTTGTAGCTGTTTTTGCACAGTAAATAATTTGAAGCTTTGCTGTTGCCTGGTGCCGTCGTTTTTAGCTGTTGTTTCTACTCTTCTCACTCACCTACAGCCAAACCCATGGAGTACGAAGAAAGTGTTAAACTATTTTCAAACTGTCCCATGTCAGCACCGAGAAACAGTTTTTCAGGAGCACTTAAGCTCACTCTCCATTTTTCACCCACCACCCATTTTAGTGGAGTGGCAGAGAGAGAAACAAAAAGAAATAATCTTCTCCCACATATACTGCTCAACCCCATACATTGTCAGCAAAGAGGGGAGAGAGTATCACATTTATTCTCAGTGGAAGAGTTCATTACTGGTGGCCAGGAACAGAACAAGATATTCCTCCAGAGTCTCTCAACCAAAATTCTATGGAGAGCACTGTTAGCAAGCTCATAGAGAGTGAAATTGAAAGCATACTTTCACTTTGCGGCAGCTCTACAAAGTGGAGCTGCATAAGCTAGAAGTAGATCTGCACTGATCAGTATGGATGGAGAAAGAGAGAGAGAGAAGCAATGTGGCTATCAGGGGAAAGGGACTTTTTTTAATATGGGGTTTAAGATAGAAGTAGATCTGGGTGAGAAGGGAAGGGGGAGACAGAAAGAGACGGGAGAAAGCAGACCGATTCCTCCGCTGTATGTGCTTCAACTTCACTCACTGGGCAAATGTAAAGCAAACATTTGCGATATGTTAGCCCCTTTTCCACTCCTCCTCCCATTCTATATGCTGTTGCGTATAGCTTTCACTTTGCAACTGTTTAAAGGGTACGCTGATGGTATAGAGAGCTAAACCAGGCCTAAAGATTAAAGCAGTAGTACATGATAGCAGCAAGAATTTTGACCTATAAATCTATATTTCATTTTAGAATGCCCCTTATCTCTTGACTTGTATAATATGTTTCCTTCCCCATTTTGAGTCTGCTTTAGCACATTTTTTACAGTTTAAATAAAAAAGGAGTGCTCCTTTTGATATGACTCCAACCAGCTTTTTATCAAAATTCTCAGCTACTTTTCTACACCTGTTGTCCCATAAGGTCAGAGAGCACTGTCTGCTGCATGCTACTATAGTTTATTATAGTCTTATGAAAAGTGATGTTAAACAACCGGTGTTCAAAACAGCAGAGAATACTGAAGAAAATCAGGTCCAATTCATATTAAAAGGAGTGCTCCTTATATTAGTTCAGCTTTAAAAAAAAAGTGGTAAAGTAGACTCAAAATGGGGGAAAATTGTGTTATACAAATCTGCAAACAAAAGGCAATTACAACAAAATAAAAAAGCAAAAAACACACCTGTAGGTCAACACTTTCACTGCTGTCATGCACTGCTGTGTTATTTCAATTTTTGTCATTGTTAATTTACCAAACCAGTCCTAGTTTAGAAGATATTTCACTATTTATTTATTTTATATGAAAATGTATATATTATATATATATATATATATATATATATATATATATATATATATATATAAATAAATAAATAGGCAAGGCACATTTTATTTTTTATGGTGCCCAATCCCAGAGGCTCTAGGCGCCTTACAGAATAAGTTATACAGACAGTACAGGGTAAAAATAAACATAATACAAATAAGATTATTAAAATATTATAATACAATTTCAGCAGTAAAGTAAAACCACAAGACTATACTGTTAAATTTTAGTCTGCGAAAGCAAAGTCTAGGTGTATAGCAGTTACACAGCCACTTCAGGGAAGGCCTATGAAGAAAGGTACTGTAGGTCTTCAGCCCCCTTTTAAAGGCCTCAACTGTCTGGGCATATAGTATGCTGGGGAGGGCAAAGTGGCAAAGAAACAATGACAAACTCCTGGAAGGGAAGGAGTAATCCCAGAGTGTGATATCTGCAGGAATCAGGAAGATAGATGACAGGCTGATCAGATTACATTCAAATCAATTGATATAAAAGTTTTACTTTTTATTCAGATTTAAGTTTCTCAGTATGCAGATATTGAAACCTTACCAGGTGCAGAGATTCCATGGAGACAAAGAAACATGGAAAGATAGAATTTGTCATCAGAAAAGAACCATTTGCCCTAACCAATCTGCCTCGATGTTCCCTGCCTAATCTGTCTCTGCAGACTCTCACTGGTCTCAGCAATCCTCCATCCTCCCCTGCCTGTATTCTAATATACCACTATATCTAGCCCATGTCTGCTAGATGTCCTCCACTGATTTACCTCTACCACTCTTGATGGCAGTCAGTTCCATGTGTCTACCATTGTTTCAGTAAATAAATATTTAGTCACATCTCTCTTACCCCCCCCCCAACTTCCAGCTTCATCACATGCTCCCTGGTCCTGGTGCTTTTTCTCATTTCAAATTAAACTTCGCTGGTGAATTTTCAGCAGAGTTGCCCAATTCACCTCTATGGATCAGTTTGCGAAGTTGTCCCTTGTAATGAGAATTCGCCATTTGTAACTTCGCCTTCCTTTTGGCATTTTTTAAGTGCAAATTGCACTTAAAAAAAACCCCAAAAAAACAAGAAGTTACGGTGACACTCAGACAGCTGGTTCTGATTAATCTATGATTTTTGTAATATAAATATGTGTTATTGAATATCTCTCATGAGAGACGCTGACAGTCTATGGAATGACAACTCCCCCCTCCCAGGTTTTAGCTACAACGTGTTACCTGCAAAGCCAAGAGATAATTAAAGGCTAGAAGAGACTTAAAATTTAGGATCTCCTGTTTATCTAGCTTATTTGTGACTTGCCAGCTGCTAAGATGGGAAATCATAAACTTTTATAACATTTAGAGGAAACGCAGTTAATATTCACATGGTGATACAAAGCATTTTGCACCTCTGTGAGATCTGGCAGAGAGACATAACAAGTCCTTTGATGTCCTGGAAAGGGGAAGCTGCTCATAAGATCAAAGGAAGTCATATGAGAAAATGAGTTGTGCTGAGATCACAGAATTTAATACTTTGATAAGACATCCTGTTTTGCATAGATATATTTTTTATATTCTGACAGGGACGAGCTAGGTGACCTCATGCAAAGAGGTTGGCAAAGCCAGTTTTTAAACAGTATTCTGTTTTCCATTTACACACAAATGTTTGGACTCTGAAAAAGAAACATCTACAGCACTGTGAGATAAGAATACCTTAGAACAGACAAGTCTAAGTGTATTAGTGGTAGGAATAGTCAATTTTTAAAACCTTATTCTTTAAAGTGATTTGTATGTTTTGTGATATATGATTCTGTATTTACATTTAACATTTTTTTTATCTATCTTTAAGAAAACCTCTACTTTAGAGACTACTTGGTGTACCTTGAAATTTCTTTTTCTTGACAAGGGAAGCATACATGGTTAAAGCTGACCCTGTACAACTCTTACTGGTTTTAGGAAAAGGTAAGAATTTATTCTGAGGTCATTAATAGAGTTTTAAGGGTTCATTTTGTACACCTGGTTAGGTGCCCATAGGCAAAAGATATCTCACCCCCCCGAACTGCAGAATTATCTGAGCCTGTACATTGGGTATGCTAACAAGAGGTTCACAGTTTGAATCCCTCCAAGACTTGAAACCAAAGGTTGATTCGAACCCACAAAACAGACAGGAGGGTTACCCTGTTTCTTTTTCCTGTTTACAAGACTGCACTCAGAGGTTGGCACTGTGGGAGCAGAGGGCCTGACCTGCTGAGTGGGTTTGTGACAGATTGATTGGCAGCGGTGTGATAATTTTGGTATTACAAGCTTTTATTGTTCAGTGTGTCAGCTTGAGACTGTCAGCTCACTTGCAAAGAAAGTAAAGGGCAGTGGTTTATTTTTAAAAAGGAGACAGAACTATATCACTTAGTGTACAGTCAAGTTCCTACCTGTTTTATTTTTTTTTTCTAAAGTGCAAGTCAGAGTTGCCGTAGTTAGGGAAGAAGATGGCTTCCAACTACAGCAGGCACACTGTAGACTACTTAAAGCAGTTGTGCATGGATAGAGGAGTCCCATTTGAGGTGAAAGCCAACAAACAGAACCTTGTGGATGCCCTGATGGTAGCAGATACCCAGAGTACCGAGTCACAGACAGTGAGAGAAGGTAGGGCAGGGCCCACAGCTCAGTACCATGGACACAGGGGAGAAGAGAGGTGAGCACTACATCCTTCAAAAAAGAAAGGGTCCTACAAGAGCTCACTAAGCTCAGGGTGGACAAGGCAATGGGACCTGATGGCATGCATCCCAGGGTACTTAAGGAGCTAAGGGTGGAACTAGCAGAGCCATTATCAGAACTGTTTAGTGAGTCTCTGAGCATAGGAGAGGTCCCAGAAGACAGGAGAAGGGCTCATGTGATCCCGCTCCACAAGAGTGGTAGCAGGGAGGAGGCAGGGAACTACAGACCAGTCAGTCTTACCTCAGTAGTGGGCAAGATTATGGAGGCACTCCTTAAGGAAAGGATAGTGCAACACCTGGAATCCATAGGGGCACAGGATCCAAGACAGCATGGGTTTACAAAAGGAAGGTCTTGTCAAACTAATCTCATAGATTTCTTTGACTGGGTAACCAGAGTGGTGGACCAAGGGGGAGCAGTTGATGTCACCTACCTTGACTTCAGCAAAGCTTTCAACACTGTTCCACATAGAAGATTGATAAATAAGCTGGGTAGGCTCGGGGTGGGTCAGTGGTTGGTCAACTGGGTGGCAAACTGGTTGATGGGTAGAAAACAGAGAGTGGTGGTAAATGGTATGCAGTCAGAAGAGATGCAAGTCACAAGTGGGGTACCTCAGGGATCAGTCCTGGGGCCAGTCCTCTTCAACATCTTCATTAGTGACCTTGCAGATAGACTAGAGGGTAAGGCTTGTCTGTTTGCAGATGACACCAAGATCTGCAACAGAGTAGATGATCCAGATGGGGTGGGCAGAATGAGAAGAGATCTGGATAAACTAGCAAAATGGTCAGAAAGAGTGGCAACTGGGATTTAATGCAAGAAGTGCAAGATCATGCACATAGGGAAGAGAAACCCTGAAGCCACCTATAGACTGGGAGGAGTTGCTGGCAGTCACAAAGGAAGAAAGAGACTTGGGCATCATCATCACCGATGACCTGAAATCATCCAAGCAGACCTCTAAAGCAGTAGGTAAGGCTAGGGGATGTTAGGATGTATTTGTAGAGTATCACAAGTCATAAGAGGTAATAATCCCTCTTTACAAGACACTGGTTAGGCCCCATCTGGAGTACTGCGTGCAATACTGAAGGCCACTCCTTCACAAGGACATTAACCAAATTGAGACAGTCCAGAGAAGGGCAACCAAAATGGTGCAGGGACTGCATCAGAAGACATATGAGGACAGATTAACAGAGCTCAATATGTATACCCTTGAGTAAAGGAGGGAGAGAGGTGATATGATCGAAACATTCAAACACCTTAAGGGCATTAACAAGGTGAAAGAGTCTAACATGTTTAAATATAAGAAAATAGCAGGACAAGAGAACACAGCATGACATTAGAGGGAGGCTGATCAAGGGGGAATGTGAGGAAATTCTTTTTCACAGAAAGGGTAGTGGATGCATGGAACAGTCTACCTCAGGAAGTGGTGGCTATGAATACAGTACAGGGCTTCAAACAGGCATGGGATAGGCATAAGGGAGCAATATAGATGAGTATGAATAGATAGACCACTGACAGAGCAAAGGCCAATGGAACATTTATAAGGTAGAAAAAGAATTGAGCAGACTGGATGGACCTTGCAGTCCTTATCTGCCATCAACTTCTATGTTTCTATATTTCTATGACTGTAAGGGACCAAACCTTGAATGTTGCAGGGCCAGCGGCCAGTGCAGTGTCTAGATCAGGTGAGAATGACAAAAGGGCCACTGTCAGCAAAGGGCCACAGCAGCAGGGGAAGGTCACTAGTATCTTGGATCCAGAAGTACTTAGGCTGCAAATTGAGTTGCGCAGAATGGAGCTGGAGTTCCAGAGGGAGAGGGACCATGATCAATGGGAGGCAGACCATGAGGTGTGTGAGCGCCAGCGAGCTGCAGAGGAGAAGAGGGTGCAAGAACACCAAGAGGCAGAGCAAGAACACTGAGAGGCAGAGTGAGAACATGATGAAGCAGAGCAGGAACAGCAGGAGGCTGACTGTGAGGAGCATGAGTGCCAGAGGCAACATGAACTGGAGAAGCTATGACTCCAACCACCAGCACCAGAGCAGGTAAGTGGTTTGGGTTTAACTGGGGCTGCAGGACTAGGTTACAAATTGAATTCCAAATTGATAGCCGAATTTAAAGAGGAGGAGGACATGGATGCCTTTTTAAATTCTTTTGAAAAAGTTTGTATTCAGGCTAAAATTCCTAGAGAGTCCTGGAGCTTCCAGCTATCCCCACTTTTTACCTGGAAAGCTCAGGATGCATTGGGTCAAATGGACAATGAGGACAGTGATGATTTCAGCAAACTTAAAGCTGAACTGTTAAAAAAATTTGAATTAACTGCTGAATCATATAGAGCTAAATTCTGTAAGCTCAGGAGAAGCCCTGACAGAAGCTACGAGGAGCTAGCCACGAAATAACATCAGTTTTTAAAATGTTGGTGGGAAGAAATTGAGGCAAACTCTGTTGATAAAATTGAAAATGTGATTTTGTTAGAACAGTTTTATTGGGCATGCCCAGCAAAGCTGAAAACCTGGCTGGAGGACCGAGATTCCAAAACAGTGCAAGAGGCTGCTGAACTCTCGGACCGCTATGCCAAAAGCAGACCTGCTCTGAGAGCGAATGGGGTGGGCATGGCAGTGCAGAAGGAAAAGAGAGCCTTCAGGGCAGCTAAAACCCTTACTGCCTCCACTGAAACCAATTAGCCCCAGGTTTCAGAGAAAAGATTTCTCTGAAAAGAGAAGCGAATGTTGGTTATGTAAAGAAACTGGGCATATTGCCAGACAGTGTCCCAAAAGAATAAGCAATAATATGCAGAATGGTGCTAGAAAAGAAGTGGGTTGTTTGTCCCTGGAAGCATGCCTGTGAACATGAGGGAACACATGCACCCAGTCCTGGTGAATGGTGCCCAGACGCAAGGGTTAAGGGACACAGGGGCATCCCTGACATTGGTAAAGGGGGATCTAGTGGAGCCTGGTCAGCTTATACCCAATAAATACAGGACTTTATTTTTTTTTTATTTTAGTTTTTGTTGACCGGGTAAGTGCACTAGACAAATTCTGCCTATTTTCAGGTACGACCAGGGGGAGGCGGATACAGATGAATGCCAACTGACCTTGAACCAGATTAAGCTGTTGGTGGTATTTTTAGTGAATGAGGGGCAATTTGGCCAGGGCACCGGGGAAAATTCCTCTACTCTTTTCGAGAAGTTCCATGGGATCTTTAACATCCACCTGAACTACCACCAGAACAGGCAGATGGGACCTTGGTTTAACATCTCATCTGAAAGATGGCACCTCAGAGTGCAGCACCCCCCCCATGCTGCACTACAGTATCAGTATTGGGATATTAACCCAAGTGCCTGGTGTGGGGATAGAACCCACAGCCTTCTGATCTCCCAGCCTCAGAGATGAGTGTGCTACCTGCTGAGCCACTGACACTTTACTGGTGAGGCGAAAACATTGCCCCTCGCTAGTGTTCTCCTAGACTGGGGTGAAACGGGGAATTGTGCAACAGGTGGCTGTAGACAAAACCTTAGCAGTGGATGTGATCCTGGGCAACAATCTCAAACAGGTGATGGTGTGTGCAGTTACCCATAGACAAGTGGCAAGGGAAAATTGTAGTTTCCTGAACCCCACAGAAACCATTGTGGAAAGCACTGAGAGGCTGGTTCCCCAGCCTGTGTCTCCAGATGTGGAGACTAATGAAAAGGGGGTAGAAATTTCCCCAGTAGCAAGTAACCACAAACAGCTACAGAGTGTTACTCCAAAGAGGAAGGGGTGACCCATTGTCAAAGGTTTGGGATTGACAGTGATTCTGAGTGCCCTGACGCTAGTGCTAGGGACCCTAGTTTAGTGAATGAAGGGGACCTGTCCCATGCCTTGGGAATGTATGAGGGGTTTGCAGCTGCTCAGAGAAGTGACCCTAATCTAGAGAAGCTGAATGCTTGGGCAGACTCAGATGGCACACAGGGAGGTGATGGCAGATGTAAGGTTTATTTGGAAAATGGATTTATGTATACTCAGGCAGTGCAGACAGAGGGAGGGGTGCTAGGAAAACAGCTTTTCATTTCCTAGGGGTGTCGTGAGCAGTTGCTCAAGATTGCACATGATATTCCCTTGTCTGGTCATCTGGGAATCATGCGCATGATGCAGCGGTTGGCCCAGAATTTCTATTGGCCAAACTTCACCCAGCAGGTGAAGGAGTATTGCAGGTCTTATCACTGGTGACAAGAAATAGGGAAGGCGGGCAAGAAAACCCAAGCTGCCCTGATTCCTGTGCCCATAGTGGAGGAGCCATTCCAGAGGGTGGGAATGGATATTGTGGGGCCTTTAAATACCCCCAGCTCCTCAGGGAAGAGATTCATCCTGACTGTGGTGGATTATGCTACCCGGTACCCAGAGGCAGTCACCCTATCCTCTCTGAGGACAGACAAAGTGGCAGGTGCCTTACTTGGGATTTTCTCCCGTGTTGGGTTTCCACAGGAGGTTATCACCGATCGAGGGGGTTCCTTCATGTTGGACCTGATGAAATGTTTATGGGAGAAGTATGGGGTGGTGCAGAGATGCACAACACCGTATCACCGACAAGCCAATGGGCTTGTGGAAAGATTCAATTGTATCCTGAAGTCAATGCTCCGGGTGTTTGCTGAACAGCATGGGAGGGACTGGGAGAAATACCTTCCCCACCTGTTGTTTGCATACAGGGAGGTACCCCAAGAGTTGACAGGATTTTCCCCCTTCAAACTCTTATATGGTGCCTGGGTGGTTGGGCCCCTAGACTTGATCCAGGAGGACTGGGAAGGAAAGCACGCCACCCAGGGAACTCCCATAGTGGATTATGTCCTTAGGGAATGGCTGAAGGAGCTTATGGGGACAGCCCAGAGCAACCTGGCAGCTGCCCAACAGAAACAAAAAGTGTGATATGACAGCAAAGATAGAGCTCGCTCGTACATGGTGGGTCAGGAAGTCATGGTCCTTATTCCGGTCCAGAAAGACAAGCTGCAGGCTGAGTGGGCAGTATCGTACAAAGTGGTTAGGAAGGTAAATAATGTGAACTACATTATAGAGTTACCTGACAGAAGACAGACAGAAAGGATGTACCATGTCAACATGATGAAGCCATATGCAAATAGGGCTGACATGGTGTTTGCAGTATGTAGTCCTGGGAAGGGGACGGACAAAGGAGACCCCCTTCTGGACTTGCTGGAGGAAAGTAAGCTGGAGTCCTCTGTGGAGGCAGTAAAACTGTCTCCCCAGCTGGCCCTGGACCAGATCCAGGAAGTAAGGGAGGTTTTAGCAGACTTTGCCCCATTGTTTAGCGCCAAGCCTGGACTAACCCCCTTAGCGACTCACAGTGTGGAGACAGGGACACAGACACCCATACAGTGAACAGCATATCGGGTGTCAGAGGCTGTCCAAAAGGACATTAGGAGGGAAGTGGAGGAGATGCTGGATTTAGGGGTAATCCAGAGATCCCACAGCCCCTGGGCCTTACCCATAGTCCTTGTGCCCAAGCCAGATGGTTGTATGCATTTCTGTGTGGACTATCATTGACTGAATGTAGTCACGAAGTCAGACACCTACCCAATGCCCCAGACAGATGAACTCCTGGACAAGTTGGGAGGGGTGACCTACCTTATGACCATTGACCTGACAAAGGGGGTATTGGCAGGTAGAGTTGACAGACAGAACTAGGGAGAGGTCAGTCTTCATCACTCTGATAGGCTTATTTGAATTTAAAGTAATGCCTTTCAGAATGAAGAATGCCCCAGCCACTTTCCAAAGGTTGGTGAACCAGGTGTTAAATGGTGCTGAGGAGTATGCCATGGTGTACCTGGATGACATTGCCATCTTTAGTGCCAGCTGGGAGGAACACCTATCCCACCTTAAGGAAGTGCTGGGCAGGATACAGAGGGCTGGGCTCACTGTTAAAGCCAGGAAGTGCCAGGTGGCCACGGGAGAAGTGGCATACCTTGGTCATGTGGTAGGCTGGGGACAGCTCCATCCTAACCAAATAAAAATAGAGGTAATCCAGGCATGACCCAGACCAGAAACACAGAAGCAGGTCAGGAGTTTTCTAGGGGCAGCAAGGTACTACAGGAAATTTGTACCCAATTACAGTGCCCTGGCTGCTCCCCTATCAGATTTGACAAAGAAAAGGATGCCCAAGAAAATTACCTGGAGCCCAGTCTGTGAGGAAGCCTTTTCCAAACTAAAGGAGGCACTGTGCAGTGCTCCTGTTTTGACAAGTCCTGACTATAGCAGACCCGTTATAGTCCAGACTGATGCCTCAGACATTGGTATTGGGGCAGTACTGAGTCAGACATCCAGCCAAGGGAGAGATCACCCAGTAGCCTACCTGAGTAAAAAGTTACTTCCCAGGGAGCAGGCATACTCCATGGTGGAACAGGAGTGTCTTGCCATAGTGTGGACCCTAAAGAAATTAGAGCCATACTTGGATGGGCAGCATTTTGTGGTGCAGACTGACCACAACCCCCTGGTTTGGCTGATGCAGATGGGGAAAAACAATGGTAGATTGCTAAGATGGAGTCTTGCTTTGCAAGGGTATGATATGACAATTCTACATAGGGCTGAAGCCCAAAATCAGAACTCCGATGGGCTGTCTCATGTGTAAGAGGAGTGAACTGATTTGAGAAGCTCATCCCATGCAGGGGATAGAGACCCCAAATTCAGTCTAAATGGGGAGGAATTGTGACACTCAGACAGTTGGCTCTGATTAATCTATGATTTTTGTAATATAAAAATGTGTTATTGAATGTCTCTCATGAAAGATGCTGACAGTCTGTGGAATGACAACCCCCTCCCAGGTTTTATCTACAATGTGTTACCTGCAAGGCCAAGAGATAATTACAGGCTAGAAGAGACTTAAAATTTAGGATCTCCTGTTTATCTAGCTTATTTGTGGCTTGCCAGCTGCTAAGATGGGAAATCATAAACTTTTATAACATTCAGAGGAAACACAGTTAATAGTCACATGGTGATACAAAGCATGTTGCACCTCCGTGAGATCTGGCAGAGAGACATAACAAGTTCTTTGATGTCCTGGAAAGGGGAAGCTGCTCATAAGATCAAAGGAAGTCATATGAGAAAATGAGTTGTGCTGAGGTCACAGAATTTAATACTTTGATAAGACATCCTGTTTTCCATAGATATATTTTTTTATATTCTGACAGGGAGGAGCTAGGTGACCTCATGCAAAGAGGATGGCAAAGCCAGTTTTTAAACAGTATTCTGTTTTCCATTTACACACAAATGCTTGGACTCTGAAAAAGAAACATCTACAGCACTGTGAGATAAGAATACCTTAGAACAGACAAGTCTAAGTGTATTAGTGGTAGGAATCGGCAATTTTTAAAGCCTTATTCTTTTAAGTGATTTACATGTTTTGTGATATATGGTTCTGTATTTTCATTTCACATTTTTTTTATCTATCTTTAAGTAAACCTCTACTTTAGAGACTACTTGGTGTGCCTTGAAATTTCTTTTTTTTGACAAGGGAAGCACACATGGTTAAAGCTGATACTGTACAAAGCTTACTGGTTTTACCAAACTGGGAAAAGGTAAGAATTTATTCTGAGGTCTTTAATAGAGTTTTAAGGGTTCATTTTGTACACCTGGTTAGGTGCCCATAGGCAAAAGATATCTGGTCCCATCGAAGAGCAGAATTATCTGAGCCTGTATGTTGGGTAGGCTAACAAGAGGTTCACAGTTTGAATCCCTCCAAGACTTGGACCAAAGGTTGATTCAAACCCACAAAACAGACAGGAGGGTTACCCTGTTTCTGTTTCCTGTTCACAAGACTGCGCTTGGAGGTTGGCACTGTGGGAGCAGAAGGCCTGACCTGCTGAGTGGGTTTGTGACAGTTACAAATGGTGAATCCCCCAAATTCCTGGTGTCTAGTGGTCCCCCCCCAAACGATCACCAGCCCCAGTGTAAAAAAAATATGTCCTATTGTAAATCCCTGGTGTCTGGTTGTCCCCCACCCGCCAATGGCCAGCTCCAATGTAAAAAAAAAAATGTCTTATTGTAAATCCCTGGTGTCTAGTGGTCCCCCCAACCCACCACTTGCTGGCCCCAATGTGAAAAAACATATCTATTTTTAATTAAAACCCTGGTGACTAGTGGGCCCCGCATCCATCAGGGAGTGCCCCCCACCCTGCTTCCCAGCCACCCTGACCACCAGCGGATGACCAGCACAGCCCTCCACTCTCCACCACAGCTTATGGCCCGACTGACCTGGAATGAATGAGTGCATGCTTGTGTGGGAACCACTAGACACCAGAGATTTATAATAAGATCAGTTGGGTGGGGTGAGGGGTGCCCGCTACAACACCAGGGAAGTTTGTGTATGAAGTGTGGAATTTCATCAGTGAAATTCCACACTTCACAGCTGATCTACGCTCCACAAATTTGCAAATTTTATGAATTTCAATTTGCAAATTTGGGCACAATTAATGAATTAATTGGCTTAGCAAATTTTGCAGACTTCATACATCTCTACCTTTGAGGGACTTGTAGGTCTCTGTCATGTCACCTCTCGCTCTCCTCTCACAAGTCGTAAGAGGGAGGTAATAATCCCTCTTTACAAGACACTGGTTAGGCCCCACCTGGAGTACTGTGTGCAGTATTGGAGGCCACACCTTCACAAGGACATTAACCAAATTGAGGCAGTCCAGAGAAGGGCAACCAAAATGGTGCAGGGACTGCATCAGAAGACATATGAGGACAGATTAACAGAGCTCAATATGTATGCCCTTGAGCAAAGGAGGGAGAGAGGTGATATGATCGAGGCATTCAAACACCTTAAGGGCATTAACAAGGTGAAAGAGTCTAACATGTTTAAATATAAGAAAAATAGCAGGACAAGAGGACACAGCATGAGATTAGAGGGGCCAATTAAGGGGAATGTGAGGAAATTCTTTTCACAGAAAGGGTGGTGGATGCATGGAATGGCTTACCACAAGAAGTGGTGGCTATGAATACAGTGCAGGGCTTCAACCAGGCATGGGATAGGCATAAGGGAGCAATACTAATGATTATGAATAGATAGGCCACTGACAGAGCAAAGGCTGATGGCACATTTATAAGGTAGAAAAAGAAATGGGCAGACTGGATGGGCCTTGCGGTCCTTATCTGTCGTCAACGTCTATGTTTCTCTTTCGGGGTGTATATGTTGAAGTCCCTCTGTCTCTCCTCATAGGGCATCTCCTACAATGCTGCACAATTTTAATTGCCCTCCTGGACTGCCTCCACCATGTCTTTGTCCTTTTTGAGGTGCAGCCTCCAAAACTGGACACAGTACTCTAGTTGGGGTCTCACCAGCAAGCGATACAGTGGCCACACCACCTCCCTCCTCCTGCTAAAGATACCTCTCTCTATGCACCCCAGCATCCCACTAGACCTCCCCACTGTTTTGTCACACTGCCCTGCCATTTTGTGGTCATCAGATATGATAACTCCAAGGTCCCTTTTTCTGTTTTGGAACTGTCAGTACCTCCACCCATCCTATACTAAGCACCTGGGTTCCTATGCCCTAGGTGTATGATTTTGCACTTTTTGGTATAGAACCCCGACTGCCATGCCCTTGACTACTCCTCAAGTTTCACAAGACACCTGTACATTTTCTCCACTCCCACCTGAGTGTTCACCTATTGCAAATGTTGGTATCATCTGTGAATTCATACCTTTCCTTCCAGTTCTTCAACGTCACTTATGAAGACACTGAAGAGGACTGCTCCCAGTATTTAGCCCTCCAGTACCCTGCTGGTCACTCTCCCAACACTATAGTGAGTGCCATTAACCACAACCCTCTGTCTCCTAGTTAATAATCAATTTCTAACACAATTCACCACTTTGAATTCCACCTCTAGGCTGCTCTAGGCTGCTGAGTTTCTTCATCAGCCTCCTGTATGGCTAAGTAATGAAGGCCTTGCTGAAGTCCAGATGGGCCATGTCTACTGCCCTCCCCTGACCTACTTCCCTGGTCATCCAGTCAAAGAAATGTATTCGATTTGTTAGGCATGACTTCCCCCTCCCCCATGAATCCATGTTGACTGTGGTCTTGCAGCCCATTAGATTCAAGATACTCTACCAGTCTGTCCTTTATCAGAAAGGATGGAACTGTGCACAGCAGTGCTGGGTGACAGCTGCTTCTGAGTGTGGCCAGCGCTAGCTGTGAGACAAACTACATATTTAGAAGTGCATCATATAGATGAGGCAGACACACTGAAGGCTGAAGTTTTCTCTGGGATTTAAGTTAATAATTCTTCATAGCCACATAAGAAAAGCCTGTTCCAGCTTCACACAAATGTCATGTCAAAACAGTGCAAATACAAATAATTATGGCATGTCTGTTCAAATCACAGGTGCTGCAGGGGACTGCCCTGGACTGCTGTGGTGCTTCACTCAAAAGAGCTTCATCAGGGGCTGCAGACAAAGATCTTTCCAACAAAGCAGTGGCAAAGTCCAGAGCAGTCTCCTGCAGTGCCTGTAATTAAAACAGGTGCATTATAATTTTTTGTATTTGCACTGTTTTGGCACAACATTTCCTGTATGTGAAGCTGGAGTGGGTGTTTTTTATGTGGCTATGATGAATTATTATCTTACTGTAAATAAAGTTCAGAGAAAGACTCAGCCTTCAGTGTCTGCCTCTTCTATATAATGCACTTCTGAATTTGTAGTCAGTCTTTTCTTTAGCAGGGTTTCCATTAATTTCCCCACCACTAAAGAGACACCAGATAACTTTCTCAATACAGTAAAGCCACTTTGAGGCAATTCTTTTTAAATAATGATGGAAATGTGAAAGGAAAAGTGTGACCCAACTTGGATTTGAACCCAGGCCCCTGGTGTACCATGCCAGTGCTCTAACCACTAAGTTATGGGGCTCATTGATTAGCAGGCTTCTGGGCTTCCCTTTCAGGCACACACATTCCTTTCTATGTGTTGCATAACCTGCAGCATAGGCACATATCAGAGAACAAAGATAACTTTCTCAATACAGTAAAGCCACTGCGAGGCAATTCTTTTTAAATCATGATGGAAATGTGAAAGGAAAAGTGTGACCCAACTGGGACTTGAACCAAGGCCCCTGGCATAAAGTGCCAGTGCTCTAACCACCAGGCTTTGGTGCTCAGTGATTAGCAAGCTTCTGTGCTTCCCTGTCAGGCACACACATTCCTTTCTATGCATTGCATAACCTGCAACTTAGGCACATGTCAGAGACACCAGATAACTTTCAGTACAATAAAGCCACTATGAGGCAATTCTTTTTAAATCATGCTGGAAATGTGAAAGGAAAAGTGTGACCTGACAGGAACTTAAACCCAGGCCCCTGGTGTACTGTGCCGATGCTCTAACCCACCACTAAAGTAAGACTGACTGGCCTATAGGTGCTAGTCTCCTCCATCTGCCGGTCTTAAGTACAATGACCATGCCTGCTCTTCACCAGTCCTCCAGAAGCACACCTGTTTCCAGTGAGCTGTTGAATAAAGCTGACAGTGGGAGTCAGCACATCCTTGAGTTGTTTCAAAACCATCTAGTGTATCCCATCCAGTTCCATACTCTTTTATCTGAAAATGCACTTGTGTCCAGATACTCCCCTCAATTCCTACAACTCCTGGTGGTCTGTCACCCTCCATCCATGGTGAAGACTGCTCAGAAGTTCCTGTTTAGGATGTCAGCTGTCAGGGACACTAAGTTATCACAGAAAGGGCTTAAAAGCCACTTGGTCATTTAGTTCAAATGGTATCATGGCCTTTAGGATATTAATCCACTTGGTTTATCTTTGTAATAACAGTTTCAGTATGTTCACCTCCCTGACTGATCTCAAGATCTTTTGGTTCTAGCAAGGTTGCTCTCTCCCTTATTTTTTGCTTTTACAAGAGCTTGTCCTATTGTCTTGGCTGAGTAACCCTCTCCTTAAACCTGGCTGACAGCACCCTGTCTCCATTTTAAACATTTTCTCTGATATGCAGTTTCTTTTAATATGAAGGAATTGACCACGTGTGATGATCTTGACCAGTGTGCGGGGGGACACTCTTCGGCCTCAGGTAGACTGTTTCCTGAAATTGGCTTATGTTGGAGAGAAGATATTACTTGATTGTTGTCTGAGACATATAACTTAACATCCAAGTATTTTATTTCTCTTGAGTCAGCTTAGAAAGTACACTGTAACTTGCACTGAATACCAGACACAAATGATGCTGTCAATAGAACAAAACTAAGTGATATTAACATATGAGGGTGCATGTTCATCCCCTATAACCATTCCCCTCAACTGCACATGACACTTTTTGTTAAACAGAAAGTAGACGTAGGTAAGTACAAACTGTAAAATATCCAAAAGAAACTGCTTTGGTGCTTTTTGCATTTCTTCCTGTTGCAGACTTTCCCTAACTGCTTAAACACCCTGATCATAATGGACTGGAGTGTTTAAAGATGTTAGATCAATTGTAAACCATGGTAACCATTTGAATACTTCTTACTTATTCATAAGGTGCATTGTGTCTTTTCAAAACCCCTGAATGGCACCGTCTCTCTAATGTACTGTAATGCTCCACAAATCTTAAAGGATCCTCACTCAGAAAACCCATCCCTAAAACTACAGGTATGGGTTGCCCAGGAGGGTCTGTTACAGTTTTGTGGAACTTGCAGAAAATAAAGAAGGCTGGGGTTGGTAACAGGATTAGCAGTTTGGAAACAAACAAAAAAAAGCCTCTTCCTCACTAATCTCATTACCCCAGTTTTTAAAAGAGGCAATAGAACCAATCTATCAAGCAACAGGTCAATATGCATTTTACCTCTCCCCCCCATCTAAAGCCCTGGAAAGGATTGTGGCCAATCAATTGACAGACTATCTTAATAAATATAATCTTCTTTGTGCACAACATCATGGGTTCCAAAAAAAACATAGTACCCTAACTGCACTGGCTGACTACACCACACAACTATAGTATGTGTTGGACTCTGGTTTGGCAGTGAGGTCTATCTACATAGACTTCAATAAAGTGTTCAACACTGTAAATTATCAACTCCTGCTAAACAGCCTATTAACCACTGGCCTGTCCTCTGGCTCATTTACCTGGTTTGAGAGCTACTGCTCCCACAGATCACAATGCGTACAGATTAGCGGAGTACTCTCTGAACCAAGGGAAGTGAGCCTCGGAGTCCCACAAGGCTGAATACTCGGCCCCCTACTATTTAGCCTTTTCATTAACTCCCTACCCTCTGTTTGCCCAGCTCACATGGTACCATATGCTGACAATGCCATCATCTCAGTATCTGGCAGGGAACTGTCCAAAATTACAATGGAACTACAAGCCAACTTCCACCTGCTAGAAACATGGTTCACACAGAATAGACTATTGCTGAACTACAAAAAAACAAAAACAAAGATATGCTCTTCACACTGCCTCAAAATAAAAAGAAGTACTGTCTGCTGTTAATCCAAAGCCTAAAAGGGGAGACACAAGAGCAAATAAGCACTTTTAAATGCATCGGTGTTCACCTAGATGACACCCTCACCTTCTATACACACGTTGTCCAAGTCATGAAATTGGCAAACACTAAGCTTGGAGTGCTCTACCACCACAGGCATGCTATGACACCTGATGCATTGAAATTGGCTACATGCAGCTCTGTCCTTTCAACCATCGACTATGTGCTAGTGATCTACGGGGCTGGTACTGACACCTTACTGATGTGGGTCAGAACCCTCCTTAATAAGGCATGTACGCTGGTTCTAGGGGCAGACCAGCTGACCCACACCTGTGCACTATACAAAGAGATTGGCTGGCTCCCACTCCATCTCAGATTAAAATAATAGGCCTGCCTGGTGGGGAAAAAAATCACTTCTTGGACGGACAAATGAATTCCTCGTCAATTTATTCAAGTGCACCCAAGCAACTAAACAAAGCAGAAGTGCAACCAAGGGAGGACTTGTTGTGCCCTTTAAATGCACTATGTTCTCTCAGAGATCCCTGTCTTACAGGGGCCCTAACTGGATCAGTGACCTCCCTGCCTCTCTTCTCGATTGCAGCAAGCTTGGCTTGTTTAAAAGTGGTTCTGCTCCTACCTAGACCTCCAAAATAACTGCTGTTGCCCTGTATAGACATTGGGTTCCATTTACATAATAATAGAGCTCACTACTGGCTTTTCCCCCCTGGTGTATTGTCACTTCCCACTCTCCTTCTCTGTCCCCCCCCCAACTCCTTCCCTCCTACCCCTTCACCACTTTGTCCCTCTACTGAACCCTTGATAAAGCCTCCTCTGGCTGCAAATATAATTAATGCCTTGTACTTTTTGTAACCCAGGAATGTCCTGACCTAAGCTGAATACTGAACCTGCTCAATCACTGTACTGCACTCCTTGAGTGCTGTTATTTTCCCTAGCACTTCTGTAACTGAAATCACCATGTAACCTTGTCTGTAATTTCTGTTTTGTATGCTATTTAATATCTGTAACAAATGTATTGTCTTGTATTTTATATTTTGACCTGGCACCTTTGTAAAAGAACCCCTCGGCTCAAAGGTATTAATCCGAAGCTGAAATAAATAAATAACCTACCTGTTGCACACTATTTGGTCAGTTTTTGCATCCACAATCTGTATGTCAGAATGAAATTAAATGTGAGGTTTTTTTTGTAGCACTCCCTGTAGACCAGATATTTTTATATTTCTTGTACATATTATGCTGCGTCCTGCACAACCACAGCCACCACCTTGTCTGCTACTTTTGGGGTGCTGCATTTCCTAACCAATAATTCTTTTATTGCTTCCCAGCCCTTAGTAGACACGTTGTGAAACTGTGTATGTGCAGCACCCCCCCCCCTTCAATTTTTCCAAATCATTTTCATTAAATTCTGAAATACTTTGATAGTTGAATGACTTGCAGTATTCGGGCAAAACACTGATCTTGGCTGTAAGGACAGTACTTACACCACAAAATGTGATGCATGTGTCACTAGTACTACTGTCCCTCAAATCAATGCAAATAAAACTTGTATATTTTACTTGATTTAGCAACAAATCAATCTCCTCCTCAGTTTTATTTCTACCCCTGGCTGTACTGCTAGAATCTTAATAAGTAGCTCTATAGCAAATGGCAAGTTCACTTCAGGGCCCCCACAGTCTTCAAAATTTTATGTAGTTAAATTTGGAGTTCTTTCTTCAGCACTGGCAGGGTCCACTTGTGCTATGCTATGGTCCATATTTACAGTGGTTACTGAGTCCCCCAAATTTTCAGGGTATACAGTACTAATATTTTATTAAACGTAAAGTGTTAACTTCTATTTGCCAATTTGATTTATTTTGATATTTGAAATTAACCTTTATGTCCAGTTTCCTCAGTAATTTATAAAATCAACTTCAATCCCAAACCACACATCAAAAAAAGTTAACTATAAAATCTGTCGTGCTGCTTTCCAAAACCAACTGGGAATACAGAACCCAAAGTAGTGCGCTATAAGCATAAAATAATTAAGGCACCAGTTTCACATGTTCAGAAACATTTAATCTCCTGCTTTCATCACTGGCAACCTGTTTCATGTGGTGAAATAAATGTTTTTCAGCATCCTTAACTGGTGTCTTAGTTGTTTTATACTTGTTGTGCACTGATGTTTGTTTTGTGTCAGTCCCAAACCAGTCTTCATTTTGTGTAGGTACAAATTTTAAACCTCTTCAGGAGATACATACCTGTGTTTCAGTGAAGTTTTGTCACTAGATGTTGATGATCTGTTGCTTGTTCAACAGTTCCTGGCAGTACGCCATGGCTCCACTTGTGTCCCATTGCTTTCTTTGCCCCCTCATCATGGGCATTTTTCTTTGATTACTTTTACTTTTTGTTGTTTGTTGGACATTGTCCTTGGTGTTTCCTCTAAATGGTTAACCTGTCATGTAGTCTGTAGAATCTCCTTGGTATACTGACTTCTGTTTTGTCTGCCTTGGCTCTTATTTCAATGCTGTCTCAAATATACTCTCCTAACAGAGCATGGTCTCCTACTCCAGCTGAAGATGTTACCTATTTTGTAATCCCTCTGATGTCAGTTCAACTTTGATCTCTTGTGGTGTTTGTCCACCTCTCACTCCAATTTACTGATTTTATTTTTAAGGCTGTGGTCAAGACCTTTACATTCCTGTGTATAATGGTACAGCTTCAGCTCTATCGTGTCTTCCATTTAGCACAGATTTATTTATCTCATATAATATCTTCTCTTGTTTAATAAAGGTTTTGACTAATTCTTTAGAGCAGACCTCTAGTTCTGTTTCCCACCTCTGCTTAATATATTCATTTAATACCCCAGATGACCATGCTTTATATACTCTTTGACTCTTGGGCACACATTCCTTCTCTAATATTCTAAAGTAATCTGATCAAATCATATATTAACTTCTTAAGAGGTCAGTTTCTCAAATCTCAGACAAAATGTTGAGCCACAGGTGTGCTCTTTAGTGAATATATGTCCATGCAACCTCTGCCTGTATGTACTCTTATCCATATTCCTCATACGGAATAGAACACCATCCTCTATAATGTTCTATCCATGGCTGCCATTGCTGGACTGTTTGATACAGACACTTCCTCCAATAGCTATTCGTGTATTTTTCAAATTATATGTGAGTGAAAGCATAAAGGACAATCCATTCCAGTATCAGTGACTTTGATATCACAGTGCATTAACACCAGTAATAACTGGTCCAGTTGTACCATGGTGAATGTACCTCCTGAAAAAGTTACTGTTTGGATCAGGTCTGTGATTGGTCTGGGTGCTACTTCCAAAGTATGTAAATTACAGAAAGATATGATGGGTGCACAGCAGATTTCCCAAAGATGCTAATCATCAAGACACTCATACAGAAAAATAAAAAAGACAGAGCACTAACCAAGGGGACTTTTGTTCATTGACAGGAAGACAATGCTGAATACCCTTACATATGTTCTCTGCCAAAGGAGGTTTCATCAGGATCCAAGTTTAGCTGTTGAAGTAAGACTTCAATACTGTTTCCCATTAACATAAACAATTTTACCACATGTGCATGTGATCAATGACCATACCTATTTAAAGACACTTCGTCCTGAAGTGCAATACAAATTGCAATCCCTCCTACCCAAGTGCAAACACTGTCAGAATATATCTGAGAAAAATAATAATAATTCAAATGTCTGCAGTTTCTAAAGATGGACTTAAAAGCCACATATTCTATATCCCCACACCATTTAAAATAAGTACAGGCTGCTGGCTCGGTGGTGCTAAGGACTGAGGCGCTGGGCGCCTTACCTCATGCTACGCTGGTGACTCTGGTTCAGGAATGACCTCCAGGTGCTGGGGAGCTGGCTTGGGGGGTTGGACCAGGATTGAGGTGCAGTAGGCAGGTCTCCCCTCCCTGGGGTGGTTGTCCATTCCTCCCGTAGTTCTGCTCCCACCAGGTGGAAGTCCGGTGGGAGGCATAGGCGATGGGGAGCAGCAGAAATAATGCCAGGGGTGGGGTGGAAGGGACTGAGCTGGTGCCCGACGTGCACAGACACCTCCACGCATGCGCATTCATGTCTGCTGGGGTGCCAGGTTGGAGGTAAAAAAGGAAAGAAAAAAATGTAAAATGTACAATATATAGAGAAAAATAAGTACAGGCTGTTTTTTTTTTCTGTGACAATTTAATGTTTTGGCACAATAAAATGTCTGTATGCAAAGATGAAAACTAAAACATCCAGTGCTTTGAGTGTGCTAGTGTGTACTAATGCAATTATGTTCAGTAGAACGTAATCCTTAGCTTTTCTTATCTGCACTTTGATTTTCATAAGGGCTGTACATAGTTAAGTAATAGGGCTGATATCACTCATATTTGTTGCAATCCAAACCACCCCGAACATCCAGCAGCTCAGCAAATCAGGGTGGAAACTGAGGTGTCCACGAATGATTCAGTTTGGCTTGGATTACAGAGAATACTATGAAAAACAATGATTGTGTGCCATTTCTTGATCTCTCACCATCACACACTGTCAATTTCTTTCAAGTGCATGGTGGGATTGCAGAAAACAAGAGGGGTAGGAAAATGAGAAAGGACGGGCCTGAATTGAAAGACAACAACAAAAGCAACCAGAGGAGAAAGATCATTTAAAAAAAAAATTACTTTACAAAACAAAAAATATTACTTCAGGGAAGTGGGAACTAGGAAAAGGAAAATCTCCTTCAACTGTGTGTGTGGGGGGGAGGCGAAGGGCAGAAAAGAAAGGTGAGAAAATGTAGAAAAAGTGAAAGTAAAGGCCCCTAACTGAAATATATAGACTGTCAACAAAAAGAATATTTTTATTTTCAAAGAAAGAAGTGGAGGGCCTGAAGGGGAACTAGAAAAAAATTAAATGCTCCTGCAGTTGGGTTGAAAAAAGTAAAGACTAGAGCAGGAGGAATAGCCAAAGTAAGTAAACTGAAAGATGTGACAAACAAAAAACAAGCATTTGTCAATGCCAAATGTTGTCGCGCTGGCATTGGCTTTGGTAGTGCAGTGCGTAAACACATTTTTGGCAGGATGTAAAAAATGACAGCTGTACTGTTGATTAGGAGGTGAAAAAAATGGCAGTGGTGAAAATGTGGCATGCAAATATTGCAAATTTGCGAAGTTACAAGGGTGCGTGTGAAATGCAGAATGCACACTTGTAATACAGTCATTTTATGGAGTTTGGGCACCAAAGTTTCAACATAGGCATTTTGGCCAATGGTGAAAATCCAGAGTGAAAATATTACAAATGCACAATGTTACGAGCATGCATGCAAACTACGCAATGCACGCACGTAACACAGACATTTCATGGAGTATCATCACCAAATTTTCAACATAGGCATTTTAGGACCTCTGCTCATGAACAGTGTCACTGTCATTTTCGTAATCTGCCCCAAACACTGATTTCCCACAGTGACTGCGGTATTGTGTGCCAAAAGTGCGGAAACACATTTTGGCCAGGATGTGAAAAATGACTGCTGTACTGTTCACATGGAAGTGTAGGAAAAATGACAATGTTGACAATCTGGCATGAAAATATTGTGAATTCGTGAAGTTACTGAGCGTGCATAGCAACTGCGCAACACACGCTCGTAAAACATCCATTTTTTTTCTCTACCAAATTTGCAACATAGGCTTTTTGAGAGCCCACCTCATGAACACTGCCACTGTCCTTGCATTAATCAGTCCTGAAAGGTGATTCCGTGCAGTGACTGTGAAATCACCTTTCAGGACCGAGTAACGTCATAACAGTGACAGAATTCATGAGGAGGGGTCCCAAAAACCTCATGTTCAAAATTTGGTGCAAAAATGCCAAAAAAATGCCCGAGATGTGCATCAAAGTTGAAAAAAGCTATTTATTCCATTATACAGCTTACCGGCATTTCTTCAGTTCGCGGTCGGCTTTGAAGAGTGAAGACATGTTCCCGTCCACCGAAGATCATCGCGCCAAGCTCCGGAGGTAAGTATGGGGTGAGGGGTGGGAGGCAGGGTGCATAGTGGGTGGGTGCGGGTGGTGGGTAGGGAGACTTCGAGGGACCGTTTTCTGTTTACAGGCAGTAAAAAAACTTTGCTGATGGCTTGCTTTTTACAGGTGGTTTCTTTTTGGGGGCACAGTAGCCGATGGGTGATTGGGCACTTCCATCAGCACAGAAGAAGGTGGGACATCATGCGAGAGGAGTGGGCTCCTCTGTCGGCACGATAAAAGTGGGGAAGGGGGATGGATGCCGACGGGATTTGGCACCCCATTGGCAAGCAACAAAGCGGGGGTGCATGAGCCGAGGGGATTAGGCACCGCAAGGCAAAAAAAGGAGGGGGACATTCTGCCAATGGGGAGTGGGCTCCCCATCGGCACATACTTGAGGGGCAGGGTAAGTCGACCAGGGGATAGGGCACCCCCGAAGTCGGCAGTTTAGCTGCCACTGTGCCGCCATGTTCGTAGCTGGCGAAGCACATAGGAAGGGTCTGCTGCATGTGACGAGCATTGCTTGCATTGCAGCAGACCTTTCCTTAGATGTGCTTGCTACATTAGCATGCATGGTGTGGCACCGGCATGCAAGCTGATTAAGAAATGAGGGATGCACCTACTGGTGCGTGTCCTGCATTCACCCAACAGCGACCGCACCTCCAAATCTGCACTACAGCAAGATGTTGGCTGTGAAAGCGTGTCAACAAAATAAATTACTTAAAGAAGTTAAAGTTATATAGGCAGTGACTGAGCAGAGAGCTAGAAAAAAAGAAAAGCATCTTAAAAGAGGATCCCAGAGTAGAAAGGAAGGGGAGGATAAGCGAAAGTAAGTTGAATTGAAAGGAGTGGTCAAAATAAATAATAATAAAAAAGATTAACTGAAAGGAGTGGCTAAATAAAAAAAAAGACTACTTTAACAGACATTTTAGGGTGGTTTCAGCAAGCAACGTAAGTGCACTGATGTGTGATAGTGGTCTCAGTGACAAGTTAAAGAAACACAAGCGAGAGTGTTCTGGTTTAGGGGCCATGGGTTTTCTGCCAGTGAAGGGACAAGGAGGCATTTTCTTTCATTTTAATTACTGCCAGCAGTACTAAATAATATTTTCTCAAGCTATATCTGTGCTGTGTAGTGAGCGGTAGGTACAGTAGAAAACTCTGTCAGTCAGTGATGACCAGAGGCACTCTATTGGGGTGCCTTGTTTTTAAGACCAAACAGTGACAAGTTAAAGAAACACAACTGAGTGTGCCGTAGTGCAGGTGGAAACAGCGTACCGTGAGGGATCACAAAAAGGGTTAAGGGAAAAAAGAGGTAGTGGAGACGAGGAGAAGAACCATCAAAAACATGTCACAGTAAAAAAAATCAACAAGTAGCTGCTCTGCAGTGGCAGACAAGTTACACCAAGCACAAAATCCCCCATTTCCATCTCAGAACTCTGAGTCCCCTTACAGTGACAAAGCACTTCCATAAATGAAGGGATAACACCTACCAACATCAAGAGTACACAAAAAGCCTGTACAAGATGGGAGGAATCTACGGCACTTGCCAGTAATAAAAGTAAGAGTAGTACTAGAGCAGGTACTTTTTTGCATTAAAAAAACAAACAAATTGCACGTACCACTTGCAGTGGGATTGAAAGAAAGGTCGGAGATCACGTGATGCTGAGATCTGAGTAGATGCTTCTCGATTCCACTCCCGTTGCTCAGCACTATTTTTGGGGTTATTTTGATGTTTCTGGTGCATGGCTACACCTCACAAAGACTCCAGTTAACACAGAGAACCTCCGGGCAACAGATTGGGTGGAAATGGAAGCTGAAATGCGTACTGCCATGCTGAAACATACCCCTCCCGTCACGCCGGAAAAAGGTAGCAAGAGATCCCGGGCCCTACCTGCGATTGGTACCGGGCCAACTACAGGGGCGGCCGCTGTTAATCCCACTATGGATGCGACTCCTCTTACACTTGAAATATTCTTACAAGAACTGAAGCCTTTTCATGAGGATCTTAAAGTGTGGTTAATGAAATAAAGCAGATCACCACAGCGCTAGAGGACCTCTCCACTAGAATGGCGGATAGCGAGTCTCGCCTGGTTTCCCTGGAGAAAAAAACTGAACACACTAGCACTGAAGTGGTGGATAACCGCCAAAGAATAAAGAAGCTTGAGCAGAAAATAGAAGATCTAGAGGGGAGGAGTAGCAGAAATAATATTGTTATAATTGGGATTCCTGAGAAAGAGGAAGGGTCGAATGCTGTCTTATTCATTCAAAAATTTATCATGAAGCTGGCTGGACCTTCCCCCTTCGGTTCAACATACACCATAGAGCGGGCCCATAGAGCCCTTAGACCAATGCCTGCACCTGGCACATATCCCCGACCCATTATATTAAAATTCTTAAATTTCCAAGAAAAGCAGTATTTCATGGGGAAGATTAAAGAGCTGCAGGAGATGTCATGGGAGGGGAAAAAAATTCACATTACTCAAGATTTACCCGCCACTGTGCGGCAATGGAGAACCCAATTCCACCCTTTAGTGTCCAAGCTAATTGCTGCAGAAGTGAAATTTTGCATGGGGTACCCTGCACGGTTGCAGGTTCTAATATCAGGTGTTTGGTCGACTTTCGAGGACTTAGACAGTGCTAAAACTGCTCTGCACAAGGCCTTCCCAGATTTGTTCCCCACTCGCTGAATAAATAAGTGGGATCCGAAGGGAAGATATCGGCTCACTATGTCTGCACCCTGAACTTTCCCGAGGCGTTTGTTTTATGTCCAGTGAAAATTCAATACCTGGGACTTTTTCATAAGAGGGAACCCTCGGCGATTATTTGAAAAGCTGGTGAATTTGCTGCATGTTATTAATAATTCTCCCTATGATGGAACTTATTTCCTGTTGGTCCCTGTGTGATATGGTGCTTTATGGATAGCATGTTCTACAGGATGGACTCTTTTACAACAGTTTAATGTTACTGTTTTTTGTTTAGTTTCAGTGCGAATTTTGGTTTTTCTTTCTCCATCACCAGGGGGTAATGTTCCGGTTGTTAGCACTAGCAGGCTGTTAGCCAAACATGTTATGTGTAGCCCGCCGAGTTTCGCTTATTTTCAAGAAAAGTTTGTTACAAGTTGTGGAGTGTAGATTTGTTACAGGGACTGATCATGCCTTCAGATGTCACAAGAAGGCGTTAAAGCTTTACTTTTGATATTACTTTCCTTTCAGGCTGCATTCGTTGTGGCATTCCCCGATTATATTTTTAAGTTGTTGGGGATGCCTAGTCGCTTACTTTTCTGGAGTATCGGGGTTCATTTAAGTTTTTACAGCCTAACTAGATATGTAATATTCCTAGGCCTCTCCCCGATTATATACTCAGTCTGCCTACCTTTTATCTTTGTTCCTAGCTGGATGTTTATTTAATAAGTAGAGCCACGATTTTAATAGGTCTGTATTTCGTATTGTTGCGCTTACATAATTCCCTATTTTATGGTTAGAAGTGCTATTTTCTTAAGGTTTTCTGGCAGGCAGACTCTTGGTTTTCATTAAGATCTGGGGGACTGGGAGTTGGATGGGAATGGGGAGCTCAGGATACCATGCATAACAGATTCCAGACAGTGAGAGGGTTGGGGGGTTCTTGGTAAGGAGGGTGGAAAATGTATAAGTTTTGTTTATTATTTTTGGGAGGTGGTTGTGTTGGGGGGGGGGTGAGTCCCAGTATTGAGCACAAATTTCCTAAGGGCTTGGGTCTACATAGAGTGGTCAAGTTATAAAGTCACAGCTCTTTTTGGCCGGGAAAGATGTCTAACCATATTACCATAGCCTCCTCGAATGTAAAAGGGGCCCGGAAAAGAACTAAGCAGGGCCAAATACTTAAACATTTAAAACTTCTGAACATTGACATTGCATATATCCAAGAGTCACATCTGTTAGATCTTGAAGCATCACAGTTACATAGGCAACAATTTAGCCAATACTTTGCTGCGGGTGGGACAACTCAAAGTGCAGGGGTGGTGATCCTTATACATAAAAGAATACCATTCAGGACGATTAAGGAGGTCAAAGATCCCCTAGGAAGACACTTATTAGTGCATGGTCTCCTTTTCAATAAGGAGGTCCTTTTGACTAGTATTTACGGCCTGAATCAGGATACATCAAACTTTTTCACACAGTTAACGCAGGTGTTATTACCTTTTGTCGCTCTACCCCTGATCATTGGGGGAGACTTTAATTTAGTTTATGACCCCGAGGTAGACAAATCTGTTTGCCAGAGAAAGGGCTTATCTCCTTCTCAGAGGGCATTTAGGGAGCTAAAGGATCAGATGGGCCTCTGTGATATCTGGAGGGTGTTGCATCCACAGGATAGGATGTACACCTACACATCCCCAGTCCATCAATCTTCCTCCAGAATTGATTACATCTTTCAATCCCACTCTTTATTACTGGGGGTGATAGAAGCTGAGGTATTACCAGGTCCCCTATCTGATCATTCGTTGATTTCTTGTCAACTGTCATTACTCTCATTACCCAGAAGGGGGTCCAGGTGGAAGGTAAATGACCTACTGCTCCTAGAACCAGATTCAGTTAGTCACATTCAAGAGCATATCCTAAGATACTATGAATATAACTTCATCCCTACGGGGAGACCTGATATGCTATGGCTGGCTTTCAAAGCCTACATGAGGGGCATCTTAATTAGTATGGCCACCCATAGGAAGAAATTGGCTATGCTAAAACTGTCCCAATTATTGACTAGAATGAGGGAGCTTGAGAAGAACCTTTTCCCACAATCTCCTGAGTCTGTTAGACAGGAATTAACCAAAGTAAGAGCTGTGTATAACGAAATTTTGAGGCAGAAAGTGGAATATGCTATGTTAAAAACCGAGCATCTTATACTGACCAAGTGGAAAAAGCAGGACGTCTTTTAGCACTTAGAATTAAGCAAATGGAGTCTTCTCGATATATATCCTCAATAACTTCCAGGGTAGATGGTACTTCCAAAACCCACCCCGAGGATATTTTAAAAGAATTCACTTGGTACTATAAAGATTTATATGGTCCCATGTCATCCCCCCTTCCGGAACAGACCATACGAAACTATCTGCAGGGAGCCAATTTACCTCAACTGACCAAGGACCAGTGGAACTATCTGGTAGCCCCTATTTCTGTTAATGAAATTTCTGAGGTGCTGGATAATTTACCAGTGAATAAAGTCCTGGGGGTGGATGGTTTTTCCACCAGCTTCTATAAGAAGTTCAAGACCCATTTAATCCTGATGCTTCTTCCCTTATTTCAACAGATTATCTCAGGGAACGTGGTAGACACCTCCTTATTTGAGGCTCTTATAGTCTTAATACTGAAACCAGAGAAGGCCCCCGACCAGGTCACTAATTATAGACCAAATTCCCTTATGAATATAGACATAAAAACTTTAACTAAGATTATGGCAAACCGCCTTAATACCATAATTGGTACCCTGGTCAGCCCTGAGCAGGTCGGTTTCACGCCGGGAAGGTTATCCTCCGACCACTTGCATACCCTGTTGCACGTCTTCTCAGTGTGTAGGGATGCTCCATATCCAGCTGTGTTGGTTTCGCTGGACGCCGAGAAGGCATTCGACAGGGTTAACTGGCGGTATTTGTTTCTTACTCTGGAAGCTTTCAGCTTCCCTGCAGAATTCATCCAGTGGGTCAAGGCTTTATACCGTTCCCCCTCTGCTCGTGTGGCTTGTAACGGAGTGCTTTCTGAAGTGTTCACGTTACAGTCTGGCACCAGACAGGGATGCCTTTTGTCTCCGTTGTTGTTTAACATCTATCTGGAACCACTAATTCATAAATTAGTAGCTTGTCCGGAGGTGCAGGGGATCCCTATCCACCCGTACGAGGTGAAAGTGTTAGCTTACGTGGACAACCTCCTCCTACAGGTGGCAAATTCCAAAGATTCCCTACCCCCAATGCTAGAGATTATTGAAGAGTTCAGCAGTATTTTGAATTACAGACTGAACATGAGTAAAACCATGGTTTTCCCTTTAAATCATAAAGTTTTTAAGGCAGATATTCTGGCCTTGGGGTTAAGTTGGAAGTAGCAATCACTGAGATACCTGGGTATTGAATTGACCAGGGGTCCTGCTCATATCATCAGGTTAAACCTCGACCACCTAGTTCACATGATTTCCCTAGATCTCAACAGATGGTCTTCCCTTCCCCTGTCTTTGTGGGGCAGAATAAATTTAATTAAAATAAATGCTTTTCCTCAGATTTTTTATCCCCTCTCAATGCTCAATATCTGGCTCCCCATATCATGGTTCACTAAAATTCAATCTCTCATTACAAAATTCATCTGGCACAATAAACCCCCAAGGATTGCTTATTATAAATTGACTGCCCCCAAGGCAAAAGGGGGACTTCGTCTTCCCCTCCTTCCTTTGTATTTTTGGGCTAGTCATATTAATAAATATTTAAGATGGCTAACGAGGGACGATCTACACTTTGCCCCCGCCTGGCTTAAAATTGAGCTTACGCTAATCCGCGCATGTGGCCTGAAACCAGAGGGATTGTTATTTGCTAGGCTGGGACTTCTTCCTTTAAAAGCCATGAACCCCACTATTATAGCTTCACTCAGGATCCATGCCCAGATTTGCCGGTATCTTAGGTATGAACCAGGCAGAGACCCTAATCAACCCATATTGGGAAACCCCCACTTTCCAATAGATGGTAAATTAATTCTTCCCAATTGGATACCCTGTCTACAAAACATGCAAGTGTCTAACTTTATTATGGACAATGGAGAATGGCTCCCACTCAAAGATGTAATTACTTGTTTGGGAATCCCTAACAAATATAATTTTCGTATCCTGCAATTACGACACTCTTTAATGAAAGCCCTGGGTAAAGCCCCTCCAGTGGTGCGGGGTATCCCTTTTTGTTTAGAACTTTTAAAATTGTGTGGTCGTCCGGGCGCAGTCTCGGCAATTTACAGTACTCTCCATGATTGGAAATTCCCTGACCTTTCCGGGCCCACGGCGGTATGGGCCTCCTTGTTTCCTAACCATAACATAGAGTGGTCGAAACTGTGGCATAATTGTCACAAATTCGTGACTCAAGACAGGCTTAGATTAATTAATACAACTGTATATCCTGCACAACGCATATTATTCACCTTCACGGTTATTTAAACTGGGCTTAAAGCCCGTCCCAACTTGTTCCAGGTGCTTGCTGGAGGAAGGGACGATCCTTCATGTATTCTGGTTTTGTTCCAAAGTATCTCCCCTCTGAACTGCTATCAAGCAGTCAGTAGATCCCTTGTTGGGGCTTAAAGATTTGTTTACGCCTGCAATCTGTATTGTGGGGGATTTATCCAAGGTCAAAGTGAGAGTTCGTAAGTATCATATAACTTTAATAGCTATGTCTGTCAAAAAGCTTGTATTAAGACACTGGACCGACCAGAGCGAGATCCTCTATAATGAATGGTTGTCCAAGCTTCTGGCGAATCTTAGCACAGAAAGGACCATTGCCAGTCTTAATAATAGAATGGAGCAATTCAAGAAATTTGGGACCCCTTATATACCTTATACTCTCTACAATAAGGTCAACCCGGCTACTAGGCTCTTCTGTGTCCGGCTCACTGAGTCGGCACTTGAATTGTGTCAGGATGTTTCTCTGATGGATTATTTGTTCTCAATATGGCAGGAAGGGTGGGTGGGAGTTGGGGAGGGTGGTTGGGGGCTGACTCAGGTTATCACTTGTCTAATGAATCATATTCAAGGTTAGGTATGTCCGCCATTGTATGTTGTAGTGTAAAATTTTAAAACTTTTTCAATAAACTTTAAATTAAAAAAAAAGAAAGGTCACTCATGTTAAAAATCATGTTAATGATGATTTAACAAGTACTACTAACAGTACCAGTGGTGCCGATGGTGACCGTGAGAATGATAAACAGGAGACTGGAAGTAGCCCTACCATAATTACTGAAAAATGAAAAAATGCTGTTAGTGTTAGTGAGTGTGACCATTAACCAGATAGAGTCATTTCTAAACTCAAGTTGAGACTAGTTAAGTTCAGTGGAGGCTCTGTTGGAACAAGATGTTCAACCTCTTATGCCTGGTGCAAAAGTTAAAGGTGCTACACTACATCTGTAGTGTGGAATTATTTTCATCTTGACTGCAATAATGGGTCTCATGACATATGTGTACTGTGTTAAAAGGTTGTCAGCAGAGGAAGGAACGTTATAAGTCTTGTCACATCCACTGTGATACTGCATTTAGTCTAATCGCATCTAAACCTTAAGACACAGTTAAAGACAACAGGGGGAGGGGTAGAAGGTGAGGGAGCAGAGCAGCTTGCCTATGTGAGTGGTGATGCAGTCAGAAATCCTCCTTCTAACAAAATTGGCATATATAGATATTTAATCTATCAGGAAGACTGGAGCCCACTGGGCTGGTACCGATGATGTGGTCCCCTCCACAAGCAACCCGCCTGCCGAGAACAGGCTGAGAAGGCACCTGCTGCCCACACTTCTCCTTGGCCCATACAGCTGATCAAAGCCCACTGGCCTGGTAACACTGACGTGATCCCCTCCACAAGCAACATGCCTGCCTAGGACAGGCTGAGAAGGTGGCTGCTGCCCATGCTCCTCCTTGGTCCATAAGGCAGATCGGAGCCCACTGGGCTGGTACCACTGACGTGGTCCCCTCCACAAGCAACCCACCAGTCTAGGATGAGCCGTCAAGGCGCCTTCTGCCCATGCTCCTCCTTGGCCATAAGGCTGATCAGAGACCACTGGGCTGGTACCACTGATGTGATCCTCTCCACAAGCAACCCACCGGCCTACAACAGGCTGACAAGGCACCTGCTGCCAACACTCCTCCTTGGCCCAGAAGGCTGATCGGAGCCTACTGGGCTGTTACCGCTGACGCAGTCCCCTCCACAAGCAACCTGCCTGCCTGGGATAGGCTGAGAAGGTGCCTGCTGTTCACACTACTCCTTGGCCCATAAGGCTGATCAGAGCTCAATGGGCTGGTACTGTTGATGCGATCCCCTCCATAAGCAACCTACCTGCCTAGGACAGGCCAAGAAGACACTTGCTGCCCACACTCCTCTTTTACCCATAAGGCTGATCGGAGCCTACTGGGCTGATACCGCTGACACGGTCCCCTCCACAAGCAACCCGCCTGCCTAGGACAGGCTGAGAAGGCACCTGCTGCCCACACTACTCCTTGGCCCATACGGCTGATCGGAGCCTACTGGGCTGGTACCGCTGACACGGTCCCCTCCACAAGCAACCCACCTGCCTAGGACAGGCCGACAGAGCACCTGCTGCCCACGCTCCTCCTTGGCCCATAAGGCTGATCGGAGCCCACTGGGCTAGTACCACTGATGTGATCCCCTCCACAAGCAACCCACATGCCTACTACAGGCTGACAAGGCACCTGCTGCCCACACTCCTCCTTGGCCCAGAAGGCTGATTGGAGCCCACTGGGCTGTTACCGGTGACGTGGTCCCCTCCACAAATAACCCGCCTGCCTGGGATAGGCCGAGAAGGTGCCTGCTGCTCAAACTACTCCTTGGCACATAAGGCTGATCAGAGCTCACCAGGCTGGTACTGCTGATGTGATCCCCTCCTCAAGCAACCCGCCTGCCTAGGACAGGCCAAGAAGGTGCCTGCTGCCCACACTCCTCCTTTACCCACAAGGCTGATCAGAGCCTACTGGGCTGGTACCGCTGACATGGTCCCCTCCACACGCAACCCACCTGCCTAGGACAGGCTGAGAAGGCATCTGCTGCCCACACTACTCCTTGGCCCAGAAGGCTGATCGGAGCCTACTGGGCTGGTACCGCTGTCACGGTCCCCTCCACAAGGAACCCGCCTGCCTAGGACAGGCCAAGAAGGTACTTCTGCCCATGCTCCTCCTTGGTCCATAAGGCTGATCAGAGCCCACTGGGCTGGTACCACTGATGCAGTCCCCTCCACAAGCAACCCACCTGCCTAGGACAGGTTGAGAAGGCACCTGCTGCCCATGCTCCTCCTTGGCCCATAAGGTAACATCTGGTCCTGGACACATAACAAGGGAAAGAGGATTTTTGAGCCTTCCTCCCAGTGGGAACTGAAAGGTTCCAGATGGCCCGGTGCACTGACATTGGTTTCCTGCCCAACGCAGCAGCCAGTGCGAAATAATTGGATTAGGGTATAAGACTGCAGAGAAACACTGACCTTTGACATTTCTTCCTCTAGCAGCTGTGTAGTGAAGTCCTGATCTTTTTGCTTGCCAATTCACTCGGTTGCACACTTCTTTGAGCAGTTATGTGCAGAGCAGCATTTGCGTAACCTGCACTGGCCTATCAGTGTTTTGTTGCCTTTTTTTGGTCTACTTTTCCATTTGCAAATTATACTGTAAAGCCACTAGAGCGCAACAACATGTGTAGGTTGCAATCCTCTACCCACTGCTCTCCCCTAACACTTCTAGTCCTGGGTCATTCATATCTAAAGCAAATTATCAACATCCTAACATTCAGTGGTGTGGTGTGATCTGAATCTGTAAGCCTGTACAAAGCCTCTACTACCCTACCCAGAATGGTTTCTATCTCCCTCCTATTCATACCCTTCCTGGTTCTTTCCCTTATCCCAGTCTCCCCCTCTAGACCTATTGCCACTTCTCTCCCCCCCCCCTTCCAGAACTAGTAAATTATCAGCTTGGCCAATATCTTAAACAAGAGGGGATCTTAACTAAGTACCAATATGGGTTTAGAGGCAGGTCCACCACACCTCTGCTTGATTTTGGTGATTTGGTGGTAACATCACCAAATCAAGGTAAATGCACTGGGGCGGTATTCGTGGACCTAAGTAAGGCTTTCGATTTGGTACATCATGAGACTCTTTTGCACAGATTATTGGATATTGTGGTGCAACAGGAATCTCTGCTATGGTTTGGATCCTACTTATCTGATCGTAGGCAAAGAGTGGTCTGTGGTGCTGCTATCTCGGGTCTCCTAGACTTAAATAGAGGCGTACCACAGGGCTTTATTTTGGGCCCTGTGTTATTTAACATCTACATAAATAGCCTTGTATCTCATATAACTAGTACTGAGATCAGGCTTTATGCAAATGATATTGTATTAATTGCATCTGTAAATAGTCATGGAGACCTGAGACAGCAGCCCCAGACAGACTTTTTTAATACTGAGAATTGGATTTGAGACTCAGACCTTCTAATAAGTATTAGAAAGATGCAGAGTATGATCTTTTCTGTGGAATCACATGAAAAAAAAGATTTTACAGATTTACAGATTCATTTTCTTTTGATGGGACTAAGGTTCAGATGGTATCTAGTTATAAATATCTGGGAGTCCTTGTTGATTCCCAGTTTTCTTTTTCTGAACACATTTTATTGCAGACAAAAAGGTTAATCAAAGACTGGAAGCTTTAAGAAGGTTGTCAGGATGTTTGACCAGGGAGATTAAAATTAGACTAGTAAAATAACTATTGCTGCCTGCACTCGACTATGGATTTCCATTGTATATGCATTCTTACCATAAGTCTTTGGATAAGATAGACCAGATGTATTATAGGATGGGGAACTATATATTACAGAATAGATATCGGGTTCATAGATGTCTGGTCTATCAGGAACTTGATTGGTTACATCCGAAAGCAAGGAGGAAGTATTTATGGTCAGTGGTATGTCATGGTTTAGTTTATCCCAAGAGTAAAAAACTGCATCCATTAAATCATTTAATATGTTTGAATTTAAATTTGACATATTCAGATAGGCTAAGGAAAACATCCAGGAAATTGCCTATGATCCGAATTATGAATCGGATGGGGGACATAATTCTTCAGAACAGTTTAGCAAAGACTTGGAACAAATTACCATTTCAATTAACTGAGATTCTTGATTTGCACATATTTAAACTTAAATTGCATGATTACTTGAATGTCTGTTGTAACTGTTTTTAGTTCATATGTTGTTTTTTGCTCGGTATGTATTTATTATATACTGTTTTGTTGTAATTACAAGTATGTGCCACAGGAATTTGTTGTAAATGGGGATTTATTTCTCCAACATATCAGCCTGTATAAAAATAAACTTTTAAACAACAACAACAAATACCTCCTTCATTCTGTCAATCACTCCCACAGCTCCCCTTGTAAGCAGACCCGACTTTCCCTACTACCTCCCAGCATCTCTGTTTTCCCTTCCTAGTCACATTGCCTTTCTTCGTTTCCTTATCTCCTTCTCTCCACCCCCCCTTCCCATCCCTCACATATTTCCTACTCCAATTACAAAAGTTGTAAACTTCACTGTTTCGTCCTTGCTCTCCTCCTTCTTTCATCACCCTAACCCTGGCCCTATTTCTTCTCCTACCCTGGCTCCTTACCCAAATAACATGTCTCCAAACCCCACTTCCTCTACAACCCTCCCTAACAGGTTGAAGCTCCTCCACCTGAACATCGGCAGCCTGCTACCTAAAATCAACCTCCTACAAACTCTTATGATTTCACACATCCCTGACATCCTAATTATTACCAAGCCATGGCTCAAAAAAAGCACTCCTGACAGTGCCATTGCTATCCCTGGGTATTACATCTCTAGACAAGATAGATTGGGTCATGGAGGGGGTGTGGCCATGTATATCCTGTCCTCACTGCAGTTTCTTACTACCCTATCTACCTCCATCTCAGCTACCTATGAAGTCCTTGTCACCTACATTACCCTTCCTTTCTCAATCCCAATCTTTGTGACTGGCTTCTTTTGCCACACAAGCATTCAACCCTCAGTCAGGACTGAACTCTTAGCCAGTATCACCTCCCTCTCTCAATCTGGTGAAATTTTCATAATGGGTGACGTGAATCTAAATTGGTTGTCTCCCAAGTTAAACAAGCTACACAATGACGTTGCTGCTCTAAACCTCACTCAACTTATACTTGAGCCCACATACCCTAATCCCAAAACGTCAAAACCACACCCTGCTTGACTGGGCACTCACAACCCACCCGCACCGCATCATTAAATCTCTTCTCCTCCCCGATGCCCTTAGTGACCACAACCCCATTTTCATTGTATGTAAGGTTCATCACCCCAAACCTCCCCCTAAAATCATACAGCTTCGGTCCTTTAAATTCCTAGACCTTACCCCAATCAGTTCTGCACTCACTTCCACCGACTGGGCCCCCCCATCCACTGCCATTTCTGTCGACCATGCACTTGACTATTTTAAGAATAAATTCATTGCCACCTTGCTCCTTTCAGATGGACCAGAGTCCATGGGCTTCACCTCCCCTGGATCACCCCCCAACTACTGGCCTGATTCAGGGAGCATGATCAGGCCTGGAAAAAACACAAATCTACTAAACATCCAAACAACTACACCAAGTACAGAATGCTATGCAATTCATGTACTAAAGCTACTAGACTGGCTAAGTCTGATTATTTCAACTCCTCATTCCTGACTAATACTAACTCTCCATCTAAATTCTGGAGGGTAGTTCATGCCCTATTCTCTCCCACCTCCAACCTCCCCCTCCAGTTCTCAAAATAAATAACTCCCTAGTTTCCAACCCTGGCTCTGTGGCCAATGAATTTAATGCCTACTACACCTCGTGTGCCACGTCTCTTCTAAATTCCCTCTCCCCATTGCCACCTACTAACTTCAGCCCTTCACCTCAGTCAGTGCCAACCCCCTCCTCCATTTTTCTTTTCTACTATCTCCTCTGACAAAGCTCTTAATGCTCTCCTATCCCTAAACCCCTCTAAAGGCCCCTCACCAGATGAGCTTGATCCTAAACTTCTCTACCTTTCTGCTCCTGCAATTGCTTACCCTACCTCCCTAATCCTTAACCTGTCCTTTATTTCTGCCCAAGTACCATCATCCCGGAAACACGCTGTAGTCCTTTCTCTCCCCAAGGGTGGTGACATATCCACTCCTGGCAACTATTGCTCCCATTTCCCTCCTTACTACCCTTGCCAAACTTCAAGAACATTTAGTTCTCTCTAAACTATCACCCTTCCTCTCTGATTCCTCCTTCACCCCTTTCCAGTCTGGTTTTTGGAAGAACCACTCAACAACCACCTCCTTCCTCAGGCATACTGACTCCATCCTTTCAGGGATGGATGATGGCCTGATCACCTCAGCCAACTTTGTCAGCCTAGCCAAAGCTTTCGACACTGGTTCCCATCCTCTGCTTCTTGATTCACTCTTCTCAGCTGGCCTTGCTCCATCAGCCACCAACTGGTTTAAATCCTACCTCATTGGCATGACCCAGTCAGTGAGAATCCTTGGTTCCATCTCCCCTCCACTCACCATCAACACTGGTGTCCCTCAGGGCTCAGTGCTTAGTCCCCTACTCTTTTCCATTTTCCTTATTGATCTTCCCACAGCCTGCTCATCCTCTTCTATCCACATGTACTCTGACAATACTGTTTCGTACAGTTCCAGCAAAACCCTGCTGCTCTGAAAACCAGCTTACAGCATGACTTCAACCAAGTTCAGCTCGGGTTTGCTTCTCACCAGCTTTTTCTAAATGCCAAGAAGACAGTCTCAATGACCTTTGGCACCAGGCAGAGACTCTCTAGGCTCCCGGCCCTACCCACCTTCCACACCCTTGATGGGGCCATCTTGGAGGACACCTCCTCATTTAGATATCTGATAGTTTGGCTGGACCAGAACCTCAACTTCTCTGTGCATATTGATGCTATCCTGAAGAAACTGTTCCCCAAGCTTGGTTCTCTGTACAGGAATTGTAGTTGCATCCCACTGACTGCGAGGCACAAAATTGTCCAGAAGATGATACTTCCCACCTTTGACTACTGTGACGTAGTCTATGGTGCTGCTCCCAAATCTTCCTTGACCAAGTTGGACACTCTCATTAACTCCTTCTGCCACTTTGCTATCTCCTCCCCTTCTGGCTTCCACCACTGTGTACTCTATCACTCTCTAACCTTCCTTCCACTGTCTCACAGACGCATCTCTCACTGTGCCAAACTAACCCCCAAATTCTGGTTTGGGGGGCTCCCCTCCTATCTCTCATACTGTCTTTCCACTCCACCTCCCCCCACCAACTCTCTCAGATCAAATGATGCCCGCACCTTGACGGTCCCTTGCCACTCCACCCTCATCTGTCAGACTGGTTTCACCCATCATTTCCCTAAAATCTGGACTTCCTTCCCCTCTGAAATATGACATTCCTCCTCCAACTACTCCCTTACCTCTGCCCTAAACAATTACCTTTCCCTCAGCTATTTCTGCTTTAAACCACCTTAATACCTATCCCCAGTTTCTGCCTTCCCACCATGACCCCCCCCGGCAGGGTTCTCAACATCCTGAAGGGGGAAATCAGGAAATGGCTACCCCTTCACCTCATATTCAGTTCTTGCCTATCCCCACCTCTCTTCTCCATCTGCTCTGCCCTTATGGGTCACCAGTGTGCATAATCGAACCCCATCATTTTTACTCCAACAGCGCTTGCTTACTATCTCGAGCCTGCTCCTGGTACACTCATGCACTATAAATGGTTCTATCGCATTATTACTGTTTTGTACATTTATATGTTCTTTTGTATGATTTGGGACACGTATTGTAATTTACCCAATGTTCCACTACTGTTTATTGTACAATACCTTGTGTTCCAACTGTTGCACAATCTTACAATGTTGTATTGTTTGTACTACCCACATACTATTGTAACTGATCATCCTTCACAACCCTATGTGACCCTTCCCCCCAGGTCGCATCATGAGATGAGCAACTTGTTGTTCATTGTGCCCTCCTGGTGAAACATTTCAATAAATAAATAAATAATACATTCTCATAAAGAACCAAAAGATGGTGCATCATTGTCCAGCTCACAGAGAGGTATCTTCTCTTTCTCTGGTCTTGAAGGTCCTCCCAGCTCTCCAGGTCAGACTGAATAAGTCAAAAAATTGACTTTACTCCCTTTAGCATAAGTACCCCATTAGGCTGAAAACAATTAAGCTTGAGGGAATTATTTGAAATGTCTTTTAAGTATAATGCAAGTAACCCAGTGACATAAACGTTAACCAAGGTAATTGCAACAATGGATCTGTAACCCTCTAATATGTAGAGGCTGCTGGTTTTCAGCATCTGTTGTGCACTGCAGTGCCCTGCTACCAGGTGCCATCTTGATTCTTTATTTTCCTAAAAAGCAATATCAAATGTGTACCATGAAATGCATCAACAAATTAATCATGATTTTCGTGCTGGCTTTTGTCCCCAAAGGGTTGATTGTATGACAGTGACTGCCCACTGGGTTTATTTTATGCACTCTGTGCCTTAGTTTCCAGCCACACCTGTAGCAGCAACTTTAAAAAAAACAGACTGCTGTGTGAATCGCTGCATATCAGAAAGACCACTCAGGCTCAGATATATTAGGGAAAGAGAACATTGTTTAACCAGGAAAACATACTAAGCTGAAGCTTGCTTCCTGATGTGACCTGGGAGCACAAGGAAGTTAAGTGACTTGCTCAGGATCATACAGTATGCACCTAGGCAGCTGTGGGATTCAAATCCAGTTCTCTGGATCTGCAGCTCAGAGCCTTAATCCACTGCGCTATACTGCCTCCTTCATTAAATGAACTAAACAGATTATTTTAGGAATAGCTATCCCCTCATGGCCTGTTGGTTGGCTTTGTGGCTTCTGACAATGGCAGCAGCATTCTAAAGGCATTGCAACGTGATGCATTTACACAGATCCGTTGTTTTGCTCATACCTTGAAATTGGTATCGCATGATTTTTTTAAGGAAGACTGAAGTATGCAGAATACCCTTGCTGTTACCAGAAAAATATGTGGTCATTTTAGCCACCCTACTAAGGCTTGCAAGTTTTTGTGACCCCCTGCAAATTGACAACAATCTCCCACATCATCAGTTAATGCAAAAGTCATTACATAGTAGAACTCATTGGTCTACATGTTACTTAGATTTATCGAAAAGCATAAAGCAATATACCAGCATACAATGGATCACCACACAGGACATGGGGATGTGGCACTAAATACTGCACAGTGATCATGTATGATAGCCCTCTGCCAGACACTACAGCCTTTCATGGAAGCCACACAAGAAGTCAGCTCAGACAGTTCCACTCTTTAGTGAAATACTCCCACTTTGTATGTGTACTGAGGAATAAATAAGAAATACAGAGACAGGATTTTTTTGATTACTCTAATTATAACTGGGCAAGAGATATGGGATGGTTTTCTGTGGACACATTTTACAAAGTATTATAGTGGAAAGATATATTTATTTATTTATTTATAATTTAAGTCTAGGATTACAAATATGTTTGAGCCAAGGCTCTTTTACAAAGGTTTCACATAAGAGGTAGGACAATACAGCATTACAACAGTTGTACAAAGGCAGATAAACAATAAGGCATGTGCAATCATAGCATATAAAACAGATTTAACATAAAGTTGCATAATAATACCCTCCAAAAAGTAAACAGAACCTGCCAGTGGCAGTTATTAATTAGGCTAGAGGAACAGGGGGTGCCAGGTCCATAGTGATCTTCTTAGCCATAATGCATGGGGGGGTTAGGGTAGAGGGGAGGAAGTGGAAAGGGGGAAGAGGGTGCAAGGAGGGCTTGGTGGCTAGGACTAAGGGACTGAGCTGAAAGTACCTGCTAGGTATGACAGTCACAGGTGCTAGAGGCAGAGAGGTGAAGACAGAGACTTGATTTGAATTTACCTAGTTTTTGGACAAAGGAGATCTCAGTGTTTAGGCTATTCCACCAGTAAGGGGACCAGCAGGCAAATAAGCATTGTCCCAAGGAGGTTCTGCAGAGTGGGACCTTTAGGCGAAGATAATCCGAACATCTTGTGAGATGGGGGTTACTACATGGGCTGAGGAGAGATAGTACCCCAAGGGATGCCAGGCCATGGTGGTCTTCTTAGCCATAGTGCAGGTTTGATAATTTATTCGATTTGATAGTTGCAGCCAGCCAGATCATGCACTTGGGTTGCATGTGTGGGTTAGGTGATGAGACCCAGTGATTAAATGGCAAGCTTTATTGAGCAAAGTGGAGATGCATCTGAGGGCTGAAGGGGTGGCCAATCCATAAATGATTAGGCCATAATTGATGATGGAGACAATTGAGCTTTGCATTGCAGTCCTCAAGGCAGCAGGAGTTAAGTTAGATCTGTGCTTGTAGAGAAGGCCAAGACGCAAGTTGACAACCTTAGGAACATTGTCAATATGGTATACGTAGGACAGGTTACTGTCAAGAGTGATCCCTAAGTAGTTGATGGTTAGGAATTGTTCGAGGGTAGACCCATGCTGATTAGATATGATTGGGGGGGGTGACCTGTGCTTGCTGTGGGGGTTACGAAAAAGCATAGTCTTGGTGTTTTTATAGTTGCGAATAAGTCTCTGTGAGCTGAACCATTTTTCCACTGATGTGAATCCTAGTTGGAGATTGTTTTGCAGGGATTGCAGGTCCTTCTGTGAGGAGAGAATTACTGCATCATTTGCATAAAGAATAAATTGTTCAGTGCTGGATTTAGGGAGGTTATTCAGGAAGAGGGAAAATAGAAGAGGTCCCAGTATGGAGCCCTGAGGAAATCCCGAGTGGACTGGCAGAATGTTAGATAGAGTACCTGCAATCTTAACTCTTTGAGATCTGTTTAACAAGTAGCTTTGTAACCACACTGTAGAGTGTAGAGAGAGACCCATATTTGAAAGCTGGTTCAGAAGCATGTTGTGGTGGATGGTATCGAAAGCCTTTGTTAAATCGATGTAGACTGCCCCGGCAAGACGGCCATTGTCAAGGGAACTGTGAATGGCCGTGGTAAATTCCATAGGTGCAGATGTGATGCTGTGCCCTTTCCTGAAGCCATGTTGCTAAGGACATAAGATGTTGTGGCTGTCCAGGTAGTTGGAGAGTTGATCAGCAACAATATGTTCGAGTGCTTTTGAGAGGGGATGTAGTATAGAGATTGGTCGGTAGTTTCCATGGTGGGTCTTATCACCACTTTTCTAAACGGGGCTGACAATAGCAGATTTCCATAGGTTAGGGAACTGGCCAAGGCAGAGGGAGAGGTTAAGGATCTTGGTGAGTGGTCTGAAACCTTCATCAAGCATGAGGGACAGCAGTTTTAAGTCTAATGAGTCCCCGCTATACCTTGTGTTGGCAATGGCCTTGTCAATGTACTTGCAAGCTTCACGCTGCTTAACTACTTTGAAGTAGAAGGTGGTAGGTAGTAGAGTGAGAAGCATTGATAGATTCTGCTAGAGGGTAAGCATCCATGAAGAAGTCGGGGGGAGAATGGAGCTGTGGTCAGTGAAGGCACTATTGAAGGTATTAACGATAGTTGTTGGGTCAAGTGTAATGGTTCCATCAATGTTGAGCATAATTGGGGATGTTAGCGGCTGTTTACCAGTCACTTCCTTTATATTGTTCAAGAAAGCTCTACCATTACCCCATGTGTTAGTGAGCGCTTCCTTGTAATAGGTGCTTTTGTGTAATTTAATGGCCTTAGTGCAGTCATTCCACACATGCTTATAGTTCTGGATTTCAGCTGGGGATCCAGAGGCACAGGCCATGAGCCAGAGGTGGTCCCTGGATTTTAGCTGTGCTATTAGGTCTGTGGTAAGCCAGGGATTGCAAAGTGACTTTACTTTATGCTTTTTGATGGGGGTGTAGGTATCACAGGCTTCATTAAGGATGGAGGTGAAGGAGTCCAAGGCTGTGTTGACATCATTTGCGCTGAAGATTGTTTTCCAGTCCAGGTTCCTGACATGGAATTTAAGGAGCTTTGGGTTTTCACGGGGAAGGATTCTACTGGTGATGATTGTTGGTGGGGGTTTGCGGAATTTGTTGGACCAAACACAGGTGACAGAGGAAAAAGGGAAGAGTTGTAAATTAATACCATATCTAGAACAACCAGTAAACTACTTCTTAGAGACCTTTAGAAATATTTGTGACTTACATGCTCCACGAAGTAAGCAAAAAAAAAAAATAAAACAGTTTGGTTACCCTGGATACATGAGAATACTATAAAACGAATTAGAGTTAAAAACAGAATTTGGAAAAAGGTTAAAAATACAAAACAAGACTGTGATTGGGAACTTTTCAAAACAAAGAGAAATGAGTGTAGAAAGATGATTAAAAAAGCTAAATCTTTGTATTATAAGAAAAAAATGGAGAGTAATAAAGACCCATGAAAATTCTGTCAAACAGTAAATCATTTATTAAATCCAGGTGGAAATGATTTATCAAAGAAATTGAATATAAAACTTGGATGATAAAATGGTAGCGAAACCAAATGAGGTTGCTGAAGTGTTAAATCAATACTTTGCAAATCTCCCAGGCTATTGCACTACAGATAATGTGAAGGCACAGCAAAAAAGAGAAGAAATCCAAGTTCAGTCAAACACTTTACCACCTTTTAGATTCAGAATACTTAAAACATCAAAGGTTCATAAAGGATTAAATAACATAAATATCCATAAATCAATAGGTCTGGATGAAACAGATGGTAAATTTCTTAGGATGGCAGCATATCATATAGCACCTATAGTTACCTATCTTTTTAACAGGAGTTTGAAAACAGGTTATTTTTCACATGTTTGGAAAGAAAGCAAAATAATTCCAATATTCAATGGGGGAGATGCTTCTGAAATAAATAATTACAGATCAATAGCTTTGTTGTCCATCTTGTCTAAATGTCTAGAAAGACATGTTCATACCCAACTGGTAGAATATATAGATAAACACAATATATTGACGCCTTTCCTGGCCAGATTCCAAAAAGGTTTTTTCTACTACATCTGCATTGTTGGAATTTAATAATTTAGTTTGTACATCTCTAAATTCAGGACTGGTGACTGCAGCAATTTATATGGCTCTATCGAAGGCCTTTGACCTGGTAGACCACTCCCTCTTGCTAAATTATATGGAGGCCCTGGGAATTGTGGATGGATCTTGGAGTCGGTTTCAGTCCTACCTGGGGGACTGCACCAAAAAGGTATTTGTCTCTGGAAGTTTGTCATCTTCTAAAATAGCTGAGAGAGGAGTGCTTCAGGGGTCAATTCTGTGGCCCCTGTAATTTTTGTTGTTTAGTAATGACTTACCTAATTCAGTGTGGTACTCCCAGGTGAGGGTATATGCAGATGATATCATCCTAATTGCTTCCAGAAGCAGCACCCAGGAACTCCAGTTAAAGTTACAATCAGATCTGGATAGTTTGAGGGAGTGGTTCACCAGATCAAGGCTCACAATGAACAGTACAAAAAACTAAGCTGATGCATTTTGTTCCTAAAAAGAATATTGACCAGCTTAAGATACAAATAGACCAAAGTGAGTGCTTAGAATTAGTAAACAACTATTGTTATTTGGGTGTTATATTTGACTCTCATTTGTCCTTTGAGGACCACATAAGCTCAACAACTGTAAAAGTAAACAAAAAGCTTGGCACTTTGAGCCATACAACAAACTTTTTAAATAGAGATTATCAGAAAAAAATTTGTAGAGTAATTAATTATGCCAACTTTGACATATGGTGAACTACTCTATCGAACAGCAAATAACAATTTGCTAAATAGACTAGATAAAACACAATATAGAATAGCCAGGTATATTTTAAAATGTAAAATGAATACACATCATTGTGCCATATTGACTAATAATAATAATAATAATAATAATAATACATTTATTTATACGGTGCCTTTCGATTGCCAATGCGCCTAACAATATAAAACAAATCATACAGCATCAAACAACAGATCAATACAGTTAAAATTGCATATCAATACAACAATTATACACTTCAATTAACTGAGAAAGCTTTTTTCCACAGATAGGTTTTTAAGCTCTGCTTAAATTCCTCCACAGTTGCACACTCCCATAACCGATGGGGTAGAGAATTTCAAAGGGTGGGGGCTGCATAAGCAAAAGATCTCAAACCAGATGACTTTAAATTTACCCTTGGAATCTCTAACAACCCCTCGTTGGCAGAGCAGCATGATCGACCAGGGCAGTAGGGGACCAGAAGCTCTTTCAGATAGTCCAGGCCCTGTCCATGTAGGGCTTTGAAAGTCAATAAACTTACTTTAAAGGTGATCTTCCACTGTACTGGCAGCCAGTGCAGTTAATGCAGCACCGGAGTAATATGGCAGGATCGAGTAGATCCTGTCAAAAGCCGGGCTGCCGCATTCTGCACCAGCTGCAAGCAATGAATTTCAACCCCAGAAAGCCTTAGATAAAGGGAGTTGCAGTAATCCAAGTGCGAGGACACAAAGGTGTGGACCAAGGTAGGAAGGTCGTCAGACGGAACCAGATGCTTAATCCTGGTGATATTCCTAAGATTATAAAAGGAGGTTTAGACAACAGCCGACACCTGAGAATGTAGGGTCAGTCCATCATCAAAAAACTACCCCCAGGTTACGCACCCATTCAGTGGTCGGGAGTGAGACGCCACCAAGAAAAATTCCAGAGGGCGCACCAAAACCCTACCCCCCATCTGACGGCCCGGGTCCACAACCAGTACCTCCATCTTTTCTTAGTTCAACTTTGGCCAACTGGAATCCATCCACTCCTGGATTTCTTTCAGACAGTTGTTAAAGACCGAGAGAGCTCCATCCTGGTCAGGTGCAAAAGAATGGTAGAACTGGGTGTCATCTGCGTAACAGTGAAACCTCAGCTCATACCTTCTTACAAAGTCTCCAAGGGGTAGCATATACAACCCGAACAACATGGGTGACAGTACTGAACCCTGAGGCACCCCACAAGACAAAACAATTGGGCCTGAAGGAAAAAAAACAGACACAACTCTTTGTGTTCTATCTGTAAGAAACAATGTAAACCATCTGAGGACTGTCCCCGACATTCCACAGATATGCCTCAGGTGTCCTATCAACACCATGTGGTCCACAGTGTCAAAAGCTGAAGAGAGATCCAGAAGAACCAAAATGGTATGGTTCTTCCGATCTCTCGCCATCAGGAGATCATTGAGCATCCGAACCAGCACTGTCTCGGTGATATGTCTCTTATGAAAACTGGACTGGAACGGTTCATAGATGTCATGGATGGTCAAAAGGTCCTCCACTTGTGCTGCCACTACTTTCTCAATCGTCTTCCCTACAGAGGGAAGGTTAGAGAAAGGTCTATAGTTTGCGTGGCAGTCAGGGTCCAAGGTAGCTTTCTTCAAGAGTGGTGTCACCACTGCCTCTTTCAGGGAGCTGGGAAACTCTCCAGATTCCAAGGAGCACCAGACTATCTGCACAAGGACTGGACTGATGATATTAATATAACCAAAAATTAGGGAAGTCGGTCCAGGATTCAAACTACATCACGTAGGGCGTACACTCTGGATAATCCTCATGACATCCATGAACTCCGGTCGACTGAAGGTACTCCAGGAAAACTGAGGTATGGTGAACTCGTACTTATCACAAACAACCCCCATAGAGTGTGCTGGCTGAAGTACCGCCTTGATGTAGGTCACGTTATTTGTAAAGAATTGAGCAAGCTCATCACACTCTAATTGCGAAAAAGCTTTCCGAACATGTAGACAGACTAGGTTGCACAGTCTGTCCACAGTTTGAAATAGCTGAGCTGGTCGATTCTGAGCAGCTGCAATCTCCCTGGACAGGAATTCTGCCTTCTTACAGGGGATTGCAGATAGATAGACTAACTACTGGTCTATCAGTCTAAGGTGGTCGGCATCAAGGGTGGACTTTCACCAGCAAAGCTCTAACCTTCGCCCTAGTCTCCACATCTCCCTCAAAGTCTCATCAAACCAAGGTGACCTGGGATGAAGGGAGAGAGGGTGAACACAGACTGGAGCAATGGAATCCAGAGCCACTGAAACAGCTGAATTATAAGCTGAAACGAGGGTCTCTGGATCATTGTTTACAAATGAGAGGGACGAGAGGTCAAGTTCTGCTGCTAGGCCATGGGAACTTATATCCCGTAAAGGGTGGTACCTAACCATCTCCACAGGGGTAGATCTACAAGGGGGTGCTAAACCTAAACCCCACGGTGTAATGATCAGACCACCCAACTGGTTCCACCCCCAAGTCAGAATTTTCGATCCCTAGGAGAAAGATTAAGTTGAGAGTGTCTGTGTTTATGAGTAGCAGTGGAAACCACTAATTAAATTAAATTGGCAAAAATTTCATATTAATTATTTAAAAACGTTGTTAAAAACAATACATAAATATCAGATTTTTCATCCTGATCATTACATTACAAAAACAATATTTGACAGAGACTGAATTTTTGTTTCAGGATTCTAAAAGATCTGTCCACGTAAACAAAATAACATTATCCAAGATAAATAAATTCCATGCAAAAACCTTGCACTCACAGGCAGCAAAAGCCTGGAATATCTTACCTTATATGGCTTGAATATTACTTTCCTATGGGATGCTTGCACAGGAAATAAATGAATTCTTCAAGTTTCAATGTTTTTGTTGGTAGTTTTGTACATTGTTAGTCCTTATGGTCTGTTGTATACTTAATGTAATGAGCACAAATGTGTGTCGTGCTATGTTCCCTTTGTATTGTTTTTTAATTAATGTCAATATTAGCTTAGGTACTGACAGGACTGTCTTGAAGGGTTGTACAACCTTAAAGGATACCTAAACAACATTTTGGCAACAAACTATTCAAAAATGTGACTCCATAGGCGACTAAAGGAAAGGCTGCTATATTCATTAATGCTAAAACTACATTTACATAATTTTACCTAAATGTGGTTCCAGAGCATTTGAAAATTGGAAATCAGCCTTCCAGTTTCAAAAAACTCTTACCTGCTTCCAATAATGGCTGCCAAATCTGTTACATGATGACATCATTGGAGCCAAAGTCAGAGAGATACATGGCTCTCTAGAGTGCTAACTAGTTCTTTTCTTCTCTTTGTACAGAATTGTTTCACCCAAAATGGTCAAAACCATGTGCATTATTTTGTATAATGCACATGTTAGGCTATGGTTCTTTTCATTTTGTTTACTTTAACATGCTGAAAATGTATTTTAATCCAATCGACTTTCTCTGTGGCAAACCACAGTGCAGTACAAATCTTAAATAACTTGGTGGTCTACTGGTTATGGTGGATCCAGGATGCTAGAATGGGAGTAATGGGGTGGTGTGCATGCTTAATATGCACTTTGTAACATTTTTATTAAACCTTTATATTTTCTGCTATTATTCTTTTCTAGTAGTTTTGACAGAACCTACAAATGTAATCCATAGTTTGAATGTAAACATTTTTACAATCAATAAATCAGACTTCTTCAACAAAGTGAAATGCAGCAGCAGCAGCAAGCAAGTATGTTATTATGTGGGGGGAGGGGGTTGCAGCCATACCTTTCACCACCCCCTAGAGCCACCACTTTTTTGTAGCAAATTTCTTGTGCAGTCCAATGTTAGAGTTCATACTGTCTTGAAACTCAAATATATGCTTGTCTTGTCTTCTTTTTTCCATAGGAAATAATAATAATAATAATAAGAAGAAGAAGAATCAGCATTTGTATAGTGGTTTTCATACACATTGTATCCCAAAGTGCTTTACAGGCAATACTAGGCTGGTAGTGAAGTGACTGAACATGTAGTGGCAGCCATTTCATACATTAATATCCACACACAGCCTTGGACAACTGCATGAACTGGTTTTATGGGAAGGGGAATGTTGGTCAGGACAACGGGGACAGGTAGAGATCAAGGTGCCGGCAGCCCCGCATCTTATTTCTCACTGTAATCTGCTCATATTTCTCTCCTTCTGTCTTCCCCCTTCCCTGAATATAGCAGTATCTTGCAAGAGTGGCCTTCTCAGTCCCCCTCTGATATTCATTCTTCACTGTTCCTCCTCACACTGAAAACAGGTGAGCTCATCACTTTCTGCATCATGAATGGGGTAGTACAGTCCCCTGCTTTTATTTTGACATATCAAATATAAACATATCTTTCCAGTAAGTCAGGCTCATACAGCAGGGAACAAGGAATGATGGGCCTTATCCCAAAGATTCAGGGTTACCTTGATTAGGCACTATTAAATGATGGGTATGCCCATCATTATGCACGTCATTTAATAGTGCCTAATCATAGGTGGCTTAGATCTTATGTGGGTAGAAAAGCCTGTTTTTCCACTTGTGCCATGCTGCTATCAGCCTGGCTTGCCAGAAGATCGTGTTTATTATTAATATGTAAATATAACACGGGAGACTGTACTAACCACATTCATGATGCGGAAAGGTAGTGAACTCACCAGTTTTTGGTGTTGGTTGCAGGTGAGAAGAATGAATGAATGCCAGAAAAGGACTGAAGAGGCCATTCCAGCAGGGTTCAGCTATATTCAGGTTAGTTGAAGACATGAAGGAGGATGCTGAGAAAATCACTGTGAGATCTGAAATGTGGGGTTGCCAGAATCGTGATCACTACCTGACTGTGGATGAGAGTAGCCAGCGATGACAAATACTCAGAGTGGCAGGGCTGCACCTAAACTGTTACTTGAATTCAGTGTAGGGAGATTACCCTCAGGTGTGGGGGGGGATGTTGATGTTTGTTAGGGCAGTATTGAGGGAGTTGCATATAGCTGATTCAAGATTTGGAAGGGTGGCAGCCAGCCAACTCGCATTGCGGAGTACAGCACAGAAAAGTACTGCAGAAGAATTGCTGGGAACTGCCCTGTGGAGCTCTGCAGATCACAGGTAAAAGAGTAGACTGACACTGGAAGTCAGATGGATTCGCTCAAGGTATTAGTATGCATCTCTTGCTAATAATATTGTTATCCATTGTAAGTGCAGCCCTTATGAGGGCATGAACAACAGTTTTTCTGGTGAGTCATGATGCTTATTGCTTGGCCCTCCAGGAAGACCTAGTTGTTGGTTAATGAGGTGGGAAATAAACCCAGCAGGGAATGGTACATACTACCTTCACTGTGCAGAAGGGTGGTGATCCACTCAATGTTTACTGTGGGAGCAGAAGTCAAACACTGAGAATGTGGATTGGAGAGTGATTTGGGAGGCTTTTTTAAACAGTGCCAGCTGATGATGCCCGTCAGTATAGGTGTGCACAACTCTCTGAGGTACAAGATTACAATCTGAGGTGTGACAATTCTCTTCATGAGACTGCAAGCTCATATGCAGCTCCAGGCAGTACTAAGGACAGGGTATGGATGGTGGGGTGTTCAACAGAAGGCAGGCTAGGTGCAGGGGGTTCACATGGAAAAAGAAAGCCTTATTTGTGGATTAACAAGAGAGCATGAGCTTTGGAATGGAACAAGACCTGTACTTTGCTGTGTGACCCTGAGCTAGTCACTAAACTTCCTTGTGGTCCCAGGCCGCACCTGTAAACAAACTTTCAGCCTAGTGCATCTCTCCTAGTTAACAAAAACCAAAATTCAGTGCAACATATAACCACTAGATCATCAGGTATTTGAAGTGCTGTAGTGTAATGCAGTTTGCCAAAGAAAAAGTCAGCTGGATTGCAAATCATTTTCTGCAAGTTAAAGTAAACAAAATGAACAAAATCATAGCCTAACATGTGTACTGATGAAAATAATCCATGAGGTAATGCATGGTGTTGATCATTCTGGTACAACAGTTCAAAATAAATAGGGAAAGAAGAACTAGTTAGCACTAGAGAAATATAAATGGATCTCTGGCTCTGGCTCCGATGATGTCAACGTGACTCATCACTTAACATACTTGGCAGACATCTTAGGGAGAAACCAAGGCTGTTTTCTGAAAGTGAAAGGCTGATGTTTAAATTTTCCAAAAGCTATGAAACTGCATTTATGTTATTTACTTAAATGCAGTTTTAGCATAAATGTAAACAGCAGCCTTTACTTTGTAAATAACAAAAACAAGCGCTGCGTCAGCATGTGTTCTAAAAGCAAAACAAAATGGTTATATTAAATGCACGCTGAAAATAGAAAATAGAGTTAAAAATCTAAGTTTCAACCTTAGGTCTTCTTCAGGAAATATCTAAAAGAGAAAAAAAAAACAAAGTTAGTGTAGAGGGGAGGTTAAATGATATATATATATATATATGTGGGGAAAGAAGAAAGGGGAGGCTCAGGGAGAAGAAGTGATAAATGGTAAGATTAGGAGAGAATCTGTGAAACAAAACGGTGATGATGGGAAAGATAAAGCATAATAGGAGTGAAAGAGCTAGGGAAGTTCCCAGGTGGGGACTAATTTACAGGGCCTAGTAGGAAGGCTGAAAGGTGACAAATGCGTGGGAAGGAGACAGAGATGGAGACTTAAGGTGAAAATGAAAAATAAATTAAATAAGTACAAAAACAAAAGACTTTAGGGAAAAAAAGGAATGACTGAAAGATGTTACACTTCCTGCAAAGAATACAATACACCACATCAGTGGAGGTGCATGACAATTCCTTGGTGATCTGAAAAACACAAGTAGGCCCCCGAATTTCAGTCACACTGGAAATAAATTTGCAGGTGTAGCAGCGAGTCCTATTGCAAGGTTTGGTACCTGGGAAGTAGGAAGGAACTGTTAGGAGTAGGTAGGCTGCTTTTAACCAGGATATTCTGCAGGTTAGGTGGCCGGTGGTAGGAGGCAGTAGGTGGTTCTGTAAAGGAAGCACCAATGTTAGGGTCAGTTTGCAAAATGGGAAAGTTACTGGTGATGATCCTGTGAAAAGAAGGTGTGCTCTGATGGAAAGGAAGCACTAGTGGAATTCGCCATTGTTCTTATGTGACAGTATCCTTCCTACGGGGGTCAAGGTTACGGGGCATGTTACTGACCCGGGAGAGTGCTCTGTGCACTGTGCTTTTAGGGTATCCCCTGTTGATAAAAAAACTATGCATTATTTGGGTCTGCTCAGCAAAATCATCCTCTTCACTGCATAACCTGCGAAGTCTAAGAACTGTGAATAAGGCAGGCCATTCTTGACATGTTTAGGATGGAAGGAGCTGAGGAGGAGGAAACTGTGAGAGTCAGTGGGTTTGTAATAAACTGATGTCTTCAGACTAGTGTTCTGTACTGACAGCTGGATATCCAGAAAAGGCAGTGTAGAGGAGGATACTTCAACAGTGTACTGAAGGGAAGGATGGGCCGTTGTAAACTTATCAAGAAAGACTTGGAGGGTCTCCCTGGAGCAGGAGATGGCCCCCACACAGTCATCAATGTAACGTTTGTAGAGTTCAGGCACAGTCCCTGTGAATGAGAGAGAAAAATGTTCCTCCACCCAACCCACAAACAGATCAGCAAAGCTGGGACCCATCTTGGTACCCATGGCAACTCCACTGACCTGCTGAAAAAAACTGTTATTAAAAGAAAAAGCATTGAGTGTAAGAACCAGTTCTGCCAGATGAGTTAGTGTGTGTGTGGGTGGCTGCTGGATCTGAGATACATGTTTCCTCCACTAATTAACTTTTGAAAACTTTCTCTAGGAAACTTATCACGCACACCATTCTCTCCATTAAAACATAGCTGGTCTCTGTGGACAAAACCATTCAAAGGCAAAAGGATTTCCTGCAGCGAATGGCTCCACATAACCTTCCCGTTATTAATCACTGCATCTAAAACCTTAACTCCATTCTCTTTCAGTTCCTCAAGAACACCAAATCTGCAAAACTCCAGTCTCTCGCCCAGCAGATCAACAACCAACATGTGCCCTCGCGTCAGCCACAACCTAACAATTTGGTATTTTGTATTCCTCCAGACCTTCCCCTGACACAAGATGAGCAATCACTCCTTAGCAAAGGTCTCTCATTTGTGCCCACACCCAGATATCTTGATGCACCCCAGGTTCAAGTTCATCTGCAGTGCTTCTATCGTACAATATGCCTTACAGCTCATTTATCTAATGAGACTCCTCTTCCCACAGATGCTGACAGTATCACCAGAACAATCAATGATATCAATCCCCAGCGAAGTGCATGAACACTCCCTCCAGGACGTTTTGCTGCTGTTGATTATTTTGTTAACCAATGCATGGAAAACACCACTAACTTCAATCTTCATTGCAGGCTACACATTCCAACCTGACACCTGGTGAGCTTGCAGCCCTTAGATCTCTGCAATGTAGGAATGACATTGTTATCAAACCAGCTGATAAGGACGGTGCTGTTGTGGTCTGGAAAAAAGAGTTATACATCACTGAAGCCATACAGCAACTCTCTGACACCAGGTTTTATTCTTCTCTTCCACAGGACCCCACTGCTGCCTATCAGACTGAGGCCACCACCACCACCATCACCTCTGCTACTGAAAACAAAGTGCTCCCTGCTTCTGCTAAGAGACTGATAGTTCAGCATCCCCAGACATCCAGGTTTTATCTCCTTCCCAAAATCCACAAAACAGGTAACCCAGTGTCATCCCATAGTATCAGCCTGCTCCTGCCCCATATCCCACATCTCTGCATTTTTGGATAGCCTCATGAGACACTTTGCTGAGCCCTCCGATGTTAAAGACACTAACCATGCTCTCCCCGCTATTTGACAGGTTCAGATTCAGTGACTCTCATCAGCTCATCCTCACCATGGACATCAAATCTCTTTACACAATGATCCCCCCATGATGATGGTCTGACAGCTTTGCAGCATTTCTTGAATAAGTGGGACATCCACCAGCCACCCAAACACACACTAACTTGTCTGGCAGAACTGGTTCGTACACTCAATGCTTTTTCTTTTAATAACAGTTTTTTTTCAGCAGGTCAGTAGAGTTGCCATGGTACCGAGATGGGTCCCAGCTTTGCTAATCTGTTTGTGGGTTGGGTGGAGAAACTTTTTTTCTCTCATTCACAGGGACTGTGCCTGAACTCTACAAATGCTACATTGACAACATTGTTGGGGGCCACCTCCTGCCCCAGGTGGACTCTCCAAGTCTTCCTTGACAAGTTTACCATGGCCCATCCTTCCCTTCGATACACTGTTGAAGTATCCTCCTCTACACTGCCTTTTCTGGATATCCAGCTGTAAGTACAGAACACTGGTCTGAAGACATCAGTTTTTTACAAACCCACGGACTCTCACAGTTTCCTCCTCCACAGCTCCTTCCATCCTAAACATGTCAAGAATAGCCAACCTTATTCACAGTTTCTTAGACTTCACAGGTTATGTAGTGAAGAGGATGATATATTGCATTCTTTGCAGGAAGTGTACAGCTATTTACATTGGAGAAATTGGTAGGAGTCCTGCTGACCGTTTCAGGGAACATTACAGAGCAGTCAGGAATGGTGAAACTGCTAAACCCATTGTATCCCACTTAATATCCAGGGACCACAATGTCAATGACCTTTCTGTTTGTGTCCTTCAGCAGGGCTTCTGGGATCCTGACCATAGAAAAAACATGGAAGCCAAGCTGATCATCCGCTTTGGCTCCCAGCAGCCCTCTGGTTTAAATGACAGACTTATTTTCCACTAACATCTTTCAGCTATCCTTTTTTTTTTCCTAAAGTCTATTTGTTTTTGTACTCATTTAATTTATTTTTCGTTTTCACCATAAGTCTCCATCTCTGTCTCCTTCCCACACATTTGTCACCTTTTAGCCTTCCTACTAGGCCCTGTTAATTAGTCCCCACCTGGGAACTTCCCTAGCTCTTTCACTCCTATTATGCTTTATCTTTCCCATCATCACCTTTTTGTTTCACAGATTCTCTCTTAATCTTAGCATTTATCACTTTTTCTCCCTGATCTTCCCCGTTCTTCTTTCCCCACATATATATATCTCTCATTTTACCTCTCCTCTACACTAACTTTGTTTTTTTTTCCTCTTTTAGATATTTCCTGAAGAAGATCTAAGGTAAAAATGTAGATTTTTAACTCTATTTTCTATTTTCAGCATGCATTTAATATAACCATTTTGTTTAGCCTTTACTTTACCTCACTATGAAGCCAGATTTTGGAGTTTGCAGTTTAAAAAAAACTGCTTGTTTAGGTACCCTTTAATGGCATGATTTCCTGCATAAAAATAAAGCTTTCTATCTATCTATCTATCTATCTATCTATCTATCTATCTATCTATCTATCTATCTATCATTAGGAACTTGAAAAGGAGGAGGTCTTTATCTTTGCTGCTGCTGTAGCATCAGCTGCTCACCTTATAGACCAGTTATCTCTAACACTAAAAATGAATGCTGGAATTACAAAGGTGAAAAAGTCAGAACATTATACTATAGCCACAATGCTGTACCCTCGGTTTGAACACAATCGAGCATCTTTCCTTTCCCATGATACTGATCTTAACAAATACAGAGAAATTTCGACATTAAAAATACCTGCAAAACTAGAAAGGCATACTGATGTAGAATAGGGTGGAACTCCTTTTCTCCTCACCAAAACAGAGCAGAAAAAACATGTCATCCCTAGCATCACAGAAAGAAAATCAAAACATGCATCTTAAGCTGATAATGAAGTTCAACCAGACCATTCTCTTAATGATACTGAACAAGAAAATAATATCTAGGAAGGCCTCCAGCTCATTACTATACCTCTACTCGACACCAGGGCACAATTCTGCCATTTGAATCAGCCACATAGAAACTTAGAAACTTAGACTTTGATGGCAGATAAGGACCGTTTGGCCCACCTAGTCTGCTCATTTCCCTACCTAGAGGATAAGCTGCACATCCTATTTAACCAACAGTGTATTTCTTCCTACCCCCCATGTCTGTCCCATGCATTCTTGAATTCTCCCACAGTTTTAGACCCCATAGCCTCCTCAGGAAGGCTGTGCCATGCGTCCACCACCCTCTCTGTGAAAAAATACTTCCTTACATTGCCCCTGAACCGTCCCCCTCTATCTTCAAATTGTGTCCGCTTGTTCTTGTACATCTTTTTTCTGAAAGATGCTACCCCCTTTGTTGATTACACTGAGGTACTTAATCATTTATATCATGTCCCCCCTCTCCCTCCTTTCCTCAAGGGTATACATATTAAGCTTCTTTAGCCTCTCCTTGTATGGCTTCTCTTGCATAACCTGTACCATTTTAGTTGCCCTCCTCTGAACTGCCTCCATCCTGTATATGTCCTTGCGGAGATGGGGTCTCCAGAACTGGATGCAGTACTCCAGATGGGGTCTCACCAACTGTCTGTACAGGGGGATAGCAACTTCCTGTTTTCTGCTGGTGATGCCTCTCACTATACATCCCAGTATCCCCCCAGCCCTCCCTACTGCCTTCTCACATTGCTTGCCAACCTTAAGGTCATCTGATATGATTATCCCCAGGTTCCTTTCCATTTTTGTTGTTGTTACTACCTCCCACGCCATTGTGTAATCTTCCCCTGGGTTTTTGTTTCCCAGGTGCATTACTTTGCACTTCTTTGCATTGAATCCCAGCTGCCATACTTCTGACCATTTCTGTAACCTTTCCAAGTCCCTTCTCATCCTTTCCATGCTTCCTTGTGTATCAACCCTGTTGCAGATCTTTGTGTCATCTGCAAAGAGGCATACTTTTCCTTCCAGTCCCTCTGCAATATCACTTATAAAGACATTAAAAAGCACTGGGCCCAGTACTGAACCCTGGGTACCCCACTAGTAACCCCTCTTTCTTCAGAGTGGACTCCATTTACAATTACCTTCTGTATCCTACTGTTCAGCCAGTGTTTTACCCAGGCTACCACCCTGGGGCCTAATCCAAGGCTGGTTAGTTTGACTACTAATCTTTTGTGTGGGACTGTGTCAAATGCCTTGCTAAAGTCTAGGTAGGCCATGTCCACAGCTCCTCCCTGATCTACTGCTTTGGTCACCAAGTCAAAGAAATCTATTAGATTCATCTGACATGACCTTCCTGCTGTGAACCCATGCTGCCTTGGGTCCTGTGCCCCACTGGCCTCTAGGTACTCAACAATTCTTTCCTTCAGAAGTGATTCCATCACTTTCCCTACACCAGAGGTCAAACTGACAGGTCTGTAGTTTCCTGCCTCTGTCTTGCTCCCACTTTTGTGAAGGGGAATCACATCAGCCTTCTTCCAGTCCTCAGGTACCACACCATCCTCCCATGATTTGTTATAAATGGTAATCAGTGGTGTCACTAGTTCTCTGCTTAATTATTTTAGAATTCTGGGGTGAATTCCATCTGGCCCCATTGCTTTGTCCACCTTCAGTTTTAGGAGTTCTTTCAGAACTCTTTCTTCTGTGAATGCACTGGGATCCACCCCCCTTTACAGAGTTCTTCTGTTAATTGGATTAGGCACCTCCTCCACTTCTGCTTTTGCAAATACTGAACAGAAGTTTTCATTCAGTATCCCTGCTTTTTCACTGTCACTCTCTGCCCACCCACCATCCATTCTATTCAGCCTCACTATCCCTCCCTTTCTCTTTCTATGCTCCCTGATATACCTATAAAAGGTTTCATCCCCTTCTTAACCAAATTGGCTATCTTTTCCTCAGTTTGCTCCTTTGCTATTCTGACTACCCTCCCTGCTTCCTTCTGCCTTAACTGGTACAGTTCTCTGTCCTGCTCCTTCTGTGTTTCCTTATACTTCCTAAATGCTATCTTTTTCTCCCTAACCTTCACCGCCACTTCTTTTGAGAAACTTAGTGGCTTTTTCTTTCATTTTGATTTGTTTATTTGCTTCACACAAAGGCGTGCTGCCTCTGTGATGGCAGTTTTGATATTTCCCCATTGTTGCTCCACCCCTCCTTCTAGCCTGTCTGCTAGTGCTTTTCTAAGGCACTCTCCCATCTTGCTAAAGTCAGCCCTCCTGAAGTCCAGAACCCTCACTTTTGTATGGCTTGACTCTGTAGCTGAGTTTATCATGAACCACACTGTTTAGTCATCACTTGTTCCCAAATGGTTACCCACTTCTAGATCTGAGATCCTCTCACTCTCCCCATTTGAGAGTACAAGGTCTAAGATTACTCCCTCACGAGTAGGTTCCAAAACTAGCTGTCTGAGTCATGCCCCCTGAAGGGCATCAAGAATGGCCCTGCTTTTGGATGTGGCTGCAGCAAAGGTGCTCCAGTTAACATCTGGCATATTAAGGTCCCCCATCAACAGTATCTCCCTTTTCTCTGTCATCCTAAGTATGCTTTCTATCATATCCTTGTCCATTCCTTCCCCTTGACATGGGGGTCTGTATACAACCCCTGTGTGGATTGTGGTGCCATTTCCAGTCTCTAAGGTGACCCACAGTGCCCTCTCTCCTCCCTGTTTACTCTTTTGTTCAGTTGCTTTTATCCATTCCCTTACTTAGAGAGCTACTCCCACCACTACTGTGGTTGAAGCTTACTTAAGAGATCCTAAATCATTATACATCAGGGATAATCCTTTCAGATACTGGCATAGAAAAAAAATATTTCTCTAGCCTCAACTAAAATACCATTCTCTGCCTAAGCTGTTCACCAACTATTGTGCATCCTGAGAGGATATTTAGTGCTTTTGGCAGTATTGTTAGTAACCAAAGAACTAGTCTGTCACCACACTGTGCTGACAAAGTGACATTTATTAAAGTCAGTCTGAGTTGCTTGCTGGCTACTCAGACTTGTTGGCCCACATATTCAAATGAGGTGTGTGGCCCAAAATATAGAGATGAGCTGTGCATCCTGGGAAGTGTGCCAAAGCATGATATTCAAATGGGAGAGATGCCCTGCACAAGTCCAATTGTGAGATTGCACAGAAATAATGTGTGTGGTGCAGGCAAAGGAGGCAGGCACATGAATGTGCTGCACAACTGAATATTCAGCCAAAATGAGCAACGCATATGCCGCACAGCCCAAACATGTGCCGTGCAAAGATAGGTATATAGGATGACCTAAATTGCCAAGTCACCCAGAGGTTGTCTGCAGCAATACAACAACAATGGATGAGTAAGCCTTCCACATGGCAGCTGTCATGGCTGATGTGAGGAGACAGACACAACAACAACATGGCAACAGAAGGGCCCATAGATGGTATGCCAACCAGAGACAGTACCGGAACCATGTCACATTTGAACAGCTCAGGGACATGGACATCATGTGCCAGTACTGGTTCAACAGGACAATTCTGAGACAGCTCTGTGATCTGCTCCATGAGGATCTGCGGGCACCTACACACAAAAGTCACATCATGATGGTGGGAACAAAGGTGATAGCAGCACTGTGCCAGCTCACCATGGGCACCTTCCAGATACCAGTGGGCTACATCACTGGTATCACACAATCTGCCACATCCCTTCTTGTCACTCAGTTTCTTACCACTCTGCTGCCCCATGCAATGGAGTTCATATAAGTCTCTAGCACAGCAGCGGAGCATACAGAAACAATGCAGCATTTCCAAGGGATTGCATGAATGCCAGGTGTGCTAGGGGCCATTGACTGCACCCATGTGCCAATAAGAGCACCACTTGGTGGTGATAAGGAGATATTCATCAACAGGAAGGGGTACTACTTCCTGAACTGCCTGGTGGTGTGCAATGCCATAGGGCACATCACCCATGTCTGTGTCTGTTTCCCTGGGAGTGCACATTTCCCTGGGAGTGCACATGATCCTGAATTAGTGGCCTTGATGGAGGAGGAACATCTGGATATCGTGTCAGTCACAGAAATATGGTACACACAGAACCATGACTGAGACATAAACATACCAGGATACGCTATCTACAGGAGGGACAGGAAGGGTAAAAGAGGAGGAGGAGTAGCTCTCTATATAAGGGAAGGAATCAAAGCAACCAAACAAAAGGGTAAACAGGGAGGAGAAGAAGCGCTGTGGGTCAATTTGGAGGCAGGCAATGGCACCACAATCCGCACAGGGGTTGTATACAGACCCCCCTCTCAGGGGGAGGAAATGGACAAGGAAATTATAGAAAGTATACTTAGAATGGCAGATACAGGGGAGATACTGCTGATGGGTGATCTGAATATGCCAGATGTTAACTGGAGTGCAGTTGCAGCAGCCACTTCTAAGAGTGGGGTTATTCTAGATGTCCTACAGGGGGCATGCCTTAGACAACTAGTATTGGAACCCACTCGAAAGGGAGCAATCTTTGACCTGGTTCTCTCAAATGGAGAGAGGATCACAGATGTAGAAGTGGGTAGCCATCTGGGAACTAGCGACCATCGAACAGTATGGTTCACACTAAACACTGCAACAGAGTCAAGCCATATAAAGGCAAAAGTACTGGATTTCAGGAGGGCTGACGTTGCCAAAATGGGTGAGTGCCTAAGAAATGCACTAGCAAATGGGCAGGAAGGAGGGGGTGGAAGAACAATGGGGGAATAATAAAAACTGTCATCTCAGAGGCAACAAGCCACTGTGTGAAGCAAATAAACAAAACAAAACGATGTAAGAAACCACTATGGTTCTCAAAGGAGGTAGCAGTGAAGGTTCAAGAGAAAAGAAAGCATTCAGAAAGTACAAGGAATCACAGAAGGAGCAGGACAGAGAATTGTATCAGTTAAAACAAAAGAAGCTGGGAAGCAGTCAGAACAGCAAAGGCCCGAACTGAGGAAAAGATAGCCAACTCAGTTAAGAAGGGGGATAAAACCTTTTTTAGGTACATCAGGGAGCGAAGGAAAACTAAGGAAGGGATAGTGAAGCTTAATAAAGGGGAGGGGGTGGGCAGAGGGTGACGGTGAAAAGGCAGAGATGCTAAACAAATATTTTTCTCAGTATTTACAAATGAAGAGGGGGAGGTACCTAAAACAAACAATAGAAACAATCTGATACAGAAGTTGATACCAGCCCATCTACAGAAGAAAGGGTTCTGAAAGAACTCTTAAAACTGAAGGTGGACAAAGCAATGGGGCCTGATGGGATTCATCTCAGAATTCTAAAAGAACTAAGGGTAGAACTAGTGACACCACTGACTACCCTCTTTAACAAATCATGGGAGGATGGGGTGATACCTGAAGACTGGAGGAGGGCAGATGTCATTCCCCTTCACAAAAGTGGGAGCAGGGCAGAAGCAGGAAAATACAGACCTGTTAGTTTAACCTCAGTGATAGGGAAAATGATGGAATCACTTCTGAAGGAAAGAATTGTCAAGTACCTAGAGGCCAGAGGGGCACAGGACCCAAGGCAGCATGGATTCACAGCAGGTAGGTCATGCCAGACGAATATAATAGATTTCTTTGACTGGGTGACCAAAGTAGTAGATCAGGGAGGGGCTGTGGACATGGCCTACCTAGACTTTAGCAAGGCATTTGACTCCAGTCCCACACAAAAGATTAATACAAGTTTTCCAGCCTGGGAGTGGGTCCCAAGATGATAGCCTGGTAAAGAATTGGCTGGAGAATAGGACACAGAGGGTAATAGTAAATGGAGTCCACTTGAAGAAAGGGGATTACTAGTGGGGTACCGCAGGGTTCAGTATTAGATCATCCTCAATGTCTTTATAAGTGACATTGCAGAGGGACTGGAAGGAAAAGCATGTCTCTTTGGAGATGACACAAAGATCTGCAACAGAGTTGATGCACAAGGTGGGGTGGAAAGGATGAGAAGGGGCTTGGCAAGGTTAGAGAAATGGTCAAATGTATGGCAGCTTAGATTCAATGCTAAGAAGTGCAAGGTAATGCACCTGGGAAACAAAAACCCAGGGGAAGAGTAACAATAACTTTACTAACAACAACAAAAATGGAAAGGGACCTGGGGGTAGTCATATCAGATGACTTAAAGGTGGGCAAGCAATGTGAGAGGGCAGTAAAGAGGGCTGGGGGGATACTGGGATGCATAGGGAGAGGCATCACCAGTAGAAAACAGGAAGTTGTTATCCCTCTCTACAGACAGCTGGTGAGACCCCATTTGGAGTACTGTGTGCAGATCTGGAGACCCAATCTCCGAAAGGACATAGACAAGATAGAAGCTGTCCAGAGGAGGGCAACTAAAATGGTGCAGGGTCTGCACCAGAAGACATATGGAGAGAGACTAAAGGAGCTTAATATGTATAGCCTCGAGGAAAGGAGGGAGGGGAGGACATGATATAAACTTTCAAGTACCTCAAGGGAATCAACAAAGTCCAAGAGGGTAACATCTTTCAAAAAAGAGGTGTGCAAGAACAAGGGGGCACAATTTGAAGATAGAGAGGGGAGGCTCAGAGGTAATGTAAGGAAGTATTTTTTCACAGAGAGGTTGTGGATACATGGAACGGCCTTCTGGAGGAGGTTGTGGAGTCAAAAACAGTGGTTGAATTCAAGCATGCATGGGACAGTCATAAGGCAATTCTAGGGGGTCGGGGTAGAAAGAAGTAGGCTGCTGGTTAACTAGGATCTGCAGCTTATCCATTAGGTAGGGAAATGGGCAGACTGGGTGGGCCAAGGGGTCCTTATCTGCCATCAAATTCTATGTTTTTATGTTTATATGTCTGGCATCAGTTAGCCCTGTGCCACCAGTCTGAGGCCAGGGAGATACCAAATGGCCATCTAGTGGGTGAGTAGTACTTAACCCCCACCCCAAGAATGCTGCCCACACGTCTGCAGAAAGCTCTGTTGGTGGCAGTGCATGAGATGGACCAGTATGAAAGAGCCATTGCAATGGCCAACAGACATGTGGTATACTGAATGGGGTAAGGGTGATAGAGGGGGCAAGCAAAGTGACAGACAGTAGATAGATGATAGTGCAGCATGGCTATACATGTGAAGGACTGTAACAGGCACAGGCAACAGGGGTGCAGCCAGCCTGTGTCCAACTGTGTCACTGTATGTGGGGCAGGGTAGTGGGATACATTTGGAACTGACAGCACCATGTGGTAGTAACAGGCCGCATTGTAGCCATGCAACACAGAGCAGATGCCATGCATGCTGTAGAGGCAGAAACATTGGCCACAAAAGAGCTGGAAGGGTACTACAGAGGTGTGTGAGTGTGCATGCAGGTGGGAACCATTGATGGGTGTACTGTGTGGGCATGCCCAACCAGCAGACAGTCATGGGGGGAGGGACCACCATGGATGTGTAATATAGATGAACATATTCCCTTTCCCAATGCAGATGACAGTGCCTACCTCCTCTGGCTGTGGTTGCTCACCCCCATACTGCAGCCCACATCCAAAACAGAGGAGCGGTACAACGAGGCACACATTGCAACAATGAACATCATAGAGCATGTGTTTGGCATTCTAAAGATGTCATTTAGATGCCTGGACAGATCCAATGGTGCCCTTCAGTATAGCTCAGACAAGCCCTGTGGCATATTCCTGGCCTGTTGAATGCTACACAACATGGTCATTGACCATGGAATGGATGTCCAGGTACCTGAGGGTGACAGTGCAGAGGAAGATGAGTCACTGGACAAGGGTGAGCAGCCAGCGCTGCAACAGAGGGACCTAAGACTAGTCCTGAGGGCATAGCAGCACATAAATACCATTGTACAGGAGTATTTTGGACCCTCAAGGTGAGTACCATAGGCAGTTGTGCCAGTGCAAGCATGCACACAGTTGCAGGTAAGGTGGAAGCACGGTGCACCCCATGGGGATGCAGCCAGACCCAGTTACAGTGACATGCCATGCACTCATGTATGCACAATGAACATGCACACATGTCCACAGGAGAGGCAACAATGCCAAGGATGCACACAGGTGGACATGGAGCAATGGCATTGGTCAGAGATAGACCAGTGGCACAGATGCACATCAGTAGGCCACGGCTGCACTCATCACACTCATGCCGCCCACCACATCACCATGACCCACATCCATGGCCCAGAAGACACACAGAGGGCATGAACATGCCACAGGGGTGTGTGCATGTGGGACATCATGTGGATAGGGTGTGGACAACACACAGCCCTGAGCAGACCTGGGATTATGTGCACCTAGCAAAGGCTTTAAGGCAACATGGGCAGACCAACAGTGCCCGGGACACCTCAGCATATCTGTGTGTGGTCACTGTGGACATGTGCATGGCAACACACCACAGGCATGGATGACACCTGTGGGAGACCATGTGCCACAAGGGGTGAAGACTCCACCTCCAAGGGTTTTGAAACACACAGCTGGGACTGACTGTGCATATAGGATGGTGTTGAGAACTGCACACTGAAGCCTGGGGTGTTTGGTATTGTATGGGCATGGGACAGCATTTGGAACACGTTGCCCAAATACTGAACTGGGGTGAGGGTGCTGTGGTTGCTGCGCGATGTGCAATGGGTGGTCCTATGGGAACAGAGGACCATGGCTGCACAACCCTCCTGTATGGCCTGTGCTATTCTGTAGAGGCCTTCGGTCATGTCCGACAGCAGGAGGTGAAACTCCCCTATGACCTTGGCATACTGAACCAATGCCTGCTCCTCAAGGAGACCCATCTGCACCCGCAACACCTGCACAGCTTCCCTGAGCACCACCTGGCTCTCTGTGGAGGCCCACAGTAGTCATTTGTGCTCAGGCAGCTCATCATCAGAGGATATGTGTTGGGGGGTGGCTGCCAAGCGGGGGGGTTGTGGCCTGTTGTAAGACTGCCAGTTCCTGTGGCTGCCGCACAGCAGGCCACTGTTGGCATTGGGATAGTGTGCATGCATACACACTGCATGCTGGGTCAGCCTGAGCACTTGCCTGTGAAGACCTTTGCTGATCCACATCTCCCTGATGCATCCTACCATCACAGTAGCGGTCTGGCCTGGTCCACCCACAGCCTGCACTGTGGTATCCAGTGTGCACTGGCCCACGTGCTTTGCATCTGATGGCCCAGGGTGGCTGCTGGTGTCAGATGTGGACCGTGTGGCATCCAGAATGCCAAGGAAGTAGACGGTGTTGAGGATGATGCTGTCCAACAGGGTGGCAGCATCATCTTCTGTGTCCAGGGTAAGTGCCTCAAGGTAATCCAGGTCAATCCCAGACAGGTGGCCAACATCAGCAATGTCATCAACATCCCCCTCTGCCTGTTTGAGTGCATCTACAGCTGTGGCCACAAAACTAGCCAATGATGTAGACACGGGTATGCCAGCCTGCTGTCCCTGTGGCCATTCTCATGAATCTGCACCAGTCCTAAGACGTGATGGGACTGTGAAGGCAAAATATGAGAACATGGTTAGGGCTGCATGTCCATGGTAACAGAACAGCAACACACACATGGAGGAGCACACGCATGTCACAGGTGTGCAGGTGGTAAGACACACAGGCAGGACAATTTGTGCGGGACACATGGCACACATGCCATACTGCACAGAGGGGTTGTCGTGGAGTATGCGTGTGGCAACACAACAAAACATGTGAGGCACAACAAAAACATTCCCTCCTTCCTGACCCCCTCCCATGTATGCCCCTGCAGACTGCACAGCAGTCAACATGTGCCACCCCAGCCTACAGAACATGCCATACACATACCACCACCAGAGACCTCAGAGGGGTATACCTACACAACACCTTTGTGCCAGCCATATAGTCCATACACAGGTGCAAATGACTGTAGACATAAGTGAACATGGATGGTACTGTCCCACAAGACTGGACTCACCCATGTATGGAGGCCATGCTGGCCTACACCACGGGCATGCAGTTGTTCATTACATTGTGCCGCCTACATCCATATGACCACAGCCCACCACACACACTCACATGCTGCATGCACACATTGCCACAGTGTGGTGGCTCTGCACTGCCACCATTGTGAGATGCAGTCTGGTGTGGGAGGGAGGTCCATATGTTGAGGAATGTGTTGAGGTCAGAAGGTGGTGAGTCAAGGGGTAGGTAGACAATGCTGATGGTAATAACCTTGTCATTCTCAAGGAGAAGGTTGATTGAGAGGGTCTCAAGGGTGGAGGTGGTGATCGGGGGTTAAATTATGTGGCTAGCAGGTGCTCAGCAACCCAGAGGAGGCAGCCCCCACCACGTTTCCAGATGCATTCCTTTCTGAAGTGGGAATACCCTTCAAGGGTGATTTTGTTGGAAGGGATTTTTTCGGTAAGCCAGGTTTTGGTGAGGGCTATGATGCTGAAGTTGTTAGTCGACACCCACGATTCAATCAAGGATATTTTGGTAATAAGGATTTGGACATGTAGATGCACTAAGTTAAGATCCTTGGTGTTTCTGGGGGGGGGGATTTGTGGGTGGTAAGTTCAGGAGAGCAGGGGCTGGGGTTAAGGTGGACAGAATCATAAATGAGGAACAGGGGAAAGAGGGTCCTCCAGTGTCTGTGGTAATTCAGGACAGACAACTTTGGAGAGAGGAGCCTAGAGTATTGCTGGGAGATGATAAGCAGATTGTAGAAAGAAGGGGTAAACTGATGGAGCAGGCAGAGTTTGAGGAGGGGGTTGAGAGGGTGGAAGAGCAGTCTGGTTGGAGGTAGAGAAAGGGGAGAGTTGAAAAAATAGGGAGGCGGGGAACAGAGGTGCCGGGGTTGGGAGGGCAAGCAGGGAAAAAGATTGAGGGCAGCAGCAGTAGTGGAGAGGAGCAGAAAAGCAGGAGAGGGTGAAGAAGGTGAGTGGGTGGGTTGGAGGCAGGGTAAAGGGAGTGGAGCTTGAGAGTGCATGGGTAAAAGGACAAAGGAATAGGTCAGAAGCCAATAGGCATTGAGAAGTGTTATAGTGAATTCCATATCAAGTGGAAGATGATTGGGGAAAGGGAAAGCGAGGGGCTGGGGAGAGTGAGGGAGGAATATACTGGTAGAAGTGACAGTCCAAGAGTGAAGGAAATTGGGTTTGGAGGGAAGAGATACAAATTTTTAGAGAACTTTGGTTTAGAGGGAAGCGAGAACAATTATGAGAGGGATAAGGCAAACAGGCAGGGAGGGAGAGATGAAAGAGATGAGAAAGTGATTGAGGGCCAGTGGCCAATTAGAAGGAATAGTAGTAGTGAGGAGGCTGGCCAAGGTGGATTTAAAACTGTCGGGGTGGGGGAGGGTGGGAAGTTGGAAAATTCAACAAGCTGCTGCTGAGAGTTGCTTGGAGAGGCACAGCTAAGAAAACTGAGTTACAAATAGCGTCAAGCTACAGTTAAAACCTTGGCCAATCAGGTGGGTTTTTTCTCAGGGGAGTGCCACCAGGAGATAAGGTGCGAAATTCAAAATTTTGGTCATGGGCACCATACCTGAGCAGTGGGGAAGTGGGTTGGTGGCACAGTCAGTGGAGGTAGTTCAAACAGCAGGTGCAGTTTGATTAGGGAGAAGACGCAATGCCCAGAGGGCTGGTGAAATCCCTTAGGAGAAAGGGGAAAAACAGAGCAGTTTAAGCCTGGCTGGAGGGGATGGGAGAAGAATTAAACAGTGGGAAAAATGGGCTGGGGAGGGATCAACTTAATCAGTAGGAGGGTAGAGGCAGGGGTGTAGCCAAGAGCTACAATAGGAGTGGGGGAAGGGGAAGTAGGCAGGGGCTGCAGGTTTCTACGGGGTAAATAGCAGGGTCAGGGAAAGATAGAAGTTAAATCAGGGGTTAGTCTTAAACAAGAATCCTAGGTTGTAGTCTGTAACATAGATACATAGACAGTGTCGGCAGATAAGGGCCTATGGCCCACCCAATCTGCCCATTTGAGCTTGTAAGTTCAGTTTATGTTTTCCTAGAAGTCTGTTGCCCCTTACCCCTGACCTCCAGAATTCCTTTATGTCTATCCCATGCATTCTTAAATCCCGTGATTGTTTCAGCTCCCACCACTTCCTCTGGCAGGGTGTTCCACTTGTCCACCACCCATTCTGTGAAGAAATTCTTCCTCATGTTTCCTCTGAATCGTCCTCCCTCCAACTTCATCCCATGCCCTCTAGTCTTGGAACATCTTTTTCACTTAAAATAGTGTATTCCTGCACCCTGTTCCTCCCTGTAAGATACTTGTATGTCTCTATCATATCCCCTCTCTCCCTCCTCTCCTCCAGGGAGTACATGTTCAGTTCCTTCAACCTGTCTTCATAGGACTTGTGATGCAATCCATGCACCATCTTTGTTGCCCACCTCTGAACCTTCTCTACCCTGTCTATGTCCTTACGTAGGTAAGGTCTCCAGAATTGTACTCTGTACTCCAGGTGGGGCCTCACTAGTGTCTTATATAGTGGAATTATGACCTCCCTTTTCCTGCTGGTGATGCCCCTGCCTATACATCCCAGCATCCTATTTGCTTTACCTGCTGCCTTGTCACACTGTTAGTTTCCTAAAAAGCTGTAACTTAACTTATGCTGCTAAAACTTTCTATTAAAATGACCTTGATTATTTAACTTACTGTATGCTGCTAAAACTTTTTATTAACAGAACCTTAATTTTGCTAAGAAAATTAATTAGGAAGCTTCTTCTAAAAAAAAAACCTCTATGCAACAGGCTAGCAATGAGAAAATTAATTAAGAAGCTCCAACTATAAAAAAACTCTGTTAACAGGCTGGCAATAAAGTCTGTTTCAGACTGTTGGTTTCTCTGTAGTCTGGGCAGGCCTGGAAAATTCAACAAGCTGCTGCTGAGAGTGGTTTGGAGAGGCACAGCTAAGAGAGCTGAGTTACAAATAGTGCCAAGCTACAGTTGAAACCTTAGCTAATCAGGCAGGGTTTTCCAAAGGGAGTGCCACCAGGAGTTAAGGTGCTTCAATATTAATTGGCTTGCCCCTGAAGCTAACCACTTCAAAGATGCAATTCAGGCTGCCCACTTTACACAGCTCACTGAAGCCCCCACTTGGACCAGCTACAGAATTCTCACTAGTACTCTGCTCGACTGGGCACTCACGAACTGACCTGAGCATATTTCCAACGCCTCTGTCCTCCCAGACGACATCAGTGACCACTCCCCTGTCATGTTCAGTTGGGCTAATAATTTCACCAAACCCCCTCCAAGAACAGTCACCAAATGAAACATAGAAACATAGAAGTTGACGGCAGATAAGGACCGCAAGGCCCATCCAGTCTGCCCATTTCTTTTTCTACCTTATAAATGTGCCTTCGGCCTTTGCTCTGTCAGTGACCTATCTATTCATAGTCATTTGTATTGCTCCCTTATGCCTATCCCATGCCTGTTTGAAGCCCTGCACTGTATTCATAGCCACCACTTCTTGTGGTAAGCCATTCCATGCATCCACCACCCTTTCTGTGAAAGAATTTCCTCACATTCCCTTAATCGGCCTCCTCTAATCTCATGCTGTGTCCTCTTGTCCTGCTATTTTTCTTATATTTAAACATGTTAGACTCTTTCACCTTGTTTATGCCCTTAAGGTGTTTGAATGCCTTGATCATATCACCTCTCTCCTCCTTTGCTCAAGGGTAAACATATTGAGCTCTGTTAATCTGTCCTCATATGTCTTCAGATGCAGTCCCTGCACCATTTTGGTTGCCCTTCTCTGGACTGCCTCAATTTGGTTAATGTCCTTGTGAAGGTGTGGCCTCCAATACTGCATGCAGTACTCCAGATGGGGCTAACCAGTGTCTTGTACAGAGGATTATTACCTCCTCTACGACTTGTGATACCCCTACTAACACCCTAACACCCCCTAGCCTTACCTACTGCTTTAGAGGTCTGCTTGGATGATTTTAGGTCATCAGTGATGATGATGCCCAAGTCTCTTTCTTCCTTTGTGACTGCTAGCAACTCCTCCCAGCCTATAGGTGGCTTCAGGGTTTCTCTTCCTATGTGCATGATTTTGCACTTCTTGCATTAAATCCCAGTTGCCACTCTTCTGACCATTCTGCTAGTTTATCCAGATCTCTCTCATTCTGCCCACCCCATCTGCATCATCTACTCTGTTGCAGATCTTGGTGTCATCTGCAAACAGACAAGCCTTACCCTCTAGTCCATCTGCAAGGTCACTAATGAAGATGTTGAAGAGGACTGGCCCCAGGACTGATCCCTGAGGTACCCCACTTGTGACTTGCATCTCTTCTGACTGTATACCATTCACTACCACTCTCTGTTTTCTGCCCGTCAGCCAGTTTGCCAGCCAGTTGACCAACTTCTGACCCACCCTGAGCCTACCCAGCTTATTTATCAATCTTCTATGTGGAACAGTGTCAAAAGCTTTGCTGAAGTCAAGGTAGGCGACATCAACTGCTCCCCCTTGGTCCACCACTCTGGTTACCCAGTCAAAGAAATCTATGAGATTAGTTTGACAGGACCTTCCTTTGTAAACCCATGCTGTCTTGGATCCTGTACCCCTATGGATTCCAGGTGTTGCACTATCCTTTCCTTAAGGAGCCTCCATAATCTTGCCCACTACTGAGGTAAGACTGACCGGTCTGTAGTTCCCCGCCTCCTCCCTGCTACCACTCTTGTGGAGCGGGATCACATGAGCCCTTCTCCAGTCTTCTGGGACCTCTCCTGTGCTCAGAGACTCACTAAACAATTCTGCTAATGGCTCTGCTAGTTCCTCCTTTAGCTCCTTAAGTACCCTGGGATGTATGCCATCAGGTCCCATTGCCTTATCCACCCTATGGATCCTGGATCCTGAAGCCTGGTCACACAGGCTGCTGTAAAGCCAATCTCCTCAATGCTGACTAGGCAGCAGTGTTTGGGGCTTCTAAGACTGATAGCGCGCTTCACCATTTCATCCTCCTATTCAATACGATCTGTGACACTCATACACCCTTCAAAAAACGTAAAATCAAAGGCCATTTCAACCCCTGGATGAGCCGAGACATCCTTGAACTTATGAAAAATAGAGACCATCTCTGGCATGTAGCAAGGGTCACAGAGAAGCAGTCTAACATCCTGAATTACAAATGGGCTAGGAATAACTGTACCAGGACCATCTGAATAGCCCAAAACTTATACTACAATGAGGCCCTAGCCAAGAACTGAAATAATGGTTGTAAATTCTGGGCAAACCTAAAACAGGTCACCGGTACGTGAGCCCAAAACAGCCCCAACCATGCTCAGCATTGATGGATTCCCCATCCTTGATCCTAAATCTATAGCCAGCACCTTCAACCTTTTTTTTTACTGACCTCAGTAATGTCCTCCCTTCCAACTTCTTCTCCCTCACCAACCCTGCTGCTCCTTCACAGATCCCAGTGCATCCCCCTTTTCATGTCAAGACTATTACTATCTGGGAAGCCAGGAAATACCTTCGTAAGGTGCTTGGTAAGGGGAGATACAGTGGAGATAACCTCGATCTGAAACTAATCTCACTCTCTCTGGAAGAAATTCTGTCTTCCCTTACCCATATCCTCAAACTATCACTCTGGTTGGCAGCATTCTCTCAAAAATGGAAAGCCACAGTAGTTATCCCTGTGTACAAGAGCGGGGATCGGGCCATGCCCGAGAACTATAGACCAATCTCTATACTTCCACCACTCTCGAAGACCCTGGAACGAATCGTTTCGGACCAACTTGTCAAATACCTGGACACACATAAGCTCCTATGCTTGGAGCAGCATGGCTTTAGGGCAGGGCACAACAACACTACAGCCCACCTGGAATTCATGGGTTTCATCCATAAATCTCTCGATTTTGGACAGCTTGCTGGGGCAATCTATATCAATCTAACAAAGGCCTTCGATACGGTCAATCATGCCCTCCTAGTTGACCAACTCACTGCTACAGGCCTTGCCCCTGAGGTGGTTGCATGGCTTCACAGTTACCTACACTGCCACTCCCAGCAAGTCAGGAAAGGTACTGTCCCCTCAGAAAGCAAACTTGACTGCTCAGGTATTCCACAGGGGTCAATACTGGGTCCCCTCCTATTCAGCGTATTCTTGAATTGCCTCCCCTAAGCCAGTCAAGACTGCATCCTCCTTTATGCAGATGATGTGGTTGTCTTCTCAAATGGCTCAGACCTCAGTGCCCTTCAGCAGCAACTACAGAGTGACTTCACCAGTGTAGAGACGTGGTTCAAACATCATAAATTGATACTGTAATGAATTCCAAGAAAACAAAAACCATGCTGTTTTCCAGCTCTACAACCAAACACTGAAACTACACACTATCGATATACAATAATGGCGGGGCTTCCCTCTAACTTGTTCAACACTTTAAATACCTCGGTATCATTATTGACAACTCACTTTCCTCTATTCTCCACATTAACAACAAGGCCAAAGCTATCAACAAGCGCATAGAGCTACTTTATCATCACAAGCATAGCCTCTCCCCTGAAGCCCTCAGCATAGCTGTTCACAGTTCTGTGGGTTCCCTGGTGGACTACGGGCTGCCTATATATGGTTCTGCCACAGATACTGCTCTCCAGCGCATAAAAACTGCACTCAACAAAGCCTGCTGGCTTACCTTAGGTGCACACCAACTGACTCATACCTGTGATCTCTATGCCAGGGCACACTGTCTCATGCTCAATGGCCAACTCAAATATCAATCCTGCCTTCTGGCCAAAAAGATCTGCCTTGGTCAGCTACCACCAGAGGTCTAACAACTTCTGGTTCCCAGCAATAATCCACGGCACACCCATAACTCTGAATACCAGTCCTTCCTAACTTCAAAATGTCAAACATCTCAAGGACAAAGATCCTTTGCTTACCTGTGGTTCAACTCCCTCAAGGAGAATATTGTGCACCTGCCCACACTCGGTACTTTCAAAATGAACTTGAAGCTCCTTATGATATGTGAATCTCAATGTGCCTGCCATTGCTAGCACCATCTTTCCACCCCCCCTTCACTATTTCCATCCCCTGGCCCCTCAGTCCTTCCCTCTCTCTCTCTCTCTCTCCCCCTGGGTAGGCCCTCCTGCTCCTCCCACACACCTAGCATCCTCTCCCTCTGCCTCAAATCTGGTCAACTCCCTCCGATCCCTACTGCTATACTAATATTGTGCTCTCGTTTTGCACATTGCATTTGGGCTCCTCTCCTTCACCCCTTCTTTTCTTTAGCACTTGCAACACTCCAAACAACCTCTTGTTTGCTGACAACTGACTGGTTTCACCATTGTGCACTGTAAACTGTCTGTTTTCCTGTGACCTGTACTCTGTTTGATATGTAATCTTGTTTGTTTACCTTTGTATTTCTACAATCCTTTATATAATTTCACCTATCTGTTGTACTGAAATATCCTGACGTGGAACCTATGTAAAGAGCTCTGAGCTGAAATGGTTTTCCTAAATACTGAAATAAATAAATAAAAAAATGTTGGTCCTGGGCACTGTACCTGAGCAGTGGGGAAGTGGGCTTGCAGCACAGTCACTGGAGGTAGTTCAAACCGCAGGTGTGATTTGATTAGGGAGAAAACGCAGTGCCCAGAGGGATGGTGGAATCCCCTGAGCAGTGCGTAAGCAGGCCGGTGGCACAGACAGTGGAGGTAGTTCAAACCACACATGCAGTTTAATTAGGGAGGAGATGCAGAACCCAGAGGGCTGGTAAAATCCCCTGAGCAGTGGAGAAGCTGTCCAGTGGCACAGCCAGTGGAGGTAGTTCTAACTGCAGGTGCAGTTTGATTAAGGAGAAGACACAGTGCCCAGAGGGCCGGTTAAAATCCTACCCTGTTGCCCATTGTTGTTCCATAGTTTGAACATATTGTTTACAATTGAAGCTGAAGTTCTTATAGATACATAGATGCATAGACAGTGTCGGCAGATAAGGGCCTATGGCCCACCCAGTCTGCCCATTTGAGCTTGTAAGTTCAGTTTCTTTTCCTAGAAGTCTGTTGCCCCTTACCCCTGACCTCCAGAATTCCTTTATGTCTATCCCATGCATTCTTAAATCCCGTGATTGTTTCAGCCCCCACCACTTCCTCTGGCAGGATGTTCCACTTGTCCACCACCCGTTCTGTGAAGAAATTCTACCTCATGTTTCCTCTGAATCGTCCTCCCTCCAACTTCATCCCATGCCCTCTAGTCCTGGAACATCTTTTTCGCTTAAAAATAGTGTTTTCCTGCACCCTGTTCCTCCCTGTAAGATACTTGTATGTCTCTATCATATCCTCTCTCTCCTCTCCTCCAGGGAGTACATGTTCAGTTCCTTCAACCTGTCTTCATAGGACTTGTGATGCAATCCATGCACCATCTTTGTTGCCCTCCTCTGAACCTTCTCTACCCTGTCTATGTCCTTACGTAGGTATGGTCTCCAGAACGTATGCGCTGTACTCCAGGTGGAGCCTCACTAGTGTCTTGTATGGTGAATTATGACCTCCCTTTCCTGCTGGTGATGCCCCTGCCTATACATCCCAGCATCCTATTTGCTTTACCTGCTGCCTTGTCACACTGTTTCCTTACCTTGAGGTCATCAGAGATGATAACCCCAAGATCCCTTTCCTGCTTGGTGCATGCTATATCCTCACCCCCAACTGATATATTGTGCCAGGGTTTTGTGCCCCATATGCATTATCTTGCACTTCTTTGCATTGAATTTCAACTGCCAAACCCCTGACCATTCTTCAAGTTTCTGCAGGTCGCTTCTCATTCTGTCTACACCCTCTGGTGTGTCTACTCTGTTACAGAGCTTTGTGTCATCAGCGAACAGTGAAATTCTGCCTTCTGGGTCCTGCCATGTCACTGATGAAGATGTTGAATAGGACCGGTCCCGCACTGATCCCTGTGGTACCCCACTGGTCACTCTTCACTCTGTGGAGTGACAGCCATTTACCACCACCCTCTGTGTCCTGCCACCCAGCCAGTTACCTACCCACCACACTACTGTCCTGCCCACACCCATATTCCCAGTTTGTGTAATAGTCTTCTATGTGGCACAGTGTCAAAGGCCTTGCTGAAGTCCAGATAGGCCATGTCCACTGCCCTCCCCGATCCACCTCCCTAGTCACCCAGTCAAAAAATTCAATGAGGTTGGTCTGACATGACCTCCCCCTGGTGAAACCATGCTGCCTTGGGTCCTGTAGTCCACTGACAACCAGATGTTCCACTAATCTCTCCTTCAGTAGTGCTTCCATGATCTTCCCCACTACTGAGGTGAGGCTGACTGGTCTGTAGTTCCCTGCTTCCTCTTTGTTCCCACTTTTGCTTAAGGGGACTACATCTGCTGTCCTCCAGTCTTTGGGTACCTCCCCTGTTTCCAGTGATCGGCTAAACAGGATAGCCAGAGGTTCAACCACCACCTCTCTTAATTCTTTAAGGACCCTGGGGTGCACCCCATCTGGCCCCATTGCTTTATCAACTCTTACTACTTCCAGTTCCTTCAGGACCCTTTCTCGTGTAAAGGGATTTGTGTCCATTTCTGCACCATTCTCACCCCTTGTACTCCCTTCAGACCCATTACCCTCCTCTTCCTCAGTAAAGACTGAGCAGAAATACCTGTTCAATATGTCAGCTTTACTGTTGTCATCCTCCACGTGGCCCCCATCCTCCCCCTTCAGTCTCACTATCCCTCCCTTTGTCTTTCTTTTTTCACTTATGTACCTGTAAAAGGTTTTGTCCCCTCTACCCACTGATTTTGCAATGTGTTCTTCTGTCTGAGCTTTGGCTTCCCTTACTGACCTCCCTGCCTCCCTTTGCTTATCCTGGTACTTCTCCTATCCCTTCTGCCTGCATCTTTTGTATTGCTTGAATGCAATCTTTTGGCTTTCACTTTCTTTGCTACCTCTTGGAAAACCATAATGGTCTCCTCTTCCTTTTCCTCTTGCTAACCTGCTTAATACATAATTCTGTTGTTCTTGTAATCCCCATTTTAATTACTGCCCACTGTTCCTCAACCCTGATTCCTGTCCCATTCCCTTAATGCCTCTTTCAAGTATCTCCCATTTTCCCAAAGTCTGCCCCCAAATCCAGGATACGTGTTTTTGTGTGGTTTGGTTCTGCTCTTTCTGTGATTTCAAACCACAATGACTGGTGGTCACTGTTTCCCAGGTGCTCCCCCACTGTTACCCCCATCACACTGTCCCTGTTTGTGAGCACAAGGTCCAGTATTGCCTTCTGCCGAGTTGGTTCCATGACCAGTTGCTTGAGGAAGGCTCCCTGAAGGGAGTCCAGGATAAATCTGCTCCTAGTTGATGCTGCTGCTGCTGATGCTCCAGTCCATCTGGAATATTAAAGTCTCCAACCAGTACTACCTCACTCTTGTCTGCCATCCTTGGATGGCTAGCATCAGCTCCCTATCTGTTTCTTCCTCCTGGGCTGGTGGTCTATAGACCACACCTGTGCGGATGGCTGTCCCCATTTTCCTTTCCAGCTTAACCCACAGTATCTCTCCCCCATTTTGTTCCTCCTGGATCTCTGTGGCCCTTATGTCATTTTTCACATAGAGTGCCACTCCTCCTCCCTTCCTGCCTGCTCTGTCTCTTCTGAATATGTTGTAGCCAGGTATGGCCATCTCCCAGTCGTGGTTATCATTACACCAGGTTTCAGTGATATGTATCAGAATGAATTCAGTAAGTTTCTCCACCACCTCAGGGTTGATGTTTTGGTCTAATCCTTTCTGATGTAAGTACTTAAGGCAGGCTGAAATGCCATTTGTGCTTGGAATATTAGTGTAGAGATATGCTACAGTCATTATTGCTAAAATGGTAGTAGGTGGTAAGTCATTATAATCAGAAAGTTTACGCAGGAAGTGTGTGGTGTCCTGGTTGTAACTGTCCCTTTCTATAACCAGCAGTTTTAAAATGGCTTCTACAAATCCTGAGATCCCCTCAGTTAGGATACCATTGGGTCTCCCCGGATTGCCAGGTTTATGTATTTTAGGCAGCATGTAGAATGTCCCTGGCTTGGGTTCAACGGGAATGAGGTGTATCAGTCTGCCTTGGACATGGTTAGGAAATGTTCTAAGTAAGTCTTGTAGTTCTCTTTTATATTCTGTGCTGGGGTCACTTTCCAGTTCTCTGTAGTAGGTGTGATCAGTTAGATGTCTTTTGGCTTTATTAATATAGTCCTCTGGGTTTAATATCACTACCGCAAAGCATTTATCTGCTTTTTTTATGACACTGTTATGGTTGGATTTTAGTGTTTATATAGCCCTCAATTCCAATGGAGAGAAGTTGTAACAGGCCTGTTTTTGCCTATTAAAGATCTGACCAGTCACTCTCTGGAGAAAGCAATGAATGTAATTGTCCAGTTTCTTATTACACCCACTTGGGGAGGTAAAATCAGATGATTCCTTTTTATTATCCACTGAATTGTTACTGTTTGTTATCTCTTCTCTGCCTGTGAATTCTTTATGTCTCAATCTATGGAAATATTTCCCCAGTTCACCCCAAAACTATATTCTGTGCAGTGGTTTTGTTGGGCAGAAAGTGAGTCCCTTGGAAAGTATACTTAATTCCCCAGTAGTCAGTGTGTGGTTGGACAAATTAACCACTGAAAGGTGACCATCTGTGTGGCTATGTAGTTAAATCACTCTATTCTGTTCTTCATGGTTGTTAGGTAATATGGTACATTAAAGGTTATCTAACTTCCTGTTTCTAATGAGCATGTCTTGTCTTAAGGTCCTTTGGTAGTTCATGTGTATCTTGTGCAGAGTGTCTGTAATAGGCTCAACAGACATCCTCTGCAGTGTGGTAACAATTCCATCAAACAGTTTCTTCAAAAATGCTTTCTTGGCATATTATCTAGGGATCCTGTGATTTCTCAATTTCTCAGAGGTCCTACTACAGAGTTGTTTGGCATACTTGGAATTATCAGTATTCTTTAATGGATTCCAAATAGTTAAACATTTAGGGATAATGTTGTTCCACTTGCACTGGGTTCAAAAATAGATGTCACTGTCTAGATGGGAGAGTCTCTTCTTGATGTTGTGCAACTGCCATATTCTATGGTGAATTCTGGTATCTTCCATGATGACATACAGAAACAGATTAGTTGTCATACTGGTAACTGTAAGAACAGATTCAGAAGCAAATTGTTTAATACATTTTATTGCATCAACATAGATGGTACAAAAAGAAAACAATGACTAAGCTTTCAGACCAACCAAGTCCTTCCTCGGAGACTTATGATAGTTGTTCAGAGAGTCACATTCTATTAGCACCAAGATCAAACATAAAAAAAAACATAAAAAAATATAATTGGTTTAAAGCACCTATTTCAAAAACAACATTCCATTAGACTGCTACTACTGAGAATCTTTTCAAGGTCAAATGACATCCAAAGAAGATAAGCTGAACACTCAAGTAGACAAAACCTCTAACTGAAATTATTAATGAATGAGTGTGTTATGAGAATACATTCAAAATAAAAATCAGGACCTTTAGATTTGATACCACAAGTGTCCAAGTTTATTTTATTTATTTTTTATTTATTCACAATTCGGATTTACAACATTTGAGTCAAAGACTCATTTACAAAGGCACCTCATCACAGGAAGGGGAGACAAAATATTGGTGGAGCAAGACAGTGGAGAACAATACAGGTGAGATACAAAAGAGCTTACAAAGCAAGGCATTTCAGTGAACAATATAGGTGAAATACAGAAGAGCATACAAAACTAAGCAATTTCAGTGACACCGTGGAGCACGCAGGTTACAGTGTGTGGTGTACAGACTACAAGAAGCTATTCTAAGTAAACTAGTACATATATAATGCTATAAGTGACTAGGAGTACTAGGTGGTGGTAACCTGGGGGGAGGAGGTCTATGTCTGCAGATTGGTTCAGGCGGAGCTCTCGGTAAGGCCCTATAATGGGCATTTACAGCTCTGAGTGTAGTGAGGTGTTTGCGTAGGGTGATTTTGAAGGGGCTGATTTTGGAGATGTTAGTAATGTGCGTGGGGAGGGAGTTATACCAGAAAGGTGCTCTGCAGTGGAAAGACCTTTGGGCGAGCGAGGTCCTAGCTCTCGGCACCTGGAAGGTGGCTTTGGTTGTCTTTCTGATGACCGAGTGGGAGCCTGCTGAAGGATGTACATCCTGGGGAGCCAAGTAGAGTCTTTTTTGCCAGTATACAAGTGTGGTATTGCAGGCGCTCTTCAAAAGTGAGTAGGTTTGAGGTGGAGTAGAGCTGTCATGTGTGTGTTCTGCTGGGGGCACCAGTCAGGAGCCTGCAGGCTTTGTTGATAGAGGTCAGGACTTTGATGTTGGCAGTGGGGTCAGCAGCTGCATAGGTAGGGAGTTCATAGTCAACCAAAGACAGGATGGAGGAAGTGATAGCCAGCCATAGGGAAAACTCAGGGAGGCAGTCTTTGTGGTGGTAGAGGAGTCCAATCCGGGCATTCATGGTAGAGGACAGAGAGTCAAGATGGGCATGGAAGGAGAAAGCAGAGTCAAAGGTGATGCCCAGGTATTTGTATGTTGATACCTGTTCAAGGGGGGTGTAGGTTGCTGGGGATGATGCGAAGGGGAGCATTTCTGAAGTTACTTTGGCAGTGTGCAAAAATCATAGATTTTGATTCTTGTGGTTCAGAACCAGACGGTAGTCGAGGAACCACTTTTCAGCTTTGCTGAAGGTGAGTTGCAAGGAGCTCTGGAGTGTGAGTGGGTCAGGGTGGGAGGTGATGAGGACTGCATCGTTGGCGTATAGAAGCATTTTGCCCAAGTAGGAGCTGGGGAGGGTGTTTAGAAAGAGACTGAACAATGTGGGGCCCAGGATGGAGCCTTGAGGGACACCAGAGCATACAGGTAGGGCAGTTGATAGGATACCATTTATTTTGACCCATTGGGATCTGTCATGGAGGTAGCTGGAGAACCAGGCCAGAGTGCCAGATGAGAAACCAAGCTGATGGAGGGAGTCAAGCAATAGTGGGTGACACACAGTGTCAAAGGCCTTGGATAGGTCAATGAACACTGCCCCAGCGATCTCCCCAGCATCAAGTGCAGAGTGTATTTGGTGGGAGAACTCCAATAGGGCTGAAGTGGTGCTGTGACCAGGGCAGAAGCCATGCTGCTCTGGGCATAGTATATTGTGCTTGGACAGATAATCCATGAGTTGGGTGGCTACTATTTTCTCCAGGGCTTTTGAGAATGTGGGGAGGATGGAGATAGGTCTGTAGTTGTTTGGTAATGTACGGTCTCCATTTTTATGGATAGGGGTAATGTCAGCCCATTTCCATGTGCTTGAGAATTGGCTGAGGCATAGAGACTGGTTAAGAAGGTCAGTAAGGGGGGATAACATGACATCAAGTGTTAGACGGAGAATCCTAAAATCAAGGGGGTCACAACTAGGTTTGCGGGAGGAGAGGGCTTTTAGGAGGAGTGGTTTGGCATCACGGGGAGAGATGGTCCAGAAGAGAAATGGGGGTCGAAAAATGGCAGGGGGGTTGCATGCACAGATAGGATCGAAGAAGTGGGCACAAAGGACTGTGCTTAGGTCAGAAAAGGTCATGTTGAGGCAGTCGGCAACAAGTGGTAGGTCAGAATTAATTACACCATTAATAATCATCTGAGAAGGGGGGGGGAGTGGGTTTTCCCATTAAGCTCCTTAATGTTATCCCAGAAAGCTCGAGCAAAGCCCCAGGATGAGGTCATGGTGGTCTGATAGTATCTTGCCTTGGCTTGCCTTATGGCCCAGGTGCATTGGTTGCGAGTGGCATTATAGGTTTGTCTGTCTGCTGTCCTACCAGACTTGACAGCAGTATTTACTTGGTTTACTTGGTTTATAGGACAAAAGGAGATGATTTGCTCAAATAGATTGTCCTCCATATAAATGGAACATTAACCCATATCCCATTCATCCATCCATTTATCTAGTTTATTCTTAAAAATTGTAATGGTAGGTGAATCAACAATATCCTGGGGTAGTTTATTCCATATCCTGGGAGATCTGATAGTAAAGAAATTTATCCTATTATTATTATTTGCTTTTTTAACTTCCAATTATTTATTGTGAAGTCTTGGCAAAATTTTCCTTAATGAATAAACAATGCCACATTGGGCCATTTGAACTGGTGATTTAGGAATTTTAAACAGTTGCAGAAGATCACCTCTAGTTCGCCTACGCTCAAGAGAATGTAATATGCCACAGGTTGTCCTACTGCTTCAGTTGCTGGATCAGGGAGGGGGAAATCCAGGCAGCATTGTGTCTCTTGGAGTGACTGCAGGGCCATTTTTGTGCATAGGCTAACTACGCTGTAGCCTAGGGGCACCAGCCATTTAGGGGCACCTGCAAAATTCGGCAGCAAAAAAAAAAAAGGTAAGAAAAAAAAGAATTTTTCTGGGCTGGCTTCTTGTGTTGTCTGCCAGTATGTCTTGCTAAAAACAAAACAAAAAAAAGACACAAAAGTCTAAAGACGTTCCAGTTTAGACTCCTACTAGGGGACCCCCTGCTAGGTCATTTAAACAATTGGCTCCCCGCCCTCCCCTTTGTCGTGACAGACATAAATGTTTATTGCTCCTGCTGTTGTGCTGATTACAAGCCCCCCTCCTCCCCCTTAGGCAATGGATGATGTGACATCAATGTACATGACTGCTGGTGCCCCCCCCGGCCCCACTTAGGCAATGGCTGACCTGACCCTGACTGACGCCATCAATGTACTTACTCCGCCCTCTCGCTCTACCCCTCCCCGTATGAAACTATTATCCTCAGCAAGTCAGCAGCGCCCCGCGGACCTCGTGATTTAGGATTTCAATCAGGTCCGCGGTGGGCCTATACTGTACTTTGCATCCTCCGATTGGCTGCCGTTTCAAGTAAGAGGGATGGCAAGTTTAAATGGCCCCAGTACAAGTACAGCAAAGTACTTGGAAGATAGGAGGAGAACTGTATCAACCACCACTCTGCCAGACGGAATTGGGAGGAAGAGTGAGAGAGAGAGAGAGAGCACGTGCCACAAGCCACAAGCCGCTGTGTCTTCAAGTCCACTGGGTCTCTGTCTGGGAAAGTCTCCATTGCAGAGACAAGTGTGACTGCGTAGGAGATTCAGGAGTCGGAAGCAAGCAGCAGATGCAGAGCAGTAGTACTAGTCTGGAGCAGCTAGACCAGCCAGCTACAGCTCCTTAATTTTAGTCCAGCTAACTGTATTGTGGACTGAAGTGAAAGAAATTCAAATCCTCCATCCTCTCCTGACCTGACTGAGCGAGCGTGGAGGAGTCGGGTAGGCTGGACAGCAAAGACTGAGAGGGACCTTCCTTGCCAGACAGTGAGTGCAGACAGTGCCGTCAGCCCAGTAGTTGTGGCTGGTCTGGTCGGGGAGAAGTTTGAAAGCAAGTCGAGAGGTCACTGAGACTTACACAGTCAGGACCAGACCCACTTTACTTTAGTAAGTAAATAGAACTGTTCTTCATCTTTTTCACTGAGCAGTGCAAGCCAGTGTGTGTGTGAGGCAAGCTATAGACTAGGTGTGTTCCAAATCAATGCATATGCATCATTCATCACAACTAGTCGGATAAACTGGGTCGCTGTGTCCTGTCGGCCAGCTTCTCTGGATAAATAACTGCTGCCTGCAACTTCTGCCTGACTATTTACATACAAACATACTATTTGCCAGCAGATTAGGCCTTACGGTCTATCAAGTCTGCTCGAACCTCAGATCCCTAGTTGGGTGCCGAGGCCCTCCCCCCCCCTTGTGTTCCAGAAACCCCTATCATCCATCCCCACCCCCCGGGACAGGCCATCATCTGATACATCCACTTTCTGCGTCTGTCCCACCCTCTCTGAAGCCCTCCACTGTGGATCTCTGAACCAGCTCACCAGGCAGTGCATTCAGGGTCCACCACCCTCTCAGTGAAAAACCTCCTCCTCTTTTCCCCTCACCTTCCACCTTCCAACTTCAAACCATGCCTCTAGTGATACCTCCTGCTTTAGTCTAAGATCCTCTCAAGTTTACCCTATTTATTCCCTTGAGGTACTTGAAGACCTCAATCATGTCCCCCCTGTCTCTCCGCTCCTCCAATGAAAACAGGCAGAGCTCCTCAAGTCTGTCCTCATACGTCAAATCCCCTAGCCCTCGTATCATCTTAGTTGCCCTCCTCTGTACCCTCTCCAGGAGCTGTATATCCCTCTTCAAGTGTGGTCTCCAGTACTGTACACAGTACTCAAGGTGTGGCCTAACCAGTCCACTGTACAGCGGCAGAATCACTTCCTTGCTCCTAGAGGTGATCCCCCTTACGATGCATCCCAACATCCTGTTTGCCTTGCTAGCCGCTCTCCTGCACTGCTCAGAGTTATTCATACATGGATCCACCATGACCCCTAGGTCTTTTTCCCCTGTTGAGGCCTCCAGTGCCTCCCCTCCCCTCCCAGGGTGTACCTGTGTTTAGGGTTTCCCTTCCCAAGATGTAACACCTTGCACTTGGTGATATTGAAATTTAATTTCCATGTGTGAGCCCAGCTTTCCAGGGTGTCCAGGTCCCCTTGCAGGGCCAACCTCCCCTCTTCTCCCTCAACTACTGCTCCCATCTTGGAGTCATCAGCGAAGAGACTCATTTCACACCCTACACCCTCCCTGATGTCCAATATGTATGCATTAAACAGGATCGGACCCAGGACCGAGCCCTGCGGTACCCCACTACCAACCTCTCTAGGGTTCGAGAGCTCCCCACAGACCACTACTCTCTGGGTGCATTCAGCTAGCCAGTTTTCCATCCATCTGACCATCAAAGGGCCTACTCCCAACCCCATCAGTTTCTCCACCAGACCATTGTGGGGGACAGAGTCAAACGCCTTGCTGAAGTCCAAGAATAATACATCCACAGGCTTTCCTCTGTCCAGTTCTGATGCTACTCATTCAGAGAACTCCACAAGATTGGTTTGACATGATCTACCTGGCACAAACCCATGTTGCCAACTATCCAGACCTCCTACCTCCTCCAAGTACACCCCCAATCATTCCTTTAGTATACTCTCCATTAATTTTCCCACCACCGAGGTCAAACTGATGGGTCTATAGTTACCTGGTACTTCCCTCGACCCCCCTTTATGGATTGGCACCACATGTGCCTCTAGCCAATCCCTGGGTACTCTCCCTGTCTCAAGTGACCTGTTGAAGAGCTCCACCAGGGGTGCAGCCAGTATATCCGTCAATTCCCATACTACACTTGGATGAATGCCATCCGGCCCAGGAGATTTGTCTTTCTTTAGGGCCTTGAGGGCTAACCACACCCTTTTGGTGGCGTTAGCATCATGCGTCCCCTCCACCTTACTGGCCTTTTTATCCTTATCCTGATGTGACACCCTTGGGGTACCTCTCCCTCCCTCTTGCTCCATTTCTGTTGCTCCCTCATCCCACTCTGCGCTTCTATCCCATCATGCCTTGCTTTGTAGTATCCATCCCATCCCTAGTGAACACAGAGGCCAAGTACTGGGTAAATACCGCTGCCTGGTCCCACCGCCTCTTCCACACCACCTCCTTCTGATCTCAATCTGCTGAGATGGCCCTTAGTTTTTCTCCGCTGCAATGTGCCGGAATAACCCTTTCCCCTCCATGTATCCCTGTGCCAGCCGCTGCTCTTTACTGGACTTTGCCCCCCTCACCATCCGGGTGACTTTTCTAGATGCAAGATGGTACATTTCCTTATCCCTATCCCCTCTTGTTGTTTTATATTTTTTGTAGGCCTCCTTCTTTTCTCTGACCGCTACTTGAACCTCACTGGACCACCAGCATGGTTTATGTGACCTTGCTTCCTTACGTTTCACCTTAGCGCAGGTCCTGACTGTCTCATGAAGTCCCGGTTTTATGACCTCCCATCTCCTTTCCACGTTTGTCATTGATGTAATCCCCTTCAAGTGATCCTTGAGAATATTTCCCATGCCCACAAAGTTTTCCCCCCTGAAGTCCACTGCCAGTGTCCTAGATCTCTTCCCCCCTCCCCCCATGCTTATTTGAAACCAGACAGTATTGTGGTCAATCCCAGTCAGGTGATCCTCTACAACCAGGTCCCTTACCAGATCCCCATCTGCCAGAACCACGTCCAGGACATGCCCCTCCCTTGTGGGCTCCATCACATGCTGTGTTAAGAACACTCCTGGAAGCCGTCCAGCAGCCTCTGCTCCTTGGCCACCTTACAGGACATGGTTCCCCAGTTTGTACCTGGCATATTAAGGTCCCCCATCAACACCACTCCTTCTCCTTTTGGTCCACACTGAGCAATGATGTTGTCCAGCAAACCATCCTCCAGAACATCACCCATCCTGGGGGGCCTATATACTACACCCAGCTTGACCTTATCGCCTGCTGGGGATGTGGAGGTGGCCCATAAGGCCTCCACATTTCCCTCTGCCTCTTCTACCCTAGCAATTTCTATGTCATCTCTAATGAACATAGCCACTCCACCCCTCTGCCCTCCTTTCTATCCTTCCTAAGCATAGTGTACCCCTGCGTTTAAGTCCCAGTCATGGTTTTGTTGGCCCACGTCTCCGTGACGCTGCCACATCCACCCCCCTCAAAACAGCATGGTCTGGAACTCTGGCAACTTGTTTCCCAAGCTCCCTGGCATTTGCTAACACCAACCCCCACCCTTATCCCTAGTCCCTTTTGTCGAACCCCCAGGTTCCTTATACTTCCATCCTCCTCTGCTCCTCCGAAACCTCCACCCCCAGTCTGTTTACCCCCTCCCCTTGGGTTTGAGGGCTACTCCCTCATCTGAGGAGGAGGCTTCTGGTCAGCCCTCCTTATCCCTCCCCCCCACAAGTTTAAACCCCACCTTTCTTGAATGTAGTCAGCCATCCCCTGTTTAAGGACTTCCTTCCCTAATGGGGCAAGATGAAGCCTGTCCTTGGCATACAGTCCCTTATCCTCCCAAACTCCTTTCCAGTTCTATAACACCCCCAACCCACTCTCTTCACCCCACTTCCTGAGCCAGTCATTAACCTCTGTGATCTTCATTTTTTTCTCCACTGAGGCCTTTGGTACTGGCAATATCTCCGAAAAGGAAATGTTGCATCCATTATCCTGACAGACTCTGGCAAGTTCTTGGAACCTTGCTTGGATTTCCAAAAAGCTATTTCCCTCTAGATCGTTAGTTCCCAAATGCACCAGGAGCTCCGGTTCCTCCACAATCCTAACCAGTTCTTACCATGAACTTGCTCTGTGCACTGTCAGCCCAGAGATACTCACCACCTTCACCTGGCTATGGCATCCACCCCCCGTCCCTCCCACTGGATACCCCTAATCATCGAGTCTCCCAATAACAGAACCCTAACTCCGCCATCATCCTTAAGGTCACCTCCACTATGCATTCCCAGCCCCCCATCCCCCCCTTTATTCATGATCTCAATTCCATGGGCGTCTTCCTGCCTTATTAGAGACCCCCTTGTCACCCTCCTCTTTCTGCCTCACTCGTTATTTTGCCTACTTAACTCAGACCCCCTCTGAATAGGTGTCCCCTTTAACCCTCTCTTATCTGAACCATTTATCCTGGCCCTGATGGTTTCTCCTTCCCCCACACCACCATCCTCCCCCCTTGTAATAGTACCCCTACCTCCAGAGGCTCTCTGTGGGTCCCCTTTAGCTAGGGCCCCATCCTTGGTACTGACCCCCCTGCTGAAGGGGGGCTCCTCCCTCACCTCCTTGTCTCCCAGTTTCTCTCCAGTCATGCTCTCCTCCCTCATATCTACAATATGTTGCATCTTCCCCATCTGCTTAACATTTATATTTCCCCTTCTCCCTCTGGGACTATTTCTATCCTTTCCATTGCCGGTCTGTGATGCCCTATGGGTATCCTACTCCCTTACCTTCCCACAGAATCATTCACGGCATATCAGGTACCATTTTTGCTTTATTGCATGCAACGTCGTCTGACAGTTTGTTTGAAGCTTATCTTATTTTATTGCCTGTGTTATGTAGTAACAAACATAAATGCTGCTCCTGGTTGATCTGCAGTGTATCCATTTTTTTTTAGAAAGTTCAGGATGCATGCTACCTCTCCAACCCCATGACCTGCAGTGAATTTGAAGGTTTTTTTTCTCCTGTAAATTAAATTAATAGCAGCAGCTTCAGAGTTCAAACTGTTTATCCACAGGTTCTGTGTTATCAGACAGTGACACTAACTGGCACTGCAGTAGCTTTTATTCTTAAATAATGTTATCACCACACTTTGTAACAAAAATGCTGCCCCCTGACCTTCAGACCACTTGGATAAAAAAAAAGCTTAACCACTAGCCTCCATTTTAAAATGCAAACCCCACCCCATGACCTGCAGTTTTTTTTTTTCTCTAACTCCTAAAGAAGTTAAAATGGGGAGTTTTGGGCAGTGTATTTATCCTTGCAGCTTGTCTGTTATGACACTAACTTTAGTTTAGCCTTAAAAAGCTACCCCTGAATGACTTGTAGTGATTGAACTCGGACCATTTAGGTAAAAGTGACTGTTGACCTGTTCAGTGCATTACATTTTTTCTAACTAGGGAGACTCTGAATAAGAATGCACACTGTTTGGCCTTGTTCAGATCAAATGCATAAATAAGCGAGTGTTTGTGCTTGCTTGTGTGCTGGTAGACTGTTTTTTTCCTACCTCTAAATAAGTGTAAACAGTTTATTAAAAGGAATTTTAAAATTTTGACTGTAAAAATGTTCATATTCTGGAAAAGTTTTATACAAGTTTAGCTTTCAAAAGGGTATGAGTGGGACTAGGCAGGGACTCTGTGGTGTGGATGTAACTCAGTAGGACATGGCAGGGAGGGGTGTGTGTGTGTGTGTGTGTGTGTGTGTGTGTGTGTGTGTGTGTGTGTGTGTGTGTTTTGGAGGGACATGCCTGGTGCACACTGGGTGCACGGGTCAGTGGTGAGGGGGTCACCTGAAGTTTCAAGCCTATGGGCGCTATCTATGTAAACACAGCCCTGGAAGTGAGTACTGGTGACAGGGGCAAAGATGTCACAGGCCTTGCAGATGGCTCTGGTGAGGAAGGATAGAGTAGTATCTGTATCCGTTGCAAGGGAGATCGGAGACCAGTCAAGCTGGGCCTGGTTCTGCTTTCATTTATTTAGGCCCCCGGGGCAAAAGTGGCAGTGGGGGATGGCTTTGTACATGGGATTGAGTGTGGGGGAGGACCAGAAACAGAGAATTGGGGAGTGGTTGCAAAGGGAGTTGGCTAGGACAGTAACAGACTTGATTTTGTGTGGGCGGTTGGAAAGTACTATATCAAAGAGGGAGCTGGACCCATTTGATTGGTTAAATCTGGTGGGATGAGTGACTAATTGAGATAGGTCAAGGGCCGTGAAGTTGTCCTTAATGTGTGTTGTAGTGGAACCAAGCCAGTTGATGCTGAGGTCACCTAGGACGAGCTGTTCGGCTTTGTGTGGCAGGGTAGAGAGATAGTCAGTGAGAGAGTGGATAGCTAGACTTTGTGCCCGTGGGAGTATGTAAGTGGTTGTAATTTAAAGAGGGCTACGGCCCGGGTCAGGGGAGATTTTTAGGGTGATGGCTTGGGCACCGTGGTCAAGCTTGGGGGTAGGTAGTGCGTGGCCCAGGAGGGAGTCACGCAGGTAGACTGCACATCCGCCACCACGTTTACCCACACAATCTTCTCTAAAAAGGGTGAAGCCGGGGAGGGAGACAGCAGAGTTGGGGGTTAATGGGGAGAGCCTGGTCTCCACTATGGCAAGAATGTCGGGCGTGTGTTGAGAGACCCAACACTGGAGTGCAGCAGTCTTCTTTTAAAACTTTATAGTACTGTATGATAAAAAAACTGTACAACAGAAATTTATGTATGGAAATAAGAGAGAATAAGAAAAATGTACCTTGTATGAACAACTGTTTAAAATATTCACACCGAATTAAACCTTTCTGGAGGTATTTTCTAAACTATACTCTCAACCAGTTAACACACTTGATAAACATTAAAACCTACAGTGCTGTAACAATATGTTTTTTACAAGATAATAGCAATTGTCAGTATTATTGCCAAATAAAAAAATAAATAAATCTCTCAAGAACCACCTAGAAAATGAGTTCATGCATCTTAAAATGTTCAAAGTTCAATAATGAGTCAGTATATGATCAATTAACTTTATAAACAGAAACAGTCTTAAGGATCTGAATAAAACCCCAATGGAATTACCCCCTTCCCCCAAGGAAAGGTAACTAGAAAATAAGTGTATATTCACTATGTATGTGAGCCAAGAGTCCTAAAACCCTGTAGCATAATTATGAAATGTAGTTGAATATAAACCTACATAAATATTTACGCACAACCGCAACCCCTCCTCCCAAACACAGCCCCCTCTCCTCAAATAAAACATCCTACAACCCCCCAACACACACACAAAATTACACCTCCACACACACACTATCTCTCCCTCATACATACTCACCCAAGACAACCCAACATCCCCAACCACTCCCCCACACACACGTATATTTGGTGAGAAACCAACATGTTGATAACCAGTTAAAAAGGACTCCATTAAAATAAAAACAAAACCTCAACACACTGAAGTCCAGTTAAATGTTCATCCAATGAAGTAAAAGTCTGTGTAAGTTTAAATGGGATAATGTGTCTTGAAACCCAAATCAATATTCATGCCATCTGCTACCATATTGAGAAGTAAAGTAAGCTTAATCTCAAAAGTCTTTATCAGTTGTGTATTTTTTAAATGTCCTTTTAAGACCATTACTGACATATCTGAGATTGAGTGGTCATTCTGAGAGAAGTGTTGCTCCACTTGTTTGTCAGTCATCTTCATATTAATAGAGATAGGTGAAATTCAAAAATTTCATTCTGCAAAATATTTTGTGAAATTTACGCATTTCATGAAATGTTTCACAGGTGAGAAATGTGAAATTCCACTAGAGAAATGCAGAATTTTGCCACCCATGGGCAAAATTCTGCCTTTCCAGCCACCCTCTCAATAAATGAAACCACACACACACACACACACACACACACACACTCACAGTATTCACCTGAAACAAGATACGGGTATAGCAGACTGATAATTTAGTTCCATTCACAGAGAGGAAAACATGTTTAGCAGATTACCATCATTCCAAGTCACTAAATACTCTTTAGAAAATTTCAGAGAATAATATTTCTGGTCTAGGCTATAAGAATCTCTTCAGCACATTAAATGCCATCCATTGGCATTAGCATTGGAGCCTGCAATTCATGGGTCAAAGTTCAACATGCTGTATAATTACCCTGTAATAATGTTTTTTTGGGATGCTTAGAAGATGATGCATCCAATACAATACCAAAAGTTCAGCTACCTCCACACTTGTGCAAGCAATTCAGTTTTCCTCCTTAGGGATTTCATTCTCTGCCACTTGCAAGCAGTCATTTCAGTTACAGATCTTCAAAGGGAATTGCTTTAAAAACTCAGATTGGAAGCAAATAAAGTCTCCTAATTCATAGGTCAGACCTAATGGCATACGGACATTTGGTCACCATCAGAAATGTTGCAGCTATATTGCCGAGGTCAAAATGTAACGCAGTGAATAAATTGATGGCCAAATAGACGTAGATGAACCCGACTCAACCAACTTGTGACATTTTCCCAGACTTCATCCCTGACTCAAACACATTTTTGAAGGTAAAAAGCAGAGATAAAATGTGCTGCGACTCTTGGGCTGGTGGCCAAGATGTGTCTCTGTTCCTGTATCTCTTCTTACTCCCCCCCCCCCAGAGTTTACACCCCATTTCTGTGTCTCTGTTAAATAGTACAATTCCTGCACACTGCACAGAATTCACTTCTCGCCTGAAGTCGCAGGGGTACAGTGGAACAGGGCTATGGGAATTCACTTCAGCTCACTTGGGTGGAACAGTGGTACAGGGCCACAAGTCAGCTCACTACTGCTGAGCTCACATGGGGGGGGAGGCAAGTAGCATACTGAAACCATCTACAGTTGGATAGGGCAATGAGTAGTGGCTCTTGCTCTCCCATTCTTTCTCCGGTATCACAGGACAAATGGTTTTGGGAACTTCAAACCAATGCCTCTGTAGGAGGTGCTGTCTATGAGGGAGATTGCCTCAACTTTTATTTGTCCCAGTCCTGTTGTGTAGCTCTGTCTCTCTGACACACACATACACACACACACACACACACACATACACAACTTGTCATTTGTCGCTGCATGTGGCTGTGATCAGGACCCATGTCTGATACGACTCGTACTTATGGCACCATATGACAGAGAGACATACACAGCTTTGCAGGACCTGAATAAAATGTTATGGTCCTGCTCTCTGTGTGTGTCTCTTTCACCTGACCTGCAATGGGAGCCAAGTGCTGGGGGGTGGGGGTGAAGATATGCTGCAGGAAGGACCTGGAGGGGAAAGAAGCCAGTAAGCATGTCACTCTCTACCTCGCTGCACACTGTTCCTGTTGTGTTGGTGCACAGATAAAGGAACGGCCACTATACCATCTGATGGGATGCACTGATCGTTTGCTGCACCTGAGGTCTATGGGGTGGGGGTCGGAATTATGAGGAGCTGATACAGGAATGGAAATGCATTCAGTGCAAAGTCGATGGGAAGTAAAGGGAATCCTGATTTAACTGACTTAATCGTGGTTAGGAGGAGTAAGAAGAGTCACAGTACACACAGTGGCAATACTTTCTTATCAATTATTATAAAGTATACAACAGTTAGCCTGTACTGGCAGGAGCGGCAACAGAATAATAATGGGATATATATTTGCCTAAAAAGCAATACTTACACAATATTTGTATGCTTTAGAAATGGTAACATTCATATATTTTGTTTAATAACCCTTATGGCAGGATAATATAAGCAACGTGTACTAGCTCTCATTTACTGCACATGTTCAGTTAAAGATGTCTAGAGTAAGCAGTGCCAGAGCTACAAAGACAAGAATGCGTTGGTGGATGAAATTCTGCCATTTGTGGGCAAAATTCTACATTTGCAAGTTTGCTCCTAACAATCAGGTTGGCTAAATTAGGTGGTTGTTTAAAAGATAGTAGCAGTAGTGCTTGAAAAATGCAATTTAGGGTCTCATCCTCACTAAATATTTGTTTTTTTTACACAGTCCCTTCCTAGCAACATTAACTCCATAATGCAGAAGCTTCTGCTATGCTGCTTTCTCCTTCCAGCTGTCTTTTTCTCACTCCCATCTCCTCATCTCCATCACTCTTACCTTAGATTCCACTCCCCACCCCCAATCAACCCCTCCACCCTCCCCCTACTACAGGAACCACCCACTCAAACCCCCCTATACCCCACCCCAATGCTTACCCTGCAACTCTCACCCCTCCTTTTTTCTCCTTTTCTGCTTCCCCCTTCCACCCTTTCTTACCCCTCCCCTCCATCCACCCTTCTCTGCTCCACTCACACCTCCTTATCCTGGAGACCCTAAACTGATGTCTGAACCTGCATGTGCTGCCCTCAAAGCACTGTTCCAGCACGTCCAAATGTTCCCCACTTCTCACATACTCCGTTATCCTCCTACTTCTCGTAGGTGACATACATCCCAACCCTGACCCTTCTACGCCCAGGTTTTCCTCCACCTCATCCTCTACCTCTACCAAATCCCCCCCTTGCCCAGTCCAAAACCAACTCCCCAAGGGCCTTTGCATTTTCCATCTGATCGCCAAGAGTATCCTCCCCAAACTGGATGCCGTAACAGTCTGGGTAACCCAATACAACCCTGACATACTCTGCATTATGGAATCCTGGTTATCCTCCAAAATCCCAAACTTCTCTCTCACCATTCCTGACTATAACTTATTCAGCCAGGACCGAGGCAAGTGAGGTGGGGATGTGGCACTGTATGTTAGGCATTCCTTCTCATGCTCCATCATCTTCAATAAAACCTGACCTTCCTCCCATGAATCAATTGTTGCACACCTATCCTTCCCCTCTTCTGACCCCCTCTATATAGGGGCCATATATGCCCCACCAAAGCCCTCCCCGACTCTGTCATCAAGGCCTTCTCCTCAATCTCCATCAAAATGTCAAACGGCGAGTTCATGCTACTAGGCAATTTCAATCTTGACTGTCTCTCTCCCTCTGCAAAACCCACCATCCTAAGGCTCAAATCCCTAAATCTCTCTCAGCTAATCCACGAACCCCCCCCCCCTAAACCACCGGTCCCAAAACCACACCCTCCCGGACTGGATTCTATCCTCACATCCTCACTGTATCTCCGCTGCAGGTATTTTCTCTGACACCCTCAGTGACCACTGTATCACCTATTGCATCCGCAAAATCCATTCACCACTCTCCCCTCTTAAATTCATGTGGTCCCACTCCCTACACAGCTTCAACATCCCGACCTTACTCCATGACCTTGCTAACACAGACTGGCTACCTGTGATGTCCGCATCTGACGTGGATGCTGCCCTATCTCAGTTCTGCAATATTTTCCAGAGTATCTGGGATATGCATCCTCCCTTAAGGAAAGTAAGGGTAAAATCCCTCCACTATCCCTGGATCACAGCCGACCTTATCGCCTTGTGTCATTCCAGGGACAAAGCATGGTGACTCTATAAAGCCTCCCACACAGTAAGCGATCTTCAATCTTACAAGATACTCTAAGCAAAATTATTGTTTGACACTGTGTTTATTTTATTCTTGTTTTTTTGTTTGTTGAAAAGTGTTGTTGTCTCAGAGGTGTTTCAGTCTCCTTCTCACATTGAATGAGCTAATTGCTTTCCTCCCACAGCTCTTCCAAAGGATTAGGTGTGTATGTGGGGGGTGAAGCTGGAAAACTGTCAGTAATTTCCAACAGAAAGAAGGGTTAAAAAGTCAGGTTAGTTGAGATCTTGGAGGTAGAAGACTTGGTTTGCTGGCCAAGGCACCTAGCTTCACCTGAGCTCTTTTCTTCTAAGACTGCTTGAAAGGCAGAGTAGAGAAACTTACCAGAGCAAGGGAAAAGGATTAAGACTTATTTTGGCTAAACAGATTTACTGTGTGGTGTTGTTTTTATTTTTTATTCACAGGGATTGCTACTGTTTGTTGCTAACATTTCATTGCTTTATTTTTCTGTGTAGCAAAGTGTTTCTTACAGCGTATATCTTCTCTGAAATTATTACAGGTGGTGCTTTACAGGTTTTACAGTTTTATCTAACATTAGGATAAGCTTTCAGGGTTACTGCATTTGTTGTTGACTGATTGTTTCTGCTCTTACCTCCTTGTTCTTTCATCCGTGGTTCTTCTTTTTCGGCAGGGGAAGGGCCCAGCCACCCACCCCCATCTCCAACCACCCCACACTACACTCCTTTTATAGGGTACCACAGTTGTGACATTTCCTGTGGCAGATCAGGAAGGGGTGGATCAGTGGAGCCTCCACAAGGTGAGCTCATTTACAGGGGCACTAGTAATTTAACTTGTTATAACAAGTTAAACAAAACACAATCAAACCATTACTTGCATTTTTTTTTCCTTCTAATTACTCTGACTAGGTTATAAACCCAGCAACTTATCTGGAATGGATATCATTAACTGCAGGTACTGTGGAACAATTTTCAGAAGGACAGTCTTACAGGATTTAGGACACTGTCCTACATGCTGGGCCTTTGGAGATCTTAGGGCTCAGCTCTGGGCAGCATGGGCAGAGATTGCACGCCTCAAATTTCATATTCAACAGGAAATACATTATAAGAACCACCCGCCATTTCCCTAGCATCCAACAGAAAAACCTCGACCGCAGAGGGTAGTTGGTCCAGGAGGTTGGCAGGTGGTTAAGAGAGCAAATCGAGTGCCCCACCACTCTCTGGTCTCAACATATTACCTCCAAAAACCATATAAACACTACAAACAGGTATCTGCCTCTATCTCTGAAATCAAACAAAGAGGCAGAAGACACTGCAGAGCAGGACACTGCAGCACAGGAGCTAGCACAACAAAACTCACCCAAATCAGGAAACAAAACAAAAAAAGCAAAAAGGAAATCCAAAAAACTTCTGATCATAGGAGACTCCATGATTCAGGGAGTTGATACCCATCTCCAGCCAGTGGTAATGGTCAGATGTCTCCCAGGTACATCAGCATGGAGAGACACTGGCCGCATTATAAAATTGTTCACAAAGCAGGAGAAAACATTGATGTCCTGGTACTCATAGGGACTAATGATCTCGCCAGCTGTGTGATTATGGAGACCAAGGAACACCTGACCAGGCTGGGTGACAAACTATCATCTATTTCGTCCGGCATCGCCTTCTCTGAGATCCTGCCAGTCTGGGAGAGGGAGCAGATGGACGAAGGTCAGAGAAGGGAGATAGGGGAGCTAAACACGTGGCTCAAGGGCTGGTGCCAGGAAAAAGGACACAGATTTGTAGGGAACTGGCAACAGTTCTGGGAGCGAAAGTTCTTTAAATTTGATGGACTGCATCTGACTAAGGAGGGAGTCAGTGCATTGGGGCAAAAGTTTGATGTCTTTGCAGAATATTTAAACTAGCAAATGGGGAGAGGGGTGCAGCACCCCATACGTCGAAAGGGAAGAACACCCCTCCCTCCTCAGCTAGTGGTCAAACAGGGATTCAGCATGTTTGCAGTTCATTTGCATCACCAGGTAAGAAAAAAGGTTTGTCTCCCCATACGATGCACAGGGGTAATGCCAAACCTCATCCAACAACTAACACACCAAAATCTGGCCAATGGAAAATCATGTACACAAATGCTCACAGCCTGTGAAATAAGATCCCAGACCTGCAGGCAATAATGTCAGAGGCTAAACTGGATATAGTAGCAATTAGTGAGACATGGTTTACCAGTAACCACACTTGGGAGACTTCAGTACCTGGCTATGTATTGTTCAGAAGAGACCGAGGTGCAAAAAGGGGGGGAGGAGTGGCCCTGTTTGTCAATGAAAATATCAAAGCTACAGAAATTCAGAATACACATAAGGAGCCAGAAGAACTGTGGGTCACCCTGGAAACAGGAAATGGGACAGCCATAAGAACTGGGGTTGTCTACAGGCCCCCAGACCAGGGGGAGGACATAGACACATTACTGTTAGAAGATATATAAAATATGACAGCTAAAGGGGAGGTTCTGATAATGGGAGACTTCAACATGCTGGATACAGATTGGTCAATATCAGCAGGAACATCTGCCAGAACTAGACACATAGTGGATTCCCTGCAGGGGGAGGGCCTCAAACAACTGGTACAGCAACCCACAAGAGACAGGGCTATCCTAGATCTAGTACTGACTAACAAGGAAGGGATCACAGATCTCCAGGTAGAAGGTCACCTGGGGGCCAGTGACCATCACATGGTATGGTTCAATTTGGCTACTACATCTAAATCATCCCATTCCAAGGCAAAAGTATGGGACTTCAGAGGAGCTGACTTTGATAAGATGGCCAACAGAGTTAAGCTAGCCCTGGCAAAAGAAACACAGGTGAGGGGTACAGGCAAAGTGGGCAAGCATTAAGGATGCAATACTTGAAGCAACATCCCATTGTGTTAGACAGAAAAGGAAGTGCAAAGAAGAAGGAAACCACTTTGGTTCTCAAATACAGTAGCAGAAAGGTCAGAGCCAAAAGGCTGGCCTTCAGGAAATATAACGGAACATGGCGATGAAGATAGGAGGCATACCAAACTGCCCTAAGGGAAGCAGGAAAGGCAGTAAGGCAGGCAAAGTCCCAAACTGAGGAAACACTAGCATGAACAGTAAAAGAAGGTGACAAGACTTTCTATAGATACATTAGTGAAAGGATAAAGTCCCAAGGGGGTATTGCTAAGCTTAATGGAGAAAAAGGAGCATGTGAGGAGGAGGACCATGTAAAGGCATCTATCCTAAATAGATACTTTTGCTCAGTATTTACTGAAGAGAAGGTAGGGCAGGGCCCACAGCTCTGCATCATGGACACAGGGGGGAGGGAGGTGAGCACTACTCCCTTCACAAAAGAAAGGGTCCTACAAGAGCTTGCTAAGCTCAGGGTGGATAAGGCAATGGGACCTGATGGCATACATCCCACTGTACTTAAGGAGCTAAAGGTGGAACTAGCAGAGCCATTAGCAGAACTGTATAGTGAGTCTCTGACCACAGGAGAGGTCCCAGAAGACTGGAAAAGGGCTCATATGATACTGCTCCACAAGAGTGGTAGCAGGGAGGAGGCAGGGAACTACAGACCAGTCAGTCTTACCCCAGTAGTGGGCAAGATTATAGAGGCACTCCTTAAGGAAAGGATAGTGCAACACCTGGAATCCATAGGGGCACAGGATCCAAGACAGCATGGGTTTACTAAAGGAAGATCCTGTCAAACTAATCTCATAAATTTCTTTGACTGGGTAACCAGAGTGATGGACCAAGGGGGAGCAGTTGATGTTGCCTACCTTGACTTCAGCAAAGCTTTTGACACTGTTCCACATAGAAGATTGATAAATCAGCTGGGTAGGCTCAGGGTGGGTCAGAAGTTGGTCAACTGGGTGGCAAACTGGTTGATGGGCAGAAAACAGAGAGTGGTGGTAAATGGTATACAGTCAGAAGAGATGCAAGTCACAAGTGGGGTACCTCAGGGATCAGTCCTGGGGCCAGTCCTCTTCAACATCTTCATTAGTGACCTTGCAGATGGACTAGAGGGTAAGGCTTGTCTGTTTGCAGATGACACCAAGATCTGCAATAGAGTAGATGATCCAGATGGGGTGGGCAGAATGAGAAGAGATCTGGATAAACTAGCAAAATGGTCAGAAGAGTGGCAACTGGGATTTAATGCAAGAGTGCAAAATCATGCACATAGGAAGAGAAACCCTGAAGCCACCTATAGGCTGGGAGGAGTTGCTAGCAGTCACAAAGGAAGAAGAGACTTGGGCATCATCATCACTGATGACCTGAAATCATCCAGGCAGACCTCTAAAGCAGTAGAGTAAGGCTAGGGGGTGTTAGGGTGTATTAGTAGGGGTATCACAAGTCATAAGGAGGTAATAATCCGTCTTTACAAGACACTGGTTAGGCCCCATCTGGGTACTGCGTGCAGTATTGGAGGCCACACCTTCACAAGGACATTAACCAAATTGAGGCAGTCCAGAGAAAGGCAACCAAAATGGTGCAGGGACTGCATCAGAAGACATATGAGGACAGATTAACAGAGCTCAATATGTATACCCTTGAGCAAAGGAGGGAGAGGTGATATGATCGAGGGCATTCAAACACCTTAAGGGCATTAACAAGGTGAAAGAGTCTAACATGTTTAAATATAAGAAAAATAGCAGGACACAAGGATACAGCATGAGATTAGAGGGGATGATTAAGGGGAATGTGGAAATTCTTTTTTCACAGAAAGAGTGGTGGATGCATGGAATGGCTTACCACAAGAAGTGGTGGCTATGAATACAGTGCAGGGCTTCAAACAGGCATGGGATAGGCATAAGAGAGCAATACAAATGACTATGAATAGATAGGCCACTGACAAAGCAAAGGCCGATGGCACATTTATAAGGTAGAAAAAGAAATGGGCAGACTGGATGGGCCTTGCGGTCCTTATCTGCCGTCAACTTCTATTACAAGCACCTCAGAAATAAATGAACTAAGGACACCTGGCAATCAAAATCCTCCTATTTTAAAGTGCAGTTCACTCAAACCCAGAACCCCCATGCATCTTTCTGGAAGTCGATCAACTCCCTCCTTGAACCCCCACTAAACAGACTTGCCCGACTCTCACCTTAGACAGAAAATCCGTCTCGGATCCTGCCTCCATGGCCGAACTAGTCAACAAGTTTTTTATTTCCTGCACCCTAGCCAACTCCACCCCTCCTTCCCTCAACCAGGGTAACCCATCCTCCTCTGACCTCGGTTTCCTCTTTCTTGCCATCACACCTCTGGAGGTATACAATGCACTCTACACCCTTAACCCATCCAAATCCAGCCCGGACAGAATCCACCCCAAAATGCTCTGCATCTCTGCTGCTGCCATTGTTGCCCCCCTAACTCATATTCTAAATCTGTCCTTAACCACGGCTACTGTCACTAAAGCCTGGAAATCAGCCAAAGTCATCCCTCATCACAAAGGCGGTGACCCCTCCCTACCGGGAAACTATAGGCCTATCTCACTCTTCCCCTCCCTTGCCAAGTCCAGGAATCTCTCATACTTTCCAGACTGTCAAACTTTCTCTCTTCCAACAACCACCTTTCACCAGTTCAGTCTGGCTTCCATAAACACCACTCCACCATCACCACCCTTCTAAGTGTAACCTATTCCATCCTCACAGCCATGGACCATAGCCTAGTCACAGTTGCCATATTCATAGACCTGGCTAAAGCATTCAACTCTGTCTCCCACCCGCTACTACTCAGCAAACTTAGCTCTTTCTACATCGCCCAATCTGCCATCTCCTGGTTCCACTCATACCTCCACAACATGAACAATCAGTTCAAGTAGGTGACACTCTCTTCTCTCCTCTTCCCATCGTATCTGGCATCCCCCAAGGCTCTATTATTGGCCCTCTCCTCTTCTCTCTCTTCATAAATGACCTTTCCTCTTTCTGCCTTGCCTCAAACATGCACCTTTATGCAGATGATAATGTCATTTTTGCCTTGGGCCCCACCTATGACAGTGTCCTTCCCACTCTACAAAACGATTTCAAAAGAGTCCAATCCTGGTTCCGAGAAAACCTGCTTACACTTAATGCAAAAAAAAGACGGTCACAATGGTCTTTGGTTCCAGACAGAATCTGGCCACCCTTCCAGCCCCCCCCCCCACCATCACCACCAAGGATGACTCTCCTCTGGAGCTAGTCTCAGCTTTCAAATACCTGGGAGTTTGGTTGGACACCCACCTCACCTTCTCCACTCACATCGAGGGGCTCTGCACCAAACTCTGGCCAAAACTCGCCATCATCTATCGCCACAAATTGAGCCTACCAATCCCCACCCGGTGTAAGCTTATACGTAGAATTATCCTACCTGTAATAGACTATGCCAACATAGTCTATGGTACAGACCCATCCTCCTCTCTCTCCAGCCTTGATATCCTTCTCAACTCCTTCTGCTGCTTTATCACCGCCTTGCCCCAACTCACTCACCACTGCCTGCTCTACGCTCCTCTCTCCCTGGCTCCACTCTGCCACAGGCAAACCATCCACGGCACCTCTTTCCTAGCTAAATTCTGGTATGGGTCCCTCTCCCCCACCTCACCTCCTGCCTCACCCCTACCACCTCCTTAAGCTACCCTCTGCACCACAGGGACCCCCACAATTTTCACCTCCCCTGCCCTCGCTCTCTTATCGACCAAGCTGCTTTCTCGTACTGCCTCCCCCTTTTCTGAAATAACCTCCCCCCTAATCTTTGCCTGGCCCCTTCTTGTTCAGCCTTTACTCAGCTCCCTAGGCTACAACCCACTCTGCACTTCCCTAAATGTTCAAATGGTCCCAGCACACAGCCGATGCACCACACAGTCCCCACTCACCAACCCCAGCTGCAAAGTCCTAGCTGACCTCATCTCTCTTCTTCAACTCCACATGAAATTTTTAGCTGTCTCACTGCTGAGCAATGTACTGTAACTGCTTTGTAAAATGTTGTGCCAACTGTCTGTTTTTTTTTCTCCCCAATCGATAGTAACTCTCTGTACAAACTGTACCCGGGTTGCACCTGGAAACGAGCCTTGGCTCAGTGTGCCTTTCCCGGTCATCAAATTTTAAATAAAATAAAAAAAATAAACTATAGGGTGGAGGTCCTTAATAATTTTACATAGAAGTTCAAGATCAGGATGATACTTGACTACTAAGGGTATTCTGTTGGTAGTGGTCCTTTACTTATACTGAAGTAGTTGCTCTCTAAGTACCTGTGTTGCACATTCTACTGCTCTGTCAATTTCTCTGGAAGAGTGTCCCTGCTCCATAAAGGTGTTTTACAACATAACCAAATGTGTATCTCTGTCTTCCTCATTTGAACAGATATGGTGATAACAAAGTTCTTGACTGCACATGACAGATTTTTTTGTGTAGCTAGGGTGATTACTGTTTCTGTGTAAGTATCGCTGTGTGTCTGTTGGGTTCCTGTAAATACATGTATGTAAGCTTCCATCCATGATGGTGACAGTGGTGTCCAGAAAATTAACACTGGTGGCAGAATATTTCAATGTAAGCTTTATGGTAGGGTGGAGGTTATAGTTTAGAAAATGTCTCCAGATAGATTTAATTCTGTATGAATGTTTTAAACAGTTGTTCATACAAGGTACATTTTCCTTATTCCCTCTTATTTCCATACATACATTTCTGTTGTACAGTTTTTTTTATCATACAATGCTATTAAGTTTTAACTTGGGCATTTGTGGTATCAAATCTAAAGGTCCTGCTTTTTATTTTGAATGTATTCTCATAACACACTCATTCATTAATAATTTCAGTTAAAGGTTTTGTCTGCTTGAGTGTTCAGCTTATCTACTTTGCATGTCATTTGACCTTGAAAAGATTCTCAGTAGTAGCAAGCTAATGGAATGCTGTTCATTCCATTTAAGTCTGAGATTTTTTGAAATAGGTACTTTAAACCAATGAGAATTTTTTCAGTTTTTTCATGCATGATCTGGGTGTTAATAGAATGTGACTCTCTGAACAACTGTCATAAGTCTTCGAGGAAGGACTTGGTTGATCCAAAAGCTTAGACATTGTTTTCTTTTTGTACCATCCATGTTGGTCCAATAAAAAGTGTCAAACCAATATGGCAACTAATCTATTTCTGTATGTCATTCCTCAGCGAAGTTATTTTACAGACCAGCACTAGAGATGCAACAAAGTTTAAATTCGTTAGTGTAGTGAACCCGAAGAGGCCAACTTCGAGTTCACAAATCACTAATCAAAATTTCCATAAACAAGTTGTAATTCGCTGTAATGGACTTCACATTGGCCTCTTCAGGTTCACTTTGAGTTGTAGTTTGAGAAGGTGAAGTTGGTAAGAAGCAGGACAATGGCTACATGTCTGACTGTCTCTGCAGGTCGCATGATTCAGGAAGGAACTTAAATAGGCAGGAAGTCCATGTTTTACTTTCATTTTCTCTTCTAGAAAGAGATGTGCATATCTGTACTGCAAGCTGTGTTTCTCTGTCTTGGGCATAGAGCTAAAATGCTACCTTGCTTTTGCTTATTTTTCTTTAAACCTTTTGAGATTTATTTTGCTAAGTAGTACAGGAAGTTTCAGTTAATTCTACAAGCTTTTCTTGTTCAAAAAAGGTTTATTTTGTGTACTTTGTTTTCAGTACAGTTAACTTACTAGTACTTGCACTAATATTTTTTTGCTTTGTGAAGATTTTTTGATGGATCATGGGCATGGTGAGCAAAAAGGTGGCCAGCGGGGTCCACGAATGCCGGCCGGCCTTGGCTGCCCAGTTAAATTAATCAGGGCCAGTTTGGTACCCTCAACGATTAAATGTTGGAAATTCAGAATATTTATTGCTGAGCTAACTTGATCTATAAAATTAAGGATGGTCAAATACACAGGCAAAGAAAACCCCAGCACTTCGCCTTCTCCTTAAGGCTTCATGTCTCTGTTCCATTATGGTGCTTTGATTTTATGCTTAGAGATATATATATTAGTAAAAAGTGAGTGGAGTAAGGATTTCTAAGTATTTAAATAGTTTTTATAATTGAAGAATTAATTTTTGATCAGTATTGGCAGTAGGTTTTTTGCTTCATAAAATTTTCAAGTGTGAATAATTAAATATATTACTGTATATGAATTGAACTTTAAAAACTTAAATTTGAGAGCTTGTAAGTAGTTATGTTATGGTTTGAGGTCTCTTTAAGACTGTTTGAGAGTTTGTTCTATATTCTGACATCAGAGAATTCATCCAAATAGAATAGCCTTATTTGTTGTGGAACTAGCAGAGCCATTAGTAGAATTGTTTAGTGAGTCTCTGAGCACAGGAGAGGTCCCAGAAAACTGGAGAAAGGTTCATGTGATCCCGTTCCACAAGAATGGTAGCAGGGAGGAGGCAGGGAACTACAGACCAGTCAGTCTTACCCCAGTAGTGGGCAAGATTATGGAGGCACTCCTTAAGGAAAGGATAGTGCAACACCTGGAATCCATAGGGGCACAGGATCCAAGACAGCATGGGTTTACAAAAGGAAGGTCCTGTCAAACTAATCTCATAGATTTCTTTGACTGGGTAACCAGAGTGGTGGACCAAGGGGGAGCAGCTGATGTTGCCTACCTTGACTTCAGAAAATCTTTCGACACTGTTCCACATAGAAAATTGATAAACAAGCTGGGTAGGCTCGGAGTGGGTCAGAAGTTGGTCAACTGTGTGGCAAACTGGTTGATGGGCAGAAAACAGAGAGTGGTGGTAAATGGTATACAGTCAGAAGAGATGCAAGTCACAAGTGGGGTACCTCAGGGATCAGTCCTGGGGCCAGTCCTCTTCAATATCTTCATCAGGGACATTGCAGATGGACTAGAGGGTAAAGCTTGTCTTTTTGAAGATGACACCAAGATCTGCATAAACTAGCAAAATGGTCGGAAGAGTGGCAACTGGGATTTAATGCAAAGAAGTGCAAGATCATGCACATACAGAAGAGAAACTCTGAAGCCACCTACAGACTGGAAGGGGAGTTACTGGCAGTCACAAAGAAAGAAAGAGACTTGGGCATCATCATCACCAATGACCTGAAATCATCCAAGCAGACCTCTAAAGCAGTAGTAAGGCTAGGGGGATGTTAGGGTGTATTAATAGGGGTATCACAAGTCGTAAGAGGGAGGTAATAATCCCTCTTTACAAGACACTGTTAGTCCCCATCTGAGTACTACATGCAGTACTGAGGCCACACCTTCACAAGGACATTAACCAAATTGAGGCAGTCCAGAGAAGAGCAGCAAAATGGTGCAGGGACTGCATCAGAAGACATATGAGAACAGATTAACAGAGCTCAATATGTATACCCTACAGCAAAGGAGGGAGAGGTGATATGATCGAAACATTCAAACACCTTAAGGGTATTAACAAGGTGAAAGAGTCTAACATGTTTCAATATAAGAAAAATAGCAGGACAAGAGGACACCGCATGAGATTAGAGGGAGGCCGATTAAGGGGTAATGTGAGGAAGTTCTTCTTCACAGAAAGGGTGGTAGATACATGGAAAAGCCTACCTCAGGAAGTGCCGGCTATGAATACAGTGCAGGGCTTCAAACAGGCATGGGATAGGTATAAGGGAGCAATACAGATGAGTATGAATAGATAGGCCACTGACAGCAAAGGATGATGGCACATTTATAAGGTAGAAAAAGAAATAGGCAGACTTGATGGGCCTTGCAGTCCTTATCTGCCATCAACTTCTATGTTTCTATGATATGCTTAATGGTGCTTTTATCCATTAAACAAGAAATCAGCCTTCTCTAAATAAAGTGCCCGTTATTTGGAATGTGAAAAATACACTGGGTGGGATATTCAGAAGGGTTTCGTACTCTAGAGATTTCATCTATGACTTTGCTCAAAAAGCTGCTCCTCTGTATGAGTTACTGAAAAAGGACATTCCTTGGAATTGGGGCTCTATACACACCCAGGCTGTAACGTCACTGAAGCAGGCCTTAGCCTCCACCCCAGCACTAGTTAACACCAATCCAGCACTACCATTCCATCTGGAATGTGCCACCTCTAACATTACCATGTCAGCAGTGCTGGCCCAGAAGGTTCATGGCATCTTGAGACCCATCGCTTATGCATCACAGCTCTTGACCCCAGTAGAATAGAAGTACAGCCTTTGTGAAAGGAACCTTCTGGCCGCCCACTGGGCTGACAAGCACTTTCTGTATATCATTGGGTACTCTTCACTAATAATTAATACTTACTACATCCCAACTACCTTTCTACTATCAGAGTAAAGGATGGTACAGGCTATGATACCAGACTGACACACTGGTCACTTCTTCTCCAGAATACAGACATACTGGTACACCCAACCAAAATTCCATCTATGCTTGCACATGGACTCCTTTTCCAAGGAGAACCCCATGACTGTACACTGCAGTCACCTGATCTTCCAGATCCAGGTCCATTCCTCCCTGCCACGCCACAAATACTTGAAAACACCTCTTTGTGCCATATTTTCACTGATGGTTCAGCTTCCTACTATCAGGGAGAGCAATTGCAGGGATGGGTATCTTAGTAATTTACCCCTATGGTAACACTGTTAAGATTTCTAAATGCTGTAGTGCAGCATCATCACAGTATGCGGAGATGGCAGCTGTGGCCTGTGCCCTCGAGTTCATCCAGCATGTAACCGAGGATACCATCATTTTTACAGACTCTAACTGGGTTTGCTGTTCTCTTACAGAATTTCTTCCTTTCAGGCAGAAGAACTCCTTCCTCTCTTCTGATGGTAGTCCAGTGAAGTACAAGGACTTGGTAATATACATACATTCACTGGCACAGAGATTTGCACACAAACTCTATGTACACAAAGTCAAAGCTCATTCCCTGAATGACCCCTATCATGCCTTCAATGATACAGCAGACACCCTTGCCATGGAAGGGGCCCAAGGTGGTGACACATGGATGATGGACCATCCAGAGGCCAATGCAGCTGTCCACATTGCAGCAATCAGGAAGAAGCCTGAACCCTTTTCTCCCTTAGACCTCTCCACAGTCCAACATCTTGATACTGAACTCAAAGAAGTGTTCAGGTTCCTCGACAAAGGCACTGAAGAGAAACTTCCCACACATAACCCCTACCGGAAGTATGAAGGTAAGTTACACATGTCACCAGTCACTAAACCAACTGATGCGCCCCAGCACGATATTCAAAAGGGGAATATGTGTGGCACAAATCCCGATGTGCTGAGGCGCATCAGTAATGTATGTGGTGCAAGTAGGGTGGGCGTGCCCATGCATACCCCCGCACATCCTGATATTCAGCCTGAGATGTGCGGAGCCCATTCAGGTGCAAACCCTACATGCGCTGCATACAGTTGATCCAAAAAATAAAGGAGCAACAACCGGCCAAACACAGGTGAGCTGTTGTATTGCAGGGCGCAACACAGCAGCAGCCAGCTGTGGGTGGCCACCCGAGCTCCGGTGGCACCCTCTGTCGGGTAGTGCCCCCCCATGCCCGATCGCAGGCATATGTATACATATAGAAAGTCCTGTATCCCTGGTGGTCCAGTGGACTACTCTGCAGCCCGATCATGGGCAGAAGTCTAATGAAAGATTAATCCCCATCCCTGGGGTCCAGCAGTAACACCTACGCAAACCCGCCACCCGCTCCTCCCGGTCGAGGCGGGTGGCAGCTCCCCACCCGCAAGCTGCCCGGCCACCCGCCGACTGACTGCATACAGTACAGCTGTACGCCTATTGGTCCAATGGGCATGCAGACTGTACTGTACTACACAGTCCAGATATATGAATGAATCCATAGGTAGCTCTCGAACCATTTGAGAGCCAGTGGGTCTAGGCCTATTTTGTTCAGTTTGACTAGAAGGAGGTTATGGTCAACAAGGTCAAATGCCTTGGACAGATCTATGAATACTGCCCTGAGGGGTTCCCCCTATCCATAGCACTGAGTACGTCTGCCGTGAGGTTAGTGAGGGCAGTGTCTGTACCATGGTTGGTTCTGAAACTGTGCTGGGAGGGGGCTTGCAGCTGGTGAGTCTCCAGGTACTCACAGAGTTGGTTATATATAAGCCTTTCCTGGAGCTTTGTGAGTATACATAGCAGGGAGATCAGTCTGTAATTGCTTGTATGTTCCCTTGAACTGCCCTTGTGAATGGGACCACGTTTGCCTGTTTCCACTGGTCTGGCAGTGTTCCTTCCATCAGGGATCTGTTTATAAGCCAGATCAAGGGTCTGGAGAGGAATTTGGGCTCCATCCTTGATTAACTTGGGATTGATCCCTTCCAGTCCTCCTGGGCCTTTGTTTTTCAAGGCCCTAAGGAGAGTTTGTACCTCTGTTGTTTTGACCAGTTGGAGGTGAAATAAGGGTTGATTTAGGCTGATGGGCTCCATCTTGTTCAGTGCCAGGGTGGCAGGGGGTAATCCAGCCTTGTATGCTTCAAGGTTGGTGAAGTGACTGTTTAGGGCTGAGGCAATTAGTGGACAGTCACTCTCTAGTTTACCGTTGACCTCCATAGGGCCTGGTTCAGCTTTCATGTTTCCCTTGATCAGCTCATTTATGTGAGACCAAAATAGTTTCGGGCAACCTAAGCTGTTTTTCTGTAGTCGGGTGATGTACTCCCTTTTTGCATGTTTAGTGGTGCACTTGCATTTGTTTCACAAGGCTTTGTACTCCACAAGATCTGCCGGGAGGGAAGAGTTCTTAAACCTCTTCCAGGCCTTGTCAGGGCTAATTTATTAGGGCTTTTAGGGTATGGGAGATCCACTTATAGCAGCTGCCCTTAGCTCGGAGCTTCTTTAGAGCAGCAAAGAGGTTGGCTGCTTTACTTATTGAGTGGTGGAGGTATTCTAGTGCCTCATCTAAGGTTGGGAGGCACCTGATAGAGCTCCAGTCCAGGGTGTTGAGGTAGTCGTTGTATTGCGCCATAATGAATTTTGAGTAGTTGCAAGCGGTCAGTATTCTGGGCTGAACCTTGGGCCCTCTATTTCTCCAGATGCAGAAAATTGGGGAGTAGTCGCTCAGGGCATCTGACATGAGTCCAGCTTTCTGGATGTTGATGGGGTTAGACACCAGAGCCCAGTCCAGGATGGTGTGGTTCCCTGTATTATAGTTCAGCCTGGTGGGTTCTGTGATAACCTGTACCAGGTTTGCCTCTTGCATCAGGGACATGAGATTTTTGTTGGGATCATGGCCCCAGTTGAAGTTGAAGTCTCCCAGAATGAGGAGCTCAGTTGAGATTTCTTTTGCTGTGGCTCTGGTAGTATTCTTGAGGGATTGGAGAGACATCTTGGGGGGGTTGTAGACACATTCTATTGTGAGGTGTTTGTGTTGGCTGAGGGTAACCCTATGAATATGAATTCACTGTTGGGGCAGGAGTCCTTCTTCAGGGTTATGTGTGACACCGGAAGGCAGTCCCTTGTGTAGATTAATACAGCACCCCCTCTCTTGCCTTCCCTGTCCTTTCGGAAGGTATTGTATCCTTGGGCCATGACCTCATGGGCGAGGATGTGGGACTTAAGCCAGGTCTGATATAGCAAGAATATCTGGTTTGTAGAGGTCAAACCAGGCTTGCACCTCTTGCATTTTTGGCCTGAGACTGCAGATGTTCATGTGTGCAATCTTCAGGCCTTTGGAGGCTGTCCAGTGAGGGTCCTGTGGGGATGATATTAAGATATTGGCCATAGGAGGGCCGGGGTTTGGCTGGATATCTCCTGCCAGGAGAAGTAGCACCACCAGCAGGCCAAGTAACTTTGATCTGGCAGCTAGTATTAAATTGCTACGGATCCTTCTGCTTGTAAACTATAGTAACTCATAGCATATGCCCCTTCTTATTATCTTATGTGCTATAAGGAGGGTTTGTATATTTTGGAGGGGCTTGGAGTTATAGTGGTCTGTGAGAGGGGGGGTCATTGTCCAGGGGTCCCCTGATGTCAGGGTCACCTAGGCCTATGATCCCAGCCACCCAAAGGAGGGACAGAATATATTGTGTTGCCAGGAGTACTCCCCTGTTGGGCAGTAAGGCACTGGGCTTACTTGCCCCACTCAGCCCATGGTTGGGTGGACCTGTGTCAGTGGTCCTTACCTCGGGAGACATGTTTGTTGAATCAGTGGAGCCCTGATTATTTGTATTACTATCTGTCAGCAACGATCTCTAGGATATAGCCCTCTTTCGGCACAGTTAGGGGCAGCTAAAGGATGTTGCCCCGGGTACTACTGATGTCAAGCAATGCTGCAGACTATTAGTCTGCGTTGCAGTTTCTCCTTTGTTCTCTTGTGAAAAAATGTTAGTCATTAGCACTATACTATTAGCAATTAGTTCACTTTAAAGCAACCCTGTCTTGGATGTAGCCCTCTCCTGGCCCAGCTAAAGGCAGCTAAAGATTGTAGATAGAGTTATACTGATGCCAAGCAATGCTACACATTTTCAGTCTGCTCTTCAGTTACTCCTTCATTCTACTGTACAGTTGTAAGCAATGAACTATAGCACTGGTTCACTTTAGCAATCAATACACTTTGGACTGACTAATTATAATTCTGTATCATCAACCTCAGTCTCCTGTGAGACTTGCTGGCTATAGCTAGTTGGGCTGGTCTAAGTATCCAATAGTGTAAGTAACTTCCTCATCCTACAGGGAAAGGTTCTAGCAGTTTTACTATACTAGGGTAATCATTCACAAACTTAGGTTTGAATAGTTCTATATTTCTGCTCAATCAACCTCTGTCTCCTGCCCCCCTTGAGCCAGAAACTGTTTTGATCCCTGCTCGGAGGGAGGCCTTTCAGTGCAAGTGGAGTTGCCACTGAGCATTTAAGGGAGGAGGGAGCAGGGGTGGGTGGGAGGAAAAAAATATACACTCCCAGATTCTCTGCTCCAACTCAGCACAGGAGCGTTAGTTACACAGTTTGTAATTAAGGTAAAGTTCAAAGTTCTTTCTTTCTTTCCACAAATAAATTCAGTGCAGGGCACATGCCTGCTCCAGGCAGGGGATGAAGTCTTGGGTCATGCGAGGGAGGTCTGCCTGGCTCTGGACTGTGAGCTGGCACCTCTACCTCCAGTGCAGGTCTCTACAGTTGTGGGGGGGGCCCACTTGTGCAGAGGTCACCATCACCACCCCTTATTTGGACGGCAGCTCCTTCAGTTATGAGCTGCAGGGCTTTGTTGCTGCCTTTAAGCATGGCTGATGGTGAGCATCACCAAAACGGCTAGGGACCAATCCTAAACAGCTGCAGGCTGTTTGAAAATCTCATCCAGATTTGCACTGAAAAATAATTCCCAGAGTCTCTGCTCCAACTCGGCACAGGAGTGCTAGTCACACAGTTTGTAATTAAGGTAAAGTTCAAAGTTCTTTCTTTCTTTCCACAAATAAATTCAATGCAGGGCACATGCCTGCTCCAGGCAGGGGATGAAGTCTTGGGTTGTGTGAGGGAGGTCTGCCTAGCTCTTTACAGCCAGTGATCGGCTGGGGGGGGGACCACTAGACACCAAGGAACGGAGGGTGAATTTTATTTATTTTTTAAAATACAACAAATGGAGGGCAGGGTAACTTGTGTGTTTGGGGGTGCTTATTTGATGTAATTTCAGCCGATGATTGGCCAGGGGGGGCACTGGACACCAGGGAGAAAAAAAATGTGTCCAGTGAGCAGCTGAGGTGGGGGGACCACTAGATACCAGGGAGAACTTTGGCCAGTGGCCACAACATTTTGCTGTGGTAGGCAAAATTACTCCTGCAGGTGGCCAAATTTCACCGTAGGTGGTAATATTTCACCCATATGTGTGAAATTTCACCTGCGAGTGAACTTTTGCCAGTTTGGGGGTAAAGCTTCGTGCCCAGCCATGGGCGAAATTTCACATTTTGCCCAGCAAAATATTTTGCGAAATGCACTAATTACATGAAATATTTTGCTGGGTGAAATCTTCCAATTTTGCACATCACTATTCCACAGGCATGGTGGTTGTTGCTGGCTGTGGGGTCATAGCTGGGCACAGGTAGGATCTGTATCTCCTTCACTTTCCAGAAGCATAGTGGTAGTTGCTGGCTGCATAGCTTGGCACAGGTAAAATGTCTCTGTCAGTCTCACTCTCAAGACACTGGTTTGACTGTCGGTAGTAATGACTGCAAACTTTATGTGAACTATGCCCTCAAAATCAATAAAGGGGAAGTAAAAATATAATGACATGGCTTTTATTCTCAGTTGTTATATGGCAGTGAAGGCCACTGTTTGACTTTTGGTTATTCAAAAAACAAGTAACATTAGAGCACTGAGAAAGCCGTCACCATGGTAATTTTGCCATTATGCACTACCACCAACATCCTCCGCATTATCATCAAGGATAAAGCAGCCCTCACAATCCTCAAACCCGGAGTTGTACCCACTTGGAAATTCTTTTTCCATAGTCATATCATCAATATCAGTGGTACAGCATTTGACGCTTCCACAAGGATAGACTGCTTCACCACCATGAGCAGCAGCAACACTAGCATTGTGACTGGGTACAAAGAGAGATGTGCTTCTCCAACTTGGTATGTGACTTTCATTCATTTTGATAAAAGTCTGCATGCTGACATTTGTCGGTGATACGTTAGTATGATGGTTATGCACTATGGCACCCACAGAACTAAATACTCTCTCCACACTGAAACTGGATTTGGGCATGTCAGGTACTTCATTACTACTGATGTCAGCACTGGCCATTCATTCACCTTGCCAGTCCATTACACCAAAGGATCATTCTTGTCAGATGCCTGTTTTCTGCCAAATAGGCCTCAACCCTGCTCTGAAATGCATTCATTCCAGATGAATCATCCACCTGTTCACAAGATTCATCTAGGTCACAAATTCTGACTTAGGACCAGGTGTCCTAAAGTGGATTAATAGACACCTGTTTTGCTGACACCACCCCTTACCCCTCAGCCACCTTACTGGATGTACTCGATACACAGTGATCTTCACCCTTGTTATGCTATTATTTGTATAACTTTGCACGTGAGTTCTGTGCCCCATAAACCAATCAGACCAGCTGTCCAGTCAGATTTTGAACCTGATCTTGCCCTCCATCCAGTATGGATGCAATGCCACATTTGTAGCATGGGTCCAGCATTGTTGCTATTCCAAATTTGGGAGGCTGCTGAACAGTGGCAAAGTGTCGATTGTTGTCTAATATAGTAATCATGTGTTTCAGTAATGCACTGCTTGACCTATCTCCGGCAACGTCAAAGCTAGGCTGAAGATTCAATAAAGTCTTCCTCAGCACCCGGAGAAGTGGAATGGCTTGACTAATGGATGCAGTGTCACCACTGATTGCCTGTGTAGCATGTTCAAATGGTCTCAAAATTATTATTACTGAGTCCATGAGTCACCATTGTTCACTTGTCAGAGACATTGAGGTCCCTGAACTGTCAAGGCTAGTGTGCATAGATAGGTACTTGTTGATTGCTTTGTGCTACTCGTACAGATGCTCAGCCATGTGTAGTGTCGAGTTCCATCTAGTGACAACTACAAGCTTCAGGTGGTGCTGAGGGAGGCTGTTTTGAATCTGCAACTTCCTAAGTTGGTCAGGGACCTTTCCAGAGTGTGCCCAGTGGGCACAGAGACATCACGCAACAGTCAGCACTTGCTTTATTTCAGGGTACTGCAGAAACTCTTGTACCACCAGATTTAAGCAGTGGGCCATACAGGGAACCTGCACAAAGCCACCATTGCTAATACATTTCACAACATTTGATCCATTATCACTAGCTATGCAGCCAGTTTTTAGGTACAGGGGGTGCAGCCACTCATCAATGTCTGTCAGTAGCAAGTCTAGTATGTGTTCACCTGTATGTAACCCTGCTACACTACACATTGCAAGTGTGGCATGTTGTCTAATACCCTGAAGGTTACTACCACCACTAGAGTCTCACTTATTACATTGCTTTCCCATCCCACCATCAAAGACAACACCAGGTAGCTGTGCCCAATGTGCTGTAATACACAGAAGGCAACTACCAGCCATTTTGCCACTTGTCCACATATCCATGCTTAAGTGAATGTAAGGTGAGGTGGAATGTCAAAGGGCATGTCTTACAGACTCTGTCACCATCCCATATAACTCAGGGACATCACGGGTGAAAAAGTAGGTTTTGGATAAGACCTTCCATTTAGGACATGCACATGCCACAAAGCACTGGAAGCTTGCATTCTCCACAAAGAAAAATGGCAAAAGGTCAATTGCCATAATTTCCACTATGGCAGCATTGAGTTCACGTGCAACCACATGATTGGGTGGGTATTTACTGTTGTGTGCAAAAAGACTGTGCAACATGGGCTGCATTGTTTGTTGCTTTACATGTAGCATGCTACATGGCTGTACTCTACTAACTGACATGGATGGGCTACCTGGGACGTGTGATGGTGGGTGCACAGGTGACAATCCAATACACGCTGGTATTTTCCATGTTTTAAGCACAGGGGTTGATGTGGTAGAATTACTATATGGATCACCACTGCTACTCTGACCACTGCTTGAACATTACATCAAATCAGTGTTACACGAGGTCCCTGCACCCTGATTGGTACCCCCAGAGGTACACTGTAGACAGCTAGTGCTTAGGCATATGCTATATTAGCATATAGGGCTAAGGGCATCTACCATATAAGAGTAAATGTCAGGATATGTATGCATATTATTGTAATACACTTTGCTTGCTAATACATATATTTTTCCTATGTATTTTCTGTGTATTTCTTACTTATAAGATGTTAGGACATCTGTGTCCTTGGAATGATTATAATATATTAGTAGACATTGCCATCTTTTGGTAATTTATACTACTACACTGAGTTATGTAAGACTCTGTATAATATACTCTTTTGTTTTACAAACTGATGACTACTATAAAAGTGTATAATGTTATCTTGGACTTGGAACCACCTCTAATTTAGTCAATAGGGCTCATCTCTGTAACTAAAAATGTTTCTATCTTACAGTAACCTTAGTAATTATCATACGTATATAAAATGAGAGACACAAAGTCTTGTACCTCGGAGACCCCAAGAGACACGAAGAAACCTCGAGGTATAGGGAACGCTTAGCATTGGCTCCCAGTTTGTATTCGTAAAAACTGCTTAGGGCAACTGTGGTTTATCCTTTTGGTAGTAATAAACAAGTGTATTACTCTTATGCAACGTTTTTGTGATTCCTTGCATTCCCAATATTGCCAAGAACCTGAGAGTGAGGTTTAGACCTCCTGACAATTGGCGACCGCATGCAGACAATATTTGGTGTTTGTAAGCTTTCACTTGTTGCTCAAAACATTTCCCTTCCCAAAGGGGACAGTGAGTGTGCATTTCCACAACACTTCTCCCCTTTACAGACCACTTTGTAGTCACTTGTAAGGTCTGGCTGTTTTTCTTGGGTGTGGTCTATGCTGACTTGACCCACTTCAAAGCAGCTTTGAATTGCAAGCCTACAAAGTATACAGTAGCCCGACTATGTGTAAAGTGTGCCTGCTGTGGATCGATACATAGCATGGCACCTTTTTCACAGTTTTATTTTTCTTTCCTTCCCACACAGTGGCCACCATATCAAATATCTGCGCAGAATTGAGAATCGATGTCTCTAACTTCCTTGCCTCCAATGCAGGATGGGCTGACTTTGCTCGGGACACAAGTCAATCTGAAAACCCTATACTGGGGATCTCAACCCAGTATTGTGAGACGAGACAAACAGCTAATAAGCGTCATGCCAAAGGGCTGTTGATCGTGGCTCTCTACGCTGCTCTGGAAGCCTCCGAAGTGAGGTTTCTAACCCTTGATCTGCAGATCGCTTCTCTTAAGCAAGAGAAGGGTTTACAGGAAACGTAATGTGTCAGACTGCAGCAAAATTTGGAGTCAGAACTCCAGACTTCGCACAATGAAAAGGATTCACTTTTGCATTATTCATCACAGGCTGGCGAGCAAGAACTTTGTATGTTGAAGCAGGAGTGTGAAAGTTTGAGACAGGGTAAGAGGCAGGCTTTGCATATGAATGACTTGTTAAGTACAGTGAATGCACAGTTGAGTGACGAGATAGGAGAGCTACAGGACGAGATAAACCAGGTACATAATGACTTAGAAGTGGCTACTAGGGACAACTGCGAATTGAGTGCCGCATATAGAGTGTTGCAGAAACAAATGCATGATGAGGTTGATATGGATGTTGCAGCTGTGAGTCATGCTGAATGTGAATCTAAGATGGCGAAACTGCATCATCAGTGAGAGGTTCTGGCTGGACATGTTAAGGCGATGGGAGGCGTAGCCCCTGCCTTACATATGTCATCTGAAGGGAAGGTCTCAGATGATGACATTTCTCAGTACAATGCCCAGTCACACCCCTACTATGGCCCAGAAACCCCACCCAGCCATCCACAACATGGCAGGTCCCCACTCCACCCACACCATGTCATACATCGTCGACGTCGTGATGCATATCATGGGAGATGCCAACATGGCGGCCCCCATGATAAGGGGCAGCAGGCCCACGCCTGGTCCCAACAGCACCACTGATAGCCGTAATTAATGTGGAAGACAGCCAGGAGATAGAAAGAATGATTGATAATGCGGTAAATACTGTGCCCATTCCGGAGAGGAATAAGCGAGTTTTAAAAGGCCAAATTAGGCAGCTTATTCATGAAACTAGTACTCAGGATTTCATAGTCTGCTCAGTAGTGGAGGACGCAGCTCAGGCAGCCCTGGATGGCACCCAAGGAATTGTATCTCCACCTGATCATCCCAATAATCTCCTACAAATGGCTTACTCTGTTCAGCAGATAGCTGACAGCATTGGTCGGATGAGCCCGTCCGACAACCTCAGCTGCCACTTAGAGAAGGTGTGTTCCAAATGTGAGATGCTTAGCCGCCCTGTGGAATATCAAGTCCAAATACTACGCCAAACTATAGAGCCTGGCTTGTGGGCTAAACTCCCAGATGCCATCTGCCAGGACGGTAACGCCACCTTTGACAAGGCTGCAACCGAACTCATTTCTGCACACAGCCCAGGTGTAGTAGGAGTGATGCTTGCATATCCTGTAAAACAGAATGCAAAAGAAAGTCCAGAAACTTACCACCAGAGGCTTTGGATGGCCTACCGAGCAGGAAAACACCTTGCCTAAGAAGCTGCAGATGTGGACCTTCTTGAGTATAAGACCCTGTTCCTTAGGAACAAGATTCCTGCAGTGAAAGAAAAGGCAGAACCAACCACTTATCCCTCCATGGAAAGGTTTGCCGACATTCTTTGGAAAACCGAGAGAGTTTATCAATTCTACCTCCATGATCTGGGCTCCGGTTCCAAGAAAGTAGCTGCCATGGAGCCAACTCAAGAGGCCACGACACACTACACGGTGGAAGGGCAGGCCCAACAAAAGCAGCCCCTCCCTGCAGACAGCCAACACCCCCAGCAGGCCCAACAACAACAACAACCACAACAGCAGCAACAATGGGGTGGGAACCGGAATTATCATAAGAATAAAAAGCATAAGAGCAAGTTTAAACAGCAGCAACAAAGATCAGGCCCTTCATATAGGGAGATAGCCAAAAAGAATTGGAAGTTTCGAGAACTTCTGGGGCAAGTGTGTTCAGTAGCAGATGCTGTTCTCACTCAGTCTCTTGCAGCCATACAACTGGGAACCCAGGCCTCAACAGGCCATGGCAACACTGGAAGTACAGGCCTTCAGGCCCATACAGGCCTGAACCCAGAAGCACCTCCCTATATAGTATCAGTGCAACATAGCAAAGTGGTTCACAAGAGCAAGGCCCAACTTCTCCATACTCTCCCCAATACAGATTGACAAATACAGGCCCCAGTCCAGATTGTGAACAAGCTGGTCTTGGATACAAATGGAAGACCCTGCACTGAGACCGAGGTCGGGAGCCGCCTACTTACGGTATTAATAGATACAGGCACAGCTGTGTCTGTATTACATGATGACCACCCAGACATATCACCTTGATCCACCGGATGGAGGACCAACATGTCAGGAGTAGATTGCTCTAGGTTACCTGCATACCGCTCTCTACCTCTACTGGTAACGTTGGGCCATTTAAAGGCCTCACACACCTTCCAACTAATGGTATTGCATGATCAATCTAGTGTCATCGGAAGTGACTTCCTTGCACCACATGGTTGTGTGGGGGATCTAGCTAATATGCTACTGATACAAATTCAGGGCCAATATCACACCATCTTGATCCCTGACTCACACGTTGTGGCAACAATATTTGCCAACAACAAGGAGTATGATGTCCCAGATTTGTTCAAGAATCATGAGCTTTTTCCAAAGCTCCTACCAATTTTCCAAAGGCATTTGGAAGCATTTGCTATCAACAAGCATGACTGTGGCAGAATGCAAACTGTCATCGAAGTGCCAGGCCCAGCACATGAGAGGCAAAGGCAATATACTTTTCCATCTGAGACCTTGTCTTCTCTCAGGGAAACAATAAAATCACTCCTTAATCAAGGGTTAATCAGAACATGTGTTTCTACTGCCAACTACCCAGTGTGGCCCATGAAAAAACCCACAGGTGCCTGGAGACTTACTATTGACTACAGAAAACCGAAACAGGTCACCCCCAGATGTGCCCCAACTGTGGTATATACACCTTATGTGCTATGACTTTTGACCCCTGACCTAAAATGGTTCAGTGCCCTGAACATATCCAGTGGTGTCTGGTCATTGCCATTGGCTCCTAAGAGTCAATATAAGTTCGACGTCACCTTTGAAGGTAGACAGTAAACACATGGATCTGTTTACCACAGGGATTTCATAACAGCCCATCCCTGTTCCATCTGCACATGATGGATGCCCTTAAAGGTTTCTTTACTCCCCAGTGTCTCTTGCAATATGTAGAAGTCCTGCTGCTGGTAACTGCCATGCAGGAACAACATTTGGATCTCCTGGATGAACTATTGACTCTCATCCAGAGAGCAGGCCTCTAATGCAACCCAGCAAAAGCACAGCTATGTCAGAAAAAGGTACTCTTTCTGGGTCAAAAAATAACAGACCAAGGCCACAGCCCTACCTGGAAACAGATACAAGGATTGCAAGACTTGCCTCTGCCCACCAGCGTGGCAACTCTTAGAAGATTTCTAGGTATGGTAAACTCATTTGGAGATTTCATCTATGACTTTGCTCAAAAAGCTGCTCCTCTGTATGAGTTACTGAAAAAGGACATTCCTTGGAATTGGGGCTCTATACACACCAAGTCTGTAACGTCACTGAAGCAGGCCTTAGCCTCTGCCCCAGCACTGGTTAACCCCAATCCAGCACTACCATTCCATCTGGAATGTGCCACCTCTGACATTGCCATGTCAGCAGTGCTGGCCCAGAAGGTTCATGGCATCTTGAGATCCATCGCTTATGCATCACAGCTCTTGACTCCAGTAGAATAGAAGTACAGCCTTTGTGAAAGGAACCTTCTGGCCACCTTCTGGGCTGACAAGCACTTTCTGTATATCATTGGGTACTCTCCACTAATAATTAAAACTAACCACACCCCAAGTACCTTTCTACTATCAGAGTAAAGGATGGTACAGGCTATAATACCAGACTGACACACTGGTCACTTCTTCTCCAGAATACAGACATACAGGTACACCCAACCAAAATTCCATCTATGCTGGCACATGGACTCCTTTTCCAAGCAGAACCCCATGACTGTACACTGCAGTCACCTGATCTTCCAGATCCAGGTCTATTCCTCCCTGCCACGGCACAAATACTTGAAAACACCTCTTTGTGTCGTATTTTCACTGATGATTCAGCTTCCTACTATCAGGGAGAGCAATTGCAGGGATGGGTATCTTAGTAATTTACCCCTATGGTAACACTGTTAAGATTTCTAAATGCTGTAGTGTAGCATCATCACAGTATGCGGAGATGGCAGCGGTAGCCTGTGCCCTCGGGTTCATCCAGCATGGAACTGAGGATACCATCATTTTTACAGACTCTAACTGGGTTTGCTGTTCTCTTACAGAATTTTTTCCTTTCAGGCAGAAGAACTCCTTCCTCTCTTCTGATGGTAGTCCAGAGAAGTACAAGGACTTGGTAATATACATACATTCACTGGCACAGAGATTTGCACACAAACTCTATGTACACAAAGTCAAAGCTCATTCCCTGAATGACCCCTATCATGCCTTCAATGATACAGCAGACACCCTTGCCAAGGAAGGGGCCTGAGGGGGTGACACATGGATGATGGACCATCCAGAGGCCAATGCAGCTATCCACATTGCAACAGTCAGGAAAAAGCCTGAACCCTTTTCCCCCCTTAGACCTCTCCGCAGTCCAACAGCTTGATACTGAACTCAAAGAAGTGTTCAGGTTCCTCCACAAAGGCACTGAAGAGAAACTTCCCACACATAACCCCTACCAGAAACATGAAGGTAAGTTACACATGTCACCAGATGACAAGCTCAACTGGTACCAACCAGATGATTCGACCACCAAGTTGTGGGTGGTCCCCAGACATCTTAGGTCTGAATTTTTGCACCAAGTACAAGATACATCCACTGGTGGACACCAGGGAGCAGAAAACATCCTCCAGAGGCTCAAGACCACTGCCTGGTGGCCAGGAATCACCAAAGATGTCAAACAGTACATAGATAACTGCCTTGTTTGTGCACAAAACAACCTCATCCCTACCAAATGAAATGCCAAACTCCTACCAAAAGGACACTCTTGCCCTTGGCATGCCATACAGATTAATTTCATTGGTTCACTGACCAACGCTAGCAGAAATAATAAGTATGTTCTTGTGGTAACTGATCTTTTCTCTAAGTGGGTTGAAGCTTTCCCCACCAAGACATGTACTGCTAAAACCACTGCCAAAATCCTGGTTGAACAAATTTTCTCCAGGTGGGGCCTACCTCTTAAGGTAGACTCAGACAAAGGAACCAGTTTTACAAGTGAGTTGATGAAAGAATCCCTTGAACTCCATGGGGTTCAACAGATGTTCCATATACCCTATCACTCCCAGTCTTCAGGTCAAGTAGAGAGAGCCAACAGACAGACTAAGCAAATGCTTTCCAAATTCATTGAGGACAATAGCAAAACTTGGGATTCCCTGTTGCCATTACTGCTTATGGCAATAGGGGGAACACCCTCAGCCACCATCCAGTTAACACCCATTGAGGTGATGACTGGCAGACAAATGAGATTACCTGAACACCTGTTTTTGACCTGCACACCCCGTTGCAGACTGTGTGTCTGTAGACAAATATGTGGAAAAGCTTAGAAAAGACCTCATACACACACAATTGTATGCTGCCAACTGCATGGGCAAGGCCCAGCAACAGTCCAAATACTGTTTGACAAGCACGCACAAGAAGTGGATTGGCAGGTTGGAGATCAAGTAATAGTTCTTTGATTTGCGCAACCAACCCACTCCTTCTCTAATAAATGGGAAGGCCCTTACCCCATTGTCAACAAGTTCAGTCCGGCAGTCTATCAAGCTATACTCCTGCAAAACAATAAACTGACTGACAAATGGTTACATGCAACCAACTAAAACTGTACAAAGGAGCTTAATTACTTTTCCTCACCCATTTGAGTGGAATAGTACTAACCTACTAATGTTTGATTTTGCTTTTCAGATACATTGACAAGATGGTTATCTTGTTCCATTTTCTCCTCATCTCAGGAGTTATCCCCTGTAGCCAAGGCACAGTACCGAACCTCCTACCACACCTTGATCCTCCAGCATCTCCTCCAGAGGGAGTATCCATCAAAATACCCGATAGTTTGATTACTTTCCAGGAAGGTTCTGATGCTTACCTCACTGCCTCGGTTGTTGCTCCTGATAAAGCTACCCTGCAAACTGAGCGGCAAACCACATCACAAGGACAAATTCTCCCTGTGGCCAAACTCTCCAAGGGAACTTTCCAGGGTTGGTCTAATGCTAAATTATCCCCAAATGGTTCTCTGTCCTTGCTACAAACTGCTCTTAGACATTCTGTTTTATACAATATCACTGCTTTAATTGATCCCTTGTATTGTAATTCTTTGTCTAAGGACTCTGCTCGAAAGTTTTGTGCTGTACACAACATGGCATCTGCTGCCATGTACCTCTCTGTACTACCACACACTGATAAATAGTTTTTGGAATGTCCAAAGCACACCCCTGGTCCCTGTAGAGGTCTAACAGCCAGTGCCTTACCTGGTTCACTTATTAACAATTTACAAGTTATTCATATACCTGTTTTGTTTAATCTCACTTACTGGAATATGAAAGAATTTGGTATGTGTCACAATACTAATACTTCAGCATTTTATAGTATGTTATTGCTTGATAGTCTAGCAGCATTTCAGATTCCTAATCAATATCCTATTGCCGGGGTGCATACCACCGACCATAGAGGCAACTTCAGGAGAAAACCCAATCCTGATGATCAAAGTCATAAACGTAATACACGTGAGGTTAACAATTCTGATGTCACTGGTGCAACAGGTACTGTCACAGGTCTCTTTGGTGCGGCTATGTCTATATGGAATAAGGCAGACACTGCTGCTATCAAATCTCATTCAGTCAAATTTCAAACTGGTTTGGTCAACAATATACTACCCCCATTATTGCGTGGTGTGGATGGCCTTAGTCAGGAAGAAAGATACACTGTTTACAATATGCATGACATTGCTAAGGCATTTGCTGACTCTAAAGAAAAGATTAACGCACTTATTGCACAAAATAACAAAGAAACAGATAAACAATACATTGATAGAGAAATCCTCTGCTCAGCCTATGGCTCATACATAATCACTACCATCAACAATCTCTTCCGTGATCTAGAATCTGGAAGAATCCCTGATATAATACATGACATGACAGATGTATTTCCGAATGGTATTGTCCAAGATGCAAGACCCCTGGCTGTATTCCTATGTGTATTCAACAATCTATAACTATTCCTCTATCTACAGCTAGGAATTTAGGTTTTGTGACTAGGCACCCTAATACTGGTCCATGTTTTACTTCTAAGAAATGTTCAATCATAGATACAATGTTTGTTTCTTTTACTGTCTCTTTACCACGCTTTGATCCCACTGCAGCTCTGTTCAACAAGCTTGCTGCTGTACATTCCATCAGGCACCTTGATGACGACATCTATAGAGAATGCTTGGACTTACCTCCTCTACTGGTCTACCATCCTTTCCTGGACGCCTGGGTCACTCCGCACACTGATTGCTGTGCAAAGAAACAGTATATTTACTTGTGTCGATGTGATGTATTTGATGTTATTAAACCTGTGTGTGGTTATTATCCAGACAGTATAGATTGGACATTTTCCATGGACGATGACATCAGCACTACTGGAACAGATTTTCCAGACTCAACATTGGCTCCAGACAAGTTTCTCCAATCTTATCAAGACGAGGTTCATCACCTGTCAACATGGATTTCCAAGACAACTTACACCTGCCCAGTACAGTTGCAAAAGTGGCATCTTCCTACTGTTAAGATGCAATATAATTTCGATGGTGAATACTATGTAGTTACAAATCACAAGAGCTACACTTATGGAACTGAGACATGTGTTATTGAAAACCCCAATTTCTGCTTTGTCCCCTATCAACAGTCTGTCATTGGACATACCGTTATTACCCCCGTCCCTCTAGTGGATGTGGACATCATTGATGGTAACCCTGAGTATCTGCTCACACTTTCTGAATATTTACCATATTTTAATGTACACATTGATCCACTGACGCTTACATTAAAATCACTTTTAGACAGAAAAGACACCCACCTCATCCACATCAGCAATAATATGACCAAAGCTAATGAAGCTATCCTTTCATTAATTAATGATGGTGATATGAATGATGCATTAACTAACACTTGGTTACAAATTACTTTTAAAGGTTTTGTTATTATACAAGAATTTTTAATCTTTTTCTTGAACATCATGCTATGCTGTCTACGGCGCACACTGCGCCAACACCATGAGCAGCTGGAGTTCCTTTACAAGGCTCGCGCGTCGTGTTTGTAAATGATACCTGCTCCCTGACCTTACCCTAGATTTGCCTGTGTTGCCCTTGGAGGCAACAAGGGGGGAATGTTACACGAGGTCCCCGGTCCTGATTGGTACCCACAGAGGTACACTGTAGACAGCTAGTGCTTAGGCATATGTTATACTAACATATAGGGCTAAAGGCATCTACCATATAAGAGTAGATGTCAGGATATGTATGCGTATTTTTGTAATACACTTTGCTTGCTAATACATATATTTTTCCTATGTATTTTCTGTGTATTTCTTACTTATAAGATGTTAGGACATCTGGGTCCTTGGACTGATTGTAATATATAAGTCGGCATTGCCACCTTTTGGTGATTTGTGCTACTACACTGAGTCATGTAAGACTCTGTATAATATACTCTTCTGTTTTACAAACTGATGACTACTACAAAATTGTATAATGTTATCTTGGACCATGGAGCCACCTCTAATTTAGTCAAAAGGGCTCATCTCTGTAACTAGAAATGTTTCTATCTTACAGTAACCATAGTAATTATCATAGGTATATAATGTGAGACACAAAGTCTTATACCTCGGAGACCCCAAGAGACACGAATAAACCTCGAGGTATAGGGAACGCTTAGCATTGGCTCCCAGTTCGTACTGGTAAGAACTGCTTAGGGCAACTGTGATTTATCCTGTTGGTAGTAATAAACAAGTTTATTACTCTTATGCAATGTCTTTGTGATTCCTTGCATTTCCAATATTGCCAAGAACCTGAGAATGAGGTTTAGACCTCCGGACATCATCATCCTCCTCATGCCTGTAGTAATCCTCCAGTGTTATTGCACCACTTTTACTGACAAGGCAACTTGCAGTGAAGGAAGGGGATACCATGCTCACTAACGTGGCTGAGGGTGAATGCCCAACTATGGCATTAGCTGCCCTCTGGTGCTGAGTCCACTGTGCCATGTGCCTGCTCTTCAGATGAGTATGCTGGCCCCCCAGTGCCCAAATGGCTACCCTTTTTACCATGCTTCACATGCGCTTTTCAAAGCTGGTAGTTTGTCAATGTTTCATCATAGCTATTTTGTACAAAAAAATCCCAGACTAGAGATTTGAATGCCCTACTCTTCACATGTCACTGCTGGTGCTGCTGCTGCATATGTAACTGCACTTTTGGTTGTGATGAAATGGGGGGTGTAATGCATGATTTCTGATGTTCTGCGCAATTTGACTTTGACTGAACATCACAGTAGCTGACTATTAACTCCGGGTCATCATCAACAGACACAGCACCAGCTAAACTTTGGGGGGGGGGGAGACTAACAGACTGTTTAGAAATAGCCACCTTAACTTTCTTTTTTTCCAGTTCCCAAATGGGGTCACTAGCATCATCATCAGAATCATCATCCCCCTAATTTACTTTGGATGCTGTACTTCTGTAGAGATATTCCCAGTTCAACAGCAGCCTCAATATTATGAGCAAGTGCAGACACATATTTTTTCATCAATGTCTGAACATTTGAATGGCCTAATCTCAGCATCAGTGGAAACATGAGACTGTGATTTATCATGATCAGAATCATGTTCTAGTACTGTCGGGAGTGGGACATCAACTGAACTCAAATCTGTGGATTCAGCTACATTTTGCCCACATGATAAGTTTAACAGGGTTGAACTTGTAGCAAAACTCATGCTGTTATCAACCATGCGCTCCCTAACTTTACTAACAGTTCGGACAACACCATCTCCAACCATCATTGAAGTGACTGATTTTGCTGTGAAAAACGTAGTTGGAGAAATCCCTTAAATTGCATCAACTAGTACCTTGTCCTTATACTGCATACTACCAAGGCCACAACAACTCTTAACACTGCTAGCCTTGGTACCCCCTGATGAATCTGATTCATCTTCACCACAACAACCACTGCTATTATTAGTCCTGGCAGCAGCGTTACATACAGAAACTGCTTTACCAGACCATCTCTTCACAGGCATTTTGTCAGATGACACAGACAATTTACAGCAACTTGATATTTCGGCACTTTTAGGTGGCTGAGAAGAAAAATAGTAATTGCAACCACACAGGCACAACAAAAAACCTGTCCTGGAATCCTGAACCAATGTTCAAAAAGCAGACACTCACAAAACAATAACTTGTTCTGATGGGGGGGGGGATGCAGTACCTAGTTACGCAGAAGCAGGGAAATATATTGAAGACAGGATTACAAATTCAGAGCACTGCTATTGCGGTCATGCAGTGACATGCATATCAAATGACAGGCAGCACGCACACAGATTAAAGGTCAGGCACAGAAACTTTAACTGTTCAGTAAAGTATGCACAACACAGATAGTCCTGTAAATAGACTGAAAAACTGCACAGCAATCTGAAAATACAAGGTAAAGTAATGCAAGATCCATAAAGAACAATGGGAACTTTGTGTTATTTTGGGATACACAGTTATTCTCTTCGAGGAGCATTATGTGAAATTCCAGCTATACGCGAAATACTACACATTGCAAATTTTAGGCACTTCGTGCACCACTAACCATCACTGTCAGTCAAAGAACTCATATCATTTTCAATTTAAGTTGCAACTACATTTGGAAGAGAACTGTATATGCCAGTAAAATGTAGGAAATATAATTGTGCTAAGGGTCAGATATCTATCCAAATCCATACTTTTACTGCTCACATCTGGACATTTTCACTTGAGTTTTTTAATTTGACCTGGACATGCCTACTTGTGCTTCTTAATGTGGCTTTGCTAACTGTATTAGATAAAGGATGCAATTATCCAAGCTAACTTCTGTATTTCTATGTGATTTTTTGTATGCCTAAGCCAATATTTCATTGATTATATCCCAAATCCTAGTCCTCAAAACAAATTCCCCCCAAAATGGAATATTAGCAAACCCAACACCAAATCCAAAGCCATTCCCAGATCTGTTCAGCCCTAATAAATAACACACATATTTATTTTACATTTAACTTTTTATATTAATCTCAAACCATGGGTTTCTACACAGGCTATTCATATGACCATCTCTTACCCAATTCAGTTCAGTATGACATCTGTTGTGACTTCTGGAATGCTGACTGTGCTCAGTGTATCCCTAATTTTAAATTAAGGTGCTGCAGGACACAGGTCAGGAAGAGAACCAGCATGTGAGAATGCTGTGTCATCAGTGCATTCCTCGTGATGTCAAACCTTGCTCAGTCTTGGACAAATACTCAGACTGGCCAGTGGAGACCATGCAAACAAAGTATAGCCTGAGTCTGGTGCGCTGCTACCCCTGTATGTTTAATATAAAGATTTTCTTAAAACCTTTTTCAGTTCTATTTACCTTGGAGTTCACTTTAAAACAAATGTGTTACCTCCATAGCTTAATCACTGAAACTGACTTGAAAGGAAAACAGCTTTCAGCACATCACTGTCCTCATCCTAGGGTACACAATATTGCCAAATGCAGCTGCCCTCGTCTTTTGCGGGTACCATATTAATCAAATTAGTGGAAGCACAATTGATTAAAATAATTTTAGCCAATAGTCATCTATACATAGCAGGGATTGATCTTAACATTGTTTTACTAGCCCAAACCCTAGTGCAAATTGACCAGGGCTAGTGCAGCTAATTCTCTACTTGTCTGTCTTGACTAGTGAAGGTTTTCATGGCTATTAATGAAGTTAAAAAAGTCTACTTTAGCAGGCTCTAGTCCTCATGCTAATTTCTCTCAATGTTCCAGATGGCCTAGTATGATTAACAGCTCATTAAGAGCTACAATTATCTGGCAGTTCAAGAGGGGGATCCCAAAAGACTCAATGTGAGTCATTATCACTCCACTATTAGGACTTTCAGCTAGTGTCCAGAGTGTTAGCAAGGGTCGAATGCTATTAAGTCACTAGCTTCTAGTTTTCTGAATGTGTCTCTGACAATTTGTCCCATATTATTAAGAACAGTGCCCCTCATTTCCCTACATTTTGAGTGTCTGTATCTAACATTTCAGTGACAAAATGCAAGGAGGTATACGGGGTCGGCCCTGCAGGTGGTGGTTTTATCCCAGCCTCACCATAAGTTTACTCTCCCCACCAAATACTCTGTTCTTTCCCTGGACACCACTGCAAACCAGACTCTGCAGTTACCATCCATAGATCCATAGCTGCCATTACTGGCAAGGGTAGGGGGGTCCCCAGCTCTTCTAAATGGACCATGCTAGCCATCACCATCCATACAGTCCCACCCTTATCCCACCCAGCATGTCCTTTCATCCTAAAAACAAAGCTTTGGATCATGTATGGTACAAAATTAAACCTTAATAAAGTGCATAATTTGAAAGCTTAAAATAAGCATTCCTGGGGTATATAGCTCATCCTATATAGAAATAGAGACAGTATAGCATTATGCCTGTGTACTGTTTCCCCTGGGCTGATGAAGGAAGGGAAAGTAGAAATTGTTTAACCAGGAATCGCACAATAAGCCAAAGCTTGTTTCCAGGTGTGACCTGGGAGCAAAAGAAAGTTAAGTGACTTGCTCAGGGTCACACAGTATGCAATCGGGGGCTGTGGGACTCATACCCAGGTCTCTAGGTTTGCAGCTCAGAGCTCTAAACCACAGTGCTATACTGCCACTTTGATGAAAGGACAATGTCAAAGAAAAATCTGTTATTGTTGGGGCAGAGCATATTAAAGTCAATGCTTTTAAAAATAAAAATGTCATAGTTTTCTATTTCCCAAGCCCCTTAGGTTTGTGTTGCCCCCACCCCAAAGAAATCATAGATGTGCTCCTGGCTCACTTGAGACAGCACAAAAACTTCCAGAAGTACATGTCTCCAGATGACCATAGGGTGGGGGCTGAGAGTGTCCTTCTCTGCCTGACTCTGTTCATTGCTCTGTGAGTGGTGGTGGCAATGTGATGAGGTGTATGATGATGTCAGCTGTTGTGTGTTCAGAGCAAGGACTGCTTGATTGAACATGTTCTGTTGTGATGTCCTCTGGCTTGGTGGTGGTGGAGGTGGGGGGGGGGCAGAAAGAGGAAGAGAGGAGGCCATGCTACAAAATAATAGGGAGGGGGGCTCACTCACTGTGTGATGATATTGCAGTCTTTTTTTTCTGCTGGGGAGGATAAATGTGCAATAATCACAGTATTTCTTGGCTTGCATTGTTTCTTGTATAAGTAATCAAAATTTACCATTATAATTGAGGGCTAGTGCAACCATCTGTGGTATAGTGCAATTTTGAATCAACTTATCCTGCTGGCTAGTGCAAAAAAAGGTTAAGGTTGACCCCTGATACATAGTATTGTAAATACACATCTAGGGGGCAGTCACCCATTAGAAACAAGGGCCCATTATTCAAAAGTCACAGGCTGCATCGCGCAAGTGACAGTGCCATGCAACTGAGATGCGCCATCATAAAATAATGGTATATTCAAACAGTGCACTGTAAGATGCGATTACGTGCCATCACAGTGGTGTTGAGGGTTGAGGCTCTGGATGCCACACCTTGTGCCATGCCAGTGACCTTAGTTCGGGAGTGAGCTCAGGGCACTGGGGGTTGGCAGGGACAGGGAGAAGACTGAGCACCCTAAGGGCTGCTCTTCTTGTCCGGGGGGAGGGTGGTGGATAGCCTGGTGCACTAGCAGCTCCCGGTGAAGATTGGGAACACTGCAATACATGGGCTGCACATTGTACAGTGCGGCTGATACAGGCAGGGTTGATATGCACCATTGCATCAGACATGCCCATGCAAGGGGGGGTGGCCACCACCAGAACAGGGAAAACACCAGCTTCATGGGGTAGGCAATGGCACCTGTCCCCCAAGCCCTCTTCCAGGTTCACCTCGCCTGGCCTTCCAGTTCAGCCGACTGGGACCTCACCTGAAACCAAAGACTAACTTCGAAGAGCACCCAAATAGGAGGGGCAACCCACCCCAGATGGGTTAAACTCGGGGTGCTGGTTTCAGGGAGGGGGAAGAGAGGAGGTGCAGGTCGAGGGAGTCTCAGGCGGGCAGGATATAGGCAGGATGTCTGACAGAGGCTCCACAGTCTCACACAAAAGATTAATAAACAAATTAGCAAGCCTGGGAGTGGGTCCCAGGGTGGTAGCCTGCGTAAAACACTGACTGGACAACAGGATACAGCGGGTAAGAGTAAATGGAGTCTGCACTGAAGAAATGAGGGTTGCTAGTGGGGTACCACAGGATTCAGTACTGGGGCCGGTCCTTTTTAATGTCTTTATAAGTGACAATGCTTACTGACTGGAGGGGAAGGTTTATCTCTTTGCAGATGACACAAAGATCTGCAACAGGGTTGATACGCCAGGTGGGGTGGAAAGGATGAAAAGGGACTTGGCAAGGTTGTAGGAATGGTCAAATGTATGGCAGCTTAGATTCAATGCAAAGAAGTGCAAAGTAATGCACCTGGGAAACAAAAACCCATGGCAAGAGTACACAATGGGGGTGAGATACTGACAACAACAAAAATGGAAAGGGACCCGGGGGTAGTCATATCAGATGACCTAAAGGTGGGTCAACAATGTGAGAAGGCAGTAAGGGGGGGCTGGGGGAATACTGGGATTCATAGGGAGAGGCATCACCATTAGAAAACAGAAAGGTGTTGGCCCTCTGTACAGACAGTTGGTAAGACCACATCTGGAGTACTGTCTACAGTTCTGGAGACCCCATCTCCGCAAAGACATAGACGGGGTGGAGGCTGTCCAGAGGACAGCAACCAAAATGCTGTAGGGTCTGCACCAGAAGACACATGAAGAAAGACTACAGGAACTTAAAATGTATATCCTTGAGGAAAGGAGGGAGGTGGGGACATGATAGAAACTTTCAACTACCTCAAGGGAATCAACAAAGTCCAAGAGAGTAGCATCTTTCAAAAAAAATAGATGTGCAAGAACAAGGGGGCACAAGTTGAAGAAAGAGGGGCGACAGCTAAGAGGTAATGTGAGGAAGTATTTTTTCACAGAGAGGGTTGTAGATGCATGGAACATCCTTCCTGAGGAGGTCATAGAATCAAAAACAGTGGGGGAATTCAAGAATGCATGGGACAGACAATTCTAGTGGGGGGCAGGAGGAAGTAGGCTGTTTTTTAACTAGGATCTGCAGCTTATCCATTAGGTAGGGAAATGGGCAGACTAGGTGGGCCAAGTGGTCCTTATCTGCCATCAAAATCTCTGTTTCTATGTTTCCACAGGGCCGTGACCGGATGCAAATAAAGTTGAAAAAAAAAGATTTGATTGTGCATGTCTGGATGAATATCCTGAACATGCGTGATTGCACAGTGGGAGATGAGCAGCGCAGCATGTGATCTGGGACCTGTGCAGAGTATAGGGAAATGCACGACACAAAGCCACTTGCTCAGTGCACAGAATTGTAGTATTCAGCTGGGATATGCAAATGACCTCATTGCACATTCGAGCCAATTTCCCACATGTGCAGCTCATTACTGGAATGTATTCAGGCCATTTGCATACCCAAGGCAAGCGCAGTTCCGGCTTTGCAGTGCTACCCCACCACTCCACAAAGGTCAACAGGAGGTATTGCAGCCTAGCAGGCAAGTGTGATGGAATGTTTGTGTGTGAGTGGGTGAACTGCATTGGCCTGGGTACATTGTTATTTCCCATAGCCATGTATAGGGTCGGACTGGGGTATGGGTGGCCCACCTGGATAGTGGCCACAGGGGCCCACCTGGTCAAGCAACAGGGAAGGGCACAGGGTGACACAGTCTGATCAGTATACTACATGCATGTGATACACCAGCTCCATATGCAGCATAGTATCACCTGCAGGGCCCCCCATATAACAAGAACATGGTGATAAGTGCAAGGAATGACAGTATGCAGAAGGTGGCCAGGTATCCAAGTGGGTGAGTCCCACCAGTGTGCACCTGTGTTGTACCACTGTGGGTGTGTGCTACAGGTCAGTCTCTGACCCATGCCATGCTGCAACTAGTACCACCAGGCTACCCGTGCACTGCTGCCCCAGACATCACCCTGGGTGCATGCCACCACCGGGTGGCACTTTGCAGGCCACATGGGTGCAGGCCATGGCCACTGGTACATGTGCTGCAGTGTGGCTATCTGCTCTGCTAGTGTGCATGGGGGTGCACAACTACACTGGCATGTGGCAGCTGGGTGTCCATGTCCTGGGAGTGGTGGGGGGATGACTCTCTGGGCAGTGCCCATGGTGTGCTGGCACCTATGACTTTGAGTACGTCCATCCTGGCATGACTGTTCTATATGGGTGCCTGGAGCACATCCTGGTTCACCTCCGAGGGCTGTCTCATGGTCCCCTGTCTGCAGTTCTGCAGCCTGCCTGTGGGTGGCTGGCTGATTTAGGCTATCCCCTGACATGCCTAACTCTCATGGAGCATTTTTGAGATGCCCCACACATTTTCGCTGAATATATGAATGTGCAGCATATTCATGTACTGTACATGCCCCCTTTTTTTTGTGCTGCATACATTATATCTGCATGATCGTGCATTCGGGAATGCGCAACGCATCTCTCCCTTTTGAATATCATGGTTCCACGAAGTTTCTGGGATGCGCTGTACATCTTCACTTTGGGCCATGCATCTCCTTTGAAAATGTGGGCCTGTTACAATTATGAGTATAATAATATTTGTCAAGAATGAACCTACAGGCCTTGTTCAAAGCTGTTTTCACCCTCAGCAATGAGCAGTCTGAAACACCACTGCATAGATCACCAGTTCATAATCTATTATGGATGAGATAGAATTATTGAATTATTAACTGCCAATTGTCTTGTCAATGCAGTAAAAGTCTATCTATTTCAGTACAAAAGTCTAAGTTGTAAGTTCACTGTTTTAACCAGGCAGTCTACATAAGCAGCATAGGATAGCTCACTGTCGAGGAAGAGACCAAACTATTAAAAGCTGTTTACCTGCTTTAGTGGATCACCACCAAGAGTGATCAGGTCTAATTTTTTTAGAATCCTTCAATTTCTTGTTATTACCAAAAATCATATTATTTTAGTATTAATTTTAAATTGCTCATTTATAAAATAAACCATTGTTGTACCTGACTGAAATCACCCTGGAGACACTACCTCAGCAGATAAATTATTGTCGCCAGTATGGATTAATGTGTTGCCAGCATAAAGAAGCAGTTGACATTCAGTGTCAGTGTCTCAGTAGGTAGCACACTCACCTCTGAGGCTGGGAGATCAGAGGGCTGTGGGTTCAGTTCCCACATCTAGCACTTGGGTTAATATCCCAGTACTGACACTGTAGTGCAGCATTGGTAATCTTATAATTTTATTATCTTGCTGCACTTCTGAGGTGCCATCTTTTGGATGAGACATTAAACTGAGCTCCTATCTGCCTGGATTGGTGGTAGTTCAGGTCAATGTTAAAGATCCCATGACACTTATCAAAAAGAGTAGTGAAATTTCCCCAGTGTCCTGGCCAGATTTCCCTTATTCACTAAAACAAATACCACAAACAACAGTTAATCTAGTTCAAGGTCAGTTGGCATTCATCTGTATCCCTTCCCCTGGGTCATGCCTGAAAATAGGCAGGATTTGTCTAGTGCACTTACCTGGTGAACAAAAACAAAATAAAAAAATAAATAAATTCATAGTATCCTTTAGGGAACTGGACTAAAACATACTGCTCATTAAGGGGCCCACAATGGACCTCTGAGGAACCCTCAAGTTCAGTGTTGGATATGTTAAGTAAACTTCATTAATTTTGACCCTTTGTTTTCTCCATTATAAATAATGCATAAACCAGTCGCACACATTAACAGACAGTGCCAATCAGCTCAGTCCAATTATCAACAAATTGTGGTCAACTACATAAGATGCTTTAGAGAGGTCAGTATAGACATACTGTGCCAGATTGCCCTTATCTCAGGTCGCACCTGGAAACAGGCCTTGGCTCAGTGTGCCTCTCCCTCTTACCGATTTTCAAATAAATAGATCAATAAACAAATAAATGCATACATATATAACTAACAAACTAATTAAATGATTCAAGGTTCAATAAAGAAAATCAGTGTGATTAGAACTGTTAATGTTCTTTGAATCTTCCTGAAACCATGTTAAATTTTGATCAGAATATTACTGTATAATTTGTATGGCTATGGGCGGATCCTACAGCCATTTTGCTATCTGTAGCTTGAAAATGAAATTTCGTGGAACACATTTTTTGGACGTTTCAATGTATCCTTCCACATCTACAAATCACTATGACAACTAAAATAAAATAATCCTTTCTTTCTGTTTTGAATGCTGGAGACATAACTCAAAGCTGCTTATCTGATGGCCATTAGGAAACTGAAACAGCTTGTTAAAATCTAACCTTTTAACACTGAACATATCCAACACTGATCTCTTCGACGCTCATTGCTGTAGATGCACCTAATTAATCCCACTGTGAGATCCTTCAGTCAGGCCTCCATGACTTGACAACGTCCTCTGAACAGCCTATTCTCTCCCTCTCCTTCCCACCCCACTCCCCATCCCTACCTCTACCCTCTCCAGGTATTATCTAGGTATGTCCAGGGCTATACCCCCAATGTAACCCTTGGGTACCTTGTATATGACTGTAACCTATTATAAGTAACACTATTATGTAACATGTGTGTACTCAATGTTTAATGTTCTGCACTTGTACTGTTCTCACTGTTGTAACCACACTAAGTAACTCTGTCTACCCCCCGCAACGAGGTGCCTTCGTAAATGAGTCTATGACTCAAAGGTTGTAAATCTGACTTTTCTAATAAATAAATAAACAAATAAATAAATAAATATTGGTTGCCTGTTAAACTGGAAATTTGTTTACCCCCTTCGAAATGCAACAGCTTGTACATTTAAATGATTAGAATTAAAAAAAAAATTGCTACTATCTTCAGTTAGGGATGAATATCGTTCAAGAAAAATTTCATACCTCATATATGTTACCCTTTCCCAGCAAATTTTGTAAAGATGTACACTATTTTTAACCTCTCAAGACCTATCTGATAAAATGCCAGGTCTTCAGACTAAATACATAAATTTATTTTTGACAGAAAGGGCTGCAGACTGCTTCCAAAACATAACATATTAGAGCTACTGAGATCTCTTATAATAAGTGTGTGTGTGTTTGGGGAGGGGTGGAGAAACAGTCAAACTCTGGCAAGGGAGACCTCATCTAATGAATGAACTGCTGACAAACCATGAGTGATACAGATGCAAATGATTTGATACCTTTTATTGGACCAACATAGATGTAATAAAAATAACTTGTAACATGGCAAAAATGACAGCAGGGAAATGGAAGAACACAATTGTCTGAATTGAGTCACTTGGAATAAGAGCAACATGGTATTATTCCATGATAGATGCCTTGTTACTATTCAAAGGAGTATGCAGAGGCAACCATTAGAGCACCCTTGGTGCTGTGCAAAAGCCGCAGAGATGTGGAGCACGCCAGTGGGCTGACTCGAGTAAACCCATGGGGAGCAATGCAGAGAGGCAGGTATGCACCTGAGGATCGGAATGTAATGCCACTGAAACAAGTAGGAGAAGTCTCGGGAGCAATGTGAGCAAGGCAATCCAGTCATTAAAGGACAAGAAGGGCAAGAACCATTCTGTGACAGCATTACTGGTACTGTGACCATGATCAGTGTTAATGGGAAAAAACTTTGAGTAATCAGTGCATTGTGGGGACATAAGCAATATTTGCATACCTTGCTATCTGAATGAAGTGAAATGCGAGATATGTAAATATTCCTTATGTTCCCAGAATCCTGTAGTGAAGCATAAATGTTAACAGAAGAAACGAGTGAACACAGGCATCTAGGTAGCAATGAAAGATAGTGTAGCACGTTAGATGTAGCAGGATAGTGTTTGTAAACAGGAGTTGTAAATGTGCAACAAACAGCAGTCACAACATAAATAGATACTGCCTTGTCAATGTGCACATGCCCCCAGGAGATGGACATCTACTCAGAAAGTACAGGGTTGAACAGCACAAAATATTGTATTAAACAATATAAGTAGCTGTTCATGTATGTGGCATATTATACTGAATTTAAAGAGTAGTGAATTAGTGCTTGCCATGTTACAAGTGCATTAATCCACTCCAAAGTTGAGCTTTACTCTGGAATGAATGCCTGGTTGGTGGGTGGACGCACTCGGCCTGCGGCATCATGCCCCAACCCCCCAACCAGGCATTAATTCTCTAGTAGAGCCCTCCTTTGTCATGGATTAATGCTTACTTATACCATTTATAACATTCCTGATCAAACAACTGCAAACAGAAGACTGTGTTTTGTCATTTTGTAATATGATATTCTGAGTGTGTATTTACTAAGTTGCTGGATCAGGGCCTTGATAAAATAATAGCATTTAATTAACTCAGTCAAGATTCCATCAGATGGACAGAAAAAAGCCTTAAAGAATTTGTCTGAAAACTAACAACTATAAGATGCAAAAACAACATTTGTGTGTATATGTGTGTGTGTGTGTGTGTATGTGTGTATATATATATTTGCAATAAATTTGTTTACAGGCATTACTAGTGTCTTTTGAAAGATTGTTTGACTTGTGATTACTAATTTTGAGTATACTTCATGCAATAATGTGCTTGATATTTGTTATTTCATATATTCCGCCATTATGCCTTATGCATAGCATATAAATCAAATCATTCCAAGGCCATCGTGACATATAATATTAATACTGAGCAGCAAATGAGAACTCTTTTCCTAATAAAAGGCTGCTGATACAATAAATAAAGGACAAAGTCATAAATAAGGAACCAGTGGCTTATGGAAAAATCTACAGGGATTTGATTCTGCCTTTGTGGGGAAAACACAGGAAAAATTAAGGTTTCTTCTAAAGTAATGGTTATTTGGATCTGGGGGCACTGAATATTTCTTATCCTATATTTTGTATCCTGGATAGGGCAGAGGAGATGCTACATCTCATTAACACAGGGATGTTCATTTACACATTTTTGTACTGTATTTACTCAGGATGTCCCAGATTGGATGCAATATCTTGTTTTCAGTGGGGTCATGATTTTACCATTTTTATAATGTATTTATTCAGGCTATCTAGTCCAGGGCCCGCATATTCAAAGGAGATATGCAGTGCATCCAAGTGAAAAAGGGAGATATGCCACACAACTCCAACAATACACAGCACCATGATATTCAAATGTGTGGGATGCACCGGACACAAGGGAATGGGCCAGGGCACATACAAATGGTACGCCATTCAAGTCAAGGGGGCAATCCCATGCATATGCCATGCTGCAACATATTCAGTGGGAATGTGCCCCTCACAGTCCAGAGCACTGCGGCCCACAGTAAGGCCATGAATAGCTGGCCTAACCTGGACAGCCACCCACAGGCAGGCTGCAGATGTGCAGCCAGGTGCACAGCAACCTGGCAGCCCTGGTGGACTAGAGGTACCACCTTTCCATCCCCAATCTTTCCAACTCTTTCCCTGAAGAGCTCCAAAATGCAGGACCTTCCCAAAAACCTGATTGTACCAGAGGAAACCATGGTTCATATCCATAGCCTAGAGGACTCCTATCCACCGCCCTGTACACAGACACCCTCACTCCCCCATACCCAACCTGTTGCAAAGATTGGTATTGCCCTCCACACCCTGCCATGGCCAGCCATTGACTGCACTGAACCTGGGCTTGAGTCCTGCATTCTGGAATGACTCAACTGGCTGTACCATGCATTGGGGCACCATGCCAGCAGCTGATTCACCAGTGTATGCATCCGTGTGTATGTCCCTGGCAAACTGAAGAGGGAATTTACATACCTCCAATGCATGCCATGCAAGTACTGTATCTTCCTGCTGTCATGCACCACTGCATGTCCATACTCTCCCCTGTTTCCCTGTGTAACATGCCACCCTCTGGACTGCTGAAGTATCCTGGGTGCCACGGCGTGCGGTATCCTGTAATACCATTTGCAGTGTACGCTTCAGGCTATAGATAGTTCATACACAGTTCCCCAATTGTGCAAACGAATGGGAGGTCAGCTGTAACATGCCTGTTTTGGGACCTGTGTGAGTGGGTACAGCATTGGCCATCACCCACACTGAGCAGTGCAATGGCACCATGATGATGGATCCACATGCCAGTGCCTGAGGATTATGGCCACTGGGTGTTATCTCCCACACACAGCTTGTGCCTAGCTATAACACATTCCAGCATCCTACTGCAAGTGCTCTGCAACCCACTGATAGAGTAGTATGATCCCATTACAGAGCCAGTCGTCGCAATGGGATTGGCTTGGGGGAAGGAGGGGGGGTGTCTGTGCACCATTGAGAGGGAGCAGGGGCAACTACATTATGGACATGGACTGTAGGTGTATTCAGGTGCAATTAGGGATGGCACTGGGGTCCGTACAATATGGAACCAATAGATCCTGAACTCTGCTATGATCGGGGCTGGTGGAACGGGTAGGAGGGTGCCACTATACCACCAGAGACTTCAGGGCCTGTCCCACATGGGAGTGATCGGGGTTGGGGCTTGGGAGTGAGAGCTTCTCTGCCTCATTCATTCCCATGTCAACATGCAAATGAGCTGGTAATGAGCATGCATAAGGTCCCTTCACACTCTGCTTGCTCAATTAGTTAATTTACATTTCTGGGCTGAATGGTGTCCATGGGGGCTGTGGTGCATACCCGTATATGCCACACATACCCCCTGGAAGGTATTCAGTTGGGGTCACCCTGGATGCACCTGACTTGGCGGCTGCCTGCACTGCGACTCCTGTCCATTTTCAACAGGAACGAAGAAGCCCACCAGGATGAAACACAGTGTCACAGGTATACTACATGACAGAAGGGATTAACTCCCTTTGAAACTGCATTGTTTGCTGCAGTAACTCTACTGTAGAATTCTGCAGTGCTGTGCTTCATCCTGGTGGGCTTTCTATGTAAGAACAGTGGGGGAATTCAAGAATGCATGGGACAGACATAAGGCAGTCCTAGTGGGGGGTAGGAGGAAGTAAGCTGTTGGTTAACTAAGATCTGCAGCTTATCTGTTAGGTAGGAAAATGGGGAGACTAGGTGGGCCAAACGATCCTTATCTGCCGTCAAATTCTATGTTTCTATGTTTCTATGTTTCTATGTTTCTATGTTTCACTACATGCACACCTTGTACTGGTGGTGCATTCTCTTTGAATATTGTATCACTGCCGACTGGTGCACCCTCTTTGTGCAACACATCTTTCTACTCATGCATCGATCTAGCACTTAATATATCCCCCCAGATGTAAAATATTTTTAGTGCATTCTGATTTTACACAATGCAGCATAATATTGTGTAGATGTAGAGCCCCACTGAAAATAAGATGCCATTTCTTCTGTGAACTATCAAGGCTACATATATAGCAATCAGCAGGCATATTCTAGGAAAACAGATTGTAAAAATGTATAAAAGGAAGATCACATTGACACTGCCTCTCCACAGATCTGCATTGTGCAAGTCATTAAAAATAGTGGGTAAAAGCATCCCAAAAGCTCTTCACAGTCATATCAGCTCTGACCAGAGTTTGTTAACATTGTTAACCAATAGATCATGTACTATTCTTTATAGTGCCGGGGAGGTGGCAAGGATTAGCCTATAGTTGTTGATGACTTCCCAGCTATTACCATTGTGAAATGGGACCACAGCTGATTTTTTTTCCGCTTACTAGGAACTTTCTGAGCAATCAGGGATAAATTAAACAGTTTTGTTAAAGGAAGAGGTAATGTATCTAATGTCAGTTTTATAAATACGAACATACGAAATTTGCCAGCAGATAAAGGCCTAGAGGTCTATCAAGCCTGCTCGAATGTGCAGCTAGCACCCCTTATTCTGCAGCTGCCCCTCCCTTCCACCCTTCCCCTTCATTAACCCTCCCCCTTGTCCTGTCCCATCCTCGTTTGAAGCAGTCCATGTTCTACTGCATACCACTTCAGCAGGTAACGATTCCACCCAGCCACCACCCTCTCTCTGTAAAAAAGTGTCTCTCATCTCCCTCCTGAACCTTCCTCGCCTCCAGTCTCATATCATGGCCCCTGGTGTCCCTCCCTCCCTCCTTTACTTTGAACAGCCCTCTGTACCCGGTCTTGTTTATTCCTTTCATGTATTTAAAGGTTTCAACATGTCACCCTGTCTCTCCTCTCCTCCAGTGAGTACATGTTCAACTCCTTCAACCTCCTCTCATATGATAAGTCCCCCAGCCCCTTGATCATCTTTGTCGCTCTGCGCTGCACCCCCTCCAGTAACTTAATGTCCCTCTTCAGATACAGGCATCAGTACTGCATGCAGTACTCCAGGTGTGGTCTAACTAATGACCTATACAGTGGCAGAATCACCTCCTCCCTCCTCGAGTATATACCCTTTGCAATACAACCCAGGATTTTGTTGGCCTTTGCAGCTGCCTTCCTACATTGTGCCGAGTTGTTCATTGACCCTGTAATGAGCACACCCAGATCCTTCTCCTCCTCTGTCTGGGCTAGCTGCACTCCCCTAGCTGGTAACTCCTCCTTGGGTTCTTCATCCCAAAATGCAGCACCTTGCACTTTTGGCATTAAAGTTGTGCTGCCAGGTGTCTGACCAGGTTTCAAGCTTTGCCAGATCATCCTGCAACCCTGCCATCCCCTAGGTCATCCACCACCGCTACCTACCTTGGTATCATCAGCAAACAGACTGATCTTTGCTCTTGATATCCCATGATATGTCTGCAATGAATATCCCAAACAACACTGGTCCCAACACAGAGCCCTGTGGAACACCACTGTCACTGCCCTTGGGTGTGAGAGCTCCCACCCACCACCACCTCTGTTGCCTTCCCTGCAGCCAGTTTCCTACCCATCTCACCAGCTTTGCACCAGCCCCCGTGCCTACTAACTTCCTCCCAGCCTTCCATGTGGCACTGAGTCGAATGCCTTACTGAAGTCAGATACAGGACATCCACTGCATGGCCCCTGTCCAGTTGCCTAGCTACCCAGTCATAGAACTCGACCATTTTGTTTTGGCAGGATCTGCCACATATGAAGCCATGCTGTCTGCTGTCCTGTAGTCCTTTGGCCTCTAGGAGGACCACCAGCATCTCCTTCAGGATAGTCTCCATTAGCTTACCCACGATGGATGTGAGGATCACTGGTCTGTAGTTTCCCGGTTCATCCTTGGGGTCACTCTTGTGGAGGGGCACCACATGAGCCATCCTCCAGTCCTGCGGTACACACCCCGAATGTTGTGAGGAATTAAATAGGTCTGCCAAAGGTTCTGCAAGGACCTCTGCCAGCTCCTTCAGTACCCTGGGGTGGATGCCATCTGGGCCTGGCGCCTTGTCCACCCTCAGTGCCTTCAAACCCTCTTGAACTCTGCTTCCATGATTTCCCCATCTGTCACCACTTCCACCCTGCTTCTGCCATTTCTCCCACCTTGGTGTCACCCCTCTTCTCTTTAGTAATTACTGAGCAGAAGTACTCATTTAGTGCTTCAGCCTTATCGCACCCTGCTTCCACCCAACCCCCCTCCTTCCTAATCCTTACTATGTGGTCCTTACAGCTCCTTTTCTCCCTGATGTACTTAAAGAAGTCCTTCTCCCCCTTCTTAATGCCTTGTGCCAGCCTTAGTTCCGTAGATGCTTTGGCTCCCCTTACTGCCCTTGTCACCTCCTTCGATTCTGTCAAGTACTCCTCCCTGTCCTCCCCCCTCCCTGTTTTCTTGTACTTCCTAAAGGCAGCTCTTTTCCTCTTTACCTTTTCCATGACCTCCTTGCTCAACCAGATTGGTTTCTTAGCCCTAGCCTTCTTGTTCTGAGCTTTGCAGCGGGTTTTGGTTGCCTCCACTATCCCCAGCTTTATGAGCTCCCACCTCTGGTTAGTGTCCATACTAGACTGAATTCTGGCCAGGTACCCTTTTACCACTTCCCCCATCCTCCCAAAGTTGGCCCTCCTGAAGTCCAGCACTATTGTGCCTGATTCCACTCCTTCCTTGCCCATATCCAATGTGAGCCATACTGAGTGGTGGTCACTCCCTGACAGCGGTTCCTCCACTGTAAGTTCTCTCACAGAGTCCCCATTTGCCAGCACAAGGTCAAGAGTATTCCCTAACCTGGTTGGTTCACTGACCATTTGCAGCAGGAAGCTGTTCTGAAAGGCATCCAGCAGTACCTGCTCCCTTCTGTTCCTGGTTGTTGGGGTGCTCCAGTCCACTCCTGGCATGTTGAAGTCCCCCACAATCACCACACTACCCTTCTCGCAGGTCCTCCTGATCTGTCCCACTAGTTCCCTGTCTAACTCCTCCGTCTGAGGTGGTGGCCTGTACACCACTCCCATTCTAAGAATCCTATTCTTGGAATCCTGGATTTGCATCCAAAGTGACTCTGTACTACCCTCCTCCCCTTCCTCCCTTACACACTTCAGTCCTTCCTTCACATATGTGCCACCCTCCTCCTTTCCCAATCACCCTGTCCCTACAAATAACCTGTACCCTGGTACAGACAGGTCCCAGTCATTGTATTGGGTGGCCTATGTTTCCATGATGGCTGCAATGTCCACCCTCTCTGCCATGAGAACCTGTAACTCTGCAGTTTCCTCCCAAAGCTCCTAGCATTAAGGGTAACCACCTTCCACCCTTTCCCCCCCTCCCATCCTGCCCTCCTTTCCAAGCATCACCAACAGTACTTGCCATTTGTCCTTTGTCACTGTTATGGGGTGTAAGCTCATATGGTTTCCCAACCTGTGGTCTCTGCATATCTCTTCCCCAACTGCCACCCCCCCACTCCTAGTTTAAATTCCCAACTTCCTGTATGTACTCCTCCATCCTCTGTTTCAACACTTTCTTTCCCTCCTCACTCAAGTGTAGTCTGTGCTTGGCATAGGGACTACTGTCCTCCCAGGTCCCTCCCAACCCCCCAACAGCCCATACCCTTTAGCACAACACCAGGTTCTTAGCCATCCATTAAATTCCTCTATTCTCAGCTTTCTTGTTGTGCTTGCCTTTGGCATGGAAGTCTCTGAAAAAGTTACTGATCTTCCTGCCCCTCACATAATTGTGCTAGTTCCTCAAACCTCCTCTGACTATATCTACTGTCTTGTCAGCCAGGTCGTTTGTCCCAAGATGTATAATTAAATGAGGCTTGTCCTACCCCTTCTAGCATATTTCAGAACAGACTGTCCCACCCTTTCCGCTGTCATTCCTGGCATGGCTCTCCACCCAAATGCGACTATGCCTCTCCCCTTGCTACCCACCTAACTCCTCTTAGTATTGAGTCCCCAGCACTAAGATTCCACCCTCTTACTCCCTGCTTGCTTCCATTCATCTCTCTCTCATTTCCAGCTCCTCTTCTTCCTCCTGCATATTATTTCCCTTTACCCCTGTTGCAATTCTCCCAGCAGAACTTCCCCCCACTCCAGTTTGGTCCAGGCATTTATCAATTACTCCTCTAATTTCATCATTTCCCTCCTCCACCTTCTTCCTCTCTAGCAA